>CAXIVR010000002.1:170495757-173490757 GCA_964035755.1 Teleogryllus oceanicus
GCCATTGTAGCAGCGCGACCTGTTCGAGTGAGATTTTTGTTTAATGTACGTTTCTCCGAATGATCGTGACTGTGACATTTCCCTGTAAATACAAAGAGTATATAATTACTAATTACCTTGCTTCATGTTTTTGAAACGATTCTGTGTTCTATGATTGGACGAACCTATTTCCTACAAGTCGTATTCAGTACATGTATTACTGTACTACAAGCATTTCGTTTATCACCATAACGATGGAACCAGACAACAAACGTCCAGGAAATTACAGGCACGCAGGTATTAATTACGCTTGAATTGTACATAAAAACACTGATATACTGACAAGATAATGTTATGAACTCGCCAGAATAGTTAAGAGAAGTTCAAGAAAAAATATACAATAGAAAAGAGTACAAAATGACAAGGATGCAGTCAGAAACAAACATTGAGGTAAGGAAGGAAGATTAGAGAAAGAAAAGAAATTGGAAACAAAAAATTGAACAAGAAGGTAATTGAAAATTAAGAAGGAAAATAGTCAGAGGGAGTAAAAGTAACAGCGAGAACAAGGTTAGAAGGCCGGACCATAGAGTAAAGCCTCTTTAGTCTATGGCCGGACCTTAACAGAAGGATAAGAGAGAGATTATAGCCAAAAGAAAGATAGGTAAAAAGTGTGGATAACGTGAAGATGTAAAAGAGAGGTTGAAGAAGCGACAAAAAGAAGGATGGAAGCGATGGAAAACAAGATCGAGGCCACTGAAGCACACGGAGAGCAGTGCAGAGGGACAAGGCCAAGAAGACGTAGGTAACGGATCGAAGAGAATATTTCAGTTTTAAAAGAAGGTGTCGGTTACTTTAACTTTGCAACATTGTAGAAATATTTTAAGCATTTTTGTGGAATTTCCTTGCCGTAGAAAGCAAACAAACAATGACAACCCAACAAGCATTTTCCTCTCTCAGTGATCTAGGCCCTCGAAGAATACGCTTTTATACGAAGTTTTAGAAATGTTTGATTGTAAAGCCTCTTTGGGAGGTTTCATGAAAAGGAAACATCACCCTACAGACGAATCCAGCCAAACCTATTATAAAATATATGCTGTGAATTAATGAACTACAGGTTATTTGAAAATGCGTAATTTTTGTGAAAAAAGATCGTCTCACAAAATGGGACTGTTACTGCAGCTATGTGATATAATTCATTGCACTTTTTGTGAATTTTGAGTTAGTGACATAAAATAAACGAGTAACGGAAAAAAATTGCAGGTTTTCATTAACTATAATTTAAAAAAAACTGGAAAACGTAATTAAATAAACTGCAATGTTCTATTTTATGAAAGTAAATTGTAAATATTTTTACAAATACACTCATACACTTCCAAGCAACAAAACAAAAGTTGAAAGATAGAAACAATATGTTGACAGACAGAAAGACCAGGTGACATATCTGTAATTATTTCTCATAGGTTCAGTAACTGATCGATCTTCTAAGGCGTTCATCATCCCTTTTTTCATTCACAAAAAGTAACACATTTTCAGATAACACTGCAGTTGTCAATTCATCTGCAATTTTTTATGGCTCTTTTTGGCAAGTTCCCCATAGTGAGGTTCTTCCTTCCTCTCGAAATTTCTTCAAATACTATCAAATACATGCGCACGTCCCCATTAAGCTTCGTGTAGGCCCTAGGCACAATTTTTCGTAGGCGTCAGAAAAAATTATAAGACCATATTAAACTGTAATAATTAGGCTTTTTGGAACTAAAAAACGGTAATTTTGAGAAATAAAGGTTTCACAATTTATTGGAAATTTACGTTAAGAATGTATCTGTGAATGCTTGGGTTTAATACAGAAGAAAAGCGTTCCTTTTTCTAAATTAAAATTGATCCAAAGATTTTACGATTCACAATGATCCAAAATCGGTTGACCTCACTCGTATTACTATGTATATAGAGAAATCTTAACAAACATTGAATATGACACTATTAAAATAGCTATCAACATACCTAGTAAAGTTATGAGTGTTATTACTGCCGAGACCAAAAATTATAAATGGAGGCAGAGTTTAACGCCCAGAGCGATAATTAGAGCCAAGATTGTTTTTTAACAGGGTAGTAATAACACTAATATTTCGTGGTATGTTCAAGATTTTATCGGTTACCATAAAATCTCACGAATTATGCGAAATATTAACGACATTACTGCGATAGTAATCAAATGAATTCTGTTGCTGCGGCACGTTAGTACGATTTTGTGGAACGATATATGCTTGCGATATATCTATATAAGCAATATTTGTATACCGTCGTTCGAGAACGATGGATGCAAATAATTCCCCTGAACCTCTAAAGATACCTAAAGAAACGACGTTCGGTTAGGAAATTGGCGCGTTGACTTCCAGTGCTGTTACCTTCACTTCGTCAGTAAATATTATTACCGGAGTAGAGTTTCATTTGGTGGAATGAGGGAAAATTGATTTTAATTTACCTAGTATACATTTTCTAATTGTACTATTAATAATATTACAATTAATAATTATTCCCCAAACCAATATGAATTACTTCTAAATTGTTTGAATTTGATTTGCTTTCTACATCGCCATTTTTTCTTAACAAACACTTGACTTGCCATGAATCGATCGTCGTTTACGTTGGGAAGGATGTTAAAATCCGTTGCTAAGGATGTTAAATTTCTTAACATACCGGTGCACTTAACTTACAGGTGCACTTAACATACAAGTGCACTTAACAAACCAGCAGGGCTGCATGTTAACAGACATTAAAGACGCATGTGACCGATAAAAGATTTGACGGAATACAAAAATCGGAAAAAGTATTAGTTGGTTAGATTATCTAAAAAATAGTATAATAGTCTAATTATAGACCTAAAAAATTTATTGTAAAGTATATATTTTTGGAGTTATTTTTTAACATTATAAAAACGATAATTTTGTAAATGTGTGATTTATTTGTTTTTAGTCTGAAATAACCTTCTAAAAAATTGTATCGGGTGGCCCTACTGGTTAATTCTGCCCTTCCCATGCGATATGCCGGTCACTTCAATTCAGTTTAATGATGCCTTTATTTTCCTAGCCTTATGATGCGAGGCTTAGGCCATGAGACCTGCTCTTCCGCCTGACCACGCAAATTTCCCTCCGCTCCTTTCATCGCCTGACAGAGAAGGGAAGTATCCCTCGTGCGATGAAAAAGGCGATTTAAATTTTTTTCAGAGGCTTCATTTAGGCTTGAGGATATTTTACCTGCAGTAAATCTATAACATGGGACATAACGAACCCCACTTGGTCTACAACACTTGGTCGCTTGCTTTATCAGGGGGCACAAGTCTCTGGGGAGGGCAGCTATGGCTTCATGCTTTTATCCGCACCCTCCGCCGACTCACAAGTACGGGTGATATCCGGATACAGCCGGAACCCTCGCGGCAACCTTCCTATACAATACCTGACTAAGGGGCGCTCTGCCATTTCAGAGTTCCAAGCTATCGAGGCTAATGCTGGAGTCAAAACAATGCGCTACTCACGTGCGCTGGGAACAAGTTCCCTCCTCTTTGTCGAGAGTATCGGGCCACTGCCACGACGAAGCCGAGAGCCCAACTGGGGGCCATCCGAACTAAGGTCCGGGCGGTTCGGAGCCCCCATCTCCTTCTCCCATCGACGTGGGTACCTCCGGAACCGGAACAACCTGACGGGTGATATCAGTTTTCCCGTCGCACTTGTATATGTAGGATCCAGAGTACTTTGAAAAGCATTCTTCACCCAATCCTGCTCAAATATCGACGCGCCATAGGCCCAAGTGATGGGTAACCGGGCGCACCCGGCTACTAGGAGCTTCGCATCATTGCCTCCACTCACTGCCTGCATCAAGCTAACGACGTGAGTGACGCCACGAGACTGAGAGTTCAGGTAGTCGTCTACGAGACTCCACTAGAGACCACGACAACCTCCTCCATCGTGCTCCCCCCTGCGGGGGCAACATGAGACTCTTACGTCCCCTCCAAAGGAAGGCGTAGGAATATTATTTTCGCCCTTAAAAATCCACGGCTTCGATCTGTTTTGAACCCGCAACCTTGGTATAACAGTCCGATACGCTAACCGTTACACCTCTGAATCCGCTGCCTGTCGGGCTTTGGGTCTCGTTTCGCCCCACTGGCGGTGGTGGCCGTTGGGCGGCGATCGATGGGCGTCGCTCCCCCCCGCGACAGAGCGGACGCGCGGCGCCGCGCCGCGCCTCGCTTTGCCGCTGCCCAGCACTGCGGAAGAAAGGGAAGCAGCGCTGGGCTTGTCATGGAGTTCATCACACTGCGGAACGCCAAGGAGGAGGAGAATGCGGTGGCGGAGGATGCGGTGGATTGATTTGATTTTTTCGTGTTTCCGGGCGCGTCAACTGCTTGATCATTGGTCCCATTAGTGTAGTGTTGTTTTCTCAGGCGATTTCGGGATCTTCCCCGCTGGATGGCGACATCCGGCGCCGACCTATCGTCAGCTAGTGGGGTTTCCTCCTAACCAGGACTCTCCCACCAGCGGTGCACCACCCCAGCCGGGCCAAGCTCTAAGCTCCCGACCGATCTCCCGGAATATGTGGTAGTGTAGTGCATGTTAGTGCAAGCGTGTGTGTCTAAGGGGAGGGGATAGGACAAGGAAGAGGAAGGAAAGATCGCGCGCGGTCCGTGGCCCGTTTGGTAGGGTACTGCTCCGGCATTCGCCTGGTGTTGATCGGAGAAACCACGGAAATCTACCGATCAGAGCAGCCGGCCGCTAGAATTGTTCGAGGAATTGACGAAGGAGGGCCAGGTGATGGAGGACGAGCTGGTGATGGAATACGAGCAAGTGGTGAAGATCGAGCAGGTGACGGCGAAGAGGTAATGGAGGTGGAGGAGAAAAATATGCTGAATTAAATTTCGATTTACAGGTCAAGTGACTTATTATAATGCAAATATCTTTGAGAGAATGTCTGAAACATCGGACACCAAAACTTCGGACATCGCGAGAAAGTACATTCATAATTTAATTTCCGCCAACCGCAAACTTACATTTTAGAAGAGAAACACAGTTGTTAAATAATGATCAGATAATGAAATTTTTATTAATATAAAATTAAAAATGTCATTCAGAATATAAGCATTTTTTTATTATTAATAAATTTGTATAATATGTATTGTTGTCAGTCTCTAATTTTCAAAGTAGTGTAGATAAATGATTTTCGCAGGTACGAGTTGTTTTACCGAGGTGGTCTTACTACCTACGTCGTAATTATAAACACGTTTGTAGATGAATCATTTATGTATTACTAAAATATGTTTTAGATAGTTTACTGCAACCAGAAAGCGTCACACATCCTTTTCGCAAAAAAACTGTTCCCTTGGCACAGGCATATTCATCAATGACTATAGGAAAACTATGTTATTCTCCATCACATGCATTGTTTAATGTTCTTTTGCACCAATGAAGTGATATTAATGTGAAAAGCACATTAGTTGCTTTTCTTTTTTCAGAAATATGAAATCGTCCTCCTGTAGGTCATGTATGTAATTTGGATCGGCTCAACAATATCAATAAACAGGAAATACAAATCTGAAAATGCTTCTTTAATTGATAGAATAAAATGAAACATTAAGAGTTTAATAAAACGTACAATGAAGTCAATAAAATAGTCTACTAAAGTATCGTACAAAGGCCCTAAAAAGGTTTTTGTTTACAGACAAAAGTTGCAAACAAATATCGTAGTATTTTCCGATGATTTCGGCGTGATACCACATTCCACACATTAAACTCTTTATTCGTTGTTCCGATCAGCAGCCGTCATTGAATGATCCTTCGCAAAACATTCACCCCGTGCACTATTTCTTGTCACCATCTCCCCATGAAAGACGGGACGAGATCTGTTAGCTGTTAGATGATTTGCTTGAAGGTAATGAGCTAGATTCATCGAAGTTACTTTCAGTGTAAAAGTTAACATTTGAAAACACGCTCTGACCCGTTGCTCGTAGCTGGATGGATTCTGGATGAGAAAAAGTAAAAGAGATCATTGTCAACATATTATTTTTATTAAGATAGCCGGCTTTTGACGGCTTTGCCGTCATCATCAGTCTCGCTGCTTTCGGCAAAAGTCGGTAGATTGAACCGAAAGCAGCGAGACTGACGATGACGGCAAAGCCGTCGAAAGCCGGCTATCTTAATAAAAATAATATGTTGACCAAGATGACCTCTTTTATTTCTTCTCTTTGGATCCTGGATGTTGCGGTGGGTCTTAAGAGTCACCTCGGTGTCCATGTCCTCTTTGAGCCTATTCGCTCCATTCTGCAGACTGAAAGGAGGGAAACCTTCGTTGAAGAACTAGTAGTTGCGTACGTAATACGGATACTGAATGAGTATATTACTCACCTTGTTGGTTCTTTATTATTTGCAAGCATCGCCTTCTTAAAATGAATATTCATCACCTCACTGTGTATAGTTGGGCCATAACAACGTAAGTGTACAGTCTGAACGTCTATCCGAACATTCAATGTTATATACTGCGTATTTCACAACATTAATATGAAAAGAATATTCAGTTACCCTGCAAAAGTTCGGGAAGGTTCGAAGAAGAAACATTTTCTCTCCTTCATACTATGACAAGAAAATTGTCCGGATGGTTCTTCTTCAGATGTAATTCAGTCATATGCGCAAGTTTACACCAATTTACAAGCAAAATACGTGAATCATATTAACAGTAGAGTCCATAATACAACCCTTCCGCAAATATTGGCTTATCTTGTTTACCAAATATCGCATCAGTTACACTTCGTAATGTTGTACAAACTATAAACATGTTTGATACTCTTAATTAATAGAGGGGAAGGTGCCTGTGTAGACAAGTTTCGAAACGGGCTAATCTGCAATACCTCTCGTTGTCGTGTTGTCGTGTTTTTTGACAGTTCTGCCATACTACGTATATTTCTAAATGCAATAGCTTCTTCCAAATTTGCCCTGTCATAAAGGAAGTCGTAGTGCGAAAATATCCCGATACGTTTTGGGGATGTTTTTTTAATCGTAAAAATTTCTTTAAATGTGCATTTTATTCACGTCGTTCGCTGTTACCATTGAAACGTAATCGTACTCTTAGTACTTCTTGACTTCATTGTCTTCATCTTCACTTCTACTACTTAGTAATTCTAATGTTTCGGTTTGAATATATTATGTGCTTATTGAGTCTGTAATTTTCCGCATTATCTCATATTACAACAGCAGTTTCTGGGGATCAGCTTTTTGTACATGTTAACTTTTTCAAAAATAACATTGTTTTTTGGTGAAATATAGTAAAATAAAAAATGGAAAGTTTCATGCCGATAGCTTTATCTGATGACAGTTTTTAAAATAAGGTGGGAAAGATATGTTCCACATAAATTCTCCCTCTCTAAAAAAAATGAAATGTTTTCACAAGAAAAATATACATTAAATTAATGTATGTTTATACATATTTTGACACAAATAGTTGTCAAATATATAATATTATTCTGTTTGTGTTGTTTGCTTAAGTATTAAATATTACATCTTATTCCAAATACTTCAAAAATAACAAATATATTGAAGAACAACTAACCCACAGAAAGATTATGCATGCCGACATTCGTGATAACGAGTTAAAATCAAAAATTGTAGATCATAACTTAAAACTTAATTCAAATTATTTTTAATAACAATGACCTGACCGGGAGCGGCAGCTCAGTGCATCAACTGATGTCATTGCAGCGCCTCTGACCGGGAGGCCTTAGGTTCGAGTCCTAACGCCGGCAGGATTTTCGACACTAGCTTTTCAGCTAGGTCGAATTCAGTCGCTGTCTGGAGGAGAATTCTAGCGGCCAGCTGCTCTGATCGGTAGTTTTCGGTGGTTTCTCCGATCAACACCAGGCAAATGCCGGAGCAGTACCCTAACGAATGGGCCACGGACCGCGCGCGATCTTTCCTTCCTCTTCCTTGTCCTATCCCCTCCCCTTAGACACACACACTTGCACTAAAATGTACTACACTACCACATATCCCGAGAGACTGGTCGGGAGCTTAGAGCTTGGCCCGGCTGGGGTGGTGCACCGCTGGTGGGAGAATCCTGGTTAAGGGGAAATCCCGTCAGCCGACGGTAGGTCTGTGCCGGATCTCGCCATCCAGCGTGGGAAGATCCCCGCCATCTCCCAAAGGAAAAACATGCACTATACTTACGGGCTAATGACCTAAGCTGTAAACGCGCCCGGAGTCACTAGCCAACCAACCAACCAACAATGACCTGCTTAACAACTTCTAACATTAGACAATAATATACAAGAGTGAGTGAGTAAGAGAACGAAAGATAGAACGAGGAGAGAGAAAGAGAAAAAGAGATAACCGATAAAAATTAAATTAGACAAAATATACAAAGGAGAGAAGAAGAGAGAGAAGAAGAGAGAGAGAGAGAGACAAAAGGAACAAAAAAGAAGAAAGAAAAAGAGAACGAAAGAAGAGAGGGAGAGAGAAAAACGAAACAGAGAGAACTAAACAGAGAGAACGAAGGAAAGAGAGAGAGAGAAGGAAGGAAAGAGAAAGAGAACAAAAGGAAGAAAGAGAAAGTTTGAGGAAGGGAGTTCTCTCAGAAAGGTCTTCGACATCATTTTATACACATGGTAGCAAATAATGACATTGAGGTCGCGAAAAAGAGTTCGCATTTTTCAAAGTCCATGTATGGTGTATTGAGATGCAGCAGCAGAGGGATTCTTGAATGTTTTTTTTTTGTGTTCCTTACAGGTGGTATAGGAAATAGGCTAAGAAATATCGCATCGTAACTTACATCTACCTCACACCCAACAAAGTTTTATCTAACAGCTATAATGAATCTTAAGTCTAGTAATTAAGTCCTGTTCTCTCAAACGATACCATGACCGCTCGGATTGACAGTCGTACTACCGTGGTACGCCTCTGAGAACGCCATCTTCGAGGCTAACTTCAGCTCCAATTGCGGCATGCATTGCGCGGAAACCATGCCAACTACGCACGCAACCCATGCGTGATCGAGTAATGGATTCTTTCTTTTGGGTGACTGAAATGTAAGAGTGGGTGCCCTAACTTAACGTTAAGTTAGCATACCACACAAGAAAAACACATGAAATAAAGAACTAAAAATACCAGAATTTTGTACTAATTTTGAACTAATTTATACCAAATTAAAAATTTGAAATTGAACATTTTTATTTTTTATTTCGATGTGCATCGGTTCAAAATTTTTAATTTTGGGTATAATTAGTTCAAAATTAGTACAAAATTCTGGAATATTGTTTTTGATTTCTGATAAGATATGCTTATATTGAATTTATCTGATCCGTCAAATTCCCATTAATTATAAAAAAACACAATTTTTCTGAATTTTCTAAAATATGATTAGTCAAATTATCTCTCTGAGTTTATAAAATACGCGCATCTGTTTGGCCTAAATATGGTTGTAATTTTACTTCAGCAAATGTATCAGTAAAAATAACTGCTTCTACTTTTTGCGAATTTTTTCTTCCAGGTTGCACTTTTGCTTCCATTCTTTTTCCTTTTCGGTGTGTTTAATAACATCAAACAGATCCCTCTTTGATAACAAAGAGATCTCAGTACCAGGTCATGAAGGAAGAATAAAAAAATGAGGTGTGTGTAGGTAGAAAGGCTAACTAAGCAGGGTATGCATCGTTATAAAAAAAAGTACCCAAACTCAAAATGAGACAAATATGGGTTATCTTTGTTTAATGTTTTGAAAACTAGTTGAATTTCAGAATCAGATTCAGTTAACATCAAAACCCGAAAAATCCAGGATGTAACAAAAAGACATGAAAAACCATATTTAAAAATTTCATTCTGGTGTGACATGTGCACTAAATTATTATTTAAGGAATATGTTTTTTATAAATGCAGATTTAAAGTGCATATCTCCAAGTATCGTATCCACAGCACGTGCGATTCTGCTACTCCAGAGAGCAAAATATTTGCATAAAAAAATACACCTCTCTTTATACTGCGCGAGCGAAAAAGTGCGCCGCGCATGACTTGTGCAACTTGCACTGAATGGAGTGACATGATTCCCCCTTCCTTTCGTGATCCGGTAACAACGAATTGGACATTTAGCCACCCCTTCATGTGAAATGGAGCTTCTGAAGCATATCTTGAATTTTGTTCTTTTTGCCAACTTTCGCCTCCTCTGGCCTTACTGGGCAGCCAAGCCATGGGGCGATGATGATGGCGGTGATGGTGGCGACGGCGTGATGGTTGCGGCGTCGTCGGTGGCGCCCGCGGCGTCGGGGCGCGGATCGGCGCCGGCCTGTCGCTTGTGAGCTTGTTGGGGGCTTAGCCATTGATTGCTGCGTCACCCCGCGCCGCGCCGCGCCACCGCTGACACTGTCCGGGGGGGGGGGGCCGGGCCCCTGCACTGCCCGAGCCACCGCCCCTTCACGGAACGGCTTCCGTCCGCGACAACGGGGCTGAACGGACATTTTCATTTATTGTAATATTTGTTTGGGATAATTTGCACATTATTATTGTTATTATATGATGATATTATTTATACTATTATTAATTTATTACATTATTAATTTATTACGAGTATTAATTTATTACGATTATTAATTTATTACATATTAATTTATTAGATTATTAATTTATTACGATTATTAATTTATAACGATTATTAATTTATTACTATTTTTAATTTATTCCTATTATATCTATTAATATTATTACTGTTATTATTAATATTAGTTGGCCTCTAGGATGGCTAATACGCAGCGTTCTAGTTTCCCATGGTGAGGTTCGATTTCCGGTCGAGGCAAAACTAGAGTTGTAGCTTTCCTTTAAGATCGTCCCAGTTTCTGTGGCTGTGTGGCGAATAAAAGCTCAAGCAGGCGGATCTTCCTAGTTTCAGTGAAGAGAATCATTCTTTCCATCCATTCGGGGGGAGGGTATTATTTTCCCCGCAGGTGTGTGCAGATTAGGAGGGGAATGGTGCGGCTCGCACGATAACCCACTCCGTTTTAGAAACCTACAAGCTGAGGGTTTGGGAAGGTAAACTCGCGACGGTTCGTGGCCCTTGTATAGGTGTTGTTCTCCCAACTCTCGGTATTTGGATTCCATTAACACACATGTCATTGATTGAAGCAGTGAACCTTCTAATTATTTATTTCCTACAGATGTCACTAGCTTTACAGATGATTAGAGTACGGATTTTCATGTAAATACACTTTTTACATACGAGAAACTGGTATCCAATAACTTTTAGTTTCCAAATCATTATGAAAGAATAATTACACTGTTTTGCCAATTATTAAATATTTATTACATACTTAGTTACATTTTTATTCGATACATGACGTATCAAAACATTGAGACAAGTGCTTCATGTCCTTAAATTCGTCTTTCTTTGAAACGTGAGAGATCGGAGACCCGCCGAACACAGTTCCAATTGTTGCCTACGAATCAGGAGCAAATTGACGTCCTTTTACTTTGTTTTTTGCTTCCACCACACACACTAGAAAAAACGATAATCTTTGAACGTTACAAGCCCTCGAATTTTTTAACACTTACTCCATACACTGAAAATAAATATCTTCGTATTAAGCGCATGATAAGCGTCCTAAATTAATTTCAAATTTAAATTGCTCTCAACAGAATATTATCAGGATTTTATTCTATTTTACTTTCTATTTCCGGTGTTTCTTGGTCATTCCATTTCTATTCTGTTTTTTTCTAACATTTATCTTTTACCTTAAATAGCTTTTCGTGTTTCCCAATTCTTTGATATGATTCGTTCTACGATAAAATTTGGGCCCATATTTCATTATTTTAAACTTACAATTTATTGGCAAAACCAATACCACACAGCACGAATCGATGGGGAATTTGTATTTCGTTTGTTTGACAGACATATTCTGCATGTGTTTTAGTCGTCAGAGTCACAACTGTGTTCAAACCGTTTTCCTCTTGTTTCGTTCCGTCGATTGCGCATACTTCAAAAGGTGACGCCATCCAACATGATTGGCCGCACTACATTCAATGAAAGCTTTTGGTAGCGTTGAAATTCGTCGCTGATCATTGGAGAGCTTCATTTGTAGAACACAAGAACGCCAGAGTGCTGGCAAACACACGCGCTTTCAACGGACGATGAAATATGAATGTTGTCAATCAGCTGTGTTGCGCCATTTCCTGCGCGGACTAATGAATGTCGAATCACTTCATGCAGTAAACCTATTAGGGGTCGCAGTACACAGCAATGCATGCAGCATTCCTAGCATTGTTTGAATCGCAGATGATTTCCTGGTGTTAGCTGAGTTATTCGCAATTTAATGTGTAGTTGGAGGAAACTAAATCCGGCAAGAATCGTAATGGAAAAATAAGTTTTTACATTCAATTTTCTTCCGGCATATTGTAAGAGGACCTTTCTAAATAAAATTTTATTTCATGCTTTTTATAATTACTATTTTTACATAGGAGATCGTAGTTTATTATCTTAATGTTCATGCATGAAGCATATAGGATTTATCCGGTATCTATGTAGAAATCATGTCTTGTACAATCATTGTCTATCTTGTACAAATGTTTATCACACTAAAACACACTCGTCGTTACATATAATCGAATTGGCAATGCGTCAGAGTTGCACAGACTTTCTAGTACTAGTTTAGCTTTCTATTCTCTTCGGCGTCTAAAAGACTGTAGAACATTGCATAAGCATTGGATAATTCCCTTTATATTTTGAGCCTTATTATAATTTCTTTGTTTTAGTCGCTAGTCAGTTCTTCTTCTTTTTCTTCTTCTTCTTCTTCTTCTTCTTCTTCTTCTTCTTCTTCCATTCTTCCAGTATTCTATTAGCAAATTTTCTTTGTTTGTGATTCCCTTTACACTCAAATTGCTACTCTTAAAGTATCCGCTAACCATTTGTTTTATTTTCCTTTTTTTGCTTGGCTTGTCATCGCATCATGATTATTTCCGAGGCTAGTTCGGATGCTGCAAGTATACTTAGGTTTTACATTGATGGGTACTAATCCGAAGCACAACCTCCAACCTGGAAGACCAGAGCTTCTGGTTTAGGGTTGCCTCTCCCTTGGGCTATCTGCTTCCACCACAAGCCGTAAAGTTCAGCCTTCCCCTTTTTCATTCTTTAGAGGAGTTTTAGCCCTCAAGGCGAGAAATTCAGAGTATGTCTGTCCGCTTACCCGTCTTCGAAATTGGAGGCAGCGGTCATGGGGAAGCACATATCTTGGTGGTCACTCAGGCTCCAGAGCCGCGTTCGCCACCAACTGCTGTGAACCATCCTCTACCATTTAGAAGTCTGGTTGGCAATTTCCCTTCATTGAGTGTATATCTACGTCATAATGGTATATCTATAATATACTGAAGATCCCAAGAAAGAAACACAACCGGTTCGCCTGCGTAATATCGTGTTGGGTCCCCTTCCCCGAGCACGCAGAAATGCCGCAACACGACCTGGCATGGATTCGACTAATGTCTGAAGTAGTGCTGGAAGTAATTGCCTCCATAAATCCTGCAGGGCTGTCCATAAACTCGTATGAGTACGAGGGTGTGGAGCTCTCTTCTGAACAGATCGTTGCAAGGCATCCTAGACATGCTTAATAATGTTCATGTCTGGGGATTTTGGTGACCAGTGGAAGAGTTTAAATTCAGAAGACTCCTGGAGCTCCTCTGTAGCAATTCTGGTCGCGTGAACTGTCGCGTTGTTCTGCTGGATTTGCCCAAGTCCGTCGGGATGCACAATGGACGTGAATATTGCAGGTGTGACAGGATTATTACGTATGTGTCACATATCGTCGTTTCTAGACTATCAGGGGTCCCATATCACTCCAACTGCATCGCCCCATCAATCCGAGCCTTCCCGGTTAATTCCCTGTTGACATGCAGGGTCCATGTATTCATGAGATTGTCGCCATATCTTACACGTCCTGCCGCTCCAAACAATGTGAAACGAGACTCGTCAGACCAGGCAACTTGTTTCCAGCCTCAACAGTCCAATGTCGGTGTTGACGGGCCCAGGCGATGCGTAAAGTTTTGTGTCGTGAAGTCATCAAGGGTACACGAGCGGACATACGGTTTGTTTGTTTTCTTTTCTTTTCTTTCAACGAACATGTGGTGGTAAACTTCGATTATTTAATTTACTCATGTGGAATTTGCCCCTGTGTAGTAGGCAACCCATTATACGTTTGTGTTTTGCTGACCACAATTTAACGCAGACAAAATATATTTCGTATATCCGCCAAACATCAAACCTGATGGTTCTTCTCCAACAGAGACAAACGACATTTATAACTTTGTTACAAAAAATTTCCGTTTCACATGTTCATTGACAGAAAATGGTTATCTTGGACCACCAAATGTCTTCGAAGTTTGTAAAATTTATACTTAGACACCTCTGTGTATGAAGATAATCATGGAAACTAATGAATAGAATAAGACAAATTGAATGTAAAAAATTGATGTCAGAAATTGTAAAAGGGACAATGAACTCTATTACCACTCAAAATACCCGATACAATGGCAGGTTATTCATGTTGTCGGATGAGCAATTCCTATATTTCATGACGCAATTTGCGGCTTATTATCCTGCTTCGTGAAGATCGTGGCGCGCCCTCTACCTTCCGTTCTCTCAACCAAGCGCCTCCGCCTGCCCCTTGTGCTCGTAATTAGGTCTCTGGGCTGCTCTTGACGCTCTCCCTTGTCTCCTCGCCTCCCGCACCCCATCGCCCCTCGCCCCCGTCGCCCCCGTCGCCCCGTCGCCCCCGTCGCCCCCTGCCGCCCCGTCGCCCCGTCGCCCCGCCGCCCCTCGCCCGTCGCCCCTGCGCCCCGTCGCCCCGTCGCCCCGTCCGCCCCCGCCGTCGCCCCGTCGCCCCGTCGCTCATCGCCCGTCCCCCGTCGCCCCGTCGCCCCTGCCCCGTTGTCCCCGTTCCCTCGCCCTCGTCGCCCCGTGCTCCCGTCGCCCCTCGTCGCCAGTCGCCCCATCGCTTCGTCGCCGTCGCCCGTCGCCCCGTCGGCCCGTCGCCGTCGCCCGTCGCCCGTCGCCCGTCGCCCCGTCGCCCGTCGCCCCGTCGCCCTCGCCCTCGCCGCCGCCGCCGTCCGCCGCCGCCGCCCGCCGCCCGCCGCCACCGCCGCCCGCCCGCCGCCACCGCGGCCCTATTCTGAATTATTCTCACTACAACGCAAGTTACGTTTCTCTGCTACTGTTTAGTCTCGTTATCATTATCGTTTCATCACTATGCATTATAGTATCTTCTTGAAAGTTTTTATTCCATCAATCTTTGGTTTCTTATATCTACTTCCTTCTCACTTAAATACCGTCCCTATCTGGTACCTCTCAGGTTTCTGGCACCAGCTTTCACCAATTTGAAACCTTTGTGTCGTCGCACGATTATGTCATTCGAGCCTATTTGAAGTAAACTTTGCCTCTTTATTTTATTCATTATTAGGCTCTTAATTCCGTCTTTGTACTCATTGTGACCGAAGTATCACATTATTGTGGAAATTTAATTAACCCCGTATTGTTTCTATTTTCGGTGGATGAAATTTACGAAAAGTTTACAGTGGAATAATGAAATAATGCTGGCAGCATTAAATGCCTTATAAATTGACTTTACTATTTTTTTGTATCAAAGAATGAGACAATCATACATGAGATGTAAATTACGTAAGTTTTATGTTCTTGAAATAACTTAGTTTATCAAATAAATATCATTAGGAAAATGTATCTAACATCTACATTTGTTTAAAGACTAGTGTTTTACTATGATGTGTTTAATACATTCTTAATCATGCACGAATGAGAAAGAGCAACGAGTGTTCATTGCATATTTCTTTTTATATTGGATAAATCGATGGCTTTCACAAAGTCCTTCTGCTGCCGCCAGAGCAATATTCTTTGATTAATCATCTTTAACATATTAACTAAGAAGATATTTACACCCCAAACACATTTCTTCTCGAATATGGAAATGCAATCTGAAATGACTATGAGTTTGAACAAAAGAGTTTACCCAAGGGAGAAAGTCGTTCAGTTTATCGATTAATATTGATCAGGAACAGAGAGGGAAGACGTGCGTAATTCAGAAGAGGAATTTTGGGATAAATCTAGAAGAAAGTTCTCCTCACCACTGGAGCTCTAAAACACTGGCGGCGCCGTGTGGTTGGCCATATTTCTTCGATCCCCCATTCTGCAAGCTTAAATTTCCCCAGCCGCACGGGACAGGGAGAAGAAGCGAGGGCAGAAGAATGCCTGGTAGCAAAGTCAGCCATAGAAAGCCAGATGTAGACATCTTTGGTGGTGCCTATGACTTATACCAAACTTTTAGTAACTTTTCTATGTTCCGTTCTTCGGGCATGGTAAGTAGTGTACCAGAGTTTCAATTTTATGGTCACAAAGATTAATAAATCTACCAGTTCTTTCCATCATCTATTCGTGCTAGGCACAAATAAATTATCTTTACCCACCTTCGTATTTGTCACAGAGAGTCCTCATCCGGACACGTTATCGTAGCGACTAACACCTTTATCTATGACAGATGCAGATCAGATCTTTTGTAGAGAATGTAGTTGTGCACTGTGAAAGGAAAGAAACGTGTATAAGACATCCATGTGCTGCTTCTCGAAAAGAAATTCCTGGACAGAAGCAGAGAGCTTTCCTTGCAGAATTTAGAGTTTTCAACGAAAAAATCTAATTTACGATTTTATGTGAAGAACAGGGATTATTTCTGGTATGCATTTTTATTAATTTTATTCCTCTCTCCTGTCACTTATTTGTCCAGATGACTATCCTGTTACCTATTACACAATTTATTTTGAATTTTAAAATTATCTAGTTTGTTCCGCATTTTTTAGTATTTATCTGAAGTTCTGCTTTTGGGTAATCAAGTTCCACGAAAGCACCACATAACCGCAGAAGTAGAAATGCCCTTAAAACCGATTTACAATGATGATCATTATCATCATCGCAGAATGCCCGGAATCTGAAGAGAACAGAATCATTAAAACGATGAGGAATGAGAGTGCCTGGGATAAGGGAAGTGACAAACCAACCCAACTTTCGTTCGGTGTGGGCAGGTATATTGAAAAAGTCAGTGAAGTTCATTTCCATGTTTTACGAAGGGTCCATTTCCCGGAGATAGAGTAAAGTTTACGGAAGAAAGTTTTCTCCAAGTTGCAGGAAGCAACCAGACGAAAGGGAAAATGCGGGCGTGAAAAGGTGTAAGGAGTGGAACCACTGCCGAATATATCTGGGGCCAAGTATCTCTTTGGTATTTGATCACACTGAAATGTTCGTATTTTTTCTTTACGAAGAGTTGTTTTAAATAATTCATTCATATTTATTCGCGATTATTCTATTTCTTCGAAATACTGTTCTGTTACATCGAATAACGGAACCAAACAGAGGAAGCAAAAGTCACTCTTAAGTAGCCCGTTAAGGATTTCACTGTCTGCCGTCCGTGAAAAACAGTTGAAGGTAATGGTGGCTGAGAACTCATACTACAAAAACATATTTTATTTATATTGTTTTTGCTTGTAAGAAGTGTATTCAAATATCGGACTCGGATGGTTCAAATCCACTATAAATCGCTCCTAATATGAACTTCAACCGCGTTAATATTATCTCTATCGATCTAATGACGTTAGTAACTATTATCGTTTGAAATCAATACATTACATGTGAACAGTTGCGTTCAATATTCCGCAAGTTAGTGCGGCGGACAGAACTGTACAATAGAGACAACTTTCTTCGCCAAAAGTCGCACCCGAAATATTTGAATCGTTTTTCCTTAGATTGTAGAAATTGAGCTATGATGGTGGAAGCCAAAATAACATGTATTTTGAAGTAGAATCAGTTCGTGAAAGTCTCATTTGTTTATTCAATTTCAGAGAGCCGTGCATGTGAACACACGTTCTTGTAAAGGAAGAGAGTATTTTTTTCTTGTTATGTATTAACTGAAGTCCGTATTCTTCCAGGAAAGAACTTGATGCTTCAGACCCTGTTCATTGAAAACAAAGTGGTTCAGGCTATGAAATCCAAGAATTTTGTTCAAGTTATTGCTGTAAACAGGTGTCGTCAGCGGATAAGAAAGCACACACATAATCAATAGGTTCGTGGAATGCACAAGGAATTAGTAATAAATTACCAGCTATTTTAATTTAGTTGGAAACAAGACAGATATTATAGTAATAACGGAAACGAAGAGAAAAGGAAGTAGAGTAGAATGCTAGGATAATAATAATGTACATCGCTAGTTGAGTAGCCAAAGATAAAAGAGTGAGGAGAGTAATTCGTTATTCATAAAGAAAAAATTTAGAAGAATATTAAGCATTGTGAAGCAGTAAATAAAAAATTGATAACGGCAAAGGTGGAGTTATTCGAAATGGAGATTGTAATCGATGGTGTGTGTGGTGTAAGTGAAGATACAAATATAATAAACAGAGATACATTTTTGAACCACTAACATGCTATTAGATAATATTAGCTGCTCAAGAAATATTGGATGGTTAGGGATTTTGTAGTAGAAAAGGAAAAGGGGGGCAGTTCGGAGAAGCTGAATTAAAGCTTTCAGATCTTCAATTTCAGTGTTGAACAAGATATTATGGGACATAAGTGTCACGGAAACCAAAATGAGTATTTTCCAATCAATATTAGAGAATGTAGTTACGTATTGTGCCAAAGTTTGATCATTGAAAAAAAATACGAAAGAAATTACTATAATTAGAAATAGATTTGTGAGATCAGCAAGATATTCAAAGTTTGATAAAATTAGGAACATAGCTATTAGAAAGGAAATAAATAAGATCCATACAATATATTAGAAAACATACACACAGACAGGCATACAATATATGATAACATAACATTTAAAAAAACTGGATTGGTAGGGCCATTTTAAAGTTTCAGGAATTTCAGGATTTTTATAATGATTTCATCAGAAGGCACCCGGACCTATGTTTGTGAACTGAACAGCAGGTCTATAGAGGACAGTTGGGTTCAGTAAAGATAAAATCACTAGATTCTTTGACAAATGCTGAATCTATGGATGAATAAAAATTCAGCCAGTATAGAATCGTCATTATGGATAAAACCGACGAACTATATGTTCACAACAATAAGACGAACAATACATCCTCCATTGTTCTTTTTATCACACGTGAGAATTGACAATGATTTAAAGAAAAATGCTCTTTCAGGAAGTACTTTTCGTTGGGAAAAGAGTGAATGGATCATGAACGAGGTCTTTCTAAGATGGTTGCACAGTTTTGTTGAACGGGTTAATTCCAGTGGAAAAAAATCCATCTTGTTAATCGTTATCGTACAAGTCACAAGAACTTGAAATGATCCTTTGTGCTAATGAACATCACATTCACATGCTAAGAATACCACCACCCCAATACGTTCACAAACTCCATCAGCTAGACAGGAAAATCAAGAAACTCTTCAAAAATGATTGTTGTGAAGCTATAAACTGAACATAAAAGTTCAATATTTCTCACAAGATCCATACAATGTTTGTTTTGTTTTTTAATTCAAGAACTGTTCTTTTCGTATTGAGAAAATACTATTTTTTCTTTGTATTATGCAATGTAATTTTTGTCTCAATAAGGAGCGCATCTTTGGTGAATTGCTGTAATAAAATCCTCATAAAATTATTTTACCATTATTTTGTAAGTTGTCTGAAAACACCCTCTACTTTTCAGGCCTGTAAATTGTCAACGATCTATCTTCAAATAAAGATATTATTAATAATTCAATCAATATAATTCAAATAAAGATATACTATCTCCAAATAAAGGTATTAGTTTACTTTCAAACCAAACGACTTTCACTGAGGATGTCAGTAAAAGAAAGAAGATTCATATTCTGCATTTCACGAATAATTTTAACTAACTTTAATTAAGAAATAAGCTGAGGTGGCCATATCAGCCGATTTTCCCATTTTTATACATTGTAAAACTGTATGAAAAATAATAGTAATAATAATTATTACTATTATAATTATTATTATTACTATTATTATTATTACTATTATTATTATTATTATTATTATTATTATTATTATTATTATTACACTACTATTACTAGTGAGAACCCGTCAAAATTTGACGGTCAGATCTGAGATAAATGTAAAATACTGTACCTAAATTCTGTACATACTAACGTTCACAATATATTGCATTGTTTGGATCTTCAGGGTATAACGAAGATATTCTGTGATGAGTTCCCAAAATTTTGAACATGTATGGCCCTTGACCAGGTGGCAATGCAATATCGGCACAAAAAAATATAGCACTATTATACTGAAGGATATTATTTCTAAAGTTTTTCGATGTGTCATCATCTCCTATAAACAACTGTTTGATTTCTTCTGGCATATTGCTCGAAGGTATACTTATTTTCCCATTTAAGCAATACAGAGTAAATCGTTTGCAGAATTTCTCTCACATGGAAATAACAAAGCAGAACAAAACTGACATTTCATAGACAATGACCCAATAGAAAACAAAATGACCTCACTATCACGACACCTACGCTGACTTTCTTTTTCCCTGCGTCCAGTTAATGTACGTTTGCGTCTTTTGGGGCGCGTGGACAACGATTCGGTTTCGACATAACCTGAAAACAACTCACTAAAGTACAACCGAGCAAAACCCACTGTGCGAATGTTCTCTACAAAATACACCACAAAAGCAAATACATGCAAACTGTCAACACCACAATGCAATTATTACACTGAAACAAAACCTTGACGAATTGTAAACAAATCTCAACAATCAAAACAAAACATCAAGCAGTGTGGACTCACATCTATGGATTAGTATATCGATTTTGAAACTGCCAACCTTTGAAAGAAAACAATTGACTATTGATAAGCGTACTATTAAAGAATGATTTAATTAATTAATTTACACCGTAAATGTTGGTGAATCAACACAAACAATATCTGATAACACATCTAGGGATCATATTCTTTCATTTAAAAGAAATAATACAACAATCGGTTCAGTAAATGCTCTAAACGAAGCCATGGCAGAATACCTTATTTTTTTAAATATATATATTATTATTATTATTATTATTATTATTATTATTATTATTATTATTAGAGACTCCTTACAATTGATTTTCAGACAATTCACTATTGTTGCGCTCTATAAAATTTTAAAACAATGTAGATAAATCACACATTTTAATCTGCGTAGGTCGTTAAATAAAAGATCATGAACAAATTTAAATATTACTTAAAATTTTTGTTTTTCATATTATTCTGTGATTATTTAATACTATTTTTAGTCTATTCATGAATTTTATTCTCTACGTTTCTAATTTTGCCCTAGTAAACTCTTTATCTCCTTAGCTTAATGCATTTAAGACCGGAGAGAATGGATGTCGGGAAAATCTCTTTGACAAATCGAACGAAAAGGGTTTGAAATAGATTACCTACAACAACCTTTGAACCCTTTTCTCTAAGCGTTCAACAGTTTAGGAAGTTAATTTATGGAATTCTTAAGTGAATGAGGGCATTCATTAATAATATTAGGCTATATAGTGAAGTGAGGTGAACGTCGTGAAGTGTTGCGCAGAGAAATAATAAAGGAATGTTTTAAGTGTTATATTGAAGTGAAGTGAAGTGCAAGAAAGTAAAGGAGAAATGCAGTCTTAATTGTACAAACATTCAGAGCGGTTTTAGATTATAGATGTTTCTTTTCTTGTTTTTCTTGTAATTTAATGTTTTTGGATTTATTATCATCTTAGCATTATTATTACCATTATTATTATTATTATTATTATTATTATTATATTTGTGTGAAATTTATTACCTTATTTATGTAATTAACTTCCACCGGGTTACACTCAATTGCAGTTTAAATAAATTCATTTATTTATTTATTTTACGTCAAAAACAGTAAAGAACTGTGTGTGACATGCAATGGGGAAGTGAATTATGTGCATGTTTCCAAATTCTGTGATCCCTACACTATGCCATATGCTACTTGAATTTTGAAAACAGAAAAATAGCGTTTTTTGCAAGGATTGTAAAAAAATGTCCTCTATCTTTAATAATTCCTGGGGGCAAAGTTATTAAGAAAAGTTTAACATTAATTTTTACCTCGTGTTCTGTTTACTAGGTTACTCATGTTCTACGACTTCTTTTGTGAAGCCTCATCTTTTCTTGTATTATACTCTAAAAATGGAATTGATTAAAAGTGATTACAAAGCGACACTGTCTGTGATTGGATTCACGATTGCTCAACCAAGCTTTAATCAAAATCAACGAAACGTTCTGTATGGAGAAGCTTATACCTTTGACAGGTCGTTAAACACGGGTCTTCCAAAGTCGGAGCCGGAAATTTGCGCTTCAGAAAGCAATGCCAATCTGTGAATACGTCCTCTTGTCATACTGACAGTATGCATTACGGAACTCATGATTGATTACGATAATTACTTTGCAAATTATCAACGTTGTTCCTGTCCTACTTGTGTGACAGCTGACATCAATTTTTAGTGTCATATCCGCAACGGGATGTTGAGGACTTGAGACGAAGAACTGATATGTGACTTTCCAGAACGGTGAGCAGAAGTGAATAATGGATGTATAGAACACTTGGTGACTTGCCTTTGAGAAGCACTTCACACACTACATTCGCAAGCGAACAGATCGATAACTAAAACGAAATACGAACAAAAACGCCTGGGGTAAAGATGTGGCTTCCATCACTAGACGCAGTGTTTACACCGACCATAACATTATGTGCTGCAACATAAGGAAGAATTAGAAATATAGAAAAATTTATCTAAAAATTCAAAATACGCCGATTTCATTGAAGAAACTCTTGTGTTTGAGAAACATTTCAATATGACAATCGCTCAAATAATTACTAGTAAAAGTAGGAATGAAATTGTGATTTTTGATGAATAATTTAAAACTTTAGTATACATAACTTTAGTGGTTGTTTGCTATATCAACATTGTCAGGTAAATAAATGTTAATCTCAAATATTGCAATTGGAGCTCAGAAGTTGGAATTTCCCGGCGGCGGAAAAATACGTTTTTAATATTATTTTTATATTTTAATATTGAATTGTTATTTTATATAACAATATAATTTTTATATTATATTTTTATATTGTAATACCTTTACATTTGTTTCATATATTTTGTATTTTATGTCTATTTTAGCTTCTGACTCCTATTATTCAAATTTTCCCTATTTTGACTTTTTTCTCCATTTTTCATCATTGTTTTCTCGTGACATAGATTTCGCCCAAGCTGAAAACATGCCTTCAAGTCTACACAACTCGAAGGCACTTTCGCCTTTTATCTTTCTCTGCTACCGCAGACACGAGATTAGGAAAGAAGTGTTAATCGCGGAATCCAGGGCCGAGAAGTATTAGAAATCGCTACGAGAAAGCGAGATTATAGGAGACAAGATTTTTGGATTTATTTCACCGATGCTGATAGACTTTGTTCTCTTAAGAGGAATCTCATCCTATATTTATAATATAGCTTCCGTCCCTTTCAGGGACAAACTTATCTTTCCTTTTATATCGAAGTCAGTCCTGACGATTACATAAGATTGCAGAATGAAAAGAATATTAGCATTTTTACGTCAGCAATTCCAGGGTTCAACATCGAGTTAACTACAGCCTTTGATAGAGAGGAAGGTGCAAGTGGAACAAATTCAGTCATCACACCGAAATTTAGTGTGCCATCAAGAATAATTTTCAAGGAAGAAACTGAAAAATCTCCAATAATAATAATAATAATAATAATAATAATAATAATAATAATAATAATAATAATAATAATAATAATAAAATTGTCTTTATTTGTGACGAGGCTCAGGCCTTAAGGCCTGCTCTTCCGCCTAACCACTTCAATTAATTTACAATTATAAAAATTAGAATTGAGGCGTTCGGATGTAATTAATATTAACTGACTTTTCATGTCACAGAGGAAAAAAAATCAAGTTGTGACTACCGTCTATATTAATTTATAAGTATGAGCCAAATGAATGTATTGTCATTTTTTGTTTATTCTTGAAATTTTGCAAAATGGAAAGACATGATGTAAGGAACATTCTTAAAAAATGAGATAAAAAAAGAGCTCCCACTTATTCCTCTTTGAATCAATAATTCAAAATTCGCCCGAAATGTCCGTTTTCATTACCCGATATGCCTCCACTGTGAACAATAAACAAAAAAGGGGGGTTATTTTACATTTACGTCTGGGATGCAATACTAGGGACCATCCCGGCATACGCCTTAAGCGATTGAGTAAACACAGAAAAAACCTCAATCAGGAGGGCGGCATAAGGCCGAAACATCGAGAGGAAGAAATATCAGGGTTGAGAGTGAAAAACAAAAGAAAAGGGGAAGAAAAGTAATGAAGGTGAACAAGAGAAGAGAATAAAGAAATGATCATGGAAAGGATACGGGGGGATCAGAAGAAAAAATATAGTACATATAATTTTACAATTACATAACAACCGGTAGTACTTGATGATATATACAATACATAATCTCAATCAAACACATGGAAAATTACCACATAAATCATTAGGTAAAGGCACTTACAAAAGGATATCTTACAGTATAAAATATAGAAAGTGTCAGTAAAATGTGACTACTGATTTTCTTTGTAACAATAATAGCAAGAAATAATAATAAAAGTGACATACATCATAATTTCAGAAAGATTTATAAGCTGTAGTTTTACATAATATTTTCTTATTTTACATTTAGAAATACATTATAGTACAAAGTTGTATTTAGATATTGCTATGTAATTTCTCTAATTTTAAACATTGTATCAGCAGTAATAGGATTAGCTTTAACTGTATTCTGAAGTAGGAAAGGAGGAAGATGGCCAGGAGGAAAGGAATGGAAAGAAATACTTTCGAAAATATGACTTAAAAAACAACGATCTAACATGGAGGATGATATGTAATAAAGGGATCATGGTCATTGTTTCAGAAAATAATTAAGATAAAATTGCGGATGAAACAGAGAGCGTGTGGTAACTACATTTCATTGTTTTTTATCCAGACACCAAGTTGAGTTTTGAATTTTCTAAAGTTGCTAATTCTCGTAAGATGTGTAGGTAGTGAGTTCCAGATTCCAATTTCTGTGACAGTGTAAGATTTACTGTATGGCACAGTGTTGTGTCAAGGTATGCACAGCAATAATGCCGAACGTGATCGCTCTAATGTTAGCATTTTGAAGTTCTTAGACATGTGTGTTTGAAGGCCATTGTAGAAGATTTTATGGAGAAGCAAGAGGCTATGCAATATTCTTCTTTTTTCAATAGAGCTAATTTTTGTCTGCCTGTAGTACGCAGATACGTGATCGTACTTACGAAGTTCGAATATGAAACGAATGAATGCGTTTTGTGCTGCTTGCAACTTCCGTTGTTGCTTGGTTTTTAAATCACTGAACAAGAAATCACAGTAATCAAAATGGGGCATATTAGTGAATTAATCGGGTTCATACGTCTATTAATCAGATTCATACGTGATATATCTGATAGACGGCGTGCAAAATCGTAAGAAATCAAATTAAGAAATTTAAAATAATTTCCTTGCATGTCAGTGCTGACGTAAATTTTAGAGTTATAATACAAATTGGAATCATTTTTATTACACAGTATTTTTGTTACAATAATTCCTTTTAAATATAGTAATTTTTCAGTGATTAAATGACTTTTTGCATCCCAATTTCAATGAAAATAAATTCCTTACCTATTTAGTTAAAATAAATGCCTGAACAGTCGGGCTCTTTTACCATACACTATAAATTGACAGAAAATAAAAAATTTTTGCTTACTGCTTTGTAGCTGTTTACTCTGAAATAGGTTCTCGGCATCAATGAATGTGGAATTTCCATTTGTAAGGCTTTATTCAAACAGATAATACGCATATCGCCGGCAGATTCAATTGATTGGGAATTTTCTTAATGTTTAGATCGCCTGACATTTATTCTTGTCTGCGTCTGACCCTCACATATTCTAGACTTTTGCAGCAAAGGGCAAAAGTTATCCTCCGGGCGTCAATGGCTGAAAGTACATTCCTTTTTGGACACAGGATTATTTATTCGTCGTACATAACCTCATACTAATACAATACGAGAGTTGTACCAGTACTGTAAATTTTACCATACACTTTATAACTCAATTTGCAATTAATACTCCTGAAATGTAATTGCTGGGTATAATATTCGTTTTGAGATTGGGGAGCAATTTCGAAAAAAAAAATATTTTTCACCATACTGTATACTCAATCTCTCTCCCCTCCTCTCCCCCAGTCTCCTAACCACCCCGTTGTCCAAACACAGAAGTGTTTAGCCCTTCGGTCCCCCGACCCACATTATTCAGTCTTTCATTCTTTCAAGAAGAAATAAAAGAGGTCATCTTCGTCAACATATCAGTCATATCAGATATGTTGACGAAGATGACCTCTTTTATTTCTTCTTATAAGAACGTCAACAACACCCAATCAGAATTCCCACAATTTCATTCTTTCGATAGCCCAGTCCCGCAAATTCCATCTTCCTTGTCCCCTGCGGACTCTCTGATCCCCACTTCCCCAGGCTTCAGGTCAGTCGAGCCTGAGAAGTGCGCAAGCGGGGCCTGACTCGGTCAAAGAACATGCACGCATGCACGCGCCATACGCCTTTTACAGGCATTTATTGTAAGAAGAGTAGTATTTCGAAAAAGATATTGGCGGCCAAATAGAAGGAAGTTCACCCAGCATTTTTCCATCACGAAATTATGAATATTAATTTATATGTTATGGAGTAATGGAACAGCATTGAATTGATATCAACGTAGATAACACATGGTTAAAATTTCAAGATTTCTGGCGATTTGAAACGAAAAGCGATTGCAGCCTCAACAAATTACGCTAGTTAATTCGTCTCGTTTGTAAATGCTGTAAACATCTGCCAATCGCCATTTTCACGTAAAAGGATAGGCCTATGTCTGTCACTGCGTGCCTTCGCGGCTCGGATCAGGATTAATTCAATCTGCAGCGAGTAACAGTCATGTGCATTCATCCGAATCGAAATTGAAAGGATTAGTGTTACACATTATTAAATTACACGACAGCAGAGAACTGGCAGGAAATAATTCGAAATGCTCAATTATTCACGATTGAATTTTCTGCGGTTGGCACGTGGAGCGGTTGGACTGCGCACTGTGGCGGGCTACCAGAATACAGTAGCGCGTGCGGCCACAGGGAAACGGTATGGACGGCGAGTGAAAAGGAATGAAGAAGGGAGAATGACCGCCGCTTCAGGGTAATCGAAAGGGCAATGTTAATTATACTATAGTAATTATTCCCAAAAAGGTAGTATATGTAACACGGGACGTGGCTGTGTTATTACCCCGAAGGGTGGTAAGTTAATACCCCGAAGGGCGCCGACCTGCATGTCGGTCAGTGGAATTTTCCCCAATCAGGTATCTCTCCAGCGGGGCACTTCCGGGTCAAGCACTAAGTTCACGACAGGTCTCCCGGCAAGTTTAGTGCATGTTAGTGTACGTAAGTAAGTGAGGAGGATAGGTGAAGGAAGAGAAAGGAATGATTACGTGCTGCCCATGGCCCATTTATTAGGGTACTGCTCCGGTTTGGTTTGGTTTGGTTTTTTCGTTTTCCGGGCGCGTCAACTGCTTTGGTCATTAGTCCCGTTAGTGTAGTGCATGTTTTTTTCTCGGGAGATGGTGGTCTTCCCCCGCTGCATGGCGAGATACGGCGTCGACCTACCGTCGACTAGTGAGATTTCCCCCGAACCAGGACTCTCCCATCAGCGGGGCACCGCCGCAGCCGGGACAAGCTCTAAGCTCCCGACCAATCTCCCAAAATATGTGGTAGTGTAGTGCATGTTAGTGTAAGTGTGTGTGTAAGGGGGAGAGGATAGGACAAGGAAGAGGAAGGAAAGATCGCGCGCGGTCCGTGGCCCTTTGGTAGAGTCTGCTCCAACATTCGCCTGGTGTTGATCGGAGAAACCACGGAAAACTACGAATCAGAGAGCCGGCCGCTAGAATCTCCTCCAGGCAGAAGCTTAGCTACCAAGCTTCAATCAGATACCTAGCTTGTTAGGAAAATCCTGCAACAGTCGGCGCTCAAACCCTACGTCCTCCTGGTCAGAGGCATTGCAGAAGAGGTTGCAGGAAGAGTTGCAATTTGCTTTTATCATCTTACCGTGTTCATATTTTCAGTCTTGTAATGTGAATAACACACGTATGAGGTTTCGGGTATTTTTGGAATATTTATTTTTTTTATCTCTTACGATATTAGTTTAAATTCACGCAGAAACTGAAAAAATCTCAGTCACGTACTTTGTTAATATTCAGTTCACGCCAAGTAATAAATAAAAAATCACATAATGATGGAAAAACTGTACAGAGATGTGTCCAAATCAAAACGCAAAGTATTTTATGGAAAACCAAAACCATTTTTTAATTAAACGGAACCGGATCCCAATTTGAAACTATGTATCGCCTTGGTAAGAAGGGATTGTGGCTGCTTATGTGTTTGTCAGAACTCTCAGCATATAAACTCTTATTAGCCCTTACACCACATGAAAAACATACATACACATATTTGTATAACGTTTCGTGCTCAAAACATCCCATATTACCACCACCCTTAGTATTTACAATTTCTTCTCAAAAATTCAATACTGATTCAATTCACTGCACACCGAACGTTCCAGTCGATAAGGTCTTGAAAGTCGACGGGAAGCAAGCTTCTTAGAAGGAAGTGTGTCGACTAAAGGCCGGAAGGGTCGGAAGAGGGGGGAGCGGAAGGGATTCGTTCAGAATCGACGACCCGGATACCCGTGGAGGTGTAGCACGCGACGAGGGATTTTAAGGAGAAAGGAAGTGGCATCGTTTTGGTCGTTACGAAGCAATGTCGATGTTTATTTTCTTGTCCTGGATTCTAAGTAGTTAATTCATCTGAGGCGCCTTTTTGTACCTCTTCTATTCATTTTTTACCGCAAAGTTTCTATATTTTGCAGTTAGTCTATTTTTTTAAATAGCTACATCCTAACTTTATATATGATAATCCGTACTTACCTGACTCCGCCAAGCAAAAAAGGGTTATTTTTTTATGATTTCTTTGATACGACCTATCGTCTGACTGTTTCAACTTATATTGTTATGTGGCATATGCTTACATTCGTCTTGTCAGCTTAAATGTAAAAGGCTTCATAAACTACCTAAATATCCAATACGTTGCCAACTATTGAACCATTTTCATCATTTTTTGTCTAAAAGGTTTTACAAATCCTTTAGTAAGATATGTGTAAATTTTGTTTGATATCCTGCTTGTCAAATGATACCTGAAGCAATAAAGCAATAAAGCGGACAGAAGGTTATTTTGTTAATTCGTTGTTTATAAGTCAATATGTCATTTTTAGCGCGAGAGAGGGGTGCGCAGACTAGTGATTAAAAAACGTTTTATTCGTGTTTTATTTATTCTCTATCTTAATTCTTCCAATTGTGTTTTGTAAACAGTTCGTATATTGTAAACATTTGATGTAGAACTAATTCACATCAATCGGCGAAGAAACATTTCCACAATTCAAGTTTTTCAATGGAATATCCCTATAACAATGTGTTTAGTAAGATGTATGAATATAAATATTAATAATAAAAGAAGCTATAAATGAAATTTTTTAGCTCAAAAATAGTACAATAATTTTTTTTTTGAATCATTATAAAAAATATTATGTGAGAGCTTTCTACGTTCAATTAAGTGGTTCATTAAAAATATATCACAGAAATTACACGAATTAAGAACTATCGCAAGATTAATTAATTTGATGTTCCAAGAATAATTATGTCCGACTTTATAAAGACTAATAAAAAATGTTGGCAAACAATAGCAGGAAGAATTAATTATATAAATTATTAAACACTGTTTTGGCTTGCTAATAATTTATACCGCAAGAGAGATCTCATTTATCGACGTTCCAGTGTTTAATAGTATTCCGGGATTCTCTGGTCTGGAAATGACAAATTAATATTGGATGACAATAAATAAATAATTTTAGTAATTTCCATAATTTAGGAATATATTTTAAATCTAAATATAGTTTATACTAAAAAGAAACAAATTACCACAATAGTAACAATTTATTCATAGACCATGTTACGACTATAAACAGGGTTGATTGTGGTTAATGCCCAATTAAATTGCTTTCCTTTTCGGAGACCCACCAAAGTATTTCGAATTTTATTCTGTAACTAGTTTGCGCATTTTATTTTGCAAACTTTGCCCTTTGTGAGAAAATCATAATGAAGTGCAAATAATGTAGATTATGTTTTCATTGTACATCGGTAGTGAGATTTAAAATCTTCCTTTGCTAAATTCCAAAAACGAATATATTTTATTCAGTTAAATTTAGATTTCCGAAGTTCATTACTTCATGTGTTCATACTTCTCCGCAATATTATCACGGGGATTTTATTTATTTATTTTTATTTATTGAGACAACGTGCACTATTTTCTAGATTAAAGAGAAAATTTTCAAAACATTAGTACAGCATGTACACATTCGATAACTTATTATGTAATAATATTAATAAAACAGTGCTTACGTTTTCGTTTTACAGTTATTGATGAGATTGGATATGCCTTGTCACAATCGGAATAGCACATATGGTGATTAAATAACAGGTTGTGAACAAACAAAAACCTACAATTTATTTTTCACATTTTGACAGAAATATGAGTACATATTTAAGGAGTGTTCGTTGTGCAAAGAAAAGTGTTTGAAACAAATTCTTACATCCTTGTTTGATTTATATTCACATTGATTTTTGTAATTTAAAATTGAATTTTACATTTTCGCCTTCTTGACCATGACAAAACGTACACGAATCATACCCACGTAAATCACAACAACACATTTTAACTATATGAAATCCTAAATCTGTAAAATGTAAGAATTGATAGCGCTGGTAATCGTTGGCTTCCTGATGCTACTCGTTGAAATTTCTTTACATACTATTACTTTCAAGAAGGAAAAACATAGTCTAATATTTTAATTACATCTAGCACTTTTTTTAGAGCTACATTGTTAATTGAAAGATACGTTGATAAACGTTACATGCTAGTACTTATTGTTTTATCTTTTCATAAAATTCAAGAAGCATTAGAATATTTTTCTAAGTCTACTATAAGTGATTTTAATTCTATATTGCTTTTCTTTATTTTCAGAAGTTAACATCACATACAAACTGTGCAGCTTTGGAAACCTGGATTGGTAATGTAACATTTCTATATCAAAATTTCAATTTGTCTACTTCCAGTGTATAATGATGTCCTTTGTTGGCGGCAAACCAGTAACATAATGCTCATTAATTACGATACAGATTTCATTATGATACATTTTCTTGACCAATCACAGAGAAGTTTACAAACCAAGTATTGACACAATTAATCATTGATAATCGTTCTAGTAAGTATTTCGTTCGATTTTGTGCATTAAAATTGCATTATATTATGCTTCTCAGTTTTAATTTGTTTTATTAGTAGTAATTTTTTGTGGAATATTATTTAAAGTAAATTGGATCGCAATTTCACTTTGATCCTTTGACAAAACAATGAAATAGTATAATAAATTATTTTTTAGTTGTATAATTTAAGAAAAAGACTTTATATGCCTATAACAAGCATTGTATTTCAGCTTCTGGTTCAATGACCACCCTCTCGATCAGGTTTTTGTCCAGTTTCCCTACTACATTGAGCAAATCCTGAGATGGCCCCTTGAGTTGCTTCTGGACGTAAATGTAGCTTCACTATGCGCACGTTTTGTTGAGCTCTCGTTTTGCTTGTAGCGGTAGTAGAGCTTAGGTTTTGTTAGCAATGCAGAAAAATCTGAAATTCATTCACCGTTACAAAGAAGTTTTCTATAACTCGAGAATGAAAATTTCTAGTTTTTTAAATGTTAATTTTGCACTTTTATTATTATTATTATTATTATTATTATTGATTGTTTTAACTTTTTTCATCTCTCAACTATTAATAGTTAAATTGTTGGGATGGGGTTCTGCAACTCAAGAAAGCGTGCGCAGATGATTTTCTCCCCCATACGTCACATGCAATTTTTTACAGTTTTTTTACTAAATAAATATTTACTATAGTATCCTATATGACTAGCGCAGCATATCTTCTCTGTAGAGAATTCGAACCTTCTCTCTACAACAGTCGGATATATGTTTCTGAGGACGGAAACTCACGAATTTACGTTACGCCTAGAAAATCTAGTAAGATGTCATAAATATTTATTTCCGCTGAGTTTACATTGCCAACTTTTCTTACGAAATAATATTGTACGCCACTTTCTTGCAAATGTAAAGTCAGCATGAGACAAAATGATCATTGTTAGACCTTGCGAATTCTTCCTCTATTTGTTGCATTAAATCTAGTGTGCAAACCTACAGATGTTTCTTATTTGTTCTATTATAACTATTATATTCTTATAATATTATTGAAACATATTCCAACACAGTCTATGTAACTGTGGACACATGACAATAAAAAACTGAATTCAATTCGAATAATCTCAGCAATCTTCGCTCACAAAGGGGAGGTAATTCAATCTGGAATCATTGTATATCTATTCCCTTTCTGAATCCAACCAGAGTGATTTACAGATCACTCTGCTGCTCCTCCCAGTTATCTGCCGGTCGTAAAGGCGAGCGTGCGAGTGAATCTATCTGCTCTGTTCATCTCTCGTGCCGCAGCCAACGTTGGCCTTGTCGCTGCCCCTACCTGAATCGGTGGCACTACTGAAACTGCCACCCATCGCCCATCAAGCCCTCCTCCCTCCCCATAGCCACCACAGCAACCATCGCCACCATCCGCCCGCCACTGTTCCACCACCACACTCTACTACTACTACACCACCACCACCACCACCACCACCACTTTGCCCGCCACCGCCACCGTCACCGTCACCGCCTCTGTCATTGCCCCGGCGCCCCACCACCACCCCACCACCACCACCACCATGATCATCAGACACCAAGGATGAACTACCTTCTTATTACTATCAACCGAATTTCTATCCCGTTGTCGTTATAATATTCCCAGCAATCGTCATCATCATTTCCACCTCCAGCACCTTCATCTCAGCCATACTTTTCGTCATCACCACCCCCATTCCCTCTATCACCGACACCTTACTGTCTGAACGACCAGTTGTCATTTCCACATGGCGCCCTGCCACAGTAGCTTTGCTGCCGCCGCGCCGCCGGAAGCCGAGGGACCTCCTGGCTCGCCCCAGAGGCGGACGGGTGCCGCCCACGGGCGGGGCGACAGGGCGTGGCTGCCGGTTACGTCACCTGAGAGGGTCGAACTCGCTCCCTCAGGGCTCTGCGAGGATGTTGTAACTCCCGGTCCTTGACTTCATGGCTCGTTTGCACCGAATATGAGGTTGACTTTTGCTTATAGAAAATCAAGGAGAGTAATTGGTAGACACTTTGGAATTAATTTACACTTTCTTGTACTATTATTGCAGTCCAGAAAATAAATTTTATCTGGAAAAGTCGAGATATGTTACTGTTCTACTCTTCTGTTAAAAAAAATAAATTCGCATGAGTTTGAGAAGCAGTTACCTTGATACGCGGTATTTTTAATATGACGAATTCTACATTACGTTCACTGGGGTCACAAAGTCAACAGTTCTGCATCTGCACCGTCGGAAGTGCTTGTCTGTTGGCGGAGCGCTCTTTGGAGACGCATCGCGCAGCAGTGCTTGGCAAGCAGCCTCAGCTAGCCCAACTGCAGAATGTTCCGCCATTAAAAACGTATAAACGTTATTTTTAGAAGTTACGGGGTTGCGTTGCAGTCATTGAGGCCTTTATATATTTGACTGAATTAATTACTTATTTTGATCATAAATAACTCGAATGGAAAATCATGCATGTATTAACCCTCTGGAGGGAAAGTCGGTCGGTAAAAATATGCAAAACGTTTTCACACTCCTCAAGTGCGTCAGTGCGCTTGTAACCTTTAAGGAGAGAGGGTCATCTCAGCTGTTGCTTGCGAATTTTACATGTAAACTAATTATTGTAACTAGCGATGCCCCGCGGGCAGATGTTTTCACATTTGTGGGTGTGGGTATCTGCTTTCCACGCAGAATTTCGTAAAAATGAACTGTGCACTAAAATCTACTTCTCGTCCAAATGCACGATTTACAATCTGCTTCTCAAACTGTTATTTCTACAGACGCAATAAATATATACACACATGACACTGACATCGAATGATTTACTGCGGTGCATAATGCTTCACAAATGAATTCTTAATGAACATTTTCTTGTTTCTGTTTTGTTTTCATTGTATTTTGTATTTTTTATTGAACAGTTTTATACGTACATAGATTTTTTCTTTCAAGAATTTATGGATTTTTTGTTAATTACTTAAAATATGTGACTTTAATTATAGATAGTATGACGATGGTTATGCAAAATATAAATATTCATTTTAGTTCTGTGATAATTCCCCTGCTTTTTCTCTTTTCTATTGTAATAATATTACTTTATTTATTTAAAAGACAAATATACAAGGTTTTGTCTGCTCTGGCTTGCTCAGTATCACGTCTATTATCTAACAAGGGTTGCGGTCACAGAAAAATTGGTATCGTGAGTCGACGACTTGCCAATGCGGAATTTCAACCACGAAATGAAGAAATATTTTACTCTTTAAATTAATTCATTAAAATAAACAAAAATAATACATTTTGTTGTTCTGAAAAATATTATAATTTCCATTTCTTACCATTCCTTTCAACTCCAAACCTCGCTGTAATTGCTAACTTACACAAAATAACGAAAACGAAAAATATTATCACAAGTCGATTTATCCATTTATACTCTATTTATAAACACATACATTCTCTGATTACTGCATTCACGCGTGTCCATGTTTTCTATCCATTCTTTCTTATTATCTAATCTTCACACAACTTGATCATCAAGTATATGAAATAAGTATTTATAGTCTGCTCCTTCCTTTTTTGGCTTTACGGCAAACTTGAAAGACGTTGCTGCATTCATATCCTATCATCTGCGATGCCACGCCATATTGCAGCTGAATATCGTTCTGCACGTCCAATTCTAAATAATCTTTCGAAATTTCTTTAGAATCTAGTCAGTCGACTTTACTACAGCTTTTTTTTACTTTCTCTAGAAATGTTATGAAATTAAATAATTAGAAATGTAATGTAATGCTAGGCAAAAAAGGCGAATTTTTGGCAGAAAAACCATTACAAGGCCCTGGAAACGAAAAAGTGGATAAATCCAATTGCTAAATATAGAAAAAAAACTCTATCACGTGCTGGAGAGTTTGTGGGTCCTTGATACCGAAAAATATAATGACGGCAAATTGTCCGGCCGGCCGACCCGACGTTCGGTCCGTCCGGCCGTCAGTCCGTGGTCGTCGGTCGTCGGTTCGTGGTTCGTCGGTCGTCGGTCTCGGTCCGTCGGTCTGTTGGTCCGTCGGTCCGTCGGTCAGTCGCTCAGTCGGTCAGTCGGTCCGTTGGACAGTCGGTTAATCCGTGAACAACGCTAGCGGCTAAACCGTTCAGCCGATTTTCTCCAAAATTAATATTCCTCTCTCGATATGGTGATGTCCCCTTGAATTTGAAACCGATATTGTGATTTTGGGGGTATTTACCCAATGATCCCTAGGACATTTTCAAAATTTTCAATAAATTGTCTCCAACGTTTTTGATTAGCTTTCTTTTATTGAATTCCATTATCAAGAGGTGAGTCATTGATGCTTTATGGTAATGTCTACCTCTGAGGTGGATATTTCCACTGAATGGTCAAACATAATTTTCCCATTAGAGGCTTTAACATAAAAATAACACCCATTTAACAAGGGAAGTGCAGCTTTGAGCACGATTGCCTCTCCATTAACTAGATTTATTAAGAACCTGCCACTCCATTCTCATCCCGAAAGTACATGCAATGTATCTATGAGAATTCGTAAGCCATAAGCCTGTTTAAATAAATAATAAGACCCGATCTTTCCCAGAGCTGAGATTTTTTACATCCGTCTAGTGGTCACTTCTGAATGAAATGGTTATTACGACGACTATTGTTATGACTCTATGCAGGGTCCTTCAAAAAAAAAGTGTTCATTTTGAATGGCGCAGTGTACGATTGATGTGGTAAGATAATTTAAAGATATGATCTTCCAAGGAGCTGAGAGTTTTTGTACCCTTCAAGTGTTCATTTCTGAGAGATATGACCATTACAAGGGCTATTGCTACGGCTATAAAAGACATTCATTTCAACAATCGTTTTCATTGCAAGTTCTGAACAAAAGTTGAAATTTCTTCCTCGAGCTGCGCCTGTATCTTCATCATGCACAGCGTGATCTCGCGACTGTGATAAATGTTATAAAATAATGTTACAAACTCGATGTCATTAAGTAAAACTTCAATATCATACGAAAGCTGAGGACAACGTAATTTTGGATTTATATAAGTAGAAAACATCAATCACGTTAAAAACAACTGTCGTATGTGACAGATATATATAGCGTTTACTGACGTTAAATTTTGCAAAACGGGCAGTCCCAGGTCAAGTGCGCTCGACCTCGGGCACATCAAAACGGCTGAGGTGGCTCAAGACGACAAGTGACGTCACTACAGAAGAGCCTCCGTCCCGGAGCTCCTAGGATTCGAGTATCGACGGTGCCAGGCTTTTCGACACTAGTTATTAGCTCGAATTCAGTCGCTGTCTGGAGGAGAATTATTGCGGCCAGATGCTGTGATCGGTTTGTTTTCCGTGGTTTCTCCAATAAACACCAGGCGAATGCTGGACTAGTATCTGAACATTCTGGTCACGGAGATCATGCGATCTTTCCTTCCTTTTCCTTGTCCTATCCTCACCCTTTACTGTCACACACTTACATGCACTGCACTACCCCGAGTCCAGCCGGGATCTTAGAGCTTATGCCGGCTGGAGTGGTGCCCCACTGAAGGGAGATGTCTGGTAGCGGAATTCTCACATGTCGACGAGTAGGTCGGTGCCGTATCTCATTCAGCGGGAGAAGGACACAGCCACATCCCGTGATAAAATAATGCACAACACTTACGGTAATAGTGGCACTTGTCGTCGACGCGTCTAAAACCCGAAATAATAAATTAATAAATCAATAGCGCTCATGTTTCCGCGAGTGGTTGCGCTAAATGGAGACTTCCGTGCAAGGTCCCGAGCCGAGCACCGGAGCTTGGACGATGTCGCGGCAATGCAAGCTATTACAGTAAACGAACGCGAGGCGGAGTGTTGGAGGACCTTGCAAGTTGCAAGAGTAACGTCTGTAACGTAACATAACCTGAAATCCTCTGGAACTGTTGCTCTTCCAGCTCAAATGCAATTTATAATTAAGTATAGAGACTTTCAAGATTCTTCTTGTCCATAAAAAGCAATGTTTTCTCTTAGAACTTTTCATAGATTCAGAAAATTTCAAGGCAGGGGGATTTCAAATGACAAAACTTCCCCTAAATACATGTCCATTTGAAGATCACTGATAGCCAAGCCTGGAGAAATACCATCTGCTTCGTCAGCATCTTTATAGAACTCACAGGCAAACAGGCCCCATTGCGTTGCATTTTTTAATATTGGTGTATTTTAAAGATTCTTTTATAAATCTACCACTGGTTGTTACACCCTAACTATATAAAATTTATCTATCTATTTATTTCTACATATCAATATTGTGAAACAGTGCGGCTGACGCAACCCAGTCTTGATTTACTTGTGAAACAACCAAGAGATAGGGAGCCAGTCACTTAATACTTTTTATTCAACGAATACTTACAATAACAATAACAAAATAAGAAAGTCACCCATTGGTACTTTTCTTGAGATCCTTCTCAAATATATAATAAAAAGATCATTACAACATTACATTGACGGGTTGCGAGGAGTATGAATACATGAAAATATTAGAGCAAGATAAGAAAACATGTTTGGATAAATGTTAATTATTAAAACAGAGGGGGAGATGAAGAGTGGAAATTCTATGGAGAGTTGAGCAATGGTTTGGCTTTTATCAAATAGATTTAGGGCTAGATGATTGGGATTGCATTTCCAATCGTTGGTAATCTTTTGAACTTATTATTTTAATGTAAACTGTTGGAATATTGAGGTCTGCGGGCAGTGCATCATTTGTCATGGCTCGCGTGCTCGGGGCTCCTCTTTGCGAGTGCGCCTGGCCGTTGGGGCGTACGCCGCCGTGCGTATCGACCGGCTGCGCGCCAGACGCGGGCGTGCATGCGTGCGAGGGCGCGTGTCGTTGCGTCGTCGAGCCTTCGCCGGCGCCCGCCACCGTCGTCGTCTGGAATGGGCCGTAATGTGCGGAAAGCAAAAACTCCAAAGGTTTCTCATTAACGCGTAAGTAACTGCGTCCCGTTTTATGAAGAGAACGCGCGATGTAATGAGTTCACTATTTAACTCTTTTTTTTTACGTTGGATAATTTTCATTTTAAATCACGAAAACAGCATTTATGTAAATCTAGTCGAGCCCTTACGATGCAAAAGAAAGAGATGTAGAAAAGTAGCAACAACAAAAAAAATGTATTTATGCACTCACACAAAATCGACTCCCTCCCCCCCCCAAAAAAAAGGAAATCTTTTCTTCAGTACTTATTCTCCGAGATTAGTGATAGGAGGTATGTTTACATACTCCCCTCACATACATACTACGTGAACAGTGAGTAAATCATGTTTCTGAAAATGTTTCTGTAATTGCAATGTTTTACCAATAGCTCTCCATGAATGTGATAGTGTATGTGTTAGTAATAGTGGTCCAAAGCAGGAAATCCCTAACTTAATGAGTTTCGCTCAGAGCCAGCATTGCAACTGTCTCTGCGTCGCATCTAACCGGGAGGTCCAAATGTTCGAGTCCCGACGGTAGCAAATTTTCGATATTAGCTAGAGAGCTAGGTCAAATTGAGACGTTATCAGGAGGAGAATTCTAGCCACCAGTTGCTCTGAGGTTATTTTTGGTGGTTTGTCCGATTAATACCAAGGGATTGCCGGAGAAGGACCTTAATAAACAGACCACAGTCTGAGCACGATCGTTCTTTCCTCTTCCTTGTCCTCTCCTCTCCACTTAGTTACACATGCACATCACCAGACGTATCGTGAGCTTAGAGCTTGTTTTGCTATGGGAGATATCTAGATGATCTTTGAAGGTTTGAAGTGGTGAACCCTCGCAGTGATGAACATATATTACCTTCAATCTTCCATAAATGTCTATCACTTGCATATTTTCTTTAAAACCTCTATCCCACGCTGTTTGAGACAATTATATATTGCTGTTAACGTCATCATGTTTTTGCTCATAATTAGGGTCTCTAATGTGATAGATGCACGAAACTTCCGTAAAAAATCTCAAAACATATTTCACCTATAAAGCATAAAAATAACTTTCCTTTGAGAAATGTAAAATTTTGGAAAACAATAATTCATCGAAATTCTAGATGGTCGCACGGAGCTTGGAATTTTTCTTGACCCTTTTTGTACCTCCAAAACATCTTTTCAGTTCGCGTATTCAAAAAATGAACAGGTTACAGAGATAAGGGAGTCTACATAATGTTACACCTGCCATCGTTAATGATCAATGTAATCTCCAAGAACCGACCACAATATTTGGTGGACCCTACACTTTTAGATACACAAAGGTGACACTATGGCCTGCTTTTTAAGGTAAGTAAATTTAAGTAAATTTAAGAAGAAAAACAGTCGCATCTTTTAGATTGGAACAAAAAAGTTATTAAAGGAATTTTTTTTTAACATCAATTCAAATTGAAATGCGTTTTATCTGACAATTATTTTTTTAAATATACTAATTTAATGTCAAATTTAAATTTGAAATAATTCTGTTGAACGTCTAATATATTTGAAATCATTTTGTGAAAATAAGGTACAGTTTGTTGTGAACACTTTGATCTTAAAAAGTGAGAGCATAAGTTCACCTGGAGTCCTGTCATAATACAAGAAAAACTAATTTAAAGATTCACAATTCATTATTCTGTATTACAACCTATGGGTGGTCTATATAATTTTTCTAAAGGAACTTCAAAGCTGCAAACTGTCCCATTCTGTTACATTCTTGAGTGGTATCTGTACTAATGACAAAACATTGAAAGAAAAGCTAACAGCGAATATTAATGATATGACCACTTATTACTAGTGAGAAAGTATCATTGCAGAAAAACTGCAACGTTATATTTCATTTTGAAACAGAAATCGTTCATAAAGTATTGTTTAGTTCTGATTTTATGGAAGTAAAGTTAGGATACATTGTACTCATCGGTATTGTTAATAACAGTAAAACACTATTTCTCTATGACTATGAGAATCCACTCTTTATGTAGATTACCTCACTGAACGAACTTAATTGATCCTCACGTTGTAGAATTATTATTTGCTGATACAATGCTTTTTACCTGCTATATCTATAAATGATGATGGTTGTTGACATTTGAAATGGCTCGTGCAGCTATTTTGGTACGTTTCACTGGCCGTTATGATGAACACATCCAGAGATCACCGTTTGGCGATTTATCGTTGTACGTTATATCTGGCAATTCCCAAACTCATAATTGTTTCGTAGATTAAATTCCGCCGAGCTCACCTGAATTCGCACTACCATCGCTGCGTCGTGTGAATTGTAATGCTTGCGTCGGCATTGTATCGCTTGATACAGACGAAGGTTTTGGCATATTGCATGCATAGGCTATCGAATAACAAGTCGGAAATGAAATATTTAACAATCACCGGTGTAAAACGTTTCTCGTTACTCATTCCCCGTTTCAATTATTTATTACAATTTCCGAGTCGTTTGATTTGTTGTATGGGAATATTCCTATCTCCCATAACATTTCAAACACAATTTTTTCTGTGAACTGGGGTACTCATTGTGTAGTAATAAAGCTGTATTAAAGCATCACACTTAAAATTATTGTTCTAATATCTGGGGATCACCGTTCCCATTATACGAAAAACTCTAATAAGAAACATAAAAAATAGTTAAGTATTCATTTCTTACTGAAATGATTGTTCATTTGTAATGCGTTGATTTTTGTGTTACTGCTTATCACATTCAGAGCAGAGATTGCGCAAAACCTAGTACAGAAGGTCTAACAATAACATAAAAAGAATAAGAGTGTCTAGTGAACCGTGGTAATTAACGTGCGGAATACGGAAAAATATACGGAACAGTATACGGAATAATATTTTTTGAGCGTTTTGCAAAAATGATTAATTTTGAGAAATTTTATTAATATGCGAATATTTTAGTGAGTGTTCTCATGAATAATAAGAAAGGTCTGTTTTGGTATTTGATGACATGAACTTATTGTTTCAAAGAGGATAAATTCACGCGACATAAACTTGTGGTGTAATCTATTGATGGTCAACATTTGGTTTTCTCTCCCTCCTCATTGGGACGAAAACGACTGGATGTTTCGAAAACATGACTTTACAGCAACTGTTCATTTAACAGAATTCTTATATTTTAATTGACCAGAATTTTTTTTCAACGTACTACACCTATAATCAGAAGGAAAGTTATTGGAATAATTTACTCCGCGCGAAATGACATAACTCCACGACACAAGTGCGTTAAGTACGTTTGGTTTTGGAAAGGAATGTTTCGCTAACCTTAACAAAGTATTCTATAGTTACACCTATGCAATTACGAATGAAGAATTATCGATGTACATGTCTGTGATTAAATATGAGGGCTTTCTAGAATGCTCCCATGCATTTACAAACGCACCGAGCGCCCTTGGTAGCATCTCCAGTCTTGAGTGAAACGCTAAGAGGATCCAAGAGCGGAGACAGCATATGATGTAACACGTATACTACATTCTGAATGACATAAATCAAAATGCACTGTATGGTATGGCAGATATTCTAAGCATTAAAATATGAAGGTTTGCTCAAAGACCCCACGCCAAAATATGATATACGTCGCGCACACATGAGCACGAACTGCCCAAGTCTCGTCCTGCATGTCCGTGACTACATCCCAACACACGAGTGTTGGAATACGTTCCAATGCATTTACAATCGCACCCGGCGCACTTGTTTGCCTGTCTAGCGCAGCGAGCGAACGCCTGCAGCTTTTCCAGAGGGTGTGGGACGGCGGGACGCGCACGGCAACACTCCGTGCCCCCGAGGGACGCGTGCCTTGTGCCTCGCGGTCCCCCCTGCGATTTGTATTCGCGGGGTCTGTCTGACTGCCTGTCGTTGGGGGTGGGAGTGGAGCAGCTGCGAACGCTAGCGACGTCACGAGAAATGGACGCGGGGGCCTTGAAATATAGGGCGTCGCAGCGGGCAGCGACGCTTTGTGCTACGTATCGCCGCGGCGCGTCGCGGCGGTCACGCCGACCGCTGGCGTGATGTGGAGTGCCCAGCCGCCTCCCGTGAGACTACCGTTGTTGATGCTGTTAATGTTCTCGCTACTAATTCGTATTTGCTGTCTCCACGTTCGTGCCCATTTCTTTTATTACTGTTTCTCTTTTCTGGTGTTTTCGGCATGAAGTCTTTCATCGTCGCCTGTTACATGGTCGTCGTGGATATCGTTTTGACCTCAGCATCATTGTCAGCCATGTAATCGTCATAATGGTGATAATAAAGATGGTTATCGGTATCCTCCTAGATCAAGTCGTAATATTAAACATGGTAATTGGCATTAAAAGTTATTGTTATCTATATCGTATTAAGTCATCGTATCTAGTCAACTTTCTCAATGATACCCGCTGCGCCACATACTCGTGCACCACACTAAACGTTTACCCCTTTGAACATGAATGCAATGCAGAGTGCTTGGGATGTCCTACGAGATTATTTATTTATTTATTTATTTATTTATTTATTTATTTATTTATTTATTTATTTATTTATTTATTTATTTATTTATTTATTACTTATTTATATTTATTTATTTATTTGTTTATTTATTTATTTATTTATTTATTTATTCATTCATTCATTCATTCATTTATTTGTTTATTCAATCTATTGTGAACGAGGTTGTGTTGTAAAATTTGTTGATGGGGAAAAGTGTGCGCAAAGTTGGTCCCGAAAGTGTTAACCGACGATCAAAAATCGCGTCGAGTGGAAGTGTACTGGAAACTTCTGGAAATATGTGAAGTGAACCCAGACTTTTTAAATAATGTTATAACTGGAGACGAGTGTTGAGTGTTTGAATACGACCTCGAGACGGAAAGGCAAAGTACCGAGTAGCGAACGTCAATGTCCCTTTGCCCAAAAAATGGCCAAGATGTCAAAATAAAAAATGAAATGATTGTGTTTTTAGATATCCGAGGGATCGTCTATCACGAATGCGTACCACCAGCCACAACAGTGACAATCAAATTTTATGTCCAGGTGCTCAAGAGGTTGAAACTTTGGGTCCAATGCGTCCGACCTAACATCGCCACGAACTGGAAGCTGCATCACAAAGCACGTGCGCACATCAACGTTGTAGTAAACGACTTCTTGGCCAAGACATGCGTCATAACAATCCCACAACCTCCCTGCAGCTCGGGCGTCGCCCCCCAAACTTATTTTTATTCCTACGACTGACAACTCCGAAGAAAGCAAAGCATTTCGGGTCGGTCGACAACATTAAGGCGGCTACAACGCGCGCCTTGAAGGACGTCCCGGAAAAGGACTTTTGCGCCGCCTTTGACGCATGGAATTCGCGCTGGCAGCCGTGTATCGATGCAGGAAGGATGTACTTTGAAGAGTATTGAGAGACTGTACCGATACAATCAATAAATTCTTTGTTCTGAAGTTATGACATTACTTCCGGACAAACCCTTAACCAGATCACTATAAATATAATTGTAATCGAAATAGTTTAATTGGTATTTTTATGCTATTGCAGTCGTCAGATAACGGAATATTCATCATAAACATTATAATACATTTTCTAATAGTAGTAATCGATGACATAATTTTTATCGCAATTTTCGGCAGTCGAGTGATCGGTGTGAGTTGGTTGGCATCCTGTCGCCCGTTACTTGTCACGTGCCGCCCGTTTTCCGCTATCCACTGGCACGTTACGAAGCCTTTGCTGCGGTCATCGTACCAATCTTTGGCGCTTCTGATGATATCAGAAGAAGAATATTTCGTATGAAAAGCGAATTTGACGCCTCCTGTAATTCAAAATCACCTGTTCTCGAAAATTGTGGGAATTCTGATTTGGTGTTGTTGACGTTCTTATAAGAAGAAATAAAAGATGACCTCTTTTATTTCTTCTTATTCTCGAAAATATAGGAAAACTAACTACATGCAAATTGTTCATTCAAATCCGCGCCAGTGCTATCTTTTAATTCGATTGATTCGATCGATTGGCTGTTTTCGGGCTTGTCAACTGCTTTGATCATTAGTTCTGTTAGTGTAGAGTATGTTTTATCTAGGGTTGCGAACCGTTCTACATTTAGGAGGACAGTCCTCTATTGACGTCAATTGCCCTCTCGTCCTCCTTTTTATTTTAAATGTACTTTTAGTAAATTTTTAACATGTGATTGATTTGAAATTTTAACATTTCATTGATTTTATCACATGATTGACATCTGATTCATGGGTCCGTTTATTTAATTTAGAACAGAAAACATGAATTTTTTTTTTCTGAACGCTAACACATGCATACATTATGGGGTCTCTGTCTAGCGACTAAAATAAAATATCGGTTTAAAACTCCAGGAGCCGCGACATTAGCCAGAACGATTGGGGAATAACAGTTTTGCAGAAAATCGGATGAACGGTTTAGATACTAGCGTTGGCCACAGACGGACGGACAGACAAGCGATTTGCCGTCAATCGATTTTTCTGTATCAAGAAGCAACAAAACATGGATGTTGGCTACACCACAAAATATATGATTTTTTCCAAATTTAGCAGCAGGATTTATCTGCCCCTATCTAGGCGTCGACATACAGGGGATTTTGCCGTTCAGTTATCTCTCTCAACGGGGCACCACTCCTGCCGGGGAAAGTTCCTGTTATTTGCGTCTCTATGCTTCCGACTGATCGCTCGACATATGCGATAGTGTAGTGTATGTGTGTGTTTAAGAGGAGAGGATAAATCATTAAAGAGGAATGAAAGAGAAGCGGGGAATTCGCTTGGTACTACCCAGAAAACCAAGGGAAAGGATCGATCAGAGCAGCCGGCCATTAGAATTCTCCTCCAGACAGCGGCTATATTCGTCCTAGCTCTTCAACTGGAGTCAAATATCCGCCACGTCAGAACTCGAACTCTAGGACATCCCTGTCCGACTCGCTGCAGAGTCAGCCTTTGGCTTCGAGCTAACACAGCCAGTGAGATCACTTCGGAATTTCTTTTAGGAAAACCCTTTTCCAGGATGTTTTAAGGAGACCCGGAGGGTGTCCACTCCTCAAAAAATATAATTTTTTTTGTTTTGAAAGATAATTCAATTTTTGCTCTTCAAAATGCAATTTACATTCTTGTTTTGGGCCCTATAGAAGTTTGCGCGCTAAGAGGTTTTCATTTTATAAATGCATGCACCAAATGTGGGCGTGGTTCGATAGTTTGACTTTCAAGATTTGGTGTTCGATATGTGTGTTATCTTAATAATGGTAACTCTGAAGGGTTCAAGTGTATGGGGGGATTAAAGACATAATGTACAGATGTTACTGTACAAAAATGGAATGATAAGTACATTCAAAAGCGAATGGGGGTAGACATAAAAGATGGGGCAAGAGGTCCAGTTACTCATGAAACAATCAACAGGTTGTAGAGTTGTTATGGTTATGTCATAAGACAAAATACTTCCTGAAGAAAACATGAATGAACCAGTATGGGCTCTGTTTTTGCACGTGGCATATGAATTTCCAACCATAGCGCTCGCACATTCTTTTGGAATACATGCGCGCAATCATTATTGAAGTTCCTTGGTTACATGTTTTTGCAACGTTTAGTGACAATCCATTGTTGTAATGTTAATTTGAACTAATAGAGCACTTCAAAGCGCCAACCGCTGGTTATATGAACTTTTTTTTTGTTACGTAATTTAAGAAGCCATTTCCCGTAAGTTACATATTTTCATATTCACGGAACATTAATTTTAACAATGGTACATAATGAAGTATTTACCATTTGGACTGTATAAATGTGTATAAACAATCTGTAACAAGTAACTGTAGCCTCCGGGTCAATGACCCCTAAGGATTCCGCCACGCTCACAGACGAAGAACGGACTCATCGGGCTCGTGGTATTGTGTGCCTGAGGTCTCGCGGCCTCTTCGCGTTCGTTGGATTGGGAGAAGCAAAATTATAATTTTCAAGACAAAAGATACAAGGTTCGATTAAATACACAGTCTACTCCAGGTGGCAAACAGCTTCCTATGGAAAAGATACAATACATGTACATTATTTTGCAACACTTTGCCAGATGACATTAAACGATTAAATTCAATAGAATAGTTTAAATCCAAAGTGAAATCGTTTCTGCTGCATAACTGTTTCTATACAATTAGAGACTATACTGAGCATCACAAGAAAAGTAACATTAATTTTAACAATGATACATAATGCATTATTTAACATTTGGACTGTATAAATGAGTATAAACAACCTGTAAAAACTCTTGTAATACAGCTTCCGGGTCAATGACCCCCATCTCGATCAGGTTTTTCGTCCAGTTTCCCTGATCCATTGAGCAAATGCTGAGATGGTTCATTGTTTTGCTTCTAGACATAAATGTAACTTCATTATCTGTGCACGTCTTCTAGAATTCATTGGGAAATATAGTTATTCAAATTATCGTTTCCATGTTGTTGCGGCAGGAAGTATTATTCCTTGACGAAGGACATCATGGATAAGAGCCCAAAATTTATTGCTTATTTGAAAATAGATTTTATTACATGAGAGCTTTTTTTTATTTTCAAAATGTATGTATATGACTCAGTGTAAGGATCACAGAACTTTGAAAATTTGCATAGAATTCACTTCTCCCTATAGCACGTCATACGCAGTTTCAACTGTTTTTGTCGCAAAATAAATAAATAAATAAATAAATAAACATTTTCTCCAATACTATGGATGGTAGTCACACCAGACTTTTCACAGCTTATTACCAATGGTTCAGACATAATTTTAACATGGGCATTTAATAAACACTCTAGTATTTTAACAGGAGGAAAAACTATTTGTTTAAATTTTTAGGAAGAAATTAGTGTAAAATAAAAAATATTACATAAAACCTACTCTAAATATTAAAATTTCCCTGTGTTAAGGTGATAAAAAAGACTCAAAACTCAGATCAAAGCTCTAGCTTTAATAGTTTCCTGAAAAAAAGTACATAAAAAATCCTCGTTTGAAAATGGGCAGTATAGGCACATCCGGCTCCCCTTAATTTAAATGTTATTATGGGAGTTACAATGTTCCAAAACGTACGGAAATTTTAGTGTTCTCTATCACATTGTTTTCTCTTTCTATTTGCTTGAGTAGTTTCCTGGCGGACATTCTGTCATTGTTTCGTCTCCAATTGTTTTACCTTGTTCTGTTATATTGTTCACGGAATATATTCTTAATTGTTCTTAATTCTTAATATGTTAATGCCGGAATTAATAGTAATTTTTCTTTTATTGATATTTTATTCTCTCTTCTTCGATTATTTAGTTGCAAATACCTCAGATACGCTTAAAGCATACTTTGTCTTATATTATTACAGACTTACTCAAAATTATTTTGAGTGGTTGGTTTGTAAAGTTGTTCTAGTACTGGCAATTAGTACAAGCATTGACTATTGAACCCTTGAAGAAAGTAAACTTCGTAAAATTATTCCACTCTTTTTAGACTCGTTTTCTTTTGAATTTCTTCTATCTATATAGAAGAATTATATTTTAACACGATGGTGTTAATGGTTTGTATCATGTTAACGAAATACATGTATTTACTGCACTAATGGGTCCAGTTTCTTATTGACAATTACATAATCAGTGAGGGATTTGATGACAATAATAAAACAAACAGAAAATCTCCTTAATTTATGAAATAAGTGTTACAAATATATACTTATTTCTTGAATACTTGTACTTTATGAAACTCTTATAGATGTAACTTGTTCCTTTTCTACATTTAAATGTCAGAATGAGAGACAAAATCAGTTTCTTACACAATTTCATACATAATTTCATACATAATTTCTTACATAAATACAAATGAAATCAGTAATAGACCTTTTATTCTATATTTTGAAAATTATGGTAAAAAATGTGTAAAATTGACATAGTAAAATGTCACTATAATTCTGGATGCCAAATTGTTACCTTTTGTTTCTGAAAATGGCGGTCAATCACTTTATATTGCAACACGGGATGATTGAACTTCTTTGTATTGATGATGGAAATGATGGAAAAAATGCGAAGGAAATATATTTCCTTCGCATTTTTTCCATCATTTTGATCATCTCTCTCTTTCTGTGTAAATACGTGAACCTAGCTTTCAAGAAACTTTGGTAATCTTAGAAGTCTATCACTATACTAGTAATTATAGCGCTGAGCTTGCTAACAAAAACTTGTATTAAATTAATTAAAAACAGAAATATTCTCTAGGAAAAGAAATATTTAATTTATTTTCAAATTTTAATTGGTAGAATAAACTGAATACTTTGCGACACAGCGCATTGCCCAGTACAAAATTGAAATAGAGAGCGTGAAGCTTGCTTTTAGTTCCCAGGTTCGCTCCTAGATGTCGCGTGTGTGTGCAGTGTGGGGACCGAGTAACTGCTTTGAAGCCAAAACGATCCAATTTCAAATTTATGGTTACAGTTTTTCACTCCAATATGTCAAGCGAGGAAGCTAATCCATTTTAGGTGAGAGTTGCGTTGTGATTTACAGAAGTAATTTTTCAGTGCATGGTTTATATCTCTGTGCGATATCAGATATGATAGCTGATCACAATTCTGAGTTGATGTTATTCGTCTCTTTCCAAAACGTGGTTTCCAATGTTTCTGACATATGTGTAAATTTCTCGTCAAAATACGGTTTTGATCCTAAAATTCAGTAGGATCAATATGACACTCAATGGTGGAATAAAGATTATCTCGAAATTACTACCGAGAGCGGTAGCTCAGTGCATCAACTGATGTCACTGCAGCGCCTCTGACCGGGAGGTCCTAGGTTCGAGTCCTGACAGCGGCAGGATTTTCGACACTAGCTTTCGAGGTAGGTCGAATTCAGTCGCTGTCTGGAGGAGAAGTCTAGCTGCCGGCTGCTCTGATTGGTAGTTTTCCGTGGTTTCTCCGATCAACTCCAGGCGAATGCCGGAGCAGTACCCTACCAAACGGGCCACGGACCGCGCGCGATCTGTCCTTCCTCTTCCTTGTCCTGTCCTCTCCCCTTACAAACACACACTAATACTAACATGCACTGCACTACCACATATTCCGGGAGACCGGTCGGGAGCTCAGAGCTTGTCCCGGATGGGGCGGTGCCCCGCTGGTGGGAGAGTCCTGGTTAGGAGGACACCCCGTTAGCCGACGGTCTGTCGGCGCCGGATCTCGCCATCCAGCGGGGGAAGATCACCGCCATCTCCCATGCACTACACTGACGGGACTAATGACCGAAGCAGTTGGCGCGTCCGGAAACACGAAAAAATCAATCAAGCAATCAATCGAAATTACTAATAATAAAATGTAAAATTATTGTAAGAGAAATGTAATGTACTGTCACTACATATAAAATCACGATTAGGACAGTTTTTACTTGGTAGAGTCTACTACGTTGTAAGGGAAGATGTAATGAACCTGTTACCTCTTCGTAGGTATAGAGAAACCACTGCTTAGGTGCTTGTTCCCTATTCTCATTCATTTGATCTATTTCCACGCGGTAGAGACTGGCAAAATTCCAGATGCAGCCTCCATGGCACTTGGTATGGTTGCCCCACTCTGACACCCAATTGTCACTTGCATCTGTGCTTTCAGTGAGTACTTACGATTCCTGGGGTAGCCCAATGAGCCCATACATGCCATTTAGTCAGTGGAGGAACAATGGCCGCGCCTCGTTTCTGCTCCGCTCCGACCGTAAGGAACACCATCCAATTTGACCCAGTTTACCATATTATTTTCATTACCAACTAGTTTAACATATAGTATATTGTAACTTACGGTGACGTGCTACAGTACATGGTTGCCATCATTTGGATTACGTGGGTTGTCCTACAATTCAGTTCAATATAGTTCAACATAGTTCAATTGCATAGAAGATTTTGTATAAAAAAATAAAAAGTAAATGAACATTATTACATTATGAATCAATGAGAAAAAAGAATAAAAATCAACATGTTTAATTTTAGATCATCTGGAAATGCGTGGTACGTACTGATTTTGGATTTAAACTAATGGACCATGAATGAGTCGCGATGTACTGATTTTGGATTTAAACTAATGGACCATGAATGAGTCACGATATACTGACGTATTACGTTTTCTTAAGGGTTAAAGACAAACCTCTCTCCCTGTCTCTCTCTCTCTGCCTATCTGTTTCTTTCCCTCCCTGTCCTTCTCGCTTTGCCTCTCTGTCTCCGTGTCTCTCTCGCGCGCGCCCGTCCGGTCCTCCTCGGCCTCGCCCTGCGTCACACGGCAACGCCCAGCAACAATGAAGCTCGGATGGATCTCAGTTTGAATGGAAATTGAATTCAATTTACGCGCAATCTTGATCTGCAGCGCCATTTAGTGGAGTTACAACAAAATTAGCAGCATGAAAACCTTCTGCGTAAAAAAACACGTGAAAGCGTCGTTAGCGTAAAAATTAGATTAAGTATTGTCCGCAATACGTGTATTTGCATTTTCACTCTACGTTTCGTAGTAAAGTTCCCTTTGTGTTTGTCAGTTGGATATGCAGATTCGCCTAGTTTTCCAAAGTGGAGAAAATACGAATGAAAAAATAAATGATTATCTGTATCAGAAACACACATGCTAAAAGCAAATCGCTCTGAAAGGAAAATGGAGAGGAGGTATTCCTATTTTAGGTTCCTCTTTTTGCAGAAAAATATATACCAGAAATTCATAATTGTGTCTTAATTTTTTGTTTTTACTTTCTTATTCTTACTAACGTAAGAAGAGAAAGTATTGTAAACGTGCGCAGGAAAACGGAAAATTTTCGACACAAAACCTCTCATTGCTGGGCCCTGGTAACGAAACGTGGATAAATTCAGTTGCTAAATATATAAAAAATACTAAAACACGTGGTGTAGGCAAAATCCATATTTTGTGCGTCCATGATACCGAAAAATAGATTGACAGCAAAACGTTGCTCTACGTAAGCGCATAGACCGTTCAACAGATTTTCTCCAAAACTTGTATTCTCCAACCGTTTTAGCTGATGTCGCGACCTCAGACACACCTGTCGAAACCAATACTTTAAAGAGGGTTCTTTACATGAAGACCCTTTAATATTTAAAAAAAATGCCTCCAAATTTTTTTATTAAATTTATTGTTGGAAAGCGCTAAGGACGCTTAAGAGAATGGTGAAGGTCTCATTTTCGTAGAAATATTTGATTTTTCGAAAATGATAAAAATTCACAATCTTTTCGGCTTCTTCCTGAAACTGTTATGTTGAATATTGAGATCTGTTTCCCCAAAAACTCTGATTCTTAAAGACAGATATTGAAATAAGGTCATGTTGAACTTTTCCAAAATGAGTAGTTGTAAGTTTGCCCAAAATATAGGCAATTTAAATATTTTTCTCAAAAATTGCTTCAATTTTTTTTCTTTAAATGTTTTCTACATATCTAATAAGGGACGGTAAAATGTGGTGCTTGTCCCATTTTCGGGTATCGCTCGGTTTCTGGAAAATTGCAAAGAAATATTTCAAAACTGCAAAATTGAAGATATAGATTTTTGTCTCAGACAAAGTCTCTTGTACAAAAGTAAATCTTTAAAAGAGGTCATGTACAATTTTTTGAAAAAACGAGTAGTTTTCAAACTGTTAACACAGTTGCTAAATTTAGAAATTAATCTTTTAACAGGTAGTGGAGCTATAATGCATGTTTTGTGGGACCTTAAAACCGAAAAATCCATTGACGGCAGTCAACAACGCTTGCCACTAAACTGTTCTGCCGATTTTCTCCAAAATCGATATTCCTCTAATGATTTGGCTGATGCCGCGGCGCCTTGAATTTGAAACCGATATTTTCATATTCGGGGTTACTTTACATGAAGCTCCTGCGACATTTTCAAAATTTTGAAAAAATGTTTATCAATGAATTGTGTTTGTGAAAAATCTAAAAATAATGTCATGTTCAATTTTTCAGAAACATGAGTATTTTTTGCGAAATCTTGTGTCAAACTTACGAATTTTTATTTTCTTTAAATAGTTTTTCTTAAAACGGGACACATTTTTTCGATTAAATTTACATCTTAGCACATAGGACGTGGACGTGGACTTAGCCTAAGAGAATGGTGCAAGTCTCATGTTTCTTGAAACGCCTGATTTTTCGAAAAAAAAATGTTCGGCGTCTTCCTACAACAACAAATATAGAGACCATTTTTTTCTTAATGAAATGTATTTATCAAAACAGACTTTCAAATACGGTCATGTTGAATTTTTTTGAAATATGAGTATTTACGTGCAATTTGGCGACAAATATAATCGCCGCTCCGAATTAACTGGGCTTCGTGAACGTAAAATAAAAATTGCTAGCCTTAATGGAGCCTTAATATTGGAATGCAACAATGCGTAGCAGAATCGCCGCGAATTGGCAACAGAATTTCTGAGAATTACATCTCTTTTTGACATGACGTAGCTGTATGAAAAGCAATTATAATTGTCAAAGGCTCTAACTGGATAAGTCGGGTGTCCGACCTTGGTTTATTGTTTATTATTAAAGTTCGCAATTTTACACAGATTTTTCCCACATGTTTGGATGTAGACAATATTATTTTCAAAATATGAGGTAAAAATATTCATATGGTGAGAACATACAGCGAAAAAACAGTTTTTTTTTCATTTTTTAATTAAGAAAATAATAATTTTATGGCATTTATTTAATTATTTTGCTTCTGATATGAACTTTTAATTAATATTAAATAATTGACTTGTAGATGCCTTTCAATTCACCAATTGAGTAATAAATTGATTAAAATATTTTTTTCTAAAAAATGTTAACCAAAAATGTATTCTCTTTTTATAAACCTAGTTCATAAACTTTCAGAAGTTTCAGATAGTGCTACTTATTAAATGAAGACAATTTCATATGCTTCTGAGTGCTCAAATCGGCACATCGATTTACGACCTGGCGAACCGATTTGGTAACAATGCTTTTTTACGATTTCCGGGTCTTAAATAATATAATAGTATGCTTATAATGCCGAGTATAATGTAATAATATGCTTATGAAATATGTAATATTGTCTGAATTATTGGCCTCAACAATACGTACAACAATAGTACGATCGCCAATTGTCGGTCGTAGTTAACTGTTATTTTGAGCTGTAATTTTGCACACACGTTCGTATTAAAGAGATACCGGCGCTATTTCAAAGCTGGTTAAGATTGGTGCACACGGAGAGGTTATACATGCAATTTTGTTCTCGATAATAGAGATGTCCGGATGAATGTGTCACGAATAACTCTCAGAACAGAAGCTTTTCAGCTGAAACGTGGAAAAATCGTTGGGATTAAAATCTAATGTTGTTTCGGAGATCATTTAGATTTTTTAAAAATTTGGGATACTTTACATAAAGATACACTCAGGATATCTCACTAGTCACCGTGCTCGCTTTTCAAGTCACGATCCCGAGTTCGATTCCCGGTCGGGGCAGGTAATAGTTTGCGCTTTCCGTGCAATATCCCAGTATCTGTTGCTGTGGGACGGTGAGGAAGTTCACTTCTTTAGTTAAGAGGACCAGAATATGGCGTAAGGTATGTGTTATGTGCTAACCACACGCCCCATAAATTCTTGGCCGCAAGATCGGGACGCCCCTGGTAGGCCTTGGTCCCGTCAGAGGCTGTTGTGCCCATACCAGATAGTATATTCTTCTTGAACTTTTTGTTCGAACAGAAGAAAGTACCTTTGTAAGTTAATATACATCCAACTATTCTTGAAACCTCTTGACATTAAAAGAATTAAACAAATCTTGATATTTAAAGTACTAAAGGTTTTCGTTTAGAAAGAAGTTTGAGCTTTCTACTCAATAAAATTCGATTTTTTTGCTTTGAATGAAAGGTAGTGAGCCTTAGGTATCTTATCGCTTGCTATATTAACCTATCAATAATCATACGTTACCTCCTAATATCGTGTGTGACCTGTTCGGCGAAGTGAAGCAAATCGATGTGGCATGTACTCTACAAATCGATGAAAGTCCGCTGCAGAAATATTGAGCCATGCTGCCTCTATAGCCGTCCATAATTGCAAACGTGTTGCTGGTGCAGGATTTTGTGCACGAACTGACCTACGATTTTGTATAAAAAATGTGCGATAGGATTCATTCTAAGTGGTGAAATAATTTGCTCGAATTGTCCAGAATGTCCTTCAAACCAATTGCGAACAATTGTGACCCAGTAACATGGCGCAATGTCATCTTAAAAGTTCCATCGTTGTTTGAGAACATTAAGTCCATGAATGAAAGCAAATGATCTCCAAGTACCTGAACATAACCATTTCCAGTCAACGATTGTTCAGAGGGCTCAGTATGAAGAAATAGCACACACTATTATGGACCCATCACCAGCTTGCACACCAGCTATGTTGACAACTTGAGAGTCCGTGGCTTCGGGGAGTTAGCGCCACGCCCAAACCCTACCATCAGACCTTACGAAATGAAATCGGGACTTATCTGCCCCAGTCAAGCTGAGTTTTGCGATTATTTCACGCAGTATTGCTCGTCAACGCCGACAAGTCTACTCAAACGCCGCTGCTCTTGGCCATTAAGTGAAGGAAGTCGGCCACTGCGTCGTCCGTGGTGACGGGTTATGCCTGAAATTAGGTATTCTCGGCATACTTTTAACTCAGTGAATCTCGGAAAATCGGTTCTTTAACGATTTTCGAAATGGAATCGCCATCCGGAATGGATATCGCCACACCATTGTGACGAACCACACGACCCTCCCATGTTTAATAATGCAGCAGTATTAATTATATTTACTCAATGTTAGGTTGCTACATGTTAGATTGCGCATATATAGAGAAAAATTCAACGCATACGGGTTGTCAGTGTGACAGGTGTAAATAAACAAGCCCGGGAAGAACGAACACTCACAGTGTGTCGACATAATGGGAGGGGAAAGCAAAGCCCCTTGTAATGAAAAGAAGATATGTGTAGGAGGCGTAATTATGTTTAGAGGAACAGGATCGGACTCTTTTAACTGCTAACTACCGAGCCGTCAACAGCAAAATTGCTACGTTGCGGTTATCATTAAATGGAGCGCGTGGGGGGTGGCGAGTGATATTGCTATTAGTGCACGCGTGACGCGTGGCGAGTGATTTTGCAATTTTTAGTTAAGACATAACGTCGAACGTAGTGTAATGATCCAACGGTTCGAGACCAAAGCCCCAGATGCAACGTTGCCAAAAAGTGGCAAAGAATAAACTTATATGTGGAGTGCAACGGTGCCGATAGAAACATGTTTGTAAATCCAAATTAAAATAATATGTGAAAATGGGGAAAAATAAGGAAATTAAGAAATAAAACAAACAGCATCAAATTCGGTCAACGCATTCGGAAGTTATAAATTGAAATATATTTGGAATTTTAATAAAATGAACAGAATATGGCCATTGTTGAGTTAGAAAATAAACATTACAAACAGGGTTTTTCAAGAATTATTACAAAACGCACGGACCGATTTGGTTGAAACGTTGGGAAAGAATAGATTAAAATACGGGGAAGATGACAAAATTAGTATCAACTTTGTCGCATTTTCGGAAGCGAAGTAATCATAAAATGTTTGGAAGTTGTAATGAAGTCAATAGTATAAACAAATGACGCCATGCTGAGAAGTTAAGAAATCTTCTGGAACCAACAGATCAAGCGTGTTTCGATTATTTTGTGACAAAAATCTGTGGTAACAATGTAAGTGGATAGAAAGAATGCCGATGTGAGGCAGATGTGTCGTGAACACGGCGATGAACGCTTCGTGTACGTGAAATCGGTGTGTCGTTAATTTTTTTGAAAGTGTAAAAAAATTTAACGAGAAGTAACGTCGAAAGATTTATAGGAATTTTGGAATATTAGGAAAGGGAGCAAAATTTGAATTCATTTGAATTCATGTTATTTTATTAGTAAAACTTCAAGTAATTACGGATGATCAATTACGTGTCATTCTAGTGTGAGGAAATTTGGCGCGATAAACATTTTTATTATGGGACCTAACTGAATCAATACACATCAGTATAATTTAGACGATTATTTTCCAAGATAAATGGAAGTAAGCAATAGAACTTTTCAAGAAGTGACGTGTTTGACAATACGCGAAAAGTAATTGTTTTCTTTTTCGTGTTACTTATTTTGCCGAGCAGTACGCCGCAAACATACAGAATTTATTAGTCGGTGACGGGCTAGCGGCTGGACTTCCACATTTAGGTGAAATATAGTGGTTGACGAAAAGTGGTTCTCAAAGGCGACCGCGAGTAAGAGTGGCCGGCGACCGAACATCGAGGAGCATCGAACAGCGGACACCGGACATCTTCAGTATGAGAGATGAGCCGCAAACAGGGAAGTGAAACGCATATACATGTGTGTATGTGTGTGTGTCGGAATTCCTTGAAATGCTTCGTATCAAAACGCATTCCATAATTAAAAACAATTTTGTTGAAGATCAAGTTTTGTTGGTAGGAATAAAGTAGAAATAGTTAAAGGAAAGTAGGGAATGCGCATTCGAGGGATGGATGGGATTTTGATATTGTTTGTGTTAGTGTGTATGAATGATTTTTGTTATTGTGTATTATCTTGTTTTTTGTTTGTGTATGTTGATGTTATAGGGTATTATGTGTTAACGTAGAAAGAAAGACGGTGAATTATCGCCGTAGAAATGAAAATAGAGGAAAGTTGGGAACGTAAATAAATTATCGAACCAGAAATGCGGTTCGTTTTTGATCAATTGAGATATTCGTCGTAATTTACCCTAGCACGCACAATCCAGTTACCTCACTCGGATTCATGTATATGACCGCCAGCTTATCCACGGCATTAGATAGTTAAAAAGGAAAAGGAAAAAATGGATTTATTATATATATTTGATAAAAGTGCGGGCATAGATAACGTAGAGAGGTTAGAGGATAAAATTAATGAATGATAGGAAGATAGCAGAAGAAATAGATGAGAGAGGAATGGTACATTACATTAAATGGTACCCAACGGTGGGGCAATGAATAATAGCAGATGATAAATAATAAATAGTAGGTGAGAGAATAGGAGAGAAGGAGAGTAACGGTACATTACATAAATGGCGGCCCAACGGTGGGGCAATTAATAATAAATAATAGATGAGAGAAATGATAGTAGATGAGAGGAAAGTGAGAGATGAGAGAGAGAGTAGATTCATTACAGTAGGAGGGGTATGAGCCGACATGAGAATATAAATATTATTTTCAGAGTTGTAATAGGAAGAATTTAAATAATATCTAATTCGCAATTCAATGAAAAACGTGCCAGTATAAGCGAACGTTGTTAGAGTAGGAAAGAAGTAGATTTTTCATTCCTCAATAATTGAATTTTTTTTTGAAAAACAACCCTAGTCCAAAAACACATTTTTTTCAGGAGAGCGAAAAACGTTCCATGGCGAAATTGGTAGACATTTGAAGCATGAAAATTGTTGTGCACGTTCTCAAGCTATTGTAAATACTGATGATCGCTTGAGTGTAGCTTAAACATGAACCGTAACTGGGGAAATTACTGAATAAGGAGGGATGTATATGGATTATGGTGTTTTTTTTAATGTGAAATTTGTATTTAAAACTCATTTATTTGGGGCAGTAAAATTACAATATTTGAAAGAGTAATGCAAGAAGTTAATGCACTTAATCAATTTGGAATATGACCAACTTATTGTTCTTCGCCACTGCTGTCGCCATCTTTATCAGTGTTTCATTTCGTATCATTATCATTTTGAGTAAGAACCATTAGCATAGTTTTTTCTCCTCACCATCACTTCTAGAGGATTTTCCATTCCCGTTGTGACTTCCTCTTGGCCTTTGTAGAAATGAAGTGTAACAAAAATAAAAAAAATGAGCTAAACATTTTGCTCATCCTTCGATTTCATGCTATTGAACTGTCTTAGCAATGCCGTTTCTGCATCTTCTGATATTTTCTGGAAGCACTGAAGACGAGTGCACCTAACTGAAAGTAAACTTATTATATATAATATATATTTGTAAATTAATATCCATTATTATTAATATTACTTACGTAAATACTTTCTTGCAATCCTGTCAAATGAGAAGAAATATTTTTTCCTTTGGGATTAAAAAGTGCTTCTCCTTTAACGTCCTTTGCTCTCACTACTTCATCTTTCCTCTTTTTCTTTGGTTTACGTCTTTTCCACTATGTTCTACATCAGACGTAGAATATCTATATATTTAAAAAAATAAGGTATTCTGCCATGGCTTCGTTTAGAGCTTCTACTGGACAGATTGTTGTATTATTTCTTTTAAATGAAAGAATATGATCCCTAGATGTGTTATCAGATATTGTTTGTGTATATTCACCACCATTTACGGTGTAAATTAATTAATTAAATCATTCTTTAATAGTATGCTTATCAATAGTCAATTGTTTTCTTTCAAAGGGTGGCAGTTTCAAAATCGATATATATGAGTCGATAGATGTGTCTCCATGCTGCTTGATGTTTTGTTTTGATTGTTGAGATTTGTTTACAATTCGTCAAGGTTTTGTTTCAGTATAATAATTGCACTGTGGAGTTGACAGTTTGCATGTATTTGCTTGTGTGGTGTATTTTGTAGAGGACAATCGCACAGTGGGTTTTGCTCGGTTTTACTTCAGTGAAGTTGTTTACAGGTTATGTCGAATTCCGAATCGTTGTCCACGCGCCCCAAAAGACGCAAACGTTCATTAACTGGACGCAGGGAAAGAGAAAGTCAGCGTAGGTGTCGTGATAGTGAGGTCATTTTGTTTTCTATTGGGTCATTGTCTATGAAATGTCAGTTTTGTTCTGCTTTGTACTTTCCATGTGAGAGAAATTCTGCAAACGATTTACTCTGTGTTGCTTAAATGGAAAAATAAGTATACCTTCGAGCAATATGCCAGAAAAATCAAACAGTTGTTTATAGGAATGATGACACATCAAAAACTTTAGAAATAATATCCTTCAGTATAATAGAGCTATCTTTTGTGCCGATATTACATTGTCACCTGGTCATGAATCATACTTGTTCAAAATTTTGGGAATTCCACATCACAGAATATCTTGTTATACCCTGAAGATCCAAACAATGCAATATATTGTGACATTAGTCTGGGTACAGTATTTGAAATTTGTCTCATATCTCACCGTCAAATTTTGACAGGTTCTCACTAGTTAATATTAAACAGAATAGACCTAATAAGGCTGTTAAGGCCCTATAAGAATCTGTACGTAAATTCAATGTACAAACGTTCGAAGCCTATGATGGTGAGCACATATGGTAATATTGTATTTAGCATTTTTATTTACTTATATTCATATTTAATATTAAAATCAATTAAAAATTCCTTATTGACAAGAAAAAAAAGTTCTTAGCACTTATCGTCTTTCCACTTGGTATGAACGAAATAACATATCGGCATGCCTAAATACCGCTTCCATCTCGTGAATAGGACATGTATGTTAACGTAATTGGATAATTTCCATGACGAGCACAGTAAATTGAGGAGAAATTTAAAACACATAGATGGAATATTAACAAAACATGTTTATTTGAGTAATAAAAAAAGTAATAAACACAATGTCAGAAATCAGTAAATACGACTCCTGGAACTTGATAATGAAAATTAATAAACTCACAAGCAATCATTTCGTTGTGCAGAGTTTGCAACCTTTATTTGCTGCCAGGCAAACAGCGTCTCTCCACTGTGAAGGCATGCCATTCGTTGTAAGTGTCAATTTCGGCTCGCAATATTTGAAATAATCACACCAATACTGGCAAGACCTGGAATATTTTTCGATATGTATTCTTCTTTTAAACACATTAATAATGAGTCGTACTTCGAATTGTATGTTATTGTTTTCCAATGATAATATACAGAAACAATTCATCCCTTATAACTGTTATATCCCTTTAACATCTCTTATAACGGTATATAAACATTGATATTATGTTATATAATTTACTATTGCTTTATATTATTATTACTATCCCCCCTTTTTGCATCTTTTGAGATTTCATAATGTGTATTTTCTTTATTTGTATTTCATATTTTGTATTTTGAATTGCTATTGGTCTGTGTGACTATTATGATGTTAAATGAATCTTATATATATATATATATATATATATATATATATATATATATATATATATATATATATTTTCATATTTTGTAATTTCATTTGCTACTGGTCTCTGTATTGATATCCTCCACATGCATTTCTTATTTTGTAATTTAATTAGCTAATTATTATAATTTTAAATGATATATTATGTATATTAATCTCACTTTCTCTTACTTTGTATTTACTTGGTATTTTATTTATATTTTATTTTGATTATATTTGTAGTCTGATGATGACGGCAAACCCGTCGAAAGCCGGCTCTCTAAATAAATATATTAGGTTGGTGGAAATGACTTCTTTTATTTCTTCGCAGAAAGAAATGTTTGTCCAAATGTTATGTAAAGAAAATTCATTATCGATCAGTTTGTTTTCGAATTATCGGTGGCACCTGGAGTAAGTGAGTATTAGTGTGTCCGAGAGCGTCATGTCTATGATAATTATTCCACAGAGTGAAGTGCATTTAACATAAAACGGGAGATAGTAATGTCCCTCCGCTGGAAAGGGAGATGCGTCGATAACCTACAATTCGGTTTAGTGGCTTTCCGCCTTCAGGTGTCAGCGCCAGCGGGACACCGTCCCAGCTGGGACAAGCTCTCACATCCTAACAGGTCTCCCGAATTGTGAGGTAGTGTAGTGCATGAAAGTGTAAATGTGAACGTGCAAACGGAAGAGAGGTGTCAAGAATGAGGTAGGGAAAGTAGTGCGCAATCCGTGGCCTGTTTGTTAGGTTAGTTAATTCTCCGAATATACCTGATATTGATCAAAGATACCACATAAAACTACCAAACAGACGACCCGGCCGCTCCAGACAGTTGCTAAACTCGATCTAGCTACTCGTAGTAGTTTGCGTTGATATACACCATCGTTGGAACTCGTAACCTACGACCTCGCAGTCATCGTCACTGTAGTAGGTGAAGACACTTTGCCATCGCAGCAGCTGCAATTTTTTCCAGGAGGGTCGTAGTATTACTATACAATAGTAGAGCAAGTCTGGGATATTGAAGACTGGAGTTAAGGAATCAACACAGCTAATTTTTCTAATTATCTATGTATATTCCAAATCATACACGGATTCCTGGTAAAATGACGTAATTTAGGACTTTGAATTTCAAAATAGACCGCGCGCGCTAAGCACGTTATAGCACCGAAACGCACATTATTTTTCCTATCCTCACCCCTTACTTACACCTTATCTACAAATACACATGTACAACACTACCACACACGCCGGGAGACCGGTCGGGAGCGTAGAGCTTGTCTCGGCTAGGGCAGTGCTCTCCTGGTAGGAGAAAAGTGGTTGGGGAAAATTCCGCTAGCTGACGTAGGTCGTCGCAGGATCTCACCATCCAGCGGGGGAAGATCACTGCCACCTCCTGAGGGAACAATTCACTACAGTTACGGGACTAATGACCTTAGTAGTTGACGTACCCTGAATCACCAACAATCAATCAATCGAGGGAATGAAATCGCAGACGAATGGACACCTCATTTGTCTTGATTGGGAGAGGGGAAGGAGTCTAACCTGAGTGGTGGACGAACGGACAGACGGAGGTTACTGGAATATTAGAATTTAAGAGTGTAGTATAGGTCTAAAGTTGCAATGTTCTGGGACAAAAACAGCAATTTTTTGACAGAAAACTCGTATTGTGGGCTCCCAATACCGGAAAAGTGAATAAATCTTGATCCAATGTGTAGTAAATTACTTCCTCTATCACGTTGTGTAGTCAGAATTCACAGTTTGTGAGGCAATGATACCGAACATTTGGTTTACTACAAAACGTATGTTCACCCTTCTGTCTGAGTCAGTCCATCCGTCCGTCTGTCTTTATGTTAACAACACTAACGTTTAAACCGATAGCAGGAGTTTTACCAAAATTGACATCCCGCAATCGATCTGGCAATCGCAATCGTTTGGTTTTGATTTTTTTGTTTGAAAACTCAAAACTTCTGTAAAAACTCAAATTTGCGCTCTTTCAGAAACGCTCAATCAACGTTTTCTGAGGATCGGCATCAATGTTTTTACAAACTCTTTGGATTAATAGAGCTAAGTGTACTGAATGACATAACATAAACCCCTTTTTGATGTAGTGTGATTTTTTCATGTATTACACAAAAGTATTTTTTAAATATCTCTCACATTCCCTTTACAATAAGGAAATTTTTATGAATTATTGCAATTGTGCGTTCTCCTCAAATGATTTTTTCTCGAAATCTCGAAAGGTTTCTGTAAAAATAAGGTTAAATTTGCGTATTTTGAGAAACGCTCAAACATTTCTCCAAAATGTTAAATGAAAGTTTCCCTACAGTTCCATATTTAATCATCTATAATATTCTTGAAGTCATATTTCAGTTATACTATCAGGAGACAGAACAATTGAGATAATGTGAAAAAATGTATTTTAGGCGCCATTAGATGGTGAGGAAGTTGGGAAGTGGGCGAGGCACAACCGAAAACCTAGCTCAGACGCAAGAGAATAGGAATCTATTGTATTATTCTGTTGCGCTAAAAGTGTTGATATTGCAATATATTTTGGAGGAGAATAATGCCAAGTTTATCTTTAAATCAAATTTTGAAGAAACGGTATTTTTAAATTGATTGTTATAATTTAGTTTATTGTATTAATGTAATTAGTACAGCAATCGGTCCCTTGCGGGTCACTGTGTTCATATTTGTCTAAAATGTCTAATATATTGATCATAAAATGTTGAAATTGCAAAGGTGTTTGATATTTCCTTAAAATGTAAAGTCGCAGGCTTCGGCGGCCGGAGTCATGTGAATAATCTTGGCTGACCGGGTGACGTCGCGTCGAAGGCTGTGTTGCCAAGGTTTCGACCATCTTTTCGTGGTCTTCCTCAGGGCTGGTCTGCCAAGTCTGCCTGTTAGCAGACCAGCCCTGAAGAAGATCACGAAAAGATGGTCGAAACCGAAACGGACAGACGGAGAGATAGACGTATTAAAAAACACCTTTTCGGTATCAGGGGACCCCAAAATGCGTATTTCCGTTGAAATCGCGAAATCGATTTTCCGCAAAATTACATAACTTTTTCTGTACGACTTATACTCCCTATACTACTACGTATGTATGCGAGAAAGTGAAAATTAATGTCTTAGTAAAGGAACCAATTAATAACAGAACCAAACTTCACACGTCGAGACCATGAATGAGTATTACATCAGAGAGGCCCGTTATATTGATTAAATATTCTAATATTGCTAAGAATTCTTTAACAGAAATATGAACCTCTGCATCGCCGAGCATATCAAAGAGTCAATTTAGATTTCAATTTTGGAGTTTCATCTAGCATATTTCTGATCACCCGTTCTACGGCGAGAGGTTAACTAGCAGTGATAAACCACTTCCCCAAAATGTAAAATAGTTCCAAAAAGTTTTAATTCCAGCATTAGAACCTCTGAAAAATTAATCCAGTGTCCTCTTGTAGATCTTGAAAATCAAATTAAAAGGGCTGGAATGCACCGTTTTCCATATATGCGCGATGAAACGGGGGAGGGAATCTCAACTGCAATTTTTAACAAAACATCATGTTTTAACGAAATATAAGTTTACTATGTCAAAAGTCTATTCAAGAGCATTTTGTTTGATATATAATTCTTTATTTTGTTTTGTATGTGCATAGAAAAAGGAATGAGACCAAAAGTAATATTTTTATTAACTTGATTCCAAATGAAAATAATTAATAATGTAAACTACCTACACTTTTCATGAAATTAACTTATGTATTATTTTCATTAAAAATTGACAAAAGTTTTATCCATGCACTATTACTCACGTTCCTGGTCTATCCAGTGTGTCGTCATCACAAAATGGTGATATCGAGACGAAATTCAACATAGTAAGTATCAGCTGGAAAAGAAAACACGGAATCATCTTGATGGTTTATAATCGTTCGTGTACATAACAACAGAGCTAGACAATTGAGAGTCCATTTTTTCGTTGATTTAATTGTAACTAGGTCGTGTCGCAGTTCGAAATAACCATAACCATCCATAATTTACAAACTGATTTTTTTAAGAAAATCGTATACGTATCGTGACTAATCTTCTAACAAAGAAATATTGAGAATATCTTTATTTCTAACATTATGAAAGTGGGTATGCTAACACAGTTTTAAACGTTGTATTTTCGACTTTTCGATGAATTTTCGAATCCTTATAAAAATGTAATCAATGTAATTGACCCAGCGGTTTGATATGAATCTAAAAGTCACTTCTCACTAAACTACAATTCAGTATTTTGCTCCATCTCGTTCTGTGAAATTCAATTTCACTCGTCCTATCTGATATTTTTACTATTGCCAAAGGCGGATCCTATTTCAACAAGCATCAATACTTTGACGGGGATTGCTTCCACTGCTATTATTAATGTTATTTCTACCGTTGCCCTGCTATGCTCTCAAATTCTTTCAATGTTAACACTAATTTATTAAATTTACTTCCAATTTTATCATGGGTTCGATAAAGTACTTATTATTCCTTACCTGCATTTGGACGTGTATTTCTCTACAGAATCACTATTCCTGTCAGTTCTATTGATTGAAACAAATTATTAGATTGATGATCATTAATATAAATTATTAGCCTTTTTCAACAATAAAATTATCATTTATTCTTATATGTTCTAACACGCCCACCTACTACCTTCCACACGTGGTGAAGGCGTGATAGAATGAATGCTCGTGAAACGAGCTTAAAGTTCTCAGGAAGCAGGATCTTTTGTGTATGAGAAACGTCTGAACTCTTGACACAATAAATCAGATAAAATACGAATAAAATGAACATATATTCAATGAAAAAATTTACAGTGACGCAATTTCAGAACAGGATAATGCACTTTAAGTAGCTGGTCACTGAAAAAATAAAACAAGACAAAACAAAAAATAGGCGTCACCTCAACTGCCTGAACACACTTTCACCAACTACAATTTACAATTTGCTCACTCCTTTCTGAGTTTTTCCACTACCAAATTATTTTACTCTTTTAGCCTCTAGCTTTCCGTGCACGGCTTTTAAAATAAATTTTACACTTGTTCCAAGGAATTCCGTTTACAGGTGCTAGCCTTGGGCTTCGCACTCACTATAACACTAAATAAAACGTAGCATTCACGTTACTTAAATCTGACCCCTTTACATATCACAAAAAAGCAATTACTTTTACCACAATACAACAAACTGACTTTTCCAGATAATATCAACTGTACAACATATGAAAATCATGAATTATTTATGTAAAATTGTACAAGGTATGGCCTCTTTGAATGAATTTAATGACACGTGCAGTAAATGAACTTGAAACTGCCACTCACATCGTTCGAAATACTTCTCCCACCTATTCTAGACTTTTCACCCATTTTAACACTAATTGTCGTGTATTTACCGCTATCCTCTTTCCCCAACTGATCGCCACATAAACGTTGCCAGTTCCTTTACCTCAACAGCTGCGCGTCGCTCGCCTGTAGGTAACCTTGGGGATTTTCTGCCGCTCGCCCCGCGTTGCCACTCGTCTTCGCTTGCTGTGTCCCACGACGATGGCCGTTTCCTTCCCTCGAACTCCCCCAAGCCTCCAATTTCCACACCCTTCTCCCGTTCCGGATTTGCACGATTTTCGTCCAGTCCAAGTCTTTCGCACCTACTCTTCGCTCTTCCTGGGGTCGGCCTTCTTCTTCCACCGCCCCTCGTACACGTTTGTTCGCGCTTTGCACGACTTGACATTCAGCTTTTTAAAAAAGCTGGATTTAGTTAATGTCCTTCTGCGCGAATTTTACAACTTTGAAATTATTTCGCGTCAAACAGTCACTTCGCTTGCTCTCTCAAATATTGTGAATGTGACGAATGCTGGTGCACTCTATTTCTTAATTACCTCACTTTCAAAGATACGCTTCTCAAGCTAACTTTTAATTACCAAGCTAAAATAAACTCCTATGCTATCAAGTTACAATCGCCGTCGCTGCTGCAATCGAAGAGAGCTCAGTGTAGTCGCCGTCGCTTCTGCAGTCAAAGAGAGTTCCTCCGAGGCGCGCCGCGATACATATGGTACTCGCGCCTGGGGAAATTTTGGAGGGGTGAATACTCTCCTCCTTTCGTGACCTCTCAGAAAAACATTATTCACTAGTTCGGGCGTCATAGTTCGAAAAGCTGTGGGCAGATGGCGCGTTTACCCGCCATCGCTCCGCCGCGTACCTTAGTCTCCTCTGTTCGTGGGCTTCTTTTCGTAGCTGATGGTGGCGTTATGGGGTTGTCTAATCCCGTGACGTCACAAAATATATATATATATATATATATTGTAATGTGACGGTCGCACGCGTCAGATGTCGACGCACATTAAAAATTTCATTTATCATTGTGAGCCCGAGGTTCTAAGGGCCAGACAAATGTTAGAGTATCTATACCGCGCACTTGGGCGCGAGAAGCACCTCGTTGACGCTCCATTGTGTCGGAGAGGCGCAGACGGGGTGCGGTGACTCAATAGAATTTACGTACGCCATGCAAATTGGCGTTCCTACCCACCCAGCCCAGGGATTCCGAGAACACCCAACGTCAGCGAAATTCGCACGAAGACGCTAACTTGCAACGGTCGTAGGTGACACTGCGATTGGGCACAATGCAACGCGTGATTTCGAGGGGGGGGGCAATCACCGAAAACCGAGCGGGGGAGGGCCAGGTGACCTTGCTACTCGAGAGAGGCGAGTGCTGGTCCCAGGAACGTTCTCCTAACTCTTGCAACGAACGAGTACGGACGGGCTTCTAACTTTGCCAACGGACGAGCTTCTAACTTTGGACTCGGACGAGTACGGACGGGCTTCTAATTACGACAGCGGACGAGAGTAGCGACGCGTTTCTGGTTGCACGACGAGCTTACGTTTCTTCAATGTGCTGAGATCGCAGTTTGTGTTTTTCCGTTGAAGTTAACGGGTGCATAAAGCTGATCGTGCGAGAACGCGCTGTCTCACGCCGCCGAAACGCTGCCGCGAGACGCTACATCGAGTTGCTAGACTGCTGTCGCCGCCACCTCGCTGGTCGCTCCTGTGCTGCCTGAACCAGGCCGCTCGCCGAATTGTCGCCGGGAGGCGATCGCCCCCAGCCGGACGCCCGCCGGGCCCGAACTGCCACGGGCAAAAGCGCAATCACCGCCACTTTGGGCTGCACTGCCGGCGATCGGCAGAGCCGCCGCTAGCACCCAAGGCATCTGGACGCCGCCACCACGCCGCCGCCGCCGGGCCTCGTCAGACACCTTAGGGAATGGCCTACCGCACGCGCCACCGCCGAGCCACGTCGGGCCCACGGTGGCCTGCCTGACGGACGTAAACGCCCGCAGAATGACTCACTGGGGACTGTACTAAGATAAGTTAGTTACAAGTAACATTAAAGAAATTCGTTGTAACCATAGGCTTCACCTCACGTTTAAAATTGTGAATTAAAGTTGAATTGTTATGAAGCAATGATTTTCAATGACGTAATTCATGCAAAAGTCACAATGACGCATGCTCCAGTCCCGATTGTAGACTGAACAGCCGGGCAATGCTCAACCAGTCCCGAATCCCGGCTTGACGAAAGTCTTAATGACCTCTAGAAGAACGTCCGTACTAAGTTTCTCAACTGCATGAGAATCGTTCGGCACGTTCAATTACGTGCTTACATAAATTGAACTTCCTTTTACCATACATGCTTTCATCATTGTCCTCAACAATACCAGTTCACTTTCATCTACAACATCAACGAATACTTACTGGAAAATCCAAAACAATCAGTAATGGTTTCGGAACACACACTCAATTAATAATACATTATCTGAATAACTTTGTGAAGTTATGATATATGAAATATGATGTGTCATATCCATAAGCGAAATAAGATCTGACCTCTCCCTTTCCGCACATTCCCCCGTAGCCGTCACTCAGATTCATTCGGTCGTTCAATTTCATCTCATTCTTACAAACTGGACATTCATATCCAACGATACCAACTTTCATATGCCATGGAACCACATTCGTACCGGGAGCGGAAACGCAGTGTATCAACTGATGTCACTGCAGCGCCTCTGACCCGAAGGTCCTAGGTTCGAGTCTTGACAGCGGAAGGATTTTCGACATTAGCATTTCAGATATGTCGAATTCAGTCGCTGTCCGGAGGAAAATTGTAGCGGCCGGCTGCTCTTATCGGTAGTTTTCCGTGGTTTCTTCGATCAACACCAGGCGAATGCCGGAGCAACACCCTACCAAACGGGGCATGGACCGCGCGCGATCTGTTCTTACTCTTCCTTGTCCTCTCCTCTCCCCTTTACACACACACTTACATTAACATGCACTACACTACCACGTATTCCGGTCGAGAGCTTAGAGCTTGTCCCGACTGGGGCGGTACCCCGCTGGTGGGAGAGCCCTGGTTAGGGGGAAACCCCACTAACCGACGGTAAGTCGGCGCCGGAAGTCACCATCCAGCGGGGAAGATCACCACCATCTACCGAGAGAGAAAAACATGCACTACACTAACAGGACTAATGACCAAAGCCGTTGACTCGCCCGAAACACGAAAAAATCAGTCAATCAATCGAACCACATTCGTACATCCCAAATTACGCATTCAAATAATCTATTGCAAATTCACACCAACTTCACCAAATAATTCGAGAAGTACAACGTAAACAAATTCTCACTTGACACCATGCAAGAGCAGAATGGAATACGACAGTATCATAAAATTCATTTATCATTTATTTACAGTTTCGTATAGAGTCGTGTAGGCAGTGTTATTTACTTTGCAAGCGTCTTCAATATTGCCAGTCGTAAGATTATTGTGAAGTGATAATAACCGGAATAAGTTTTATGAACGCCATGTTATTTCGTTTGTATGGTTATTTAGGAGGGTTATGGTGCCACTCTCTGATTTTGTTCATCTGGCAGGATCCAATTGACTTCAGAGCATTGTTGTGCCGAATTCATTACCATTTACCACACAGGAGACACTTGTAATAATAGTAAACCCTTGTTTTCAGGAAGTTGCTTAACACGAATTTCGTAACACGAGCAATATTTAGGCCCCGACAAGGGATTACAGTAATTCGGTCATTTATAATAATCAGATAGCACTAAGATTTACAACACGAACTACGATTATTTGGGTTCCTGGGAATTTGCATAAATGAGGGTTTACTGAAATACGAAACATTTACATTAGCTCTTCACAAGTACTAATACCAGGAGAGGTGGCTCAGTGCATATTTGATTTCACTGCAGTGTCTGACCGGGAGATTCTAGGTTCTGGACCCGACGGTGGCAGGATTTTCGACACTAGCTAGATACTGGGTAGAGTTCAGTCGCTGTCATTCTAGCGGACGGCTGCGCTGATCGGTAGTTTTCCGTGGTTTCTCCGATCGACACCAGGCGAGTGTCGGAGCAGTACCCTAAGAAACGGGCCACGGACCGCGCGCGATCTTTCCTTCCTCTTCGTTGTTTTATCCTTACTCCTTACACACACACACACACACACACTTACACTAACATGCACTACACTACCACACAAGCCGGACTCTACAGGATGACAAACGCCATATTGCTCTATTCTTTTGTTTTTTCAAAAACAACAAAAATGTTTTTTTTACTTGTCTCTCACGTCAGTAATATTTACATTAGAGGCCATTTCTTCACATTATTATGTATATGAGTACATGTGCTTAAAATGACAACATATAAAGTTTCTCGGAAACTCAACAAATTTTGGTGAAAAAGAGCTAAAATATCCGCATTATCAGTAACACTCAAATACCATTTTCTCAAAAATGGCCCCAAAGTTTTTCTTCAGATTTTTCCAATGGATAGTGCTAATTCAACTGTTTTATATGTCTCAAAGTTCATTTTGGTGTATTCTCTTATTGTTTTCAAAAAGTACATAAATGTACTTTTTTTAAATATGTCTCTCGCCGTTCATATGCACATTTCATTCCATTGCCAAGAAATTTAAAGATAAAATTTGGAACCTCTTTTGGGAAAATTTTGAAAATGTCCGCTGGGCTTCATTTAAAAGTAAACCCCAAATCTTAAAGAATTTTTTTCACAATTTCAAAGATTCAAGCCAGATGAAAAGGGGTTTCTTCAATTTGGAAACGATCGAACGCATGGTTTAGGCGCTAGTAGTGTTCACAGACAACGGACTGACGGGACGGAACGGGATGGAACGAGATGGAGCTGGACGGGACGGGATTTTTGAAAAAAAAATTTTTTTCGGTATCAGGGGGATCCCAAAACGTGTATTTCCGTTGAAATCTCGAAATCGACTTTCCGCAACATTACATAACTTTCTCTATACTGCGTATATTACTTCTTATATACGTACTGTGATAAATCTCTATTCATGTTCCGCGGTATGCTAGCTATTTGTGAAATTTTGGCACTAAATTCTCAAATGTACGTTTAACTCAATCATGGGTTTGACACACAACGTACACTCCTTACCATGTGGATGTGTAATTGTATACAGAATCATGATTCCTGGAAGTTCTATTGATTGAAATCAATTATTAGATTGATGGTAACTACTATAAAATAGCAGCCTTTTTTTAACAATTAAAATTTTACATTTATTCTTACAATCTATACATCACAATTCTATTAATTTTATGTTTACTTTTCACTCTGAAACATCAAAACATCCTACGAGTTTGATTATAGTATGTTCGTAATCTTTATCGCTGGCTTCTCGGCTGACTAGCAGAACGTTGTCCATGGAACCCTCGGTACTCAATTCTTCAGTACTCAGTTCCATAATGTCCCGCAACAATTTCTATTAATATAACTTAATTTCCCACAAATTTAATACGCGGTCGAGACTTTCCCTATCAGTATTTCGAATGAAACACCAACTCGCGACTGACTATATTTAGCTACTTATTAAAAAAATCCATCCATGGAATTACCCTAATATGCGTATCCCCTCGAAACATGGAGTCTATTTAATTCAAACTTCCAACTATTCCATTAATAAAATTCCCAATTACAATTTAACATTAAAATTTACACAAGACCAACCTCTGAAACTTCAAACTAAACAAATTCTTACTATCATTTAAATAATACACAGCCTATGATGAAAAGTCCGATCGTACCTCACCATTCGCTTACGTGTTTTTGCTACAATAATCTTTTAGAGAATGATTCCATGGGTCCTTTCTAAAGATCACGATCATCCCAGCCCTTTTCACACCTTCTGCACATAATGTGTTCGGATCCGTGTACATTTGCCCAACGTTATGACACAAAGCATGAAATATTAAACCTTGTTGATCCGTTGTCCTCACAACGCGTATTCTTTGACTTCCCAGTCTGGAAACAATACCATATTCTTGACAGTAGATGCTGATTTTATCATTAAAAATTAATCCCTCGGTTCTTGGCTTATCACAGTACGTATATGAGAAAGTAAAAATGAATTATGACATGGTTATTTTGGATAACCTCCAAATTTAAAATTTGGCCTTTTAAATTTTTACCATAATCGAAGAACTAATTATGGAGAACAAATATAATTTGAAGGAAAAATCTCTTCAATTTTGTAGATGTAAGAAGACTCCAAGATAATTGGAAACTTTTACAATTTTCCATAATTCAGAGTTAACAGTGAAAATTTGATTTAAGACATCTTTATAAGTGTATTTCACTTTATTATTACAAGAAATTTGAAGAAAAAAATTCGAGCGATTTTTAAGATAATTTTGAAAATGTCGTATGTGCTTCATGTAAAGTACCCCCAAATTTAGTAACTTTTGTTCAAAATCGCAGAGCTTCGAGTGATGCCAAAACGACAGGTGTTTATTCAATTTTGAAAAAATCCTACTCATAATTTTGGCGCTAGTGTTGTACACAAACGAGGGGCGGACGGACGTTCTGAGAAAAAGAACGCTTTTTCAGTATCAGGGGACTCCAAAAGTGTATTTTCGTTGAAGTCTCGAAATCGATTTCCCACAGCATTACATACGAGTAACTTTCTCAATTCTACGTACCCGTATATTATTTCGTTTATATGCACGTATACGATAAAGTAAAAACAAACCACCATCTTGTCAGATTTATTAACAAATGTTTCTCAAGTCATTTTGCTTCATTATTCCACAGCAGTTTCTTTAATGTTTTGTATTGTAACACCCCCTACGCGGGGATGCTCTCAGGGCGACCTCGACCTACCTTCTCCTGGCGCTGTTGAAAGATGAAGCTTGCCCGGCTACACCCGCAGAAGACCCTGAAAGGCTGAACAGGAACATGCGTGGCGTGGGCATTGGCATGCGTCTTGTATAAAGAAAAGATAGCTCTTTCATGAACTTGCATTTAATACTAGTGAGCTTCCTCTGGTGAGGCCAGATACAAATAACAAGAAAAACAAACAAAAAGAAACTTAACCTAACTTACAGCTATTGTCCATCAGGCGGTCTTTCGCCCCTCTCTTGCCTCGCTTACAGTCCAGTGCGGCGCGGGAAGTCGAGGTCGATGCCGGCAGCTCAGGCGGCGCCTCGGGCCATCTACCCGATGCGGCGGCCAGGGTGGCGCTGGAGAAGCGGGGCCCGCCGGATGAAGGCGGCGACGAGGGCGGCGGCGCGGGGGCCGGCGCCGGAACCGGGCCGGGCGGCGGCGACGGTGCTAGCGGCGACCCGGTCTGGTCACGGCCGTTGCCCGTCTTTCGTTCGTCGCCCGTCCGTGACTGAGCGGCGAATCAGCAGGCTACTCGCGGTTTGCGATGCGTGGCCCGTAAACTTGGCCCGAGGCAATTCTCTCGGCGTACTCGCCTACGCGTTGCTCGTCTAGAAGAGCGTCTGCCCGCGATCGCTGCTGGAACCAGAAGCGTCTGCTCGCTATCGCTGCTGGAGATAGAAGACCGCTAGCTTCCTCTCTCCGGAGCTCTCTGGCTCCGCAGGGTCACATGACCGCGTCCACGCGACGTTCGCGCTTATTGGTCAGTCGCGTCACGCGACACGGAGCGACCAATCGTGGTGGCACCGACGTTGCAGGCTAGAGTTTGGAATTCGCGTTGTCGCCGGAATTTTCCCCACGTCACGAATTCGCCGAACTCGCCAACGCTCTGCGCGGAGGGTGGAAATCCCATTGACGTCACTGGCGCGCCCCTTCACCAGGCTCCGAGACAAAGGAGAGCTTCGGGTGCCCGCTCCGGCGACGCCAAGTAACGGTACATTGTACCAATCCCTGCCGCTTTGGCGGCGAGCCTCCGCTACGCGTTTCCACAGGCGTTTTAAAATATAATTTTACATTACTTTCATTTCGTCGCTACCATGCATGGAAGACTGTCCCATTACAGTATTATTAAGTATACAGTGAATAAAACCTCTGTGGATAATTCAAAGTAAAATATGGTGCACTCCTGAATTGTGCACGGTTGTGCTGTTGCATCCTACTTTAGGCTGTCAGAACTTGAGTCCGCCAGCAGACAGTCAGAATTTCTGTGTACCAATGACGCTAATGGCGAGTCCATAACGGTGCTTCGAGTCTTCAAATAGTGCACGAATTCCCGGTAACACAGGTAGCGGCGAAATTGAAAAATTACAGAAAACCCTTTCTACGAAAATCTATTGGTCTGAGGCCATTACAGAATGGTTCCTATTTATTGCTAATATTATTAAACCTGAAACGATTCACCCCGAGTAGTGTTTATAAGATCGTTCTTAGTATTGAATTCACCCCAAATATGAAGTTTTGAGATAAACCTGTTATAAAATTACCCTGACGATTGAAATGTACATATCACACTGTTAATAATTTACCGATTTGGAGAAAAATAAATAAAAGATTTTAGGGAAGTTGTGACACTAGTAATCTCCTGTATTATATGTTAAAGAATGACATTTCGTAACAATTTTGTAAGATACTATCAACACAAATCTCCATAAATGTGGTACTGGTGAAGTGGAAATTACCCTCATTTCTTTATTAGACTGATTTTACCCTAGATTACAAAGGCGTCGTCTGTCAGACGACGCAACTAGTGCCTTCACCAACCCCCCTTCCTCTCGCTCGTTTCTTAAACTCTAGGTACCTTCATTTGTGACTAGCCAGTGAAATACACGTAAAATTGTGCACGTGTCTATTTCCGGTGTACGCCAACTCCCGACTTTCAGTCCAGTAGGGTAGGCCTTTGTAATTACGTCAAGTTTTTGGCGCTATATTGCCTAATATTCTGAATAATGAATACTAACTCATTGTATTTTAGCATTTAAGTTTTGTTCTGAACATTTAGCCATCAGAATGGGACGACGGCGATCGCAACAAAGGTTCCATGACCTGGTATTACTGCGTTCGCGTCTCAAAAGTCATATGTAGACAGCACCAAGCAAGTGTGAGAGTCAAGTTAAAGTGTATCTATAAAAGCCTTCAAAATGTAATTTCATATCATACACCTTCAGTCCATTAAATTTACTGTTTTATTGTAAAAATGAGTCAACTAAATGTAGCCTGTCAGACTACGCCTGTTTTAATAACGCTTGGAATAGGTGGACTTTGTAATCTGAGGTGAAGGCTGTATTAACGTGTTCCAGTTTTTAAAGGGTTAAGGTTTAGGTACTTGTGTGAAGATATTTTCACATATAGAGAAATAATTTATGAAGTGCTGAATCTTTGTGCACACTCAGTTCGTTATTATAAAAAATATAGAAAAGAACTCAAAATTTTTATTTTTCGAGTTGTCCGGATGAATGACTTAGAAATTTGAAAAGAAATATTAAATGTATTAATGACGAATGTAGCAATATATATTTATAAAAATAAAATGGTAATCACACAACAGCAAGCAGTTCACAAAACATTGTAAAATATCGTACTTTCCAACCGGAAGTTTGTTTATTTCGATGATCCCAAGTGATTTCATTCTGCAACGATGAGTTTGTGCAGGCAATCCTTGATGTTTACTTTTGTGTTTAGAACATCACAAGGAGTATTGAAAAGGAACTCGACAAATCAGCTGTGATAGAAGAATTCAATAAAATTAACTGGTGGTCTCATAATTTTACATTAACCTGGTTGTTCTAGGATTAAAAATAATTATATAAATTACCTTGAATTATTGGGTATTCCACTTATTAGTTAATTGTGGATCTCCTCTCATCCTTGTCCTTCAAATAATTAATAATGTTGAGGCCTTCATAAAAAACGAAGCATGTTACCCCTAAAACATGAAAATTGTTTGATAAAATGTTATATATATTGAAATTCAAATTAGGTGTTTATCTATATATTATTCTTGATCAAAAGTAGCTCCAGATTTCATGTATGCCTTTCAATTTTATAGTTTATCTAAATATATCAGAACATAAAGAAGACTGAAAAATATTAAAAGCATGTCTCTTTTAGCCTCACATCTGAGGAGCTGTGTTGAAAATTGAGACTGAAGTTTGAGATAACATGCACGTCATTCATATTTACATCATTTTTTAACCCGAAAGCATTTCTGAGAACAATTTACTTAAATGATCTTTATTAAAGTTTCACAAAATCTCAGAAGCTTTCAATTAAACTATTATTTGAGGTACATGATTAACTCATGAAGTTGAATTTTAGAGTTTTTATAAACTGCGCCTAAACAATTACGTAAGTATGCATTACATATTAATACCACATTAGAGATGCTACAGAGGGGCACAGACTTTCTCGTATTAGTGTTCTATTTTCTTTGGTCTGTGCTAGCTATTCGGACTTGCCACATTCTTGCCAGCTGCCATCTATCGCCGCCCAAACTACCTTTTTTGAAATTTTCTCAATTTTTCGGTTTTCCGATAGCAGAATCGCAATATTACTTTAAGGATAGTAAGAACGAGTAAAACTTCGTCCTATAAGGCAATTTGCATTGAAAAATTTGGTGCTGAGTTTTAGAAAAAGGCGTTTGAAATGTTACTGTTAAAGTGAAATTTGAAGCTCATTTTTACAGAAAAAGTTTGAATTTTCGATTAAATTCATTTGTAGTCATTTGAAGCTCTTCCACTCACAAATGCATTAGTGTTTACAAATTGCTGTAATGTTCTAATTAACGGCGTTAGAGATATTTCAAAAAATTACATTTGTGTAATTTTTGAAAAATAAGAATCATCAAAATAAATTTCATGGCGTCTTAAGCAGTACAATGCTCACAATTTGTTCGAAAACTTTGAAGAAAAAATTCGAGCCATTTTTGAACAAATGGCGGTTGAACATTTCTGAAAACGCTTAATTTTTAGTTTATTTTAACAGAAAAGGATTGAGTTTTCGAGAAAATTTATTAGACATAATTTTAAGCACATACACTCATAAATGCAATAATGTGAAGAAATTTCCGCCCATATAAATACTAATGACATGAGAGACAAGTCAAAGAAGTTACATTATTATAATTCTTGAAAAAAATTGAGCAATATGGGGATTATGTCTAACACTATCTTCATTTAGCACTATTTTTAGTCACATACTTAGCACTATCCCTATCAAAAGTTTAAATGAAAAATTTGGGGAGTAGTTTTTCAAGAAAATCGTGTTTTTATTTTTATATTGCGTATATTGCAGGCAATATTAGTGGCCACACGCGAAGCTCCCCTACGCCCCTAGGGACCTCTAAAGGGCGTGCACCCTTCGAGCTGCCCGATGCCAGGCTCCCGCCCCCCAGTTTTGTGTGCCGACGGCGGAGACCAATGTCCGTCCTCTCCCCACCACCACCACCCACCTGCTAGGGCTAGCAATTGCAAAAATGGAAAATTTCCGACTGTCAGCCCAACATTATTGCTGTAAAAAAATGAAAATGACCACCTGCGTCACACCTTTGCATGTAGCTGCATGTCTACTCCTAATATCAACATACATAGTTTGAACTGCAATTGGGTATGATCAGGTGGCAGTTAATTATTATTACGGAGCGGATTTTAATAAAATGTAGTTTTTCCCTTTCACTTTTGAACAATACCGTTTACTTTAGATACACATTTTATGTTATGACAAAAGTAAATTACTCATTTTTATAGGTCATTATTTTGCATTTTTGTCAATTTGGACGTCATTTTTTACCTTTTCCGTCATTTTCAATGAATTTTTGGCTGATTTCATCGCTTTTAATGTCATTTTTAATGGTACTTGCTTCAAATAATATATACGAGATACATAAAATGTTCTTCACAGTATTACTCAGTAGCCTATTCGATTAGTTCGCCCAGACAGCCTTTGTAAGTATGTAATTTTTGTGACGTTTATCAGCGCCATTGCTGGTTTTTACCTATTTCGGAATAACTAAAGACAGAGATTGTCTGATAAAGAACAGTCCAAACCAAAAGTTTGCAAGATGCACTAGAACGAATGGAAGAAGCCGTAATTACGTCAGTAACGTATCCAACAGCTTGACTTGTTCATCCGAACTGTTTTTTGTCGTATTTTTTACCGCATTTTTTGGTTTTAGGGCATTTTAAAGCATTTTAAGAGCATTTTATTGATCATTTTTGGCGATGTTTCAGGTCATCAAAATCCGCCTCCTAATTAATAATAATAATAATAATAATAATAATAATAATAGAGTACAGTACAAAACGAGGATGCATCACTAATCACGCATCAGGATACTGTCACTAATATTAAGTATTATAACAATTATTTCAACAGTCATGATATTCAATAATTATATGTTGGTGATTGGAATGATTGAAGGCGTTGTCGTTGTCAACAATAGTATTTATTTCACAAATAGCAGCTTTCGATAGATAGATAGATAGATTTATTAAAGTTCGCTTTGAGCTAATGCTCGGTGGCAAACATTATTACAATTAGATATACAATTACAAAACTATTACGAATATTTACAAATATAATTCAATTAGAATTAGAGATTAATATCCTAGTTATAATTAATTTTGAGTTATCTATATGTTGACTTATAGCTTTTCTAACACTTCACTCCACTTCACTTCACTTCACTTCATTTCACTGCGCTCTACACTCCCTCCTCCCTCCGTTCCCCACCACACTACACTTCACTTCACTTCACTGAATAAGAGACATGACTATATTATTAATAATACTAACGATTATAATAATGAAACTAATAATAATAATAATAATAATAATAATAATAATAATAATAATAATAATAATAGATAAAAGTCCCAGTGCTATTAATGATGACTCTACATAGAATTAAGTATATTTTTCAATTTCACTACATTAGAAGGAAGAGTCTCTAGTGCTTTTGCAGGTAGTTTGTTCCAATCTACTATAGTACGAAGGAGAACTTGCCTACATCAGTTCTTTGCTTTCACATCGTATTTTCCAGGGATGGTCTCTCTACTTTATAATCAGATTTCTGTAATCTTTTACTGATGTCTGCCCATGCTGAGTCCCTGTGTATGTCTATACATTACGCATAAACGCGCCCGTTCCCGTCTCTTAGATAAGGGTTCCCATTCATCTCGTCCATCAACGCGTCCATGATTTACAAACTTCCGGCCCGTTTTTGAATTTTATCAACGCCTCGATTTGCCCTTTTCTGTACGGGTCCCAGCAGGCCGCTCCGTACTCTAAAATAGGACGAACAAGTGAAGTATATGCCAAGGATCGGGCATTCGAACTACTGTTTTTAGAATGCGATTACAAAGTGCAGCGCCCTCCATGATTTTTGACCGTATTGTTAATATGATCCGACCAACCCAAGTCGCTACGCAGGACAAACCAAGTACTTACAGTTTTTACACGCGGTATATCGTTATTTTCCTAACTTGTAATTCAGTGTACATTCGAGCAGATTTGGTAAAACAAATGAATTTACTCTTTCGGATTTAATTCCATCTTATTTCTGCACGCCCAGTTCCATAAACAGTTAAGATCGTTCTAAACATTTTCATCCGAAGACGCGCCAATACTCCTATATTTATGCAATCATCAGCGAAAAGTCTAACTTTCGATTTTATTCCAGTTGCAATATCATTAATAAACGCTAAGAATAGCAATGGCCTAACACACTCCTGGGGACCCAGAGGTTACATCGGCTTTCGATGAGTGTTTGTCACCTATTCTGACTGCTTGAGTTCGGCCCAGAAATTCTTATCCACAAGATTATTCGATGATCTAACCCAGTTTTTGACAGTTTTTCAATTAAAGGCCATGTGGAACCAGATCAATGCTTTAGAAAGTCTAATGTTCAGCATCTACCTACTCCCTTCGTCTAATGAATCTGCTATGTCCTGACAGCAAAGAAATAGTCTGGCTGTCGCACGAATAGCTAGGACGAAAACCGTGTTGATTTTGAAAAAGCCAGTCGGTTTTTTTCCCAGACTCGTCTAATATATTCCGCAATCATGTGTTCCATCTGCTTGCATACAACTGATGTCAAACTTATAGGCCTGTAATTATTACAATCCTTTGTCTCCTCCTTGTGAATCGCTAATTGTCCTCTTTCCAATTTTGAGGAATCGTATTTATTTACAGTGACATCCATTAACCTAGCAAGGTAGAAATCATGGCTTCCCCTCCCAATTTCAATATTCTCCTGGTATTCCGTCAGGACCTACAGATTTATTTTTCCTAATTTTGCAATCCTTTTCTAATAATTCCTGCATCGACTCTAGGTTTCTATAACGGGTGTTGATTTATTTACTGAAATCTGATCCTTCGGCTTGAAAACCGACGCGTAATGCCTATTTAAACAAGCCGCCTTTTCACTGTCATTTGTAATTAACAACCGTCAGCTCCGCAGAAACGCTGGAATATTTTCTTTGTTCCTTTCTTATGTCTTACATACTTGAAAATTTTGCCAACAGTTCAATCGATCGTTTAGAATAGATTTTGGTAATTTTCTTGGTTTCTTGGGATGACTTAGCCATCATCAGTTTTCTGCTGTCTGGGAGCCACAAAAACAGGACTGCTGCTATTTGTGAAATAAATACTATTGTTGACAATGACAACGCCTTCAATCATTCCAATTATGTAAATGTCAACTACACCTCACCACTGAATCAATATGTTGGTGATACTAAAAATTAATATAAGCTACATAGATATTGGCTAAATTATATTTTTTATAACAAAAGACATTGATCGCTTTCACTACACTTTATTGCACTAAACTACACTGTTTGGTTTGAATTACACTGACCAGTACTTCCCTGCACTTCACCGCTTTTAGCGATTCATTTAACATCTATTACTCTCAGCTTGTTCTAAAACTTCGGACACTTAGAGGGCAAGCTTTGAATATTGCAGCGAGTAAACTGTACCAATCTCTAATTATTCTGTTACAAAAGGAAAATTTTCCAAGATCTGAATTTTGTTTCCTTGTTCGAATTTTGTGGGTGTGATCGCTTCGGCCGAAATAATTTGTTGTTGTTTTTTCTAGTCTAACCTCAATTTCCTTCCAAGCTGGTACGTACGATTTGTAAAGAGCACAAAGCGTCGCCCTTGTTCTCGTTTCTAGAGATTCCCATGCCTTTTTTTTGCGTTAGTTCTTTAGGTAAACTTATTCGCTTTCCTCTGTATTCTATCTAGATTTTCCGGTGCGACTTTCTGTACCGATCCCAACATGCCACTCCATATTCCATGAGAGGGTACACCAGCGAAAGATTTGCTAATTCTTTGAAGTTTGCAGAACTTTTATTTAGAATTCGCATTACAAAATGCAAGGACTTCCACGTTTTTCTCACTACCTGATTTATATGCTCCTCCCACCCTAATTTACTATCTAGATGAATGCCTAAATACTTGCATGATAAGACGCGTGGAATGATGACCTCACCTAAACGATTGTCCGATTCCTCATAATTTCGTGCCTGCCCGAACGTTATTGTTTTGCTTTTCAATCCGTTAATTTCCATGTCATCCCCAGCCCAATCACAAATATGTTCTTAAACCTTTCGTAATATTTGCTCGTCTGTGCTACCTTTAATTTTTCGGTGTATAACACAATCGTCTGTAAATAAACGCACCTTTGATTGCATGTGAACATGGAGATCATTCACATACGCTAAGAAAATTAGTGGTCCTTAAACACTTCCCTGTGGAACCCCTCAAGTAACAATACCCGTAGTCGAAAACTTAGTTTCAATTCCAACTTTTTGTTTCCTGTCTCTAAGAAATTCGCTTATCCACTTCACAACTCCAGCATCAACTCCCGACGTTAATAATTTCATAACTACTACGACGAATGCATTCGCAAAGTCGATTACGACTGCATCCACCCTCCCACCCGCGTCAACTTCGTCAGCTGGATCTTGGAAAAAAAAGAAAGAATTTGGCTTTTGCACGAATATCCCCTTCAAAACTCATGCTGACAGTGAAAAATCCAGTTCGCTCTTTCCCATTCGTGGCGAATGTACCCGACTATTAAGTGCTCCATTATTTTGCATACTACTGATGTGAGAGATACTGGTCTATAATTACATACTTTCGTTTTATTACCATTTTGAAAATTGAAGCAACTATAGATATCTTCCAAACGTCTGGTAAACTTGCATAAAAACATTGAATAATCTTAACAAATAAGGCAATAAGGCCTCACCAAGGTTAATAAAATCTGTTGAGACGCCGTCTGGCCGATGTGCTTTACCGTTTTCCAGTGATTTTATACGTTTGCGGAGTTCCCATGCATTAACCTTCAGCTAGTTTTCTATTGAAAAATTGTGAAATTGTTCCTGCGCCCGTTTGGGATTGAATATCGATACAAAATACGCGTTGAACGCATTCGCTTTCACTTGATCGTCGTGCAGTGGCGCAATATCTGTGTCTCGAATTTCCTGAATTTCTTCCTTGTTCCCCCTGCTTCTGCGGACATATTTGTAAAACCCTGAGCAATTATTTCTTCCTACCCCCAAAACATTTTTTAAAAGTAATTAATGTACAATTTTCCTTTCTTTTCCTAATTTCCTGTAGTATTTTTTAAAAGGTATCATGTGAGCAATGCTGTGATGTCTCCTTTCAAATGCTAGTCGAATTTTTGTCTCTAAACGCCGTATCACTTCGTTAAAATATTCAGGATTAGGATTAATTTTCAGTATTTTGCAAGAAACGAACGTATCTAAAGCCGTTTCTACGATTTAAACGCTGTCCATTGTTCCTTCATATCACCTTCTGTTTATAGAAATTGGTCACATTTTTCTCTTAAAATATTATGTTATCCTTTGACGTTGGTTTTCTATATTGTCTGACTATCGTTTCTTTCGCCTTAGATCGCCTAATCACATTTGCTTGTACTTCAATCATCACTGCTTTGTGGTTGCTAATTCCCTGAAAGACGTCGCAAGAAAGGAATATTTCTGCACGGTAAACAAGGAAAATTGCGCTCTTCCGCATGGGTTGGTCGACTAACTGCGTTAATCCTTGTTCCCATACCAGTCAATTTACGCACTTTTGAATCTTCCTGTCGCATACCTCTCCTTTCCAGTTAGCGTCGGGAAAGTGGAAACATTATAAAATAGAGAGCCTTTTGAAGGAATTTTCCTCTCTGGAACCAACCTCCCACACTCCCTCTACCCTCTGGACCCATTCGGGGATTGGCTGGAGAAATTTTAATGCACAATACATTTAGACTAATCACTGCCCAAAATTTCCACAGCAAAGAAAACAAGGGATTTCAGAAGCTTCAAGGGTAAGAGACGGGGAGAAAATCAGTTGAGGTTATACCGCTTCGGAGGTCGAACCGCAGAGCGCGAGATCGCGTTCGTACGCGCCATTGTTTCATTGGAGGTGAGACGGCACTTCTGTGGCCGCACGCCACACCCAACTGTTCTCTAGGTCGCATCAAAGGATGCCAGTTACATCCGGGCAAAGTTTTTCTTCAGATGAGATCGCCGAGTGCACAAATCGCGTTCTGGCATCCGCATATTTAAGCTTTGATCGTCGGGTGCATCATTTCGCATCCTAGCGAAATTATTGTGAGCTTGGATCGCAGGACACGCGAAATTTCCGCCGTGATTGTCACAACTATTTTATCAGAATAAGGTTCCGAGAATTGTTGCAACTTGCCGTACTTGATCAAGGACTGATTGACCAGTGCACGTATAGATTTGGCGTAACGAGTGTGCTGATCGAGAGACGACCACGCTGCTGACTGCGGAGAGTACCCGCTGAAAGAGACTTCTAAAGGCCCATGGCCTACCCTCTACGAGCAGTTTGAAACCTCCCACCCCCCCGAGACGGCTGCCGAGGTGGAAAGGGCTGACGGGACATCGACCTCCAAGAGTCTCCATAAAGAGGACAGCTGAGTAAGATTATTGTGAAGTGGTATTTTAAACACAGCAAAGATTTTATCACTTAAGGTCTGCAAACGATTATTAAAATTAAGGTACTCATGATTGCTCCTGAATTAACAGGAAATTTAAAAGGTTTATGTGTGAATTGGCATGGCCGCACTTCGTCCTACTTTGTAATTTAATTCATAAGCTTAATTCTAATTTTAAATTTCAATTGAGGAAGTGAGCTCACCAAATGTCTATCTTTTGTAATGACTGAAGACACTACATGAAAGTTTGATCATGAATTCAACAAAATAAGTGTTTTCTATCATAACAATGCTAACCCTTCCAACTCACTGAAACGAGGTATCCAAAACGTCACTTGAGCTAGCCGGTGCTCCTACAAAACGAACGACCACAAGGCTATGTTCACGACAATACATACGGATATACGGATGCCGTTATGTATTATGTTTTGTATATATATTTACTATTTTTAATAGAAATAATTATATATTTATTGTATTATTAAATAATAAATCCGGAGGTACCGGAACGCCGTTTTATAGCGTTCATTTTTATAAGTTCAATGAAGGTTACATGGATCATCATTAGTGTTTGAAGTTTAACACATACAGGTCGTTGCATGTATAATCTACAGGCGTGCGATTCATATTGTGTATCTGCTTATATCTGGCTATTTTCCGTTCGCTGACTATTCATAGAGGTTCCTACATTAATAAAGTAACTAAAAATACCGCTAGATTTTGTTTGCTGCCATTTTGGTAGTATTAAATTCCTTTGGAATACACGGATGTGCATGTCTTCTGCAGTGACGCCATAGGATCGCTCTTCAAAATTACCACACTGTTTGATCCTTTTTGAAATTAATTATTAATTATCTCATGGAAAAAAAACTAATAAATGTTATGTGTAAACTTCTAATATAAAAAAGTATAAGAATTGAATTAAAATATACACGTTAACTTTTTGAAACGTTTATTTATATTCAAAATATTTTAAACTATTAAGTAAACATAAAATGTGGAACTCCATTTGAAAGTACAAAATTCTTTCTTTAAAATTAAAAGAATAATCTTACTTCCATATTTATTGTTTAGATTGTATGTCCCTTAAATGTACCCAAAACCTTCCGGCCTATGGTGGAAAAAGTTTCTGAGGCTACGACCTGGATGTGTAATAACTTTTTTTCAAAAATCATTTTAAGTGATAGTTTCGATTGAACGTCCTACACTGCACGAATATAGTTCATAAAATGTCATTTTTTTATTATTGTTATTATTCTTTAAATAGTTCAGTACACTGTTCAATTAAATAATTACTAGAAACACCTTTTTCTCAAAATTACGTTTTTTGGTACTGCAGTACTAAAGTATCTCTGGAAATGTTGAATTAAAAAGTCAAGAGTTCACCATTTTCAAATTTTTTTGTGGGATACTTCTAAGGTGAAAAAATGTCAAAAAATTTAAGAAATGGATTTTAAACAATTCAACTAAAAATGTTTTAGAAAAACCATATATATTAGAAACATATTTCTGGAAGTCAAATTAGGTTATCAAAAGACATCGGGTCAACTTTAAACAACAGAAATTGTCAAGGCTTACCTGAGCAAATAAAACAAGGAATAATAAACGCTAAATTGGAGATTTTCGTGGAATTGACTGTGAGCAAGATTCCTTCTGTGATCCCCAAAATCACACGCAATGCGAGGCCACATAATGACACTGCCATTAATAAATAATGCATCTGTGAACAATGATTTCATGTATAATCATTTTCTCTTTTTCGTATTCGTAGAATATATATATATATATATATATATATATATATATATATATATGTATGTATGTATGTATGTATGTATAATACTGTATTACACGAGAAAGAAAACCAGTACAACTAGGAGGAAACTCGATTTTTATAAAACAGTTACAGTATGCAACATTTGTCAAAAAAAAAAAAAATATTGAAAGGCTAGGAGCAGAGTAGCAGACGTTCAGGTAGAAGAGTAGCAGACCTCTCGATATTTATTTATGTATTTTTTATTTATTTATTTACTTATTTATACTATACCTCCATGATGCATGCAAGTGATGGTGTCTGTTCACTGTTAGTTGCGCTTATTTGTTGGTTCTTAACAAAAAAAACTAGATTCCCTACTGACACCCCACGAACCTGAAATAGACGTGTGCAGATTGTGATGCTTACGCATTAAGAACTAAATAAAGAATGGATAGCTGATTGAAAATCTGAATTACTGTGCACCAGTGTCTAAGAAACGTAAGCTAATGTAAGAACCGTAAGTTATTTTTCCATCACATTCTTAAAAAGGCATTTAAATATCACATTCTTTAAACTACATTCCCCTTCGACTGATTGATTGTTTTCAGTCACATTAACTGCTATCGACATTAGTCCCGTGGTGAATGGGACTAATGTTTTTAACTATATTTGGGGGGTAACGGTAATTACCTCCCCGCAGGATAGTTAGATCCGGAGCCGTCTAACTCCTTGTTGATTCGTAGTGTTTCTTTGAGTGTCAAATAATGTCACTTCCCCGTAAGTGTAGTACATGCTTTTTATAAGACGGTGACTTGTGTTATTCCCCGTGGATGGCGAGATCCGGCGTCGACCTACCGTCGGCTAACAGGGTTTCCTCAACCTGCTCGTATCTCCCACCAGCGGGGCACCACCCCAGCCGGGACAACCTCTAAAGCTCCCGACCGGACTCCGACATGTGTGGTAGTGAAGTGCATATTTGTGTAAGTGTGTACAGGTGTAAAGAGAAAGGATAGGACAAGGAAGAGATGGGAAAGATCGCGCGCTTAGTGGCCTGTTTGCTAGGATATTAATCCAGCATTCGCCTGGAGTTGATCAAAAAACACCCGCACACATAATTATGTGAACTACACTACCACACATGCCGGTAGAACAATCGAGAGCCTTAGGCGTGCCCCGGCTGAAGCAGTGCTCAGCTAACGGAAGATTCCTGAAGGAAAATACCGGGCAAGTCGACGTGTTGGACTGGGAGAGGTGGCTGAGTGCATCACCTGATGTCACTGTAGTCCCTCTGACCGAGAGGACGTAAGTTCGAGTCACGACGGTGGCAGAATTGTAGACACTAGCTACATAGCTAGGTCGGATTCAACCGCTGTCTGGAGAAGAATTCTAGAGGCCGGCTGCTCCGATCGGTAGTTTAGAATTTTATTTCGATGAATTCCAGGCGAATGCTGGATCAGTATCCTAGCAAACAGGCTACTGACCGCGTGTGCGCGCGCGAGTGTGTGTGCGTGTTTGTGTGTGTGTGTGTGTGTGTGTGTGTGTGTGTGTGTGTGTGTGTGTGTGTGTGTGTGTGTAAGGGTTGAGGATAGAACAAGGTAGAGAAAGCAAAATCGTACGCGAATCGTAGCTCGTTTCTCAGGGTTCTACTTCGACATTCGTCGGGTACTGAGCGTAGAAATCACGGTAAACTATCGATCAGAGCAGCCGGCCGATAGAATTTTCCTCGAGAGAGCAGCTTAATTCAACCTAGCTATGTAGCTAAATAAAAAATTCGCCACCGGTGGGACTCATACCGTAGACCAAAACCGGGAGCGTGGCTCAGTGCATCAACTGATGCAGTGCCTCTGACCGGGAGGTTTGAGTCCCGACGGCGGTAGAATTTTCGACTCTAGCTTTTCAGCTAGGTCAAATTCAGTCGCTGTCTGGAGGAGAATTCTAGCGGCCGTCTGCTCTGAGAGGTAGTTTTCTGTGGATTCTCCGATCAACACCAGGCGAATGCCGGAGCAGAACCCTAAAAAACGGGCACGTGATCTATACTTCCTCTTCCTTGTCCTATCCTCACCCCTTACACACACACTTACACTAACATACACTACACTACCACACAAGCCGGAACACCGGTAGGAGACTTAAAACTTGTTCCGTCTGGGATGGTACCTCGCTGGTGGAAGATACCTGGTTGGGGAAAACCCTGCTTGTCGACGGTAGGTCGGCGCCAGATCACGCCATCAAGTGAGGGAAGATCACCGCCACCTCCCGATGAAATAACATGCCGTACACATACGGAAGTAATGACTTCAGTAGTTGACGCGCCCGGAATCACTATCAGTAATCAATCAACCTAAACCATGTTGCTGTAGAGTCAGCGGCAAAGGTGACTCGGAGATTTTTTTCATTGAATAAAGTACTCATACACTACCATTTATCACAAATAATTTGTTTCTGCTTTTAACAACTAACGTTGGCTTTGAAGAGTTATTTACGAACTAGTGGGTATGGTAACAAATTGTATTACAATACGAGGCGGAAGAGTTATTGAATAGGATAGTTACGCAGAATTTGATAACCAGTCGAGTTTTGTAATAAGGTGTTCCGATACGTATACAGCGTTATACACACACACACACACACACACACACACACACACACACCGTTTTTTACATTTTGTAAAAATTCCAAACAAATTCAATTTTTGTTGAAAAATAGTTATTGCTTCTGTGAAATGTGAACTGCCTCTTCTAATTGTAATAGGGCTGTCAGAGGAGTATAGTTATGCCATAAACATATAGAATCATCTTCAAAAAATCGCTACATGCAGAAGAACTCGACCAATCGCTGTAAACTTGGCGAGTAAATTACACCCTACCAGCAAAGATAATGGTATATTTTTTACATTCAGCCGCACTCGAGGAGGCTGCGGGTGGTGGTATGACTTAGGTCCATTGATTGACGATTCGGGGAGAGTCAACTACTAAGGTTATTAGTTCCGTAAGTGTAGTTCATATTTTTTCTCCTCGCGAGGTGGCGGTGATCGTCCCCTGTTAGATGGTGAGATTCGTCCCGACCTATCGGCTAGTGGGGATTTTCCTCAGACAGGTATCTCCGACCGGCGGACACCGACCCAACCGGGCCAAGCTCTAAGCTTCCGACGAATCTCCTGGCATTTGTAATGCATGTTAGAGTACGAAAGGGCTGTGGATAGGGCAACGAAGGCGAAGGAAAGATCGCGCGCAGTACGTGGCTCATTTGTTAGATAACTGCTCCGGCATTCGCCTGGTATTGATCGGAGAAACCACAGAAAACTACCGATCAGAGCAGCTGGTGGCTAGAATTCTCCTCCAGACAGGGTCGGACCTTGACCCAGCTATCTAGCTAGTGTCAAAAATCCTTCCAAAGTCGGGACTCGAACCTAGTATCTCTCGGTCAGAGCCACTGCAGTGACATCAATTGATGCCATGCGCCCCCTCCTCCCCCACCACTCAAAATAAAAGACCCTGAAACTGTAGTGCCGGATATTGCTGCATCAGGTATCGTTTCCAGAATATCTGCACGCGTATTATGTCTAGGCGACGGGTTAGATAGCCCATTGCCCTGTTTAGACGAAGTAAAGAGAGGTTCTAACGTGGAGCTGCGGGAGACTGGATGATCTGTTTCCGCACTGTGCGCCCCAGAGATCGTGCGGACACCATCATAATTCGCTGCAGGAAATCACGGATGTCGAAAAATACACAACCGTGACCTCCACAGGATCTAGACGACCACCTCGCGCCATGAAGATAGAGAGCCAAGACATAACCCGCTGTGTGCGAACAGATCTGACGAACGTTATACTCCGATTTAAACATAGTGGCACTTCAAGGTCACGAGCAGGATGGAGAGTGGGTCACTGTCATCCAATCGAAGCCTCGTTAAGACTAATTTTTTTGCAGTTGGAGCTCCCTATTGGATGATAATGTCCCGCACTTCTTCCTATTTGGAACCTTGAAATGCCACTATGTTTAAATCGGTGTATAGGGGTCATTCAGAGATCTTCGCAGCCTGCTCTGCCTGAGCCTGAAAGTGCCAGTATGGCTATCAGGCGGTTGACTTTCTCTGTCCTTTATGACGCCCGCCTTTCGCACCCCAACAGCGTAGCTACAGTCTCGTCTGGTGTTGGGATCGACGCACAATTGATTTTAGCAGTGTGCCGCTTCTGCCTTGGTCGGTATGTGGTCTTTGGAGGGTGCAGAGAGGAGAACCACGAAGAGTTGTTTGTGATATCCCATCGCGTGTCCCGTCAGTCTGGTGTGGTTGAATGCCAATCGGGATAGTATGGCGACATAATCTTCGTGAACCATGGTTGCTTGGCAATACCCGTTGCTTTGCGACCTCAATATTTTGTTTATATATATTATTTGTGTTGTCCAGTGTACTGCTCGCGCAACTTTTCTTAAACGATGGATTGAAGAAATGCGGGCGGAGTGGGGTATTTGTTACACAGTCGGCCACTACTATTTACAACAATGCCAACCTCTGGAAATTAAATCAAACACTACGTGTACGGCGAGGTCATTGCTCTGGGTAGGCAACGACAGAGACACTAGATAGAAGTTTTAGGTGCCTCCCTTGAAGGACCTGGACCTACCTCAGCCATTTCTATAGATAATAGTAATAAAGGTAAACAGAAGTTCTCGACTATGATAGCAACTAGCTTTGGCTAGCTTATGTTTCGTGCCAGCGAATTTTAATGCTTGGAACGTTGTCATCAGTGCTCGTTACGAGCTTTTCCCTTCAACTGTTTATTGCTCAAGGGAGGGGGAAGCAAGGTCATCGTTGAAGAAAAGTTGCGCGAGTAGTATGATGTTGATGTACGACTTACTTGATGAAAATACATTCAATAATTTTTTGAAACAAACACTATTTTTCTAGATCTTTACTAAAGGAATGTCATTCCTAAGGTTCCGTTCACGATAGACTTCCTCACAAGCACCGTGAAGGCCGTACGATACGTCTAGAATGTCGTGATCTCCCAGGCCCTTTTCCAATTTCAACAAGACAACGCTCATCCTCATATCGCTGCCACTTCCAAAGCGTCCTCACACCAGTAGGTTCTCTGCTATCTCCAACTTCCACGCCACTTCTCGCAACTCTGCAAGAATCCCTTGCATCTTCGGGTGCAAGATGCAAGTAATGCCACAGAATTAGATTTGAGACCTCCATAGTTTTGCTGACGTGTCGGTGTCCTACTAGCATTTCTTCAGTGTTCTTTCTAAGGCCTTTTAGGGCTTAATAAATTTTGGATCTACAAATGTGAAAGTGTAACAATTTAGTATGTGTGGTACTGTCTATCTGCCTGCAGATAGTGATCGAAATATACTTGGGTAATAGAAGTGGTCGTAGTATAGTACCTTGTAACTTCCGCTTTCATGGGTAAAGTAACGGATGTCGATTTAATCATCTGCATTGAAAAGGTCTTTGCTAAAAAATCTGCATAATGTGGAATACAACGATTGTGGATTTTGAATGTAATTTATTCAGGATACCTTGGTGAAAAATGTACTTGAAAGATCAAGGATTTCTGCTACAGTGTTGACGTTTCTAAAAGGGGAATGAAACGTGTTCTGTGTCGAAGCAAGGTAATATATGTGGAGAGTTTCTGGGCAAAATGCGTTGTTAAATTGTAAACTGCTCTAAGTATTAGGTTACCTAAAGTTTGACTTTCGATGACCAAAGTAAATATATTCTTTAACAAACGCTGATTGTTACATTTTATTTCTCAAGGAGAAAGGAGAAAGAATATGACTGGTTTTTCTCTTCTTCCGCAATTGGTATTTCTGCGGTAAACATCTATTTTATTTTTATTCGTCGCTTTTGCTGCATTATGAAGATATAATACGTGATGATATAACATTCAAGCAACTATTACCGAAATATTTTAATTCACTTGTGAAAAATTCACTCATATAATACAGTGCAATAATACACAGTTCTAGAAGTACCTTGATAGCGGCGAGGAACAGGAGGGCGGAGAGGTAGAGAAGCACTAGGTGGCAAATGCCCAAGAACATCCAATTGTATTCGCCGGCAGCCCCTAACACATAATAAAAATTATGTCAATAATATAATAAATAGTAATCCAATAAATGTACAAAAATCAACATTTTTCACGTTTTGCCAAGCTAATAATAAATTCACAATATATTAAAGGAATCAGCTGCTATTACTTGATTTTTTTTTTAAAATTTTTTTTTAAAAAAACCATCTATTCCACTTACATTTATTATAGACTGAAAAAAGAATAAGATTAGTTGAACAAGTTATGGATACATCTTCATAAGCATAAGCTAGATAAATGTTTATTCAGAGTGGAAGAAAAAATATATGTAGTTGAACACAGAAAATATTAAAATTATGAAACGATTTCATCTCGAAATTTTCTCCGAAATGTTAGATCCTAATTTCCTTAACGTTTTCCGTGTTATCCCTCTTAAATGCTAGATCGCATTGTTCTAATGTAACCAGAACAATAGATAAGCATTCATCACTGAAAAGTATGAATCTGAAAATCATTTAATAAGTGCTGTTGTTACTCAGAGAGATGTTTAGAGGTATCTCAAAAATACAATCTGGATGGGTTTTGTGAAAATGGTACACACAGAGTGAAAAGTCACAAAGCCATTGTTAGCATACAAATCAAAACCGGTTATTGAAAATGACGTACAGGTGCTCTTGAATTCTTAATTATTCTTTTTGCTCAGTTGTATTTTCGGATGGAATACTCTTGCAATTTTAATCCTTTGCGCTCTGCAAGGATTTTCAAGAAAATGACTCTGGGTTTTTGTAATGGCCAGAAGTAATGGACACTGAGATGTTGGAGTCAGCTCTAATTTTTTCGCTAATGTGTTCCTCAAAACGTATGATGATCAAGGTGGAATGTTAATTTCTTGAACACTTTCTTGGATAGTGAAAGTCACTATAAAAATAAAATACCAAATTCCCTTCAATTTTGTGGGGATAGTACTGAAGTCTATTCCTTGAAATTGTATTAAGTTTAGCTTTCCGTTTCCCGCCATTTCTCATCCTTTGTGTAAACAAATAAAGCAAAATAATGACATCATCAGTAACGACTTGTTAACGTGTTTGTTATTGTATTCGTTACTGCATTAATAATTTATTCTTGTGAATTGCTTATAAATTATTTAAAATGATAAAAAATTGGTTAATTTCATTCATGAAATATTATTTTGAAGTTCAGAAAATGGCAGTGATGAGTTTGGCTTTGGGAGTATGTGCAAAGAGGAGAAAAACTAATTATATGAAAATTAGAGATTGCGAAGAATATGAGAATATATTGACAGATATGGCTGAAATTTTCCAAAAAAAGAAAAAAGAGATTAAAAGACAAAAGCTAAAGGCACTGAGAGAATATATTGAAAGAGATTTGTTCATTTCTAAACCTAAAGATGCATGGGAGACGTGAAATGTAAATTTTCATCTCCTGATTTTCCCATTGTAGTAGTGGCATTACAGCTGCACTAATTTTTTGGCATGATTTGAAACTTTAGCAATTTTAGAAAATACAGAGATTTTTCTAAAAGTGGAACCTGTGTCATTTTTATCAGCTTTATTTTATTTTATCATATTTTCGTTTATTTTATCTTCTTTTCCTTAATTTTATCATATTTTCCTACATCGGAAAAGAATTATGTATAGTTTACTAATTGCTTAAAAATTGTCTATATTTCACGAAAATTAAGAAAAACTACTCATGGTTTGAAACATTGTTCATAACTTTATTTAAAGAGCTGTCTTTGAAGAACGTATTTCATTAGGAAAATAATATTTATCTTTAATATTGTGGTTGTAGGAAGGCGCCAAAAGTTTTAAAACTTTTATAGTATTCGAAAAGCAATATATTTCAACAAAACATAGCTCTTCTCCATTTTTGAGCGTCCCTTACTGTATCGTTTTGTCCCGACTGTCCCTTACGTACTTAAAAAAATTAATAAAAATATCTGGAGCCATTTTTGAGAAAATTTGGAAAATGTTCTGGTGTTCATGAAAGTACCACGAAAATCAGAATATGTTTAGCAGGGTTTTGAGTTCAACAGATCAACAGGGAATATTAATTTTGAAAAAATCGTGTGAATGGTTTAGGTCCTAGCCTTGATCACAGGCGGAGCGTGAAAGAATTTTGACCGTAATTCAATTTTTCGATATCAAACGTGGATTCTAATAACACTTGTTAGTGAAAGTAATTGACTACTAGTAGGAACAAGATTTATTTATTTTTTCGATATCAGTACGATTTAAAACCTTTCCGCTACAAATTACATTTTTCTTTACAAGAAGCGTAAGGAGAAAGTAAAACGCAGTGAAAATGCATTAACTCTTCTTAAAAGTATAAATTAATAATAATAATAATAATAATAATAATAATATAATAAAAAATAAAATAATAATAAATCTCTGGGTTTGAAATTCATCAAAACAAAGTAAGAAATGAATAAATGACATCATTTTCTTGTAAATTGGATTTTTGGAAAAATCAGCCCCACTATTAACGTCAATGATAATTACTCCCAGAATATTGCAAATTCTGAAACTATCGCAGTTTATAATTTTGTATTGCTTCTATAATAATTGAAGAGGACTGTACAAAAGTATAGTTACATGGACTTCAGCTGGAAATAAATGCTGACTATTCATTTAGTAAAGTACTCGTCTTCCTCGCTCGCTTCTCCGCCTCGCAATGATAAACTTCTCGTTCTATAAACTTTTACTTTTTTGGCTTGGAAGGTAAATATCACATTATATTATGTATTATATTACTGCTAACTGAACGTAACACTGAACAGAATCTACAACCAATGTAAATATTATCTTGCGTTTGTTTGAGATAGAACATCAAAGTCGTAAGTTTGAATCATTATCCGATCCTCATAATTATAAATACTTACATGTATGATCCTCATCCACAAGTTCTTTGTCGGTTGTAATCATAACATACAAAAAACGTGTTGATGCGATGACCACTGCGGAATCAGCAAACTATAAGTAGAAATTATTTTATTATTTGAACATTAACCTAAGCATATGTTCCTATCAGAATGGGAAGGAAAATCGTATTAAATGATTTTGAGTCAACGAATGTTGCTTGACTGTACTAAATACAGAACGTAATGCAATATTTTATGTGATTTCGTGTTCAAAATTAACGATGTTCATGAGAAAGAAAAAATGTAGCCAGTTCTTTGAATATTACGTGAAATGTGATGTGTCAAATAATAATAATAATAATAATAATAATAATAATAATAATAATAATAATAATAATAATGATAATAATAATAATAAACATTGAGATGTACCATACAAAAAAGGGAAAAAATAAAACAAATATTTCGAGCAGCTGTCATTTCAGTCACAAACGCTTCCAGTTGTTGTTACGTTACGTCAATAATCTGGCACAAGTTCACCGATTATTGAAAGTTACAAAAATGGTTATAATAAAGCTTCACCTACACACTGTCGGTTTTTTGTTAATTTTTATCCAAAAAATATACATTTTGAGGAACTATGTTCTATCTATTTGCAGAATCAGTTGAATCTTCTCTTGTCTTTAGTTATCTACTGAATCCATCTGTTGAATTTGTATTTGTTTGGGATATAACTGCATATAATTATGTTTGCATATAACTAATCATGCTACTTTGGCGAAATGCAGTAAAAATGAAGAAGGTGAGCGAGATCCGCCTGCTTGAGATTTTGTTCGTCACACAGCTATAGAAACAGGGGCGATTTTAAAAGAAAGCTATAACTCTATTTTTGCCTCGACCGAAAATCGAACCCGGGACCACAGCACGGAAGGCTAGTACGCTCCCCATGAGCCATCCCAGAGGCTTTAATAATAATAATAATAATAGTAATAATAATAATAATAATAGAACATAATATTTATTTTCATAGATTTTTTGGTTCCGGAAGTCAAACTGACTTATCATCAGATGCCAATAATTACAAAATTGTAATTATAAAAATAAATCCCGTGTGGTGTCCGAGGGGTTTAGTAGCTTAGCACCACGGGTAATCCCCCCGTCGTAAAAGGCGTCTAATTCCTTACCCAAATTTTTCCTTTCGTTTCATACAACCCTCCCCCCCCCAGGAGCCAACGGGTGGACTGAGTAGCTCCGAGGCTCTTAGTACCTATCTTAAATAATTCTGTCCTTTGTTCCTTCCTTAAACGTACTCCCCAGCTTACCTGACTCGCGGGAAGATAGATTCAAAGGGACCCTGACAGTAGCGTTAAAATTCTAGAAGGACACTGCGAATAGAAAACCAATCATGAAGAGACGTCTGAGAAGTCGGAAGGCCTCAGGAAGAGAGTCGCTGCCTGGGGAGCGCCAGGGCATGTCTGAAGTTGGCGCTGGGCATGACAGTGAGGAGACCATCAATGGCCGGTCTCTCAAGAAGCTATTGCTGAATATAGAAGTGCGAGTAGTCCCCAACACCTCTCAGCTTTCCCTAAAGTTTCTGGTTTCTCCGATACCCCAGCTGGCAACCATTGCTGCAGGACAATCGAAGAAGTGCTTACAATGGTCAGGTACTATTAATGAAGATTTGATGTGCTGTTATTTCAAAACTACCTGCTTAGAAACCATGCGAATGGGATACAGGCAAAGAAAAATAGGTGTCCAACAAGCTAGATGTGTAGATCATGCAAGGTTAAAGATGAACTGTCAACAGACTTTTCATAAATAATCAGACAAGTTCTGAAGTCATCAGTCAATAGTAGGAATATGATCAAAGCAATTAACACATATGCTGTCCGTGCTCGGGTACTCTTTTAGAGTTATAAAATTGAGTACAACGGAAATCGAAGGCCTCCAAAGAAAACTGCGCACGTTGATGACTAAAGAACGCAAGCATCGTCCAAAATCAGCAGTTGAAATAATAACGTTGCCACGACATTTGGGTAGTCGAGGTGTTGTGGTCAAAGGCAACTAACAGTCCCAACATATAAAATCTCGACGAGAATATTTCGACAAGGAGCAGAAACATCTAAACTACATCGTGCCGTTTTGTATATGGATCCACACCATTGAAGTTGAGCCATCAATAATACAATGGAAATAATTATACAGAAAAAAACTCGCAACGTCGATGAGCAAGGCTCTGCTTGGAAAGCATCTGTATGCAATTAATCAAGGTCATGTCGACATTAAAGCGTCGAACTACTGGCTAATGCAGGTCAGATGTTTCCAGAGACGTGAGGCACCATGCCGTCAATACAAAATCAAGTCATACCCACCAGAAGTTATCTGAAAGCAATAGTAAGAGATACTAGAGTAGAAGATGACAGATGTTGATATGAATGCCTGGCACATAAAAATACCCACCATATTACATCTGGATGCACACATTTCTCGGAACTGATTATAAACAACACCATGATGGGATTGGAAAGGTCCTGCCTCAAGAGATTGCTTACCAACACCAGCTTATAGAATACATGGTATCCTACTATAAATATATACCTAACAATATTCTCGAAAATGATGAATGCCGACCTTATTGGGACAGAACAATTATCATAGACCAGACAGCCCCTCATAATCGGCTTGATTTGGTTCTAGTAGACAAGACGAAAAGGCAAGACTACCTGATCGACATAGCCGTACCAAACACGAAAAACCTTCAGACATATGTCGAGGAGATCACAAAATATGCTCCGCTGGTTGAACGTATCAAGAGACAGTGGCATATGGACCATGTGAAAATTATTCCCATTGTCATCTCTCGCACCGCCATTATTCCGAATACACAGTTTAAAAGTTTTTCACAGATCTGAATATTAATGTTGATATTTACAAGAATATGCAAAAGGCTGTGCTCATTTCAACAATTGGAATAACTCCAAAGGTTTATGGGGGTAGGGTAGATGTGAATTCCTAACAAAAAGACGTTGATAGATATGCTTTGGTCATGTATAACCTGTGTATTAGTTCTTACGAAAAAAAGAAAAATAAGGTTAAATAATAATAATAATAATAATAATAATAATAATAATAATAATAATAATAAAACAATCACGACTGGACCGATATCGTTATAAGAGTAGCGGTCTCGACCAGAGAATCGCGTTCAGTCCCGCCTCAGGCAGATTGTGTTGTGTGTGTCTCTGATTATGTCGATTCTATCATCATCATCATCATCATCATACTACATCCCCAAGATAACAACTGGTGTAAATAAATCTGCATTAAAGAAAATACAAACTAACAGCATCTAAACTGTGTAAACTAGGATCAACAGGAAGAAATAACGATTTTAACAATGATAATATAATTATAATAATAATAATAATAATAACAACAACAACTTTTGAATCACACTTGGGACCATATTACGAGTAAAATAGAAGAAATGAGGACGTTCATGCCACTAGTTTATTTGTTTAAAATACGCAAACGCGACATATGACCAAATATATATTCCTATTTTCAGCACAATCGTCTATAACAATAGGCTGAAGCAATGTTTGAAAGGAATATGAAGGCTATGCACTTTACACGTTTATCACGTATGCAGTACGTATGCAAATCAATGTTCTAGAAGCCAACAAGATGGCTATTGGTGAAAGACAAGTTTATAATTGACCAGTAGTTCTAAATAAGTTTCTTGTTGTAAATAAGTCATTTATCGACTCGCAGGGGACCGAAATGAGCGTTTCTCGATTACTACTGCTTCCTTGCAACAATTCCCGGTGAAAAGCTAATTGGTTCACTCCGACAGTCACCTCGAGGAGAATTATGGTTCTAATAGTGGAATTCGTGCGTTTTCTTGGGATTTGGTATTTTTTTGGCTAAGGGCATTAACTTACATCACTGCAGTTCCTGTGACCTGGTAGTCATAGTGTTTGAATCCGACGATGGCAGTATTTTCGACACTATTTAGATGGCTGGGTCGAATTCAACTGCTGTCGGGAGGAGAAATCTAGCGACCGGCTGCTCTGATCTGTTCTTTTCTGTGGTTTCTCCATTGAACACTAGGCGAATGGCGGAGAAGTACCCTAACTAACGGGTCACGTATCGCACGGCATTTTTGCTACCGCTTCTTTGTTCTATTTTCACCCCTTTACACACACACACACACACACGCACAACATTACGTGCACTACACTACCACACATATTGGGAAAACAGTCAAGAATGTAGAGATTGTTGTGGCTGGGGCGGTGTCACGCTGGGGGGAGATACCTGTGTGGAATATACCCTAACAGCCGACATGAAGGTCGGCTGAAGACTTCTCAAGAAATTTGGGGGTGTTTAAATAACGTCAGGTACAATAGTTTAAAATATGAGTACCTATTTTTCTCGCAAATTTGAGTGGTAGTGGCAGTTAAAAAAATATATAATGAAGATTTTCTGAGAGGCATTTTCCAATTTTTTTATTTTTTACTTTTGTAGAGCAATGTATTTTTAATAATACGACGTATGTCTGATAATTCGACGGATGTCTGCGTTGGACGCAGTCTGCACCCCTGCCTCCCTCTCTTGATATGGAAACAGGCCTTAAGGCCTAAATCCATGAAGCAGAAGAAGAAGAGAAGAGATGTCTGATTTCCATGAAAAACTCTGAAATTTCGGTTATAGCAAAAATTTAACTTTCCTTTTGACCATGCCAGGAGCTTTGTGCGACTAGTGTATACGTTTATGCGCGCGAAACCTACGTGTCAGTATTCAGATCTGAGTCCAGGTGAATATGTGTGCAAGTTGGAAACACTTTTGCGGATTCTAAAAATATTATACAATTACGTAACAGTTACAAAATACACGAGAGCGCAACAGCTGTTTATGACCACTAGTCTTGTCTTTGTCGTAGAAACGATAATGCAAATTAAAATAATTTCATTAAATAGCTCGTATACTTCTAAAGTGTATTTGTTTAGAAGTTTGCAACCGTTCATACCAACTATCCAACCCGTTGGACATAAAATATGTCATGTGTTTTTCCTGATTAAAACTGAAACGAAGTTTTGTTTCATGGCGTAGAAACTAAATTTAATCCATTATTTACATTATTTAAAATGATTCTTGTAAACAAGCAAAAATATCTCTAATACAAAAAAAAAGTCTTTTCGGAAGACGTCCTCTTTACTTCGCGCACGTTAGGAAAGTAATTCCTTCTGATTCGATTTTTATTGATGATAACGTAAACATACCAATGAGTACATTAAAAAACGATAGTGAACACAATAGTTGACCTCTAACACTTCTAACCGAAAAAGGGTCAATAGTACTAAATTGTGTTGTAATAAAAAGTGCCCAACCCATTGGATGTCGAGTCTGAAAGGGCTATGGGCTCCTCCATACGTCCAACACAGTTTTTAACACATATTTGGCTTTTAATAAATAAATACAAGTTATGGTTGAATCACTAAAGTAGTGAACATTTATTACACAAAATATTACATTAATACTGATATTAAGCTAGTGAACAATGGTATTAGCCATTTTCTTAATACATAACGACGTGCAGACATTTTTTCTCTGCCTAGAATAGCCTCTTTACAAAGTTTTACAATTAATTAAATCTAACAACATCAAAATAACTTAAACTAATCTATCGTGTGTTGCTTATAGACTTCATAGCACCTGTGAAAGCAATTTTATACACCAACTTTCGAAAAAAAATATTTTTAGGACATATTATTCATAATAATTGCGTTATTGTGAATTGGATGAACTTTATTAAAATACGTCATTTCATAGTCTTTGAAGCTTGAAGCACACACATTAATCTTGGGTTCAGTGCATTTTCTTAGTGCTGCAGGACGTTGGCCACCAAGTCGATCCAGAATTCATCGTATTTTTTCACGACCGCTCCGCTGAAAACAGAAAAGATAATTAGCTGAAAGTGACACCAGTTGAATCAACCCTGAAAAACAGCATTCCAACATAAAATTGATTCAAAAGTACTTGATCGAATTCTACCATCTTTGATAGTGTTGAAATGTTTTGCGTTCTTGCGCAGGACGAAATACACACGTTCTAGTTGTGCGAACAAATCTACAACAATTAGGTGTTAACATTTGATCTGTTAATATGCATTATTTCCACTATGTATATCGTACCCTCCTAATTTTCACTTTTATGTTATAACTATTATTATATTAATTAATTAATATTATTAATAATAATTAATTTTTAATTTTTCTAAAATCTAGCTTCTTGGAATATATTTTTTATTTTTAATTATTTCTATATAAATGTGAAACAATAGTTTCCCTGTATATGTAGATTTTTTAACGAAATTGACGGAATGAATTTCATTGTTTTTCTAGTCTCGAAATAAGAACATGTACAAAGTATAAAATATTTTCGCCGTTTACCGTTTTGATGTCATACATATAGTTTCTATTTCCAATTGCCTAAAAGCATTTATTTTTGAAATATTATCAAAGTCAAGTTCATAAAATTCGTTGCGTAACTTCTTTTAGAAAGTAGAATAGTTTGGAGATCTACATTGCGTTTATGTGAATCGAGAACGAAGCGAAGCGTCGCGTCGCTTTCACGTTGGTCGCGCAGGAATTTTGTAAGAGATGCGTAACACGTTGCGTGTTCTTGCGCCCCGGACGCCCTGCGGCGCGGGCCCCGCTCCGAGCCATACGCGGCTTCCGCGTTCTAACTGACACGTTGTGACGTCGGGAAGGAGAAGAAACCGGAGGAGAAGGAAAAGAAGGCAGGAAGGAGAAGAAAAAAAGAGAAGAAGGAGAAAAAAAGGAGAGGAGAGCAAGCAGAAAAGGAATAATGAATGAGAAGAAGAAGAAGAAAAGGGAAGGAGGAAGGGAGAGGAAAAAGAAGGAGCAGGAGAAGTCAAGAAGACAATAAGGACATCAAGAATAAGAACAAGAAGAAGAAAGGGAAGGAGGAGGAGGAAGGCGATGGTGGACTGGTGCTGTATCTCTGATTCCATGTTGTGCAGTATTCCGAATTCTATTAAATCACATTTCGCTAAACTATTTTTTCCTCATACTCACATGACGGGAAAGGGTAGTGTCGGATCTGCAAAGGGGAGAGTTGTCGAACGGGTTCGTTAATTAATTCACAAATATGTAAAATATTTTTTAAATATTATGTAGATTATAGTTATTTTCTTTCATTTTATTGTATATGTTCATTATTTCAATAGTTATGGAACTCCATTGTTTAATTAAGTTAAGGACCCCTTATAGTTATTAATGAAAAGTTTGATGAGGTTATAGTAACGAAGTGATACAAGTTTCATTGTGATACGTATTGTCTATCATTGAATATTTGGTGTACGATATCCCAAGATTCATTTTTGTTTCCATTTAAGTCTATATTAATCAACAGCTATTACGCTGATGTCTTTGTTTCGGCAGTAACACTTCCGTTTGTTTTCTTTATTTGGCGTATCGAGATAGGAATCTACAGAGTGGTGTGGTGCCCTCCATATTCGAAGATTTGTGAAAGGACAGCCGAATTGTTTCCTGTGGGCAAAATTAGAACGTATGCATCAATTCAATTAGCTCGAAGAAAGTGGACTTAGAAAATATGTAATAATTTTTAAAAAATTGAGTTGGGTCCAGATTAATTTAAGAGTCAATTTCGTACACGTTTGCGTGTTCGTAGTTCATATTAAATCTTTTGTATTTTATTTTTAGAATCTTTTGATTTTAGAATACTTTAACAATTGAGTCGTACTGTTCTGATTATTATTAATAATAATTATAAATATTTAGTACTAAAACTTAAAATTTAAAGGATGTCTCTATGAATTGATTGATTAGTGATCGCGGGAGGGGCGATAAAAACATGCACCCTTACGCACAGGGTACAAATTCAGGCGCCGACCTGCTCGTCCGCTTGCGGGAATTTTCCGCAACTAGGGATCTCCCACGAGCGGGGCACTACCGCAGCTTGGGACAAACTCTAAGCTCCCGACTAGTTTCCCGGCATGTGTGGTCGTGTATGGCATGTAATAATAAGTGTATGTAAGGAAGGGGTGAGGATAGGACAAGAACAAGTAAGAAAAGATTCGCGCGAGGTCCATGGCCTGTTTGTTAGGGTGCAGCTCCGGCGTTCGCCTGGTAGAGTTTTATAGATCACGGAAAACTACGATCCTTTTTCCGCATGTTGAATTCGCGTTATTGTTGCGCTTATAGTGTTAAGGTTATGTTTGTAAACATGTGCATAGTTCTGTTTGAAATTATTTGTTTCAAACGTAATACTGTTATAATGAATTGTAATAAAGTTTCCCACTATGTTTTAAAATTCTATTCTTATACTGTTAAAGAGTGTTATTATGAATCCTCAAGAACACGTGTTCGCATATCAAGGAGTGAATGAAAGCCCGTATAAACGCGCTATTCAGCTTTAGCTCACAGTCGTCAATAAAAAGATATTTAGTCCTGCACAAAGGAGAAGTATCGTGGTACATCGTCCAAGAACGCGGCCTAGAACCTAGGCGATTGCTGCGCAGTTGGCTTCTGATACCACGTATCCCACTCACTTAAGTCAGTTCATTATTTTATCATCCACCTCTAGTTATCACATCTAACATCTTAGAAAGGATGACAATGGTAAATGCATACCACTGCTGTGGCTAGGTACCCTAGACGAAAGAAAGCCGTCAGCGCCATGGCTGAGTTTTTCTACCGAGAGCGACCTCATAGAGCAATCGATGTTATCGATAAAGAACATAGTTGAAATAAATATTCATTCTTTGGATAAGGTCGAAATAATTGACTCAATGCGATTCAGTAACGACTCGTGAAAGTTGCAATATGTTTTTCTTCCACAAACAAAACCACTAAATACATACTGGTACACACGAAGGCAAGTCAATAAATACGTTGCAAAAGTCAGTTTACCCCATAACATGTTTAAATTATGCGTGCATATTTTTCATAGCAGCTCATGTATGCTTGTCATAGAGGTCGCAGGTCATCGTGGTCGCGGCCAGGATCAGTTCTTGGCCACCAAGACTGCGTACGTACTGCAGTGTGTGTGCTGCGGTGTGTATTGCAAGCGAGTGTTCTGCAGGTTGCAAGAGTGTACACCAGTGAAATAGCGTGAGGTCGTGCGTTTTATGAGCCAAAGATTTGCGCAGAAGTTTGTTGCATCGACTTCTTTGCTGCTTTGTAAAGAAATGTGATAAGGGTCTGAATGTTCAGAGTGAATAGAAAAGCGAAATACATTTTAAGAAGTTACGTTCATTCACATTGCCTCTATACCGTTTTGTGACTTATTTATTGACTTACCTACGTATTTAGTTATGCATGTGATTTATTAATGTTTTCAGGCACGTCAGTTACTACTGTCAATATCCCTGTTAGGTTAGTGAATGTCTTATGCAGCGGTGTTCGTTCCCCGCTGAATGGTGCGATCTGGTGCCGAATTGTGCGTCCGTTTGCGTGGGATTAATTAGGGACGCGCTCCTGACATATAAGGTAGTGTGGTGCATGTGTGTGTTTTTGCAAGAGGAGATGATAGGACTAGGAAGATGGATCGCGCGCAGTTCTTGTCCCGTTTATTAGAGTAAAGCTGCGACATTCGCCTGCTCTTGATGAGAGAAACCACGGAAAACTACCGACCAGAACAACCGGTCGTTAGGATTCTCTCCCAGACAGCGGCTGACTTCGATTGAGCTATCTAGCTAGTGCTGAATATACGCCACTCTCGGGAAATATACATATGATTAATTTGTTTAATTGCTCTTGAGAGTCGTACATTTCATCATGAATAATCACAATTTTCTTGCATGAGCTGCATTTCGGATGTGACACAATTATCGGCGCATGAACTGCGAGCCCGGTGATAAACACGGCGTCCCTACCTGGAGCCACAACGCTAACGCATATGCGATGATGATAAACCGTTGGCTCCAAGCGATGGGTAGCGTAACTTTCATGAGGATTTAGCTCAGGTTAGTGAGATTTAAACATTCAGCTCGTGTACTTGACGTGCTCTACAAATCGATGATAAGATCCCAGAGGGTAAAGCTGGCAAAGACAGTAGGGATGAGCAAACTTCACGAACTAGCTGTGAATTGGGCGCAGCAAGTCATACGTATTTCGTAAATAATTTTTTGTCAATTTACGTTTAAATTGCAAACGTTACAATTCCAATAGTTATACAAGCGTTGTAAATTGTACGAAGCAATTACGAAAAATCACGCTTGATGACCTCCATGACGTGCTGACCGCAACCCATTCCGTTAAAGCGTGGAGAGTTCTTGCCTGATTCAAAGTATACCAAGGAAGAAATATTTGTTTGCTGTTAACAGGAGACCAACAAGATACATACAAGTTTATAATAATTATTTTATTGCTGTTGTTTCTTTTGGAAACCACTAATATTAAGAGAGACTCCCTTCAGTATGCAGTGATTTCGATTTTGCCCAGAATGTCGGAAATCATTATTTAACCCAAAGACATTATACATAATAATATATTAATCTTTTAACGGGCGGGTCCAATGGCCTGAAATTAATAACAATGAATTTTTATCAAAAATTAAATTATTTTTAATCATTATTTACGTTAATTTATTTATTTTGGCTGTTAGCACATCATCAAATCATCATCAGACTCACTGAAATCAACTACAAGCGTCGAAAATTCTGCAAGCAGCTAACGACCAGGAAAACCTTTGAGGCTTTTTTTTTCATGGTGGAGGAGTCGAAAGATGAAATTATTATTATTATTATTATTATTATTATTATTATTATTATTTTATTTTTTACGTCGCAGTAAAGGCAATATGCGCGAGCGGGGGTGTTGCATAAGCGGTTGGAGGCACCGGGCTGCGGGGCGGCGCGACGTCCACGCTGCAGCTGGACCGGTTCCGCTTGCGCAACCGCTGCGCCGCCTGCGCCTTGCCCAATACAAGCCCCTCGGTCGACGACCCAGCCCCCGGCCCCGCCCCCTCGCCGACGAGAGCACACGCGGCCCGCGCCGATGACAGCCGCTGCAGCGCCTGCGATCGCGGGGGCGTGGCCACGCTCCGAGGTGGAAGTACACAGGCTCAGCGATCGGACTTGTGGTTTGCGCGGTGGAATTGAAGAACCTGAGATACTTCTGGGTAAATATTAACAGTTCATTCAACCATATGAGATACCAAGGGGACTATGAAGGGCATAGTTCCGAACGCAACGTAATGGAAGTACACGGGTTCGACGATGGAACTTGTGGTTTGCACGGTGAAATCAAAGAACCTGAACTTCCAGGAATCGTAATTCTTTGTATAATTGCACGTACACATACGACAGGTAAGAAGATAGCATGTTGTATGTCGAAACCCCATAAGCAAAAATAGAAATAGAATGAAGATATTTCAAAAGCGAGCATATTGATGAGAATAGCAGGGCAAATAAATGGCATATTTCTAGATCAATATTATGTGAATTCACGTGCACAAGAGGAAAGTAATAATATTAATAAAAGTAAAGAGTTTATTTCGCGATAATTCAGAAATTATCAAAAAGATTATTAGTGTTTATTATAGTATTTATTTAATATATTATCAGTAGTATTTCACAAATGACTTGCCCACCATGGGCAACAAAAGTAAATAAGTATCAGAAGGTTTATGTATTCCCCAATAGAGATGGCCTATAAAGTACCAAGGAGACAATGAAGGGCATAGTTCCGAACGAAACGCTCCCTAGTGGAAGTACACAGGCTCAGCTACCGAACTTGTGGTTTGCGAGGTGGAATTAAAGAACCTGAGGTACTTCTGAGAAAAAATTAACTGTTCATTAATCATATACCTATGAAGTACCAAGGGGATAATGAAGGGCAAAGTCATTTAAAAGTTAATTCAGTCCCATTATTCGTGATTAATTGTCTGTACTCAGAATAATACTTATAAAGAATGGGAATTTCGTGCATCCCAAAATTCAATTCTCCATACTCTGTTAGTTTTATCGTTCTTGTTTTCACGGAAATTATAATAGAAGGAAAGAAGTTGAAATACTAAAATCCCTTAGTCAATGATAAGTGTATTTACTATGTAACGTGAAACAACACCTGATACCACGTTTAAAGTAGTTTCGCTTGTTGATACAGATTAATTAAGTTAAAGTTGTAAATGCATGAATAATTTTTTAAAAATAAAGGTCATACACGGCACTAAAAAAATATTTAACGTTCTCTGTAAATGATTTTATGTATAATGAAAATCGAATATGGACGAAATTTAGAGACAAATTGCATTATCGGGATACTTTCCTGCATTAGAAAAGCGAAATGTTTATTTTCCCCCTTCTTTTTAAGTATATGATGAGAACTGCTGCCGCTGCTGTGTTTAGATTCTCGAAAAAATAGCAACTCTTCATTGTGGATATGGGGGAACGTGATTCTCGATAATGCCGTTCGAAGTTCATGCTTTTGATGAGCAAATTCTGTAAAGAGATAGTTGACCTGGCCTTGAAAAGAACTGGTATTATACCGTCATCTTCTTTTTCCTCTTCTTCGACTCTTCAGGTATCAGCCGCGTATATTTCACACTTACAGTACTTCTTTCCAAACGTTTCCCTGCCTTTCTATGTTTTCTAATACATTGGAAGGCAAACTAGTACATTTCTGTTATCCATCCCTTCTGCATTGTTAAGCTCTTACTTCTATATTGCTGTTGAGGAGCCAAAGATGACCATTGGGTTTAATGGTTTAATTTATCCTTCCTTATTTAATTTTACATAGTTCGGTCGACCCTTCCACGTTTTATTGAAATAAGGATACTTAATTGATGTATCTTCTTAGAGTTTTATTTCAGATCTATGACATTAAAGGAATATTCTTGCTCATCAATGTTGTTGTCGACCACCCGAAAATACGTAAAATGTTTCATTCACAAGATGTCCACAAGGAATACAAGCGACTTTAAAAAAATACCAGTCTCTTAGGAAATAGTGAAGTAATTTTTTATGTGTGTGTTGTGATTATTTTTACAATTATTATTGCATTGTAATAACACAAACATTTTACGTAAATGAGGATGCATTATGTAATTATGAATTAATTTTTCCCAGCCACTACAGTTTGTAAAGAGAATGTACTGCCTTTGAAGGCGAAATATAATGACATGCTTGCATTTTACCGGTTTGTACTCCGTATTTTGGCCAGTATCAAACGTTTTGAATAACAGTTCATCTAATAAAATTTTAAGTTTATTGATGTAATTCAGCTCTATCACATGAATGTTTGCAAAACATGTCTTCCAATTTTACAACCAAATCTTCATAAACGCATTAAGTAGAAGAGCAAGGGAGTTATAACAATATAGTTATATATTCTCTTGTGCAAGTAAGTGTTCTGATGCAAGTAAGTACCTTGAGAGCAGAGTCAATCTTGCCGCATATTTTTCTCCGGTTGTATTCATTAGTCATGCATTTATTTTGAAGTACTCTCAGTAACGTTACATAATAATTTCCTCTTGTGCTTGATTTCTGTGGAATATTAGTCATACTTTCTATTCAGTTCATCCACGATATTGCATATAGGCCAATTTCTCCTTTCATTTCTTGCCATCGTGTTGTTTGCACTGCACTGCTCTCTAGCAGTTACATTGTAGTTATACTAGGAGCGGAGAACGTTACGGTAGCTATTACAGACTTGGCCAATACTTCACTCGCGGAACAGTTTTAGCCTTGGGCGTCGCCGCCTTGAGACGGCTAAGAACTGCCTGTCGGGCAGAGTGGTGAGATCTGGTGCTTGCAAGTGAAATCAATTAGGAAATGAGGTGTGGGCATGTGCAGTTCTCATTTCGGCCTGCAGTATGTTTCATCATGTGTTTAGATCTCTGAATATGCTGATAAGTTATCAAGACATCCGGTTTTTATACCTACACTTTCGATAGTTCCTTTAATTGATTTTGTCGCAATGCGTTAATTTTAATTGCGCTAAACATATTACGGTTTCATTAAACCACGAAATTTGGAGTTGTTTTTTATCCAATTTAGTAAATTCAGAAGATATTTGGTTGATGAAATGTATTGCGACAAACGGAGTGAAACATTCAAATTCAGTAGCTTGTAAATGAATATTCGATATTCAAAATAATTGAAACGACTTACTCGCTTTCACGTAAAAAAATGGCACAAACAGCTTTCTTTTCTAGAAATGTTTTAACGAAATGTCTTAAGCATTTCGTTTCAAGAGAAAAAGCATTTAATCCTTTTCAACCCCATTTTAGCATTATTATTCACAAATCTAGACTTTGTTCCAACGCAGCGAACGCCCGAACATATGAAACCATTCCTCACTGGAGATTCTTGACAAACTCAGATGAGATAGATAACTAAATTTGCAGGATATAATCCCAGATTATGTAGTCTAGATAATCGTACTAAAAAAAGTAGCACAAAGCCCTTAAAAAATGTACACTAATTCTCAAAGCGCCATCTCCATAGAGCACTGATATAACAATTTTATGATCACTTCATAAAATTGAAAAAAAACTTCATTTAATGCATGTGATGCATTCAACATGTATGTTTACAGCAAAAAAATAAGTATACTTCATTATTTCTATTATTATTATTATTATTATTATTATTATTATTATTATTATTATTATTATTCAACTTTACTTTCAGCATTACCTTCAGATAAGGTTTCAAATAATAACCTAATAGAGACATTCAGGTGTTTATATACCCGGACAGTAAAGCAGTGCACTGAGCAAATGTGCATACAGTATTAATGCTAATAAAGAATATTAAAAGAATAAATAAATAAACTAAATAAATTAAAAATAAAGCAAATAAAAAAATAAATAAATAAAAATAAAGTTAAAATTAGAAATAAAGTAAATAAAGGAAATAAATTTAAATAAAGAAAATATAGAAATTAAGTTAAATAAATAAATTAATTAAATTAAGCAAATAAAGAAATAAATAAATTAAGTAAAAAAGAAAAAATTGAATAAAGCCAAAAAGGAAATAATTTAAATGAATGAAATGAAGAAGCTCTCACGTGAAGTAGACGTGGCCGGGCGGCGTGTCGGGCGGCGCGGACCACACCAGCGTCGCCTGCAGCTTGTCGCGGTTGTCGCCGTGCGTGATGGCCGCGCACTCGGGCAGCGGGCTGGTGCCGGGCGTGGGGTCCCAGGTGCCCAACCACGCGTTGCTCGCCGCGTCGCGCGCCTGCACGAAGAAGCCGCGGAAGGTGACGTTGTAGGGGCCGCCGTCCACCGTCACTGAAACACACAACCGACGCCCCACTGAAGGTCTTCGCTGTCACAGTTACGACTATTGTAATCGGATTATTTCGTAATTTATTCGGGTAAAGTTATTCAAATCACGTGGATATAGTCTTCAGTAGGAACAGATTTGGAGCACATTTCGAACTAAGCAGGAAATAGTGCACATCAGTCAATTTGAAGTGGCCAGGATACGTAAAGAAAGTTATGGTTGATTAATTGATTGGTGATTCCGAGGGCATCAACTGCTAAGCTCATTAGTCCTCTAAATGTAGTGCGTGTGTTTTCCTCGAGATGGGCGGTATTCTCAGCTGGATGGTGAAATCCGGCGCCGACCTACACGTCTGGTAGTGGCGCCTCCACAACCAGGTTGGAGCAACTCCACCTATCAACGGGACACCGCCCCAGCTGGGGCAAGCTCTAAGCTTCCGGCATGTGTGATAGTGTAGAGAATGTGTCAGTGTCAGTGTGTGTAAGTAAGGAGTACAAATATGGGACAAGGAAGAGGAGGGAAAGGTCGTGCGCGGTTCGTGGGGGTATGTGTTAGAGCACTGCTCCGGCACTCGCATGGTATTGATCGGAGAAACCACGGAAACGTCCGATAAGAGCAGCCGGTCGCTGGAATTCTCCTCCTTACAGCGGCTGAATTTGACCTAGCGATCTAGTCGAATCTTGTCTACAACCTTGACACCTTCGAGACTCGAACCCTAGGAACTCCCGATCATAGGGACTGTAGTAACATGAGCCCAGAGCCACATAAGACGGTGAACGTTATGGTGACGATGAATAATATGTGATAAACAGAAATCAAATTGCTGGTGTGAAGTTTATAAAGCTGGTGGGAGACAAGGTTTGTACATTCGCGTTTTATTGTGACGGTCGATTTCTATACACACAATACCACCTAACCAAACTATTAGCTCGATGATTACTTCAGCTGACCCTTTGGTACACAATTCAGAGTTGAAGCGATGAGGATTCCACCGTAGCGATTTACATAATACAACCTTGGGTCTGCAACGCATAATATCCGTCACATTTGTGTATGAAAGTACTTCTCGCAAACACACAACATGCCTCCCACTCGGACAATTGGCTTCCTTCAGCCAGGACCTTGAGGGCAATGCCAACGTTAGCTGAAAGATGTCCGTAATGATGCCTTCATCATCACTCAGCTTTATTCGATCCGTCTACCTAATATGCATTTTTTTATTTATTTACTTCGAAACAGGGAAAGACTGTGACGTAACTGAAATTAACTGGAATATTCCAGAATTAACCATATTTCTAACTGAATCGGCAACATTATCACATTATCAGTGCGGCTGGCGCTGCAACAAGCCTCCAAGGCCACATGTCGTAGACTGGAGATTCACTCGCATTGGGCGCTGAGGATTGAAGCACCTGACCCATCCGCGTCTGGATGGAGCTGCGAGGGACACCCGCCTGCAGCGCTAGTGATATGTGACCGGTAATGGCTCTAAACAGCACAAACTCAGCTGCCGTTACTATTGCGTATAACCATGGCTATTAGCCCCGCCAGGTAGTATTCGGAAGTTGAAGACAAATTATGACGATTGAAGACGTTGTGGAGATTTTCGAGTATATTATTGTTGTCGTGTGCATTGGTGGTTCTCAATAAACCCACAATACTACATCTATGCAACGGAATCCGCTACTCTGTGTCTTATCTGCTCTTCCGAGTTCCCCGACCTAAAGAGGACCGAGAGTGGTATCTCAGTGCATCAACTGATGTCACTACAGCGGCTCTGACTGGGAGGTCCTAGGTTCGAGTCCTGATGGCGGCAGGATTTTCGACACTAGCTTGTATGCTAGGTCGAATTCAGTCGCTGTCTGGAGGAGAATTCTAGTGGCCGGCTGCTCTGATTGGTAGTTTTCCGTGTTTTTTCCAATCAACACCAGGCGAACCTTACCAAACGGGCCACGTACCGCGCGCGATCTGTCCTTCCTCTTTCTTGTCCTATCCTCTCCCCTAACACACACACACACACACACCACACACACACACACACACACACACACTTACACTAACATGCACTGCACTATCACATATTCCGGGAGGCTGGTTGGGAGCTTAGAGCTTGTCCCGGCTGGGGCAGTGCCCCGCTGGTGGGAGAGTCCTGGTTAGAGAGAAACCCCACTAGCTGACGGTAGGTCGGCGCCGGATCTCGCCATCCAGCGGGAAAAGATCACCGCGCATATCCCGAGAAAAAAACATGCACTACACTAACGGTACTAATGACCAAGCAGTTGACGTGCCCGAATACACGAAAAAATCAAATCAAATCTATAGAGGCCCAGTGACGCCGGATTACGTTATGAGGACCCGGCCGCCTCTCCCACCCTGGGAGGTTTTCTTATGGGGAGTCGCAAAATCAGACGCAGGTCCGTGACGTGACACAGTGTGATTCAAATTCCTCACGGTAGACTGAGCCACAGCGGCGATCGCCCAGATGGGCCGCAGTTCACTTCGATACGACCGCCGACGAAGAAATCGAGTATTTTCGCGATGATAGTAGATTTGAGTTGTGAATCGGATTCCGAAAAAGGTTCGATTTGTAAACGTAATGTAATGCTGTTCTGTTGGAGCAAACAGGAGAAAGAAGCGATTACATCAAGGATTTAGAATCATATGAAGAATTTTCTCTTAGGAATTTCTTGATGACAAATTTCAGAACTATTTTACATTAAACCATGATCAGTTCAAAGAAGTGCATGATCTGATCAAAAATGAAATTTGCACAGAGAACTGCAACGCCCCAAGGCCCATTGGAACCGAGGAAAAATAGCATTTTCGCGTATCTGAAGATTACTGCACTTTCAGAAAATTCTGAAACAATATCTTGGTAATTTTTTAAATATGAGAAAAGAATTAGTATTTAAAAAAAATGCTTCAAGTTTCTTGAAACTGATGAATTATAATTACCACGGTTCTAAAAACACCTCATCATGGTTTTGTCGTAAAGAACTTTACGAACACACACGGCTTCAATCTTCAGCAGAATCACGGCGACCCTTCGCAGGAAACTGCGTGCAAGGCACTGCGCTCCGCAGGGTGACCACGCGCGGAAACGGCGTCACCTCACCCTGCGCTCTAACGTGCGCGGGTCCACTGAACATAGTGGTTCGCAGAAACTCACCATAAGTAAGCCTGTATGACGTCACAGACCGGCGACTTATTTTGCGACTAGCCAAAGAGGCAGGTTGGAGCCGATAGGGGCAGAGAGCAAGGAGTCGATCTCAACACTGAATCGATGTGTGGTATATCTCAGGCGACGCCGTCACGGGGAAAGAACTCTTTGAGGACGACATCCCCAAGCGCGGAGTTCGTGCATCTGTCAAACATCACTAAAGAAGGAGTTATCAACCAACCGGGGCGCACATCCAAAAAGCCAGTTGTGTAACTTCGATATGAGGTTTTTCCACTATATGCTCATTACTAAAAAGTGATCATTTTTGACCTTCCCTTCACATGCTTTACAAGTTTGCAACATTTATTCTGAACCATTGTGCAGAACAGGGCATAAGTTCTTCTGTGATCGGAAGTACGTAATCCTGCCCATACCTATTTTTCCGCTATGAAGATACCAAAAAATGTGGCATAAAAAAGTATATTTTAGGTACATTTAATTATACAAAAATACAATTATTAGTTACTTTATTACAATATAAAAAATAAATGGTATTTAAGTGGTCCATTTTTTAAAAATATTCATCTAAATTATCATAAAAATTATTTTTTTTTGGGTTCTTAAGAGTTCCATTTTTAAAAACCCTTCTTTCTTTAACGTATGCACGTTTTGACTTCTAAGTGATTTTCAAATAGTCGAGAATCTGCGACTGAAGAACTGCGAACAGCGGTTTCAACACCCCGCGGGGCCGTCGAACTCTCCCGCGGGAGGTGTCGAAAATCCGTTCCCCCTCTGAGACTTCGCAGCGCGAGGCAGCAGCCCGTACGACAGCGAGCGGCGTCCTGCCGCGTGGCGTAACGTGAGAGCAAGACCTTTGCGCGGGTCCGCCATGCAAGCGGAGAGAGCTAGCCTTCGTAATGTCAAGGTGCTCTGTGCGATTTAGTGCATCCACAAAGGACCGTCGTGCGTTGCGAGTGGGTGAGCGTTGCCAAGGTCCTCGGGTGGAGTGTCAGCGCTAATGAGGAATTGGCGAGGAATGAGTAATATGATGGGTGGCGGGTAGAGGAACGTGTTATTCAACCGCGTAATGAGGTATGCATACCTTATGAATTGGTCTAGTCAATTAACTGTACTTGTATAAACAGATAAATACCTGATTTCAAGTTTAATTTTTAAGTGAAGGTAATTTAGATGTTGAAACGTACGTGTTTCCCAGAACAGTATTTGGCCTTATTTTTAGAGAATGGGAGACGTGATATAAAACGACTCTGGAGTAGTCTCTCGCCATCAGTAATTCCCTCCGTGTGAATCTCGAGGATGGAGAGGGAAATGTACGTTCGCTTGAGAGTGATATTAAGATACGGTGGTATTTAAACGAAGGTTTTAAATGAAAATGTCCACAAATTTGTGTTGTTTTTTTATTAATTGATTTTTAGAAATTCTGTAAAATTCATTCAACAATGATTTAACGTTAAAAACTTTTCGTTGTATATTTAAGTAAAAAGAAAAAAAAAGTACGTAAATCGTACGTTTTTTTCCACGTACGTGAATGCGCCAGACTCTCGATAATGCCTGCGTCGAAGCCGAGGGCCTGGATTTCATAAGGCGAGCGATGACGCAATGACGTCATAGGCACCCTCTGGGTCCCTTGTGCCAAGTTGGCGCTAGCGAGCACCCGCTTGCTCGTGCGAAGCAAACTGATAAAGATAATTTTTGTCCTAGTTGGGATAATTTTTGTCCTATGCGTTCGCAGCGCCTAGCTATCTTTGTAAGGGCGATCTCTAATGGCCGAGATCTCACAAGTAGCAGTCGCATGGATGATGGGATCAGGATATAGTGCGCGGTTTGCGTTCCACCAAGAGATTGATTCAGATTGGCAGATTGGCTTTAGGAGAAATGTGAGGAATTTATGGTGGCCTGAGAAGCAGTGGACGAGCCAACACCAAGGCAAGTAAGCAAGTTAGTTCAGTAGACAATGGGTCAGATAAACAGTAAACGACAGGTAACAGGGAAGTTCACTATCAGATATGTAGGTAAACATTCAGACGGGTAAATAATGGTCAAAAGAAACACATTGGGGATAAGAAAAAACAATTTTATCATTAAGGGGAATACGAGGAAAGAAGTAAAGAACCGCGAGATGGAGTGATGTAAACAGAGGATAGAGCAGGTAGTCTTCTGAATAACTGAGGAAAGCAAGATCAAACCAGCAGATTGGCGATCACCATTCGGGAAAGAAGACACAGAACGCAGGAAAGAATTTGAGGAGGAGACAAGCAGGTCGGCAGGCTTGGAGAAGCCGGCATGCGTGCAACAAAACACGCGAAGAGCAAGTAGATGAGAAACAAACAAGCAAAGAGCGAGTCCAGACGGGAGGCGACGAGGCATCGGAGAATGTCAAAGGTGAATCTACGTATCTAGAAAATTCAACTGGCTGAGATAGTTCAGGGCAATAACTGGCTGAAATAGCTCAAGTCACTGCAGCGTTTGTGTCCGAGAGGTCCAAGGATTTGAGTCCTGACGGTGGCGAATGTGGAACTCCGGCTACAGCTGGGTCGAATTCAGGCGCTGTCTGGACGAGAATTCTAACAGCCCGCTGCTCCGATCCGCAGTTTTCCATGGTTTTGTCTTCCAATTCCAGACATACGCCAGAGCAGTACCTTAATAAATAAGCCACGAACCGCGCACAATATTTCCTTCATCGTCCTTGTCCCTTCCTCTCTCCTTACACACAAACGCAATTACATGCACTACACTATCGCTCATATCGGGAGTTTAGAGCTTGTCGCAGATGAGTGGCGGCTTGCTGGACGAGACTCCTGGAGGATAGAAATTCCGGCATGCTCCCGGATAAGTTTCAGTGCCATATCTCACGTTTCAGCGGGTGAGGATCTCTGCCACTTCCCGAGATATAAAGTGCACTTATGAGACAAATGATCATAAAGAGTCCGTTTACGCCCCTCGAAGCAGAAAATTATCGATATATGTGTGTATTTGGCATTTTAGGTCGATAGTCCGAGTTTGTCAAACAGCTAACGGTGTCCTCTATGCCTACGCCTAGATAAATTTCCATGCTTGGGGGTAAGAGCGACATGTGGCGTACATGACGTATTTCCTTCACCGTAATTAGCATTATTCGCCAGCTTGAGCTTTTCGTCGTCACACAGCTACAGACATGGGACGATTTTAAAGGAAAGCTACAACTATTATTGCCTCCACCAGGAATCGAACCCGGGACCACATTACGGGAAGCTAGTACGTTAACGCCAGTGATCAGAATTAGTTTACCAACTGATGAAGCACATATATACCATGACTTATAATCTTGACTCGGTCGTCATTCATATTTCCCGCCCATTGCCCTTTCACCAATCACCTCATTATTACCTCTAGAGAATATATAACTTCTATTTTTATTCTCACCCAATCCTTGATTCATAAATTTAGCGTATTCCTGTGAAGGCAACAATATAACGTTGATATGTTTTGACGATTCTATACTATGCGGATGTGTGATACAGCCACGCATTATCAAAGCCCATTATCTGGAGCGGTCGTCCGTCCTTTCACGCCGCCCGCACGTCCCTTGTCAATTCCTCCATTACCGCCGCCCAGCCGCCACTATACGCGCACCGCCCCCGCCGCCAAGGACGCAAGGAGGAGGGGGACTCGCTTCGGTCTCCAGGGTGGGGAAATGGAGCAAACGACGAGTGCACCGCATGGTAATGGCCGCATCTGTGACTGCGGTGATTAGAAGACTGGATTAATAATCTTTTAAATTTCAGTAGAAGCGAACAGTAAACTTGAAGAGTGAAATTAGATGGAATCGTCCATGTTTAACAAGATGATATTATATGACGGCTATTGGTCAAAACAATTCTAGGAGGAGTAAGAAGACGCAAATAAAAGAATTTGAAATTCTTCTGAAAGGTAAAGAGACTTTAAATGAGGAAACGGAAATTGAAAGTAGAAAACCATGTGATATTGGCGGTATATTTAACTTGAGAAAATATTATAGAAAATAAACTAAAATATTAAGTCTATAGTAAGTATTATAATTGGAAATAATGAAAACAGTATAAAAAATAAAAAAATTATAAATTATGAAGTTTAATTGTTAAGTTATAGTAGTAATAATGTCAATAAATATATATTATATTATATATATATTAACTAAAAATAATTAAAATAAGAAATAAATTAAAAATAATTAAATTAAAATAAAATAAAAGGAAACGGCTAAAATAAAGCACATTAGGGGCGAAGGAAGTGGGAATCGGAAATGTTAGGGCAGAGGCGTTGGTGCGGACGATTTTCTGTGGTGCTGTTTGTTTTCAGGTGCGGTGGAGGCCAAACACTGGAAGGAGAATGCCTGACGCCCGCGCCAAATAAATAAATAGTCTAAAACCGGATAGAGTAGCATGTACTCGGCTTCTGACGGCAGGTTTTTCCCCCTTCAGGGGTTTTTCCCTCAGCCGTACCTTATGGTCTCGTTTCCGCGGCTTTGAGGCGATGGAGAGACCATTTGGGGTGAATACCAGAAGGCGAAAGGTTAGAACTCGGTAGAATGTAGGTATTGTAATGGCTTAAAGGCCTTCGGCCTAGCCACATTGGATCAAGTTTCTAATTTGGCTGTAATAATTACCTATTAAATAAAAAAAAAAATATATAGCAACATTCAACTATTTTCGTATTTCCCTCGACACCGCAGTCCTCTCGATTAAGGTAAATTATGCAGCGTATATCTATCTCCGTGTGGAAGGCAACAACAAGCTATAACGTATCAGCAAAAAATAAATGATTTTTAGACGATTAGACCGTTATGGGGCGGATGGTCAGGCGATCGATCCAGAGCAGCGCGGACGGGCAGTGGGCTATCAAGAAGCCCAAGAAGGGCACGCGCAGGCAGGTGGGCGTGCCTCCGCCGCCGCCGTCGCCGCCACCGCCGCCACCGCCACCGCCGCCGCCGCCGCCGCCGCCGCCGCCACCGCCACCGCCGCCGATGCCGACGCCGCCGGCGACGTCCGCTTTCCCCGCGGACCGTGCACTCCAACCGGAGAAACTGGAGTGAAATGGCGCGGGGAAACCGGACGACGTGCTCCACGCCATCCCGAGTCACCCACTGGCCAAGGATACTCAGAAAGACGCGCGTATGCAAATTAAGCGCCAGAACGTATTTTAAATAATATTTTATTTGAGTAGAAGCTATGATTTATCAAGGTTAATATTGTCATGAGTCGAAATTAGAGGTGATATTTCGTCCATGTTTGGCAACAAGATGATATGTATACGCACGGCCTATTGGAATAAAAACACAACGTTTTCTATGTTATGGAGACTGTCGGCTTAAGAAGACGGACAGAATCAACAAGCACATAGAAAGTTGACGTTCTGAAATGACGTAAATGATAGAGCGTTTCAATCGGAATGGCATAACTCAGTGGAGAATTTGAAAGTAAGAAAACCCATGTGATATTGGCGGTATATTTAATTGAGAACAATATTACGGAAAAGTAAAATAAAATATTTTGGATAGTCTATAGTGAAGTGCACATATAGAATTGGACATAATGAAAGACGATTTGGTTATATGAAAGGTGAAAAAGGTAAATGTAGGTACTGTTCATGGAATTTGTTCAATTGATTAAATGCTGTATCGGTTTTTTCAGATTGCAGAGTATATTGTTCAAACAATATTTGTTTTGGAAATTATTACGAATAAATGTTTCTCTTTTATTTTGAAAATATAATCCTTTTAATTTAATGTAATTAATTTCAGTAAATTACCATATTCAAATCCATGGCGTATGCCTTAGTACCATCGGCCCTACATCAATAATTCAATCGATATTTTTATTTTCTCCATTTGGTAATTTTTTTCAAGGTAAAGAGTATCCCAATACGATCGATAAATTTGCGAGAGACGGTTGAATAATATTCTCGAATATTTCAAATGAGCTGTAAATATATGGACATGAGACAATAACACCTAATTTCAATAATTTGGTACAATGAATTTTAATTCAGGTTCAACTGAATACACCATTTGAAATAAATAACTTCAAATATTTTAAAATGTTTAACGTTGTTCAAACTTTTTGTTAAATTGTTAAAAATTAAGCAGTTATTATTAGATTAAACAAGTTTTAATTAATAACGGGTAATGTTAATGTCAAAATACTTGATAACCATATTTGTGCCATTAAATTTACCCGCCTTTGTATTGTATGACACAAATCACAATATTAACTATGTGCAGTTTTAATGAAACCAAGAATCACTGCACTATTTTTATTCAGCAACCATCAAAATTTATTACGAAGTCCGCACTTTCCGCATCAATTCGACCCACTGTGCATGATTGTAGAGACCCGCGGGCACCCACGGCCGTGACCTTGCAACTGGCGCCTTCCTGCATCTGCACCGGAACCCGCGCACTTCACTTCCCCCTCCACTCCCGCGCCCGCTCAGTTACCGGGCCACAGCTTATGTGCAAGATCATGTTCGTGTTGCTTTTGCTTTGCATGGTGACAGGTTTGTGGTCGGAATCGCAATGCGTCGTAGGTCTAGGGCAAGTCCAACCATACCACGCTCTTTGAGCACGAGCGCTCGCCACCGCCTCGCGTACGAGCTCGCGAAGGCAGGGAGGGGAAGAGTTGTGTGACTGAAGTTTTCATGAAGGCACCGGCAGAGTAGTTAAAAGGAGGACTGGACTGTGCTCGTATGGTGATACGTAAATTCTGCGTTATTACTTGCTGTTTCTCTACGGTATCGTTTTAAGAACTGTGTGTAGTTGTTCCTTACTTTCTAAATACTGTGAGACGTTTTTCGTGATGATTCGCAATAAAAAGAAACAGAACATAACTGTTGATTCATTACATTCATTTTCTTTTTTCCACCATGCAGAAGCCGACAGCTTGAAGTCACTTTTCACGAACATGTAAATAAATATCAAATGTATTAATGTTTATAGTAATTGTGTATTAATGTGTAACATTTGAATGAAAAAAAAGTATATTTTGTAAAATGTAGATATATAACTCAGCAGGCGTTATACGAATTCATATTGGTTGTAAATACATACATATTTGCATTGTTCTTAAAAATACTCTGGGTTTACTTTGTTAACGCACAGTTCACTTATATTCCTACTTTCTTTCATAGCCATACTGTACGCCGTACGACTTTCAATCCCAAAACCCGTCCAAAACAAGTCCAAAGGGAAAGAGGCTTACAGTGCGCAAATCTTTGGCAAGCTTTGTCTGAAATGATGTATACTCTAGTCGATCCCCGAGCCTAAACTAAGGTGGACTTTATTACCTCTTAATTTCCTAGATACATTAGTTACCTTCCATGGGATGGATGGTGCAAGGGTGAACACGGGAGGTGAATGATTATAGATGTGATCAGCTGAGGTATGGTTTCGTGAGAGAGACTACCCCAATACAAACAGATGGTGAGCACATCCATATCTTATGCAAGTTATGCGAGTCTTGAACTCACATCTTTCAGCTCTTCGTTTTCATATGCTGTTCGAAACCCCTGCATGTCTGAGGAAAGCATATGCTTGGCGCACAGAAATTTAACAGCAAGATTTTGTGTACGTAAACTGTGTCTGCATACCCTACAAATTTTAAAATGTAAATAATGAGGTGAAAGAAGACTGCATTTTATATTCCAGCAATTTTTATTATTTATTTAACTCTTCTACATCTTTAATAAAAAGTATTGTAATATGTCTTATGAAAAGTAATTCGATAATAAGAGGGAATAAATTGTCACAGAATTATTTAAAATATCACTTTCTTTATTAATAACAATTTTGGTGTTATTTATCGTATTGACGAAATACAACCATTAAATTAGCAATTACTTCAAATTTGTAAAGAAATATTGAATATTTTCACTGAAAGTATCTACTAATTAAGGTCCCAATGCTGACAGCGTTAAAAATCGCCCCTCGTGTCTTCTGGTTAATATAAAAAATCATGAGTGAAAATGTGTGTATAATATCGCTGCATGTAAATATCTACTCTCAGGGAAATGAAATGTGTGTTTCATTCAACTCGTTTCATTCTAACACGTTTCTCGAGACTGCCATAATTAATGGGAAACACTAGAGTTGCCAACTGTCTTCCATTTTGAGAGCACAGTCCTTCATTAAAGTCAATTCTCCTCACGTCCTCTGTTGTTAATTTTAAATGTCCTCCTTTTACTAAAAGTCATGTCTTTACGTGTCCTGCTTTTACTTTTTTAACATTTTTTTTCATTTATTTTATCACATGCCCAACACCTGACATAACTTGGCATGAGTTGTTCGCCTTTTAGGAGTTTATAAAATATAAGAATGCTTTGGTGCTTTGCGAAGCTGCCAAAAGTGAAAACAAATAGTACAAATAAATAAAGAAGAATATTATGCACTTAAAATAAAATGTTCTTCTTTATTGTAAAATTATATGTTCATTTTATAATATGTTGTAAATTATATTATTTAATAGATATGCGATCTAGAAATGCGTAATTTAATAAATTAAGTATTTATAAATGTGTTGGTGCGATTTTTATTTTTTTAATTTTTTTTTTATTCGAGTGTCCTCCCTTTTACATGAACATAGTTGGCAACCCAAGGAAACGCGGACTTGAATGAGCGAGCAGATCCGTTGCGACCGCGACCTTGCCAGTCTCCTTTCGCCGCGAGCCCCGCAGCACGGGCTCTGTGGGCTGCACCTGCTGGGTCACCGGTCGAGTGCGTTCGGCGAGCGAGTGAAAACTGGAACGCTACTCGCTCACTGGTTTTGCTGCATGACTGGCGCCGCGGCATCCGGCCCAACCACTTAACGTCCGCACTTAGCGCACTATTCCCCGATTGGTATCGGCGTTTCAAATTTTTGCTGTAAATGGGAGTCGTTTCTGGGTATGGTAGAATGAATGCCCGGTCGTTTAACATCTGTTTCCGTTTTAAAGGTATTACGAGCGCTGTGAAAATTGGTGATAAATCCACTAGATGAGTAGCCACAGTAGCTTACTGGTAGATAATACTTACGCCGTGTATCTACTTTGCATATTATTTTTGGAGAAAATAACATATTAAAATCTAATGTTAGGTACTGCTTATTTTGACTTTGGTCTAATTTGTTACAATCTCTATATTATTCAAAATGCATACATTAGACATTAGCATGACCATTTTAGTATTTCAATACTTCTTCCTTGACACGCTTTATCGTCGAAACTTGATTTGTTGTCATGCTTTTTACGGACCTCTTCTTATATTCTACTCTGTTTCACAGTAAAGAATATTAATGAAATACGAGAGATAAATAGGTAAAACAAGGGCGAAGTGCCCGGATTATTTGTCTTTGTTGTTTAACGTAATAAAAGTATTAAACTTCATTTATTTTGATTTAATCGGCGACATACCCGTCGCAAACTCACAATGTAATTCTGATGAAATCTCGAGACGACGTCATAAGTACATACTGGTACTTAGATATGTGGAAGTTTCATACTTTTAGTTCACGCTGTATTCTGTGGAGTTTGATGTGGTAAGAAGGTTTGACTTGAGATACGACTTGTATTTAACCAAGTTATTAGGAAACGGCAACTCGCGAATAAGAATGAGATTTCTCACGATCTTTCTTGATCTGTCGTTCTTTTCCCACGCATCGAAGGTGGGTGGGAAAGAACTACATTGTGGGGAACTCCCATGGTGAGTACACGCCTCCTCCCCCTCAGTAGTTCAGCCAAACGTTTTATTCCAATTTCATTTTTTTACTGTTAACGTAAACAACCTATTAGACTGAATCTACCCACACTTTGCCTCAGAACTAACGTACGATGAATTACGATACTTAGGACTATCGTACGATATTCGGAACTAACGTAACGTACGTCCTATAGTGGCCAATGTGAGCGGTAGTTTTCATCGATTGAAGAAATTGGACATCAACATTCCATTACGATTTTGACGCCACATAAAGAACGATTTTATTTCAATATTATAGCAGTGCCCAAGCCTTATAACTTAACGTGAAATCAATAAATGAATGTTTTTATGGGTAAGTGAATACATGATGTGAACAATGATGTTGCAATAGTGAAATGAGAGGCAGGAGAAACGAAAGAACCCCGAGAGAACCTTCGGTTAACCCCATTTGTCAACCACAAATTCCACATGGAAAGAAGAGTTTTGAACCCGGCATCCAGAGTTGGAAGACTGAGGGGATTCCCCCAAGAAGAGCTCTGTTGGAAGAGGTGTGCCCGCGGACGGTTATTGGTTGCACTAGGAGGGGTTTTCGCTGCAAAGCGGATCCCCAGAGTTTCACACACTCCACCCCTTTCAGATTCAGTAAATCACATGAGGTGGTATTCGGACAAGCTGAACGCATCCAGTGCCGACTCGTGCTTAGGTTGCACGGTTGCAGATTCCCCAGAAAATGTGAAAGATCTCATAAATCTTAGGAATATACAATTTCCTTTTAATGATATTCAATTTTCAAGATATAGCAGCTATATCTATGTATATGTGAAATCATTCTGAAACCAAAGAGCGTCCAAGGAGCGTTCTCTCCGGAGTCTGATGCCTCGCCAATTGGACCACGCTTTTTGAGCTTGGCCGTATTACTGGATTTACTGTTTAACTCTTTGGCACTTCCTTTTAACACGGTGAAATACGGCCTTTGGTGGCGCAACCAGTTAAGTGGCCCCGTCGGTCAAATATTGACGATATTTAACAATTGTTTATCACATTTGAAGAACTTGTTTTCATTTGATATAGTTTTGTTGATTCAAAACGTACATTTGATGAGTTCTTTGTGTAAAGGTGGCCTTCTGGATGGAAGTCCCTTATAGTGTCTGGCGGTAGCCAGTGTGGCTGCAGCTGGCCACGGTTTGAGAACGTTCTTGTAAATACAAATGTGTCGAAGATCTCTCATTATTGCCAAATATAGCAGGGTAGTGAATTTTCGAAATAAAATAATTTTATATGTGTGAAACGTGTCGAAGCAAATTAGTGCTTGTTGCAATGTGCTGGAGTCGAGTACCTAGTGGAAATCAAAACAAGAACCACGTACGCAGGAGGAGTATATGCGCGGACACGACGTAAAATTATGGAAGAAGTGTTTAAAAGTAGATTTATGTTTCACTTTTTTTAAATTGATTTGATTTGCTTACATTTTTATTATGTATTCGTATTTTGAATTTTGGAACTCTCATTTCCGTCATTTGATGGAGTGCAACCTCCAGTCCCTTGAGTTACCAGCAGCCACTAAACGCAACACGCCGCATGGAACTTCTCCCCCTTTGAACTCGCGCAGCCTCTCCAGCTGAGAGCATCCAGCTTTCCAGATTGATACCGAAAGCGAATTATACACCACTCACAATGTACCGAAACATATCCCTAATCCCATGAGAATCGAGCACCGAAGAAGCCATGAGCCCAACCGGAGGTCACCAAAAAGGATTGAGTGATTAGTGATTCTGTGCGCGTGAAAAGCTGAATTCGTTAGTCCCGTAAGTGCAGTCCATATTTTTCTGCCGAATGGTGGCAGTTATCTTTCCCTGCTGGATGGCGAAATCAGGCGTCGACTTACACATCGGCTTGCAGGATTGTTTTAAACGACGTATCTCCTACCTGCAGGGCACCGCCCCAGAGGGGACAAGCTCACCACAGGCTTCCCGAATTGTATGGTAGTGTAGTGCATGTAAGGATAAGTGTGTGGAAGTAAGGAATGAGGATAGAACAAGAAGACGAAGAAACGATCGTGTGCGCGGTCCGTGGTCCGTTTGCTGGGGTACTGCTCCGACATTCGCCTAGTATTTGCAGGAGAAACAATGGAAAACTCCCGATCAAAGTAGCCGGTCACTAGAATCCTCCTCGAGACAGCGGCTGAAGTCGACCTAGCTAGTAGCTATTATTGAAAAATCCTGCCACCGTCGGTACTCGAACCCTAAGACCTCCCGGACAGAGACCCTGAGCAGCAATTGATTGAAAGCTGTCGATTCGGTCGCGGTGCTCCGGATGGCCTTGTTGAGAGATCTGGCTCCCACTCCCTCCGCCGCCGAGCCAGTAGAACTTCTTGCGAGCGAGTGGAAAACTAGCTCACTCGCGTTCGCCGCGGCACCTGGTCGGACTACTTAGCGCCGCTTGAGCCGTCGGCAGGCACTTCTTGAGGCGATGTGCCGATAACTCTCGCTTTCGACGCACTCCCCGATCGAGAGGTTGAAAATACTCAAACTCTCACTTTTGCAACCAGCCGTTCGTTTCTGGAGCGCTGTAGATCACGCGTGCTACCAGTTTGGAAGGGTAAAATCGCGAGGTGAAATTAGATTATCTTGGAACTGAGTGCATGTTGAATTAATCATTGAATGAATGGTGGAAATACACGTTCTTCTAGCAGATGTGTATAAGGGTGAGTGTAGGCGTGTGCGTGTGAGTGAGTGCGCGTGACAGTTTTGAATTGGAAATTAGAACTTAGCCCTAGAGCAGTTACCTATTCGATAAATTTACCTGGTTTACGGAGTTATAAAAATAGTTTCTACTGATACAACCGTCACAAGTTCAAACACTTTGTTTTTACTGCTTATCATGTACGTAAAATTATATATCATGGACGTCCTCTACGTCTTTATGATTCACCATCCAAGTGTTTTTCAAACTGTGATGCATATAAAATGAGTGTTCGTAACGCGTGTGAAGAGTTCCGAAGAGGACTCGATGGCTCAGTGACCATTACTTCCAACTTCGAGGAATATGTGTGATAGAGTGCACAGTGAAAATATCGATCTCATCGAATTTCCATATTCTAATCTCTGTAAGTTTAATATTTGTAAGAAATTTGTTTGGTAATTGATTATTTTGAAAATGGAATTGTATCACTGACTTTAAAACACTATAATTGTCGATGAATATAGTTGTCTTTATGCAAACTAAGTAAAATTATTTTAATAATGTAATTCACAAGAAAGTAATGATTTTTTTGGCTGTGATTCTTCAGTGATTGGAATACTTTCTCTGAAACATTCCCCAATACGGTGCAAGAATTGGCAATCGCATTCACTCTTCCCCGCCATGAAATTATATAGGAACAAATAATGAATTAAGCAAACAAATATATACGAAATAACGTTTTAAGAACAAAAGTTTTAGATTTACATTCTAACCAAAAATGTATTAATTTTAAATAGAAATTTAAAATTATTAGAAGTTGTCAATATTTTTGAACAATGTAAATTACTACATATTATCTAATTTTCTCTAATTATTTTAACTGTTCTTCCTTAGGTATACATGGATTAACTCAACTACGCTACGAACTGGCAAAACATTAAAAATGTTCCTTCTGAATATTTGCTATATTTACAGAGGAAAATCTTATTTAATTACAACTTCCCCATCCACCTTCAATAAACCTACCTATGCTCATGATCGCGACAAAAGCTAGAGAACTAATTGGACCCTTTCCTCACTTGAAATCCCGCTCATCTGCAATCTTAAAAATGTTCCTTCTGAATATTGGCTATATTTACAGAGGAAAATCTTATTTAATTACAACTGCCCCCTACCCCTTCAATAAACCTACCTACGCCCATGATCTGCGACAAAAGGAGTTGGCTAGAGAACTAATTGGACCTTTCCTCGCTTGAAATGCCGTCTCACCTGCGATCTTGGAGCCCGGCTGGTAGTAGGAGTCGGTGGCGACGAAGCTGTAGGGGTTGGTCTGCGGCGGCTGCGGGCGCGCCTGCCCGTGGTAGGGCTGGTTGGGCCGCCCCTTCACGCACGCGTCCACGGGCGCGCCGTCGGGGAAGGCTCGCGCCGCGGGCGCCAGGAGCGCCACCGTCGCCGCCAGGAGCGCCACGAGCGAGCGCGCGAAAGTCATGGCCCTCTGGAAAGGCGCTCCAACGCCGGGAAGTGGGGTCGCGAGAAGCCCTGCAAAACCCGCCGTTCAAATGTCTACAAAAATTCAAACTCTTTCTGCACACTTCCCCCGTCGCGAGTATATTTTTAGAAACAGTACAAGCAATGGAGAGATAAAACCAAGCGTGAGATGCGCTCTGATATGGGTGGTGATTCGAAACGCTGTACGTGATGTGGTACTTGGATTAAGTTGACTAGTCAAAATATTTACGAGTTGATACGGTCAATTTGTACTTAGCTCACGCTTTTTCGAGCCGATGACGAGGCTTTGGCCTTCGACCTTCTCGATTAACATTTTTTTTTGTAAAAAGAATTATGATCAGTTTTTAAATTTGTTTAAAAGGACCACAGGCTTTCTAATTAATCAGAAATTAGCATGTAGAAGGTCACACTTTCAATGGTCTACCGTCTCATGCGACCGAAGCTGTATTGGACAAGTGAGCGAGCTGGCAAGAACTGAAGCTCGTGAATTCGAATCTGATATAAGATAATACCACTGTCCATCCAATGGAGGGCAATGGAAAATGTCCACTGTGAACACTAGCAAGAAAAAGAGGGACAAATATGAGGCCAAGTAATAAGTATCTGCAATCAATGTTTAGAATTGATTACAACAGTATAAATTTATAATGAGACCATATTTTCAAATAGGCGTCATTCTTCAGATGTCCCTGGTTCATCACAGCACCAGCATTCCGATACCTCCAGAAAGAAAGGATTTTCATTAGCAGCAAGCCTGCACTGCTTTCTCACCTGTAGGTCTGACTGATCTCATCTGTAGGCCTCTTACAGCATACTATTTATGTGGGCTAAACATACAGTAATTAGACGCGCCAAGATGGCAATTGTATCCGGGATGCTCTGACACCTCGAAATACAGATATTGAAGAGCTTGGGGACACAATGTGAATGCGTCTTGTCTTGGAGCAAAAGAATTTCGACAATCCATCTTGTTGTTGTATACAGAAACTCATTAACATGCATACTCGTAGGTGTGCCACTTGATCATTAATCATTCATTGGTTATTCACAGTCAGGGCACGAACTTGCTCAATATAGTAGTGGATGAATCTGAACTTCTCTGCATCTTTTCTTATCCTGCATGTTTGACTGCTTTTGGAAAGTTCAATACAGTTATAAACTCTTCGCTAAGGAAATTCAATACGTCCAAGTTGTTCTGAAAGTCTACTAAGAATTTCAGTTTTTGGTACACATTGAGATCACAAAAAACGGATTATGAAAGCTCCAAAAGAGAGTGATGCAACAGGTTTACGTCACAACAACTCAAGCAAACATTAGATAACAACGTCGAAAAGTACCAATACATAGATGTCATATAAGGCTGGTAAGTAAACCAAACTGTGCAGTCAGCCTACAGACGATTAGAACAAAATTGCCGATACTTACTGACTTACCTTCGTACAAACAAAAAGGAGGGCAAATACTCGTAGGTTTGTTCCCTTCGCTAAGCTAAACAACCGAGTATGTCAAACGCCAATAAATATAATAGTTGCAAAAAGCCGCGTACTATTTTATTCATTACTAGACATCGGATGATTAGGGAAATGCCTACTTTATTCTAGCACACTTATTTAAAGGCTGATAATATATGGCAAGAATGATGACAAATAGACTATGACGAAGTTTTATAATGCTTATTTTTGCTTTTTTAGCATAAATACATTTTTAGGTCTTTTTTGCCTTTTATGTATTATTTTTAGACAATGCTAAGATTTCGGAAAATTGGCCATGGTCCAACATTACCATACATTACGAAATCTTCAATTCACGTCTTGATATTTTAAAATACGAGAGAATTCCCAAAACTTTGTCAACTGATTTTTCTCTATTTCCCTATTCCGCATTCAATTGCTTTTGTCTCCCAATCGTCGCAAATTTGAAATTGTGATCCTTGAAAAGTTACTAATAATATTCAAATATTACTAGTTAATGCAAACTATTAAGAATGAATGTAGAAGAGTTGCAAATATGTAAGTCTAGTTTTACATTAAAATGTACGAACTTGTTTTGTGCATTTAAGTGTACAAAAAATATAGACAAAAATTACAAACAGTTTTTCATTTTGTGTATGCAACGTATGGCGGTGCCTTTTTTCTCCTCATTATTGACATTTTCAGTGCCTTTTTAGGCGCCTAACTTACGATTTTTTAGTTCCTAAACATCTAATGTCTAGTCATTACTAATGCCCCCCTTACCCCATGAACAATATTCAGAAATGTCCTTGCCTCCGTAAGAATAGGCAGCCGCAGATAAGCGCAAACGTGACGGCGCGTGCGATCACTGCCATTCTAATCGATATGCTCACCGGAACAACACAAACACCAAGACAGGGTCGAGGTGACCCTGTCTAAGAGACCACAGTGTCTTATATAACAGCGTTCCCACCGAATGTACACAACTATACAATATTTATATAAAACATTTGGTGATATTGGGGAAAATTTTACATTTAATGAATGAGTATTAAAAGAAAATATTTTCACAAGATGTATTGAATTTGTAAAAATGAAGTTGATTTAAATACAAATTATAATAGTTCACCCAATTTACCAAATGAATCCTGCCAAAATAAATTGTCAACAACTAATTACTTTTTGTCCGTAACCAACGCATCTTTTTCTCATTTTGAAATTGCAAATGAATTTCTTTCATCGGTAAATATTTGTCTAGTTCGGTTTTAGATCAAAATGATTTTTTAGCCATCTTGCTTGCCACATGAGTGTATGGCTATGTGAAATCGTATGGCTATGTGAAATCGTATGGCTATGTGATATCGGCTTCCCAAAGTCCATATTTCAGTACTAAGACTTAAGGCTTCCCATGAAAATAAGCTGCTCGTAAGCCTTCCACTTACGGGAATAAAACCTCTGTGAATTTGGATTATGTAGTTTGGTTGATATTCTGATCAAAGAAAAGACTAGAAAAATATGTAATGAGTCGACAAATGTGCGTGTGTTAACATGGCTTTAGAAGTTATTCAATTTTATAATTATCCAATTAATTATATAACTCTTAAATATTTTCTTGTACGAATATAATAACGAATGTAAAAGTTAATTATGTTGATAAAATTAATGATACGGAAACCATTATTGTACATAATTGACGTTAAAGAGCAAAACTGGAGAAGAGAACATATTGTTTTTATTTACATATTTTATAGTCGCGGATAGGCGAAGTCTAAATAAGAAATACTTTTATTATTTTTCACCGTTGCATTTTATAAGTATCGTTTGACCCCGTGAAAAGTGTATTACTTAATCTAAGAAGTAAAAGAGATTTAATGACATAATGAAATTTGTTCTGCATTGAAACTGAATAAACATTCAGAAAGCTATTCTCAAGATTCAAGAAAATTAAAACGGGGCTACTTCCATCATCGTATTGGCTAGACATTATGGAGACATGAAAAACAGTACAGAAAGGCGATGAACGGAGTTCGAAAAAGTTTATATCTTTTCAGAGCATGCCGTTAGAATCAAATGTGAATACATGTCGGGTGTTGACTCGCGTCGCCACGACGCCTTTTGTATGTGTGTGGTATTATGTGACGTTCCACCCATGTCATATTTCTTGTAATAACGGGTGTTGTTTGCGAGTGTGAAATGAACACATTCTCCTTTTAAATTTTACACGAGGTCATTCTGTTTCCAGTCGCTACCACTGTTATAGGTCTAACGGATATAAAGGTACATTCTATTTTATGACGGTTACATAAAGTGAACAGTCCAAACTTTTTGCAGGCTCATGACATCGCATGTAGAGAGTGTAAACACGAACAAACACGTTTTATTCCGAGGCGGAACTGCATGTGACTTGGTATTAATTAGGTTACGCTTGTTTTAAATTAAATAACGTAGATGAACGAATGCGTGTCTGAAAGATGAATAAAGGTTTAATTAAGTTTTTCCTCGAATAAAAATTAGAAATAAATTATTCTAAATCAATTAATAAAATTGTACATAAAATGTAGTGATTGACAGACCGATATTTAATTGATACGATATTTGTATCATTAATCCTCGTGAAATCGCGTCCGTTTCATTCATTAGCAGCGCGAGGGGATGTCTGGCATTTTCTTTCCAATATTATTAACAATTATTTCTTTTGTAAATTATTTCTCACGATATTAAATTTCCTTGAATACTATTGTTCATTTATAATATGTAAAATGTAATATAATCTAGTAGTGATCATATATTAACTTTGGATTTATGTATGAAAACGTAAACAATAATACTATTTTTATTCAGTAATGACGCCAGTATATTCTTTTTGTTCAAAACTGTCACAAATGATTCAATTTTACGCGCATGGGGATTTCAGGAGTTCCCCATCGCAAAGAATACGCTAAATTTTAAGCATATTAACGCGTATAACATATTTTCTTTTCTTGGAGCGTAGGTAAGAAAGGTACTGTAAATTCCAGTAGAATAGAACAATACTATTGTTTTTGCCAGTTATCACAAATGGTCTATGGAAGCTTGTACTCTCCCATGAAATTATTGGAAGGGGTAATTAAAATTACTCTTCGGCAATTTTCATTTTAATGTTAATTAAACCCACTAACATTCCATTCCTCTTAATACGTTTTATAAAATATTTACGAAACATCGCGTTTTGTTGCTTGTGGTCCTTATCCTCAGTACTCCAATTTGTGATCACATGTGGAAATGAAGTGGAATTATGCAAAAGAAGTTGATCATTCGACCTTATTACTAGTTATTGACTAATAGTTGTTCGAAATTATGAAAGGTAAACATGAGACAAAGAGATTATAGGAGAGAGAGAGAGAGAGAGAGAGAGAGAGAGAGAGAGAGGAAAAAGAGAGAAAGAAAGAAAAGAGAGAAATAGGAGAGAGAGAGAAAGAAAGAAGGGGAAATAAAATGGAAACCTCTCTTAATCTATGAACAAACATCCAAACATTGCTTTTAAAAAATTATAAATGAATTGCAAATCGTACTTCAGAAGAATGTGCCGTAATTTTGAGACTATTCAAAAAGGCAGAAGAGAATACATTTGAAGTCGAAGTGATATGAAATTGACTTCCGGCGTATAGGCGACTGTACTTGACAAATATTCTAAGTATGAAAGGACAAAATTAATTATTTCAAATTAAATGAATCAAAATTACTAAATTACCAATTTATTAGTTGATTTGTATGTGCAAAGTTATATATTAATTTATCTGAACGATTAACTACTGGGTTGTGCACCCGAAATATAATTTTCAACATGGAAATAAATGGGAGACCTTACCTGCTGTCTCCGCTCGTCGTGGTCCACGGAGCCGCTGAGCTCGTGGTCGGTTGCTTGGAGGGAGCGGCGTGGACTGAACCGTCGCGGCACGCGCACGGCCGCCTGCCGCCGCGCCGGCCTGTCCGCGGTCCGCGGCGCCCTCCGCCACCGGCCCCAGTTCCCACCTTCGCCAAAGACGCGAGGACCCGCCGGCGCCGCCACTGACTACACCGCCCCGCTGCCACCGTCGCCGCTGGCGCCGTCGCCACCACCACCACCGCCACCGCCACCGTCGCCGCCGCCGCCGCCGCCGCCGACATCATCGTTGTCGCCGCCACCCCCGTCGTCGCTCCCGCCACGGACGTCGGCCCCGCCACCGTCGTCGTCGTCGCCGCCGCCGATTGTAGCCTCCGGCGCCTCCGTCACTTTTGCCGGCGGCGGACACTCCCAGATACTTGCTCTGTCGCCCGGAAAGTCTCTGCTACAGCAGTCGGCGAAGGCTGCCGTTGTTCGGTCACTCAAGAACATACGCTACTGTCACTGGTGTCGAATAGAAACCGCCTCCAAACCACGTGCAAAACAATCGTCATCGACACTGACATTGCTGCTGCTACCGTTGTCGCCAACATTATTGTCATTATCGTTATCGCCATCGACTTCACCATCGTCCTCACCACCGTCTTCTCTATTGTCTTTTCCATAGTCTTCTCCATCGCCTTCCCATCTCTTCGCTATCGTCTTCGCTATTGTCTTCGCCATCGTCTTCTCCATCGCATTCGCAATTTCCTGTGCCATCGCTTCCGCCGCTACCATCATAAACTCCCTCCTCCACGTCTCTTCCACCTCCACTACCGCCGAGGGCTCTGTTAAACAGCCAACACGGCTGAATTGCAGCTGTCACCTTTTCAGCCGACTCAGGTGCGATGTTTACAGCCGGCAGGTCCACTGCCTCTGCTGTTCGGCCCCCTCGGGTTCTGATGCGTGTACCGTTAGACCAACTGTGCTCATATGCACCCGTCACCATCCGTATCTACCGCTGGACTATTATTTGCCAAAATCTTCATATTTACAATATCTATTTTCAACATTGACATCACTCTCACAACGAAAATTAGCATTTAGTTTAATCATCACTCGTTAATGTCACAGTCGATATTTTCATCGCGTCATATGTTGATATCTCCACTCTTGTTTAATATCGTAAGTCAATAAATAATTCATTAATCAAATCTAATAACCCGTTTATATCGTGACAACTTCGTGACAAATAGTAAAACAATGCCTTTTAATATACTTTTTGATAGTGCTCTCTGTTACTACTTTCTTTTGCACCTTTTTCCTGTTAAAGCATTTTTTGTTATTTACCAACTTCCTGTTCCCCCTTTCTATCCTCCCCCTTCCTATCCTCCCTCTTTCCCCCCCCTTCCCCCCCCTCTTCCTATTTCCTCCCCTTCTCCTCCTCCCCTTCTTTGTTTCAAGTTTCCCATTTTTCCTCTCCTTATTCCGCTTCCTCTTTTTTCCAACGCCTTCCTCCTCCTCTGCTAACAGGCTTACTGCCCTCTGAATATCATCAATGACATTTCTTCCTTTTTTCGTTTTCTTCTTCTTATTCTTTTACCTTGCCCTCCTTCACCTTATTTCACCCAAACCACTTGCTCCTGAGATCCCTTACGCTCCCCCGCACTGGGACGCGACCCTTGTGAAATTTGTGGACGAAGCGGGCGTTTTCTGGAAGCTCCTGGACTCTCGTTAGACCATTGTTCCATTTCATTAAGCGTCATTTCTTGAAGTCAGGGACAATTTGAGGGCACGTTAGGAATTAAGAGAGAGAGAGAGAATGTGGAGTTGAGAAAGTTTTGATTCTGTATTTTGTTGTCTCCTAAAATGCCCTCCCTTTACGTCTCTCGGCTCTCTCCGTCTGTTCAAAAGACTCATGATTTTTTTATCAATAAGCATTAAAGTTCGTTTTACTCCTTCAAAGAGTATTGTAACGGTATTATTTCTTCAGTAATTTACTCAACAGTTATTCCATCAACATGACCAATTTTATTTATGGAAAATTTTATTGGAATAAATATCTAGTTTGTCAAATGGGGTTCAGTAGACAACTTAATGTACAATGTATCAAACTCCTTTCAAGCTCAAATTACTGAGGTAAACACTTAAACTTCAAATGGTTCACTGTACGCCAAGAATATCATTTCTCAATGTCTTTTGAAAAACCTTACTGTACCTTTCCGTAACCATGACTGTCTACTCAGCGAATTCAGAACAGCTCATCAAAATCACTAAGCTTTTCTTTTCCCTTCTAACGATCATAAAATATAAAATCAAGTAGTGAAAACACTATTAAACCATCAAACAGGTAAAATGTAAAACTTTACTACTAACTATACAATTCTTAATTATCCAATATTAATTAAACCCATACAAAGGGAACAATACAACGTAGTGAATCGTGTCAGGGGTATTGAAAATGAGTAAAATGAGGAGTGCACGTAATGAAGAATAAAGCCTAGAGAAAACAGAATGAAGTGTCTACCAGTTCCTCCTCTTTCTCTCTGTTTTTTTCCACCTCGTCCCCCGCCCTCCCCGGCGCCTGGACGGGCGCCTGGCGGCTGGTCCAGTTGGCTGCGCGGGAGCAGAGGCGTGCCGCCCGCCCGCCCGCACACTTTCTCTCCTCGGGCGCCGCCGCCGCCGCCTCCGCCGCTCGCGTGCCCGCGTGCGCGCGCGTAAGGTGGTCCCGCCACCGCCGGGGCGCTCCTTTGGTGGAAATGTTTGGAAAGGTGGTTTTTCGAAGATCATCCTTTGTAACTATACTGCGGTTGTTACTTAGCTGCCGGTGACATATCATCAGCTGTTACGGTGTTGTTCAATCGGGACCTTCTATGGCACTACGACATAATGTTGACGTTGAGCCTTCCGATTGGATGTCACCGTAACAGCTGATATCCTTCAAATCTGTGAAATCAGCTCTGTGAAAACCGTAGTATATCCTTGCGCAGATAAAACCTACGACGTGAGCACGTGACGTTAACTTGAGGGCATAACATGTGGTAAAGAACACGATGAAGGAAGTAGTAGTTTCCACGCAGGAGTACTAAAAAAATATTTCAGATAATCGGTATTGATAAATCCAAGAATTTTTCTTTAGTCCTGTCTTTTGTTATCCGGTCCAGAAAGAAATCAAGAACGTTTATTGGGGTGGGTTTTGGGTTCAATTGAAGTCTGAAGTTTGTCATCTCCAGAAATGTCGGCATCACCAACAAAATTGAAAAAAAAAATATAAAAATTTCGTTTTGTCAGTTTTTTACTTCTATCTCAACAACTAAACGCTTGATCGAAATGACCTTCATATACGCAATTAAAGCAGACTTTTTGGTCCTCTAACTAAAAAGGGGGCAAAAGTCCTCTCCAACTCCACTATCTCGCGGTAGCGCTTTAGTTTTATTAGATCAACCTTGGAAAGGCTGGGGAATACAAATCCCCCCCGTAAGGAAATGCGTAACTACTGTTTCCGAAAATAAAGGACTTTCTACTAAAACTAAAAAAAAGTCCAAAAATGTTAGTTTCTTGCCTTAGTCTTTCACATTTCTCGTCGCAGAAAACCTCAAATTCGAATTCAACACTCCAAGAAACATAAAACCGATGACAAGAAAAACTCCGGGAACTGTGTTCTGAATCGGCCCTCTTTGAGCGTCAGCAGACTAGACTACTTGATCAGTTAATGAAGGTGCAGTCTGTTACTTCCCATTCTCTAATTCCCGCCCCACCCCCTGCCGCCGGGGCTCGCGCGCGCGCTAATTCATGTGCGCGACGCGTCATGGAGCGCGCGCACGAAATGGACCGCCAGCGCCCGTGCAGCGTTCCGCGCTGCTCTGCAGTTGTTTCAGCGGCCCCGCAGCCCGCAGAGCGTTCCGCACCCAGGCGCTGACGATGGACCGCTCAGCCACGCTCAGTGGGGCCCAATTTTTCCGGACATATGAACTGAGTTTTTACTGTTTCCCTACGAAGTAGAAAGAAAGTTATGTTCGCGAAAAAATGTTTGGCAGAAAAAAAACCAACTCTTATTACAGGGTCCTGGTAACGAAAAAGTGGATAAATCCAGTTGCTAAATTTAGAAAGGAAATCCTTTTTCACATGGTGTAGCATCCTGTTTTGTGAATCCTTGGTACTGAAAAATCGAATGACGGTGGAATGTCTGTCTCGCTGTCTGTAGTTTCTTACTGTTTCTCTGAAGTCTGTTCGAAATGTCTGTCAGAAACCATCTTCTTCGGTCTGGTCTGTAATCAGTCTGTCTATCTGAGAATCCTTTTCTGGTCTAGCATCCATGTTTTGTCTGATCCTGTCTGATCTGACGTGAAATGTCTGTCTGTCTGTCTGTCTGTCTGTCTGTCTGTCTGTCTGTCTGTCTGTCTGTCTGTCTGTCTGTCTGTCTGTCTGTCTGTCCGTCCGTCCGTCCGTCCGTCCGTCCGTCCGTCCGTCCGTCCATCTGCGAACAACGCTAGCGGGTAAACCCTTTATCAGATTTTCTTCAAAATTAAAATTCCTTAATCGATCTAGCTGATGTCGCGGGTCCTTGAATTTGAAACCGATATTTCAATTTTGGGGGGTACTTTACATGAAGCCCTTGGGACGTTTCCAAATTTCCAGAAAATAGCTCCATCGTTTTTTATTAAATTTTGTTGTTGGATAGTGTGAATAACGTTTAAGAGAATGGTGCAGGTCTCGTGTTCGTTAAAAACCCTAATTTTTCGAAAATTGAAGTTCAAACTTTTTTCGGGGTCTTCCTATAATATTAAAGATAGTATTTTGCTTGAATGAAATGTGTTCCTTAAAGATAGATTGTGAAATTAGGTCATGTACAACTTTTCGAAAATTTGAGAATATTTCGTGTAATTTTGCGTGAAAAGAAAGTACAAGCTGTTTTTACACCACTAATTTCTGTTATTTTCCATAACATTTTTTGTCTTCCGGGGCCTGTGCCAGCTTCAGGCGATGCCGATTTCGACTATCCGGGTAGGGTACCCACTATGTCTCTCATAGGAACACATATTAACCTTTTTACACTCGCGGGCACCTCGGTCTGTGTCAACAGCCTCAAAGATCTTCTGTGATAATACACATACATGAAAGACTAATAATCAAGCCCACAGCGGGACTCGAACCCACAACCCTTCAGGCCAGTGGCGACTTGTAGGGTAATGCCAAGGCACCTCCAACAAAAAGGAAGGAAAACATTTTTCCACAAATGTGTGTATAAAATATCGTTTCTCCAAGAGATGTTCTTTATATGTAATTAATTTGAACGAGCACTTAGTCATTCGATGCTCTATCAATACTTTCAAACGCACAGGGCGGAATGCTATCTTTCGGTCTCCACCTCAACCACTAAGCCACCTACAAATTGGCACCATCTCTGTCCATTTAACGCTGTATAAAGATCGCTGTTTTGGTTTGTATGCGCCCCTTATGGATGAGACTGTTCCACAAGCGAAGTACCGGGAGCGGTAGCTCAGTGCATCAACTGATGCCACTGCAGCGCCTCTGACCGGGAGGTCCTAGGTTCCAGTCCTGATGGCGGCAGGATTTTCGACACTAGCTTTTCAGCTAGGTCGAATTCAGTCGCTGCCTGGAGGAGAATTCTAGCCGGCTGCTCTGATCGATAGTTTTCCATGGTTTCTCCGATCAACACCAGGCGAATGCCGGAGCAGTACCCTACCAAACGGGCCACGGCCCGCGCGCGATCTTTCCTTCCTCTTCCTTGTCCTGTCCTATCCTCTCCCCCTTACACACACGCTTGCACTAACATTCACTACACTACCATATATTTCGGGAGACCGGTCGGGAGTTTAGAGCTTGCTCCGGCTGGGGCGGTGCCCCGCTGGTGGGAGAGTCCTGGTTAGGGGGAAACCCCACTAGCCGACGGTAGGTCGGCGCCGAATCTCGCCATCCAGGGGGGAAGATTACCGCCATATCCCGAGAAAAACATGCACGACACTAACGGGACTAATGACCAAAGCAGTTGACGCGCCCGGAAACACGTAAAAAACAAACCAAACCACAAGCGAAGGGCCACCGTCTCATCCATAAAGGACGCATCCGAAGTAGTTCACGTCCTGTTCGATAGTATGCACCAATGGCACTATCTGCATCGAGTAGACTCTCCCGCGCTCTGGATAACCCGATGCCCTGCTGTTTAATAGCACATGAAGGGGCGGCGCACGTCGTGGACTCTTCTTCCCGTACCCTCCTTCAGCGAATTTGGGAAGCTGTGACCTCTTGAGAGTACTGTGTGCGCTCAGGCTTTCAGGCTGAGTATTTTTATTTGTTCCTATTATTTTTAGTTTAATCTTCATTATAGCTTCATAATCACGGTCATTGTAAAACTAAATTTTGTTTCCCACGAATTTTTTCGTAGAGATTACTAAATCACTTTTAAAAACATCGCATCTATGTTTAAAAACATAGATGGTTTTGATCGATGTTTTATTAATATCGATGTTTTAATTTTGAACACCGATAATTGGTAAAATCGATATTTTGTTACCGATGTCGCATCACTAGAGATTTTGTGCACGTTTTAGCGGGCAGCAAATATACCTTGATATTCTGCTCATGTTCATAAGCACGGAAGTGACGCGAAACTTGAACTGCACATGCGCAGAAGGTAGTGCTTTCGGTTGCTTTAACGTTCGAGGTTGCATAAACTCCCTATTAACTGGCACAACTAATAAAATTCCGCACCAACCGCCACTACTTCAAAACGAGGTGCTGAATCGGCACACTCTCTACCCACTTCGACCATCCAGGTCGGTGTTATTTTTCATCACATACAGGTACCAAAATAGGTGTCTGTATCAATATGAAGTATGTGATTGCATAAGAGGAACAATTCCTCGGTAACGAAGGGGCTTGAGCAGGGACCAATTACGCAAAGCTGAAACGCATTGCAACTGCCGTCTCATCTATGATCATTCATCTGTTACAATTCATCACGTACCATGAGCAACGCTTTCGTCATCTATTCAGTTGAAGACAAAGGCAAATCAACATTGTGACTTCTCGGGAAAAGGGCATAAAAGTGAAAGCATCCCCCCTGCATGTGAATCTCACAACTGTAATAATGGAATATTTAAATTATGATTCCCAGTTCCTGCTCCAGTGGCGTTAATCTCCGGTGGAGAATGAATAGATGGATAACAATGAGTATTTGACGGTACTATGTTGAATTATGACGAATCAGTAGTAGACCTAGTTGCAGGGAAAACAAGAGTATTCCGAGAAAATCACGTGAAAACCTTTGTTCACAATTAAATCAACATAGAGAAACCGTAATTTGAAACCCGGAACCCAGTGCAAATTTTAGCACGCTGGTTGCTACGTCACTGGCACTGGTCTCGCAGTAACAGTAACATTAATAATAATGATTGTAATTCAATCTTGATTGGCTTTCCCACCTAGCATGTATGAAATATCGTGAAGTCGTTGGCTTCTGCCGCCAGAGTCTGGCGAGTGCTCTTGGGTGCCCGGGTGAAGCCGCGTGGAAGGCTGTGATGCCGACGTTCCGAACATCTTGTCATGGCTTTCCTCAAGTCTGTGCGATAAGGAAGATGGTGGAAACGTCAACGTCACAACCTCCGACGCGGCGTCACTCGCACTGCCAAGAGCACCGACATTTTCCTTCCTGGCTCAACCGGGTGACGAAGGAGCAATTGCGTTTGGCATGTACGCATAGTCAAGACCGTTCCTGATTACTCTTGTGGCGTAGTCGGCCATACCAAATCACCTCGCATCACCTTACAGGCTTTTATCCATCCAGATTCCCACAACCCTTAACGGGTCGTTTAGCGATAATGGCTCCACAGGTACCTCAGCAGCTCGCGAAATCCCGAAAAAAAGCGAAGATCGGAACTACAGATTACCTCCAAAAGCCGCTGAAAGGAGTGGGTCCTAAATCGGCAAAGAGTAGAGTGGATAATGTAAACGAAGGGCCTATGGCGTTTGTCCAGGGAAGGCACGTACTAAGAAAGCGAGCTTACATTTTTCTGGAAGGGCAGGATATTGTAGACCCAAATGGCAGAAGTGTTCTGATTCAAAAATATGTTTCAAATAGATTCATAATACCAGTAAATCATTGTTTTCTTTTATCGGATTTCAGTTACAATATCTTATTCCTCCAGTGACAATCACGACGGTTTATGTGTACATTTCTATTGGCTTCTCTACTATGTGTTTAGGGTACATTAATATGCTTTTTTTCGGGGACCCCGGAATTCATGACCATCTTACTCTCTTCTGACAGACGTGACCGTATTATCTCTTTTCTGTCACTGGAAGCCAAAATGGAGATGCACATTCAGGAAAATACCGCAGTGTATCTAAAATTTGATTTACCGATTGCATTGCATACACTATAAGCTGTATTATACACTATAAACTGATTAAAATTATGCAATAGTATCCATTAATCTAACGATATCATCCCATTAATCTTCATTATTTTGCTCTTTATCTCCAGCATGTCCACATTTAATATTAAAATATGTAAATATTAAATCTTTAACCAATTCTATTCTAAATTAAATAATTTCTGACAAACTGCAGCTATGAATTCAAAAAGCCAAGAATTGTTATTCCTATTGGTGAAAATCCTATTGTATTAAAATCCCTTGAATCCACGACCAAACAAGAAACAAATAAATAAAAACAGAGGTCCACCTTGCAAGATATAAATTTTAGGAATTGAGTTTTTAAATTATTTTGTATATTGCATGATTTATTTTACATTTTCAGTAATTAGTTTGCATTGCTTTATTTTCATTTTTGTTTTTTTGGAACAACGTTTGAACTGACGTTCGAGAGACGCATTTAGGGAACGCCAGTGATTGCCAAAGCGCGCGGCGCAGGAAGTGGCGGGAACTGCTTCGTAACAAAGACCCGGTGCGGTGCAAGAACCGCTCAGCTCTGCCGTGTGGTAAGAAACGAGTTTTGCGATACCGCAAATTCAGTCCTCGACGATTTATCGTTTCAATCGCACGACTGATTTGGCGTGACTTGATTTTATCGCACACTTTGATACATTACGTCTTCATAATTAGTTGGATTCCCGCCTTGCGCGGCTTACATGTTGCGTGTGTCTATATCTCAGCGGCCATTTTCTGGGTCTCACTCCCTTGCCCGTTTCATTGATTGCTCCCTTATTTGAGAGAGGGTGCATCGCTACGTCACATGAGATTCAACGCAACTTTGCCCGGTTCCTGTTCCTGCGAACAGCAGCGATCCCATATCCTGAAGAAAATCAGAAACCGACGATTCTTTTTCTTGTTGATATATTTCCCTTGCGTGTCCAGGCTACAGACACCCGTGTTTTCTCGGGCGGGTAAAACAGAATGGGAAAACAGTTTGGGTCATTTTCCGTATATAAACATACAACTAGAGCTGCTTAAACAGCACATACTTTGTCGCCTTTAGTGATGGTTATGTAATACTACTTGTACCACAATTTCTCTCCGAATTAATTCATCTCAGTCATTTTTTTAACTCATTTCAAAACGTAGAAAATTGGTGCGAAAACTAAATATTTTAAGCAAAAATCAACCGAAAGATAATTATAAGTGCTTTTCATCTGCTAACATCCCACAATGATGAAACGTAATTCACAGAAATTTGTGAGTCACGACGCGGGATGCCATTGTTGCTTTCCAATCTGATATTCCCTAAAGGCTAGGAATTTTTACGTTCATATATCTCAAAAAAATTTTAAAAGAATTTCTAAAAGATTAATTTGTAAACATATAATAAAAGCTGAAAAGCTCGAATAAATATGAAATTATATCCAAATTCTAACGAACATGTATCCAACTGCGCGGAAACATTTATCATATTACGTTCTCAAAGGAGTATATTCGGAGCAGGTGACTAAGTTTGTCGCAAATTACTCAAAAAATACTCATATTTTCAAAAATTCAATATGACTTATTGAAGATCTGTTTTTTATGATACATTTCATTTAGAAAAATGTATCTTCACTATTGTATTTGTAGGAAGACGTCGAAAACGTCGTTTTTCAACTTTAAAAAATTTCCTATTTTACGCTATCTAAGATGTAAATTTAATCAAAACATTTTGTGCCTTTTTAATAACAAATAGTGTAAAGAAAATAAAATTCCTATGTTTGTCAAAAATTTGGCACAAATAATCATGTTTTCAAAAAATTGAACATGGCATGATTTTTAGATTATTTTTCATTGACATATTTCATTAAGAAAAATGGTAATGTTTACCTTCATAAATGTAATTGTAGAAGTACGCTTAAAAATCTTGAATTTTTTCAATTTTCGAAAAACGGTTTTCAACAAACATTAGACCTCCGCCTTCTCGGAAACGTCCTTCACACTACCCAATAACAAACTTGAATGAAAACGTGGGAGCTATTTTGTTGAAAATTTTGAAAGTGTCCCAGACACTTCATGTAAAATACCCTCAGAGTTAAAATATCGGTTTTAAATTCAAGGGTCCGCAACATAATATTGGGGAACATCAATTTTGGAGAAAATTGGCTGAACGGTTTAGCCGCTAGCGTTGTTCGCAGACGGACAGACGTTTTGCCGTCAATCGATTTTTCGGCATCAAGGACCCACAAAACATAGATTCTGGCCACATCACATGTTAGAGGATTTTTTTCTAAATTTAGCATCTGGATTTATCTACTTTTTCGTTATCAGAGCCCAGCAACTAGAGTTTTTTTTAATTCGCCACTTTTTCCCGCATCATTAACTTTCTCTTCCTAAGAAGTTCCTTCTTAAGGGCGAGAAAGTAAAAACAGTATTCCAAGCGTGGGTGGCCACTGTTATGATGGTATTAATATTACTCAAACACGTATCTTGAGACAAATCTATAAACGACTCGTGTATGAAACACAAACTCATGTTTAGTTGAATATCGAGATGGTAGCAGAGAGAGAGAGGAGAGAGAGAGAGAGAGAGAGAGGAGAGAGAGAGAGAGAGAGAGAGAGAGAGAGAGAGAGAGAGAAACAAAAAACTCTGTTTTCTGTTTAAATTTCAACGAAAAATTTCGTAGAGGGAAATGTATCGTACTTTTCTTAAATAAAACGTCACGCTGATAATGCAGTGCTCAGTAATTTTTAAATTTGCAAGTTAAGTTGTTTTACCGAGAAAGTGATTAATAAAATACATGTATTAATGTAATTATAATTAATTTTACTCGTAAATTTATTATGTATTCTTATACCTGGCTATGCAAACAACCAATGTTAACACACATTCCGTTGGAACACCTATAATGTATATGTTTCCCGTTCCTATCGTTATACAGAGTCTACTGCATTTTGAGACTGTTTTTCATCCCAAATGAAAGATTGAAGATTATAATACTGATTTTAACCTGCCCAATTTGGAGAGGCTCCGCTAAAAACAACCTTAAAAAACAGGAAGTAATGCAAAATAAATTCTTAAGAAATGTTTAAAAGCTCCATGGTAGATTAGAAATGATCAAATTTTAAAATAATTATCTGTAGAACCTCTAAAAACTTGGATTCTAAACCTTTCTTCCTATTTCTACTCTTCTCTTTCATCTTGCCCAGCTACTCCTTTGTACACTCTAGATTAATCAGACAATCTTTTTCCACGAATCAAATCAAGATATTCTAAAGACCTACTACATCATCCTTAATTAGCTGTAAAACAGATTCAAACTTCCCTAGTATTTTTACTCCAAATGTTGTATGTATTTTTTTGAAGGACCCTTCCTGGTTATCCATAGTGGTTAGTTTCCAATATTATTGGTTTCAAACATTGTACATGTACGAGAAATGTAATTAAAAAATGACTATGTATACTATGTAACATGAAAACCCTTGAAAGACATAATATTGTCGAACGAGGATAATAAAAACTATTTTTAAAAAAATGATATGGATTTTGTTCGTGTCCAGGAGATCGAGTCGCGTCGAACGACGTCTCATTTGTGTCGACAAGTGAACCGGAAGGGTCTAGGAACGGACGGGCGAATGGACGGACGGACTAACGTAAGTTGCTCGATTATTGTAATAAGAGAATTACTGTAAATTATGTAAATTTTCTTTCCATTTCTGTATGTCAGATATGCCTCAATTATTCTAAACTTTCCAAATTTTGTGACGATAGCAACGTCGGATTATCATGCTACATTCCTTTTCCCGCATTGCTTGTATGCTTGTATATTGTTCATAAATTTATATTTGTCAGTCACGCATAATTTCACTGAATGAGCATGATCATTTCATGAGCAGAGATCTGTCTAGTCCCTGTATAAAAATTTAGAAAATGTTTATTATGAATGAGCCTTTTGTTTTATAGTGAAACTGCTTCGCTAATGAAATAGAAAATGCCCGCGTATGCAGACGAAATGCAGTAGAAATGCGTCACGTATGCAGATGAAGTTTGCACGTTTGTTTATATCAGCTTCTTGATTTATGTAAATATTTTTTAGCGCTTATGCGTGGACTCTAGTACTTGCGTCCACTGCTTATTGATGAAACGAGTCTTTGTGGATGCGTACCGAAAGTAAATAAACACCACGATGAAAAATCAACTGGTTACCGACTCGTTTATTGTGCATTTGATAAATATTCATGAATTTGTGCTAAAAAAACAGTAGCAAACACACCAATACCCAACTATTTAATGTATTTAATAATATTCAAAATGAATATAGCTTGATTCAAATATTCACATGGCGTTTAATCTGGATGGCAGGTAGCTGGAGGGGGAAGCTAAACTATCCACCGAAACCCCAGTCTCAGAACGACATTAATCAGACTCGCAATTCCGAATTCGTCTATTTTCTGATTCTGGCCAGCGGCTATCACCTGTTACAAATCGAATGTTTTAGAAGAGGATTATCACCATCGCCTCACCTTTGCCACTCTCGCAACTGATATCTTCGCTCCTCAACAGCTGTCGGTGACAACCGAGGAGATTTTTGAATAGCAAATTCCCATGCCAATGGACTTCGAACTCTAAAACTATGTGATATGTTCTTCTTTGCTCAGACTAGTTGCTTAAATTAATGTGTTCCACCGTTGTACGTTATTGTGTCCCATTATCGTAATCAATAGAGTAAGTGATTTTTTTTTAAGTAAACGCAAAAATTACTACTTTAGAATCACTTGTCTTTAATACATTGTGTTTGTCATAAAAACCACATGGACAATCCTGTTATGATGATCCTGATGTTTACGTAATATTATTTATGCTAAGCTGCCAATGTGTAGAATTTTACTAACTAATATACGCATCTCGTACTAAAAGTCTTTGGCATACTGATTTCAGAATTCCGGGCTGGGCTTCTATCATCACTTTGTCCAGAAACTTTTTTATCTTTCTTAAAAGACTCACTTCCTGTACTAATTAGGCTATTTACTATTTGAAAAAACGCAGTTATAAAAACGTTGCACAAATTAACGTGTGTTGCACTGAGTGCTCAGAAATTTATTTAATTTTCTCTCCTTCCCGTCAGTCAATCAATTACAACTGTTTTAGATTTAAACTTTTATCTTCGAAATCGACAGTTTTACTATACAGGGTCTTTGTTGTAATGATCATTCCCTTCCTTATCCTCCCTCGTTACATTGAATTAACCGAATTTTTCATTTCATTTTTATTACTACTCCAAACACCTTCATTTTCAACTTCTGTATTCAAAAATCGTAAATATATGTTCAAAATACTTGCTTGATTTTGCTAAAGGATTTAATCTAAAGCTTTGTATTGCAAGCGAACGATTAATCACCGTTTCTTAAGAATTTTCTGCTTAGGCATTTTAGTACTTTTATCAAAATTCCGAACTGACTTGAAAACTCTTTACAATGAAATGATATGGGTATTGGAGATTTGCATTGTTTGTGGTTCCAGCACTGTGTGGTAATAGTTTATCGCAGAAAGTGCTTGTCTTAGACGAATTGCCTGGTTAAAAACGTCTCCAAGTTTAAATGCACAGTTAGTGCTAAGTGCAAGATAGTATACTTGAAATTCTGGATGATGGATAGCCATTCCCGTTGTTCTGTGCTGCCGAACACATCTGCATTATCCATCATAATCAGTCTTAGTGCCCAACGTATAAGCTCTTTAATTTTCAAAGAAGAGTAGTAAAGTTTCGTCTCTCGATGTGTTTAATTTGTAAGTGGGAGCACTCTCCGGCTATCTTCGGACGTAAAGAGAAGAAAGTGGCTATAGATGGTTCTTGTGTGTTCTCTTCGTCCGTGATTGGCATGTTATACACCACTTAAACCGTCTTTTCTCTCTTGTTTTTCCTTACTTGGTAAAATCTGGACGTTTAAAGTCCTCGTCATTCTCTTTCTTGTCCACCATATATTCCTTCCTTCCGTCTTTCCTCGGAGAGCAAAATAGATCAGAGCACGAGAAAAATTAGATGAATGGAAAGTAACATTAATCACGAAGAATTATTACTAGGAAGCGCCGCTAGCATTTGTCAACCATTGTTTCTAGTATTATAAAACTTTTTTTCGTTTAATACTTGAAGCATTGAGTGTATAAGTATTGGTACATCTATACATTTCTTGTCTTTTACTTCATTGGGCATTTTATTTTGTGTAAAACGTTTAATTGTCACGAAAATGTCTCTAGTTGATAATACGTTTACCCATATGTTTCACAGCGTAAGTTTTCCAAATGTTTCAAGAACGAAGAATCAATTTGGTCAACTCATTTTGTGATCTGATAAGCTATTTTTATGTTCGATCGTAACGAAGTGATTAAAACACTATTTAATTTAATACAATATATTGTCCCAAACATTTTGCAATGGAGTTCGAATTATTTGGGCTTAAGGAAGACATGATTTCTTGATATATGTAAACTGCTTCATCGTTTCAATTCTTTTGAATCGCAAATTTCGATCATCTTACTTCACAATACTAAAATATTCCCCAAAACAAATATAAAGTTTGGAACGACATTGGAGGGCAATCGATTGAAGATTATTCGCAACTCGCTTCGATTGCGCCCCCCGCTGCCGCATGGGGAATAAGCCGCAGTGCGCAAAGGAAGCGACCGCGTCTGCTTGTGGGCCCCGCGGGGGATTGGCAGCCGCGCTTTTACAGCTACAGCCGGTGCACAGTGGGGCCAGAGGAGAGGAAAGTTGGCAAAAAGTCCAAAATCAAAATATACTTCAGAAGCTCCATTTCACGTGAAAGGGGTAGTAAAATGTCTCCTTCATCGTGCCCCGATCAGGAAAGGAAGGGGAATCTCTCTACTCCTTTCAGTGCAAGTTTGAACTTGCACAAGTTGAACTTGCACAAGTGATACATAACGCACTTCGTTTTCTCAGTAAGAAAAGAGGTGTGCTTTTCGATGCAATTTTTTTTTCTCTCTCGACTAGTAGAATCGTACGTGCAATGGATTCCGTACCTGGAGATATGTACTTGAAATCTATTTCTAAAAAACATATTCAGTGAATAATAATAATTTAGTAATTCCAAGTGGAAACTTCACGTGTCACAATGGAATTAAATTTTTAAATTAGGTTTCTTATATTGTCTTTTAGTTCCCTTCCGAGCATTTCCGAGCTATGATATTAACTGAATCTGATTTTGAAATTCATCTAGTTTTCAAAACATTAATCAAAGTTTGCCTATGTTTGCCCAATTTTGCGTGAAGGAACTTTGTTTATGATGATGGAATCTAGCTTTGTTAGCCTTGTTACCTGCAATATTCATGTTTTATATTTTTTCTTCTGGATCTGGTTCCGATAGCTCTTTGTTAACAAGGAGGGATCTATACGGTGTTATTATTACACTGAAAAAAAACGGAAAAAGTGAATCTGAAAAAAAAGAAGTTCTTCGCAGGTGTTAATTGCAATTAATCTCTGATTTCACAAATGAATAGAGAAAATTACACAAGGGCATTGGACCCAAAGTTACACCAGTGTTAATGACTTCAAGTACAAATTCACTTCTTGAAGAAGAATCGCATGAGGAAAGTTCTGACTTTGAGGTTACGTAAATAAATATTTGAAAGTTTAAACAATGAAATAAGTCATTATTTAATTATAAAATTCGTTTTTTAGTTCCAAAAATTCCGAAAAACACCTTTTGCCAACTTTTCCCCTTTGTGGCCCCACTGTGCGGCGCGGCGCGGCGGATGAGCTTCGGCGGCGGCCCGCGTGCTGGGGCGGTCAAGGGGAACGGGCGAAAGGCGCCACTCCGCAGCCACGCTCCGGGAAGCGCTTCCCCAAAGCATGTGGACCTTCAATGTCATTGGCTCAAGCGTTGCCGCTGCAGCGTCTCTCACAGGGAGGTCCTACGGTGCGAGGCACAACGGCGACGACACAACGGGAAAAAAATTCATTGCCGCGCTTTAATAACGAAAAAGTAGATAAATCCAGTTGCTAAATTAATTTAAAAAATCCTCTGACACGTGGTGTATCCAGAATTCTGGTTTTGTGAGTCCTTGATGCCGAAAAATCAATTGAGAGCAGAACGTCCGCCTGTACGTCCGTCTGTCTGTCCGTCTGTCTGTCTGTCTGTCTGTCCGTCCGTCTGTCCGTCCGTCTGTCCGTCCGTCTGTTCGTCCGTCTGTTCGTCCGTCTGTTCGTCCGTCTGTTCGTCCGTCTGTTCGTCCGTCCGTCCGTCTGTCCGTCCGTCCGTCTGCCCGTCCATCTGTTGATGCAGTGGCGGCTCGTGGTCATGCCATTAGGTGTGCAACGTTTTTCTTCTTTTCCCACACTCTCTCACGACACACATATACATTACATGCATGCATTGACACACATTAACATTAAGAATGACAATTAAACACAAATCATCTTATGACGTCTGATAGCATGCAGAACAATTCCATTCCATTGTTTCTTTTCGGCAATTTTTTTCTGTGGCTTTTTCATTGAAATCATTGATTGCTTACGTTTCATATTTTCAACGCTATTCATTGTGACTCGTAGTTGCACGAACACCCTTGACAGAAAAAGAACTCTCTGATTTCGGTTTCTCAAAACACATGGAAACGTAGCCAATTACTTACGTTTAAAAAATAAACAAGGGTTTGAATACTTCGGAATGGTTCTGTAATTGCAACTCACTTTAAAACACAAGAGAATACACATATTATATACTATTAACATTTTTATGAATGCAACAGTGCACAGCAATGCGTTCGCGTTTCGCGCGCTAGTGCGAAAGCTCATTTAAGTGGAGAGATATCTCACACTTTCTTCGTTCAATGTCATACTTCTGTTAAAAACTTGTGCTTCTCGAGTGTTATATCTTCGAGACACGTCAAGGCTTTTCCCGAGATCGCCACTGCGCCTGCGCCGTAGATGGAACACCGCGCCGGGTTTGCTCCAGTCCGCCATAAGCCACCGTTGTTCCCCTCCTTCCCCTGCAGCCCCGCGGCAGCCTAGGACGCCGTTTCCTCGGTCGCATTCTCCCGAGTGTGCTCCCGCAGGCTTTCACGAAAGAAAGGCGGACGGACCGGCAATCGCAGATTCCGAATGGCGCGTGTTTTGAAATAACATGTTTCGGGAATGCTCTGAGAGGACTTGTATTCTCCTCTTGTTAAGAGATGTTTAAGAGAAATGGCACCAAATTAATTTGGGTGTGCACATGCGAACGTGCGAATACCCACGAGCCGCCACTGGTTGTATGTGAACAAACCTAGCGCCTAAACCGTGCGTACGATTTTTTCCAAATCGAAGAAATCCCTGTCATTTTTGCATGAACTGAAGCTACGCGATTTTGAAAAACATTTATTAATTTTTGGGGGTACTTTATATAAAGTTCAAGGAACATTTTCAAAATTTTCTCCATAACGGCCTACAATTTTTTCTTTAGATGTCTTGTAAGAATAGAGCTATGCACTTGTGTACAATGTGGTATAGTTCCGATTTTCAGAATTAGCTCTAAACATAAGGATATTTATTGTACAAAATGTGAATTTTTTTCGAGTTGGTCGTGCAACCAGTGCTGAGTCATTTAAAATGGATTGACCCATCAAATACAGGATTAAGAGCAATCTCTTTCATGTGGTTGTGTTTTGGGGTAGTTTTGGAGCATACCAAGAAATTGCATTAAAATATTATTTTCAAGTTATTGTAATCACTTAATATATGCATGTCGAAGACCGGAAGGCCTTCGACACGCGTAGCGAAGCGTAAACTATATCTACATAGTGTAGGAAATAAAATGAAAAAAGTCAAAAGTAATACAATAACAGTAAATAAAATTAAAAAGTACAACAACTAAATAAATGATTAAATGTGAAGTAAGCAAGGCATTTCATACACAAAAATGAATGTTGAAAAATGTAATTTTCCATCTTCGGAAACAAAACCATTCAGGGTATTGAAATGAATTGGGGATAATGGACAGTAAGATCACCCAACCGCCTACACCTCCCCCTGTTCCATTTTGTATTCGCCTTCGTTCGGGCGAATGCGCGCTTTTTTGGAGGGGGAGGGCGCGTCTTTGCCGTCCCTAGAAACCCCTCTACCCCGTCCTACTCGCAAGAGGGTTTTGCACACAAACCTTCGTGATACGGGAAACTACGAACACATGCCCCGAAGAAAATCAGGCTTCGTGGGATTTCGTTCATGGCCATTTACCTCCGGATTGTGAGAGCAGACGTCGTATGGGTCAAAAAATTGCCACGAATCCCTGGCTCGTTCTTGCTGCCCTCCATTCCCTTTCTTTCTTCTCTCTTTAATTGGTATTCTCCCTCGCTATCTGCCTTCACACCACATTGCTTCTCTTTGATCTCCATTTTCCCCGCTTTTCTTCTTTTCCTCCCCTTTTCTTTTTTTTTTTTTTTTTTTTTTTATTCTATTGTCCATTATCTTCCCCCATTACTCATGTATTTACACTCTCTTATTCTTGTTCAACTACCCCTCTTTTTCTTCCACTCTTATCGTCTCTTCTGCCACCGTTACTTCCTGCCACCACTGACACGAATTACACTAAAGTATTCTCTTTCTTTTAGTAGTAGAGGCAGTTGCCTTTGTCATCACCGTCGCCATGCCACCTCCCTGTTGCCAGCACCATCTTGCTTACGGCTCCAGCGCGCAATCGAAGTTCCTGCATTCTGGCGGATTCCGAACGTGTCGATACCGGTTGCTCTGCGAGAGGTAGAGGACTATAACGATTTTCAACTTACGATATTCAATCGAGACTGGAGTTACAGCAGGATCTCTGAGGAATCCAATCTATTTTATTCTGTTTTTAATGCTCACCGTGTCCCTCCAAAACATAACTTTAAATTAGCATATTCAGAGGCTGTAGAGGAAAGCAGGAAAAAAGCTGAAATTAATAAATAAAAAATTAAGTTAATATTTGATGAATATCCAAACTTCTATTATACGAGCACTACAAATCAGTGAGGGAGAGAAAAGTAATATTACGGACGGCGATAAACATAGTACTGGTGAGCACTCAAAGAGTATCTTAAGCAACAGAAACAAGAGATATACTAGGAAGAAAGAAGCCGAGGTGCGCGACCGAGAACGGGGAGTGCACGAACCCCCCGGGAGGGGGGGGGCAGGAAGAGGTAGGATGGCTACGAAGCGTGGGAGGCTATTGTGTGGCAGAGCGGAATGGAAGCTGAAAGGTGCAGATTTAGTGTGCTGCAAGGCGTCCGTTGTGCTTACCAACACCTTCTCCCAGTGGCGGCTGGTGCTCCAACAGACTGGATAATGCTCCTCCATCGAATGACGGAAAATTCAAATTATTAAAAATGTAAGCAATTAAAGTAAATGAATTAAAACTAAGTTAAATAAAAGTATATATTGAAACATTACCTACATAATTTTAAGTATTGTTTCCGTCTCAGGTATATACACCTTCCGCACACGTGGTTCACGCTTTGATTTCGTCTGGGCACTTAAGTTCGACTCCAGCACATTGCAACAAGCACTATTGCTTCAACACGTTTCACACAAATAAAATTATGTTTCGAAAATTTCACTATCCTGGTATACTTTGTAATAAAGATCCTTCCGTACTCACGCTCGTATTCCCGCCAGCACTCGCCGACTGTAACTGCAGGCTGCTGCAGGCGTAAATATGCATCCACCGTGAGAGGCAAAATCAGACTTCCAGAGTACAAATCATTCTTTACACAAAGAATTCATCTAGTGTACATTTTGAATCAATAAATCCAATATCAAATGGAAACAAATTCTCTAAACATTATAAATATTCCATGAATTACCGTCAATAATTTACTGAATATGTGTACTTTCAATAACATGCAAAATTCATAATTTGTTAAGTTGCAGCTAGTCAGACGAAGGCAGAATATTGGTATTCCCCTCAGACTCCTTAGACCACCACGCAGCGTTCTACGGGGCTCCCCCCTCCCACCTATTTGGTTGCAACGCCAAAACCGCATGTTCCCCGTATTAAATCGAATGGCCGAAGAAGAAACACAGTAAACCCAGGAAATCTGCGAAGAAAGTGGAGCAATACCTGGCAAGGCCCCAGACACCGGAGAGACCGTCAGTTGGATGCGTTTCAAAATGATTTCATTTACGTCGATAGTGCTGCAATATCTTGAATATTGAATGTCATTAAAAGGAAAATGTATTGTCACGGTGCCCGCTACTACCTCTCATTTTATTTTTCCACCTATTTAATTAAATTGGTTGCCCAGCTCGCTTTTGATTGTATAATTGAGTGCTGTTATACTTACTATTTCAGGGTTGCGTCTGTTTCTTTCTTATGGGCTGAAAATAAACAGCTCAAACGAAACTCCGGCTGAAGAATACCTCTATTTATGCAGGAATTACCAATTTGCTGGTTAACTAATGTTGAATAACACCGTCTTTACTGAATTAACATTCCAGTCACATGAAGTGTCGCTGATATGTATTTACTTTTATTTCTCTTGCTTTTCTAATTAAATTTTATCAAAACTGTATTGTTATTTAAATGTATTATTCTATCCAATGATGGCATCGAAAATTTATAATAATTAATTTTTAAAATCTTTCTGTTTTAATATAACTACTAGGACATTCTTGCCTTTACTTACTAACGCAAACCTTTTTATTCTTAATACAACACTTTCCTGGTGTTAAAACTGCCCTCTTGGCGATGAGTGATATAATGCGTCTATTAAGAGACGTCATTCCACCGTTTCTTGAAGTTCCACATTATTTTCGTATCTGCAAATGGTTTTCCACCGTCCGCGTCCTATTTGGCTTGCTTTCTGATGAGTAATTATATCCATTCGCGACTAACATTTCGCATATTAAATTACGTTCCGTTCTGTCTGTTAAACGTTCTCTAATCTTACTAATATTATTTTTAAACATTTGCGATTAATATTTCGCCTATTAAATCAAGTTCCGCTCTAACCTCAAACTCTCTACTGCTCGCGGATATACATCCTTCTTCTCCCAGATCGAGACATAATCTGATAAAATACTTTTTTTTTTCACATGTTCTCATTGTTTATACCTGACTCCGATGCTACTTTGTCCTCTGCAACTGTGTTATCTGAGTTCTCTTGTCTACCGTAACAATGTCTTTTTTATAAAATACAATTTATTAAAATATTTTTCTAATATTTTAAATATATGTGTGAACTCGTTTTTCTTGGTGTTTACTGAAGCCTTACGTTCCCAACGTGTCACTTCTATGCATATTTCTTCATATTTTCCCTTTCTGTGTATTATATTTTATAGACATAATTTTTATATTTAATGCAAAAATCCTCTAGGTATTTTGACCTATCACAAATTATATTCCTAAAATATTACTAGATTTTTTTTTATTATTGGGGAGTTTGACAACCGTGTAACCTAAGCACGAGCCGCCATTGCTCTCTCGTGTGCAGTGAGTAGTGATGGCAAATTTCATCAAAACATCGATATGTGGATATTTAGATACATCACCAAAAGGTTTTCGAGGTCGATAAAATCATCGACAAAAACATCCATTTTTAAATGGATATTCTCCTTTCCTGTTTCCATTCTTAATTAGAGGACTTCATTGAAATACCGGTATATATTATTGTTTGGTCACGTATAAGTGATATCTTATGAGTAATGTTTATAAGTAAAAAGGAAAAAAAAATGTTTTAAACACTTTATAAAAAAACCCAATTTAATAAAAATTTTTAAATTTTAAAACAGTTTAACGATATTACCACATAGAAAATCTTCGAAAAAGATGACAAACTTTTTTTAAAACATGGATGTTTCTGAAAACTACAATCTAAAAAACGAAATCGAAACATTGATATTAATGTATCGAAGTTTCTCATGGAAAATGTCGATGATTTAAAAATATCGATTTTTTGGGGGGCGTGGGGTATCCATAGCCACGAGTTTGGTGGAAAGAGATGGCTCTAGCGCATTGTATCCAACTTCCGTCAATGAGCTTCAGGTGCCAATTTGCGTCATAATATTAGCGGGAATTTTAAATGTCAAATGGAATTTAATTATCACCTTGTAAATCATTGAAACAGATGTATGAAGAGATGTATGAAACAGATGACGATTTTTAAGAATATTGCATCTTTTATGCACCTTCATCGTGTTATTTTGTTGGTCATTGAAAATTGTCAGTCTGCCACTTTCAAAATGTTTATCTGCACTTTCATCTCCATAATATCGGCGACTAGCGTCTGGTCTGGTCTGCAATAGATCGAACAGCCGGTGTTGTGGTCACGTGGTTTGCGACGCAAACTGATGCTGCGCAGAACGATAAAAAGTCGGTGCACCGGAGGAGCCCACCCCTCTCTTTTCACCATGGCCGTGAGTACGAGCGAACTGTGCTCGCAGTGGGCTGCTTCACAGTTTACTTGAGTTTTATCTACCGTGGTAGCTGAAGGTGTATCTCCAAGATGGAATTCGGCACGACTTTTTGCGTCTTTGTTGGTCCTGCCAAAAGACATCGCACGATCGCGACCGCATCAAGCAGTACTGCAGATCAAGCGACACTAACGGCAGTACTGACAATGATTCAAAACGTCGTGCCGAATTCTATCTTGGAGATACTACCCTCAGACGCCACGTTAGAAAAACCCAAGTATAGAGCAGTGACTGGCGGCTCAGCTTCGCCTCTTTGAGGAAGGAAAAGGTGACTTGACATATGCGATAGTGTTCCAGACCAACGTAAGCAGTAAACATGAATATGTAGGTTAAAATTATACTTATTGTAGCTCATTTACTGCAAATACAAAGCAGAATAAATGGTGGAATGAAAATGAAATTAATTAATAAATATTGTTACAGATTTCGATGTTGGACAGGGAATCATGTTTTCAATTATTTCCGAAATATCGCTCATTTTTTCTGAATTAAAATGTATGAGCTACATTAAACTTCAATCGCTTGCTGAATTTGCTACAGATATTAATAATACATAAAATATGCCCGTTATTTCCACTGGTGCCACTTTGCTCCTTGCACTTTTCATTGCCACGTTTTTAATACGTACGTACATATGTACTTACATACTTAAGTACACATACATACTACATTCTTACGTACGCTTTTAGCTACCATCTAGGGTATTTTGCGTTAATAGTCGTGGTGCTCGCGCGAAATCTTCTCATGGAATGTGGAGGGTTTTGAGAGACGAGAGGGGGGGGGGCTCGAAGAGCTTCGGGTGCGGATTGATTGATTGATTGATTGATTGTTAGTGATTCCGGGCGCGGCAACTTCTGAGGTCATAGTACCGTAAGTGTAGTGCTAGCTTTTTCTTTTTTTCATCGGGAGGTAGCGATGATCTTCCCCCACTGGATGGTGAGATCCGGCGCCGACCTACCGTCGACTAGCGGGGTTTTCCCCAACCAAGAATCTCCCACCAGCGGGGCACCGTCCCAGCCGGGACAAATTCCCGACCGGTCTCCCGGTATTGTGGTAGTGTAGTGTGTATTAGTGTAAGTGTATGGGTGTAAGTGTAAATGTGTAAGGGATGAGGATAGGACAAGGAAGAGAGGAAAGATTTCAAGCAGTCAGTGGCGTTTGTTAGGGTACTGCTCCGGCATTCGCCTAGTGTTGATCGCAGAAACCACAGAAAACCGATGAGAGCAGCCGGCCGCTAGAATTCTCCTCTAGACGGCTGAATTCGACCTAGCTGAAAAGCTAGTGTCGAAAATCCTGCTGCCGTCGGGACTCGAACCGGTCAAAGGCACTGCAGTGACATCAGTTGATGCACTGAGCCACCGTTCCCGGTCGGAAGGTTTGGAGAATTCCAGAGTAAGGCGGTGGGTTCCGGAGAGGCGGCGTCGACCGCCCGGCAGTGACGGTGAAAGGGGTTCCGCGGGGGGCGACGGGGTCAGCGGGGCGCAGGGTCAATCGGGCAATTAGCAGCTGCGTTGCGTGGGCGGGCGCGGCGAGCGCAAGCGCCGTGAGAGCGCGGCGGCGCGGAAATCGCGAGCCGTGACGAAACCGGGCTCCGCAACGGACCTTGAGGAACGCCCGGTGTTGCAACGAGGCGCTTGTTTACATTGGTGTTCGATCCGACGTGGAAGAGAAGATACGGCTGTTGCAAACGCCGCCAGGTTCGTTCGGCTCTCTTCATCATCGGTACTATAAACGTGTTGAAATCGTATGTGCGATAATAATAAAGTTTCTTCTTTTACTTTCATGAAACAGAGAATGCGTAATCGGATATTAAATCTAAAATCACGTACTAGTCCAATGTCAGGTTGTTAAATGTTCTGCTTGTCCGTCAGAATTACGGGCCACTCATTGTTCACAAATGTTGCAAATTTCCTCCCGAGTCGCCCTGACCAACAGCGCTTAGAGTTTTGGATGTGCGCAAGATGTCTCGGTGATCTGCAGTCTGCAACGAAATTGCTTATGCTCTGTGATGTAGGTGTGGTTTCCATCTGAAATTTTTAGATTAGTATATCATCTAGTATATTAGCACCACGAATCAGCAAGGCAGACAAGAGTAAGGTTATGCTGGAAAACTCATTAGTAACATAAGTGTCATCTAAATCACGAAAAAGTGACGCACTACTAATGTAGATTCTTAGGACTTCAATAATTCGATAGACTTAATAACACATCTCAATGGTTAGGTAATTACACGTTTTATTAAAATATTTTACTTTCGTAATTCTTTTTATCTTGCTTGCAATCGAACTCGAATCAAAAAAGTATTGAGATGTATTGCGTTACCATGAAACAAATTGTAAGAATTTTTTGCAGGAAAAATAAAATATGCAAATTAAAATATTTTAAAACAGTTAATTTTAACAGAGAATCCCTTTTTTGTTTACTCCCGTGTTTCAAACAAGAAATTGTGACACCATATTTGACAACTTGGCTATGCACATTCTCATCGTTTATTTTAAATATTAACAACTTTTAATTGGTTTATAAAATTTGTTTTACTAAATCATAAATGAGATGCCTTGATTGATTACATTACAGATTTCTACACAGGGTTTGGGGGATTTTGTATGAACCCACAAATCAATTTGAATTAAAAATGTATTGGCTAATTAGTAATTTATATTACCTCTTTGTTTTTGAATTACTTGAATTCAATTGGTTTGTAGTAAATAATTTCGTGAAACTTATATTTAACAATCATTTTAGAAAACAATTCACATCTATAAATATCTAGCGGCCGGCTGCTCTGATTGGTAGTTTTCCGTGGTTTCTCCGATCAACACCAGGCGAATGCCGGAGCAGTACCCTAACAAACGGGCCACGGACCGCGCGCAATCTGTCCTTCCTCTTCCTTGTTCTATTCTCTCCCCTTACACACACACTTACACTAACATTCACTACACTACCACATATTCCGGGAGACTGGTCGGGAGGTTACAGCTTGTTCCGGCTGGGGCGGTACCCCGCTGGTGGGAGAGTCCTGGTTAGGGGGAAACCCCACTAGTCGACGGTATGTCGGCGTCGGATCTCGCCATCCAGCGGGAGAAGATCACCGCCATCTCCCGAGAAAAAACATGCACTACACTAACGGGACTAATGACCGAAGCAGTTGACGCGCCCGGAAACACGAAAAAATCAATCAATCAATCTATATCTTACTTAATATCTACTTATTCTGCGAGGCTTAAATACTTTTCATGACAGTGAACTTAAGAATAACAAAATCTAAAATACATTTAGTAAAAAACCCTAAAGAAAAAATCTCTTTACAAGTATTTACTGATCAACCTCTGTCTTCTTTAATCTATTTGTATAGCGATTTTCTAGTGTTAGTATCTCGTCAACTATGCAGAGATATAAGCAGAACATGAACTTCATCATTGAAGAGTTCATCTACGTAGAGTTAGTAATTCGGTGTTTGGTGTAACGTTGAAGTGAAAGTGACCTCGTAAATAAAAACTGTGCTAAGTATACATTTAAAAATGCAACGAGAACAGCGTTCCCAGAATGCAGAATTGCTTGATTGCTCATGTTCATTAACTGGCTGCAAAGCCGCATTAGTTGATGTTTCAACACACCCAACCAATTGCTGCATTTCACGTTCAAGATTAGTCTCATTAATAAGAAACTTTTTTCCTGTTATGTAATTCCTGAAAGTTCAAACAAGCCTAATTCGAAGCTTCAACATTTAATGGCTCGTGAAGATTAAAAGCGGTCTGAAACATAGGAAATTAAAATAAATCATTCCGATACTGGAATAGTTCAGTTTCCCGCATTTGATTTCCTTTTGGAGTACCACGATTTTATTCAATGCGTTGTCTAATATCCAGTTGCTGCGACGGGTGCTGCTTTCTTTCCAGGGTTCGCGTGGAAATGTTTGTATACATAAAACCCTTCTACTTTCAGTACTGAAGGTTTAACCAGCTTAGGGTTAGAGGATGTAAGGATTTCTCTTCTTTCAGCTGTTTTTCCAGTATCCCGCCTCTTCCATGGGCCTATGTATAAAGAATGTAACTGGTATCTCAGTTGTCGTAAGTCTAGACCTGGGGAGAAGATGGCGTGGCAAGCGTCATGCTTCAACCGGATACTTTAATAAATGTTACAAATCGATAGTTTGAAATGCAGACAGAAGACAGTTGACAATGGATAGGACGGCTACTCAAAGCAGGGGCCGCCGGTAGGTTGTGAATTAGGAGGGGCGGCATGTATGTTCGAACTATCACACACACAGCAAACAAAACAGTAATTTATAAAATAAGATGAAAGGGTCGGTATTCTTAGCTTATTTAATAGGGAACAAAACCCTAATAACGGTACACTGCCCCAACCCAACTACCAGAACCCCTAATCTTCCTCAACCTTCCATTGACTCGCATGTACCAGCTACTGATGGACTCGCGATAGTCCACGATGCAACCCATTCCAAAAACAATTATCTTTCGCTTAATCAGGCACTCAAAATTAAATTCGTCCTGAAAAATTGAGCTGGTGGAATACACAAATTAAACGAGTCGATTTATTGCAAATTAAATACTTTCTGCAACTTTTCCCAAGTTTTTCCCGGGAAGGGCGTCGTCCTAGAGCCCTGAAGAGCAGTCGCCACTGCTTAAAAGGGTTTAATGAGGTCGTCTTAGCAGTGCAGACCTGGGCGGCGCGCAGAGCTCCAGCAAGCCGAAGGGCGCGGTGAAAAAACGCCATTAAATGAAACTTCTCTTAAGTTTCTCGAAAGTACCTCCAAAGGGTGAAAAACAGGGTATTTATGAGGTTTTGTGGCACGCATAAACCACTTTAAACCCGATTTTTAGATGTTTTTAGATTGAAAACTAACATTTTTTCGCAGTCATTGAATTCGGTTTTTTCAATACCGCCTGATATTGTAATGAATCCGTTATTTAATGGCAAGGCCTGCTGAAGCATAGAATAAGTGAGATAGTTATGGTGGTCATGACAACTGATGTCGCAAGTTCGAAGTTGAAAATCAACAAGGAGAACATGTCGAGATCTTGTAAAGTACAGATTCTAAAAATTGATATGAGCTTATTAATAAAGAGTGTTTATATCTTAAAATTTATTTGATACAGACGATTGAGAACACTGTTATATGTGGATATAAAAGGTTTGGACTATCAAAGAAGTAATTTGATTACGAACATGAACGGACGCTAACGGAAGTTCAACTCACGTAAGATTTTACAAACGCAGTTAAAATGTAAATCGTAATCTTCAAGACATTATTTTTATAACTATTTGATCGTTTTGCTTATAATTTTAATTAATTCACTTTCGTTATTTACATTCAAGAATTCAGTTAATTTATTATTCAAATATTTTTTCTTCGTGTATTAATCATTGTTCGTTTCAATTAGAAGTTTAATTAATTCACCTTTGTTGTTTGTTCACGCTCAAGAATTCATTAATTTAAGTTGCAATAACAGATTGCGGATTGGAAGGAGCAGAAGACTTCAAATAGTAGAGTGTGTAGTGTATTTCAATGTTATGTTTTGTTAATGAATGGTTATTTGCCTCAAATTAACTTTGGATGTTTGTTATTCAATATTTCCAGTAAGATTGTTATACTTTATAATATACAGTGTATACTGTATTTTTATCAACCCTAAATCTTTTTATTGACTATATATTTTTTCCTATCATTACTTTCCTTTACAAATTTTAATTTTATAAATAAAAAAATTAATACAATATACATGGTTACAGGAGAAGGACCCATAAATGTAATATATTTAATACAGTAACCAAGATCAGATCCTTTTCTCTTTTTCTTTTCACTTCCCTTTCATACAATATATTTCTTCTTCTTTTTCTTCTTCTTTTGTAAGTAATATTTATTTAACTACTATTCACATTTGATTTAATATTTCTGACTCCTATCTGTTTACCATTTCCTTTCAGCTTATAATTACGTGTTCTCGTTACTCCTTCTCCTTTCCCACCGTTACCACAATACCCTTTCATTCTTCCTGTCTCGTCTAAATTTCTTCTCACTTTTAGTACCTCTTTGTCATGTCGTTTCACATTAGGCTAGAGTTGACTGCTGCGTCACTCTTTGTTCTACATAGTCCTGACGACTCTGCCACGATCTAGAATGTTTGGAAGCGAACGTTAGAAGTTGAAGGTTTTTGAGCTCCGTCAATCTCTGGGCGGCCGTGTACCATTTGTGAGCCTTCAGCGATACGATCAGCGAGATCGGCTTGATTCGGGCGACAATTGACAAGGCTTTGTCACGATCGCATGTTGCGTAAGTCTGCAAAAGCAGGTTATTGCCTTGAATCATGCTGCGTCAGGCGTCATGTGAAAGGTTATTCTGGTATTATAAATAGTATATTTAAACGTAATGCGTTTTAGATGTATTTTCTGTTTCTAATTTTTAAGAATTTATAGTATTGTATCCTATTTCTCCTTTTCCTGAATGTTGGAAAAGGGTTAAAAGAAAAACAAATCCTACAAATACAAAAGAGTATATTGTAGAAAAACTTTATATTTTTTACCGAAGGGTTCTGTTGGTACAGTTAACGCGATACTTGAGTGAGCCATTACTTAGTCTCTGCCTTTGACTTTGTGTAAAGCGAAGGTGATTGAAATATGCTCTCCGTTGCAATGGTATCTTTGCCCCAACAATTATTTCATAATTAAAGTTGTAAGATATGAAGTAAGAAAACTGTATTTTCGACATGAACCTTATAACAGTTCATATTTTAATATTTTACGGATCTTATAACTGTATATCCATCAAGAAACACCAGTTCTTTTTTTATTTAAAAAAAGCGTGAAGTCAAACGATATTTTTACTCATGCAGTGACATTTCTTAAATTATAACTGCATGGAGAATTCGAAGAAATTTGACGTATCTAAAATGTACATTTAACTGAGAATTATACAAGGCTAATTAAAAGGTGCAATTCTTTTCAGCAAGTCACCCTCCTTGGCAGCCAATATCTACCTTCCTCCTTGGCAACCACTTGGCCCCTTCTGTCAAATAGCCACCTTGGACTATTTGACAGAAGGTTGTAATCATGAAATTGTCTTAATCATTTCAAAACACACTCATGGACACAAGCAAAGTTATTATTTAACGTTTCGCTTAGAGCTAAAATTACAGCGGCCGTTCTATAGGATTACAATGAGAAATTCAATTTCAAATTATCCAAATGTATTCCAAGAAACTTCAAATTGAACACTAAATACAAACAGTAGTTTTAATAATGTGTAAGAGGAACCTGTGAATTATATAATTATTGGAATTATCCTATATATTGAATTATTTTGTCAAGAAATGCGAGTATTATCGTGCGAGTAGCACCCTGGTATTCAGTTGTATTGTAAGTTAGAGTAGGAGAGTTAAATAAACCGGAAAGACGTAGAAGTTGTTGCATTTTGTAATGGAAACATAAAAAAATGACGTAAACGCAAAAGAATTGACACATATATCTCTTGTCCATGCAATTATAGAAAAAGGAGTGACTTGCTGGGATATCACTTTCTCAAAAAGAAAATCTAGATATAGTAAATGAGCTTATAAGTTTACGTATGGGCAAAACGACAAAACATAGAAGTTCCCAGATTATATCATACCAGAAAAATACCGGGCGATGCCCGGATTTTCTTCATATCCAATCTTGTGAAATAGGAAGAAAAAAATTTAATTAGTGTGATGTTTAAGATTACAAATTTTAATGTAATTGCTTCAAATTTTAATGAAATTTTTACCGTTGTAAAAATTTTAATGAAATTTGACCGTAAAAAAAGAACGAAAATTAATTTTCGTTAATTGCATTAGATACAACGTTTTTATCTCACGCACTGCTACTGGTCTTTTGTGAATCTATTAGGTACCAGTTTTGCCACACCGCTTCTGGCCTCGGGCGGAATATATTAGAAACCAATCTCCTCTTAGTGACATGCGAAAAATAATGAACGTGGTGCATTTACCAACATATTATTTAGATTATTTATTTTCTGCATTTGTTTTGAATTAATCTTTACCAAACATTGCAAGGACACTGCCACAATTTTGTGGAAAAGTATGTAAAAAAGTATTTTATCTGTTCATACACTACATTTTATGGCATCAATGTCGATTGCATGTCGTTGAATTCACTTTTATTAGTTTAGATTTCGGAAATCAGTGGCACATTCAACCCTCAACACAATTGTACATGGTACATAACTAGGAAACGTTGAATTTTAGAGTCTTAACAACACGTTTTCTGGTCTCCGTAAAGGGAACGAGTTAATTTTTTGTGCCTTAGACTAAAGAAAGAGACCTGGGGGATCTATCTCGTTTTTGAAACTCCGTTACCCTCACTAGTTGCCAGGTACTCTGGATTTGTATTGCAGTGTGAACATATTTTTACTTTTAAAACAATGATTTAAAATTTTCTGTTTTTCGCAATTTTCTACGAAAAATCTTTTGAGCCCTTGTAATAATTTTTTTGAGGTTTCTGCTCTTCTGGATACTTCTCGTTTCATCAGTCTAAGTAATTTGTTAAATAAACAGTTTACTTACAGTATTTAGCGACAAAAATACTGACTAGGGTTGTATAGTAAAACCTGCCTAAGGCGGAATCTCTGTAAGACAGAATCCTGTTATTTCGGACAAAAGGTCTCCGAAAGAAACTAATTTAAACATGAAAATGACTTCTGTAAGCTGGAAACCTGTCTAACGTGGAAACGGAATGATTTTTAGAGAACGCAAAGTGATTATTCCCTAAGAAGGAAATTATTATTTTTATTTCCGTCACTGTCTTTGAAAAGGTATAGTGCAAAGAGTCACGCGCTGAGTCAATAGAGTGAAAAGGAGGCAAAGGAGCCGTCATGTTTCTTTTACTGTAATAGGTTTTATAGGGTGGAAATAGGTGGAGGGTTAGAGCGCTTTTTCTGCACTCTGATACTTACGAGAACAGTAATGCGAATTCAAGATATTATTCAGGCATGTAAAACCGAATTCCTCTCGTTGTTAATATTAGAAATAACAACCAAACCGTTAGAGTGAATGAACGGGGAGTAATGGATAGTGAAATTTGTTGGTAAACGCAATGAACACCCCTCGGCATACTGTGGGTAAAGGAAAATCGGATATATGCTGTATTATAGACCCCATCTTGGTCTACTTGAGAAAGATAATTAAGAAAACATTTTTCAGATTTCGCTGAGAAAATTTTGAAAACACCATACACTTACAATAAAGCTAGTAGCAGCCGCGTTTTTTAACAAAGGAACATCGAATTCGGTTGAACAGCACTTCATGAGTGTTTAATTTTGGTATAAATGGTCTACTGCTACCAGGAGCGGTGGCTCAATGCATCAACTGATGTTACAGCCGTGCCTCTGACCGGGAGGTCCTAGGTTCGAGACCCGACGGCTGCAGGATTTTTGATACTAGCTTGTATCCTAGGTCGAATTCAGTCGCTGTTTGGAGGAGAATTGTAACGGCCGGCTGCTCTGATCGGTAGTTTTCCATGGTTTCTCCGATCAACACCAGGCGAATGCCGGAGCAGTACCCTAACAAACGGACCGCGCGCGATCTTTCCTTCCTTTTCCTTGTCCTATCCTCTCCCCTTACCCCACACACACACACACACACTTACACTAACATGCACAACACTACCACACATTCCGGGACACCGGTATGGAGCTTAGAGCTTCTCCCGGCTGGGGCGGTGTCCCGCTGGTGTGCGAGTCTTGGTTTGGGGGGAAACCCCTCTAGCCGACGGTAGGTCGGCGCCGGATCTCGCTGTCCAGCGGGAGAAATCACGGCCATCTCCCGAGGGGGAAACATGCAGGACTTACAGGACTAATGACCTCAGTAGTTGACGCACCCGGAATCACTAATCGATCTAATGTATTGTGTGCGGATGCAGCCAGCTGCAGGCGGCTGGCGCTGCGCGTGGCCGCCACCCGGCCAGGGCACGCGCGCACGCGTGGGTGCGGCGGGCGCACGTAACCGGGGTCAAAGCCCCGCACGAGAATTTCGCGGCGCGGCGCTCCGCTTCGCGGCGGCCGGGGTTAGGTAAGCGGGCGCGGGCGCAGGCGCGGGCGCCGACGCGCGGCTGGGCTGGGCTGGGTGCGGGCGGGATGCGAGTGGCGGGCGCCGATCGCAGGGCCCGCTTCTCCGCCGCCACGCCCGCGCACGCGCCCCGCCGCCGCCGCCCGCCCTGGGCGCGGCCCACCCTTGCGTCCGTATTAGGAGAACGTGCGCGGCCCTTCCTGCTTGCCGCTCCCGCGCTCACGAGGCGTCCTCGCTGCTGGCGTTTGCTTTGTTGGCCTGGCCTCTGGTTCTGCCTCTTTACCGTTCCTCCCTTTCTTTTTTTTTTCTTTTATATTCGCCTCTGTCTGCTCTTGCCTATGTTCGTTTCTGTATCTGTCGTTCACTCCCTTCTCTCCTTTTCCCCCCCCTGTCTCTGTCTCACTCTTTGTCTCTCTCGCTAAGTCGGAGAACGTGTTTGCCGATTCTTTATGCCCTTCTGAAAGGTTTTGGTTTCCTTTGTCCAGCAATAGCTTTTTTCTTCTTTTTTAATATCCTTGCTCCTGCGAGGTTGCCCCCCTCTCTCTCTCCCTCTCCTGTTCATTTTCCTTTGCTATTTCCATCTCTTTCTTTAGTTACATCTTTTTTCTTGTTTTGTCTTTCTCGTTTCCTTTTTTTTTCCCTTTTTTTTTCGTTCTCCTTTTCTCTTTATTATTTATATACATTTGTACAGCATCTTCAAGATTCCTTTTCTCTGTTTTTCTGACCTCTCTATTTGTTTCCTTTCTCTTTTCCGCTGTTCCTTCCTCTCCTCTTCACACACATAGACACACTTCACGCACTATTTAATGCACCGCCTTAAAGTTTACCATTCTCCATAGGTTTTGTCTTCTTAGTATCTTCCGTGTTTGCCTTCAACCCAAGTAATAAGAGCATTTCTGGCATAAGTAATTCATCTTATTTACACTCGCTTCAAAACATAAAACTTTCCGACTTTCCAACTTAAAAGTGCTTCATTTGCCCCAGTTCTGTCACGGAACAAAAAACAGTGTTCATTTTTATTTGTAAAATGCTGTTACGTGTGAGAAACTTCAAAATTAGATGAAAGTAGAGCAAGACCGCTATTTCTGCATAAATGTTTGTTGTTGTTTTTTTGTTACGCCGAAGATACTTTGTAGAAGGCAGAAATCTCAGATTGCGTTAAGCAAATTGAAAGACGTAACGATATCGTAACGATAGTAACGATATCGTAACGTATGTAACGATATCAATGATATCTAATATCGTAAACAAGTATCGTAACGTAAACTAGAACTCGAAAGGACCGGATATGAGAATAGCAAAATTGAAAAAGTTTGAAAATCTTTAATGAAATTATTTTGATTTGCGTTTAAATTCAGATCAACATCATGCAAACATCTGATCGCAATATGTCAGTCATTAATGAACATTTCACAACTAATATTTTCGTAACAAAAGTAATTCTCACATCCAAAAATTGTGTTTCATACTGGGGGAGTTCGTAGACCTCTGATCTTCATTTCACAAAAACGTACTTGAAAGAGCGGGGCGGCTGTTAACTACTCTCATGCGTTTCTCCAGTCCCGGAGGGTCTTAATTTCTCATTACATGACAGGAGAAATAGAGATCGTCAGTTTGAAAGGAACTTCTTTCAGCTGGTGGTTTAATTCATTATAGCAATTCAGTTTGTATTGCTTGTTTTTTGCTATTAAGTTTTTTAATAAGACTACATGTGAGAATGAAGCATAACGAGAGGCATTCGTTGTAAATATCATGGTTATGTAAAAGCTGTAAAAAGTATTCCTATGCTTTCACACAATGAAAGGGACTGTTCAAAAGAAATGTATTCGAGTGTCAGGCTCACACTTCGTCTCAATTTAGAGAGGGGTTTCTGAATTTAGAAAGAGGGGGGTCGAAAGAGGATTTCAGGAGAGGCGTTACAAGCAACCAAATGACAGAACATCAGACAAACACTTCAGACCTTCAGAATTATGAACCAAACTTTCCATTATTAACGACATTCTTAATGACACACACAATTTTCCATTAAATTTGACAAGCATATTGAAAAACTTGAATCGAAAGCTTTTTGCATCCTTGAAACAGAATCCTTGGAACGTTATTTTCCTGATATTTCTTCAGATACCTTGCAATTTCACTTAACACAGGCATCCGTTAAAAATCGAAATACACATGTTCCCGATTGTCTTCTAGTGTAGGAAATCAACCCAAAATGACATTCTCAGGCGTAAGGGGAATTCCCAAACTTGATTGTGAAAGATTTTTATCGATACTTTTCCTTGTGAATCCATTACTTGCTGCGGAAGCTACTAGATAATTGGCGAACTTTAAATCAGTGGGTGAATCGGTTTTCTTATGCCGTCTTCCATGAAATCAAATTATCGAGCATGATTAAAGGTTGAGAGATTTGAGGTGTGCATTATCGCAGTTTCAACCAAACATTTAACAAACTTGTTAAGGAAACACAGCGCCACTGCTGGTGTTAAGCGTGTTATTCAATATTAGAAACAAATAATTTAACTTGAAAATTGAACTGCAGTGAAGAAAGTATCCTTTGCAACGTGAGCCTACTAAGAACTGTTGGTTAAAACATTTTACCTTGTCACCTCATTACTAACGTCAGCATACACGCGCAAGAGGTGTCAAGAGGTTTCTTGACTGCGATAGATATTACGATTCCCTAAGTTAAAAAGTCCACTAAGGATTCTGTGAAGAATCGAAACCGCTTCTCAAACCTTCAAATTAACCCCGACCACCTCTGTGACGATATTTCAAGAACATAGCTCTTCATGTGTTTTGATTATACCACCCTTGGTGCACTTAAATTTTAAGAAAGGCAAATATTTGATAACAAACGTCGAAAATGTTATTTTCATAAATCGTAATTGCTTAGAATGCAGTATTAAGTTATTGGGTTATTGGGTATTTGGGTTATTGGGTTATTGGGTATTAAGTTATCTGAATGTGTCGATCAAATATTGAACTCCTCAGAACATCACAAATGTTGCTTTTTTAATATATGATCTAGAGCCATGTTGCCATTAATTATTAAGAAATCAATTTCTAAACAACACAAACGTATGAAATTCATGTGCAACACAAATAAATTTCTGAAAACATATTTGTGAGGATTCGTGTACTTTGGTCTGCAAGTACTTGTATGTTCTTTGGGTCCTCTTCATTTCTTTTGATACTGTTGCATATAAATATCAAAAACAATCTGCGTATCCCTTACGAACAAATTTTATTGATTCAACCAAAAACAATGAATAAAATTACTTTTCCTTTTCCAGGTAGTTCAAATCTTAAACAAATAAAAAATAAAATGATGCTCTCAGAATAATGTTTATAATATAAAAAAAAAAAACGTAAACAGCTAAAATCCATTCTTCAAGCATAAGAAGTGAATGTTTTTACAAATTTTACGAAATTCTGGGCTTATAAAGAGAATTAAGTACAGGTTTTGTAGAAACTGCATATGAATTAGGCTTAAGTAAATTTTCGGAAGAATAATGACTGCATGGCACTGTACAAGTTACAAATGAGTATGATACACGTAAAACTAATTTCCTTTTTTGTTGCCAAAATGATTTTAGCTGAGATAACTAATATTAAACATTAATAAAACTAGAGAAATAGAGTATAGACGAAAAATGATGCAATTGTGTTTCAGAAGGAAATAAGGAATAATAGGAGCAAAGAGATTACCGTATTTTAAATTAATATGAATTAATTGATACAAGCTTGAAGACACAATTTGCTTGAACATGATTTATTGCAGGGAAAGGTCTTCGATGCCGAGACCAATAATAATCAGCGAAAAATAATTGTTAACCTACCAATCAAACGGAATTTATCCACTTATTAGGTAACAACACTTACAGGTCAGATCAGAATTTGCGCGCAAAATTAAACTAGACTAAACTAAGCCAAAAGGGAGTTACTAGAGGTCATCGCATATAATATGGTGATAGATATCGCTACTTAATGAAGTAAAAATAAAATCTGAACTGCTAGTCTGATTCGGCCGACTATACCAAGTCATGGCGGTTTCTGATCGTGTAAGACTAAACCAGATCAACGCAGAAAGAAACAGCATAGACCAGCATAAAACAATATTTGAATGGCATGATATTACTTTTTACAGTGATGTTGGTGATGTCGATAATGATGAAAATTACTAAATTATAAGATAAGGACCAAGATATTAGATTGATAGAACACAATTGCTAAAAGAGACCTTAGTTGAGTCAAGTAAATCTGACAAACCTAATCAAATAATCAAACAGAAAATCTTGAATTAATAATTTTTCCGCAAATGTGAACACTATTTCGGGGTGTTACGTTTAAAGAAACCAAAATATGTTAATTCCAAATTCCAATAGACTACCGTCTGAAAAATTATTTAATATAGCACATCTACTGTGAGAACATTGTTCGATTTGGGTCTCTCAAAACAATCATCAAATAACTTTGATCTGTGTGGAATACGGATCGATTTTGGCGACTAGGAGCATTGTCCACTGAAATTACGTACTAGTAGTCATCTCTTATACGTGTTCCTAGTACGCCTTTCAGCAACGAATATTTCCCAACACTTATACAATTAAAATAAGGGTAAACGTCTCGCTGAGGAGATTCCTGTCTACGCATTACCCCTTGACATGATTATAATTTGAACTGAATTAGGGCTTGTCTGAATATCTCCAGTACTTTTCAGTCTGAATTATAACCAGTGGCGGATATATAGGGGGTAAAAAGATATTTGCCCCCTCCATGCCAACGATTAACTCTTAAAAATATTTTACTTTTCACGTAGCAATACTAGCATAACCCACTTCCATGATGAAGCAAAAGAAAGAGATAGTAATTAATTGTAGGTGTAACCATCTGCATCATTTTCTTCAGATTGAAGTTTCAGATTTGGGTCAGGCTTGTATAGCTAAGAGCTCTTCATACATATGAGAGAAGACTTTTAACTTTAAAAAATAGTATTTGTAAAAAATATTTTAATATTATATTATAATTTAAAGTAAAAATATTTTCACTGTAGCTAACAATTTTAAAATTACTCAATGGCAATAATTTTTAACGAAAATTTGCTCTTCTACGATTATTTGTTGAATCCGCCACTGATCCCATTTGGTCCGCAAAAGATAAGCCACAGCCGCTCTATTGAGTACCTAGATACAGTGAGTAGCGCATTACTTTGCGCCGCAGATTCCGCCATTTTATGTCCAGTGTTCAGGGGAGTTCGAACTGCGTGTGCTGAAATCCAACAATCTTTTGAAAACGAATATTAACGCACTGAAAACTTTCCGTAACGCCTTCAATATGTATCATTTCTTCTAACCCCCTGAACGCTGTATGGAGGACATCAAAATGGCGGCGGCTGTTCGCACTACACAGGTGGCGCTCCCAGGGTGGTCACTCATTTCCTAGAACAAATATCCCGAACTTTCCCAGTTTTCCAGAGCATTTTTTCACTCAAATTTTTACAATATTTTACACTATTTAAAAAATAAATAAAACAAGCCTGATACTTGTTTGCCAGCTTTCTTATTTCACCGTGATAAGTACAATTTTTTTAAAAAATTCTCAACAAACAAAAATTGAGTCAATGTTTTTTGTTGGACCAATTTATTAAAGTAATAATATCAAATTATATATCTCTCTTAAAAATGTCCCTGATTTTTTTACAATTCTTGCACGTATTCCCTGAGTTATCCCTGACTTTTCAGAGCAATGAAATTCCCTGATATTTCTTCCAGTTTTCCATCTTTTCCTGCAAGTGGCCACCCTGGCTGTCGTATCTAGGAACTCTCCCACTGAGCGCGCGCCGTGCTCTCTATCCAGCGACGGGGGCTGGGGTGGAAGCCGCCGGCGCCGGAGACGGGGTGGGCGTGCTGGAACCGGAGGGGCGGGGTGGTGGGGGGCGGCGGGGCCAGCCATGCAGCCAGCTGCGCGTGGTGGCGGGCGCCAGTGGGCCAGGGCCTGCTGCACCGTGCGCGTAGCCACAGAGAACTGGCCCTCGTGCAGCTTCAAGAACTCCAGCACCTGCAACGAGACGGGCAGGATGTTCACGTGATATGGCTCTGAAACCTGGAAGCGGTCACCGTCTGAAATGGCTCGGTGACAATATTCTTTGCAGCTGTAGCGTCGCCAACCGGGAGGTCCTAGGTTTATGAGAGCACACATTTGGATCGCTTAGCACAAAACAATACAGAAAATAATGCGAAATTTTCTCGTGAAAGGAGATATATTCATCAATATAGAACGATAGTTAACTCCGATTTCGACAAAATGTATACTGGCTTAAGTACATAATTTGAAGTGGCTCTGGACATCAACTGACGTCCCTGACAATATTCGTTGCAGCTGTAGCGTCGCCAACCGGGAGGTCCTAGGTTTATGAGAGCACACATTTGGATCGCTTAGCACAAAACATCGCAGAAAAGAATGCGAAATTTTCTCATGAAAGGAGATATATTCATCAATATAGAACGATAGTTAACTCCGATTTCGACAAAATGTATACCGGCTTAAGTACATAATTTGAAGTGGCTCTGGACATCAACTGACGTCCCTGCAGTGCTTTTAGTTGTTTGTTTCAAAGTTTGATTCAAAGTATTCTAGATTGAGGTACAGATGACAACTGATTTTGGCTACACATTGCTCTACGAAAACGATAATAAAATTGTCTTTATGTGTATTGTCGGTTTGTTAACTAATAATTACAAATTTGCATGACTCTTCCTTAGTTTGAAAGAATGTAATACCCCGGTGGATCCCTGAAGTTTTGAACATTGAAGATTCAATGTTGACAGTCCTGGGTGCTAAGGTGGCTACTACAAGTACCGACCCATGATGTGATAAGAATAACTCATTTAAAACTCTGGGCATGCAGTTTGGTAGCTTTTGTCTTTCATGTATGTCATTATGTCATGAAAGGCCTCGTGTTCTGCCAACCCAGTTGAGAAGAGCTCAAAAGTGTATGTCTGTCTAGCATAGAATCGCGATACTCTGATTTACAGAACGTAACTTGCTTCAGCTGGGAAAATATTAAATACGGTAATGAGATATTAAAACCTCAAATTCTGTAATGTAAGTAATAAATGACACAAGAAAATGAAAAATGTGAAGATAAATGAAAGCGTTAGCATAAGGGAAAGAGACATTTAAAGCGGTAGCCGCAGAACTCAAAACCAAATATCGTAAACTCTATTCTTGCATAAGATATTGAAGTACGAGTCTACAAAGTACTTTGTGTCCTAGAATATTTTTCAGATTATCATTCATTTGTTTTCGAAATGCTAGGAAAGAAAGTACGAAAAGGGTCTGCGGAACTTAGCTATAAACAATACGCCAATTACGTAACTCAAAAAAGAAGTCGTGGAACTTGCTTTTTTGCTCCTACTGTGCTGACAATTACACATGTTTCACTTAATCAATTAATACTCATTTATTGATACCAAGCTTGTCCAACATCTCAAGGAAACGTTTTGTCAGTCGTCGATCTTGTGAACTGTCAATATCGTTCAAGGCGTACAACTTAAAGTGACAGTTGTTAATGAAAGAGAGATAACACTGCAAAAAGGGTAATGAAGTCAAGGCCTTACATTGCAACTTACTACTTCAATTATAATTCATGACGGGCAACTGCGTAATAGCTGTATTAATCACGTTAGTTTGGGAACTGCAAATCAAAAGCTGTCCCAGCCCTGTGGAAACTACTACTTTTTGTGTCGCGCCCTTAGCGTAATACTATGTATAATTGATAGTTAATTCTCCCAAGAAATTTTGAAAAGATAAATGATTATTTAGATAAAATAATATAAGTCGCATTTGCAGGTAAATTTTATGATCGAATAAGATATGAAACAATTTCTCAAGGATTCTTTTTTATGTATTTCAATTTCAGTTCATTGTTATTTATTTTTTATTTCCGTATGTTTAATTATTTATTGCCAAAGCTTGTGGCCTGTAACCATCATTCAAAGCTTATAAAAACGTAAGATGCCCTATGAATTATTTAATTTTCCGACTATTATGATCTATGGGTAGCACAAATGTTAGATTGCCGATGAAATGGGTACAGTGGACCCTCGAAAGAGAAGAAAAGGAGTAGGATCTACAAGAGGACCCTCAATGCACATTCGTTCTCTGGGGGGGGAGTGAGAGAGAGAGAGAGAGAGACAGAGAGACAGAGAGACAGAGAGACAGAGAGAGAGACAGAGAGACAGAGAGAGAGAGACAGACAGAGAGAGAGACAGAAAGAGACAGACAGAGAGAGCAGAGAGAGAGGCAGAGAGAAGAGAAGACAGAGAGACAGAGAGCAAGAGAGACAGAGAAAGAAGACAGAGAGAGACAGAGAGAAGGAGACAGAGAGAGACAGAGAGAGAAGAAGAGAGCAGAGAGAGCAGAGAGACAGAGAGAGACAGAGAGAGAAGGAGCGGGAGAGAGAGAGCAGAGAGAGAGACAGAGAGAGAGGCAGAGAGAGGCAGAGAGAGAAGAGACAGAGAGAGCAGAGAGAGAGAGAGACAGAGAAGAGAGACAAGAGACAGAGACACAGACACAGAGAGACAGAGACAGAGACAGAGACAGAGAGCAGAGACAGAGACAGAAAGACAGAGACAGAGACAGAAGACAGAGACAGAGACAGAGACAGAGAGACAGAGACAGAGAGACAGAGACAGAGACAGAGACAGAGACAGAAAGAGACAGAGAGACAGAGACAGAGACAGAGAGACAGAGACAGAGACAGAGACAGAGAGAAGAGACAGAGAGAGACAGAGAGAGACAGAGAGAGAGAGAGACAGAGAAGAGAGAGACAGAGAGACAGAGAGAGAGAGAGAGAGAGAGAGAGACACACAGATAACTAATTAGGCAGTATTACCTCTTACAACTTCAAGTCTGACCTATACGTATTATTTCATTTGCGGCTTAATTGGGCAGTCTTGAATTTTTTATAAACATAAGAATTTCGGAAGTGACGATTAGAAAGAATGTAAACACCTTTCGTTTACTGGTGAACTCACAATATAGCTCACCATTTTATTTTGAAAACTTGAAGAGACTCTTAAGACTTCTTATCCAGATGACTGTTGTTATCCGTTACTTGTCTCTTACTGTCATTTACGTGAACGACTTCTTCAGATTCCTAGATTCCCAACGGTGAATAAGCACGTTAATCTACTTCATTTCCGACAGTAATGAAATATTGTCATAAGTAAATCAGAGTTTAGGATCTACTTCTCAGGCTGATAAGTTACATAAATGTCTTGCTTTTGATTAATCTCATCATCTTATTGTTCTTAGAGAATTTATGAGGAATTTCAATTTTATGAACCCTTCTTACCGCCTCGGCTAGATTGAGATCACCAGTTATTTTAGTATGTTGTGCAAGTTGATTCCGAGAACCATTCATGACGAAATGACTTTCTCTGCCTGGCCGACTTTGCGGGAGGAAATGGCTTGTTTTCACGATCGTCAACAAATCGTTACGAGCTGAGTGGCCTGCGCAGGTCAGGTGACCGGTTCGAGATGGTCGTACGTGCAATAAGGCTCCGGGGGAGCAGACCCTCCGGCAATGCAACTCTCAATTTCGCATGATTTTGTGACACTGCAACGACGCCAAATGTTGAATTGAATTGAATTTGCCTTATTTTACGTGGTGAGACTCAGGCCATGAGGCCTGCTCTTCCGCCTGACCACGCAAATTTCGTTACACTCGTTTCACCAATCATGGGAGAAAGAAGGTATTACTTGGGCGACGAAACAGGCGATTTGAGTTTAGCTCAGAGGCATCATTCAGGCTTGAGGATCTTTTACATGACGTAAATGTACTAACATGGGACAGCCGGCTTTACTTCCCCTCCGAAGGAAGGCGTACGAAGGATTTTTTCGCCCTTAAAAATCCACGGCTTCGATTGGGATTGAACCCGAAACCTTGGGTATAGCAGTCCGATACGCTAACCGCTATACCATCGCCGCCGCCATGTTCGTATATGCTGACAACGCATGACACTGCAGGCGACTTGCTGGAATTTCCAACCGTCTGAGGTTGCTTACGGCATCAACTAATGTCACTGTAGTGCCTCTAATCGGGAGGAATTAAGAGTTCAAGCCCCGACGGTGGTAAGATTTTCGACCCTAATTACATAGCTTAGTCGAATCCAGCTGCTGGCTGGAGGAGAACTCTAGAAGCTGGCTGCTCAGGTCAAGAACTCAAGAAGCAGGCTGTTTTCCGCGGTTTCTTCGATCAACACCAGACGAATGCCCAAGCAGTACCCTAACAAACGGGTCACGGACCGCGAGAAATTTTTCCTTCTTCCTTGTCCTATCTTCAATCCTGACTTACACACTTCCACTCTCACGCACTACACTACACACTTATGTCGGTACAGTCGGGAGCTTAGAGCTGATCGCGTCTGAGGCGAACCCCATTGGTGGGAGATATCTGGGTGTAGAAAACCTCGCAAGACTAAGTCGGTGCCACATCTCGCCATCCATCGGAAGAAGATACCGCCACCTCCCATGATAAAACCATGCACTACATTTGCGGGACTAATACCCAATAAAAGTGGCAGTTGACGCGCCAGGAAACACAAAATAATAAATCAACAGATATTTCAGGGGCTTCTCATGGAGCTAATACAACTAAAATTACGCACGAATTTGTGCGACGGTCACATCATGCTACATAGCACGAGAGGACCCGTACAGATATCTGAATTTGTTTCCGTGCGTTCGTACACAGGCCATTTAGGGTTTTCCTTTCAGAAGGCCATTTTGAAGACAACAGAACTCGCGCTAACGAGTTTGCTTGCGGCTAGCATTTATAGTTGCGGAACGTCTACTGACGATTCGACCGCGAGGTCCCAAGTTTGACTCGGCAGTGGAGAATAATCGACGTAAGCTACGCAGGTGGAGAAGGCGACGCGCCACATCTTGCATGAAAATTCTAGCAGCCGAGTGCTCTCATCGGCTGTGACTTCTTCAGATCATTTCTAACCAAAAGTGGGAGTTGAATCTTGTATGGTACACAAACTGCACGCCAATTTATCCCCCATTGCTCATCCCACATCCATTCTTAAGCCCATTTGGGCATCCATTCTTAGCTTTAATTGATCCTCCATTTTCATCATCTAAGAAGACAATACAACGAATACGCGGATGTTTGAGTCACAATGCGAACTGTTCTACAGCGTAAAAGAAGAGAAGTTAAGTCAGAGAGAGAGAGAGAGAGGGGAGGAAAAACAGACAGACAAATGCAGAGGGAAATCAGGACGGACTAGTAGTACAGGTTAGCAGAGCAGAAGTGAGTCAGAGGGAGGACAAAGAATGAGCAGAGGAAGAGCAAGGGAGGGAGTCAAAGAGGAGGAGTCAAGGGAGGAGTAGAAGGGTCAAGAGGGAGCAGAGAGCAAGAGGAGGGTCAGAGGAGAGTCAGAGAGGGGGGGAGGGGGGGTGCTTAGACAGCGGTAGAATAAATGAGAAACAGAATATGGGAAAGAGAGAAAGCGAAGAGAGTGCACTGTTCACTGTCAATGATCAGCGAAGAGACAGCGACTGCAGCAGCGTCGTCGCCGTGTTGCATCACCGGCGTGCATGCGCTAGCCCTTCCGGCGGCGGCGGCGGCGGCGGCGGCGACGGCGCGGCGGCGGCGGCCGGCGCGGCGGCGGCGGCGGCGGCGGCGGCGGCGCGGCGGGCGGCGCGGCCGGCGGCGGCGGCGGCGGCGGCGGCGACGGCGCGGCGCGGGCGAACTGGTTCTGAAGTTACGTGTCCGCCTCCACCTCCGCTCTCGCTCCGCCCCGCCCATCACCGCCCCGCCTCGGTGATTCACGTAACAGTTACCGCACGGGAGGAGACCGACGTTCGCCCGCGGCGCGCCTCCGCTCACAGCGTCACGCGGCCCCGCCGCCAGCGTTCACTCGGCGCTCGGGAGGGGTGTCGTTAACCTGCGGCGGCGGTGGAGTCCCGGGTTCGCGCTCCGCCCCAGACGCTCGTCCGGAGCTCTTGTCCTTGCGCCGCCAACTGCGTCTGGCCCTTCGCGCATACAATGCAACCCAACGAGCTACACGGTCCCGACCGCATACCTGCATGTATTCTTCCTCGCTGTGAAATCAATGAAGCGGGTAGCCCCGGCGTCAGATTTGCAACAGAGCCAGTCTCGTCAACTGATGTCACTGCAGTGCCTCTGACCGGGAGTTCTAGGTTCGAGTCCGACTATGTAGGATTTTCGACACACTTGCAGGTAAGTCGAATTCAGTCGCTGTCTACAGGAGAATTCTAGAGGCCGCCTGCTCTGATCGGTAGTTTTCCGTGGTTTCTCCTATCAACACCAGATGAATGCCGGAACAGTACCGTAACAAACGGGCCACGGACCGCGCGCGATCTTTCCTTCCTCTTCATTGTCCTACCCTCAGCCCTTACACACACTTACACAAACATGCACACACCACCCATGCCGGGGGTCCCGGCTGGGGTGATGCCCCGCTGGTGGGAGATACCTGGTTAGGGGACGCCCCGCTAGCCGACGGTAGGTCGGCGCCCGGATCTCGTCATCCAGAGGAAGAAGATCACTGCCACTTTCCCGATGTAAAACATGCACTACACATACGGGACGAATAACCTCAGTAGTTGACGTGCTCGGAATCACTAACAAACGATGGCGTCCGAGACGAGAGTGTGAGACGGGGTACACCCGGTGGACTAAAGCTGGACCTCTTTGGACGCTCGAGAATAGGGATAAACATGCGCAAATTTACCCACTTACGGGGATCGCTCGGAATAATTGAAACACGAACAATTTTGTCTATAACGCCGGCAAATGAAGCGGTGAACTTCTCTCCAGGAAAGCCCAAATGTCTAGAGCCATACAACTTCGAAAAAAGAGAAACCGTAATGGAACGAAATAATACACTTTGAGTACGCTGAACTTGGAAAATATGCATTGCTAATTAAAAAGAACTGATATTCTTTTCACTGTATATTTTGTGTCATCACAGTTGACTTTATTCTATAATACAGAAGGTGCTCGATTCTTCAATCTCCCTTTAAGTCATCAGAAAGAAACAAAATAATATAGAGAATTGATAGAATTTTATTCTCGAGAAATGTATGATGTAATAAATAAACCATCTTCATGCATAGCCTTGTAGAAATGGGTTAGTGTACAACAATGTAAAGAACTAATGTAAGCATTGTTAAACAAAACACAAAGTTAAAGTTAGTTACATTTATCTAAATGTATCATATGTTTACAACAATTATTTTTGTGGTAAAAAAAATTATTTTGAATGTTATATTTGAAGAATCTGATTTCTCTCTAGAAATAAACATACGCAGATCTGTTGCAGAATTGCAAACCTTCTTACAGAACATCCCATATTATCCTATCTATGAAATAAGCTACTTCCTTACCAACTTCACAACAAGACCGCCGTCTACGGTTTTTTATCATAATTAAATAGTACATACTGTAACACGAATTTTAAGCCAACATCGGAAATCTGAAGATGAAAACGCTCAATGTTTCTGTAACGTAGATTATGAAAATTAATCTTCAAAATCAATCGCCCATAAATAACTTTTGGAGTTCCTAATGGATGCATTTTCTTCAGTTTGCCTCAGTTACTTTGTATAAAATCATTATTTTATATGCATTTTAAAGTCCTTTCATATTATACCAATGCAACTAGGATAATATTCTTTGTATCTTTTTGCCTATTTAATCAAGATATTTTATGGTGCTATTAAAATATGTAGATATTATACTATTATTGGCCTTCGAGGTTAATTAAACGACAAATAAGAGCAAATGTAATTCATCGTGTTTTGTACATTAATTGGAATTTAAGCGAGGCGACAAATATTTACGTTTCAGAGTAATAAATAATATACAGAATATTTTTTCATGATAAGCCATTAAATCAGTTTTAAAACATTATTAAAAGTCACATGCTGTAAGAATCTGAAGAGAGAACCACAACCAGGAAGTAAAAAGACGGTTGACGCCGTGTTCGAAAACACATTCTCTGAATGGAGGTGGTCAGCGCTACCATGTCGAAATATCTCCTCCCCACCACAGTTGATAGCGCCGACAGAAAAACTCGGGACAAATCCACCATCCCACTCACTGTATAGGTCCTTGATCCAAGGGATATGTTTTACATTCACCAAGCTCTTAACATTTCTTATAACTTACGGCAAGTCAATGACTTTTATTAACATTCGTGTGATTATTCTCTTACTTCGAAGTAATGGAAATCGTGAATGAATATTAATAGGTTATTTATTTCGCATGCAATGCGCCACAAAAAAAAGTGACAAGAAATAAGGACTTACGTCTTTAAGATCGAGTTCCGTTGAAAGTCCTTCAATAGAACTGCGTAACACTTCCTTCAGAACGAAAGGCACTTTGTTGTATCTGAAATACAACACATCCTCGTTATTAGTCTACTTCACTAATAATAATATCTACTCAAAATTGTAAGTCTCCAATTATTTTAAATTAAAATTTTATATCAAGAATTTAAAGGATTAATAATATACTATTATATTAACTATATAATTAATATTATACTATACATTTTTCTCATTATTTCAACAAAGCGTTATTGTATCACCTGCTCTTAATCATGAAAAATTCTGCACTTTATCTTGGATGCATCTCGGTGTGCAGATATCGCGGCCTCACCTGGCATAAATGGAGTCCCAGTGCTGCTGCACGTAGCGGAAGACGATGTAGGAGGCCACGGGGTTCTGGGTGATAGAGCGCCAGACGTACATGGAGTCCTGCAGGCGGATGTCTCCACCCTCCTCAAGAGACCGCTCCAGTATTCTGCGTCAAACACCACAGTCGGATTAGAAAACCCATGAATTATTACTGTATTCAGATGATTAGGCCAAAGCTATTGCAGATCATTTACAAAATGCCTTCAGGCCTCACCCTCGAACAATATTAGAACATAACAAATAAATAGAAAACTTCATGAAACAGTAATTAATTACAGGAGGAACGAAAATATAATTTATTTCACCCTCTAAAACAGCCAATATAATAAAACATTTAAAACTACGAAAATATCCAGGTTTATATGAATTCATTAATACGTTGCTTAAAAATCTCAACAATGACTCAGTAGCAGCAATCTTCGAGAGGCTACTGCTAATTAAATTAGATTTTATTGTTAATTCTGCAATTAAGTATAGTAACTTGGTGGCAGAATAATACGCATTATTTAAAGACTGGAGACATTAAGGAGATTTTGATGTAATTGGAGGCATATTTAACATTTATATGGTAAAACATTTTTCGAGAACTCGAAATTAACTGAAATGAATCGTATTTAACGCATAATACCGCTACAGTACTCGAGGACGTAAGAGGTGCAAGTGTAACCTCGCTTGCACAAGTCTTCGAGTAAGTCACAAAAAGCTGCTCGAAACGTTTCTTCTTGCTTGATGTAACGAAATAGTATTACGTCGTCATGTATGTGCAAGACAGTCGGCTTATGAGGAAATGAAACCTAGACTAGTTGAGATAACCCCCCTGCACGGACCTCTTTAGATATGACAAAATAATAGTAAGTGCAAGCTTGTACAGGTATCACGCATTTCGTAGTTAAATTCAAAAGTAAATGCTCGATGAAAATCGAAATCATAATCTCGTCATTTATTTCGTTGCATAATAAAAACTTCGATCCAACAGGCCCAGCAGCATATCCAGGATTTTTTTCGAGGGGGGGGGGAGCTGGCTTAAGTGTAGTGTCCGACTTATTTACTTAAAAATAAGTAATCATTTATGCTGAATATAAAACGTACTTTATGTTGACTTATAGTTAATATTAAAACGTTAACAATTGATAAATTTAGTGACTTTCTTATTACAGAAAATTAATAAAAGCTATATTTTTTTAATATGATTCGTTGGACTTTGGGAGAGGCACTAAGCCTGACGCGGCCTTACGTTTGACTCTAAACAGGCGAGTCTCATAATCAGGAAACTTGTTTTCTGATAACTGCATTCGCTTCAATAATGACGCGAATGAAGTAATTATATGCATGGATAGTATAATTTGTTGAATAAAACATTTTTGTTGGATTTCAACCAAGACTGACTGATTTTCAAAAGGTTCAAAATCCTTAATGATTACACGTGGTTACAGCTGGCAGAGGCGTAACTACAATAGATTTTTGTCTACGAAAAATATTAATCCTACAACTACTATATATTTTTTCAGATTTTTCTTGTATTGGCTACAGAAGGTAAAATACGAATGTTAATAGGCTGAGATCGAATTGGGTCTGTCTCGCGACTACAAATAATAGGAAGTTACAATCCTCAATGCATTAAAATTCAATAACTCCTCTGTATTATTTATCTGTTTTGTTTAAAGGAGCGCTTTTCGCGCAACAATTTTTATTGTTTCCTACCAACGACATATGAATTTTGAACTGCGAAAAGAAAAAAATATTAGTCATATGCTGCTGTTCGTTCAATCAAGACATTTCTCGGAACCCAACCAGCTTTTTGAACATCGTCAACAGCCTTGTTAAAGCCAGTATATTTCTGAGGCGTCACTCCGGCTTTACCTGATTCAAAAATTATTTGGAGTAGTTGCGTGTTTTATTGTTTGTTTGTTGTTGTTTTTGTTGTAAGATATGGCATTTTTGTCACACTTTATCACCTTTTCACAGCAAAAAATTAAATTTCCGCCCATCGTAAAGGTTCTTCTCCACGAATCCATCTTTTAGCAATGCACTTATTTATACCTTTTCTTTTGGCATTTTAGTAAGCATGTGTAATAGGAACAGCAAACTTACTGAACTTGCATGTACCAGACTTCGAAAATACAAAACTGTTAACGCAGAAATCTCCGCCCATCTTGTGTAATTCTTCCTTCTATAAGCGAAAGACGCTGGAAGCGCAAATCTTGAAGACAATTGTGTTCTTATCAAGAAAAGATAGCTCAATAATCATTGCGAAGATCAGAAAACGAGAGTAATTTCCTTGTTCTCTAGAGCGCCCTGACTGGCTTCCGCAAAGTACGGTATTTTAGATAAGCATTTCCTGTTCGGTGTCAAATTAGCATTCGTCTAAACGGTGCCACTGCTAGCCGCGACACAGGCAACAACACACAGGTCATAGAGCTTCTCCATCAGAGAACGCCCTAGCATATTTTGATAGGCAATTGATACTGGTTTGGTAAAAAATTACTCAAAAAATGGTGAGAAATTTAAATATATTAAACGCGTAAAATTCAATATACGCACTTATAGGTCCTTAATGCTCAAATAGGCAACCATCTCTATTTACAGGCACTATAAAAACCCTTATAAAATCCATTTCTTAGGTAAACATGTATAATGGGGTACGTTGCCTAAAAAATGCATTCAAAGAAATAAAATTGGCAAATAGGGTATTGTCCGTGCCCTACTGGTGAGATGCGACATGGGGCAAATACATATTATTTATAAAAACAATTAAATGAATACTCTAATTATAAAGTCTTATTAATTTTCATTAAACCTTCTGGAACAGTTCAGATGGTCAAGGGGCTAATTTCCACGAAACTGGAGCGTCGGGCTATCCAAGAGAGTTACTTACGCGACGAGAACCTGTACATGCGTACACAATTTTATTTTTGAAAAACATAAGGCATGTGTATTGCTTTGTTTTCTTTCTAACGCATTAGTCTCATTTTCGTTGAACTCTGAATTTTTGAAAATTGCAAAACTTCAAAATTTTTTTGGGGGTTTCTACAACTGCAAAATTGAAGAGAGATGTTTTTCCTTAATGAATTTGTTCTTTAAAACTGATCTTCAAATAAGATCAAAGAAATCGAAAGTCATGTACAATTTTCGAAAATATGAGTAATTTTTGCTTGAAGTGAACGCAGTTTAAAAAATTCTCCAAAAACGGCCGCGACTTTTTATTATTTTTTTTAGAATTGAGCAAAGCATGTCTAAAACGTGGTCAAAGTTTCATTTTCATTGAACTCTAAATTTTCGAAAATTCAAGTTACAAATAATGCGAAAAACATATGTGCTGTAGTTCTAATTTCTGAAGACGATATGAGGTTAACTTAGATTATAATTTCTCTGTAATTATTTGCTCTTTATTTATTTCTTTAGGCACAATACAACATGCAAAGGAACGATTACAGAAATACTACTAAGATGGTCGCCAAATGGGGGACGAATAAGGAACTTTAAATGATACTTCTTTTTGTGCTTCCTTCTGTACAAAAACAGGAGCCTGCTACAATCGTAGTCTTTGAACATTTCATTTTGTAGAATTAGTCATATAGAATATAAGTTGTTTTCTATCACATCATTTTTTGCATGAATCTTGAGCTTGGTATCGGTTGTAACTATTATTATTGTTTGTTCGCCAGCTCAACATGTGGAGTTTCAAGGTTCTTTTATATTTTCACTGCATATTTCGATATTTTAAGTTGCATAAAGTTGTCTAAGATAAAAAATAAACCATACTCAAGTAATGTCTACGTTCGAAGAAGTTCGTTATACACACTAGAGAGTTTTGGCACATTTATAACATCTTGACTTTATGCATAACAAGTGACGTAGATATTGCGGATAGACGTATCGACGAACCTTTCGCTTAAGGTACGATCTTACTCTGCATTCATTCGCAGGGATGCAAGGTTAATTTTATAGTATCAATTTTTTTCTTTTATTATTTGATTGTTTTCGTACCCAGATCAGTTAATAAAACTATACATATGTAGTGATGGCTTAATTCATAAAACTTAACCTAACTTTACTCTAATACAGTGGTTGAGGAACCCATGATGGCATATCGTAGATTTTATTCTTGGTCTGAAAATAATTTACAAAATATGTGGAATGGATATTTATTTTTGATGCGAGTGGGATGAGTGGGATTTTTACAGAAGTTAAACGAGGACAAGGTTTGAATATGGTGAATATTAGAGAAGTTATAGGATATATAATGGGATATTAATAATATAGTAAATGATGGGCTCGAGGTTGAATTCATTATGTAATTGGTGATTTGATATGAACCAGGATGCATTAGCAATAGTGCTAAGGAATTGGTTCTGTACTATTTGAATTTTGTTGTTTGTTTTTGCAGCATTAATCCATACTGGACAGGCATAGAGAAGAGTCGGTCTGATTATTGTTTTGTATAGTATTATTGCTGTTTTGTATGGAAGGTATTTATTCTTATTAATTAGTGATTTCAGTTGATGAAGTTTGTTTTTAGTTTGAATTATTTTGATGTCTGTGTGTTGTTTCCAGTTCAATCTCGCGTCCATGTGCAGTCCTAAATATTTAATAGGTTTGTTTGGGGAGTACCATGGGATGGGCTCATTATTTAACGTTAATGTGGTAGGTGGAGTGTATGGCCTTACAGAAAAAAATTTTGCTGCAGTTTCGTTTGGATTTAGTTTAATTTTTAATTTGGATGATCAACTGTCCATTAGGTTTAGATATAATTGTATGTTGTTTTTAATGTTGATAAGAGAGTGATTGGAAGCGAAAATAAGGGTTTCGTCTGCAAACTGTGCTGTTTTTACTGTTGGTTGTTTGGGGATGTCTGCTACATAGAGATTGAACAGTGTGGGTGAGAGGGGGATCCTTGTGGTAATCCTGCTTTGATTAACCTGGGGTTTGAATGATGGCTGTTAATTGTTACTGCAAAGTTCTGTTGGATAAATAGTTTTCGATTATTGAGGTGATATACTGTGCAGTGCTGATTTTCTTTAATTTGTAAATTAAGCCTGGTGCCATACTCTATAGAATGCCTGTGATATGTCAAGTGATATGAGTATTGAATGATGTTTTTTCTGAAATGCTGTGCTGAGATGTTCTATAATTCTGAGAAGTTGGTATTGGGTAGACATGTGTTCAGTAAATCCAAACCGCTCTCTTGGGATTGCTTTTGTTAATTACAGGTGTTTTTTGAGACGTTGAAGTATTATTTTTTCGAAGATTTTAGACAGATATGGTAGAAGGCTTATTGGGCGATAGCTGTCGGTGTTTGCTACATTTTTATTTGGTTTCAGGATGAATGATGGTATGTTTCCAAGTGGATGGAAAATAATTTGTTCTGAAGCATGAATTGTATATGTTTGTTATGTATGCAATGACGGGGGCAGGTAATTGTTTTCGAATTGAGTTATTAATATTATCGAGACCTGGCGCTTTTTTATCGGGAGAGAGAGAGTTAATGATTTGTTTTATATCTTTAGGGTTTGTAAACTGGATTTTGAAGTGAGGGCCATAGTTTGGGCGGTTTATTGATTGAATTAACGTGTTGTCTTCCGGGTGCGGTTTTGTTTGGTTGAGGGTGAAAGTCAAAGTGTCTCAAAGTGATTGACTATTTTCTCAGACTTGTCGGGTGATTTTTTTTTTTGTGTATTTTAGTTTTTTTTTTTCCTTTTAGATTTCTTAACTATATTAGTTAAAATGTTAAGTTCTGTTTTTATTTGTTGGTTTTTAGTTACGTTCTTCTAAGTTATAGTCTTCTGATCTTGTTCTTTATATTTGTTATATTTCTCATTTCTGCCGGCAGAAGTGTATGTCTAGTGTTGTTATGAGTTTGTGAAGTTTTGGGTTGCGTTTCTGTTATTGCTGTGTGTATTATGGTGTTTAGTAATTTCTATAGAATTATTTAAGATTTTTATTCTAGGTATTAAATTTAATCCAGTTTAATTTACGTGTGTTTATTTTGGGGATCGCGGGGGTAGATTGGTATAGTATCAATTTGTTCAAAATGAATACAGTATCTAGTAAACCGCAATGGAAGCGCATTAGATTTTGCGCTAGTGAAGAATTTGGATGTGTATATCATGCTTCAGACATATAGATTCAATGAGCTTATGTTAAACTAATATTCCTTGATTTGTTTATGTGACCCCTGAGATTTGTCATTTCCATTAAAAAACTACCGCTCCTAAATCGGAACACGCGTATTGTCGTTACAAGCAGCGATAAATTCTAAACAGGCATTCATTACTCTGCAAATTAAAGGAAATCGCATATGTTAACACACATAGTATGAATCTGTGATACCTTCTTTTGAACTTAATGCCTTTATTTTGTTATAGTGCGTAAAGTAAACCGTCAGTGCGTTAAAACTCCTTTGAACTCTTGTGTTATGAGATCATAACATCGAATGTAACATAGGACCTACGATGCGCTAGATGAAGGAAATGTAAATGTGCTAAAACTGCCTATTCATCAAGAATTCCTATTCAACATTCCCATTCATGAAGAAGTAAGGTCTTACCTGAGGCGTAAGGCGTGACATCCTTCAAGATCCGTCACGCGCCTTTTAACGTCGTTACCTTACGCGTGGTGCTAAAACTCCCTAGTCCTATCTTATAAAAAATTTTCTTTACAAAGAAAATGTAGAGAATATAGGTGATGGATGGAGGGCTATTATACGTGCACGATTTCTTGAGCTGCGGAATACCTACCCCCTCCTTTGCGAACATGAGATGAATGAAGAATAAACGATAGCAACGAACGTTGTAGACAAAACATGATAACTAGAAACGTTCGTTCCGTGTAATAGAAACTATTTTGCATCGAAAAACGAATTTCAAATGAGGAGCCAACATTCAAAACGTAACATGTCCACTTCAAACTTTTCTAATAAAAATGAAAAATTTAGCCCAAATATTACACTTTTCAACACTGTCTTTAACTCAACGAAGAGAGTACTACTTTATGCATTGTAAGACATCTTACATTTCTTTTAGGAAATAAAACTCTAGTTAAAAACATCCGAGGAACTTATTTTTTGCCAAATGGACATGTCACCTTTTGAATGTTTGCTCCTCCTTCCTTTCGTGAAAATAACCCCTCTCGCCACTCCTCTCGCAAGCCGAGAAGCGAGGGCGGGTGCTACTCACGTGGTGAGGAGGTGCGGCAGGCGCGTGCAGGTGAGCGCGCGCAGCAGGTAGCTGCGCTCGGCGGGCAGCTGGTCGGAGGCGCGGAAGCGGGCCTCCAGCGCCGACCACTCGCGCTCGCCGCCGTAGCGCGCCGCCGCGCTAGCTACGCATCCTAGAAAGCGCAGGTCCACGGGATCCTGCGCACCACTACAGGCGGGCACGTTTGTATGATGGCAGCGCCTCAATTTTCTGGCCTTACATCGCGCCTTTGCATTTGCTTCTTCAAATCATTAACCTAGTTTGAATAATAATAATTATATAATATAATAATAAAATGTACATTAATAATAATAATTGTCCCCTTACCCATCACTTTGTTGAATCCCGGTCGGGGCGACCAATTCATTGAACTAATTTAATTATTAAAATACATTTTACTGAGTAACATGGTCACGATTTGAATAGCTGTACGTCTGCGGAACATTTATTTATTTATTTATTTATTTTACGTCAAAAAACAGTTAAAAACTGCGTATGACGTGCTATTCTCCGATTGTAAGTACATGTAACAAAGTGATATAATATATAATATATAATATATATATATATATATATATATATATATATATATATATATACACACACACACACACACACACACAAGGAGCGATAATCCCGCTCGGAAAACTGTTCAAAGGTTGTTGTCTCGTAGCTTAGGGTTAGAGCAGATGAGCGTAAACCAGAAGGCCTGGGTTGGTATCACGGTCGGAGCGACTAATTCTTTGAACTAATTAATTAATTAATTAATTAATTAATAATTATTGTTATTATTATTAATAATTAATATTATTATTATTATTATAATATTTATTCCCAACTAGTTCAACAGAGATAATGTGCATTGTTGTTTCTTGGAATTACTAACTATCGATTACCAGTTGTGATGGTTAGCAATACTGAATTTATAATTTATTTTCTGTCTACTTCTACATAGTATTTTTATGTGTGGCGTGTTTTTTAACAATATTCTTATTTTTTAACATTTACAATCTACGTTTTTGTGAACATACAAAATAAAAAACCTAGCTTTAAATCATACAATAAGTGAAAATTTGCAAAATTTGCATTTATATTATTTTGAATAAAAAATTGTTGTACGATATTTATAACCGATGCAAATATTGTGTACGTATTAATAATTGATTATACGTGAACGACCGAGAAAGACGCGAAAAGCCGTGCTATATTCCATCTATTCCGTCTATCTCTGTATAGTATAGTTTGAAGCAAAGAGAGTATGGATTGAGTTTTTAATTCATCTGTACAAAAAAATCGCATTAGGAGTACGTTACTATTTATTTTCGTCCATTCTTTTCTTTCTGAAAATAAACTGCACATTTATAACATTATTTATCGCCGACATCGAACGCACGGCAACAAGGTTTTGAATTAAGAAGAGAAAGTAAAACCGAGAAGTCCGGTCACATCCCAGAGTTCTAGATGAAACACTCTATAATGCTTTTTTCTTTCTTCCAAATTTGAAATTACAGCTGCGAGACGAGAGAGTCTATGAAATTTTTATCGCATGCGCAAAGGGCGATTTTATGCAGTTCAGGTACAATAAACAAATTTGTGTCAAAAACGTATTTGTTTATCTCCAAAAAAAAAAAAACTCTTCGTGTACAGATCACCTATTTTCACGGGCTCTGCGCTGGCGCGCCAGTCGGCCGGCCCGGGAACCCCGGTGGCGCGCAGCTGCGGCGGGCCGCGCCTCGCGCCCCAGCCACTGCGCCACGGGGCTCATCAGCCGGCGCGCGTACGCCTGCAACGGCACAACAACACGTGTATAGAAATAAAACAAATAAACAAACAAATTAATTAATTAACTAACTTAATAACTGCTTATTAACTTCTTATATAAATCTTCTTATTACAATCTTCTTCTTACAACAATTAATACTTCTTATCAATTAATTAATTAATTAATACTTCTTATCGATTAATTAATTAATTAATAACCTCTTATTAATTAATTAATTAATTAATTAATTAATTAATTAATTAATTAATTAATTAATTAATTATTTTAATTTTAATTAATTAATAGCTTCTTATTACTTAATTCTATATCCAATTTGTAAAATACGATGCAATTTTTAATTCACTAAAAAAATTCAGTTGTGTAGTGGGCAACAATAACGAAATACGAGTACGTTCGTAAGTCGTAGTTAGCACTCATGGAATCCAGATAATAAATATATATTTCAATCACACCTCATTTGATAACAGAAAAAAAGTTTAAGCAAAACTTAATAACTATTCACAGGAACTTTTTAACTTTCAGCTACCCGGGTTTAGTTCTGTTGCAACTTATTATTATAGAATGAGGTTCTTAAAGAGACATTCTCAAATGTTAATAACTATTTTAAAATGATGGCCCTAGACTTGAATGTTAAATGCTTGTTGGTTATGCCTGTTCCTCTATTGATTCCCAGTTGCAAATACGTACACCTCCAATCAACATGGAATTTAATGTTCAAAAATCGATTTTCAAGTTTTTCACCAAAATTCAGCCCTTTCAATGAAGCAGGTCTTACGGCCAGGCCTATAAGATTTATTGTTATTATTGTCTGCGTTATATGCGTAAAGCACTTATATGTTATTATTATCTGTTTTTTCCGAGCACCATGTTCACAAATTGCTAAACGTTCACCTTTTGTACCAAATTTCTTTCATTTCAAACTCGCATTCAGATACTCAAAGTATAGCCATTTACGTTCCTTCTATCGACAAGCCCTAATCATTATTTAAGGACACATTTAATATTTATTTTTTATTTTTAAATTTAATAGTATATTCTGCAACGAGCGTAGGATGATGGCTATTATTCACGAGTGGATGTTTCCGACGCGAGCGATGTAGGAGCGAGTGTCGGAATTTCCACGAGTGAATAATAGCCATTCTACGCAAGTAGAAGACTATACTTTCTCTACGACTTTGATATTGAAGTTTTAAAAATACAATTATGTGAACTCGCATACTGTTTCGTGGTTCACCTGTCTTACGATAGTTGCGGAAGAGCACGCAGCGCCTCTTTAGGCGACTGTGAGAACCCTAAGTCGTTGTGTAATGAACTAGGACGAATGCGATTGGTCGACAGGTGTGTTAGAATAATATTGTCGCACGGCTTGAGGAATTGGCATGATTACTGCATCCGATAACATGGAGAAATGAATACATTCTGCTATAGTCGTAGAGAATAGTAGTTTATGCAATTAGTTTATAATGTTAAGCTTGAGTACATGTTTTGAAAACGAGCGACGTTAGGAACGAGTTTTCAAATTTGTACGAATGCAATAAAGCAACATTATAAACGAGTTGCATACGCAATTTTTTGTATAACAGCATTATAAATTTACAAGAGAATCAAATTTAATTTCGCGAAACAACTTTCTTCTGACGTCTCGGGTGCTTGACATCCAACGCCCTCTGGAAATCAAATACAAGATGGCATTGTTGACATCCGTGCGAGAAAACGGTGGTCGGCTGTTCCGTCTTCTTCCACCTCCCCACGATCCTCTCGCTACTACTGGCTGAATGTGTGATGACGTCATGTCGCGTTTAATAATGGCGATGACGTCATGTAGCGTGCGATAAAATACTGTATTATGCACGATTCGGGGTATCGAAAAGGGTCGTTTATAATGATGGTATACAAAAAAGTGATTTATTTAAGCCCTTCCGCCCCCCACCTGCAAGTGCGTGTACTCGCGCGAGTCGCGCAGCATGTCGTCCAGGAAGGAGTAGGCGCGCACGAAGGCCTTCTAAATTTAAGTTATTTATTTAAGCCCTTCCGACCCCCACCTGCAAGGCGTGTACTCGCGCGAGTGCGCAGCATGTCGCCCAGGAAGGAGTAGGCGCGCACGAAGGCCTTTTAAATTTAAAGTTATTTATTTAAGCCCTTCCGACCCCACCTGCAAGTGCGTGTACTCGCGCGAGTCGCGCAGCATGTCGCCCAGGAAGGAGTAGGCGCGCACGAAGGCCTTTTAAATTTAAAGTGATTTATTTAAGCCCTTCCGCCCCCCACCTGCAAGTGCGTGTACTCGCGCGAGTCGCGCAGCATGTCGTCCAGGAAGGAGTAGGCGCGCACGAAGGCCTTCCAGGGCACGGCGTCCGTCTCGCGCGACAGGTACGTGGTGAGGTTGAGGGCCGTGTCGTAGTTGAGCAGGCCGGCGCGGGCCAGGTTGAGCGCGTCGGACAGCAGCTGCGCGCGCGAGGCGGCCGGCACCGTCTCCAGGGGGCCGGTCAGCAGCAGGTCGCTCAGCAGGCGCCAGTTGGCGCTGTCGTAGTTGACGCGGTAGTAGCCTGGAGGAAGGGGCAAAGAAAAAAAGTAAGGTTTAGGTGGTGCCAGCGGAAATTTTGTGCAATTCCATGATTCACAAGCTACAGATGAAGAAATAATCTTCCACGATGTAGGTATTAAATAATAATAATAATAATAATAATATTATTATTATTATTATTATTATTATTTATTATTGTAGTAGTAATAAATTAAGATTTAAAAAATCAACCAGACATCTTTCCGTTATGTTTCCCTATCATCAGTAGTTTTGCAGCAAATGCCAAGTAACATGGATTAAATTACGTATTTAAAAAAATGTTGATGGCCACTTTGAAAACTATATTTTCAAACGTAATTTGTTCAACATTACATGGTGTTTACAATACGACCACGATGAGGGGAAATTTTACTGAAGAATGTCTGGCTGACTTTTTTAAACTGAATATAGTATTGAATACTTATATTGTAGGAGATTACTTCCTTTGTTCATACCTTCTAGAGAAAATTGGTCAATGTGGAATTAAGAAAAATATTCTCTCTCAGAAGAACACGGTACTTTACGGCGGCGATGGTGTACCGCGATAGCGTATCGGGCTGTTATACCCAAGTTCGCGGGTTCAAACTCGATCGAAGCCGTGGATTTTTAAGGGCGGAAAATCCTTCGTACTCCTTCCTTTGGAGGGGAAGTAAAGCCGTCTGTCCCACGTTAGTAGATTGACTGCATGTAAAGGATTCTCAAGTCTAAATGAAGCCTCTGAGCTAAATTAAAATTGCCTGCTTCGTCGCCCAAGTAATACCTTCTTTCTTCCCTAGTAGGTGAAAAGAGCGTAACGAAAGAAACAGTAAATAGTACAATATCAGATGTTTCAAATTGGTTCCGAAATAACAAATTAATAGTGAACGAAAAGAAAACGGTTTTAATGCAGTTTCATTTCAAATAAACAATTGTGCCCCATTGAAAATGAACAGTGTACCATTGACTGATGTTAAGGCAACAAAATTTTAGGTCTCTCAATTCAGTCAAACCTTAAATGGAACGTCCATTTAAATGAATTGAACACAAAATTAAGTTCATTATGCTACGCGTTCAGAATTCTTGCAAATTCAGTCAGCCTTCATACTGCTCGTTGTGTATACTTCGCGAATGTTCATTCCCGCCTGAGATATGGCATAATATTCTGGGAAAATACATCCTATAGCTCCCAGACTTTTAGATTACAAAAACGAATTGTACGAATAATAACCAAATCCCACCCACGTGATTCATGTAGCCTCTTCATTAATCTAGAATTCTACCATTACCATGTCTTCTTATTTACGAATCAGTGGTTTTTGTAAAAAATGACTTGCTCAAGGGCGGGAATATATTTTCAGAAAATGCCGAAGTCTATTACTATAACACTCGACGTAGAAATCATATTCATCAGGTGACAGTATCAAGAGCTCATTACAAAAATTCACATACAATACATGTACATTATTTTACAACACTTTGCCAGATGACAATAAACGATTAAATTCAATAGAAAGTTTAAATCCCAAGTGAAATCGTTTCTGCTGCATAACTGTTTCTATACAATTAGAGACTATACTGAGCATCACAAGAAAAGTAACATTAATTTTAACAATGAAACACAATGCATTATTTACCATTTCAACTGTATAAATGAGTATAAACAACCTGTAACAACTATTGTACTACAGCTTCCGGGTCAATGACCCATCTCGATCAGGTTTTTCGTCCAGTTTCCTGATCCATTGAGCAAATGCTGAGATGGCCCCTTGTTTGCTTCGGGACATAAATGTAACTTCATTTTCTGTGCACGTCTTCTAGAATTCAGTGGGAAATACAATTATTCAAATTATCGTTTCCATGTTGTCGTGGCAGGAAGTAATAAGAGCCAAAATTTATTGGTTATTTATCCTTGAAAATAGATTTTATTACATGGAGTTTTTGTTTTTTTTTCTCCTTTCAAAATTCAAATTTTATTGCTTATTTATCCTTGAAAATAGATTTTATTACTTGGGAGTTTTGTTTTTTCTCCTTTCAAATTTCAAAATTTATTTCTTATTTGTTTTGAAAATAGATTTTACTACATGGGATTTTTTTGTTTTTTTCCCTTTCAAAATTCAAAATTTAAGTAGTATATGACTAAGTGTAGGGATCACAGAATTTTGAAAATGTGTACACAATTCACTTTTCCCCATAGGACGTCATACGCAGTTTTTAACTGTTTTTGACGTAAAATAAATAAAAAAAAAAAAAAAACGAAATTTGCGTGGTCAGACAGAAGAGCAGACCTCATGGTCTCGCCACGTAAAATAAGATGCATTCATTCATTCATTCATTCATTCATACTCATCGAACGAAAGAGCGACTGCTAAATGGGTTTACTACTACAGAAGCTTAATGCATCCAGAAAAACGTCGGTTGAATTGTCGTTCTGTTCTGGCTCATTTGGGTAAATACGTGGTTGTTGAAGTGTCGCGTGATTGTGATCTCATGTGACAAGAATAACAATGCATCAGTTGTTTGTAAAATTCCAATATATACAACTGCGTCATTGTTACATTGGAGCGATTTGAGAACAAGGTGGCGGCCACGGAGTGGAAATTGCCGAGAGAGGAAGTATCCGGCTTAAATAAGCTGTTAAATGAAATTAATTCTGGTTCCCATAAATTGAAAAAAATCTAGTTTTTCTTTTTGGTTATTTATTTTTATGATCATAGAAGAAAACACCCATTTCATTCGGACACGAATTCTGCATTTTCTACTACCAGAATCCCTTTCAATCTCTTAAGACAGGAAGTACGCCAGGGATTATTGGTATTATTGTAAGTTAAATAATTTGTCTACATTTTTGTTAAGACAATTTAATTAACGTACTGTATCCACGTACTTGCACGTCCCTCAAACTCCCTACGATGGAGTTGGGGCCTGGAGTAGTGTTGAAGTAGGCAAGAGGCAAAGGTTGTGGATACGAGTTAAACAAGGCATCTATGATTTCATTATTCATGTGATTTGAAGGGATTAGAGTCTCATCACGTATCACATCATCACTTGATCTCATTTACAATCATCATCTATATTACAATCATGATATCTTTACGCAGTGAAGGCAAATATATAAAGCACACCTGTCTGGGAGTACGTGAAGGCATAAGCCTGCTCCATCGCCCACTATCATAAATGAGTTATATGATAAAGGGATAAATGTGGCGCTATTCTAAACTGAATTTTCGCAATAAAATTAATGTAAGTAAATTCTCAAACATATTATGATATATAAATTCTCGATTTTTGAAGCAAATAAATGTGAGATTTCTTATCAGAATTAATCCAAAATTAAAATGTTAATTGTCACTGAAAATAATGCATTATCCTCATCGCTAAGTAAATAAAAATGATCCATAACTTTCTTGACTTAATCTTCGTTGGAACTAAGAGATTAATAGAAATTATGCAGCAAATTTGCATTACAAACAATGTAAGTGTAAACTCCTATTTAATTTTGGTTGTAGGAATGACGCCAGAAATTCACGTTTCCTGTAAGAACGTATTTCCGGAGGTAGTGGGCTTCGGAATGAAGACTCATTAACGCAAAATCTCTCTGTATATACTCTATATACAGTCAACTCCGGTTATAGTGAACTCGGATATAGTGAACACTTGGTTATGTGAATTTGCTTGTAAACGTGGGAAATACAACGTCCTGGAAATTAATTCCCTCCTAGAAAAGTCGCTTCAGTGGCCTAAATTCCAACACCAGATAGCTTTCAAAAAATATTGGCAGCCAAAGGTCATAATCGAAGAAGTCTTCCCTGAGATGAAGGTAGCGGGTCTCGAATGGGGGCGTAACTGATGACCTCATGTCACTCAGTTTCATTGCGGAAGCTATGGCCGTGTCATGTTTGGGCTACATCTGGGGCGGCGACGCGCGATTGCTTGATTCAGTTTGAAGCGTTTTTTTTTTTTTTTTTTTGTCTACACCTTGACGCAACGCGTCTCCAATGAATGGGTTATGGGAAGATGAGAGCTACGCTGCTCGAGGTGTCAGTCCGATAGGGGCAGATGAATGGGGAAAGGATAGAAATAGGAGGGGGAGATTGCACACAGTACGGGGCCCTTTATTCAGAATGTAACAAAACTCAACGGTAAAACTGGATTTTGGCGTTATATTCAGCGGGACAAAGCGTGTTGTGTTCTACGACAGGAAGCGCGCGACTGCCACAGCCCCACAGCCTGGCGACACCCCCGCGCCGCGCGGAAAAGCGAAAAGTTTCATTATCCGCTTGCGCCATTCGTACCGAAAGGATCTCGTATGTTATTGGCGAGTAAATGGCCTTCGAAGAGTGGGACGGTGTTTCAGCAGTGGAGAGCATTGAGGGGGTCGAGATTGCATAACGATACTTAGAAACTGTGGACAATACAGAATCAAGTATGGAGAGGTCATGACTCTGGAGAAGGATCTACAGAAATTACTAATGAAATATGTACGAAGCAAAGAATTGAAAATAATTTGTTAAGGTCAAATAAAGATATTGAAATTTTCAATTGGTGCTGTTAATGAGTTTTACTGAATCTCTCTATTAAAAAATCTATCATTGTGGAGAAATTCTACTGACATCAGCGGATATAGTGAACGTCCGATTTAGTGAACCAAAAATGTTAGTCCCCAGAAGTTCACTATAAGCAGAGTCGACTGTGTATATGCGCGCGCCGCGCACTCGTGCGGCGTGTGCTGTGTGTATGCATACGTATATACTTTATAACAGCAAATTATATTGACCAATGATACGCCTTAAGACTCATTATTTAGTTTGACTTAATAAAAACGATACTCTATATTTAATGATGTTTCTGTTTAAGTTTCAAATAACTTTGTTTTGGTATTATCCTTTGCGTGCTCTAGAAGTGGATTTCCTCACTCAACAAACTCGACGGCACCGAAGTGTTGGTTCAGCGGAGCTGTTGTTTCCGACATGTTATCGATCTACGGCGTTTCCATTCCTTTATTTTCCCATCTGTCAAATGCATCTTGCGGAACAAAAATGGCGCTCGTTTTGTGTTCTCAAGAGACGAATAGGAGAGCTCTCTGGAGGTTGGTCTTTGCAAACAAATGCGTTGCCAAGTCAGCGTGTCAAATGGAAATGAAAGATACAAAATTACTCTATTATTACTCTGTTTCTGTGTAAAGAGGAAATGTTATTATCTCTCAATGGACACTCCAGATTGCATTACCTTCTCTAGCAGAGTGTAATCTACAAATATCTGTAAATTACTCGGGATGCAATTTCAAGAATTGTACCTATGAGTATTGCTCGCTCGCTGGGGCTCACCTGTCTGCTGTACGTTGAGCAACAGCCAAGTTTTGGAGCCGGGGGCGGTGATCTTGGGGATGGTGAGCCCATCGCGTGCCCTGGGGTGAGCCAGGCGCGGGGACGCGTGTCCTGGAGCCACTTGACGTCCTCACCCGTCGCGTAGCTCACCGGCACGTACCTGCAAATGGCGTTACAAGATCGACTCAAAGATTTGCTTATTTGTTTGAAAATCAGAACTAGTCTCATCTGACATTTATAAGAATGCGTGGGAAAAGAAAAAACAAAAACAAAAATTAGCCTTTTTTGAACTTTCATGTTGAATTTTGATAAAGATTTTTTATTTAGGGTACTCGATTATGTAATACTTTTAAGCTAGTGTTACACGACATTCAATATACAATTTAATTCAATTTAGCATGCAGCGTTTTCAAAAGTAACTAATTTAGAAGTAATAAAAATCCAGGTTAATGTATTTGGCCCAGAAAAAAATAAGAAAATAAGTGTGAAGGTCAAATTTTGGTCATTTCTGAGCGATATAACTTGGAACTTGGTTGTGTCGTACCTTTCTTACAAACTGAGCTTTCAAAATATTAGTACTACAGTCGAATCCTGTTATAGTGAACTCGGATATTGTGAACCTCTGTTATACTGAACTGAAGTTACTGGTCCCGTTTCACTTTCATTACAGATAAGCATAAGATGACTCGGTTGTAGTGAACCTTAATCTCGGCTATAGTGTATGTAGGAAATACAACATCCTAGAAAATAATTCCCTCCTATAAAAAAATGTTTCATCTTACTGCCACAAATTCCTTCGGAGAGTAGAACGGTGTTCCAGCAGTGGAAGAGGCATTGAAGGATGTCAGGATTGCATTACAATACTTTCAGAGACAGTAGACAATGCAGAATTGAGTAAGGAGAGAAAGATCTAGAGGAATTACAAATGAAAAATGTTCGAAGCAAACATTTGAAAATAATTGAATTTTAAGAACAAATAAAGATATTGAAATTTCAGTTCGTACTGTTAATGTACTTTGCTGTTTATCTATATTAATAAAATCAATCATTGTGGAGAAATTTAATTTAATTTTGATCTCATCGGCTACAGTGAACCTCTGATATAGTGAACGAAAAGTTTAAGTTCACTAAAACCGGAGTCGACTGTTTATTGTACAGAAAGAAAGTATTTTCGTAGAATGCAAAGTTTATAGTGCACGTTGAGAACTCGCCGGGAGTTAAAAAACGGTTTAATACCCACTAAAATTGAATCCATCAGCAACTACCACCATAATAACTTCCCGTATTCTTTCAGTGGCGTGTTAAAATTCACTAGCGTGTGATGTTCAGAGATGGGGCGACAGAGACGGGGCGACAGAGACGGGGCGACAGAGACGGGGCGACAGAGACGGGGCGACAGAGACGGGGGACAGAGACGGGGACAGAGACGGGGACAGAGAGGGGGGACAGAGCAGGGGACAAAGACGGGGGCAGAGGGGGGGAACAGAGACGGGAACAGAGACGGGGCAACAGAGACGGGGCGACAGAGACGGGGGACAGACGGTGGGCAGAGACGGGGGGAACAGGGGCGGTGGACAGTCGCAGGAGACAAAGACGGGGGTATAAGGCTGGAAATATTAAGATAATAAAAAGAGGTGGACGAACATTATATTCCGGAACACACCCAAGGTTCCGGCACTCACCACGAGAGCGCTCTGTCGTCGCCAGCGACGGCGCCGTTGGTGCCCTCGAGCTTGAACTGGCGCTGCGACAGGTGCAGGGAGCCGGCCGTGTAGTCGCGGCGCACCATCACCACCGGGTAGCCCTTCTGCAGCGTCCACGTCTCCATCACCGCCTTCACGGACGCGCCGGCCGGCAGCAGCCCGCTCACGTTGCCAGCGGCCTCCGTCAGCGACGCCCACAGGTCGTCCTGGTTCGCGTTCGACCACGTCCTATAGGAAGTAAAAAATGGAAATATATAAAGTTAAAAAATAAAGAATTAATAAATGAATAATAAATAAATAATAAAATGAATAAACAAGCAAATGCATAAACAAACAATAAATAATTATAAATGATCTTGGTTTTCCGGGTGACGCCGGGTCGAAGGCTGTGTTGCCGACGTTTCCACCATCTTATCGTGGTCTTCCTCAGGGACTGGTCAGCCTGAGGAAGATCACGATAAGATGGTTGAAACGTCGGCAAGACAGCCTTTCACGCAGCGTCACCTTGGCAGCAAAAATCATATACATGACTCGGATCGCAGAAGCCCACGACTTCACTTAAGTAAATAAATGTACAAACAAATAAAAACAAAAAAATAAAGTTAATAAACAAATAAATAAAATATAATAAAAAATAACAATTAGAATTAACAAAAATTAATACCCAGTAAAAAATTAAAATAAATAATGTATCAACCAATCGATTGCAAATTAGGGGAGAATCGAATGTAACACTTTGATGTTAATTAAATTAAAAAAAATCCTAATATTTAGTAATATATTACAGAGCTCAATAAAATATGGTCTTGAGGTGTCAATATTATAACAAACCAAAATGAAGAGAATACTAGTCCTGATAACAGGTCTTGGAAAAGACACTATGGGATCACACCAGTTGACCATAATTATTGATCAAGATTGTTTATTGATGTGAATGATATTGAGTGTATTAAAAAGATTTTGGAAATAGAAGGATGTTTAAATATGATATTAAAAAAGAAAAGTCTGACATGGTTCAACCAAAGGAAGGATGGATGAACCATTGCCCCAAAATTTATTATTATTATTAGATCCGAGGAAAGGAGTTGAAAGGAGGTTGTCTAAAAGTGTAAATGGAAGGAAGGTGAAAAAGTCTCAATGGAAAGATAAAATTTTTTGATACAGTACTCTTCATATGATGACATAAAAATGGCACCAGAAAAATTATATTTGGACAAAATCGTGCTTTAAACTTTGCTGCGTTTAATAAATAAATAAAATAAAATAAATTGAAAATAATAGGATTTTACATTCATCTCATTCATTCATTTCATTACATACATTTCAAAACATCATTAATACTTATTTCAGAGCAAAGTTCATTTAATCAACGGAAACATATTAGTCCACAGCTTTGATATTGGATATTATTTCAGCAAATATCTTAGACATAGCTAGTGTGTTAGTGACAGCTTCTATGAAATACTGAACGAAATCAAAACTATGCCAATAGCATAAATTAAAATACCTAGGCATCAATTAAGAGAGCATATCCCATGAAATTGTAGCATTTTTGCACTACTATATCAATGGTGTAATTTTTTATTTGTGGAAATGAGTACAACTATTATTGTGAGCAACTTTAATTGATTCTGATATTGATCTGAAATTTAATACCAATTAATATATTTCTTAAGCCAGTATAACTCCTAATTTTGATCACTTCTGCAATTTTTAACATGGCACAATTTCCAAATTTGCTTCAAAACAGTCAAAATGCATGGACTACCATGTACTGCATGTAACTTGCCAGCTTGATGGTGCAAGGAATGGGAACAGGCTGGTCCAAGAGCATGAAGACTTGAGCTTTAAGTACAAATCCTGTGCAATGCATGGATGTTTTCAGTTGTATCTGAAACTCGGGGGCTTTCCCAGTCCCTCATGTATCATCTCTAAACATTTCTTTCCTTCCCTAATACCCTGGCAATACCTGATAACAAACAATATCTACCTCAATACAACTGGTTTAATAACTTTTGTGGTATGAAGCTACAAAGGAAATAGGCACGCCTAATCCTGTACAAGGTATAAGCACTTATTACCATGGACTCACAGGTTACCTTGGTCTAGAACAAGATACGCTCAAGGGCTGTAAGGGGGTAAAGTGAGAGCTCATGCTGGAGAAGTTGCCCCAAATAAGTGGTAGACCCACAAGAATAGTTTGAAAAGTATCTTGAGCTCTGGCATTAAAGCAGCCAAGGTGGCCAGTTGGACAAAACTAAAAGGTGTTTCAAGTAGCGATTATTATTGTTATTGTATTACCCCATCCATCATTCTTGGACTAAATATAATTGAAACAGACATTAGATACAAATATTTCAGACTATAAAATTATTGGAAATGTGGAATAAATTGCATGGCATGTGAAGATTTTTGACTTTTTCTCTCCATGAAGTACATTCTTTATTGAATATATAAAAATGTTATGTTGTGAAAAGCATATTTCAGTCATTTCTGTTCTTTTTAATGTTTTCAAAAGTTTAAAACATCAACAGAAAATTTGAATGAAAATGTCATTTTATCAAATTGTAACATTGAATTAGTGGTACACAATTTTAATTACTCATTATTTTTTGCCTTCTTGCCTTTGATACATTGAGTAAATATGAGAGAGTCCCTTGTTGCCTTACTTCTCAAGTCTAATTACTCTCTTCTCTCCCCATAAACATTGTATAATTTTTTTGTCTGATCCCTTTCTTTTATGTAAAATGAAATTAAATAAATTCATGCATCTATGTCATTTTAATAGTATTGAAATAAAAACAACTATTTTGGTAATAAACAGATAAAGAAGTTAGATAATTTCTGAACCCTACATTTCAGACCAATGTTTCATTTGTTGAAAACCTTTTTTCTATTTTATAGTTTGTTTCTTCTGTGAGATCTGTTATAATTATACAATTTTTTCTGAGCAAAATAAACAACTGCCAAAAGATTAATTAGCAAAATGTATTTTATTACCAAAATATTGAACAATTATAAAAAATTATCACAATACAATATTTTATAGATGAAGATGCAAAAATTAAAAAACAACAAAAACAATAGATAACCAAAAAAGACAATGATTTTGAAGGAGACGGGAGAAAGTCTGGGAAATAAGAAAAGCATAAAATATTTGATGTGAGAATAAAAAGATTCAATGCAAATACAATTTTTAGGGTTTGATCATGATCAGGGGTCAGATTCTATGACATTTTTTATTGGTACATTCTAGACATTGCTAACATGTAAATGAGTGTTCATTATGATTCATGGGTGATAGAAATGCATAGTTATGAGTTGTTTATCATCATTTTTTGCCATTTATCAATTTTTAAGTAATTTGTTTGGATATTTGCATAATTTTTATCAGTTTTATGCGTTTTGTTTCCATTTCTTATTTTTTTAGTCAATATTTCAGAAATTTCCAACGACACACTAAAACAAAGTTTTTGTTGCATCATCAGTTAATGATGAAATTCACTACTGCAGTGGACTTGGGTTTTCGAACTCTCAGAAATATTTGGATCTTTAGTAACATCTTTACCTTTTAAAACTGAGGCTGGAAGGTCAGAGCTAAGGTTACATTTCTCCTAAATATAATTTTTATCTCATTTTAAAGGTCATTTTCAAAGAATTGTTAGGTCATCAGAATTCGAGTCCTGATCATGATAATGATTTGTAAATACTGTGCATGACATGTAATGTTAAAACATATAAATCAAATCTGGCTTCGGCATAATGCTTTGAGGGCACTTACCATTTCATAAGATAATTTGTAAGACCTCTTCTAAATACTTCTTCTGTAAGGCTGTGGTTTAACATGCGAATTAGGCAGGCACCTGAAAATCAGTAATTTAGATATTTGAATGTGTATTGTGTAACTTCTCTTTTATATAATATTCTCTTTATATTATATAATATTTATTTTATACAATTTTCTCTTTGTGTATGACACAACCTCATTTTTAGTAGATCTTTCTGTTGTACAGGAGCACTTTGTAAAACATACTGCTTTTTTTGTCATTCTATTTTGTATATATACATTTTATGTATTTATTACGCACATTTTGTCTTTGAAACTTGTTGTGAAAGTTAAACTTGTTTCAGCACACCGACTCCTAATTTAACCCAAGAGTCCCTTGTTCTTACTTCAATATCAAAGAAATTTAATTTACAAGTTGAAACTTCAGAAACTTACAAAGTTTTAAATTGTGCAGAAGAAAGTTTTATGATCAACGAAAGTAATAAACTGTGTCAAAACCCTAACTTACAAATTGTATTAATTTACCCAAATAAGAGTAAATGAAGCATGAATTAAAAGATTTTATTGAGCAACTTAAAAAGAAGCTACATCCTTGGATCTTTCAACATTGTTTTCACTTTTGACAACTTCACATATTCTATTGAAGAAGGTGTCACTCATGTGTATTCATCATGGAATTCATGTGTATTCATCTGGAATTTCAATCATGATAAATGTAATTGTATGAAAGTTTTGATTTGAAATGTTTTTAATTACAAAGTATATTTTGGTGTGAGCTAATTCATTTATCTTAGTACTTTTGACGAATTTTACAAACATGACATTTAAAAGGGGGCTATAATTTATCTTATAGAGTGTTTACCATTTACCATATCACAAGACTTAAAAGGGAGAATCAACCTACCAAATTTGTGCTCATTTTGAATGCTTACAATGTAATGTGCTTACTTGGTTTTAAACTGCTAGTAATAGAGTTTGTAAGTCTTCAAGAATTTTACAATCTTCTTACAGAAAGAAACCCGCACATTAAAGAGCAGAAAAATAGGATTTCATGCAGAAAAAATGAAGGTTACCTTTGTTATATGACACTTCATCAAATGCTTCAGAGATCTGGGAAGGATTTTGCACTTCCACTGACACAGGATGTGAAGAGTTGAGAGCGTCTGTTTCCAGAACTGGATGCATTTGTTCCGTTACAATCTTGTCCAGCATATGCCACGTTGGTTCTACCTGAAAGTAAAATGTAAATCTGTAATTCTCTAAATACAAATAGTTATATTTTACATAGAAAAAAGTCCACAATTAGAACAGGTTAATAAGATTGGATATTGATTTTATTGAAAAGACTTCAGATTTGATATTATTTTGAAAGAAGAACTTTTCTAATGACATACCCACTAGTAATTCATGAAATCAATTAGTTAATTGTGACATTGGGCAACAAACTTGTACCTTATAAGTACAAAAACTTTGCTTCAAAAAGGTTTTAAAAGTTTTGAACTACAAACCACTTTTATAAACTAGTCAGGTTGAATGAACCAATATAATAATTGAAGTTACGGATTAAATTTATTTTTCGGCATTTTAATATGCCACAGTTCTAAAAAAATGCATTATGTGGCAAATACATCTTAGTAATACAAAGTTGTCATGGAATGTTTTAATTTGCAGTGTTTCCTTTTAACAAATTTCTTTACAACTTCCTTTACAAGACTTACATGATTTACTCCAATGTAAGAGACATATGTCGCAAAACCCTCATTCAACCATAGATCTGACCACCAATCCATGGTGACAAGATTTCCAAACCACTGATGTGCTAATTCATGAGCTACCACACTGGCCACAGACTGCTGGCTCTGTGCAGTTGAAATGCTGGCATTGAACAGCATGAGGGACTCTCTGAAAATTAAAATAGTTTTAAAATGTTTGTCATTTGAGAACTAAATTATGAAAACAAACTTAAGAACATGTGTTACAACACAATTAATAACAAAAATTATCAAAGGTAATGTGAGGAAAGAGATACAGAACATTATAGTGAACCAAAGAATTGAGCTTGGATGAGAGGATAAAAATTTTCACTAAAGGAATCTGGTGTATGGTAGGCCATGAGCAGAATATTTACAACAGATTGTTGAAAATGACAATTATGCATTATTAAAAAATTAAGAAGAAAGAGGACCCTTTGGAAGGCTCCCTTTGGACAAACTAAAAATTGGCAGTTTACTTGGGTACAAATGGCTTATTTGCACAATCTACAAAATGACAAGAGTAGAATAATAAAATAATTAAATGTTTCTTTAATTAGTGTAGAGAGAAATATGAAGTTGAAAAAAACTTTTGTTTAAATGTTGATTTTCTAATTATTTCATTTGTAAAAAAAAACTAAAAAACATGAGTTAGATAATCAATATATGCAATACATCGAGTACAATACAAATAATGCAATAGTACATTAAGTGTACTGTACTTGGGGACTTTCCTTTTGTTTCCTTTCTCTGTTTTCTTCTCTCTTTCCCTTCGCTTCTTCTTCCCCTTCCTTCATACTTAGTATTTTCCTTTCAAACGTGAAAAAATTATTCCATCTTTTACTTTGATAGAATTTTGTGGGGCAGATTGACAGAAATAAACCGTCTTAACCATGTATATTTTAAAAGGATTTGAAAACTTTTCAACCTCAATAGTAAGGTAAAACTTGTATGCATGACTTGTTTTGTTTTAAAATAATTGAATTTTATGTTTTAAATAAATTTAGAATATAAGAATAAGAAGAATGATCAATGGAGAGCAAGCATGAAACCTGATTTAATATGTGTCAGGCAATTAATAACATAGATGCCGTGCCCTTAGCCACATACAATAGCTTCAAGCATTGCAGGTCAGTCTGGCATAAGACATGGGCAATTTCATTGTGAATGTCATAGTAATTCAGGTTGACACTGACTTCCCTAATATGTACCTGTATTTATTCATGATCAATTGCTTTTTTTATGGTCATCAATCATTACAACATTTTTCCAGATGGCATCTTTTGAGTGTTGATGGATAAGCCATTGAAATTTGCTCTACGCTAAGGTTATTGAATTTTATCCTACTTAATGCTTGACAAAATGACATGGTTGACAAGGGCAAACAGATCACACATCTCCTTATGAAATAATCTAAATTGTGATTAATCTTTTCATAATTGCCCAGGAAAGAGTAAAAGTGTCAGTTCTGAGATCTGTGCCATCACCAACATTTCATTAGGGACATGATGGTGGAAGGAGAAGAAGAAGAAGAAGAAGAAGTAGCAGAAGAAGAAGAAGAAGAAGAAGAAGAAGAAGAAGAAGAAGAAGAAGAAGAAGAAGAAGTAGAAGAAGGAGGAGGAGGAAAGAAACAACACATGTATAAAATTATATGAATTCTTCTAACACCTGATTGAATTCTACACCTGATTATTGGTGATGGTTTGTGGGTGGTGATAAAGGTGGCAACATTAATGATGTGATATTTTTTTTAGTGAGGTTGGGGGTATTCTTAGTTAGATGGTTTTAGTGGGATGATTTTTAATGAAGGAGTACCGGATTGCTTGAGTGATGATGTTTACGGGTTTTAGGAGAGGTATTTAGTAGGGGATTGAAGGGAGTGGATTTTGTGCCAATGGCGGTGGTTGAAGATTGAGGTGACAATGGCGGTAGTTGTAGTGGCGATCGTTCAGTGGTTTCACCCCCCACCTGTAAAGTACGAGTCCCCAGTTCTCCATGGCGCCGGCGGCGAAGTCCGGCACGGCAGCCATGGTGACCTTGGGCAGCGGGTAGCTGATGTTGAAGTAGTCGGAGTAATGGTCGAGGATGCGGGGGCCGATGGAGAGGGCGTAGTCGGCGGTGGGCAGGAGGTCGGGGCGCGCCACCACGTCGAAGGCCGGGGAGGTCGGGGAGGTGACGGGCGCGCTCTTGTTCGCCAGCTCCGACACCACCAGCGCCACCAGGTACGAGGACATGACCGGCGACGGCGGATAGTGGTCCCACACCCAGCCCGGCTGCTCCGCGCTGCGGAAGAGTAAACATTAATTAGCACGATCAATGACTTACCACATGTAATGGATTTTGTTCATTTCCTCAAGTTTTTTAAAACTGGTGCAACAACATCGCAAAAACGCTTTTAAATTAGTACTTTCTAATTTAACTTTTTTTCTTATGTATCTAAGATAACAATTAAGTTACTGTTTCTGTTTACTGCTTCAATAATTTCAGCAATGAAGTAACATTTATTAATGCGTTTTGAAACAACGAGCACATGATAACATTGCTTTAAAATTTAAATATTTTGAGCATATGCATTATACTTATCTTACTAATGTCATCGTTCGAAGTCTGAATACCATGAATTTTGAATGTCATGTTGGGTACCATGGCACTGTGTTCAGAAGTGGATCCAGCCAATAATTGGGGTCATAGATTTTGTTAAATAAAAACATATTTGAATTACATTGTATATTTTTGTTGTGTATATAATACTATATAATACCTTTTTTTAAATAATTAACATAATTCTAACATAAATATTAAACAATTCTGCGAAATAAAAAAAGGCAACAAACGTTTTCTATAGGGCTTTTGTGGAGGGGCATAGCCCCCATGCACGCCCCCTTGGATCCGCCACTGTGTGTCCTTCTGAGTGGCCTGTGGGGTACTCACATGCATCTGTGCTTCTGAGAGGGATACTCACACGGTGTCTGTGCTCCTGAACGGCTTTATGAGGTACTCACATAGTTTCCGTGCTCCTGAGCGGCATGTTGGAGATGGAGGAGGCGTCCTGCCGGCGCGCCACGTGCATCTCGAAGCGCGCCTTCATCGCCGGCTCGTCGAAGCACGGGAAGGCCCTGCGCGCGTACGTGGGCTCGAAGTGCGTCACAGCCAGCCACCTGCGGGCAGTCGATCCCCACGTAAGTCGAATCGCATCTAGGCTTATACTCATGCTGGTCATCCAGTCAGGTGCAAGGAAGGGAAGACCACATTTGAACAAAAAATTAAAATTTGCTATCTGCGTTTATGACTTAGCTAACGGAAACCATATGATGTATGAACTCATATCTCTCGTGCTTGATCGTTACGCTTTTTTAGATCTTGCGTTTGACAGAAGATGTAGTGGACACACACACACACACACACACACACACACACACACACACACACACGCATAGCGTTTTCCCTGTCTCATTCCACCAGTACTTCACCCCAATTACCTATTTTATTATTATCTTTCTAATTTGTGATTTCTTTCTTTCTCGCTTAAAACATACGTACATAGTAAAGAGAAAGTATTGTAATACCGCAGTGGAAAGTGGGGATTTTTCGTGAGAAGAAATCTCATTGTGGGGCTCTGATATCGGAAAAAGTGATAAATCTTGTTCCTAAATGTAGTTAAATTAAATTTCGAAGTTCAAAATGTACATTTTTTGAAAACACGAGTAGCTTTCGCGCAATTTTGTCTTGAAAGAAAGGCATTTTTTAAATATAAAAACACTTTCTCTAGTATTGAAAAATTAACTTCAGTCTATCGACTATGCTCCCACAACAGTGCCTTTCCTGATATAAATTACTTTATTTTCTTACATTAAGGAATTATAAAACAAGTGAGTGAATTGTAATGAGAATTAGTCGCATATTGTGATCAATGTGATGTTCTCTCTCTGGGAAATACACTTCTACAAAACGATTACGGAGATAATGTTCCGCTGATTTATTGACGAACGCAGAGGACAACTGATTTGTACAACGAGAAAATTTAATATCAATGATCGCGTAATACAGCTGCATTATAAAACTGTAATGCCTTTTCGTTGGAAATTCGATGACATTGCTTTTTTTAATATGACATGCATTACAACATTTATGTAAAAAACAACATATTACAAGCGAGCGACATATTTACGTCCTGTTTATGGCAAAAAGTCGACAAATTACTATACATGTATTTCCCCTTTGGGGGTAGCCATCCTTGAAGCCAACTACTTTAAGTGGTATGTGATTAAAGTATGTAGTTGTCTATTTGCAAGCAGTTCTCTTATTTGCTTTAAATTGTCTTATCAAAACGTCCCAAAAACTATCGCTTAGAAATTTAGGAATTTATTTTGCAGCAAACACGCTACATATTCTTTAAACTCTTTTAAATTCAGATATGAAGTTAACGTAAGTTCCTCGTGTCCCTCAACGCGTGTAATGAATTGCTTTAATTGTATTAATAAGAATGCGTATATTTTATCCACAAGATTGAAATTCATAAACTATAAATATTTCAACCATCACTCTGAAATATCTTTTCATTCATAAATCTATTTTCTAAGCATATTATTTTCAATCCATTCCACTCATTACTTCGTATTATTAAGAGAAATCTTTTAACGATGTGAATGTGCTTTCTATTACTTGGGAGCGAAACACTCTTGGTTTTAAATGTTGCCAACCCGCCCATTGGTACTTTTATTCATTATTCAACCGTATAAAGTAATAGATGTATGAATTTTGAAGTCAGGAAAACGTGCGCAGCTTGTATTTCCTCCCTCCCCCATAATTCACGTAGTTCTGCTGTTTTTAACGATAATGAAATAAATAAATTAGAAAATCGAATGTAATACTGAACGAATTTAGTGCTTAAATTAAAATCAATGTAGGTTTAATGTACACCAGGACATGAAACAATTAATAAATAAATAAAAATTAAAATTAAATTTAAATAAATAAAAAAAAAAAAATTACTTTTACATTAAAGAAAGATTAATATAATTTGACATTACATTTAATGTTTAAATTAAAATGCATATGATTAGATTTGATATATATGATTACGGAACACATGGAACACACATACTGTTTCAAAACTTCAAAATATTTTCTTCCACTATTTGAACATAATAAATTTAACGTGTGAAACTGATGAATGTTATTCCCAAATTTAATGTGCGTACATGATAATTATTTCCATGTACTTTTCTATTAAAAGTAATGCAGAAATTTCTGATGGTGTAATTTTAACTTAGAGAATAATTTATTCTAGTTGAGAAATTGGAATGTTACGTCAAATGTGGTGTTGCATTTGAAAACTTCCCCCGCCCCACCCCAACGAAATAAGTCAATTAAGTTACAGGGCAAATGAGTCTATCGTGGGAAATAAAACCACACTAAACGAATGAAGCGAAGAGAGTCTGCTCTATGGTCTTAAAACGCCAACCATCGAAGACAGATTTAATTCGATGGATAGAACTTACTTCTCAGTGCCAGTCCTCTCCGTGTAGTGGCTGCGGTAGAAGCCCGACAGGCTGGTACTGAGGTTCCCCCAGAACGGAATCTCCAGAGAGTAGTTTCTCCCAACTTCCATTGGCTTCGCCAGGGAGAAGGTGATCATGTCTTTTTCAGCGGACTTCTGCAGAAAAAAAAAATTTATGTAAGTGAAACTGTGAAGGATGTAACATCAATAGTATGAATCAGACTACTATTCATAAAGAAAGGTAAAACATTGCCCGTCTTTCATACCAAAACCACGAAGAAATATCATTCACAGCGCATGCGCCAAAACTTCGTCAGCTGAGCTCCTTCATAACCATCAGCATTGGAGTTGGAAGGGGAGGCGGCCTCTATGCTTGGCGAGACAAGCTCTGTTCTCACATACTTTTATTTCGCAGTACATTTATGAAATGGAGACAATAATAATTCAGGTTCCCGTGACACTTCCTAAGTGACCGGCCTAGTGAATTGTGAAAATGATAAGAAAAACAAATAAGATTGTTCTTGAACCATGTTATTGAAGTGCGAATTTTGGAGTTCTGTTTCAAAGTAGGTAATACAGCCCACCACTTTTCTGCCAAGGAAGGAAAAAACAAACGCATAACATAACAAAGAATACCTGAAATAACTAGCGTTTCCCGGAAAATTAATTATCGCAATAATCTATTAGACAGTAAAAGATATAAATTCTACGAAAAGTTCGTAGTGGAATTATTTTTACTTACATCCCCTTCGTTATCAACGCACTCAACTCTCTCCCCCTCTCACTTCGTCCAAAATTGTCCAAACATACCTTTAAATCAACAAGAAAGTAAATTGAAAGAAACTTTATTAATCATAAGTAGGGAACGGATTTTCATGTAAATACATATTTTTACAGGGACATGATACCTGCATTCACTAATATTTTTTACACTTAACACGACATTCTGAACGAATTGGAACCATTTTTATTTTATATATTTTTTCATATTTTATCTATAGCTACATATTTCGTTACATTTTAATATATTTATAGGTCGAAAATGAACATTTCACTTGTGATGTTCAAAATATATGTTACTTGTAAACTAACTTAGTTACTGAAATACTTAAAAATACGCAATGCGCTTGTATTAACGCCGGACAATCGCTATTAGTTGCCAAACTTATCTCCCCCCGCCCCACTGCTTCTCGGAAATAGCGTAGTTGGGATCAACGATGAGCGGATGTAGTATGTGAAGCAGAAGGAACATCAACCACGTGCTTACTCGTGTTTCATAGACCCCATGCGTAACTCGATAAAAAGAATCAGATCATTGTCTTATCCCTTTTCTGGAGTTGGGGTGGGAGTATGCTCCCTTTACCCCCCCCCCCTTCTATCACAGGCTACACGGTATCACAGGCTACACTTGAGCTCCGGCTCCTCGTAAACAACATTGTATATAACACGAAAGTATTATGTTTCGGAAGAAACTAGCGAATAATTGCTTCTGTAGATGTAAAACTTTCATTCAGCGTCTCTGAATCCATGTAAAGTTCTGATCGGCAACGTACTCTGCTCGGAAAACGCTTGAAGTATGGAATTGTAAACATTATAACGAATATATATATATATATATATATATATATATATATATATATATATATATATATATATATATCACATATTTCCTATTTTTCTTACATATTTTTGAAAAAAATAAGTACATATATATGTACATATTTTCTTTTTTTATAATTTTCCCTTCCCAAAAAATCACAAAATTCAGAATCGAGCCCTGCGTCTTTTGCTTTGCGATAACGTCGCCAGGTTGGAGTTGTCATTTATTCCTGTGAACAAATGTTAGTTCCACCAGTCTCTACCATCTAATTTCACTAGAATTTTTGATAATTTTCAATTTTGAAAAATATCGCTCTGCAGTCGCAACCGTCACAGGAACTGTTAAAGTCAGCAAGATTACTGAGCAGACGTCTGGAAAGCTAGCTGAAAGAGTGAAAGAGTGAACACGATGAGGACCAAATTAATCAACCCTCTGATAGGATGAATCTTCGAAATTCGATCTCTCAGACAACATAGAGGGACTGGGTGAAGTTCATCAGTTACGTCGTCATAGTATTTCTCTCGGAATTGTTTACCAATGTAAAGCAAGTTTCGCTGTTCGCAATGTAAAGCAAGTTTCGCATTCGCAAGTTTATCTGAAATCTGCAACGTTTGTGGCTGAATGATCACAAAGAATCGATTTTTTTATTAAAGCCGTATATCCACGTTAAAGTAAACATTAACTTTGAATATTTTTCGCCGTCAAATAAACATGACTTGAACATTGAACGTTGAACACAGGCATGAATTTTTTTCATCTCGCAAAACTCGACTTTTACGCCTCAAAATGTAGCCAACACTATTGTATCGGATTTGGCTTTGTCAGAATCACCTCTAAAATCTTTTAGATCCTTGCGAGCTGCTGCAATCAAATCCTGTGCTTGGCAAATATTAAAATTAGATTTTTGTAGATTTTGAGACACGGCAATAGTTGCGCTCAAATTGTTTGAATGCAATACTACTTTTAATTGACTCAAACGTCTCCATTTCTTTTCAAGTTTCACCTTTTATTTGCTCGCTCAGGTGCACATTTGCTTGTTAAAATTGATTTTGATAAAGCTTAGAAAACGTCAGTATGTCTGATCCGAATTGCCAAACGGGTATCATTTCTAATGGACCACTTAATAGGAAACAGAGGTTTCAGCTGTGCTTCTTCACAACTTTAAAAGAAGCAATAAATAACTGGGGCCCCGGGATGTCAAATTACAAATCTGAAAAACATCTTCGCGTCTTCATAAGAAAATATGTAATTCAAACTTTACACTAGACGATTTATGGTAATAAACAAATCGCTTTCAGAAAAGACCTTTAACGTGTTAAAGTTAAACAAAAAAATTGAGGGCCCCTTGTGACTGGGGGCCCCAGGTAATTGCATCTGCCGGGCTAGCGATAGTTATGCCACTGCCTGCCATCCTTCAGTTCTTACAACTCTTTGTTTCATAGACCTTATTGATTTTAGAGTCACTTTTGTTCGACAGTGTGAGTGATAAAACTCATCGTGCTCCACCGCCAGATCGTAGAAGACACATTTCTTCAGAAGAAATATTCTTAAATTTTTATCGGGAACTTTTTGGGGGGAACGAAAGCCCTAATTTTCTTTCTTGTGAAAAGTTGTCCGACTTCAGGCAGTTGATTTCATCATGACAGACATAAAAGTACTAAAAGAGATCTTTTGTTAGTACTAAAACTTCTGGTATCAAATTTTGACATTGCAGTTTAGTTTAATATTTTCTCAATATTTGATTGAGAGTGAAATAGTGTAAATAGTTTTAGATAGCTTCTCTATTCGAAGTACAATTTGGAAATTCCAGTTTTAGGTTGTTCGCAATGTTTACTATTCAGCTTCTAAAAGGAATACTTTATTAGTGGGGTGATAACAATACTTTACTCGAGACACAACTGCATGACATTTTAAAGAAACTAGGTTGGTACATTTATGAAACAAAATATTATAAACGAAGAAAATATATAAACGTGGAATAGTTTATCATTCTTCTGGATGTAGTCCAGAATTCACTTGCATGTTCTAGTACTTCGTGCAAGAAGTAGCCATATTCTCCTGAAACCATTCCAAAATCTTTTACAACTCTTACGAATTAATTTTACCGGCGTAATTTATGGTGTGCCGAGAATTGCAGTGAATAAATTGTGAAAAGAGCCCTGGAAAAGCTTCGGAACAGGCGAAACACCGATGAGAAGCCAGGACATTATGGGACAATATGTATTTTACTTAATTGTTACCACCCCATCACCATATTGGATAGATAATTACGTCGGAAATATGTTCCACAATGTCTTCGCTATTGACTATTGCTTTGAACAATTTAAAACATTAAATTTCAAAGATCACTTAATACATCTTCTAAAATGGTTTCTAAAATCCTAGTCACAAAAGTGCTTTTTAGAAGTCGTTTGGCAAGCAATAAATGCTCTGAGAAACTCCTTTTGATATACTACTTCTGACCGGGAGGTCCGAGGTTCGAGTCCCGACGGGGCCAGGAATTTTTCGACCCTACCTTTTCAGCTAGGTCGAAATCAGTCTGTCTGGAGGAGAATTCTAGGGGCCGGCTGCTCTGATCGGTAGATTTACGTGTTTTCTGAGATCAATATCAGGCGAATGCCGAGGCAGTAGCCTAACAACGGGCCTTCCTACCGCTTCCTTGTCTTATCCTTATCCCTTACTGTCACACATTTACACATACATACACTACTCTACAACACATACCGGGAGACCGGTTGGGAGCTTAGAGCTTGTCCTGGCTGGGGCGATGCCCCGCTGGTGGGAGATACCTGGTTGGGAAAACTCCGCTACGACAGGTAGGTCGTTGCCGGATCTAACCGAGCGAAGATGACCGCCACGGAATATATTTTTTGCTTCCACAGTTTTGACGCGTTTCATTCCTTAATATTAAATTGACATATACTGAAGAACCTCTCTATGAGGGAAAGTGGGAACATAACTTCTATTTTTGTCCATGAGCCTGAAATAGACGGGAATAGTGACAGCCGATCTTTGGCGACGAGGGCAGTATTTCAGAGAGAGAATGTGCAGAGAGAGAAATTGGAAGGAGGAAGTTGTGATGGCAGTTGACACTTCGGGTGAATAATTGAATACAAACACTGCTACAGATTTTGCGAAATCCGAAATGAGAGAAGTAATACGATTTCGATTTAATGCTGGTGGTTGCTACAATTTAAAATTACAATTAATGACAGAAAGCTCTTAAATTAGGTCAATAAAATTATTTTATATGATCCAAATGCCGAAGTTTCGGCTTCTTATCTAGCCATTTAAATTATTAATTTATCAATATTGTCGAAAATATCAATAAAATTATAGCGATGGGCATCGGAGCTCAACGATTGGTAATGTACGGAACCATTTTTTAGAAAGATTACTCATCAAAGGTTGGCAGTTTTGACCTCTAACTCTGTGGCTAGTTCTGGCGACGTAACTACCGGTTATATCCATGCGTTTATTTCATTGCTTGTAAATGGTTCTAACTTTATCTGGATCCGATCGAAGCTGTGGATTAAGGGCGAATACATTTTTCGTAACCATTCCGTCGGAGAGAAATAAAGCCAGCTATCGCATGTTGTAGATAAACGGCATATAAAAGACCCTCAAGCCTAAAAGTCGCCACGGAGCTAAAATCTAATCACTTATCGCCGCTCGAATGATACTTACACTTGATGTTAGATGGTGACAGAAACGGAAGGAAATTTGTGTGGTCAGGCGGATGACCTGAGTCTCCCAACGTAAAATAAGGCATTGAATTGAACTTAAAAAAACATTTCCCTTTGCAATGCCATTGATTAACATGACGTTAATTTGTTTTACGAGTTGTCAAACTGATGCCTTCGTAAGTGTCTTCTCAACCATGGTATTGCTAGGGTTAAATACCGAATAAAACGGCGCAGATTTTTTTGATTGATTGATAAGGAATTCCGTGCGCGTCAACTGCTAAGGTAATAAACCCCGCAATTGTAATGTATGATTTTATCGCGAGATGTGGTGGTTATCTTTCCACGCTGGCAGGCAAAATCCGGCGCAGACCTTCGTCGGAGTGCGGGGATTTCCCCAACCAGGTATCTCCCACCATCGTGGCACCGCCCTAGGAGGGATAAGCTCTAAGCTCCCGACTGGACTCTCGTCATGTATGGTAGCGTACTGCATGTAAGTAAGAGATGAAGAAAGAACAAGAAAGAAGAAAGAAAGCTCGTGCGAGATCCGTGACCCGTTGGTTAGGGTACTACTCTGGCATTCACCTGGTGTTGATCGAAAAAAACACGGAAAACTACCGAACAGAGCAGCCTGCCGCTAGAATTCGTCCAGACAGCGGCTGAATTCGACCTAGCTGAAAAGCTAGTGTCGAAAATCCTCCCACCGTCTGGGACTGAAACCCCAGGACCTTCCACCGGAAGCGATAGCTCAGTACATCGATTGATGTCACTGCAGCTCCTCTGACCGGGAAGTCCTAGGTTCGAGTCCTGACGGCGGAAGGATTTTCGACACTAGCTTTTCAGCTTGTTCGAATTCAGTCGCTGTCTGGAGGAGAATTCTAGCGGCCGGCTGCTCTGTTCGGTACTTTTCCGTGGTTTCTCCTATCAACACTAGGCAATGCCGGAGCCGGAGCCGTACCCTAACAAACGGGCCACGGACCGCACGCGATCTATCCTTCCTCTTACTTGTATCCTCTCCCCTTACACACACACTTACACTAACAAGCACTACTCTACCACATAATCCGGGAAACCGGTCGGGAGCTTAGAGCATGTCCCAGCTGGGGCGGTGCCCCACTGGTGGGAGAGTCCTGGTTAGGGGGGAAACCCCACTAGCCGACGGCAGGTCGGCGCCGGATCTCGCCATTCAGCGGGGGAAGATCACCGCCATCTCCCGAGAAAAAACTGCACTACACTAACGGGACTAATGACCAAAGCAGTTAATGCGCCCGGAAAGACGAAAAAATCAATCAATCAACCCAGGACCTTCCAATGAGTCGCACTGCAGCGACATCCGTTGATGCCCTGCGCCTCCTCTAGCGGTTGAAGCGGCGCGAGGGGAGTGGCGTTGGAGGCGCGCGGGGCGTGTTGCTGACCTCAGCGCAGCGTGACGCGGCGCGCGCCATTGTACGGCGTCGCCGGAGAAAGTCCCTGGCGAGCGCGCGCGGGCCGGCTGCCGTACGATACGCGCGCGATGTATAAACGCGAGGCGGCGGTTGGGTGGGCGATACACGCGGCGACCCAGTTCGCGAGGCCTGCGCGCGGCCACGCACAGTGGTCGCGAGTGGGCCGAAAGGCGCGCGGAAGGGCCCATTCACGAAGAAACTTCACGTAACGGAATCGCAAATTAATGGATTTTTTTTGCAAGTCCATTGTCGTAGTACGTAAACATCATCGTCAATAGGAATTAATGTACCTTTGAAAAATGAGTTTTTGCATGTTGTACAATCGAATACATACGTTAAAACTGGGAACTAAATAGAACTGAATATTTGTAACAGGATCTAAAACTTTTATTGAACATCTGTGTATCTCTGAGTCCATTTTTGCTTTTATAAGCATTACAAGATAGTAAAACGTATGATAGACCCCTATATGAAATCAAAGGCGTCTCAATACATACATAACCTCCAAATCCTTAACAATTACGTTAGTTTATTTCTGACATATTTGAATTAACTTAAAAAAATTAGCCATTAAGTTCCTGCCTTATTATATTGATAATATGGTTATTGTAATTTTTATTACTTCCATGCTTATTGTGTATGTGTTGACTTCGTGAATTTAGAGGCGGCGGCGAAAACTACGTAAAGTGTAAGTTACGATCACATTTGTCGTAACGACAAAACAGGGAGAATGTCAGGACCCGTCAATCGAAATCCCGTCAATTCATGCCGGCGCATGCGCAGTTTATTTCTTCACAGAATTGTCGTGTTTGTCTTCAAATCAACGATTTGCAAAAATCCTTTGGTGTAACGTAAACGTAAAATACATAAAGAGTTTGTGCCTTAGCGGAGAGCACAATCGATCTTCTGCGAATGCGCAGATGCACTTAATAATGCGAAACTTGAAATGCGCATGCGCAGAAGATCGATAGTGCTTTAACGTTCGAAGGTGCACAAACTCCCTAATGTAACGTAAACATAAATTAATGTAGCGTAAACGTAAAAGCTTGGTGTTGTTATTGGATGGAACCATTCTGAATGGTGGGCGGAAGCATAAATGTTAACATTAACATACGATGTAACTGAAAGTTCGCATGCTTCACGCATTCACGTCCACCTTAACGTAATCTGGAATTAACACACCATCGCGAGCCGCAAGAAGATCCACAAAACTACTATGAGCGTGGGAGCGAAATAAATACAATTTATAAGAACATAAATTGCCATTTTTCATCATCTTCTTCTTCTTCGTTATCATAATTATCATCCAAGCACGATCGCGTCCTTTTTACTTGATATCGATGGATCGTATATAGCATTCATGTACCTAATATTAACAGTATCGATATCGATGAATGGCTGTGTTTATGTGTACGTTCAGTCATTATAAATGGTACGTTTTGTTCATGTTAAAATACATATTTGTGCCCTCAGGTTTACGTTAACGTTTTCGTTGAGAATGCATTTTTAGGGCAGGGTCACAGTAGATTTGCTATCGGCCCAACTCCCGTTTGGGCGAGCATAGTTGTTACTGCCAAAAACAGTTTAAAGCGCAGATGCGATGGTACGCTGAGGCTTCCACGATGAGAGAACGGTATTAAATAAACCTGAATTAGTGGACATATTACCATTACCATACCTCCATAATTATGGACATTTTTGTTTAATTTATGAAAAAACAAGACTGGTGGAATGTTTTGGTTTCAATTCTTAGAAATTATGGTAGGAAATTTCAGAAGAAAAGCATGAGGTATAAAGTTGTTAGTAAGTCACAAAAAGCTAGCTTCGAGAAAATGTTTAAAAGTTTAGAATTAAACCTAGGATTTCAAAAGCAGAAATGTACGCAACGCTCTAAATTGTATAGAGGCGCAAATTGTCTTCGCACTCTATTCCCACGTGTGCCCTCCCCCCAATATCTTGTACTCGTACTGGTGTTAAATCATATTCTGTCGTTTAGTGACTTAATTTTTATCTATCCACCACTGAGTCATATATATATATATTATATATATATATATATATATATATATATATATATATATATTTGTCATTTTGGGTCGAAAGATCGCCTTTGCCTGCCATCTAACAGTGTCCTTCTGTATCTAGTTAAATTCCCATGCTTGGAGGTAAGATATCAAGTAGTTATAAACCATAATACAATCAAACTCTTGTATTTTCACTTCTAGTGGGCAGAACGATTTTCGCTCTACACGTCCAACTTTCACTGTTTTTAGATATAAAGATTTTTAAAATGAATTTTTTCTGCTTCTTTGAAGTTTCCAGAGTCAATATTATTAATAAATACTTGGTTTCCAAAAAAAAAAAAAAACTGTTTTGCCCTCGGAAGGTGCTGTTTGGCAACAGTGTGCGCGGCGGCGCGCGTATACGCATTCCTTGGGAGCGATAGCGTGGGGCGCACAGACGCCGCCGACGGCGCTCCGGCGTCCCTCAGGGACGCAGAATTTGGCAGGGGAACTTCGCGACCACCCCATAGCACTTCGGAGAGCTCGACATGAAGATGATGGCATAACAAATAAATTACTGAGAGGATCGAGAATGCTCCATAATTGATACTAAAGGATATCCTTCCATAGTGCGACACCGGGATCGATTCCCGGTCAGGCAATATTATTATACTGTGCGTTTTCCTTGCAATGTCCTAGTATAAGCTGCTGTGTGACGATGAGAAAACTCACTTCTCGGGTTGAGAGGACCACATAACGGCGTGGGGATGTCTTCGTGCTAACCACACGTAACCCCTTAAGCCATGGTCGCGAGGCCGGGACGCTGCTGGTAGGCCATGACCCGTACGTGGGCTGTCGCGCCAAGTACTGACAAACATACTTCCATAGTAGTGATACTAAATACCTCCTGGTACGTATCGGAATCCTCTCTAAATTTGCATGTATTTAATTTTTCATGATCATCTCATCCTTCCCTCCGTATACTCCCTCTTCATGCTTTGTTTCTTCATTCTGCCCTTTCCTTTTGTTCTCCTCTTCCCTTCAAACATATTTTTAAGTAATTGAAGACTCATGAACATGAGTAATCGTTACCTGGATAGTCTTGTAACATTTACAATATAAATTAGCATTGTTGTGTCAACTGTGGTCACATTCGTAATGTCTCTTCGACACATACGATCACGTTAGTATCGATATATCGAAAATATCTTGATATAGTTGATATATTCTAGATATTATTATGATTATGATTATTGTGTTAAAATACAAACAAAAGGCAAATCATAATCGATGTTAATGATTATTAAATTGATCCAAATTCACAAATTGAAATATAAATTTTTTTGCCATGGAATAGTTTAATACAAAAAAATAACGATATATACTTTAGAATATATTCTTAAAACGTGTTATTTCGGCAGGTCTTTATCAATTCTCTAAAGTGACGCGGACAAGTGACTGTACGTGTCAAGTGAACTGTATTTTGCTACCCGAAACGCTTTACAGAGTAGTTTGTTCGACGATCAAAAGTATTGGGATCCGCAGGAAGGGGAGTCTAAGCCAGATATTTGCTATATAACTACTCCCAGTAGGAAGGATATGTGTTACCACATGGCGAGAAAATTTAGCAGCTCTTGTGCAGTACACTTATTTTTGAGTGTAGGCAACAGAACGCAACTTATGCCGTAATGTTCTTCCCTTTCTTGGGCAAGTGATCACAGTATTGGTTTGCTTGTGCCTTCCACTAAATGAAGAAAGGTAGGGTAAAAATGAGTGATGAGTGATGAATGTAGGTGGTACAATTTTCAGATAAAATATGTATATGGTATTAGAAACCAAATACCCTACAAACACACGGTGGAAAACGCCACAGAACACACGGTGTTCTCTGCCTTACACGTAACCGCTTCTTATCACTTAGTGTTTCTGCACGCTGCTCTAAGTTTCAGCGTCACCCAACGAAGTCACCCAGCCCTTTTAGAGTGTACGAAGAGCCTGTCGAATGAACAAATAAACCCAATGCTATTAAATCTAGTTCATTATTTAATTTCAGAAGAAAAGAATGGCAAGAGAGAAGAATCATAGAAATCTTACCAATAAAAAGAACTGTAGAATTAGTGAGACCACATTATCACGTTCAACATTCCTCTCATGAGTCAGTTCTCGTAGACTGACTCACGGGTCCTCTTATGAATCAGTGTTTTATCATTTATTTTCATGATACTGCTAGAAGGTTTGAGTGATACATATACCGAATACAGTACTGTTATATTTATATTCACTTAGGAAAATAAGAAAAAGTAAAAATAAATAATAGATAGAGAATATTTTTATGTGCTCATCTAATTAATAAATAATAAAAATTGGACCTACGAAAATACGACGTGAATTTGATAACGCCATAGATAGACTCACTCTCATAATAATACTCGCCATAATAAAACTCACTCTCATAGCTATTCCTACGATTAGTATTTCTCTTAGCATTTCTTTCCGAGCGACTCTGATTATGTAATCGGAGATTCAGGACAGCTCTGCATTACATTTGAATTAATTAACAATTAAAACATTGGACCCTATGTCACATAATTTCAATGCTTTCATGGGTAACGTTTATGTGTACATTAGAGATTAATGGATCATTGTTCATCTGCCTTCCAATATGAACCTCATTTGAACTCCAAGCACAATCCCGAATTAGAGTGTTTGCATAATGCGGCATCATGCCTTGGGTGGGAATTAAATCGACAATACACAATTTATATTATTTTACACATTTTATTTTTGGTCTTCACTTTATCGGCAGACAGATTTATATATTAACAAATTTAAAATTAAAATTGTGCAGCATTCTGATAATTACATTACTGCGTTCTAATGCATCGTTCTTACTTAGTATAGTTAAATATGGCAAAAGATTTATAAATAAAATATTTAATGTATTTTAATAGAAAATAAATGTTTTAACCTGAAGATGTGTAAAAATATGTAACCGAAACGTTGCGGTAAAGTAATTATCAGAAAAATTGTGACTAAACAAATAGTGTGTTGTAAAAGTTTGACTTAAATTTATTAATATAGAAAACTGTTTGCCAATGAAGTGATAGCCAAGAATAAAAAGTGTAAAGTAAGAATCGAATGACAGACAAAAATTAAGTACTTATTGAATGCCAAGAATTGAAATTAATTTACAAGAAAAACGTTAGTCCAAAATTCCAACATAAATGCAAAATGTTCTACAATAGTTTTATAAAGCATAAAATCTGCAATAATTTCTCAACATTCGCGAGAAAAAACAAAAACTATCCCCCCCCAAAAAAATTCAGATCTAAAATCCTGAAAACATTTTCATCACGATAAAATTATGTATTCGGAGTGAGAAAAGTTCACAGTCAAGTTAAAAAGAAAGTCAGACATGAGATGATAAACGACAACTTCGATACAGAGTGTCCAGAGAGGAAACAACGATACTTTGAAAATAAGCTCTTAAGTCAATTTTAAGCATATTTTGAATAATAAACTCCTTCAATATTTCGAATGGCTGAACTGCAATAAGCACTCAAAGGTTGGTTTACAAAATACTTTCTATGTCAAATTTGCATTTCAGAAACATATAAACTCGCCAGAAACATGTAAATTCTGTATTATTTACAAAAGAAAAGAATATATTTGTTTACAAAGAAATATTAACACAAACAAAAAGCAATTAAATGTGTTTTTTTATTTCTGTTAATTTTATTTGTGAATAAATATATTCATTTCTTTCATTGTTTCCTCCCTGGATACGCTGTGTATGAAAACCTTGATGAAGCGACATTGAATAAGGAAAAGTCTCTACAGCTTGAGAGATTCCGATGGAGGAAAACCTAACTCGCTTACGGCATTTGCAAAACAAATAGATTTGCACCTGCTGCTGCACACCGTACTAGATGAAGACCGGTTTATTACGAAGGCGCATTTGCGTGTCCAGACATACGGTTTTAGAAGTGGGGCAAGTCCACTCTTACATATCTCAGATGTCAGTAAATTGTGTAACGTAAGGGAGAAGACTCGCTCAACTGGTGGAGTGTGGTTACAGTGCCACTTTCGGAGACTAGTAAGCAGAACTAAATCCCGCTTCATTAGATAATTTTTGCACACCCCGAAACCGGATATCTAAAACGATAATAGACAGTCAGGTGACCAATAAAAGTTTCACAGGGAGTGTTTTTAGGGCATTTTTCGTCTAGTTAACTAAATATACCCATTAATTCCATGAAAAATCGTACTACATCATAGATTACGTATCTATATCAACTACATGTAAACAAAGAATGAATGAATCAAAATTGTTGAATTAAACGTTGGTTTGATATTAGCTGACTAATGGAACAACATACAACATTTAACATGAACAAATTAAATGTTTTACATGTGGAACATTTGGTCTTATCATATTACAAAAGTGAAAAAAATATAATCGTTAGTTGCGTTTACCCGATTTAAAAAGTACGCCAGCAAAACTGAGTCAGAATTGACTGTTTTGTTTGTATTTTGTATTTTTTTCATTTTTTCATTATTTATACATATTGTAGTCTCTTTCAATCCTGTCTTACTTTTCGTAGTAAATGTTTTCATGGCTTTGCCAGCTTCTTCTAATATTTCATCCGGAATATGTTAAATATCTTTAATTTGAAACAATTCTTTATCCTCTAAGACGCTAAAATGATCATATAAACACATAGCAAGGCCCACTAAAATAGGTCTTTTTCAAAAGCAATACGTCGTCACCAAATGTATGCTTAGAGTCGTAAATTTGTGCTTCGATTTCTCAAAATTTAAATTATTCTTAAATGGAAACGAAAAACCATTGAACATAACACGCGGATAAAGGAGTATAATTAATTACACGCGTGGTAAATAAGAAAACTCGTTCCTATCGTTGTTCGTTTCTTGAACGTACCACTCATGTAATTATACCCCTCTTTATCCATTCGTTTCGTTAATTACTATTTCGTTCTAAGACGTTACGTTAATGATACCTGTTTCGAATTGTAAAAACTATCGCGAAATTGCTAGGACACATCTTGTTGCCAGGGCACAACTTATTGGTTTGGACTTCAGTTCCTTTTGCATGTACGGAGGACTCCCCTAAAATGTTCCCCTCTACTACATCGTTACAGATACTTCAATGGATTTTTCACTAAAACTATGGTCACGTAAGAATCTGTATAATACAAATAATAATACTCGTATTATCATTTAGACTTTTTCATTCTAGTTCACAGTCAGTTAGGATTCTCTAGGTGAAAAATTTAGCAATACTCTTGACGCAACGTAACGTATAATGTAACAATAGTTGGCGTTAATGTTGGCGTTATGGATAAATTTAGTTAATTAGGAGAAAATACTGAAATCAACATTTTTTAAAATAGGACACGTCCATAATCAAATGAAATTATGATCATCTAGTGGCTTTTCTAATAACTTACTAACAAAACACAGCACATTACAGTTTTAGCATCTTTGCTGAATCAAGCAAAATTAAACATGGTTGTATTAGCCAATGAGCTCTCTTATACTGAAGAAACTATTTTAAATCAGTGCGCCGATGATTTTCTCCTCCATACGTCACATACAGTTTTTGGCTGTTTTTGACTAAATAAATAAATAAATAAATAAAAATCTTAAAATCGTTCATTCCATTCGAGTGCACTAGTTTAAAATTATATTTTGTTTAACATAGATAAACCTGGGGATTTTTGTTTTTGTGTAGTATCACATAAAATAAATCCTTGTAACTTTCCTGTTTGTATTTATTCTTTGTTCGGTCATGTGAGCGATTTTTTTGATCCACATTGATGCCAAACAAAACTGGAGGGTGTGGTCGGTGATTAACATGCAGAAACGATTTACATTTCTGTCACAAACTTTGCTTAACTTGCCCTTGTACCGTCTTACTCCCTTTTGATTCTTGTCATTTCTTCAACTGGAGAACATTCGCATGATATCATTTATTGTTGTAATTAGAAAGAAAGAAAAGTACACTTTAAAACTTCCTTTATAAGAAATATTATTTACATAATAATTCGGTGATAAAAATTTAGTCCGTTGCGAGTTTAATTAAAAGCATGATGGAAGCAAGCTATGCGGTCTCTTTGAAATTCGATATTTATGGCCTGTCCGTTTGCATAAGTTGGATGACTTCATTTACGCGCATACATGTTCTCGTCTCGTTTAGGACAAGCTTTGTGTTAATTCTTACAATATTATATTAGTGACGGTGTTCTAACAATGTAAATGATTTGAGGGCACTATCCCTAACCTCTAACTACACGTACTGAACTGACACTTTGATGCATTAACAGCTGACGCTCGTGGAAGGATACGTCTCGCAGAGACGTATTCCGGCCAGGTCTTCAACGATACTCAACTGTTTTAATTGATTAGTGATTCCGGCAGCGTCAACGGTTAAGGTCATTAGTCCCGTAAGTGTAGTGCATTTCCCCCCTCTGGAGATGGCGGTGGTGGTTTCCCCCCGCTGGATTGTGAGATCCGGCGCCGTCCTAACGTACGCTAGTGAGCTTTTCCCACCGCCAGGTATCTCTCACCAGCAAGGTACCACCCCAGGCGAGACAAGATCTAAGTTCCCGACCTCTGTGGTAGTGTAGTGCTTGTAAGAGTAAGTGTGTGTAAGTAAGGGGTGAGGAAAGGTCACGGATGAGGAAGGAAAGATCGCGCGCAGCCCCTTTGTTTGGGTAATTCTCCGGCATTCACCTGGTGTTGATTGGAGAAAACACGGAAAATTACCAATCAGAGCAGCCCGACGCTAGAGTTCTCCTCCAAACAGCGATTGAATTCAAACCAGCTAAGTAGCTAGAGCCGAAAATCTGCGACCGGTGGGACAAGAGTCCAGGATCTCCAGGTCGGAGGTACTGCAATGACATTAGTTGATGCTGAGCTACCTCTCCACGTCAACTGCTTTAGAACCTGTCAAAAAATTGTCTACTGAACTGAATGGACTTTTTGTATAAATGATTATACATTCATGCCAGCTCAATATACCATTTGTTGTTCTTCCATTTTGAACATTTTTCCGAAAAAGTGCTATAAACTCATCATAAGTTGTTTGCAAATGATCCATTGATGTATGTCATGTAGTAAAACGTAAATATTATATTTTGAGGTATTACGAAGTCTTAATCATGTTATACTCTCAGTACATTTAATTTAATAATATTAATAACATTCAATAATATTGATATAATGTATGCGACAAGAATTGTAATTATTAGTAAAATTAATAGGGTATGATCATGAAAGAAGATAAGTACATTTAACTTTGCGAGAAATAATGCATTAGATGAAGATATTTAAATGGCGGATTTACACAAACGATAAACGTCTTTTGGTAATGAGTAATTATTGACTTACTTAATAAACGCTTGACGTAATTTACGGAATTCTTGAAATTCTCGTATAGAAATGATAACATTTGTAGGGACTCGCGGTAATATTTGCTACAAATATAGTACCTTTGAACTGAGATTCAAAGAAATGGAAGATGCATCAGACACTTCCATCTTTCAGGAAGAATGCTAGTAGTACGTACGAACGAAGACAGAGCGCAGCACCATTCTCTTGCACACTGCTCTCTCTCGGAAATCACGATGGTTCTATCTGTATGATTAACCTGATTTCTCTCCATTACACATCCGGCATTTTGGAGTGACAACTTTCAAGCGTGATGAGCGTGGAAACCGTCCTTGGTGACGGTCTGAGATGAGCAACAAACATGCAAGGTAGAGCATCTGATACTCGTAACTCTTCATTTATCTTTCAATTATTGTTTAAGTGAATCCTCCAATTTTAGGGAATGGACTCAGAGAAGGCTACTATGTACTCTCTTTATTTGGAGCACGAGTACATTACACAATTATTGATATTTATTTGGAAATTTAAATGGAACTGAACCATTTTTGTTTACTGTAAAAAAGAGGGTGAAAATGCAATGAAACCTCGTTGGTGCACCAGATAAGTGACAAACTTCACTAACTGTTAATTTTCACATATATTTTATCCTAACGGAACCTTGTTAGACCCAAAGACACAGTGATACTCATCCGTATACCGCTTGCCTCGTAAAACGTCTTTATTAACTTTTTGTAGTAACAGAATCTTTTCTGAACATATTTTCTCTTTTGAATAAAAAATATATATTTTTGAAACGTCACTTTCCTGTGTACTGATAAAGTCCAATAAATGCAACGTGAGCTCATTATTCAGCAATGTCCTTAAAATAGTGTTTAACAGGTGCCGACGCAGAATTTGAGTCACTCTGACACTAAAATAGCGACTAGAGAAATGATTTGACGCGGCCTTGTCGCGGGCAAAACCAACATATGCATTTTCTAGATACCGTGCTATGAATTGCCAAAACGTAGCACTGAACTTGAACCAAAGCGGAACATTTACGGCCCTCAAAGGCTTTGCCGTCATCATCAGTCAACCAAGAAGGTAGCGACGAGAGCCGACAGTTTCACTTCTTCTGTCCATCTATCCAAGGTTTTTATTTTTCGATAATCTACTGTCTTCATGCCTTCATGTACAAGTCCGGCCTTGATTATGTTGTAGGTCTAGAGTGTAAATCTTCCTTCCGTATTACAATTGCAGTGTTTGGGAATGCAATCGTATTGTTTAGGCCAACCAAGTCCATAATTTGCATGAGTTTCCAGTTTACAACAGAAGCAATCATACACTAGCTCTGAGATGTCATTTTTGATATGTACTGTTTTCACTAAAGTGAGCTGGCAAAAACTATACTACAAACATTAAGATAAAAACAATTATCAGAATGAGTAGATTATTACGTTTAAAGAGTATTGAGTTTTTCCTTTGAGTTGACATTTTAACGAATATATGAAATGTTTCACTATCTGGTCTCCTTACTTCGTTGCACAAAGCTCCATTGTTCGTTTATCTTGACTAAATCTTTTGCATTGTGGTTACATCAGCTAAAGTACTTAGGAAAAATCCTTGTAAAAATATCTTAAACGACCTTCTGCGGCCTAAAAGCTTCTAATGCTGTTTTTATTTGCAACTCTCACTTTAGGTTTGGAGGTTGCGAACATGAAACAATTTTTTCCGAATTTGAGATGTATCATGTGAGGATTTTTGTACCTTTACGTAAGAATGATTACAAAATCACAAAGAAGACAGTTATCGTTATTATGTCAATCAAATGGCATTGGAAATCGAAAAATGATATTGTTTATGAAAGCCTCTGGAGAAATTTTCTTTTCCATTTTCGAAGTGCCGGCGATCTAGGCATGGGCAGGGCGGCCAATCGCCCGGGCCCCCGCCAGTAAAAGAGCCCGATAATGGGAAAACAATAAGTAAAAAAATTGAAAAAGAAATTAAAACTCGAGAAAATCGTTATCGTAATTTTATAAGTCGCGGTGTAGTAGTTTTATATTTCATAATTTTTTCAATTATTTTTTTTACTTTAAATAGTTAATTATAGTGATTATTTATAAAGTAGACGTATATATTTAATTTTTTCGGGGGTGGGGGACTACATTTCGGCATTGCCTCGGGTCCAAAATTTTCTAGCTCCAGCACTGCTTCGTACGCTACATTTAGTTGAGAGAAAGTTAATGTTACAATGCGGAAAAATCGCCAATTTTTTACTGAAATACTTGTTGGTCCCCAATAACGAAAAAGTGTTTTTTTGCATACCAACATTATAAACAATCTCTTATGGCACCGAAAAGTGTACATAATATGTAGGGTTGTCAAAGTAGTTCAATAAAATAATATTCAGCCAATCGCAGCGAGCGAATCGTGGGAGGTGGCGGTAAACCCGCACAACCAATTAATTTGTTCACAAAAATGAACTTTGATTCTCTTATAAATTTACACTGCCGTTGTTCAAAAATCCGGCGTATGCAACTCGCTTATAATGTTACTTTATTGCATTCGTACAAATTTGAAAACTCTCTCCTCACGTTGCTCTTTTTCAAATAATTTTCTTATGAAACAAGTTTAACTGTATAAACTAATTGCTTACTATACTACTTTTTAGGATGTAAAAGAGTTAGTGCCTAAATAAGTACACAAAATTTTCTCCAATTTGGATGATTTCCATTCAATGAATTCGAACTGAAGGCGTTCATTCCCGCAGTTTTGCTGTTATTAAAGTGACTTTCTCTTGTTAATTGTATTCACACCCAAGAAATAGAAGTGGGAAAGATAGGAACGTTAAGGCGTGATATAGGTGATGGTGGAATCGAGACCTACGTTTGTTGTGTGCTCGTATATGTGACATCTAGAACTCACAAACCTAATTTAACAAACGTAAACGGTTCAATCAATTTCCCATCCTCAAGCTCAACAGCTGTGTCGACAATAAGATATTCTGGGAGTTAGGTTTGTTATTCACGTCATTTTTAGTTGACTTAATCAAGAAAATATATTGAGAGGACGAAAGTGTTAACCGGTCTTTGATGCTTTCATACAGCAGAATGCATTCTTCAAACGCTGTTTGACATTTAACTTCAGGACCACTCCGCACTAAACGTCGCAGTAAGATCAGTCTTAAAGCATTCCCGAGTAGTCTTGTGCATTCTCGACCTTCATGTCATGTCCGATAATATCGCGTTACGTATGTTCAGGAAATTATTACACGGACGATGGCAAAGATAAAATGTGTTTCAGTCACATTGTGGTTTGCTCTCCCGTGAATACTTCACTTGCACCGTGCTTCAACAGAGCCACACATTCAGCGCCTGTTGTGCTAGGCCAACTTACTGATGAGTGCGACATTCAACAACCAACATTGCCTATTTTCAATTTAACGAGTTAAAAAGAATAAACGTATTTCTTTGTCTTGAAAATGTGTTGTACAATTAGCGACAGCCAACTGACGCATATCTTGGTCAGCTCGATTCGTTTCTTCTCTGATAGTCTCGATGACCCAACCGTCACTATAGTACCTAACGTCACTGTAGTACCGTCACTGCTGTGACGTTCAAGTTCCCCCGGGAGAGAGGGCTCATGGCATCAACTGATGTCACTGCAGCGCCTCTGACCGGGAGGTTCTAGGTTCGGGACCCGACGGGGTCAGGATTTTCCACACTAGCTAGAGAGCTGGGGCGAGTTCAGTCGCTGTCTGGAGGAGAATTCTAGCGACCGTCTGCTCTGATCTGTAGTTTTCCGTGGTTTCTCCGATCAATACCTAGCGAATGTCAAAGTAATACCCTAACAAACGGGCCACGGACCGCGCGCCATCTTTCCTTCCTTTTCCTTGCCTATCCTCATCACTTATTACACACATTTACACTTAATGCATTACGCTACCACACATGCCGGAGATTGACCGGGGAAAATATCCCGGCTGGTTTGGTGCTCTGGATGGGAGATTCCTAGTTGGGGAAAACCCCACTAGCGATGGTGGGCGGCGCCAGATCTCACCACCCAGCGAGGGAAGATCAACGCAACCTCTCAGAGAAAACATCACTATACTACGGGACTAACGATCTTAGCAGTTGGCACGCCTGGAATCGCTAATCAATCGATGAGCGTTGAAGCTCCCGATTGGATGACAGCATCACAGCAGACCAACTGTTAACGGACTTAATCAAAGTTATGCTAGAGTGCACAATGACGACCGCTCCCCTCTCCACTCACCGAATGCGCCGTGACGGCGATGGTCTCCGGGGCGGGCGCGGGGGCAGCGGTGGGCGCCGAGGCGTTGTCGGCGGAGGCGTTGTACTTCTTGCCGATGGCGCGGCCGGCCCTGCCGGGGCCTCCACGCTGGACACCCGGCCGGCAGCAGGCGCAGCGACACCTCCTCCCACGACACGTTCAGCTCCCTGGCGTGCAGCGCCACGCTCCCGCACGCCTCGCCCGCCGACTCGCAGAACACCTCCACGTCCACCAACCCCTGCCGCGGGAGCATACGTTAGGTTACACAGCTTTCGGATAATAACAACAACAACAATAATAATAATAATAATAATAAATAACGATAATGATAATGATAATGATAATGATAATGATGATGACGATGATGACGATAAATGGCTTTATCAGTATCGAGGCTCAGATCATAGGGCTTGCTCTTCCGCCTAAATTAGATGAAAATTGCGGATTCGGTGGTATAACGGTCAGCGAGCGGACGTTGTATCCGAAATTCAACGAGAAGCATGGATTTTAAGGCCGAAAAAATCCTCGTACGTCTCTCCTTCGAGAAGGGAAGTAAAGCGAGTGTCCAATAGAGTAGATTTACGCATGCAAAAGATCCTCAAGCCTGAAAAGAAGCCTCTGAGCAAAATTGAGATCCGCCTGATTCGTCGCCCAAGATAAATACCTCCTTTCTCCGCTAGGTGGTGAAAGGAGCGAACCGAAATTTGCGTGGTTAGATGGAAGAGCGGGCCTGATGGCCTGAGTCTCGCCACGTAAAATAAGGCATTAACTAACATATACCTTTATGTAGTTGAAACATTTAAGAGAGGACAGCTTACTTTATGACACGAAGTGGAAAGTAAGGAATTATTTGGCATTCGCCCTAAGCCACTAGTAAACCTAGAAAAATCTGAATCACGATGGTGACTTAGAGCCCAACGTTAATCATGCAGAAATGGGAAATAATACAGAGATGTGAAATAGAAGAGAAAAGACTTCAGGAGAAGGGAACAAAAGAAGAAAAATGGAGAGAATTAGAGAAGAGAGGAGAGGCGAAAAAAGAAAGAAAAAATGAAAGAAAGTGAAGAAGAAACAGTAAAAGTATTGCAGCGTCGATACATAATCATATCTTAGCGGGACATTGGTAGCTTCACGACTTTTCTGGCGAAGCGCCCTTCCCCTGTAACTCACCATGTGTTCTAGGACGCAGGTTCAGGACACAGCCGTCATCCTTTCTATGCTTTAATTCATTAAATTTGGTGTCGGATCAGGATCCGATTCCTCAACTGTTGGAGAAAGCCCTTAGGTCTATACCTGTTTTCACTTTTAAGTTTCAGTTCTTCGAGTTACCTCGAAGAGCCATCTTGGCTCCTGTAATTTGGTATGGGTTAAGGTATCCCGGCGAAGGAAGGATGAGGGTAATCAGATCACATGGAAAATAATGGTTTGAACCAATAGCAAACCACCCTTCCATTTTAACAACACCTATATCTCTTTGTAAAAATACGGTTCCATTCCTATTCAGGGCCAGACTTGAACAACCAGGGCCTCTAGGCGATCAACAGTTGCGGGCATCTCCTTGTATTATTTGAATAAAATAGCATAACTTAAAATAAATTTTTTGAATTATTGATGTATAAAATTGTTCGTAATTTACAATTATTTCATTAATCAAATATTTGAAAACTGAATTTATACAAAAAAACCGTGTAACTAATAAAATAGTTAAAAATTCCTTTCCATTAAAAACTAAAAATGTTAAAATGTGGAGGTCTTTATTTATTACTACATCTTTGGGTACCTAGTTTGCTTAGGAAGAAGTTCTCACTGTTTATAATATGTTAATGAGAAAATTGAATTGTTGCACATATTTGTTTGCTAGAGAGGTAGACATGAGTGAATTTTCAAGACTGATGTCTCGTTGATATAAGACGATTCGCAGTTATCACCTAAACTACTTAATTTGAAGCTTAATACCTACTAGAATAACATAATTTCCAATGGAGAGATCCCTTTTTGCAACCAAAATACTAAGCAGTTTAAGAAACAACTGGTCTCTTTTAAAGTGATAGTTGTACGGCATGCGAATGAATTATGACTGAAATTGTTACAGTTCACCAGATTTAATAATTAACACAAAATAAAATCAATTGTCTCCATCATGTCACCATATTGACGGGCACTGATCATCTCAGTAGTTCAATGATCACAGCCTCTGATCATAAACCAGAAGGTCCTGGTTCGATTTCCGGTCGGAGTGACTATTACTTTAGACATTTTAAATTAAACTAAAAGTATTAATTAACATTCGATTATAATTAAAACGTGCGTAGCCTGCGCCAGGCAGTCCGGCTGGGCGGGCAGTGAGCGTACCTTAAAGGTGAAGTTGTTGGTGGCCGGGTCCCCGATGAAGGGCTGCAGCCAGATGCTGTAGTAGCGCGGGCGCCCTCCTTGGGGGCGCAGGTTGCCGGCGTGGGGGCGTGGTCTCGGTGGTGGCGCCGCCGCCGCCCGGGCCCTCAGGGAGGACGGAGGACGAGGTGTCCCCGCCCTGGGCAGGGCCGCCCTTGGACTGCTCAGCCGTGCCATTCGCTGTCGACGCACCCTGAGGACAGCCACAGCGAAAATGAATTGACCCCCATCTCGATGACCAATGATCATTTCGATGACCACTCAATGATCCCCATCTCGATCAGGTTTTTCGTCCAATGCAAAATGGACCCATTCAGCAAATGCTGAGATGGCCCCTTGTTTTCCATCTTGACATAAATGTAATTTCGTGATCTGTGCACGTCTTCTAGAATTCAGGGGGAAATATAGTTATTCAAACTATCGTTCTCCATGCTGTCGCGGTAGGAAGTATTATTCCTTGACAAAGGACATGGTGGATAAGAGCCAAAATGTATTGCTGATTTATCATAGAAAATAGATGTTATTACATCAAAGCGAATACTTTTGTTAACAATCCTTGCAAAAAACGCTCATTTTTCTGTATTCGAAATTCAAGTAGTTTATGGGTTGCCTAGGGATCACAGAATTTTGAAAACGTGCACAGAATCCACTTCTCACCATAGTCACACACAGTTTTTAACTGTTTTTGACGTAAAATAAATAAATAAGTTGACAACCCATTTGTATGAAAAAAAAACACTGAAAATATTAATCCTAAAAGTTCGAGTGGCTAGATTAATCCCGACAGTGGCTAGATTTTTGATAGTAGCTTGTCAGCTAGATCGAATTCATTCACTGTGTGGGGGAGAATTCTAGAGATCGGCTGCTCTGATGGGTTGTTTTCCGTGGTTTCAACGATTCACACCAGGCGAATGTCGGAGCAGTTGGCCGTGGACTTTCTTTCCTCTTCCTTGTCCTATCCTTAACCCTTACACACACTTACACTAACATGTACCACACTACCACACATGCCGGGAGACCTTGTCCCGGTTGGGGCTGTGCCCCGCTGATGGGAGATACCTGGTTGAGGGAAACCCCATTAGGCGACGGTAGGTCGGCGCCGGATCTCGCCATCCTGCAGGGGAAGATCACCGCCACCTCGCGATGAAAAATATGCACTACACTTACGGGACTAATGGTATCAATAGTTGACGTGGCCGGAAACACTAACAACCAACCAATACTCTAGAACCATTGTTGCTCCGACCTGGATGGCGGAGGTGGCTAAGAGCGTGTAACGACTCAGCCTTGGACATGGTTGTTTGCCCCCATGGTTGTTTCTCATGTATGTGTTGTCGCGGAGGGCCTCGCGTTCTGCTGACCTCAGATGAGAGGAGCCCGCAAGTGTGTTGGTGTCTAGGTGCGGTCGAATATGCGTTCAATCGAAACGTAAAGAGTAACCGGCTGTCGGCTGGATAAAAGCCGTAGAAAGAAAACGTGGCTCCTTTCGAGTGGATCATGGACAGAGCGCTTACTTTCTGTGTGGCGGTCCCGGGTTCGATTTCCGGCCGGGGCAAAAATGAAGCTGTCGCTTTCTTATGCAGATCGTCTGAGTTTCTACGCTGGAGCAGGCCAAGTCAGCTAGATAGGGTGATGTGAATATGTCATGCTTGCCACGTCTCCCTTACCCTTTGGCGTGGATAAAAAATAAAGCAGGGCCTGAGCACACCGCTATCTGGCAAAAGTCGGATTAACCTGACGGTAAATACCAAATACATACATATTGTAAACATTGTTGCCCGCGACCCTGCCGTATTAATACCTTGTTTACCAAAGGCGCACGCAGGATTTTCTCTGGGAAGGGGACACACGTATACTATCCTGCTGACTCATTGTGTTTTCATAAATAATTCTCCCGAGTAAACAAAACTATTTTGAAGCATAGTTTCTTGACAGCCGAACTGAAGGACAGTGGCAGATTACTAGATTTTGATTGGTCAGTAGTACAATAAATATCAGTGTTTATTAATACATCTTCCTGTGAACTCGTCACTTGACAAATGCTCCTGTACTAAATACTAAAAAGGAAACTAAAAGAGAAAAGCATTCCAGTACATATCGTCCAACTAACTTTCAGTAAGTTATATGTACTGTTGAAGTTAATTTGTTATTTGTAGTCTTAAGGAGACCTTTCTTATATTTTGTTAGTGTCAAAAATAATTTCTTAAAAAATACTGTGTATCTTTAATTGGTAGATCCTTATCAATATCAGTATCTCAAGGAGTGACAATGGTAATTGTGCATGAATCATTTATCACATTGATCGGCAAATCATAACCTGAAATTTTCAGTTCAGCAGGTCAGGTCTGGTTGGTGAAGAATAGCTGAACTTAATAGACAAGCATAGTGTCTAAGAACACTATTGTATTGTAGGGCTCTCACGTCACTCTCTATCTGTCTTTAACACTTCCTCGTTTAATTGCTTTCAACGTTTCCGTTTCCTTATATAAATAAAAAACTGTTTGCCTGAAGCGCATATTTCCACAATATTTTAATTGTCAAGAGGGCAATTTTGCAAGCATATTTCTGAAAGTATCTAGTGAATGAAACATTTCTGACAGTATTAATTTGGGCCAAATTTCAGGCACAATGTAATTAACAACTACGTGCTATTGACTAGATAGCTATTGACTATTACTAGATTTTATACTTTGTATTAAAAGAGAAGTAAAATTTACAATGAAGTTAATAGTTGAATAATTGAATGAAAGTGACCAAATACAATGAAAAATGGCAAAAATATTAACTCATATATTACCATTTGGGACACAGGAATTTTTAGTTTTACAATTTAACATTGCAAATGAATATAAATAATTTTACTTCGCATCTTGAACATTCGTAAGGAAACTATTATAAACTTCCTGATAACAGCATGTGCTTATTTTGTGAAGAGAGAAGCTTTGAATATCAGTTTTATTTCTTCTTCAGGTGCCTCCTTTATTAAAATAATCTCACGGTTATTAAGTTAAATATACAGCGAAATAATTTTTAATTGCCTGAGACTCAATGAAATAAAACTTAGAACAAAGCAAACACTGACGAAATGTATTTAATGCATTGTTTTAGAATACTTTATTATTATACTTAATTATTACTTTATTTTTATACTTATTAACTTAATTATATTGAATTAAGATTTTTTATTGATTTTTCCAAAATCTGTTGAAGATAAAAAAATAATATGAAAATACAAATAATATTTTCTCTCTTCAATATTTTCACAATCTAATGGGCATTGAATGTATAAATTCCGGAGCTATTTTAAAAACTGTTTTGTCAGATCCAAAACAAGATAATAACCCCCTTTCCACAGCGTTGTTAAGCAAACAGGCTGTCAAAATACAGCATATGTACGTACGCTTGGAGGTACAATAATTATCAGAACAAAGATCAGTCCAAACCGTCAACACCTAGTTACGTCCTACTTCCTTCTAAAAGGAATGTCTGAAAGTTACTTCTTGGAAAAGAATACTATATAGGTGACTATAACATATTTTTCTCCCTCTCGGAATACTCTCACATCTGTGAAATATTTATTGAGAATTCCTAAGTATTTTATTTTAATTGAAGTGAAATATAATGAATTTAAAATAAAATAAACTGCTGTTTTTCTCTAACGTTTATCTCAATATTTCGTGTATTACGTTTCTACAACAATTCAAAGAACTTCAAAATCATCAGGATTCTTTGTAATCCTCAAACCCAGGGCAAGTCCAGGTTAGATCTTTATATTTCGTAATGCGCAGACAGTGTTCGTGATTTTGTCAATCTTTTGGTACCTAAGATGTAGGAAGTCAGTCACTTACTTTCCCTTTCTATATGTTTTTGAATATTTTATTTGGTTTCATCCACAGAAACCAATACGGTGTCTCTAAAAGATATTGTTTCCAATTTGGTCATTCTGTTCCACCATTTTCTGTTGGTTTCATTGCGCTACCACTCCACCCCGTTCCACAAATGTTTGGCTAAATAATGACATAAATGTGTGTCATAGTTGTATTATTATAAAAAGTATGAAATATTTTTTGATTACTTGAGCAAAAATAGTTTATTAATTTCAGTCAATATTTATAATTTAATTATTATCTATTTTACTGACGGAGATAATCAAAATAGTTACACATTGAATTTCAAATAAAAGCCTATTCGGCGTGCAACTATGAAGAAAACGAGTAGCAAGAAGCAAGTCACGCGTGCGCTGGGATTTGCGGAATGTGAGAGTTTCCTTCTGGCAAATTCTTCCACTGTGCTTTAGCGTTAAAGACATCGTACATTGTTATGCAAAACGGATTCTCTGGTGAAACAGTCCTTCTGAATACTAATATATGTATACACCAAAAGAGTACAATTTGCATTATTTTATAGTTCGGGATATCTGTGATACTTTGTGTCAGATATTCTATCAAATAATTGCCACTGTGTCGTACCCCATTGAGGTTCAAATCTCTCTCTGCTTTCATGTGACGAACTACAGGTGGCGATAATCTGGGTGTGTGGAGGTGGATTCTTTCTCATCCTAGTTGATTAGATCAAGGAGGTTCTCGGTGATAGAATGTTGGGTTCTATTCCCGCAGAGAAAACAATTATTTCCATCTAAACTCCTGCACAAATTGCATTTACTGCCTTTGTGGTTCTCTTGTCATCAAATCATACGCCCAACGCTGTGATCTGTTGTTGATGTGCTTGGACTCACACGGAAAACCTTAGAAAATATGTACGCTGCCGTTTGAAACATCACGCAATTTACGAACTGCCTGACTTAAAATCATGAATCCCAATGGGACCTAAAACTTTTTCAAACACAAAAATCGTACCAAGCACGAATTCCACGTTTGTACGACACAGAATTAGGACTTTTGATATTTTCAACAGATACATTAGTTATTCGTGAACATACTTATAACAACTACTAGAAGGTCAATGTTGTTATTAAATATCAGATATTAAAACTAGCGTAAGCAATGAAACGTTGTTCAAACAATATGTTAGTGAAATATTGAGACCAATAGCAACTTACTTTTTCATATGCCTTCGTATAAAACTCTTTTCCAAAATATCTATTGGTAAAACCCCCCAAGAATTTATAAAATTAATTTATTTTTCAAAATTGGAGTTTGTGAGGGATTGGGAACACCTCTATTTATTTATTTTCCGGCTTTTCAACTACTAAAGTGACGAGTAGATAACGATAATTATGCTGAGAGGTGAAAGATTTTGAAGAAACGATATAACGAGATACAAGGGAAACGGAAGCACCCCGAGTAAGCCGAGAGCTCGCTTTGTCCACCACAAACTCCACATGGATGCCGGGGATCCAATCTGGGGCCCCAGCGATAGAACAGTTGGCAATAGCCACCACGTCATGAGCCTTCAAGGCATGAGATCCCAAAGAACATGGCCCTCCCCTGGCAAATGCATCGTGGAATATGCCCCGGGGGCCCCCTGGCAAATACCGTCTAAGATACATGCCTCCCCTCAGGATACATTCCCCCAAGGGCACGTGCCACAAGGGCCACTAGGTTAACCTGAGCCTGAATCTGAGACCCCTGCAATAGAAACAGTTTGCATTAGCCATTACGCCACCAGCCTCCAGGGCATTAGACCCCGGAGGACACATGCCCCCCAGGGCTAATGCCACACCAGGGCAGGACACCTGTCTCCCAGGTCGCATGCCCCCCCCCATGCAATATGCTTCCCAAGCGCACATGCCCTCCTTGGGCACATGCTCCCCAAAGGCACATCCTCCTTCAGGGGACTTTCCTCCCCAAGCGCGCGTGCCACATGTGTCACCAAGAACTCACCTGTCCTCCGTTGGGGCAGGGCGCCAGGTAGAAGACGAGCAGGCCCACGAGGACGAGGGCGGCGGCGACGAGCAGCGCGCAGATGATGCCGCGCCGCGTCGACACGAAGCACCCGCCCGAGCGCCCGTACTGGATGTCACCGCCCAGCGTGTCGCCCGCCAGGAACTCGGTGCGCGAGCCGGAGAGCGCCATCCTCATTGGGGAGCCGGCGTCGTCTGCAACACGACGCTCTCGTTAGACTCGCCCGCTCGCCCGCCGACGCCCGCGCGACGCAGGCCCGCCCCCGCTGCCCTCTGGCGGCCGCAGGCGTAAGCTTCCGGCAGCTCCCGTGCACTCTCTCTTCGTTTGGCATGCCAGATGGAATGAACCCGAAAATTGATGGCAGAGTTTCACTTTGGGTTTGAGTTGGAAAATGGGTTCCGCTGGGTGGGTGGGGTCCTTCGCGTTCAAGATATTTTCTGATGGTGAAAGGTTCCGGTCGTGTCGAGATGGGATGTGGGAGTTTAGGCTTAGTCTCTCGATAATTTGGGTTCACTCGGGTGGTCGCACGTACTAGGCAGGCTACGTACTACACTAGCTGCTTAATGCTCGATGTGGTATACCCGAGATCCAGTACGATGAATTTTGATCAAAACTATAATGTACTTTACAAGAACAGTTGAGTTGAGTCGAGCCAAGTAGAGTCGAAAAAGCAGACACCGAAGCCGAATTAGGTTAGGTTAGGTTCATTTGTACCTCTTATTTATTCCAATTCTCAGTCCGCAAACATTACTTCTGTTTCCGACAATAATCTAAGCGCAAATCTTCACTTAAAATGAAACTCACTAAAAAGTGTCATCTACCGATTCACCCAAATTATATGTTGCAAGAAACAAAAAATAAATTATTCTTCTTCTCTGTGGAAAATGTATTTAAGGAATACATTTACCTCGAGAGTTTCTCTGGGTAAAAATCTGGGTATTATGCTATCGGCTAGAATTTCTTGGTGTTGAGTTGGAGCAGCGTTCAGATACAAAATCTGAAAAACATCTTCTACAAAACATTTCCAATGCGACAGCAATTCACTATTTTTCTACTGCCGGAAACGCGTCGGGACATCCGCTACAATCGTGTGGACCGTCAACGTGATTATATCACTGACAGCACAGATGTGTTATTTCACCTCTCAGTTTAGCTTTCAATGCAAATCAGTAGTTTGTCTTGAGCATTGAGAAACTGGCTTAAGAACAGAAGTGGGTTTGCGCAGCAGTTAATGGAAATAGTTATTTATCCATGGCATTGATAAAGCTAAAATTTGTAAATAACGTTTATAAATTTGTTTTCGAACTTGTGATAGTGGTAATGGTATTTCTCCGGTAGAGCAGATTATAGTTGGAGTCTGAAGGGAAAAGTGATCCCTGCGGAATACGACGGAATATTGAAGAGCAATCCACAATATCTTTGACGGTTTTGAAAAGCAACATTTCCTTTGCCCTCTTTGGATACACGAATTTCCTCAAAACAAAATAAGAACATTTTCCCCCTTGCTTCATATACCGAACTAACAGATGTCTAGTCATCCGGCTAATCCGTAAGGAATTTGTCTTGGAGAAACTGAGATCATGGCATTTTTTCTCGACGTCTTCCACTCATTCTAACTTTTCTACATCTTCATTTTCATCTACATTAGATGTGTCAAGGGCCTCGATGACCTCAGGTACCGGCTTAGGTGGCTCAGGGCATCAACTGATGTCACTGCAGTGTCTCTGTCCGGAAGGTCCAAGGGTTCGAGTCCAGACGGTGACAGGATTTTCGACAAGGTTAGGTTCAATTCAGTCGCTGTTAGGAAGAGAATTCTAGTGACCGGCTGCTCTGATCGATAGATTTTCGTAGTTTCTCCGATTAACACTAGGTGAATGCCGGAGCAGTACCCTAACAAACGGTCCAGGAACCGCGGATGATCTTGCCGGTCTTTTCCTTAACCTATCGTCCCTGCTTTCTCTCATATATTCTTACATGCACTACACTACCATACATGTCGGGAGACCAGAGTTTATCCTGGATAGAGCAGTGTTCCACCGGTAGGAGATACCTGGTCGGGGAATACCACGCAATCCGACGGATAGGCCAGTGCCAGATCTCGCCATGAAGCGGAGGAAGATCACCGCAACTCCCCCGATAGAAATATGCATTACATTTACGGGACTATTACCTTAGCAGTTGTTGTGCCCGAAATCACTCATGAATCAATCAATGACTATAGCAGCTGATGAGGGGCTTGCGTACCTCAATACATAAATAAAAATAAATCAGCATAGATTTTCGCCACCCGCAATGTTGCGGCAGAAAGTATCCTCAACCACAATAGAAAACGCATAAAAGCAACTTCTATTTGCCAATGCTATATCGCAGGTATACGTCCGGAGGTGAGTGCCGAAACACGTAAACGGGATAAGATAATTATGTAACTTGAGCGCAATTACCTACAGCACTAACTGCATCTCAGATAATAACTGTGGCCTTCCACGGCTTTTTGCACGCTTGTATAAAAAGCTCAGGGATGCATCCTTCTCAAGTTTCGTTTGCTCATTTCGTCTCTTCCTTGTGGTGCGTTTTCTGAACTCTACCTCTCTGTGGTGCGTTTTCTGAACTCTACCCCATTATTTCTTTCGCATCCTTTCTTTCCCTCGCTTACTTTCTTCCTTCTTTCTTTCCTCTCTCCTAGTTCGGGCTCTGTCTGTTTATTGCGAACCAGTGTCGCCCTTTTGCTATTGTAATGTCGTGGGATCATCGCATCTTCCTCCGCTAAGGAGCTTACTGCCACGGGATCCGACTGAAATTTCTCGGAGGTTTCCATAGAAATTATCGTTTAATTTCATTCTAATATTTTTCAACCCTTTTCGTATTTTTTTTAATAATGGATAGTGTGCTATGTGAGCCGGGGCACTTTACATACGTTTTCCTTTGTTAACGCAGCTGATAACGAAACCAAGAGCAGAGGAAGGGTCTGCCAGCATGTCCCCTGCTCCAGAAGGAAAACACAGATAACGAGATGGCAGCTGCTTTCCTAATTAATGTTTGTTCTCTCCTGTTACTGTGGAATAATCAAGAATATCAATGTGGGCATTGACCTAAGGATTAGTTTGTTATTTAAGTTCCTACTGATCGCACATTGTAGTTTTATCACATCTACTATTAGCTCTCATTATTTACATAACATTTACTATTTCACAACTAGAAAACAGGAATTAAAACGCAAATACTCGTAAGGCAGCTGAAATGGAAAGAATGAAAACATGTATAGGAAGGGAGCTAAAAATTAAAAAGAAAACGAAAATAAATAAAATGAAAATGCTACTAAGTCTTAAATCTTTAACTTTTTAAGGACGAGTATAAAAAAGGTACACATTTTCGGAATATAATTAAAATGAGAAAAAACAAGATAGATTTGTTGAAAGAAATTACGAAAAAGTAATCAACAACGACCAACTAGAAGAATTTTGTAAAGTGTATCCAATTAAATAAATATGATAACAATATTTTATTCTTAAGCTTATTTACCGGTTGAGGTAGCTCGGGGCACCAACTGATGTCGCCGCAGTGCCTCTGATCGGGAGGTCTTAGGTTTCAAGTACTGACCGCGCCGGTAGAATTTTCGGCACTAGCTAGACTGCTAGGTCGAATGCAGCCGCTGTCAGTAGAGAATTCTAACAACGGAGTGCTCTGATCCGTTGTTTTTCTCGGTTCATCGATCAATTCCACGCGAATACCGGAGCAATACCCCAACAAACGGCCCACGGGCCGAACGCGATCTTTCTTTTCTCTTCCTTGTCCTATCCTCACTCCTTACTTGCATATACAATTACATGCACTACACTACCACACATGTCAGGAGCTTAAAACTTGTCTCGGCTTGGGCGATGACCCTTTGGTGAGAGGTAGGAAAGGTGGTGATAGGAAAACCCCGCAAGACGCGCTGTAGGTCGGTGCTGGATCTCCGTCCAGGAAGGAAGGAAGGAAGGAAGGAAGGAAGGAAGAAAGAAAGAAAGAACATCTCGCGTGATAAAAATATGCACTACACTCACGGGACTAATGAGCCTAGCAGTTGACGCGTCTGAAATCACGAAATAATCAATCTTAAACCTCTTTAAACAGTATTTTGTTCCCCCCCCCAAAAAGCTCGAAAACAAGTTGATGTAAATGCCAAGTATTACATTGCTTCTCTTTGCCCTTCACTGAGCCTTGCAATTAAGGTTTCACAGTTTAAACAGTTCTTTGCTTTTATTCTTTTTAAGTAAAGTGCAACTAGGTCTCTTTTGTGCATGTAATAATTGTAATCATATGCTATGTAAGGAAGTAGACGTCAACTCTTCGACAAATATATGTTTATATATTTCTTCGGTTTCTTCTTCTACAATATGGAACCGGTCTGTTGAAAATTTCCATATAATGACTCTCATCGTTCTTCCGCCCCACACTTCGTTTATTTAACTAATGGAAAGTACTCAAAAGTCGAGAAAATTTTTAACAAACATAGCTCGGGTAATTAAATCATTACGACAGGTTGACAGCTCATTTATAATTTAACTGATCCCATGACATCACTGGTGGAAAACGCCTCCGGACACGCATCCGCATTTATGATGCAATCCCGCATTGATTCATTGTGTGCATACTTTCTCAGACGTAGCAGCAACTAAAGGAATGCCGTGGACTCATCCAGAACACGGGGTTTACAGAAAGGAATCCCGCTGGCGGAAAGCCGTCCGTGGCAGCCACGTAGTGATGGCACATTTTACCTAAACGTTGATACATGGATATTTCGATACATCGCTTAAGTGTTTCCGATATCGATGAAAACATCGATGTTTTAATTATAGACTAACAAACATGCTATTTTCATATCAATTTTTAATTACTGTACGTAAAAGGAATTGTTTGGTAACCAGCATGTTAGTTGTATGTAAAAATTATTATCGAATATAAAGAATAAAATTAACAATAAAGAACGCCGTGTTTTGCTATCGATTTCGTGTTTCACTCTCGATTTAGGCAATGACACGCCTGGCTATAACATACATTCATAACACGAGCAACTCCCAAATTTCCTGAGAGTGCACAGGCGAAATGTGCAGGGTGGTAAACAGGATGACGCAAAACAACGATATTGCTGTAGATATCTGCTACTCTACAACGTGCTTAAACCCCTTTATTAAAAAATAATTAAAAAATTAAATTAAAAAAACTGGGATGTTTTTGAAACAAAGTGTCGATGTGAAGTCGAAAGCAAAATATCGATGTTTGTGGTGGAAAACATCGATGTTTTTTGCCATCTCTGCGGCCACGACATCGCGTCGCCTACGTGCGAGATGACGCTGCGCCGTCGCCAGGGCGTCGCGTGTGGGCCGGTTCGTGACGAGCTACGTGCCTCCGCGGAGACGTGCAATCCTTTGGAGAAGAGTCACCGGGCTCCATTTAGCACTCGCCTCGCAAGAATCAAATCCTCCCCGACCGGACGGCCTTGACGTTGCAGTTAGCAGCGATGATCCAATATTATTTGTTGTATTCGGTTCGGAAAGTAACACGTCATCTCCTTGGTAGTAATGAGATCATACTGGTTGCATGACTGCGTTGGGCTGATTTGCGGTTGCTTTTTTGTACTATTCATAAAGAATTGGCAGTTTGTGAGTCAGGTCTGTATTTTGAGCCGGAGCTCCCTTGGTTATATGTGAACTTAGGAACTCTATAGCATCATAAAATAACATTAAAGTAAAAAATGAATGATTCAGTGACTCTTGGTACAGCAACTAATGGGGCTTGAGAATGAAGAATCGTACGAAGCACGATCTGAAGGGAGTCCTTCATGCCGAAGTCATATATGCGTACGCACAGGGCACAATGACCACACGTTTCGAAGAAAAATTGGTAAAATATCTCGAATGTCTTTGTAAATGACCTGTCTGAGTAATCTTAAACAAATTTGTTCAATCTTAAACAAACTTGCCCAAGTTATAAAAACGTTTAAGCTAGCAAACTAGTATTGTTATTATATCAATAAACAAACAGATCCACTTTATTTTTGATTTTCAATAATGCAGCTTTGATTTTTCAAACAAAATCCAATTTAGCCAATCCAAGTTCTCTTTTCCAATATTCTCTTAAATTTTATCGTAAGCGATAATGTAGTGATTCAAGCGTTGAAGATTTGGGTATTAAGAAGAACGATTATCTGTATGGTCTTACGACGGTCTTTTCTTACCTATCGAAGGCTTAAATATATATTTCATAGCAACAAACAAAAGGAGAGAATTATTATAAGATAATACGCATAATTTTCTTCATGATTAAACAGCGTTAGTGCTTTTCAAAGAGAGAAACCAATCAATTTTGAAAATAATTTTAAAAAGCAAGTGATTTCCAATCTATTGACAAAAACAATCTAATTTATGTTCATACACCTTTCAGATATTAATAACTATTTTTTTAAATTATGCATATGTGATTTTTCAAACAGCACATCTTCAATAGCTTCAACTATTTGATTGTATGTATGTATTTGGCATTATTGGGTCGGTAGTCCGACTTCGCCGGCCAGCTACCGCTGTCCATGCCTGGGGCTAGTTAAATTCCTATGCTTGGGGGTAAGAGCGACAAGAGGCGAAATGACGTATTCTCTTCATCGTAACTGGCAAGATCCGCCTGCTTGAGCTTTTCTTCGTGACACAGCTACAGGAACTGGGACTATTTGAAAGGAAAGCTACAACTCTATTTTTGTCTCGACCGGACGAACCTGGGACCACAGCACGGGAAGCTAGTACGCTGCCCACGAGCCATCCCAGAGGCATCAACTAATTGATTATGGTGATTAATACAAAGCGTTTCCGCCCTGCGGACCCACACAGTGAGATGAAAAGGGCGCGGGCACGAGCGTCGAACGGAATCAATGACTTCTGATGAGAGCGTGCGCCGCCTGCGGATGCACGGAGTGCGTGGTCGGACTTACGATGATAGTCGTGGATGGTTGTGGAGTGGCACAGGAGATGGACGTACGAACTTTTCGTGCACTCCTAACACCTGTCAAGTTTCCCGTCTCCAGACTCATTGCGATCCCATCCATCCATCCGCCATGACATCCGTCTCGGCCACGCCCCTTTCTCATTCTCTGCTGCCCGTGAACCCGACTTCTTCTAAACCCGGACCCCTACTAACTCCGATTTCCACTCTAACCCCGATCCCGCTATTGCAATTCCTTTGACTGGGGAGGTCATAGGTTCGAGTCCCAACGGTGGCGGGATTTTCGACACTAGACTGTGAGGTAGGTCGAATTCAGTCGCTACCTGGAGGATAATTCTAGTGGCCGGCTGCTCTGATCGGTAGTTTTTTGTGATTTCTCCGATCAACACCAGGTGAATGCCGGATCAGAACTCTAACAAACGGGCCACGAACCGCGCGCGATCTTTCCTACCTCTTCCTTGTCCAATCCTCTATCCTTACACAGACTAACAATAACATGCACTACATACCACATATGCCAAGAGAACGGTCTGGAGCTTAGAGCTTGTCCAGGCTAGGATAGTGCCCCGCTGAAGGGAGATACCTAGTTGGGGAAAACCCCACTGGCCGACGGACGGTCGGCGCCGGATCTCGCCATTCAGCAGGGGAAGAACACCGCCAACTCCCGATAAAAAAGTTGCACTACACTTACGGTACTACTTGTAGTCCCCGCCACCTTAACCAACCCTCCTCCCGCAATCTCCCTTAAACTCCGTCCTCCCCTAGCCTCAAACTCCAAGTCTGACTCCCCTCTAACTCCGATGCCCTAACACTGACCCTACTTTACTGTGTCTCTTACTGTGTCTACTGTACTTCCTCAGTTTTTGTTTCCATTCCCGTCTACACCATATCCCTTGTTACACTCTTCGATTCTTGATCTTGTCCCCATCCCTTTCACCCTCCCTTGAAGACACTAACGTATCTTTAGACCAAACGAACTACGCCTTGACTCTTTGTCCGTGGTTGCCATCCCGTTTCCTATCGCCCTTCCTCCTGCTTCTCACCCCCCTCGCTGCTGTGTCACGCTCGCCGGTTCCGCTGCACGCGTCCTCCCGCCCGGAAAGGCGCCGGAGGTGCGTCTCACCGCTTATGGTGAGCGCGGCGCGACGTTGGCGTGTAGACGTTTATGTTTATGGCAATATGAACGGTTCATGCGATGCTTCATGCCGGGCCGAATTTAGTGGTTGGCGGCCAGAACCCTCCTGAATCCCAATGCGTCCTTTCTAATGCATTATCAGATGCAGGATAAATTGATTGATTGTGATTCCGGGCGCGTCAACTAGTATAGTCATTAGTCCATAAGTGTAGTGCGTGTTTTTGCTTGAGATGTGGTGGTGGTCTTCCCCGCTGGATGGCCACATCCAGCGCCGACCTGCCGTCGGCTAACGAGGTTTTCCTCAACCAGGTATCTCCCACCAGCGGGGCACCGACCCAACCAGGACAAATTCTAAGTTGACTGGTCTCCAGGCATGTGTGATCGTGTAGTGCATGTTAGTGTAAGTGTATACGTAAGGAGTGAGGATAGGACAAAGAAGAGGAAGGAAAGATCGCGCGCGGTCCGTGGCCCATTTGTTAGAGTAATAATCCGGCATTCGCCTCATGATGTGGGATAAAGCAAGGAAATATCTATTAATCTTTAAACCAATAACCATTTAGTTTTTATGATGGAAGACAAAAATGAACATTGTTTAGTTGCAGATGTATTACGTCTTAATTCAAAAAACGAGAAATAATTTGCATGTTACCTAGGCAGTTTGAATAAAGCTGAATGAATAACTATGAACATAGTGCATATAGTATAATGGTTAGCCATAGGATGATGGCTAAAGTAAGATGCTTGTCACAGTGTGAGGCATCTTGAAAGTTCCCGAGGAGTATTCCGGCATAAAAATGCGCTGGAAATTATGCGTTGATCAGACTGGAGGTTGTTTCATGTAAATCACAAAGGCTAAAGAACGGTACCCTTTTGACAACTCGAAAATGCGTAGCGGAGCGTTAACTGAGATACAGTGGTGTTAGGTTTGGTGTTATCGTGTAAATAGAAATTTATGTTTGATGCTGTGGAACTCGAAACTATATACTACATTGCTTCTCACTAGACTTAGAAATTTCCAGTAAGCTTATTACTTAAAACTTACAACCGTTATTTATGTAACTAATCCCGTAAGATAAATGTTAAGAAAGTAGTCGGTAAAATAGCGAAGGCAATTAATTCACCAATCGATTCCTTAGATTAGATGACGTACGGATGACATCTTTTTTCTGTATTCTAAGCTTTTTCTTTAAAATTAAAAACATTTTAAAATAAACATGTAATTATCTCTTTGAAGATGGTAGTTGTCATGATAGGTCGTGTTGTCTGGTCAGTTGACTGCGTTGCTAGATAATTACTTACACGTTTTGATATTTCTACACAAATGTGCTAGAAAACATAAATTGTTGTGCCGTACGATTCTCTCAAAGATGGAACAGCCGCAAGTTATTCTCTCATTCCTTCGATATCGGATATGACATACAAACATCATATTTTTTTAATGGCTAAATAAAATAAATGTTTCAAGTGCAAGTGAGGATATTGTAAGTCTTTGAAACGAGTGATCAATGACAAATCTTCAAGTTTTGCACTTATTTTAGTATGCTGAAATGTTATACAGGAGAAGAATTGTCTTATCCATGTAAGTTATTTATTTTTTATCTTTTTAAATAATACTGTATCAGCATGGTAATTTCAAGAATTGTAATTTTAATATATGTGTATCAAAACGAAATTAAATATTCAGAATGATTTATTATTAATCACTCCGGAGAACGCTGTTCTGTAGCAACGAACCATCAATTCAACGATTTAAAAGCAGTGGTAAAATCAAAAGTCCGCTCCGACTGTTTTAACGTTCGCTACAGTGTTGTAAACTCCATGCATGGCGGTGGGTTTCATTGGTTGTTTAGTTACTGTGAAACTAAGAGCGCGTCTGTTGTCATAATTACAACCTTTAATGAAATTAATGTTATCAACTTTTGATAAGTACATTCCCTTTCATTTCACTAAACCGGCCCCCTCTTCAAGACTTTCTGGAATGTTCTAAACATTTTCGGCCGTCATTCACGTCGTACCGTCGAGGATGGCCACCGGTGGCAGGTGACGAGGAACAGGCACCCATCGGGAAGAGGCGTGAATGCAAATGAACCACAGAGGTGTCGTTGACATGTGACTAGTCACCAGGCCTGCAATCTGTCCCCTGTCAGCGTTGTTGAAATCGTTGAATAGTCAATTTTACTGACGATAATAACCCTATTCTATGGCGTTGTTTGTCTCCTTTAACTTCTTTCAAAGTGAATTGAGCTATTTTAATACATATAAGAACTATCAGCCTTTAGAATCTGTTTCTCTCTGAAAAGGTCAAACTGTAAAATGCGATACGGAATACACACATTGATACTGGAGAATTAGTCAAATGTGTATGACTTATTACCGAACGAGAAAGAAAGTGAAATACCTCTTCATTCCCCTCCTCGTCTTATTTCCAGTCGAGTTTTGTGTAGCATATCTTACTAATCCTAATTTGATTATGTGGACAAATTGGGAATATATTTGTTCATTCATTGCTCCCCAGGTATATTTAGTTACATCCGGAGACGAAAACCGGAACGGGATCATTTGCAATTTTCATCATCATCATCATCATCATCATCATCATCATCATCATCATCATCATAATAATAATAATAATAATAATAATAATAATAATAATAATAATAATATCGTCCTGACAGTTATCGTAGCTCTGGGATTTGTTCCGCAAAATTTATGTAGGAACAAATTGAAACTGATCGCACGATAGCGGCAAACAAACCAGATAAGTTTATCCGGGATGTGGCCGTGCCGTGCGATCAAAATTTAACCAAGGAGGCAGAGAAACGTCGTAAATTCAAGAGTTTGGAAATTGAAATCAGCCGAATGTGGGGCGTAAAAGCACAGGTCGTCCCGATAGTTATCGGAGCTCTGGAATTTGTTTCGCAAAATTTGTATAAGAATTTGGCTAACCTCCTAGGCCATTCAAAAGACTGGGAAGAGCAAAACGATGCTTTATTTGAAGCAGCCCATATTTTGCACAAAGTATTGTAGAGGCACCGACAGTCCCTCTATCAATCTACTTCTTAGGAAGCTTGTTGCAACTTGGAGTAGATTTTATTTTCAACCGATTCATAGCAGCTTACGTCGTGAATCAGAGGAATAATAATATAATAATAATGCACTGAATTGCAAAAAAAATCCTTAAATGGAATAACTCCGTCGAAATTGAGAAGAGATTCACATAAAATAGATCAAATTATATATCATTGCGGTTCGTGAGTTGTAAGCAAGTTAAAGAATGTTATATTGTAGGTTATAAACTAAATACATGTTGAATATACCCAGAAAATCAAAATAAAGAAGGAAAACCCAAATAATTTTATTGCAGAAATTGAAAGATTTTCACAAAATAAGAGAAAGTCTCAGGGAATCCCAGAAAATCTAGGCGAATTTCAGTTTATCTGTAATTTTTTCAAATGTTGAGAGACCATTGTATCTGAAGCCGCTGCATTTTGGGGACGCGGACATTATTCGACCGAACGTCCGCTCACACCTGTATATTTGCCTCCTGAAAATCACAATAAACTAGTGGAATCACATACTTTCACGCATTCTTTGTAACCGTATATTGTATCCTGTATCCTAGTAATGCTTCAACCATCTCTTAAAAATCTTTTCTTCAAATGAAGCATAAGAGATTCGAAATAATTACCTTCAATATATAGCACTCCCAGTGGAAGACTGCCGTAAGTCAAAAAAAAATTGTTTTCAGTTATTTTGTGGCTAAAGTGCCTGATAATGAAGTCCTTAAAACCGAAAAAAAATGCTACGGCTCAACCCGTAAAGGTAATTTTCTGCAAGTAATTCAGTTTTCCTCTCACTCCATTCTGAACTATTCAAATAATAGAAGATTGTCACATCTTCATTTTGGTTGATTTCTTCTAATATGCATCGCTTTCTTACAATAATACAAACTGCTAAGAAGACTGGAAATCTATAGAAACTCAAGCACAAGACAACAGATGATTTTTTAATTAAATTTAAATAGGTAGCAACTTCAACAACAATGAACAAGGAGAAAAGTTGTATGGAATGACATAAAGGTGATGCAAGCAAAGAAAGATTCACCATTCATTCTTGAATATAAAACTGCTTAAGGCGAAGAGATTCACCAGATCAACACTAGGCAAACGATACGGAGGTCGTCCTCAGACTTGAATTTGAAAAAGACTTAAGGAAACCCCCTGACACAACTTTGTCTAGAAGAAGTACTTAGTGTACTTATGTGGTGCTAACAAGATTCCTTCCCAGTTTCATATCTATAATAGAAATATCATTACAGAAAATTGTAACACAAAGAAAATTATGAAATTTGTAATACGGGATTGGTCGTATAAGTGTTAGTTCCTATTCTAAAACAAAATTCTTAAATTGAAATAATTTTGTACTAAATTTGTTCCTATTAATATGTCCGTTTCTTTATTGAAAGTTAAATATTTACAAATGCAGCAACTAAAATGACGGAAATAGTGAAAATTTGTTCACCATATCTGCAATAAGTCCTTACCAATTCAACAAATACTGAATAGAACACTGCCATAACTTAAAACAAATTATTTTTAAATTAAAAAAAATGTGTTATCAACCCAAGGTATTTGTAATTTATGATATGTTATTAAATAATATTGGAAGGTTTATATTCATTATTTTCACTTTCCTGAAGTAATATTTATTATTTTTTCTATTGTCTCAAAATCTTTAAATGCCTCTGCTGAAAAACTGCTCATTTTAACATGTGCCAGTCTTCCACGGGGGATGCGATAAGTGAATTAAAAATGTTAATGAAAGTAGCACTCGTCTCATATAATTCAGTGTACTGTGCCCTATCCTTACAAGTGAATTTCAGTTGAATCAATTTATGAACTATGCATTTGAGGTATATATCGAAATAATTCAAAATTATTCCAAAACTACCAAATTATGAAAACGCGTCCATAAATAATTTACGAGTATAATATTTGGAAACACATTGCATTAAAATTAAATATGTACATTTAATATGTAGTTTGTTTAGAAGGGGTTGAAAAAAAAACTTATGCGATTTTCAAAATTCCAGAGATTTTAAAGAAAACCGGACTTGTGGTGGCATATTATTAAACAATATCTACTCTTTTCTTGCAAAAAATGTAATGAAAAATAGCAGTCATCTTGACAAAAATATCTTGTTTGTGCATTTTCTAAATTGTAAGATTTTCACTCTAAATTAAACGAAAACCTTTAATTAAAAAAAGTTTTGCCTTGCGCCATGTCTTAAAAGTAAGCTTTGCTGTATTCGAACCAAATATTAAAGAAAATGTGGAGCCATTTTGAAGAAAATTTTCCAAGTGTATGAAGGAATTTATGTAAAGTAGCCTGAAAAATAAAACATTCGACTCAGATTCCATGGGCGGTATCTATTGGGGTACCCGTTAGGGAATCCATTTTGGTGCAAATAATGTTAATGTTTTGGACACTAGGGTTGGTCCCAACCGGACGGACGTACTGAGAGAAATTCTGAAACATTCAACTTTTTAGTATCAGGTACCCTCGGTCCATGCATTTCCGTCAAAATCTCTACATCGTTTTCTTCAGAATTAAAAAACCTTCTCTACATAACGTATCCGAGAAAATAAAATGTTTCAGAATTACAAACACAATTTTATGGACATGTCTATGCAGTTCTATAAAATGAATTTTGATTTTATATTTGTATTGTAGTTTACATGTCCACACCCCACCCATTCCTACAAAATTTGACTTTGAGGAATATAAGAGACTATACGTTGCGCAGGCGGCAGATCTCTCAAGCAGAACCGGCATGTCTCGTACATTCCTCTTGGATGCTGCTTCCTTATCTCAACCCACCCACACAATGCTATAAACATGAGATCATCGTTATCTTGCAATGCTCATCACTCATGTTACATTGCAAAGTCGTAGGCTGAGAGAAACTTGCCGTCACTTTTGTCAACATAGTTCCAGAACAACCTTGTCGACTTAAAAAACTTAACACAATCCTGAAAAATTTTACGCGAGACAGTCGATGTTCTCTTGACTGAATTGAAAGGACTATTCTCCGGACAGCGAGCAAGTTGTCCAGAAGGACAGTGTGCCATCAGTCATAAAAAGATATATCACCAAGAGTAAGTATGAACGTCTAGAGAAAATAATGAATTCATCTAGAAATTCTTTCTTTTGGCATCATATTTCGCACAAATAGGAATTGGTGTATAAAATTACTCTTGATTTACTCTTGAAACAAATGCGAATGAAACTAAATAAGCGGATGAAAAAAACTAAAACTTGAATAAACCGTTTTTATGTCCATGATCATATTCTTCAAACTGTTACGTCCAGAACTTTAAAATAATATTTTTTGAGTTTAAATCTCAAGTAAAGTCGTTTCTTCTGCATAACTGTTTCTATACAAATAGAGACTATACTGAGCATCAAAAGAAGTGACATTAATTTAACAGTGATATTTAATGTATTATTTACATTTGGACTGTATAATTCTGAACAACCTGTAACAAGTATTGTACTGCAGCTTCCGGGTCAATGACCCCCATCTCGATCAGGTTTTTCGTCCAGTTTCCCTGATCCTTGGAGCAAACGCTGAGAGGGCCCCTTGTTTTGCTTCTTGACATAAATGTAACTTAATTATCTGCGCACTTCTTATAGAATTCAGTGAGAAATATAGTTATTCAAACTATCGTTCTCCATGCTGTCGCGGCAGGAAGTATTATTCCTTGACGAAGGACATGATGGATAAGAGCCAAAATGTATTGCTGATTTTTCATAAAAAATAGATTTGATTACATCAGAGTGAATATTTCTGTTAACAATCCTTGCAAAAAACGCTCATTTTTTCTCTATTCAAAATTCAAGTAGTATTTGTCTTAGGATATGGATCACAGAATTTTTGAAAACGTGCACAGAATTCACTTCGTCCCATAACACGTCACACACAGTTTTTAACGATTTTTACGTAAAAATAAATAAATAAATAAATAAATAAATAAATAAATAAATAAATAAATAAATAAATAAATAAATAAATAAATAAATAAATAAATAAATAAATAAATAAATAAATAAATAAATAAATAAATAAATAAATAAATAAATAAATAAATAAATAAATAAATAAATAAATAAATAAATAAATAAATAAATAAATAAATAAATAAATAAATAAATAAATAAATAAATAAATAAATAAATACATAAATAAATAAATTACTAGGACGACTACGGTGGATTTCGCGGATAGGGCGGCACACTGCTTGTCATTGTACTGTCTAAGAATGTTCAAATGCAACGAAGCGCGGAAGCAGATTACCTGAACATGTCCCAGTTAATAGGTGACAGCTACGGATGAGTGGTCAATGGTTGTCACCACCCAATAACTTGTGTCAAGTAAGTTTAGATTTCTGAGACTGTTTGGAAGCTAAAACGTATAAGAACAAAATCCTTTTTCATTTACGAAAGACGTTTTACATTCTGATTAATTAAGAATTCAGTTTTACAATCAGATACATTGTTTTTAATTAATTTTTGGTACAATAACTTGCTATAGAGGATAAGGACCAGGATAACTCTCTTTATATTGCTTTCGTGTGAACTGTCTAAAAAATTCCAAAAATTTTTATATTACGGGAAAAGCATAAATAAAATGAGCTCATTCCCAAATGTTCGCTTTTTATATATCTATATGTACTGCAAAAATATTGTGCTATTTACTCGTACTTATGTTTATTCTAGAATACCCCTTCATGCATGTGAACAGTGATTCGACTTGCCGTCTGTTCGTAGTAAATGCTGCATTTTCGCGTGTCGTAATTTGATCTGAACGATCATCTAATAGAAACCCTGAATGGAGAAATTGATTTATCACATGAATTCGTTTCAGAAATATTTCGGTTATTTCTTTAAAAATATTATTTTCTTCATTGCGCTTCTCTTTATTCACATGCCTTAGCTACTTAAATGTCAAAATGAGAACTAATCTATTGACAATGAGAAAAAGAACCATAGCTTTTACAACCAAACAAATATTGAGTAAGAATTTCTGATTCTGAAACTCTCGAGTAACTATAATTTCATTGTTTCAGCATACAATGGAATGCAATGGGTAGGATGCATTTATTAACATTTTTACGTACCCGATCTTCATTGCTTGTCGTAAACATTTAAAGTACCTATTATTTCTCATACGATCATTAAGGATTTCTTGTAATGAGGTATTTTTTCCTACTGAAAGGTGGAGATTGTCTCAGGCAATATTATTGATTATTATTGCCTCAGACAACTTTATTGAACTTTCATGGTCCCATGTTTTTGCTTGTTATTGTAGAGATTGACAGTAGATTCAAGAAATTTTGAGTTGATTTTGCAATGATTATATTCTTCATGTTCAGGAGAATTTGAATGGTACAATGTAAAAGTTGATGAACTAACCTTTGAATTTGAAAGGAAACTTTCTAAAATGAAATAAAATCAGTATTATTTACAATGTAATAAATAACTAAACTCCAAAATTAACGAGGTAGTTTGAATCTAAACACCACAAAGTTCTCGTGGCTTTAAAAAAGGCGTAAGCTTATTAAAGGTATAATACTCCTTTAATGTCCCCTGTAAACCAGTTTATTGTGTTTTGCGAGTTATGCAAATACTGCTTAAACTTGCTTGGCCAGACGTTTTGTAAGTTATTACGTATCTTGAATGGTTTTACAGATACTTTTGGTACCGATGGGTTTCAAGCTGCTAGTTGCAAAACCTATGTATTGTTATTTTTCCTATCGTCTTCAGTCTAAATTAACTAACGCAAAGGCAATATTTGAAAGTTTTTTATCTTATAAAATATTCGCAAGAAAAAAATTCCCTGTGGTTTTACATGCTTTTGACATGGTTATTCAGAGGTTTACATTAGTATAGCTTGCTAGATTTGTATTCACATATTCAGAATAAATTAAGGAATGCACGAAATTTATTTCGTAGCCAATTGCCGATAATGCTCATTTGGTCAATTTTCCCCTTTTATTTTATTTGTACTACTTTTGTACTTATAGTAGTACATTAGAAGTTGAGTATTTTATCTCGTTATAATTCGTTATTCTATTGAAGCCTTTGTGTCGGCAACTGCACATTTTTCGATATTAGGTGGTATTTTTTCGCAGTTATACTCACTCACATAGTGCAAAATATTTTTACATGTTTAATAATAGGTGTAAAAAATAAAACTAGTTAAAAAACTCGTAAGTATAGTGCATATTTTATTTCCCGGAGGAGATGGTGATCTTGCCTCGTTGGATGGTGAGATCCGGCGCCGAACTACCGTCGGCAAGCGGAGTTTTGCACAACCAGGATGTATACTCTCTGCAACAAGGTATCACCCAGCTGGGCACCGCCCCAACCTGCACAAGCTCTAACCTGCCAACCGGTCTTCCGGCCTGTGTAGTAGTGTAGGGCATATAAGTGGTTGGTGTATGTAAGTAAGAGCTGAGGGCAGGATTAGCACGAGGAAGGAAAGATCGCGCGCGGTCCGTGGCCCGTTTGTTAGAGTACAGCTCCAGCATTCATGTGGTACTGACCGGAGAAACTACCTACCAGAGCAGTCAGCCGCTAGAATTTCCTCCCGACGGCGACTGAATTCGACCTAGCTATGTAGCTAGTATCGAAAATCGTACCAGTGGGAACTCGAATCTAGGACTTTCCGGTTTGAGGCACTGCTGTGACTTCAGTTTACTTATTTTTGAGAGCAATTATTTTTGAAACAATGTTCAGTTACTTTTATTGTGATGTGGTGTACGTAAATGAAATGTCATGATCTTGTCAATACTTAACTACCTCCTAACCTTAAAAATTACGTAGTTCATCCTTTAATTGTCGATAATGTTCGATGAAATTTGTAGTCAGTTATTCTTCGAAGATATTTGAACCTTGCGGCATAAAGTAGGTAGTACTACCGTTCAAGGAATGTATAACTTTCCTCTCTCTCTGCGAAGAGCAGAAGTAACTTTAGCCACAAGGAAGAGAAAGCTTCCTGTATTCTCGAGCCAGTCCGTTATAAGGCACTTGACGCACTTGCATATTCCTCAATGTCGGACAGATTGAAAACAAATCAGTTGAATTATACGGTCATAGAAGTATTCAACAAAGTTTGCATATGATAGTCAACGTTTAGGAGAATGTCCAGTCGGTACTTACGTTGTAACGACCGTGTTGCTGTAGCACTACATATCTTTCATAGCAGGGTGATGTGGGGCGAGGTGAGGAGGGAAAGGGCGGGGCGGAGCGAGCGAGGTGGAGCGGAACAGGAAAAGAGATGAATTGATTGATTGATTGATTGATTGTGAGTCTATCGATGTCATTAAGTAAGTGTAAGTGTAGTGTAAAGAAGTGGCTGTGATCCGCTGGATGGCGAGATCCGCCGTCGACCTACCGTCGACTAGCGGGGTTTTTCCCAACCAGTATCTCCCACCAGCGGGGCAACTTTCCAGCCGGCACAAACTCTTGCCCTCGACTGGTCTCCCGGCATGTGTGGTAGTGTAGTGCATTGTCGTGGGGGGATGGGTCTGGCACCACGTGCGGGTAAGTGGAAGTACAGTAAGGGCAGAAGGTGCCCTCTGGGTCGTTTCCTATTCTCTTAAAGGCCTAAGGCTGATGACAGAAGAAATAAGAACAGGGATGACGCCAGTCATGGTAAATAGCAGTTTATTGGGGTAGTGTTACTTACATTACCGAGCTACGCAATTATGCTTATCCGGGCGCCAGCTGTCTGCGACCACGCGACAGCATGTTAGTGTGTGTGTGTGTGTGTGTGTGTGTGTGTAAGGGGTGGGACGAACAAGGAAGGGGAGGAAAGATGCGCCGGTCCGTGCCCGTTTTTAGGGTACTGCTCCGACAGTCACCTGTGTTATCGGAGAAACCACGGAAAACTACCGATCAAACCAGCCGGCCGCTAAAATTCTTCTTAGAGCCACTGAATTCAACCTAGCTGACAAGCTAGGGTCGGAAATCCTGCCGCCTCGCCTCGGGACTCGAACCTAGGAGCTCTCGGTCAGAGGCACTCCAGTGACATCATGCACTGAGCCACCGCTCCCGGTGAGAGGAGGTGGAGCGGAGAGGAGCGAGGCGAAGTGGAGTGGAGCGGAACAAGGCGGAGTGGGGACGAGGCATTAATAAAAACATTTCCATTTTATGCTATGGACAGAACCCAGTATTTTTCCTGATTAGTAAATGATAGTGCCTATTTCGAAATTTACATCTATATCGTTTAACAATACTTTGGGTTTGCTCAAATTAGGGTGGTGTAACTAAAAAATTATTTTTTTTACCACTTCTCTCCACTGGTCTAGCATGAAGTTGCGATGCGATACTTATGTCATAGAAGGCGACATGCTTGAAAGATCGAGTTTCAATAGTGTAAATAATACATCCACATTCTGGAACTCGTTGGGCGTTCATGGAATAATGTTATTAAATACCACTCATGCATTGGAGATTTCCTAATTAATATATTTGACGCTTCGCGACTTGGGAATTTATCGGAAATTTCCCATGCGCACCTGGACTTTGATAATTGAATGCCCGGGTCTTCTTACTTCCTAGGTAAATAGAATTTAATATTTAACATTGAAAGAATCATCACGTTTGTAACATAATTCAATCAACGTTTTAGATGTTGTTCGTGCGGCTTATATTCTGATCGAAGATCAACATCAAAATATCAAAAGAAAAACATTCTAGCAAATACTCAAAAAGTTCGCTTCGAATCTTCTGTACACTAAGGAGCTAGAACTCTTTCACTCGCGAATTATATCTTATTTTATTCTCATGAACTAAACATTAAAATCGTGCCTCTCTCGTTATCCTCAGATTATATTTCCAATTGTTTGATATTTTAAGCGGTAAGCTATACATTGCCATGTTTTGTTCTGGGATATTTCTGACATAGTACAAATGTGTGTGTTATTTTAGTCGGGTCATTCCACCAAAAGCTGCATCCGCTCTTTATAATAAGCGTTCATTTCATCTCGTTAGTGGTTTGCAGTGAGGAGAGAAATGGTGATAGGCAAGAGTTAAAACTACTGCCATATTCATGTACACAATTCAACAAAACTGTAATCAGTTAAGCTTTCAGAAAGATTTTATTGGTACCTTGACTAGCGATTGGAGAAGTATCACTGACTTCGGAGACTACTAGATTGGGAGACATGCTGAGAAAACTTATGTGAAGAACAACTCTCATGCCACAATAATTTTCCTACTAGAAGCTCTTATTAAAATGAAGTCCTTTCTTTGTTTACCATAGACACGTAATCGATTATGGCTGATTCAATAACATTTCATTTGCATCTCCTACTACGAGTAAAAAACATCCTAAATATGTGGATTTACACTGCAGGAATAACGCACAACTTTTACGTGCAGGTGATCTTCCGGAGTGTAAACACAGCTAGATTTGCGACACAGGCAAATGACTGGAATGAGAAGTCTAGAGGCCGGTCTCTCTGATTTCTGGTAGTTTCTGTAGCTACCCCCAATGAACTTCAGGCGGACGTTGAAGTAGGCCCTTAGAACGAGAGCCAGTTCACGCGGGATCCTTCATTCCTCAACCTGTCCTCTACCTTATCTTTACGGCCAAGTGATGGGCTTCACATATGATCCATTCCCATTGAAACAAATACCGGAAGCGGTGGCTCAGTGCAACTGATGGCACTTCAGTGCCTCTGACCGGGAGGTCCTAGGTTCGAGTCCTGCCAGCGGCACGATTTTCGACCCTGCTTTTCAGCTAGATCGAATTCAGACGCTGTGTGGAGGAGAATTCTAACGGCCGATTGCTCTGATCGGTAGATTTCCGTTGTTTCTCCGATCAATACCAGGCGAATGCTGGAGCAGCAACGGGCCACGGACCGCGCGTGATCTTTCCTTCCTCTTCCTTGTCCTATCCTCACCTCTTAAAGTAACATGCACTACACTACCAAACATGCCGGGAGACCGGTCGGGCACTTAGAACTTCTCCCGGCGGGGGTGGTGTTTAATAAAACACAACAGAATGGGCTATAAAAAGGAACACAGAAATGTAAATACTAAAACGGATGTTATTGGTTTTCACTCAGAATCAATCTATTCGTATAAAAAAATTATTTTATTACTTACGACTGGACCATGTTTTCATTACGGAGTATCAGACATATCGTTTCTTCCTCTACCAATGCAAAGTGTGGTCAGAGTAATCCAGAATTTTTATTAAAAAGAGGTTTAGACTTCAGTACGGTATTCGGCGAAGAAACGCGTTGAAATTTATTCTACACGGTTTCTTCACATCAGAAAGTCATTTTCAGGACTTTACATGGAAAATAGTCGTACTTGGTCACCAATGATGAAATAGGAATTTATAGACACTAGAAGAATGGTTCTCTGAAATCGTGAAGTCATGAAAAGTGTCCATAAATACAATTCTAATATCTACGTCCAAAGAGTAAAATTGGAATTTGCGTAAAATCTGGTCTGTGTATCATCTACGCATGAAAATAAACGAAACATATATGCTGCAGAGATATAGCTGCAACAATAACTCAAAAGTTGGTAGTAATGAAGTTTTAGTAGGAAAAATTAGATTTTTGGAGCTCTTTCTACTGGAGTTAGTGCAATCACACCTCTTGATAAAATTTTCGTGGAAGAACAGTAGTATCCATATTAAATCAAAATCGTTATATTGCATAAGAAAAAGTGAATAAGTGAAATTTCAAATGAAACTCTTGAAAAAGAAGCTTTTTCGAGTTACATCACTGCTGAAGAGAAAAAGCAATTTATTATACACTGTAATGCAGTTTATTTGATGGAACAGCTTGACAAACAAGTGCCATCCCGGTTTTCCTCTTTCCATCAGCAGACCACACCTGTGCGCGAGTGTGACCCACGGACGCCAGGCGGCGCCGGCAAGTGCGCGGGCGATGGGCCGGCCGGGGGGTGGCGGTGGAGGCGTGGGCGGCGGGAGGGCGGGTGTGTGTGGGGGGCGGCAGGGCGAGCGGGGCGAGAGGGGAGGGGAGACGAGCGGAGTGGTGGGGACTGTGAGGGAGTGGCGGTGGCAGCTGTGGCGAAGGCGGTGGCAAGTGCGCGGGCGGCGGGGGAGGGGGTCGCGCAGGCGGGGGCCTTGGGCGGCAGCGGAGCGCGGGCGGAAGTTGACAGTCGCGTCACGCGCCGCGCGCGGGCCGCAGCCGCCTCGTGCCCTCGCACGCGCGCCAGCCGCGAAAAGCCAACACCGGCCACCGGCGGCGCCCGCGTGGACAGTGGGGCGCCAAGCCAGATATAGAACGATTGTCCTAAGGATGAGCCGAAGTGACAGCTAGTGCTGCCAACATAACTGAAGGTTCTGTGGTCGTTTTGCCCTTGAGCCAATTAGACTCCCTTCCTGCATTCGTTCGTTTGCAGTCGGCTAACTTCTAAATGGCTTCGAGGCTTCCTTTTGGGATGTCCGACAAAAATATAGTGCGCATTGATAAATAATTGAAATCAGGAGATGCAGTGTTATGTGCCCTTCTGTAAAAAGTTGTTTCTATTAACATTACATTGAATTTACTTTTTATATAATAAATATTATCTTTATTTTCAAACCGAGATGCGTACTGGTGTACGTGTTTCCGTCTATTGTGTTGTTGGATGGCGTGCTGTGATTGAGAGCTTTCTATTCACACCCGTGGCAGTTTTCGTTTACTGAATGTGAGAGCATGTTAAGAGATTTTCCACATACGTAATTAAATATAAATATTTCCCGAACTCGCGTACGTGCATATACCTCAGCGAAACTCTTGGATTTCTGCATAGGGATGTTTTCACATGAGCCATAACCTAACACGTTACGACAGCTGTCGCGGTGGAGGGATACTTCTCTGAATAACATGTGATGTTCACTTGTTACGCGAATTGTCACTTTGGCTCGTCCTTAGGAAAATCCTCCTATAGCACAGGGTGTGGAGGAGAAGGGCGGCCCCGAAAAATATTTAAGGGAGGGCCATTTTAAGAAAGAGTTTTTCTGCCGGAAATTCGCAGTTTTCCGGCGCAGGATTACAAAACTTTCTCATCTTACGAAATAAACCCGAGAAACTAAAAAGTTAAGGAAACATGTTTAATTGAATTTACTGATGAATATCAGAAATAATATCTGCGTCACCCAAGATTTATTCGACAATAAGTAATATTTTTAGAAATCTTGCTGCTAATATTTCTTTTTCTGCAAAAAAATGTGCGAAAATATTTGATGAAATGGATGTACGGAAAATATAATTTAATAAAACATTAATTGATGATTTTTAAAAGAAACTCAATTAAATTTTCATTTTCAAGCATATTTGTAATTGTTCTAGGGTTGCATTTTCTTTCTCAAGCACGAGCAGTAAGAATGGGAGGAGATTCCCATGAACGAATGAAACAGAAAAGTGAAGGCGTGATGCACGAGGCGAAAATCATATAGACATATTCAAAGGCAGAATATGATGAAGATAATGATGATGATGATTTGTGAGGAATATATTATTCCACAATAATAATAATAATAATAATAATAATAATAGTATTAATAATAATAATAGTATTAATAATAATAGTATTAATAATAATAATAATAATAATAATAGTATTAATAATAATATTAATAATGACCGCTCCTTCCGTCATTCCCTCCGTCAGATAAATTTCAAGTGTCTTCCTCCGCACATCCTCCCATCGTACTGTACTTTGTACTCTGCTGCCTAAGCTGCTCTGGTCCCTTCCCCTGCTTGAGTGGAATGACTTGAGCGTATTCGTTTGTTTCCTCATTTCTCAAGAAGCAATTAAGAAACGTTTTGTGAATTATGAGCTTCTGAAAATTGAATTTGAATCTGAATGATAAGTACATGAAAAAGGGACAAGAAAAGGAAAAAAACAAAACATAATAAAAAACTTTGGGATAATACAAAGGAAGAGAGGTGAAGAAAAAAGTGGACCATAAAGAAAGATGAGGATGCGGGCGGAAGCTGATTTACAGAGATGAGAAAGGAAAGGGAGCAAATAATCATTGAGATTGAAAGAATAAACAAAATAGAAAGAGGACGAAAGAGTAAATTCAGGTTATGATCTGAAGGTTTAGTAGTGTTTATGTGAAAGTAATGCTTGGAGCTTGGATTAAAAATTAAACTGCAAAGAGAACATGATTTAAGGGAACTGATTTCCTCCCCCTTTGACTGCTTTCTGAATTAGCCCGTGATTGGCGAATTTGGATATAAATATATCACACTTTTTTTATTTTGTATATTTTCGTAAGATCAGAATTAAGGAAACCAAGTTTCCAGGAACAGTGAGATTTCAGGTTATATGACGTAGTTCTTCCTCGACCTTTCCGTGTCAATGACGTCTTTGCAGAGGAAAACTACGACAGTGCAGGCGACAGTGTTTTAAAATGAGTAACATCCATTTAAAAAGTGGAAAACAAAATAAACCAAACTCGTTGAGTACTACTTTTTAACCGTTTTTATTTACTTTGAAAGTTTTTAAAATCATTTTCCGTAATCCTGTCTATTTGAGACTCATTTTAGCATATCTAACGTGGTACAAACACAAGTTTATGAAGTCTAAAAAATTTCGTATAATTAATTCATGTTTACTGTTATTAATTTCTGTATATGTCATCGGTGTGCCTTTGAAGGTGTGCGTCCTTTGTAGAAAGGTCCTCATTAAAAGGAATCTCCTCAGGACGGCAGATCAGTCTGGAGGGTCAGCCGAAACGTTGCGAACATGGCTCACATTTTATTAACCCTATCAATACCAAAGTGTAAAATACTCTTGAATTACCAAGGGGGTAAGGAGGCTAAGGAACCCAGTGCTAAAAGTTTGATTTTATTGATGTTTTGGAATGAAATAATAATTTATTTATTTCCAATAATTGTATTTAATGACAAAACATATTACGTATTTACGTCGAAGAAAGGTCGATGTATGTTCATAACATAGTAATGTACTAAACTGTGATATTAAGACCAAAAGCACTACGAATATGTATAAAATGTATTCTTAATAATTTAGTTTCCGAGAGAAAAATAACATGTAATAAATTATATATTTTTGATAAAAAAAGCCACAAACAATATCAACGATCTTCACCTCTCTTCAATTTCCTAAAAATTCGAATCCTATAAAAAATGGCAATCATAAGTGGATCGTTTAACGACAAAACGTTTTTGGGTACAGCAAACGTTTCTAAATTTTCTGAAAAGTGTCTCCAATTTTTTTTATTAAATCTTGTCCACGGAGAGCATAAATGACGTTTAAAAACTAACGCTGGTTTCATTTTCGTTGAACTCCCTGAATTTTCAAAAATCGCGAAATTTATAAAGAATGCGAGAACGTATATGCTATTGTAGCTCCACTAGTTCTTTCTCCCTTTCTTTTTCTGTTCTTTTCGCGCTGTTCATCTGAGTGGGCGGGGCGCGCCTCTCGAGGACCCGCCAACTGGTGCATTTGGCGGCGTTGGGCGCGCGTTCAGGCCGCGTTTTCCTGCTCGCGTGCCGAGGCGCTTCGACGCCCGAATTTCAAATGGCTCCTTTCTATACCTCCTGGCGAGCCGGCGGCCCGCGAGCTCGCATTTCGCCTCAGGTGTTCATGTGTAGTCAGGATTTGTGCCGGGAGGGTGAGGCAAAATGTTTGGTGTAATGCGGGAGATGGTTCTTCGAGATTGTCTGTTGGCCAATGGCTCTCCGAAAAGAAGCCTTAAATAAAATATTTTAACATTATTATGTAAAGTGAATATCTGTCTAAAGTGTTTACTACAAATTAAGTACTTGCCAAATATTTTACCAATATTTTATTTCTGTTTAATTTGTTTGAACATCTTACCCAATTTCTCGGAAAGGCGGTGCCCGTTCTATCCTGGCTACGCCAGGATGGTCTTCTTTTTCTGGGGCGTGAAACACCATGTGTGAGAACGCTGGTTCGTTGTATATTAACAATGTTGTTCATTACAGCATTCCAAACTTTCGAAGGCTCTTATCGTTGAATCCGGAACTAAACATTTTCACCAGAGAAATATAGTACTTTATTTAATTATTATTGAAAGTCAAAAACCTTTACAAACTGTATGTGGTATCGGGTAGGAGTGCAATCTACGCTCGTTTTCTTGAACTCCGGAATCCCTGTTCTCACTCTTACGCTATGACAAAATTGTGAATAACGGTAACAACGAGCGTTTTTTCGCGTAATTTGATAACAAGAAATAGTTGGTATATTAATCACTATTTGTATAATCACATTTTCACTCTTACACCTAATCGGGTTGCTCGTGAAAATGCGAATCACTATTATCCATGAATTCGATCTGTTTTCAAAATTAATTTTAGAGAGCGGGAAAACATAGAAAGTTCAAATTATATCTATCGTTTATTTGCAACAATGAATGCTGTTGAGGTAGAGGAATTGATTCAAGCTAAAATTTTTCTTATTAGATTTCTAGATGATTTTCTACAACAAATAATGAGCAAAGAGTAAAAACAACCGGATCACTTAAAGAAATTAACGCATTGGATAATAAAATACCATCCTGATATTGTAATTAAGATTGCATGGAATAGCGTAATATAAAAATTGCATTTCTTCGTTCACTAATTTGCTAGCGTATCAGTCATGTCATTCGATTTTTCAATGTCGATTTACGTTCTTAAAATGAAGAGTATCCTACTTTTAAAAGGGGTGTCTGCAATAAAGCAATAGCGACTACATTAAAAATGTATGAAATATTTAAATCAAAACCAAAATTGTCAATTTTTGTTGATTTGTCACGTTCATTCCCCTAAAATAATGAATGATGTATGATTACTATATCTCGTCAAAACAAAAAGCTCCTTACAGACCATCAAATATAAGTATAATACTTCTGGGAAATCCATTTTGTAGCCAAATCACCAATCCGTTTAAAATAAACGATTCGTTTTGAAGGTATTTGTACTGACTTTATAGGAAATTGACAGTATGTTAAACATCACTCTCATTTAATTAAGGAGTAAAATTTTTAAAAACCTAGATAGCTACATTAGTTACAACTTAGTGGTCGGAGAAAGAATCAGAACATGATCTTTGCTCTCGTTGTCACTATATCTAATCCTTTACGGTTGCGTAGAGCTGCAATGGTCGTGGGTTCGTATCGCTTCTCGAGCGACTCAAATGTTTACGTTTTTAATACAAAAATTATTGAAAATTATATCAGGCACAGATTCAAATTTGTTTTCATTTATCGTTCTGTATTACTTACGAAAGACCTGACGGAAACCATTGGTTCATCATTGGTCCGAGTAAATCCTGTTTAAGTTGCTTCGTCATTCTAGAAATCAAATAAAGTAGAAGGAATTATTTTGAATTGATTTTTCTACCTTAAAAGCTATTTATTTTAGACACGTTTCAATAAAGTTTCATAAATATATTTTGCAAAGTAGTCGGATCATGGCTGGTACTGTCCTCGGGAGTTTAAGCTATAAATGTTGTTACTCATCGGCCGTTGACAAATTTTGAAGGATGTAACTTTTACTTATCACACTTTCGTTCGTTCTGCGTAACACATAATGGCAATGTTCAACCAATGCCATTGTTAATACACTTAATTACATGCGACATCATGGAAAAACCTCACATGTTAATTCACACTTTCGAAAGTGCAAGTTTCGACAAAAACATTATTTTACTCGTCCTGACGTCTCAGTTTATTTCCTAAACATTTTCTTGCTTCAAGGAACAACAGTGATTTCGTTCAGGTGCATTAACATAGCCCTCGCGGTTAAGCTCATTAGTCAGCGTGCACTCTTTCCATGACGCGACCCCAGGTTCGATTCCCGGTCGGGCAAAATTATATATGTGCGTTTTCCTAATATATGTGCGTTTTACTAGCAATGACCTAGTTTATCTTGCTGTGTAACGATGAGAAAACTCACTTCTCAGGTTGAGAAGACCAGAATTCGGCGTGGGTATGTCTTCGTCCTAACCACACGTACCCCCTTAACCCATGGCGGCGAGGCCGGGACGCTGCTGGTAGGCCAAGCCCCTACACGGGCTGTCGCGCTAGACCGACATTATCATAACTCATTTCATTCAATATTACACAACTGTTTACGTATATGACACATTTCGCGAAGCTTTGCGTCACAACAGAAATCCTCTCATTCATTCATGTTCACCGCTACAACCATCGAGTAGCGCCCGACTTCTCTACGCTACGTTTCCCGTTTGTGCTTTATGTCGGCTTAGGCGTGCTCGGAGATCGTGTCCGACTTCCCGTTTCCGAGATAGGTTTCTGCACGCGCGCTTCGAGTAGGGAAAGAGTGGGCGGAGAGGGGAAAGAGGGGATGGGAGGGGGGGCGTATCACCCTCGGGGCAGGCGAGCAATAAAAGTCGGCAGCAAAAAGAAACACGAACGCGACCGACTTTCAGGCGGTGGCGACGTCGCGCGCGGCGCGGCGCGGTGGCCGTTCGCTGTGGCGCGGCGCGCGTGCCGGCTTGGCGACGCCTAATCTTTACGGGGGGGGGGGCGGGGCAGGTGCGTTGGGAAGGGGGGGGGGGGGTGGACGTTATGCGGTGGATTGGAAGAGGTGGGAGGGGGATGAGGAAATGGTGGGGGTGGGGAGGAGGAGGAGATGAGGAGAGGGAGAGAGGAGGAGTGCGGGGAGGTTATGCATTGGTGGTTATGGAAACGTTAGAGAGGAGGAGAGTGATGACGAAATGATGGTGGGAAAGATGGAGGGGGAGGTGGATGAGGAGAGGGGGAGGAGGAGGAGGAGATGACGGAGAAGAAGGAGGAGCAGGAGGAGGGTGCGTGGGTGGAGGTTATCTCGTGGTGGCATTGGTGGTTATGGAAACGTTAGAGAAGTAGGAGGAGGAGAGTGATGACGAAATCATAGTGGGAGAGATGGGAGGAGAGGGGGAAATGATGGGAGGAGGAGTTCATGGTGGTGGTGGTGGCAGTGGGTGGGAGGTAGGAAGAGGAGAAAGAAATTGAGCGGATGAGTAAGCTGCTAATTCATTTAAGTTATGCTTTATATGTTCTGCTTGAACCTTTAATTAAAACTGGGGTACTATCGTAATAGCAACGTGAGTGCTGAAAAGAAAGTTAAACCGCTTCATAGTCAACGTATAGCATTTATTCCCTCTAAAACATGCGAAAAAATGACTTCTCCAAAGTAGCGATGAAAGTGGTGTAGATGCGTAGTTCGAACTCTTGAAAGTACTTCCGAAAAACATAATCTTCGATAAAGGTTGCAGTAAAAGCAATGACGATAACGATGTTTGTGTCGTAGGTAACGGTGATACGACAGCACAAACATAAAATGGCATATGCAAAGCAATTGTGTCGTGCATCTCTGAGGTTCATTACGAGGATAATGGTAAAGATTGATGAACGTAGAGGGACGTAGGAGTAATAAGTCATAAGGCACATCGTGGCTGTGAACGTTGAAATTTTCGCTGACACAGATTATACTGATAGCCATGGATACTAACTAAAGACAAGGCAAATTCTACCAAGGGCGAGCGAAATAATGTGCAATTATCCAAGTTTTATATCCATTGAATTAAGGTGACACTTCCATCATTCATTACTGTTCTTAAATGTAATGTAAGTTGCATTGTTTAAGGAATTTATCTATATTTCAGTGTCTAAACTTAAAAATTAACCACGAGGTTTTTGGTGGTTGATTTCAAACAATTATGAATTAACTACAATTTTTCAAAAAACTCTACAAAATGTTTTTGTTGGTTTCAATAAATGTTCGCATAAAATTGGAAAATATACAATTAACATTGCGTAAATTCATTTTTTACTTAATTTTTCCAAAGGTTTGAAGAAATACTGACGTTCATGACTTATAAACACAAGTATTATTTCTTCAAAAGTTTTGCATACCCACTTTCTTGACGAATATACTTTTTCTTCTTCGAATTCATTTTATTGTGAAATTTACTTGTCCGAACTCAAAAGGAAACTATTTGAAATTAAACATATTTATCGATCTTTGACAGGACAATTCACAAAACATGTATTTGATGCACAACTTTGATATAACGATACCCTTTCCCTGAAAACTACGTGTCGCTCCAGATCTGTTCTACCTGCACTAAATAAGACACAAAAATAATAAACCTCACTAAAGTATTGAAAATATACAATTAGAATAACAGAACCTCAAACATTGCAATTTTTTAAACTTTTTCCTTAGACAATTATTTTCCATTTGAAATCACGCATCACAGCACAAAAACGTGCGTGACGCAAGTCGCATCATGTCGTATCGTGGAGATACTCGTATTTCTCGAGAGATATGCGTTGTTTATTCATTTATTCACGATCTACTTTAGAAAGTTTTAACTCAAGTTGGAGGAGCACGCGCCTAACCTACACTTTAAATAACACAGTCGATCACCATATTATGAGAGTCACGGAGCAGGTAAATGTTTTTTTTATTATTATAATTTTATTTTCATTTGATTGATATTACATTGTTTAGTTTACATATTAACTGTGAAATGTTTACTGGCCTTAATCTATCTTATACTAACTTAAAATTATACAAATTTACAATTATATTTATTTAAAAAAGTATAGCGGGAAGGAAGCAGGAAGCACCTCAGATAAGTATTATTCCAGGTTGGCAAACATTTTAAGAAAGAATGAAGGGGATATCTGTTATTAATTCTCTTTGATAATTGGGGTTTTTACCCAGTTGTATTTGGGGAAGGTAAGTATAAAAATTGTATGCAAGGTAGGATATTTGGTTTTTTATTGTGTGCATATTTAAATTCTTATGAATTTGTTGTTACTGATAACAAGGTGCTTTTGTGATTAATCTTAAAATTTTATTTTGGATCACTTTCATTGTGTTTAGATTTGTATTGGCAGCATTGGTCCAGATGAGACAAGCATAAAGTAGTGTGGACATGTTTGTAAACGATGTACTTCATAAATGAAGCTCATGAAAATACAAAACAAATCAGTTGAGAAAATTTCATTTGCCGAACCCCGTTAGCCAGTCGGGGTTGGTCATAATTTTTAAAATATATTTTACAGCCTCTCTTCATTAATATTAATAATCTAATATCTCTTTGAAGCACATTGTCTAATAGAAGTTTGGTAGTTGTCTCTCCTCTATTGTGCTGAGCAAGTATTGTTACTTTCGAGAGGACCGAAGTATTTGAACATTTTGTTAGTAATTGTTCGAGTGAATTCTGAGGGAATTTGAAATTGTGCAATAATCCTACAGTAAGAATCCAAACAAACTGAAGAACCGTGGTTGAGAGCAGAGCCTTCAAAAAAATGTATTGACCACGTAATTGTTAGAATATGTAACGTGGCATCTCTCCTGATTTTTTTATATTTTTCTACTTTTTCTTTTAAACAATAACGTCTTGTAAATAATTATTATTCAGACGTCAGATGTTTAGGATTAAATTCCTCTAATAACATTTTTCCAATATACAATGTAGTTATCCTATTCTCTTACAGAATAGAATCAATGTAATTTTAGCACTTCAACATTCATTTTGTGTTCATTTAAAATATTTTGACAAAGGTGGTTACCTCTAAAAGTAAATTGAAAGTACTATATTAATTCAGTTTAGAAGTGCATGAAACAAAGTAAACTGTAGCTTCATTACATCAGTTCCTTAGGTATTTCGGATTTTCCTCACCTTTCATGAATCATTAAAGCTTTGCCTGTCACCTGTTACGCGTGTGTAACGTGAGTCAACGGAAATGCAGTGTCACTAGATCTCTGGGAAGTACCTCTGGAAAAATATAAGTAAGAATTTAAAACTTCTGCGTAATTTTGTTTTGTCATAGATCTTCCATAAAATCCGAGGACCGAAGGAAAAAAAAACCACCACAAGCTAGATTTCTCTACAGCAAAATCAACAAATCTGTGGTCACGGGATAAAAGTTCATAAGTCAATTTTTGGCGATATTGGGATAAGTACTTAAACTACAAGTTAAGTATCTACATTTTATTTTAGTAAAACGACCGAATTCATATTGCCTCCTTAACGACAAAAAAGCGTTGGGAAATATAGCCTATTAGGCTTAATATAGCTTACGACTCAATAATCTAACCCTAATCTTCTCCAAACTAAGATTTTTGACTTAATAACTTCGACCTCTCTGACCACAGAAATATTGATCAAGTTCCAAGCGACTCTAAGCTAGGAGACAAACTGCGTATGTACTGGGTAGATTGAAGAAGTAGAAAAAGCAAGGTTAATCATTAATGCGCACGAACTTCCAAATTGTATTTTCCTTAATGCATTTTAACCGATAATGCCTCATTGTATTTTCCAATTATAACCTCTGTTATACAAACTACTGTCTTGCAGGTTCCCTTAATTTCCCCTTTAATTGATGCTGCAATGTTGTTTCTATTATGTCCTCTTTAATTCATACTGCCATCTTGTACGTTGCGCAACAATCTCTTTAATCCGTATTGTGTGTTCCTACAGTGTCCCCCTCTCTACCGGGTGCTTCCTTCCAAGCAGCTCCGCACTGTCAACCCTCCGGCCATCCTTACCCGCCTCCTTGCACCTGCCCGCTACTGCAAGGTGCCCTCAATTATTGATACCATCTCGCCATGAACTCCCACCTCTCACTTTTATTATTATTATTATTATTATTATTATTATTATTATTATTATTATCATCATTATTATCATTATTATCATTATCCATATTCCGCCATTGCAGTCCGATTCGACCTTGCTCAGTCCATTCACTCCCCACCCCTGCGACCCACTGTGTGGCGGTCAAATTTCTTGCATTTCACCTCCGGGGTGAGGGTACGATCCCCGTACGATGCTAGTGGAATTTGTAGTGGACAGAGCAGATTTCTAGCTAAGTTCCTCGAGATTCTCTCGTTTCCGATTATAATCATTCCGCCATCTTCTCCAGCTTCATCCTCAATACATTAACATGACTACATCTCCACACAATTGCCTTACAGGAAAACCTGCTGACGGTGGCCTTGTTGAAAGTTTTGGCTAGGTTCTGGTAGTTATGGAACTACGCTCACTGTAGCGTCTTCCCAAAAATGAATGTCGTGAAGTAATTATTTTTTTATTTATTTATTTAAATAAATAAACACCAAACTTCTCAAATCGCGATCCGTCTCGTTTTCATCTCGCCCCCGATCCCACCTGTCTATTTCACACTCAATCTCTTCTACCCCAATTCCATTTTCCTCACTCCGACCCGTCTTTCCCGGTTCGCGTTCCGTCTAGCCGTCTTCGCCCTTGCCTAGCCGCGCGGCCTTTCCGTCTGCGCTTGCCCCGCCTTCACCGCAGGGGTCTTATCGCACGCGTCTTATCGACGCACGGCAGCGCGCGACGTAAGCAGGTGTCCCGGGGCTGCACGCACCGCTGCGAGTGCGCCTCGCCCACGGCACGCCCGCACGCCCACGCCCACGCCCACGCCTTTGCCCTCGCCTCGCCTTGCCTTCGCCCTCGTCCTCCACACACACTACACCACAAACGCCATTACTCACAACATACGACACATCGCAGGCGACACGTTGCAGCACACGTCATACAGCACACGCATACGACACCCGCATACGACACGCCGCATACGACACGCCGCACACGACACGCCACACACGACACGCCGCACACGACTTCGCTCTTTGGATAACCTTTGAGTCTACGAATGAGTGAGTTTCGATTCCAGACCTATCATCCACTGTCGTTATTATCCCGTAAGTGTACTGTTTATTATATTAGCGTTGCTCCTCCTCGCTGGAACGTGGAATTGAGCAAAACAGTACATTTTAATAATTGTGGGGAAAGTACTACTTACATTCCTAATAAATAAGCAGAACATTGATCTGGCTTTGATTGCTACGTTTGCAGAAATGCTATTTTATATGTAAATTGCTTTTCTATTCGTTACATTTATTTAATTAATTTAATCCATGTCACTCAATACGTGAGCACCTTTTGCTGTAGCAAGCCTCTAATTTAACAATATTTTATGGACGAAAGAGACACTATCCTACTTTAGCATCTTGAAAGAGATTCGAGTGTAACGTCGCAAATAGTGTACCGCTGGGCAAGGATATGAACGCGTATTGACACCCTCATGCCCGTGTAATTAGCACCTAATCAATGAAAATGTTCTCGTCATCACAGCATTGGTCGTCTGAAGTCACAGCGGCCAAGGTCAAGGTTGCCAGGTATTTAATATCGTCTGCTGTTACACTACATATAACATAATTTCCTTCGTCCTCGAGATTGTATCGTAAAGTTTGAGCAAGGAACTTTTTTGATATTGTGGTTTAAGCTGGGATAAGCTACAAACAAAATAAAAAATATATTGTTTCGCTGTAAAATGAGTAGAACATCTGGCAGTAAAATGTCGTAGTTTTCTGGCCCGAAATTCGGTTTGCGGGATGAGTGACGGGTTACAAAATCGCTCTTGCTCTCTTTGCGCCTTTCTCAGAAAGCAAGCACCGCGCGCCCGCTCGGGCAATCGCGGCATCGGAGCACACGAACCGCGGAGGCAGAAGGATTAAATATTCCTGATCGAAAACATTGTGATGATTGAAGCCAAGCTACAGAAACTGAATTGTAAACGCACCGACAGGTTCAATTAACTTCACTGTAAATAGTAAAATGAACTAAATGTACTGATTATTACTGAGAACATATGTAGTAGTTCACAATTATTTTGTAAAAAGAAGTAAATGAAATCAAATATAATAAAAATTCCACCGACAGGAGAGGATAAAGCTAAAGAGGCCAGGCTCCCTCCCCCCTGGCAGCGGAATGGAAGACGACCGTACAGAGGGGCTGCGCGCACGTATGTTCAATTTTTGGGAACACAATTGACCTAACCGTGCATAAGACCCTGTTGGATTTCGTGAAAACAGTGTGGCAAAATGACTACAACAAATACCAGAGTAACTAAATCGTATTCCTTCATGGGACTTGGTAACCAGTGGCAAAAATCGCAAGGGACCCAAACTTTCAACTGGTGACCCCTTTCGGGGTCTCCCTAAATCCCTTCAGGTACCATATAGATCCACACGATTACGTTCTCATGTTTGTTTCTGAAGTTTTGACTTGCATTACGTGCAAGTGATAATCGCCTGAGCATCAACTAAAGACTTAAAACGAATGGGAATACGAGTTAACGTTCTAATCATAAGAAAATTCAGCTATAGTGAACCTGAACCTCGGCTAAAGTGAACGTAGGAAATAAATCTGGAAATTAACAATTGGATCTCCATGTTGATATGTTCAGTTTGTGCTGTTAATGAATTTATTTGTATCTCTATATTAATAAAATAAATCATTTTGGAGAAATTCCATTTAATTTTGGCATCATCTGATATAGTGAACCAATCAGGTTAGTTCCCAGAAGTTCACTGTAACCGGAGTCGACTGTACCTACTTAAAGAAAGTTGACTGCGCGCAAAAATTGCACTGAAGTTGACCCTCCAGCTAGTCTAATTTGAGGTTGCAGGTTTTGATGAGATTCGGATAGTCCCATTTTATATGTTATCCGAGTCAGAGAGAGTTACAAATAAATATCTTCTGAAGAGTAGAATAAAATTAAACGCTGTATAATCGGATACTTTTTTTTTATACAAGTCGTCGAGGATAGCGGCTTGGCTTCTTTATGGGAATGAAGAACAATAGAAGAGTAAATCTGTTCCAGATCAGAAAGTAAATACATTGTGAGTTCGATGATAAACATTGGAAATACACAGATAAAATGTGCACCGAAGGGAATTGTATGGGATATGGAAAAGAAATAAGAAATAAATAAATTATAAAATTGCTATTCTGACGCTAAAACGTACAAGTGAAAGCGAAACACCAGCTTCAGATTTTCAAATACAAATGATATCTTTTCAGGGAGTTGTTCGCATTATCGATACTTTCATAACTATTTTTGTGTAAGAGGCAAGAAAATGCCGATGAATTATTTTTATTTTCATGAATCTCGATATTATGATTTCCGAGTTTCAGTTAATAATCACGCATACGGACCGCTTATACATCTGGGTTGACGTACGGAATGGGAATCAATAGAAACAATAGGCTACAAAATGACAATGACATTATTAATTGCGTAATATGAGATAACAGCTGGATAATGCAACTTGACACTCGAAAATTGTACACTCACGAGCTCTGGTCTCAACACAAAACAGTCGTGGTATCTGAAAATCGTTAAGAGGACTTATCAAGCTCGAATTAATTAAAGTTTTAAAAGCCACGATAAAAACAATTCTGATACGAAAGTAAGCCCCATTTAACGAGCAGCCATTTCCGATTCAATCTCAGATACACATAATTTTATCTCCTTTCTAAAATTAGTTTCGTGCGTTTTTGAATGTAGGTCGTGTTTACACGCATTCTATCGCCTTCACCGGGGATGCGGTGCGATTTCATGGTAGGATTTATCCTGCGGAACGGAGCTAGATGTCGGGAGAAAGCACACGTTCTCGTTCTCCCTTTTCATGTGCAGTCATGTTCTTCTCGCCGAAAGATAAATTCTTGTCTGTAGGCTCTGAGCTTCATTCATTCAACGCGACTTCTTTCCTTCAAGATTTTTTTTCAGGAAGATTCTTTTTACAAAGTATAAACCATTAGAATAAAGGGAATACAAAAATAATATTACTAGAGGCCCCCAGCAGGACAAATTTTGCTGAACAAAATTACGCAAAATGTTTTCTTTTTCTAAAGCGTAGCACGCTCACTGCCCCAAAACAACAAAAAATGTACTATGGAATATGAGTGTGATAAATTAAATATTCTACAAAAACATCCTTCACGAATACTGATTAACGTAGTTCACAAAAGCTCCCTAATACCAAATACATACCATTGTTTTATAAATACAAACTTATATACAGACGATCAAGTTTTGATTGCTAAACAGTAGATGAACTTCAGCTCAGTATATACAAGCTCAGCAAAATAGCTAGATATTATAACTGTGAAATATCCACATCAAAACTCAAATTATGGCATTTTGCGAGAAAGAATCAGTGAGATCTAAGATAATGGTAGAAATTCAGGTTCTGAAACAAATAACCAACTTTAATTATCTAGAAAGAAATGAAGATATCCCAAAAGAGCTAAAAGTTGCCTCAGTCCTCGATCAAATCCAAAAGTATAAAAGAAATGGACCCAACATCTAAATCGTATGGAAGTGCAACGACTTCCCCAAAAGGCGTAGAAATATCGACCCCTCGGAAAACGAGATCCCGAGAGGCCAAGAAAACGATGGACTTTTATCGTTAAGCAATGTGCAAGGCCGATGGAACAGGCCTTTAGGCCTAGACCTTGAAGATTGATGATGATGATGATGATGATGATGGTGATTTTAATGAATGCCGTCGCAACAATAAAATATTTTGTACGATATAAATGGAAGTGTATGAAGTAGAACAGAGTTGTTTATTCGGATTCCCGGTTTGAGGATCGTGTGCAGAGGTTAAAGATAGCTACAACATTATTGTGTATATTTGAAAGTGATTCTTTTGAAAAAAATATCATTTATATTATATATTTGTTGGGTATATTTTAAAAATTATTGACATTTACTCATTTGAAATTATTTTCTGCGTTTTGTTTAAATAAACAACTGCCTTCTCACTAGTTCTAATATAACAATGATTAAAAATAGGCAGATTAAAATGGCTTCCAAAGAAATTATCAATGATTTGAATATCAATGTATCAGGTAATATCGATATTGGTAAAGTCAATAAAAATAAATTTCGATAACGCTAAAGTCAATATATACATTCATTATGTGGAAATTAAATTATCGATACCGATCAAATCAATTTTTAAAAACTATTGTCATCGATGAAAATCGATATGTTGACGATTTTATAAGCCACTTCATCTGTTCCCAAATTTACGGAATATTCTCCGTATGAAGTAGACACTTTCATACATTTCGGAGCCATGGGCTAGCACCAAATTATTGGGAGCGGTGCGATTCAACAGAAACGATATTACTGGGAAGTCCCCTCCAATACACCCCACACACCAAGCAACATTGAGAGGACGCATATTATACGCGCATGTTTTCTTGAGCCCCGGAATTCCTACCCCCATCCCATCCCTATGCCAACATTAGTTAAGTTAAGAATAAATGATAGCAACGAGCATTGTGAACAAAATCTGATAATCAGAAATGTTTGTTCCCATGTAATAAAAACTATTTTGCTTCGAAAAGCGAACTACAAATCTGACATAAAATTCCTTGTTAAAATAACCAAACTCCCCAATCCTTGCGCAGCCAGGGAAGGGAGGGCTCAAGAAAACGTGCGCGGATAATACCCCCTATCCCTTCCCTGCGCTGACACCCTAACCGAAGCCTCTTTTAAATTATTTATTTTCTTTGGGATAGAAAAATACAAAGATCAGTGTTAATTCACTCTACATTGTTACATCATTTACAATTAACTTACAAAATTCACAAATAATCTTAAAATAAACTTACTAATAGGGTGGTAGAGGTATCTTTGTACAATATCTCTACTTTGAGTCGAGATCTGAGAATTTATTTAGGAATGTATGAAAAGCAAATTTATTCCTAATACGGGTTCTGTGAGTTGGGTTTGGCAGAGTCTTAGAGGGGTTAGTTTGGGTATATTTGGTATGTTTGGGAAGAAGTGAGTGGGTAAAAAAAAAAAAGGTGGTTGGTTATCGGTTCTATCTGGAATTCTTTATGGAGGTTTGCATTGGAGACGTACCATGGGCAATTCGTGATGGTGCGCAGGAACTGATTTTGGATTACATGGAGTTCTTTGGTGTTTGATTTGGCTGCGCTGATCCAAACTGGGCATGCGTATAATAATAGTGGTTGTATGGTAATTTTGTATAGCAGTAAGGCAGTATTGTAGGGACCGAAGCGTAAGTCGGGTGTGCGGGAGTCAACCGCCTCAGCCCCTGCCCTCGCAGTTCGCCGTATTGGGAGCGGTAGCTCAGTGTCAACTGATGTCACTGCAGCGCCTCTGACCGGGAGGTCGTAGTTCCCAGTCCCGACGGCGCCAGAATTTTCGACACTAGCTTGTCAGCTAGGTCGAATTCAGTCGCCGTCTGGAGGAGAATTCTAGCGGCCGGCTGCTCGGATCGGTAGTTTTCCATGTTTTTTCCGAACAACACCAGGCGAATGCCGGAGCAGTACCCAAACAAACGGGCCACGGACCGCGCGCGATCTGTTCTTCCTCTTCCTTGTCCTTTCTTACACACACACTTACATTAACATGCACTACACTACCACATATTCCGGGACACTGGTGGGGAGCTTAGAGCTTATCCCGGCTGGGGCGGTGCCCCGCTGGGAGAGTCCGGGTTAGGGGGAAACCCCGGTAGCCAACTGTAGGTCGGCGCCGGATCTCGCCATTCAGCGGGGGAAGATCACCGCCATCTCCCGAGGAAAAAGCATTCTCTACACTAACGGGACTAATAACCAAACTGTTGACGCGCCCGGAATCACTAATCAACCACAACCAAAGTTCGCACGTGCCCAGCCAACAATCACACCAACTGACCTACCAACCAACCAAAGTTCGCACGTGTTTCGAGAAGCCCTCCCTGCGGCGCGTTCGAAAGTGCAAGCGCGGCCGTCCAGCGGGTGACGCAACGCGCGTCGCTGACCCGTTCCACTCGCCCTGCCCTCGGCGGGACGAGGCAAGGAGAGGGCGCGAGGAATGCGGCTCGCAGGCCAGCCGCACCGCACCGCACCGCGCCGCGCCGCGGCGGCAGGCCCCCCGCAGCACGTGGGAAACAAGACAGCGCACGAGCACGGAATGGTCCTCCACGCGGGGGGGGGGGAGCAGGGGTCGCGTTTCATTCGGGAGGGTGACTCTTTTGTATCAGCTCGAAATTGCAGGTCGAATCCCGCATGAACATCCTAGCATGCCTTGGTCATATGTAGGGCGCGGATTTTGATGAATTAAAACATTGCCAAAAAAATGATCAATAAAATTCTCTTAAAATGTTTTTAAAATAACCTAAATTCAAAGAAAAATGACGGAAAAAGTGTGATCAAAATCAGTTCGGATGAACAACTCAAGCTGTTGGATACGTTACTGATGTAATCGAGGTTTCTTGCATTCGTTCGAGTGAACTCAGCTTAGCACTTTTGTTTTTGTCTGTTCCTTGCCAGGAAATCTGTCTTTAGTTATCCCGATATCGGCTGAAGCTGCAATTGCGCTGATATACGTCACAAGAATTATATACTCACAACGGCTGTAAAAACAATTTCTGAGCGAAGAAATAACAGGCTACTGAGTAATTCTGAAAAGAACATTTGTTGCATCTTGTTACGTAAAATATTATTTGAAGCAAGTACCATTAAAGTGACATTAAACTATATGAAATCAGTAAAAAACGCTCTAAAAATGACGGCAAGGTGCAAATAATGACGTATTTGTCAAAATCGTAAAAACTACAGAATAATGACCTATAAAAATGGTCATTTTCTTTTGTCATAACATAAAATTAATTTATATACTGAAGGGCATTGTTCTAAAATGATAGGAAAAAATGACATTTCATTAAAATCCGACTCCTAGTCATATGGCATGCTGAGGCTGAGGATGACATAGCGTGGCTTGGAATAAGTAGGCATGGGATGGCTAGATTGATAGATTTATTATTTAGTGTTTCTAGGCGTATCAACTGCAATGGCCTAGTCAATAGTCGGGGGGAAAAAGTGTCGTCATTGTCCACAAGTGTTAGACAACCACCAGGCGAATGCCGGAGCAGTTCTCTAACAAACGGCGCAACTCAACCGCACGCAATCTTTCATTCCTCTTCCTCGTTCTATCCTCACCCCCTTTGTTACACTAACACTCACATGCACTACACTACCACACCAGTCGGAAGATTAGAACGTGTCCCGGCTGGGACCGTGCCCCGCTGGTGGGAGATACCTGGTTCGTGGAAAAAAAAACTCAAATCGTCGTAGGTCGGCACTGGATCTCGCCATCCAATGGGAGATTATCTCCATTTCCGCCCATAAAAGTGCACTACACATACGGGACTAATGACCTAAGCAGTTAGCGCGCCCAGAGTAGTTAATCAATGAATCAACAGCAGCTGTGGTGAATGTTATACCCCGGGAGAATGCGATCTTCCTCCGCAGATGCAACGTTACATCTACCTACACTTCAGCTTGCGGGATTTTTCCTCTTCAAGTTCCTCTTGCTGGGCACAGCAACAGCCACGACAGGTTCTGCTCCTTACTGGTATTGCGAAATGTGTGGTATAGTAGTGGATGCAGTGCCGAAACTAGACATTTTTGGGCCCGAGGTAATGTTGAAAATTAGCCTCCCAGAAAAAAACTATGTGTGAAAGTTGTATCAAGAAACTATAATAGTTATTTTATTTCGACAAATAACAAAAGTTACACGTTTAAGCCAGACAAGTTTTGAAAATATATTTTCAATAATAGTTTTAAATAAAAGTATTAGTGATTAAGTGATACAATTTCCACCTAAAAATGTTGCGTTTAGTTCTTTTAATAATACATTAAATAAAAATATGAATTTCAGAGGAACCTATTTTAATGTTAGACTCATTAGATTTCACAGAGTTTTGAATTTCACAGAGTCCTACCTTATAAGTAATGATTAACAATTAACTACGAGTATTTATGGTAAAACAGTAATTAAAATTTTATGAAATATCAAATTACTGTACCGCAACTTATAAACTTACGCTAACGAATTTTGAAGTTCTAATTTCTTTTTCAAATTTTTATTTGCGTGTTCCGTGCCATCGCTCGGTCTGCCCACGCCTAGCGCCGGCAATGAATGTCAGTAAATGCGTGTCTGTATAAGAAGGCGGAGATAACAATGAAGAAGGAAAGATCGGGCATGATCCGTGACCCGTTGGGCCGTTTATTAAGCATTCGCGTAACATTTATCAGAGAAATCCAAGAAAACCTGTGATCAGAGCAGTCGGCAGGTAGAATTCTCCCAATTGATGTCACTGCAGCGCCTCGACCGGGAGGTCCTAGGTTCGAGTCCGGACGGCGGAAGGATTTTCGACACTAGCTTTCCAGCTAGGTCGATTTCAGTCGCTGTCTAGAGGAGAATTCTAGCGACCGGTTGCTCTGATCGGTAGATTTCCTTCGTTTATCCGATCAACACCAGGCGAATGCGGGAGCAGTACCCTACCAAACGGGCCACGGACCGCGCGCAATATGTCCTTCCTCTTCCTTCTCCTATCCTCTCCCCTTACACACACTTACACTACACTACCACATATTGCGGGAGATCGGTCGGGAACTTAGAGCTGGTCCCGGCTGGGGCGGTGCCCTGCTGGTGGGAGAGTCCTGATTAGGGGGAAATCCCGGTAGCCAACGGTAGGTCGGCGCCGGATATCGCCATCCAGCGGGGGAAGATCACAGCCATCTCCCAAGTAAAACATGCACTACACTAACGGGACTAATGACCAAAGCAGTTGACGCGCCCAGAAACACGAAAAAAATCAATCAGTCAATCAATAAAAGTCCCCTCCAGGGGTAGATTTCGACCTAGTTTTCTTGATAGTGTTGAAAATCCGCTACATCTGTCGAGTCTCGCTGTCGAACTCTAGGACCTTCCGATCAGCGCCTGACGGAACGGCACTATAGAGGCAAAGGAAATACTGTCCCTGGAGGATCGCAGATGGTGCATATCTCGACATGACTTGGCATGGCATTGCATTGCATGGAAGGTAATTTTTTTGCCATTCTCACTTCTGAGCGTTAAAAGAGAAAAAGGTCTATACCTGAATCTTTGTCATTCCCAAGGCAAGTGTTCACTGTAGCAATATTTCTCTCCAAGACAGGTGAATGAATCGTAAATGTGGATGATTCATTTCATTCATTCATTTTCTTTTTATTGGCATTGAAATTACTTACATCAGTACTTTAGTATTTTTACATATGTGTTTTGGAGGCTTAAATTAACCTTAATAACTAGATTAATTCTAAAAATAACTACTCAGGATACGGGAGCTCATGAAGCGTCTTACTTATTCCCCAACTCGATCTGCATGTTCAAGAAGGCTTGGATTGAGAACATGTTTTTAATTCTTGTACGGGAATCTAGGATTTAGCGAGATTGAAAGGGATAGGTGGTCGTTTTGATTGATATATGATTGAATTACGGAGATCTTGGAAATGACGGATTATGTTAGAATATTTAATTCTTTGTGCAACTGTGGATTGAAACGAACCATGGGGCTTGTCTGAGTATTTATTTGAACTATTTGAATTTTTTTAAATTGGTTCTTGAGGCATTTAACCAGATGGGATACACAGGTCGATATAATCTTTGTATAGGCTATTGCGTTGTTTAGAAAGATTTTACTTTTGTAATTAATGAGTGGTTTTAGATGGAGGATCTTTATTTTTGCTTGATGCATTTTTGCATTTGTATGGTCTTTCCATGGAAGTTTCGTATCAAGATTTAGTCCTAGATATTTGATGTTTTGATGGCGGAGTCCAAAGAATTAGTTAATTACTGATTTGGGCGGGGCAGGAGTGAACATTTGTCTGAGTGTAAACTTTTTTGCATTAGATTTTCCGTCATTGAGTTTGGGTTTCCATTTTATGGATCATTCGTCTATTTTGCCAAGGTGCCTTTGTATCTTATTTCTTACGATGTTGCATGAATAATTGGACCCGTATATAATGATGTCAGCGAATTGCCCGATGTTGGTTGTTGGGTGATACTGGGATGTCTGAATGGTGGATGATGAGGAGGAATTAGTGATTATTGAAGGGAGATGTTTGGATGTCATACACAGTGGTAAGGTAGTCCAATTACGTACTACCGGACCTCGCAGCCGACTCCGCGTACTAACACGCTTCTCCACGCCACTGAGCTACCGTTCGGGCTACGTTGTTGTTTACAGGATACTGCCTGATCGATCGCCATAAATTCTGGGAACTCGGGAAACGGAAATTCTGTGTATTATGTGTGTAATGTAAAATTCTGTGCGTCTGTCTGCGATAAGGCGAATACAAAGATGAAGAATGTACACAAGTGATATTTGTATTTTTTTAATTCATACAGCGTTTGTTAGTTCCATAAACTTCGTGTACGACTATTATATCGTGTTTCTCTTTCATGTTCTAGCAACGTTTGTTGAGGAAAGTGGACTTCATGTGGCAAGTTTTTACCACCTAATTTCTCATGTCAGTGTAAGCGCAACGAATTAAAATCTCATTCAGCCGTCTCATGGCTTAAATCGATTGGCACATGGTTTCAAACTGGTTTGATAAGGCAGGCAGTTTCGAAGCGAGCGTGCATGGCGGCGAAAGGGGCTGGAACGAATCCAAGTGGCGCGGCGCGGCGCCACGGCAGCCAATGACATGATGCTCTTTGCCTTAATTTTACCTTTAATCTACATTAATAAAAGTGAATTCAACGCGTGTAACCGATATCGATACCCAGTGCCAGATTACAATAGGCTGAGTAGCTGCACCTGGGCGCGTAATTTTTGGGGGCGGGCGAATTTAATCTTTTAATTTTTTTATAGAAATATTTCTTTTCATATTTGTAACAAAGAAAGTGTTAATTATCCATTGGTATATACAGATAAAATGAATACAAAATTATCGTATATTTATTAAATCAATATCGAGGTGAGAATTATTTATACGTATAATCAATTATTTATCGTACACAATATTTGCGTCGGTTACAAATATCGTACAACATTTTTTATTCAAAATATTATAAATAGCTTTATTGTTGTTGTTTTTAAAAATCAAATTGAAAGGGCGCTAAAACATTTGACAGCCTAGGGCGCACAAAAGTCGAAGTCAGGCACTAGCGATACCACAAAAAGTGGCGCATGAGTAGACATGAAATTTTTACAAGCTCTTCTTCAGGATTGTCGCAGTGTCCTAGCAAAGTCTGGTAAAGATAAACACAACCCAAATGCGGAAAATAAATAATTTAAATAATATGTTTGTACATGCACCGCGACCATTTTTCGCCTCTTGCTCAGCGCACGTGGTTCCTAATTTATTCTGCCAGAGCCCAGTAGTGCTGCAGCAAAACTGGTACCTAACTTATTCGCTAAAGGCCAGTAGCGGTGCATTACATAACAAAAAGTTCTTCTAATAGTAATGTGCTGTAAAATAAAATGAAAGAAAATTGTAGTGTTTTATTAGAATTTGATCCAATTACGTTAAAAATAATAATCTTAAATACCGTGGTTTATATAAATTGATCTTTCCCCTCATTCGTAAGGATTGAATATGAAGAAAGTCCAGGAAACGCCGGGTATTTTGTTAGTATTAAATATGCGTCACCTTTAACTTTATAGAATCACATGCGTGCACAGTCCGAAACATCAGAGACCCCCTTTTAGACCCATTAGACCTTTTAGACTTATTATTATATATGATAGTTTACTAGCAAATAAATACAAAAGACTACAAAGAGAATTAAAAATAAATTTTAATAATTAATTTTAATAAAAACAAATGTTTATGTTAAACTATGAACAGCAAACCGTGCCCGCACGATCTACTTGTCCGCCTGGGGAGCCCGGCGTTCCTACGGGCATGGGCAACCTCCCCTGACTTCCGTCTCCATCCCCCTCCACAGCCAGAAAGGCGTGTACACGCGCAAGCTGCAGCGGCGCGAGACAGTGAATAGTGACTTCGTACGAAAATATGTTTGCCAGATTTTTTCTACGAAATAACCAAAATTGTATTATGTTTATATACTTCACTAATTATTTGTATTGTGTTTATTTTCTTAGTAAATTCTCCCTTATACCTTTCTAAGTGACAAAAATATGTTTGAATGGCCAATTCTTTCTTCGTTTTTGATTTGTGTTGTGTTATTAAATCAATCAGTTATTTATTTATTTGCAATAATGTAAATAAATTAACAAGTTTTATGTTAACAATTTTCGCTTACGGACGAACAACGCTTTTAGCAGAAAAGAATATTTGTCTGTTAAATCTTCTAAACTGAATGTAGAAAGTTCATGCGCTTAAGTAAACGGGATTACAAAATCAAAATTATTTTGATTCATTTTTTAAATTTGCTCTCAATTGAGAATTTTAAATCGGACTGATATATTTATTTAATTTTAATGGATCATGCTTGCCTTAAAGCGAAAATGGGAATTAATATTGTTAAATTTGTAACTTCTCCCCAAAACTGTCGTTGGCCAGGGATCCAGTGAGTACGCCACTCCGAGAATTTGTACAACTCTTACTTTTAAATCTCGCGCCAATTCCTCTCGAAGCAGTGCCCGCGAGCTCTAGGAAGCATGTTACCTTGCTCGCCACCTTGACATGCCTGATTTACAGGTTTGCCCAAGCCTCATACCCAAATGTCATAAAACAAATTTCCTAATTTACTAATGTTGATCAAATAATTTACGTTATTGTGAAAAAATTATTGTAATTAATAATTCTACGATTGTTATAATTTTTGAGCTGATGTTTTACTTGATAATAATATAATAGTAGTCCCTAATGACCTCAGCTGATTCCCTGGACGCCGACCGGGAGCGGTAGCTCAGTGCATCAACTGATGTCACTGCAGCGCCTCTGACCGGGAGGTCCTAGGTTCCCACTCCCCACGGCGGCAGGATTTTCGACACTAGCTTTCAGCTAGGTCGAATTCAGTCGCTGTCTGGAGGAGAATTCTAGCGGCCGGCTGCTCTGATCGGTAGTTTTCCGTGGTTTCTCCGATCAACACCAGGCGAACGCCGGAACAGTACCCTACAAAAACGGGTCACGGACAGCGCGCGATCTGTCCTTCCTCTTCCTTGTCCTACCCTCTGCTCTTACACACACACTTACACTAACATGCACTACACTACCACATATTCCGGCAGACCGGTGCGCTTGCTGGAGCTTAGAGCTTGTCCCGACTGGGGCGGTGCCACGTTAGTGGGAGAGTCCTGGTTAGGGGGAAACCCCACTAGCCGACGGCAGGTCGGCGCCGAATCTCACGATCCAGCGGGGGAAGATCACCGCCATCTCCCGAGGAAAAAACATTCACTACACTAACGGGACTAATGAACGAAGCAGTTGACGCGCCCGGAAACACGATAAAATCAATCAATCATTCAAAACCCAGGAGGCCGAACATAAATGCAGTTGTAAATAATCCCTAATTGGTAAGTAAAAAGAGGAAGTACGGGATTCAAAATATTTACAGATTTGTTTTGCATTCTGCAATGGGGCCTTTTGAAAATGTTTAGAAGGGTCACGGACCCCTCCGCACGCCTATGGCTGGAATAAAAGACGTTCTTTCGAATTGGCCATGTTTAATTTTATTGGTCAACTAACTAATGGTTCGGTCCTGATTTGGGCTTCCATCAGAGATACACCTCAGCAAATAAAACAAACCAGGTAAAAAATGATCGATGAGATGGCGATGCTTTTCACCACATGCTTTGCCATACGTTCGTGTACAGGGGCTTGCTTATAATAGAGAATACTCAACTTATGTGGAATCCTGTTTTATTTGCTGATGCCCACATGGAAGTCCAAATCAGGACGGAAACGTCGGTTAGTTGAACAATAAAATGAATCGTCGCCAATTCGCACGCGCGAATGACGCAGATGGGCAGGGTGAGGAGGAAAACGGGCGAGGAGGCGCGGGAGGAGCCTGGGTGGGTGTGCACGCGCGTCGGAGGCGCCGACTGAGAGGCTGACTCAGAAGGAGCGTCGTCATTGGTGAAGGGAAGAGTCGGCTAATGCCGCAAGGTCGACATTGGAAGCTGCAAGGTTGGTGCAGATGATGGGAGGGACGATGCAGGTAAAGAAGACGCCGGAGAAGATGAGACTGGAAAGCAGAAATAGGAATGGGAAGGAATGAGTCTTAGTATGTATTTGGCGTTATTGGGTCAGTAGTCCGACTTCGTCGGCCAACTTCCGGTGTCCCCCCATTCCTGGGCCTAGTTAAATTCCCATGCATGGGGGTAAGAGCGACATGAGGCGAACATGACGTTTTCTATTCACCGTAACCAGCAAGATCCGCCTGCTTGTGCTTTTCTTCGTCACACAGGTACAGAAACTGGGACGATTTTAAAGGAAAGGCACAACTCTATTTTTGCCTCGACCGGGAATCGAACCCGGTACCATAGTACGCGAAGCTAGTACGCTGCCCATGAGCTACCACAGAGGCTAAGAATGAGTATAAAGGGACTAAAATACTCGGTCCTGTCATGTGATAAATTATTCAGATATTGAGACATTCCAAAATTGGCAGGAACGGTGAGCCATACGTAGAAATAAATCAGACTTTCATTAACGTTGGAATCTTAAGCTTGCGCTGTGGTACTCCCAATTGGCCTAACTTTTAACAACTCTTTCTTGGTGTTCAGTTTAATAGTATCATTTACTTTTTGAAATTATTTCATTAATTCTTCTAATTTTCTCTTTAAAAACGTTCTGCTGGTGCTCTACCCCATCTGGCTGGAGGAAGAAAACCATTTCCGGAGAAGTGCCAGTCGATACTTCAATGTTTTAAATCTCTCTGAAAACAATAGTGTGAGCTCGCTACCGAGGACCGATTATAGGAATACGTCATGGAACGGAGGGGGGCATTGGTCTTCCACCTGCCACTCAAGGCCAATAACCACCACCTACCAATCATCAATCATGACCAAAACTATTCAATACGACGACCCCTATCCACACCATTCATTCGGAACGCTGTGCGGAGGAGCGCGTAAGCAGGACACCGCCGTGTGGCGGAGAAGTGAAGGGAGGCTGGGCGAGCGAGGTTGGACGACACGTGGCGGAGCAGTGGGACTGAGAGGATCGGGAGCTGCCTGCTGAAGCGGGGGAACGTAAGTGGTCGCAGCGGTCGGAGCGCAGAGCTGGGACGCTATGAGGCTGAGAAATGGGACGGATGCTGCAACGTAGAGGCAAGGAGGCCGAGTGCCAGAGAAGTGGGCCGGAGAGGTCAATGTTGCAGCATGGAGCATGGGAGCGGCACTGTGCTCGGAAGAGGAACGTAGAGGGTTAGAAGCTACAGCGATACCCGTGAGCGGTGTAACGGGTGAAAGGATGGGGGCGGCAGATAAGGGACGGTGGAAGGCTGCGGCGTAGAAAGCGGGGAGGGGGAGGTGAGGGCGGGATGAAGGGCAGCGACGGGATGGCGATTGGAGGATAAATGATTCGTCTGCAGGGGAGGCGAGATATAGATGACTTGTGATGGGAAAGAAGGAAGTGCTGGGGAGGATGCTGTGGTGGACGGGAGGGTGTGGGGGCGTAAGAATGCTGCAGCAAGGAGCCAGGGAACGGGATGACGTGTAGAGAAGAAGTGGTACGTAGAGAGTCAGATGCCGAGCTCGGTGTCAGAAAACAGGATGACTTGTGGAGGGGAAGAAGCCGGATGCTTTTGGATGGAGCGCGGGAGCGGGGCCGGCTGAAGGTCGGATGCTGCGGCGCGGAACCAGGGAAGCGGGATAACGTGTGGAGGGGAAGTAGGGCGTAATGAGTCGAATGCTGCAGCGAGGAGTCAGAGAACAGGATGACGTGTGGAGGGTAAGTGAGTCGGATGCTGTTGAATGGATCGCGGGGGCGGGGCCGGCTGTCGGTTGGATGCTGCGGCGTGGAGTCATGGAGCGGAGCGGCGGGCGGAGCCGGCGTGCACGGCGGGGGGAGAGCGCGTGGTGGGAGGCCGGCGGCGGCGGGGCTTCCGCAATGGCGGTCAGCTGAGGACTCGCTCACCTTCACCTTAAAACTCCTTCATCCTGTTTCGCTTGGAGACGCTTCGCTTGCAGAGATCTGCTGCGCCATGAAAACACTTGTCGCTGAAAACACTTCACGCACCAGTTGCCAATTTGACCATTGTTTTTTTAGGTTTCACAGGCATTTTTTGTTTTCAATTTATGGAGTAACAGTGTAATCTGGTTTAGTGCAGACCTATGTGTATGTGTGCTTGTGTGTATGTGTGTGGTCTAAATGTATAGGATCGAGACGAATTGATGTTTCCTTTTAAAGCATTTTTCATTAATACAAAATATAAAATAATTTTTATTTTTTTTACTTATTGTTAATATTTATAACATTTGATATATTGAATGACTATCGTTCGTTATTATAGGAAATTAGTATTAGCAAATAGCTGTATTTTTAATACATATTATTGTCTTCTATGGTGCGTCACTAAGTGTAAACAGTAATCAAAGAGTCAGTCAGTATGATTTGAGTTACTAAACGTTCCAGGGAAACGCCATCCAATTGCAAAGCCGATATATACTCCATGTACTAATTATGTACGTATAGATTGATTTTTTGTTAGTAAAAGTGGCTAATGGACATTTATTTTAACTATTAATCAAATGGACATTTTTATATAATCTTGCGCGCATGTGAAGTTTTTCGGTTCAAAATTTTACAATGCAATTCAAGGGAATTAAATTTTGATTTTATTTCACTTTAATTAAATTTTGGAAGAAAATATGCCTCCTCAAAATAATTTGATTTCTCAACAAAAAGAAACTTCTTACTTTATCCACGAATACTTTTATATTTTCTCCACTCGTACGAAAATAGGTGAACACGCAATAGCCGTTTGTCTGAGGCTATTCGCTTAAAATATAGTCATAGAGCGTCGTGATCATGCTTCCGACCCAACCTTGTTCTAAGAAACCAAATACCAAGAACAAAAACGTAGTTTAGCTTTTAACCTCAACAAAATCTGTACGACGAGAAGTATGAATCATTTGCAGATACTTCGGATATGTATGAAAGAAGTGATTCATTGAACTCCACTACTCTGCATGTTGACTGCTTTTCAGCACGCATACGTTAAATAGTAACCGGATCCTTTGCTAACTGATACTAAGCAAATCTGTGTGCCAAACAGATTTACTCTGGTGTGATGAAGCACGGCAATGTGAATCAATAATGTCAGGGTATCAGTGATCTCAAATGAAAACATGCTCCATGCCAGTTCATTGACTTGCTACGTTTCCTAAACTACTTCCTTCCTACGTATAGACGAGAAAACATTTCCATCAAACGCTTATCGTCTTAGAAATCACATAATGAATCCCAAGGAACAAAAGTCAAAAGTATAATGTACTTAGAAATCCAACAACACTTCATGTAAAATGAATGGACCAATTAGAGCACATGTTTCATTATTCGTAGTGGAAATTTAATTCAATACAAAAATATAAACACATATTTTTGTTTTCTTGTACCAACGACGACATCAACAACAGCGATGTCACCCGCATATGAAAAGGTGTTCATACATTAATGTAACAGCCATTGCAAATAGCTAGTTCGTGAACATCAATTGTGTAATCACAGTGAAAACGACCTAAAGGTCAAATAATAAAATACCTTACCTCCAGAAAAAGTGTTATTTTCGACCTTTCAGTGCAAGTGAAGAGGAAAAGTAGAGTGACGTAATTCTTGTTTTCAAACTAATTGTAGTCACCAGGAAATGTGAGGGTAGGGGATACTAACTAGAAAGCAACGATGACTCGTCCCCTTTTCCACGAAAACACGTATTAACACGTTTCAATTATTTATGAATTTGAATTGGTCATTTACTCATACATATTAAGGAAAAAAGGTTCAAAGGGGTCGGGTGTCAAGGGAGATTTTCTTCGATGATTGAAATGTATAAGAGACCGGAACCGCTATGCTGTGTTAAAAAATGCTGAACCCCGCGAAGTCGGCATACCTACTCGCAATCGAGTTGTGCGAGGACACAATATTTTAGGCGAAAAATAGGACTTAAGGCCAAAAATTCGCAGTAGGAAGCGCCAAAAAGAGTCACTTCAGAAGGTCATAGAGGTCTGGTCTTCAAATCTGGATATTTTGGCGTGGAAAGGGGTTCTAACTATTTGAGTATAGTTAACCTATATTATAAGCTCATTATCGTTCCTTTCGCATTGAACCTTCGAAAAAATCGGAACTGAAAGTTCTGGTGGTCTTCGAGAAAATTTTCGTATTAAAATTGCCTTTGTTTCCCACAAAATTAACCGCGATCAACTTATATTTTGAAATAATTGTTCATGACATGTAAAGAGACATTTTTAAAAACAGATTTCATTTTCAAAAAAGTCTTTATCTTTAATATAGTTGTTGTAGGAATACGCCGAAAACAATTTGGACTTTCGTAATTCGAAAAATTACAGGATTCTTGCAAAATAGAACCTGCGTCGTTTTTATGAGCGTATTTTGCACTATCAGATAAAATATAAAGAAGCAATGGAGCTGTTTTTGAAGAAATCTTATTTAAAAAATTATCTTAATTTCTAAATTTGATCAACAGCAGGCGAATGCCGGAGCAGTACCCTACCAAAGGGGCCACGGACCGCGCGCGATCTGTCCTTTCTCTTCCTTGTTCTATCCTCTCCCCTTACACTTACACTAACATGCACTACACTACCACATATTCCGGGAGACCGGTCGGGAGCTTAGAACTTGTCCCGGCTGGGGCGGTGCCCCGCTGGTGGCAGAGTCCTGGTTAAGGAGAAACGCCACTAGCCGACGGTAGGTCGGCGCCGAATCTGGCCATCCGGCGGGGGAAGATCACCGCCATCTCCCGAGAAAATAGCATGCACTACACTTACTGGACTAATGATCAACGCAGTAGACGCGCCCGGAAACACGAAAAATCAATCAATCAATCGAAATTTGAAGCCCTGTTTGACAAAAAATTGAAATATCTTTGAGGCTTCTCGTAAAAGACCCCCAAAATTAAGATATACGTTTGTAATTCAAAGTGATATCAATCAGATAGATTCTGGAACATCTATTTTGGTGAAAATCTTGTTTACAGTTTAGCTGCTAGCGTTATTAAATAAATGAATGATCAGATTTTTTACGTTTTTTTTTCTTTTCTTTTTTTTCGAATCAAGGAGCCAGAAAATCAGATTTCTGTCTACACAGCGTGTTAGAGGAAGTATTTAGTACATACAGAAATAAGAACCCACTTTTTCGATCTCAGGGACCTACAATAAGAATATTTCTGCAGAAAAAAACTTTTTCTCATGTCAGCAACGTTACAGAACTTTCTCAATATTGCGTACGTAGTATACGAGAAATCAAAACGGTGCAACCTGCCGCCATTCCTTGTTCCCACATTGGCCTTGTGAATGTCGCTGGCAGCGGATGGCGAAGGAGTATGCGGCGGATGTAAACGGAGCCGGCCGCCGCACACAAGGAGGTTCTTGTGACACATGGCTGGCTCCCCGGTTGGCCGCCGTCACTTGAACCTCGTCGGACGCGGCGCGGCGCGGCGCAGCCCAGCGCTGCTCCCCTCTTGTAATTGACGTGCGAGTATCAACGCGTGCCTTATCTGCGGACGCGCCTGGCCCCCGCTGTAGCTAGAGCGCGCAACTGATACCGCGCTCCATGTGCCTCGTCGCTAGCGTTGTTTCTTTCTTCTGACCTCGCGGCCCCGGCGCTCCGTTGAAACACAATGATGGAAAAGTCACGCAGAAATGGATTAGATGAGTTGTGGTTGATCATATCTTCACGTTTCATTCCTTTCGTTTCTGTACTCTTAGGAATAGCATCTCTTGATTTTAAACTGGGAAATGTGGCTCAGGGCATCTACTGATGTTACTGCAATACCTCTGTCCGGGAGGTCCAGGGTTCGTGTCCCGATGGTAGCAGGACGTTTGACACTAGCTTCACCGATCGGTCGATTTCAGCCGGTCTGGAAGAGAATTCTAGCGGCCGGCTGCTCTGATCGGTTGGTTTCCATGGTGATCAACACCAGGCCAATCAAGAGCAGTGCTCTAACAAACTAGCACGGACCGTGCGCGATCTTTCCTTCTCATTCCTTGTCCTATCCTTAACCCTTACCAGCACACACTTACATTTACATACACTCCACTACCACACATGTCGTGACATCAGTCGGGAGCTTAGAAATTGTCCCGAATGGGGTGGTGCCCTACTGGTGTGGGGAACTTGAAGGAAACATCCGCAAGCCGACGTGCAGGTCCGTGCCGGATCTCGCAAGCCAGCTAGGGAATATTACAAGAATCTCCCGCAATAAAGCATGCACTACGCTTACGGAACTAATGATCTTAGCAGTTGACGCGCCAACACTCAATAATCAATCAATCTTCATTTTAAAAGCAAAGTATGACTGGCTAGTCGAAAACGGTATCACGAATATTTGCAGAGATGAACTTGCGGGTTTGAGTTCCTTTTTCGTTTCCCCGCCAGTAGCCCTGGCGGAGCGGTAGTTTATTACATTGTTTATGTACATGGCCGCAGCTCGTTGGATTTTGCGGCAGAGAAGTGGGTAGTGCTTACTTACTAACTTAATACTTTGAGTTCCATGTGAGGCAAAAGTGTTTTCACAATACGTTTGTTCCGTGGTTGACTTCTCATATCATCCATATGTCATGTGCACATCATCTCATTCAAAATTATTCATCTGTCATCAATCATCATTCAACGTTCATGACCAATTTACCGGCTTTCTTACGGTAGAAGACGAAAGGAAGTCAATACTGTGATAACTTGCCCAGGAAAGGGGATGACATAAATTAAATCGTAGTATAAATTACTAGTAAGATGTTAACGAGGAGCCGGTGCTGAAGTGAATAGCAGTACCGTTTAGTCAGTGATGGAGGGAATGGTAAAAGGGAGCAATTCCACCCCCGAAATCGCGATAAAAGAATGATCTGTAAAAATATTACTTAGTTTTCGATCGAGTTACGCATGGGCCATTTGAAACATGAGCAAGCTCGTGGTTGAAATAGCTTCTGCTTCCCAATCATTCGGTCATCGTTGATTCCGAGTACGCGGTTCCTAAGAAGCAGGGGAGGGTGTATGTTTCACAATTCCCAGCGAAGGTCCGGTGGTCGTAGAAGTGCTTAAGCCTTACATTGCTTTGTAAGAAAGATGATTCCAGAACCATACTATATTGCAAACTCGCGTCTGAAAAGTTCTGTATCCACTTACAAATTTATTCAAATTAAACGAAATATGTAGCGATAAGCAAAAAAAGTACAAATATTTAAATTTATCAAAATATATAAAAAGTGCCTAAGATACAAATGGTTCTAATTTATTGAGAATATAGTGTAAACGCTCGAAAATATTATTGAATGCAGGTCCCTTGTTCCTATAAGAAGATGTATTTACATGAAAATCTGTTCCCTTTGTATGATTACAACAAAAGATAATGATCATATATCGGTAGTGATATTGTCGATGTAGCATGTCATCTACCACAATTTCACTTTGGAAAAACATATGAGTATCATGACGTCTGCTCACATGTAAATATTGCTCAATACTGCAAAGAAAACTAATTACGAAGGTTTAAAAAGTTATATGTTTAAATTACATTTTTTCTCAAAATGTTTGCTGACGAATTTCAGTATTTTCGAATTATCGTTTGAGTTATAATTTGTTTTATCTACTGAAAGACTTGTGATTGCGGAAAGGTGACGCAATCACCTTAGTTCTGTAGCCAGAACATGTGGACCCGGATGTCATGGAGGTCCCCGTGAACTATCACATTGGAATATGGCGATGATAATCAAAACAATGACTTAATGGTTTGTGTGATTACTGAGCTTGAAGAAGGTGGAATGAGGAACACAGGAAACAGAACCTCGAGAAAGGTTGACAGGAACCACTTCGCCCCCCAAAACTTCGCTTGGAGTATCCGGCATATGAATCTCGATGCCCAAATGTAGAAAATTAGTGTTTTGAAAGCAATGCTTCCATAAACTAGTCTAGTCGCCACGTGAGAATACATGAGAATTATCTAATGTGCGCCAAACGTATTAGTGACGAAGGAAAAGTCAAACTTCTTAACATCCTTTTTTCTAGGCAGATGATCAGTCTGAATTTACTTTAATTAGCAGTAGAATGATGTTGATATGTGAAAAATTATGATAGTATGAGAACTCCAATCATGCAAAAACACGCATACCTCTCGAGGAAATCGAACCCGCAACCTTCCGCTACACCTACGTAAGCTTTACTACAAGCCACAGCGACCATAAATATGAAATATTAACACGCCTATAATTATAAAAAATACAATTAGAGATCCTCCTGAAATTATATAACGCAAATAAAATCTTTAACGCCTCCTTTCCCCTATAAGTACCTGTGACGCACGCTTCAATCCCTTCTTAAAGAATTATGTAAGGCTTGCAACAACCCTCATTTACTTGAAGTGAAAATAAATTAGTAAAAACAAATTGTATAAATTTTATTTCTGTTGTATAACAAAATTTATGACAAAGGCATAATTAGTTGGCAATGTTGACAGCTCCCAACAATAAGGTGGGGAGAATTTTCAAGCGAAGGAAGAACGCAAAGACGATGTCTGTTCAAATTAAAGTTTCTGGCAACAAACCATACAAACATCGTCGTGAATGACGCACGGGCGAGAGTCTACTGCCCCAATTTAATTGGATTCTAGAATATACTACAGATTAGATTTGAATATTTTCTTCGTAATTTAATAGATCCAATCAACATATCATTAATGAAACAATATTTCGTATATTGTAACCGTCTATACATCCAACGTTTTAATGTATTTACATTTTTAATTCAATTTGTCAATATTTTAAAGTTAAAAAATGTTTATAAATTATATCTTTGACCTCGGTGAATAAGCTGATAAGTGAAATAAAGTTAATTTTACAGACGAACAAAAAACTACTTTCAACTGAAGTAAATCAGGAGTTAATAATATTCAAATGAAGCTAATATTCAAAAGAAACCGTTTGTGCGTAAGTTTTATTTGAATATCATTAATCCCTGATTTACAGCACTTGTTTGAAGTGTTTTTTTGCTCACCTGTAAAATTAAGTTATTTCGACTTATCAGCTTTTTCACCGGGGTCAAAGATATATCCTTACATAAAAATAAACGAATTCTTCCCTGCCCCTACATAACGCAGGGTGTCGTTGTCACAACAGCGGTACCTAATGAATTGGGCGACCTCGTAAGCGCGTTCACACAGTCTTGTACAGAGGAGACCAGGAGCGTGGCTGATTCGTGCTGGGTGATGAATAGCATTGTTTTGGCGGCCTTCGTTCGCGAGCGAAGGCAACCTAATCGGGCTTCGGCCGGTGACCTCAACGCCCCGCCTTGGCGAAGGGGAACGCGCCTGGGCGGGCCGCTTCGGGCGGCGGCGCACACTGGTTCAATCGGGCCTCAAACCTGGTCATAATTGCAAATGCCAGTGGATTTGCGTAAAAATGGGTATCAACTGGTTTTTGAGGTCGCTGAATTTGAATATCATAAATAAATTTCTAAATTTAAAAATGGCGGACTATTGATTTAAAACCAGACAAAAATGCATGAAAAGGGGTAGAGATCACTGATTCCGAAATCATAATGAAATGTCAAATTTAAGATGGCGGTTTCGAAATAACTGACTCATAAAAATAAAGATATGTGTAGAAATATGGATGCAATAGTTCTCGCGGTTGCGGGTTAATATTGTTATCATTCCAAAAGTTTATATCAGTAATCTTCTTATTAAACTTAATTATAAGAAGGAGAAATGGGAAAAATATAGAGAGAAAATTATTCCTGAGGCGTAGAAGGCAATTCCGGGATATCTAGTGTTAAATCTTACTACGTGGTATTGCAGTAAACAGGTTATAAAACAAAAAGGTGCAGATATGTGCAGCTAAATGTGTGTTATTCTCATTAGGGCATTCTACTTGATAAATAAAAAAATTATTGAGGCAGGAATGCGCAAGACAAAAAATATAATCCACAATATACGTGACTAACATTGTTACGCTCTATTCGTTAGAATTCAGCCGTATTATACATAAATTAAATTAAAAATAAAAAAATTTAAACACTTTTTCTAAATTTCACAAATAAGTTGACAGGATCAAATTGTGTTTCGAGCTACGGTAATTTCATGAGACCGTGAGAAGACAAAAATGATTGAAATAACTTTCTGGAGCTGAAGTAATGGTCTCCAATACTTTCGAACGAGATATGCTAAGTCAGAATTTCGAATGTGCACATTGAATTTTGCCATTATCGGACCACATTTTTGGCCCGATTCAACCAAGGCGCGGGGCAGCCTTTCCCTCGTGAGGTGGCCCCGAGTGCAGGCGCTACACGCCCACGCAAAGCTCTGCGCCTCGCGACTCGGGTGCTCAGGAATAGGGAGCGCATTTTAATGAAATGTAATTTTTTTCTTTTCACTTTATAACGATGCCTTTTAGTACAGAAATTAATTTTATTTGACTAGAGCCCGATGTTTGGAAAAATGTATTTTTGTTATTTTTTTTTACCATTTTCGTTTTATTTTATTTTCTTTTTTGCCTATTTTAGCTTCCGATGCATATTTTTACTTTCTTGATTTATTTTTCCCCATTTTCTGCCTTTTACGTCATTATATTTCTTTTTATCTCCTGGCACCGATCTCGATGAAGCTTGATATGTACCTGCAAGTCTATAGAGAACACGAAGGCGCTGTTATGTTTTGTCTCTCTGTGGAAGCAGAGGCTGTGTGAAAAATGTAAATGAAAATGGATGGTCAAGATTTTTGATTGTTTTCATTGATGCCGACAAGCTTCTTTCGCTCACGAGAAATCCTGTCCTACTTTTGAGTATGGCCTCCAATCCCTTTTGAGGACAGCTCGCTGTGTATGATTTACCCTTACAGTGCTGGCGATTTCACAAGTGCGAAGAACGAAAAATAGAATTCGGTTTTCACTGATGTCCTTTGCAAGATTCAGGAGGGAGTCCAGCATGTAATTTCAAAGATACAGCGTCGCGAGTAAAACAAATTCGTAGCCATACCGGATAATCATGTGTTAAATGGAATCAAGATTACAAAGAAAATATCATTTTCCTACACATTCATTTTAATTATAAATTGTTTACAATAATTCTTTTTAAAAGTGATTTTTCATAGGTTTATGCTTTTTTGCACCCCTACGTTAGCTAGAACAAATGCCATTTTACACCCCTATTTTAGTAAAAATAAATGTCTTTTTGCTTACCTATTTTAGGTAAAAATAAATGCCTGGACTTCCGGGCTCTAGTCATGACAAAAGAAAATGACCCTTTTTTATGTCTTATTTGTTGCATTTTTTCGATTTCGACTAATAAGTCATTTTTTTTCCTTTTTATCTTTTAAAGCTTTTTCGGGGAATTCATCGATTGTAATATCATTTTAATAGTACTTGGTTCAAACAATATTGACGAACCGTAATGTTCTCCACAGAATTCTTGAGTTTCTTCGCTCAGAACTTGTAATGTAGCAGTTGTATGTAATCTAAGTAAGATTAATGTGGCGCCTTCAGCACCACTATCGGTTCGGCGGATTTCACGATAACTAATGACAAAGATTTCCTGATCCAATCCAAACTAAAAGTTTGCGAGCTTAGTTCACGTGAACGACAGAGAGAAGCCTCGATTATTTCAGTAACATATCCAACAGCTTGAATGGTTCATCTAAACTGCTTATGATCACCTTTTTTACGTAATTTTTCTTTACTTTCAATTCATTTTGAAAACATTTTAAGAGCATTTTATTGATATTTTTTTGTGATGTTTTAGGTCATCAAAATCCGCCCCCTACTCATGAATGAGAGACGACCTAATGATGAGACTTAGTGTTGGTAGAATTTAGAACTTCAATTTTTATTTAGAACATCGCATTTTGAAAACAAGGCTATATAAACAAGGCGTTATAAAATAAAGGTTTAGATTTATAGAGCATTTGTTGAAAAAAATTATTAGTAAGGGAAGCTCCTTAAAATAAAAAAAGATGCTTTTTAGATTTTCCCATTAAAATCAGGAAATAAGGGAAATTAATTTAATCTTTCACCACCTGTGAACTTCAAAAAATAAGAGCGTAAGAAGTGTAAGAAGTAAGGCGTGCGCCTTAGGCTTGGGGGGCTCATCCTTTTTTCCCCTTTTCCCCGGAACCTTAACCCGTGCTGGGGCATCCAATTCGGTGCTTCATATCCTCCACTAGATCGACTTGCTCAAGATCCTTTATATTATCCGAAGAGTTGAATTCCTCCATTTCATCGTCATAGGGAATATTGTCTAATTGATTGGCTTATACCAAATTCTCCAATTGCTTAACTTCCTTGATATATTGTTCGGATGAATTGCTCAATATCCTCCACTTGATCAAATACGAAATCCTCCACAACTTCATCGAAATTCTCTACTTGATTGACTTGCGCGCAGATCGTTCTCTTGTTCAACCAGCTAGAGATTCCCCACTTAATCGACTGGGTTGCTGATCGTGCACTTAACGACTTCCGTGTAGTTTATCGACTTGATTGACTTCCGTGCATATCCTCGACTTAATACAAAGGAGAACTAGTATGATAAACTCTGTGCCAGTTTGTAGCACAACTAGTTTTATTTCTTTTGCATTTTATGTTTTTTGAGTCGTTTTTGAGTCTAAATTCTTCAGGGTCACCGCTATCGGCAGTCCGCATTTAGTTACAACTGAGCATCGTTCAGAAGTTGTAAAAATGAATTTTTGGGAGAAATTATTTGTTCTGGATTCGTTTTTTTTAAATCTCTACTCAAAATTTAAGTATCAAAATTATCTCCTTGCTAACATTTCGTCACTCGCGCGACCATTCGTAGCACGAGTATGCCTACTCGCGCTCTGGACTCCGTCCAACGCAACCATTATGTAGTTTTCTTTCGCAATTAACATCGTCAACTTACTTTTGTTATTTATCTATAGCAAAATGTTATATTTATCTATAGTATAAATAAAATCTAATACACTATGAAAAGAAACATAATTGTAATCAATATTTAAAGCCTTTATTAATATCCTCTCGCGTTTTCTTGAGCCATCATTTCATTAAATACGAGAGTAATGGGTGTTGGTTATTTTGACGATAGAACCCTAATATCAAATTTGTAGAGCGTTTTCCGAAGCCAAATATTTTCTATTGTATTTTTGTTTCTATTATATTTTCTATTGGAACATTTCTGGTTATCATATTTTGTTAACAATTTTTGTTCCTATAACTTACTCATAATTCAACTAATGTTAGTAAAGAAGTGAGGGTAAGTATTCCAAGGCTCAAGGAAACATGCGCTAATATTACACATGCGTCGCTTTAACAGCAAAAGAATAAAATAACAGTCAATGAAATCCAGTGCACGCGTTTGATGCACTCTAACATCAAAGCAAGAGTTTGGGTCGTCGATGGCAAGGTGTGCCGGTCGGTCAAAGTTTAAGGAATGTTTTGATTATCGTCAAGCAAAACGACCTTGGTGAAATGTAAATATAATGTTTAACGTGCGTTTTGCGAGCAAATTAAAAATCAAATAAGATATTTTTCTCGTTTATTGTTGTCACATGTTACTTCTTAACATTGCAACTTAGCAATTAATAAATGGAGAAATTGCTTAAATGGTCATCGTCTTCATATTTATGGTATTTATTAGAGATCACAGCTGGAGTTTATATCAGTGAACTCTTAAATCATTGGATCTTATTTTAATGTTGTGCAAAACTAATCGGAAAGTTCGAAAACATTTAAACATTTTAATATTTTTTCTTCTCCCATTGTATAATTCTGTCATTCGATGATTGCAACCCGTTGCATAATGATACTCATTACGATACAGATTTTATTATGATAGAGGTTCCTGACCAACCACAGAGAAGTTTAAAAGCCAAGTATTGACACTTAATTAGTCATTAAGAATCGTTCTTGTAAATGTTTGGTTCGATTGTGTGCATTAAAATTGCATTATTAGTAATTTTTACTTGGAATATTATTTTAAAATAAATAGGATCGTAATTTCTTTTTGATACTATTTGACTGGCGCAGTGGTAGTGGTAGAAGGTACATTTGAGTGACGTTAATATCAGAACGCAAGTTATTGTGTGTTATATGTTGATTTTGTGTGTTTCTCCTTAAAAACCGGCCAATTCTTTAGTTTGAAATGTCTAGTGAACCAGAGGATGAGTTGGCGCCTCCAGAAATAAGAGAAAAAGCGAAAATGGTGACCTCCGAATTATTGTCGGAACTTTTGTACTCTCTTTGGCGGGCTGGTAAACCAAAGTCGTCTGCGGCAGGTAGGATAGATATCCGCTAGGTGGCCTTGGCTGAATCCTGCACGTCAACTGCGACGAAACGATTCAATGTAAAATTTTAACTTATAAAATTTACCATGAGTCGTAGAAAAAGTACCGTATGAAACTCGATTTAATGGGTAACTCGTGTGAAGTTTACGATACTCGCTCGCATCGTAACAACACTCTCGTATATTAATACCCATCATTACATCATTGTTTCATAATGTACTATTAAAAATCAAACGTAATTAAAACGGAGAAAAAAATCAGTGATTAAATGTTATCTACACTTTGAAACTGTGTTAAGCATAAGAAACAAAATCCTGTTTTGAAAAAAATATCCGGAAATCTCGTAACAGAATTTAAATCACTAAGAAAACTATTATGATCCGAAATACTATTACTGAAAAACTTTTTAAGATTTTTGTATTGCAAAATCTATTATGTAATCTCCAAAATTCCAAAAATAAAGATATCTGGGATGTTTCAAGCATATATGAAGATTCATTCATTCTGAAAATTCAAAAGTATTGTTAAAAATAAAATCTACAGGTTTTATCCTTTTGTCATGAATTCCAAATTTCAAATGTGAAAAAATATTCCTACTTGCGCGTTAAAAACTATTATTCACGGTATGTCTCACATTTTCCGAAACTGATCTAAGGAATACGGTACTTGAAGCCATGCGTTTCCATCATTTCCAAGATCGACTTGCCGGTCGAAAAAATACTTTCTGAAGCATTTCAGGGCTCTGAATATTTGTTAGTAACTTATGCTTCCTAGAAAAACAAAAAAAATCTGAGTTTTCTTTAAAGCTCATTTTTGTGCAAAATTCTACACTCTAGTACTCAGTTGCGAAAGAAAAGTGCATGAATAACATAGTATGGTTAAGTGTTAAACAAAGAAATATGCACTAGTGAGCGAAACAGAACCTGTAAAATTTATATTCTTAGATCCGGAAAACCGGGAAAAAGCCTAGAATTCCAAAAAGCCAGATCGCTGATCACCCTGATATTGTGGAGTAATCGACAGACATAGTCAGCCATTAAGAACAAAATATATTTCTGATTCCTTACAATAATGTTTACGTCACCATGCGAAAACAATAATCTAGTCTCGAAAGAAAATCCATAAAAATTCTGTATTCATACATTTGATGATAATTTAAGCGGAAAGAAATTCAGTTTTTCACTTTGCGTCGGAAAATAATATGGATTTTGCAATACTTGTTAATGGAAATTGAATGTTGCAATGTTGTTAATAGAAATTGAATGTTGTAGCAGAACTAAGGATGATTCAAAATTTTCCAATAAATTTCATTATGGAAAGGAATAATCAAATGAAATAATTAAAATTCATTATGGATGTACAAGAGACATTCACGACTTCTAATATATTCTTATCCTGAATTATTTCTACAAATTCTTTATTTCTGACAGGAAACGGCAACAAAGACAGTTTAAAGTGTGCAGGCACTCCTTAAATCTTGCAAGTGTTTGTCTCCTTGTCACAGTTTATGTCACAATACTTTCAACTAATTTCCTTCTTTTGAATTTTCATTTATTTCCTGGATCGTGTCAGAATAAAAAAACAGGAAAAACTAAGGCATGCGGAAAGCTTTCAAGCGAGTCAGCCGAATCGATTACCATTGGAGAATAACATCACAGAAATTTCAATTGGTAATTAACAGCAATGAATAGCAGAAACGACTCTCAATATTTATTACTCTGAACGGATTAACTGAATGATAAAAAAAGATACATCTCGAAGTAAAGAAATCCCGCTGTGTTGGAGAAGCCTTAACATGTGCTACGTTGCTAATGAAAGTGAGCCACAATAGACTAGTTTCGGCAAAATGTAACATCGGAATTATCAACGTTTTCAGTGAAGAGAAGATACTTTTTGGTTTATCGTTATATTCGCAGTAATAATATAGACAAAGTCTTGTCGTATTTGTCACTTAACATTTTTTATCTCACATTCGCAAAATTTACAAATTGTTCTTGTGGAAACTATAGGAATTGAAATGACAACAGTATTTTCATAGACATAGAGGATACAAATTTAGTAGGCAATTTCAAGAATTCCCATTTCAGTGTGTGTGTTGAAATTCATCACTGCCTACTGTCTTGAGACTCTGAACGTAATCGTGGCGTCCTTGATATTCACCATTTGTTTTCAATTTTAAAATCACCCCTATCTTTCGTGATGTCCTCTAATTGGTCAATATAATTCAGTTGGTCGACATGCTCGATATCCTCTATTTGATTGATTTCTCACGTTTCTCTACTTGATCGACTTGCTTAAAAACATCTTGTGCAACTTTCCCAAAATCCTCCACTTTGTCAACTTGCGCGCTTGAACTCTTGCTTTGATGTTAGAGTGCCTTAAACGCGTGCACTGGATTTCGTTGACTGTTATTTTATTCTTTTGCTGTTAAAGCGACGCATGTGTAATATAAGCGCATGTTTCCTTGAGCCTTGGAATACTTACCCTCACTTCTTTACTAACATTAGTAGAATTATGAATAAGTGATAGCAACAAATATTGTTACCAAAATATGATAATCAGAAATGTTCCAATAGAAAATATAATAGCAACAAAAATACAATAGAAAATATTTGGCTGCGGAAAACGCGCTACAAATTTTAAATTAGGGGTCTATCGTCAAAATAACCAACATCCACTACTCTTGTATTTAACGAAATGAGGGCTCAAGAAAATGCGAGAGGATATTAATAAAGGCTTCAAATATTGTTTACTATTATGTTTCTTTTCATAGTGTATTAGATTTTATTTATACTATAGATAAATATAAAATTTTGCTATAGATAAATAAGAAAAGTAAGTTGACGATGTTAATTGCGAAAGAAAACTACATAATGGTTGCGTTGGACGGAGTCCAGCGCGCGAGTAGGCATACTCGTGCTACGAATGGTCGTGGGAGTGACGAAATGTTAGCAAGGAGAAAATGTTGATACTTAAATTTTGAGTAGATTTAAAAGAACTAATCCAGAGCAAATAATTTCTCCCAAAAAATCATTTTTACAATTTCTGGACGATGCTCAGTTATAACTAAATGCAGACTGCCGATGGCAGTGACCCTGAAGAATTTAGAAGAAATAGATACGCGTCTTCAATACACTTCATACAGCAATACGCCTCAAACGCCCACGCTGCAGTTCTTGATAGCTTTAAGTTTTTGTGCCACTGGACATTTCTTCTTGTGGTCGGCGATTGCAATTGAATTTTGACAACCACAGGATACTCCCCTTCACCTACACACGCGGCATTGTATCAGGTTGTGTGATGCCTATGCGCGAGTCAAGGCCCGCGCAATCGTCAAGCATACATATGGGGTACTTCTCAAACATATTTCGATTTTCACTCGCCATTATCTTGTACTGAGTTAAATCACACACTTTACTCAATACAATACTGTATGTGAAATAGTGCTAAATGTTGGGGATAAATCTGAAAGTAATGAAAAGTCCCGATTTTTAAGTCAAATTGCCGGTTTTCTCGGGTCTTCCGTTTTTTTCGTAATTCTCGTTAAGTTCCCGGTTTTCAAGAATTCCAGGTTCGCTGGCCACTCTGAATATGTAAAAGAAACCTTTTTAACTTTATTGTTGACATACTATAGACAAAGTTAGAATAATAATAAAAATATATTTCCAGGGTTTGCGAGAAATATACGAGTACATATATTGTGATCCTTGTTAACAAGTACATGTTCTTTTTATTTTCAAAAATGTCCACATGCCGACCAGTGATCAACATGAGTGCGTCAACAGTACAAGTTGCTCCAAAATCTCCAGAATCCATAATCGATCTGACTGAACTCAGGCTCCAGGCTCCAAGCAAACGTTCGAAATTACAGAAGTTCAATTGTTTTCAAATTGTTCCCCTTTATAATGCTCTCAAAATTTCTTTCTCAATCTGTTCTTCAATATTAGTTTTTAAAAAAATATGCGTGGCTTTTCCGTACCTTCGAGTCAGGTTTTATTAATATTTTAATGCATTGTCTCAGAAATGATGTTTAATTATCAGAATTGTCTCAGAAACTGCTCCTAATTTTTTCTGGAAACTTTCATTATGGTTAAAACAAAATGCATTAATAATTTAACAAATATCACTTTCATAATAAAATTTGGAATTTACAAACACAACAATTATGGGAGGAACATCTCTTAAGTTTTAAATCTTGCCGTGGGTTAGAGTCGTCCAAGATGGCCCGTCTGATACAGGTGCGGTAAGTACGAGATTAGGCATACAACTATCCGGAAGTAAAGGATTTTAATTCGCTTTCGAGGGTGGACGTTCACGATGATCCGAATACCTCACACAACTAGCCATGAATGAGAACGTCTGGGACAATCACAGCAGAACACTTGAGAGAGTTGGAGGGGGGATCCATGCGAATATCTCACACAGAGTATTCATATAAATTGTTTGCCCAGATGAAGGCCGGCAGAATGCGGAGAATTGTGTCTGGAAGTTCTAGACGTGTCTTAAGACTGCTGCTAGCATCTCTCCATTTCATTTCATATTCTCACTTTTAAAATAATGTATTACTAACATTAAGTGCGGAAAGTTCGAGTTCAGCTAGATGGTATCGTATTTAAAGCTAAATAGGCGTTCTAGCTTTTTTCTATGACAACAAATATGTCGAACGTGAAGAAGTTGTAAGCATTCAGAGATAATAAACAGATACCTTTACAAAGATTTATAAAATAGCATTTCCCGTTTTCAAAATTAAGAAATAAATGAATTTGTTTGGTCTGCTGTCAATTAAGCAGTTTAGAGAAGTTTCGCACGAAATTAATAAAATTGTTTTGGTATAAAAGTTGCCAAACAACCACCTAATTTTACATGATTGTTTCACACATTAGGAGAAAGTATTTGTAATGTAGCATAACTAGTTATAAACGTAAATATGTAATTCCTGCTACGATATGTACAGAATATATGAGTATTGCAATGTCAGTTATAATATTTACTACAAGCGAACGAGTAAAATAATGTGAATGAGGTTTCCCTCATTACTTCCCATTGTACAACCAATGATAAAAGTAAAACTGTACCAGTATGTATATGTGAGGTGTGTTAAGCTTTTATGGTGATAGGAATTCTTGCTAAGTTACCGGTGCCTGTTTGTACCTGTGTTTGACATGCTGCTATAAACTTTTACACGCATTTTGCAAAAGACGTTTGCCTACATTCTTGAATTTCCGGCGGTAGACTTAGAATCCAAATTGTAGAATGCGAAACTAACTGGAATGAAAATAAGAATTTTCGTATTATCTCATTGAATCTTCAAAATGTGAAAACAATTTCCGAAATCAACTCTAAAATATTCTAGTGGAATGAATTGCGATTTCAAAAGCATTCAATTAGAACTTGCAAGATTAATAAAAAAGAAAATGAGGATAAGAATATATTAGGAGTTAGGAGCATTCTGACTGGCAATACAAGGCAGGAAATATTTTCTTTATTGTTAGTATGCAGAGTAACATTCTAACAGTCCCTAACGTTCGAATGCCGATTGCAGCCTAGTGTCTAATGCCAAACTATATAATAATAATAGCTGATTAAAATTGATTATACATACAATAATTAAGGTATCGTAATGTGTGGTGTTGTTTCAATTAAAAATTGTTCATAAATGTAAGAAAATAGGAGAGGATTTGTATTGAAATAGTCTGTACGAAACTTACGCTATCTTACGTGAGAGGAGAGGTTCTCAATTTCACATGAAATAATTAATGTACGGCTCGTATCTAGAAAATCCATAAAGCTGATAACACTTCGTGAAAATTAACAAGGAATTTATTTTCAGAGCTCAATGCAAAGTACTCTTCCCTGTCCGCCTGCCCACCGATGCACGGAGACCTTGTTGAATGCGGAGAAAGCGGTGAAACTCAAGAGAACACCCAAAACGAACGGAACCACAAATGCACTACGCTCTGTTAATCTGAATCATTATGTAAGATACCGAACAAATAGTGCCCCAAGGACGTTCTATAAACCTTTACTACGTTCTGGTGATCAGACGCAGTAGGAAGAGGTGAGGAATATGTTGGCCGGCACTACACCACAGGAAATGTATTGTTCTTGTTGTGTTTTTTTTTCTAGGGCTTTTATGCAGCCAACAGCCCGTTGCCCTTTACGTCCCGAAGGGACGCATATTCAACCGCACACTAGACAAACACTCTTGCGGGCTCCTCTGATCTGGGGTCAGCAGAACGCGAGGCCCTCCGCGACAACACATACAAAGGCAAGGAACAAACAACCATGCCAAAGGCGGGACTCGAACCCGCGACCCTTCGGACGGAAGCGCTGAGTCGGTAATCGCTCTTAGCCACCTCGGCCATCCAGGTAGGAGTTTTTGTGTATGCTTGGACAAATGTAACGTATTGATATAGATGCCAGAAGCAGTAAACTTCTCGGGCAAGAGTCAATACATTTTGGACTCATAGATGGTTATGTTCAGTAATATTTTCAAGTTGTTCATCAAAAGTAATGATATGAATGAAATGAGGAAGACACCAACTATAAGAAAGTAACACTGTGGTTTATTATAAAAACACTGATAAAGGATACAGTGTTGATTTTTCTCGAAACCAGTGCATGGATGGAGTTTGAAGCCCCGTAAGTCGCAAGATCATCTGTACAAATTCTCACAGAGGTAAGGTTTTGACAAACACTGCATTGCAGTCCTATTTGGAAGAGAATACTAGATATCGGCGTCTCCGATTTGTCACTTCGTGAATTCTTCTGATGAATTTCAGGCGAAAGTTAAAATCAGCAAATCATCGAGTTGCGCGTTGCACACGATCTTTCTTTTTCGATTCTATTTTCTTTCCCGTCACATTGACAACACGTGGGCCGATCTAACACTTCCAATGGCATTTGGATACATAAGGTGTCGAGCAGTACTCTGAGCCTTCCTATATTCTGCTTGCATGAATGATTATGTTGGTAATAATAATAATAATAATAATAATAATAATAATAATACGTGTGTCTCCATGACCCTTATATAATTTAACTGACGTCATCCAGCACCTAAACAACACTGACTCGAAAATAAACTTCGCGAGGAAATAAGCGACGAAATATTCACCTTCCTCAACGTTTGCGAGTCAGAATGTTAGCCCAGTAAGAGGCACATAGTTTCTAGAAAACCGACTCATTCCAGACAAGTTTTTAAACTAAGACCTGATTCACTTGCTTCTCTTTGGCAATCTAAGAATTTTAGCGAACGTGCGCATGCTAATAGAAATTTCTGGAAAGCTCTGCGCTTGCGAGCCTTTACTCTAACTCCGAAATCGTCCGTCAAAGGGAACGGATAAAATGCGAACGCTGCCAACCGAGCTTTACGACAAGAAGTAACTTCCTCTAGCGGTGCAGATCACGTCACCCACCGACCCAAGCGGAAGGTGCCAGTCTTGTAATATTTCCCAGCAAATATTTTAAGTTGCTTCAACATGAAGATGGTTTACAGAGCCCATAAAAAGCTTGAACAACAGTTGGCACGCGTAAAAAAAAACCATCTCGCCTCCTTCTGACATCAGGAGGGTATGAAACACCTTGCAGTTTCGGCCATAGGTACGGACAGCGAATCTGGGCAGACCATAGAAAACATTTCTACGGTTACAAATTCAACTTATGATAAAACTAGTGGTGCTTCAACAGAGCACAGAAATCTTCATACCGTTGTGTATGTATCGGTTTCATAATAATGTGTTAATTATATTGCAAATTGTGTACTTCTAACAGCTACTTTTTTATTATAAAATCGTACTTTCACTACACTGCATGTAGGAAAAAGGGTTAGATCAAAACTAGAAAATTAAAACTACTGGTTTCGAGCCATTGTCCAAAAGAATGCAGAAACCACCCTTCAATGCCAAACAAGCAACCTATTCAACAAACGCATCCTAGAGTGCAGGGCGTATTACATAATATAAATAGAATCTTTGAAAAAAAATCCTCTTCCGCTCATTTCGGCCTTGGGCCAAGGCCTAGAGTTTTATTTTGTTGCCTTTATTTGGCAAAACGGATTTCAATATTTATTTGTTAGGATTATATAATTCATTAAGAAAATAATACTGTATGGTATCACATCTACACTACAAACAATATATAATATAATAGCAAATGTTTATTATTTAACAAAAATCTATAATGCCCCCCTCCAAAACGATCTACTGGACCCGCGTTGCACAGAGGAGGTTGCAACTAGCTTCGGTTAACCATAGACCAAATGTATGAGAAAAGTGATGGGGCCTCAGCATACAAAACAAATAGTTTTGTGGGAATTCTGATTGGATGTTGTTGACGTTCTTATAAGAAACCTATTGGTCAACATATCAGCTTTATTAAGATAGCCGACTTTCGACGGCTTTGCAGTCATCGTCAGTCCGCGCTGTCGGCAAAAGTCGTTCGGCACAGTCGCTCGACTTTGCCGACAGCAGCGAGATCGAGTGACGCAAAGCGTCGAAAGCTGGCTATCTTAATAAAGCTGATATGTTGACGAAGATGACCTCTTTTATTTTTTCTTCAAATAGTTTTTGTATTTCGCGCGTTGTCCCGTGCGCACCATGACATGCTACCCGGAAACCGGCTCCTCCGGCCCGGAGCCGCTCGGTCCTAGTGGCCCAGTGAGACAGAGACACAGCGGCTGCGGAGACCGCCGCACAGTGGGGCCAGGGGAGGGGAAAGTTGGCAAAAAGTCCAAAATCAAAATATACTTCAGTAGCTCCATTTCAGATGAAAGGGGTAGTAAAATTCCCCTCCATCGTTCCCCGATCAGGAAAGGAAGAGGGAATCAGGCTACTCCTTGCAGTATAAGTTAGAACTGAAGAAGTAATACGCGGCGCACTTATTCGCTCGCGTAGTAAGAAGAGAGGTGTGTTTTTCGATGCAAATATTTTCTCTCTCTAGACTAGCAGAATCGTTCGTGCTATGGATACGATACCCAGAGATATGTACTTTAAATCTGTATTTCTAAAAAGAACATTCCTTGAATAATAATGTAGGAATTTCAAGTAGAAACTTCACGTGTCACAATGGAATGAAATTTTAAAATTCGGTTTTTCATATTGTCTTTCAGTTTCCTTCCGGGCGTTTCCTTCCGGACTATGATATTAACTGAATCTAATTCTGGAATTCATCTAGTTTTTAAAACATTAATCGAAGTTCGCCCATGTTTGCCTCATTTAGTGTCGTACTTTGTTTATGATGATGCACATTTAGTTTTGTTAATCTTTCTACCTACAATATTTTTTTTTATTTTTCCTCCACGATCTGGTACTGATAACTTTATAAAGGAGGAGGTGGGAGGTATTGTGTCATTAAACACACTGAAAAGGAAAAAGTGGCTAAAAGTGCAATCAGGAAGATAAAAGGGAACGGCTTCCCAGGCTGTTAATTGCATCTAACCCACTAATTTCTCAAATGGAATAGAGAAATATTAGCACAAAAGCATTGGATATAGACGTTAAACCAATGATCTAGCTTCAAGTACAAATTCACTTCTTGAAGAAGAGTCACATAATGCGACGCTCTGCGTCACATGATGCGACATGTTCTGACTTTGAGGTTATGTAAACAAATATTTAAAGGTTAAACAATTAAATTAGTTATTATTTAATTGTGAAATGTGCTTTTATTCCCAAAAATTCCAAAAAACGCCAAAAATACTTTTTGCCAACTTTTCCCCTTTCTGGCGCCACTGTGCGCCGGAGGCAACAGGGCACGTCACCCCCCTCACCGACGCTGACGTCCCGCGCTGCGCTGAGCTGAACTGCGCTGCACTTGGCTTTTTCTAACGAGGCACCTGACGGTAGTATCTCCAAGATGGAATATGGCACGGCTTTCCGCGTCTTTCTCGGTCGTGCCGTTGGAGTCGCTTGATCTGCAGCACCGCTTGATACGGACGCGACTATGCGACATCTTGCGGCAGGACAGAGAAAAACGCAAAAAGTCGTGCCATATTCCGTTTTAGAGATACTACTCTCAGATGCCAAGTATACGTTTCGAATTATTCAGTCTCCTCTAACAAGTCATCTGTTGTTTCGGTTTCATCCAATCGGGAGCTTAAACGTCGCCATAATGACGTCACTATAGTGACGTTCAAGCCCCCGATTGGATGATAACGTAACAGCTGATTTACGTCACAGGACTCTGATGTTAAATCGATATATCCGCCCAGCGTCACGCCAAATTACACACCGTATCTAATCCCCATTGCGCATCAGTGGACACAACAAACCTATTTTTAGCTTGTCTTAATGAAACTTGCCTTGAGTCTGTCATAATGAAATTTACCTTTAGTCTGTGTGATAAAGAAACGCGAAACAACACACATTTCGAAGTGGGACCACAATATTAACAAAAATATATCAAACTTACAAGGAATGTAGATGCATTTCATACACAGAACATACTCAATGGACTTGATATCTGGAATCTAAATGTGGAAAATAATAAAGACAATTTATATTTCGATATAATGACGTTCCGGGTTCAAAAGGCAAGGTTCAGTAATAAATGCTCAAAAATACCGAATCCACGGAACAGCTTTCTGCCTTTAATTATCAATTTTCTCCCAATCAACGAAGACCGTGTACTTCTTACCGGCAAGACAGAGCTCTCTTATACAAAAAGTGTTTTCTCAAGAACAAGCTCCTCTGAAATGGGAAGAGGGAAGTCAAAGGTGCCGCAGTGAAAAAACTCCAATAAAATAAGTAAAATGAAAATGAGATACTGCATAAATCGGTTAACTATTTGTTGAATATCTGCGGATCTTATTTCCATTCCACATCTATGGAGACAAGAAATGTACATTTAGTCTTCATCGAAATTGTACCAAGAATGGTAGCAAACCCGATCAGTTATTTGTAGTGTTTACAGTCGACTCCGGTTATAGTGAACTTTTGGGGACTAGCATATTAGGTTTACTATATCAGAGGCTCACTATTTCCGATGATGTCAAAATTAAATGGAATATCTCCACACTGATTGATTTCATTAATATACCGCAAAATACGTTAACAGCACGAACTGAAAACTTCAACATCTTTATACTTATACTTATTTCTATATACTTGTACATAGAAAAATCAATTATTTTGAATTGTTTGCTTTGTACATTTTTCATTACACTCTTTTCCAGAGTTTGTGCTCTCTCCATATTTGATTCTGCATTGTCCTCTGTCTCTAAGTATCGTAAAGCAGTCATGATACCTGATGGCCCGAGTCTCGCCACGTAAAATAAGGCACTAAAACTAACTTAACTACCTTTCAATGCCTCTTACACTATTGGAACACCATCCCACTCTCCGAAAGCCTTTTAATCGCCTAATGACATAAGAGATCCAATTAATTTCCAGGACTTATTTCCTACGTTCACTATAGCCAAGGTGCAGGTTCACTATAACCGAATCTTTTAAAGCTTATTTGTAATGTAAGTGAAACGGGACCAGTGATTAAGTTCACTATAACCGAGTGTTTACTGTATCGGTTCACATAACCGGAGTCGACTGTATTTCTCTTTCATTGTATTGTTGTTCTGCTGAATTTTATTTTTTGTCATAAAAAAGAAATCTACAATACGTTTTTGGCACCTGTGCTGAACCCTTAATTTCCTTTTTTGACAGAATAAAGGAAACGAGCAAATCAGTTCCGTTCTCTTACCACACATTTTGAAACGCTACGCATAAATGATAAACGAAAAATCGAATAATGTGCTCACCGTAGCTGTGTAAGTGAATTATTCACAATGGTTACACGTTCGGAACACCAAAATTCAACTAGTAAACTCCCGCCTTACGTAAAGCATTTTTGAGGCTTTTACTTTCTCGTGTTCATACGGAGCAATGCATGTAGTATAAGAGAAAGTTATGCAATGCAGCGGAATATCGATCCCGAGATTTTAAAGGAAGTACACCTATCGGGTTCTTCTCACATCCCGTCTGTCCGCGGAGGCATTATTGTTGGTTGCTTATTGTTGGTTACGTATTGTTGTATTATTGCAGGTTTAATATTGGCACTAGGATTCTTCAATTTAGTCTATGTAGTTCAATCTTCTATCCTAGTATATGTAATTCTTTAATAAAACCAAGACACGCGATACTGAACTAGTCGCAAACTTCTGAAAATCCAGACAACGAATCGAAAGGATGTAATGTGATATTATTCAAAGGATTCACTGAAAGTTTGACAGTTTTCACTGGAAGTTTATTTCTGAATTAAATCAAATTCTGGCAACTTTTATGTCATCAGTAAAATTGAAAAATACTGAAAATGTAATCTGAAACAAAATTTTAAAAATTTTCATCGTAGTTGAAAAAATTTCTTAACAAAATGTCATATTCACTCTTTTCTTTTCATCTAATATTGTGTGCAAGATTACAGAGAGAAACGAACATTTTAATTAAGATGGGATACATAACATGAATAAGACATATCTGCTTCCGTCTGAACAAATAATTTGTGAATATGTCACCAAATTCCGTGCAGTAGAAGAAGTGTTTCTTCTGATTACTTTCAAAAATGAACCGGTAAAGATAGTAGGAAGTAGCATACATAATAACTCTTGTTCGTCACAATTTTGCCACAATTTCCAAACAAAACACACCCATCCGCTTCTAAACAATAAATGCAAACTTCCCTAAGTCAAGTAATACAAATGTGAAATTTTAAAAATATTGAAGGGTTATATCGAGACTCGTATTTGCCTGAGGATGGCCAGTTAAATTCATTGTATGTAACATTGTACCCGTCAAAATTCCCGAAAGGCGAAAGTCGAACGGGAAGAAATAAATTTAAAAAAAGGCGTCTCTTCTGATTTCTTTCAAAAATGAACCGGTAAAGATAGTAGGAGGTAGCATAGATAATAAGTCTCGTTCGTTACATCACCCACAATCATGCAATGCTTATGTAGTCACCGCGCTGATGTGCGAGGGTCACCGATACGCAACCTCTTTAGTAAGGTCACAAAGTGTGCACATGCTTACAGCCAATCGCGGGAAACTCGTCACACATGTTGGTGCGGTAATATGGGCGGTCCTACGGGAAAGGCGGGGTATTTTAGGAGGCAGTAATTCAGCAAATGACATGCCTCTAGCAACACCTGCAACGGTGTTACAATCATCCGACGAAAGTGTGGGATTGGACGGGTGCACTGGTACTTGGTAGTAAACGTGACGTTTGTAGCTTCTTTCAATGCAATTTTGATTGTGACACGCAATGTTACATTACAATAGGTTTTGTTACCGTGAAGAATAATTGACATTGTATTGGAAATGAGAACTTCAGTGAAATTTTACGACTTAAAAATATACAATTTTAATATTTAATTATATCACACAGATGGTAACAAATTGAAATTCGGAACACAAGTTCTAATTCATCTCACCAATCATCAAACTTCGCACTTGAGTAATTACAAACAAAAAAAACCTTTTTTTAATGTTAAAGAAAATATACACAGCGGTTTGTCGTACGCACTGCAACTTTTCTGCGGCTCATACTGTGCTGTTTATGCTCTTGGGTCTTTCGTAATGTACTGCATGTGAATTAATGTTTTCATGACTAAAAATACCTGAAATTATTCTATTTTCAAAATCAAATTTTTGTTGATTTATAATATGTAAATCGCCTGAAGAAAAACAATTTTCAAAGTACAAAATTAGTAGAAGAAAGAGAACAAAGAAATAAAAACATTACTTAGACATACAGATCATATAAAAATATATTTATATTCAGAAAAGTAGTGAAAGAGTTGAATTTGGGAAGAGTGGCAATAACTTTTACAAGTGCGTTAAGAGCTTACAATATAAGGAATGACCGATTGGCTCTACAAAAGTCATTCAACATTTTATACTCGTGAAAAAAATGAATGAAAGGCGTTTTTAGTTACGGAAAGATACAGTTTACTTGGAAATATTTAAATGAATATTTACACAAATAAAAATAATTAAGCAGATGTAATCTTCTACATGAAACATTGTCTTACTGCTGTACAATGTGTGCCACATTTGCGTTTATTATTAAAAAGAATGCGCCGTCGATGAATTTGGAACCTGCAAAGTCTTATGTATTACATTAATTTTATATTAGTAAGTACAATTCTAATTATTTATGTAATGTCTTTGTACGTAGGGGTGCACTCTAGTCGGATACAGAAGCAAATTCAGTGTTTGCAATAGGTACTAGTTGACCTAGACACGTCTCTAATTTTTTTTTTCAATACATGGTATGTCTGCTATGAAGTGGATATCTTTTTTCGATGGGAAAAGTTTTTATATACAAGACAATTCTCTTTCATTCACTGTGCAGTATGCAATATACAAGGAAATACGAAGTACATTTTCATTCACGTGTAATCCACATTACCAACATCAAAGATTACTATGCTTTTAGGAATCCTAAGGAAATTTGAAATAATACATGCAATTTGTACATAAATAATATTTCACATCCCAAAATACTTGTTTATTTTCACAAAAACAAATATTTTATAAATGCTCAAAATCGTAGACTCAACCTCAACCCTCAGTTCCGTGTTGCATCTAGAAATCTACGATTACGAAGTGCAGAAGGAAGTGGTTGCATTTTTGTGTCGGATGCACGTCATTGAATCAAGGTAACCGCGAACCGCCCATGATGACTTGAGGTCAGGTAGGTTAGGGTCATGAGGTGAGGTAACTGGTGGCGTCACCATCGCCACTTCCACGAACTTTCTCGTAAACCATGATGTATTCGCAAGTTGCTAAACGTCATGGTACATGATTTTTTTAAATTTTGTCCTAACTGAAATCAGATGCGGTAAAACGAAGACTATACGTAGAAGTAAAGCTGGTTTATAAGGTTGTATACGTACCCGCTAGATTGCATGCAGTTCCACATATGTGTAAAAATGTAGTGGAAGTGATAAACGCCGACATTGGTTAGTCAAGAGTCCTCCTTCAATCGCGTTGCTACCTCCGAAAGATGTCGATTTTATTGAATTGACAACTAGTGAAAACTGTAAAACGAGGGATTTAGGATGAGCAAATATCCCCCCGCGATATTAACTAAGACATTCCGAACAATATTGATATAGTTCCTAAAAGGAATCTCATTTGTATTAAGAGTTTTTCCTTTGATGCGAACCAGTTTCAGAGAGATCAACAAAACTATTTCTAAAATTTGTATTGCAATTCCTACAATTTAGATAAATATTCCCACAATCTAGGTACATTGATTATTTCTTACGTATTAATATGGCCAATAATTTTATTCATCATATTACATTCAAATCAAAATAACCTATTCCACATAACGAATTTATTCCAAATCCGTCATCTTCAGAGCTTTCTCGGCATATAATGTAGTATTACAAATCGATCTATTAACTAATATTTTGTAGTTGATGTTACGTTGTTGACAGTCATCGATGCTGTGTTCACAAAAAGAAAGAATAATAATGTTTCCATTGGTCACTTGATAGGTGTCACAGATAATATACTGCCGAGGAAAGCAATTGATGATTAAATGGAAGGGGAGCTTTGAGTCACGGACAGAAATGTCGCCATCACCTGCGATAGTTTTTTGCATGAGATATAATAATGTAGTTACAAATGTGCAGTCACTGCTGCATATCTTGGTCAGTATTGGTTAATCGCAAGCTTCTCACGAACGTTTCATGTACTACCGAGCCTTGTTTATAGCTTAAGTTTCGCGAAAACATTGAAGAACTTCAGGATAGTGTAGCACATTATTAATTCTCAAATTATTTTTCAACTTTGCCTTGTGGGACATTCAAATCTTGACCAAAGAGCCACAACGAATCACTAATGAATCGTGGAAATGTCAGCTCGTGTAAACCCATAGAATAACTGAAACCCAAGTGTTTGTATTGTTAGGCTTGCGGTTTGTTCTCCATTTTCCACTAGATGTTTTCCACTTGCAAACGGTGACCGAGTTTGCAGTGTCATAAACCACCACAAATTGTTGAAATGGACATTTTGGAATAATTAATCATGGGGAGAACATGCAGATTTTTGATTAATAAACTGTCTGAGCACAGAGTTTGCATTGGCTTGGCTTAATTCGTGCAACGCTGCCTATCGCCGTAAATTCGAGCACAAATTTGACAACACTTGTAATATCAGAGCGCGAATTATTTAAACACAATTTGCAGTACAATTCATCTTCACACAGGTTCCTAGCAAACAAATACAGCATTGAAAGCCTACTTACACAACTGTCAGAATTGACCAAACTAAGTAGCGTTTAAAAAAAATGCCCAGCATCATAACTATAATCATACACAACGTTATGTTTCATATGAAATCTACAAAAATGAGTACAACAAATAGCTCTCATATGGCAAATTATAAATCAGCTTCGTACGAGTCTTTTATATCTGTGAAACCTCCACCACGCGGATCTGCCCCTCGTAGTAAATGTACTCACCACAGACACTTGGGCGAGAAGTCCTCTCCACCAGCTGTCGCCTGCCTGTCGTTGACAGTGAGGGCCCGCGCCTGCCGGCGACGGACGCGCGAACCTGGGTCCTGACGAGGCACCGGCACTAGGACAGCGACTTCGACGACGACGGCGGCGACGACTACAACAACGGCGGCGTCGGGGTCTCCGTCGGCGCGTGGACTGGCGCTCACTGCCGGTCGCCTCCGCACCGCTCCTCCACCACGGCCTCCGCCGCCGCCGCCGCCGCCACGGCTACTCGAAGTGGGGGCCGTGACGTCATGCGAGTGGTTTCGAATCATTTGCTCTTGAGTATTGCGTCGCGGGCGGCGGCGGTCGGGCCCTGCGGCCAAAGACAATCTCCTGGAAGGTATAGAGAGATTAATATAAGAAGGGAGCGCTCTGACAGCTACTGCTTGGCCAGTGCTGGCAATATAACTGCTAGTTACGCCCATGCACTCATTTTATCAATGCTTTCGTTTACAGTAAGCTCATTTGTAAATGGCTTCATCACTCTTTATTGCAATGTCATCGTCCTGCCCGTTCATTTGTTTCCCGATCTGTCAATGTGGCCCGTAAGAGTAATGTCAATGTGGCCGGCAGAGTAATTCCTCTGTCCGAAGGGTACAAAAGGACGCAGAGGAATCGAAGGATCCAAGGAACCAAGGACGGGATCCAAGGATCAGGGATAGAGTGTCTGAATGTCTCCTGCTACAAAAATAGCATTTTCTTCCTACCAGGGGCTCAGCCACCCTCTAGCTAGCTGTCTCTTTTATGATTTCTACACGGATATGTTCAAATCAAGGAATGTAAAAAAACGGAAATTTGAAAAGAGACCATCCCCAAGAACATTCTTAGAATCTATATATACATACTGTGTTGTGGAAGCGAAGAGGGGATTCGTTTCACTCGTGGATTTGTTTCTCCATCGACGTTTGAACGCACTGGAGAATATTCTAATTCGAACCCTGTGTACGAACATAATAGTGTCGCCCCCATCTGAAGGAATTCATCCAAATTCAATACACATTTCTTTTATTTAAGACTAAGAATTAAAATATAACTTTCAAAATGTTTATTGGAGGAAGAGCAAACTGAAATAGTGTCACCCTTTTGAAGTGAGTATTTCTTGGTCTACCAGGGCATTCCGCCTAAGTGTAGGGTCCCGATCAGTCCGACCGGTTTCTAGACGCCCAGAGGTCGCTGGGCGTACTTTCGGAATTCGTGACAGTTTCTCTCATTCCAATTGTTACCAATTCGAGCAAATATGAGCGTCTACGGACGTAATCCTGCGGATAAACGGTCAATCCCACTAGCACCTAGTTTTCTTCAGAGATGCGCTAATGGTTGCTCTTATTCAGGAGATTTGTGCCCTTGTCCCCACTCTGGATCCAAGAGGACAGGTAGCTCCGCGACCAGCCCAGCACACCCTTGCTAGGACAACGCCGTGGTCCCCGTGTGTGTGTGTGTGTGTGTGTGTGTGTGTGGGTGTGTGTGTGTGAGAGAGAGAGAGAGAGAGACAGAGACAGCAGAGGGAGACAGACAGAGGGAGACAGACGGACAGAGGGAGACAGACGGACAGAGGGAGACAGACGGACAGAGGGAGACAGACGGACAGAGGGAGACAGACGGACAGAGGGAGACAGACGGACAGAGGGAGACAGACGGACAGAGGGAGACAGACGGACAGAGGGAGACTGACGGACAGAGGGAGACTGACTGACAGATAGACAGAGACAGAGAAAGGCAGAGAGAGACTGAGACACACTGAAAGAGACAGAGAGAGAGAGAGAGATTGAATGATCCTGAAATACGTCAGACTGTTATCATGTGTGGCATTAAGTCTGTCAACTGTCATTAGGCCCGTGAGTGTAAGATGTGAATCTGAGGTTGCGATGTTTATTGCCGATTTGAGGCGATGTCTCTCCTCCAGGGGCCCAGATATCTCCATTCAGGCGAGATACTCCCCCGGCGAACTCTAAGCGATCTGTAATGTGTAGTGTGTATAAGAGGAGACAGGACAAGGAAGGGGAAGGAAAAATCACGTGTGGTTTGTGACCCATTTCTTAGGGTATTGCTTCGGCATTCGCATGGTGTTTATCGGAGAAACCACGAAAAAATATAGATTAGAGCAGCCGGCCCCTGGACATCTCGTCCAGACCACGGTTGAATTCGACCTAATTATTACAGCCAGTGGAAAAAATCCGTCACCATCTCTGAGCTAACTCGCTTGCGGAGGGGGATACACACGGTTCCTGGCCGTGTGAGCAAAATTGGAGAAAGTGGGCGAATTCGCTACGCGGATAAACACGAGTCTTATAAATACAGACGTGTAAAACCCATGTATCCCGTCTCCTTTACAGCTCGCATTCCATTAAGGAGGGAGTTTTACGTGTTAGCGTTTCCAGGTATGCTTATTATCCGTACCCGAAGGCACTCACAGGTGTCCCTACTGCATCTCATGTTCTCAGTTCGGCTGCCATTATCTGTGCCGTTCCCGCCTTGCCCTTTCGTCTTTGTTCAGGCGAAAAATCGGCTTTTGTTTGGGTGATCGTCGCTATTTACTCTACTCTACCTCCGGAACAAGACCAGATATAGAAACCATCAGGATACGTGCAATCACGAACGCATCTCGTAGATCAGGAGACAACAAATAATCCTTCGGGTTATGACCTTCGTGTTTAGGACGGGGGAAAATGGAACCGTCAGGGTTTTCCTTATCCAGGTCTCTCTTCCCAGTCTACCACTGCTCCAGGCGGGAAGAGCTCTAAGCTCCGGACTGGTTTCCCGAAAAGTGTGATAGCATAGTGTAGATGTGTGGGGATATGTGTAAGTGAAGGATAAGGAGAGGACAAGGAAGAGGAAGGAAAGATCGTGCGCAATCCATGGCCCGTTTGTTACGGTACTGCTCCGGCATTCGCGTGGTGTTGATCGCGGGAACCACGGAAAACTACCGATCAGAGCAGCCGGTCGATAGAATTCTCATCCAGACAGCTACGGAATTCGGCATAGCTGTCTAGCTAGTTGCGACAATCCTGCTCCCGTCGGGACTAGTACCTAGGAAGTAACGGTCTGAGGCCCTACAGTGACACCAGTTGATGCCCTAAGCCACCTTTTTTCCGGTCTCTGAGTAGTGATTTCATACCTCTCCGACATGTAAATTCCTATCGGGCACTACGAACTTGGGGAATCGTGGCCTCCTGACAGGCAGCTTAGGAGATTTTTCATGTTTTTGTTTCTTTCTGCATTTCATAGTCCACAGCGAACTGATGTCATTCGAGGCTTAACTTCAGTTTAATTACCGAATATTCATATTGAAAGCTTCCTAGGATTTTTTGTTATATGTTTGTATGACGCTACTGTTGAAGATTGGAAATAAATAATAGGTTCATTTTCGAAAGTAAGAAAAGTTGATTTAGACCCCAAAATAGAATTGAAGTATTTTTGACAACAACCTATGTAGTAGTTTAAGTGCTATGATCATTACAGTAGTGAATTTGACACACGTCGGCAGAGTAACTGAATTCCTTCTTCGAAATGAAGTAGCGGATGTTATTTCAAGAGTGACCCATTATTTTGCTGACTGTGACGCTGCATTGAAATTTGACACCTTTACCCCGTAACCCGAACCTGAATCCATAAATAAATCTAGGTGCAACATCTACGATCGACACAATATATTGATATTGCTTTATAAAATATCATTTAATTTTACGAGTCTCTTCTGATAGATTCATCATCATCGCTAGATATGAACTTAATTATCTACTGCGTAGTATAAGAATAAGGTTTCGGTCTTATCCACCCAAATAGAAGCCAATATTTGGGACGAGCGCAGTCATCGACGATGACATTATCTATTGTGCGCAATCATCTATTGTAAGATTCGACACGCTATATTTAAAGTTGAACCTTTTTTGCAATTTTGCAAGTAGACAACTTTAAACAGGCACATTCAACGCAAACTGCCGTATATAGAGGCAATGTCGTGAATAAAATTGCTTTCGCAAAAGGCTTCTGGCATCATTACTCCTTGCAGATCTTGAAATCTTCACTGTGTTAGGAAATTAGATGGACATTTGCAGCAGGTTACGCGGCGAGGATATATTTGTCTTAAAATGTGTTGCTCTGTACCGTAGGTTGTGAGTTTTAGTGGTGATCCCTCTATCGATATATCTCTGTCTTTGCGGATTGTGGAAAGGAGTAGCACGGTGCAATCAATGTAAAAACAACATGGGCCACAGCGAAACGTAAACTTTGGAGTGAAACATCAAGGAAAGTGATTTGAAAACTAATACTTCCAAGATATGTTAGTTTGTCAAATTTTTTATTGTTTTTTAGAGTTAGTAAAGTGCTTGCGGTAGATTCATAAATATCATGTGTTATTCCGAAATTCATTAATATCTTACTCTACAAAACTTAAAAAAAGATTCAGCACAAAATAGTTACATATTTACGTAAGCACTATCGGATCGTACATCATCATCATCATCCTACTTTCGCCCCGAAGAATACTAATTGGGCAATCTAGTTAATAAGCCGTTTAGGTTAATAGTAAAAATGAAATGAGAAGATAAGAATAAAGTGACTCACCATAAATATTGGACCCCTTCGCCAGCAACACCCGTGGAAAACAACACTGAATATCGAATGCAACGCTCATTATATCAAACATATAAACATATACTGAAAATTAGAAACATTATGCAAAATGGCCCCGACGAGTATGGCAACATGCCAGAGTGCGTTCGTAAAATATTTCAGTAAGAGTAAAATTATTTAAGTAAGTGTAGTTCAATGCGTGACATACACTCTTGTACTTGCTGGTTTTAGATTAACTTGGCTTGTGAGCTCTGCAGCGTGAGTGCCTCTACTTCGATTTCCTCCTGCCGTTGATGAGGCAGATACTGAACGGAAAATCCAACTCATCCGTCAGAAAACACCCAGTCAATTAGCCCTTAGATAGCTCTTAAGAAATATTACACTGAACAATTTTTGGTGACAAGAATAAAAGAGTATTGAAGAAATCGCATATATTGGACAGTCATTTGAAGAATTAATGTCCCGCGGCAGCAAAAATACTGCCAAAGAAAATCACACAAAATAGTTTTCCAAGAAGTAGCTTGCACATTGCTCAAGAACAACTAATATAATAATCTCGTATAACACTGCCATAAAATAAATATAACGTGTGTGTAATGTGTATAACAATGTAAATATACAGTACAACAGTTCTTTGAAAACCAAGAATATCAAGAGAGTTGCTGTTCCTTAATACAACAGGTGAATAACTCACATATAATGGCGGGTGGTCGGTTCCTTGGAGTCTTACTTTCGTATGACAGCTGAGTTGAAAGCGGTGACGCACTGAGTATGAGAAATCAATCGGTATGTGTATGAGAATAGGCAGAATAGCACAATCAAATATTTGCATTTTTCAGTCAAAATCGAATTTGTTTGAACTGGATGTTTTTCCGAGCTCCTGGGAAAACGAAACAATAGATTCCTCTCACATGGCCGACAGTAGCATAGTTTTCATTCAATTTCTGCGCGCATCGAAAATTAACAATGTGGATGCAATATAGTACATTAAAACTAATATAAATAATAATAAAAATACAATATATAAGGATGAAATAATGGAAGTCATCTTTATCAACCTTGCTTAAATTGTATAAGAAAAATAAGAAAACAATTTTGTAAATACTGTCGTTGCAAAAAAGCATTCCATGAATGAGATTTTCAGGAGAAGACGCATCCCCGCTGAGTCTTTTTAAGTATTATAATAGTTTTATTTTGCTTTCATTGTTTTCTAAAAATACTTACAATGTAACATAACAATTATATTTATTCGGTGTATTTTCTAACTGTGATTCGACATCATGGTGTACACACAAATGTTTTGCCATTTGTCATTACGTAATAATGCTTGTTCAAAGAATGACATGTACCTCCCGAGCTCGTTGTTGGATGTAGGATTAAGATATTACTCACTATGTGAAAATACATGTCACTATTTTTTCGTTTCTCAGAGTATAATCTTGAATTTACGAATATCTGCGACATAACTTGACCCCTTTTAAGCCACCGCTTGTACCTTGTTAACTTCAATAAATCAACAAAAAATTACGGTGGCTTAAATAAAAATTCCTCGGAAATACATACATTTTGATCACTGCTTTTCGTCCCCTCCCCCCCCCCAAAAAAAAATTGTCAGCGATATTCAAGCTTTACACTGTAATTTGTAGCCTTTTGCTCCACACCGCAAGATCACTCCCCTGTGGCGTCGGGACAAAGCATCAGAGGACGTGACTGATCCTCGCGGGATTAGAGACATACCTTGGGGCACCTGGCACAAACATTTGCGTAGTAGGTGTTACGTGGAGGCAATGACAAAAGAGATGAAGGTAGGAGATGTTGCGTACTGTCACAGAGAAAGTTGACAAGGAATAATAAAATGTTAATGAATAATGTGAAATACTTGAATCACAAATTAAATAAAATTATTTTTTTGTATTCAAGCATTATAAACGACCTCTTCTATTGCTAGAAATCGTTCATAATTGGGTATTTTACGGCAAAAATGATGGCAAATTAGATTTTACTGCACGTATGATTGCGTCACCACACATTCAGTCAATCGCAGCGAGAGAATCGGGGGGAAGTAGAGGCAAACGGAACAGCTTTTTCGAGAGATGTCAAATATCTGGGACGTCACAAGAAAGTTGTTTCGCAAAATTAAGTTTAATTTTCTTATAACCTTATAATGCTATTATACAAAAAATAGCGTATGTAACTCATGTATAATGTAGCTTTATTAACATTATAAACTAACTGCATAAACAACTATTGTAGTATTTATTAAATATTAGTCTCATAACGTACCTAAACCAAAGTGTGGTTTGTAATTAAAATATTAAATTTCACTTTTTAATTAGTTTTTTACTGATTCGAAATGAAAAATGGGACATGGGGAAGGTCTAAGAGTTGATAATTTCGGGTTACACGGCCTGTAATTAATAATAGTTAATATCCGTATATTATTAACAGTCATTTCATTTAGTAGTACTTACTAATATACATTTCTTAACTAAAACAGTGGATCTAGGCCGGAGGCCTTCAAGCCATTACAAACCTAGTATATCGTACAACAACCTAATCTTTCGTATTCTGGTATTCACCTACAGTTGGTCTTTCCATCTCATCAAAGCGACGAAAAAACCGCATGGTACGGCTAAGAAAAGCCTAATGAAAGGTGGATACTTGCCACCAGAAGACGAGTGCACACTAATAGATCAAACAATTGGTACCAATTTTCCTATGAGGATGCATATCTCCAATGACATGAAGTGACCAATGTGTGAGTTGCGGGTCAAATAACGTTCAGAGCCGTTGCGAAATAGGAAAACGACGATTAACGTGGTGCACTTCAGCAAATTTGACTCAACATCTTACAACAAGTTGGAGTACACTCGAACAGTGAGCGTCCCAAATGCCCAACTACAGGGACATAGGGTATAACGCTCGTCATCTCACATGACACTCCTCTTCTCGAAAAGACTGGCACCGGGAGAGGTGACTCAGAGCATCAACTGTTACTGCAGTGCATCTGACCGGAAGGTTCGAGGTTCGAGTCCCGTAGGTGGCAGGATTTTCGACTCTACTCGTAACCAGGTAGCTAGGTTGAGTTTAGTCGCTGTCTATAGGAGAATTCTAGCGACCGGCTGCTCTCATCGGTAGTTTTCCGATCAATACCATGTTTCTCTGATCAATACCAGACGAATGAAGGAGTAGTACCCTAACAAGCCGACCGCGCGTGATATTTTCTTCCTCTTCCTTGTCCTATCCTTACCCGTTAATTACGCATACATACAGTACACTATCACATATGCCGGGAGACCGGTCGGAAGCATAAAGATCGTCCCGCCTGGTGCTTTCCTCTTTGGTAGGAGATACCTGGTTAAAGAAAACACGTTATTTGACGATAGATTGGCGCCGGATCTCACCATCCAGCGGGCGAAAATCATCGCCACCTCTCTAGGAATAACATGCCCTACACTTACGGTACTAATGACCTTAGCGGTTGACTCGCCCGGAATTACTAATCAATCAATAAGTAAAAATCGAAAAACTTGCGAATCAGCAGATTGCATGAGACTCGCCTCTCGTACCTGTCTCACTCTGCGAACGACCTTCACGACTTCCTAGTGGCGGCTCTCTTCGCGAAATAGGGAAAACAACTGGATAATAGCGCATCCAAGTCAGGTTTATTTTCGTGTCGATGTCCGGGATTGCATTGCCAAGCTCTTTTCTCCAGCGTGGAATGACTCACCTTGTGCGTATCCATTGTAGGTATCAAAAGGAATGAAGTTTCTCGTTTCCTCACAGAAAAGGAGACAACAGATGGGTGACGTCATTGATAAGTATTGTTCGTGTCGTAAGGTTAAATATTTCTGTTTCAGCTCACGTCTTGGATTCAAAACTTTCCATTGTGTTTTACTTTGAAATTGTTTGTTTTCACATGAACAAGTTTTAAATCTGAGACCGAGTAGGTGCAACGAATTAATATTTCGTGTGTGTAGTAGAGTGTGGCAGTGTGTCAACTGTCGTATTTCATCACATATCACGAGTATTGTTCGTGTTGGAAGGTTTAATATTTCTATTTCACCTCACGTCTCGGATTCACAACTTCCCATTGTGTTTTACTTTGAAATTTGTTTTCACATGGCACAAGAATTAAAGCTGAGGCCAATGAGTGTGCGCAGACGAATTAATATTTCATTTGTGTTGCAGTGTGGCTGAGTGTGGAATGTCCTATTTCATAACATTCACTCAGATTTCCCTGAATATGTATTTCACGAAGAGGCACTACAATGTTTGAAGAATGATTTCCCGTCAAATTAGAGACTATACAATTAGAGACTATACTGAGCATCACAAGAAATGTAACATTAATTTTAACAATGATACATAATGCATTATTTACCATTTGAACTGTGTAAATGAGTATAAACAACCTGTAACAACTATTGTACTACAGCTTCCGGGTCAATGACCCCCATCTCGATCAGGTTTTTCGTCCAGTTTCCCTGATCCATTGAGCAAATGCTGAGATGGCCCCTTGTTTTGCTTCTGGACATAAATGTAACTTCATTTTCTGTGCACGTCTTCTAGAATTCAGTGGGAAATACAATTATTCAAATTATCGTTTCCATGTTGTCGCGGCAGGAAGTAATAAGAGCCAAAATTTATTGCTTATTTATCCTTGAAAATAGAGTTTATTACATGGGAGTTTTTTGTTGTTTTTTTCTCCTTTTCAAAATTCAAAATTTATTGCTTATTTATTTTTGAAAATAGATTTTACTACATGGGAGTTTTTGTTTTTCTTTCTCCCTTTCAAAATTCAAAATTTAAGTAGTATATGGCTTAGTGTAGGCATCACAGAATTTTGAAAGATAACTAAATTAAAAAACTCTATAACCTTTTCTCATAAACGTCATTTGAAGTGATAGTTACAATATTCATTGTTATTTTTAGACAGTATTCTGTAACAATCTTAAACAGTACGATACAGAAAATAATAAAAATGTTAATAATATTTATGTATTACCCCAAAATCATGGTCATAACTCTTCATCTTGCAAAAGAGTTAGCTATCTGAGCAGCCCGCCCAATTGAAGCTGGGACTTCAATTGGAAGGCTAAATTCCCTTGGGATAAAATATTTGACCACAGCAACAGAAGTTACTGAATTGCAATAGAGGATCCGTAACAGTTTATTAATGTCCCAACTCCCAATAAAATAATCCCAAGGAGTATTTTATGCTTCCGAACTAATAAATCGAAAACTTATTATTAATTTGATATCAACACTTAGTATTGTTTTTTGACGATACATGAATTTTCTAACTTTCACTTTTAAATTCTAGTGTAACGTCGTAGACTCTCTCATCCTTTATGGAGACGGTTCCGCCTGACGACCATGACAACGCATTGCCATGGTGCGTATGAACACATGAAAGTGTTATGAGAATCATCTTCTTTTTTCCGCAAACGACACGCGGATGATATACTCTCTGTTCATCATTTAAGCCATCCGTGAATATTACGTACAAAATAAACGTACATGTTTGAGAATCCTGTCGTCTTACTCATCACGACGCTACACTAGCTTGATGGCTCTATGACCTAGTGCACTGCTCTTATGTATCATACGCACACGTTTTCTTGAGCCCCGGAATACCTACCCGCACTCCTTCGCCAACATTAATTGAATGAAGAATAAATGGCAACGAGCGTTGGAGACAAAATCTGATAACAAGAAACATTCGCTCCTATAATAAATACTACTATAATGAATTCGCTCTTGTAATAAAAACTATTTTTCTTCTAAAAACGAACTTCAAATGTGATATAAGATTCCTTTTGTGAAAATAACCAAAGTCCCCACTCCTCTCGCACCTAGAGAAGCGAGGGCTAAAGAAAACGTGCGCGGATAATACAAATTACATGAAGACTGGATTCCAAACCAGTGGTCATCATGGATGTTCTCAGGTTGTTTTGTTTCTGGTGTGCATTCTCAGTACAAAAAGATGAAAGAATGGAAGAAAGTTCGGAAAGAAAGTCCTACAGAAATTGGAAAGTTGTCAGAGATCGAAAATACCTGTCCATCCATTCACTCTTAAATTTAATGAAGTATTTTTCAAGCATATAACTCCCAGAATGTTTACTCATCATGCCGAGATATATTAGTTTACTAGCGTGTCGTCTCTGGCAGGAATTTTCATGTTCTTGTTGTGTTAAGCAATTAATGATATATAAATTTAATTACAAAATTAGGTTATATTTTCGCTAAATTAATGAATCGAGACGTAACGATTCATGTTATTCCGGAAAGACAATGGAATAACTCACAGCATTGGACCAGATGCTGTGAAATTCCCGAAATAGTTTTCTAGAAATTCCCGAAATAGAATTCTCTTAGAGGTTTTGTAGAAAGGTCCGGAAAAATTGTTCAGTTCTCTACCAGTAGAATGTGACACGTTGAATGACAGCTCACTTGTCTCGAATGTTGGAACGAAAAGGGTCTAATCATAAATACACCCACGGACAAAAGGACACTCTGGTTACCCAAGTATTGTATGTAGATTAAAGCTAAGCCGTTACAAAAATACATATTTCATTACAAAATTAGATCTAATTTTCAGCAAATTGATTAATCGGGACATAACGTTCTATGCTATGCCGGAAAAAGCTATGGAACAATTCACCGTGTTTGACCAGATGCCTTAAACTACCCCCGAAAAGCGTCTTCTCTATAATTTTCTGGAAGAATCCGAAAAAAATGGTCATTTCTCTGCCAAGAGAACGATATACTTCGAATGAGAGCGCACTTGCTTTGAATGGTGGAACGGAAGGGGTCTAATAATAAATGCCGGTTTCATCCCCGGACAAACCTACTTACGGACACTCTGGTTACACAAATACTATATACAGATCACCATAGGGGTGATGGCTCATGCAAGTTTCTTGACAGGAAAGACAAAGACAATTGCACAAACAACTCCAAATGAAACACGCGAATATTATATTACCTGCGTCAACTTGCGATAGGTTAAGAGAGGATGATCCATTGGTTAGGTTAGTGCGAACACGCGTTTGCCCATTCTCGCTTCCGTCAACCTCACATTGTGAGGTTACACCGTGCGCCTAGTGCTCCACCCAAGCCCGGGTGCCTGGTAGTATTTGCTGCCGTGTCACATCGCGATCAAACACGCTTCATAAAGCGTTGATACAATTGTCAGAGAGGACAGTAGATGTCACTGCAAGCTTTCCTCTTTTCCAGCAGCAACAGCAGCGCCTAATATGGCCTATTAATTTACGGAAAGATGAGTGGCTGATACTTACTCCTGTCCTTAGAGTGATTTCGAATCAATTTTGTGTCGCTTAAAAGTGCGCGTTATTTAAAATCGATCCTACAGGTATCAACTAAAAAATAATTCATTTCTTACAAATGACACCCACATATTTGATTTGGTAATTACTAAAGCTGGGAAGTTTATGCAAACTTTTAGCCCTAAAATATGCATGCAAATATACCACAAAATTTTAAAATATGAACAGAAATTGTTAAGATATGCAGCGTTTCGCCATAAAATCTATTTTACATTGACATTGCATATTTTTTGCACCTAGAGATAGGAAATATGCAAATTAAAAACAGATTAGTATCTACTTCTGTACATGTTATTTTGAAGTAAGAGCACAGAAAGTCACAATAATTTTATTAAGATTTATTATTAGGACAATATATCAGACAATATTCTTTCACAATTCCTATCAGACAATATAATTTTTTACGTAAAAAATGATATTTCCACATCACATGAGTATGAAGCAACAAGAAAGGTCATGCTATCCATTTATAAATATCGCTTTCAGCGAAATTCATGTTTGTGTTGCTTTAGGTAAAAAGTCGAAAAATATGCAAAATCATAAATTTATATGCCTAAAGATCTGAATATGCAAAGTATGCATTGCGTGCAAAACATTTCTTACCTTATTTTCAATATTTTGCCATCACACGTGCATATTTAAAGTTTCAGGAAGTTATGACCATTAACAAAAACAAATAATTGCAGGAATTTTCCAGCTCTAGACATTACATTCATTAAGAGATTGTATGTGAAGAGGACATTCCTCCCCTGCCTCTCCCGAGAAACTGTCACTGCGCACCTACAGTGTGGCTTATACTTCGCACTTCACGATGACGAGCTGGAAGAAGAGAGGTCATTGTTTATCCAATTGGGAGCTCCAATACCAAAAATTTAAGTCCTAACGCAGCTCCCGATTGCATGAAAGTGTTCCCATTTCCTTCCAGCTCGTGACCCTGAAGTACAACTATGTTTATAAAATGGTTATAATAACTTGGGTTTTTCTAACGTTGCATCTGTGGGTAGTATCCCCAAGATGGAATTCGGCATGACTTTTTGTGTCTTCCTTGGTCCTGGCACAAGATGTCGCATGATCGCCACCGTATCAAGCAGTGCTGCAGATCAAGTGACTCTACTGGCAGGACTGAGAATGATGCAAAAAGTTGTGCCGAATTGCATCTTGGAGATTCTACCCTCAGATGCAACGTTAGAAAAACCCAAGTATAAATGGAAATATAGAAGTAGATATCCCTCCAACCCTCCTTTGCGGAGACTCTGCGCGCCTTCACCCACAAGCACTTCACTCCCATCCCCTTTCCCCCAGAATAACAGGACGGCCCTCGCCGGCACTCCGTTCGAACGGGCAGTCGCGGCCCCGCTGTTCCTCTCTAGGCGGTCAGATGAAGCGATATCGATTTTACAGTAAAGGACGGATGTCCACGCGACGAGGGTGGCGAACGAGCGACAAATGCCCCGGAAGAAAAGTTTTATGAAGCCTCTGTAAACTTTGAGACGAACTGGTGCGCCAAATTGGTAGCTCGGGTTGACAGGAACTCCAGGAAAATTAAATCCATGGCATGGGCTAAATGGGTTTACGAAGAAAGCTCTATTGTGTGAGAGATGTTTCCGTTCTCTAATAGATGGACTTCAAAATATGAGTAGTGTGCCTGAAGTTATTTATTGTGTTTTCAAATGCAGGAATGTCAGAAAACCGTTGTCGAACTATTGAATTGAATATGGCTGTTCGTTGCTAATCGGTCATTTAAGAATCACGTCGTGGCGCATTCATACTTTTGACTAACTAAGAAATACAGCTTAATTTTGGTTTTCGTACATTTACAAGATCGTTACTAAAGCATTTGACATAGCATCTATGCACGTGCACTGTAGAGTATTAATATCTGTGAGTTTTTTGAATGAGGAAATCACTTACGAATGTTTGACGTTTCTTCCAAAAATAGGTACACACACATGCAAACGAAGACGCGTACAATCATTTCCAACAGAAAACCTTGCACCGGATGAGCCTGCCTTTGCAATGATGCAAATGCTTCGCCCACTGTCCTCAGGCTGAGTATACTTGTTTTTTAACATGGCATCTCAAGATCACGCGCGAAAGAGGAAGAGAGAAGTCAGACTCCAATGGCGAGCTGCAACGTCACTACAGCTCCGACTTTTACGGAGCCCTATTGGAGTTTGCCATCCCTCCTCCCCTCTCTCTCTGTCTTTTTCCCTCTCTCTCTCTTCTTTCTCTCTCTCTTTCTTTCTCTCTCTTTCTCTCTCTCTTTCTCTCTCTCTTCTCTCTTTCTCTCTCTTTCTCTCTCTCTCTCTTTCTCTCTCTTCTCTCTCTTTCTCTCTTTCTCTCTTTTCTCTCTTTTTCTCTCTTTCTCTCTCTTTCTCTCTCTTTTCTCTCTTTCTCTCTCTTCTCTCTCTTTCTCTCTCTTCTCTCTCTTCTCTCTTCTCTCTTCTCTCTCTCTCTTTCTTTCTCTTTCTCTCTCTTCTTTCTTCTCTCTCTCTCTCTCTCTCTTCTCTCTCTTCTCGGCGCCACGCGCGACCCCCAGCGCGCATTGTCGCTGCAGATCCTTCCTTAAAAATCCAATAAGGTAGTGGTGGCTGGGCGGCGGGGCGACTGATGGGGCGGTGCGACTGGTGGCGAGGGCGAGGGCGGGTGCGGATGCGGGCGCGACCGCGGGTGGAGGGTCACGACCGCTCGCCCGCAGCGCGCATTGTCCTGCAGATGCGGGCGCTTCTACCGCGGCCTCAGGATCGCCTCCATCCGACGCGAAGCGGTGTAGTGCCTTCTGCGAAATTTGCATCCAAGAAGCAGAGCAAACCTCTAATGGATGGCCCACACTGCGTCGGAATGCGCTCCGTTCCGAATGTGCTTGGTAGGTGTAGGGCCTTTCGTCTCCCGTATAAGCTATTATGTGACTTTATGTGGCTTCGGTGGTGTAACGATTAGCGTATCTGACTGTTATACCCAAGTTCGCGGGTTCAAACCCGATCGAAGCCGTGGATGTGTAAAGGCGAAAAACACCTTCGTAGGCCTTCTTTCGGAGAGGAAGTAAAACCAGCTGTCTCATGTTGTAGATGTGCTTCATGTAAAAGTTTCTCAAGCCTAAAAGAAGTCTCTAAGCAAAATTAAAATTGCCAGTTTAGTCACCAAGTGATTACTCCTTTCACTGCTAGATAATTACTTGGTGGTGAAAGGAGCGTAGCGGAATTACGTGGCGGAAACGCAAGCCTGATGGCTTGAGCCTCGCAACAGAAAATAAGGAATTAATTAAATTCAATTATTGACTTGAAGAATGCAGGTAATACATCCAGAGTACACATTAGAACTTACATATACGTTCACACCTTACACTCCTCTGTGCAGTGCCAGATTACCCAATAGACTGAGTAGGCTGCAGAAAGTCAGGTACTGCCTCTGTGATTGTGAACGTATAGGATGACAGACCAGAGATACTAGAAGTTGAATGTGATATGATGTTCAAAGCCTCATTCCATGAAGAAAATAGAATGATGTAGAAGAGATTTTAATCATTGCTATACATCTTTATTAATTCAGTTTTGCTATTCCTTGCACATTAGTTCATCACACTGTTCAGAAATGTTTCTTAAGAAAACGTATTTCTTAAGAAACGTTGTCTTAAGAAAGAGATAATAAACTGAATTATGTCTTAAATCAGAATATTTACAAGAAAGTAACTTTTCACATGCATTGTTTGTCAAACTGTTGTATTAAAAGCTCTACATACGGATAATTATATGAAATGCATAAATATAACTGTTGAAACGATAGATTTTTCACAGAGAAAAATTTTATTTATGAGAAATTATATTTCTACGTTAACATTTGATCATCAGATGAATATTTTAATTTTGGAATAACAGACTGTTATTTCAGTTATTAGTATGAGCATTCAGTGTCTTTCTCTTTAGATGCAGAACGCAGGAGGATAATGTAGGATTTTTATTCACATGGATTTCAACTGCAGTCAATTCTGCTGTTCAATTACACCAAAGTGGCATTTTAAGACTCTAATGCTGAAATAGTCACTTTTAGGCGCTCTGAATGAGATTCCTTGTTATAATAGTCACGAAATGGGTTCTTACTTAATATTGAGTGTTTGTGACAATACATATGTCTAAAAATTAGAAGGCGTCAGTTAATTACTAAACTGGCGGTTTCGTAAAAATTACGATAAACATTTTAATGAGTGACGCAGTTTAATGTTATGAATAATTATATAAAGAAACCACAAATAGTAGTTTTGACTCAAATACACATTATTTTGTTGTATATCGTCTCCACATTTGTTTTTCACTGTTTCAAATAAAAGTAATTGACGTGTTCATGGTTTGATCACTTACAAAATTCTCTCTCATTCACTGCACGTGGTGAATTGCATACACTTGAAGAAAATGGATAATCGTTAAATTAGAATTCATGAATGTAAGTGCTTTGAAATACAAGAGTTGTAATTTGTCTTTGTAGAATAGCGACGTTGTTAAAATATACCCTCGTGCCATTATAAAACAAGTAATCGCCGTATATATTATTTATTTTTACCATTTTCTACGTGCCCACAAAACGCACAAAAATCGTATTAAAACGCAATTGTTTTCAATTGAATTTTGATAGAGGCCACTAAGATTCCATTAAAACATGTTGTTCCACTATAATTAAATGTTCTCCCGCGTGTTCAATCTTCCATTACTAGGAAACGGTGCATCCTATTTTTGCCTCCCAGAGGTCCTGACTATTCTTCCTGAAGGCGAAATTTTCAAAGCCAGATCTTTCCAGGCCAACAACTTTATTTCCTTTCTAATAGTAAAATTATGGGTGTTTAGCTCTTCCGTTCTGTTCTTCTGTACTCTGCAGCGTTAGGAGTCAGGAACGTCCAGAATCTACAACTAACTTTGTGTGAAATAAAATTGACTGTTTCATATTCTCTGCAATTTAATCGTCTGGATCTAAGAAAGTTAATTACTGCTTAGTAAAATCAGACCCCTGCAACATTCCAAGCCACATCACGTTAAGTCAGTTCAGGCTTGGCGTTTGAGGTTAAGTTATATTATAGAGTTGTTTTCATGTTGTATTATAGAGTTGTTTCTATTTCATAGAGTTGTTTCAAACAATGAATGCATAGTGCGGAATGTAGGGATGGATACACTATTCATAGTACGACTATTAAGTACATTCCTGATAGTATTGTATTAAATGAAATATAACACGGAAATCTCCGACAGGCTGTTTTCAAAAATAACTAATGTAACGCGATGGGACGATGGATCATGAACTGATCCGATGTGATGTAACGCAAAGTGATGTGATGTAGCAAAAATAGCGATGATGTATCGAAAATGTCAAGTTTTTGAAATGTTAATCTCGCGATTTTTTAAAAATATTATTATTGTTAATAATAATTTTTTTAACCTTTTTTCATATTTCAACTATTAATAGTTGAATTGTTGCGAAGGAATTCTGAAACTCAACAAAACATGGGCAGATGATTTTCTCCCCCATACGTCACATACGTTTTTACTGTTTTTTTGACTAAATAAATATCTAAATATCTAGTAGTGGACGATAGCAAATATTTTTGTGCGAGTCAATTCCAAAAGACACAATAACATGAACCAGCAAGAATGTTCCTCTGAACGAATTCCGACCTTTCCCATAGGTCACTAGTGCCTTCCCGGCATATTTCAGAGGATACCGCTAGCGTCCTCGCGGCGGCGGCGGCCCGCGGTTGTAGTGGTGGCGGTGCGGAGGTGGGTGCTGCGTCGGTCAGGGCCACAACCTTGCTGTGCTTGTGCGGTCAGTCAACCCGTGGCTCATTCACAGCGCGGTCCACTGCAGGTTCTTCAGGGCGCCTCTCGGGGGGGGGGGAGGATTGGAAACGTCCATCCGGTTTACCGGCTGCCGTGACTCAGTAGCGGCATGGCCGCTTCTCTGGGAGGGTCTGGTGTTCGAGTCACGATGGTGACGCATTCTCGACCTTAGCCTCATAGCTATTTGCAATTCAACCACTGTCTGGAAGAGAATTTTAGTGACCAGCAGGACCGATCTCTGGTTGCCGTGATTTCTCCGATCAAACTTCACTTCCCACTTCTTGTCCCTTCCTCATCCCTTGCCACACTTACTTCAAGCATGACACTACTACACGAGTGGGTGCGCCAGTCGGAAACTTAGAGCTTGGCCCAGCTGGGTTGGTGCCCATATGGGAAAAAACATGGAGGGGAAAAGTGTACCACAAGTCAAACTGTAGGTCAGCGTCAGGTCTCACCTTCTAACGGGTGATGTGTATCTCCCCCAATTTGACGAGCCCGGAAACACTAAGTAATCTATCGATAATAAATCTTCCTGCTTTTCTGAGGGTTATCGTTATTCTCAAGGAAGATGACGCAAAACGCAGTATAATTTTGAATTATTTATTGCCTAATTTGGAACTATCTCTACCATTATTTGGAAGATGAAGTTAGATGGAAATTAAAGGGTTACTGGTTTTCACCTCGGAGCGTATTTTGTTAAAAGCTAGTTGCACAAATGCTGTTGAAAACAACCACATATGGTTTTCAAAATGATTCCATGCACACTGGTGAAGAACGAAAAAAGATTATTCTGCGAAAAATTGAATATTTTAACAAACTCAGTCTCCTCGAATACAGCAATAATATAGTACAGGATATGCGGGTACACAGTACAATTAAGAATATAAGGAGAGTTACTGCGTCCGTGTCACGTGAATAGAAAATATTTTTATGGTGGGCGCCTCTTGCTTGAGCCTTGCTGTGACATGACGTCAGCTGTGTCGTAAGCAGTGTCAGGCTGAGGAAGAGAATTCACTCGTTCCGCGCAGTTTCAGAATAGGCGAAATAATTCGATCAAATATTTCAAGTTTTCAGGGAAATCGAAACCGTTTCATTGTTTTTCATTTCCCCGAATTCCTGGGTATTTAAAAACACCGTAGACACCTCTCTGATGGCGGATGCCTCTCTGCATAAATGTCTTTCAATTATGAGGGAGAAGGATATATATATATATATATATATATATATATATATATATATATATATATATATATATATATATATTTCAAAGCCTCTGAGATGGCTCATGGGCAGTGTACTAGCTTTCCGTGCTGTGGTCCCGGAAACGATTCCTGGTCGAGGCAAAAATAGTTATAGCCTTTAAAACCGTCCCAGTTTCTGTAGCTGTGTGACGACGAAAAGGTCAAGCAGGCGGATCTTGCTAGATACGGTGAAGAGAATACGTCATGTTCATCTCGTGTCACTCTTGCCTCCAAGCATGGGAATTTAACTAGGCCCAGGCATGGGGCACACCGGTAGTTGGCCGGCGAAGTCGGACTACCAACCCAATAACACCAAATATACATTATATATAATATATATTCAAGAGAATGAAGTTGCTAGCTTTATCGTTACGTAGGTGCTTCCCAGTTGTACTTAGATTTCTCTGTGGCAATGCCATTGATTATGGATTCGTCCCGGAGGAAGGGAGGTATCCCATATGACCATCCTCAGAGCTTGTTGCTGCCAACAAGCGAAGGTGAGAGGAGTGCCCTAGAGAAGTTCTGATGTCTACAGGCGGCAGTGTTCAGAACAACGGCGGTCGTGTTATGACATAAAAGCAGATTGTATTTTTTATTTTTATAATTATTTTCAGGATTTATGCTATTTTAGGGAGGTTGAGGATGGAACGTGGTGCAGAACTCAGGGTCAAAACCCCGCCGCTGTGGTTGAGTAGTGCAGGTGGAGCCACGGCACACTGCACTTCTGAGTGACAGCTCGTGCCACACGCTCCGTCACTCAATGCCGTCAACGTCATTCAACGTCACCTTCGCGTCGCGTCGTTGAGTGTCAGCCGTCTGACAAGAAACATCCTCGGAATCAAACGATCCCATTTGCTTCAGTCATTTTATGTGAAGTTCAGAATGTCAGAAAATATCTTGAAACTTTTAATTGCTTACGATAAATTAGATAAATTAATACTTTGACTTCTGTAGCTTTTAAAATGGAGCAGGAGGCAAGTGGAATGAAGACATATGATACGGCCTTAATCAATGTTTAGAAATACTCTCTGCGAAATAACAATAAATACACTTTGAAACTACCTAAAAAAGGAATTTTTAAATTTCTAATTCTGTGCACGTACGTTATGGTGACGAGAAACGGCAGATATTAAGTTAAACAATAATCAGATTACTGGTGAAAGCTTCTTACGATAGAGAGAAAGAGAGACGAGGTGTGTGGCTTTGAGTCCCTGTGTCAGTCATAATTTCTATTTACGCGATTCTATCTAACTTAAAGTAATGTTACACAGTTCAATTGTTGCTTCCGATAGTGAGCGTGCCCTTCACGATTTACATAAATCGATATCGGTATTTTTATGTAAATCGTTCAACCAGAGTTTAAACTAAGTTTAAAACATAAAACTGCACGCTCATGTTGTACTCCTTTCGCGCGTCACAGCATGTGGATAACAGAGACGGAGGCGGAAACAGCTCTGCAGTCTGAGGTGGCTCAGGGCATCAACTGACGCCCCTACAATGCCTCTGACTGGAAAGGCCTAGGGTTCGAGTACCGACGATGACAGAATTTTCGACGGTAGCTAGATAACTAGATCGAATTCAGTCGCTGTCTGGAGGAGAATTCTAGCGGCAGGATGCTCTGATCGGTATTTTCCCTGTTTTCTCCGCTCAACACCAAGCGAAAGCCGGAACAGAACCTTAACAAAAAAAAACCATAAACCCCGCGCGATATTTCTCCTCTCTTCCTTATCCTATCCTCACTGCTTACTTACACTTACCCACACTTATATTCACTACACTACCACACATGTCAGGAGACCAGTCGGGAGCTTACAGCTTGTCACGTCGGGAAGAGTGACCTGAGTGGGGAAAAATCCCTGACTGCCCAGTAACATATAGTATAGGTCGGCGGCAGATGTCACCACCAGCAGGGGAAGAACACTACCATCTCCTGTAATAAAATATGTAGTACGCTTAAGGGACTATTGGATCAGTTGACGCTTCCGGAAACACGAAATAATCAATCACACGCTCTAGACTGCTGGCCAGCTAAAAAGTCGAACTAACGGGACAACTTTTGAAAAATGTCACTGTCGGATGAGAACATACATTTATACTCGATTTAGGGTAGTTTCGATTCGTTTTATGTTGGCAAAAGTTGTTGCCAACCGTCACACAAATACCCTGAATATATTACCTTCAAGCGGTAGGGACATTTTTTAAAATTTAAGTTTGCAATGAAACAATGACTACTTCCGTAGATACCGCCAACATTCAAAGCCATCCAAGTGAAGTTGTGTTAGTTTACGAGTGTTGCTAAAGATTTGCATTTTGCGTTTTGGTGCTCTTCGTTCTTTGCGTTTTATCGTTCAATTTATTTAGTAGTACTAGGCGTTTTTGAGTTTTATTTATTATTTTCCAATTGTTTTCTTTAGTAATAATAATAAAGTTAATTGAAATAGTTATAGTAGCTCATTATTTGTTGTTGTTAAGTGTCCCTTTAGTATTTCTTGTTTTAAATTAATTATATTATGTTTATTATTATTTTTCTGAATTCATTTTAATTATAACTGGAAAATAATGGTAAGCCTAACAACATCTGGGTCTATACTTAATACTGAACCTTTGAAGATAACACGTTTTCAAAGACTGTCTCTGGTAACAATGATAATTATTGAAAACTTAACTAAGATGTTTTCATTATTTTTTTGAACTAAAAAAAAAGGACTGTTAGGAACATTTCATTAGATCACTTAAAAACTACCATGTATATCACGTTAATTAACTTCAATAATTTATTTTTTTTATTTATATATATTAATTTATTGTATTTATTTGCGTTCAATAAAACTCATTACTACCACTTCAAAACGTGAAGGAACTGTTGACACACATCTCAAAAGCATTAATAACATAGAAGTATGACCGCAGATAACTTTTGAGGTTGTATTTTTCATTTGCACTTGACACTTTTTAACACTTCTTAAGCTCGCAATAGTTGATAATGATAATTCTTAATTAACTTAATAATTATTCACAGAGTTAATATTCGTTTATAGATGAACATCTCTTTTTAATTCTACCGAAAAACGAAACATGTATTATTGAACAGTGTACAAGACTCGAGACCGCGCGAGGATTGTGAATGAGACAACAAACAAAATAAAAGCGAGAGACTTGATCAGAGTTATAGTTTCATAAGTTGGCTATTCCGACAGGAAATCTTTCAAGCTGCCATATTGCGAATTTAGTGCGGCCTGATACACGGCCTGGAGTCTACATTCTATGCCGTTCTAAAGCTCTGTGCCCACAGCCAACCGCCCTCCGCCCTCCGCCCTCCGCCCTACACCCTACACTCTTCGCCCCTCGCCTTTCATCCTCCACCTTCCACCCTCCGTCCTCCCCTGACCCCCTCCCCCGCCCCTCGGCCCCCTCGCCCTCGCCCTCGCCCTCGCCCTCGCTCTTCGCCCTCGCCCTCGCCCTTCGCCCTCCGCCCTCGCCCTCGCCCTCTGCCAGCGCCCATCTCCCTCCGCCTTCCCCCTCCGCCTTCGCCCCCCGCGCCCTCGCCCGCGCCCGCGTCCTCGCCCTCGCCCTCGCCCTCGCCCTCGCCCTCGCCCTCGCCCTCGCCCTCGCCCTCGCCCTCCCCTCCCCCTACGTTCTTCACCATTCACCCTCCGCCTTCGCCCTCCGTCCACCCGTGTGGCCTTCCGCCCTGTGCGGCGCGGCGCGGTGTGGTGTAGGTGGCGCGAGCGGATCCGCGCGCAGTGAGCAAACGACGCGGCTCCTACGCAGATCCTCGTTCCGGGAGATCCTCAGGCTGCGTGATAAAGGCTACGCGTGTGTACTCAGGGCTCAGACTTGCGCGCGCACGCCTCCTCTTGCTTGCTCACGGCCTCCTGCATTCCCGCGCCGCACGGCACGGCTCCTACGCGCGGCTCTGCGCAGGTGCACGGGCGCTCCACCTGTTGCCTTCTTTGCGACCTCCGGGGACGGGGAGGAAGTGACCGATTCAGGATGAAAAAGTGGATCTTTAGAAATCTTGCTTGAGAAGGACCTACTATCTTAGTTTTTGATACTTACTTCCTCATTGAATATCCCCGAAAGTATCTAGTCGAACGGGATGTCAATAAATTTTTTTTAAAAATGTTATTTTATCTCGTATTTTAGCAAAATTTGTATTAAAATTATTGTGATAGGGCGAGTGGAAATACTTTGAATTAATTTTAAATTAGTTCCTGCAATGTCTCCTGACAATGATTTTCTTTAATATTTTGTCGTATTCTATGATAAATATTTTCTGACTAAAGGTGCACATTTTCGCTTCTACTGATCATATATTTTAAATTCTTATAGATTAAATATATAATCTTTATTATCTAGTAGCGGAAGTACCTCGCGTTTCCCGGATATTTATCATAATGGTTTATGAGACGGGAAGAGGAATTCCATCTATTCCCGCCCTGTGGCGGAGTCTACTTCCATATTTTGTATCTCCCCTCCGCCCTACCTCGCCTCGCTTGTGATGTTTCATGAAGAATGAAAAAATAAATGAAACAATTTAGAACGAATAAGTTTAAACTTTTTATCTCTGCCCGATTTCATTAAAACTTTTATCGAGACGTGTAGGCCGCCTATTAAGTGTTAATTAAATGTTCTTAAATGAACTCTTGCATTTCAAATATTTTTAAAATACTGTACAAAATAAACTTAATCACTTTTCATTGTGCCTTGAGTAACATCACGAGCGTTAGAGAAATCCTCGTGACTAGTGCCGCGTGAAGTCTTAGAGACTTTTAGGACAAGGTTTCCGTTCTGAGTTTAGGATAAATGAAAGTACCCGAACTGAGACAACAAAATGGGCTAACGATTAATTCATGTAATTCCACGTCCTCTTGATTCGCATTTGATCAACAAGAGGTGCCCACCAACGTGATGTATCATCAATGGAATACACAATATCTTAGAATAAATAGTACAAACTTCTAGGACGTATAGAGGAGATGAAAATGATCATTTTTTGCCCAATATAGTGTCATTTAGTGGGAAGTACAACGGAGATGCACATCTAACATTTCTCCCCGAATTTTATGCAGCTCCTTATACATGTGGGTTAGGTGGTTCATGTTCTGTCGCTGTCAAAGGGATTTCACGCACCAGCCGAGCATCTGAATATTCTGCGTTCTCTAACAGTCAGGGTAAGAACGGTTGTCAATAGTCCTCCATTCGGGAGGACAGTCTATTGAGGACAATTGCCCTCTCGTCCTCCTTTGTATTTTAAATGCCCTCCTTTTTAGCGAATGTTTAACATTTGTTGTCATTTATTTTATCACCTAACTAACATCTGCTACTTGAATCGTTTATTGTTTAATTTAGAATAGAAAACATGACAATCCTTTTTCTGAACGCTGATACATGACACGCATGCATGATAGGGCCTGTCTAGCAACTAGGCGCTCAGACCATCTTCATCTGGATTTTGTGAACGAAACTTTTCACTCGAATCGTAAATGTAGAGAACAAAGAAATAGAGCTGATGTTAATCTACGTTAAATGTTGATAAAAAGAAATATGTTGATGCTTTTTTTCTCTTTTTTCTTCTTTTTTTCTTATCGAGTGTCCTTCCTTTTACTGTAGATTGTTGGTAACTCTAGGGATAAGGGTCAAATTATATTCGCATATAATTCTTTATATGTCATTTCCCACTATATACCTATTGACAAAACTGGCCATTTTGGTCGCTCTACAAGCCGTAGAAGTTAGTAACTCTTATTTTGAGATACTCTGAAGAGTTAACAGCATATTATGCTGCCACTGTAAGAAAAAAATTCCCGTTATCGTATTCACTGACTTGCCGCAAACGATATAAATTACGTGATTGCACCTGATAATTCGCTGAGTATCCGGAACAACAACCGTATCCGTTGTAACTATCGTAGCATTAACGTTGAGTAGTGAATCGAAACAGGGTTCGTAGAGAATACGAGATAGTGCTTCACACTGTGCAAATTCTCTCTATTGTATAATCTATCCGGAGAACAATATCACGAAATTGCAAAATTGACTGAAATGCAGGATGTATATGGATGACTCAATGAAATGGCGAAAGTGATGTACTTAGAGTTTTACTCCTTGACACTAACGTGTGTCATTTGTCTGATGCATAATTATTTTGCGTCTACAAAATTACAGAATGTTAATGTAGACAAAGCACAATGCACAATTCTATCGTAAGGCATTTTTTAATAAGCCTCTGATTCGTCATACGGCCAGTATAGTATTTATTTAATCTTTTCAAAACGACGGCTTGTTTCAAATATCTTTCAACAGAAATGGCATCGACCTGCAAAACACCTACTTGCGGACCTGAAGGCATTTCTTATGTATGACGGTGCAGAGTTTCTTTTTCACCCGACTGACGAGAAAGAGAAAACAAACCAATTCCATTGCCTACGAGAGGGACTTACCCGAATAATTCTCACCGACCTTATGCGTGAATACAAATTGCCAGCAGAACTAAAAATTATATCTCAGTGTGATGTAATTGGCCGAAAGGTTAGTCCATAAAAGTAACGCCTCCACGTCAAAACTCTCCATGTCTACAATTATAGCAGTAAATGAATATGAAATATTTATTGTATTCTAAACGAATTGAAAGCTAAAAAAATCGAATTAGCTTACCACGTACTTCCAAAACAAAAGCCATTCGAGATTTTGGAAACTATGGAATAATAGGTACAATTATTCCTCTTGTGGATACATAAACAATTGAATCAAAAAAATATTTTCTTTTTAATTTACTTACTCAATATTACTTTCTTAATATTTAAAAACTCTGTGTGACGTTCTTTGGCGGAGAAATGTTCTCTACGCACGTTTTCATGTAATATTGTTTTGTAAAAATGAATTTTTAAGTAATGATATTCACATTCCTGTGGATTTGTTAAAATAACAGGTTTTCTTTCGATAACAAATGCCTTTGCTGTGACACCATTCATTCCTTAATCACACTTTTCTCTCAAACTCTCAAGAAGACAAATTATAATGGAATTCAGTTGAAAATCTCAGATTAAGAAGTACGCAGAAAGATACAATTAAACAGTCAATTAACTAATAGTTTTCAGTTATTAGTATACTGAAAATAAGTGTGAAATTACTAGGCAAACACATTATTAGTTATATACAATCATCTTCGTAGAAGCAAGCAAGCAAAGGGTTTGTTCGTGACAGCAAAGTTTAAGAGGCAACGCGAAATATGATGCTGTAGGTAGAAGTGCTTTCTTATGTAGTTTATAAGTTCATTTATAAAAAGGTCGCCACTCAAACGACTGATGAGCGTGACTTGATTGTGACTATGGTACATAGGTCTAAAAATATGACATTGCCCGTCAAGTGTCGAGACAAAACTACGAAATCAAAAAGAATTATTATTGTACCATTTAGAATGTTCATACATGGTACGTAGGCATACAAGTCTAGCATTGCAAACAAAGACCGATTTGGATACTAAGACTGATTGTGCACATGTTGAATGATATTCGCAAATCAGAATTAATTCCCGACCAATGGGTTTTGAAGAAAAAGTATGTTGATATGGACACTTCTGACGAGCTTTCAAAACCAAGATTCAGGAGAAAAACAATTGTGTTCCACAAATTTTTGTTTTGTAGACTCGGAATTATCGACGTTCGAGTATACTATCAAATTGGTGTTATAGAGGTTCCCGGTTGTATATTAACTGTCTACAATTTGTATTGCGAAACACGATTGCGAAAGAAGGGTGATTAGGAGCACATACTTTCTCGCATTAACTTATATTTTGCATTTTTCGGAAATAAGCGTACTTAGCCCCTATCTGAGAAACAATTGGACATCTGAGAAAAGCTTAGAAAGTTGTTGAGGCTTCATGAAAAGAACTCCCATGAAAAAAAATCCGTTGCAATTTCAACTGGCTGAGACATCAGCCAGATTGATTAAGGAATATGTCATACAGTGAACATCTTTACTACAGTTTAGCAATCAGTACTGTTCAGAAACGTATAGAAGTTTTGCCGTAAATTCACTTTTGTATCACGAACCCACAAAACATATATTCTAACTAAACAACATTAGAGAAAGTTATTTACTACGTAGAGAAACAAGAATTCAATTCATTTTTTATACTAGCTTGATTGCTGGTTTAAATTCAACCGCTATCAGGACAAAAATTTCGGCAGGCTTCTTTGAACGGCACTTGTTCAATTTTTATTAATGCCAGGCGACTGTTGGAGCAATATATGTGCCGTATAAAAGGACCACGGATCGCGGGCAAATTTTCTTTATCCTTTCTCTCTTCCTCTCCTCTTACACATACACTTTTTACTTTCTCGTATATGTACGTATATACGGAGTAATATACATAGTATAGAGAAAGTTATGTAATGCTGTGGAAAAAAACGGTGGATTTTCGACCCAAAAATTTCATGGCCGGGCCTTGACAACGAAAAAATTGATAAATTTAGTTGCTAAATTTAAAAAAATTGTCTAACATGTGGTGTAGCCAGAATCCCTGTTTTGTGGGTTATTGATGCCGAAAATCCAATTCAAAGCAAAACATCTGTCCGACCGTCCGTCCGTCCAATCGTCGAATCGTCCGTCCGTTTGTCGGTCTGTCTGTCTGTGTCTGTCCGTCCGTCTGTGAACACTGCTAGCGCCTAAATCATTCGTACGATCTTTTCCAAATTGAAGAAACCCGTGTCCATCTTACTCTTGTTACATATGGATTTATGAAACTGCAACAGCACATGTCCAGGTGCACCGATATTTGGGAAAGTAATCAACAAGAAATTCAGAACGTCACGAAAATCAGGAGCCTTCAGTATCGTTCGGTATGTTTTTTTCTCGCAGAGCTGTGACCACAGAAACTCTCATTACCCGTGCGGGTATGGCTGTCGCGTATCCGAACATGTATAGGTCACTTATCTCGGAGAGTGAGCGTGGCCTTTATCCTTTGTGGAGCACCCATGGCCTCAACTCATCGCCCCTGCCCCGCCCTATCGCACGTCTAACACCTCATGTCCCTCTTGTATCCAAACGCCCACCCCGAACCGCCGTTCCCCCTGCAAAGTGCAGCCTCGCATTCACAACAGTGCCCTATTGACTCACGTCCCGGGCTAACGCGACGAGGAGGTTTAGCCCAACAGCCTGGACGTGGCCCCGCAAGGCAGCGTTCCATCCCCCTACCCCGCTACGATGCGAACGCAGACAGTAGCTAAGGAAATTCATGGGCCACCCATGGTCCCTCCAAGATATTAAACTAATCAACAATATACTTGATTTGATTTATTTGGTCAAAAAACAGTAAAAACTCTATATGACGTATGGAGGAGAAGAATATTTGTGCACGTTTCTTTGAGTACCAGAATCCCATCCCAACATTTTAACGATAAATAGTTGAAAGTTAAAACAACAACAACAATAAAAATAATAATAATAATAATAATAATAATAATAAATTTAGAAAAGTGAGATATCAACATTAAAAAACAGACATTTTCGTTCCCGAGTTATAGATAAACTATTTGCAACGATAAACGAACTGCAGATTTGATTTTTCTGCATTTCTAACAATATAGCATCTCCTCTCAGCTCCACTGCTACCACTACAAGCAAAAGGAGACCTCACCAAAACGTGCGCATCGTGAAGCTACATTTACGAAATACGAAACTAACAAGCGACTGCAGAAGACTATTTTTTATGTGCTTATTGCAAAAGTAACTCTTTGGCTGTGAGGATGGCTGTAAAAGTATGCAAAAATGTTTGTTTATTGTAAGACAAGATGGCTAAGGAAGACTATCAAGTTCCTTAAATTATTACGACGTTAAAGTACTATGTTCAAAAATCGAACAAGGACATCTTGACTACAGAAGAGAATGAAAATGTATAATACCACAACATTATTAATCTAGACACACGTATCCTTGAGCTCCGCCTGTTTTACCATATATAATTGAATTGTGTTTAAAAGATTTTAACGATGCTGTTGTTAACATTTAATAACAAATTCGCACCCGTGATAATATACAGAAATTTTGCATCGACAAAAAAGCAACAGATTTGGTTTGATACTGTGACAGTGAAGTTCTGCGAAGCTCGGGAATTATACTAAATCTAGTGTCAAGTGTTTTTCTTTATTGTTGCCCAAAGTCATTAATAAAATTACAAATAATTAGTGGTAAAATGAATGTGCCTATCGTAACATTTTATATGTTGATGGAATTTTGCAGAAAGAATGGTTCTTCCAAAGATCCCAAAATCATCAGGACTCTTTATTCTGTTCGGTGATTCAGGTAGCATGTCACGTTATATATGAAAATGTGATCTTGTAAAACGGTTAAAATGTACTCGTGACCTGGAAGAATCGTTGTGTTTCTTTTATTCCGTGGAACTTTGTACTTTATCCTTAGTAAAATGGCAGGAGAATGTACATACTCGGTTGCAATATGCTCAGTAAATATTTGAGTAGAGTGAAAATAGATAATATATTTTATATCCCGTTTTCATGTTGTCTATTAATTGTGTCATTTTTTTCAGTGCTCATTTCTGTAGAAATTGTTCACTTCAAATGATCTGATATTGGAAATAAAGGAAACTACTAACCTTTTTTAATGTAATGAAGCATTCATTTCCTCGGTCCTTTATGACTCATTTCCCTTGGAAAATGTTTTCCAATAATATCTTGAAACTGAACGTTCTTTCACTCACGCTCCCAGATCTGACCACATTCCGTCTGTGATTTTCTTTCATTATAATCTTTGAATTTGGTGAAGGGAAGAGAGTTGTGCTAGAATAAAATATGTTTTATACAAACTTTACATTAGGAATTTATTGCTTAAAACAATTTTTTTCCCCGACAATATCACATTAGACCTTATTTATAGTTATTCTCGAAAAAAAAAAAAAAACAACACGGTTTTCTAAAAATGTGAAAACACGGAGATTTATTTAAAGAAAAGTATAACACAATATGATACATGTTTTTATTAGAATTTCCCCGCTTTATATGGTTGGCTCCGACACCAACTTTCGTATTTTATTTTATATTTCGAAGTAGTAGCCTTGATAATCGAATAAAACACTGCACAATTGTGATGTGTCATGGTCCCATTTGTATTTGAGTTTGCTCGAAAATATAGCATTGTTCTTTGCAGGGCAGTGAAAACACCTCTTTTAGTATTAATGGTGATTTTATCTTATTAAAGCGTTTTACCATAGAAAAGAAAAAAAACGCGATGCATATTCCTTTATTCCATACAACGCAACCAAAAAGCAGCATGGTAGGAGAGGATCGTATTGTAGAGATTTTAGTGTTAGTGAAATTCGGATCCTTTATAGTCAAATTCGAATCCAAATTTCCTTATTTAACCTTATTTTTTATTCAATGGGGATTTCTTTTACATTACTTCAACTGTTAATACAAGTATTTTATGCCCTTTTTTGGTATTGTAATAAGAGATAAATATTTGTACAGTCTGGTGGTTTCCCAATTTTTTACGGATAATTTTTTAAAGGATAGTTACTAGTTGTGCCACTGAACATTACTTTTTAAAGAATCTTAGATGTGTTAAAAATGGTCGCAGACTTTAACTTCGTTTCTTACTTCAATCACCTTTCAGTGAATTCCCATACCTAAATATTATTAATCCATGTTTTAATTTAAGGTAAGAGAGGAAACACGTTTCACTTTTGAAGAAGATTTTCTTTGTTAAGAATCGAATTCGATAATACATTTATGATTTGTAACGTCAACGTTTTAGCTCGTACATTTAGAAATCTGATCGTAAATCGTCGTCAAATTAACAACATTAAAGTTTACAGTGACTAGTTTTAAAAGAAATACTGCACAAAAAGTACGTAGTTTGAGGTTGCAATTACACATACGATCTATTTTTACATAATTTTTATATTCTAGTACATATTTTTACGCGAATATAAAATGCATTTCCTTACCACTCTGAAATTCATGCATTGGTTTTAAAATGTGTAGTATGTTATTTTAGATGCATTAAGGACACAAGTGTGCGATGTTGCAAATATTTTGCTAAATACACAAAAACGTTTGATATGATATACTTTTATATTATTTCATCGTTTTTCGCCGATTTTTCAGAGTTTTGTAAATATCTGTCATCCATCCATTCACTCCTCTCATTGCCCACTTCTGTACATTGAGTCCGATTACATTAGTCTCATTTCACAAAACAACAACAAAAGAAGGGTTATCAGTAATCGTGTTTGCTGTAATCATAGAATGGGAATTCAATATTCTGAACGAAAAAAATGTTATGAATTTATTGTTGCCTAAAACTGAAAATGAAAATTGTAATTAATGCTTTCTTTCATCACACAATATCAACGTGGAAAGATTGAGAGGCACATCCTCAGAGACAAGAAAGAGACACCTTCATTTCATATTCACTGCTTTTTTATTTCCATTTTTTTTAAGAAAAGGGTGTTACCTCATTAATACATTGTAATTTGTAAGAGGTCATTGTTTTGAAATAAATAATACACACATCACTGGAGTTATTTGGTCTGGTATTATTTATTTATTTAGATTTCTCGAACAGATTAGATGAGACGTCTAAATGGAATCCCACTCTAAACAAATGCTCTTTCTGCGTTTTCATGTCGCGTCGGAAACTCAAAATATCCCAGATTGACAATTTCCGCTTTCCCACGGGATCAAAGGCAGAGATACGGTCGGCCACATACGTTTTGCATTAACTGAGCGTTCGCTCTGGCGCCTTCAAAGAGCGCGGGCTTGTGTGTGAACAGAAATCTCCGCTTCCTTGCTACACTAGCGCTTTCTTTCAGCGATGCTGAAAAGCTCAAGCGCATTGAGCAGTGTAGCCAATTCATGAACACAATATTCTGTGATACGCCACCTGAGAATGGATTTTTTTAAGGGAGCAGTTTCAGCAAAGCCAGTATTGTTGTTTTTTTAAGAAAACCCTATTTATGTTGAAATGAGGTGAATAATTTTAAGAATTGATTGTTAAACTGGTTGTGAACTGCAAGTAATAATACTTTTTCTTCCCTTTAATTGGATATAATTTCTCAAGTTTTCTATTGAAATCAGCTGAATCAAACACAGAAACGATAAAGGTAGAGACAAGTTTTTGAGGAAGTAAACTACCTTTATCAAGTTTGGTACTTTGGTATTCAGCTTTATTACCATTTCTACACATTCATTTCTTGATTTATATTCTACATATATCAAAAATGCAACACCTTCAAGAGATCATAGCATCAATAATTTCTTTTGATGATTATTCTTTCTGTAATTTCTCGAGCATAATGGAATGATGGCTGCATTGCCTTTCTCGCATTGGGGATAACGAGAACAACTGTACTGTCGTGCCTGCCCTCTACCTGCGGTAAAGTAAGTTAATCAACTGCACTGCTCTCTGTCTGCGTTCAAGGAGAACTATTGTTACAAAACATTATCTGTAGGGATCATTAAATTCATCTTATAAATTCAGGATACACTTCTGTCCTTTTTATTGGATGTGAAGAACTTAGAATTGCTCAAATATTGCTTTAAAATTCTCGCATGTGCCTAGCCATGTTGATTTCAAAACTTACTATCTCGATTTCCTGTAATCTTTGATTATTTGCTATTCATGTTAAGGAACAAAATATGTTAATTGGATATTATCCAATTAATAAACACATTACTAACGAAGACCTTAAGACATAGCACGCTTATGGACAATTTAATACCTCCTTATCTTCAGATCACCCAATGATTAATTACGCAAGGAAGTTTACGTCTACGTCGAAGTACAATTATCTGACATGAATAGTTTAATTAAAAATAATTCATTCGTTGTATTTGATCATAAGTTTAATATTCATTCAGGATTTGGTTTGATTAAAAAATTATTGGTAATGAGCTTTATAATCTATATGACCTAATGTGGTCGGAAGATAGAAAAAAAATGTGTTAACATCTTTCCACCACAATATTCTGCAGTTGCCATTTATTAATGTATGTTTCAACGATTAAATCCGTATTTAAATAGAAAACAGAAGAAAAACTTACAGTTTGAATTAATACTGAGGGCACGAAGCGCCCAACTGTCTCTCTAATGAGAAAATGTTCAATTATTATAAGACTTCCGAGAATAGTGTGATAAAGATTAAAAGCTTCAATAATAATTAGTAAATAATGAATAATAAATAAACGTAATTTAAAATGTTGTAGACGTAAATTATAAAGTAACTGAATCTCATCCCTACGTTATAGTTTCACTGAAGGTCATTAGGTAGGTTGGTGGTAGGGTAGGTCACTAGTTGCAGCAACAGTCGTCAATAAATCGATCATCGACTCTCATGTGATGCTTTAATTTCTCCATTTCTAAAATAATATACAGCGCCATCGAAAATACAATGATGTAACCGGAAAAAATTGGTTAAATGATGGTAATTATTGGATAAACTTGATAGGATAATACAGAATGATAAAAACATGATTTGGTAATTATTCCATCAAAATACAAACACTTCCCAAATTACAGGTTATTTTTTTATTGATATAGTACATTTTTATTTTAAAGGACTTGGAGATTTAATATCATTTCAATAATTCATACACTTTCTATAACTCATACATCTTGATAAACAAAGGAAACATTTAATATTAAGTTTCTTGGATTGTATCTCTCCTTACTTTCTCACGTACAGTATTCATGAATAATAAATCTCAAACACTGCTACTTGATAGTTAGAATGCAAAAGTGTCGAATGATCGAGCGGGCATGCGATATATGCGTGCGTGCGTGCGTGCAAATTTACACGTGCCTATACATACACATATGCACATTTATTGATATCAAACATTTTATATACATCGAAAATTGTTTCATTCGAACTAATTTTCTGTCTTCGTTCTTTTTAAGCAATTGAAGGGTACAAATGAATTATGGTTCCCTAAAGTAAAATGGTATAGCACGTTGGTGTTAATTTGGTACGATTGTACTGTAGAAAAACAACTTCGCCGTGTAATTTACATTTGTGTAATTGAATAAATGTCTATAAAATATCAATGCAAAAATCAAAATTAGTCAATGGATCAGGGCGTAATAAAAAAATTAAAAGTGTATTACAAAACACACATACTGAAGTGACCCATCATTCCGCTCGAAAACGACCTACTTACTTAAAACTATTAACCGCAAGATGTGTGTCTCAGAACTGACAAAGAATTGGCAAAAATATTTAGGCGAAACAACAAATGGTGCTAAAGCAGCACTTAATTTTCTCGTTCACATGAATGGCGACAAATGGCGTCGAATGGCGGCAAATCGTCTATGGAAAATTTAAAAAAAATTGGAGCTATATTGAGAAAATGTCTTTTTTTATAAATTGCTTTAATTTTAAGAAGATATTACGCTAAAACACCTTCTTTTTCAAAAATTGATTTTTGAAATTATGAAAATGTTCGTCACATCTATCTATTATTTCCTTCGTATTTTTCCAGCAATTTGACGATTCAGGTATTTGTGCTGTTCTTTCAGTGTGCTTGTTTTTTGCATCGCAGTACTCATTTCTCAATGTCCTCAGTTGTCAAATGCCATGCCAGTTCTCAATGTCCTCATTTATCTGTATTCCCAGTTCTCAGTATTCTTCAGCTGAAAATGCCGCCAATTGCCAAGTGTGCCAGTTGTCAATGTCGTGAGTTGTCATGTCGTCAGTTGTCAGTGCCGATTGTTGTCAATGTCGTCAGTTGACTATGACGGCAGTTGTCAGTATCGTCAGTTGTCGGTGTCGTCAGTTGTCAGGTCGTCAGTTGCAGTTCTCAGTGCGAGTTGTCAGTGGGCAGTTGTCAGTGCGCGGCAGTTGTCAGTGACGGCAGATGTCAGTGACAGCAATTGTCTATGTCGTCAGTTTTCAGTGTTGTCAGCGCGTCGTTAGTTCTCTTTATTCTCAGACCTCAATGTTTTTTTTAATTTCCAAAAGAATCTTGAGATATAAAAAATTGAAAATACTAAACTTTTCTTTAGTCGTGTGCCCCAATACTCGATTCGTAGAGTCGGACCGATGGTTGGGACCAGATGGCGAAGCGGAACGTCGCGATAACACACAACCGGTAGGGTTGAGGACCGAGGACCGGAGAGACTGAATTGATGGGCCGGTGGTGAGGGCGGGGGCGATGGCGGGGGCAGGGGGAGGCCGCCGGCGTGTCGCGTGTGCGCTAATCAGAGCATCGCCCTTCGCTTCATTTAACCGCGCCGTGCAATGAGTGTCCATTCGAGTACTTGTACGGGGCGGAGAACGTCGATTATCCGATTGTTGGTTATCGGGGACAGCTGTAATCGAATCGCCGCCCATCCTCCTTCCAATCCTGCAACGCATCCCTCAAAGGAAATGATCCCAGCTGAATTGCTGAATGTATATTTGTTTATTTTTCGATATTTTGTGTAGTAGAGATAAAATGAAAGAACAATACCTAAGATGTTTAATATTGTTTTCACGATTTTTAAGGTTAATTAATCCTTTTTTATGTAAAAAGTTTTATGTATTGTACCTACACTACTTCTTGAATGTTTTTGGAAAGATTGTGAGATATCGATCTGCTAGTTTGTTTGGCATCACAGAGTACAGGTATCTCTAGGAAATCTAATAAGAAAGAGTTTGTCAGCGGAGAGTAAGTAACATACGGACGCACGCTATGCTTTTGAAAAATCTAATCTACATATCCCAAAATAGTCATCAAGAGATTCAGAGTGGTTCAGTGTTTTTTGCCGATTTTTTTTTTTTGGTTAAAAATTTGTATGTATTCTCATTTTTTCACCACTTATATTTTAAGAAATGTCATATTGAAGAATGTAGTGAGCATACGATGAACATGAACTTATAAATGTTATTTATTTCATATCTTTGGTACCACCTATTTTTTTCTTAAGTTTTCTATTTTGTTTATAGTTTTGTTGATAGTTAATTCTAAAGATAATTCCTAAGTTATTAATTCTGAAATACTATTCACACTTTACAAACTCAAGATTTGGAAATATTACCCATCAATACTATGACTAAATTGAATTATGGGTGCGTCCACGCGAATGTGTCCATTTCTGGTCAAAATAAAAATAATTTGTTGCGCTCTGTACACGAATGCATCTTGTTCAAAAATCATTGAAATGTTTGTTTTTGATGGTAAAATTGATTGCGCGTTTATTTTATGTCATTTTTTCACTTATAATTTGAAGCCGTTTCAATTGCGCTCGAAACTACCGTGAACAAGTATTATTTTGAAGATTATTTTAACTGGAATATACTGTGCAAACTTATACTTTTGTTTTTTCCATACCTTTTACATGCTTTTATCAAAGATTTCACATTAAAGTCTGTCGACTCAAATCACATTATATTCGAAAAAATGCATATATTAGAGACCATCTCTATATTGTCCGGATACTAACAAAATTTTGGAAAACTTTCAGTTAAAACCTATAAACTGCTGCTATCTTCTGGAAACTTTCAAGCCTCCTAGTACTTGTGTATGTTGAAAGAAATAGATAGTTGTTTATCGTTTTAAAATCCCGAGACTGAAACAAAAGAGGTTTGTTTTGCGTCCGGATACTAACGGAGATCAACACGTATGAGACAATGTGGAGATTTGGAGCGAATGTTAAAGTTTGAAGACAATTTAAGTGGGTAACCTGCATTTGTCTAGTGAAGAATATTAACTGAAAGGTACGTAAAGCCATGATACTTGGAAGTCGTTGAAAATTCGTATTCTTACATTCTTGAAACGCTTTTAAAATGTTTTGGGTTAGAGATATGGCGAAAACAAACGCTGATAGACTGAAGTTGTATATGGAAAGACATAAGAATGATCCTAATTACAAGATTAAGAGAAGGCTATAATGAAGAAATATAAAGAAAAGGCAAATAGATCGGAAACATCAACTGCACGTGCACTGAGAAGAGCAAAGATGCAGAACGGAAAAGGTTAGGTCGGCTGTTAAAAGGCAAGACGCTAAGTACCGGAAACTAGTAAACTGTCTCGTTCATCTGTAGGAAAGCTTTGAAAAAGGCCACCACAGCAATGCCGAAGAGCCCGCTAAACAAGTTGCAGTTGTCAAGAAATTGGCAGAAATGTGTGGAGTTACAATAGTTGATCAGCCACTGAAGGTATCTAAGAAAAAACTAACTGATGAAAATATTCAAAACATTCTTACATTTTACAATAGTGATGAAATCAGTAGGGTAGATCCAGGGAAAAAAGTGTTTGTGTTAAAAAATTGGAGAGTGGTACCAAGAAAACTGTGGCTCGACGTGACATGCTGTTTACAATCTCGGAGGCTTTTCGTTTGTTTAAAGATCAGTACCCAGAGGTGGATATTGGTCGCAGCAATTTGCAGAATTACGTCCTTCGGAAATTAAACCCTACCGTGACATTCCTCATAATGTTTGTGTTTGTCGTTATCATGTAAATTTTGAAAACCTGCGTGTGGTGGTATTACAATACCTACCTGCTTTTGGAACCTCAAGCACTGATTTTATTAATTCCATTGTTTTTGACCCAAATAACGTAAACTATATGAGTTATGATTGTTCCTCTGCCAGAATAAATTTATGACTCTCTTGGATGATTCTCAGAATGATGAACAATGTAGTATAACTGTGCAGTATCGTCAGTGGATAATGGTGGAGAAACTGTATGAATACGTTTTATTAGAGGAAGCATTGAATGATGCCATTGAGAAAATTAAAGAGCATTTTCCATTCCTCCTGATACACAGTTTGAATCAAAATCAGTCACAAAAATGCTTTAAGATGGCAAAAAAAATTTCTTCAGCTACGAATGTTGTGATTCAAGTAGATTTCGCAGAGAATTATTCCTACAACTACCAGAATGAGATACAATCTGCTCATTGGTCAAATCCACAAATATCATTGTTTACTGCTGTTATACGGTGTGGAAAAGAAACGTGCGAAAGTTATGCAGTAGTTTCTGAAAATATAACCCATGATAGATACTGTGTTGTCATATTTCTGGAGCTGTTTTGAACACCCATATTAGTAAAACTCATCTTTAAACATTTACATGTATTTTCGGATGGAGCTGCTCACTATTTAAGCAAAATACAATTTTGCTAACGTCACTCTTTTAAAACAGGACAGATTGGAAAGCTTGAAATGGACATTTTTGCTTCATCTCATGGTAAGGTGCCGTTGATGGAATTGGCGAATTGTCAAGCACCATGTTTGGAACAAAGTGCGTTCTTTGAAAACAGTAGCTAGGTGCTGACGACTTTCGTGACTGCTGCAAAGTCTCAGCACAATTGTAATTGCTATACCGCTTTCCACAATTGAAAAGAAAGAAAAATTGGATAAAAATTGGGAGGGCATAATTACAGTAAAGGCACGCAAAAATTCATCAATTTGTTGCTCTATCTCCTTACGTTATTGGTTACAAATACCATGCTCTGGACTCGGAAGAAAGAATTAAGACAGAAAATTTATTGAAAAAGGAAAGAAACAAATTTAATGAAGAGCAGAATCTTAAAAAATAGTTTATTACATTATGTTCTAAAATATATGAGAAACTTGTATAATTAATTACCATCCCTTAATTCATATATTTCATTGTAATATAAATAAATATATAATAAAAATAATAAATATAACATAATAGATAAAATAAATATGTAATAACCACATTTATTTAATTGTATTATTTATGTAATTGTATAGCCTATTATATGAATATATATTATTAATTTAACTTCTAAATAAATTTATTGTATTGTCTATGTGATCCACAATCGTAATTCGAGATTTCATTGGAATAGAAGCGCTACTCTGGTTTAATTTGTTGGCTGCCTATTTGTCCGTATACAACGTCCGTATACTAACACGCAACACCAAATAATTTTAATTATTTAATGGCAATGCTTTTAAAGTATTACTGTTGTCATATTATAAATCAAAAGAGAAATATTGACAAGGATTCTCCAAACTCAGTATGGTAATGAAGTATCAAAGTGAGGAAACCTTCACCTGTCATTATATGTGTCACTTTCTTTAACCATTTCCGCGTCCGTATACTAACGAAAGATAAATTGTTAATCTATTTAAAGGGTTAGAGGTAAGAGTTAAGGAAGGACAAAAATTAGTACCTAATTTTATTGCAAATAAATGGTGTATTAAACGACGCGTTTTAATTAGCGTATAATGCGTGACTTCAAACTCTTTGTATTAAAAATCGTCCAAACGTCCAGATACTAACGCTGGGCAGACCCTTAATCCTGTTGCTTAAACTTGCGATCTGAAAGCGAATTGCAGCACAGACTCACTGATATGTCTCTGTTTACATGATATTACGATCTGTGTAAATTTTTAGTATTTAAATCTAGTATCTTCTAATCTATATTTTTTATGATGATGATGATAATAATAATAATAATAATAATAATAATAATAATAATAATAATAATAATACTGTCTTTATTAATGACGAGACTCAGGGCATAGGGCCTGCTCTTCCGTCTAATCATTGAAGCTAATTAATACAGAATAGTAACATATAAGAGGGGGAGTGCAACCTGTGCATTTACGTCTGGTAGTGCAAAACAAGGGACCATCCCGGCATACGTCTTAAGAAATTCAGTAAACTCAGAAAAACCTCAATGAGGATTGCGGAATATGGCGGAACATTAATAGAAGAGAATATGATATACATAGTAGTGAAAGAGAAGAGAAAATACTTTCAGGGGAAGGGGTCATTAAGACGAAAATGGGGAAATCTCTGAAGGAAAGGGAAGGGATAAGATGCGATAAAAAGGAGGAAGAAGAGAGGATAGGGGTAGGCGGAAAAAGTAAAATTGCTCCAGAAACAGTATAAAAAGGCTATGCATTAGCATTTACATATATATACAATATTGACTGTATTAAGGTACAATGTAAAAGTGGAAGACAATATTATAAGTTAATAGTACCAGTAATTTAAATACAATATTGACGTATTAAGGACAATGTAAAAGTACAATAGGATCTAAACTAATTGTATTTATCTTAGGCCAATATATTGTAATAAAGATAATAATGATGATTGATGAAAGTACAATGATAGCTATAAGTATTTTAACATTTTATTTGGAGCGTCGCTAATCACTTTTTGCAAATTTTATTTGAACAATTGCATTAGGATACACAGAAAAAATGATTATTAATAATTTAGATGGTGTGAGAGGGGATGGAAAATGAGAGTAGAGTAATGAGGTTTGGGATGGAATTTTGATTTTAAAGAGTGAGGAAAGTGCGGCGTTAGCGGGGCGGTGACCGGAAGCTTGGAAGTGGGAAAAGTCAGTAAATTAAGGAGCACGATAACGCCGATCTATATGTCATTATTTCTTTTTCAAGTAGTAATTCATTTTTGAATTTACGGAAAGTATTTGAATGTTTTAGACTCACTGGTAGTTTATTCCAGGCCCGGCTAGCTATAATGGCAAATGATCTACTGAAAGAAATCCCGTTATGACGTGGTACACAAAGCAGAGCTCAATCACGAACTCGATTTATAATTTTATAAAGAAGAATCAGAGAGAGGAGTAACCGTCTTTTGTCTAGAATAAGCATGTGAAGTGTGTCAAAAGAAATGCAATACATGGTCGTATTATCTTAGATAAAAAATAAACCGTACGCATGCATTCTGTGCTACTTAAAGTTTATGTTATAGTCTTACGTTGTTTGATGACTGTCATGATATTAAAGATTGGGCCCAAATTGTCCAAACACTGGATATTCGACAAATCAACTTGAAACGTTTCCACGCTTTACTTTTTTATATTTCACAGATTTTATATGCAACAACTTACCTCAACGGCGGATATCTACAGAATCCAGAGATATCTTACGATCAGAGCAACTGGCCGTGAGAATCCTCCTCCACTCTGTGATGAATCTGGACCCAGTTATTGAACTCGAACTCTAGGAGCAGGTAAGAATCACTGCAGTTATAACGGCAAGTTTGCTTTTGAGCCAATACAACTGGAACTAGTCCAAAAGACAATGAATATTTGTTTAAGTGTGAATTACAGTTATTACATATACACAATAAATATGTTGCGTAAAGTCTTTAACCACACAGTATTTCAGTAACTCCCGAATGCGGATGCTCCAATGTGCGTTTCCGTCACTCACGGCTAGATCACTTCCCGTGCACCAATCGAAACATATGATGTGCCATTTGACGTGTCTCACTCTCCTGATGGGGAACTGATAATTTGTTTTCGAATTAGACCAGAAGATTCAAAGAAATTTCCGAAAACGTGATTCGCGTATTTAAGCGTTGCGATCTTGTTAGTGGGTAGTTGAAAAATTAAACCAATACCACTAAATAGATCTATGTAGGTGGCGTTGATTAAACCCCAGTACCCCGTGGTTATTTTTAGTCCACCGCACCAGAATTTCTTAAATCTTAAAAAAGTTAAGAGTTTTAAAGTCTTAAAAAATTATCACTCAGGGGAATCCAATATAGTTTTAGATGCTTTTGCGTCATAATTTTCCGAACTAATTGAGAATGATTTTATTATAAGAATAGAGAATAACGCATAAGAAAAGCTTACAGGAGATCATTTATGTTCATATTAGAATACAAAACGTAAAAATATAGCTGTGCTAAACTTTCGCATTATTCATACCTGCGAGTATTTTTTACGGCCATTATAATTTCAAAATTGCAATGTCACCCGTTCATATCCAGTATGGAGGTAATATGCAAGGCACAAGCACTGACAGTTACTTCAATTCATTGGTCCAATGCAAGATACTGTAAGAACATATTGGAACAAAGCTAGACACGAAAGTAATTTTCAACACTTGAAAATACTTTTAAAACATTTTGCAGCGTCGACGACGACACATACAACTAGTAGTACGTATTTCAAAACCGCTTTGTTTCAAATCTAACTAATATTAAGGAAATATTTTGAACGATTAATTACCTATATAATTTTAAATCTAAATCTATTGTTTTATGTATTATCGTTATTGCCAGAAGTGTGTTGTAATGGAACATGTCTGAGATAGAGCTAAATGTTGCGCAGGTTAATTGTTAATAGGTCAGTCACGTAAACAAATTATCAGTAAACCAAATAAATAAATAAATTATTTCTTTTGTCTCATGGAGAATAAGTCAAATGAGCATATTCGATTTTGTATTTTTTATCTTTAACAAGAAGGAATGTTAGTGGAATCGTTAATTTCTTTCCAATTTATTGTGAACTCATTCTTTGTGTTGTAGCAGTGAAGTTCATTACTTTTTGCTGAGTACGTGGCTTTTTTCTCTGAATAATAGCGATTAAAATTTTATAACTTGAATTTTTTAAAGCTAGATATTCATTACGGATTTTGATGTTTTATTTAAGTTGCGACAAAGACTAACACTCGCAACCAAGACTAGTCCTAAAATAGTTATAGATTTTCATTATCTTATGTTTTTACTGAAGAGCTTCTTGGAGAAAACGGGTGTCATTTATTATTAATATCATGCGTGAAATGAATATCATTGACAATGTGGATTGTTTTTTTCTTTTCTTGAAAAAGATGGATATTATGTCTTTGGTAAAGTGTTTATTACAATCGTAACTTCTTTCGCTGTAATTTAACAAAAATTAGAGTACACTAACTTCCTTTCGATAATTTCATTCTACCGTATCTTAAATACATACTAAAATTTAAAAAAAATATAACCAAAACTTTTTTCGGCTATTTCTGTACAATTATAAAAACAACATTTCTACCTACAAAATCCTTTCTAAAGAACGAAAACTTTAGAATGTTTGTATTCCATTGAGCCTTTTCATAAAAGTTATTCTACCCAAATACGTATTGTTGTTCTGCAGGAGTATGTCTTCCCAGAGAAGATAATTAATAAGACTATTCCACTCGTGAAATTAAAACCAATAGAGTGTAACTATACGTATAAAATGCCCCAATTAGGGCGAGGTATCGCTTTTTCTATCCGAGTTTTCTTACAGCTTCTCCCTAATGGCCAATCATAAATTGTGACTCCTCTATCTTACGAGGCGGTATACATCGTTGATGTCCAATATACCGCATATGGACTATAACATAACATCTTCGATTTAAACTCAGCTTTCAGTTATTTTCAATATTTGGCGTATGTTGGAACTCTGTTGGGCATAACTCGTGAAATAGTCCTATTAAATACCACTCGTGCTTTGGAAATTCTCAGATAAATCGCCTATTTCCAAAGCACTCGTGGTATTACTTATGATAAATAAATGAGTAAAATAGAGAAAAGTTCGAATTACAGAGAGTAATTAAAAAACTTTAATTTTCACAATCAAGGAACATTATACAGTGTGCTGAAAAGTGAAGCAATGTAAAATAAGGGACAGTATCAATAAATAAACTAACATTCTCTAATGAGTTTAAACACTAAAGTTCTCTAATGAGCTTAGACATGTTATAATCCGTCTCTTATATCCAGTCTTGTAATACACTAAATGTAAACATTACAAATAGTTCATTTGTTATCTTATTTCAATATAAAATTAAAGATATCTCAAAAATATTTATCTCTTGATGATCATTGATTTGTTTGTTAATCATCAAAACATCTGCATTTTAAAAGGTAGCACCTAAAAAGACTTCTTGTTCCCAAATACATTGATTGTTTATTTTCCCATTATATGAATGGTTTATTCAAAAAACAACAGGTTTTGACTTCTTAGGTTACTCTCTTTCTCTGTATGTAGGTGTACATGCGCGGTTTGTGACTGATTTAACATAAGTCAAGCAATTCTGGATGGAGCATATCTTCAAAAAATTGACACATTCATTGTGACATACACGTAAAGTAGCATCCAGAAAGTTTTTGTACAAACTGAAAAGTTACAGTTTACCGAATAACGTTATTTCTGAAATAAGCCATTCATATTACATTTAGATTGTATAGCTTTTTAATACTAATTTACATTTGCAGTCATCCCTATGCCCTGGTATTAAAGTTGGCACACAAACATTTTTTCATGAACCCGAAGATGGTGGCAAGATGGGAGTTCACTACTTCATGACTACATTTTTTTCTGGTCGTAAGATTGAAGGGATAGTATTGTAATACCTTCAGACAAGCAAAAGACCCAAAATATCTTTGTTTTCAACGGATCACATTATATTCAAAATCGTGAGTAAAATTATATAGTTTCTAGACAAACATTTAAGAAGACATATGTCACACAATTATTAGTTGATAATTACAGTTCACTTCATTAAAACACACGTTATCGCAATGCAGTAAGTATCCACATGGCAACATATTGAAATATAATGTACAATAGTTTGCTTTGCATTGTGACTCGTATCTACTGAATTAGCTGAAAACCACGTAGCCTATTATAATTGTGAATATCATCTCTCAATAATTCAGAAAATTTAAAAATGATACGTAGGCTTATTATTCTTTCTCACGATTTTTACCCTCTGAGAACCCTTGTGGCTGCAAATATTTAACTGCAACATTATTGTAAGACTCGTTATTGAAATATGTGTCTCCTCCATTCCATTTCAGAACCAAGCATAAGTAGAATTTTCATCATTTCGTGAAACCAGGTTTGTAAACGTAGGTGGTATTTCAATGGAAGAGCCTCACACATGCTGATATTTGTGAGACCTCTATTGTACTTAGAAAAATTTTGAGAATTAATAGGAAGTTTATTATTTCAATGTGTAATTCATTTATTTGGTTTTCTTAATAGATTTGTATCTTGTTTTGAAGTTCTGAAGAGGTTTGACATATTAACATTCTCCGTGAAACTATTTGAAGACTACTGCTTTTAATCATCGGTTCACATGTTCCCGCATTTCATGGTTCCATTTAATATTTCACATTGTGTCAGACGTCTCTGTGTTGGATTCTCGATGGATGGTAGAAACTGAGGATGTCAAATCAGCAGAACTTTCGGTCGGGCCCAACTTTAGCAGGACAAGATTACTCCATGAACCAAAAGTGGCTTGCCACAACTTGCGAGTTGCCGGGTCGCATGCCACAAAAAATATAAACATAACAAATCCTTGAAGTGTTGCGGCAATGCAAAACAAGTATGAAAAAATTATTCCTGCTTCAGAAACAACCAACAGACCAAATAGCCAGGAAAGGCCCAATAGAAAGAATAGTAGCACGCTCAGTTTAAGTTGAGAAATAACAAGCTTGCGTTCAGGATTGGAACGAACTTTTCCGTCAGGGCCTCGTACAATGCTGTTGATTACCATGACGAAAACAGACAAATTCATTGAAAGGAATATAAGGATGGGTATAAGCACAGCGACATACAAAGCGATCCCCGCTGGATAACACAGGGCTGGCTGAACATAAGAGTTCGGCGATATACTCGCTAGAAGAACGACAGGTACCAAAGGGGCTCCCCAACCGAAAATGAAGGACTTAAGAAAAAAGCGAGGTGGGCGTGAAGGTCCGAGAATTTTAACATAACGTGTAAATTGAAGCAATGCCGTAACAAACATCCAAGTGAACGCTGAGAGACTAAAATAGTGCAACAAAGCCCCCAACACGATGCACACCGTGTCGGTCTTTGGTGGCTGAGTCAAACATGAATTTGATGTCGTTTCCTTAGTGACAGAGTCAATTTGTAGATGACACTCCTGCGCCTCATCTTTTGCCGTGTGTAGAGTACCTGACACCATCAAAAGAACAATCTGGAACGCCAGTGCGGCGGATAGTTGAAGGAGAATCTTGCTCCCAGGCTTCTGTCTCCATGTGCGGAAAGCTACAGCCGTCACAATGATACCGGCGATTCCAAATAATGACAGACAGCATCCCATCAATGTGATAGCATCGAGAGCTTTGATGTGAGCTTCCATTGTAATAACATCTTCGTAGGAGGTTTGTTGAGACAAAGCCAAGCGGCTGTAGCGGCTCCCTAACAACTCGGCAAAGTGCGTCAAGTGTGTGCACAGACAGACATCGAGTTGGCCAGACGATGCATCCAAGGTTGAATTACCGGCGTATATACATCCTTCACTAGACCAACCTCCGGTAGACGACGAGCTGGTTGAACTGTTATATGTAAAGTCCCAATACGCGCACTGACGTGACTGGACTTTATCGACGAGGGGTCTAAAAATAATAGGAATAGGAACAGGCAAAGATCTTGAAAATCCTGGGATGCTGACGCTTACAATACGGCTTCCGACTTTAGTCAAGTCTTGTACCGTCTCGTTGGTTGTCCGTGTTCCATTTTCTCCTTCCTCCTGAGGCAATTCCTCCGTTGAGTTGTAGAAAGTAAGATCTTTGTAGAAAAGCGAAATGACAATTCTTGACTATGACGTGTTTTGACTTCCTCCTGGTTGCGGATCATACCACGTTCCATTTCCTGTTGAATTGAAAACGAAATCTACAAGGTTGTGAGGTGCCCAGACTGCTACTTCCAAATCATTGTACTGAAGGACAGACTCTAAGCGCTCAGTGCTTTCAAGAGGCACCACATCATATTTCGTAAAATCTGTAGGAGGTTCTCCCGAATCATCAACATCACGTCGAATCAGCGCCAGGCCAGTGACATTGGTTTTGCGAATATCACACACCTGTATCAGAACGTACGGTGTTACGGCCAAAAGAACATCATCATCGCTGTCTTCGTCGTTGATGCGGCTGCTGATCCGATCAAATAGCACATCGACGGCGTCCAGAAGCATGTTTGACGAATTCAACACTTTCTGAGAAATAATCACTGACTTGTCATTAGCTAACGAGATGTGATTGACGATATCAGACACAGACTTCAATTCGTTCGTGGCATCTGCTTTGGTCATGGGCCTCTCGTAAGCCCTGGAACTGGCAAGGTTGCGCATCGTGCGAGCGGTGTAGTAAACATCTGCAGGGGTTAGAATGTCCGGGTTGGACGTGAGCGCCGACACGTTCTCGGCGATTGAATGTCCTTCTATTCCCACCACGGTGCGCGTGGCGATCTCGTGAAGCGAAGACGTGACTTCGGAGATGCTGCGGTGGCTGCAGTTGCCTGACACAGGGCCCCATTGTCCTCCAGAGACGAAGTCGCCTTGCAGGGCCTGGACACCGGCGTGCCGTCCGCTTGAAGGCACAGCTCTTCCGGCACGCCGACCGCGCCCAGGGGAGTGAACTTCCACGTGAGATTCATGAAGCCGTTCGACGCAGATAGCGGACGCAGCCCTCCGTGCTGAGCAGCGAGCGGAAGTGGTACGGCGGACCTACGTCGTCGAGATATTTTTTCACGATCAACCGCATCCGCTCGAAGTCATCGGCGGCGTTGTGTTCGATGAAGTCGGGCACTACGTGGAGGATGATACTAACTGTGCCGTTGTCAGTGACGTTCAGAATACGCATGAAGCGTACGTCTGCTATCAACGAATCTGGCAGTTTCTTCGAGATTTTCTTCCCGATCTTCTCGAAGTTTTCGTGGAAGGTGGGGTCACAATCCGTGGAATCGTATGTGCATCTATTCTCAATATCTATTCCCAGAGAGTACACGTGACCTGGAGTAATTCCTCGTACTAGAACTGTGTTACTTCTCACTTTTCTAAACGTTCCTACTACGTGACCCTCGCACCAATATCGTCCAGCTGACTTCTTTTCATATTCCACCTCGTAAATGGTCTTCTCCATATCCAAATCGAAGATGTGTCTGCGACCAGTCTCTCCGGAAGAGAGGAAGTCCTCTAAATTATCAAGCGTCCAATGTCCGCTCCAAGCTTGCTTCACGTCTACCTCTCGCCTGTACCCTCCACGAGCGTTCGTGAAGCAACGGAATCCAAAATGGCGATTGGATTCATACCAAAGCCCCGACGAGCCGTACACGTTCAGCAGCAGTTTCCTCCGTTGTCGGTCTCTCGCCAGGTACATTCCACCTCAGGCACAGTGGCTTGCACCTCACACAACGAACACCGCTGCCGGTGACTGGTGGTGAACCAGAAGATATCGCCGTCCTCGGACAGCACGATGACCGGGTACTCGGGTTGTTGCAACGACGCCTGCAACGCGGTCGCGTTGCTCACCGTCTCCAGGCGAATATCCTTCTGCGGGTCGCTGAGGTTGAAGTTGCTCCAGCACATCTGCCGTCCTCGAGATGCAGGTGGTCCGCCACTTTGGGGACGACGTAGCGCGCCAGGGGCGCTCAGGGGGGTGGTACCTGGACGCCGAGTACCCTCCGGGCAGGCCAGCGACGGCAGGTGGCGCTTCTCGTGGTCGCTGAACACGACGCACGCGCTCGGAAGGGGCGTGTCGCAGGGGGCCGTGTTGACTGTGGCGTTGGTCGTGTCCATGTAGAGGCAGTCGTGGCGGAGGTTCCACAAGCCCACTTTGTATTTGTGCCTGCAGAAGAAACGACGCGAAATATTAAGAAATTTTACATGGTTCATGGATCAAGGGTTCTCTAACTACGGGGCGCGTACCTCTAGAGGTATACCGTAGGTGTTAAGTGAACAACATTCCTCAACTTCCTTGTGAAGGATTCAAGTAATTAATTACTTATATTAGTGAAACGTTAATGCATTCTATCACTTTCATATAGTTATTTAATGCACAGAATGAAAAAAAATCAATAAATTAAAAACTGCCTTCGTAATTTAAAAATAAAATATTTCAAATATTATTTACAAAAATTCCTTCGTGTGATACATTCAAATTTTTATAATATGCAGGGTCTTAAAAACGTTTGAGAACTTAGTTCGAAAAGATACAATTAAGTTTTACTCAGTAATGAAAGTGCCTTGTAGGCTATACTTGAATGCGAAATTTTGATTCTGAATTCTAGAACATATAGCAGAATCAACAGAGATAATATTTTAGAGGAATTACAAGAAGTAAAAAAAGATATAGAGTGAGAAATTACACAATCCACGAGAACCTTAAAACCTAATCAAAATAAAGAGGAACATAAAAAAGAAAGTCGTGGAAGTGGGTGATGAATTAATTCCAAAACAAGTCCTGTATTTCCCACGCACACACACAAAACATCGGCAGGCCTAAAGAAAGGTGGATCAATAACTGAATCACCAAGGGCTAACAGCTCTAATGTCGGAGTGAGAGAAAAACAATAAATTCAAGGGGAGGAGATAGCAAGTTATTGTTCGGCACGGAAGCAATGAAGTTCGCAAGAAAGAAACTGTTATCATAAAATAATACATTTGCATTACTAAGTCTCAAAGAAATAATATTTGTACCCTGGGGGAGTTTTTGTACTTTAAGTACATTTCTTTATATACCAAGAATATGAAAAAAAGTGCTATTGCATTAAGCAAAATGCAATTCGCAAATATTTTTATGGTAGGCAGTCTTGAGCAATGAAGTACTGACTATAAGAATTCAGACTGTTCGCCCAATTTGAGAATAGGCGAAATAACACAATCATATGTTTGCATTGTTCGGTCGAAATCGAAATATTTTCATTGTTTCCGTATTTTCCCGTAGCACTGGATATCTCACAAAGACAGACATCTCCCACATGGGAGAAAGCTGCATAATATTCCGTCAGTTTATGCGTCTATTCGCACTTCGTAATACATTATTATGAATTGTATATTGCAATTACATCAGTACTGTATTCTTGCGTGCACTGAAAAAATGTTTTTTTTATTTCAAATTTTCAATAACATTGCTGAAAATTGTAAATAACCTAAATCTGATACTTGTAATATTAAACTAATTTATTACTAACTAATTTTCTGTTCGGTTATTTTCAAAAAAATTATTATATTTTTATTATTATTTTTTAGGATTCTGAAATCAAATACTTTGAATATTTTTTGTCCAAGAATCATTTCTATAATTATACCTCGCAATCTTTTTAAATGTAATCCACAACTATTTTCTGTGGAATATAACTAGAAATCAGCTAACGATTTCGATGATGATATTACGTTAAGTGCACAGATTGTCGTAACAATCACATAAGCGATAAAGAGATACGAGATACTGAGGACGGCATGGAAAATAACAAAAGCTGTGAAGAGCACTGCATAAGTGTCAAGAGGATAAACGTACAGCATTAACATGGATTGTGACGTGGCTTATTTTGATTAATGACTCCTTGTTATTATTAGTTCCTTTCACTTTCTCGTTTAGAGTTGTTTTACTGCAACAATTGCGATTTTTGACAGAAAACCCTCGATTAATGAGGTCCTAATACACAAAAAGTAACAATTCTTGTTGTTTTTTTAATTTAGTGAATTACTGCTTCCAGTACGTGTAGTCACCGGCTTAGTTTAGCTCAAACCCACCATTTCCACTGCCTCTGTAGCGGCTCTGACCTAGGTTTCGAGTCTCATGGTAGCGAATTTTCGACACTAGCTATGTAGAAAGGTCATATTCAACCGTTGTCTGTTTGAGAATTCTAGCGGCCGACTGCTCCGGTCGGTAGTTTTACGTGATTTCTCCGATCAATACCCCGCAAATACCGGAGCAGTACCCTAACAAACAGGCCACGAACTTTCCTTCCCTTTCCTTGTCGAGAGCTCTGAGTTTGTCCCGGCTAGGGGTGTGGTCCGCTGGGGAGAAGAAATCAGAAGGAGTAAATGCCCCGCAACACGACTTAAAGGTCGGCGCCGGATCTCATCATCCAGCAGAGAAAGAATCACCGCCACTTGTCAGCATAAAACATTCACTACCTAACGGGACTAATTAGTTAGCAATTGACGTGCGCGGAAACATCAATCAACTAACATGTTTAGTCAAAACCCATGCTTTGTCGGCTTTGTTCTTGACACTAAAAAATTGGCTTACGGCAAAATTTCCGTTTGTCCGTCAGTAAACAATGCTCGCGGCTAAACCGTAGGTAAGATATGCTCCAAAATTGGTATTGCCGGTCGATCTGACTGATGTTGCGCCCCCTTCAATTTGAAGAGGATATTTTGATTTTGGAGGAGTTCTTTACATAAACCTAAAGAATATTTTCAAAATGTTATCAAAAATGGCTGTAATTTTTTTTTCACTTTTTGGGTTGAGCAAAGTATGCCTCTATTTTAGAAACAATTATTTTGCTTAAAAGAGCAAAAAATCAAGTTACGAATAAAACGAAATAAAATTTAATGAATACGCAAATTAAAAATTTGAATTTACGAGAATATGGAATAGTGCTTCCTCGAGTCGTTCGACATACCGCCTTTCAGGAGCAGAGATTTGTTGGTAATTTTAACACACGTGTGAAGTAACATGCGAGTTATGCAAGAAGCATATATTAGGAAACGCACCATATGTCCGGTCACTCATTCTTACTATCTAAATAGAATCTACGGTTGCAAATTATATAAAATGAATTTAATTAAATAGTTTTTTGAAACCCGCACGGTTGAATGCAATGTTGATTGGGAGGATTTGGCTTTTTTTCTTTAACCTGGTCGATGACACTTCATCAGCTATTAGTGTCATCCAATCGAGAGCTAAAACTTCATCATGGTGACGTCACTTTGCTCCCGATTGGACGAAATCGTAACAGCTGATCAGCTGTCATCAGCCAGGTCACAGAATCCCAAATGTAGTTTAAGAACTATCTATCTATCTATCTATCTATCTATCTATCTATCTATCTATCTATCTATCTATCTATCTATCTATCTATCTATTTGTCTGTCTTTGTGTCTATCTACACGCATATGTCAATTTATATATCGTTTGTCTGTCTGTCTTTGTGTCTATCACATATCCACACACAGGCATGTCTGTCTGTGTGTAGCACGAAGGGGAGGTACAAGGAGCGGAAACAAAGCCAGTGAGGCGAGCGGAGACGTACTTGTCTGGGTCGGGGAAGGGGTCGAGCCAGCGGCGGCCGGGCAGGCGGCGCAGCATGGGGCCGAAGGCGCCGTCGCGAGTGGCGGGCAGCCACACCCTCGCGGCCCCGCGGCGCCGCAGCTCCCCCAGCGTCGCCTCCAGCTCGTCGCCCCGGACCAGGCGCCGCCTCCGCCGTCATCACGCACACGTCCCCGCGCGTGCCGCCCACCACGGCGTACGGCGGCGGGCACCGCCCCCAGCCCCCGTCCCGCGCGTCGAGGGCGGACGCAGTGGGCGGCGGAGGGGGTTTCGGGGAGCGGGGGCGGGGATCGCGCGCCACTCGCGGCGGGGAGTTGGACGGGAGAAGTCGATGGCAATGTGGTTCAAGGGGGCCGGGAAGGAAGGGGGTGATTCCGCGAGGGGCGGTGGAGGCGAGGGGGGGAGGGAGGCTGAAGGCGATGACTCTTCAGAGGGCTTGGGTGGCGGATAGGCCCTCTGTGCTGATGGTTGGGAGCGAGTGCAATGCGTAGCATCGCGGAGGCTCCGCAGGGTCCCAGCCACTGGTGGAGCAATGACGAACCACCTCTTCGCCGGATTCGCTAAGGCAGAAAAATGCAATTGTAAACGTTTCCTCGACAATGTTTGTGATTAAGGGAGGGGGAATCTACATGTAATGAAGAATATTTATTTCATTTTTGTACCTTTTTAAATGAAAACATTAACTCTTCGGGGCTCCACTTTTTCTTTGGAAATAAAATATTTTCCTCTAGTTGAAACCGTTTCATGGTTTTAACATGACCATTTTAACCATTTCATGGTTTAAAGAGAACGTTGGAGAGGGGGAAAGATGAAGGAATTAAGGGAGTGAATGAGGCCAGTCAGAAAGAATGCCAAAGAGAGTCCGCGAGGATGAGTTGGAGAATGTAGGTGGATCAGTGATAAAATGACAGGAATCAGTGAGAGGATGAGAATCGATCAGTGAGATTCAAAGTGGATCAGTGAGTAAGACGGAGAGACGATCAGTGTGACTGATAGCAGGTCAGTGATAGCAACTAATTGTACATCATAGAAAAAAGACTGATCATTTAAAAAACTGAGAGAGAGAGAAAGAGACTCAGATTAGTGAAGAAGACTGAGAGTAGATAAGTGATAGAGACAGGGATAAGAAAATCTAACTTGAAGCAACGCGGCACGGATCTGAGTCGGAGAATGTGGGTTGGTCAGTGAGAGAATGAGAGTGGATCAGTTCACGAGACTGAGAGTATATCAGTGAAAAACTGATAGTTGATTAATGAGACAAATGATAGTGATCAATGAGAGAAACTGAAGGAGATTGTGAGGAAACTGATGATAATAGTGATATAAATGGAGATCTGTGAGGTAAACTGATCGGATATCAATGAGAGGGTGTTCATTGAGATATATTGATAGCGAATCAGTGAGAGATACGAGAGAGTATCACTGAAACTCTCACCCGAAGCAGCGCGGACGCTCTGACGTTGACGCGCAGCCCCTGCAGCTCCTCGCTGGCGAAGTCGAGGCGGTGGGAGAAGGGCGCGCTGCGCGAGGACGCGCGCATGGCGGCCAGCGCCCACGACGCCTTGAGACGTGCTCGGGCAGCTCCGTGCGCGGCCACGTGAAGCGCCGCTCCTCGTCGCCCTCGCCCGCCGCCTCTTCCGAGTCTTCAGCTCCGACCACTCCTCCGGGCACTCCACCCCCTGCGCACGCGCAACCGCTCACACTCAGTTACACCACATTCCCAATGGAACACAACAACAACAACAACAACAATAGTAATAATAATAATAGTAATAATAATAATAGTAATAATAATAATAGTAATAATAATAATAATAGTAATAATAATAATAATAGTAATGGTAATAATAATGTTTGTTTATTTGGCTTTATTGGGACGGTAGTCCGACTTCGTCGGCCAGCTACCGGTGTCCCCATGCCTGGGCCTACTTAAATTCCCATGCTTGGGAGTAAGAGAATACGACATGAGGCCATCATGACGTATTCTCTTCACCGTTACCAGCAAGATCCGCCTGCTTGAGCTTTTCTTCGTCACACAGAGACAGAAACTGGGACGGTTTTAAAGGAAAGCTAGAATGCTGACTATGAGCCATCCCAGAGGCCATTGACATTATAATAAAATAATAATAATAACAATAATAATAATAGTCTCACTTGAAGGTCATGAGCTGGAGGGAGAATGGGACATAGTCATCCAATCGGGCACTACAATTCCAAAATCTTAAACCGGGAGCGGTGGCTTAGTGCATCAGCTGATGTCACTGCAGCGCCTCTGATTGGAAAGTCCTAGGTTCGAGTCTGACGGCGACAGGATTTTCGAGTTTGCTATTCAACTAGGTCGAATTCAATCGCTGTCTGGAGGAGAATTCTAGCGGCGGCTTCTCTGATCGGTAGTTTGCTGCGGTTTCTCCGATCAACATCAGGCGAATGCCGGAGCAGTACCTTAACAAACGGGCCACGGACCGAGCGCGATCTTTCCTTCCTCTCCCTTGTCCTATTCTCACCCCTTACACACACATCTACGTAAGTAGGGTACGAAGCTCTCGGTTAGGTGACAATGTTTTTCACTTCGTCCAGCTCGTGACCATGAAGTGCCACTATGTTTAAATCGGAGTATAGGGTCGGATTAATCCGACTTTTCCGAGCTAATTGTGTTCTCAGCCCTGTGTCCTGATTTTATTTATTATCCACAGCTGGGGTAAGGAGAACTATGTGGTGAGCATTACCATCACCATATCTAGCATACTTGGCCTGCCTGAGCTATCCTGTTATACAACTATAGAAACGGGAACAAGATAAGAAACGTGTAAGAAAGTCACAGCTATACTGCGGTTTTTACAGAGTTGCCTCTCAATTCGACTCAAGGCCCGTTACCACGGTGACATTATGGTACCGTTTACAGCGTCTTTCTCCGTCATGCCGCTAGGTGTCGCATATTCGCGACCGTATCAAGCAGTGCTGCTGATGAAGCGATTCTAACGACACGACCGAGAAAGATGCGAAAAACCGCGCCATAATGCCACCGTGGTGAAGGGCCTTGAGTGGAATTGAAGGCAGCTCTGTAAAAACCGCAGTATACACAGACAGGCAGGTCGATGACGGCTGCCACTCCACGCAACATTCAGCAAGTCGATACCATTATTCGTGGTGACCGCTGGGTGTTTGCAGATGAAGTGAGGGAGATAATGCGACAAAATTCGTCTGTCGCAGTTCATCTTCTGCATTAAAGAATTCAACCAAACTACGCTGTCTTCTCACGAAGATCGATGTCGGCCATTTTTCAAATGACTAATATGCTGCCACGAATTAGTGGTGTGAAGTGTTCTGTTAGTGAACTGAAGTATGTAGAAAAGCTGAGATGAAATGCACAAGCGAGAAGACGAATTAGGTCCGCTAAATTTTGAAGTAACTGATATTGGGAGGTATTAATAGTTTGAGTCGTAGCATAAACGAGGTCGTGGCGTTATAAAATATAAGGTGAAGGTGTTAATTAAGTAGAATTGGAATATATTCGCTGAAATTTGCAACCGTAAATTGGGCACGAAATTTATATAATTTTGAAAAATCGTTAGAAGAGCGGCCAGAAATTCAAAATGAGGTATCACGAAAAACATCTTTGTTATCTGCTCTGGTGATGTGGCGATTGGGGAAGAGGTTAACCCTCCGTTGGGAACGTGGACTACAGGTGTAGCCCAGATACATGTCGCATCTTGCCTACCTGTTGTAAAAGAGAAAGGCACATTCAGCGCTTAGAAGCTACCTGTAATGGGGTCTTCTTTAGGTCAGTACACCTGTAATTACTCTGTGGGGCGCGAGGATTTTAATTTATACATGGGGATTCGCATACCTCGATGGTGGCAAGGGATTGTACCAGAGCCGACGAGAGATTATTTGTTTCTCAATCCGATATAAATTTAAACTTGTTGGTAGAAACCCAAATTAGAATCGTAATAGCGTTGATTGTCAGCAGCTAAGAGTTCATAAAAATTGTATAGACGAGAGGTGGAAAAGTTACTTTGATATTTCCAATCTGAAAACTGAAGGAAATTTTTAGTATCAGTTATTTCAATAAAAATTTGATATATTTTACCACTACAATTGATATGATAAAAACCACCAGTTTTACTCGAGGATTATAACAATATCGTGAATTTAGCGTAGTCTTGTTTCCGTTACCGGCAACATTTAGTTGCTACGTCAGAAGAAATGTGAGCCCCAAAACAGAACGAAAACATGTCATTTTTAGTTGCAAATTATTATAATAACAATACAAATATAAACAAGTATAATATTTTACCACTACAATTGACATGATATTCCACCAATTTTACATGAGGTTTATAACAATATCGTGAATTTAGCACAGTCTTGTTGCCGTTACCGCCGCGAAACGACATTTAGTTGCTACGCCAGGAGCGATGGGAGCCCCGAAACAGAACGAAAACACGTCAGTCACAAGTGCGACATCTGTTCCGGGGCATGGGAGATCATGCGGTAACTGCGCAAACACGGTAAATCCGTAAAGAGATGCGGTAGAGCTCTCGAGCGAGACAAAAACAAGACCTGGAGCGGGAAGCAACTAACTGGAAACTATCGGTTTACCTTTCCTGGCATCTGCCGTTATGCTGCGGAAGAGCGTAACATCCAATGATTTTCAATTCCGCGTATTAACGTAGAAGTAACAACGCAAACATTTTTCTCTTCACTATCTAACGAACCAAAATATACGAAACTATCCAAAAGTGCTGTCCGAATAGTAACAGATGAAAGGGGTTTATTTTTTTTATTTATTTGCGTCAAAAAAAACAGTTAAAAACTGCGTATGACGTGCTATAGGGAAAAGTGAATTGTGTGCACATTTTCAAAATTCTGCGATCTCTACACCAAGTCATATACTACTTAAATTTTGAATTTTTGAAAGGGAGAAAAAACAAAAAACTCCCATGTAATAAAACCTATTTTCAAGGATAAACAAGCAATAAATTTTGAATTTTGAAAGGAGAAAAAAACAAAAACTCCCATGTAATAAAATCCATTTTCGAAGAAAATAAGCAATAAATTTTGGCTCTTATTACTTCCTGCCGCGACAACATGGAAACGATAATTTGAATAATTGTATTTCCCACTGAATTCTAGAAGACGTGCACAGAAATGAAGTTACATTTATGTCCAGAAGCAAAACAAGGGGCCATCTCAGCATTTGCTCAATGGATCAGGAAACTGGACGAAAAACCTGATCGAGATGGGGTCATTGACCCGGAAGCTGTAGTACAATAGTTGTTACAGGTTGTTTATACTCATTTATACAGTCCAAATGGTAAATAATGCATTATGTATCATTGTTAAAATTAATGTTCCTTTTCTTGTGATGCTCAGTATAGTCTCTAATTGTATAGAAACAGTTATGCAGCAGAAACGATTTCACTTGGGATTTAAACTTTTCTATTGAATTTAATCGTTTAATCGTTTAATGGTTTAATCGTTTAAATCGGGGTTTATTCTAACGGTACTTTCCCTTCATTTAATGCTGTTTCTCAAACGTAATGCAGGCGGCGAAGTGCTTGCATTGCGTCTTATGTTAGACCTTTCTGTTCATATATGAAGTAACGAATTATGGTTGCTTGAATGGATGAGATAAGCAGTGGTTTCTTTTTGCCTATGACGTCGCAATTTGTTGGTGAGATAGTTCATGAGGAATGGGAGATTCGATCCCGAAACGTCATCACAGCTCAAAACTCAACGACTTTTTAAGCTGACCTAATGTTCATAGATGTTATACAAATTGAATTATGCGCGTTATGTCGACATCTAGACATACTAATAATTTTCATAGGATAGTAAAGGTTTGATTCTTTAATATTGAATAATTAATAGTGAATCATTATTTTTCTAGATATTGGATATGTGACAATGAGGAAGGGAATTGAAAATTGTTGATTGGTCTTAGTTTCTGCTGAGCTGGAGGTCATGTTTTACGGAAGGAACCGTAAGTATTAAAAACTTGTGGAAAGTTATTCGAAGTCAGAATTTGCCTAATTTTGGATGTTAAGAGTGACCATCAAAAGTTTATATTAACATTTTTGAGAATGAATAAAAATTAATAACTGGGATACTGAACTCCACTTGTATTATTGAAGACTCTCCTCATACATTGAATCGAATAAAATAAATTGTGTTTGTTGCTTGAAAATACTGTGTTATTTAATTTATTGAAGAAAGATCTTCACGATACTTTTTGGCTGAGGAATCCTCTACAATTGAAGAGATATGTTGTCTGTTAGGTAGTGCAGACTTTGAATAAAGATCTAAAAGATGTACAAGCGTAAAGACAGAAGGAGTTTTTTACTTTGACAGAGATGTGAAATGGCTTTTCACGTTGGCGAGGCACTGTCCACAGATGGTGGCGTGACAAGCTTGCGATATCCCGGAGACCTCACGTGGGGCGCAAACGTCACATGGGGTAGCGCTTAACTCGTAGGATGTCGACAGAGCTGGCGGTGTGGGGAATCGACTATTCGAGCTTGCGACATACGCAGAACAATGGTACGACTTCCATTGATTTGTTGCTTACGTAATATTTTAGTTATGAGTATTCAAAAGGGTTTTCTCGGTATTGGAAGCCGTGAAACTGTGATCGTAATAATGTTGAAACACTAAAAAGTTTCTCAATCTCATGAAGCGTAGATATTTTGTAAATATTTGTAAAATTATTTCCATTCGTAGATACTTCAAGAGAAAACTGCTCAGGATCAACCTCGATTATTACAAATTCTTTTGTAAGCCGTAAATGTGAATTATGGGACTCAATGGGATGGGATGAACATACTTTAAAAGGCAAATTGTGTCCAGTTCAATCATGTTCAATACAATAACCTATCGAATCCACATGAAACGCTCAAACTTGGTGACTTCGGCTATCTTATTCGAACTTTCTTAAATTATAAATAGTGGTGGTACACAATAGCCCAGATTTTCTCGTACTAGTTAGTTTTCTAATTTCTTTCGTCTGGGCTAACATTTTGGTCTTGATACATCCTCTAGGCAACTGCCATCTATCGGAACATGAAAAAGCTTTTTTTTTTTAAAAATTTCTCAATTTTTCGGTTTCGTAATGATAGAATTGAAAAATTACTTTAAAAATATTATAACATAATGCTCGGAAATTTTTGTGAAATTTGGTTTAAAAAATTTATTTGAAGTCTTTTTTTACTGAAACTTTCGAGTTTTCGAAAACTTAATTTAAAATCATTTGAAGCTTCCACCAGGATATGCAATAATATAATATAAGATCGAATTCCCTAGCTCGTTTGCCATTCGAATTACATTTTATTTTTACTGGTACGTTATTGCATGTTATTGTATCCGATACAGAGTTCGATATATACTACATAACTTACCTGGATTGAGAAAATCATGGTTACGAGGGAATATGAAAACAGTTGATGATGATACTTTCTCTTAGAGAAATTAAGAGAGGGAATTATGGGAGGGAAATTTGAATAGAAAAACCGAGTCAAGATAACGACCAGTTAGTTAGTAAATAAGTAAATCTGAATCAATAAAATATCGTAAAAAAATAAAATCATGTATGTACTAAGGGTGTTAACAGGTGAATGAAAGATGAGCCTCGGTACAAAGGTCCTCGGCCTTTTCGAGTTCGCTCGATCATTAAAACCCTTATAACGCCCTTGGCGCATAAATAAATATTATTGCACAGTAGGCTGCGCCCTGATGAAAAAAAAATCAAATGCCCACCTGCACTGCTGCACTGGATGAAGAGTATTCATGGGTGGAATCTGCCTCTGACGCGAACGTCGTCTGCGCCAGGGCGACTGGCAACGTCATCACCATCACCATCACCATCACCTCATGGCCGTCACCAGCGGCAGCGACAGCGTCACTGCAACAGGACGAATGGATTCAACTGCCATTCAATACTGGCAAACTTGGGCCTACGGATTTGTTTATTAGCCAACTACTTAGGGCCCAGAACTCGGAGGCGTATTCCGACCAAAAGACAATGTATTTTTGGCTTTAGTCTCTTGTGACGTCTTTGTCACATCGAATTTTTAGCCGCTGCCTCCGGCGGACATTAGCTACACGGAGTACGATTTAAGCGAAATACATAGCTGCACGTTGGTAATTCCAGCTGTAGCCCGGAAGTCCATACTGAACGTAATCTGGCGACACCGTCCCCACACTCCATCTAATTAGTACACATGTGGATTGACACGAGTGGATTGATTTATCAGTCATTAATTCTCCACAGGCATTACAACTGTTGTGTTCAATATTATTCATTTTATATTTTTGTTGGCCGTTGTCTGATGTATTCCCATAAATTACGAAAATTATATTAATTAAAAAATGTTTTTAAATACTTCATAAGTGTGTATTCACATAAATATTATACTTTTTTTTATTTTCGGCATCTTATGTTTTAAGACAATCAGTGGAAATGATTAATACGTAACCAGTGAATTGTATTTCATATAATTTTAATTATTGAAATAACTTGTTATATATTGCAAGTTGTATATTAAAACAAAAGATATTGAAAATAACAGAATTTATTAACAGACAAACATCATAACTAGTACAAAATATAATCCTTCTTTTGTACACGAGAACTGTAAAAGACCCTTTTCTTTGGAAGAAATCGTTCATAAAATTGCAATTTATGGCAGAGATTGTAATATTTTAGATGTTTATTGCACGAATCATCGCCTTGCCACACATTAAGCCAATCGCCAGCCATTCACCAGCAGCGAGCGAATCGTGGAGCGATGGCGATAAATTGTACATAGCCGATCACCGTTTTATCACACAATTCTCAAAATACGCGTGACGTCATAATAAAGATGTTCCCAAATTAATTTTCATTCACGTACAACATAATATTATTGTACATTTTTTACAATGTTACTCGTATTGTAACGTATGCAAGCATTTTATAATTTTGCTTAGTTGCTTTCATATAAATTTGAAAACTCGCTCCTGACATCGCCCGTTTTCAAAGCATGTGCTTCTGCAGTAAAGTTAACATTATAAAGTAATATACTATTATAAGTGTCGAAAAGACAGTAAAATCGCATCCTATGTTGTTTCAGTAGTATACATACCTTTTGCGTCTCTCACACGCAACCATTCTTTATAAATGCGGTTTAAAGATAGATAATTTCACGGAGATGTGATGAATTGCACTTTGACTTTAAAAACAAGAAGGATTTGTTTGAAAAACGTTACTAAATATTCATGTTAAATGCGGCCCTCAACAATCTATATCGTTAAATAACTCATAAACAAAGCGTTTTAAGGCCTTAAAAAGTAAAATTTTGAGGCCAAAGTTCTCTAAGAAACGTTTCTCACATTGTAATTTACAGGATGAGATTTTCCTGAACATTCTTTTACATTTTTGCTGGTTCGACGCTTCTCGATTCTCTCCCACCTGTTCAGAGCTTGTAGAATCTGAAACTATATGTGAAATTAACGTCATATCTTATATAAAGAATGCACCTATGTGTTTACGTGAAGTGGAAAGGTCGTTTTCAAGATTCAAAATTGTTTTGAGTGACAGGAAACAGTTTTTTTCAGCACATCTTGAACAGTATTTAGTAACACACTGCCATTTCAGTATGTAGTACTTTTCAATGTGTTTGGCACTTTCGGCTTGGTTTTGGCAGATACATATACTACTTAATATTAAAATAACTTTGCTTGAACGAGTTGACATCTACATGAACATATGAACAATTAATTATTTACGAAGGTTGACGTGTACATCACATTTGATTCATCACTTTCTTGTAATTTGTTACCATAATAAAATGTAAAATTAGGAAAAATATCAATGATGATTATTTTTTATTTATAAATAAGTGCTTTTTCTGAGTTAAAATGCACATTTACATGCTTTTTTTGAGAATTTTTAGCGCCTTTCTGCCTGCCTATTTTTCATTTTATAGTGCATATCGATCTGCCCTCTAGTGATTAGTCTTCTTAGTATTGTAATTGTTTATACGTGGAGAGGCAGTGTTTCTTGCCCACTGAATGGTGAGATCCAGTGCCGACTTACACGACGGCTTGCGGAGAAATAACCTTCTCCAGTAGACACTCTTCCAGTCAGGACAAGTTTTAAGTTCCCGATAGTCTTCCGTGTGTGGAGAATAGATAAGGAAGGTATAAGATTTAAAGACCTCGCGCGGTCCGACACTCATTTGTTAGGTACTTCAAGGTCAGTGAAATAGTAATGCCTCCTCCTTTTTTCTACTTAAATAAAATTAATTAAATGGAAAAAGTTTAATGCTATGCCTAAAACCTTCTTCTACAATCCACCGCCGTAATAACTTTCTGCGTGAACATGTGGCAGCACAGCACTCGTTGGCGAAATGGCCGATCGATGTTCGTAAGAAACAGCGACGTTTGATTGAATTCTTGAAAAGAGGAAGTGAAATGCCCATGCGCATACAGGAAAGACTGAGAAATGTGAACGGATATGCACCAGTGGAGGTTAACCCTGTTAGACGATGGGTTCGTTGCTGTAACAAAGCTGAAGGGCAATCACGGTTGGCTGAAGAAAAGCATTGCGGCAGGTCGGTGACTACAACCACTCCACGCAACATTCAGCAAGTTGATGACATCAGTCATGGTGACAACTGATTGAGTGCAGATGAAGTGAGGGAGATAATGCGACATATAATTAATCTCAAAATTCATCTGTCTGACAGTGCTGATGAATTTTGAGATGATTTGTGTCGCATTATCTCCCTTATGCAATGCCGGCCATTTGCAAACGACTGCTGTGCTGCCGCATGTTGACGAAGAAACTAACTGCATTGGATTGCAGAAGGTTTAAGAAGTGGCAAAATTCAAATGTTGACTTAAATTATTTTATTTAAGTAGAAAACATACGAGGCATTACTTTCTGATTGACCTTCATACTTCCACGTGATATTGATCGGAGAAACAGAAAACTAATCATCAGAATGGCCGGTTGCTACAATTCTCCTCCAGGCAGCGGCTGAATTCAAGCTATCTAGTTAGGGTCGAATATTTGCGACCGTCGGGACTCGAACTTTAGAACGGTCAGAGTCGCTGCAGAGACGATGCCAGTTCTGACTCAGAGCTGAACTCAACCGGTCTTTTTCTTAATCGAGATTGCACTGAAGAAAATTATGGGTGCTCTTGAGAACGTACTAATTGAACTGATAAATCCTAACCCGCTTTCAACGCGCTCAGAATAGGCAAGCAGGTCAAACCAGCTCCAAATGAATTCTGCATTGAAGAAGCTGAAGATGCAGGACACGAGAAATAACAAAGCACTTGTATAGAAGAGACATGAAATAATAGTAATATCAGTTTTCCGAAAAAAATAGAAAAGCATTTCCATACATTTTGACAATTCATGCGTAAATAGATTGGTCGGGATTTACCTATTTCGTTGCAGTGCCTATCTATTCTCTGAAAACGTATGTTACGTTCTTTTTTAAATTAATGCTGTTTTTTTTTAATTACCGAAAAGGAATCCTCAATATGTCGACTGCATTCCGGCATCAGGCACTAATCTCAATGAAAAGAAACCGTGCCGATTATCGCACAAATATGACGCGGATATTTGAAATCACATAGAAACCTCAGAATATCAGTGGGTTGCACAGTTCGCGGGTAACAATGTCATGTCCAATACCTTAGATTAGGAAATCACTGGAAGTTTTTCCAGTAGACTTCAGAAAGAAATGTTAGAGTTGAAATTGCTAAATCCACACCCAGCCATTCTTTTATCATATGTACAATTATGGTCTTAAAAATGTGCACATCCTACCAAAATATTATATAATGTATGGTATAATATATTCTGATTAACAAAACATTACGAAACAAAGTAAGAAAGGTTACAGTCTTAAAATTTTATATAATTATGACAGTTCCCAGATGGAAGTGAAAATATGCACCCGCAATAAAAAAGTTCGAATACATTTTAGGTTGCTGAAGTGCACATTCTAAGAGGAGTGAAACGTTGCAGGAGAAAAGATAAAATACAAAAAAAATCATAAGGTAATAATTAAATATTTTATCTCTTTACGATGAAGTAGAACAATCCACTGGCGAGGGCATGTCCTTAGGATGAAAGACAACCGCTGTTCAAAAGGTATTAAGACATAATGTATTACCAGTGGAAGAAGAAATGTCGACAAATCTAGAAACCGGTGGATACTACGAATAGGCCGAAACAAGCAAATTCCAGAAGCAATACTATTTTATTTAGAATACTCGTTGAAGCTTTAAGACCTTTTATTCTACAATATTTTCTTCTCCAGAAACATCTAAGTCAAACTATAATTATAAAAGGAAGAAAACATTTTTTCACAAAATAATTTCGTCTTTCAATCGAAACTAGTTTTAAGTTAGTTAACTGGTGTGAGCAAATAATACTGGTCAAATATAGTTTTTCCTGTCATAAAGGGGTAATTCTGCTAGATTGACTTAGTAAGAATTAGAATTTATAAAATGGATTTGTTAAAATTCTAGGTTTCTTACTGATTTCGGATATCTATTCATACAAACAAAAGGCAACATCATGTGTCTGTCAAAGACGTGTGTGTACTGTTCGACCTACGTAATGCCTATGAGCGTATTGCATCATATCAGTCACAGGATAACATCTGCATTGATGCTTGAAATTTAATGCGTGTTCAAGAGTTGGAGGATCATGAGTAAGCGAGTGCGAAGGTCAACGTATGTAAACACTGATGTAGATATGCAAAGGCTGACACTAATAACAGGAAAGGAAACAGGTTTCAAAATATCATAATTGTAAAATTCAATTTTCTACGAACGCGAATTTTTGGTTCTTTGGAATATATATGTCTTTCTGTTACGAATTATCAATGGTATTTGCAGTATTAGAAACTGTCCATTGCTGGCGCTGACATCTCTGTGTTAGAACACTTAAGGTCTCAAAAATTATGATGGAAATGCAGTTTTCAGAATTTTGAAACTGTCTTGAAGTTAACAGCATGGGCCAAATAAAACAATAGGAAAGCGTTACGCACCAACAGTGAGCAAAGGTAAGAATATTTTTAAAGTTTTATTAAAATGTATGGGCTACTTTATTTTAAATTCTGTACGTGAAACCAATGGGCGATTAGGATATATCTTTCCAAATATATTCTTTGCGCAAAAATGGCCAATTTTCATTTTTTTATTACTTTACTTCCAAACCTCAGATTTTGCTCCAGTGGTGGCCACCTGAACAATGGAAAAGTTTGGTAATCTTTAAAAGCTCTACTTAGATTGGTTGGTTGTTAGTGAATCCGGGCGCGTCAACTACTGAGATCATTAGTCCCGTGACTTGCATGTTTTTCCTCGGGTGAATAGTGAGACCTACCGACAGCTAGCGGGCTTTCCCCAACCAGATATCTCCCACCAGCGGGACATCACCCCAGGCGGGACAATCACTAAGCCCCCAACCGGTCTCCCGAAATGTGGGATAGTATAGCGCATATTAGTGTGAGTGGGTGTAAGGGCCGAGGATACGACAAGGAAGAGGTAGAAAAGATTTTGCGCAATCCGTGGCTCGTTTGTTAGGGTACTGCTCCGACATTCGCCTAGTTTTGATCGGAGAAACCATAGAAAACTACCGATCAGAGCAGCCGGCGGCTAGAATTCTCCCCCAGACAGGGACTAAATTCGATCTAGCTGACAAGCTAGCGCTGAAAATCTCGCCACTGACGGGATTTGAACCTAGGACCTCCCGGTCAGACGCACTGCAGTGACATCAGTTGATTCACTGAATCACCTCTCCCGGTCAGTACTTAGAGATGAGTCTAAATTATATTCCCTGATTTTTTTGAAGCACTTGGTTGTACCAAAAAATTATCTGTTCATACTACATTATTACAATACTAACATTAATAAGATGGTTCTTCTTTATACGTTAAAGAAGGGAAAATACATAAATTATTATTGTTCTATAGTCATCAGTTCATATTCTTAGAGTTTGAAGCAAGTTGTCAGTCTCTAATTCTTATTTCTCAATTTTTTAAATTATTTTTTTTAAATGACCTCTTTAAAATTTTTACCCTAAATTTTTCACATTGAATATTAATTATTGCAAAAGTGGTTAACTCTGTTCCTGAAATGCATAGCTTCAGCATTGTATCAGTGTGTTACAGTATTAAATCCATAATGCCGTATCTACCTTTAGTTGTCCAAAATGAAAAAAATGTTATTTTGGTAACTGTAAAGGCTATACTGAAAACACGAAACAGCGGTTATTTGACGGATGTTAATTTTAGATGATACCAGTTTAATTTATAGTAATGCATATTATGCATTTATTGGACACACACTTAGAAATAAATTTCTCTAAAACTTTTTTTAAGCAACTAAAAGGCGTTGTGGGTTCTTTACTACGGCACCGACAGATGTGATCAATAGCTCATTCGATTCCTCACCACAAGGCAAATCAATTGGCAAAAATTCAGCCATTTCCGTCTTGGACAGTCCGCAAGCATTCTAGAAAATAACTTTTTTCAGTGCACCTGCAAGTAAATCTATGATACTCTTTGAATTATTAGATTCTGTTTTTGGCATTCACAGTATCGTAGGGTTTGACTCATCAGATTATTGGTAATTAAATCAAATTTGGAAATGAAACAAACATTTAAATAAATATTTTAATTGGTATTTTAATTGGTATTTTTATGTACCTTTCGTAACTGTAATATGTTTAAAATTTATTTTTATTCTGAATTTTTAAAGCACAAATAAAACTCTTTTAACATGAAAATACCCGCTGGAGACCCTAATTTAAACTAGTATAATATAACACACCGCTAAATGTTTTATTTAATCCCAAACATTTGGTCTAAAGCAAAATTATTAAATCGGATGTGAATTTGAATATAAAAAATGGATAAAGAAATACCTTCGCCCTAGAGAGCAAATGGATTGTGGTCTATATGACCTGAGAGTAATTTTATGACCCAAACCGTTGCATTAGCGCTATACTGTATTTCAGAATAATTTACTTATGAATTGCCTACTTAATATTTTACTGTCTGTTAATGGCAAACATTTGCTAATCTCTCTTATGAATTTGGCACTGATCTAATCGCAAACTCCCAAAATACTTTTCTGACCTTCATGTCTGCTGAAGTGTGCCATAAATAGCCAGGAAGGATAGGAAGAAAGATCTGCGTTAAGATAAAACAGGACCAAGGACATACAAAGTCAAGGAAAGCATAACTGAGTTCAGAAATGAAAAGTAACTTTTTGTCCATCTGCAACTCGTTCCGAACACACTCTACACATTTCTTATAATCTTAAATTAGATTACTGTTTTTCGACAATGCAAAACCGAACCATCTTCTTCTCACTTGTTATTCATCTTCATTTTGTCTGTATTCTGTGCACATAGCAGCTTTCTACGCCTCTTATTTTACATATTTTACGTTAGGATGCCGGCCACGAAAACAGAGGCTTCCTGTTTTTTAAGTTCTTTCATACTCCCTTAAGAATTACGAGTATTGCTACTGCGAATTCGTTTGTAAAAGCAACCTCCCTTCCTGTGCTCGAAAGAAAACAAACAAGTGAATAAATAATTTGGGAACCGAAAAGTTTTCAAACATATTTATTCAGATTATAGAGAAACCTTAAAGTTAAATATTGCTTCCGTAGGAAGTTCTAATGCTCACTTACGCGAAGACAAGTGCAAGTAAAAAAGAAACGCAAAACGAATATGATTTAAAATGAAAAGTTACGTCACAAGAAAAATTTGCATCTCATTTGACAGTATTTGACATGTTTTATTTGACAGTCCTATTATTAAAAAAAAAGAATACGTATAACAATCAATCTGAAGTGTACATACTTGATACGTTTCTATTTCGAATACCTTCCCCGTCACTAATTGCAGAACATTTCAGTACTTTGGTGTGAAAATTCAGCACAGGTTATGCAGTATTTTCTACATCTCATGAAAGACAATTTTGGCTCTAGCACCAAAATGTACTAGCTCTCTAGATCAGGGGTTCCCAACGATGTTTGTATCGACCTTCTAGGGGATTTTAAAGAGGGTCAGTGGTGATCAAGAAGTCGATGGGAGTTCGAGAGCCGAATATGCACCGGTGACTGATCGGTATCAACTAGAGCAAGTTCAAATTATTTGCAAAAATATTATTGATATGATAATTCTTTGTTTTCTGATATTTTTTCTATTACAAATTTTCATGTAATAATACAATTAAAACAGTTTTGAATTTTACACCATTAAAATAAATTAAATTCGATTTTTTGTGAAATGAAAACTTCTAATTTTTCTATTTATGAAAACTTGTTTATATTTGTAAAACTAATATAAATAATAGTACAAAAATAATTAAACAAATACAATATCTTTTGAAAACTTTTGTTATTCTTCTTCATGGTTTTAGTAATTATTATTTGTAGGAAGAGGATTTTTATGCCCTAAAATTTTTTGAAATATGCTTTTAGAAATATGCATTTATGTTCTAATAATTCTAAAATATACATTTTAATATGCAATTCAAATTAACAAAATTCCATTTCATGTACAAACTTTTCTTGAATAATTCAGGAAAGGCATGTTTGGAATGAAAAGGTATACTTTTGTGCAAAGATAATGTAACCTAGCGTACTTCGCCGGAGAAATAATTGAAGGAAAGATGCATCTTAGTGAAGTACATTGTAAGTTTTCATTTTTTCTGTCGGGTTTTACAAATATATCAAGAAATATCCTACATGTGTGCAAGAATTTGATCATCTACTTATAGAAAAGAAAAAACAAACTTGAAAGATCTTTCTAATCAATGAACGCTCACAAATAAATACTTTCTATGAAAATATGATACGTTTTACAGATAATCTTTATTCAAGGAAATATGCAAAATATGCTTCTATAATTACAAGAAATATTCACCAACAGGAAAAATCGGCCAAATATGTACTAACATATTGGCCTACATAGCATTTAGTTCTAACCAAACTCACGAAATTTGTTTAGCTATGCCTGAAGTAATGGAAAAAAATGCCATTAGTATTAATTACGTGGTATTAATTGTGTTATGAATATGGGGTATACTGAATATTATATAGAAAACGTTGGTTTAACGATTATTTTAAAAGTGGTCGATGAAAGAAAAAGGTTGGGAATCCCTGCTTTGGATAAATGAACGATAAATTAACATGGACCTATGAATGTTACTTCATTCACCTATCTTATCTACCTATCCTATGGGAAATTATAAGGGCTACCCCATTTCGCATCATATGAACTATCGAAGGTTAAGATATCGATTTCATGAAATGCTCCCGTCCATCACGGCCCAAATCCCTCATCATAAAGTATTCTGTATCGTGAACACATTTCCCACAGACTCAAAAGAGGAGGAGAGATTCATTGAGGATGAAAAGAATGGTATGCATACTACAGCTCTATTTTTGAGAAAGACTTTCAATTCAGATCAGAATCCCGGAAGTATATCGTTAGGTCCTCTGTCACTAGAATTAAATTTATTGATATTTCGAAGCAAACCCAGAAAGTAAGTTTCCCTAGGTCGTCAACAAAAAGCAAATGAATTTAATGGAAAAAAATACTGTAGCGGATAGAGCACATGTTACACTATTTTTCCACATAAACCACAAGAACTGAGACCTGTCGTAGTGTGGGATCAACATTCAAATTTTGTATACCTGCGCCGAAGAAGTCTGCCGACTGGGATAAGTATCAGTGTTTGACAGTTACTGGCAACTCTGCATCTCTGCGATATTCGCAATGCTGACCAAACAGGATTTTCGTGAGGTTCGTGGAGGTAGCACAGCAGTTTTCAAATATTCTAGAAATTAATATTTAAAAAATATGCTTTTTTTGCTAATATATTACGCAAAAATTTGACGCTGTTCATTTAATACTCTAATTCAATTCTAACTTATATCAAGTTAGCCGAACAATTACAAGAAACCAGGATATACGAAGAAAAAAAGTAACTACATAAGAAATTGTCACTTTTCTGGTGCTAATTAGAACCAAAAAATAAGTAATGTTGCTTTTCAACTAATACCGGAAATGCAATTTTCCGCTAACTTTTCCGACGATGTCAAGGAAACCAAGATTTTATGAGGTAAATAAAAAATAATTATATTACTTAACTGTACTGCTAGTATTTGTACATGTGATTTTGTTTTGTAAGATAATGATAATTAAAATAAGTTATATTAAAACATTTTCATGAATACGCTGTTCATGTTTTTAACGCAGGCTAATCGACTTTGTCATTAATAAATACATTTACATGGAAAACAATTTCCGATTCAAATTGCCTATACTATGACAATCAATAAATCACAAGGTAAAACATTGCCATGAGTAGAGAAGTAGTTCCCCGAGCCTGTACTTTCCTTTACGTATGTTTCTCAACTGTAAACAGCTTTTCTAATCTTTTTGTGACCATCAAGCGAAAAGCAAACTGCAAAGGGAAATTATACAATTACTTCAAATTTTGTTTTAAGAAAGTATTTTGATAACGTATTTTGTTCCAAGAGAATCTATCAATAATACTGAATACACCTTAATTGCATTTTTTTCCAATATAAATTTCATTTTAAGTACATTTCGTAAGTGCATTGAAAGTACCTTTGTGCATATTTTAAACAAATGAACACATTTCGTTACCGTATTTCCTCCTTACTATGAAAATGGAAGGATAAGGAAGTGGATGGGGTTTATCATGCGAGTGTTCTCGCTCGGGTACCCTAGTTGTTGTTATTATTGTTATTATTATTATTATTATCAATATTATTATTATTAAAAATATCTATTATTATTATTATCATTATTATTATTATTATTATTATCATTATTATTATTATTATTATTATTATTATTATTATTATTATTTCAAAAATGTTCATGTTAGAAGTTCACGGAATTTGAAATTAGGAATTTACATATCCCTGAGATCCGCAAGGTTGACGTCTGCTTGCCTCTTGAGAGTGCACAGTAGCTCCACAAACAAAAGCGGCATGCCACAATCGAGAGCGGCTTGCGGTGGGCGTTCCGCCGAAAGCCCTTTCGCAACCGCCCCCACCGTCATCGTCAAATGCCTCCTCGCGGGAGCGGAACGTAAACAATTGCTCTGCCCCTCCCCCTCCACTCTCGCCACATGCCTCCCCTCCCCCTCCTTACCCACGACCCGTTTGTACCAATGACCTTCCTCCCGCAGTCGGCGCATTCACTGCTGCAGCTTGGAGGCTCTGATGCAGACGAAGCTGTCCTGCAGGGCGACTCAGTCGCGAAGGACATTCGAATGTATGGGGGAATTTGCGCCAGAGTTCATAAATATTCGAGATAGTAAAATATAGTAAAAAGGTGTGAAAAAATAGAAATAAAGGGATGTTGTAACGAGAAAACTTGTGTCCCTTCTCTTTGCAACTGATCGGAATCACAAAATGTCATTTCAGTATTATAATAAAATGAACTATAAATGGAGGAAACAAAATAATTTGCCTACTACAGTAGTATATGTTTTCTGGGTTTCAACGTGATTTTTAATACACTTTTAGTTTCTACCAAACTGTCTTCAAATGAGGCACTCTTGTGTTTTCTGAGTGAATATTTCCTGTTTTCGTACACTACTATGATCCTCAGTCCCGTGAGTGTAGTGAATGATCTAGACGGGATTGTAGGCTGGGTTCCTCCCTCACTGGAACGCCAGAAACGTGTGCCGACTTCTGTGGGTCTCCAGGATTTTCCCCAGCAGGTATCTGCCTCAACGGGGCAACGCCCCAGCCAGAATAAACTTTCCCAAGGCCTCGACTGATCCTCCGACCGTCTCCTATACTTCAGTAGAATAATACCTTTTGCGGCACTCACAGGCAACTAATCTTTATAAATGATGTTCATAAAGAAAGATAATTTCATGGAGATGTGACAAATTGCACTTTAACGTTTAAAATGTGAAGGATTTGTTAAAAAAACGCATTTAAATATCCATGTAAAATGCAACCTCAACACTCGGCCGATATATCTGTCTATTCGTTAGTAACTTCCAAGAAAGCGTTTAGGCGTTAAAAACTAAAATTTTGAGGCAGAGGTCTCAAAGAAACCTTCATTACACCGTAATCTACAGGGTAAGATCTTCCTGAACATACTATTACATTTTGGTGGTTCGACGCGTCTCGATTCTACCCCACCTGTTCAGAGCCTGTAGAATGTTATGTAAAATGAAACTAATTAATATATATATATTCTACGCGATTGAATTACACGGGTGTATCTCTCTGCTCAGATACAACATTAATTAAGAATAGTTTATATTGTCATCAATTACAAGAAGACATACAAAACAAGTGACGGAGAATAAGAGGAAAGAAAACGATTTATTACAGATTTAATATGGAAATGGAGGATAGGGAAGAGGGTGGGAGTTTAACATGCGAGAGTTCTCGCACGGGTACGCTAATATTTGCATGATTGATTATTTTGTGTTTCCGGGCGCATCAACTTCTATGGTCTCGTAGGTGTAATACACGTAATATTCAGGATGGTAGCGGAACCCTTCCTGGAACGTGAAATCCAGTGCCTATGCCACCCAACGGACAAGCTCTACGCTCTCGTGTAGTCCCCCGACATGTGTGATATTGATGGTATGTAAGTATAAGTGTGTAAATGGAGAGAAAGGGAAACGGATGGACACTGTCCGAGGTCCATTTGCTATGATATTGCTCCGGCATTCACTTAGTATTGATCGGAAAAACCACGGCAAGCTACCGACCAGGGGAGCTAGAATTCTCCTACAGACAGCGGCTAAATTCGACCTAAGTCCGAAATTTCGCATTTGTCAGGACTCGAGCCCTAGGTCCTTCCAGTAAGAGATAATGCTGCAGCGATAACGGTTGTGATTACTAGCCATTTCAGCCGGTTTTGTGATTGTGACCTGTAATGGTATCCTCTTTCTCCTCATAATACAATTTCCTAAAAAAGGAACCTATCCCCTTTCTACATTGTCATGTTCGTATTTCTTGAATGACCCTTATTTCTTGAAGTTTAATTTTGACTGTTACAATGAATGTACAGATTTAATTATCGGATTTTCTGTTTTGAGAAGTGTTGAATTTTTAATAGTGATTGTGATCAAATATGTTTTATAAATATTGGTGTTTATCTTTCAGAATATGAATAATAGTTTATAATTTTTTTTCGATATTTTGCAGTATATAGAAACATTGCCATTTTCTTGACGCTGTTTCAACGACACTTTTTGTCACACAAATCTGCAAATAATGAAATGAGTCGTGTAAACGTTATCGACATTCTTACAAGGAAATGTAATGTATGGTATTCTGACAATTACTACACGACTGAAGTTTAATTTAAACTAATGCTTTTTGAAGCACGTTTGACAAAAAATGACTTTTCCTGCGTTACAAAACTATTGAATCAGTTATTCAAAATCGGATAAGAGCGATTTTAATCTTTAAATTTGCGGCATTGTACATTTCTTTGAACTACAGAAACGCTTTTTATACATTCAATTTCTACAAGTAACAATCTTCCAAATTAAACATAATAACGAACTATTTCCTTTATATTGTACCCTACTGTGTCTGCTGTCCCCAAAGATGTGTACTGGGTCCAGTGATCCACATAGTGATTATTATGGATTTGCTTATAACCCAAGATCAGTGACGACTACATTTGCTGACGAAACATCAATTCTACCTTCGGACAAGATATAGTACAGGCTTCTAGATTACTTCAGGAACGTCTCAATAAATTAGAAACATGTTTCAATACTTGACAAAGAAGAGTAAATGAAAACAAAACAAGTCATATTACTTTCATCATTAAGAGATTAATTTGTTCCCCAGTGCAAAAGAACACAACTAATAATCCCAGTTAAAATAAAAAGAAGTATGGTTGTTAGGGAGAATCGAAGGATTATGATTAGTCAATAAATTGGTAATTATAAACCATTCATACAGCTTGTGTAGACCTTCATACAAATAATAGCAAGATTTTTTTGGAAAACTCACTGGGAGGTAAAGTTAGGAAGAAGTAGCATAAGCTCTGTGACGCCAGTAGAATCCAATACCCAAATCATCAAGATTTCAGTGTAAAGCATTAAAAACATTGTAAATGCCACTGTATGAAATTCCAACATTAGTAAAATGATTCAATGAACTTTTGTGGCACATGAAATCCAGATGAATATAAATAGTTCACGAGTATTTATAGCAGAAACGTAGCCGAGTAATCTGAGGTGTAATTTGAAACAATGGTAGCGCTTAAACTGCTAGAGACGATATATGGAGCACGTAACTAGAGAGTTTAAGTCAGTGATGCGTGTTAGGCGAAATAACCATAGTGTACGTGTAAACAACTCGTAGACAACGTAAATTGCTTAGACAAAGGTAATCTATGAAGACAACTGTAATTATCTATTTTGTGGGATAGGGGCGAATACGAGAGCCATGCTGACCCCTAAAGCCAATATTTATTTATAATTATACTCAATTTATTCAAAGCAAATACTACATATTCATTGGATCACAACCAAAGGAGTACTGCTGTTAGGAATAAACATTTTTAAAATTTTAAGTTAACATTGTTTAGCTATAAAATATTTATGGGGCGGATTAAAGTCATAACTAGAATTGTCCTCCTCCTCCTCTGTCAAATAGGTACTTATCGGGTCCGCCTCTCTTGTGGGGGGGGGGAGCAAAGAGTGTGGCGACATGATCAGGGATCTGCACAATATATGTGCGCACAGGTTTGGTGTCACTGCACTCGGAGGAAAAGAGCTGAAGAACGGCACAGCGTACAGCAATCGACTGCGCATGCGTCAACTCGTAATCGAGCTCGAAGTGTAGTGGAGCCCGTTAATCCGCCAGATTTAGCGATCGGCTTATATCGTATGCTAATCCACCATTCGGTCATACTAACTCGAATTTATTTCCAACTCTGGCGGCAGTGTGTGCTGTGAACTGTACTTTCCCATGATGCAACATTATGTTAATGGCATCAATGTTTGTGTACGTGTATAAATATATAATAATATTCTTAAATATAGATCAATATTTGGTGAGCATCTATAGTTGAACGAGTGCGAATCGAGAGAATGTGCTATTAGAGGAATTTAGCGTACCCACTGTCGGTTCAGTTCGTCACTTCTTTTTCGACCTAAACGTTTGTGACAATCTCCTTTCTCGATTTCAGCCGCTCTTAATCTCGATGTTGCTGTCGATTGCTCTTCGCTACGCCATGCTTAAACTAGATAATAAATAAGTATCCAGGGACATAACAAATTTGAAAATTATATCATTAAGAAATGGCCATTTCACCAATGCAGACAGACATTTTAGGCAACATTCCAATAAAATGACTTTAATAACTTTAAATCTCATCAGGACCTCTAAATATGTAGCAATAAATCTGTCGGAAGACCAAATGAGCTATTGACATCCTTTCGCGCCTAAAGTCTCCAGAACGAATTTTTAGATCAAGCTAAGCCTCAAAACAATTTTAGAGAATTGTATGAAGATTAAAGGATTCTATTTAGTTTTCAGTATTTCAATCAGTTCGTCAGTTCAGTTGTTCAGTGTGTTCATGTTAGTGTTAGTTGTTAGTTGTTCAGTGTCTCGTTTTAGTTTTCAGTTTTAGTTTTCAGTTGTTCAGTTGTTCAGTTTTCCAGTTTAGTTGTTCAGTTAGTTCAGTTGTTCAGTTGTTAGCTTGTTAGTTGTTCAGTTGTTAGTTGATTAGTTGTTAGTTGTTCAGTTCTAATTAGTTATTGTTCAGTTGTTCAGTTGTTAATGTTGTTTGTTGTTCAGTTGTTCAGTTGTTCAGTTGTTCAGTTGTTCAGTTTTGTTTAGTTGTTTATTGTTTAGTTGTTTAGTTGTTTGAGTTGTTTAGTTGTTTAGTTGTTTAGTTGTTTAGTTGTTTAGTTGTTTAGTTGTTTATTGTTTAGTTGTTTAGTTGTTTATTGTTTAGTTGTTTATTGTTTAGTTGTTTAGTTTGTTTTTAGTTGTTTAGTTGTTTAGTTGTTTAGTTGTTTAGTTGTTTAGTTGTTTATTGTTTATTGTTTAGTTTTTTTATTGTTATTTAATTTGTTGTTTAGTTGTTTATTGTTTGTTGTTTATTTTTAGTTGTTAGTTGTTTAGTTGTCCACTTGTCCAGTTGTCCAGTTGTCTAGTTATTTAAAATAAAAATTATCTGCACCTATTGTGGACCATTTGTTAGACTTAGTTTAGAACGTCGTAATATTCATAAAAAGGCTTAATTTTATCAATTACAAATAAATTGAAAGTAAATTGTAATAATTTTCTTCGTGATAATTTTCATTAATATCGTAACAGAACAGTTATGAAACAAGTAGTTGCAGTAGAAATGATAAAATGGAATTGTACGAGAAATAAATGAAATAACATGGATGAAGGTTAAAGAAATAATTTATACTCATTGTTTTCAAGCTGGCACTTTTATACAATATTCATAAAAATTTTGGAAATAAATTTTGATGAAACGTGGGATTATATTATCCTCAAGTGTTACATACTGCAAAAATGTTAGTTTTCATTCAGTGTTCATTGGGAAATCATCGTCTGTAACGGACATTCATAGGTTATCCTTTTACTTCATAGTAATGAACATACCCTAGACAAAGTGACGAGATGTTAAGGTCAATTAGAGATATCGAAACGATTTGTAACCAACTCACAATACGAAATAAATGTATCCCAAACTTATCACCAACTGTTATTATTCATTGCCATTTAAGGAGCTCCAAGAAATAATAATCAACATATTGTCAGTAAACATAGTTCTATTTAATGAATATTATATGTATTTGGCGTTATTGGGTCGGTAGTCCGACTTCACCGACCAGCTACCTGTGTCCCCCTTGCCTGGGCTTAGTTAAATTCCTATGCTTGGGGGTAAGAGCGACATGAGACGAACATGACGTATTCTCCTCACCTTAACTATCAAGACCCGCCTGCTTGAGCTTTTCTTCGTCACACAGATACAGAAACTGGGACTATTTTAAAGGAAAGCTACAACTCTATTTTTGCCTCGACCGGCAATCAAACTCGGGACTACAGCACGGGAAGCTAGTACGCTGACCATAAGCCATCCCAGAGGGCATGCATATTATAATAAAACAATAATAGATTGTTACTCGTAAGGACAGAGTTCGAAATGAAGAAATATGGAGAAGAATGAATATAATTTGTTCTATTACGAAGACCTTGGAAAATAGAGCACTACATTGGTATGGACATGTTCAGAGAATGTCAGAAAACAGATGGCCACACAAGATCTTAAAATGGCAACCACCTGAGAGGCGAAAAAGAGGAAGACCAGTTTTAGAATGGGAAAAATACATTCAGGAAGCTATGAAGGCTAGAGGCCTCAAACTACGAGATTGGGAGGATCGAGAGTTGTGGAGGGTGAAAACGGGAAGCTCCTAAGGGGAAAATGCCGAAGAAGAAGAAGAAGAAGAAGAAGAAAGAAGAACAATAATAGATAAAATCCCATCCATAAAGGGTTTTGACCGTGTTTCGGTAGCCCTTCCCCACAGTGCGCCCCGCGCCGCAGGGAGGCGCGGTTCGCGCGTCGGGCACTGCACGGCGCGCCGCGCCACGCCGCGCCGCGCCGCCCGGCCGCCCGTCGGCCACTGGCGCGGCGAGCGGGAGCGCCCGCCGGCCGGCGCGCGGGTTCAAGCCCCGACCGCGCCGCAACAGGCATGCAGCACAACACACAATGGCACGCGCAGATCCGCGAATATTGTTTCTTTCGGGAATCTATTATTGCTTTATTGTTTGTCTTAAAAAAAAAATACTTGTTGTTCGGTATTTCTGCCTTTCAAGGGCGTGTATACAAGATTTCAGTAACTGTAGGACGAACCATCCTCATGTCTAAATGTCAAAGTAATAAAATAAACAGGGCTTGGCAAGTTATCGCTTTCCTGTTTGACTAGAACAGAGTTAACTGCCCAGATGATGATTATTGTTTCGTATGGTTCCTTAATAATGACAATCAATTATAACTAGGGGGCGGATTTTGATGACCTAAAACATCGCCAAAAATGATCAATAAAATGCTTTAAAAATGCCCTAAAACTCAAGGAAAATTCTGTAAAACCTTAAAAATTACGTTAAAATCGATGAAATCAGCAAACATTCATTAAAAATGACGGGAAAAGGTAGAAAAATGACTTATTAGTCGAAATCCACAAAAAAATTGTTTTACAGTGTTTGTTATAGGTCCAGTACTGTGTGAGAGTAACCATTGTAAAAATGCTAAACGTTGAGATTAAATTGCAAATTGGGGAAACTTTTCTGCTTCATATTAAGCAACTCGCTTGCTTTGCCGCAGGGATCCGCCATAATCTGTAGGCCAATAATAACTTTATATGAAATGGGGTGAATGAATGTATATTGATGTGCTACAAATCTACAAATGAAGACATCAGTGCCTTTTGAGTATTTGAACCCATGGAATTCCGCATACCGACGACTACCTTCATGCTTATGCAGTTTAAAAAAGAGGATATTTTTACAAATAAAATGATCCTAAAGATAGTTCATAATACAGGCTCTGTATAGAGTAAAATACTTCGTCTTTGGTCACGAAAGTAACACCTCAGCTAAGGAAGAAAGTATGTGAATTGCAGCAGTTTGTGAATTATCAATGAGGCAACCTACTTCATGGTTTAACACATAATAGTTTCGTGTTGTAAAATCAATCACATTAATATTAGTCGTATACCCATACCGACGAGAACAGGAATATATTGATTATAAAAGTAATAATAATAATAATAGTAATAACAATAATAACAATATTAAAGATGTTAAGAAAGCTAAGGAAGAGCTGGAGAATAACAAAAATACAAAGCATTTGACTTGTTAATTTTTTTTTTTATAATTAAGTTACTTAATTCATGTTTCTTATTTGTAAGCCCGCCTACCGGGGTCTTGACGTTTTTAATTTTGTGCACCGACGATATAGATGGTAAGTTATTTCAATTGTATAGTGCGTCTCTGTCATGCAGTGTCCCTTTTTATCCGGGAGCTTTGAGATCCTGGAAGCTGGAAGACACTCTAATGCATTCTCAACCATCTTCAGAGAGCACGAATCCTTCCTTAGCATGAGGATTAATCTCCAATGCAACTCCTACACTCCATCCTTGAACTGGCCTGTCCAACCGGCTAGATATTTGGTCAGACTTTTCAATATATCAATCAACAACGAAAGTGTACCGGATGATTGGAAATCTGCCTTAATAGTGCCAATTTTCAAAAATGGACCAAAATGTGAAGTGCAAAATTATAGGCCAGTTAGTCTTACGTCAGTAGTCTGTAAATTGTTTGAAAAATTATTATCTAATTCGATTAGAAATCATTTGGATCAATCAGAATGGTTATTTCATGGACAGCACGGCTTCAGAAATGGATTTTCGTGTGAGAGTCAGATTATTTCCCTTACTCAAGACTTGTCGGAAGTAATTGATGTAGGGGGTAGAGTGGATGCAATAGTTATTGATTTTTCTAAAGCATTTGATGTCGTGCCGCATGACATATTGATATTGAAACTTATTGATGCTAAAATTGACAGGCGGGTAATAGCATGGATAAATGAATTTCTTCGCGATAGAAATCAAAAAGTCCGAATTGGACAGCACTTATCGGAAAAGGGTAACATTACTTCCGGGGTTCCTCAGGGCAGTGTCATAGGCCCACTGCTGTTTCTTATCTTTGTAAATGATTTATCGCGAAATATAACGTCAAAAATTCGACTCTTCGCCGACGACTGTATATTATATAGGGAAATTGCAGATCAGCACGATATGTTTCAACTATAGGATGACTTAAATAAAATTTACGATTGGGCAATAGCTAATCAAATGACTATAAATGGGAAGAAAAGTAAAGCGATCACATTTTGTAGGGCCAGGCTTTTCATACAATACCTTATCAGCTAGGTAATGACGTAGTTACGAGAATCTCGACCTGTAAATACCTTGGCATTCTCCTGGATTGTAAATTGGGATGGGAAAACAAACGAACTATGTAGTGGGTAAAGCTTGGAGGTCTTTGCATTTCGTCATGAGAAATCTTAAAAAATGTAATACGAAAGCAAAGGAAATCGCGTATACCTCGCTTGTTAGGCCGGTAATGGAATACGGAGCTAGTTGTTGGGATCCGTACAGAATAGGACTTAAAAAGAGCTTAGAGAAGATACAAAACAGAGCGGCAAAATATACATTTCGGAAGAACACACCTGCGCATTGGGAATCATTAGAACGACGGAGGAAGAGGGCACGACTTTGCGCGCTGTATAAATCTTACGTTGGTTGCTCCGCATGGCAGGAAATACGGGGAAGGTTAGATAAACCAGATTATTTAAATAGATTTGATCACAAATATAAAATTAGAACAAGAATACAAAGTACGGACGTAGGGAAATTCGCCTTTGTAAACAGAACTATAGTAGATTGGAACGATTTCCCTGCGGCAGTTTTGAGCCCTTTCCTTGCTCAGCGCGAGGTTTTAGAAAAAAATATAGGAAATTAGTCAATAGGGTGAAAATGTATAGTGAAGTGAAGTGAAGTGAAGTTATTTTAAGGTTTATCTAGTACAGTTTTAAGTAATAACAATTAAATTAAAAAAAGGTAGATAAAGTTATATTTAGATAAAGTTTAGATAAAGTGAAGTGATTTCTTTTGAAGTGATGTGAGGGCTCCTTCGTCTATGTATACATGCGTATATGTTTGTATGTATGTATATTTGTGTCATATGTAAGTTTATTAATTTATATGTTAGTGTATATGCATTTTATTAATTTATATGTTATATGCATTTTAATGTTTAGTATAGTAATATGTATGTTTATTCATTTATATGTTAGTGTATATGCATTTTAATGTTTAGTATAGGAATTTAAATGCCATCTGCATATATAGGAAAGGACAAAGTCAATTTGTTTGTTTATATTTATTTTTTATATATTATTATGTTATTTGTAATTGTTATTTTGCATTCTGCCACCGGGCATCATCTGCCCAATTGTAGAATAAATTTCTATCTATCTATCTAGATTCAAGGACTGAGCATGACCTGGGCCATTTCCTTCCCAACCTTCCCTCCCTTCCCATCTCTCCTTTCCCTTTCAAAGAGGCCTGCCGCCATCCTCGACCCTAATCTTTCCAGAACTGAGTCTGAAGTATTGTGCGTAGCTCTGGTTATGGTACATGTGCGAGCGGTGGCGCTGGGCAGTGAACTGCAGGACCCTCCTAAATGTATTTCTCTAGGAATATGGAAAGGGCGTTCCCCAAGCCAGCTGCTCCTCGTACCCGCTCTGAGATTAATCGAGAGGAAAGTTATACCAGTCCCTCTGGACTATACCCAAGTACTCGTAAATTTCGCCTATGTGAAGGGTCACTCGCACGGTAAGCCCAAACCTAATTAGGAACCATCCAGTAATATCTGGGAACACCGCCCTCCCCCTCCCATTACACTCATTTTCACTAACCACTGAGTACCGGCTTTTCAGCTTATTTATTCTTTTTAACGGATGAGGCCATTTAGAAAATGTTGACTGATCGAAACAACGAGACTTTACTTCATTATTTCTTTACATATATATATATATATATATATATATATATATATATATATATATATATATATATATATATATAAGTACGTGAATTTTTAAAAATATGTATAATAAAGAATAAAAGGCTAAATTTAAAATTCAGATTTTGCCGATGCTACTTTGTCATTTATTAAGATTTGACAAAAATGTATTGATTTCATTAATACACGAAATAAATTGACTCATTTCTCTCGACAAAAGTTTCATGTAATGAAAATTTACACTGTCTTGACCAATGTTTTTGCAATTTTTTTCTTGCTCGTTCTTGACTGAGACATATCTCACACGGGGCATCCATTGATTCAAACACCCAAACTAGTTCAGATATTTTATTACGCAATTACACAAAAATAAGTCGTCAACATTTTCATGACAGTACCTTTTACATTGCTTTTATGTCTCACTACATTCGAGTCAATGTCTGCTCTCTCGCCTACATTTAAAAATGTAGACGGAACTCATTACAAACACTACTTCAATGTTTCCCAACCTTTTCATCGTCACGGTATTCTTGACCTCGCTCTTCATATCTCACGCTACTTTGGGGGAAAACCATTAATTTTTTAAATTGGTGATCTCTTTGACACGCATCGTGTATAAAGTAACTGTGTAGTCGTTTTCAGTAACCAAGCGATTTATTCACTGCCAACATTTTTTGAACATTTTTTGTATTGTTTATATTCATAGTCATACATTCAGCTGTTCATATTCTAAAAATTGTTCATATTAGCGTGGTAATGAACTAGTAATAGAATGTAATTGATCGGAGTTGCAAGTAGAGACGACCGCGAAAAGTGGCTCGCTAAGTAATATTTACCCTTAAGAATCTTAAAATATGTTTTTCGTATCACTATGTATAGTATCTCAAATTATACGATAACTGGAGTTTTTCATTTCTTATTTCCACATTCGATATGGAATTCGTATTTGGATGTTAGTGTACAAGTTTAATTGATTTTCACAGAACAGATACTATTCATTATTCTTTTGAATGTCTATCTTCTGGCGTTACCCTTAGGAAGTTTTCACAGTCCCTGAGGATACCACTTGTCTTTGATGTTGTGAAGAATCGAAGAACTAGCTCGCGAGGCCGTCCAATGCTGCAGCTGTCAACTGGCCTCGCCTCGGGCCAAGGGATGCCCTGTAAACCTCGCACGCACGACAAATCGAATGAAGAACTCGGCTCGAAGGGTTCAAAATGCGGATGAATGAGTATTCGTATCAACGCGCGTCAAGTACTGAGGTTATTAGTAACGTACGTGTAGTGAATTGTATCACGATAGGAGGCGGTTTCTCTCCCCGCCGAGACGTGATATCTGCCGCCGTTCTATTCTTAAACTTGCAGGTTTGTCCGGGAAGAGGCGATGTGTCACTCGGGGATAATCTCTGAGCTCCTGACTGGTCTCCCGATATGTGGTGGTGTAGTACAATGCGTCTAAGTGCAAATGTGTGTTTAAGGGGAGAGGAGGAAAAAGAATGAGAAAGGAAAAAAATCAGGCGCGTGATCCTTGACGTGTTTGTTAGAGTACTGCCCGGCTTTCGCCGGGAATTGAATAGAGAAACCGATTTGCACACCTGGACACTAGAATTCTCCTCCAGGCAGGGATTGGAGTTGATCAAGACATGTACAGTAGTTAGAGACGAAAATCCATGACGATCAAACCTCCAACAATACGACCTCCCGATCAAATTTACTGCTGCTGCAACAATGTTGCCTCTGTGCTCTCGCTGCCGGTGGCCCGAAATATAAGTAAATTCAGGTGTAAGTCGAAACAAGATATCAGAAAGCTGATTTTACTGAAACAATATGTTGGTATCGAGAGTCCAAATTAGGTTTCCAAACAATTTTAAAGAATCGCCTGAGGGAACACCCCTAAATGCTGAAATTAGTAGTGCTATAGTAGCACATATTTTCTTGTATCATAGGTAACGGTGTCGTAAATGTTACAACTCTTACCTTATTAAAAATTCAAACATCACTTGGGAAAAACTCTTAACTAAACCCAGTGCGAAAAAATCGTATTCTTATTTTTTTTAAATCAGAATGAAATTTACAGTAGAAATCAGAGAAACAGTGAAAGGTGAAGCAGTGAAATCAGAGAAAGACAGTGAAACAGTGAAATTCAAAATAAATTCATGAAATTATATTAGTATATTGTGCGTCGCCGCAGTTTTCACTCTGATCTTCAGTCTTACGTACAAGTACTACTATTATGTGACGTTACTACTATTATGTGATTTTGTCCAAATAAGGGAGCTGTCCTTCCCCAAGCGAGCTGTCGGAAGGTTGACCTATGGGGTTGTAGTGATAAACAAGCCACCTATAACAGTCGGGGAGAGTGTCCTTTCGCAATATAGCGATAAAATGGGAGGAAAGAGGGATTTGTGATGTGGGGGTTTTCTAAGGGGACCAGTATGGGTAAAAGGTGACCTGATTAAAAATAATATAATTATACTGTTTTTGTAAAGCAATATTCCTCCACTTCATCATTAGGGGCAAATGCAGGGCATTCTCGTAAATAGAAATACTTAAATGTTCATGACGAGGAGTTGAGAAACTATACACCAAAGAATACCCAACAATGGAGGATAGCAGGCATTTCCGTCACGGCGCTTGCCAAGAACATCAATCGTGTTTTCTTTCGTTGCTTCAGCAGTTCTCTAAATGTGATTGCTCTAAAATATGCAAGGCAAGGCAAGTCGACTGGCCTTACGGAACGGATTCTCCTTTGCCAGGGCTTGCGTGTCTCGCAGCGTGTTGACCTTTGGATCACAAACCATCGGCGCAGTTGCAGAGCGTGTCCACCCACGCTATCGAACCCTCCACTTTGCCTCGACTTGAAGTACTGACTTTCTCACTTGATTTCTTCGCAAAGCTGCTAGCGACTGCTCTCCTGAACAACACAGTGTTATGGCAGGTTGTTGCAGAGAAAACTCAGTAATTCTTGGAAGGTCCTTTGGTTTTTTAGGCAGACATTTATATTATATCAATTTTTTACATTTTTAGAGTTCAAAAAAACCTGAAAAAACCTAACCTAAAAAACCAAAAGACTTCCAAGAATTACAAAAATTAAAAATGCATCCTATAAATAATATTAAGAATTTAACCTTCGTAAGAAAAGAAAACTGTAGTTTCGTGATACAATTTGTAAGTTGCTGTTATAACTAACTTTGCATTTTCCTGTTTTACTCTTTTTATAAATATTATGATGCATTAAGCATGTAGAAAAAGTTCAATAAAAAATACGGTGTTTTTAGTATTATCTGTTAGCATTTTTATATTGGTGTGTTCTTCTTTTACTATTTCATAGTATTTTAGTAAAATATTTTTTGTTGAAAAACTTCTTTTTAGGTTAATTTACATTGCCTATTATCAAATTATACAACATATTTTCTACTAATTAGAGTCTATTTAGGTGCCTAAAATATGAGATTTTAAAGACTAAAAATTCGATGACTAGTGAGGAACCATGAAACTGGCGTTCTGAAATAGAAAACCAAACAAGCTAATATATTTTGAATTCCAACATAATGAAAATAATATTAGAACTTTTAATTATTTTTATTATAAAATTAGGAACATCAAAAAAATTGTGAACATCCAGTTGTCCGAATGAAGAAATTATTTGAATGCTCTTAGAGTTGATCGTTTGCTTTCTAATTCTCGTTTTCTTCATTTCGGCTTATTATTAATAATAGTATAGATCAGGGTTGTCCAACTGGCGGTCCGCGGTGCCAGTTCTGGCCCATGAAAGGGTCTTAGTCGAAAGTGAAAGTCCCTTACATCTATGTCGGCCGAGAACATAGCACTCCTAGCGCACACGCCCTGTTGGGGTCAACAACCCCTTGATATAAAAATTGATTATAAAACTTGTTTAGTTTTAAAGATTTTTCTAGTAAATTCGGAAATTCGAAATCATCCCAATGTGTTTCCTGCATTATGCATGGTACGACCTGATAAATGCACTCCCTCCCCGTTTCAGAGCAGCCGAGCAAACTGCCGAGATCAACAGTTCGGGGAAGTCAGGTGTGGATAGCCCTAGTAATGGAAATATGGCCCGCATTCATTTTCAAGTAGTTGTGGCCCTTGAGGTCTTGCAGGTTGGGCACCCCTGGTATGGAGGATAGTATCAGAAGCAACAACAACAATCACAAGATTTTCTATGCGCATGCTCTTCTATTCGCGCTGGATGACACGATTTTTGGAGCACCTACAACCCCTGAAAAACTCTTTGGACATACATTGTTTCGGTATGCTAACGAAGCTTAGGAGACTGCGGCACACGAAAAATGGATGAGAATTCCATCGGTTTGGAGGTACGATTTCAAATAAGACAGCGGTAAGCTTAAGCTGAACGATGTCTTTCTTCTAAACAATATTTTGATTTGAGATGTTAATAACAAAGTAGAAAACCATTTTCTCTTTTGTTAAGTTCTTAATTTTATTTCACGAAAAGTGTAAGTAGATACCGAATAAGCATCAATCCAAAGCTTAAATGAAACTAACAAATATTCAGATCCAGAGCACACCGCTGACGCAGTGACTAATCCCCACCAAACTAAAGAATGAAGATTTTCATCAAATTGGGAAGGATCGGTGATGAAAAGAAAGAAAAAAGAAAGAAAGAAAGAGAAAGGAAGGAAGGATGGAAGGAAAGAAAGAAAAACCCGTCACATGATATATTACATTTTTCATGCGTTACACACCTTACATGCTGAACGTACGGATAGTTAAAGGGTCTTGAAGTGTAATCACATCATATTAACGATTCCATTTCAATAAAATGACAACGAGAATTAATTACTAAATAATAGTGCAGGTAATGTTGTTCTTGTAGGCACGGACGCTTCATTAGCTTAATAGCTAGATCGCATTCAGCCGCTCTCTGGAGAAGAATTCTAGCGGCCGGCTGCTCTGATTGGTAGTTTCACGTGTTTATTTTTAATTTTATTTTATTGATTTTGATGGTTGTATATATATCAGTTTTAGTATAAACTTTACATACGTTTGATAGACTTACATACTAACTTACATTTTTAAAACTTATTTCTAAGACTTAAGGTTGAGGATGCCCTATTCCGGTTCAAATTCGGAGAAGGTTTTGAGGAATATATTGTAGGGGTATCTGTTTTTTATTCTGGTATGGTTCGGGTTTTTAGCTAGTCTAAAGGTTGCAAGGGAAGGGATTTAAGGTAAATAATAATAAAAGTTGGTGGCTAAGTATGTGATGTGATGTTCAATGAGTTCTAAATTGAGTTCTTTGTGAAGCTGATGATTGGTGACAAACCATGGTGCATTGGTAATGGTTCTGAGAAATTGGTTCTGAATGATTTGTAATTTTTTAGATTGTTTTCTGCGGAATTTATCGAGATGGGACAAGCATACAGCAGTAGCGGTCTTAGAATGGTTTTGTATATTGCAATTGAGGAATGATATGGTAGGTAGTTTCGCGTGTATTCTCCAATAAAAAAACCAGGCGAATGCCGGAGCAGTACCCTAAAAAACGGGCCACACACCGCGCGCGATTTTTCCTTCCTCTTCCTTGTTCTATCCTCACGCTTTACACACACACCACTTAAACGCACTTCAATACCACATCTGTCGGCAGCTTAGAACTTGTCCCAGCTGTGAGAGACACCTGGATGGGAAAACCCATGAAGCCTAGGTGCAGGTCGGCTTCGGTTTTCTCCATCCACTCGCTCCTCCCATGATAAATGCACAACACTTACGGGACTAATAACCATAAGAGTGACGCGCCCGGAAATGCGAAATAATCAGTCAAGAGATAGGTATATTTTTAGTCATTTGAAGTTATCAAGTTTTAGCATTACTCTGTGTTGCTTCTTAGTTCTTTCTTCGTAGAGTCTTACAACGACATTTCTGGCCTATAATAATGAAATCTCTCATTTACCTAACGACACCACCATTTAGGCGGGTAGGTAGTACGGTTGCAAAGATACGAGCAACAAAAACCTGAAGAATTTATTCAATAGTTACTTACGATTCTACAAAACAAATATTACCCATGGACTGATTTTAAAGACATTCAAAGGCATCATAAAAATGTACGAAGTAGAAGTGGTATCCTAAGGTAGCACTTATGACCTTGTTTGAATTAAGTAAGCAAGTTTAAATTATATAGAGGCATTTGTTTATTAAGTAGTATTATGTCTATATTTTCCATTATATTTGTAAAAAATTTATGTTAGAGATTTGGGAGATTTAAAACTGGAAATACGTGGCCCGTGAGGCCCGTTAGTAGGCACCTCAACATACATTCCGCTCCATTGAATCCGCTCCCATTTTAACTCACGTAACCGCTCCTCGGAGTAGTTCGGTCGATCTCGATACGGAAGGGGCCGGCAATCGATGGTTAGCTCTCTGAAGGTTAGCGAAGGTTCTTCCATTGAGCAGAGAAGACACACGTTAAACAAACATGTTCTTCGAACTTTCCCGGAAGAAGGATACCAATGTGAATTTAAACGAGGCTAAAAGATCACTTGAAGATATTTATATCGGCCACGAAGACAATAGTACGGTTCAATGAGGCAAGCAATTTTAGTTCATTATTGATTTTCGGTGGAAATTAACTAACAATATTATAGGATTGCTTAAAGTAAATAATTTTATTTGAACTCCGTGGCAATGAATTGACGATGTGTTTTTGCCCTACATTTTTCATGTACTGTTGTTGAGTCGGGTTTCTTATATTCTTTAGTTACTATCATCGAGTCACGTCCTTTTAGACTCGACTTCAACTATTATTATGTGACCCACAAAAGAATAACTTAAATTAACTATATGTGAATAAATAACATGCAATTAAAAAATAAGTTTAATATTATTTAAGTTAGGGAGGATGGAAAATGTGAAATACACTATGACGAAAACAAAATACTTACTTGAATTCCAACGGGCAAACCACTGGTACACTGGCATCATCGTAAAATTGTTATTTGGAAACTACTACATCTTTAATGACAGTTAAGTGTTAAATTGACTAAGTGACTAGCCGTAGACTGTCCTTAATATGCATTGCATAAAATGGAGATAGAAGGCGGATTTTATGATTCTATTACGGAGATGTCGAACTCTCTGAGCAGTTTGAACAAACATAATGGCCTTTTTTTCGATTACAAAACGAAGGTATTTTTGTTTATTCTAGAAACATAATTACGATTGAAACAAAATAAGATTTCTCCGATTTGATGAGTGGAAATAAAATTACCCTTAACACCAGACTCCGGCGTTTGCAATGCCACACAGCATTAATTTCTTTCTGTTGTGTTTGCTAGTTATTTCAAGGAAACATTATCAAATGCACATTACGATAAGGCTTTCCAGTTGTAGTGCCAGGTATATTATTAATAATCCATTAAGGTTTTACTGAGATGGCGAGCCATTAGGACTTTTTAATTAATTACGTCGCCATCAACTTCAAACTAGTTGCAGAGGGAAATATTGAAAAGTGTTCAAACGAAAGATTTTTTTGAAATTCTCTTGATCTCCTCCAGCTAATTCCTAATGTTCTAAATTTCTTTACTTTTAATTGTTTTGTCTTATTCCTTCTCTTTCGCTTTCTAATGGATATGCAATTTCAATTATGTCCTCGTCATCTTATCGCAATTATGTTTCTGCAACTACCTCTTTTCCTTGAACTTGCGATTCCTTTTTCGACGTAGCAATGAGTCATGGCATTTTTACCTCTCTTCCCCCTAAAGATAATACTGAAGTATAAAATTACATGAAGTAGTGTATCCGAGGCAGCTGAAAGGTTTTGGGGTTTTCATCGAATATTGGCGCGTGTGAGTGCTATCTAAATGCGTAATTCTGCTTTGATGAATAAAAAGCCTTATCGTAGATCGTCACTGTCGGTACACTTGGGATCAGTGCTTATCAGCTGGTAACACGGCAGGCACGAACATCGTGCTCTAATGGGATACCTCAAAGAACATACATGGTATCCTCCAACACCTTCTCTTCAGATAATATGAATCTCTTATCGTACTCGGCTTTGCATGGCAAGAGTGACATTGAGAATACTTTCGGGGAAACTACTGAATATGTACTGAGTCAGTATAAACAATGCACAGTTTTTCCACCCGCAAATTTTGAACCAATATGTCAGAATACCCGTATTTCAATAAATCAAAAGACGAATTATAAGCGTTATTTAATTGTTCAAGTTTTACCGTGGAATGGTCTTTTACTGGAAACACCTGAAAAGGAGGTGTCTACTTCCAATGTAGTACATTAATGTCGCTTTCTTTTAAAATAAAATTTACTTAATGTTTTCGAAAACCTTTTGAGGGGACGTTACTACAATTAATACAGTACCACTAACAGGCAGAGATTATTCAAGGAATGTGGCTTCAGTCACAATCATCTAACTTTGTATTATAATCTGTTGATGGGAGGTTGCTTACTATGCCTATCTTCTGGGAGTGGGATGGTTATGGGATTGCATGAACAAAAAACAAGTGAAGTTGCAAGAAAATACATGTAATTAAATCTACGATGATGTTAACACAGCATTTCTTTCCACGAGGGCAGAAACTGGATTATTGCAGTGCAGTGGTAACATCCCTACTCGTTTCGGGAATTCCCTCAACTGCATCCCGCGTTCAGTTTTCACTCATATTCGCTTCCCAGCTAATTCCTTTTCACTATTCTTTACCTTCTTTACCCTCTACCCACAGCCCAACTCCATCCCGTTTCGTTCATGTGGTGATAAGAAAGAGCTAAAAATGTTTAGTCAAGTTTGCATTCGTAAAGTTAACCAACGCAAATAGATGTTCTCGCAACGGTCGAGAGGAAACCTCTAACACAGGTAAACATGGCCGAATCTTCGGAAACGTTTATGTTAAGTCATCGATTGATTGATTTTTTCGTGTTTCCGGGCGCGTCAACTGCTTTCGTCATTAGTCCCGTTTGTATAGTGCATGTTTTTTTTCGCGGGAGATGGCGGTGATCTTCCCCTGCTGGATGGCGAGATCCGGCTCCGACCTACCGTCGGCTAGTGGGGTTTCCCCCTAACCAGGACTCTCCCACCAGCGGGGCACCGCATCAGCCGGGACAAGCTCTAAGCTCCCGACCGATCTCCCGGAATATGTGTAGTGCATGTTAGTGTAAGTTTGTATGTAAGGGGAGAGGATAGGATAAGGATGAGGAAGAACAGATCGCGCGCGGTCCGTAGCCCGTTTGGTAGAGTACTGCTCCAGCATTCGCCTGGTGTTGATCGGAGAAACCACGGAAAACTACCTATCAGAGCAGCCGGCCGCTAGAATTCTCCCCCAGACAGAGACTGAATTCGACCTAGCTGAAAAGCTTAAGTCATCGAGGTAAGACGATGTTCATGATAGATGTTTTCGTGTCTTGTTTCTACAAACTTTTATGCAGTAGTTTTGAATGTTGCCAGTGCTCTAAAAGAACATGCAAATATTTCTTGGAAACAGACAGAAGTGGATAAATTATAATCGATGAACGTGATTATAAACAGACAACGGGAAACGTAGCAATCAATCTTCACCCAAGGAGGAAAACAGAACGCGATTGAGTCAGGCAATACCTTTTTGAGGAGTTAGGTAAACAGCTCAGGAAAAGTCGACCGCGGGATGCGGATGTATACGCCCGGCGTTCTCTCTGTCAAGTCAGGCCGAGCGGTGGTCAATACTGATCACCAAAAAGAAAACTAATGATTACTAGAACAAAACAGTGATATAAAATGGATTAGCTTACATTTTGATTGTATAATTTAAAGAAAGGCTTAATATGCCTATAACAAGTAATGTGCTTTAGCTTTCAGTCAATGACCCCAATCTCGATCAGGTTTTTGTCCAGTTTCCCTGATTTATTGCGCAAATATTGAGATGGCACCTTGTTTTGCTTCTGGACGTAAATGTAGCTTTTTTGCTTATAGTCGTAGCAGTAGAGCTGAGGGTGAGTTAATGTATAGTTAGCAATGCAGAAAAGTCAAATCTGCAGTTCGTTTACCGTTACTAATAGTTTTTCTACCTCGGAAACGAAAATATCTAGCTTTTCAAATGTTACTAATTACTAATCGCGCATTTTCCAATTTTGTTGTTGTTGTTGTTGTTGTTGGTGGTGGTGGTGGTGGTGGTGGTGGTGTTTTAACTTTCATTCATCTTTCAACTATCGTTAAAATGTTGGGTTGGGATTCTAGAACTCAAGAGAACATGCGCAGATAATCTTCCCCCTATACACAGTTTTTACTGTTTTTTGATCAAATAAATCATATCATCAACCCGCTGCTCCAGGTTCGATTGTCGCATCTTTGGTCTCTTCTCGTTCACAAGTGTGACGGCAACCATTACACAGGATGTCCGGGGAAGAAATGTCGAAACTTCGAAAATAAGTTCTTCAGGCAATTTTAAGTGTATTTTGTCTAATAAACTACTTGCATATTCCGGATGGCTGAATTTACACAATTCGACTGTTTTTTTTTTATGGGTTAATTTATTTTTCTACAACTTTTTTAGTTTTAAAATTTTTTGAGCTTTTCTATCCAAGCGAATTTTGCCTAGAATTTTTTTTCAAACCAACTTTGTAGTTTATTGCGGCTCAGCAATTCAGTTTATCCTAGTGGTTTATTAGGCAAAATATTCTTAAACTTGTCTTACGAGCTTATTTTAGACGTTTCCTCCTTATGTATATTATGCATACTATGGGTAAGGCAGTAATGCGCTGTGGTGGAGCCCGCGCGTATCATTGGCCCATTTCGGTGCGGAATTTCATAAGGCGGACCGTAAGGCGGCATTTTTAGTGCCCAAACTACTGTCAATAGAAACATCTGCTCCAATTTGCGGTCAGTCAAATCTAAGAGGGCGTCTTTCTGCACGGAAACTTCAAGTTGGTGTTACTTCGGACACGAGAAATTCTAAGTCCTCAGCAGCTGTTTTTTTCAGGTATAAGGCGTGATTGCATCATCGAAGAAAGTGTCTATCTGTGCGACGGTCTCTTCCAGGGAACTCCTTCAATCTCTTCCAAATGCTCTGGTCTCGGAATGCGGAAGGTTCGGATTTCCATCCTCCTACACCAATATCATTGCTCTACAAATTTAGCGTTGCTTTACAGCCTTGTCCGTTCTCCGCATACCAATTTCCATGCCTCCTTATTCCACAGATCTTTTTCTTCCATATTTCTTTTTCCTTTCTCGTTAAGGAGTATTGAGAAGGTTATGTAACGTGCGAAAAAACTGCGAACTTTCGGCAGAAAAATTCTTATTACAGTGTCCTGATGATGATAAAGTGGATAAATCCAGTTCCTAAATTTAGAAAACAAAATATTTAATAAGGTGGTCTAGCCAGAATTCATGTTTTTTGGTCCTTGATACCGAAAAAATCAAGACGGCCAAACCTCTGTCTGTCGTCCGTCCGTCTGTTAACAAGCTAGCAGCTAAACCGTTCGGCCGATTTTCTTTGAAAAAATTGATATTTCCCAATCGATGTCTTATGTCGCGACCACTTGAATTTGAAACCTATATTTTAATTTTGAGTGGTACTTTAATGAACCCCTGGAACATTTTAAAATTTTCAAAACAAAAGCTCCATAATTGTTGGTTAAATTTTGTCGTTGGATAGTGTAAAGGACATTTAAGCGAATGGTGTCTTTCTCATGTTCGTTGAAAACCCTGATTTTCGAAAATTGCAAAAGTTCAAAATTTTTTCAGTCTTCCAGTAATTAATTAATTAAAGAAATAAGATTTTTCCCTTACTGAAATCTGTTCCTTAAAGGTCGACTCTAACGGGCGAGAAAGTACGTGCAGTTTTAGCACCATTAGTTTCCATTTATCAGTTATTCATGTTCCATGTTCTTATCGATCTTTCTCTGGATCTTCTTCGATTGGGTATCCATTTCCAACAACTATCTATTCCTGATTACCCAAAATAAGACCCCTGAGAGTGTGGACGGGGATTCTTCTCCCCAATAGATGCGCTGGCATTATATTTTTTTAAGATGGCCGTTGAATTTTTGGTCGGGCGACTTATGTTCCTTGGGTCAACGGCGCCGTCGTGGATTTTGAATCATTATTTTTATCAAATTAAATGCGAAGAGGGTGCATCGGCGACCTTTTATTTCCTTCGTTTTTGAAGGAAAGGAAACAGTTTTGATCCGGTGCATTTGGATGTTGCGTGCTCCCCTACTTCAGCGGTCAACGGCTGCTTCGCACCGGTTTTTAAAAATATTTCTAAAATGATTCGTCTCTTGAAAATAAATAGAAAAAATTCAAAAGTATTCTTTAAGAATATTAATTAATCCGTGTAATAGAATAAAACCGCCCCATTCTGCGGCAACCTCCTCCCATTAATTCTATTAATCCAGAGATTGTTCGGAATGTGTGCAAAATAGGGCAAAATTTGAGAAAAATTGAAACGTTGTTTCATGTTATTCACAACAAGAGTTAGTTTCGTCTTCCTCAATTTTACAATCTATTAAAGTAAATGAATTTACATCTATTTTTTTATAAAACATTCAGTACATCAACGCACTAATGACAATATAGAGAAATAAAGTAACAGATGATGATCATGAGAGGAATCATTCAAATGATTTAACTTTTATTTCAGTAAATTTTCTAATCTTATTTTTAGTAACACAACAGAATCACAGAGGTGGATGGACCCAATGGATGAAAATGTCAAAGAGCAATCTCGAATTTTCCCGAGAGCAGCGTGGCATCCCGGCTTCAATACTCGCAGCATGTACGGCGCAGGGCCAAATCTAATGCTAGATGCGTGAATCCGTCCATACATTCTACAACGCTGATAATTCATTTAATATTCCGCCAATCGCAGCAAACGAGATTCTTTCTCAAGAAATTTCGGTCTTTCCGAGCTCTGCGTCATCAGTCTCGAGAGTCTCAAGCGAGACTCTTCCCTAATTCCTCTTTCCCCGTTCTTTACTCAAGAGCAATGGTCAACTGTAAATGTGTCTTACAGAATTGTTTGCGGAACAGAAACATTTTATGATAGATGTGGTAAGAGTGAAGAATAGGAATTATATTAATATGGAAAGGTCTGGGAGCCATGTGGTACAGATGAGAATGAACAAAATCGACTGTTCATGGAAATAAATTTGAACCCAGCACATTCACAAGAACTTATTAATACTTATGAATACTTCTATATGACGAAATAAACTGGAAAAGGTGAACCACGCTTCAAAGGGCAAAGCAATATTGTTCCATTTAAACGATATCGATGTGTGATTGTGCATACCCATCCCACCACCCAGCCATCCGTTAATAGTATTAGCTCAGTATCGTGAATCGCTGTCGCCTGTCATTTGGTTATTAGACAACCCGCTTCACGTTTGTGCGTTATGTGCTTTCGGATTGCAGCGATTCCTGCAGTTATGTCATGTTAATATTAAGCGGGACATCGAGAAGAAGAAGAAAGAGGTCGAAGAGAAGAAAAAGAAGAAAAACATTGAGAAGGAGAAGAGAAAAAAATAAAGGGAAGAAAGAAAGTAATAGAAAGCAAAGAAGCTGTAGATAGACATGAAATAGAAAGAAGAGAAAAGAAGAGAGAGAGCGAGAGAGCGAGAGAGCGAGAGAGCGAGAGAGAGCGAGAGAGAGCGAGAGAGAGCGAGAGAGAGAGAGGAGAGAGAGCGAGAGAGAGAGAGAGCAGAGAGAGGAGAGAGAGAGAGAGAGAGAGGGAGAGAGAGAGAGAGAGAGAGAGAGAGAGAGAGAGAGAGAGAGAGAGAGAGAAAAGACCAGTTTGTCTTGCACAATCTTACTTTTTGCTAACGAAGGTTCAGTACAATGGGGTCCTCGTTAGCTAGATTATAAAATCAGTTAAATGAAATGCGTAAAAGGAATCAACATTTTATCTCAAAGAGCAGACAGAATGGAAGGGTGTTCGGGAAGAATGGTAGAGATAACAACGGATTAGAAAAAATCAATTCTGCGAGATTCTTAGTATTAACTATAAATAATAAGTAATTTTCGAATTTTGTCAAAAATTCGAATTTAATGAATTGAATTTAATGTCTCCTTCGAGATAGACTGTCAGGTATTAGTGGTTTATATTAGATGCATTACATTATTTTGTCACGACTGCATGTTTGAAGCCACGACTCAGAGGTTTCCGTCTATTCGAGTCACGTGAGGTAAACTTGGGACTGTTTCACTGGAACAAAGCGTGCTAAAGCTTCACTTCGTCGCGTGAGGTTTACACAAGTCTTGACGAGTTTTCCAACGCGAGGCTGGGGCATTGATCCAAAACTGTCTAGCGTTTTCATGGTACAAATGTCATTGCCATAGAAAGTGGTTCAGTAGGTCCAAGGCGCCTTATCCTCACGCCATTTAGACCAGACACAATATTGATTTGCATCAAGTACATACGCAACTCGACCGTTATCTCAGGAGATGTTTACTGATCAATGTTCTCCGTTCACAATTACTAAGTACTTTCCTAAAGAATATTGCCGTTTTGTTTAGGTGTTCCTTATTTTTATTTAGGAATCATGAAGGTGGGAGTTTGATATTTCGCTTTCATATATTAGAAAAGTCAATAAGACTTGAGTTGCTAAAAATTCAAAGGACTGGGTTCTTTTAAAAAGAGATGTGCAATTTCTAATGATAATGATTTTTTGAATTGATATTAGTAGGATAAAATAATTAAATAAGAACTACCCGGCCTGATTTACACGACTCACAAGCGGAGTTCGCGAGTGATAAATACTAAAGTGGTATATCAACCAGCGGATCGAGTATATAAAAGAAATGAATTGTGTTTACAGGTAACATAATTAGCGAGCAGGCCCAATTGTTACACAATCAAAATCATCTTACCATCGAGTTTCCTCAGTGCAGCAAAGGCGTTGAAATACGATGATGGCTTAAAGATGGACTCGGAAATGGTATTGATTTTATCGAAAAATGAAGTAACTGGAGAAAGTAGATAATCCTCTAGAAAGAATTAATTCAAATTTGTGATGGATCGACAAAGTTTGATCATCAGTATCTAAAGTAAATAGCACTTATGCTACGTTGCAGGTTTTCTGTTAATTAATAACGGATAATTGGCGAATAGAGTTGCAAGCACTCAAAGACGTTGAATACACAGGGAGGTTCTAGGTGCGAATCCCATTACTTGTAGGATTTTCAATATTAGCGGAAACGCTGATTATAAGTATGACACTGGTGGATTGAAATACCAGTACGCATCTTCTCTAATTTGTCGTTTTCGGGGCTTTCTCCAATTAATTCCATGTGGATACAAGAGTAGTATCCTAGCCAACGGGCCCCGGAAGGCGCGCATTATTTCCTTTCCTAGTCCATTCTCAGGGAAAAGCAATAGACTGATTACTCATATCTTTATTGTAACATCCCTCATTGATTAGAGAAAAATCTCCGGCAGGCATTAGGCATTCGAGAAGAACCGTGTGTCAGTTCCTCAGTTTTTGAGGTAGGATAACTGGAGTAATACAATCGTATAAAAATAGGGCGAAAGAACAAATGATTGAAGTGAACGAAATGAAGGAAATGAATGAAATGAAGAAAATGAACGAAATGAAGGAAATAAATGAAATGAAGAAAATGAACGAAACGAAAAAGTTGAAATGAAATTCCCGTTTGCTCTCTCGAACGAGTGAATAAATAACACTAACAATACTGTGACATACTAATATGGGGACATTTTTTTATTACAGAATATTTGTGGTAAATTGGTGAAATGGTTAGGGCAAATAATAGACAATATGGCGCCTTAGTAACGACGTCGTGGTTGTTGTCACGATAAACAAACATTCATCTGACCGGAGAGGCGACTGATTATTAAAACGGAAGTTTGGGCATTTTGTCAAATAAAAGAAAGGCGAAGCATTGTGGGTTTTAAAAGGGAGGAAAAAATTCATTCGGTCGCATGTCGTGACGGTGAGCAGTTCACTCGTGAATAGATTATTTTGTGGATGTTGGGACTTTGAAATATTTTCGTGTGGTAGAGCAAGAATCGGACTTGAGGGACATATTCGGACTCTGAATATTTTCGTGGCAGAACCAGAAGTGAACTTGTGATACTTCTAAGATTTTGGGAACGTGTCGAGTTCCGAAGATTTTGCTGTGCATCAAAATAAGACTTGGAGTTTTTCGCGAGTGAACTCTTAATCATTCTTGAACTGATAAATGTATGCGGTTCACAAACAATACGGGACTTTGCCTATTTTCTTGCTATAAACGGAAAATAGAACTAAAAGATTTGTTTTGCGGTGTAATCATAAAAGCACTGGATATTTATACGGTGAGAACGGGCATCGGACATAATATAGTGGAGCTGAAACAAATATTTGAGTGGTGGAAGCGGTGAATCGGCGGTGTTCGTTTTTAAAGAAGAGAAGTAGATTCGTGGTAATTGGACTTCGGGATTTCGGAGCTTCAAAAAGGAGGAAGGCGTTTCTTCGAGGAACCACCAATCAAGAGCACGCGAAGACCAGAATCGCCGTATAAGGTTCGAACCAGGATATGACTAAGAAAGTTTCTCAATGTAAAGTTTTCACATTTTAATTTGCTACATTGATAGAAATAAACATTAAGTTTCTCTTGAAAGAAAGATAAAATGATTTTCATTGGCCAATTCAAGCTAATAAGTAGCTAGATCAAATCTCTGTTTTCAGATTCCTCGCCATTCTGTATAGATGGCAGATTGGGTAATCGGCTATTAATAGAAAATAGCGATTATTTCTGACGTGACCCATCGACCCAGCTAGCGGGATAATATTCAATTTTTTATCAGAGTAATAATAGTTAAAATATTATCGTAACCTTTTTCCTGACGCCCATGTTAGTAGATATTTGGAAACGGGTTACGACGAATCGCCCAATAATTGAAGTGGTTAGGGATATGTTTCAATACATTTATTTCCATTCATTCGTTTATCCTCTGCCCCCTTGAGTGTACCTCCGGTTCCCACTCCCCATTGACTCACCGTCGCCTCCACGGCCGCCGCCTCGGCCGCCGCGCGGTATCGCGTCTCGCGCTGCGTCTGCGGCCTGGCCGTGTTTGCGCGATGATTATGCGTCGCATGCGGGCGGGCGCGGACGCCGCTTCGCGCCTCGTTAGATAAGGCGACACGTTAAGCGTCTGCGGTTCAGGGGCAGATTTACAAGGCGCCCACGCACACGCCGCCCCGCGCCGCCGCTGACGCCGATGCCGTTGGCGCTGTAGGCTCTCGCCAGATGGGAATAAGGTGGTTCGTGACAGTTTCCCTCCGACAGATTGTAGTCACAGTCGGTCATCTTGGACCGGTAGCGGTAGCTCAGTGCATCAACTGATCTCACTGCAGCGCCTCTGACCGGGAGGTCCTAGGTTCCCACTCCTCACGGCGGCAGGATTTTCGATACTAGCTTTTCAGCTAGTTTTTCGAATTCAGTCGCTTTCTAGAGGAGAATTCTAGCGGCCGGCTGCTCTGGTCGGTAGTTTTCCGTGGTTTCTCCGATCAACACCAGGCGAATGCCGGAGCAGTACCCTACCGAACGAGCCACGGACCGCGCGCGATCTGTCCTTCCTCTTTCTTGTCCTATCCTCTCCTCTTACACACACACACTTACACTAACATGCACCACACTATCATATATTCCGGGAGACCGGTCGGGGGCTTAGAGCTTGTCCCGGCTGGGGCGGTGCCCCGCTGGTGGGAGAGTCCTGGTTAGGGGGAAACCCCACTAGCCGACGGTAGGTCGGTGCCGGATCTCGCCATCCAGCGGGGGAAGATCACCGCCCTCTCCCGAGAAAAAACATGCACTACACTAACAGGACTAATGACCTAAGCAGTTGACGCGCCCGGAAACACGAAAAAATCAATCGATCATTTTGGACCCGACGGAGAAAATGGAACGGATGTAATTGCCATATCGGAAGCCGTTGGCTTCCGCGGTCAGAGTCTTGCGAATGCTCTTGGGTATCCGGGTGACAGCGTGAAAGGATGTGATGCAGACGTTTTGACCTTCTGGCCGTGGTCTTCCTCAGGGCTGATCTGCCGTGAAAACCATGACAAGATTGTAGAAACGTGAGCTTCGGAGCATCCGACGCATAGTCACCCGGACAGCCAAGAACACTCGCAAAACGGAAAGGTATTCCTAGATTGTGTATGTAGAAGATCTTTACTTTTACTACATTGCACCACTTCACACCCTCATTACTACTTTTACTTCAAATGTAGTTGATACTCCTCGCTGAGGCTCGTTAGTCAATAACAGTCATTGTATTTACAGTTGGACAAGCGTACTTGCAGAGTTCATCGCGATATCCCTAATTTGAATGTGCCCCCTTTATCTTACAGTCTTTAACACTTTACATCACATCTCATGTCCGTTACACCTCACTGCACTCCTTTATTTCCCACCTTCGTCCCACTCATTCTCTCTCGTCCTTTTTTGACTTCCTTCAACTTCTTCTCTGGCCAGCCTCATTTGCCTCTCAACCCTCCGTCTCATTATTTTTGTTCGTCTCTCACTCCTCCGACTCCTACCTCTTGATATTTTATTCTCCATCTCCTCTTCCTCCATCTGCATTTGTTATGCTTTTTCTCATGTCCACACCCTCCAGCTTCAAATCCAGACGAGTCAATTTTCCCTACTTCTTACAATCTTGTGTATGCGACCTTTTTTCATCTTCGCACATTTCATTGCCTACAGACATCTGATCTCCAGATTGAAACTTGATTCTTAACATGTAGTCTCCATAGTATATAGCCACGGAGAGCGGCAGAAGATACTTTGGGTGGAGAGGGACCGCATAATCATGCTGGGGATACGTATCTGATTTGCTCCTTTTTCCTAAGCCCAAAGGGCAAACGCGAGCGACTGCGACTGCAACTCGGTGAGTAAACCTGTCACGTAGTAACACACCTTCTTATTTTTGTAGGATACGTGTTCATAGAATCTTGAAGGATCTGCGCATTACCTTTCTCTGAATTCAGTCCTCTAGAAGAGGTCAGATACTGCCCGATGCACACGGTCTTGCCGAAACAAAGGCGGTTGACTTCACAATGGTCTGACCACGCAATGGCGAGCAACAGATAGGCCGCGAGGGTTGTGGAGCTCAGATGATCGCCAATCTGTTGGCTGGGAAAAATAGGGCGACTGTCTGTGTCATTCAGATGCGCTTAAACACGAAAATCAAACAGGTACTGTTGTTATATATACCGAGCGTGTATGAGACTCTTTAGGAACATCAGGAAATTCAGCGACACGATTCGCTGATAAACGCAGAGTTCGAAGCTTTACTTGTAGGTGGTGTCCCTGGGAAAGTCTTTTTTAGATAAAGGACCGATTATTTTTGGAGATTCTAAAGCAGTAGAGCATGTTTCGGTGGAAACAATTGCTCCGAGAAATACACATTTGTACCAATCAGATAACCTTGAACTTCTATCTGACATATCTCAAGTTTAGCGCTTGCTACCGCTGTCAGTGATCACGAAAAAATTTCAAAATTGATTCGTATTATTTGCTTTTATATCGTCACTACAAGCAAGTGCAATACCACCCCTCCAGCCCGGTAGTCAGGTCACATGTCTTCGGGAGGTCGCGTTTTAGACATGGTTGCCATTGTTTCGGTCGTTGGTTGGTTGTTAGTGATTACTGGACTAATGACCTCAGTAGTCAATTACTGAGTCGCGTTATTCCCGTAAGTGTAGTGCACATTAGTTACACATTAGTCCCAGAAGTGCAGTACATGATTTTCCCTCGGGAGGTGGAGGTGTTCTTTCCCCGCTGGGTGTCGAGATCCGGCGCCGACATACCGTCGGCTAGCGGGATTTCCCTCAACCAGCTATCTCGCACCAGCAGGGCACTGCCTCAGCCGGGACAAGCTCTAAGCTCCCGACTGGTGTTCCGACATGTTCGGTAGTATAGTGCTTGTTAGTGTAAGTGTGTGTGTAAGGGGAGAGGATAGAACAAGGAAGAGATAGGAAAGGTCGCACGCGGTCCGTTGCCCGTTTGTTAGGTTACTGCTACGGCATTTGCCTGGTTGATTGGAGAAACCTCGGAAAAATACTGATCAGAGCAGCCAGTCTCTAGAATTATCCTCCAAACTGCGACTAATTCGACCTAGCTGACAAGCTAGTGTCGAAAATCTTGCCACTGTCGTGACTCGAAGCTATGACCTCCCAGTCAGAGGCACTGCAGTGACATCAGTTGATGCCCTGAGACACCTCTCCTGCTGTTGCGGTCGTATTACTCAGACCCTTTTCAGGGCATGATGAACAAAAGCGCGATGTGTACGTACTAATGTAGGATGTGCTCCCTCACCACCACGTTTCCCACATCACAACCCTTCGCGTTTAGCTCTGATGAGTGCCGCAGTGTGACGACTGAAATGTTGGCAACCACACGAATCAATGGTTAGCGTGATGGCCGCAGAAGCCAAAGCCGCGTTGAGAACTCCACATGCCATGAAAATCAATTGCACTCAGTTTTTAAACATTATTTCTTGGAAATTGTTTCAAGTGTATATTCAGCAGCAATTGTTCATCAAAGGCTTAATGTAACCATTCTGGTGAAATAGGGTTTTGAAGATATCTTTGAAAATGTTATCAATGAGCATACAGTGGACGTCAAATCTCACCGCCACTATATACGTTTATGATACACCAAATGAAAATAAAAGATGTTAATTTTACTTGCATCAGTCTCGTGTCTAAAGTCAATTTGTCGAATGTTCACAAACCATTATATCCAGATTCTGAAAGACTCATGTTTTTCTTTCAAAACAGATCGATGTTTCTATAAACTTATTAATATTTTAATATTGGTATTTTATAGAAATCCTTGGGAATTCAATGCGCTCTAGTTAAATATTACAACTTTTCGTTGAACTGATAGATACTTAGTAGTTAACATTGTTTCGTGATCACTTTGATTTCACTTTTGCTCTCGTTAATATCGGAATATTTATTTTTTTTTTTTTTTAAAAATTTTTTACAAACAAAATTAAAAATTTAAAATAATGCACATATCAAAATTAAATTATACCTGTTCATTAATGGAAAATCAAAACTCTCAACTGATTCAGATATCTTAATTTATAAATATATTATTCGTCTCACAATAACATATACTTGTCCAATATGGGGTGGTGCTGCAAAAACACATAATCGCAAATTAGAAGTTATTCAAAATATTTTTTTATGTCAAATATTAAAAGGTCCCTGGTTTATTCGTAATGTTCGAATTTTTGAATGAACTAGCAATAGATTCAGTAAGTACGTATATTTCAAAAATATCAAATCTTTTTAGTCTTCCCTTCCATCTTGTCCATCAACTAATGAATTTAAATTAGGCAAATCATGTAGTAATTTTTCCCGCATCAAGACTCGATATTAAAAGATTCAACCTTCCTAAATAGCAATATGAAATGCAAACTAAAAGAAAAATATTAAATTAATTATAAATAGGAAATTATGTAGAACCCTTCCTGGTAACCTTAGGTTTTATATATCAATGTAAAAATGTTATAGTTTACTGAATTGTGAAAAAAATTAAAATTGTACACATTCTTGAACGATATTCGTATATCAAACACGAAGAATAAATGATATTTAAAAAAAAATATGTCGAAAGCTGTTTTCAATGGTAGATTTCCTGCAGTATTAATTATTTTATAATATAAAATTAAAAGTTTTATTTACTTTGAATTAATAAGGTATCTACATCACCAGCACTCTAATTAATTAATTATAATTTTGTTAAAGTTTTGAAAAAGTATTGTGATTGGAAGAGCATTGTGACAGAAAATTATGCAAAAGCATTGAGATACTGTCTTGTCCTATTGGAAATTTTCAATATCGTTTTACCAACAATATTAGAATAATTTGACGAAATGCCTCTACAAAAAGACAATCTTATCTGCAAGACTCCTGTTGCAAATCTCTACAATCTCTCCTGTTGTCTATAAAGCACCTTAGAAGGCAAACAACAAAATGCACTGCTGTAAGAGTCGGAAGTTCGGGTTACGTAGAGGTGAGTCAGCCTGCATTCCTGGATGAGTGTTCTTCAAGCCCTTCTTGGATTAGTTCGTCACTAAATCTACGCTAATGATTTTCCTCGTTCTTATCTCTTTGTCCGCTACTTTATTTGTCGCATTCTCTTGGGCATTACTTCCACCAGACTATTTCATCTTGTGTAACATTGCTATCAATATTAAATTACATGATAAAAACTACCATGCAGTTAAACCACAAAACATTGGCTGTAAATTAACTTTATCAATGATCATGCTCTATATACCGGGAGCGGTAGCTCAGTGCATCAACTGATTTCACTGCAGCGCCTCTGACCGGGAGGTCCTAAGTTCGAGTCCTGACGGCGGCAGTATTTTCGACACTAACTTTCCAGCAAGGTCGAATTCAGGAGCTGTCTAGAGGAGAATTCTAGCGGCCGGGTGCTCTGATTGGTAGTTTTCCGTGGTTTCTCCGATTAACACCAGGCGAATGCCGGAGCAGTACCCTAACGAACGAGCCACGGGGAGTCCTGTTTAGGGGTAAACCCTGCTAGCCGACGGTAGGTCGGCGCCGGATCTCGCCATCCAGCGAGGGAAGATCACCGCCATCTCCCGCGAAAAAAAACATGTACTAAACTTACGTCACTTATGGCCTAAGATGTTGACGCGCCAACCAACCAACTAACCATGCCCTATCGTCCTCACATCAATTGTGGCTCAGTTTTCCAACATATAACTTAGCAAAGTACCCGGTTTTCCAAAAAAATTTAAACAGTAACCCTAAACCTAATTATATGGCCTGTAGATATAACCTCTAAATTTAAGCAAAATAGATTTACTCAAAGAGTCTATATTTGCTTAAAATGTGTTAATTAAACATTTAACATGCAAATTATATATGTATCCAATTCTTAATCTATGTCTGTCAACAGTATTTAAAGTTCAAATAAACTTTCCATAATATGGTGTACAATATGATACAGTTAATACTAAATTCGATTAATATAAACGGCGTATTGTTGTTAAAAAATGGATTGTAGTCTTCGTCCAATGAGTTTATCTGCTTAATTAAAAATACTTGTCATTCATCTTTTTTGTTGGATCTCCTTGTCAATAACGTCTATGTCACGTGCCATACCCTACGATATATACATATGTATTTAATACGGCTTAGTTACCAATTTTACAATGTGTTCAATAGCTGATGGTACTAATAATTGTTGTATACAAAATTATAAAAAAGTATTTGAAAGAATGAAAACTTTTGAATATTTCATTGTTTCCTTCAAACGAGAACATACGAAATACTCGTTCGTTATCGTACTTATTCCAATGACCTCTACAGAAATTACTTTCCTTGCGTTCTGCATCCGAAAAAAAGGATTGATCTTTGTTTAGATATAATCTATGTAGGTATAGAGAGTGATTAACAGCAAACATGTAGCTTATCAATTCGATGTTCAAAGAAACGACAAAAGATTTCAGTGATATTCCCTATCCTATAAGTTGAATTGCAATAAGCTCTGGTTAGGTAAAAAGATAAACTCCATCAGTCATAATATTGACATTTGCATGGAAATTATGAAATAAATGAAAATATATTTCACAGAACATGGCATTCTATCGTTATTAATATAATGTACTGTTCTCTGCCTTTGCTTCACGCCGAGGACCCTACCTTAAGTCTTATATGATAGGACGAGCTCTGCGAAGTCATACGAGTCCTATCATAAGGGGACAAACAGTAACAAAGAGTGTAAGCTCTAGGTCTAGCGAACCTCTAAGGAGGGGTGAAGTCATATTTTACTTGACGCCATTTCTTTTGTATCTTTGTCCTTTTTTCAATACATCCCATTCAGTCACTTTCTTTAGTAGTTAAATCCTCTCTTCGCCGAATTTGTTCTATCTAAATATATCTTAGCATTCACATTTTGATCTCTCATTGGTTTTAAAAAATTGAAAATTTGGTAACATTATAGAATGTCGAAATAAGCAACGACAAAATTTGAATTAACTTATGGTTTATGAATATTTCGGGAGATATGAGGGTGATATACGTGTGGTATTACACTCGAGAATCATTAAAAATAAGAAAATAAATATTTCTCTACTGAAATTCAATTAAATTAATCTTTTATAAAATACTTTCCATTATTTTACCATTGTAGTTTGTATCTGAAACTTCCTTATTGGTTCCAGAAGGAATTAGTAATCTGATTTTTATTTGAAAATCTCTGGTTATGTGATATTCTCTCAATTCACAAATAGAGAATGTTTACGCACCCCTGATGATTTGCTGCAAACGTTTAGTATTTAGTTACAGGAAGGCGTCAACATCTCCAAAGAAAAAATAAAAATGGAATCAATTCATTAATTCCAATATTTAATTTTTCAAACAGATAAGATTGAAATGAAGCTGTTTTATTGAATTGTTAGGAAACCTCTTTCAAAAATCTATTATAACACCAGTGTGAAACGAGTCTTGAAATTCCATTACATCTTTGTACCTATCTATATCTCCTGAACGTGTGAATGTGAACAACAATTCAATTTTTTATTAGTCTTAACAGAAGTGCAACTTCAAAGCTATTATTGACAAAAAGGAGGTTAAAGAAATTCGATAATATAAAGGGATCTGCTGTGGGTTTGGCAAATGTTTTAATGGTATTAATGGAGTAAGAATACAGAATAATGAGTGATACACGTGGAAAATTATCGTTACATATTTGGCTTGAAGGTTGAAACATGAAAGCAAGTGGTTCATTAGATAATAAACTTCATCTGTAAAGAACCTCCCGTTTTTGATGTGGAACCATTGCTTTATGGCCACATGGCCCTCATTATTGTCTGCGAATTGTATATTTTCGGAATTTTTCTTGAGTGGACCTAAGATATGAGAGGCGCAAGACGAGAAGTCAGAACTAAAAGAGGCTGTTCTAAGACTTTGTAGCCAAAGCGCTGTTCCAGCAAGTCTTTGCTAACAGAAATCACGTACTCTCCACCTAGGGAATACATGACCTTGACGTTGGTGGTGGAGCTTGAGTACCCCCATGATCCTGAGAGTTATGCCGGCGGTAGCGTAACTACTGGTAGGGCCTCTCTTGCCGGACAGGTCGAAGGAGAGGGATCAGACGAAAAAGTACTCCGGAAGAGGACCTCAACGGCAGTCCCGCGATAAAGACCTCCGCACAAACAGCTGTAACCCATGTCCAGGTTAACAAGGGCAAAGTCTCTAATGGCCAGAAAAGGGCAGAAGGAGCAACCCCCCATGTGGGGTTAGTACGCATGGTGGTTTGTGATCAAGCCATAAGACAGCGACCCTGTCAGATCACAATCCCGAAAAAGGCTGGTAACCTTACCGGGAAATATTCTTACTCGAAAGCTTCAAGTGAAACATGACGGCCACTATAACAATTCTAGCAAGAATAAGGAAAAACGATTGGGAATAACGGATACACTAATTTTAGGTATATGGAATGTGAGAGGACTAAATAATAAAGAGGCAGAATTGGAGAGAGCTCAGCGTTTTACAGTGTCTCTTCTCTAGTCTTATTGCGAAGATATTTGTTAATTGTTCCACAAGTATGTTGGAAACGTTGTAATTTTGTTTTTATAATATCACTGTAATCGTATGTGATATCACAGCCCAAATAATTAAAATGTTTCACTTGCTCTATTACTTTGCCTTCTATTATTATTTTAGTTCTGATAGGATACTTGCCTCTGAATGCCATCACTTTGGTTTTAGAGACAGATATTGAGAGACAATATGGTTTGCATATTCTATTTAGCTGGTACAAGGACTTTTGCAGACGTATTTCGTTCTCTTCTATAATTATACGATCGTCAGCATACAGAAGTGATTGTAGAGGTGTATTTGGGTTTATCCAAATACTTGGTTTATTTAGACTTTTCCATTCTCTTAGAAATATTCCATTCTCTTAGAAGAGTTGTCAATATAAATATTAAACAATGTGGGGGACAAGCTACATCCTTGTCTTACACCTCTGTTTACTTCTAACTCTTCCAACATTTTGTTCTGAACTTGTAACTTAATACTTGTTTTGTGATAGAGGGATTTAATATCTTCTATCAAGTGGAAAGGATAGCCCCTTTTTCGAAGAATCTGCCAGAGAAGTTAATGATTAACTCTATCAAACGCTTTTTCATAATCTATAAAAGCTATGTGGGTCTCTAAATTGAACTCTCGTCTCTTTTCTATTATTTGGTTTATGGTAAACACATTGTCTGTACACGATCTTCCTTGCCTGAAACCACTTTGTTCTTCCAATAAGAGTGAATCTGAGATTGTTGTGAGCCGTTTATTTATTACTTTTGTGTAAACTTTATAGGCGTTGATCAACAAGCTTATTCCTCTGTAATTCTGTGGGTGGCTTCTATTTCCTTTTTTAAAAAGAGAGATGACTTTTTCTTTCTTCCATGCATCAGGTATTCGGTATTTTCTCCAACAATTATTAAATAGTTCAAGGAGTCTGTTCTTCAGTTCTTCACCTCCATATTTTAGAAGTTCTGCATTGATACTATCTACCCCAGGAGCTTTTCTATTTTTCATGCTTGACAGTGCATATTCCATTTCTTGTTTGCTCAAAGGGTCTATCTGCGGGTTGTTGTATTATGACCTATCTTCATCGGTTACTGTTGGGTCATATAAGAGATCTTTATAATATTTTATTCAGTCATCTTTCTTTATTACATTTAGTTCTGCTTTGTCATTTTCCTCTGATTTTAGATGTTTCATGATTTTGTAAGCCAGATTCTGCCTACCATGGACATAATTTTCAATTGTGCTGATAAAAAGGTCCCATGATTCTTCGTGAGCTTTTTTCACAAATTGCTTTGCATGATTCCTTTTTCGTATGTAGTTTTCTTTCCTCTCTTGTGTTGTTTTCTGAAGTAATTCTTGATAGGCATTTTTCTTTTCACGTATGGCTGCAGCTATCTCATCGTTCCAGATTTTCAAGCCTTTTCTTTTTCTGTGTTTATTCCTTTTTCCAATAGCTTCATATGCTGCAGTGTTTATAATATTTTCAATATTACTCCACTCCACATTAATGTCATCATCTAAAGGTGTCTGTCCATTTATTTGCTTCAGACGTGTCTGATAGAGATTTCTTATGCTTTCTTCTCTTAAGAGATGGACTTTGTAAATATCTTTGCTCAGAGATTCCTCGCTTTTGAGACTGAGTAAAACGCTGCACCCTAATGGACAAAATAAAAAACGAAGATATAAGAAAGGAACTTAATATATTTTCTATCAATGAAAAAGTAAATGAATACAGGTCACGGTGGGTACAGCACTTAGGAAGAATGTCTCACGAAAGGATCCCCCGACAAGCCTTTCTGTACAGATCACGAGGAAGAAGGGACATTGACCGTCCACGACAGAGATGGTGTAATGAAGCCGGAAGAGGGAATTTCCCTAATCTGTGAAGAGAAGAAGAAGAAGAAGAAGAAGAAGAAGAAGAAGAAGAAGAAGAAGAAAGAAAAAATCACGTACTCATGTCATGTACCGTGAACCTATGTATTTGGTTCGAGCCCAGCTTAAAATAACGCTGTTTTCAGTTTTTCAGAAGGTTGCGAAAAAACACAATTATCTGCCATTACATAAAAAGCTCATTTTAATCAAATTGAATAGCTGAGTAAAATTGAACAACAAGCCAGCAACAAAGACTGGTAACTAAATAATGCAAAATCTTGTACATACTATTCTCTATATTCAAATGTAAAATTTGATTTTCCATGCTTTTTCCCTTCTCCCTCTCACTTTCTAAGAAAAGAAAGTATTGTAATTGTAAAGTATTGTAATTGGGCTGCAAAACGGCAAATATTCGACAGTGTGCCTGCTTCCCAATATTCGCCACATATAGCAAGACTGATGATGATGGCAAATCTGATGGTCGTGTTTCTAAATAAATCAAAGTTCAAATTTTACTTTCAATTATTTCATCTGTGGTACCACTAATTCACTTCAAGGACCATCGCAACATACAAAGAGCCAATACAAAATGTGTTTTTTTAACATTGTCTATGTTAATAAAATTAGTGTGTCTTTGTCAAAATAACTGTCGTTTTATAAGGTCATGTGGTTATTTACGCGGTGTATGAAATGTCATTGAATAGTTTTTACAATTTTTGCCTGCCCGAACTGATCTCCAGAACAATTGAACTGCACGAAGCTCGCAGAATGGCGGCGTCTGCCGGTCAGCCCAGTAGCTACTGTTTTCGGTGGGTTTTTCACTGAAAGGCAGATTATTTTGTTGGCCACAGTTAGAATCAGTGTATTATTATTATTATTATTATTATTATTATTATTATTATTATTATTATTATTGTTGTTTTGTTTATTTTAAAAATAATAATATTTCTACAAATCTATTGGTTTTTCAACCTTAATGAAAAATATAAGCAGTTGACTTTCAAAAGAATTGGAAAAATAGTGTCTGCATGACTTTTCTATCTCCCAGCTCTTAAAGCAGAATTCATGTACACACTTTCAGTATCTCGCAAATATTTCGAAAATTGTTAGAAAATTCAAGATAATGGATCATATTTTTCTAAGAGTGTACACAGTTTCCTGGTAAATTAATTTTGTTATTCATTCCAAGCACGCAATTTTGCTTCGACAGCTTGAAGGTCAGAATTGAAAATTAGTTCTAAGAGGAGCGGGCGGGAAGAGCAGGTGGGGCAGAGCAGGGGGAGTGGAGCCTGGCGGAGATGGCGAGCCGAGCGGAGTGGAACGGGTTGGAGTGGGCTAGAGCGGGTTGGAGTGGGCTCGAGCGGGTTGGAGCAGGATGCAGCACGGTGGAACGGGGTGGAGAGGATGTGAAAGAGATGGGGCGGAAGCGTAACTAAAATGAATTTCATTTTACTCTTGTAGATGAGAGGTTCCCAAACGTTTTCGTTCATCGACCCCTTTTAAAAGAATTGTTAGCCCCATTGGTCCATCTTACATTATCTACGCTATATCATTCATATTTGTATAATGCAAGAATCGAACATAAATGTATTAAAAATAATAATTTCATACACCAATATTTTGATAACTATCTAAATTTTCAATTATCGAAGACACTTCTATTTCTGAGTAGCTAATTTTATTGCTGATCTACATTGTGGTGCAATTGTTACTGAGAGTTTTAAATGGCCAAAACATTTCTCCAATACATATTGCAGGCAGTGGTTTCTCTGATAGGGAGCAACGAAACAGGTAATAATAAATTAAAAATCTCTTCTCTGCTAGAGAATATAGTTATAAAGATAGTTATATTTTTTCAGTTTTCTTAACATCTTAAGCAGTTACGTAGCTAGGTTCTAGATTGCCCCAATGCAGAAAGTCGACATGCGGCCTGTATCTGCAATGAACGTAAAATTAAGAGTTTTAAATGTAATTGGTATTTATATGAATATGACTTGTGCAGTGGAGATAATAAGCAAGAAGTACAATTTATTATATTCTTTACTGTTGTCTGTGCGCAGGGATCCTTTACTTTGGGGGCGGGGCGGTGCATAGGTTGCAACAATTAGTTGTGCCCTGATCCTAAGGATGAACAACGGACACGAAAGAAAAGAAGCAAACTTTTAATTTATACAATTTGTTGCTCTTTATCAGAAAAATTAATTATATAGTTCATTTAGTATTTTTTTCTATCAATGGGATCTTGATTGTACATATCAATCATTGGATCATATTTGGATATAGAACCTCAAAACCCCTTGATTATCTTTAACCACATTTCATTGACACCCAGAGGGTCGATACCGACCCTGATACAGACAGAATTAATTCTTTTCCCTGTATAATAAGTGATTGTGGTAATTCTCCGGGAAACATTCCACTAGTACCATACTTCCACAAGTACCAAATATGAATATTGTGGGCAGAGAATTACTGATCAAAATAAAGCATGGAATTTATTTAGTTATTAAAGAAACCATAATCTGATTTATTAAGATATGATAAAGGGAATAGGTCTTATAGTTACCAGACAGAATTAAATCAATAATAAACATCAATGAGAAAAGTACAGATCAATAGAATAGAAATTGTTCATTTTCACTATTTTGAGAATGTCAAGAAACATATCGATTGCTTTTGTGTAGTCTCGTGTCATATTTCTTTCAAGTGACTTCCATGCTATTTCACAATGAAAACTCGGTCAAAACAAAAAGCATATTAAAATACGTATGACATAAACAAGTTCGTAGAATTTTGTCTCAAACTAAATTCTCTCTTGACGCAAATGATAACAAGGGTGCGTTAATTCATTCCAGTGTAAGACACGTATGTACTCGTCTCCAAGGACTGGGTATTGAGATAAGGAACAAATATGTGAGGAAATAGTAGTCAACATTGTTTCTCCACAACCGCCAATAACAAAGGTCAAAGAAAGTATTGTGAAATATATTTTCAAGATATTTGTTATACCTTCCAATATTTTATCCATAATAAGCCAAAATATGATTTCGAAAATGATAAAAGAATGTGGTGGATTCGAAAACAATGATTTTGAAAAACACAGGAAATGTTATTCGGTAGCATATCAGTAAGAGGCACTCAAACCCGTGAACGAATTGAGAAATTGGGGACTCCAAATTTTAGATATAAAACAAAGCGTAATGCGCTATCGGGGAGAAAATAGTTGGAATCAGGTGTAAGAAACAGATTATATAAGAGGTAATAAAATGCGGATTATCTATGAGCAATATAGTTCTTTGAATATACCAAGTGAGATCCATTGGGTGAAAACGTAAAAATTTTCCAGAGACGTATAGGTAAACAAAATTACCTCAAGGGAAGACAAGAAATGCATGCTCATTCATTTTACTGCGGCACAGTTCTGTTTTAAAACACGCAATATTACTGGTATCTAAATCCTGCAGCTCACTGATCTCTGTCCACTCAAAACACCATTGTTTTAATTTTGGGAGGTTCTTTACGTACATTACGTCTCAAAAACATTCTGAATTTTTGCTAAAAAATGGCACCAAACTAACTGGATTAACGTTTGTCCTCGTAGTGTAAAGGCTGGCAAAAAATGCCGTATTCCTCAGATCGTTAAAATACCTGAATTCTTGAAAACTACTTAATTTGAAATGTTTCGGTGCCTTTTACAATTACAGTATTGAAAATAGATATTTTTATTACGAATAAAATCTGTTCTTCAAAACAAGATCTCCCTTAAACCCTACCTGGGTTTGTCGGCTCCCACACGATTTTCATTGGATTGTTTCTCTGCAGTGGATGGCTGAAGTCGAACATTTGTTTACTTGTCTTCGTTGATGTGCTTCTTGTGGTGTATTAAAAGAAACTGTGAAATTTAACATTTCTTACGTCCGGAGCAATTGGGGTGGCGAACCACCCCTGGGTAGGGTGAATGTAATATTCTGAGTGACATTTGAAGTTTAGGTAAGTTCCTACTATATTAAGTACAGGAGACATGGAAAAATGATACACTTCTTCTAGAGGCTGACAACGGTGCGAAGAGATGATCGCAGACAGAATAGGACCGACGGCCGGAAGGGTAGACAGGCATTTGCCGTCAATCAATTTTTCGATATCAAAGATCCACACATCATTGATTTGATTATACGTGTTACAGGAAATAATTTACTATATACAGGAACAAACTATATCCACTTTTTAGTTACCAGAGCCTGACAATAAAAGTTTTTCCATAAAAAATTCGCCGTTTTCCGGCGCACAATTGCATTACTTTCTCTTCTTACGAATTAAGGGCAAGAAATTAAACAAGGGTATACATTCAGTTAAACAAAACTAAGGAGAAGAACCACGAAAAGAGCACTGTTTCATATCTCCAAGAATAAAAGGACAGGAAAACAAACGTTTTAGGCAATGTTTGTCTTCGGCACCTTTGTTCGGAACATTAGAAAAAGGGTTTTATCTCCACTGCGTGTACATCGACGTTTTCTGTAAAATGCGTTGCAAAAGATGAATAATCATTGATACAATTTGTTAGACACATGTACTATGTTAAGAACTCAGCAGCTGCTTTCCGACGCGATGTGTAGGTGAGCGCTGGATCTCACGTTCTAGTGGGGGAGGATCACCGCTACCTCACGCTATAAAACATTAACTACACTTACGAAACTAATTATCCCTGACAAAGAAAAGTTGCAGTTGACTGACCGGAATAAAAAAAAATCAATCAGTAAATCACGTGATACCTGCAATATGGTTTCCCAAAGAAATGTTTAAGATAAAACTTTACAATTAGATGAGATCACCCCCATACTGTATTCGAGTAACTCCCGAGTGTACGGATGTTTCGATGTGCGGTTCCGTCACTCACGGCTAGACCACTTCTCGTGCACCAATCGAAACATATGAGGTGCCATTCGACGTGTCTCGGTCTCCTGATGGGGAACTGATAATTTGTTTTCGGATCCGACCAGGAAATTCAAAGAAATTTCCAAAAATGTGATTTGCGTGTTTTGGTGCTGCGATCTTAATGGACAGATGGAGAATTATGGCAATACCACCTAAATAGATCTATGTAGGTGGCGTTGATTAAACCCCAGTAAACTTCAAGAAAAAACTTCATTGAACAATTTAAATTTAAACAAAACAATATTACAACCTGTTTACGCAAATGACTACCCCCACCACAACCTTAAAAACGAATTATCTCTGTATGTCTAAACGTTTTTCTCAGAATTTTGAAGTGCGAATGCTGACACCTGTTAAGATGTATTGAAAAACAATATGAAGTTATAATTGAATTACTGGGACACTTTAACGTGAAAATGAGAAGTATCTTACGATATGTACAGCGTGCTCATACGAGCACGTTAGGCGGATAAGGGTGTCGCATTTCCCAACCCGGAATGCCTCCTCACATTTCAACTGGTAACAGTTCAAAGCAGGACAAATGAATGTAAATTCGTGCATGATTTAAAACATCAACTCCCAAGTAATATGAGCTGAATCACGAACTTCTAACAAAAACATATTTCTTCCGTGGACTTGCTTCATGAACATGAGGGACGAATCGAGTAGATTGATTGCCAGCTCGTTCAACTCCCTGCCTCCATCCACCACGCACTCGGTTGCGCCGCGCAGCACAGAATTCCAGAAGCAGCAGCTGCACCCACCCACCCACCGACCCGCGCTCGCAACAAAACAATCGCGAGGTGACTCGACCGCCGGCGCACCGGCTGCCGGCCACGGGGCTTTGTAGGCGGCCGGGCAGTGCACGCCACCGCGCCAACGCCCCCCACCCTTCATCGTCTCATTGTCGCCACACCGCGCTGCGCCCTGCTGCTCCACGATCTAGCTCTTACATGTACAACAACAACAAAAGTTGAAGTGTCTGGTTGTGATTTCGGAATAATTCCCCGTTTATAATCTCACTCATTATTTACTTCAAATAAAACCCATTCAATTGTTACAGTTTTTGTCTGTCTGTTTTTTCGTTTATTTTTTTTTGTCTGGCTGTTTTTTTTGTTTGTTTTTGTCTGTTTTTTTTTGTTTTTTGGTCTGTCTATTGTTGTTTTTGTCTGCCTTTTGTCTAGTCTGCACGGCATCCGATATGGATGGGTTTTTGTCCGAAATGTAGAGTATTTTTTGGAATAATGTTTCATTCGTTCAAAATTTATATTATAATTATAAAATTTGTTTTAACCATCTTAATGAAATTTTCTCACTTTTTTCAGGAATAATGGTTTATTAGTGCATTATTTGGATTGTAATTATAAAGAAACGCTCTTTTTATTCAAAATATTAACTTTTGTTATGAAGTTCAATTGAATTTCGTTCGCGTGATCCCCAAAACAAGAGAAAAGATTCTGTTTACATGACATTTAGTTATAATCACTCCCTCTATCATTCTTTCGTACGTCTCAATGCAAAATTTTTAAGTGGGTACTCTTTGAGCTTGTTTTCAAACGGGGCAGGGCAGAGTAGGGATACACTATAAATACAATTCCTTTTCCTGTCCTGTGGATGATTGTAATAAATAAATACCCAGGAAACGTGGAGACTTCAGCTTCTACGCAATTTTGGTCAAAATACTCAACACTTTCCTCGCATAAAATCATTTTAAAGATTTTCCCCATCCCCTGAGTTTGTGTTTGAAAATCTGAGCACTATTAAGTCAATATTACTTTTTAAATTTAATAAAACTTACTAACTTTTGAATAGTGTATAAGAGGAACGAAGATTTCTTACTATGTCTACTTTGTGTTGAAGTATATTTCTATTCGAATTAAAAATTAAGAATTAATTTAATAATATTTTTAATAAGAATGAATTTAATATTAATATGTCAATTATATATTTTTATTGTACTTATCTTCAAAATCTTGCAAGACATTGAAACGTCTAACAAGAATAAATATGATGGTTCTGGTGTAAATAACAATATCGGATATTCGGACTTCCGAATCCAAGGGCGCAGAATAAGGATATCCGCCCACCCTCAATAAAGATGGCAACGTGTGATACATCCCATTTGAATCCTCTGTACCGCCACTCCCCAGACAACTACGCCTCCTCACGTTCAAAAAGGCTCAAATCGAGTTCGCCCAAAACGTCCTCTACCATTCTTTACACCGAAAATGCTCATATTGTTTTTTGTTTTTTTAAATCTCGCTCTACGCCAACTACTCCAGGAGAAGTAGAATTCGAGAGACTTTCTGCAAGAAGAACATAATTTTCCTAGTGCGAGTTGTGGGGAAGAGGCCTCTAGTGATGAAGGGGCCCCGAAATGTTGATTTAACTTTGACGAACAAAAGTTACACATGTACACAAAAATAAATAAAAAATACAAAGAAATGTAGAATTTATGTTTACATAGAGGAGATTGGATATACATTATGTTAAACCATTATTGATACGGCACAGTTTAACTTTTAATATACACTAGAAATTTGAAAATTATAATAATTACCACTAAAACTTGATACAAACCACAAAACTTCAAAATTAAATGTAAAAAATATAAAAAATGGGAGGTGGTGTAATATTGCTTTACAGTTTAACATAATAGTATAGAATGTGCCAATGAAATTAGATTCGTTGAAAAAAAAATCTGTTAAATTTATCAAATTTTTCTCAAATTAATTTTTAAAACCCTCAAAAATTTCGAAACTTTCCTGGGACTATAATTATGAATGAACAGAAAATGTCTAAGCGCTGTTAAAGTTTAATGTAATATTTCTCTCGGAGTGACAATAATTAAAATAAATAATATTATAGAATTAATAGCCAACTTACATTTTGAATAATATAGAAGAGAGGCCTTTCTATCCAGTAAATAGCACAATAGCCCGAAATTCGTGATGACTCTGCATTATGCGATTATCTGAAGGAGAATCGTCTCGTACAGTTGTAGTGCAAAATAGCGTTACAAAATATAGATCATTTGAAAACTTTTTATATCAGGTTAAATGGCAGTTTTATGTTTAAGAAAAGAAAAAGAATCGTCCATCTGTTGCCCCGATCGTGGAACTATGACGCACTACGTCGGTGAAATCTGCGGTCTGCTTTGCGGGTGTCTAACACTCTTTGACCTTTTTTGGTATGATTCACGCATTCCTCTCCGATCAGATTATTTTCAGACTAATAATTTCTTAATTGTAAGACATTTAATTTGAATTGACAGTTGGGCAGACATTTTACTTATCAACCTTTTTATACATTATTGCTTTCCCTTCCCGACTGACTGGCATTGTACCTCTATGCATGACTTCTGCCACAGGCAATCTAAATGCAAAATGGTCAAACGTTTTAAAATCAGCTAAATTGTCGCAATGTATATGTTTGAATGTAAATAATCGTTCAAATACGTAGTCTCTAGATACTAATGAGGTGCAATTTCTTACCATTGCATTAACTCCTTGTAATCATCTCTGTCCCTAAAAAATTAAATTAAAAATGGGGAAAGAATAATTATAAAACTTAAATGAAACATAAAAATATAAAAAGAGAAATGTTGAAACTTTATCCCTACTTTAGTGACGACATATGCGAGAATGATTATCTTCAATAAATGCTCGAGATTGCATAGGTAATACGCGCGAACAGATTTCTTCCGCACTCAATCCCAATTGTGTTTGTCCACAATAGTTCAGTCTATTACCACGAGAGGATTTGTGGAAAAGCTAGAATTTTGAGGGAAGGGGAGAATGAGGATTTTGTATTGTTCACCGTAAATTTCACCTTAGTGTTGTAATTTGATCTGACTTCAGTAAGCAAATAAAACAGATGTAGCTGTTGTTGCACAGCTCACTGTAATGATTGAAATCTTACATTGCGCAACTGTAACTGTAGCAACAACACTTACTCTATCGGGATATTCTAAGGCGTATATAAAATGTCCTGCAACATATGAACAAGAGTTCAAAGCTCAAGACACCTCGCCGAAAATGAACTGACATTTCAGAAGAGAAGACCGATAGCATTGTGGGAAAATTGCAACCACAGGATCCGATAAAGCAAAGAGATGGTCCTTACGTACATTTATATAAAAGTGCATACAATGTGTATTTTCTCTCGCCCCCAACAAAAAAATTAAGTGTTTTGTTAAACATACGTTTTGTTATATGAACATAAAAGTCACCTCTTCCAAAACACGTGTAATCTTCAACGGTGACCTAATTCATAGCATTCTACGCTTATTCCTATTGACAGCATTCCTACATTTACATTTTTCAACGGTTATTCAGAAAACAAAAACAATTCTCAACTCGTTTATTCAGAAAACACGAGAACAATTCACATTTGTTGTGCAGCATCCTATTACACAAGTTCAATTTCTTAAATTGTTGGCATTCATTACAACTTTGTTGCTTTCTCTAACAACTCACGACCCGACATTTCTTCCACCCACACTACTCCAATTTTCCCTACCTCGCAAGTCCATTTCACTTCGCATTCCACAAAACAAACAACACACATAACACCACTCGTATGACGTATTCGAATGTGCAAACATGAAGGCACTCACAGCGCTGCGCCATCCTGATGCCCGAAAGACGCCTCCGTGCAGTTGGTTTTGCCGGGGTGGTCGGCGGCGGCGTCGGTGTCGTCGGCGGCGTCGCACGCGTGGCCGGAGCGCGACGCCACCCGGCGCCCTCCGTCGCGGAAACCGGCGTTCTCGGCACTCCGCGTCCGGTGCCGCGGCTCCGCGCCCGCCGTCACCGCGTTTCGACGCTCCGCCGCCAGGGGCGCTGCCCGCGCCCGCGCCATCGGCGACCGCGCGCCCCGCAGGACAGTGGGTCCGGCCGGACGCGAAAAGATTTCCTTTCTTGGAGATTCGGCCCCGTGCTTTTACTATCTCGCTCTTACGAAGGTGCTTCGTAAAAAGATAAAGTTACGTAGTATACGCTGAAAAACGGGGAAATTTTCGTCAGAAAAACCCTGGTAACAAAAAAGTGAATAAATCCTCTTGCTAAATACACAAAAAAATCCGTAGTGTAGTCAGAATCATTATTTTGTTGGCCTTTGATACCGAAAAATTGATTGACGGCAAAATTACCTATCTGTATGTCCGTCCGTCCGTCTGTGGTCAACGCTAGGGCCTAAACCGTTCTACCTATTTTCTACACAATTTATATTCTACTATCCACATGAAAACAATCCAGCGATTGGGACTATCAAACATTTATTTTGATTTTTGAGGGTACTTTACATGAAGCTTCAAACAATTTTCAAAATTTTCTCAAAAATGGCACCAAATGTTTTGATAAACTTTGTTTTCGGAATGCTTAGAAACGCTTAGGTAACGCTTAGGAAATTGCAAAACTGCAATTTTTATGAACGTCTTCCTACAACATAATATTGAGTATATTTTTTTCTAATTGAAATCTGTTCCTTAAAGATGGATATTTAAATAAGTTTATGTTCAAATTTTCGAAATTATGAGTAGTTTTGTGTCATTTAGCGCAAAATAAAGGCAATTTAAAAATTTTTTACAAAAATCGCTGAATTTTTTTTAATTTTTTGGAAGAGATATTAAAAAATATTGCGCGGGTTTACTTTTCGATGAACTCTCTGAATTTTCGAAAATTAAAAATGTAGAAATAATGCGAGACTGTATGTGGTGTTTAGTGCCACTAGTTTATCTGCCTTTTTTGTTTTCCTCTCAGACACCTCCCTCTTCCTTGCCTCCTTCCTCGCTTATCACTTTCTTCAGTGCCTTCTTCTTTTCTTTCTCACTTGATCGTACTTATGTCTTATTATTCTTTATCACTGTTCTTCTTCTTCTTCTTCTCCTCTGCGTTGTTTATTCTTTTTGCCTCAACCGCGCGGCCGACGGTCAGTGCCTCCGAAGGGACTGATAGACACGCGAAATGATTTTCTTCTTCCCCATTTTTCGCGTATATTTACGATATTCTTCTCGCGCACCTCCCGATCCGCGTCTCTCCTCTTCTTCCTTGCCTTTTGATCTCAACCTCCTTCTGTCTCCTTTTTCTCTGACTTATCCCTCCTTTTAAGAGCTTTCTCCTTTTATTTCTCACTTGTTCTTCTCTGTATGTCTTATTCTTTGCTTTCACTCTCATTCCTGTTATCTGCATTGTTTGTTCTCTATGTGGGACCGCGCGGTCCGGCGGTCAGTAGGTCCGAAGAGATTGAACGAAACGCGAAATCATTTTCTTCCTTAGCGCCTTCGGCAAGTGTATTTCATGTGTTATTAATCTTCACCTCGGACACCTACCTCTTCAGCTTCCTCTTCGCAGCTTTCGTCTTTTGTCTTGTTTTTCTCTGTCTTATCCGTTTTATTCTGTGCTGTCGTTTGTTTTTTTTTCTCTTTTTCCTTGTCTTGTTGTTCATCTCTTGCTTCCAGTACCCCACTCCATTTCTCTTCCTTTGTGGATCGTTGTGCAGAAATTGCCTTATCACCATAGGGTAGGTCAACTTGAAATTCATTAGCATTATTTTCAACTTCCTCGACATTGTCACTATGACACAGTTGTTGCTCCATAATTATACGCATCACCTCTCAGTCGACAGGTGGTCATCATTCAGTTACTTAGTCGCTCAGAGGAATATAGAATTTGGGGTGTTTCAAAGTATCTCAGACATTATAAAATACCTTGTATTAAGTTGCCTTGTTTGACAAAATGTGTACTGCCACCACTTTAACCTCGCTCCCGAATGTGATTCAAATTTCTGTATTAATGATTTCCAAAGCGTATAAATATTATTAAACAAAATATAGACAGGCTTCAGCCACGTGAGAGGGGAGGTTGGTTCCGTTAAATGATGAACAACGTCTTTGTTCTGAGACGACTAGTAGTAGGTACGCAAATTATTTATTATTTACATTTTTGCGTTGATTTTATACAGACACAATTACAAGAATACAATTTTACCTTTAGTTTTGGCCAGGAGTTTATTTTGATTTTTAGTTTCTTGAAAATAGCACTCACTTGCCCACTATAAGCCACTCAATTCAATTGATTTCAATGATGCTTTATTTTTCGTGGCGAGACTCAGGTAATCAGCTACAGTAACTCTTCCGTCTGACCATGCAAACTTCGCTACGCTCCTTTCACCATCCTTCGGAGAAAGATGGCATCACTTGGGCGACGAAACACGCGATTTGAATGTAGCTCGGGAGCTTCTTTTAGGCTCGAGGATCTTGTACATGCCACACACTGCATTCGACTTTGGCTCCGCGCACCTGCACACACACGCGCGCATCCGCGGCGCCCACGGATGCAGCGGCGGCGGCGGCGGCGGCGGCGGGCGAGCCAAGGTGCTCTGCATACAGGGCGGCCGTGAGAGCCCACCGCGCGCACGCGAGAATGCAGTTGGCGGCCACTGGCCGCACGCATTTCGCCAAATGACCGGCTCCGCTTAAACGTGTACGTATGGGAGGGATATCGTATGGCATGAAGTATTAGGGCAAAAGCAATGACCGTACTTCCGAAGCCAGAAATCTGAAACATGGCGATAATTAGATGCCGATGGTTAGGTGTTAGTGTTTAGATGTAATGGATTCGATGGTGTAGCGGTTACCGTACCGGGCTGTTGTTCCCAAGTTTGCGGGTTTACTCGATCGAAGCCGTGAATTTTTACGAGTGAAAAATTCCTTCATACTCCTTCCTTCGGAGGGGAAGTAAAGCCGACTGTCCCATGTAGTAGATTTACTGCATGTAAAAGCTTCTCAAGCCTAAAAGAAGCCTCTGAGCTAAATTCAAATCGCCTGTTTCGTCACCCAAGATAATACCCCCTTTTATTAGCGAAATTTGCGTGGTCAGACGGAAGAGCCGGTCTAATGGCCCGAGTCTCGCCACATAAAATAAGGCATTAACTAACCAAACTAATGTGGATAATGAAGGGAATGATTAGCATGAAGGTGAACAAATACTACAGTGATGGACAAAGACGTGTTAAGGTAATCAGGCGGCCAGGGCAAGCATATAATTTGCGCCCGTCAGGATCTTTCGAATTGCGGTTGTTATTTTTTTTTCGGGTATAATCTAAATAGTGCCCTTTGGGTGTAGTGCACATGGCACGTGCCATGACAACTATACCGTAGATACGCGGTCAAAGGGGAGCACCTCCAGTAAACATGCACAATACGTTCTTTGATTAATCTCATAAATATTTTTTGGATATATTAATAATGTATCGCAATTTTAAGTAAATATGGACAATATTAAAAAGAATTTCTCAATAATTCATCCAAATTTTTCTTGGAACTGTTAGCGCCAATTGCATTGAATATGACGTAATTGCCATATGTTTATATGTAGCTAGAAGAAGCCTTGGCTTTGGTAAGTCAATTTGGCACCGTAAGCAGCTGAGAAGACGGTGGGAGCAATCTCAAAACACTAGTGCAGACTTCAGAGGATAGAAACTTCTACGAGAAAGTCTGTGCCATTCTGTACTACGATTAGTTTCCGCCCGCAACCCTGCCATATTAATATATTTATTACTCATGTGTCAAATGGTATTAGAAATTTATTACATCTATCGTCAGAGTGCCTGCAGCAGCAAAGATGCTGCTCAATAAAACCACACACACAATGGTTTCCCAAAATGTAGCGCACTCACTGCTTGAGAAGAACATAGAGATTACTCTTTTAACACTATATAAATTACTAATTTTAACAAAATTAGACTTCACGAATTCTGCAATAACTTACTGTAGTATATAATATTGTACACCAGTTCTTTACATACCAAGAGTATCTCAAAAGCTGTTGTTCCATAACGCAACGCGTAAAAGCAAAAATAATTAAATGACCTGCTTCTTTCTGGAACCTTACTGTTGAATTACCAGCTTGTAAGCAATGACCCAGTGAGCATGAGAATTCAGTCAGTACATGCAGTATGAGAGTAAGAGAAATCTCACAGTGAATTATTTGCATTTTACAGTCAAAATTAAAAAAATTTCATTGTGTTTGTGTGTTTTATTGGAGTTTTTCAGCATCCAAAAAAACCTTCTTAGAAATTAGCTTCAGAAAGGACATTATCTCCAAGAAGATGTAAATTCCGCGATAGTTAAGATGTGGAAAGAGAGGCTCGAGATTCATCCACAGACTCAATTTCAAAATCTTAATGATAAGGAGTCTAAGTTGCTTCATCTTCCACGAATAACTCAAATTACACGGACGTCGGTTAGTAAATGAAATGTTCGAATTTAAAATTCGAGAGGATCCATCTTTCATATGCCCATGCACGGTTAAAACACCTGTATATTTAGTTTATGAGTAGGGAGCGGACTTTGATGACCTAAAACATCGCCAAAAATGATCAATAAAATGCTCTTAAAAGTGCCCTAAAACCAAAGAAAAATGACGTATAAAATCTTATCAAAACCAGTTCGGATGAACAACTCAAGCTGTTGGATACGTTACTGATGTAATAGAGGCTTCTTCCATTCGTTTGAGTGAACTCAGCATGCAAACATTTGGTTTAGACTGCCCTTTACCAGGAAATCTCTGTCTTCAGTTATTCCGAAATCGGGCGAACCGGCAATAGTGCAGATTACGTCACAAGAATTACATACTGACAACGGTAAAAATTTAAAAAAAAAAATTAAATGTTGCATCCGTAAATTTTATACCTTAAAAAAAATGCATTAAAATGGAAAAGGTAAAAAATGACTTATTATCAAATCACAACAAATGCAAAATAATATCATAAAAATGGTCATTTCCTTTTATCATAACATAAAATGAATTTCTATCCTAAACGCATTGTTCTCAAGTGAAAAGAAAAATAATATTTCATTAAAATTCGCCCCTTTTATGAATGTTCTTTAACGCTCGAGGTTGCGACCGAGATCAGAGAACTGGTTCGTGAATATCACTCAAAAGATATGGCCGTTTTCTTCAAAGATGAACGATTTTGCAGGACTTTCGAGGAGGCGGTCGTGGGGGCAGTACAGGATGTGGAAGAGAATCGGATGCCTTCTTCGTTGGTAGGCGCCGCTGGTTCCTCCTTCCTCACTTTGTCTCCCTAGTTCTGCAGCGCTCTAAAATACGAGGACGTGCTGATTTAATTTCGGTACAGATAGATCCGAAGCTCTTCAGCTACATGACATGTGTAGTAAGGGATAGACACCGTAGATGGACCTTTAGGCCTGCAATTAGTGTTGAAGTTCTAGGCATCATGCCTTCTTCGACATTTAAAGCCAAAAGGCGTTATCCGTCCCGATTATTTCGGGGGTGCAAGAAGCGCAAAAATCACCCGCTTAGTATGGCTTTGCTGCGAAGCATAGATTCTTCCGAGAGCCTTAACGGACATGATAATCCCAGATTTGATTCATTGATGGTGGGAAAGGTGAGATAGCGTAGGTAGTACAGAGAATATATGTAATTTATTAGACATAGGTCAAAATAAAATGCCCAATCAGTTAAGGTTTTTTGAAGGTCCGGCATCTTGTTTCTGATCATAAGGTAGAAATAAGCCACGTAAATAAAAATAGAATGCATGAAGTCCCTGAACGTCTTGCGTCCAGCGCCATTGATCTCAAAGATTTGGCGCTAGAAGATGCAATCGCAAAAAGGTGAGTCGAAGAGCCACAATGCTTAAGGGCAGCATTATAATGTTAGTGGTCCAATAACAGGTACACGGACCGGACTCCAGAATCCGTTACCCAGAGACTAACATTGAAATGTCTACTCTAGGAATGTAATGGAATGGCTAAAGGCACGGCAAGTCACTTCATGTACCTGAGATTCAACAGCGAGGAGAGGAGCATGCTCGTGGACTTTTGGTGGCAGATCTGGGCTGCTCGAGTAACCGTAAAGTATTGCCAAGCCAGAAGATGGCGAAAGGCGGGGGGGAAAGAGGACTCTTTTCTAAGAGTTCACCATTTTCTATCCAAAGTCGTTGATTAAGTAGTGAGCGGCAAATTAGTGATTATTCATTAATTGGTGGACGGCTGTTCTGACTTGTGTGTTTGCATTTCAAACATGAAATCCGAATAAACGACCATACTCGCAATTCGAAGCTCTCCTTGTGTGGTTTTCGAGAAGTAGATTGGATCGAGAGTGCATTCTCCACTGACATTCAATCTAAATTTTTTCCAGGTTTAAATAATTATCCTGGAGGAAGGTGTCGGGAGGGATTTTTAGTGAAGCTGAAATGTCCACACTTTCCATCTCCATTTTAAAGCTTTGTGAGCCCACCGGGGTGTGACTAGTGAGGGCTGCCCCTTCATAAAGTAGTATCCCTAAAAATTTATTTCATTTTCTTGGAATTGAAATAGAAAACATTTTACCTCATACGAACATCAAAGTACATGCTGGTTGTCATATGTTCAAAGAATGATATTAGATAGTATAAATAATTTTCGGAAGGTTAAATTCGTCTGAAATACCCCAGGGTGGTGAAAGAACTAGTTTTCAAAAACATTAGGTCTTAAGATTTCAACGAAACCCTAGACAACTCTCACATGGCCAAGGAGTGCAAACTTTTCTTTGAATTTCGTTTTAAATTGAATAAAATGTTGTGTTTACTTCGGTCGTCAGCAATCCCATACGTAGTGGGCGTTATGTAATGAATATGTCCACTGTGGTTTTAGGGTTAATAACACGATATTAATCAACTGTTTCACAACAATAACTGACAATTCAGCTGTTCTTTCGTATTTCTTAGGCTGGGAAAGTCTATTTGCTATAATTTTGATAATACGAATTATACTCTTTTATTCGTGGGTCTACGTGTAACAAAATGTGTGATCCTAATAAAGAACGTAAAAAAGTTGAATTCGACATGTCAGCGTGTAAGTATGCCTTAGTATCTTTTTTCAACATATTCCTTTTATTCGATTGAAAAGTAATATTAGTAAAGCTACGAGAACACGAAATTAAAGTACACGGAACAAAGAAATTCAACATCGTACTCCATAAAACTCTTCAAGTTTTTTCAATGAATATTTATATTAGCACAATTTTTAAGAGATTAAATAAGTTAACATGAAGGAGTTAGGAAATGGATGAGAAAACATGCTTCTGAATTTGCTTTAAATTCTTACAACACTCCGAAACACAGTGTTTTGTACCCTATTGTCTAAATTATTCATGATTATCTCAAGGAAACTTCACGAAACTGAGATCAGTTACATAAAAAAGTAGTAGTAGATCAAAGAGTTTAAATATAACAAGGCAACCCTAGCAATGCGAGTGATCCAAAATACATACACCACTGTTTTTACTTTCTAGCGCTTACAAATGTAAGAAGAGAAGGTATCATAATCGTGGGCCAAAAAATACCGAAATGTCGACAGAAAAACTCTTATTGTCGGGTCCTGGTAATGAAAAAGCGGATACAAATATACATATATACATGAATTCCTCTAACATACAGTGCAGAAGTAGTGCTCTATGCGGAGCAATTAAAAGCAATGTGAGAAAGTATGTGCTGTTTAGCACCACTAGTTACTATTCTACGTAGTTGAATTATGTATAAAGATAGGTGTTTATCTCATCATCTAAATATGGTTTAATGTAATAGTGTGGCGCAATAATTTATTTTAAAGTTTAGCTAATACAATACATACTCTTACCATACAACAAAAATTTAAGTTAGAGTAGCACATGAAATCTCGTGGATAGCTCATGGTCAGCATTCTTGCTTTCCATGTCGTGAGCCTAGGTTCTTTTCCCGGTCGGGCAAGATTATAGAGTAGTTTTCCTTGCAATGTCCCAGAATATGTTGCTGTGTGACGATGAGAAAACTCACTTCTCAGGTTGAGAAGACCAGAATACGTCGTAGGGATGCCCACGTGCTAACCACACGTACCCTGTAATCATGGCCGCAAGGCCTTGGCGCCACCGGTAGGCCCAGACTTTGGCAGAGGTTGTTGCGCCGAAAGACAGTTTTAAACAGAGTGGAAGTGGCCGATTTGAAAATGTTAAAAAGTACTTCACCCCCAATAATATAACGTGTCAACTACCTGGTTTTAAAAAGTGGTTTTTGCCCTTTGGACACACATGTTAACTCAGTGAGGACTTTCAGTGAAGTTACAAAAAATACCGTACTCTAGTCTATCGCAAACGCTTGTACGAGTATGTCTGAAGGATGCAACGCTACTGCAACTAACTGTCGATAACAACGTAAACCATATTTATTACGTAGGGTACAAATACTGCTTGAATTATGATATCGAAATGAAGTTTCTTCAGCCTCTTGGCAATAAGAAATTACTGTAGTGGGGAATACTGGCCTCTCTTCGAGGTCCAGTGACCCCGTTCCGAACCGCCGATGTCATCCGTTGTACCAGGGAAGTTCTTAGTCCTTGAAGACATCCGTTGTTCCATGTTTATCCGTAATCATTAAACGTTCTTCAGGAGAGAGTAGTCACAAAGCGCAGTCAAAGTTACTGACCGCTGAAAGAGGTTACGTCTTATAATAGGATCAAAGGTGGTTTAACAGCTTCGTTGCCTGAACGAATGCGAAAAATTGCCGCCTATTTTTTTTTTCAAATAATCCAGAAAAGAAGTTATATATAATAACAAGTACAATTAATGTTTCAAAATTTGACACATATATTTGTGATTAAAATTATATATCTTCAATTAATAATTTATGACTGTTCAATTTTTTCTATTAGAAATCAAAAAATATTCTACCGCTGTTCTACCTTTAATTCTTAAATTAGTAATGTCTACATTTAACACTAGAAAATATGGACGAAATAAGATTTTCAAACAGATTATAAAATTTCATGTATTAAAATAAGTATAGTTTCCAAAATTTTTAATACGAATAATTTATATATATTATAAATTTTAGAAATTAATAGATGGAAATTTAGTCCCCAATTTTTGCCGCCCCAAAAATTTTGCCGACATAGGCACGTCCTTCGGTGCCTATGAGTAAATCCGCCCCTGAATAGGATATCATTTAATGAAGACCATCATTTCTTATAGTTGACACAAGCGCGTAGGAGTGAGTGTCGTAATGAATAATAGCCATTGTGTGGCAGTAGAAGATTGTACTTGCTCTACGATTTTGAAATAACCAAGATAAATTTCATTACTGATTTTTGCAATTGAGTGAAGACTTTTAATTTTATTTCAATGTCTATGAACAGTGTGCTTCTTAACACTGATTAAATCTTTCATAAACTACTAGAGGGTTTCTGCTATTAAAAAGTTTTGTAAAATAATCAAAGAAACCGTTCTCGCTTAAATAATTTAACCTACCAGTATTAATCTTTCTCCAATCTATAAATGTCATATATGATTGCTCGTAATATTTTTTACGTAATTTGTTTGACAATTATTGTAGAATTATCGAATTCATATATTCCAAAATTTCAGGTAGCGTGCATCCCTTATTGTCCCTATCTGGAGATTAATTTTCTGTTGAATGTACATAGAGAAATGTAATGAGAAATATGAGAAGATCAATGTGTACGTACGTACAAGAAACTGCAAAATCTTTCATTTGTCTTCCGCGGTGATTCCGCTACACTACTCTATCCTACTCGTGGATTCCACAAATTCTAGGAAAGTGATAGGCCGTGAATTCCAATTTAGAATATTGTGGAATCAATGTCATTTCTCGAATTATCTGAAGGAATACATATGTTATTACATTATCGTTGAGAAAGAGAAAACCCTATCACAGAATAGATAATATCGTAGCAAGTGTTCAGTTTAGGCGTCTACCATCTACTAATTTTCTTTTCATTATTTTTTTGTACACAAATTGGATGAAAAAAGGACGCTCATTTCTAAGCGGTACTGTTTCGGTATTTCATGTACATGAATGAGAACGAGCGTTTTACACACTCAAATAGATTATGCCCGCTGCCGCGACTAAATTATTTCCTCTGGAAAGCGCTGAAGTTGAACAACTATGGGAAAAAATTAGGTCGGTTATATTAGGATAGAGTACAGAACGAGACAATATTAGAACAGAAGACATGTTTTATTCCCCACTACACAATCACTTCACATTAAAATTCAACACAATAGAACGCTCTCGAAACTGTACAAAAGGAACAAATCGCACCATTCGCATAACAAACTTGAGATAGTTCCCAAAAGTGACAGCAGGAGCGCGGTAGTCAAACTGAATGAAATCTGCTCCGAAAAAAAGCATGCGTCATTTTCTCGTACAAATTACATTCCGCCTGGTCCGCCACTTTTCTGTATCGACGAAAAATTATGAAAAAATGACCGTGTAAAACGGATTTTAGGGGCGTTTATCTGCCGCTCGTTACCCCTATCATGACCGGCTGCTATCCCATTGGCAAGGCGGCCAAAATAGCCGTGCACCGCCTTCCAGCTGGGCGCTCTAGCGGCTTTAGAGATTATGGCCTGTTTAGTCATGTGAGCATTTTGACATACTTTGATATGCACGTCGCGCATGGACGCCGAACGAAATTGGGGGGTATGGTCGGTGAGTGCCATGTACAAATGTATTCATTTGACAAATCTTGGCTCACTTGTACTGCAGCTGTTGTACTCTATTTTTACATTCCGCCGACTGAAACTGTTCACGTGAAATCACGAAACGTAATCCATAGGGTAAATTAAAGAAGATGCTAAACATGTTTTCTCTTATAACATTGTGTCAAACGTTTGTACATATGAATATAAATTTGTGGCTTTGCGCGTATAAAATGTGGGAAATGTTTCCGAAGAATTTGGTTATCATGGCAAGAATGTTAGATAAAAATGTGCTTGACGAGATCAAATATATGAACATGACAACCATTGAAGTTCCAGTTTCCAGATATTTATTTTAGTGAGTAATGTTGTTCAGGTGTGGAAATTTGAAAGAATAATATAGTACTGTAGTGTGTATTAGTTACGTAGTGATATAAATCAAGTCGTTAATGGAATAGTTTTAAACTTAAATGGGTTCGCGTGGGGTTCGTGGGTGCAAAAGAAAAACATCGCATTGCGTCTCGTACCTACTTCACCATTGAAATTTCAAAAACAGAAACCGCTAAGGGATAAGTGATTGAGAAAGTAGTGAACAATGCTAGCTATTCTTTCTGTTCCGTTTGAGATTGAAGAAGGTGTTCTGTCCAAATATTATCTCCAGGAAAAACTAAAGACGTAAAAACGATTGGAAATTTCCATTGTTACAATAAGGTATTTTCCACAATTATCCAGAATCTGGATGTCAACGAAACGAAACTGCAGAATTTTGGTGTCGATGACATAAAAAACAGATATAATGTGTAGAAGATGTGTATAAAAACAGAGAAAATTAATTTGCAACTGAAGTTATGTTAAAAAAATTAAAATATTCAAATATTTAATATCAAATTTCATCAATTATTTTCTCGTGTTTAATTGTATTAAATTACTGTTAAAATTTAAAAAAAAATTTAAAAATTGGGAGTCGTTCACCCATCCCAACACCACCTAAATCTACGCCACTCAGAGAATTCCAAAACATGTATTTCTGTTAAAATCTCAGAATCGATTTTCCGCAACTTAACTGTATCTGTGTTTCAAATATTACTTGGTACGTATACAAGAAAATAAAAATTTCTTTAGATACCCCGGTCTGACCGTCTGTGAACAATGCTAGCGGTTACACCGTAGAAAAATTAAATATTAAAATTAAAAAAGGTCATTTTTTCAAATTATGAGTAGTTTCTCGTAATTTTGAGTGAATAAAGGCTATTTTTAAAACATTACTTCACCAACGGCTCCAAATTATTCCTGTATTTTTTTTCGCGGATAGAGAAAAGTACAATAATAAATATGGCGCAAACCCGATTTTCATTCAGTTCTCTACATTTTTGAAAATTGCAAAACCTTAATTTTTCAGTGCGTTTCTATAATTACACTAATGACGTTAACGATTTTTTCCAAATGCAATATGTTTTCCAAAATACGATATTTAATAATGCCAACACTTTTGAGAATGTGAGTAGTTTTCGAGTAATTTTAAGAAATGGTTTCAAATAAAGTGCTGTTGTTGCACCAATAGTTTTGAAATGTACCAATAACTTCAACAGTGCCATTGTAATTATGTTTAACAAATTAAATTCTCTTTCTTAAAGGCGGCGACATGAAGGTATGCGAACAAGGAGTTACAGGTGCCCTGGCCTTAGATATGGACTCGTTCCTAGGGAAAATTTTATGCGTGGGGGATATGGCACCTCCAGAAAAGAAGAAACGTGTTCGAAAACCCAAGTTTCCCCCATTAGAAGGTTGGAAATCCCACAGGGAAATATTAGCGGAGAAGGAAAGGGAGGTTAGAAATAAATATGGGAAGCGAGTGCGGTTGAAAGGTCCTGAAGAGAGATACACCAAAGCCCTAACTTCTCGCATGGAGCTTCCCCAACACACCGCCAGAGATATCCGAAGAGTCCGCTTTCCTTACACCGTGGCTTTGGTGATGGAGTTGGAGGAGGATGGGTTTTTGTTGGCGTCTTCCATTCTTCAAGGCTACATTCACTACAACGACAACATGCGTTCTCTGGCAACGAGAGGCTCCCCCTTTTTCGACGAACCTCCTTTGTCGGAGAGGCCGGAACTGCTTGAGAAGCTGGCTAAAGGTCTGGCTGCCATGGACGGCGCTGGCCAGTCCGATCCTCCGGACTGCGCCGTACAGGTTGGACTCGTTGCTGGAACTGGGCTATTCTTTGCTGAATCACGGCGAGACCGTCGCGTGGATCGTAGAGAAGGTGCTATTGATGTCCATAAACATAGCCAAAGGCTACGCAAAAGACGGCCACAAAAGAGAAGCACTTGCTCGTTTCGCATACGGCTGCTTCCTCACGCATTTCAATCTCTACGAACTCGCTATGCAAGAGCTTGAGATCGCGAGAAATCTGGCGATAGGGAAGACGTGGACTTTGGACTTCGAGTACGAGAAAAAATATGATGTTGTTCACTTAGAAATCACCGACGTGTTATGTCGCATTTTGCTGCTGATGGCCCGGAAGGTACGGTCCTCGAATCCTTACCAAGCTGTGCGATATTGTTCAAGGGCACTTCGTCGCGTTGGTGACAAAGCTCTCAAAGTCCTTGAAGCTGAAGCCTTGTTGGAATTGGGTCTCGCGTACAAAGAAGGTAGTAACTACTTAATGGCTGAACAAGCTTTCTTGGAATACTTACGTCGTTACACCGATATTTCGTACGCGACAGGCATTTGCACTGCATATCTCGAAGGAGCTTTGTGTTATTCGCGTTTGGGGAACGTTAAGAAGGCTCAGGAATTTCTTTACTACGTTCTCAAAGCGGCGGAACAAACGGGTCTGCAACCCGTGAGGGCGCGTGCGCAACGCTACATCGGAGAGCTTTTTGAAAATGGGCTACTACGAGGAGGCATCGCGTTGTTTGGAAGATTCTTTTAAAATGAACGTCCGTTTGAATAATGTGAAAGAAACGGACTACGTACGGCTTTTGGCTGGAATATCAAAGGGTATGGAAATTATGCCCAAGATGGCTGCTTTATTGAACGCTTGCATCACCGATTTAACGGGAGACAGTATACTGCGCTTGCTCCAGTGGAGGTTTCATCGTACGCCCTTCTGGAACCCTGAAGAAGAAGACGCTCCTCATTTGCCAGATTCCAGTCTGTACACACAGCTGACTGAAGACCCTGAATCTCTGAAAGGAGTGGTGCGGTCGAGTATGGAGTTGAAATTGCAGGCTTTGAACGTACACGAGGAGGTTTCTGGGAAATATCGAGAAGCGGAAATGATGAGAACCAAGTTAAGAAAGCGATTGGAAGAAGAGTATGGAGCCTCGGGGCTTTATGTAAGCTCGCATGTCGCGGAGGCTGAGGAAGCTGCGAAAGAGCTCATCCCTCCCGAGCTCTCCTTCTCCAGCGCGTTTTCTGCTCGTTTGCAAGAAAAATTGGGTGGACTGTCCGGTGATTTCTTCGCCAGCAGAAAATCGGACCTTCCAAAGGAACCGGAAGAAGAAGAAGTAATTGATGTTGTGGAGAGATCATCGAGTGATAGTAGCGACACGATATATTGATGATAAAATAGAATGTAAGAAAGATGATTACAAGAAAAGAGTCGTTTTTTGTTAAACCGATTAATATCAAAACCGATACTCTCTAGTACAAGAGAAATTGATTTTGAAGATTGAAGACCCCTCAGAAATCCCCTCAGAAATGAAAATCAGAAGTTTAATGAACCAAATTAACGTACCATTCGTTGAGGAAAGTAGATTTATTCTACTCTTCTTAAACTGCTATTATTATGAATATTATTTCACTTTGTCTCGTGTAATTTAATATTCTTTTCGTGTCAACATTATTGTTAGAATAGAGAAGATCTTCATTGAATACTGCTGCAGTACATCGGCGGATGAAGCGGATGAAAGCGGATGTGTAAACTTTTTCTTGTGACGGTCTTTGGGAAAGGGAACAATGGAGGTCCCCCAAAACTCTTGTTTTTAAATCAATAATATGTATGCTTAAGTTAGAATGTGTAAAATTACTTATTAAATTATATATTGCAATTGACTTCAATTCATCACATTCTGAAACAAAGTACTTTGAATGCAATTTCTTCAAGACGTGTTTGACTATTTTTCTCTAAAGAGATAATCAATTTGTGATTCAAAAGGGAATGGTACCAACTTATTTTCCTGGATTCTATCGTCTTTTCAATCATTACTTAGCGATATTTCTTATTAAACCTGCTTTATTTATTTATTTATTTTACGTCAGAAAAACAGTTAAAACTGCGTATGACGTGCTATGGGGAAAAGTGAAATGTGTGCACATTTTCAAAATTCTGTGATCCTACACCTACTCATATACTACTTAAATTTTGAATTTTTGAAAAGGAAAAAAAAAAAAACTCCCATGCAATAAAATCTATGTTCAAGGATAAACAAGCAATAAATTTTGAATTTTGAAAGGGAGAAAAAACAAAAACTCCATGTAATAAAATCTATTGTCAAAGATAAATAAGCAATAAATTTTGGCTCTTATTACTTCCTGCCGCGACAACATGGAAACGATAATTTGAATAATTGTATTTCCCACTGAATTCTAGAAGACGTGCACAGAAAATGAAGTTACATTTATGTCCAGAAGAAAACAAGGGGCCATCTCAGCATTTGCTCAATGGATCAGGAAACGGGACGAAAACCTGATCGAGATGGGGTAATTGACCCGAAGCTGTAGTACAATAGTTGTTACAGGTTGTTTATACTCATTTATACAGTCCAAATGGTAAATAATGCATTATGTATCATTGTTAAAATTAATGTTACTTTTCTTGTGATGCTCAGTATAGTCTCTAATTGTATAGAAACAGTTATGCAGCGAAACGATTTCACTTGGGATTTAAACTTTCTATTGAATTTAATCGTTTAATGTCATCTGGCAAAGTGTTGTAAAATAATGTAATGTATTGTATGTGAATTTTTGTAATGAGGCTGATTGAACGTCCTGATGAATATGATTTCAGCTCGAGGTTATATGACTTCTGCATTTTCTGAAAAATATTCCGCCTGACAAGTCTATTTTTACAAAAACCACTGATTCGTAAATAAAAAGACACGTAATTGTAGAATTCTAGATAAGTGAAGAGAGCTAATGAATCATGGTGTGAGATTTGATATTATTCGTACAATCGTTTTTGTAATCTAAAAGTCTGACGCTTATAAGATGTTATTTCCAGAATATTATGACTATCTCAGCTAGGAAATGAAATATCGAAGTAATACACAACGAGCAGTATGAAGCTGACTGATTTGCTAAAATTTAGACGCGTAGCATAAAGAACTTAATTTGTGTTCAATTCATTTAAATGGACGTTCATTTAATAGGTTTGCTGAATTGAAGCGTTAAAATTTTTTGCCTTAACTCGTCAATGGTACACTTTCATTTTCAATGGAGCACAAATTTTATTTGAAATGGAAAACTGGATTAAACTGTTTTCGTTTACATATTAATTTGTTATTTCAACTCAATTTGAAACATCTGATATTGATATTTACGGTTTCTTATTGCAAAGGATGTTCGTATATCTGCAAAGAAACCTTCTTCCGTTTGAATCGTCGAGTCATATCGTTTATAAGTAGAAATAATAGGCCTAAAATCGATCCTTGAGGATGGTGAATTATTGCCCTGATATTCATTGAAATAAAATATGTTTCGTATTGTAAACCAATTGGCAGACTTTTTGAAAAAGTATTTGGGACAGTGTTTTCAAAAAGGGAAGATACAATTATGAAAACTTGTTCAGAGAGTGAGTTAAAGCTTTCACAAAAAGGGACTTATTTTTACTTTCATAGTCAATTTTCACTAGATCGTGAAAATTTCACTAGATATCTGTTAAACTAGATAAAAGTCTTAGGACACTTACAAGAAAAGCCATAAGGTAAACCTTAAGTGATATATTTTAAAAAAGGCTTCAATTATAAATGTCATAAAAATTTGTTAAAATAATTTCAATTTTATTACTGACTTGATATTTATTGTTTCCGGTTGCGTCAACTTTTAAGATAATTTGTCCAGTAAATGTTGTGAATGTGCATGTGTCAGTGTCTTTTGACCACCGGAACGTGAGATCTGACGCCGACCCACACGTCAGATTGCTGGATATCTCCGTCCAGGTAGTCCTCCTAACGGGGCATCACTTGCCGAACAAGCTCCACGCTCCAACTAGTTCCACGATATGAATAGTGAGTAGTGGGTGTAAATGTAAGTATTGATTGGAAAACAATGGAAAACAACCATCAGAGCGTTGGACGCTAGAGTTCTCCCAGCGGGGCACCACTCCAGCCGGAACAATCTCTAAGCTTCCAACTATTCCCCCGATATTTGGTAGAGTATTTAGTGTAAGATTGTGATTAAAGAAACCACGGAAAACTATTGAACAATGTAGTTGGTTCCTATAATTTTCCGCCATACAGTGGTTGAATTCGACCAAGCAGTGCAGCGAGGGGTAAAAATAGCCACCGTTGGAATTCGAGTACTGGGACACACCGGTCAGTGATGCTACGAAGGTAACTTGTGAGCTATTGCAGCCGGGCAATCCTCAACGAAAACGAGATTTCGCCTGTTATTTTCCGTATCCGCAACCAGACGATAGGTGCACGGCCCCAACCTTCACAGCCGCCAAACCAAGCGCGGCTTCCGTTCACATTCATTAATTCTATACATAAACTCGGAGCTTTTGGCCCTTTCCGAGCGAGTTGTTGTTGCAGCGGCGGCGACGCGACTCCGGCTTCAAAGCGCGCTTTCCCCGCGCGCGCCGCCGGCGAGAGATCAAACGAGCGTCGCGGCGCGCATCTGCGTCCCGACGCAGTGCGACGCCCGCCGCCGCCGCTATTTATACGCGCGTGGCAGCGCGAAACGCAAAGCGCGCACGGCCTTGCGGGAACTTCTGGGCGCTGGGGAACGCTCCCTCGCCAGGGTCGCTTTAAAGCGGTTCCGGAACCAATCTCAACTTCCGCGATTTCTTTATTGATTGATTGATTCATTCATTCATTCATTTTTAGTGATTCCGGGGGCGTCAACTACTAGGGTCATTAGTCTCGTAAGTGTAGTGCGTGTTTTGTTTCGGGGGGCGGTGGTGGTGGTGGTGGTGGTGGTCTTCCCCTGCTGGATGGCCAGATCCGGCGCCGACCTACCGTTGGCTAACGGGGTTTTCCACAACCAGGTATATCCCACCAGCGGGGCACCGCCCCAGCCGGGACAAGTTCTAAGTCCTCGACCGGTCTATCGGCATGTGTGGTCGTGTAGTGCATGATAGTGTAAGTGTGTGTAGGGGTGAGGATAGGACATGGAAGAGGAAGGAAATATCGCACGTGGCCCCGTGGCCCGTATGTTAGGTACTCAACTTCCGCGATTTCTTGGTTATAGCAATAAACTAGCGTACCCATGCGAGAATTCTCGCATGTTAAGCCCCACCCTCATCCCTATTTTTCCATTCCATATTAAGCCATAATACATATTTTATTCAAGACCCTCTTATTCTCCGTCATTTGTTCTATGTGTCCTTGTAATTGATAACAATACAATACACCCATACCAATAAAAACTATTCTTTACCGAGCAGAGAGGTAGAGTCGCGGTAAACTAGTTCAGTTGGCGTGTAATTCAGTCGCGTTGAATATCAAATAATTAGTTTAAATTCACATAAAGTTTCAGATCCTACAGGCTCTGAAGAGATGGAGTAGAATCGAGAAGCCTCGGACCGGCAAATATGTAATAGAATATTCAAGAAGATTTAATCTTGTAGATTACCATATGAGGAACGTTACTTTGAGGTTTCTGGTCTCAAAATTGTAGGATTTAAGTCTCTAAAGTGTTTCATTTAGAAGTTATTTAACTATATAGATTCGAAAATCCTGCCAAGTATTGCGGGTTGCATTTGACTTGAATATTTAGATTTTTTTTTTTTTTTTTTTTTACAAACAAATCCTTCATGTTTTTAAAGTTAAAGTGCAGTTCTCCACGTCTCTGTGAAATTCTCTTTCTTTCGAGGCCTTCTTTATAAAGATTGGTTGCGTGTGAGTGTCGTAAAATATATTATAATACTAAAATAATATAGGTGGCGATGCGTTAAATTAAAGGTTTGCATAGCGGATCTGGATGACCGAGGTCACTAAGGCTGAAGGGCCGTAGCTGCCTCGGTTCGAAGGGTCGCGGGTTAAAATCCCGCCTCGAGAATGGATGATTGTTTGTGTTTGTATTGTCCTTACATGTTCCCTGTACAGTTACCACTCACAGTAAAATAATCATAGTGGTCCCTAGAAATAAAAAAGTGACCTGAAAAGAAAAGTCTGTATAACTTCGTTCAACTATTTCTAATCATATGATATTCCCTCATTAGATAACTTATTATCAAATATTTCCTGATTAATATTTTTTAGTGTTATTTATCGCGAGTTTCAATGTTGTTCACTCTAAATACAAATTATACTGTAATATTTGAAACAAAATATTTTGAGTCCACAGGACTCCACGTCCGTACCATTGCGACTGGATTCGCATGTTGGCCGAAAGGATTTCTGAAATCAACTCACTTCCGAAATATCTTTTCGTTTTTTTAGCCACACTGTTCTTCTTCTTCTCTTTTTTTTCTTTTTCTTCTATGTCCTAGTGTGTTTATATTTTCTTCTTCTTTTCATTCTTCTTTAATTTCTTTTTTCTCTCTTTTGAATTCTTTCCCCTTCTATTACTACTACTTCAATTACATCTAAAATTTCGTTATTACATATTACGTACGCCTCCAATTGTACTCTATCATGTCTCTTGGATGACTTTGATTTCATGTTTGTGTGTATGTTGAAGAATTGTTTGAGTTTTCATTCATTTGTTATTTCTTAGGTGTATTACTCCCTTTTTGTTAGATTTACTGCTTTCGAAAAGAAATTAAGAGATTTCGGATTTCATCATGACTTACTTTTCAGTAAATCTTTATCCAGCCACTAGGAAGGGCCTCACAATTGTCATAAGCCACATTTCAACACTATTTAATTCGAAACTTACACAATTACAATTCTGAAAAAATCACTCACAAAACTTAGCATTTTATCTTATTAGTATTTATTATATTATCTTTTATTTATATTCAGGGAAATTCATATTCTTTATTCAGAGAAAACCATGAATATTAAAATGGCATATGTAACTATGCATTCTAGATACGTGTTGCTATGAAGAGAAGTCACACTTCACGAAAGAAAGCGATCAATAAAATTCAGATTTTGTTAGAAAACGTTGTTAATTGTATCGAACTTTTCATTCGCCATGTTCATTCTCCATGAGACGTACCAGTATTGACTATCAATTTCTAAATGTTGTGAGTGAATCAGTGGGTTAATAAAGATTATGTTGAATAAATATTCACCTATTAAAATATATGTAAGCAGGTTTTGGATTTTTAAACGAATTTAAATTAAGGGACTGATCTCAAATGTTGAACTTTTTCGGCCAAGAAACGTTTACGCATGGCATTAGTTATTACTTCTTAGGAGAAACAGGCAACCGAAGCTCAGTCCCTGCTGGTGTCCTGGATCAAACGCGCAAGTGGTAAGAGCGTCGCCGCTCGTTACTCCGCTAAGTTTCCTGTAGGCGCGGGCTATGTTCTTTGTACGCTAAAGCCCAATAACATCTCATTTACAGAGGTACGCATTTTTTCTGAAGAATGAGGAACTTTGGAGTTGTGTTATAATTTATAAACTATCTCACCGATAAAGATACACGTAATAAAATTCGCTAACAAACTAGTTAACGAGCGCCCCGGGATATTTTCAAGTTAAAAAGTTGTACTTATACGCAACATTATAATAAAAATGAACTGTAGAATACTTTCTGTCTGCTCGTCCATCATCGGGTAGAGAAATTTACATGAAAACTATACTGAAACATGCCCGACGTTGATTGGAGCCAATTTTAAACAAGCCCCGTCTTTCTATTTAAAAACAAGCCCCACTTGGAGGGACATTTTGAAACATAATTATTACTGATAAATGTAATTTGGGCGCCAGGAAAAGGTTACACTTGAAACCTAATGATTCCTACGTAATTTAAATATCTCTCCTTCCAAAATTATGTAGTGCTAGCTCATTTAATTGGGGTTCGAAGTTGATAATTGTTGCTGTTTACTCTGCAACCAATTATTCAATCTGCCATCCATACGGAGTGGCGAGGAATCGGAAAATCTTATTAAAATGATAGATTGCACATAACGAACAATGATAATCAGCTTTATTTCAACTTAACAAATTGGAATTTATTATATTGATAATCAAAAATTAATCGTTCTTTGGTCATGACCAGTTTTCTCAGTATTACAATAATTACAAATCTTGTTGTCCATTCGTGGGTCTTCGCGCGCTCTCCACTTCTTCGTTCGATGGTGCCCCGTACAACCTTCTCCGTCGACGTCCCTTGCTTCTGGATAAAGTCCTCGCCTAATGTCCGTGATCTGGTTCAAAATTCTCCCGGCGATACTATTATAATCTGTGACTTCCCTCACTAACGTCTCGGGACCATAATATAAGAAACGATAGTTAACTTTATAGAACTGTCAATTACAGTCCTTCCTCGATCTAGTAAAATATATCAAGAGCCGACCCGCTCAACACGCGTTGCTCTAGCGAGTGAATGTTCTTCTAAAAACACGGAAGCACTCGAATTTTATATATTTTTCTTTTGTCTCTCAAAACAATGCTTATTCCGCCTGTGCTCTGTCATTTCAACCTAACGTAAATGATCCTTAACGCCGGTTGTTTATTTGACACATAGCGACCCCCTCGCGATCGTGTATTGACATCCCTATATTCTATGTCAAATAAAATGACATTTCCATAATACATGGTTCGCCATTTTGGTATATCACAATACATTAAAATATTTTATTTTAAACTTGTTTCATTACAAAATTAGGTTATATTGTCGTTAAAATCAACTCTTATCGATTTTTCTGCCAAAAAATAAGTGGGTTCCATCATTTCAGGTACCTTGAACACCCAACACACCTTTTCCTAGAAATTTTCGACAATTTTCGCCCGGCCCGCCGTCCGCCCGGCCCGCCGCCCGCCGGCCCTGCCCGCCCTGCCCGGCCCGCCGGCCGCCCGCCCGCCGGCCCGCCGGCCCGCCCGGCCCGCCCGGCCCGCTCGCCGCCCGGCCCGCCTGCCCGCCGATTTAATTGGTTCTGAAGATTTTGTGGAGTATAGAGAAACACATCCATACTTTTCTTTTACATCATTCATGATAATGCTTCCAGATATCAAGTAGGGGTTACACTTTTCTAGTTCTGAGAAAAAGAATTAAAAGTTTATTTAATTCTAGATAAAAATTTTTCTAGTTCAACTTTAAAACCTCATTAACCTTAATTATAAATGTTACCTATGACTTTCCCAAAAGGCCACATCAACACCGCAACCTTTTGGCAACAGAAATTAATTCAAATAAGTTTTGTATTCGAGTGTAGTCAAATTCTTGTATGATTATTAACCAACATTTTGAAGTGTTGAATGATAATCTTTCACGATATTACGCACTGTTGTATCCGGGAAAATGTTCTTATGAATAAATACACATTATTTAAATACACGCCATTTCAGAACATTAATTTGTAGCTTGCAATACTATCAGGTATTTAATAATTATTTACCTATGGTGTATTTTTTTATTAATCAGCTCCTGACGGCTCAACATCTACAAGCAACTAGTACAAAAGAGAAATACATAATGGCACAATTTTGTTTTGATTTATTATCCATGTAAATAAGTACGTACTTTTTCATTTCCTGAGAAATATCATTAAGATCACAGAAGATTTTTGGGTACAAAAAGTGCGGTATTAAGCGGTCAATAGATGTTTCAATAACGAGAAGTGTATTCATATAAATTGCCATAAATCCTCTATAAGGATGTTTCAAAGAAAATTATACAAATTGAAACAATAATTCAGCTTCTGTCTTGTACGTAAATAAAAGATAATTAGCTTTTCTAAATATTATGAATTCTCTATTTCGTTGTTTAAATATGATCACAAATTCAATTATTTATTATGTAAAATATGTTTTAGATGAAAATACCACAACTCTTCATCAAGATAAAAAGCGGTGAAACAACTTCACATAACATACGAGTTTTCAGCATACCTACGTTAAATCGTAACGCAAGATGGCATTGGTAGAAGCTCAGCTTTGTAACCCCGCGGCTAGATGGCGCACATGTCTGCCTCCTCGTAGCGATGTCGTAGCTCGTAGTGATAAACACAAGAAAATATGAGATGATTATGATTGTCACTACAATATTAGTAATTAAACACAAGTAGCCTATTGTTTTCTGACAGTCAATAAGATTGTTTTTCATAAAAAAGTCTTTATTTTCCAAACCCGACGTTTCGCGTGTCACTTCATTGCATCTAAGGATTAGTCAATTAATAAAAATAATGAACACGTTAACGTTAAAACACTTTTAATTAAGCACATATTATATAATTATAAAAATTCATAAAAATATGTTTATAAAGGATAATTCCAATCACAAAAATTTGAAAAATTCCCATTATGAAAGCACACATCCTCACTTTATGGAGAGAAAGGCAAGTATAATATTTATATTATAATCCAGAGATTGTGCTAATTAGGTGCAATGGGAATGGCACTAAATGACTATCGAAACTGATTTTTTATGAAGAAATGTTTTAAAAGAAAATGTTTTTCATGGAATGAATTGTTTTTAATACAAATCTTTAAAATGAAAATATTTTTAATGAAAACACGTTTTTATGAGAAACATTCATTATAATGAATTATTTCCTGATCAAATAGGGTGAAAAATTATTACGTTCCCTCAGCAATTTTTAATGGAAAGTTTTTGATAGAGCATTGCTCAACCGGGGCCATTGACACCGTCGAGATGGAGCCCGGAAGTATTTGAGTGGTGGATTTTCAGTTCTGACTCGCCCCTAAAATATATTTTTATCGTTAGCGTGAAATAGAACTAGTGGCGTGAAATAGAAAACATACTTTTTCGCATTATTTGCAATTTTTTAAATTTTAGAAAATACAGAGTGCTCAATGGAAATAGTCAGTGCATTTTTATTACAATACTTTACTCTATCAGAAGAAAAATTAAAAGAAAATATTTGGAGTCATTTTCGCCATTTTTGAGAAATTTTCAAAATGTGACTTCATGTAAAGTACACCCAATAATAAAAATATGTATCAAATTCAAGAGACCACGAAATCAACTATATAAATCGAGGAATATCAATTTAGATGAAAATCAAGCGTTACCCGGTAGTGTTGTTTACAGACAGAAAGACATTTTGCCGTCAATCAATTTTTCTTTGTCATGATTCCTCAAAACATGGATTCTGACTACACAACGCAATCGGATATTTACTACATATTTATCCCTATTTACTACATATATCTCCTATTTACATTATATCTCCTATTTACTACATATAGGGATAATAATTATCCACTTTTTTGGTATCAGGAATCCATAAAGCAAGTTTTTCTGTCGAAATTGCCGTTTTTGCTGCAGCCTTACAATATTTTCTCTATTGTACGTACGTAGTATGCGAGAAAGTAAAAATGTGTATTCATAGTACAATATTCCTTTGAATTTAATGTCATCATTTGTGTTGTTTTAAATAAAGTAAGTAGAATAAAAAAAAAGTTGGACCTCAACTGTGCTCAAGTATATCATAGTTTTTAACGAAATGTATTTTTTCTTTTTACTTTAGACAAATACCGTTTAGTATAAAAATTCAATTTATGTTACGACAAAAGGAAATGACCTATTTTTATACGTCATATTTTGCATTTTCGTCGATTTTGACTAATAAGCCATTTCTACCTTCTTCCGTAATTTTTACTGCAGTGTTTGCTAATTGCATCATTTTAATATCATTTTTATGGTACTTGCTTCAAATAATATTTACAAGATGCAACAAATGTTCTCCAGAGAATTCCTTAGTACCTGTACGTTGTAGCCTATTCGAATTCTGTGTTCAGAAGTTGTAATGTCAATGTGAGTGTATAATCTAAGGTTCCTATGACGCCTGTCAGTGCCATTGTCGGTTCAGGCAAATTCGGAATAACTTTAGATCGAGATTTTCTGGTAAAAAACAGTTCAAACCAAACGTTTGAAAGCTGAGGTCACTTGAACGAAGAGAAGAAGCCTCGATTACATCAGTAACGTATCCAACAGCTTGAGTTGTTCATCCGAACTGATTTTGATGACTTTGTTACGTCATTTTTCTTTGCTTTTAGGGCATTTTAAAAACATTTTAAGAGCATTTTAGTGATTATTTTTGGCGATGTTTTAGGTCATCAAAATCCGCGTCCCTCATCAGATATGTCTTGTAACCCGCCTCGAAGCTTAAAGTGAACAAAATGCAACAGCACAACATTTTTATGGAATCCTGCTATCCCTTCAACTATATATTTCGGTTCTTCTTCTCTCTTGATTCAGTATCTTAGTTGTAAATGTGGCCAGGACGACAGTTAACATGCAGTCTTATGATTAATAGGTTCATTATTCAGAAAGTTCTCTGGAGTTGAAGAGCTGCATCTTAACATAAAACACTCTCAGTGACCGTCAAAATCAGAAACGAAAAGAAAGGAATAATGAAAAATATAATTTAGAGGAAGGTGTGAGTGAAAGATGAAAAATAATAAAAGATCAACAAAATAATCTAGCGTTCGTACAAGAAAATTCTGGAAATATTAAGTGCCGTTTCACCCATTTTCTGAAGACGAATTGATTGATCTCAATACTTACCCGGTTTTCATAGTGCCTCTGCCCTTCGTGAAGAGAAAATTCTCCACAAGCTCTCGAAATGAAGTCAGGCTGAAGAAGATAAACATAGAATCGTAGAAAGAGGAAAAAGCCCCGAAGTAATGGTAAAGAGATGAAAAATAAAACGAGTTATAAGACAGGGAAACAGAAGAATGAACATGAGAACGAGATAGTAGGGAGAAAACAGAGAAGAGGGAAAAAAAAAAAAAGATGAGAATTGAAAAATAATGGATGAAGAAATAAAAATATAACAAGAAAAAATAATAAAATGGGATGGGAACGCAAGGAGGAGAAGAGAGGGAAAGTACAATAAAATAGTATATTCCTTCAGTCCATTAAAAATTGTTGCTTAATATTAAAAATAATGTTAAGTGTGCAACTCGGTTACGACGCTCTTAATTTCGAACTTGAACTTGAAACTAAAATTTTTCAAAGTTAGCTAAAGGGTCTAAGCATGTGCAGAATGTGTGCTAGATAGTAATTCCTACGGGCAAGACGAATTAACGACTACTTTATACTAGAGTCTTGAGTCAACAAATGCCATTCATCTATTGGGGTACAAACTTTAAATACTTGTTCTGTTTTCACATTGTCTCCAAAATGGGTGAATCCAGTACGAAGTAGGAACAGTTTTAGAACATAATTTGAACTTAAGCCAAAAGGAGTTGGTGAGGTCAGAACAGTTTTAAAATATACTTTGGACTAAAACATACAGGAATTGACATTAGCCAACAGGAGCGGACCAATGTAGGATAGTACTTGGAGTACTAGGAACAGCAGAGACATATGTGATGAACAGAGACTAGACTGCTAGTTGGACGTTTCGAAGAGTAGAAAGAAGCAAGGTTTCTTAAATTTTTTATACTTATTCAATTGATGGTTACATGGTTCAGTATTAAAACTCTTTCACAGGGACTGGCTTAGAGCTAACTTAATCTAAAACTAAATCTATCTACTACTCAGGTTTAGGGTGCTCATTGGGCACCTACGCTCAGTTTACATCGGAAAAACTTTGCAAGAAGACATGTACCGGATGTCTATTACGGATGCGGGTCGGGAAATCGTTGTAATGGGCTATTTGATTTATGGAGGATATATTTGAATAGACGTTGTTCCAGAGATGAGCAATGTGGTGTTTGATGGATGGTGGATGTAGTTCTCGATGGAGTTAATCATTAGAAATGAACCATGGGGCTTATGTGGCTAATCTTAAATATTTGTTTTGCATTATTTGCATTTTATTGATATTTGTCTGTGAAGCGTTCGTACAAATGGAGCAGGCGCACAGCATTAGAGATCTGATTATTGTCTTGTATAGCGTTACGGCATTGTTTAAGGAGAGACTGCTTTTGTGATTTAGTAGTGGTTTTAGTTGTGTTAATTTAATTTTGGCTTGTTGAATTTTCGTTGCTATGTGAGATTTCCAGGTCTTGTATCAAAGTTTAGTTCTAAGTATTTAACAGTTTGTTATATGAAATCCAGGGGATTACGTTGTTATTAATTTGGAGTGGTGGGGTTGGGAATGTTCTGAGAGAATATTTACACTGTTGATTTTGACGGGTTGAGCTTGATTTGCCATTTTAAGGACCAATCTTCTATGCTTTTCAGGTGCAGTTGCATTTTATTGCAAGTGTGATTTAATGAATGGTTGGACATGAATATGGCAGTTTTGTCAGCAAATTGTGCTATATGTGTGTAGGGAGAGATAGGTGTATCAGATGTGTAAAGGTTGAAAAGGGTAGGTGAAAGGGGGAATCCTTGGGGAAGTCCTGCTTTTATTTTGTGGGGATTAGAAACGTGCTTCTGTACTGTTACTGTAAATGTCCTGTCTGCTATAACATTTTTAATGATTTATAGTAGGTAATTTGGAGTTCCTATGGTTTTTAGCTTATATATTAGGCCTAGGTGCTGAACTCTGTCGAATGCCTATGAAACATCTAGAAAGTTGGCTATTGTGTGTTGTTTGTTCTGAAAGGCAGTATGGCACTATGGGTTCTGAAAGGCAGTATGTTCGGATATTCGAAGTAGCTGGTGTGAGGTGGATAATTTATTGATGAAGATTGGTGTTACGGTATGGTCTGAGTAATGCTTAGATGTTTATTGAACCTTTTTAGTATTCTTTTTTTTCTAGAATCTTGGATAGAGACGGGAGGTGTGTAAGTTCGAGTTACACTGTGCCAGCCTTACACTAGCCTTTCTCTTTACTCGATACCATCAAATCTAATATAGAGAAGTTACTCTAACTAGAGATCACATTGCAGGTCGGGAAACAAATGAACGTCATGCATTGCGATGTCATTTCAAAAGATTGTGTTCAAGTCACTTGATATGAACTAACTGTAAACGAACGCACTGACAAAATGAGTGCATGGACGTAACGTGCTGTTATTTTGCCAGCAATGTGCAAGCAGTCGCAGTCTTATAGTAACATATGTATATCGCTAGACCTATGTTGACGCTTCGCTACGCGTATCACACATCGCGACGAGGTTCGGGCCTTCGATTTTCGTTTGTTTTAGTTATTTCGCTCAAAAGCATTTAGTTTATGCGCAGCGGTTTCTCGGCGACGTTTTATATAACAGGTTTGTCCAACTGGTGGATCCGCGGAACGGATCGAAATTTATTGTGGCGCGCGAAAGGTTATTTTTCAAACGTTCGTCTTTGCATTTATGTCGCGCGAGAATATTGTCCGTTTCGCGCACGCGCCCTGTCGGGTTCAACACACCCTTAGTGTGAAAATAAGTTTAGTTTATATTTAAGGACTTTTTATAGTACATTTAGAAGTTCACAATCATCCCAATGTGTTTCAGTGCGTTATACATTATGTTAAGACGTGGAAATAGCTCGGTTTTGCATTCGTGGTGTGGGAGATCGAGTATTTTTGTTGGAAGACTTTAAAAAACGCATACACGCCTTTGGATGCATACCACATGCATTTCGCTCCGATCCGGCGCGCCAGAAACAGCTGGATAAAATATTGACTCGCAGTTTCGAAACAAACCACCGATCGTCAATAAATCATGTTATGGTTTACTAGTTCATTGCTGTGTGTTTACGGACCTCAAACAAAACACGTAAAGGTATTGTTAATACCCTCGCGGCCCTTTCTGATTCTTTATACCCTCGGGCCTTTTGACTACTTTATGACCCGCTCTAATAGCAACACAACACACAACATTTTTATGAATTCGATTTATTAAAGTTGCAATGCAAAAAAAAAAAGTAAATGGCACAATGCTCAAATAAGTAAAATAACTCATCATAAACATTATTTTGCATAATTGACATGAAAATTGCAATTTCGGAATGTTGCCGTGAATATACAATTGCCACTCATATTTCACTGTTAAGTTTTTAGAGACAGTATGTGTTTCTTGAGCAGCAGTACTACTCGTGGTAATAAGATGTGTAGGGAACATCGGATAACATCCTTGAAATGTTACTTTTTTGGTATTATGACATATTCTAAATAACTTTTGACAATAGAAGCAAATAACCTAAAAATACTGTTTGATCAAATCAATTTGCACTGTTATTCACGCTGTTATATAACTCTCAAATACACCATAAACATTTTCATATATTTTTCCAGATTTTACTGGAAACCGCTGTCCGTAGTTTTGTTAGGTTTTGCGAGAATTTCCGTTGGAACTTCACAATATTCTGTCATTTTGTACGAACAAATTAGTCCAATGACGACTATGCAATTGTAATTGAATACACATTGTTTTGTTTATCTGACGTCATATTGATAAGTGACTAATACAATGCATCTTTTCACTTTAGACGCAAGAAAAATTATAAAATGTTTCGAATTCCCGTTTGACTCAGCAACGAATTAGTAAACCATAAAGTTTTGTTTGCACCATGGGCGTTACTTGATGCTTTTGCCCCTCAGGTGACTCGTGCCAGAGGCTCTCGGGTTTGGAAGTCGCTTTCGGGTCAAAAACATATACATAACGCCTCTGATGCATAAATAACAATAACAGCTTTGCGATATGAAGATGTTTTACGTTGCAACGCAATCCCGATGCAGCACGTCCGTCTGATGATTGTAATATTGCGTTCTAACAACGGCGTCTTAAGAAGAAATAGCTATTTTCGTCGAAAATGCGACAATTTGAGGCGCCTTAAGCACAGAAGAGATACTATACAGAAAGGAAAGTAGAGAGCGGCTCCTTTGATCTACGTGAGCCACCGCGCATCTCAAACCGCCATCTTGAAACTTTGCAAAGGAACCACAAAAGTCAGTTCAAACGCCATATTCTCAAAAAAGGCTCCAAATCTTATCTTCTAACTTTTCCAACGGGTACTGCTAATTACATAAAATTCATTTGGGTGTATTATTTTGTTTTTTCAAAAACTACACATGTATTTTTATAAATATCTGTCACGTCGTTAATATGCACATTTCGAGCGATTTGTAAACTCTATTGAATTCGTGAATTATAGTGCTTTAAATGACTTCAGATTAAGTTGTCCGTAAACTCAAAAACGTTCTGTGAAAAAGAGCTTCAATTTCGTATTTTTAGTAACGCTTAAACGATATTTTCTTAAAAATGCTCCAAATTTTTTCATGAAAACTGTTGTTTAGGACGAGGTTTTACTCTTCTTTTATATTCTTAAAGTAATATTTCGGTTTTACTATTAGGAAACCGAATAATTCAGAGATGGATGGCAGCTGGCTAGAGTATGTGGCAAATCCGATAAACTAGCCCAGACCAACGGAATAAAAACTAATACGAGAAAGTATTGCCATTCTATAGCACTTCTAGTTATGCATTTATAATTATTTACCTTTTTATATACATTTTTATTAATATTTACCTATGTGCGAAATTAATTTTTTGCATATACTGTGACATACCGATATGTCACGTTAAAATAAATTAACATTTATTTGGAGACAATATGGTGGAACATGCATTACGAAATATCACGAGAGCTAGAGCATAGCAACGACCGTGAATAAACATGTAGTTTTTGTTTTTTCTAAATGCATTAAGAGATGGGTTGATGCCGAAAGTAGAAACTTTGGGATTGGGCGGAGAAGTTTAGACGGTCAAATGTTATGAAAAAAATGAAGGTAGTTTAATACGAAGTCTTCGAGGGATGAATCATGCAGGAAGATTTCATTCTGCTCTGAAAGGCGCTTCTGAACTGATCGTAGATATTTTCATGTGGAAGCAATATTGAAGTATAAATAGGAACTTTGTCGGGAGTGGTAATCAAGTTCGGGACTATGTCATAGGACGTAATCGGGACTGGTAATTTTGATAGTTTGAGACCAGCTGATAGGCAGAAGAGGATTTCGTTGGAATTTTGGACTACGGCAAGATCGCAAGATATTTCGACTGAGAAGTCTACGAGGGACATCAACGAAGAAAAGATAAGTTAACCGCGGTGTAAAATTGTAAATTGAAAAAGATCATGATCAAAGGCCTAATTTAAATTCATTAAATTGTTTGATAAAAAAAAAGTAAAAATAAACTTTGCTGAATTTTGTTCTTTAGAAAAGAAAGTGAATTTTCATTTAGTCAATCCAAACAGAAATGAACTAGGAATAGAATCATTCTATTTCAGATTCCCAGCTGCGCTGTATAGTCGGCGGATCCTATAATCCATTACAGAGGTCAATAAGGATTATAATTATATCGTGACCCATTGACCCAGCAAGCGACGCTAAGATCTTTAGCAGATATAGATGTAGAGAGAGAGGAAAATTTTGTGGTATATCTCAAAATGGCGCCTCAACGTGATGCATAATTTGTTATAATTTATAACAATTGGTGACACGGATAAAATTAGTCTTATAAATTATAATAAAGTGATCCAAAGGGAATCTGAAATTTTGGATTGACATTTAAAATTAATTGTTAATTATAAGAAAGGCCAAGACCATTTCATTGGTGTGATTTTAAAATAATTTAACAGAGAGATTTTAATTTGTATTAAAATTCAAAATGGATACTAGGAGCAAAAAATTGCATATGGAGAATGTTAATGTAGATGATATGGCGTCTGCTAATACTAACCCTGAGGGAGAAATTTCGCGTGAAATTATTGAAATTGAACCACAAGAAAAGGGGAAATAATGGCTGCACCGTTGGGAAATATGGACTCCTAATAATTTAATTCTTAAGATGTTAGCAGAAATGAACGAAAAAAATTGAGTCTTTTAATAATCAAGTCGACCAAATGCAGGGGGAATTAAAAGAATCTGGCAAAAAAATTTAAATTTCCAAAGAAATTCAAGGAAAAAATTTGACATTGGGACATTTAAAAAACCAAAATGCAAAAAGGACAATCGTCGAATCGCGTGTAGATAATTTAAAGCAATGTCGCTTCAACATGGCAAAACAATTAAAAAACATAGAATCTAAATTAGTTAATTGGGATTGTAAATTAGAAAAACGAATACCGGGGGGGACTTAGAAACTTTAAAAAGGGGAAAAGAATCTGAATCTGGGAAATATATGTCGGACATTAAGGAAAGGGAAAAACAGAGGAAAATGAATTCATGATGCGTTCACAGGAAATATAAAAGCATGCATCGGCGCTTGTAATACAAGCCACCAAAAATTTAAGGATGATAATGAGGGCGTGATGGTTCTAAGGAGTTGAAAGCATTGAAGATCGGCGGAAGATTTTTTAAAGGGGAAGATAGGACGAACGGGCGGAGAAACACGTTTTTAAATTTTTAAAGGGGATATTTGGGAAGTACCGAAAGACTTTTTAAAATTGACACAGGTGCTAATGTTTGTGCAGTGTCGGAAAAATTGTATGAGCAGTTAAAAAAAAAGGGAAATAAAATTGATGAGCTACCCACCGGGATTTTGGGATTTTCAAAGCTAAGGGGGCCATCGAAACGAGAAGTCGGAAAATTTGGGGGGGATGTGGAAGTTAAAGGGGATCAAAAATTTCAGTTTCCGGCAATTGAGTGAAGTTTTTGATTCGTCCAATTTTTTTGGGGGATTGATCCCAAAAAAAGGGACCCCCAATTAAAAGGAAAAGTTATTTTTACGAGGTGACAAAGGGCAAAACATTGTTTAGGAAAAAAGCCCGGGGGGGCAAAAGATAGTTTTTCCCGATATTGGGAACAAATTGAAGAGACCAGGGACCAGATCCACACGGCAGCAGGGGGCGCGGTCGACAAAAAGGGGAATAGATCAGGGGAACCCTTTTGGGAAATGTTAAAGAATAAAAGATGTTTGGGAAGTTCAAGGCCCCCGAAAGGAATAAATTTTAAAAATTTGGGGTTTGATGGACGAGGAATTTTTAAATTTAAAAAATACCCGATCCCAGGAGAAAGGGTAGAAACTAAAAGAGGTTGAGGATGGTAAAAAAAAAATGATGACCCCGATGTGCCCAATAGTGATAGTTCGTAAGAAAGACAAAAGTGATTTTGTGTTGATGCTAGGAAACTCAATAGCAAGACCATCGTCGTCATGAAAAAACCCCCGAAATTAGATGAAATTTGTGGAAGGTAAAAGGAGCCGGGTATTCACGGGACTGGGTTTTTACTGCGCCGTACTGGCAAATTGGGCTACAACCCCATGATGTAAGAGATACCCAACAATTTATGAAATTTGATGGAGGCAGCAGCCAAAAAAAAAGCTAAAAAAGAAAAATGCTTTGGGGGCGAGTATAAGGAGGGTGATGAAGTGTTTAAATTTGAGACCCCGGTCGTCAAAATGGGAAAAAAGTTTTATAAAATTTTTTCCCCGTTGTATAAAGGACCGACCGAATTTGTAAAGTATTAACAAGAATGCCCGGGTTTTGAATGATGAAAAAGGACGGAAATGGGAAATATAATTTTTTGGGAAAATGAAGCCCATATGAGGGACGACACGGTGGGTTAAATATTCTTTGGTTGACAAAATTGAAAAAGTTGTAAATATTAGGGATAATAGTTTTTTTTTTGTTATTGTTTTTTCATTATTTTATTTTGTCAGTTTTTTTTAGGGGGTTTAATTTAAAGTGTATGTGTATTCAATGAAGTTAATGGGGGCAAATATTAGGCAGATACGGTTATTAGAATACCTGATGAAATGGTTATTGTTGGGGAAATTCCGAAAGGAAAAAGTAAATAGTTTTAAGGCAGCAAGTAAAAGACCTAGGGAGTGCAAAGGTAAAGTGTTAATGTCGTTTAGTGTAAAAAGCAAAAGAAAGTGTTCAATTTAGTCTTTCATTTTGTTAGGTTGAGCAAAAACCCAAAGACGTTTGGGGAGGGGGCTGTGGGCATACCGATATAAAAACGTTAAAAAAAAATTAACATTTATTTGGGGACAATAGGGGGGAACATGCATTACGAAAACACGAGAGCTAGAGATAGCAAGACCGTGAATAAACAGTGTAGTTTTTTTTTTTCAAAAGATTAAGAGATGGGTTGATTTAAAGTAGAAATTTGGGGTTGGGGGAGGTTGGGTGGCTGTTAAAAAAAATGGGTTTTTTAAAAGAAGCCTTGGGGGGATGAATTATGCAGGAAGATTTATTTGCTCTGAAAGGCGCTTTTTGGAACCGATCGAGATATTTTTATTTTAGCCAAAAATTAAAAAAAAGGGAAACCCGGGTTAAAAAAGCCCCCCCGCTGGGCCCAACGGGGCCGGAATTTTGGGTAGGGACCAACTTTTAAAAGGAAAAATGATTTTTTGGGGAAATTTTTTTACTACGGCAAGATCGCAAAAATATTTCGACCGGGGAAGTCTACGAGGGGCATCAACGAAGAAAAAAATAAAACCGGTGAAAAAATTTTAAATTGAAAAAAATCATGATCAAAGGCCCAATTTAAATTCATTAAATTTTTTATAAAAAAAAAAAAAATTTTGGGAAATTTTTTCTTTTGAAAAGAAAGTGAATTTTTATTTAATAATCCAAACAAAAAACCAGGGAAAAGAATCATTCTTTTTTAGATTTCCCGGGGCGCCGTATAGTTTGGGGATCCCCATAATCCCTTACAGAGGTAATAAGGATTTAAATTTATCGTGACCCCTTGACCCAGCAAGCCGGACGCTAAGATCTTTTGGAGATATAGATGTAGAGAGGGAGGAAAATTTTGGTATATCTCAATACGAAGCAAATGTTCCCTCGGGTTACATATGTTTTTAGTAGTTTTACACACACCAAATACGAGTAAAACGGAAACAAAAGACACGTTCACTCCAACAACAAATTACGAGTCGTACAAAAGTTTATACATTTTCAATATGGCGACTATGCACATCATATCGGCGCACAGATTATGGTTAACTTTCCTTTCTGCGTAGTACCTATTCTGTGCCTTAAGTATAACCGTAGCGATGCTCGCTTCGGCCCCGTCCGGGAAAGTAGTGCCTTTTGATGGTCTTTCGCGAAGCAGTTCAACCGTTCTTCTTTGACAACTCGATTTCTATAACTCTGTATTGGAGTTGGCGGCTTTTGAAGGAAAACATCTTTTAGGCGTTTCCAATTTACACATTTTGCTCTCAATTTACATCAAAGAAATATTATTGTTTCTATTTGATATCAGGCGCCAAATATGTTTCATTTTTTGCCGTTCATGTGGGAGCACATGATACGGACTAATCCCACGCCTGGTTCTATACCCCCGCCGTTTCAGAGGAACCGGGCAAAACTTCCGAGATCAACAATAGAGGGAATCAGGTGTGAATCGCCCGAATAGTGAAAATATGGCACGCATCCATATTAAAGGTTTGAGTTTTGGTCCTTGAAACCTTGCAGGCCCTGAGGGCTGTTCTTTAGGTTCTAGAAGGCTGCACTTAAAAATATAATAAGAGTGAAGAAATTTCGTAGAAGTCCCGAAGAGTACAAATTTGTGAATCGACGGAATTGGGGTGCATGTTACGACGGATCTCTACCATGCCCGACTTCGACAGCCTGCCATCAGAATTTCAGTGCCTCCACTTTAAATGACGGAAATAGCCTCTCAAGACTTGAAAATGCGCCAACGTTCGTGGAAAACGGCTTGAATTTGAAAGATTACGGAAAAACACTATTTACGAGAACTTACGCTTCTGAGACAAACACTAAATAATTATTTATTGGTAAAATCAGAGGAAATTGAGGAAAACGCTAGTGTTTTCCGCCTTGAAGTGGCCCTTCCTGTATTATTGCACCGGTGTGAAGAAACTTAATTCCGTAATTTGTAATTAAGAGACCTAACTAGTGAATTATAACCATGCGAATCTTTCCTTGTTTCTAAAGCATTTACCCAAAAGAATTTTGAGGCTAAAGGGAGATGGTTCCTTGACCAAATGATGTAATTGCAGTACCTCTGGCCGAGAGTTCCCAAGGTTCGAGTCCCGATGGTGACAGGATTTTCGACTGTAGCCAGATGGCTAGATCGAGTTGTGTCGCTGTCTGGAGGAAAATTCTAGTGGCCGGCTGCTCTGATCCGTAGTTATCCGTGGTTTCTCCGATTGATACTAGGGGAATGCCGGAGCAGTACCCTACCAAACGGGCCACGGCCCGCTCGCGATCATTCCTCCCCATTCCTTGTTTTCTCTTCACACCTTACTTACGTAAACTACATTACCACACCTGCCGGGAGATCGGTCGGAAACTTAAAGCTTCTCCCGGCTAAAGGGGGGGGTCCGCTGATGGAAGATACCTGGTTGGGGAAAACCTCGCTAGCCGATGGTTGGTCGACGCCTGATGTCGCCAACAACGAAATACCTCCCGAGCAAAACATACCCTACACTTACGGGATTATTGACGCGCCCGTAACCACTAGTAATCAATAAATCGTTGAAGGCTATAAAAAGATAACAAAAATCGGAATGGCACCCAATCGCGTTTGTCGTCCGCGTAGTCTGCGCGTCTCGCCCACCTCGCGGCGTCCCGTCGTCCGTCGCGTCGCGTCTCGTGGCGAGGCGTGGCGGGCCGTGTCCAAGGCCGCGGTGTGCACTTGCGCGGGCGGCGCGGCGCTGCGGCGCGGCGCGCGCCCGCGGGGCCAAATCTTGTTCCCGCAATTCCCGCGGGGGTCGCCCCGCCAATAGGATAATAGGCCGCGTGACGGCCCCGCGCAACGAGCTAACGAGCCGCCGCGAGAGAGGTCTGGCGAAGCGACTCCACCCGCGGCCCGTCGCCGCCGCCGCCGCCGCCGAAGCTACGCGCTGATGTCGCTTCACGGCCGGATAAACACGGGAAGGAATGAGCAATTAAACGACTTTAACGACGCAGGAAAAGACGAGCAATTAAACTGCTTTGAAGGACCACGAGTTGTCATTTTGACGGTTACCAATTTTAAGGGGGAAGATACACCTTACAGCAGTTAAATTTTTGTTATTTTTCAACTTTTTTCTCCATAAAAACTTTTTTCTCCACAGCAGTGAAAATGAACTGACACAGAAATATCTTTCTTATGCAAGGAAAAATTCTTTAGTTAATTTTGTTGTTGAAAAATCACAATTCAACCAGTTTTTCATGGACTGATTTAGTGTTTCCTGATAACTCAAATAATACTGAATATTTTTACAAATTTATTGTTTTAATTGTTGGCAATACTCACAGGTATAAAACCGTGCTCTTTCATGTTGATCTATGGATAAATAATTTTTAATTTGAATCCAAAATTAATATATTGATTATTAATTTTTTTTAGTTTTATAGTTTTTTCAAAAACTATTGATTAAGCGTATGAATTAGCATGTATTATTAGATATGTTAAATGCATCCTAAAAATATTATAGCTTCAAAATGATTAGTTTCTGAGTTATAAGGAAACGTATTTTTAAAACAGTAATTCTAGAAAAGAGGGGACGAAGTTAGATTCACGAGTTTTGCTTACCTTATTAGTCTAATAGATGCATGATGCCGCAACATACCTTTTAAATCATTACTCGAAAACTATTGCAGATATCGAAATATTTATTCGCCAAATATTCCTAAATATTAATGCATAGGCGGAAAATGTTTTCAAAAATCGAAGTTTTTAATGTTTTAAGGTTACCTTCCGGAACCCTTCTGGGTTGCGGGAAGATTATTAAAATTCAAATAAAGTTTGATTGACAAACTCACAGGTTACTTTATTTCATTATTACACAAAAGTAGAATTCATTATATTTTGAATCATGTTTTCCCTCATCATTTTTCTATTCACTGCATGGGTCGCAAACGTATCATTTAATACAGGTTTTCTTAATTTTTTTTAATTCGCTCAACGATCTTTGTTGAGTTTTGGAGGGAACAATGGGATCAGGATGTAAAAGAAAATCACGAAAAATGAACTCTAAATATTACAGAATGTTGTTCAACAAATAGCTAACATTTTGATCGCTTCCGACTGTTTTAAATAGAAGGCATTATTAAAAAATGTACAGTTGCCTAAAACCGTTGAATCTTTGATTCTTATTATATTTGGTAATTTATTAAAAGCTTTGAAAAGCCTGACTTTTCTTCCCAATATTGTGGACGAAATAAGTCACCGAAAATCATGTAGCTGTCAAAGTGATGATACTGGTCCTTCTCTAGAGGATACGAGGGGCTTTCTAGGTTCCAGTCCATGAACTGAATCACGAGCTCAATCGTCTTTACGAATTTTACTTTCTATTACAATGTCCGTTGCAACTCATAGTCTTAGGACATAAGAATGAATACCCTCAACCGCTTGATTGAAAGACATGCCATTTAATATATGATGTAAGTTGGAAGAATGTTCTAATAGTTTGCGGGAAGGGTAAATTCGCCATTATAGCGGCTTGTGAGAGGGAAACTCGTAGGGAAAATTTGTTTGGAGACAACTTAATGTTGGATGTCACTAATGATGATCACCAATTTTGAAATTGTATACATATTGTATACAGTCGGAATAAGATTGGTGACTACCTTGTAACCTGGATTAACTACATGAATATTCGCTAAGTTGCGGCATCGGGGCTGTTGTCTAAATGTAATTATGCCATCTCTCGTGACATGCATCCCTCGCTTCAGTCCCCGGCTAAGATTTCTCTGGGCACCAACTGATGTCACTGCAGTGCCTCTGACCGAGACGTCCTAGGGTTCGGATCCCGACGGTGACAGCTTTTTGACAATAGAACAGGGTCGGATTCACCCGTTGTCTCGAGGAGAATTCTAGCGGCCGGCTGCTCTAATAAGTAGTTTCCTTGGTTTATCCTAACAACACCAGACGAATGATGCACCAGTACCCTAACAAACGAGCCACGGACCGCGCGCGATTTTTCATTCCATTTCCTTGTCCTAACCTAATCCCGTTTTTAAACACACTATTACTTTAAAAACACTTCCACACATGTCAGGAGGTTACTCGCCAGCTTTAAGTTAGTCCCGGCTGGGGCTAATACCCTGCTTGTGGGAGATATCTGGAGAGAGAAATACCCCGCAAGCCGACATCTAGATAGGCGGTGGATCTCACCATCGGGAGAATACCATCACCTTCCGCGATAAAAAACTTGCACCACATTTATGGGACTAACGACCATAGCAGTTGACGCGTCAGGAAACACGAAAAAATACATCAATCAATCGCTTCAATCGAAACTTGTCTGCCACTCACAAACTTTCAGAATCCGCTTTAGAAGTCGTAACTCTCGCGCTGTTTGCAATGCCAGTTTCTGAACTGCTCGCCGTAATTTATTCTTGTGTTGTGTAGTCATCAGCTTCGTTCTGGTATTTTCTGTACTATTTAATTCAAAGTATATTTACTTTCAGTTTCGAATGTTGCAAGGGTTTTTACAGGTTCGCACACAGGCTTTGCCTTTGGCGAAATTAACTTGGGAGGAGTAATATGTTTCCGTAGTGTCATGTGCCCCTCATTTTTTGGGCATTCAGGCTCTGTATAAATAAATAAATAAGCTATTATTTATTCTTTGATTAAAGTAGAAATTATGTCATTAATTTTAGATAGTATTTCAATCACTAAATGTAAATCAAATTTAATGTATCTGCTAGAAATTTCAAAAATCATATAGCATAAAATAAAAAAAGTAAGTTCATGGTAGTATAAACTAACCTCAAAATTGGATAAAAAATCATTTGTGAACTTGAAATACAGATATTAGACAATCATAAATGTTTTTTGAAACTTAACAAGGTCCTTAAATTTTTAGATTTCTTCCTGAAACGTATCTTTTAAAAAAATTGGTTTTAAAGCAGATCTAATGCATATTAACGTCCCCATCTAGAGGAAAAGACAATAATACTACACATGAGGAACAATCTTCTTTCTAAGAAGAATGATGATACCACTAGAGACAACGGATGTCATAATTTTTGATTTGCATATAAGACCATTCGCAGTAAAATTCTTAGAATTGTTTCTAAACCCAAACCGTCTAGTTAAATATGCATTTCCCTTTTGTGCTGGAACCTATTACTCTTAATATCCTGACTCTCAATCATACTCGTTAATTTCTCATTTTCTCAATTTTTCACACAATTTCTTCACATTTTCACGGAAAGTCTTACAAAGACTTTAATACCCAGAACTTTTGAACTCTCTTGGGAGAAATGGGGATTTTAAAACCAGTTGTTAATGAGGAATTATCGATAAATCCACAAATCGCGAAGCGACTATACTTTCGAAGTTGTTACGTGCGGCAAGAGAGTTCTTCTTGCTTAGTTAAGATTGAAACGTCATTTGGTATTTTGCCCCATAATCAATTCCTCTTACATTAGTTGTATCCGCTTCATCGTACACGTATTTCATTCAATCTAGGCCGCGTGAAGTAATCTCAGTCCTGCTTTACAGTGACAAAAACAACAATGTTCTACACAGATGCGTCATATATAAACAGGGTCTTTTTAATCAAAGTGGTAGGATGTGATGATTCACGTTGTGTGTAATAGGTACGTTACAAACAACATCGCAATAGGAAACAAAAATGAAACGTTTAGTGGGACCAAAACGTCGAGCACTCTAATAATGACATTGTTTGGCGGAAGCTAAGATTAGAAAGAAAATTTTCTTTGCAAATTCGTAATGTTCATGAGTTGGGATATATTTGTATGACGTGTCATATTTTTGAACTTGGGTTTAGGAAGTCAGGCTAGGTCTTAGACGATGGCACTGGATTCGCCTATTATTTAAGTACTGCTACTTTAAGGTTCGACTTGTTTAAGGGAACGCTGCTGTCGAAGATATTTCTCCGTCTGCTTTCGCCTAATCTCTTCGATTAAATAATAGGAACTTACCCAAGAAGCTTGAAATTATGACTTGCAATTACCATTGATCATTCATATGATCAATTCGCTGATCGATTAGTGATTCCGGGCGCGTCAACCGCTAAGGTCATTAGTCCCATAGTGTTGTGTACGTTTTTTCTCCGGAGGTGGTGATTGTCTTCCCCCTATGGATGGCGAGATCCGGCGCCAACCTTCCGTCGGCTACCAGGATTTTCCCCAATCATGTATCTCCCACCAGTGGGGCACCGCCCCAACCGGGACAAGTTCCAAGCTCCCCACCGGTGGTCTCTCGGTATGTGTGGTAGCGCATGTGTGTAGTGCATGTTAGTGTGTGTGTGTGTGTGTGTGTGTGTGTGTGTGGAAGAGGAGAGGATAAGGAAGAGGAAGGAAAGAACGCGCGCGGTCCGTGTCCCATTTGTTAGGGTACTGCTCCAGCATTCGCCTGGTGTAAATCGGAGAAACCACGGAAAACTATCGATCAGAGCAGCCGGCCGCTAGAATTCTCCCCCAGACAGCGATTGAATTCGACCTAGCTGCAAAGCTAGTGTCGGAAATCCTACCACCATCGGGACTCCTGGTGTAGGGACTCCCTCAACGTAGGACATCCCGGCACTCCAGTGACATTAGTTGATGCCCTGAGCCACCTCTCCCGGTTTAATCATTCGCGGCGCAAACGGCTGGTGTAGTGGAAAGACTGACAGGTGGGAAAATTATTTTACTTTGTTAGAGACGATATTGAAATAAACTGTAAAATTAATTTAAAATAAAAATTATTGGTCATTATTCTAAATATAAATTTTGTTATAAATTCATTGTTTCGTAAACGGATACAGGTTTCTAAATTGTTCAGTGAAAGTTTAAACGAAATTCTTGAAATATTTCCAACAAAAATGAATTTTATTCAGATTATTTTCAAGGGAGACACGATGTACATCTTCATTGTCCGCCTTATCTTTTCCTCAAGGCGAATAAGTGGCGTTGCCTCGCTGACTCAGACTCGTCGAGGAATGGCAGCTGGTGTTTAGCAATTTGCCCCACTTTCGCCTGGTGGGAAGAACACGATGAGTCAATGGTGCTAATGTTGGTAGACTCTAGGTACATCAATGAAGGAACTGCGCTTGTCCATGTAGGTTTAGTGTTGTATAAATACTTACGCGCGTTTCCGTTAATACTCGCTGTCAAATTTCAAAATCATTTTGTAAGTCATTATTAAATTCTGACATTACTTTTCTTGACAAATATTTTTGTATAATTATAAAGAAAATTCAATGCAACGAATTTGCTGCAGAATATTTTTTTTATAATCAAACGAATGTATTTTTCTAGGAAGGAACAGAATCGGTTGTTGGAACAATCAAATCATTTTTGTATAGAGCTCCCGCAGTCGTGTTTCTCTGATTCGAAAGCACACGTCTCGGTTGTTCGCTTGTGATCGTTCATCTCAAGTGTTTCTTCGACTGGAGATTCATCGAATGAGTTGTCTTCTAATATTGTGATTTCATAATTTTTAGACGGCATTATTTTTGTCAACATTTGGTCAATATCTGAACAAATGACGAATTTAGAACAGAGATAGTACAATATTCATGAGACTGTAAACTTGAGTTTAGTAGAGACATGGAAAGTGAGTTCGACGTAGAAAACGTGCGTCTCGCAATACCACGGTACAGAATTACTATACTTCGAATATATCACTACCAGAAGCGAAGGCAGTAAGCCAACCACTAAATCGACGTCTGTAGCAAGATTCCACAAACAAGGACAGAGTGGCTATGAAGTTTTAAGGAATTTATGCAGAAAATATGGTTTATGGCAACTAATCAATGGTGGAAGCACAAGCCTGACAAGATGATGGAACGACCTACTACAAAAATACTGTGGAATTTCAAGATCCAGAGTGATCATCCGTTAGATCATAACATGACATATCTTACTGTCGTTGAAGAGTCAGATGTATTCCCCATCAGATTCCATAATGAATAAGGAGATCAAAAATGTAAGAAAATTATTGATCTTCAGATAGAGTTGGAAAAAAACGGAACGAAGTGTCACGGTTGATCCAACAGTAATGAAGGAACCATTCCCAGAAACCTAATAAAACATCTTAGCATTCTGGATCTCAATGCGAGAACTAATATGCAATGTAGTCTCATTTTCTGCGTCGGTACCCTGTGGGATTCCTAGGTTAACATGTAAGATCCGGATCCAGTAATAACCAACAAGTGAGAGATATATTAAATAATAGTAATAATAATAGAAACAATAATAATAATAATAATAATAATAATAATAATAATAATAATAATAATAATAAAGCTAGTCCGGATAGCCGAGATCGCTAAGGCAATAGTGCCGTGCCGATCTCGGACGGCGGGTGTGTTGGTGAATGTCTTTGTGTGCCGTCCATTCATCCTTCATTATCATAATTCCATCTTCCATCCCCCCAGGACTAACATCCCTGGGGTATAAAAATCGGATGTTGATCCCTCTGATTGAATTCACGCACGACTTCCAACGTGATAAAGGATACTGAGCCCTTGCAAGTGGATGTATGCGTGGTCCAAGACGGCCGACTCTCGAGCCCCCCCCCCCAATAATAATAATAATAATAATAATAATAATAATAATAATAATAATAATAATAATAATCCGTGGGAGTTGTCGGGTCTCCTATCGGACGCGTCCCCAGGTGGCGGATCGGGGAATGCTCCAACCGGCTACGCCGGAGGGTAAGTGGGAAATGAAATACCACTCGCGGACCAAAACCAGACACCCATGAATCATGGAGACTAGACAAAAGAAGAAAGCCTCGGAACAAATGTCGCTACCCGAGGAGCGTCGGGGCACCTCTGGAGCCACCGCTGGGGGTGACAGCGAGCGAACCGGTGGTGACCAGGTACTGAGTCGGCGGGTCCTGGTCGGGACACCCGAAGAAGAAACAGCCAAAATTACAAGAGACGACCAAATGCTGCAAGTCTCACCTGCTGAAAGTGTTTTGCCGGTATCTCAACCGACGACCACTGCAGCGGGACGCATACGGCAACGTATACAATGGACATCGGAAATGAATAGGGATGTTATTCGTTGCTATATGCGAAGTACAAAGGCAGGTACCGACACCACAGCATACAGGCAAGAAATGTATCGACATTTCATAGAGTTATACCCTCACATGGTAAGCAAAGTGACCCAAAACAATTTCGCAGACCGCCGAAATGCAATCATCCGATTAAATCTCCTATCACCCCTTGAAATAGCTGATATTAAAAACTCAGTGCTAACCGAACTGTCTTACAAGTAGCGACCCACCGCGTCCTTTAAGAGGAACTAACACCCTTGCATAGCAAAACCTGGAATTAAACGAAAGACTTACTGAGCACCCACCGTTGTCAGCTGAGACGCCATCAAATCTGGGAGGAGAAAACAATACAAGTATGCATGAGCTGAAACAGAAACTGAAAACCAATCTCATTCAGTTTCTCGGCTAGACCTATAAATGTTTGAAGAACGAAATTCAGAGGCTTATCTCAAAATCGTCTCCTTCTAACGGAACCCCTCGTTGAATCTTTCAAACTTTGGTCGGGCATATGGAAAATGGCAATATACACAATACAAACATGTTCTCCTTTGAGGAAACAGATCACAAACTGTTGGAAATGCTCACTAACATTTCTACTGAGGAAATTAAGAAAGCAATTTGTCGGATGAGCAACTGGAAATCCAGGCCAGATGGGATACATGTCTTCTGGCTAAGTACTCACCATGTGCATGAAAAGCTGGCAGAGTGCTATAACAGTACTGCATCAACCAGACACTGCACCAGATTCTAACTCCGGTAAAACTCTACAACTGCCAAACCGAAGAAACTACCAATCCTGCAATACAGGCAATCACGTGCTATCTGTCTTCACAAATGCTTGACAAAGATAATCACTGACAAGATTAATGAACACCGAAAAGTGCAACATTATGACAGAAGAGTAAAGGCTTTACAGACATTCAAAGGTTAAGAGCAAGTGATAATTGACTCTAACACCATCAATCTACGAAAGGACACAGGAATCTTAGTTTAAATTATATTGATTATCAAAGGCATTTGATTCTGTTCCACTTACCTTATAGATTATGCAAAATGTATAAGGTAGATGCAACACTAATACAGTTTTTTCAAGAAACCATGAAAAAATGGACAACAGTACTGCAACTGGCAACCCCCGAGGTAAAGCTGATATCAAGGACAATACAAATTAAAAGGGGTATCTTTCAAGGTGACTCATTCAGTCGACTCTGGTTCTGTATGGCCCTCAATCCATTAAGTCGAGCTCTTAATGAAACGAAGTATGGTTTCAAAATTAAATCATCTAAAGGTTCCCATACAATAAGCCATTTACTCTACATAGATGATATGAAAATGTATGCCAACTCTCCCAGACAATTGCACAAAATGCTGGATATAACAACAAAGTTCAGTAACGACATACATATGTCATTTGGCCTTAGTAAGTGCAAATCACTACACCTTACAAAAGGGAAAATAACCCAAACTAGTGACTTTGACACAGGGAAAGTCGAATCATCGAAGACCTGACAGCCGAAGAGCTGTACAAGTACCTGGAATTCCAACAATTGCGAGGTATCAATGACACTGTTATTAAAGAGAAAACTTCTACCGAAGTAATGAGAAGGGTAGAAACAGTTCTTGAAACGCATCTTCATAGGCGGAATAAAGTCAAAGCAATCAATACATTCGCTATCCCTGTTTTGGGTTACACTTTTGGAGTGGTGAAATGGTCCAAGACAGATTTGGAACATATTGAAAGACAAATCAGAGTCAAGATAGCCAAGCACAGAATGAGGCATCCTAAATCAGCAATTGAAAGGGTAACGCTACCTCCATGCAAGGGAGGAATGGGTATCACGAGTGTCCTTCAATTACACTGCAAGCAAATTCAAGACCTAAGGGAATACTTCCATTCTAAGCAGGATAAACACATGTATGAGATATTGAGCTCCGCAGACGTAAATATAACACCATTAAAACTGCAAAACTAAAACCAAGATCTGGAAAATACCTGGCAATCTATGGAAGAAAAAATACTGTCATGGAAGCAGAAATCTTTACACGGTTCGTATCCCCATCAGCTTGAGGATAGAAATGTTGACAGTACATTTTCGCATCTTTGGTTAAATGCAGGTAACTTGTATGGAGAAACCGCTGGATTCATGATGGCCATTCAGGACAGAGTCATTAGCACACGAAACTACAGAAAATATATATTGAAAAAAACACTCAACGATAAATGTAGGTTATGCTCAACGGAGACGGAAACAATTGAGCACATAACTGGGACATGTAAAATTCTTGCTGGAACGGAATACCTGCGACGACATAACAACTTTGCAAAAATCGTTCACCAATCTCTGTCTGTTAAAGAACATCTTAGTGTGGAAAACGTACCATACTATCAGTACCAACCTCCCACCGTCTTGGAAAATGAATCCATGAAGATGTACTGGGATAGGGAGATTAGAACAGATAAGACCATCACCGCAAATAGACCAGACATTATAGTGCTAAATAAAACCAAGAAGGAAGTCACCATCATCGATATTACGGTACCACTATCACATAATCTCCGCATACACGAACAAAGTCCGAAAATACCAAGAGCTAGCAGTGAGATAAAGAAGATTTGGAAAATAAAAAGGTTCAGACCTCATCAAACATCTGCAAGAATTGAATATAAAGCATATACTAGGAACAGTACAAAAATCAGTCATTCTAGACACCTGTCACATTGTCAGAAAAACTGTCACTGATGTGTCTGATACCTAGTGTTAGAGGTCCTGGAAATAAATGAAGATCTTGCTCGTTACTTGCTCTGAGCCGTACGAGTGAGCCTAGCCACAATGACATCTGTGGCAGGTGATGTTTCCCCCCCGCGTGGGAGAAGTGCATAAGTCAATAATAATAATAATAATAATAATAATAATAATAATAATAATAATAATAATAATAATAATAATAATAATAAATGTTTTCGTGCATATCTTTATATTGTGTATGCCCTATGGGGCTACCATGACGGGGAAGCGGGGGAGAGGGCTCGTGGTGTGTGGCGGTCGGCAGGGCGCGGGGTCCCCTTGGCAGAGGTCACGCGCGCGTGGCAAAAGGCCGCCCGCCCCGCGCACGGGACTGCGAGCCCGGGCGGCCCGCGCCGGCCTCCCGCTCCGCCACTCGCGCGCCCGCCGCTCTTCAGGCAGCACCGCTCCGCTCTCTCCGGACATGGTGAGTGGCGCACCCCAGCGCCTCAGGGATGCATCCAGGCCCTGGGTGGCTTTCGCAAACGTTGCGTTCAATGGGTACCACTCGGTCCGTTTTACGTGTTTTTAAGTTCTGCTACAATGCATGGGGACACGTTTTTACTCGCTTTCTTTCTTCAGAAAATTGTGTTTGGATGACTGCAGCACGCCGACTGCACGACATGCGAACATTCAAAACGTGAATGTCCACTTCAGTCTTTTCGATTCAAAATTAAAAATGTAGCACAAATTTTACATTTTTCAACTCCGTCTTTAACTCAATGAATAGATATTGCTTAATGTATTGTAACCATCCATTCTTTTCTTGGAAATAAAAAGTTCTGGGTAAAAACAATAGATGAACTCAAGTTTTGCCAAATGGACATGTCATCTTTTGAATGTTTACCCTCAGTGGAATTTGTTCTTTTGGAATCTTCTAGCTTACCAAATACTTGAACATACACAACGGTGCAGCATTGCGACTGCTAGATGATGTATGAGTTGTACGCAATATTTGGTCGTTCACAAATGCAACTCTTAAAGTCACACTAAGCACTATTAATTCTTGTTGGAACTCCTTTCTTACGAATACCATTGGCTTCAATCTGTGATTCCTTAGTATGAAAGTAGTAGAAAAGGGATGAGGGCCCGTGTGTGGTGGGTTGGGTGTTTCAAAATTTGGTTAAAGGGTGACCACGAGAACCATTTTACATGGAACGTTTTTGCTTATATGCAATGTATGGAGAAACATTTCTACTCGAGCGTGCTATATCAAGAAAATCTGTTTGATAAATGCAACACGTCTACAGCAGATGGAATTTGCTCTTTCGCTTCTTTCTTTCTCAGTAATAGCACACATTACGATCTAATACCACAACGTGCAACTCAGTGACTGCAGATGTGTGCGTTGTCCTATTTTTTGGTTGTTCATAAATTCATCTCAAAAGACATTAATCTCTGTTAGTTCTCATTGACCCACCTTTCTTACGAATTCAATTCCCCACAATCTTCGGTCCAGATGGATAAAAATGTGGATGAAGATGGGATCCAGGGTGTGACTTGTTTAGTCATAATGTTGAGTTAAAACTTATGCGCAGTGGGTAACCACGAAAACCTTTTATTCGTGGAATGTTTCTATTATAATTAACGGAGAATGTGATCTCGTAAGTAAAGTATGTTCAATAAGAGTAGCACACGGCTTAGATGCGTTTTTCTCTTTTGCAAGCTTTTTTCTTACCAATATACCTCATTGTCAAAGACAGCGTGTGCAGATGGATCTCTGTCTTGACCTGGTCGTTGGTCTTCACAACTTCAACTCAAAGAGACACTAATCGCTTTAATTATTATTATTGGCCTTTCTTTCTTACGAATCCCATCCCTTTACAGCTGAGAAGGATGAAAATGAGATGGAATTGAGGTGTCGTGGGCGGTGTTTTAGCTCATTCAAAGGTTAGGTGACTATCAGAACCATTTGCTTCAACCTTTTTTGCTGCAAGGTGTGGAGAAACATTTCTACTTGCGCGTTCTGTCCCAAGAAAAATCTGTTCAATGAGTGCAAAACGTCGGCTGTATGTGCGTTTGCGTATGTTACTTTGCGTCCTTTCTTCTCACCAAAATATTCAGATCGAATATATCATGTGCAACACTGTCACTGAAGAGACGATGTTAATTGTGTTGTCTTGATTTTTGGTCTTCACAAATTTAGCTCAAAAGACGCTGCTATCAATTTTTGTTAGTTATCAATATTTGGCCGGTTTTCTTATGAATTTGTTACTCAATTCAAGCCCGTCAAATTTGTGAAGTAGCCTACTGTTACTGTTGGAGGTGTCATGTTGGTTTAGCTCACTTTTATTGGTGTGATTAAATACATAACAAGCCCAGCTACCTACGGAACGTTATTGTGATTCCTTGTTTTGCATGAATTTGTCTCAGATTACATTCCGTTTAGCGTGTTCAACACTGTGGCAGCAGATCCAGTTGCATGTACGTTGATCTGACAGTTGTTCATTGAACTCAACAAGCTATGCTACTGGCTATCAATACTTGAGTTCAGTTCTCAGATGATTTTATCTCGCGAGTTAATTTCGTGGCCAACCTCCAAGTGCGCTTGGAAAGGAAGCCTTAGAAAATGTCCATGAGTTAAAAACTAAGTATTCACGTAATTCATTAACATTTCCTAAGAATTTTCCTATTTGATTTGTTTCGTGGGTGAATTCCGTGGATTGCGGAAAGGCTTGTGGTTGCAGATGAGATCTAATGGGTATTTCGCAGACTTTTGTTTTGCTGACACATTCAACACTTAACACATTCCTCAAATAATGAAGACTTGTTCGTTTTACGCAGGAATCTGTTACAAATATTAAATGTTAGACCCTCTTTCTTTGTCTATTTGTCTGATGGAGAAAAACACTTTTTGATATGTACTATCTCCCATTATATTGATGTGACCATATCACATTAACTATTCGAGTTCAATAACGTGAATTACCTAGTTGAACGCAAGAACTTCACTCGCAATTAAATTCCGACTACTAGTGTGTGCAGCTCTGCATTCACAAATACTGTCTTGTGATTACGTAGATGGATTTTATTTCAATTGATTGATTGATTGCTTTTTTCGTGTTTCCGGGCGCGTCAACTGCTTCGGTCATTAGTCCCCTTAGTGTAGTGCATGTTTTGCTCGGGAGATTGCGGTGATTTTCCCTCCCTGGATGGCGAGATCCGGCGCCGACCTACCATCGGCTAGTGGGGTTTCCCCCTTATCAGGACTCTCTCATCAGCGGGGCACCGCCCCAGTAGAGACAAGCTCTAAACTTCCGACCGGTCTCCCGGAAAATATGGTAGTGTAGTGCATTTTAGTGTAAGTGAGTGTGTAAGGGGAGAGGATAGGACAAGGAAGAGGAAGGACAGATCGCGCGCGGTCCGTGGCCCGTTTGGTAGGGTACTGCTCCGGCATTCGCCTGGTGTTGATCGGAGAAACCACGGAAAACTACCGATCATAGCGGCCGGCCGCTATAATTCTCCTTCAAACAGCGACCGAATTCGACCTAGCTGAAAAGCTAGTGTCGAAAATCCTGCCGCCGTCAAGACTCGAACCTAGGACCTCCCGGTCAGAGACGCTGCAGTGACATCATTTGACGCTCCCTGTATTTTATTTCAATTTTACAATTATTTAACTTACTAGTAGAATATGACCTCACGTAATTTTTCATAGAAAGGGTAGCTTCCATATTGTACGAAATGAAGAGGTTTTGTCATAACAGTTGTCGTTGGTGAACCACATCATTTTCCTGAAACACCGAAGATTTCTTGAGACGTTGGGAATTGTCTGTGAAGCGTGTAGCCTAGTGTGGAGCTCGTGAAAGATGCGTAAATGTTAATGCAAATTTAAAATAATTTCGCATTTTCAGTTTTGCGACAACCCTATTCTTACTCGTCATCGCGTTATCTGGAGGATTCCATGATACTTTTGAATGTTCTTTCTTTCATTATGTGTATATAATCCGATATTACTTTAAGCACGCTACCTTATCAACTATAGATATCGCGGATATTTCTAAATAAAAGTGGAACAGAAAAAGAACGATATTTTCAAGAGAGACATCGTTACATAATTTGGCCAGCTTTCAGGGTCTTTTTCAAGTACTGAGTATGCTTCTATAGCTTTGTATTCACTAACAATAAATCACATATTTTACAATTTCTATTAAAGCATTGCAATAACATTTCAATCTATTGACTTTTATGCAGATAATATTCCGGTTATTTATGCTCTGTTGAAATTGTAGCTAGGTCGGGTTATAATCACAGATGAGTTCCAGCAAAACATTGGCTATTAAACTATAGGCATCTTGATTATGTGTTTTGTCATTTTGTTTATAATCTTTTTTATAAATATCTGCTTCTCTCATGTTTCTGCGGTTTCTCTTATCCATTTCCAGGGCACATATTTGTTTTGAAATGCACTCCACCTGCGAGTATATACCTGTCCAAGTTGTCGGTAACATACTCATCTCGAAAATCAGTCTTGTGGCTGGTTTTAATGGACACCTTTCCTCCACATCAGTATGTCTTCAGCTCTTTTCGTAATACTTACGTAACTGTCTCCATTTTTAACTTCCGTTAACTTTCCGAACCTTCTTCTTTCCATACCTTTTGCGCTCTCCCTCTCCCCTTTTATTACAACTTTAGGAAATCGGTCCTTCCAGCCGTCTCGATGTGTTTTTAAAATTATTCATGTTAAAATGTATATGGCCTCTGTCAACGTCGCAGTTATGGCTAGTAAGGTCTGTTAGAATATCGGGTTTTTAAATATACTTGAGACGATTCCTTCTGAAGATCTGAAGGCATTCGTACCTAAAACATGGCTATTCTTCGACGCACGCGTGTGGCGAAGACCCGGAAGTGTTTTTTTTTTTTTTTTTCAAACACTAATCCTTACTTCGATATTTTTCTACTTGACGCGAAACAGAGATAATCTCCCAAAAATAACTGAAAAGGAGTTGTTCAGAGAAGAGTAATAAAACGTCTAGGGTCTTGGATACGATCCTCGAGCCCCGAGGATGTAACGTGGAACTACGGGTACTAACAGTCAAATTACAAAATAATCAACATGAAGAACTCTCTCGGTTTATTAAAAATTATGGAGCTGTATCTTTCAAATTATTCTTCGGTTTCCTAATGATCATCTTTCAATTCAAAAGCATTATAATTCTCTCTGGATCATTGTGAGCTCTGATATCTCGTGAGATGGTCGAGAGCCAATTACTTCGGTAGTGCTGAATAGTGTCTACTACATTATTAACGTTAACCTCTATAATATTTTTATTGACTTTTTATTCATCATTTTATAATCGAATTGCCTCGCCCATTATTGTTTGAGCGTGTCCCACTTCGATATTCATATTTAGTTAGCATAATAATTCAGTACCCAGAAATTAGAATCCTTCTACCTACCTGTTCTCTTTCTTTGTCGTTTACGACGACTTCGCATTTCATTAGTGTTTTCAAGAAAGGGGTGTTTTTATTGAAGGGTGAAATAATAAGAGTAAACTACTGAGATTTACATTGTTATTATCGACGTATAGAATAATTAGATGAGTAGTTTTTGATGGATTTTGTTAGATTAACCATCAGCATTTTTGTATTATCATCCATCTTTTCTGCTTGTAAATGGAGAATTGACTACCTGATATTATTACCTCGTGACAGATGATGCATCGGATGATGCATCATGGGTATATTTAAATGATACGTATCTCAATGTTATAAAGGCACCAACTTAAATTATTTGAATATCGTCAACGCCTGACCGGCCTTGATGGCGCACGAGTTTGGAGCAGCATTCAAGATCTCTAAACCGAAAACTGTAAGTTCCAAATCCGCATAAGAGATTGGAACTTTTCAGCGTGAGTTTGGGGCGTAATATGCTTATCATTCCACTGTGTATTTCATTCATGATCACCGTATCCGTGGAAACCACTCGCGGCTCAGAGCGAAGTCGCTTACAATTCAACAAGAAGGTCCGGGTTCAATTCCCGGACAATCTTATATAAATTTGTTCAACAGAATGAGTTTCTGTGCTTCACAGGGGCTAGTACAAGCCCTGAGAAGTGTCTTAAACCTTACCACTGTCCTACTTCTTTCCCAATTCTGGCCGCTGGGTAGTGACGTAGGAGCGCGAGAGGCGCGTAAGCGAAGATGCTACTCGGCGGTCCTTTTGGCAACTGACTCCACTTGAGTCCATATACGAGTACGCGAGTTCCGATACCCTTACTAGTACCCACAAAAGTTACAAAACAATTCTGTGGTCGCTAATGACCTGGCAGTTAATGCGACCTTAAATAAAATAATTGATCAAAATATTTTAAAACTTCACCAGCGCCACCACCATGATCCTCCGCTCCGAAGGGGAAGGAAGTGAATATTAAGGTTCCTACTGCGCCTACGCTGATAAGTGAGTGTAGCACTCTTCATCCAAGACGAATAATTGGCTCGTAGGTTAATGGTTAGCAGATACATCTTTCTCCCTTGGGATGCGAGTTCGGTTTACGCCAAATTCATTTGGAATTTGTGGTGTACAAGCGAACTCCAGGCAGATTTTCTCGTGGTATTCTGTTTCCCTCTGCTTCACATTTCACCATTTCCCCCATAATAATTCATCTAGTCATCATCGCGTTCACCTAAGATTTTACCTTCCTCACTCGAGGAACTCAATAACCTTGATAGCTGGAGGTCTCCTTCAACTAATTCTTGTAACTAAATTATTAAAAAATAAATAAAATGCCATAATATTGTCAGGTTTTTACACAGTTCTACTACCACTCCTGAAGTAAATCAGTATTCTTATTGCAATATCGATCAACCTGACGAGAGGGGCACCGGGAGAGATGGCTCAGGACATGAACTGATGTCACTGCAGGGTTTCTGACCGGGAGGAACTAGGTTTGAGTCCCGACAGTGATAGGATAGATAGCTAGGTCGAGTTCAGTCGCGGTCTGGAGGAGAATTTTTGCTGCCGGCTGCTCTGATCGGTAGTTTTCCGTGATTTTTCCGATCAACACCAGGTGAATGCCGGAGCAGTTCCCTAACAAAAAAGACACAGACCTCCACAGACCCAGATTTTTTCCCCTTTCTCTTCCTTGCATATGCTCCCCCTTAAATAAGGCTCTTATACTAATATGCACTACACTACCATACATAGCAGAAGACCGGTTGGGAGCTTAGAGTTTGTTCTGGTGCCCTGCGAGATTTCCGGTTGTGGAAAACCCCACGAGCCGACGGTAGGTCGGCGTCGAATATCACCATTCAGCAAAAGATCACCGCCGGGACTAATGACCTCAGTAGTTGACGTGCCCGGAATCACTTATGAAACAATCAACGAGAGGGGTGGGGCTCTGCTTGCGCAGGGCACAGGGCAGCCGGGCGCGACGGCGCTGGCGCTAGCGCTGGTCGCGGCGCTGCTGGTGGCGTGGGCGTCGGGTGCCGAGGCCCGCGCGCGCCGTTCCATCGACCTCTCGGCCGACCTCGGCCGCCCCTCCGACTCGCGCCTGCCCGAGGGGCTCGTGCCCTCGCACTATCGCCTGCGCCTGCAGCCCTTCCTCACCGAGGCGCGCTTCCAGGTACCTTCCGGAAGGCAGTTTTTAATGAATGAATGAATGAATGAATGGATGAATGGAGGATGAATGAATGACGTAATGAATAAATGAATATGATACATTATTGGATGATGAATAAGTAAAATAGAATGTGTGATGAATAAATTCGTAAATGTCTGAAAAAATGCACAAATTATGTACAGATGACTCAGAATAAATGTTACAAACTTCTAGGTCATTTAGGAAATCGAAGACGACTACTTTTGCCACTGAACATCTGGTGGAAGGTCACATTTAATGAAGTTACACACGTAAAATATCCGGTTGATTTGTCGGCAATTTGTCGTACACTGGTGAAAAAGAGATTTCGTAACAAGTCGAGTTGTCTAACAATCAGGGGTGTCAATGTCACACGTGTACTTATTTTTTCTCCATGTTTATTGGCAAACATTAGTCATCTTCAATCTCTCTACTGCCCTAGAAATGTGTCACATTTATTCTGTGACACCGTAAAAGTGGCATATGAATAATGTTGGAATAATGAAATATCCAGGAATAATCAGTGAATGAATGGAGAATGAATTGTGAATGAATGCATACTACATTCGCGCAATAAGCGTTAGCCAGGTATCTTTCGAAAAGCAGTTTGGAATGAATGAATGAATAATGATGAATTAATGGATATGATAAATGATTGGATTATAAATAAAAGGGTTTATATGCATAAATAAAATAGAACGGGTGATAAATAAATGCGTAAATGACGGGAAATGCACAAATTATGTACTGATACCTCAGAATAAATGTTACAAACTTTTAGGTCACGTAGGTAGTCGAGGAAGACTACTTTAGCCAATGAACATCTGATGGAAGATGTCATTTAATGAAGTTACACACGTGAAATTTACCCTTGATTGATTGGCAATTGGTCGCGCACGAGTGTTCGTCTAAGAGGTTTCGTAACACGTTCGAGTTGCCTAACAAACAGAGGTGTCAACGTCACTTGTGAAATTTCGTTATTTCTCATATGTTTATTCGTAAAAATTGATCTTTTTATATCTCTCTACATGCTCTAGAAGTTTGTAACATTTATTCTGTAACGTCCTGGAAAAGTGATTCAATGATGCATATGACTGAATGATACGTAAGTGATTAAATGTTAAATAAGTAAATGCATGATGAATAAAGAATTAATAATGAAATAACAACTAATAAACAGTGAATGAATGGAGAATGAATTAAATGGTAATGAATTAAATAGTGAATGAATGGGGAATGAATTAACACTATAGTTGCGCAAAAAGCGATAACTCGTGGCAGTTTCACATGATTGGCGTGCGCTGTCCGCAGGGCCGCGTGCGCATCAACCTGACGTGCGAGGCGTCGACGCGCGCCGTGCACCTGCACGCGCACGAGGCGCTGCACATCGCCCACGACGGCGTGCGCGTGTGGCGGCTGGGCGGCGCCGTCGACGCCTCCAGCAGCGAGGAGGAGCTCGAGGACGCCGACACTGTGTTCGTGCTCACTCCCCAGTCCGGCGTGCGTGTCGGTGTCGCGCTCTCCTCCCCGAGGTTGTCTCTTATTCAACTCCTCACCTCGCCCCCTTATTGTTACACCGCCGCTCATTGTTACCTTTCCCCCATTGTTACCTTTCCCCCATTGTTACCTCTCCCTCACTGCACCTCCTTGTTCTCCCTTTCCCCCTTTTGCGTGTTATTTCCTTTTTTTCCTATCTCAACTCGCCTCCCTCATTGTTAATTCGCCTCTCCCTCACTTGTCGTTTCGCTCGCCCTTCTCGTTCCTCTCATCCTTTTGCTTACTCACCCTCGCTCGTATCGTCTGTCCTTTGCCGATTACTGTTTCGTGCTGGCTCGCTCTTACTGTCCCTCACTTGCTCATCCTGCACGTCCTCCCAGTGATTGCCTCTCATTCCTCGCTCGCTTCTTACTCGTCTTTTCCTCATCTCTCTCTTGCCCTACTCGTCTCTGTCATATCTTGTTATCTTCCCGCTACGGATACAACATCAATAGAACAACATCGATATTAATAATACTTGGCACAAAGAACAATTATGTCTTTAAACAACGATGTTTTTAAAACTGGTTTGGTAACCTCTAATGTTAGTGTTCGGGGAAAAGAAAATTTGACAGTTGTCCTGCTTATTAATTTATAATTAATATTTAACAGATCCTAAGAAAAAGTAGTATTAATAAGAAGAACAACTACAGTTAACGAAACAGCCTGAAGCCTGATGCGCAGTGCATCTCAAGGGGTCAGAGCTTCCTCAATTCACCTACAGTGGTAGTGGAAGAAGGGGGAGACACTAGCCTACTGCGCTTGTGTTAGGCCTAGTGTCTCCCCACCTCTCCGCCTGCGAGGTAGGAAGAAGGGGATAGGAAATACAAGGGCATCGGAAATAGTCTGGTTGATAAAGGTTCTTTGGGAAGGCTCTTCGGAACAGCGTTCTGGTTCAATCATATTAACTGATAGTGATATCACTAATTATTTCATATTTTAACTTTTACAACCTTAAATCATTTTAAAACAAAATGTGGAAAACGTAAAGACATTGTGATAAAAATCGTTGTTTAAAGAACATCGGTTTTAATAAACAATGTTTGAAAACGTAGACATCGTTAACGCATCTGCTTCCCGCCCCTCTCTTGTCACTTCCCTCACCCCTCACTCGTCTCTCACCTGTATTGCTCCCCTACCTCTCACTTGTCACGTCCTCACCCCTCATTCACCTCTCGTCCTCAATCACCCCTCACTTGTCTTGCATGCACTTCAACCCTAGTCTCTGAATAGCACGTCCGCATGTATTTTAAAACTGAAAGGGAGCCAACTTAATCAATTACACCCTGACCCAGGCATAGACAGATCGAAGGACCCCAAATTTTGAGCAATTCATACCTAAATTTAATTTTTAAAACATTTTTATAATAAAAATTAGTGCACATTTACCGTTTAGTGAAATAATGAAAAAGAAGATCAGAGTTGAGTTTCATTTTTTGATTTTGTTAATGTAAAATCTTCATAATATACTCAAAAGCTTAAATTCTCATTGACGTTCTTCTATATTCAACTAAAAGTTGAAAACTCACTCTCAGATTTTAATTATTTAGACACTAATGGCAAAATTGACATTTATGACACATTGTTACAATGTTCTACCCACTTAACCACTCGGCAGACGCTGCGAGTATTTCACCTCCATTCACTTTCTGCTGTATTCGGACATTTCCAGACGACAACAGTTGTCGATCGCCAGCACCAAGAAGGACACCATCCAGCAGCAGTACGTCATCTTCCTGACGCAGAACCTGACGGAGGGGGACACCTACGAAGTGGAGCTGACGTTCTCCGGGCCCTTGAACGATGAGCGCAGCGAGGCCTTCTTCATGAACAGCTACGAGGACCACCGCACCAAAGGACGCAGGTCTGCACATCACCCGCGGGCTAATGACACTGTCTCATGTTTCAGAAAAATACTAATTTTTTTATTATGTAAAAGTTTAATTTATTAATTTTATGTTAACAAATTAAAAATTTGTTAATCAGAGAATACAGATCAGATAGACGACGATGTGAATGATGTGTATTAGTTGTTTCTTTTGGATGTCATTAGTACAATAGCTAGTGCTCCATTAAAATCTTTTCTGTTTATTACAAAATTACATGTTTATGAAAGAAAGGGTAAATTGATGAATAAAAGCACATAATTCTGTGCATAGATTCTAGATAGTGGTGGTGTTAGTTATTAGCATAATGTAAGTGCAGGTTTGAATCCCTCTTAATGTTGAACACATATGGGTAAATTGTATTCATGCTTGATGGTCAAGTTAGGAGCCCCTTTTAAAATTATTGGTCTAGTTATTACAAGTGAAATGATTTATAGAAAAGGGAGAAACTGTTTTAATAGAGTACGTAATCGAGTAAATAGGCTAGAGATTAGCACGACTACTATTAGTCATTCCTGTCCCTAGTTATTAGCGAGCTGTTCAATTTTAAATCACTTAATTTTGTGATAAATTAAATCCATGCTAGGTGTTTAAATTTTAATAACTCTTTAAACTCTTTAGTCTAGTTATTACCAAGTAATATTTTTCATAGAACAGAGGGGATTGATTTTAAAAGGGCACGTAATCGTCCAGGGACTAGTCATTCCTGTCCCTAGTTATTAGCGAGGTGTGCAATTTTAAATCACTTAATTTTGATAAATTAATCCTGCAGTGTTTAAATTTTAATAACTCTGTCATTACCAGTAATATTTTCCATAGAACAGAGGGGATTGATTTTAAAAGGGCACGTAATCGTCCAGGGATTAGTCATTCCTGTCCCTAGTTATTAGCGAGGTGTGTGTGCAGGTCTCAAGCGCTGGTTCTCGCCCGCAGGCCGTACGCCGCCACGCAGATGCGGCCCAACAACGCCCGGCGCGTCTTCCCCTGCTTCGACGGCCCCAACTACAAGGCCACCTTCGACATCAGCGTGGTGCGGCCCGCGCGCATGGCCGCGCTCTCCAACATGCCCGTGCGACTCACCGAGAAGCTGTGAGTTGACGCGCGCCCGGCGGCACACACGCACACTACGCACCTGCGTTGGATAGGAGCCTCTGGAAATAGTTCTATTGTCTAATTCCTGTCTATTGGTTCATGATAGGTAGAAATATTTTAATGTTGATGTTTTTGGTCGCGAATTGGCCATGTACAGACGACGCAAACGTGCAGTTGTACCAACCGAGGCCCAGTCATATTTTCCCAGGGGGTATGCACGTGACTTTATTGTCGGGAGGGGGTGTCAGCATTTCTATGCTGAGTCTATTTTTACACCCCAGAGTGGTTAACATTCGGGGAAGCTATAGAAATGATGATGATGAGGAGGAGGAGGAGGATAAAATGGACGATCACAAACACACAAAGACACACACAAGCACAACCATGCCCGAGGCGGGACTCGAACCCGTGATCTTTCGGTCCGAGATAATCTCGGCTACCTGGATCGGCTTAATATTAATTATTCGTAATTATTCATTGCAAATATTTTGATTTTAATTCATATCCGTATTAATTTCGAGTACATATGCTTAGTCTTTCAATGTTCATGGTGAGATCCACATTTCAGTCAAGCTTAGGGGTTCTTGACATTTAATCCTGCTCTGCTCGTTCCCTACAGAAGAGTTGGTTGGTTGATTTGTATTATCAGGACACTCGGAGATTGTTCCATTGGCCCATCCCCTACATGAGAAAATATTGTTGAGGATTCATGCAAAGTACCTGAAAAATAAAAATATCCGTTTCAAATTCAAGGTACCGCGACATCAGCCAGATCAATCGAAGAATGTCAATTTAGGCCATAATTGTTTAGCCGATAGTATACTTCGTAGTCGGACAGACAGACGGATGGACGGGCAGACATGCACAGTCGTTTGAAGTAAGCCAAATTTTCGGTATCAAGGACGCGCAAAACATGGATTCTATCTACATAACGTACTAGAGATTAATTTCTATGTATAGGAACAACAATTATCCACTTTTTTTATATCAATGACCAACAGGTTTTTCTATCGAAAATCACCATTTTTTGCTAGAATCCTAGACATCTGCTGCTCTCTCACATTCGTTTCCGAGATTACGACCCATAATATCCAGGAGGATGCTGGAGCAGTTCCTTAAAGAGTGGGTCACGCTACCTGTCGATCCTCTTGACTGACTCGACTCCATACAAGAGAACGCGAGTTCCTCCTTACTGTTACCCCCAAAAGTTACAAAACAATTTTCTGATCGCTAATGACCTTGCAGTTAGTGCGATCTTAAATAAAATAATTGATAAAAAAAAGAAAACCTTCGCCAGCGCCATCACCATGATTCAACGCACTTTTATCACCTCACTGAGATATTTTGGTCAGGCCCGCTTACATTGCGAATCAATGTTATCATAGTTGGCGCGATTCATAGTAATCAGTGACAAAAACGTCGTGGACCAAGTTCGAGTTCTTAGGCTGACGGATTTTCGACCTCAGCTAAATAGTAGGTTCGTGGTCAGCCGTAGTCTGAGCTAGAATCCTAGATATCTGCTGCTATCTCAGATTAGTATTTCTGAGATTATGACCCATAGTATCCAAGAGGATGCTGGAGCAGTTCCTTAAAGAGCGGGTCACGAACTGCGCGCGTGATTGCGACCGCTCCAAGCAGTGCTGCAGATCAAGCGATTCTAGCAGCAGAACTGAGAATGACTCAAAAAGTTGTATCGAATTCCATCTTGGAGATACTACCCTCAGCCACCACGTTAGAAAAACCCAAGTATAGGTTTGGGTGAGTGTTGGTACTTATGGCTCATTCCCCAAGACGTAGAAAAGACTCTGACAGGGTCGAATAAGCGAAGAAACTAAAATTTGTATAGGATTGTAGAGACAGAAAGGAAAAGAACAAGGTGAGTTTATATATATATTTTATTTACTTTTGATCAATGTGGAAAACTACTTGCGATGTTCGTCGGCATTCCAAACTTTCCGAACTGTTCTGTAGCAGTTTCCTCGCGCGGTGCACTGCAGTGTGTAGTCGGCAGGTTGCCGAGATAGCTGCGCAGGCGTTTCTCAGCCCATTAGGCCCCATCATACGACAGGATCTCTTGATCACAGCCACAAAGCGCGCGGTCGGCCGGACAGGCTTTCAACGCTGGCGACTGGCCGCCTCAACAGGGCGAAATTGCTGCCATTATGGCGGCGTCCAAGGACTTGTTTGGGATGAAAGCGGGCTCCTCATCGTCACCCGGCGTGAGAACGAATAATTGCGAAATTTTTTAATGAAACACCTGCTAAATTTCCGAGTCAATGGACTCTTGTTGGTTCGCTCTCGCCTTTGTGTTCGTTGAGTGACGAATTAGCTTTTATTGTGTTTGTACATGTTTCAAAATTTTGTCACCTACGATTGTGTCACATAATTGTGTAATAATAACAAATAAAATAAAAATAATTGTTAGGTCTCTTTATCAAAAAGTTTTCAGAATTTCCAACAGCCTATCTTTGGTTCACTCTCGTCTTCATACTAGTTGAACGATGATTAGGTTTTGTAGGTGTTAAGGTTTCAAAATTTTGTCATCTGCGGTAGAGTAAATAGTCCTGTCATATACATACACAAATAAAATTTTAAAAAATAACTAGCGATGCTACAGAATGACACAGACTTTCTCGTAGTAAAGTTTTCTAATTTCCTTGGTGTGGATTGGCTTTACCGTCTTGCCCCATTCTCTTGCCAGTTGTCATCTATCGTCCCAAAGTACATTTTTGACATTTTGCCGTTTTTCCGTTTTCTAATTGAAGAACCGAAATATTATTTTAAGAAAATTAAAGAGTAAAATCTCGTTCCAAATGGCAATTTTCATGAAAAACTTTAGACGTTTTAAAAAAAGGCGTTTAACGTTACTGTAAATGCAAAATTTGAAGCTCTTTCTAATAGGAATCTATTGGTTTTCGAAAAACTTCATTTGAAGTAATTTAAGTACATTGACACAAAACCTGAAATAATGTATACAAAATGCTGGAAATGTGCATATTAAAAACGTGAGATATATTTAAAAAATACATTTGTGTAATTTTTGAAAAAAATACACCAAAATTAACTTTACGTCATATTAAACAGTGCCACTACCACTATCCGTTGGAAAAGCTTGAAGAAAAAATTGGAATCATTTTTAGAAAATGGCATTTGAGCGTTTCTGAAAATGCGGAATTTTGAGTTCATTTTCACAAAAAACTGTTGAGTTTTCGTGAAATTTTATTTGACATTATTTAAAGCATATTACACATAAATACAATAATGTGAACAAATTGCCGCTAATATTAATATGAGCGACGTGAGAGACAAGACAAAAAAATTTAATTTTTGTAAATTTTGAAAAAAAAAAAATAAAGCAGTATGACGTTTATGTCATCTTACAGAGTGCATTTAGAACTATCTTACAAAAATTTAAATAAAAGTTTGGAATCTTTTCGAGAAAATCTTGTTTTGTATTTTTAATTGAAAATTGAAACCATTTGCGTGAAAATTGCTAAATTTCTAATATTACATGACTCAATGAAAGAACTACTATGGACCACTAATTTTATTTTGAAGGAAAATCGCTATCTTAAATTTTGTAGTTGGAGACAAGAAAATTAATCTTGCAAATTTCGAAATTCATAGTTAATCGTGAAATGGGACCACACTTTATAGCGTATTTTACTTGATTCTAAGAAATTAAGAAAATAGCAGTTTTGAGAAAATTTAAATGTCCAGGCTTAGTAGTACTCCAAATTTAAAGAATGTTTTCAAATTTCAAGCTCAACTAGAGCCAGATGGACAGGTTTTTCTTCAATTTGAAAATTTACAATGGTTAGGCGCAGTAGTGTCACAACGGCGGATGGACGTTTCGCTTTCAATTAGTTTTTCGGGATCAAAGACCCACAAAGCAGGAGTTTGCTACAACACGTTGGGATTTTCTCTCTTCATTCAGCAACTGGTTTTATATACTTTTTTTGTTGCCAGAGCCCGGCAATTTTTCGCCGAAAATCCGCCGTTTTCTCACGTCTTACATAACTTCCTCTCTACTACGTATATTACTCCGTATATACGTACGTATAAGAGAAAGTAGAAATTATTTGTTAAAATGTTTTATTGAAAAGGAAGGAAGAAATAAGGGAAATCAATATTTATAAATAATTTCAAAAATATTTTTGATTAAAATTGTTGCTATTTTAAATATGCAGGCTCAAGAATTTTATACAATTGTGCTTCTTGTTTCTATTACTATTTTTTTCTTCTCAATGGGATGTCCTTCACTTTTTGATCTTTATTTTACTTAGAAACTGAAAATTTATTGATTTTTACATTGTGTAAACAATCTGCATAGATATTCTATATATAACGACGCAAACTATTTTAGGAAATATAAAAAAATTGAAATTCTAGATAGTATTTTAAAAAAGATGCGACAAAAACCGATATATAATCCATATAATTTTCTCTATTATCAGATATAATATAAATAAAATACACGTTCCAAAGCTTCCAAATAATTCCCTTTAGTTAACAAAAAAATCTCTGAGAAACAAATACTTCTCATTCTTTAAACAAATATCCCAATCTCGGATTTTTTCTTGTACAATTTATCAAAGAATTGGATTTCGTTGAGCAAACTTAGCAGGAAATAAAATCAATGATTTTTTTATATGAAATAAAATATATTTGAAGATAAATAAATTCCTACAAATGTCACAGCGAAAGGTATTTTAAACAAGTATTTTCAACAAGTATATCAAGAACATTAACGGCTGAATCTATTATTGGGTTTATAAATTTTAGTAATATCTCATTTTCTACAGTAGTGAATAAGGGTGTTCGTAAATAGTTTTCTTCCTAACGCTTGTCAAATTCATTTCTCTCTGGACGAACCTCTCTCAGAGCTGTTCCATATTTTGTTGCATCATTACACTAACATTTTTAAAGACGTTATTGATTATATAATATAATATGCACATGTATATGAAAGTATTCTACAATTATGTTTTTTAATTTCATTTTACGTCAAAAACAGTTAAAACTGCGTATGACGTGCTACGGGAAAAGTGAATTGTGTGCACATTTTCAAAATCCTGCGATCCCTACATTAAGTCATATACTACTTAAATTTTGAAAAAAAAGAAAAGAAAATAACATTAACATTAAGAATTATTAAACATTAAGAATTATCTTTCAAATAATTTGAATCCATTGTTATTTTTGGCACAATTTTATTTCTAAGCAAATATTATTTTGTCTTCTTACTGTGCAATCGAGAGCTAAAAATTAAAGAAAAGTTTGGTGTGTTTTGAATCGTAGTACCTCTGTGTTCTCTATTATATATTCTATAATATATTATATATATTCTATTATAGTCTAAAATAAATATTATTAATATTAAATAACATAGTTATTTTCATGTGTACAATTGCCACCACTGAATAATGTAAGCCAGTTCCCAATTGTGGTAGAATAAACGTAATGTAATAAATTGCTGCCTATTCTCGTCGCAGGCAGAGCGAGCCCGGCTGGGAGGTGGACCACTTCCAGACGACCCCGCCCATGTCCACGTTCTCCGTGGCCGTGGTGGTGTCCGACCTGGGCTACATCACGCCGCTCAACCCGCTCACGGCCGAGGGTGAGTGGGCGCCGCTCAAGGGCGGGATGAGCCACACGCCACGCCACGCCGTGCCAGGGGGCACCAACTCGCTGCCCGCCGGCCGCAGTGACCTAAAACCCGTTGACCTAATGGGATGTTGGCGCCCAACCAGGGATGGATTCATTCATACGCAGACTAAGAATGCACTTAGGGGTATTTTTTGTCATTTTGTACAGTTATTTCTATACAGATAACAGCTATAACAGTTACAATCCAACCAAACAAAGGAATAAAAGCCACTCAATGGATATCCATTCAGAACTTTAACTGGACCGCCCGTCAACGTCTTCAGAATCAAATGTGTAGTCTCAAATCAGGGCGTATTAGTACTGTTGAAATCAAATTAATTGTTTATTAGAATGATTATCAAGTTAAAATCAAAAACTATTTTTTGTCACCGTGAATTTTGCTTACGAGAAAGTGATATTACGAACGACACACGGTCGATAACACACATGGCAGACTCGGTTGGTTATGTGTTATCAATCTAATTATGTTAACAACTGTGAGATAATTTGAACGACTCAAAATAAATGTATACAAGAAATGACGTTCATAGGACTTTTCTTGTTAATAAACAAATGCTTTTTCTGATACATTTTTACAAAGTGAATCGTAATAGTTATTCAAATATATGAAACAATTATATAAAACTACATCTTCTACACGTCTTACTTAACAAAACTGCTGACGTCCAAGAAAAGTCTTCTCAACAATCGTCATTTGGAAAATAGCTTTCACTGTCAGCGAAGCTTTTAATTTGCAGCAAAAGACAAAGTGTTTACTCTAAATATTGTCTGTTTGCGAACTATTTTTATGAAATTTATAAAAGAGAAAATAGTATATTTATTAAACGAATGTCTTTGTTTTACTAAAAATATTATTGTAAATATTTTGTAAATGTACCACTTTTATTATTCGACCACGAAATGCATAGCTTAGTGTCTCCCTTTTAAAGGGGATAAAGGGAAATGGCAGTTCTTTTTTCGTTACTCAAGACAGAGCTCTCAGATAACTGTAGTCTGAGCACCCCTGCTATCTACCCTCGTGGTTGACTCACTGTGTCGGTGTCGGTCAAAGGGGCAAAGCACTCATTACGGTCGCTTGATGCGCCGGGGCAGTTGCGCGGGATGAACGGGGCAAATTACCCAAATTATGGTGGGCTTCATACGTCTGTTTTCAGTCGAATGAACGTACAAGTAGTCACGAAATTCGTGCAGTTAATCGAGGAGCATGACGCGTTTGTGGCGAAATGAGATGTTTTTGTAAACGACAAATTTGTTTATTCTGCAGTATGGGGTTATTGAAAAGTATTGATTAACAATAATCCGCAGGCAAAAAACAAATCACGTGAGGTTTATTTCTTCATCCTTTATAATATATCCAAACATCGAAGAGGCAAGCATAAGAATGTTTCCTTGCATGTTGGTTTATGAATAAAGATATCAATGATAGTTTTAGTAAAATGTAAAGAAAACAACGAAATATTTACTGCCATGTAATGGAAACTATTTACATCGACAAATGTAGTACTGGCTCATTTTCCTTATCTTGCCACATTTATTACTCGCGCCACTTAATTACTATCGTTATTAATAATGATTGACACTATAATGCGACAATTGTGGATGATTGATGATGACTAAGGAAAGCCCAAAAATGTCTTCAAATATGCTTTTAAAAAATGCATTATGACCTAAAAATTCTTAAATATGCACTTTAATATGCAATTAAAATTAACAAGAGTTCAGTTCTTTTATAAATCGTTTTGGATAAAATTTAGGAGAAGCATGCTTGGAATGAACAGATAGTATCTATTATACCGGGTGGCCCACCTAAGATGTTGCCTTCAATTTTCTCCTGAACCGTTGCAGATACTGAGATGCGGTTTTCACTGAAACTACTATATGCAAGGGGCACATATGGCCATGCATAATATTATTCTATTGCAAAAGATATTGACCCAACTTCGATTTTTTTAAATCGAACCCTATAATTTTTTAGCTCATCATAACAAGCGTGAAGAGACGAGTTCATAAATATGCATATCGCTATATGTTACATAACTAAATTTTCGAGAAATTAAGAGTTTTAAAGACGCACGCCGACTGCTGGTTTCCGTAATCTGAACGAGAAATTCCGGGTGATATGCGGCGAGGTCATTCCCTTCCGTTGCGTCGACCCTGTGGTAAATGTAGTGATGCAATGTGCAAAGGAGCTCACGAAAACCCACGATTTGCTCTTTAAGACTACACCCTCTCAGTCCTGGAGAAAATGTATTCACCCAAAGCCATGTTCTGAGCAAATCTGTACGCCACAAGGTACTATTTTTTAATTAATGAAATACTACAAGAGAAAAATATTTGAATTATTAACCGTAGAGAAAGCAAGGGAAGATTGGAGAGTGAAACGTTTGGCTCTTCAATGCCAACTGGACCACGGTCTACCAGCCCGGAACATTTTTGTTACCTGTTTTAGAGATAAGTTCATTTCAACGAAATAGAGACTTATTATTACTTATAGAGACTTCAAAATATGCGGTTATATTACACGAATGTGCAGCAACATGAAAAATCGGCCAAATTGCACAAATATGCACTAACATAATAATTCTACATAGCAGCCTATTCTAACCAAATGTAAAGAAATTTCACTTAGCTACGCCCTCACAAAAATATGCAAAATCATAGAAATCTGCCCGTAATGATGACTGTGTTGACTTTTTTCTGCTTGCCGGATCCCCACGCGTGCGTGCTTGCGTGCGTAGGGGGCCCGCAGATCCGCGTGTTCGGGCGCGCGCACTTCCTGGGGCGGCTGCAGGCAGCCGCCGACGCCGCGCCCGCCGCGCTCGCCTTCCTGCAGGACTACCTGGGCGTGCCCTTCCCGCTGCCCGGCCTCGACCTCGTCGTGCTGCCGCACTACGCCGCGCGCCACCCTGCCGACATGTGGGGCGTCGTCATTTTCAGGTGAAGCACTACCGTCTTTCGCCACACTCGACATCAGTGGGCGGCGTCATTTAGGTGAGCACAACGTCCTTCGCACGATGTACCATGCACCTGCAGCTGTTGTTATCTTCAGGTAAAGCACAACGCATACACCCCATTCTACCTTTGCAGACATAATATTCAGGTGAAGTACAACCGTCCTTCTGACACGATGCCTCGTCTGCCCTGCCGACATGTAGGGACGACGTCATCTTATGGTGAACTACATCCGTCTTTCTCACGCCTTCTATGCTCATTCTACTCTACAGATTTGTTGGGCGATGACATCTTCACGTGAAGTTTAACCATCTTTCTGACATACATACGCGAGGATGTCTCATCATCAGGTGAAGTTTAACACTTTCCGGACTGCTCCTCTGGCTAGTTCTTGATTCCATCCGGTTGACAGTTTTTGACTATTTTTGTATTTGTATTAGAAATAGAACTTTAAAGCTATTATAAAGTTATTGTAACACACACTTACCCCTTTCACACACACACTAACGTGCATTACATTACCACACATGTCGGGAGGCCGGTCGGGGACTTAGACTGTCCGCCTGGCGTGCCGTGGGAGATACCTGGTTGAGGAAAACCCCGCTAGTCGACGGTAGGTCGGCGCCGGATCTTGCCATCCAGTGGGAGAAGATCACTGCCAGCTCCCAATGAAAAACATGCCGTACACTTACGGGGTTAATGACCTCAGTAGTAGTCGCGCCCTGAATCACTACCAACCAATCAATCCAAACCACTGGCGGGGTTTGCCTCTTTCTTATGGTGCGTAATGGCGTGGCAGGGAGGAGGACCTGGTGGGCGAGTCGATGCAGGTGCAGCTGACGACGGAGCTGGCCTACCAGTGGCTGGGCCACCTGGTGACGCCCGCGCCTCGCTGGGCAGAGCTGCACCTCAACAAGGCCCTCGTCAATTTGCTGATGGTGGCGCGCCTGCAGGGTGTCTCACCCATCTTCTCGGTGAGCACTTTCCACGCCCTGGACCAATGCGTCTAAGGATGCGGTCGCTATGTCGGGGGAAGGTGGCCATTTGCAACTGAATACTTCAAACTCCTTAGAGCGTAGGCACGGCCGCACTTCGTCCACCACAACGAGATAGAACAATAGAAATCTACAGAATGGCGATGTGCACGCCATATTTGAAGCTTTTTGAAAGGACAGTCTGCATGTTTTCTGTGAGCACTATCAAAATGTTCACATAACGGTGAATCCAAATAATCTAATCATAATATGAAGTTATTAAAACTTTAAATTAAATTGAATCTCTAAGAAAATGTGCTTAACAATAATTTGAAACCAAACCGCGGTGTCGAAAACTTCGATATAAAAATAAATTTTTTGACAAACTTGTCATAACTGTTTTGATTCATTTTTACGTACATTTTACATTTTTTGATACAATGATACATTTTAATGTAATTCTACATTTTTACCAGTGCCTACGAATGTCAAAATCTGGACTAAATCTGGACTAAACGTGGTTCAAGTTCACAAACAATCAAATCTATTATTAATTATTTAAATATTAATTTATTCATTACATACATAAAATTAAAGTATAATATCCCTTCTACTTCTAATACTTTACTGGTGTCCAATACTTTTATCATTTCTAATGGGGCAAGTTATATGCCGAACAAGACGAGGGCACGAAACCAACGCACAAATATGTACTTTTAGCAAGAACTGGAGCAGCTCAGTTTGTTTTGCCATCAGATAACACGCCAATAGTGCAAAGTGCTTCAGCAAGAGCACTGTATTTGCACACAATTCCTCTCTATATAACTCAAACCCGTTCTTCCACCTCGTTCTGGCGACGGCTGGTCTTCCAATGCGGTAGAACTGTATCAAATGAACTTCAATTATTCGGTCAAACTGACCCATTTAACAAGGACAATGACAAACTTTTCGTTATTTTTGAACGAGAGGCCTTTGGAGGGCGTCCATTCAGTTCTCTGAATACGAAGGAAATTGCAGAATATCGTTGAAATGAGTCCGTTTTCTAAAATGACAAACTCACCAATGCAAAGTAATGTGAAGTTTCTTTCACAAACATCTTCAGCGAGCAGTAGAAATCATTTCGCTTCCATTACAAAATGAAGATAAATAATTCTTTTAAGAAAGATTTCTGGTGCAGTCGAATACACCGGTTCGGCAGAACAAGGAGGTTGTTCACATCCGAACGTTTCGTTGGCAGAACGTTGTTGGATCCTCTCTGACCCATACCCGAACTCATTATTCTTTCTGTAGCGTTGTTCAAAAGCCTCTACAACACATGTTATAATGGTTTACTAAACATTCATACTACTTAAGTTCTCCATCCAAATTGTCTTTCACTACCTAAGAATAAAAATTACATTTAAATTTGTGATCTGAATTTTTGGGTATTATTTTGCATTTAGTCTCTCAAGAAGTAATATATATATATATATATATATATATATATATATATATATATATATATATATTTTGTTTATTATGCTTAAATATCTTTTATTTCAGCCTGGAAACCTAGCTACTCGTGACCATAGTTTGTACTATGAGTATTCCAAGAAACACCCCTATGCTGTTGTGAAGTCCCAAAAGGAAACAATTCGTCTAATGAAATGTAAGTTGTAAGCTTCTTTGTTTCAGTCGGCCTCAGTAAATTAAGTATTTTTCATGAAATGAAGACGTAATTCTAAGAATACTCTCTCTTCATAGTGAAGTCCAGCGGTTTAAGAACATTTAAAATAAATAAATATAATTTAGAAAACTACGCAACAGTTAATCATTATTTGTGTAATTAAAAATTGTTTATGAGCAGGAATGAACATGTGACAATTTTTTCAATGGTCGACTGATCGCAATTTGTTTTTTTAAAATAACAAAATACTGTTTTTGTATTATATTGTATGGAATTAGTTCCAACTTAAATTTGTATTTTAAGGGCCATTCTGTCATACGTTGTAATTTACACTTACAATTTATCAAATTTTGTGATCAAAAATGCATCTCTAATGAATATTGAAGTGGTTGTAAGCATGTTAACACTCCTAAACCGATTACTCCCATTCCAGTTCTAATAAACGCTGTCATTGCAGCACAGTGGGTGCTTCGCATGATAAACAACACGATCACTGAGAAAACTTTCAAGAGTGGCCTGCAGCACTTCGTGCAAGAGAGGTACTTATAGTAGAATTATTTTTGAACAATTATTTAAATTCTAAAGTCACTTTATACCAAACCTTGCAAAATTAAGAAAATGGTTTATCACAAGTAAATGATTACTTTTTGTAAGAAATATGTTCAGAATGAATCGGTAGTTTTTGACTGATACATTCAATAATAAACTGGAAACCATATATATTTTTGCATGAAAATGACAAACATCAAGCTAATTTAAATTACTTTAATGGATGTCTTTAATTATTTGTTCATAACTTACACCTTTTATAATGTAATGTTAATGTGACACATAGGGTATACGAAAAATGACCTGGTTGCCTGCTGTTGGTTGATACAAAGATAATTTGAAAATTGAAAGTTATATTTTTTGTAAATTTATTTTTACTTTAAATGGTTTCCGAAATTGGTTTTGTATTTAAAGGACAGTAGTTTCAAAGCTGTAATATGTAAACTCGACGTGATTTTTTACTGGTATTTTAGGACCCAAAATCTTTTTAAATTCAATTTCTTTAGACATGCTAATTCACAGTTTTTGATTCAACAGTGTTTGAATACTTCTTCGGTAACTAAATAACGGTATACATGTATAATCAGTGAACTTCATAACTTTTCATTTTCCTAATTGAAGTTAAAAGTAAACGAGCTTTATCCAATAGCGATCTTCTTAATTCCCCCAATCGATCACCTTAATTCAAGTTCTGACGGGCCACTGGGTTGTGACAACCAACAAAGGGCGACATTCAATATATTCCCAATATTTAAGAATAAAATAGTTTGACTCGTGGGAACATTGCGCGATTTTGAAATCATTTGGTGTAAAAATGAAAATATGTCGAATAGAACCCAACTTCAAACATCTGACAACCATTGAGATGATGTGGAGGTACCTTCCAAACATGTTCAACGAGTCTCATTTTGTAGAATACAGCATAAGAACACCTCGCATTATTTCCGCGTTACGCACGATGGCAACGTACGGTGCGGTTAGCGTGTGATGCGGGTTGCATAATATGCAAGGAAACAGGCTTTATATAGGGAAAAGATCAGACCCATATTATGGGTCTGATTAAAATCTGCGAACTTCTATTTATTTGTCTTAAATGTGATTGATGCGAGATGGATTATTTCTGTATTCTGTAACATAACACTTACAATGTTGTTGTTTTTTTGTGTCGAAGTTTTCTTGTTTACAAGAAAAAAAACAGCGTCATAATTCCTTGGCTTTTCGTATGTAGAAGGAATAATGTTTCTTCGCATTTGCGTGGTAGACAGTACAACGTGTTCGAGGAGGCGGACATGTTCAGCACCATCACGCACCAGGGGTGGGCGGACGGCACGGTGCCCCGGGACATCCAGCTGCTGGACGTGGTGAACTCTTGGGTGCAGCGCGACCGCTACCCGGCCATCACCGTCACTCGCAACTACAACGACGCCACGGCAGAGGTTGAGCAGGTAGGCCTGTTATCTTTGATACCATAGTTACAGGGTAGAGCCCACGAAACGATTTTTCCCGAATGAATCGCGATAATTGACATACAGCCATACAGTCCACTAAATGGCAGCGCAGCATGACGGTTTTAATACGGAGAATTCTTAATGACCATAAACTTATATTAGACGCTACTTATTTACAATATTTACACGCACTTGCACTTACAATCTAAACTTACAGTTTAGACTAACACTGAGGTTTTTATAGTTTTCCAGACAAACTTTCACTGGCTCTTAAGAATCACAGTTGTAGTTACAGTTTCAGTCATCGGGTTTGGGTCATGGGATGACTGTCCGGTGGGGACAGTCACCGGGTTTGCAGTCACACACGTCATGGGTTGAAGTCATCGGGTTTGGGTTTGTTGACTGCCCGTCGGGGGCTGCCATTAAGATAGTTTACATTACTTTCTCACCCGGTATTTTGTGTGACCTTATATTTTTCTTGTTTTTCTCATCTTGAATAGTCCTTTCGTAACTTTGGCAAACAACCATGTATTAAAATTTGTTCCTCCTAATTACCGAGCACCGCAAACCTGACTTCAGTATAATAAGTTTTCTATCGCGTCGACGGCTCGACTGAAAAAAAAACTCGTCTGCGAAAACCGAGAGCCTGATGTTCAGTACTTATGACGCCGAGTTTGTTCACGATATATGTAAAATGCCAAATTAAAGATGCCGGGTAGTTGAAATTTCAAATCAAAAAGTATAAATTATGTGAAAAAATGAGAAAAATGTGCAGTTTTCCTTCGACTGGAGAAAATAGTGAGAATATTTTTTATTCGTGGCTTCAAATTCAGAAAGTGAAAGTGAAAACTTAAATTGAGCTGATAAATCTTATATTAGAAATAAGGAGCAATATTGATTTGAAAATTAATTAATGATATTTTTGTAATCTGTAGTTCCCAGTATTACGTATGCCGTGCCAGAACAGCCATTTTTCCTGTTCCCGTATTCCATTTCACATGTATTCAACAGCAGGATTTTTGCTGCTGTAGGGGATTACTTTTGAAGATGCACATCATTATGGAAATCAAAATAGCGCATTTTACAAAATAATGGGTAGCACATATCAAGAAACGTCTTTATCTTAATACTAAACATAAATATTCTATCCTAGTCGTAACACTTACTGGTTCCCATGAACCCCCTTCCCCAAACAAGAGCACTTATACTTGTTTTTTAACGTGGCATATGAGGGTATTATCTTCCAGATTGAATAAGGCACGGTTTTTTTTTAGTAGTTCTCGGTCCTGCCGCTAGAGTCGCTTGATCTGCAGCACTGCTTGATACGATCACGATCATGCGAAATCTTACGGCAGGACTAAGAAAGACGCAAAATGTCGTGCCTTATTCCATTTTTAATATAATACCCTCAGATGTCACGTTAAGAAAATCCAAGTATAGGCATTGACTTTCATTGAGAGCGTAGGCTTCCGTCGTCGGAGTCAGTAACTCCTTGGCAGTGCGGGAGACGCCACGTCCTAGGCACAGGCGCCAACGTTTCGGCCGCCATTCTGTGACCTTCCGTAGGAGAAATACTGAAGGAATGCCACCTAGTAGCGGCCGAAACGTTGGCACCCGTGCTTAGGACGCGACGTCTCCGGAACAACCAAATAGTTATACTTGGGTTTTCGAAACGTGGCCGATGACTTTAGGTCATTTTTACGTCTCCCGCCTTATAAAATGAATATTTTTAATTAATTTGCGAACGTCCTCAACGGGGCTCATGGCCTCAAACATGTGCTTATCACTGTTATGAAGATTCATTTTATAAGGCAGGAGGTGTAAAAATGGCCTAATGTCATCGGCCACGTTATAAAAACCGAAGTATATTGCCTTTCCGCTCTCCGACCAATCGGCCGTTGGTGTGCGCAGCACGTGTTCCTGCGCGACCGCCCGCGCTGGGGGTGCAGCTCGTGCGACGACGACCTGCAGTGGTGGGTGCCGCTGCCGCTGCTGGCGCAGAGCGACCTAGACCTGAGCAGCGTGCAGACGATGGGCTGGCTGCACCGCCAGCAGCTCACGCTGCGCGACCTGCCCGCCGCGCCCAACGAGTTCATCATCGTCAACCCCAACGAGATGGGTGCGTCCACTATTCGTTTGATTTTTCTTCTTTTTTTTTTTAATCAATGGTCATCGTCAGTGCTTGATTTAGAGAATTTTAGGTCCTGGAACGCGCTACAAAGTAATTATTAATATAATGAAAATAAGTAATATATTTATGATATAATTTCATAATTGAGGGCTTGCAATACCAAGGGAGATAAATGCCAAAAAGGTTTTTTTTTCGAAAAATCAACGAAAAATGTATAAATTCATATTCTTGAAATACAACTAGAGCCATCACTAGGTATGTGTTACAACAACTTTGAAGGTGTTTATAACATCGCTCTTTTAAATGTATGGAGACACGATTTATATAATATTTAGATGTCAAATCTTCGCTTGAAAAATTTTGGTACTTAGCTCGTTTGATTTTGAAAGGCCTCCATTATTAATGATTCATATTAATTTTTAACAGTGCTAGATGAATGTAATAATAATAGGAAATAAAAAATAGGGTTTATAATGTTATTTTATCGTTTTTTACTAAGATTTTTTTTACATTCGTAGAAATGATGCAATTAAATTAACGATGCAGGAAATTATAGTTAATGATGCAGGAGAAATAATTTTGAATTTACATAAGTTGGTTCATCCAAAAATCGAAGTTGCCAAGTGTTTGTCCTCTGTATGTGCCTTTATTTCTTTTTCCTTCCTATTTTGTTCCCGAGGTACCGGAACGCATTTCCGGTTCGTTCCGCCAGAAATCAAGCCCTCATCGTAAGTGTTTTGATGTACATATATGTCATGTTATGAAATATAGACGTATGTCATATTAGTATAAAGACTGTTGTGTTGTAATAACTTTTTTTACCAAACCGGTACGAATGTATGGTATGTTGGTCACTAAAACTGTGTTTATTGAAAGCGTGTATGAAGTGGAACGAGGGCATGAATCCGTCCGTGTGTATTTAACCATTTCATACATGCATTCTCTTCTCTTGAATCATTTCTTCTTAATTCTCAGAAACCTTTTCCGTATATTTTATTTTTCTTTCTTCTTCCTCGAGAACTTCGTAGCTGGCTCTAAAATACCTTCCTTCAAGTGTTGATACATTTCTGGGGGATTGTCCTCCTTTTCCAAATTTAATTTATTTCTCAGCCTATTTTGGAAGAACATTTTGACACTTTACTGACTCAAGAAGTTGGTCGTGAAGATCGATTCCTTGTTCTCTATAAAATTGTCTATTTTTGTATTCGTAACACATACCTATCCCAATACCATGTGATGGTTGCTGGCACATTCAGACTGTCTATAAACTCGCACATCCTTTAATAATGTTTTTATTATTCTTCTAATTATCACTAAATCTATAATGGATTAATTTGTTTATTGTAACTGTCTAATAAGATATCTTTTTATTATTAATATGATCCCATTAGATTTAAAGACAGTTATTTTTCAATTTTTTATATATTTTTACTTGCTCGAAACGTTGTACGTATAAGAGGAAGTGAAAATAAATGAAATTTGAAAAATAACTGTCTTAAAATCTAATGGCATCATTTTAATAATAAAAAATATAATTGATTTGCGTTGTCTTGTGGGATATTTCCATGTATATCTACGTATATCTTTATGTTGGAACATAGTATTTGTTACAACACATTCTTGCTCCCTACGTAGATCAATAAGTCTATTTCCATTGTCGTTTACCACCTCTTCTCCAAAAGAGCCAAATACCTCTTATTCGTGGTGTCCAAATCTACAATTTAAATCTCCAGTTACAATTAGTTCAACTTACTGACTTACTTCTTTCATAGTATCACCAAGCTCACCAAAAAATATTTTTCTTCACTTGAAGCGTTGTCTTTAATACCATATCTCCAATGATAGTTGTACTTTGGTTCTGAATATTTAGTTCGACTTTGAACAATCTTTCATTTATATGTTAAAAAAGGTGTACTATGTTTTCTGTATTTATTACTAAAAAGTATGGAGACGTCGAATTTTTGTGAATGTTGTGATTTTGATACTCCACTCCAGAAGTGATAGTAGTTTCCTAGTATTTCTCCATATCCCTTCTTTTTCGTTTCTGTTAGGACTACAATATCTAGTTCCAATTCATCTATTTCTACCACAACTTCTGTATTTCGATTTCAAACCTTGCACATTCCATGTATCAATGGAAATAGTCCAATTCCGTAGTCAAAGTCATCTCCAGTTAGCTGTATCCGAGGCTTTTGTTTTGCTCTATACTTAAGGGGCTAATGACCTTAGCAGTTGACGCACCCGGAAACCTTAATCAATCAGTTAATCGTCCTAGGTATGTACATGGTGAACTACGACCCGACCAACTGGCAGCTGCTGGCGGCGTACCTGGAGGCGTCGGCGGGCAGTGACGGGGCGCTGCCGGCGGTGGACGTGGGGTCGCGCGCCAAGCTGCTGCACGACGCGTGGAACCTGGCGCTGGCGGGCGAGCTGGCGTTCGGCGCCGCGCTCAACATGACGCTCTTCCTGCCCCGCGAGACCGAGTTCGCCGTGTGGGACACCTTCTTCACCATGGTGGACCACGTGGGCCGCCACACCTCCGGCACGCCCGCCGGGGACAAGTTCCAGGTGAGGGTTTCGATTACGAAACGTTTCAAATTAAAACATAGATGTTAATACAGTAAAATATGTCTAAACCGCAATCTGTACAAACCGAAAACCAGCGTTAACCGGAAACCAGCGTTAACCGGAAACCAGCGTTAACCGGAAACCAGCGTTAACCGGAATTTTTTTCCGGGCCGTGAAATTAAATGGCGTTTTACTCAGCATTAAACGGAACCTGTCCAACGCGGAAACGGAACAGTTTTCAATGGCCTGCGAGAAAAAAATATTAAACGGAAATCTTGTGTATTTAATGGCATTTGTAGAAAGATACGAGATATTTAATGGAATTAATGAATATGCAAGTATCTTTGAACTTCTCTGTCCTTGTGACATGCGCTTCACATAGTATTGCAGTTCAGTTTGCAGAGTAGTTGCTTAACACGTTTAATTCCCAATATGGGGTTATTTTAAATTAGTTACCTAAAAGTGACATTAAAAAACAAGTAGATTTACCTACTTGAAATAATTTATTCTCAGTTCACAAATTGACAGATCATCAACTTTCTTCCTACAAATGTTCAATGTGGCTTCCTTTTGTAACATGGCAGAGCATGGCCTTTTTGTATAAAATTACTTCTCGGATGCGCAAGAGCTTGTCAAGATCTATTTCAACCAGCACACCATTGATGGTTTGGCAAAGCTCATCGATAGCTGAAGGAAGTGGAGGGATGTGCACCTTGTCTTTAACATATCTCCTCAGACAAAAGTCTAAGGCTGTTAGCCAAACTATGGTTCCACCTCCTCCCTATCCAAACAGGAAGAGTGCGACGTAGATACATTCTAACCTCTTGGTGGAAATGTGAAGGGGCTCCACCTTGCTGGAAAATGTCTTCACCCATGTCCTCTTTAAAGTTCTGGCAACAGTTAGCTAAACAATATATCTAGATATACAATTTCTTTTAAAGCCAGCTCATTTAAAAGATTGTCTCCAAACTTAAACGGAAAAAAGGCATTCAGTTTTGGTGAGTCGTGTGTATCTTCTACGATCTCCGTCGGTTTGTGCGTGCCCCATTTCCGCATATTCTGGCGGTTAGCGGTACAATTAATGTGGAACGTGGCCTGAACACTAAACACAATATTTTCGAGAAAATTAGTAGTTCCACAAACAACACTTAGCACGTTCCTCATCACTATGTCTACATTGCGACTGCTGTGTCACTGTTCCCGCAAACGAGTAACCGCACTGTTCCCGTATTCGAGTAACTGGAGGCGTAGGCTTATAACTTGAGAACACAGCCAGAGGTTTGAGAAGCACGCGGATAGTCAATGATTTCGAAATTATTTCATTTTTCTTTTAAGCAACTCATTTAGAATAACCCTGATTACAATGTGTCCCACTAACTTTGAGCCACCTGCCATAACCTCTAAACGGTTCCCGATACCGAAATACAATTTTTGCTCAACAATGCTGAACCCCGGGGAAAGTAATATGCCGTAGAGATATTGTTTGAAATATTTTTAGTTTTTGAGAATGTTATAAGACATTGAAATTTCCAAGACATCGTTTCAAGACATTGAAACATTTATGAAGCATTTCTTTTAAATATTGCATGTTGTACACCTTCATTGCCATATTTTTGGTTGGTTACAATGGAAAATTGTCATTTTGTACCACTTTCAAAATGCTCAACACTACTGGTTCTCCATGCAACTTGGCGGCCAGTCAGGAATGGCTTTTCAAACGAAGTGCCCGTGCTGTCGTCACATTGTTCGTGACGCAAAATGGTGGTGAGCAGAACGAACAAAAAGCGGTGCGCCGGAGGAACTCACCCATGTATTTCTACCATGGGGTGGCCCATAGTTATAGAAGGATTTTTCTAAGAATGATTCAAAGTGAAAGCTAGTGCTGGCAACATAACTGAAGGTTCTGAAGTTGTTTTGTCTTTGAGCCCATTAGACTCCCTTCCTGGATTCGTTCGTTTGCAGTTGGCTAACTTGTAAATGACTTCGACGCTTCCTTTTGTGATGTCCTCTTCCGACAAAAATATAGTGCGCGACGAGAAATAATCGAAATTAGGGAGTGCAGTGCTATGTGCTCTTCTGTAAAAATTATTTTTTCTATAACCATTACATTGAATTTACTTTTTGTATGATAGATATTATGTTTATTTTAAAACCCAGGCTTGAATTTGAGATGCGTACTGTTGCATGTCTTTCCGACTATTGTGCTGTTTTGTGTCGAGCTGTGATTGAGAGCTATCTATTTACATTCATTGCAGTTTTTTTATTTATTGTGAGAGCTTGTTATGAGATTTTCCACATACGTAATTAAATGTAAATATTTCCTGGACTCGCGTACGTGCATACACCTAAACGAAACTTGACTTCTGCACAGAGATGCTATCACAGGAGCCATACATACTTTACGAAGAGGTTTGGCTGAACAGCTGTCGCAGCGGAGGGATACTTCTCTGAAGTATACTTGATTTTTGGAACGTGGCGGCAGGTGTAAAAATGACCTAATGTCATCCGCCACGATAGGAACACCCAAGTATACATGTGATGTTCACTTGTTTAGCGAACTGTCATTTTGGTTCATTCTTAAGAAAATCTTCTATAGTGGGACTCCTGTGTTGTAAATTGTAAGCGGTGCTGTGGATTCAGTGTGCGTTGCAGCGTTTGAGTGTCATTCTTAGGGAATTCCTTCTATAGTGGAACTTCCTGTATAGTAGTAAATTTTAAGCGGTGCTGTGGATATCAGTGTGCGTTGCAAGCGTTTGAGTGCCATTCTTAGGGAAATCCTTCTACGGTGGGACTCCTGTGTAGTAAATTTTAAGCGGTGCTGCGGATGCCAGTATGCGTTGCGAGCGAGCGTTTGCAAGTGGGCGTGGTGCGCAGGCGTACGTGTGCCGGCTGGTGGAGCCGCTGCACGCGGGGCTGACGGCGCAGGCCGAGGCGCAGGGCACGCCAGCGCCGCGCGACCCGCGCGACCGCAGCGACCCCGTGGCCACGCTGCGCGCGCTCGCCAAGTACGTGCTGTGCTCCGCGGGCTGCGCGCCCTGCCGCGAGCAGGCGCAGTTCGAGTTCGCGCGCTGGATGGAGATGGACGACCCCGAGGAGGGGAACCCGTGAGTATTACACGCGGCGTCGGCGCAGCTCGACTCCATTCATTCATTCCTTCGTTCGTTCGTTCGTTCATTCGTTCATTCATTCGTTCTTTCGTTCCATCATTCCTTTGACTTCTTCCTCGTTCCTTCTTCCTTCGATTCATTCGTTCATTCGTTCATTCATTCACTCATTCATTCGTTCCTCGTTCGTTCGTTCGTTCATTTATTTTTGTTCCGGCCCTAGGTCCTTGGATCCCTTTGACGAGGGCTCGATGCGTTCTTCGCCTTAAAGTCTTCTTTTCAAAATTCATTTTTCTTACAATTCATTTTTTCAATTCATTAATTTAATATTCATTTGTTATATTTACAATTAAATTTTCAACATGTTTCTTAAATTCATTTATTCATTTTCAATTCATATTCATTTTATTTATTCATTATTCATTTATTCATTTATTCATTACAATCTTTAAATTCATTATTCTTTAAAATCATCTCATTATTTTTTTCCGGCAGGCGATCGAGAGAGGCGATGGGCGATTAGTATCCTGAAGAATTGTTTAAAAATGTCTTAAACTTTGAGGTTAATAATATTCTTAAAACAGTTTGTATATTATCCAATTGTACCATTAGAGAATTATGATTTTTTTCTGTAGGAACCTACAATGTATTGCCCCCTCTAAAGAACTTTCGATTGTTCTGGTCTCCGCGACAAATTTCTGTTGTATAAGGATATGTTCGTCGTGGAATACGTGTAGTGCATGAAAGGGGAGAGGAGAGGACAAGGAAGAGGAAGGAAAGATCGCGCGCGATCCAAGGTCTGTTTGTTGGGGTACTACTCCAATATTCACCAGGCACTGGTCGGAAAAAACAATGATCGAACAACTACCGATCAATCGGTCGCTAGAATTCTCCTCCAGACAGTGGCTGATTTCCACCTACAGAAGAGCGATTTAGTCATCTTCCTTCGAATGCGCATGCGCGAGGAGGGGTGACTCCCACCATCAACCGCTACTTCTCCTAAAAATATTGCTCTCTCACTCCAACTGCGCGCCAACCACAGGGTCGGGGAAGGGAAGGGGAGGGGAGGGGTGTCTGAATGCATAGGCTGGCTGCTGTACCTGACCCAACGTACAGTACATATGTCAGCTGCCCAAATCAAAATAATTTCAGCTGTCTATGCACAAACGTTACCTCTTATATTAAGGTTCAGTAAAAGAAACATATGTAATCATCGACCTGGTCCTCAGGCCTATCCGTTTCATCTTTGAGCGCTGTGCAGTATGGTGTGTCTTAGAGTAGGTCTAATTTCAAGTGAAGTTCACAGGCCTAAGATTGTGCTTATTTGTTTCTGAGACAACCGTTCGCATGGCCTCAACATCAACATCACCTTCTTATCACCTTGACCTCAATCCCATCGAATTATTTTGGGTTTACATTAAGAATTGTGTTGCTAAACAAAGCATCCGTACCCCTCTGCGAGTTAAAGATGATGTATGCGAATATTATTTTCTGAATATTGCCCATATCAATGGAAAAGTGTTATTAACACATGAAGAAAATCGAAGAAGAATATATGAAAACAGAATAATCAAGAACTAAGAAGTGGACAAAATTATTGTTTCTTTATAGGACAGTTCCTCTGAGGACGACAGTGACGAAAGGGGCAGCGAAAGCTGCAGTGACATTGATGACTATAGTTCCTTGCTCGGGGAGGGCGACGAATTGCGTGCGCGCAGTAGGCCAAGAAATTTGCCACTATAGCAGCGGTGGGGGAAGCCCGCGAAAATAAGCCCCCCATAAGGGAGATTTAAAACTTGTCCTACTATAGTATAGTGAACACTAAATCCTGGAAGTGGCAGTATTTCTTCCCTGCTGGATGACGAGATTCGGCGCCAACCTACACGACGAAATGCGGTGGATTTCCCAATCCCTTCTTCGTTTACCCTTAGAAAAAAGCTTATGTAAACAAATCCGAGGTATTCATCCGCCTTGCTCTGATTCTCAATCGCTGGCTCCGCTCGCACTACTTTCGGCCACGAGCGCTCTGTATAGTCAGTGAGGGAAACCCCACTAGCCGACGATAAGTCGCGCCGGATCTCGCCATCCAGCGGGGGAAGATCACCGCCACCTCCCGAGAAAAATCATGCACTACACGAAGGGGACTAATGACCAAAAGCAGTTGACGCGCCTGGAAACACGAAAAAATCAATCAATCAATCAATTCTCATAAGAAACACGCAGAAGCCGCTACTGCTTTATTTTCAGGGTGGCTGACCTGTACCTGTGCCCGGTGTTCGCGTGGGGCACGGACGAGCAGTGGGAGTTCGGACTGCAGCGCATCATCAACTTCCCCAAGGAGCGAGAGCCCGAGGAGCGCAACATGCTGCTGGCGAAGGTCGCCGGCTGCGCGCGCGACCCCCAGCGGATCGAAAGGTGACATGCGGGCAGCCGCACGTGGGACGCCTAACGCCCAAAAACCAATCTCAGCTACACTCAGTGGCGAATACTGAACATTATTTCAAGTATACCGCACATTATAGAAGCTACCTCTACCGTTGTCTTTTATTTTGAGCTTTTCTGAAATCCCAATACTATGAAATTCCGTCCTTATTAATTGTTCGATAAGACATTTTCACAAAAATTTGTGAGAAGCGTAACTTATGGATGATCAGAGAAGGACTATTCACCGCAATATTTTGCGGTGCCTACCGATCGTCCAGACCTGCATCCTCCCCTCTCCCCGCCATTTTTTTCCTTCGTTTTCCCCTCATCAGTAGCCCTGATGAGGCGGGAGTTTATTCAATGTTCGGGTTACATTTGTTTATGCTCCAGCATTACTGCTTTTGGAGCTCGGGGAGGGAGTTATCTTAAAAATACTACTTAATATTAAAACTAAAAACTAAAACAATGCCTCTTTGGGCTATTGACGTTTTTTATATACAGTTAACAATGGAGAATGAAAGTTCTTGAATATTTAATAAAGTTCGATCTTCTTCTTTTTCTTTTTTTGCATTCACTCACTCATTCATTCTTAATCTATATGTACAAACACATTCACACACTCATTCATACCACACGGCACATCACTTCACTACACTATTTACACTAGATTTACGCCACGGCGCCGACTTTACTCAGGCGTCCGTGGCGCCGCGACGTCTTCAGGTCCTGGCGGTTCACACCCGGCTGGGCGCGATTCCGCGCCTCCCACGCTGATTCCGGCGTCGGTGAGCGGCGACCGCCTCCCACACACTATCTGCTCCCCCGCGTCGCACAGCTCAGAGAGCTTGTGCGGGGGAAGTGCGCGGAAGGTGAAGGCGACGTGCTTTGGGCCTTTTCTTCTGTGGAAGGCCCTGTGCACGTCGCTGTTCGCCGCTGCGCCGGTCTCGCGCAGGATGCGCGGAGCGGACGGCCTCAGCGCCCTTGCGAGCGCCGTTTCCGCCCGCTTCCGCAGCTCCGCCGGGAACTGATTGCGCACGCCCAGAACTCTGAACACGTCAGCGTTTCGACGAGTGCGGTCTTGGCGAAGGTCAGGAAGGTGCGGGCGCGCCGCGAGGCGCGCCGCTCTGTTCTCTGCGACCCGAATGGGACGCAGAGTTGAAGAGGGAGCAGCGGCGAAAACCTCGCACGCATACGCCCACAAGGGGCGCACGCATGCGGTGAATAATCGCCGCTTTAAGGTTACAGAAAGTTCAGGAGAGCGGAGAAGAGGTTTCAAAAGAAGAGTGCGGTGTTGAATTTTGGCCGCGAGATACCGAGCGTGCGCATGCCAACGGAGACCGCTGTCAAGCAGCACGCCCAGATATCTCGCTTCCCGCCAATGAAACATGAGGAGCCCTAGATTTTCGCGACTGGCATGCGGTGCCTTCGCCTGCGTCGAGCGAATTCTCTGGGGAGCATTTAGAACTGTTTGAAACTTCTCACTCCAACGCCCTTCATAGCGCTTACGGATGCGAAAGACTGACTGGCTCTCGGTAGCAAAACAGAGTTATTTTTTCGCATCTGTTTTGAATCTCAATAACTTTTTAGAGGATTACCAAACTTGTGAGATATTTCTTATACACTTCGAAGTACTAGGTAAACTGGCGGTATACACAGGGTATCGGAGAATTTGCTACTGACCACATTATATCCAAAATTAACGGATAATTTGAGGCTAATTAGATACTCTATTCCCTAATTTTAGGTTCTTTTGGATTTTCTAAAATAATGAACGCTGCTAGCCTTTGTCTAAAGCTAGCAGCGCCCACCTAAAAATTCACCTCAAAATCAATTAAAAAGTATGAAACTCCACCCAAAATTTAAGGCTAATTTTCAGGCTCTAGGAAAAAAATTCCTTCATTCTTATTCAAAAACCTGGGCTGTACAAAGAGGAACAATCAACGTACGTTTTTATAAACGAATACACTAAAATTTAAAAAAAATCATAAAAAATATAAAACCCTACCCCAAATGTAAGGCTAATTTGAGGCTGTAGGAAAAAAATATTCGAGCATCCATACAGCAAAAATCAGATGCATTCCAATACTGTTCGGAATCGAAGGACATGACCTCAAATTCAAATAATTGGAGAACAGATTTAGGACCTGTATAAGAAAAATCTCATGAATTTAGTAACGTTAAATTTTTTCTAGGTGTTTAAAAAAATATTTTCATTTTTGATATACGGCAAAGGTGTTATTTCTAAGATTTTTTTGATTTGCAGTCCGTTCCGCAGAGAAATAAATAACAGTGTCCGTTTTTAAGAACTAGTTCAGCACTTACTATGATATCTCGAATATAAAACTGCTATCTATATTTAACGCACTGGAATAAGATTGCAACGTAATTATGAGCCTCGCTGTAAGAGAAGACTCCAATTTCCATGTTGCGTTTTCGCATTGCGAAGGTTTCGATTTTTTTAACATTCCATAAGCTATGAAAGGCGAAACTACTATTACTTAGGGTTGCAAATGTTTCTAGTAATAAAATTCCTAAATTATGAAACAGTAACTCTTTACACAAATGAAGATAAAGAAACTTTGGCACAGTCCGTCATTGACGTCGTTGTCTCAGAAGTATAGACTTCCATAGCCAGTGATTTTTCTTTTCTTTTGTTATTTTCGAACTTCGTCTCAGCCTGTACTTCACCGGGTCTTTGTGCGCAATTCCAAGACCCGAGGTGCTATGGAGACTCGGGAGGTCATTTGTATCATTTGTGAACAGCGAGGGTACTGCAATTCTGCCGGCCGGCCGGTTGGCAAGGTCGGGCGCGATCATGTCATTTTCGAAAATCCATTGGTTTCAATGAAAACTGAACCTGCACAGATTTTATAAGCTCAGGGCCTGCATTACTCTATTCGATAAATTAAAAAAATGGAGCCATTTGTGAGAAATTTTCGAAAATGTATGGGCTCATGTAGACTACCCTCAAAAATTAAAATATGTTTGAAATTCGAATGGCCGTAATTGCAACCAGAACAATTTTTTTAACATGTGTCTTTTGACTCCATATTCGAAAAGTATTTTACTTCGTACAGGAGCAAAAACGTTTTAGAAACGGAAACATACCTATTAAGTTTCAATTTTTGAGATTAGGTGAATTCATTTGAAAGGTAAAAATATCTCGGTCGAATTGTTTTTTTGACTGAATGGACCTGAGGAATGGACTGAGTTCCAGCACCGAGTTATTTTCCAATTTCTGTGAGTTTTCCTTGATGGAATGTTTTTCTTTTCTAGGATCCTGAATGCATCCATATTGGAAACAGATAGTAACTTTACTATTTCTGACGTTCGTAATATTGCCAACGTACTGTCAGGAAACGCTTATGGCCACGCCGCACTTTTCAGTTTCCTCTCAGAACACTGGGACGCTGTCAAAGAGAGGTGAGTAATAAACAACACTTCTTAACGTGTACTAATTGTTTAATTTTCCTTATCAGTAGTTAAGTTCTCTTTTTCATTATTCTTTCGAGTTGAAGTGTACTACCACCGTACAAGTATGTCTATTGTTCCATTCTGTAGTCCCCAGTTTCAACCACTCATTAGACGCTAAGCGAAAATTGACGTTATTCTCTGTTGTGTTTGTTCTGTTTTTAGATGTTCTGAAGAATCCGGTATGTGGGAATATTTTGTTTCAAGAGCACTTTCGAACTTCAAAACCCAAGAAGGGTTGGACTTGGTAAGTGTGAGATATGTTGCTCTACAGAATTACTCTGGCAATCACCTGTAGTTAAATATTGTTAAATTTTTGAACGTTTTGTTTGAAATGATATGATGACACCAAAGTTGGTAGATGTCCAGTGTTTTAACGTTTCAATTACTTATGAAATGTAAGTAGACAGTATTTTCATTGCAATTTCTTTAGATCTTTTTCGCAATAGGCAAGACTGTTATAAGTTCCCAAGAGATGTGTTGTTGAGTTTCCGGCCCCGTTATACGAAGACGTTACATCAGCATAGTTATTTCAGAATAAGAATTTTTGCCATTAGAATGAGATGTTTATTGTGTGTATTATACAGAGCAAGAAAAAAATCACTAATGAAATTGTGTATTTTCTTAGCAATTTCGAAAAATACATTTCGAGACTCAACACCAAGTGCGAGTCTGAAATGTACATAAGCATCTTTGAAAAAAATAGAAAAATAATATGCACTCTTAAAAAATCAATTAAATATTCATATAATTACTTGAATACAGTGTTCAGCAATTATGAAACAAAATTCCAGCTCTAGCTTAATTTTGCTTATTAATAATTAATCATGTTTAAAATATTTTAATTTTTAAAACTATGAATATAATAATAGGAAAGATTTGTTTTCAATTAATCAGTTTTTAAAATTGAAAGCAACTCTTACGTTATTATGTCATGGAATGTTTTACTCTGCACCTTATAGTCAAGTGGACCTTTTTATGAAAGAGGTATAGAATGTCTGAAAAATGTTTTATGTAATTATAAATATTTTTCCATGTAATTTAGAATTTTAAAATCGGCTCTTTTTGTACTATATTCTGCTTATTTTTAAGTAGCATTTTTCAGTAACGATAGCTTTTCTACCTGATTTAGAATGAACAATAATAGTAATTATAAAATTTATGTGATGACAAAAGCAGCTTTTTTTTTTTATTGTTTGACAGAACGTTTTTGTATCACATTCATGAAATTTTTCAGGATAAAGAAAAAAAAAATTACATCTATTTTGAGGTAAAAATTCTCTACTGTATTTTTTGTAGGACTAGCAAATTTGTGTAATTCTTTATAAAAATGTTTGTAATGTAGGCCGGCTGTTGCTAATAAATGTTTATCTAGTATTCTAATTATGGGTCTTCAATAAATTACGTAACACTAGAGAATAGGGCAGGGGGTTTCAGCAACACCACGTAGACATATGTCTCGGTGGTTTTGGTTTGAGACAGCATTATGTTGCATTAAATAGAGGTGGAAGAAGGTGTTAGTTTTATGTTACATAATGTTTATTACGCAAGTATGTAACCTTTTTTGTTATTCAGCATTTGTTGAAATAATTCCTTTTTTTCAATCTAATACTAAAACAAAACCCTAAAATATTGACAGATTAAATTAAAAAAAAAAATTGAGGTTAAGTTGTTACAATACATGGAGACATTTTTTCAACAATGATTTATTGGTTGAATCTGTTAGAATAGAAAGAAATCAAATCTGACCTTTATTCCAATCCAAAAAAATTAGTACTCTAGACATCTGTCCATGCATCATCCACAGTGGAGTGTACCCAGCTTGTCAGAAATTTTCTTCCCTACACATCTTTCCTTCACTAGAAAAGTGCACCCATTCTGATTGTCATGTGCAGTCAGAATCAGCAAATAATTCCATCTTAATTATCATGAATTTTAATATTTAATGCAAATCATATTAATACAAATTGTTTTTATTGTTATACAGTTTAATTTACTTATTGTCAACAGGAAGTTTTTTCACAATGACAATTTTTCAGTTTCTATGACAGAAGTATGAATCACAGGGAGGGAGAAGAGATATTCAAAATACTCTAAATCTGCATTACGTAATTTATGGATGACCCCTCATCCTCTTTTGAGAAATAAAAATTCTTTTGGATATTCTTTCCCAAAATGTAATTCCATGTCATTAGTGACACACATACGTGAATGAAAATAGAAAATTGCAGAGATGTATTTTTGTCTCTGTAGGTATTAAGGTTTCAAAGGCAAAACATATTTTATGGAGCTTTTTAAGATTATGTGTACGGTGTTTCCAATTAAAGTTTTCGTGTAACCAAGAATTTTAAGTTCCTGAATAATATCATGATAGTAGTTTGACTTTTTATTGTTTGAAGTTGCCCCTAGTTCATCCATACCTTGTAGAATATTTGTGTCTGCAGAGTATAGAGTTGTTTTGCAAGGAATTATTTCTTCAACAGATTTTCTGAAGTTGTTTATACAAAATACTTTTATTTGAATTACCCTGAAGTACTTCTATTTGAATTTGGTTTTGATTTGAATGGATCTCTTCTGCTGGGTTATCACTCACTTTTTAGACTGATTATTTTTACATATTTCATTGTCATCAAGATATGAATCAAACCATTTTAGCTCTTTCCCCCATATTCGTAGGCTTTCCAATTTTTTTAAGTACCAAAGTCATAATTTACCAGGTCAAAGGCCTTGCTTAAATCTAGAAATAAATAGGTTTTGAACCTTTTTAGGATATAAGTATATTTTTTTCTCAAATTTTTTTGAAATTATAACTTCAATTCCCCCCCCAGAATAAATTCATTTTATAGCGACTAAGGTTTTTATGAATGATTGGTCATACCGCGTTAAGAGCTGAAACTATTTAAAAACTAAACCAATTAAGACATTGGTCATGTTTTTTCTGCTTGTACATTGCAAGTCATGTAGTTTCTTGTTCTCAGTCCTTGACTACACTTATGTACTACACATTATTCTCCAAAAATGAGATGCATTTGATAACTTTTTATTGTATCATAATAATTTAGTAATGTAATGCAATTTTAAAAGAAAGGGTAACCTATCTATAAAATAATTTATGAGGCGATCAATAGATGAGAATTTTCTTCTAAAAGGACATACTCATCCTTTCTCCTCTATCTAATTACACTGATTCCAATAAAAATAAAGTAACAAGACTGAATTTTACAGGTCTCTGAGCTGTATGTCTCACGCATGGGACAATTTGGCCCTGCAGAACCTATTGTGGAAGAGGCATTGAAGACAATAAAAGAAGAAGCTGAATGGAGCAATGAGAATCTACCAGACATGGAGCATTGGCTTGATGCTCATCTGGATCAGTGAGCATGTCACTTTCATTTATTTAAGTGTAGTGTGAAGTTTGTGTAGGTAGTCTTAAAATGAATTGAATAGCTATAATTGTGTAGAAAGTGTTTGGTGTTTGTATAGCTGTCGATTATGTTTGTTTGTTTATTGTTGGATGAATGATGTGGTGCTAAGTGATAAAAAGGTGTTACTTTTAAACATATTAATATTTACTGTAGAGCAAAGAGTGTATGCTTTATTTTCTTACAAATATAATTAGTGAATACATCCAATAACATAGTATTTAATAATTCTGATAAATGCTCAAGGATTTAGACTGTCAAATGTCCATGTGAAACACAAAAAGAAAAAGGTAATAACAAACTGTGTTCACCAGTTTTTGGAGAAAGGAAATGAAAGAGATTATGAAATTTAACATGTGTTAATAAAACTTTTCATTTCTGAAGTTCATCGAAATGTTTTGAAGTATAGTTCTATATGTTTCTTGTTTGTCTTATTATGTACTTTGACCAAGATTCCACTGATTAACTTTAAATTTCATATCTGATATATTTTTAAATGTTTCCAATTATAAAACAGAACATTTTCAACATTGCAAAATGAGCAGATATAGCTTTGTTTCCTAATGTTAGATTTAAACATCAAACTGAAAGATAGTCTCATTAACTTTGATCGCATCCTATTGAAAACATTTTAGAGTCTCTAAATTACATAGATTGTTTTTTATTTGGATAATGAACTTTGTTTTGAATGTTAATTGGATGAATACAACTAACGATATCTAAACCTAATATTACCAGTATGAATATCTGTTTAATTTGATTGACACTGTTAACTGTTAGAAATACATATTTTCATTACATTTTACTTTTCTACTGTGATTTTATAGGAGCATGGTTTCTATGTTGAATATCATGTAGTCTTAAAATTTTCAATCACATTTATGGAAATTTTTGCAGAATTGTTATATCGTATTTACAGTGCATCAAGTTTCTAATACCTACAGTCATAGTTGCAATAAAAGTGTTTTTTGTACTATTTTATCATATTGGGAGTATTAAAGAAAAGATTAGTTGCAGGGTAAAAGTTCCTTAGTTCTTAGCAAAGACATATACTTTTACGAACATTTACTAAGAAACTAAGATTTTTTTACCTTGCAACTACAGAATAATTGGATTGTAGCATTTTATTACAAAACCATTTCAGTTATACACAACTCATTTACTCAGGAAATTCCAATTATTGAATTTTAAAAGCCATTAATATCTTTGTGATAATGTATAAATTCCATAAGAAGTAATAATACAATGTAAAAGTTATATTTTTCTTCTAAACATAATTAATAAATACAATTTATCAGTGTCAGAGTAATCCAAAGTTATTCAATTTAACAGTTTTGATCCTACGGAGGTATCTGATACATCTTCATTTTACTGCTGTGTTCTATAGACATATGCCATACGTCCTATATTTATCATCTTTAAGAGACAAAAACCTCTTTCAGACATTTGTAGGCACCTAGAATTTTTAATATCATTAAGGTGGTTGCAGGACAAACGCCAATGTGTGCTTCTATTTTGTGCAAGTATTTGAAATTTTTCCAGGAAGCGATTGGATATTCATATTTGTGGGCACTGTCAATTACATTCAGAATATCTTTCTTTGTCAGTAGTGTTTGTGCTGTTAGCAATTTACACAGATATTTAGAAGACTAGGATGTAAAATTCGCAGTGACTCTCAAAATTAGAAGTTCAAGATTTCAGAATAATGGATCATAACTGGATTCTACCGATGAAAACGTCGATTTTATTCCTGGACTGTTATCTAGTTTGAGCCATGAAAATTATATCAAGGAGAGTAATAATGAAGTGAATGCTTCTATGGCGAGTCTTCTCAAATTCAAGAGTTTTTAATTTCCTTTAGAATGCTGTGAAATTTATAAACAATCTGAATTACCAGTGTTTGAGAAAACCAGTGAAATAAAATTTCCTGTAAAAGAAGACTCAACTGAACTTGATTATTTTTCATTATTTTTTTGCAACAGTATATTTTGAAAAATAAAGGCAGAAATAAATAGATATGCAAATGGTTCTATAACTGCACTTCAACAAAATATAATTATAATGCACCAGTATTGTTGACACATGAAGTTCAGAGCGTTTCCCCCCATATTTTGTAACATTGTTACTTTCTGCAAAAATATAAAATTGACAACATGTGTTTCTTCGAAGCCCATTCTCACTACCAGCTTGTAATCAAATGAACATAAAATACTTACAGACAAAAAGAAAAGACAATACTACAAGATTTTATCAATTTCCAACTGATATGTACTTAGTTTTTGTTTTATGTTTTGAACAGCTATATTGCCCAGGAGTTAACCTAGTAGTGTATCTCTCAGGATCGAATGTATTAATTATATTTTATTTGATGATCATCACACAATTGGGATGAACAATGTCAATGTTTTATTGCCAGGAATAAAATTTATTAACTTTTCTAAGTAACTCCTTCCGAAAATGAGAAAGACTACTTACTTAGGTATCTGATTCATCATAAAACTGGAATATCATTTTTGTGCCACTAAGTTGCAGAAACACAATAAAATTTGAAAAAGAAGCTTCGAGAGTGCTGAGTCTTTTCCAGCCTGTGAAAACTGTCCCATCCCAAAAATAATATTTAAGAAGAATAATGTTGTATTGTTGTAAAAGGATTCCAATCTTGTCAAGTTCTTAAATTATGCCCTCAAATGGTTTTTAATCACTTAAAAACTCCATTGGAAAGGCTAGTTGATAGGAACATCAATTCAGACGGTGAGTTTTGGGGTATGAGAATATTTACCATGTACAAATAATTTCATATATTTCCCCTCATTATTGTTAATAATGAGAAGAAGAGTATACATGTCACTGAAGGTGAGAGATAAAAGGCACTGTCTCTACTTTTTATTTCTTCAGTCCATTTCATGTATGCTGACACATCAGTATATACTCCTGGATATTGCTGAAGACCACACTTAATCCCAAAAGAGACTATACCTGCTAGCATCCCATTACATATTAGCGGCCCACCACTATCTCCCTGAAAAATAACAATAAGATATTTTATATTATTTCAGTTTTAATATCCCTGAAATGTTTTACAAATGTAGAGAATAAGATAGATCTAGAACAGGGATGTCCTACTTGCAAGGACTCAAGGGCCAACCCTGAAACCTTTAATATATATGTGTGCGGCAGTGGCATAGCTTCAATTAGTGTCACCTGGGGTAAAAATAATGGAATCACCCCCTCACACACACACACACACACACACACACACACACACACACACACACACACACACACACACACACACGCATGCACACACACACGCAAGCACGCACGCACGCTAAGCACGCACGCACGCACGCTATACGCCTGACCACACACACACACACACACACACACACACACAACTCCCTCCTTTAACTCCCAACCTGTTTTGTTACTGTTTCTACTCATATTGTTAAATCTGAGAACTATTAGCACTTCATTCTTTTTTCTTCTTTTATACATTTTGTTTGTTATTTCTCTTAGGATTTGGTAGGCCTATTTTTTTTTGTTGCTTAGTAACTTGTGAGATCTTAAACTTGCTTCTGAACCTTACCAATTCTGAACAATACTCGCAACTTTCACCTATAGGAGGATTACCAGATGTTCTGCCTTAAGAGTACAAGCACCCTTTTAAAAGGTAGTATCCTCATTTGAACTTTTCTTTTTTTAATAAAGTACTCTATTATTCTTTTGTTTCATAACTCTAGTAAAACCGGTACAATGATATTATATATATCTTCTTTAAAATTTTATTAAAAATACTTGACTGTTTGAAAAGGTTTCTTCTGCTTCCCACTGTATACAATTTTAATGACCATTTCTTAACCATGATTTGTATCTATGAAATAATAATAATTAAAATATTTTGAAAAAGTTTTATCATTGAAAATTTTCTTTGAATTTCCAAAAAGTCTAAGATGAATTTAAGGAGTTTTACAAAGTGCTAATGAAAATTGTTTAGATGCCTGCTTCAGAACAAAATACTGTAATACACAAAAGTCATACAATGTGAAATCACAGATGTCTTTCCAAACACTTGATGAAATGTAGGTACTCTTTTCTTTCTTAAATCTAAGGTAATATGTACACTCTCTCTCATTTATCGATCTGGTAACTGTAGCAGTGAAATGATATTTGTTTTCCTATAATCGTGATTATACTATTTATCTCAGACCTCACCATAACAAGAATTCAAACCCTTTCTTTTTGGTGAACAGGGTGGAGTTGTAACTAAATAGTTTATTCAAAAGTTACCTCTTTATTGATAACTTCACACCAAGGAAGTGTTTCTATTATGAATGTATGTATATTTTTATTTCAAGTTAACAATTAAAATAAATTGAGATTTCAAAAATATATTGGCATGGAAATTTGAACTAAAACTGACCACCTTCTCTCCCTGAAATACTTTCTTAAGATGCCTCTAATATATTTTTCATTGGAAAACAAAGTTGTAAAGATTTGAAGAAGTTTCCATGGGGGAGGTCGCTAGATTTTGGAAATACTCTATCTTTAACCTACCCTGCATTGGTTTTTCCTTCACCAAATTGCTTTCAATAACATACCTGACACGAGTCTCTGTTTGCTTCTCCTGCACAGATTGGATAAGTTGGCAACATCTGGTAGCTTCTTCTGCACACTGAATCAGTTTTCACAGGAACAGTCACATAATTGAGGAATGATGTTCCAGCACCATCCTGCAAACACATTAATGTGTTAGTTCACTATAGTTGATACATTGACTGTTGTGACTATGATAGAGTATTATTGTAATGGATTAAGAAGAACAGAATCACAAAAGCTGATTTGTTTATACAAAAGCTGATTTTATTAATATTCCTGGCCATATACTGTGTCCTCCTTTCTCTGTAGAAATTCCTGCAAAATCTTTTGGCAGAATTACTAAAACAACCAAAACAGTTTCAAAAATGTATCCTTTGAAATTTAATGTTCCTTTGTATTTTCTTATCAATCAATTTTTGTATATATCTCATAATTCAGTCAAATATTTATCTCATTATTTTACCTTTTAATGTTTTTGAATGATCAAAACCGACAATGTTTCTTGGCAGCACCACTTTAATTTTGATAATAAACAAGGAATATAAACACATTCTTCTGATTGTAATAAACTATGGAAAAATATGTATATATATTTTAATTATATATTTTTGTATGATTTACAAGTCATCTTTGTCAAAATCTTGTCAGTGTACTACTGCTTGTTAGTAAATTATCCCCATGTTTGCATCAATTATGATTGAACCAAATATTTCAGAATTTCACAGAGAGAGGAGGGGTGAGAGCAAGAGATTATAGAATCATTGAAAATTATTACAAATTATACAAGAACAGGAGATGCTTAGTTCAGGATTTAAAATATAATGAAAGAATATAAGATTTTTCAGAAGTGTGTAGGAATATTTGAAGAGAAATATAAGTTTATTGGTTATGTATTATTGGTGGAATTCCAAATAAAAGAATAAAAGGTGTTATTATCATTAACATTATTATTAATTCTAAGAGCAGTTGTCAAGGGAACAGCCATCATCAGTTACCAGGTACAAAACATAAAATATAAAAAACATTCATTAATGAACTAATAAAAACATAATTGAAAGTTTTAGGAAGTATATAATTTTAAGTAAGAGCACAAGTGAAAGAATGAAATGAAAATGGTGGAAGCTAAATTATTTTATGCCACAGCAGTAATTTAATGAATCTATGCAAGTATCAAATGCAAAAATTAAAATGTCATTCTGTAAAATGATTTATGAATCAAACAATTTTATTTTCTTTCATTCATTTTTTGTATTAAATTCAATTCTATTTCTTTTTTTATTTGTCTATTTATTTGTTTGTTACTGAGTGTTTTTTATATTTTTTATTTTGTACCAGGTAACGATGATGTGCCAGATGGTAACAACTAAACCATCAAAAGCTGCTTTGACAAGAAATAATTATGTTGGCAAAGACATTGCCTTTTATTCCTTTATTTGAGGAGGAAATCTAATAATAGAGCAAGAGGATAATTCCAAGGGGGGTTGACGATGATAGAGAAGCATACGAGGAATAAATGATATTTGAAAGAAAGAAAAAAAAATGTTTTGATTTTTTAGTAATTCTGCCAAAAGATTCTACAGGAATTTCTACAGGTAATGCATTGTAAGAACACATTGTTATAGTTAAAACAGTCGAGGGCTATTCAGAGTTTCAAATTATTTTGAGGGGACTCGTGAAAGAGTGGAAAGAAGTACAAATGTGAGGTTAGAAGCAAGGTTTGGAAGCTATATGGAGTAGAAAAGGAAAGTCAGTCAAAGGGTAGAAAATAGGGAAAGTTTTGGTGTACCGTCAAATATATGCCGACTATATGCCAGAGTTTACAACTGTGACCAAACCGGTTTAACATACAATGATGCTTTCTATCATCTCCTAGGAGAAACTTAATTGATTCTATTAGATTCCTATTTTAAGAGGATAGGAGCATTGTATTAAAGAAAGATAGCAGCTGATAGGGAGCATTATTACATCCAAAATACACCTGGTCTATAGTTGAATACTTTGGTGCACAGTTGTATCATATGATGATAGTTTTGAAATCTGGTTTCTATGTTTATTTGGGGTGCTGAATACAGTTTTTAAAGTTATTCCCACATTTAATTTTGATTCACACAAAACTTCTACGGGACCAGAACAAACAAAATTTTCCAAACATTGGAATGAACAAAGTAAAATTTACAGTATTTAATTAAAATACTACATATAGCGATCTAAAAGCATTTAAAATCTAAATATCAAAGCTACTCCAAAACTTTTTGCTATTTGTCATTTTTGAGTACTATTTGACTGAACCAAGATACAAAGTATAAAGATAATCAAGCAACAGATACAAAGTAAGAGGTGAGAAGGATAAGGAGAGGAAAAACAGATAAAGGAGAAAGAGAGAAATGCAAAAGGAAAGGAAGAAGAACCCAAAACTGTGGGAATTGCAAGAGGCGGAAGGAAGAAAAAGGAGGTAAAATAGTAAAGGCAGACAGGCATGCTCACACTTCTTATCATGGGTTGTCAGAAACATTCCAATTAGTTTTTTCAAAGTACAAAACATTTTCACTTAAAACAAGGATTTAAAAAGCAGGGAATGTTTTCACAAATCAAACAATTTTGTTATAATTTTCTTTACATATACAAAATATAAAATTTTTATAAATGAGCTTTAATTGTTCAAGCTTCTTGCATACAAAGTTAAGAAAGTATTCATTGCATCTGTGCTAAAATAGCAGGATTAATTATGGAAAAGGATTTTGATGGAAGTAGGCCTACACATGTGTGTTTTGGGGTTCCCATATTACAAAAAAAATTCTGCTTATTCTATGTACCCATTAATGAACAATGCATGGCATTAATGCTAATGCCTAACCCATTATCAGACCTTTTTTTCAAATGCATGTTCTGTGATAAAACTATCTCAACTAGAGATCTTGCATCATGAAGTCTACAAGTAAGCCTACAGGTCCTGTAGACTGCGTCCTTCACATTTGAAAGACATTTCAAACTTTAGCCCATTTTTACCCAGTGTTCCAGAAGTTGAACAAATGTGGACCTATCATTCGTTGACCTTCATCTCTCATTTCATTGCTCCTATACATGTGGTGACTTATTCAGACTGACATTAAAACATGAAATAGCATGCCCATAGGGGGTTCTCATTTTTTTTCTTGTGATGTTACGAAGCGGTAGCTAAGTCTTTTTTCATTGAAATTTCTATCCTCACAATAGGAGAGAAAAGTAGATGATGTTGCTCTTTATTACAGAGTTTTAAACAATTTTTATTTTTCTTACAATTAAATGTTGAATATTTAAGATGGATGAGCTTATTGATGATTACATTTCCATATATTTGAGAAACTTGAGTTAAATTATAAATGTTCCATTTGTGGAAGTCTGAAAATGAATAGTACCATCCTTTTACTTGGTCATACATTTTTTAGAAACCTAGTTTTCAGAGAAATTCTACTTCATGAAGTTTATGTTGATTTTTCAAATGATTATATTTTTATTATACCTCGTGAACATGGTGCTGAAAGAGAGGAAGATAGTGCAGACCATGACGAGGGTGGTAGAGTGAACAATCTCTCTGGGCAACAACTTCTGGTAAACGGAGAAACTGTGATTTTACGTTTCAACAAAGTTGAAAGAGTAGGAGACAACGAAAACTTGGGGGAAATTATAGATGAAGTCAATGAAGGAATGCCTTCCAGAAAGGAAACCATTTAAAATTTACAGGGACAGATTGTTCTCATCTGTCTTTAGCTTGCAAGGTAGCAGAACAGAGATATGAGTACACAGGGATTGTACAATAATCACATCAAAAAGTGCAATTGAAGGACCCAATAATTCTGGAAAAGGAAGAAAGTAGTTTTGGTTACAAAACAGATGTTGGCAATAACATAATAATCCTGGAATGGAATGAAAATCATGTTTGTCTTATGATTACTACATGTGATACTATGGAGCCAATGGAAATTTCCAACAGATGGATAAGCCAGGAAAAGAAGACCATTCCAGACCCACAGCCCAATACTGTAGCTTAGTACTATAATAAGTTCATAGGTGGAATGGATCGCATGGACAAAAATAATGAAATCTTATAGAATTTGTATAAAATCAAAAATGTAATGGTGGGCTGTTTTCATGACCTGTATCGATTCTTCTGTTCAAAATATCCTGCTTCTTTATAGACGGAGAAATAAAAATGTGGATCATCCAGTATTTAGAAAGCAAATAATGCAAAAATATGGGGAGACTGAAAGCAGCAAACCATTGTTATCACTCATAAATAGTAGAGTGAGATTTGATAAAAATGGACATTTGATTGTACCTGCAATCAAACAAGGGTGAAGGCATTATGTAAACAAAATACAAAGAAATTATTTGAGAAATGCAAAATAAATTTGCATGAAAAATGTTTCAAGCATGATCACACTTTTTTATTCATAATAAAAACATCTCTTTTGTACCTGAGGATTTGAAACTCACATTTATTAATATTATATTTATTTATTATTTGAAACCATGTTTGAACATTCTTGCAACTTTTTTTTTTTTTTTTTTTCCTTTATTATTTGTTATTCCTATGTATTAAATATTAAATACCATCTAGAACAAATCTTTTATTATTTATCTCCCTAACTACTGGTACCATTTGTTCCAGTGTTCCACTTAAGGGCCTATTGAATTTCATTAAAATCATATTTTCACTTAAAAATTACTTGTTCTGAAACCATTTCATGTATTTTTTTTTAATTACGCTATGAAAAAACTATGGCAAAACGGGTTAAAGGGTATCTATTTGATATAAGATAGTAGTACTTTTTAAGAACTTTCTTAAAAATGCATTAAATTTGTATTTAAAATTTCTTGCACATGTATGAATACAAGTTTACAAGAAATGTTAAGTAAAAGATGCATACTAGGCTAATGTAAAAGTCCTATTTTCCTCTCTGAAGGAAACCGCTGTAAATAAACATATGTCATCCAAGAAAATTTTTACATTCATTCACCGTCTGCAAATGACAACGAGTCCTTTAATAAATAGTTACTTCATTCTGTACGTTTCTTGCAAAACTGGAATCTCCACTGTTCCTATCTCTGCAGGACGATACTGTAGCGACGGGTCATGCAAGGACCGTTCACTTAAAGAAAAAGATCGCTCTTCACAAAAGCATCACGTCAATAAACAGTGACATAAAAACGGTCTGATTCTGACATTGTAAAAAATAGAAAATAGATACAGTTGATTAGCAAATAAACGAAAACAAAGTTCGCGGAGTGTCGGATCGATAAGAAGGTTACTAACAAGACCTTACGGTATGATTTAAGTCTGCAAAGGTCAAGGGCCATTACAAAACGGCTAAATTGCTCTGGACATCTAAAAAACATGTTCTTATATTTGCGTTTGTGTTTGCTACGTTTTAAATTACCCATTCAAAATGAAGGACAAAATAAATATTCTGGGCTAGAGTTGCCCTGTGTTGCAAAATGAACAAACCAAGAAGATAGACGAAATATTATAAAACGCACGTCATTTTGCATATAAATATTTATATTTATTTCGCTTATTGATTAGAGAAAGTTATGTAATGCTGTGACAAATATCAGCAATTTTCCGACAGAAAACTCGTATTATGGGGGCCCTGATCTAAAAAAAAAAGAGGATAAATATTTTTCCTGTAAGTCGTAAATTACTTCCTCTAAAACATTTCGTAGTCAGAATGATGAAAAATTGTTTGACGGCAGAACGCCCATATGTCCGTCCGTCCGTCCTTGATCAACGCTAGCATATTGTGACATACCAATATGGGGACATGTTTTATTACAGAATATTTGTCGTAAATGGGCGAAATGGTTAGGGCAAATAATAGGCAATATGGCGCCTTAGTAACGACGTCGTGGTTGTCAGGATAAACAAATCTGACCGTGAGGTGACGGCGTGAGTAGGAGGAAATACAGAGATTTGGGGATTGGTTGAAGAAGCGTCGACTGATTATTAAAACGGAACTTTGGGCATTTTGTCGAAATAAAAGAAAGGCGAGGTTTTGTGGGTTTTAAAAGGGAGGATAAAATTCATTCGGTCGCATGTCGTGACAGTGAGCAGTTCGCTCGCGAATAGATTAATTTGTGCATGTTAAGACAAAATTTCGGGGGTCTACAATACGTGTTGGGACTTTGAAATATTTTCGTGTGGTAGAGCAAGAATCGGACTTGAGGAACATATTCGGACTCTGAATATTTTCGTGGCAGAACCAGAAGTGAACTTGTGATACTTCTAAGATTTGGGGAACGTGTCGAGTTCCGACTATTTTGCTGTGCATCAAAATAAGACTTGGAAATTTTTCGCGAGTGAACTCTAATCATTCTTGAACTTATAAATGTATGCGGTACACAAACGATACCGAACTTTGCATATTTTCTTGCTATAAACGGAAGATAGATTTGTTTTGCTGTATAATCATAAAAGCACTGGATATTTATACGGTGAGAACGGGCATCAGACATAATATAGTGGAGCTGGAACAAATATTTGAGTGGTGCGAAGCGGTGAATCGGCGGTGTTCGTTTTCAAAGAAGAGAAGAGAATTCGTGGTAATTGGATTTCGGATTTCGGAGCTTCAAATAAAAGAAGGGAAGGCGTTTCTTCGAGGTAGCACCAATCAAGAGCACGCGAAGACCAGAATCGCCGTATAAGGTTCGAACCAGGTCATGACGAAGAAAGTTTCTCAATGTAATTTTTTTTTCATTTTAATTTTCTGCATTTGAGAGGAAATAAACATTAAGTTTCTCGTGAAAGAAAGATAAAATGATTTTCATTGGTCAATTCAAGCTAATAAGTAGCTAGGTCAAATAATCTCTGTTTTCAGATTCCTCGCCATTCTGTATAGATGGCAGATCGGGTAATCGGCTATTAATAGATAATAGCGGTTATTTCTGACGTGACCCATCGACCCAGCTAGCGGGATAATATTCAGTTTTTTATCAGAGTAATAATAGTTAAAATGTTATCGTAACCTTTTTCCTGGCGCCCATGTTATTAGAAATTTAGAAACGGGTTACGACGAATCGCCCAATAATTGTAGCAGTTAGGGGTATGTTTAAATATAAAGCATTCAGATGATTTTCTCCAACCTTGACATTCACTCATCGATTGAGCTGAAATCGAACCCTTTGAGTTTGAAACCGTTCTTTTTTTAAATTTTGAGAATACTTTATGTAAAGTGAAACATTTTCAAATTTTTCTTAAAAATGACTCCAACATTTTGATTAATTTTATCCTGGGGAGGAGGAAAGGAAGTTTAAAAATGACACAGGTGTCATTCTCTTTAAGCGCTTGCAATTGCAATGAAAATTGCAAAACTTCAAACTGTTTTCGACGTCTTTTTGCTCTACAATATTGAATAGAGATTTTTTAATGAAATCTGTTCTTGAAGACGTATCTGTGAATAAGGTAATTTACAATTTTTCGAAATATTAATACTTTTCGCGTTATTTTGCTTGAAATAATAATTCAATTAGAATTTTTAACAATTATTTTCTTAAAAAAAGTCCAATTTTTTTATTCTTCTCAAACTTTAAAGAATTTAAAATGGCGAGGTTTTGAGTCGGAACAGATCAGTCGTGGAATATTCATTTTGGCAAGAATCCTACAAATAGTTAATGCGTTAGTGTTGTTTATACATGGAGAGAAGGACGGACGGAAACAATGGATTGGACCAAGTTATTCCCGACACGACAACGAGGTGGTATGACAGCGAAACTACCCACTTCGGTTTCTCCATTCACCGATTGATTAAGATTCCGGGAGCGTCAACGGCTAAGGTCGTTAGTTCCTTAAGTGTAGATTGTTTTTTTTTTCGGTCGGTGGCAGGGATCTTCCCCACTGGATGGCGAGATCCGGCACAGTCCTTCCTGTCGGCTAGCGGGATTTCCCCTACCAGATATCTCCTTCAGCGGGACACCGCCCCAGTCGCGACCAGCTCTAAACTCCCGACTGCTCTCCAGGCGTGTGTAGTAGTGTGGTGCATGTAAGTGTTAGTGTATAGGTAAGGGGTGAGGATAGAAAAAGGAAGAGAAAGGAAAGATAGTGCGCGGACCCTAGCCCGTTTGTTAGGGTATTGCTCCGGCACTCACCTGGTGTTGATTGGAGAAACCATAAAAAACTACCAATCAGAGCAGCGAGCCGCTAGAATTCTCTTCCAGACTGCGGCTGATCTCGACCCTAACTTGTGTCAAAAATCCTGCTGCCGTCAGAACTCGAACCCCCAGGACCTCCTGGTCACAGACTCTACAGTGACATTAATTGATGCCCTGAGCCACCTAAGCCACTTCCATTCATCGACAATTGAGTGATTGATCGACTTCTCGTGGTTGGATTTTGGAGTGATAAGATTTTCAAAGCATCCTCACACTCCACCTTTCTCATGTGTGTGTTTTTTTTTTTGGTCTACTTTCAGAGATTGGAGTGTCAGCGTGCAATAATGATTCGTGATGTAATATGGTGAATGAAGTTATGGCTGTTGGTCTTAGAAATAATGTTCTTGTGCCGTCTTTTCTGCAGCGGTACACCGGAAACCACCGCAGGATAATATAAATATTGCAGGTGATAATACTTACAATTATTTCAGCTCCCCATCCGCTCACGTTACAAGTCAGGGGTGGTTCAATAGGACCACCATTCCACAGGCGGACAGGCTCCACTGCCTGACTGAACTTCACACAGCACTTAACCTGAAAATCATTTACATGAAACATAGGAGGTGCTAATGCAAAATGTTCGGTTTAAAATCACATTAAAATTCATTGCGAAACCTTTTCGCTGCCCGGATGATGCCGCGTCGCAGGCTGTGATGCCGACGTTTCCGACCATCTTGTCGTGGCCTTCTTCAAGGTTGGTCTGCCATCCCTGACCAACCCTGAGAAACATCACTACAAGATGGTGGAAATTCCTGCATTACAGCCTTCGGTGCAGTGTCACCTGGACAGCCAAAAACATTCGCGGGACTCTGGCAGTTGGCTACTACATCATTAAAATACATTGTCTCTTAGATATGAAATTATCACTATAAGAACTCAAGAATAGATTACCACCGGAACTGGATGTAGTACCCAATCCGTCCGTCCTCCATCTGTCCCATCTGTCCGTCTATCTGTCCGTCTATCTGTCCGTCTATCTGTCCGTCTATCCGTCCGTCTATCCGTCCGTCTATCCGTCCGTCTATCCGTCAGTCATATATATATATATATATATATATATATATATATATATATATATATCGGAGGAATATGACATATGTCAGGTTTACTAAATTTTAACGGAGAGCAGTTTGAAGATGTTCTACTCTGGTCTTTGTGTTATTTTAAAGCACTGTAACCCGGTAATTGTTGATATGGGACACAACGTTGTATACCTCTGGGTAGACATGTGATTGTGTCAATAATCTCATTTCGGCCGAAAATGGACTTGGTACCGTATTATCTCCGACTCACAGATAAATCACCACAACTTTCTGCGTGTTTTCAAGACTCGCCTCCTCGCTGTTGTGGACTGGGCATTAGCATCTTTAGTGAGTAGAGAGTGCACTCTGATGTCTCTCACACACACACCTCTCTCTCACACACATACACCTCTCTTTTCTCCACACACTACTCTCTCTCCACCTCTCTTTCACCTCCTCTCTCTCCCTCTCTCCTCTCTCCCCACACACACACACACACACACACACACACCTCTGTAACCACCAATAACTCCGTAAATGTGCTATGGCTGCATATGGAATACCCTTAATTCCGCAAGAAAACCTTGAATCGTTAGCAGTAATGGCGTTGACGGGAAAACAGGCACACATGTGTTTCTCAACACACATTAGGTTTCAACGCATATTATCGGGCGTAACTCGGATACAACTTCGAGTTACGTTTCTTATGGCATCTTCTGTATAATGAAATCGTTTTTGACTTTTGTATTGTTCCCCAATTCCTAGCAAGGATTGTCAGAAATGTTAGAAGTTGTGTTCGAGCATGAAGCTACTTTAACTTTTATGTTTGACCAATCTCACTTTTTGATTGCCAGACTATAATGAAGCTGGTCATAAAGATTATCGTTTTACAACGACCTGTAAACATCTAAAAAGATACTTATAATATAGGAGTAGAAAAAAATTGTGTCCGAAAAGAATTTAGTTTCTCCAGTTAAGTTTCTCAAAACACAGATTTTTGGACACATGGTTTCGTTCACACTTGAACGTACCGTTTCTACATGCTCCGATATCACACCTACTCTCAGAGCAACATCCATGACTCACGATTTTATTTTTGCGTATCTACACATGTACACACTAGCATTATACGACTTATCTCACTCACCTGATATGGATAACCGCGCACTTGTGACACGCAAGTACTAGTATATATTAGTGTCTACAAACTGACGATTAGGAGAGGTATCCCATCTTTTTGCATATTCAGATTGAAAGTAACAAGCGTTTATCTTCCAATTACGATGCCACGCGTTTGAATAATAGTACTCTTAGAAATAATGTAAGTAAGTTTTCATAAAGAAACTATTTTCATGATCTAATCACGATCTCATTACATTATCTCATTTCATGATCTGCTTTTCTCCCATTTCAAAGAAGCTCGGTGCATCAAACGTTGGCTCCTTTAGAAAATATTTTGGTGTTTGGTACTGAACAAATTGGAAAATTCATTTTATTGGGTTCATTTACAAGTTGAATGGTAGTTCATATTCTTTGGTAAAAGTAGGTTAACCCTTATTTACTTGCACTAGCATAATTTGAATCCCCCTGGAAAACCGTACTGATGTGTCGCGTAACAACCCTGCATGTTGTATATGATGTAATCTCGTAGAATGCAATCAACATCCACCTCAGAATTCAGTTGCGTTAAGTTTATTGCCATGGATAGACGATTGTTTTCTGTTGGAAAGTGTAGGTGGCGTACTTTTTAATCAAAGTGAATTCTAGTGCAGTAATTCCTAAACTAGTATGTTTTAAATTGCACCTCATATCCCACTACTTTATTATGTTTTGTATTAGAAACAACACAGAAATGAATTATTTATTAGAAAAGAAGCTCTATAGGCCATTTGTATGAGAAAAATTTAGAAGATGAAAATGTGACCGGAACTGCAAGTGGTGAAGAAGACGACGACGTAGGGAATTAAAGTGAGTGTCTTCTCTTCTGAGTTCAATGATGCTAGTGAGCAGGTATTCAAGCAGCAATTTGGAGTATGTTTTCAATGACAAAGATAAGATTACTATCAAACATCCCTTGTCTGCAAATTTGCAAAAACTAGCAAAATGACTTATTTCGAAAGTAATATTCTCTGGAGTATGGGGGTAGAAAGTAATAATGTAGAGTCGTGGAAAGGCATAAATAAATGTCGTAGAAAGTAATAAGCATCAAATTGACAAATTGCTGTTACATTTACGGAAAAGCTGTGACGTCATTGATACTATTATATAATTCAGAAAATAATTTGCGTACAGGAATACATTGCAAAGTGAAACCAAAGCAAAAGTTGCTCGTAAGTCTAAAATTAACGATTAAAATGTGTATGTATTGGATATGGATTTCTTCTATTGAGCTTTTGTATTTGACACGGGTTGAATTTGATTTCTAAGGCGTATGTTGCAATTATAGATAACTGTATTGTATGAAAATATGCCCTTAAGTAATTTACCCTTAGGTAAATCAGTTATGACGAAAATTACTGATTCGTAAATAAAAGCAAGGCAATGTTAGTTTTTCAAGACCAATAAAGAAAGGCTTTCAGAAATCATGAGGGTGACTTTTGCTTATTATTCATTAATTTTTTGCAGTCTTAAAGTTGAATAACCACAGAATTTATTTCCCCATATTTCTATGTCATACCTCAGGCGGGAATGTGTATTCGCAAAATACAACAACGAGCTGCATGAAGGCCGACTAAATTTGAAAGAATTTTGAATTCATGGGCTACGTAATCAGTTTAATTCAGTGTACAATTGATTTATATGGGCATTCCCCAATACGCTTGAACTGAGTTTCTCAATCATTTTGTTATGTAAATTGTTTATTTTAATGGCACATTCAAGTGTTGATTAAAATGGAAAATTGTATTGAAATCGTTTTTCCTTTTTTACTGTTAATTTGTTATTAGAAACTCAATTTGAAACCCCTGAAATCGAACTACGTATTTTTTTTAGCAAAGAATATTGGTAATACCAGCAATTCCTTTCTGAATGCACAGCAGTTTTTGTCATGCCTACAACGTTTCTTTCCCAGATATGATCTGTGCTGCATTTTATAATAGTTTGAAAATTGTTTTAGTACATTGGAATATTAAGAAACCTTCATATTCAATTCTTGTTACTAACAACTCGTGCATGTAACATAAAAATTACCAATAAGCCCATACCTCCTTCCTGCCAAGTATTTCACTACATGCTGCGAATTTTCGTAGTGTTGGTTCATTTAAGTATGGCCCTAGGAGTTTTCGATAATTTACGGTGCCGCTATCTAATGGTGGTGAAGTATGAGGGTGATAACAGGGACCATACTAGCATGATAATAAACACGAACAGCACAATGACAGTGAAGCATGAAGTATTCATATGCTTAACTACTCATGTTTTCACTTATTGAAACAAGACCACCTGTTCTCGTGCAGCTGTGGTCTCGGAACAATGAGATTCGGTCATATAAGGAACACTTGTTTTACGTGTCGAATATGAATCCGGTCCTGAGAGATGTGCAAGACTTGTGTATAAGAGGATTATCGTATGTCAGTTCGTTATGAGTGTTGTCAGTCTTTTCGCTTTCGCTTTTGTTGTTACTGTGCCCCTGAAGTGTTTTTCTGTCGTACTACGCTTGGCACATTTTCAGATTGCGGCTTCACGAAGTTCATAGTTCGGGTTTGGTTCAATGCTTGTTTGTAGTACCGTTGTAGATTTGTAGGGACGACGTTCTTCCCCGTTGAAGCTGGTGAATTTGCATTAAGATGTTTAATTGAGTTTTTGAGGACGTAATGACTGGTTGCACATCATGGATTGCAAGTGCGTTAAATTAATATCAATTATTTCAGGCATTTGTCATAAAATTACATCTTTTTAATATACCATATACTATTTTCTATACTCTACTCACACGCAACATAGCAATGTCATGATTAGGCATTCCATTACTAATTCTATATTGGTGATGAGTCCAGATGTGAGTCACTTGGTATTTGACGAGAGTAGAGAGCTGAGTACTTCCAACTCCAATCTTCAAGTTTTTTGCTTTTTTCCTGCGAATTAAAGATGGAAATTATCGGCAAATGTGAACAAGTAAGCTTGAAATATAATTATTTGAGTTGTGAATGTAACTTAACGTCTTAACTTACATCCGAAACTTAATAGTACTACACTTGAAATTACAAAGTAAACTTCTACAAATAATATTCAATAACGATTGAAAGTGTTTTTGAGGAATAAGAACAATATCTTTGAAAAATTACAAGTGAATGGCTAAGAGATATGTTATGAAACATAATAGAATGAAGCACACACATATTCAGAAACGAAAATATCGTTAGAAGGCTGTATACATTAGGTAGTAATTGGAAACGAAAAATAGAATTGTATTATTTCCTTTCATTCTTATTAATTTATTACTATTATAAATAATTTTAAATTATTTATAATTAATTTTATTTATAATAGTATTATAATAGTGATAGATTTAAATTATATAGTATGAAAGTAAAACTATATTTAATAGTAATGTAGGGAAATTATAATACTTTATCAGGATTTACAATCTTACTAACAGAAATAAAACCGACCTGAAACTATCCAGCTATCTCTCGATCTATTCAACTGTCTATCGATATCTACAATCCAATATGTTATATATATTTTTTCGTGTTTGTTTGATTTTAGTTACCGCCTAAACGGAGCAAGTTTTGCAATTCCGGGAAGGAAATATTTTCTTTTCATAAAAGTTGTATGAAAGATGAAAGAATAGATAATTTACAGAAGAATTTTGTGGAAAGTGGAAATGAGTAACGAGAAATGAGTTATTGTATTTGCAAGCGTATAAGAAAGATTTTTCTCGGATCTTTAGTATCTTAGTCTCGGAGTTTCGACTTGTACATTTCATGCATTTTAGTCCATCTCGCCAGCAATACGCCCACGTTTTCTTTAGAAAATAGTAAATTGTTTGTTGTACTTTTATTGTGGGAATGCTTCATCCTTTACTTTGTTGAAAACGCGTTGTAAGTTCCCTTGACTTCTTAATTTGCTGACAGATATGTTCCGATGACTATCGGAGGTTCCACGTAATTAAATAATGATAAAGATGATTGTTGAAAGAAATTTGTCCTTAGTATCATCTGATTCGACCGAGAAGTGAAAACTCTTCGATATATTTATATAGTTTTATTTGATATATAGTTATAGTATATATTTTTGTTTTCGAATGTTTATATTAGACATTGTTTATAGATGTTTGTACACTAACTTCCATAGTGGCTCCATTCTCAGGGAGGTTTTGTTATTTTTTATTATTTTATCGTGTTAAAGAAAAATATATTACGAAGAGATTTCAGGAAATGTAAAAACAATTGGCATTATTTATTCTGTAATTATTCCAAAATAAAAATTATGTACTTGTAGGTGCCTATGAACACTGTAGAAAGTATGTTTAATTTCGAGCTCTGCGCTGCCAAATGTATATTTGTAGATTTTGCGAAATAGTATTAATATAATAATTTGATTATGCTTTGATGACTTAAAAATATCTTTATTTAGTCAATGTGATGGGCCTCAGACTAGTGAGGCACTGAGTTCGGATCTTAAGATTGAGGTCGGAAATAAGAAATATTTTCCAGAAACTAAAGGTGTCTCATAATAAATGTTAGATAGATATTTATTAAAATTCACTTTAGCTGATGCTCGGTGGAAACATAATTACAACTAGATTTAATTACAAAACTATTATGAATATTTACAAATAAAATTACAATTAGAATTAGAGATTGATATCCTAGTTCGAATTAATTTTTAGTTATCTCTAAATTGACTTTGAGCTTATCTAACACTTCATTTCACTACACTACAGTACACTACACTACACTTTGCTATATAAGGGATATGACCATAATAATAATAATAATAATAATAATAATAATAATAATAATAATAATAATAAGTGAAGTCCACGTCCCCGTCGTGCCCCCTGGGACCTTCCATATTAGAGATAATATAGATGCCAACGGACCGCTGTGAAGATCAACGGGCCAAGAAGCGGAAGAGGAACCAGGTGTCCCAACGGTTCAAGGCGCGGAAGAGTCTACAGAGGAGTATACCTCTATAAAATAACCAGGGCTCAGCTGGCTCCGGCTGTCAGTACCCTGTAAGGGCCCCTGCCTAGGGTTACAGGTGACACCGGCGAGGGTGGCGTCAAAGCCATGGTGAAGGTTACCCCCTAAGGGAGAAAACCCCTACAGAAAAACCTTCTTGATCTTAACAATCAAGTCGTATTAGTCGTGGTCTTTCCTCAGAAAGACCACCACCAAACCTATTTTTCAACTTGAATACCAAACATGATGGGAACACAAGGAACGAATCCACTACCCCGGGCACCAGTCGCAAGGCTGAATCTACCTGGTCATCGGATTCCGGGGGACCAAGAGCATCATGTAAAGTCTATTGTTGAGAATCAAAACTCTTCGAATGTATTACGTACAAAACACACACACTTCATCGGCACACTTAATGCAAACACATTCTTCAAACTGGGCAAGATAAAACAACTTACAGACATACTGGAAAATTCCACATCAAAATTCTTGCAATCCAGGAAACGCGATTTGCGGACGAAAACCATTTTGACACGGAAGACTACAGAATCTACAAAGGAAACCAGCAGTTAAAATTAACAAGAAAGGTCTCAAACAGTTAGGTACAGGATTCGCAGTCCACAAATCCATCAAAGATTCGGTTATCGACTTCAATTCCACTTCAGAACGCTTATCAACGCTCTCCGTCAAATCGGCTAACAAAGCATATACCCTGATCAACGCACACGCACCCACAAATGACTATAATAAGAAACCCCAGAAAGTAGACGACTTCTGGAATGAGCTCGAAGAGATGACCAACAAAATTCCCAAGCACCATGTAATAATACTATTAGGCGACTTTAACGCACAATTAGGCAAAGAGAAAAAATTCAGAAAAATCACAGGAATCCATACAGCTCATAAGAGAACTAACAAGAATGGAGAAAGATTGATAAGCTTTTGAAAATTTCGACTTTGTAATCATGTCAACGCAATTCGAGAAACCCAAGAAAAACTATTCAGTTGGATGTCGCCCAACACAATGCTGGGAGAATTCCAAATTGACCATGTGGCCATCTCTAAGAGCAACATAACAGAAATTCTGAATGTGAAAACCAGAAGAGGCTTTTTTGAATCAGACCACCACCTTCTACAGATAAAGACCAGGTTACAACCCAATAGGAGAAAACCAAAATTAAACAAAGTGTTCAGGCCAGACCCCGAATATTTAAAACTCAACAAGGAAATCATCTTACAGGAAATCGCTAAAACAAACACCACAAATTGGACAGAACTAGTGGACGTCCTCAAATCCACAATGAAATTGGGACAACCTCCGAAAAGGAGAAAACACAGGTGGTGGAATGTAATATGTGACCAAGCAATAGACGAAAGAATCAAAGTCTGGAAAAACTTCAATAGTAACCAAATATCAGACAAATGGCAACAATTTCTGAAGATCCGAAAACAAACATCAGAAAATTTCTATAAAACTTTTAAAGAACATCTCAGAGGATACCAACCGCCTAATCTTTGCTTCAAGAAACCAGATGGCTCACTAGAAACCAACACGAAGAATAACTGCCAAATCCTCGCTAACTATTTCAACCAACTTCTCAACTGCGAAGGTCCCACAGAATATATCTTCTTTGAAACGTCCACACCAATTTCCGACGCTGAACCACTAACCATCAAGGAAATAGTAGAGACTATCAAAGTTCTGAAAAGCAATAGAGCCCCAGGAGAAGATGGAATTATTGCAGAACTCTGGAAGCTAAATGATGAAAGATTAACGGGGAAAATTCATAGGATCATATTAGACATTTGGGAAACTGAACAGATCCCTTCTGAATGGAAATGCGCAATTATCCATCCACTCCATAAGAAAGGGACAAAACCGATCCGAATAATTACAGGGGAAGCTCACTCTTGCCAGTCACGTATAAAATGAATGGAAATTCGTCACATTTGTGGACTTTAAGAAGGCCTACGACTCCATAGACAGGGAAAAAAATTCTCCAGATGAGAAACACCAGAAACACAGTGGTCACATTTGTGGACTTTAAGAAGGCCTACGACTCCATAGACAGGGAAACACTCTACAACACACTAGAAGAATTCGGTATCGACAGAAAGACAAGAACACTCATCCGGCAAACTTTAACTAACACAATTTCCAAAGTTAAATTCATGGGGAAAGTTTCCGAACCATTTGAGATCCAAACTGGACTGCGACAGGGTGACGGACTTTCGCCGTTGCTTTTTAATATCCTTCTCGAGAAAATTATCAGGACTTGGGAAAAGAAGTTAAAGATATCCAAATTGGTATAAAAAAAGAGAATAGGTTCCATGTGAAATGCTTAGCCTTTGCGGATGACCTCGCAATTCTCACAAATAATAGAAAAGAGGCCACAGACGCCATAGAGAAACTACACGAAATTGCACATAAAACTGGTCTTCAAATTTCATGAGAAAACACAATACATAGAAAGAGTGCCACAAGACAAACTGCCTATCGAAACAACCTACGGACAATCATACAAGTGCCGCATTTTAAATATCTAGAGAAATCATCCAACCATCAGGGATCAACCTAAGGGCCAATGAGGAGAGAATAAGAAAATTGCAGAGAGCATACAAACTCACATGGAACTATTACAACAAAAAGTCCATATCCATTAACGCAAAATTAAGACATTATAACACTGTCGTACTTCCTGAGGCACTATATGCCGCTGAAACGACACAAATCGATGGTCAATCAAAATAAAAGAGGATGAAGAGGCCACAGAAATTTATAAGCACACTGATAAGATTACGGACACATTCAGAAAAAGAAGAATGCAGTTCTACGGACATATTCATAGGATGAATGAAAACAGAATTTCAAAACGGATTCTCATAGTCATCAACTCAGGCAGGGGAAAAACAAAATGGATTAAAGAAGTCGAGGAGGATCTCACACAAGCACACATTACAATAAATGATGCAGAAAATAGAAAAGAATTCAGGAACACCATCAAAATACATACATTTGAAACCGAAAGCAAGAAGAGGCCAGGATGTAAATGGACAGCAGAGCGGAAGAAACAACGTAGTGAACACATGAAGAAAATATGGGCCCAGAGAAAACACAAACAATCATCATAAAGGAATTCAAGTTCAAACGCTCTCTTTAAATGGGAATAATCGTGAATAATAATAATATAACCCATAATAACGTAAAAATTACATCAATAACAGTGTTAATAATTATATTAATAATAATAAAAAAAAAAATGATCTAGATGGAATTCAGTATATATTTAAATTTCACTACATTAGAAGGAAGAGCCTCTAGTGCTTTTGCAAGTAGTTTGTTCCAATCTATTATAGTACGATTCAAAAAGAAAACTTGCCTGTATCAGTTCTTTGCTTTCTACGTTGTATTTTCCAAGGATGGTCGCCTCTGCTTTTATAATCCGGTTTCTGTATTCTCTTACCGATGTCTTCCCATGCTGTGTCCCCTTTGTATCTTTTGTACATTACGGATAAACGAGCCCGTTCCCTTCTGTTAGATAAGGGTTCCCATTCATCTCGTCCATCAACGCGCCCATCATTTACAAACTTTCCGGCCTTTTTTAAATTTTATCTAACGCCTCGATTTGCCCTTTTCTGTACGGGTCTCAGCAGGCCACTCTCTATTCTAAAATAAGACGAACGTTAGGGTTAGGGATTAAAATAGGAAGGATGTTACAAACGTCCAGGGGCATTTGGAACCTTAGCTCGAATAATAAATTGTCACTGAATTATAACTTCATTATAGGCATATTATGAATAATGTGAACATTTTGTACCGAGTTATACAACCCTTTTCACCAAAAACAATATTAAAATCTTGGAATATGGTGTGAGTAAGGTTTTAGTTTGAATTGTATTTGTAAGTTCTCCGTTAACATTAAGAGGAGAAACTCAGTTCCAATAAATTTAATTCCTTTTTTTTTCTTTCGTATATTAAATCGTGATTGTTTTAACATGTGATAATTCTGGTAATGCTTTGTAAGTTGTACTTACACCTTTCCTTTATCGTCGGTAACACAGTGAGCTGCGGTAAGTACATGCCTATCATCTATTAGGCTCCCACCACAGATATGATATTTCCCCTGCTGAACAGATACCTGAGAAAAATAAGAACAGTTAATCAAGGATCTATTTTATTTTTGGTGTAGAGACAGTTGATTTTGAATAGAAAACATTATGCACATAGTAATATTGATTTAATGTTGATCGAAAATTACTTCCTTGGTAAATCTGACTTGGGGCGCGTCCGTATTGAGAAACTCCTCTCTTCAATATAAATTTACTTCTTCAAAATTTCGAAGTATCTAATACGTTGGTCGTTATTTTGGGAATATAGGATTCTGGATGTTTCGCTCATGAGTTTTAAAATGTAAATTATATGAGAGATCCAAAGTGAGCGATTAAACAGTATTAACCCTTGCCACTCGATGACTAACTAGATAGTGGAGTCGAATTCAGCCCCTTTTTGAAGGAGTATTCGAGCAACTGATTGTCGCTAGATTGGCAGCATTGTTTATCCAATTTGTGTCAGGCGAATGCTGGAGCAGTGCCGTAACAAGCGAGCTTCGGAGCGCGTGCGATCTTTCCTTCCTCATGCTTACCCCGCCCTCATATTCTCTTACAAACACACTGACACTTTTAGGTATTCCCCTTCCACATATGTTGCGGGAGTATTCTGACGCTTAGAGCTTGTTACGATTGGAGCGGTTATCTCTCCCTCTGGAGGGAGATACCTGGAGGAGAAAAAACCCAGCAAGTCACTGTACAGGATTTTGGGTTGATTGTTCGTCTTTGCTGATTTGCTAACGATGTCCCCCTTGTCCGGGCCCAGTTAATCCCCAAGATTGGAGTGGCGAACATGACGTATTCCCTTCGCCGTAACTAGCAAAGTCGGCGTGCGTGAGATTTTCTTCGTCAGTCAGCTACAGAAACCGAGACGATATTAAAGGAAAGCTACAACTCTGTTTTTGCCGCGACTGGGAATCGAACCCATGATATCACCACGGGAAGCTAGTACATAGTCATAAAAATAAAGAATGTGAAAGTAATCGTGTTTGTGTGTGTTAAAACGAGCTCCTCGTGAACTAACATTGGTTTTTTTCTTATAAACAAACTTTTTGGCAATATTAGTAGTTTCAGCGCAATAACTTTTTTGTGCGGATAGTGCTACGAGTAAATGCTTCGAGTTTATCTAGACAACATTTTTCACAAATGGAGAGAAGTTTTTAACTCGGGAATTCAAATAAGCACTGTCCAAATGAAACTCAATCTCCTTGCATATGCAGATGATGTAATGATTCAGCAAACTAAAGACATCCTACAAAGAGGAATGTATTGAAAGACGATTCACCTCGGACGAAGACCTTAAGCAGAATGTACGGAAATCGTTCACAACGCAGCTCCGGGAATTATACGAAACAGGCATTCACTGCGTTGTGTCACGGTGGGACAAGGGCCTCAACAGTCGGGATCAATTACTTCTGACATATAGGTAGTGGTTTTGTTCCTAGGCTTCCGATTCGTTTCTTTTCGGAGACTCCTTGTATATGTAAAGATTATAACCTTCAAATATCTACTAATAACACTAAAGCGATGTCTTTTCATGAAAAATATCCTGATATATCAAAAATAGTTTTGAATGAGAATACTGTAGAGCAAGTGTTCAGTTTTAATTACTTGGAATGTGAAGTATCTTTTGTATTTTTCACAAATTAATTGAACATATTCAATAATTCAAAGTAAAAACAGTGTAGTGTAGTGTAATGTAGTGTAGTGCAGTGCAGTGCAGTGCAGTTAAGTGTAGTGAACACGATCAATGAATTTAAAAAGAATAGCCAAATATTTATGTAGCTTGTATTAAATTTTAGAATCACCGACATTTAATTATTGGATATCATGACAGAGTTGAAATATTTGTTATAATACTTAATATTAGTGATAGTATGATTATTGCATGTTCGGCTTGTACTGTACTAATTTATTATTATTATTATTATTATTATTATTATTATTATTATTATTATTGATTATTATTGTAATTATTGTTATTTAACTAGGACCGACATAGCTAATGTAGTATGTTCAAATAAATGTAGGTATGTATGTATTTGTGAGACATTCATAGAACCTTGCATCATAAAACAAAAAAAGAAACCAGACTTAAGTTCTATGAAACGAAATATTGTTATATGGAAGCGAGTCCTGGACCCTCGCAAAAAGATAAATAAATAGTGATAGCTGCAGAAATGAGATTTCTTAGAGCTGTAAAAGGGCCTACTCTAGATAACAAAATTGGAAGTGAAGAAATACGTTAAGAATTTCAGATATTTAGTAATGAGAATATCATGACCCTAAAATGAACTGGTGCAATCATCTGGAGCGAATGAAGAGAAGCCGAATTCCTCGTCTGCCTAGGGACTACAAACCAGCCAGCCGGCCGAATGACTATCGGTCGTCCGAGAATCAAAATAAACCATCAGGTTTCAGGAACAGGCAGTCCTGCCTAACCCATGAAATGAAGATCGTCTTTTAATTTTGGAGTTATTTAACGTGAAATCCCAACGAGTTTCAAAATTTTCACGAAAATCTCCCCAAAATATTATTTTATTCTGTAAAATGTTTGCTAGAATTGAGCAAAGTGCACTCGTGAAAATGGTGCAGGTCCAGTTAAAATCTACTAACTGAACTACAAATGCCTAAAATGTTTTGAACTCTGTTCAACTACAATATTATTAAAGGTAGACATTTTGTTCTCATTGAATTCTTGAAAATTAAATCTTCGAATGATGTCATACACATTTTTCAAGGTGTGGGTAATTTTCACGTTTGTTTCAATGATATCGGAGCAATTAAAAAGTACATAAAGATTTGATCGAGAACGGTATCATATTTTACTTTCTTATATTCCAAGTTATGCGGTGTAATACACATAGTATAAGAGAAACAGAATATCTTGACTTTACAGGATATTGTGTAATTGAAAAACCTAATCATACACCGAAAACAATAGTACATTGATGAGTCAAGGGCTACTAAGAACGAATAAAGGTACAGGACCGAGATAGACCTACGCGATATTCAGGCGGTGCAAAGGTGCTTGAATGTCCTCTGTCACTGGGAATGTCCTCAGGAGCGGTAGGGCACGCGAGAGGATCTGGTTGGTGTTTAGGTGCCGATAGGTAGCAGATGGGAAAAGGGATGGTGTGAAACCATAAAGCCAGCTCCAATTCAAGAGATAACGAAACGTAACTCCGACGAGAGTCAACGCCATTTTGCAGCACTAGTTTATTTTGTGATCTTGACATTCATTACAATTCGAACTTGCCGCTTCAGTAATTTACTATGTATTTATAAAATTTAATTATTTTAGTTTTGAACGTCATACATATATGAGTATTTACAAGGTTTTAATTGTGCTTCTCTAAGTAGTACTTAAAATAGGAAATTGTTACTCCTGCATTAATTTGCGAACCATTTAATGTTTACTTTACATAGTAATATCATACTGCAAAAGAAATCGGCAATTTTTCGACTGAAAAATTCATGTTGTCTTGTCCTCATAAAGATAAGTCTTGTCCTTAAATGTATTAGATTACTTCCTTCAACACGTTGTGTCCACGTCTTGTGGGTCCTTCATACCGAAAAAACCGATTCACGGCCGTGGTCAACGGTAGCGCCTAAACCGTTTAGAAGATTTTCTTCAAATTGATGTTCCCCAATCTATTTAAACGAACGCAAAGCAATGCGAGATTGAAACGAAAAATTTGTTATTTTAGAGGTTCTATACATGATGCCTTAACATTTTCGAAATTTTCTAAAAAATTGCTCCAATTTTTTTATTAAACGTCATCGGATAGCGTAAAGGAAGCGAGCGGATAGCTTAAAAGAATGTCGCAGGTCTCATTTTCGTTGGATCATCTGATTTTTTGAAAATTGCAAGGTTTCACAATTTTGGCGACATCTTTAAACTACTATATGGAAAATAAAGATTTTTTTCTAAATGTGTTATTCAAAGATCGATTTTAAAATAAGGTTCCGTACGAGATTCGAACAATCAGTTTAAGTACAATTTTCTGAAAAATTCTAGTTTTTGCTCTTTTTAGTTAAGCATAGGCAAATTGCAAACAGTGGTTTTCTCAAAAAGCACTCCAAATTTTGTCTAAAAATGTTTGCTCAACTGTATGAAAAACGGTAAAATAATGGGGATTGGTCCATTTTTCGGCGCTCTGAAGTTTCGAAAATTGAAAAACATTAACATTGAATAAGTACAATATCGGTAACATGAATTGTTTTGTTAAATTAAATCTATTATAAAAAATTAAGTCTTTTAATAAGGTCATATTTGTTTGAAGAGTTGTTGTTCTCTAGTTTCTGCTTGAAATTAATTCATTTTCTATTGAGTTTGAGTACCTTTCGTGGCTTTCAAGTAGTGTTCCTCGGGGTGTAATTTACTAAATGAGAGTTTTTCTGGATCATGCATTGCTTTTTTGAGAAGATAAGCCATTTTACTATTTCGGAATCTGTGAAGAATTAAACGCCTAAACTAAATTTGAACGGATATATGGGGACTCTTCTGTTATTAATAAAAGCTTAGAAGTTTTATAATTTTTTAACCTAAGCAGCCAGGTCTACAAGGAGTAATGGACAGTTCAAAGCGTCTCTGTAGAAAATACGAAATGTTTGATTTTGGTCCAATACTTGAAGGACAAGATGTAGGTAAAAGGTTGTAAAATTATTTTTACTGTGTCTGTGTGACTGGAAAAATGAAGATGTGTTGTGTGTGTGTGTGTAGCATAACTCAAGAAGATTAACAGCATTTGTAGTCTTAGAGAGAAGCGTCCGGAGAGAGGTGCGTTATTGCCATTTCAAATATTGCTGCAGATGGCAAGGAGATTGACGGTTTTGCAACCCCAATAATAGCGCGAAAATCGTAAAAATTGTTACTTTAGCCTAAGGTATATCTACCGATCCCCTTGTCCTCAGACTCCACTACATGCAGCCCCCGATTCGCAAGACGTACATAGAAACAATTGGTGGAATAACAGATGCTTTTAAATGAAGAAAAAATTCCAGAAACCTCAAGAGTCTTTAGTTTCATGTAACATGAAATGGAATCGGCCCAGTTCCTTCTGATCTTCTTCCCCATTCCATCAAGCACCAGGTTCATTATTTACTTTGGAAGAGTAGGTGGAAGATATGTCCTTTTACGTGAAAAATGCTACAAAAATCGCAAAATTATTCAGTTGTATCGTAGCATGCATACTAGAGGGCTATGGTTGTATATGACCTAAGTGCGATAGTGGGAACACTGAAATCGGCTGGTGAGGGGAGTACAGGTACAACCATGCTCGAGATCCCATTGGACCATGCTTCACCTCTGTTAATGAATACCTTTTAAACTACTGACATTTGTCCTTTGAAACAATCGATATCTATATTGTTACATTTCCTCCAAATCATTATAATATTCAAATTCTGCCTTTCAAAAGTCAAAGTCAAGAAAAAGTTTCGGAATGCCTTGCATCTCTTCGTTATTATCATTCGTTAGTATCATTACAGTTTACAGTAATCATGCCTACCTGGAAGGGAAATTGGGCGAATCCAGCCCTTTTTCCTCCAATGATGCGGCTCTCACCGCCGCCCACTATGGGCGGGTCTCCATAGAGCTCTGCCCCGGGCGCAAATTCCGTAACAGATTCTGGTCTGCTTTCTGCTGAACCTGGTCAACACGGAATGCGAAAGAACAATTACTGTGGTGTTTTTATGCGGGATATGAGTAAAATCACATGGGATGAAATAATCTGTGATAATTGTTTCGCTAGCTGGAAGTAACCTGGCGCCACATGGACATTCATCATCATCACCATCATCATCATCACAATCATGTATTAGGCAGGAAAAGGAATGAATCTATTTTACATACTTGGATGCTAAAGATAGATAAAAATAACCTACTTTATTAAGTGCCAACAACCGTGAAATTCTTCAGTTTTAGATACCCTACAGTAGTAGCTTGAACGGTAGGATTTCGTTGGGCCGGACTCACAGTGTCCACTCCTGATCCATCAATCTCTGATCCAATACGATTTACTGGTGGATAAATTATGATTATTTTTAAATGAAAATTGCTCACTTTCGCCTAATCGACGATATTGGAGACAGTGGTATCAGCCGTCTCGGAAGGTTACAGTTTTAAACTAGTTACAGTTCCATCGGTTCGTGTGCTGGTGTGGAAAGAAGATGTAGCGTTGATGATGGTGATGTTTAGGAAACCATATGACATTTCCGTTATGCAGATGGGAAATGAATTAACAAGTCCTGGTGATAGAATGTTAAAGGCAATGAATTGGTCTAATTTTTTTTAATTTGTCAATTTTCAGTGAGAATATTAAAGGAATTAAACCTAAAATTATTAAGTTTATTTAACCTCCGGTATCGGGGGCGATCGTGTTAATCTACTGAACTGGAATTTCCGTTGTACAAATAATAATGACTATGTTACGTTATGACACGTCATGTAAAGATACGCGTTGAACTATCGAGTGACAACGTTTTTCGGCGAACGATTTACTATGAACAGCAGAGGTTATTTACGAGAGTTGGTCAGTAAGCAGGGACAAGCTGATATGTCTGTGTAAACTATTTCTCTAATAATTTATAAAACTTGTGCTGCACAGCCATAAAGTGTTAAGAAGTTTAGAGACAGAACGGAGGTTTTGGTAAGTAAAGTTACCCTATTATCAAGTTATAAAATCCGTAAAACACAGGGACGGTATTTTACCGCTAGAGGTACTGACTATATTTTGCCTCGGTTGAAATTACACGTTTCATTATTCTGAAGTGAAGAGCTTTCATTTATCTAACAAGATTAATTGAGGATGGGTATTCCATGACGATATTGGGTAAACATTTTTTAGCAGTCGCTGATAGATTAATGTGAACGTCAAACACATCGCTGGGGTCCCCCAGACAACTGGAAGGTCAGCGGCTTTTGGTGACAGTCTAAATAGTTATATTATATTTCTTCTAAATCATTACAATGATCATATTCAATATTTCACCTGACTTAAGGCGAGGAAAAGTTTCTGTGGACATGCATTTCCTCGATTGTGTATTTTAACATGAACTTTTTTGTTGAGCAAGATTCCCAGACATCGAAAGTGCAGATTGACTCTTGTTTTCCATTGTGCCGTTACAATTCCTCCCCACTCCATATCTAGTTTCCAAGATAAGTGGAAAACCTCATCAGCGATTTGAAACTTTGCTCACAATTTCGTGAATGAACTGTTCGCTTTTCTTTCATTGCCAGGGTCTCGCGATTTTATCAGTTCCTAAAAGAGGGAGTGATAGCTGTTTCGGCAGCTATCGGCCATATCTCGTGATTCAAAGGTATTTACATTAGATATTGGCGCGTTAGTCACAATGATTTTGAGAATGGAGTAATGCAATACTCTATGATTCTGTGAAAACTATGAAAATTGTAATTTCTCCTCGAGAGAAGTTGGAGATTATTAATCCGCGATTATCTCTGCTTACTGACAGTTTTGAAATGTATTTAATATTTTTTTCGCCAACAAGTTATACGAGTCATTTAACCGTCTCTGATATTGATCACAGTATTCAGGTTCCACCTCAGACGAGAGCTACACTATATTATGTAGTTTAACTCTAGATCGTAATTTATGTAATAGGAAAAAAGTATAATTAAAAATTGTGTTCGATTTTAACAAGTATTTTTACTTCATAGCATACTACTTACGTGGTAGTATAGAGAAAATGATATTCTACAGCAAACAACGGAGATTTGTTGGCAGAAAATATCGTATTCTAGTCCCTTGTTCCGAAAACGTATGTAATTCTTGTTGCTACACGTAGTAAAATACTCTCTCTTAATGTGTTGTTTAGACAATACAGGTTTCGTGGGACCTAGATACCGAAAAAAATGGTTTACTGCAATAATGTTCATCTGCTTATCAGTCCGTCCATCCGTCAGTGTCAGTCGTTGGTCAGGCTCTCTGCCCGCCCGTCTGCCCGCCCGTCTGCCCGCCCGTCTGCCCGCCCGTCTGCCCGCCCGTCTGCCCGCCCGTCTCCCGCCGTCTGCCCGCCCGTCTGCCCGCCCGTCGGCTGCCCGTTCGTCTACCCTTGCCCGTCTGCCCGCCCGTCTGGCCGTTCGTCTACCCGCTCGTCTACCCGCTCGTCTGCCCGCTCGTCTGCCCCACTGTGGCTGCCCATATGTCTATCTACTTGCCCGTCAGCCCGTCCATCTGGCCTCCGTTCTGTGCGACTGCCCTAGCGGCTAAACCGTCGGCAGGATTTGCACAAAATTTAAATTTCCTGTTAGATATAAATTATATCGCTCACTCTGGAATTTGAAACGGATATTTTGATTTATGGCTGTTCGTAAAGCGTGAACACCATTTTCAAAAATTTTCTCAATTGTGAACCAAAAATTGCGCCAGTTTGATATTTTTTACAACTACAAAATTGAAGCTAGTGAAGATTGTTTCTTAATTAAATTTGCTCATCAAAATTAGTTCTTAAAGCAATGGTGTGTTAAGTCTAAATCTTTGAAAATTTTATATGCAAATGTTCAACTTCGTTTTTATAGTGCCGGAATAGTTGTTTATCTTTGATACTGGTGGAATCGGAATAATGTAAATCCCATTCTAAACCTAAGGACTCAAGTTCAAATTGCAGCTTGGGAGAACATGTTTTCCTGATTGGAAACACAGTGAGTTCATGTAGTAATTTAGTATTATGTAGCCGTTACTAGTAAAGCGCGAAGTACGTGCTGTTTTAGAACCACTTTACACGTGGTTTTCTTTCTTTAATCTTATCGCGTCATTTAAAAATATTTAAAAAACTTCAGTAGGTGTTCTTTAACTACTCTTATGAATAGAAGAAATTGAAATTTGCACTGGATCTAGATGCATTTTTAAGCAAAATTATTATTTTCGGAATGTCCGTCAGTGATCAGGATAGACTATGCATTTCATTTTCTTAATTTTATCTGAAACTTTTTCCCTTGTCAGTATGTTTTATACGAAATTATCCTGTATTTAAAGTGACAATGTTCATGTGCCGTGCAAGTGTGTATACAGCATTTGAAAGTACGTGGTGATATAATTCCTCGTGTATATTTTCTTCAGCTTGCACCCTTGCAAATGTCCTATGATCTAAATGATTTTTTTGCCGTAAAGAGCGTATTTTCTAGGGGTGTTGCCTCTGAAAATAAGTTTCAAAGATGTAATCAATAATGAAGATGTACTTGCCGTCGAAAGCCGGCTATCTTAAGAAAGCTAATACGTTGACGAAGATGACCTCTTTTATTTCTTCTTATAAGAACGTCAACAACACCAAATCAGAATTCCCACAACGCATATTCTTAAGTTGATCTGGAACAACGTAAAGGTCTACAAATTGCAAAAGACTTTAAATTTTTAGGAGGTACTCTGTATGAAGTATCAGTATGAACATTTTCAAAATTTTCTCCAAAACTGCTCTGGATTCTTTTTGAACTTTCTTGTTTCTATTACTATTAAGTTTCTTGACTAAAAGATAGTACTTCAATCACAGAAAAAAAATTTACATCAGAAAATTGTTTAATTAGAAAGACAGCTAATGTTAAAATCAAAATAATTTCCCGAATATGGGAATCTATGCCGCTGAGATCAAGCACTATTGGCGTTAATTACACACGTGGGAGAATCCATGTGTATCCAGTATAGGCCAGTGGGTTAAAACATTGGAGAGGAGCTTTTGCACTCTAGAGTTTAAAGTACACTTGTGGAATGAGTCACTTCCTGCTGTTGACGGCGTTATGCTGGCTATCGACTTGTCACACTTTCTTGAAACATTTTTTACACGTTTCGCTTTTTTTAATTGCCCTCATTTTTGTTACTGTGGACTATACGAAGTAGTTTTTGCTTAAAACAAAACAACAATTTTTCTTAAACCTTTTTTCAGAATATTGCTTCAATGTAAATTGTGCTCTGGCTGAAATTCAGAAATTAATGCTATGGTTTGTATGTATTTAATTGTGTAATACAACGAAAAAGATTATTAAATTACACTGCAATTATATTTAGAGCTTAATAGTTTTGCATTAGGTTTGTTTAATTACATGTATTCAAGTCACTCTGAATTTCTAAATGTATTATTTTAAAATGTTTTCCCGAAATAAAATAGTTTCAAAAATATTTTTCACGCACTTCGAAGTATTTTCACTTGATACTATTGCATGTGTGCGTTGAGAGGCCCTCAAGCGTGTGTGTGTGTGTGTGTTCCATGTGTGTTTAATTGCTAAAACATGGATTTCGACTTACCCAATAAGAAGAGCGTTGATACAACGAGGACAAGATACCTTGCTTCCCTGTTCATGGCTGGTTTCAGAATGCTCGTGTGGGTAAAAATGGAGGGACAAGATAAGTGCCCGTATCACATTCTGATAGGAAATATCATGGATAGAGAAGTGTCTGGTCACGTTATCATCTCTATAAAAGAATTCCCGAAGGTACAGTGTTATTGTTTCGAGTTTTCTGAAGCATAGTGTTTAAGACGTTCTTCGATTAAAATCTAATTGTTTAGTTTTAAGTCCTCGACAATATGTTTTTACTCGAGTCAAGTTAGACAGTTACCAATAATTGAAAATGAATATTAAATTTAAGATTTCAATTATTATTTTCATTGATATCTTTAATTTAATTGATATATTCATTTCAAACGACTAATAAAATGTCGTAAGGAGCCCATTAATATATTTTTGTATACCAGCATTATAAACGAGGTTTTCTGTTGCAAGAAATCGTTCATAAAGGGCCTTTACAGCACAAATGATGACGTATTAGGTTTTACGGCACGAATGATTGCGTCATCACACGTCATAGTTGCGTCACAACTCACCTTTAAAATTGACGAACGCTGTGGAATTGCATGAAGAGTTCACAGGTAACCATACAACCAGAATAACCAAAGATTTTATTCTTGAATATAATAAATCAGTTTACATAATTACATTATTTATTGATGTTAATATTAATGGAGCAGTCTGTGAGGTTTTGAAAGATAAAGGAACAGAACCAGGTACATTAAAAGTTTTAGTTGATGAAGTACCTGCTACGTTATTTTCGTCATTTGACACTATTCTTCTAGCTATCTTTATTTTATTCTGAATTGATTCCTCAATGTAAGATTCTGCAACATTTGATGATCGCCATCCTCCATGACGCTTAAGGGTGGTAATATCTGCACACTGTCGGCTAACATAGTAGCCGATGTTCTCCTGAATGAATGTCCGGAATATTTTTCATGATTTGGAAGTTGAAGGTATTCGGCAATGAGTTTAGGAATTTTTCCGAAAGTGTTAATCCCAATGGGGTTACAAGTGCATCTACCTTTGTTATAAAATAAGAAAAGTTTATTATGTTTGACTTTAGAAGGTCTGAGGGCAATGTATTTTTATACAAATCTATATAGAGAATCCTTCATCAGAAATAACAGTAAATATTCTGTGTTTGTTAGTTTTAGTTTCTCTAATTTTGACAACTAAAACAGAACCTTCTTCAGAGACATCATCGTGCATATGTTATACAATTCCCTCGTCTACAAGCTCCAAATATGCCGAAAATCGCAACAACCTGAAAAAAGAGAGCAAAAGATGTGTTCCAATAGTTCACAAATATTTCAAATAAATATAACTTAAATACCTTCATCAAGAGATACTTCTCATCAGCTGCTTCTACTAAAAATTTGTTCACATCAGCTTGGAAAAGACCATAGATTTTTCTGCTTCGTAACCGACATTCGCTTGTTTCATGTACAATTGAACTTTATTAAAAGCAGAAATATCAATACCATCTTTAATTTTGATCATGGCCTTCAATTTCAGTGACTACACCACAAACTTGATGCCTTACATACTGCTGACTTCAATGCAATAAAAATTAGAAAATGAGACCATCACTAAAACTCGACTAGGTATGTCAATAAAGTAAGAGACACTTACTAACTCCGATATGTATGCCAGAACAACTGATTCGCATATAATCTTCACGTTCTTTGTTTCCATCCAATTTTAAATTTGTTGTACTCTTTTTCGTACAATGCACTTGACTTTGCCGGTATTAAGCATTGTTCTGCCTTCGTAGCTTGTTCAACAATTTCCTGCGGCAAGAATCCATCTTTCTTCGCATGCTCTTCAGAATCGCTCATCAGCTGTCCAAAATGCGTGACGTCATAATACCAATGTCAATGTTGCCAACAGTAAAACTGCTTTTGCAATTAGTTCATAAATTAATTTCGATTCTTGCATAAATTTATAATGCTGTTATACAAAAAATAGCGTATAACTCGTTTATAATGTTTTTATATAACAATTTTTCGTTGAACAACATGCATACTATACTTATATCCTATACATTGTATAGATTTCCCACAGGGATCCTGTTTTTACTTTGTCATATACATAAGTGTATATACAGCTGTAATATACGTAGTATAGAGAAAGTTATCTAATGCTGCGAAAAATCTATTTCGAGATATCATCGGAAATACTAGTTTTGGGGTCCCCAGATATAGAAAAATGTGTACTTTTTTCAAAACGTCCGTCCGTCTGTCTGGCCGTCTGGCCGTCTGGCCGTCTGGCCGTCTGGCTGCCGTCCGGCCGTCCGGCCGTCCGTTTGTGAACACTACGGACGCCTAAACTACATGTACTATCTTTTCCAATTTGAATAAACTCCTGTCTATTTGGCTCTAGTTGAAGCTTGGAAATTTTGAAAAACATTCTTTGAAATTTGGGGGTACTTTACATGAAGCCCCCCAGGTTTTCAAAATTTTCTTAAAAAACGGCTCCAAATTTTTTCTTCAAATTTCTTGTAAGATTAGAGAAGAATTCTTGTAAGAATAAGAATACACTTATAAAGGTGCCAAACGCCAGATTTTCACAGTTAACTCTGAGTTTTCGAAAATTGTAAAAGTTTGAATTTGTTCGGCGTCTTCCTACAACTAACTACAAAAGTAAAACAGATTCTTCTTTCAAATGAAATTTGTTGTGCATAAATAGTTCTATCATTAAGGTCATGTAGATTTTTTTGGGGAAATTTGAGTCGTTTTCGTACAATAGTGTGTGCAATACAAGCAATTTAAAAAAATAACAGAAAAATAACAAAAACAAATGGGAGTGGTAGCTTAGTGCATCAACTAATGTCACTACAGTGCCTCTGACCGGGAGGTCCTAGGTTCGAGTCCTGACGGCGGCAGGATTTTCGACACTAGCTTTTCAGCTAGGTCGAATTCAGTCGCTCTCTGGAGGGGGATTCTAGCGGCCGGCTGTTCTGATCGGTAGTTTTCCGTGGTTTCTCCGATCACCACTAGGCGAATACCGGAGCAGTACCCTACCAAACGGGCCACGGACCGCGCGCGATCTGTCCTTCCCATTCATTGTCCTATCCTCTCCCCTCACACACACACTTACACTAACATGCACTACACTACCACATATTCGGAGATCGGTCGGGAGCTTAGAGCTTGTCCCGGCTCGGGCGGTGCCCCGCTGGTGGGAGAGTCCTGGTTAGAGGAAATCCACTAGCCGACTGGGAGGTCGGCGCCGGATCTCGCCATCCAGCGGGGAAGATCACCGCCATCTCCCGAGAAAAACATGCACAACACTAACGGGAGTAATGACCAGAGCAGTGGACGCGCCCGGAAACACGAAAAAATCAATCAATAAAAACAAAAACAAGATTATCCAAAAAACGGCTGCAAATGTTTTCTTTAAATTTTTGATAGGGTTATTGCCAACCAAATCCTATGCGATGATATAAACGCGATTATACGCTCTATTCTTTTTTTTAAAGTACAAGAATGTAATTTTTTTGACTTGTCTCTCACGACGGTAATATTTACACTCGAGGCAATTTCCACACATTATTATATTCAAGAGTACATGAGTTTTAAATAATGTCTTATAAATTTTTTAGAATGCTCCCACGTCATTTTTCAAAAATGGCTCCAAGTTTTTTTCAAATTTTTCCAATCGATGTGATAATTGCACTTTTTTAATGTGACGTAAAGTTCATTTTGGTGTATTACTTTGCTTTTTCAAAAATTACACCAGTGTTTTTTTTTTATTGAAATATCTCTCACGCCGATAATATGCACATTTCTATCCATTTGTACACATTATTGCATTTATGAGTGGAAATACTTCAAATTACTTCAAATGAAGTTTTTCGAAAATTCAATTGATTTTTGTGATAAAGAGCTTCAAATTACGCATATTCAGTAATGCTTAATCGTCATTTTCTTGAAAACAGCTTAACATTTTTCAATGAAAATTGCTATTTAGAACGACGTTATAGCTTTCTTTAATATTCTTAAAATATAATTTAGATACAACTATTAAGAAACCTAAAAGTTGCGAAGATTTAAAAAAAAAATGTTTTGGGCCACAATAGTTGGAAGCAGGCAAGGAGGAGGGACAAGCCTGTACAGTACCAGTACACACCAAGGAAATTAGAAAACTTTACTATGAGAAAGTCTGTGCCATTCTGTAGCACCTCTACTTTTATTTTAGTCATTAGACAGAGCCACTATCATTCCTGTGTTCTAATCTAAATTAAACAATAAATGATACAAGGTAGCAGATGTTAGTCATGTTGTGGAATAAATGACGACAAATGTCAAAAATTTACCAAAAGGAGGACATTCAAAATGCAACTACATATGCTACAGAATGGCACAGATTTTCTCGTAGCACATTTTTCTAATTTTCTAGGCGTGGACTGCCTTTAAAGTCTTGCTCCATTCTCTGGCCAGCTGCCATCTACCGTCACCGAAAGTACATTTTCTTTACATTTTTTCAACTTTTCGGTTTCTTAATAGTAGAACCAAAATATGACTTAAAAAATATTAAAGAAGAGTAAAACCTCGTCCAAAATAGAAGTGTTCATTGAATATTTTAAGATAATAGGGATTAAGCATTACTGTAAATGCGAAATTTGAAGTTCTTTTTCACAGAAATCTACTGAGTTTTCGAAAAGCTTCATTAGAAGTCATTTGTAGTACTTCCACTCACAAATGCAATAATGTGTTCAAATCGATGGAAGTGTATATATTAATGGCATGAGAGAATTTTCAGACACATTACATTTGAGTAACTTTTGAAACAAAAGATTACATAAAATGAACGTAATATCATATTAAACGCCATTTAGATAGTGTAATTAGCACTATCTATTGGAAACGTGAAGAAAAAATTTGGAGCAATTTTTGAGAAATTGGCGTTTGAGTGTTTCTGGAAATGCGTAATTTTGAGCTCATTTTTACAGAAAACAATTCAGTTTTTGAGAAAATTTATTTGACATTATTTAAATCATATGTTCACATAAATACAATAATACGAACAAATTGCCTCAAATGTTAATATTACCAACGTGAAGACAAGTAAAAAATACATTTCTGTAATTTTTGAAAAAAAAAACAACGAAAGAATAGAGCAATATGGCGTTTTTGTCATCGGATATGGTGCACTTAGTACCCTATATACTGCTCATTGTGTATACTTCGCGAATGTTCATTCCCGCCTGAGATATGGCATAATATTCTGGGGAAATACATCTTATAGCTCCCAGACTTTTAGATTACAAAAACGAATTGTACGAATAATAACCAAATCCCACCCACGTGATTCATGTAAGCCTCTCTTCATTAATCTAGGAATTCTACCATTACCGTGTCTTCTTATTTACGAATCAGTGGTTTTGTAAAAAATGACTTGCTCAAGGGCGGGAATATATTTTCAGAAAATGCCGAAGTCTATTACTATAACACTCGACGTAGAAATCATATTCATCAGGTGACAGTATCAACAGCTCATTACAAAAAATTCACATACAATACATGTACATTATTTTACAACACTTTGCCAATGACATTAAAGTTTCTGCTGCATAACTGTTTCTATTCAATTAGAGACTATACTGAGCATCACAAGAAAAGTAACATAAATTTTAACAATGATACATAATGCTTTATTTACCATTTGAACTGTGTAAATGAGTATAAACAACATGTAACAACTATTGTACTACAGCTTCCGGGTCAATGACTCCCATCTCGATCAGGTTTTTCGTCCAGTTTCCCTGATCCATTGAGCAAATGCTGAGATGGCCCCTTGTTTTGCTTCTGGACATAAATGTAACTTCATTTTCTGTGCACGTCTTCTAGAATTCAGTGGGAAATACAATTATTCAAATTATCGTTTCCATGTTGTCGCGGCAGGAAGTAATAAGAGCCAAACTTTATTGCTTATTTATCCTTGAAAATAGATTTTATGACATGGGAGTTTCTTTGTTTTTTCCTCCTTTCAAAATTCAAAATTTATTGCTTATTTATCCTTGAAAATAGATTTTACTACATGGGAGTTTTTGTTTTTTTTCTCCCTTTCAAAATTCAAAATTTATTGTTTATTTATTTTATAAAATATATTTTACTACATGGGAGTTTTTTCTCCCTTTCAAAATTCAAAATTTAAGTAGTATATGACTTGGTGTAGGGATCACAGAATTTTGAAAATGTGCACACAATTCACTTTTCCCCATAGGACGTCATACGCAGTTTTTAACTGTTTTTTGACGTAAAATAAATAAATAAATAAATAAATATCAAAAGTGTAAAGAAAAATTTGGAGCCGTTTTGGAGAAAATCTGGTTTTGGTAATTTTTTAAAATTGCAAATATGGCACGAATACTGCAAGAAAACTACTATTTTTTTAAATATCTAATTATCTTAATGCAAGAAATACTTTGGGTAACAAATTTCATTTGAAGTAAATATCTCTATCTTCAATTTTATAGTTGTATAAAGACGCTGAGTAATATTCAAGCTTTTGCAATTTTCGGAAATTCAGAGTTTACCGTGAAAATCGAACCTCTGCCACGTTTATAAGTGTATTTTACTGTATTATTACAAGAAATTTGAGGAAGAAATTTGGAGCCGTTTTTGAGAAAATTTTGAAAATGTCGGGGGTTTTCAGGTAAAGTACCTCCAAATTTTAAAGAATGTTTTTCAAAATGTCAGAGCTTCAACTAGAGCCAGATCGACTGGGGATTCTTCAATTTGGAAAAGGTCGCACAAATGGTTTAGTTCACTGACGGACGGAGGACGGACGTTTTCCTTTCAATTGCTTTTTCGGCATCAAGGACCCACAAAGCTGGGATTCTGGCTTTGCCACGTGTTAGAGGATTTTTTCTCTTAATTTAGCAACTGGATTTATCCACTTTCTTGTTTTTCGGGGCCCGACAATGAATGTTTTTCTGTCGAAACTTCGCCGTTTTTTCGCGTAGCATTACATAACTTCTCTATACTACGTACATTACTCCGTATATATACGTACATATACGAGAAAGTGAAAAGTGGACGAGAGGACAATTGCCGTCCATGGACTGTCCTCCCAAATGGAGGACGGTTGGCCAACCTAAACAAATCCAAGAACTGTTGTACGCATTACTGAATACAACTCGAAATGGCAGATTATTTCAATATAGTCCGGAAATTATTAATGAAAAAAAAAGAAGTCAAATACATTCGTTTTCTGGGCAAGTTCGTTCCCCAAACGAAAACATAATGCGGAACGGCTCCCAACTGACTTCATGTGGGGCGCCGGTCGCTATCCTTCCCAGTGTGTCCGGGAAGCACGGCCGGCGAGATCCATTGACTTTCAGTTCCAAACGGTATAAGTTGCTCACAATGCCTGTAAAAGCGAAACTGTGATTAAAATAGTGCAAAACCAAGTCATAAAAAACCATACACTCATGTAATTATAATTTGAGTAATAAAAACGAAACGTATTATAGAAACAAAACAGGACAAGACAGGCTCCGAAGATATCTTAGATTAAATTATTTGGATGTAAAATCTTGAATTATCTACAGGATTTAGCTACAGGCTTCTCGAGGTGACGATCTGCACCTGCAGAGTGTACCATGACCCTGTTTAGAAATCTTGGTGGTCGCAGTAGGTGGCAGGCCTTGTGATACAGTGACATCAAATAGTGTAAACAGGCATTTTTCTATGTATAAGATTTAAGTATTTGCTTTTTCTTCTTCGATCCTATCTTCCACATACGGAAGTTAGTTGACCTATGATGGGTTTTCTTGGAAGGAAATATTCAGGGTGGTTTCCCGTGGCCTTCCCCGAATTTTCGACGCAAGCTTCATTAGAAACCTACCTCGGACATGGGTCTGGGGACCTTATCGAGCAGGCGTGTCTCGCGGGCGGTCCCTCAATACGCCTGAGATATGACTCTCACTTTCTCCGCCAGATGTCGGTCTCAGTTGCTATATTCAAACTGTCTGAGGGGAAAGTGAGATTTCGTTAGAGTGAATGTTGTCCAAGGGATTTAATTTTGCCGAGCACACCGCCAGGGTTCTTTTACATGCCACAAGAGTGACATGGCTATTGTGGATTCTCCACGCTTCGAAAATCCGGGCACCTCGACCGGGATCGAACCCGCGCACTGGGGGTTCAGAGGCCAAATACTTGAGGGCCTCACCCACCGAGATCCTGAAGTATTTGCTTACTTAAATCATTATGACTTCATTTTCTTTTTCATGCTCAGAATCTGCATCATGGGTCATTTTATTATTTATTTATTTAATAGGTAATTATTACATACAAATTAGAGAACGTGATGCTAAGTGGCTAGGTCGAAGGCCTTTAAGCCATTACAATACCTACATTCTACCGCGTTCTAACCTTTCGTATTCTGGTATTCACCCCAAATGGTCTTTTCTTCGCATCAATGCCGCGGAAAAGTGACCATAAGGTACGGCTGAGGAAAAAAACCCCAGAAGGGGGAAAAACTTGCCGTCAGAAGCCGAGTAGATGCTAATCTATTAGGTTTTTAAACTATTTATTTATTTATTTATTTGGCGCGGGCGTCAGGCATTCTCCTTCCAGTGTTTGGCCTCCTCAGCACCTGAAAACAAACAGCACCACAGAAAATCGTCCGCACCAACGCCTCTGCCCTAACATTTTCGATTCCCACTTCCCTTCGCCCCCTAATGTGTTTTATTTTAACCGTTTCCTTTTATTTTATTTTAATTTAATTTAATTTAATTTATTTATTTTATTTTAATTTAATTTTAATTTATTTAATTTATTTTAATTATTTTAAGTTAATTTATTTTTATTATCTCTTATCTTAACAATTGACAATTTTTTTTTTCTTTTTTGTTTTTAACCTAACATAACTTACTGACTAACTTAATTATTGTTAGTTTGTTAATTTATTATTTATTTCTCTCCAGTCTAGGCTCTGCTCGTACTAACCAGTGCTGTTTTCCCACTCCCTATGGGTCATGCATTTATGCGTCATGGGTCATGCATTTATTTGTGCCTACGGGCGACAAGCCCTACCCATTACTATTGTTTAATACAAAGGGGATTATACTCGCCCCAAGGTGAGAACCTGCCTTTTCGGCATATCCACACTTCCTTCGAGTTACATTAAGGTACCGTCAGGCTTGCATTCGGATACGCCAAAACGCAACGCTCCTCTGGAACTTTTGTCAACTTAAGGTGGGTGGGACCGCCCTGCATCTCAGGCCTTCCAGCTTTTCAGGTTGATACCGGAGTCGAATTAAGCACCACTCGCAATGTAACGGGACAAGTCTCTCCTCAATGACCCATGAATATCGAGCACATGCCGAGACACAGCGAAGAGTCCAACTGGGGCCCACCCGGGCTATCAACGCGAGTGGCGCGAAGCCTCTCATCCGCACTCGCTCACCTTAGCACCGGCGAGCCGGAAATCTCGGCAGCCGGGCGGGAGCTTTAATTTCTCGCCCAGGCCATTTGCACAACGAAACAAAGCCGTAGCCCCGATCTCGTCCATGCAGTAGGGAAGTATCTCTTTTGAAGAATAGCGTACGAATGATGTTTTCGCCCTTACAAATCTACGATCAACCCCAGATCCGTTTTAATGATTCGTTAGTGATTCCGCGCGCGTTAACTGCTAAGGTCATTGGTCGCGTAAGTGTTGTGAATATGTTTTCCTCGGGAGATAGTGGGGATCTTTCCCTGCTCGATAGTGGGATCCGGTGCCGATCTACACGTCAGCTAGCTTGATATTCCTCAACTAGGTATATCTCACCAGCTAAGCATCGCCCCAGCCGGCACATGCTCTAAGCTCCCCGGCTGGTATCCCATGGTAGTGTAGTGCATGTATGTGTATAAGGGCGATGATAAGACAAAAAAAGAGGAAGGAACGATCGTCTGTGGTCGTTTGTTAGGGTACTGCTCCGGCATTCGCCTGGTGCTGATCGGAAAAAACACGGAAAACTACGTATCAGAGCAGTAGCCGGCCGCGAGATTTCAGACTTGTAGAATCCAGACAACAGGTGAATTCGGCCTAGCCTATGTACGTGTCGAAAAATCCTGCCGCTATCGAGACTCGAACACTAGAACATCCCAGTCGTAGGAACTGCAGTGACATCAGTTGGCTCACTGAGTCACTTAAGTCACCCCCCGGATTCAAAACCGCGAACTTGAAATCTCAGGAAAATATCGGTCCTATACGATCGTAGGTGTGATAGAGAATAAAAGTTTAATTTACTCTATTTAGCAAAGAAATACTACACGTATAGTAAACTTCTACAGCAGTGAGTAGTGTATTCTTGGTCTCCGTTCGATGGAATAGCCATATTTTTTTTCTTTCCAAATTTGATCAATACATAAAAACGATTTCCTGGGAGTATACGTCTCCCAAATATTGTTTTAACTCGCAGAGTTCCAAATTTAATAGGAGGAGAAGTAAGTAATTAATTAAATTATTAATGACACTTGCCTGCAAATTTTAACTTTTTTCTTGAGTTTTTATTTTAATAGGTGAATAATTTTAACGTGACCATCCTGAATATAAATTTGAAATCCGTGGTATGCCTTTTAACAAAGTTTGTGATGCTCCGTATTATTTTTCTTGCCACAAAACTCCCACAAATGTGACAAATATGTTGAGATTATTTTTACATTTTCTGGAAGTCGTATTATTTCAAAAGATAGATATGTGGCAAATAAAGCGTCCACTCAGAAATGTAACTGCTCACTACCTGAAAACTGATAGTGTACTCAACGTGAATCGACGTAAATGGAAGAGAAGTATTGTTGCGTGCTAGAGTGTTGCCAAACGTAACAATTTCACCATGGTGGAAATAACACCATGAATTTCATGATGTTATTTCCACCATGAATTTCACCAACGAATTTCATGATATTTGCGTGCTTTCAACTGAAATAACATACTAGATATGTCCAATACAATGATCATAAAGTAATAATTGTAAAAAAATGGTACGTAGTAGAGAAAAATCCTTTGTATTTTCAACATTGGGATGGTGTTCTTTATAAAGAAGACATATTTTCAAGAAAATTCCAGAATCATGCAGACCGGTGTAATCAATAATCATAATTTTAGTTTAGGAGATATGGAAGGGAAACTCCTGTACAGTTAATGGAAATATAGATATTGCTTAAGATAAATTTAAGTATTTATATTCAATTCTTTCCATATTTTTCCATCAATATCTCCTGAGAAACTCTCATTAATTTTTTAATGACACATTTTCGAATTATTTTCTACGCGTGAATATAAAAGCGAAACAACTCTCTCGACCCAATTCGATGGAATTGCTTCAGTGAATGATTCAGATATATAGGCCAGAAAAAAAGCATCTGGGTCGAATGAATCGGTAAGTTATCGAAAAGTAAACCGATAAAGGTTTTATAAGCAATGCAAAGATAACCTAGCGTTGACGTCATTGAGACAAATGTCACTAAATGATACATTTATTTATTAACTTATGTGTGCTGACCAGCTATTACAGCGTTAAGCTTTTGTATACATCAATATCAGTTGTACATTTTATTTTAAATAATGCACTTGAAATTCGCAAACCTCTTCCCGAAATTGAATTTTAATCTGATGATTTTTCCCGACAGAGTTTGGAAACAATAAGGCAAATTTATAACATTAAAAAAAGACATTTCCAATGAAGAATTGGAATTATTGATCTTGGGTTTCTGTAGAAACCAATTTAATTGTTTTGACAGTTTTTGATGGTACGCGCGGATCTCTGAAACAGCTAAACCGATTTCACTAGGTATTTTCACAGAAAAGTATTTATTTATTTATTTATTTTACGTCAAAAAACAGTTAAAACTGCGTATGACGTGCTATAGTATTTTGTCTGTTTTTGCTATAGTATTTTTAAAGTATAGTATTTTGTCTGATTTCTTTCTATTTCTTCTCTATCTTAAGTTACTTTTTACCAAGTATTATTTTTTATTACAAGCAGAGAAAGTTTTTGTTCTTTGATACAAATCTACTCTTTTATTTGTATCTTAATGAAATTTTGTACAAATTACCTTCCAAACCTGTGGCAAATTACTGCCACACGAGATTTGCAAAAAACATCTTAATTAAAGATCGAAATTGGTCCTAGGCGTTTGAAGGGTTAAGGAAAATGCATCTATTTGCAGCTTCTCAAGAGTAACATAGCGTAGTGGGGCCGGGCGGGCCGGTAACGATCATCGCCAACGTGAGGGGCCCGGGCGGGGCGGACAAGGGCGGAGCCATGCGCGACAGAACAAGATGGATCAGTAGCTGTATTCTCGAAACCATGTGAAATATTTCGTATGCGAATAATTTCAAATTATTCGCATTCTCGAGCGTATTAGAAATTTTTCGCATGCATGTATTTGGCAATTTGGAAATTGAATTTATCTCTTCTCCGTTAACAAAGAAGTATATTTTAGCGCACGCGATTTCTTTGGAAGCATTTTCCGTCTACCACGAAATTCAAATTCTCATTGGATAGCGTTCAGCGTCACGTGCATGTGGCAGTGTGTTTTTATAGTATTCTCTTCTTTTATAGTTTTTATTCGAAATCTTTTCATTTAAAAATATTTTAGGCCAGTAAAATAGAAATTAGTCACAGTAATTATAGTTATTTAGTTTTGAAGTTTTAAGTGTTTTATATTTGACCACTTTATCTTTATTTGTAAGAGAACAAGAAAATGGCACAATTTAAAAAGAATGCACACCCTAGTCAGGAGCAAAAGTTAGCTCTTGCTGATTTTTTGAATATAAATAAAGCTCTGTCAAGTGGAAAATTCTCATCCGCGTTCAGTGTTTATAGATTCCCAAAAAATGTGAGAACAGTTAGGTTTGCACATGAATGCCATCCCTGTGCACATAAGGACTGGAAGCCCTGGCGCAAAACGTGGCATGACATGAAATCTGCTGTGAAAGGGAAACAAGCTATCATTAACAATGAAAGGAAGAGAACTGGAAGAAGTCCACCACCATCAATAGGCTTAACTTCTGTGGAGGAAATTTTGTTATCAACAGTACCTCAGAATTAAAGGATTATATTCAACAGGTTTTTCGTCCAGTTTCCCTGATCCATTGAGCAAATGTTGAGATGGCCCCTTGTTTTGCTTCTGGACATAAATGTCACTTCATTTTCTGTGCACGTCTTCTAGAATTCAGTGGGAAATATAGTTACTCAAATTATCGTTTCCATGTTGTTGCGGCAGGAAGTATTATTCCTTGACGAAGGACATCATGGATAAGAGCCCAACATTTATTGCTTATTTATCCTTGAAAATAGATTTTATTACATGAGAGCTTTTTTTAATTTTCAAAATTTATGTAGTATATGACTCAGTGTAGGGATCACAGAATTTTGAAAATGTGCACAGAATTCACTTCTCCCCATAGCACGTCACACGCAGTTTCAACTGTTTTTTGACGTAAAATAAATAAATAATACAACAGCAGAATCAAGCGCCGAATTTGTTTTTGAAAATGAACAGGGTGATTTTGAAATAATTGAAGAGCATGGTATGTTACCGAGGAGGATGATTTAATTTTATTAAATAATGAGATATAAGAGATATACTCTTTGATGTTAGCCAGTTATCTTCTGTAACTGTAGTGAGTACAGATGCTTCTGGACCTTCTCACTCAACTTCTACAATAGAGACGAACAAGAAATAGATACGCACAATGGCTGGAAGGTGGCTAGAGATATCAACAAATTCAACAGCTGGTCTGTTTGAAGTTTAAAAACAAAAATTAGAAATAAAAAAAATATTATGAACGAAAATAAAACTTTTAGAGAAGCATGTTATAGCACTAGAGAACATTGCACAGCGTTTACAAAATAATTCTTTTGAATTGCCAGTCCACATGCTAATATAAGCGCTTTAAATGCAGCTACTTTGATATTAAAAATGAGCAGTGTGTGTTTTCTGTTATATATTTCAATTATATTTAGTACAGTGAAATAAAGCTAAAAAATCTGTATATTAAATGTATTTGGCCACAGGGTTTACTTGGACAGACAGTCTAGAAAAATTCTAGTTTGAAAAAGTAACTAAATCTGTGAATATAACTAACATTGTAAAAGTACATTGTTGAAGCACTGACAATACAAGAAAATGTTTACACATTAGTTTAATTTAAAATTTCATGAATAATCATTTCTAATAAAATTTTGTTGATACTGCCTTCCTTTTAAAAATTCATTTTGTGCTTGGCGATTGGAGGGATCTTCAGTGCACAATTCATCATACAATCCAAGATCTATATCAACATTATCATCCTAATTTTTTTATCACTTTTAGAGAGGCAAGTAATAGCACTGGGAACATTGCAGAGCATTTACAAAATAATAAATAATTTTAAATGTTTTTTTGCCAGTGCGTTTATGCTAATATAAACTCTAAGTGCAGTCATTTTAATTCATATTCAGCATGAGCCTTAAGCAGTGTGTGTTTTCTGTAATATATTTTTAACTATATCTAGAGAGAGAGGAAAATAAAAAACTTCAAGTTTAAAAAAAACAACTAAAACTATGAAATAAAACAAACTATAAAAATACATTGTTAAAGCATTGACAATCCAATCAAATATTTAAATATTTATTTAATTTCAAAATTTATGAACAATAATTTCTAATAAGTTTGGTGATACTGTCTTCCTTTTAGAAATTAATTTTGTGCTTGACGATTTATGGGATCTTGAATGCGCAATTCATCATACACTCCAAGATCCACATCATCATCATCATCATCATCATCTATGTCTGGTAAATTATGAAAAAGCCATATGTTATGAAGAACCACACAAGCATTTACAAATTTTGACGATTTCTCAGGAGAATCAGGCAGTGCCCGGTATTTTAACAAACATCTGAACCTCATTTTCAAAACACCATTGCATCTTTCTATAATGCTTCGGACCAGCCTGTAATGGGTCTTGTATCTTTCCTCTGGAGTTTTAGGTTGAGGATTTGAAATTGGGGTTGCAGCCATGGCTTTAGAAGATAACCTGAATCTCCTAAAAGAAAATAGTCACATGACCTCTTTCATGCAGATTCTTCATTAACTTTTGAAAATTGCTATTTCTCCAAATAAATGAATTTCGGGTACTTCATGGAAATTTGCCATTTACATTTAGAATGTGAAGTTGTGAGTCACATATTAACTGCACATTGAAGGAATGCTAGTTCTTCCGGTTAACATATATGTTTCCAGTATGGAGGCCATACTGCTATATGTGTGCAGTCCACACAACCAACAACTCCAACAATATTATATTTTTCAAAAACATTTTGTCTCACTGCATTTAGTTCCTGTAAATTTCGAGGTAAATGGACCCACGAATTAAATATTTCGGGGTTGTTTAAAGCTACAGTACCATTATGAATTGCTCTAGAAGCAGTAGACTGTGACACAGCCAGAAACGAATTTTTGGCTACAGGATTTTGGTAACATCCAGTGCCATAAAAATTTTAAGTTAACAAAACTTGAGTTTTGACATTAACTGCACTGCTTCTTGTTGCCTGTTGTGGCGTAAGCATATTAATAATGACATGGGCCGTGTCTATAGACACTAAAATTTTTCACAAATTACCTATCAGATATTTCAAACGGATCGTATTTACCATAAAACACTCGTGTCAACAGCTTTGCGCTGCAGTTAATTTTCTACAGCTGCTAAAATACATATTTCATCAAATTAGCCATTGTCCGAAACTTGTTAATCTAAGCTTATGTTAGGATATTAAATACCACAGCATGAAATCGTACGCGAGTTTTTAATTCGAATGGTGGGATACCATTCAAGTGAAATCGAACGCGAACTCTTCGGATTTTCTCGAATATGAATCTAGAGAATACAATGACACCTTTCGGATATAAATTGACGTCATTTCGTATGCGAAACACAGCATTCGAATTTCAAGAATAGACCCCCAGGGCTGGTGGAACGGGGCACATGGTAGGGTGGGTCACGGTTGAGTAAATTAGAGTAGGAAATACATCACAGCATTAACTCTTTTTCCTGACCCTAAATACCCAAGCAGCGCAGGGTATTCAAGCTCCTTTAAATTACATATGTCAATGGAATATGGACTAAAATCTAACTACTGCAATGTAATATAATATTGAATTCAATGTAATTTAATATCGAATTCAATGTAATTTAATGTTGGAATTCAATGTAATTTAATGTTGAATTCAATGTAATTTAATGTTGGATTCAATGTAATTTAATGTTGGATTCAATGTAATTTAATTTGGATTCAATGTAATTTAATATTGGATTCAATGTAATTTAATATTGGATTCAATGTAATTTAATATTGGATTCAATGTAATTTAATATTGGATTCAATGTAATTTAATATTGGATTCAATGTAATTTTATATTGAATGAATCGGGTGAAATTGTATTGACCATTTCCACACGCTATGGTATAGGTCGTTTTATAAATCAGGGTAGCATATCATTCCATGAAACATTGTTTTGAATTAAAACCCTAATTAATATTATTCGAAGTTTTATCAATTGTAATTATATATTTGTGTAAGCGTGGAAGTTGGCAGAACTATCCGATTAGTGATGCATCCACAGGTCTTTGCTATGGGAAAATGTGTATCCCTTCATTTTCGTCAATCTATACTGATGTAAATAAATAACATAATTCGTTAACATTAAAATTTACATTTTTATTCTTAAAAATTAATTTACAATTATGTTTTGTTACATGTTTCTATGTAAGTATAAATGACCCAATTAAATGAAAACAAATGCTTATTCCAAAAATATTTAATGTACAGTTTGTTAGAATTAAATATTGAGTTTAAAAAATGTAATTTTCTGGTACTTTTTATTATCGTTATCTCGTCCGAAATTTAGTTTCTATTGGCTTACGATAATTGCAATATCTCCTCATTGCACATTCAATGCGGTGTTTAGGGACTTAAATAATTTTGAAGAGCTTTTGATCGAAGTTGACTCTTTTGATGAAAGCTATGTATTGAAATGAAAAAAAAAACCCATTTGTATTTTTCCAGCTGCAGTTTCCTTCAGATTACATTTATGCTTTCGTTTGTACTTTCATGTAGATGTAATGTTTTGACACATTAGACACCACAAAAAAATACTATAATAAGATGCTTAAATTAATGTACATCTGTTTAATCTATTGAAAAACATTACTTCTGAAACCTTTCTAACAATGAAAGAATTAATTTTCAGAATAAATTAAGCATTATTAATGAAATACAAAACTTTTTCTCATATACAAGATATAAATAATTATAGATTCTTGAAATATTGCAAAATAACTGTAGTTATGATAAATCCTCTCATGGTAGGAAAATCTTCAAACTGAACTCCACATTATCGCCAACACTGCCAGAAGAGCTGTCAAGATACTTGAAGCAAAAATTGAAGGCCCGGCGTCTTTTTCGTAGACATCTTTGATCCAGTTGGTAAATTCGGGCACACTGCTGTACACTGCTGTGCCGTTGCCCGAGCAGTCGTAGTGCGAGCCTACACCCACCAAGGAGTCCCTGCAAACCAATGGGGCTCCGCGATCTCCCTGCGAAATCAAAGAAATTCATTTGTAGGGTCAATCTAAATTCGCAAACTACTTCCAACTAGTACAAGTACTTGTATGTATAAATAAACAGTAGCATTACAACTACGGCAGCACGAAGGTAATTTGCTACCTTGTGCAAATTTTTTTGCAGACTATTAACGTCCATAGATTTTTAATTACAGACAATTTTCGACCATAAATTTTATTTACAGACTATTTACAACCTTGACCGCATCAAGGTAATTTGTGCTTTCCTGCAATTTATTGTTTGTCGCCCCCGTTTTGTAAGGTTTTGAATTTTGTCACATAGATTTTATTTGCAGACTAATGACTGTTGTGTCTACTGGTGGAAACTAATGAGTAAGAAAAGTAACCGTTATATTATACGAAATTGATAAAATCTCCGCAAATTCAATTACTTACACATTAGTATATTTATTTTTTCGATCCATAATTTAAAACTATAAGAGTTTTTATATTTGCGAATAATAAAGTAAACTTTTTTCGTTTGAAATAAAAACAATAATAATAAAACTAACGCAGATATTTAAGAAATGCCTACATTTTTGCCACCTTTTCACAAATACCACCCTTGTGCGTGGTGCATCGCTTGCACTAGGGTTGGCGCGGCTGTTTCTATATAATTAGACTATACTGATCAACAAAACAAAAATAATGAATATTTTAACAAAACAACGATGTAGTGTAATGAATTAGTTTTCATTTGTATTCATTTTCTATAATTTAAAAAAAAGACTTAACATGCCTGTAACAAGTAATGTACTTCAGCTTTCGGGTCAATGGCCCCATCTCGATTGGATTTTTGTCCAGTTTCCCTGATCCATTGAGCAAATGCTGAGATGGTCCCTTGATTTGCTTCTGGACGTAAATGTAGCTTCACTATGCACACGTTTTGTTGAGCTCCTTTTTTGCTTGTGGTGGTAATAGAACTTAGGGTGAGTTACTATTTTGTTAGCAATGCAGAAAAATCAAATCTGCATTTCGTTTACCGTTACAAATAAGTTTTCTAGAACTTGGGAACGAAAATGTCTAGTTTTTGAAATGTTAATCTTTCGATTTTTTCAAGTTTATTATTATTAATTTTTTAAACACTTTTTTCGTTTTTAAACTATTAATAGTTAAATTGTTGGGAAGGGATTCTGGAACTCAAGAAAGCGTGCGCAGATGATTTTCTCCCCCACACGTCGCCTATAGTTTATTTACTGTTTTTTGATTAAATAAATAAATATCTAAATTGTAAATAGCGCATGTTGTATTTGCACCCTTTGATTTTAGGGAAGATATGATTGCAAATGGTATTGTAGGAATAGTTAATAAGTGTTGGTCACCTAGTGTGCCCACATTTCATAACTTTCTTGTTCACTTCTCAGGGCTTACTGTGGTTGAATATTTTGTAATGTTGCATGTATTTTGTACGGAAATTTTTTTGTAATGTCCTTCAATATTCAACGACAGAAAGTCGTGAGGAGGGAACAATAAAGTTCCTAAACTTTGACAAACTAGTTTAATGAAGTGACCAACACCATTTAACTGTTTCTAGAATTAATAGCGTGGTCGTGAAGTCAAGAAATAAAAATTATTTGACATTGCAGTTTTAATACAATGTTTCGTTCATCTCCGCGTTGCCTAAAAGTTGAATTACTATTTTCCATATGTCCATACTTCATAGGTCGCATGACTTTGTTTTTGATATGTATTTGGAGTTGCCTATTTTTCTTGTAGTGAATATGTAGAACGTTTCTAACTTTTCTACAACTACAGCCCACACTTCTCTAATTTTTGACTGCTGGAAATTTTAAGAAGTCACAATTTTCCAAGCTAAATATTCTTGACAAACTATGTAAATAATAATTGTTATTTTTGGAACATTTTTATTCTTGTGGCTTGGATATTTTCTGCCTAAATTCATTCTATTGTAGATTCTTGATGTGCACTTTAATAAAATCTGTCTAATTATTGAGTAATGACACTAAGACGAGGAAAAGTTTCGGTATGCCGCACTTTTTTACTAGCTGAATAATGTTGTCCCTTATGGAGCACTCCGAGAGAGTACTAATAAAGGGCACATTTTCACAAAGTCGGATGTTACATCGGATATACCCTAGGGAAGTGTACGACCTCTCTTGTTTCTGACTTTCATAAATTATGTTAGTGATGCCATAAGGAGATCGAATCCACTATACGACTTTTTACGTATGATGTGTAAACTATAGGAAAGTTAGGGGAGCGAAAGAATTCGAAACTTTGTAAAAGTACCTTAAACGCTTGAAAAAATGAGCCTGGATGAATAGCGTTAAGTACACATTGCAAAATCTTATATTTTTTCTAAATAACACGAAGTTAAAAGGTAACCTGTGAATTAAGTTCGAGTTCGTTTTTACCCTCTTTGGCTCTTTCGAGTCTTAAAAGGAATCACTGGTTAGATGTTAGCATCAACTTTCTCTCGTCGCGTCATACTGTAAGTACAGCGCTCAAAACATTACTTCAGAAGTGGTCGTTTGATGGTTATTAATTTTGAAATGTAGAAACTAAATATTGAGATATTGTGAAAATACAAATATGTGCACCATGAATGTAGACATTGTCTTGCTTTTATAATTACCTCGCACAAACCAACTGAAATACTGCGGCTTATCGCACACAGCGTCTTTCCAGGTGGTCGTGGTGTAACACTCCCGCATTGATTCACATACATTGTCGCATAGTATAAGTGCTGCATGTCTGGAGCAGCCTGTTGAAAGAAGTTAATTTATAATTAGTTTTCTGCTTTAGGGCGATCAGGATGCATACAGAGTAAATATGGGCTCATGCTCCCTCCCTTATAAAATAGGGTAAGAAGTACAAAATGTGAAACATTTCAAACAGAATCTGTGAAATAAAAGTTCTACAAATACATTCATGAATACTTATTGAAAACAATTTATATTAACATAATATACATAATATTTTACTTTGTACATAATTATTTACTTTAAATATGTATACTTCATGTTATTAATACTGAAAAAAAAATTGTTAGGCAATGTACTTATGCATTAAGAAGATATCCTTTAAATTATTGAAAACACTCTTCCCTACGTGTCTGGCAAACATATATATGGTTTAACGAAAGATAAAAAAAATGTCTCTTTTAACTCATACTTACCTTTATCCAGGAAACATTTATTTCATTAAAACTTCTCAGTATTCACACTAGAAACCACACAAAAACTAGCGCAAAACCTGGATATAGCGTGTATTGATTGCTCAATTCAAGAAGAGACCTACAATACCTCTCTTACCTCACTCCTCACCCGTCTTACCTCACTCCGAGAAAATGGCTGCTAGGATATTTTATGATAAATAATTGATGGATGATAATGAGTGCAATACTCAATGACTGAATTTCAGAAAAGGAACTGTTTTGTGCTGTAGTTGTCTCTCTACCGTGGCAGGTGACTACTGTAGTGATTGTTTGCATTTGATTTCCAATTTATGGATTAACAAGAAGGGTGATTAACTCAGGGCTGCGAAAAAATAAAATATCGGCGCTTTTGGCTCTGATGAGTGATTTAAATTCATTTAAGCTAATGATTAATAAAATTGATATCCATTTTTTCTCTAACACGTAATATTTTTTTGTAATTTAAGAGAAGACTGGTAATAAAACAATTGTTAGGCAATTAATGAAAGTTTCAAGAAACACACGGTGAATAAAACGATTTAAAACTAGATATTCGCATTATACTCCAGGAAAAATAAGTGCAAGTGTGTGTGTGTGTGTGTGTGTGTGTGTGTGTGCGTGTGCGTGCGTATATATATATATATATATATATATATATATATATATATATATATATATATACAAACAATGTCACAATGCCTGCTAACACCGTTTGCTCAAATTTTTGCCTCATCGGACGTTTTCTGTGCAATTCTACACTTTCTCTCTTTAAGGATCAACAGTACTCTGCCGTTATCACTTCAAAATATCTGCCCTGATAACGTTTTCCCATTACTCTCAGGTCGTGATGAAATTTCTCTCCATGGTCATAACTGAAATCCCCCAGATTATAAGGAAATAAATCAAGGTGGTTGTGGAGAAAATGAAGTTTGATGCTCATGTTACATCCTAACTTCTTCATGAGAATTTAATTTCGTAGATTTGAAATGTGGATGTTTTTTTTCCTTAAAAATTGACGAAGATGCCTTTCCAGGACAGTCTTTCTTCATCACTCATTAAAGTTTCAAAGTGTTCATCTTTCATCAGATTTCTAATTAGAAGTCCAACAAAGATGCTTTAAGCTTGATCTCTGGAAGAAAAGGAAAATTTGGACAAATATAATTAAAGCAATATCCATTCTTATTCAGAACCTTGACAAACTTTAATTATACCACACTTGATATTGAGTGGTGGAAAATAATATTTTTATGATTAACCAAACTTCTTTTTTCATTTTTATCTCCGGGATTCAAAGCATTTCTAATTTTCCAATCCCTTTAGATCCAATGCAATTCAAGAACCCTGCTATCCCATTCACGTAGAAAGCAGAGGAACATAGAAAATCGTAGGTGAAGTCCCAAAAATATTCCAATAATTTTCAAGTCTCCACCAATTTATTATATTCATCATAATTATCTTTTAAGTTCTTCCATATTTTTGTATGTTTTCTTTAAATGAACTAAATGAGTCACTGGCACTGAGACTTATTGATTTCTGTTATCAATCAGATCAGCTTTGAGGTTGCGTTTTGAAGAATCTATAAACTTCCATTGATCACTGGAGTCGCAGGCTTCCGCGGCCGGAGTCGTTGAATTCTTGGCTGTCCGGGATTAGCCGCGTCATGGTCGATGGAGCTGTCGTTTCGGCTATCTTTTCTTTTTTGTAATTCGTTGCGTCGTTCTTGATGCAATGCGTCTCTTAATCCTTGTTGGGCGTTGAGCGCTTTCTTCTGGAGTAATCCTCCGTTACTGAGTATACTATACTGAATGATACTATATTTGCCAAGTCTTGTCACGTCGCAGTTAGTCAGTGCCTTGTATCCTAACGGCTCGACGCCGTTAGATCCCATCGTTCCTGGCCGGTCATCCAACCAGGAACCCGCGAGTCTCGAATTCGCTTAACCTTCGTGACTTCGCGAAGCGTAGTAAACGAATTCGGCTAGCGCCGCCGGCCTTATTGTGGCCTTCTTGAAAGTTATACTGCTGCCGAGAGGCTAGCGTGGTGCGTTATAAGAGAAGGCCACAAAAAGATGGCCGAAGCATCAGCTCCATCGACAATGACGCGGCTAATCCCGGACAGCCAAGGATTCCATTGATCACTGACATATCTTATCCCAAATTTTCAAAGTACATCATGAATGCTATTGCAGTATTCAAATTGGCCCTATATTTTGTGAAATAATCAAGGAACTTTTCTTCTCTCCTTCGAGACCAGTAAAACGTTGTTCCTGGAGCAGGTATATTTTTCTTTTTCAACCAACCTGAGCTAAAACCTGCGCCGATTCCTTTGATAGGCCAAGATTTCGCTTCTAATCATTAAGTTTTTCTTCACTAAACGAGTGAGGTCTTCTCTCTTATTTGGGGAAATCAATAACGTCCATTTCACTATCAAAGCAGTCTGAATAATCTGAAGATTAAATGGTATGTCATGTGGTGGGTTTGGTTTAGGAATGTCAGGCCATTTGGTACGAGTCTAATGGATGACCTAAGTTATTGTAGTAATACATTGTCAACATTTAGTTGAAATTTAATCAATCGTAAATTTCGCATAAATTGTTGGCGATGTGAATAAACCAAATCCACATATTTAATCAGGCTACAACACCAACTCATTGTCACCCTTCTTTTAATCAAAAGCAGCTAATTGTTGTAGCATCCGCGTTTACGTATAACATAGCGCGTGCAAATTGGAAATACGAAAAACCGAAAATTTTGCATGAACTGTATATGGTAGAAAAAAACTAAAATTATACCTTATAAGATGAAAAACTTATTCATTATCAGCAATTTTCATCAAAGGCGGCAAATCGTCGCAGCCCTGTGTAATTGAAGTTTGATGGAATAGCTTACTTCCAAAGTTACTTATCTTCATATCAGTTTGCTTTGAGATTTATATATCATTATATTTTTTTAAGATGCTTCTTCATCGTACTCGCAAACATTGTTAAAAAAGAATGATTCTCCGCTGATAAAAGGTATCCGATAATCTTTGAGAAACTGGAAAGGGACAAAATGTGTTTTTTGTATTCCTTGGAACATAGTTGGATATACACATTTTAATTTTAATAATTTGCGCTTTATTAAAGTAACACAAGCACAGTTAATTTTTGAGAGGCTTCAACGCATTATTTAGAGTGTTTGGAAATTGAAAAAAAGTATTAGGTTTGCGGGATCAAAATATGCATTTGACAAGTGCAGTTTCTTTTGTGGAACGATTGGCTGCCTTGGAAGAATCTTTATGATCTCTGTGAGATCACGTGCAGGACTGTGCTTGAAATGCATTATTCGCACAGTCATTTTGCGTCGCTACGCGTAAGTGTTTGTGTGTGTGTGTGTGTGTGTTTGCTTTTCGATTCATGATGAATTTTTGTGGTAATTTTTTTGTGTGTATTCATCATTTCTGCTGTTACTGCATGTGAAACTTGGCCGATAAATCTTCTTCCTTAACATATAAGAATCTCTTCCGATTTTGAGCATATTTGTTTGTAATTTTTATCCTTGAGTTAGTGAAGATTAGGTATGTTGAATACTTTTTATTTTAGTGGTGCTAGAAAATTGTATCAGCGGAAAGTTTAATAAAAATATGTCATGTCTAGACTACAGAAATGCCGGAAACTGAACGCGGTGTGATAAAATATGCGCAATTTTTGACAATCCATATTAATTAATAAATATTCTTTTCAGTTCTTATCCTATTGAAGAAAAATTAGAATTTAAGATACCTAAAAAGCCCCCTCCACGTGTTCAAATTTTTATTCAGAACGTAAAACGAAAGAAGATAATTTAATCCAATTCTCAAGTATTATTTAGGAACAAAATTTATGTGGGTGGGATTCCAAGACAGTTGTTTTCATTCCTCAGTGTATTCTCTGTTGGTGAGAATAGATAGACGAAAACTTGTTTGAAATAATAACGAATAGCATAAACATTCTCTTCTATCCGAAGTTTAAAGATTTTCAGCACGTAATCGAAAGACCGAAGAAACATAAACCTTCTTGAACCATCATAAAAACAATTTGCAGTTAGCATAATTATGCATCACAGTACAGCTGAACAGTTTATGAAATAACTTGTGTTTTGATCCTCTTCTCGTTTTTTCTCTCCATGAGTTGGAATACGTACTTCACCCTCCTGAATTTTTTTTTGGGGGGGGGAATGTCATTTTGAAAATGAACTCTTCAAATATGAATGCATAAACGCTTTGGAAATGAACTCTTGAAATATTTTTTTTGCCATACACATGTTTTCTCTATCTCAGAAAATCCAAACTTTTTTTGTCATACATATGTTTGACCAGACCTGGGGGGGGGGGTAATTTCCTACGCAGTAGTAGCACACTTATAGAGTTTTCCTGCAGTTGTTCCTTATAAGTGGAACAAAACCTTCATCTTTCCTTAACATACTATTTAGAGAGGAGGTTGTGGATTAATTTGTCATTGACTTCCTCTTCCCAACGCCTGAAAATATTCTCAGATATCTATGTTTCTCACATTCTACTACAATTGTTTATTTTTTTCCTGTAGGTGAGAAAAGCTTGTAATATTTCGTACTAGATTGTTATTTTTGACCGGAAAAAATTGAATCATCAGTGTAAGACTTACTTTTTTACAAATCCAACTACGCCAAATTAGTGCATTACGTATTACTTTCCTCTTACTAGTGCGCTTTTTTTCAAGATTGCAGAGATGAATGACGAAGAGGCAGCATTGCACAATTTTGCTACCAAAATCATTAACTGCGTGTGCACATGTAATGAGAAATTCGAATTTGTATTTTTGTTTAAATCTTATTTTGTATGAGAAAATACTCACCGGATTTGACCAGATTTGTCCATAACCAAGGGAGGTGCACTCTTCAACCAATTCCGCAGTCACAGAATATCCCACTTTTATAGGATGTACAATTGTAGAGTATTTGAAATAATCGTTTATCTGAAAATTCAGAATATCAATAATTACTCTTGGTGTTTGTGGAATTTGGAATCTTCAGTCAACAGTTTTGGAGCTGAAGTACTCTAATCAACCGACTCAAATTCATATTAAATTACCCTAAAAATAATACATATTTTATTTTATTTACACATTTCGTTATTGGGCATTTATCTTTACAAAGCAATCCCTGTCTATTTCAGATATTAACACTTTTCAGTATCTAGAAAAAAATGTAAAAACTGGTTTGTTTATAAAATGGGCACTCTGAAGGGGTGTAATAGTATTATATTGTATAGTATTGTAATATCTAGTTATGTGATAGTATTATTGTTGTTGTATTGTATTTATATATTGTTTTGTACACTATAGTTGCATTTCTTGGACATATACTTCAAACGGAGTTGGATTTATATACTTCAAACGGAGTTAATGGTAAATGAAGGAACCTACGGCTATTTTTTATTTACTGAAGCGAAATCCATGACGAGTTCCAAGATTTCCTTGAGACATGCTGGCAATATTATTATGCCTAAGAATCCTAACCGCAATCCTAATAAATATTGTTAGTTTGCATTTAAAATTTCAACGTTACCCACCGTTCCGACAATCAGGCGGGAGGACGCAGAATGACAGAATGACTTTTATTACAGCAATTTCTACGTTCTATCTACTGCTTACGCAGTATACTATATGAAAATAGTATTATAATGCTGTGGGAAAACTAACGATTTCTCGACAGGAAAATTCGTATCGGCGGGCCCTAGAAGCGAAAAAGTGGATAAATCTTGTTCACACCGGCCAAGGTAGCTAAGAGATCAACGATGTCACTTCTGTGTCTCTGACCGGGAGGTATTAGGGTCGGATCCCGACGGTGGCAGGATTTTCGACTCTAAACATCTAGGTCGAATTCGGCCGCTGCGTGGAGAAGAATTCTAGCTGTTGGTTGTTCCAATCGGTTGTTTTCCGTAGTTTTTCTAATCAACACCAGGCAAAAGCCGGACCAATACCCTAACAAACGGGCCATGCACCGCGCACGATCTTACCTTCCTCTTCCTTCCTGTCCTCAGCCCTTACTTACATACACACACACACACACACTCTCTCACACACACACACACACACACACACACACACACACACACACACACACACACACACACTCACAGACACAAACACACACACACACACACACTCGCTCGCATGCACTACACGACCACACTTGTCGGGAGACCAGTCGGAAGCTTAGAGCTTGTCCTGGCTGGCACGATACTTTATATAAAGACTCTACATTTTGAAAAGTTTCTCAAAAATGAATCAATTTTTTGCCTGTATTTTTTCCTAATAGGACAAAAAACGCTTAAAGAATTAGCATTGGTCGCATTTTCGTTGCATTCCGAGAATTTTCGAAAATTGCAGAAGTTCCATTTTTTCAGCGTCTTCCTGCAATTACAATAATGAAGATGGGATTTGTTGCTTAATGAAATCTGTTCAAGCACAGTTCTTCGAATAAAGTCATGTTCTATTTCTCGAAAATATGACTATTTTTTCTTAAAACTATATGAAATTTTTTTGCGAGAGAAAATTTTAAACTTTTTTCTAAAAAATTGTTTGAAATGTTTTCTTTGTTCTTTCCTCGTATTTAGCAAAAAAATTGGTAAAGAAAATGGTTCTGGTTCAATTTTCGCCGAATTCCCTGTATTTTCGAAATTGGAAAAAATTCATTGGAAAAGTACAGTATTGATGACCAACTGTCAGTCGCTAAGCAGCCGCCGACCCAGAGACTACCCCCACGACGCTGCCGCCACTGAAGATGTCCACCGCAGACGTGGACAAAACGTTTGGCTCTTCGAAGCCAACTGGACCACGGCCTACCAGCCCGGAAACTTTCACTTATGCTACAAGATTGCGTGAAACTTGCATTAAGCTCCGCGTTATCACTGCCTCCTGGAATAACACATGTATATCCAAGGAAAATATAAATAACAGTTTAATGCAGAAAATGGTTTTAACTATATTTCAACTTCATGTCAACAAAACTTGGGAAAAAATTACCAAAACTACTTAAAAGAACAGTTAGGAAACACGCAATTATTAAAGTTATATGATGTTGAATTTTCTCAGTCTTGGGCCTCCATAGTGGTACAGGAAAACGTAGAAGGTGAAATGGCATTGGGATTCCTTAATTTTGTCAGTATACTGGAATGATGTGCATTAATTTGAATATATTGCTTTAGTGTTGTAGTGGAATGTCCCGTAATCTTTAGTATCTCTTGATCTTGAATACCGGCATCGACCATATGCGTTACAATTATGGATCGACTAGAATGGTTTGTTATTTTTTTATTTAGCATCTAGCCCGGCTTTCTGGGGAGATATTTTCAGCTATTTGGAATATTCATTCATTCCTATGGGTGAGTTTTCTATACCAGCTTCCACTTTTGTGGTAGAAGAGATTAAGTGTCAAGAAAAATCTATCGGTTTTAATTTTTGAGGTTCGTTTGCTCATAAGCTATTTATATAACCGTACAGTACATCCGCTAGGATTTGAGGAGATTGGTGTAAGCCATTTAGTTTCTGTTAATTTTTTATCACCGCTTTGCCATGTTTTTGAGAAAATGGGGTTATAAGCTATTCTTCGATGAAGTACCATCGTTTTTAATTTCTTCTTGAAAATAATGTGTTAAGCACTAAACACCTTCTCCTCTACGCCATGCTAATTCCGGCGATGCGATGTGAAAAAACAATTGTTTGTAAACCAGCAGGAGTCATTTCATTACAGGAATAAAAAATTGGGTTATATTATATTGTATTCAAAGCAACTGAACATACCCTTATCTTGTCTGATTTATTTAAGTTCTTTCCTTTTTTGCATTTGTTGTATCTCTGGCACTTTTGAACTGAAGGTCTTCTAAAGGATTAAACACGTTTGTATTCATTGAAATATTTTCCCTGAATAATTTTCGCGGTAACACTCCACATAGTTTTCACTATATATTCCTTATAATCAATCTTTCAAAATATTTGCAATTTCTTCATTTGAAGTTAATGTTTGAATTTAACTTTCTTTTTCACAAACTCTTCAAATTGTTTCCAAACAAACTATCTATTTCTTTTACTGCTTTTAGGCATTGCATCTCTAATCATAGATTCAGTTTTAGAGCTTCAAGTATTTCCAAAACGATTCATTTTTATGTTACTTATGATGCTCGTTAGCTATTATGGACCTAAAACAATTTGCTATCGTTATCTTAAAAAGGTAAAAAAGTTTTTACAGCGGAGTGCAAAGGTAAACAAGGTGATAATTACATGGCATAGAATCAGTGATTGATTTAATTTGAACAGATTCTTACTTGGCATTGTCTACTCACGAGACGGGCAGACATGAGTGTAATAGTCACTTTAATTAATTTTAGCATACAATGTTATCGTTTTCGCTTAATCTGACCCTGTTTTTAATTTAATTTTACAATACTCTTTTCTTGGGTTCGCTATATTATTACACGTTCTCAAGGTTTCTTTACGATATTTAATTGAAATAGGCCTGAAAATCCACCGCTCGTACGAGAATTCGGCTGGTAGAATTATTTAGATTTGGGAAATTTAATATTGGTGGCTAGATAAAAAAAATTTCGGATCCGTTTTTTTATTTAAAAATAATATATTATGGTCATTTTTATTTATTATTTAATTAATTAATTAATTTACCAATTATCTTAAAATTCTATGACAATCTTGGCCTTGCCCATGTAATATGAAAGTTCACTGTAACTCCTTAAATACATATCATTTTCATTTTTAAAGTTTCTTGGCCACTTGGCCACTGTCGTCCTTAATACTCAAACACTTCTGTTTTGGTCACGACTCCATTCATTCTCCTCTTCTTACCTACAATTAATATGCCATTCTCTTATCTCAAATAACATTTATTAGATGTTTATAACTCTGAAAACATAGTTTTTAACTTAAACTCCCTTTTGATTCACAAACTGTTCATATCTACCTTCAGTAAACTTTGTCGACTACCCATACATTTTCTTACTATCTACCGCGATCTCCTCACGCATGTGTTGTTATTATGACAATTAACTTCGTTCATTTCCCCGCTCACTTCTTTTCTCACTTATACGTTGTACTGTCATATTTTCATTGCATATTATTACTTCCCTTTGTTATATTCTTCGATGTTCAAACATTAAATATAATTAGTTATAAATATCTCTTGAATATGAAATATATTTGAAATAAAACAATCTATAGCGTCTAATTAATCAACTCCTCTCGTTTCCCCTAACTAGTTTAATTTATTGTTCTCTCTCTCTTTCCTGTAGTAAAATGTCAATGAAATGACAATGCTCATCTCAGTAATTTCATTGCGTAAAGTTTCAGAAATTGTAATAGACAATACTGTTCAAACAAACTACAGTATGAGACTTAAGGTGTTGCATGAACCTTTTATACTATAGCTCCGCCTCTGATCATGGCCATGGATAAATATAATTTGAAGATACAGTAAATACTTACGCGTACAAGTGCTATATTATTCGCCATGGTTGTGATGTTGAATTCTTCGTGGACGTAAAATCTAGCAACACTGTAGGTAATGGTCTCGTTGTAGACATTCAGATCAACATATCCAACGCCTACTCGAAAGTTTCTCGTTGATTTTCTGTGGAACAAATACATTACTATTGTAATTAGGAACACAAACACTAATGCAATTTGGGGATACTAATGCTGGCTTAATTTTTGACAGACATGTGATCATGAATGAATGTATAGGCAAGAAAATTTAACACGATTTTTTCCAGTCATTGGGGAGAAACTGTTCACAAACGATGAATGAAAATGGGATTTCTAAGAGTGTTTCATGGTATGCTTAGAATAACATGCGGGGATGTAAGATCTGAATTTAGTGTAAATACATTTTTTGTGGAATATTACTTTTTGGGATTTCTTAAAGCACTTCATACATTTTTTGTGCAATATTACTTATTTTTACTCATCCGTATTATCTGTTGCTCCATTAACATATTTAGCTATCAAAAGTACCGGAAATAGGGTAACCGAAGCGCCAGTGGTTCTGCTATGAAAGAAATTATAATCTTTCATCGCAAACATCAAATGGAGAGATGTCAAACATTTTGAGTGACCGGGTTAATGATAATTCTGTTTGAATTAATTAAACCTTTAATTGGTGTATCTTTTCATGTTGAGTTTTATTTTGGTTTCTTGTTGCTATTTTGTTATTTTAGAATGTATATAAGAATTATTCTGAATTTATTTTTTGGTGTATCGATCAATCAATCAATAAATAAATAAATAAATAAATAAATAAATAAAATAAATGTCTTTATTGGTGGGGAGACTCAGGTCATTTAGCCTTCTCTTCGACCTGACCACTTTCAAAATTTATATTACAATAGTACATAATAAAGGAAGTCATTCAATGAAAAATACGTACGCAATTTCGATGCAGGTTCTCACATAGATGACAGGAGTGAAAGCGAGGGAGGAAAAGTTTGATAGGAAATCGGGAAAGAATCGGGCTGAGGGGAACGGGAGAAAAAAATAAAGAAAAAAAAAGTGAAATGCTAATGTTACGCTAATTGTTTCAAAGAGGTTTTGAAGAAGCTAAAATTGCATGTGTATTTTTTAATTACCCCAAGAAAAACTAGAAAGGGAGGGAAACTCGTCAGCATACAAGCGAAAACGCATCAAGTCAAGAGTTCAAGCCCTGGGAGAAACTGAAAACATTGAGAGATAATGGTAAATGATTTTTGTATTTCATAATAAAAAATAATAATAATTAAATGTTAACAGTTAAAATATTCCACAAACTGGCAAATTGGAAAATTTTAAGAATTTAGGAAATTTTTACCGTTTAGAGTATTCCCAAGAACTGAAAACATGACCCAAATCTCTCTCCCTAAGCCAACGATTTATACTACATTTATTCCGGGACTGCAACAAGGGACCATCCCGCCATGCGCCGTAAGCGATTGAGGAAACCCAGGTAAACCTCAATCAGGATGGCGCTTAAGACCAAGCCATAATACAAGTAAACAATTTCAATGCACACAAAATACAAAGAAAAAACGAAAATATTTTGAATTTAATATTATGTCTAAATGTACGACGCAGTTTGTAAGAAATGTGCAAATTAGTGAAACACATCCAGACAGAATTAAAAGCATATCATTATAATATTTTGAATACATACACAGATGAGCAAATGCTCATTCATAATCACACAACAAAGGTACGCATACATGTGCAATAACAATGATGTATGAGATGAAAGTTTGTTCTTCATATGTTATTTAAAAATGACTGAGAGAGTGTGCGAATAGAAAACACTCTCAATCATAGTGTAACCACTAGGAGCCGGATTTTGATGACCTAAAATATCGCCAAAACTGATCAATAAATAGCTCAAAATGCTCTGAAGGCAAAGAAAAATGACGTAAAATATTTTATCAAATCCAGTTATGATGAACAACTCAAGCTGTTGGATAAGTTACTAATGTAATCAAGGCTTCTTCCTTTCATGGAAGTGAACTCAGATTGCAAAATTTTGGTTTAGTCTTTACCAAGAAATCTCTGTTTTTAGATATCCCGAAATCAGCCGAACGGACAAAGGCGCTAATAGACATCGCAGGAACATCGCAGGAACATCGCAGGAACCAAATATTACATACAACGGTCGGAAGAGGAATTGTTTTATAAACCTCTTTTGTGAAGCGGGAATACATAGGGCTGGTCAACATTCAGAACTTAGCTGATTTAAAAGCCTGCCAGGAGGGCTCATCGAGATGGTGAGCAGAGTTGAAGCACGAGTGTCATCCATTGCTCTATAAAAACCAGGGCCCGGCAATGAGAGATTTTCTGCCGAAAATTCGCCGCTTTCCGGCGCACGATTACATACATTTTTCCTACGAAGTACCTTTATAAGGGGGAGGAAGTAAAAATAAAATCTGTTAAATATGGTCCTTTATGGCGCTATGGCATGATGGTGTACTTAAGGTTTGTCGATTGTTTCAGGTATAAATTTCGGCAAAGAATATTTTTTAAAAGATGTAATAGTCTAGATGGAGATCTACTCAAGAAAAAGTGAAGTTTTTACTGATGTTAAACACGTTTTCCAAAATTTTGTTACTGCGCACATCGCCCCAGTATTAATAGCAGATGTGTAACTTTTGTTTATAATACTTGACACTTTTGAAAATGAAGAATGGTTTTGTTTTCTTAACAGAAATGTTCAAACAAAATTTAAAAAAGGCGATGTTTTGTGAAAGAATGGATGTTATTTCATATCTAAATTGTAAAATTAGTGACCGAAGAGGAAAATAAAATGTCATTTTCGTTGATAAATCAATACTTCTGGATTGCGGGATATTAAACCTATGCCGTTTTAAACCTACTTAGATCTTGTGAGTGGAATATCTAAGCTAAAAACCAATTCATGCAAATAACGTGGCCATAAAAGAATAGAAACTATTAGACCACAAATAAAAAAACTATCCGTTTGTCAGAAATATGGGTGTTTGTGACTCACAGTGAAAAGTTTGCCATTTTTAGCAACCGAGTCATAATATGCCCAGTCTCCTTGATGTAATTAATTTTTTTTTCTGATTTTAATTTTTTACCATGTTCGCTTTAACTATCTCTAGTATCCACGTAATACAGACAGAATATTAGTACGTGAGATATGACTTGGCAAACAAATCCTCGCGATATTTTTTTCGCGAGGAGCTCATAGAATCCTGGTCTGTGCTAAGCATCTTAAAGATGGCTATTTGTAAACTACTTCCAACTAGGAATGCTTGTTTGTGATAAAGCTTTGAACACATAAGGCATTGCATCGATCGAAATTCAGAGCAAGATACATGCGTTTAACATCCTAAGTCGTATTTTCTGATCGGCGCATGTTATCTGCAAGGGTTTCTTTTGGATTTGCTTCAGTATCCACCCGTAGCCCATCCACTCCATCCTCTCCCAGGCAGCAGCCTTCTATGATTCAATAAAGAAACAAACATTGATCGCACATCGACAAGTGGCTTCATCTTTTGAAAGAAAATGTTGAAACCTCTAGCTGTACTTGTTGCATTAATTATTTTCATTCAGTAATTAGCCTCAAGGAAATTTCCTTTTCGAACCCTTTTTGTAAACGACTATAAACGACACTTACAGGTCGGATGGAAGCATTTTTTTGGTATCTGAAAGGAAAGACTTGTTTACTTACACAGTTCCGGTTTTTGTTGTGACGGCGGTGGCAGAAGTGATTACAAATCTTTCGTTTAGGATACTTCCTATTCCTGCATGTCTCATGTTTTCCAGAACTGCTGCCTGCAAAGAATAAAACCAAAATATATCTGTATTGAGTTGGAATTGTCGAAGATCTCGCCCCACCCCAAACCAATTGCAAGCGCTTACTTGTCAAGAAGCAGTATGTTCGACATTTTTATACATCAACCTGGGAAGAAAGTTATGATGTGAAATAATTAAAGTAATTACTAAGACAAATGATAAATTATTTCACTTCGTGCCGAGCGAGATTCTCGCGCGGTAGAAGTGGTATTTCTTAGTTCAACGAAATATTGATTTTATGCATTTTATGCATAAATTGATGCACAGACTGAAAACGTGCATCTACGGATTTTGGTAACACCACTAGTTTCCTGCCAATAAAACTTTTTTCTAAAAGAGGGAGGCAAGTTCCATTCATTGAGAGACAGTAGATAAAGATTTGGAGATCAGGCTCGAAAAGGTTAATTGCTTCCTCAACAACAAACCTTGACGAAAATTTTTCTATGGATTGACATCAAAAGGTCCCGACCGTTGACCGTTGACATCAAAAGGTCGGGAAGAAAAAAGGCGGAGTATGGCATCCGTGTTCGGGGTTCCTTAACCAAACCATCCGTGCTCGTTGTGTATACTTCGCGAATGTTCATTCCCGCCTGAGATATGGCATAATATTCTGGGGAAATACATCTTATAGCTCCCAGACTTTTAGATTACAAAAACGAATTGTACGAATAATAACCAAATCCCATCCACGTGATTCATGTAAGCCTCTCTTCATTAATCTAGGAATTCTACCATTACCGTGTCTTTTTATTTACGAATCAGTGGTTTTTGTAAAAAATGACTTGCTCAAAGGCGGGAATATATTTTCAGAAAATGCCGAAGTCTATTACTATAACACTCGACGTAGAAATCATATTCATCAGGTGACAGTATCAACAGCTCATTACAAAAAATTCACATACAATACATGTACATTATTTTACAACACTTTGCCAGATGACATTAAACAATTAAATTCAATAGAAAAGTTTAAATCCCAAGTGAAATCGTTTCTGCATAACTGTTTCTATACAATTAGAGACTATACTGAGCATCACAAGAAAAGGAACATTAATTTTAACAATGATACATAATGCATTATTTACCATTCGGACTGTATAGATGAGTATAAACAACCTGTAACAACTATTGTACTACAGCTTCCGGGTCAATGACCCCCATCTCGATCAGGTTTTTCGTCCAGTTTCCCTGATCCATTGAGCAAAGATTTTACTACATGGGAGTTTCTTTGTTTTCTTTCTCCCTTTCAAAATTCATTTTTGTCTTCTAAATTCAGTGGGAAATACAATTATTCAAATTATCGTTTCCATGTTGTCGCGGCAGGAAGTAATAAGAGCCAAAATTTATTGCTTATTTATCTTTGAAAATAGATTTTATTACATGGGAGTTTCTTTGTTTTCTTTCTCCCTTTCAAAATTCAAAATGTATTGCTTATTTATCCTTGAAAATAGATTTTATTTCATGGGAGTTTTTTGTTTTTTTTCTCCCTTTCAAAAATTCAAAATTTAAGTAGTATATGACTTAGTGTAGGGATCACAGAATTTTGAAAATGTGCACACAATTCACTTTTCCCCATAGCACGTCATACGCAGTTTTAACTGTTTTTCTGTTTTTTTGACGTAAAATAAATAAATAAAACAAAACGAGAGGTGCTGCAACAGCACATACATTCTTGCATTATTAGAAATAGTTAGGTAATATTGAAATATTATAGTTTCTGTCATACTAAAAACCTGTTATAACTTAAATTCGAATTAACCAATTCAAACGAAGCGTCTATGGACTATAGCTACGTTTATTTTGATAGCCAGGAACACATTATGATAGTAATTTCTAACATCTACCTAACAAACCCGAATACATTTAACTGTTACAGTATTTGCAACATATATTACGAAAAGAAGAATATTTTCTCACTAGCCTGACCGAGAGAGGTGGCTCGATACATCATCTGATGTCACTGCAATGCCTCTGACCGGGAGGTCCTATGTTCGAGTCCCGGCGGTGGCAGAATTTTCTATGCTAGCTTGTCAGCTAGGTCGAATCCAGTCGCTGTAGCATTCTAGAAGCTGGAGTAGCATTCTAGAGGACGGCTGCTCTGATTGGTAGTTTTCCGTGGTTTCTCCGATCAACACCAGGCGAATGCCGGAGAAGAATACCACATATATGCTTGAGGATTGCGTAGTCCTTGACTCTCGCATCACACAACTTCAAACACTGTCGCGTGGGTAGTTGAAACGTAGTGGAGTATCCTGCGGATGTCAAAATTCCATTGCAATAGCCGACCATAAGATGAAAATTTCCTATAGCACAATAGCTTGTAGCTATTAGGTACTTCTGCGAGGGCGTTAAAGGCTTCTTGCTGTTTTAAGGGTATTTCAGACGCGGTTCTATTTCTTTTAAAATCTTCAGGGCCACCGCCTTCGACATTCTGCCTCTGGTTACGAACTGAGCATCGCACAGAAATCATAAAAATATGTTTTGGAGAAATTGCTTGTTCTGGACTCGTGTGTTTTGAAAACTAGTATTCAAAAGTTAAGCGTCAATATTATCTCCCATGTTAAGGTGGTTAGACGAGATATTCCCTAATAGATAGAGAGTCCATATTACAGTCAGAAATATTTATTTACGATATAAAGGGTATTGCGAGACCTATATAAAAAAATAAGCTCTTAAGATGAATTTTATTGAATTATACGAATGAATTTTGTTTCATAGATGGAAAATGAAAATATTTCAGTACCACATACAGACCTACCGTTGACTAGTTTCTTAACTAGTACCAACAGATCGCCTGGCTAAGGAATGAAATATTGAGGCATAAGATTGAATATAAAAAAGCGCTATTACACATTTATCGAGAGCAGAATTATGAAAGGAACACTATAAACATATATCTAGATTTTATTTACAGCGATCGCTAATACTGGCCAGAATTTCCTCATCTGAATAGGGCTAAAAGTCTTTGGCAAATTGGGAAACGCCTCGAGATTGCCATACCTGCTCAGTAGTCACTGCTTCTTCTAAATTTCGTTGTTTTGATCACTTTGCATACTGTTCATGTCTGGTTGACAAGTGGAAAATATCACTATGAGCGAATTGAAGAAATATTCGTTTCCATAGCGAAATTTGAGAGAAGACGATATAATTCCTCTCAATGTCACACAGAACAGTGAAATAATAGAAAGTTTTCAAATATATTTCAATGCTTGTTTCTCTCTAATTTTTATTTCTTTAATTATCTGAGCCAATGGTAAGATAAACCGTAGATTATTCGATTGCTTAACAAGATCAGAAGTTTGGTTCTCTCCAACTTTCTAAAAAAATTAATATTGCAAGTTAACAGTTACTATTTCCCTATTTCCAGCTGGGAGATTAATTTACAGAAGCTATTTGCTGGTTGCAATGTTTCCAGCATAATTTTATATCATGTTATGATATTGATTTAGATGAAGATTATTGTGAAAAGTACACACCAAACTAGCAACGATAAAATGAAATTACATCACATATGTCTGAGAGCTGAATTATTTATACCCCCAATAATAAAATTATAACATTGTTAGAGATAAAATCTTCAAACGAGATTTTCAAGTGGCAAGCTCTTTAGTAATCGTTTGCTTAGATGTTGCACTCAAAATGCAATGTTTTGGAAATAAGACATGAGATCCATTCAAATAGATTACTATTGTTAAGGGAATGCAAACAATTAAAATACAGTGATGCAGAGTAAAGGGGTTTCTATTATAAATACTAATGCTACCAAAGGCTGAATTGATCATTCCTCTTACAATTTCATTTGCCTATGGCTGGATGTAGATACAGTGGGTTTCCAAGTACAAAATTGATGTGGAAAAAAACCTTCAGAAAAAATCTTTAATTAACTAAATATACTTATGATATAATAAATCCTTGTACAAATATAGATGTAAATAAACTAATTGCTCACAAAGTGGAAATTACGTTTTTAATTTCTCATTTCCAAACACATGTTCCATTCAATTTATTTTTAAATTCAAACATTGTAGTTCAGGAAACAATTTGACTAATGATTACATTAAGATAAAAACATTTTATGAAGTTTTTAATAATATTTATTTAAAAAAAATACGTGTAAGGAACTCCCAAAATTTAATTTGGTAGTAGGGAAACCCAGCCCTGCATATATCTATACCTTGAATGGTTGATAATAACACAAGCATAAAAAATATTTTATAACTTCTACACATTTGATACCACTGTTCATTGAAGTTGATAACATACGCTAAAGGTTGCTGCTTTGAATCCCATGTATGGTATCTTTGCAACTGTGGTGTAAAAGGCAATGACTTCTACTGTGTATCTTGCATTATAAAAGTGTATATGTATAATTTTCGAATAATCAAATAAATAGGTAATTATTGTTTAGGAGCAAAAGTCAAAAAGTTTACAAACAACACAATAATAAATAATAATCTGTACTAAAGATATAAAAAATATACTCTCAAGATCACCCATTTGCTCATAGTGATATCAAAGTGATTCATTTGGAATAATAATTGAATTGAGCTTTTCATTCAGATTGCACAAATCATTATATCCATCTCATTTTAGCTTTGCTGAGTATCTGATTCATACCGAAGGAATTTTTTTTGTGAGGATCTTTTAATCGCGCCCATAAGACTCAAAGGAATGTAAGATCTCTTGCCGAAGACCTGTCACTCAATTTGAATGAAGCGCGCTACGCGCACGGTGTTGCCGAGTTGCGCGTTTCCGTCCCGGCCCACTAGGAAAGCGCGCGAACGTCTCTCTTTGGACTGATTGTGGCTTATGATTTTGCAAACTTCTCCCATTTGAAACGGTGAATGTCCTTCAAATTGCGCACATTGATTCTTCGAAATGCGAGCTACCTAAGGAACAGTTAATTTCTCACAATTTTAAAATTTCAGGTCGGATTGTCACGTCGCCATAAGAGCCCATGTTAAAACGACAAACTTTACGGTCTCATTACGCCGAAGCTAGACGGTGAAAATCATTCAAACTCTACCAGAACATAGAAGAACCCCTCATCTTTTGATTAATACAATAAAAAATACATGTTAGACATAACACGTATCTCGCTCTAACCACCTTAACATTTCGTCACTCGCGTGGCCATTCTTAGCACCGTAGACCTACTCGCGCGCTGGACTCCATCCAGCGCACCCATTATGTAGTTTTCTTACTTTATTAACATCGTTAATTATACCTTTCTGATTTATCTGCATCAAAATTTTAATTTAATACACTATGAAAAGAAACAATTGTAAACAATGTTGAAGCTTTATTAATATCGTACGGGTTTTCGTGAGCCCTCATTTGCTGGATGCGAGTTATTTGACTTATATCATTGTTATTTTGAGACGGCTCAAGTACGGGAGCGAACATTTTTGATTATCACATTATGTCAACAATGTTTGCTGGTATCACTTATTGATAATTCAACTAATGTTGGTAAAGAAGTGAGGGTAAGTTTTCCAGGGAAAGGAAAGGAAACGTGAGCGTATATCACACATGGGTCACTTTAGCAGCAAAAGCACAAAGTAACAAGTCACGAAGTACAGTGTACGTGCTTGATGCTCTCTAACCTGCCGACAAAAGTTTAACGAATCGTCGATGGCAGGGTATACTGGTCGTTCAAAATTTAAGGAATATTTTCATAGTCGTCAAGCGAAATGACATTGGTGAAACGTAAATATAACATTAAACGCAAGTTTTGTGAGCACATGAAAAATCAATTGAGATTTCCTCTGGTTCATTGTTGTCACATGTCACATGTTGATGCTTACAATTAACAAATGGAGAAACTGATTAAACGGTTGAAGTCGTAGGCTTCCGCGGCCGGAGTCATGTTAAAGATGGTCGAAATGTCGGCAACACAGCCTTCGACGCGGCGTCACCCGGACAGCCAAGATCATTCACTTGCCTAAAACGGTTATTTTCTTCATATTCATTGCATTCATTAGAGATACCAGCTAGAGCCAACGTCTGTGGATTCATTAATTCGTTTCAAGACTTGACGGAAAGTGCGAAAATATTTAAACAATTTAATATTTTAAAATCAAACTTTATTAAAAACAAAGATAAAATAAGATGATTAAATGTTGACAGAAAAATCGTTGACATAATCTTTAAAATTTCAAAAATTATGGTATCTGGGATGTTCCTTTCTTCATTATCTTCAGCAAATATGAAGATTTATTAATTCTGAAAACTCAAAAGTAACATTAAAACTGAAAATCTTACAGTGTTATTAAACGTACTGTAACGAATATTGCATCTGCCGGCGGCCCTCTAACTAGACGGTCCCAGAATGTTCGCGGCGCTTATCGCCAAGTCCAGAAAATTCTCAACGGCGCCCGCCGAATATAAATACACGGCAGTCAGCGACCGCGAGTCAGTATTAAGTCTGAAGTGGAAGTGGCCGTGAAGTGTGTGCATCGCGGTGAATAGCAGTGCAGTGATTGTGCTCAGTGACGTGAATCATGGCCTGCGCCGTGAACTGTGGTCAGTGCAGTGGACTGTGGCCAGTGCATCGAACAGTGGTCAGTGGTTACGACTGTGCGACAGTGTAAGAGAAGTGAACAGTGAAAATAAATAATCAAGAGAAGTGGAGTGTAAATAAATAATAAGTGAATACTATGTGTACATAAATCAAGTATTTTTCAGTGATTGTGTAAGAAACAAAATAAACGTTTTTGTTAAAATAATACCCGAGTTTTATTTCACCGCCTAGAATTGTAACAGTACTTATAAAGTATGTCATGTAATGTACAGTTATCTTCTAAATTTGTGACTACTGATTAGTAGGCCGAGTATCGACAGCAGAATATCCATTTTGACAATATTATTCACAGTGGTTCTGAAACCGAACTAGAAATACGGTACTTAAACCCTCATTGACATCAGCTCCGAGATCAACCTTTTGATTGAAAAATATTTCTTAAGCTTTTCAGGCCTTTAATAGTAACATAAGCTTCTAAAAAAAATCCAAGTTTTCTTTAAAAACCATTTTTGTACAAAATTCTACACTCTAGTATTCGGTTGCGAAAGTAAAGTACGTGAGTAACGTAGTACGGTTAAGTGATAAACAAAACAAGTTGTGTTGTAATGTACGAAATAGAACATGGGAAATTAATATTCTCAGACCTGGAAAACCAGAGAAAAGCCTTGAATTCCCATATCGCTGATCACCCTATCTAATTAATTTATTACCTGCCTTCAATGTATTTCTTTTCATAAGAATATTAAGTACATTATACAGTCATCATGACCGACAGCAAAAGGATGAATTCGAAGAATTTCGAAACTGCTGTGTTGCTATTTTGCGAACCGACAACACAGTGGGACCAGTTTCACTTCTTTACGTTTTTTGTAAATACGTGAAAAATATAAGAAGAAATTTCTTCAACTTTGAGAAAATTATTGTTTAAATTTTAAAAATTGCTTGTTTTTGCAAAATTACGCAACAAGTATTCATATTTAGGAAAAATTGAACATGACTTATTTAAATGTTTGTAATTCTCGAAAAATCAGGGATTTCAACGAAAATCAGATCACGCACTATTCTCTTAAGTGTCCTTAACGCTATGCGAGGTCAAAATTTAATCAAAAAACTTTCTACTTTTTGAAAATTTTGAAAATGTCCATTGATCTGCATGTAAAGTACCCCTCCCAAAAAAAATTAAAATTGTGTCTGTTTTATATTCAAGGTCCCGCGACACATGGGAGAATATCAATTTTGGTGAAAACCCTGCTTACGATTTTAGCCGCTAACGTTCACAGACAGACGGACCGGCCTTTGCCGTCAATCGATTTTTAGGTATCGAGCAGTGGCGGTTCGAGCACGGTTGCACAACTCTCAGGAAATGAAAATGATCTCATAATATTTTAGGAATATACATTTTCCTCTTAATGACATTCAATATTCAAGATATTGCAGCAATATCGATGTATATGCAATAATTCTGAACCAAAGAGCGCCCAACTGGCGCTCTCTTCGGTACCGTTATATCTTCGGTACGGTTATGTCTTCGTCTGACTCATTGCATCGCAGTTTTATGAATTTCGCTTGTTATTGAAAGTACACAAACAAGTTCAGTCAATTATTGATGATATGAAATGCATTGTTTATAATAGTTTGAGTATATTTTTGATATTAGGTGTGTTGATTCAAAATGTACATTTGATAAGTTCTTTTTGTAAAGGTGGCTGTTCTGGATGGAAGTCCCTTGGGTATCTCGCAGAAGCCAGTGTGGCTGCAGCTGGCTGGCGGTTTGCAAACGTTCTTGTGAATACGAATGTGTGTCGAAGATCTTTAATTATTGACAAATATACCTGAGTAATGAAGTTTACGAAATAAAATATTTTTTGTGTGAAAATTGTCGAAGCAATAGTGCTTGTTGCAGTAGTATTTCAATATAGACTTTTATTTAACTTAATTTTAACTAATTGAAATTGCTTACATTTTTATTATACATTCGTATTTTGAATTTCGGAAATTACATTTACGTCATTCGATGGAGGTGCAACCTTTAGTCTGTTGGGGTACCTGCCGCCACTGGTATCAAGGACCCACAAAACATAGATTCTGACTACACAATGTGTTAGAGGAAGTAATTTACTAAATAGGGACAATATTTATGCACTTTTTTGCTCCCATGGTCAGGTAATGAGTGTTTTTCTGTTGAAAATTCACCGTTTTTTTATGCATTACAATATTTTCTCTATACTGCGTAAGCAGTAGCGAAAAAGTAAAAATCAACAGGTAGCCGGACGAACAGACGGATAAGGAGAGAGATGGGTAGACAGATGGACGGAAAGACGGACTGGTAGATGGACGGACACACGGACGGGCAAAAAAGTGCCTTTTTGTTATCCGGGGACCCCAAAATGTGTATTTCAGTTGAAATCTTCAAATCGATTTTCCGTAGTATTTCATAACTTTCTCTTTACTACGTACATCACTCCGTATACACGTGCGTGTACGAGGAAGTAAAAAATCTATCATATGCGATTGAAGCAATAATAAGGTACAACTTGAATTAATGATTTGATTGACATATCATTTCGTACAGAATTTTGTACTTCAAGAACGCCTAGTTAAAGAAACGAGGAAGGGTATCCCGTGTATTGCCTGTTGGTGTGGATCCCGATTTGGGGCCCTTGACTTCAGGAATCCCTGGACACGCGTACCGGTTGCACTAGACTAGCTATGCCCCTGCTTACAAAATAATACAAGAAAGAGGATGAAATACCTGATAGATGAAAGTCCCTTGCCGTGCTTCTCCTCCACTCAGGATTCGACCGGAAGCTTCATCAACAACGTCATTAATCTCATAGTCTTCCAAAGATACTGCATGAGATTTAGGACATCCTGTAAATCAGATTTTTTTAAGTGTAAGCCGAAAAACGAAAAAGAACACAAGGACCAATCCAATGTCAACATTACCAAGATTTCGGGCACACAAAAAATAATTTTAACAACACCATAAGCTGTGCCTATTCTCCCCGAAACCATTATCCTGAATCTTGTCCAAATATAAACCAAAATCCCATATGCAGAAACTGCAAAGGTGGACAGTAGATACTCGAACTCATAATACCACAAGGATTACTCTGAAAAAAGAAAAAGTCGCCCTCTTCCTAATCCTATCTCGTCAGTTCCGATCCCGTGTCACTAATCCAACTACATCAGCTTCAATCCTCCCACCATCCATGCACTCAAAATCTTATTTTTTCTCTTTACCTCACCTCAACCTATTAGAAACATTACCCATAACAACAACTCCAATGGATTCAACAATCAAGAAAATTTCAAATCAAAACACGAATGCCAAAATTCACTCCTAGAAACAATATTTTCATAAACTTATTCCCTTTCTTCTTCATGAATGCCTATAGATTATTAACACAAACAGTTCGACTTTAAGTTTTAGACATTCAGATGTACTTTCTTATAGTATTTTGTTATTAAATTGTAGTTGTTGATGAGTGTAGTTTCGGCTACACCTTATAGCGATCTTCATACCGGTTTGCAATTATACATTTAATAAATTATATTTGTATAATTTTTCAATAAATTTTAATATAAATATATGTTGACAGAAGCTTACGTTTTTTTAAATTGGAATAAAAAACTTACTAAATATTTACGTTATATACAATATTAAAAAGTTATTAACAGAGTGAGCGTGCGTACTTCTGATGCTCCTTCATTTCTGTTAACCGTCTAATTTGAACATTGAAGTCAAACAAGTAATGAAATATTTCAATGGCCAAGGAAGGGGAAGGGAATCTAATGAGGAAGAAAGAATTAATTTTGATTTTGATTATTAAAATGGAAAAGCAAGTTGACGTAAATTCCAAAGAAGATGTTGGATTCTATCATAGTATCTAAAGCTACATTCAGTTTTATATGTTAGTTCAGTTTTTTATGTAACAATAATGTTAAGTTCATAAACTCCTTGATTCCTACGACATTAAGCTCTATTCAGAATAGTCTCCAATTATATTGGAACTAGTTTTGGCAACTCAGCTCTATAGAGATTTAATCCTAGCTGTCTGAAACAGCATCTCCAACAAATACATACAATTCCTCTGTTCCCATAAAATCGAAATGCTTTGCGTAACCGAAATCAATTTGGAAGAAAGTGACAAGATATTCATCCCAGGATACACAATTCATATCTAACCAGACAACCAAAAACGGTTGCGTGCGCCGCGCGCGCGCGCGCACACACACACACACACACACACACACACACACACACACATTTTGTGATCCAAATTTAGGTTGTTTTTTTAAAAATTATTTATTTAAGGTCGCCTTATAAACAGCTAGGTCATTGGCGACCACAGTTACAAAACTACAGTATTTACAAATTCGCATTGTAGTTACACATTTTCATGAGATACACATATGCAAATCCTAAATCTAGATGTTATACATAGGGCAGACAATTTATAGTCACTAGCTAAATACTATTTAGCATATTAAATTTGGTGAGGAGTTTTATAATTTTCTTTTGACCGGGATTAGAATTGAATATACAGTAGAGATTATCATTGTCGATGGTGTACTAACGGTTAGGGCTGTTAGTACACCATAGGGCATTGGGCTGTTATACTCAAATTTAGGTTTACTACAACGAAATTAAGTTAAAAGAAAAATTAAGTCCTTTATTGTGAATGGGTTCGTGGGATTGCACAAACAATAGAAAACACATGTAACATCAACACTTTATTACAGATAGTTTTCTACAGTGATTTTCCTATTTATGAACTCCTATTTTGATACTAAACAATGACACTAATCCTAATTTACAATATCTTAAAATGTAATAGAAACATGACCCTCGATATACTGAAGTTTACATAAATATACATAACACGTAACATTATTCTTTCATTCATAACATCCCCAATTATGCAGATTTACATTTGCTTTAAGCATGAAACTCACCTAAATCACGATTCCCCATTCTTTTCAAAGTTATTCAAGCTATGGGTATGCCTCCCTAAACGCCCTATACTGCCTCAAAATACAAATAGTTGTTCAGATACTTGTATCCCAGCTTGTCGCTGCCCAGTGCAGTGATTCCTTCGTCTGCGTCCGGTGTCGCTCGGTCAGTGACAAACGGAGGGAGCGAGCTTTCCCCACACTACCTGCAGGCAACACTGCCTCTTGCTCCAACATTCGCTACTTCGTCCAAATATCTTGGCCGGTTCTTGGTGTTACCATGTCCTTGTCCTAATATCACCATATTACCGCACAATGTTCAATAAATTACTACCTCGGCTATCAACCAACTTCCATCATGTAATGCAGATTGGTGTGTGGATGTTCTAGCAATCACAGCATGTGCACCTGCGCTTCATAAATTGTTCCGATTTGTCATCAGTCAGTACCAGTTTCTGATTAGGCTACTCGTACGTCACACAATACACCAATTCCTTCCGTGTATATACTCACAATTCTAGCCACGTGGCGGCCATTCGTCATCGGAATCAAGTTTCACACATGTCCAATTATTCTTATTGCTGACAGATTTCACTATCAAGTTCTCTTCACTATGTCATTCTTCGCACTTAGAAATCCCTATCACTCTAGTGTTATCTGCATTTTCGTAACCGGTAACAGGATTCGACGTCTTGTCACGTCCCAACGTGACAGCGCCGTTCCGTTTGCCCTCCGGGCTCCCACTGCCACTAATCGTTCCCACGTTTTCTCTCTGCCTCAACTGACTCGTTCCGAACGAGTCAGTGAGCTGCGACGATGGCGACCGCTCAATTGAAAATAGAAACATGCACTCAGAAATGTAATACGTTTCAATGTATATTAAAGAATATAAAAAACAACAAATTTTCTTTGTCACTACCTAGCACTTGCAGATGGCATTTACATATGTTACAAATCTTAATTCATATGTTCTATCTTTAATAAAATAAACTTATTTAATTTATATACTTGCATACATACGCGTACAAACATATATACACGACTACAAACATACACATTCTCTCTCATACACACCAGCCTACAGCTTTTCACTCATTCAAGAGTATTTCAAAACCTCTACAACTCCACGATACAATGCTTATAATAATTACTACATTTTCAACACGTGAAATCCTCGTTAACATAAATAAATAAATATCAAAGTATGTCAGATGATGCGTTCAGAGAACAGCCTAGAAAAAAAGACGTTTTAGATCAGCAAAATAAACAAATAAATGAAAACCCTTTCACTTCACTTCACTTCACTTCACATCACTACACCGCACCACATACCCCTTAACCTAAATATTAACTGTTCAATACTTTTTAACTGTAGACTACGTAATAATCGCACCTTTCCCTTTACTTCTCTTTACTTCATTTCACGTCTCATTTTCACTTAACTAATTTCCTACATTGTTTGCCTAAAACCTCGCGCTGTGCAAGGAAAGGGCTCAAAACTGCCGCACGCAATTCGTTCCAATCTACTATTAATCTGTTTACAAAGGAGAATTTGCATACGTCTGTTCTTTGTATTCTTATTCAAATTTTATATTTATGATCAATCTATTTAAATTTGATTTATTTAGCCTTCCCCGAATTTCCCACCACTCAGAGCAACCAGTGTAAAGTTTATACAGTGCGCAATACCGTGCACTTTTTCCTCGGTGTTCTAATGATTCCCAATGCGCAGAGGCTTCGAAATGTGTATTTCGCCCCTCTGTTTTGTATCCTTTCTAAGCTCTTTTTAAGTCCTATTCTGTACGGATCCCAACAACTAGCTCTGAATTCCATTACCGGTCTAACTAGTGTAGTATACGCGATTTCTTTTGCTTTCGCATTGCATTTTTTAAGATTTCTAAAACCCTTATTTAAACTAAATAAAAATGCAATTCTACTAGGTATCCAAACGCTAAAAATACAAGTTGCGATTGCTCCTCAAACAACCGTAATGGTAGAACATTCGAGCAAATATTTACAAGAAAATCACTAAAAGTCTTCCAACCACGAAATATTACCCATATGCTCAATTAAGAAACCCTGATATACTAGACATAGTTATAACAAACTCAAATGTGACTTTTTACGCATTCACCGTTTTTTAACTCCAGTCAGATCACTTGTCGGTTTTAATTACAGTACATCAAGTACCTACCCTGCACTCAACATCTCCAAAACCAAATCCACTAAAATTAACAAGAATTAATTCAACCCCATTATACAAACAATATAACAAAGTTAAAAATACTAACATACACTCTAGATACATCAGGCAATAACACATTTAAATCCTTATTATAAATTGCACTAAAAAACTCAGTAATAATAACAAAACACTAAAACAAGAATTATAGTGAAAAACTATGAAGTAATATAATAAAATTAATAAACATTGAAAAGAAAATAAAGAGTTCAAGACCCTTAAGAATACCGAGACTGAAAGCTGAATTAAATTTAATAACTAATATAACTAGAAAAGTACTAAAAGTCTACAAAGACCATCAGTATGACCACTTTAGTCAATCCTTCAGCGCTAACAAAAAATCCTTAAGACTTTCTACGCCAAAAATAAATAGATAAAAAGCCATCATTCCGCCCCTAGACACAAAATCAGGGTATGTATTTAATCCAGAACAGAAAACAGAAGAACTAGCCAAATTTTTCGCTCCTTCTTTCTCAACAAATTCAACAAAACCGCAGGTATAAAAGGACATATTGGCGCCACCAACGAATTCTATCGAACCATTCGGATGTACACAACACATCGCCACACACCACCAATCACTTACCATGTCAGAACACATCTACACCGCCTTTCAAAGAAAAAATACTCCTGCCATTTTTACTTTCTCGTATACGTACGTAAATACGGAGTAATATACGGTGTATACAGAAAGCTATGTAATGCTGCGCGAAAAAAGGCGGATTTTCGACAGAAAAAAATTCATTGCCTAAAAACAAGGAAGTGGATAAATCCAGTTGCTAAAATAAGAAAACAAATCCTCTCAACACGTGGTGTAGCCAGAATCCCTGTTTATGGGTCCTTGATGCTAGAAAGAAAAATGTCTCTCTGTCCTTTTGTCTGTTCGTCCGTCTATTCGTCCGTCCGTCCGGCCGTCCGTCTGTGAACACTAATAGCGCCTAAACCACACGTACAATCTTTCCCAAATTGAAGAAACACCTATCCATCTGACTAGCTGAAGCTTTAAAGTTTTGAAAAACATTCTTTAAAATTTGGGGGTACTTTACATGAAGTTCTCCGGACATTTTCAAAATTTCCTCAAAAAGGCTCAAATTTTCTTTAAATTTCTTGTAAATGACACTTATAAAGGTGCCATACGTCCGATTTTTACGGCCAACTCTAAATTTTCTAAAATTGCAAAAGTTTGAATTTTTTCGGCGTCTTCCTACAACTATAAAATATTTTTCCTTCAAATGACATTTTTTCTCGTAAATAGTTATTTCATTAAGGTCGTGTAGATTTTTTTGAAAATTGTAGTAGTTTTCGTGGAAAAGTGTATGAAATATTTGCAATTTAAAAAAATAACAAAAACAGGATTTTCTTAAAAACTGCTCCAAATTTTTTGTTTATATTTTTGGTCTAGATAGTGCTAAATGCACTCTATAAGATGACATAAACGCATATTGCTCTATTCTTTTGTTGTTGTTTTTTTCAAAAATTACAAAAATGTAATTACTTTGACTTGTCTCTTACATCGGTAATATTTATATTAGAAGTGACTTATTCACATTATTGTATTTATACGTAGATGTGCTTTACTTAATATCAAATAAATTTTCTCGAAAACTCAACAGTTTTCTGTTAAAATGAGCACTAACATTTTCAGAAATGCTCAAACGCCACTTTTTCAAAAATGGCTCCAAATTTTTCTTACATCCTTTCAATGGATTCAACCTCCAAATTCAATCAATTCAAAGGATAATGCTAATTACACTGTTTTAATATGACGTAAAGTTAATTTTGGTGTATTCTTTTTCTTTCTTCCAAAAATTACACAAATATAATTTTCTTTTATTATCTCTCACGCCGTTTCATTGGACATTTCAATGGATTTGTATGCATGATTGCTTTTGTGAGTTGAAGTTATTTAAATTATTTCAAATGAAGTTTTTCGAAAACTTAATGGATTTCTGTGGAAAATAGCTTCAAACTTCGCATTTACAGTAACCCTTTTTGCGGTTTTCTTAAAGACGGCTCCAAATTTTGCAATGAAAATTGCTATTTACGACAAGTATTTAGTCTTTTTTAATATTCTCAAAATAATGTTTCGGTTCTATTTGAAAACGGCAAAGTTGAGAAAATTTCAAAAAGCATACTTTGGGCGACAATAGATGGCAGCTGGCAAGAAGGAAGGGCAAGACTGTACAGTACCAGTCCACACCAAGGAAATTAGAAGAGTTTATTACGAGAGTCTGTGCCATTCTGTAGCACCTCTAGTTCTAGATGTCGAAGCATTCGACCGGATCTGGCACATGGTATTAATCCACCAACTCAAAAAAATAGGCACACCTTTTTATCTTATTCAAATAATCAGAAACAACGTACTAGATGGAACCTTTCCGGTCCCAGTGAGTAACCACCTATCAAATCCTCAAACTGTGAAAGCAGGCTTACCCAAACACAAGTCAATAAAAAATAGAACAGTTCGCCAATGATACTGCAATCTATTCATCCATCTATTCACTAGAACGGACTGAAACCCAACTTCTATTATATCTTAACCTTCTAGACAGCCAGGCCTTCAAAATAAAAATCAAATTAAATCCAAACAGAGCTGCTGCAAAAATGTTCATCCTGATGCCATTAACCCTCCCACTCCCCTTATTACATTAAATCAGGAAGTAGTTAATCGGCTTAACAATCCCATCCCATATAGGATTATTAATGGGTACACAATTAAACTGGGAGCAGTATATAAATAATAAAATATTACAGGCTAAAGCAAAACTCCAACTAAGTCCAATAATAAATAGGTCAATTAAACTTCGATATAACAAAGCTCTTAACTATATTTAAATCCATAATTAGATCACTCTTATTATATACTTTTCCTGTTTGGATAAATGCCGCAAGATCGAACACAAACTACAGTTCGTTCAGAACCAGTTTCTTAGTGCAAATGGTTCATGGTTTATTGCCAACTAAGAACTGCACAATGAATTCCAACCCGAAACTATAGCATCACATCACGTATCTCTCCGCAGAGTTTTACCTGAGCTTAGCTCAAATCACCAAAAGTCCCCTCCGATGAGGCAAAAATCGCAATCGTGATAACCGTATTAAAAATAAATTTCCCTTCTATATCTTCCTTATAAAGTTTTCCGAAATTTATCTTCCCGGAAATCTTCCGATGAAGGATTCCTCCTTCCCAAATGCGATTTTTAGAATTAAGTTATTAGCTTGAAGTAAACATTAAGACAACAATATAAATGTAGAGTGTGAACTGAATTTTGAAAAAAAACTGAAAATATTTATAACAAAGAAATGTATCAAGGGTTATATAGTATTCTTAATAACGACCTTGGTGCGTATAATATGGCATTGTGGGCGTATTTTAAAAATAATTGTGACCCGTTTTTGCGGTAAGAAATCGGTAGAAAAATCTCGTTTAAAACTTTTATTTTATGTTCATTGAAAGGAAGCAAGCATAATTGAATTTGCGTGTAATTTGTTGGAAATATTTTTAATATAATGTATGTGGATTATTACAAAAGATATTCCATTTTAATGTTCAGTATTTATTAACATTAATATGTGTGTATGCCATGCATTGCAAACCGATTTGAATCTTTGAACTCAAATTCGACTTTGTCTCTTCGATCCCATGTTTGACATTAATTGGCCCAATGAGATGAGGTGTTAGTTTTCTGCTACGCTATAATGTAGGTTTTCTTCGCCTAATATTTATGTATTTTCTAATGTTTGTAATAATATAAATAAATAAATAAATAAATGTAATTACCTAGTAGACAGAGCGCTGCAGATATGAGGAAGAACGTGTTGGGCCCCATGGTAAATGGCAACTGAAAACTGCGATTAGCCCCGGAAGCCTGATAAACTCTCTCTGCCCGATGGCGGAGTGTTCTCTGAAATAGCTTATGGATCGATTTTTCAGGTGTGATACGGTGTCCTGTATTTATCTCTTATCTCTCGTTGTGAAATAAGATTTCTCAAATGGTGTTGCCCAATATTAATCTTAGATTTTATACGGTTCTTTTTTAAAAGGACATTTAATATTTCAGAAATTTCTGAAATGAAATCTGTAGTATAAAGTCTGATCTTTAAACAAGGGAGTGTACTTTTTTTCGAAATTTGAGTCGTTTTTGCTCAACTTATTTTTTAAATATAGGTAGTTTTAAAATACATTTTAAGCAATTATTTTCTTGAAAACGACTGCACATTTTTCTTAAAAATTTCTCCTGTATGTATCCGAGGTATAAAAAGTGGTGCTGCATCCATTTTCGACGAACTCTGTATTTTCGGGAATTGGGAAAGAAAATTAGCATTGTAAAAGTTCACTATTGGAGATGGAGACTTTTGCCTTAAGTGAAATTTGTTCTAAAATATCACATCTTTGAAAGTGGTAATGTATAATATTTTGAAGAAACGAGTTGTTGCTTAATTTCTACTTGAATTTAATGCAATTTTTAGAAAAACATTTTCTCAAAAAACCGCTTATAATTTTTTCTTCAAATTTTTCAAATAATTCAAAAGAACGGTAGATACGCGTAAAGACACACGGACAGTGTGTAAACATTCACTGAACACTCCGTAACTCGCACCGCAATGATTTCATTATTATTATTATTATTATTATTATTATTATTATTATTATTATTATTATTATTATATTTATTATATTTTTTGCACTTCAAGAAACTCCTGTCCTGTCAGAATTACGCATTAACTGGAAGGATTAAAATTCGAACTATTTCTAGCCAAAAAATAAATATTTTTTTAAATGAAATGCTTACTTTCTTGTGGTGTAGTTCTCCTAAGGTCGCTGATTTCTCGTACTTTGACTGGTGACACGTTGAATTCTCGTACATTGACAGTGTTAGTGACATTAATTGAAGCAATACTCCATCTACTTCAGTCACGTTTCGCCTTTCCTGTGCCATCATCAAATTTTTTAATTTGCAAATTCGAACCTCCCGCACTTTGGTAGAATTTTTCAGGAGCTGCAGTACATTGTGAACAAATTATTAGAATAACATCATTATTGGGAGGTGTGTGTGGGTGTATGGGATTCAGTTATGAATTGTCAAATTTACATTGATGAACTACCTTCAATTGAATTAAATATTCGCGCTTAATGCGTTACGATTGAATTGGTAATGAGTTTTACATCTGATGGCTGACACGTGTTAATATGGGCAGAAATTGCGGTCTTATAATTTTACGTAGCCGTTACTGAAAAGAGAAAATACATACTTGCAGCACCACTAGTTGTCTTTAAATGTTCTTCTCTTACGTATCAAATAACAGTAAATTACTGGTGTTGGTTCCATTTTCGGAGAACACGGTATTTTCAGAAATCCCTAAAAATAATATTGGAAAATTACAATTGAAGATAACTACTTTTAAAGAAAACTGTTCTAAAGAATGAAAAATGTACATTTTAAAAAAAGAATATGTACATTAAAAAAACAAGCAATCTTGAAGTGTTCCCATAACTGCTTCTTGCATGTTTTTTCAATTTTTAAAGACATTTTCTAAACAATGGCTTAAAATTTTTGATTTCGTTTTTTCCTTGGATAGAGCAGAGGACATTTAAAATTGTCCAATTCTCATTTTCGATGAGCTCTGGATTTTGGAAAATTACAAAAATGTGAAAGTATTGCGAGAACGTATGTCCTGTTGTAACTCCACTAAGTTCAAATTCATGATACTTTTCTCGATTGCATTTTTCTTCCACTAAAACAGACGCTGAGGCAATCATTTACTTTTGTGGTAAATAAATGTATGTACAAAAGTCCTCTCACCTTGACCCTAATAGGATAGAACAGTATTTTAAAAGAAAAGCTCAATATATTAACTAGACTGATTTACTAATGATATCTTCTTTCTATTAAGTAAATTTTCCCGCCAAGTTTGGGGAACTGCTTCAAATAGATTGCCTGCAAAAACCTTTGAACCCTTTACTCGAAGCGTTCAACAGTTTAGGAAATTAATTTAGGGTATTTTTAAATTTATGTGGTAGTTAATAAGAATATTAAGTTTTACGTGAAGTGAGGTGTCGTGCAGTGTATATCAGAGAAATAGTGAAGGAAATGTTTTTAGTGTTATAGTGAAGTGAAGTGAAATGAAGTATAGTGCAGTGCGGTCTTTATTGTATAAACACTCAGCGCGGCTTTAGATGATGGACGTTTCTTTTCTTTTTCATGTAATTTAATGTTTGAAGAATCAGCAGTTTTTATATTATCATCACTGTTATGGTTATTATCGTTTTAGCATTATTATTGCCATTGCTATATTATTTGCATGACATTTATTATCTTATTTATGTAATTAACTACCACCGGGTTGCACCCAATTGCAATTTAAATAAATTTATCTTATCTTAAAATGAAATCTAAATCTATGAGAGAGGAACGTGATATTTTAAGAGAACAAACTGTGTATCAACATACGTTCACGAGTGATTCGAGGAACTACGTAGTTAAAAGGACCTTGTTAATTTACTTGGTACTTTTCATGGAACATTTCTTGATAAAAATATTTTCATTCGCAGTATCTGTTATCAGACAATAAACACCATTCTTTCCGTTCTTGGAAAAGTTTTACTTTTCCTTGTAGATAAAGGGACACAAGAAATACCGTGAAATATTTCTGTATGAAGGGAATCGGAAGAGATGACATTCAGGTAGGGTTGCTATTAGTGTTGAGGTAAAAGGGAGGACACTCGACAAGAAAAAAAAGGAAAAAATCAACCGCATCAACATATTACTTTTTATAAATACTCGCATTTAATTTAGACCTCCATCATCTCTATTGCTTTCTTCTCTCCATTTGCGATTAAAGTGAAAAGATTCGTCCAAAAAATGCAGGTGAAGGTGGTCAGAGCATCTCTCTTTTATTTTAGGAGCTAGACACAAACTATCATGCTTGCATGTGTCAGCGTTCAGAAACAGTATATTCATGTTCACTATTCTAAATTAAACAATAAACGTTACAACGTAGCATATGTAGATATGTGATAAATAAATGACAACAAATGTTAAAAATGAACTAAAAGGACATTTAAAATACAAAAGAGAACGAGAGGACAGTTGACGTCAATAGAGGACATCCACCCTACATTTAGGGGAGATGTTTCATCCAAAATACGGAAATATGTTTTGGTTTGAAAAAAAAAGTTCATTAAATATTCGTAGACCTTCCCTCATGTGTTGCTCTGGCCAAATTAATCTAGCACATTGCCTCCACACTACCCGTCAGTTTCAAAACTCTCCCAACACAACAATAATAAGTAATATACTTTCTATTAATATATGTCTTATATTCTATTACTATTATTTTCTTATATTTTATACTATTATAGATATTTCTAATATATACTTTCTTCTTCTTTCCTCAACTATTCAATGTTCGTATGTCAGAATTACATTTATTGAAGTTAATTCCGTTTTGCAATAGTTCTCAATAATAAATTCAATTTTCCTGTCATTAAGAAACTTATTAAACAAAAAATTAAAATAATAAGTGAAACCTTCCCTCAGAATTTCCGTTAGAAAAGAAGAAATTGATAAGTCTCATAGCATAAGTATAACATTATATATAGGACCCATCCAAATTTAGGAAAAGTCTTCACTAAGCATATGTAAATGTATCGTATAAACGCCCGATATCCTCCAAAAGTGTCTTCCTGTTGATAAGTTATGTATACTCTTACTGGATAGGAGTGGTGTTTATTTGTTACAATACAACAATTGCAATTCCGCATGGAGGATAAATGAATAGAATATTTTCTTGTAGAGTTTAGGAACATAGATTTGGAGGTAGAAATTAGACAATACAATTCGACATTTGCTAACCGCTTAATCCAAGAAAAACACTTTTTCAACCCTAAAACCAATGTCAGAGTTCTCCATTTAGAAAATAAAGGTAAAAAAATGAATGTTTTTTTACCTTTATTTGAATTGATTATTGGAAAAATTAGAAAATTTCAAAATCATTCAAAAACCTGGAACTTTCTAATTTAATAGTTCTTAATCAAACGGTCTCGAATAAAATGCACCCCAAACTAAAACTCTTAACAGACTAGCTTCTCCACTTTTCTATTTCCTCTCTCAACTTCCCCTATTCAGTGAGGCACAGTACTGCATAGATACAAGATGACACCAAGTTAAGACACACATGATTAATCCATGATAGTTGGATAATATAGCCATTATGAATAATCCTAGGTGTTTGATGAATTTGCTGTGCGGATGCCAGTTAATTACTTCCAGATTTAGAGTAAATGAAGTGGTAGGGTGATATGATTTCAGGTTGAAAATTTTTACATAAATTTTGTTGGGTTCAATTTGATTTTTATTTTGGAGCACCAGCTGTCAACAAGATAAAGATATAATTGAAGTTGGGTTTTAGTCTCCACTGGTGAATGACCGGATGTATAGACTGCAGGATCATCGGCCAACTGCGCTGTTTTTAATGAATTGAGTTCAGGTAAATCTGTCACGTAAGATTAAATATCGTTGACGAAAGCGTCGATATTTGTGGTAATCCTGCTTTGACCGTCATTGGTCGTGACCGAGAAGATTATTGTAGAAAGATGGTGATTATTTGTATCAGATACATTTTTTATGAGGAGTTGTGATGATTTTCGTATTCATGTGAGCTTGTGGGGTTAATGCCATGTGCTAGACCGGTCGAATGCTTGGGCAACATCTAGAAAGACAGCTATTGTATGATTTTTCTTCTGGAAGAGTGTATAGATGTGATTTGACAAACGAGGTAATTGGTGGTGTGTGGAGATGTTCTGTAAAATCGAATTATTCTAAGGGATTTGCATTGGTGGCGTACATGTGTTTTTAAACGTTTTAAAACTATTTTTTCCAAATTTTAGAAAGTGTAGAGAGTAAACTGATTGGTGTATTATTTGATTGGTATTGGTAAACTGATTGGTATACTACTATGCTTAGTTACATATTTGACTTGAGAATTGCAAAAATAGTTGCATAGTTTCATGTTTGTGGAAAATATTCTGTTTGCGAACATGTGTTGTAAATTTTATTTTTGTAATATATCGTATGACTGGGACAGGGAGATTTCTTTAAGATATAGTGATTAATGTTAGGGAGGTTGTGGGTTTTTATAGCAATGCTTTCATAACTGTTTTCTTTTCTTTTGTGGACGTATGGCTACATTGGTACGTCATTTGATTTAGTAATTGTTATGTGTAAGGCCTGGATGTTTATGTTTAAAATGTTAGAAATACGCAAGCATTTATGACCTAACTAATTCAAAAATAGGGCCATAAATATGCCATAAAATATTTTGGTTGCATTTTCGAAACCTTCAAAATCTTTCCCTGTTTAAATATCCATTATATTGAAAATATACTTTCAAAATCTCGCACATTCACAAATCATCCTCTCTCCTTTGACGCCCGGTGAAAACTATTCTAGTACCTGATAAAGTTATATTTAGAAACGATTGATCTTTGCAGAAAACTTCACAAATCTGAACTAACACCGTCTTTGCATCTGGTGCTTCCTGCTGCTACTTTTTCTCCTGCTTATCCTCCTAATTCCCATACACTTAGGAGATGTGAAAAATCTCTTGGAGACGATCTCAAGCAAGTATACGATAATGGGATCAGAAAGATTACAAAAATATGCAAATTCATGGCAAAGTATAACCATAATAACGGCAAATTAACAAAAGATGATTGTGTATGAAACCAAAATATGACCGTGTATGACACGTGAAAATTGCACAATTTTAGTCATTGTAGATAAAATCTCGCTTAACGTACACATTCCATGCAAATAACACAAAGAAAATTAGAAGTGCTACAGAATGGCACAGACTTTCTTGTATTAGTTTTATATTTTCTTTGGTCTGGGCTAGCTATTCTGACTTGTCAATTATTCCAACTGCTGCCATTTATCGTACTCCAAAGCACATTTTCTTAAAACTTTTCTCACTTTTTCGGTGGCTGAATAGTAGAATTGAAGTATTACTTCAAGAACATAATACAAAAATTGAACCACCTTCTGCATGGAAATGTTTATTGAAAATTTTGGTGCCGTTTCTCATAAAATTACGTTTAAACATTAGGTACTGTAAAAGCGAAATTTAAAACTTTTTTTCAGAGACATTATTTGAGTTATCACAACACATTACTTGAGTTTCTAAAAACTTCATTTGTCGGCATTTGAAGTACTTTCACTCGCAACTGCAATAAAGTCTACAAAATGCTGGAAATGCGCAAATTAATGGCGTGAGAGGTATTTCATAAATATTACATTTGTGTAATTTTTTGAAAAAACAAAATAATACAAAAAATGAACTTTATATCTGGTTAAACAATGCAATTAGAACTATCGATTGGAAAAGTTTGAAGAAAAAATTTAGAGCCGTTTTTAAGTAAATGGTGTTTGAAGATTTCTAAAGGTGAATAAATTTGAGATCTTTTCACAGAAAAGTTTTGGGCATTCGAGAAACTTTATCAGACGTCATTTAAAGAATATATACTCTGAAATGCAGTAGTCTGAATAAATCGCCGCTAATGTAAATATTAACGACGTGAGAGGCTAGTAAAAAAATTACATTTTTATATTTTTGAAAAAGCAAAAGGATAGAGAAAAATATCGTTTGTCCTCTCATAGCGTACATTTGGCACTATTCCTACCAAATGCTTAAAGCATTTTTTTGGCCGTTTTCAAGAAAATCTTATTTATGTTATTTTTTTAAATTGCTGATATTGCACGAAAAACTACTAAAAGTTTCAATAAAATATACTGACCTTATTAAAAGAACTAAGTACGGAGAACAAATTTCATTTGAAGAAAACATTTTTGTCTTCAATTTTGTGGTTGTAAGAAGACACCGAAAAAATTTAAACTTTTGACATTTTCGAAAATCCAGAGTGAAAATCGGATCCATGGCACTTTATTAGTGGGTCTCTGTTCTTACAAGAATTTCAAACAATTGGAGATTTTTTTGTGAAAATTTTTGTAAATGTCCGAGGGGCTTCGTATAAAGTACCACCAAAATTAATTGAATGTTTTTCAAAATCGCAGTTTCGACTCAGGCCAGATGGACAGGGGTTTCTTCAATTTGGAAGAAATCTTACTCATGGTTTAAGCGCTAGAGTTGTTCACATACACCAGACAGACGGACAGATCGACCGACAGGCTGACAGACCAACAGACAGGCGGACAGACCAACAGACCGATAGACGGGCAGACCGACAGACGGGCAGACCGACAGAGGTGCAGACGGACAGACGGATAGCCGGGCGGACGGACAGCCGGGCAGACGGACAGCCGAGCAGACGGACAGCCGGGCAGACGGACAGCCGGGCAGACGGACAGCCGGGCAGACGGACAGCCGGGCAGACGGACAGCCGGGCAGACGGACAGCGGGGCAGACGGACAGCGGGCAGACGGCACGCGTCGCGGACAGCCGGGCAGACGGACAGCCGGGCAGACGGACAGCCGGGCAGAGGTCAGACGGGCAGACGCAGCGGGCGCAGACGGGCAGACAGACGCGACAGTTAGTAGATTAATTTTTTCCTTGGCCTCACTTTATTCATTGATTCCCACCGTTGGGCAGCCATATGTAATGAAACACCTTCTGCTATCTATCACACATCTTTTTTATCCTCTAACCTCTTTACGCTATCTTTGACCGCGCTTTGAACAACTATATATAATAAATCCCCCCTTTCCTTTTCCTTTTCAACTATCTATTACCGTGGATAAGCTGGCGGTCCTTTACAGGAATCCAAGCGAGGTGACTGGATTGTGCGTGCTAGGGTAAATGACGACGAATATCTCAATTGATCAAAACGAACCACATTTTTGGTTCGATCATTTATTCACATTCCTAACTTTCCTCTTTTTTCATTTATACGGCGATAATTCACAGTCTTTCTTTCTACATTAATACATAATGCCCTATAACATCAACATGCCAAACAAAGAACCAAAAATAATACACAACAACAAAAATCACTGATACACACTAACACAAAACAATATCAAAATCCCATTCATACCTCGAATGCGCATTCCCTACTTTTCCTTTAACCATTTCTTACTTTATTCCTATTGACAAAACTTGATCTTCAACAATTTTTCTTCAATTATGGAATGCGTTTTCATGCGAAGCATTTGCAAGGAATTCCGGCACGCACGCACGCGCGCACACACACACACACACACACACACACACATACACACACATACACACACACACACACACACATACACACACACACATACCACACACACACACGCACGCGCGTTTCACTTCCCTGTTTGCAGCTCAGCTCTCGTAATGAAGATGTCCGGTGTCCGCTGTCCGATGCTCCTCGATGTTCGGTCGCCGGCCACTCTTACTCGCGGTCGCCTTCGAAAACCACTTTTCGTAAACCGCTATTTTTCACCTAAATGTAACCATTCAGCTGCTAGCCCGTTACCGATTAATAAAATTCTATATGTTCGCGGCGTACTGCTCGGCAAAATAGATAAAACGAAAAAAAGAAACTACTTCTCGCGTGTCGTCAAACACGTCACTTCTTGAAAATTCTATAACTTGCGTCCATTTATATTGGAAAATAATCGTCTAATTATACTGATCCGGGTATTGATTCATTTATGTTCCATAACAAAATGTTCGTCGCGCCAAATTTTCTCACACTAGAATAAAACGTAACTAATCATCCGTTATCACATGAAGTCTTACTAAAAAAAAACAACATAAATTCAAATAAATTCAAATTTTGTTCCCTTTCCTAATATTCCAAAATTTCTATAAACATCTCGACGTTACTTCTCTTTAAATTTCTACACTTTCAAAAAATTAACAACACTCCAATTTCGCGCACACAAACTGTGTCCACGACACATCTGCCTCTCATCGGAATTCTTTCTATCCACCTCTATTGTTACAGAAGACTTTTGTCACAAAATAATTGCCACACGCTTGCTCTGTTGATTCCAGAAGATTTTCTTAGCTTCTTAACATGGCGTCATTTGTTTATCCTTTTTAATTCATTGTAGCTTCCAAATATTTTATTATTACTCTGCTTCCGAAAATGCGACAAAGTTGATACTAATTTTGTCGTCTTCCCCGTATTTTAATTTATTATTTCCCAACGTTTCAACCAAATCGTTCCTTGCGTTTTGTAATAATTCTTGAAAAACCCTGTTTGTAATCTTTATTTTCTAACTCAACAATGGCCATATTCTGATCATGTTATTAAAAATTCCAATTATATTTCAATTTATAACTTCCGAATGCGTTGACCGAATTTGACGCCGTTTGTTTTATTTCATTCTATAATTTCTGCTCTACCGGATGATTATGTTCAATTTTCCCCAAATCTCACATACTACAATTCCTTATTTTAATTTGGACTTACAAACATGTTTTCTATTGGCACCGTTGCACTCCATATACAAGTTTATTCTTTGCCACCTTTTGGCAACGTTGCATCTGGGGCTTTGGTCTCGAAACGTTGGATCATTACAGTAGGTGGGTCCAAAAACTTATTTCATTTTCAGTTTTAATGATTTTATTATGAATGCAAATCATTTCCACATGTTAGACACAAACACGCCCAATTTTGTGTGGAAAAGTACCCCAAAATCAAAATAATAGGTCACTTGACTCGATTAAATTTAGCAACTTAGGAGACAGTGATCTAAATTGACCCAGCTTGCTGCGATCGACAGTCTCACTTAAATGCTATTTTGCTATCTTGCTATCTTGACGTGCGTTGCAGACTGGGCTGACGGTCGACCCTTCAGATATTTTACGTAGTGTACCGCCTCATGATAGCGGATAACGATATTGTGACCAACAAAGGGGGTGGAATTTATGACCCGTTTCATTAAGAGAGATAAACACTTACACATCATAAAACTAGAGGGGCTACAGAATTTCACAAACTTTCTCGTAATTAAGTTTTCTAATTTCCTTTGTGTTGACTAACTCTACGGTCTTCTACCGTCCCGTCCTCTTCTAACTGCCGTCATTGTCGCCCAAAATACATTTTTTTGACATTTTCTCAACTTTTCGTTTTCCTCAAAGTAGAACCGAAATATTACTTCAAGAATATTAAAGGAGAGTAAAACCTCTATGAGGCAATTTTCATTCACAAATTTGAATCGGTTCTTAAGAAAATGGCGATTAAGCATTACTCTAAATGCGAAATTTGCGCTTTTGCACATGAATATATTATAATAAACCTGCTTTCATTCACGCTCCGCGTTTGGCTCCAATATAATAATCCCTCGTTCTACTGCCAATACAATAATTTTCTTTTCTTTCTGCCCCTGTAACATTTTCCTATTTTTATTTTTTTTAAACACATCTGGGCGCCTTGTCATTAACACACATACTCTTCCTTAAACCTACCTTCGCTTTATTGAATATTATGCTTTATTGAATGTGTATGTTAAATTTGACTTTCTTCGGCGCATTCGGTTAAATTAGAAAACATTTGTGCGCGCAGCGCTGCCGTCTTCTGTCTTTTTGAATATAAATCTTAACATTTTATTGGAAAGTCTTTATTCTCTGGAACACTAAAATACCGAAATGATCGCAAATCATTACAATATTGAGTTTTCGAAAAACATCATTTAAAGTCATTTTAAGCACATTCACTCACAAATGTAATAAAGTATACAAATCGATGAAAATGTGCATATTAACGGCATGAGGGAAATTGCAAAAAATTACATTTGTGTAATATTTGAAAAAACAAACAAATACACCAAAATGAACTTTGTCATATTAAACAATAAAATTAACACTATCCATTGGAAGTGTTTGAAAAAAAATTTGGAACCTTTTTGAGAAAATGGCGTTTGAGCGTTTCTGAAAATGCGGAATTATGAGCTAATTTTAACAAAACTGTTGAGTTTTGGGAAAACTTTATTCGACATTATTTAAAGCACATGTACTTGTAAATGTAATAACGCGAAGAAATAGCCTCTAATGTAAATATTACCGACCTGAGAGAGAAGTAAAAAAAATTAATTTTTGGAATGTTTGATAAAAACAACAAAAGAATAGCGATTATGTCGTAGTATAAGGTACATTGGGGACTAATCCTGCCAAAAATTTTAAGAAACCATTTGCAGCCGTTTTTGAGAAAATCTTGTTTTTGTAATTTTTCACTATGCTTGGCAACAAAGCGCTATTCGAATTTAACTTCAAATCGTCTTGTAGCCATTTGGCGAACTGACAACGCGTCAAACGAGAAAAAATGTACATGACCTTATTTCAAAATCTGTCTATAAAGAATAATTTTCATTAAGGAAAGAAATATATCTTCAATATTTTATTTGTAGGAAGGCGACGAAAAAAAAGACGTTTTCGAAAAATCCGGGTTTTCAGCAAAATGAGGCCTGCACCGTTTACGCCATCCGACAAAAAATTCAATAAAAATTTACTACCTTTTTTTGAAAATTAAAAAAAAATTTTTCCATAATACGCTCCAACGTTTTTCATTAAATCATAATTTCATTAATCATAATCAATTTCATTAGATCATAAACAAATATGGTGCTAGTGCCATTTTCGGCGAACTTTCCTTATTTTCGGAAATTGACAAAAGGTAATATTTTCAAACTACAAAATTGCAGATAGCGATTTACGCTTTAAGATCTACCTGAGAATTTTTTTTTTAGAATTTTGGGTCAATTCGTTTTTGTTTTTTTTGTACATAAGATATCGGTATGCTTTCAGAGGTAAAATAATTTAACAATCTATTTGTTTATTAATAATTGGCAAAAATGCATGTTTTTACTTCAAACATCATAACTCTGCAACAAATTCATATAATTCAATTTATTTTCACAAATCGCAATTGAATATTCTAGTTAATGAACTAGAATGGTAAAGATACTGTGAGAAGTAGTGTCGAGATTTCATATGAGAAAAAAATGTTTATAAATTTATTCTGGACATTTCAGTTCATAAAACTCAAACTTTTAGTGACCAATTAACTCTTATAGTTTATTCACTATAGGAAATAATGGGTTACATGCTGCAAATATAATTATATTATTATCTTTAATAATTTATGATTTATGATGTTTGACATGCACGAATGTGCTAACAATTCCCAATTCGGGAAAATACATATGAAGTTCACTTATTAAGTGCTTGACAGTTGACATTCGCTTCGAAAAAAATATTGTCTCAAAAACTAAGAAACGCAGTAAGAAACCGTTTGAATCATTTGAAAGAGAATAAAACAGCTTAAAATAATCTGTTTAAGATAAGCTTAAGCTACCCTTAACAAAATATTTTCTAAAAAGTCAGCTCTTCAAAATGGTCGTCTACAATCTTTTGAAAAAACGAGTGGATTTTTCATAATTTGTTTCTGAAATTGAATCATTTTCTAAAAAAATTATTTTCTCGAAAACCGCTCGAAATTGTTTCATTAAATTTTCTTCTCGCATATATGAATGGACGGTAAAACATATGATCCTAATCCTATTTTAGGATTTACTTTTCAAATTTCGACCGGACACGGATTCTTCTGAAAGCCAGCACCCTGACTCGAACTTTAACGGCGGTTTCAATGGTGCAGGTCATTTTTCTCCCTGAGGCTTCGTTTTCTGGCAATTTGCGAAAACATTAATAAAATACGCCATTTTCAGCCGAAATGCCACCCATATTGTCGCCGTTTTTTTACGATTCCCTATCGTCATGTACCAGTCGTTAACAGGAATATTGAGAAAAGTATTCTTCAATTTACGTGCGGATTTCAGCGTCGTATAGCTAATAGTTTAGAAGATGCAGGCAGTCGAAGTTGACCTATTTTGGAAATATTGAAAATGCATTAAAATGAGGAAAACCCTCTAAAAACCGTCGTTTTCGTTCGAATTGGACGAACGACCACATTTTCTGATAGCCCTTGATCCCGGGAACACGCCGGTGGCTTCAGAATGCCAAAATTCGCATTCGTTAAGGAGATATGGTCGTTTTGCCAAATCGTAAAAGTTGATAATACCCCCCCACGTTGAACTTTTCAAATTTCGACCGGACACGGATTCTTCTGAAAGCCAGCACCCTGACTCGAAATTTAACGGCGGTTTCAATGGTGCAGGTCATTTTTCTCCCTGAGGCTTCGTTTTCTGGCAATTTGCGAAAACATTAATAAAATACGCCATTTTCAGCCGAAATGCCACCCATATTGTCGCCGTTTTTTTACGATTCCCTATCGTCATGTACCAGTCGTTAAGAGGAATGCATAGAGAAAATACGCATATGGGGCGGATTTCAGCGTCGTATAGCTAATAGTTTAGAAGATGCAGGCAGTCGAAGTTGACCTATTTTGGAAATATTGAAAATGCATTAAAATGAGGAAAACCCTCTAAAAACCGTCGTTTTCGTTCGAATTGGACGAATGACCACATTTTCTGATAGCCCTTGATCCCGGGAACACGCCGTTATCTTCAGAATGCCAAAATTCGCATTCGTTTAGGAGATATGGTCGTTTTGCCAAATCGTAAATTTGATGATACCCCCCACCACGTTCAACTTTTCAAATTTCGACCGGACACGGATTCTTCTGAAAGCCAGCACCCTGACTCGAAATTTAACGGCGGTTTCAATGGTGCAGTCATTTTTCCCTGAGGCTTCGTTTTCTGGCAATTTGCGAAAACATTAATAAAATACGCCATTTTCAGCCGAAATGCCACCCATATTGTCGCCGTTTTTTTACGATTCCCTATCGTCATGTACCAGTCGTTACAGGAATGCATAGAGAAAAGTATTCTTCAATTTACGTGCGGATTTCAGCGTCGTATAGCTAATAGTTTAGAAGATGCAGGCAGTCGAAGTTGACCTATTTTGGAAATATTGAAAATGCATTAAAATGAGGAAAACCCTCTAAAAACCGTCGTTTTCGTTCGAATTGGACGAAGGACCACATTTTCTGATAGCCCTTGATCCCGGGAACACGCCGTTATCTTCAGAATGCCAAAATTCGCATTCGTTTAGGAGATATGGTCGTTTTGCCAAATCGTAAATTTGATGACGTTGAACTTTTCAAATTTCGACCAGACACGGATTCTTCTGAAAGCCAGCACCCTGACTCGAAATTTAACGGCGGTTTCAATGGTGCAGGTCATTTTTCTCCCTGAGGCTTCGTTTGTGGCAATTTGCGAAAACATTAAGAAAATACGCCATTTTCAGCCGAAATGCCACCCATATTGTCGCCGAAATGCCACCCATAATGGTGCAGGTCATTTTTCTGTTTATGGACCTGTTGAATTTTTCAAATTTCGACCCGACACGGATTTTTCTGAAAGTCACCACCCTGACTCAAAATTTAACGGCGATTTCAGTAGTGCAAAAATTCGCATTTTTGTAGGAGATATGGTCGTTTAAAGTCGATAACAAATGAACTATTCGAAACCAGATCGGGGAAACGCCAGTAGCTTCAGAATGCAAAAATTCGCATTTTTGTAGGAGATATGGTCGTTTAAAGTCGATAATGATTACCTTGGCAAAATCGGAAAAGTTCAACGTACCTGTTGAATTTTTCAAATTTCGACCGGACACGGATTTTTCTGAAAGTCACCACCCTGACTCGAAATTTAACGGCGATTTCAGTGGTGCAGGTCATTTTTCTGTTTATGGCTTCGTTTTCGTGCAATTCGCAAAAGCCCGTTAAATACGACGATTTTTACGTTAAAGCCTCTGGAAACCGCAGTTTGCGTCCGATTGTAACAAATGACCACATATTCTGATAGCCCTGAATCTGGGGAAAACGCCAGTAGCTTCAGAATGCAAAAATTCGCATTTTGTGGAGATATGGTCGTTTAAAGTCGATTCTGATTACCTTGGCCAAATCGATAAAGTTCAACGTACCCCCACCTGTTGAATTTTTCAAATTTCGACCGGACACGGATTTTTCTGAAAGTCACCACCCTGACTCGAAATTTAACGGCGATTTCAGTGGTGCAGGTCATTTTTTGTTTATGGCTTCGTTTTCGTGCAATTCGCGAACACTCATTAAATACGACATTTTTACTTTAAAGCCTCTGGGAAAACCCCAATTTGCGTCCGATTGTAACAAATGACCACATATTCTGAAAGCCCAGAATCTGGGGAAAACGCCAGTAGCTTCAGAATGCAAAAATTCGCATTTTTGTAGGAGATATGGTCGTTTAAATTCGATCCTGATTACCTTGGCCAAATCGGAAAAGTTCAACGTACCCCACCTGTTGAATTTTCAAATTTCGGCCCGACACGGATTTTTCTGAAAGTCACCACCCTGACTCAAATTTAACGGCGATTTCAGTAGTGCAGGTCATTTTATGTTTATGGCATCGTTTTCGTGCAATTCGCGAAAACTCATTAAATACGACATTTTTAATTTAAAGCCTCTGGAAACCCCAGTTTGCGTCCGATTGTAACAAATGACCACATATTCTGAAAGACCAGAATCTGGGGAAAACGCCAGTAGCTTCAGAATGCAAAAATTCGCATTTTTGTAGGAGATATAGTCGTTTAAAGTCGATCCTGATTACCTTGGCAAAATCGGAAAAGTTCAACGTACCCCCACCTGTTGAATTTTTCAAATTTCGACCGGACACGGATTTTTCTGAAAGTCACCACCCTGACTGCAAATTTAACGGCGATTTCAGTAGTGCAGGTCATTTTTATGTTTATGGCATCGTTTTCGTGCAATTCGCGAAAACTCATTAAATACGACATTTTTAATTTAAAGCCTCTGAAACCCCAGTTTGCGTCCGATTGTAACAAATGACCACATATTCTGAAAGACCAGAATCTGGGGAAAACGCCAGTAGCTTCAGAATGCAAAAATTCGCATTTTGTAGGAGATATAGTCGTTTAAAGTCGATAATGATTACCTTGGCAAAATCGGAAAAGTTCAACGTACCCCCACCTGTTGAATTTTTCAAATTTCGACCGGACACGGATTTTTCTGAAAGTCACCACCCTGACTCGAAATTTAACGGCGATTTCAGTGGTGCAGGTCATTTTTCTGTTTATGGCTTCGTTTTCGTGCAATTGCGAAAATCCTAAATACGACATTTTGTATTTTAAAGCCTCTGAAACCGCAGTTTGCGTCCGATTGTAACAAATGACCACATATTCTGAAAGCCCAGAATCTGGGAAAACGCCAGTAGCTTCAGAATGCAAATATTCGCATTTTGTAGGAGATATAGTCGTTTAAAGTCGATCCTGATTACCTTGGCCAAATCGATAAAGTTCAACGTACCCCCACCTGTTGAATTTTTCAAATTTCGACCCGACACGGATTTTTCTGAAAGTCACCACCATGACTCGAAATTTAACGGCGATTTCAGTAGTGCAGGTCATTTTTATGTTTATGGCATCGTTTTCGTGCAATTCGAAAACTCATTAAATACGACATTTTTTATTTTAAAGCCTCTGGAAACCGCAGTTTGCGTCCGATTGTAACAAATGACCACATATTCTGAAAGCCCAGAATCTGGGAAAACGCCAGTAACTTCAGAATGCAAATATTCGCATTTTTGTAGGAGATATGGTCGTTTAAATTCGATCCTGATTACCTTGGCCAAATCGATAAAGTTCAACGTACCTGTTGAATTTTTCAAATTTCGACCGGACACGGATTTTTCTGAAAGTCACCACCCTGACTCGAAATTTAACGGCGATTTCAGTGGTGCAGGTCATTTTTCTGTTTATGGCTTCGTTTTCGTGCAATTCGCGAAAACTCATTAAATCGACATTTTTTACTTTAAAGCCTCTGGAAACCGCAGTTTGCGTCCGATTGTAACAAATGACCACATATTCTGAAAGCCCAGAATCTGGGGAAAACGCCAGTAGCTTCAGAATGCAAAAATTCGCATTTTTGTAGGAGATATGGTCGTTTAAAGTCGTCCTGATTACCTTGGCCAAATCGGTAAAGTTCAACGTACCCACACCTGTTGAATTTTTCAAATTTCGACCTGACACGGATTTTTCTGAAAGTCACCACCTGACTCGAAATTTAACGGCGACTTCAGTGGTGCACGTCATTTTTCTGTTTATGGCTTCGTTTTCGTGCAATTCGAGAAAACTCATTAAATACGACATTTTTAGTTTAAAGCTTCTGGAAACCGCAGTGTTCGTCCGATTGTAACAAATGACCACATATTCTGAAAGACCAGAATCCGGGGAAACGCCCGTAGCTTCAGAATGCAAAAATTCGCAATTTTGTAGGAGATATGGTCGTTTAAAGTCGATCCTGATTACCTGGGCCAAATCGCAAAATATCAACGTACCTGTTGAATTTTTCAAATTTCGACCGGACACGGATTTTCTGAAAGTCAGCACCTGACTCGAAATTTAACGGCGATTTCAGTGGTGCAGGTCATTTTTCTGTTTATGGCTTCGTTTTCGTGCAATTCGCGAAAACTCATTAAATACGACATTTTTTACTTTAAAGCCTCTGGAAACCGCAGTTTGCGTCCGATTGTAACAAATGACCACATATTCTGAAAGCCCAGAATCTGGGGAAAACGCCAGTAGCTTCAGAATGCAAAATTCGCATTTTGTAGGAGATATGGTCGTTTAAATTCGATCCTGATTACCTTGGCCAAATCGGTAAAGTTCAACGTACCCCAGCCTCTGGAAACCGCAGTTTGCGTCCGATTGTAACAAATGACCACATATTCTGAAAGCCCAGAATCTGGGGAAAACGCCAGTAACTTCAGAATGCAAAAATTCGCATTTTTGTAGGAGATATGGTCGTTTAAAGTCGATAATGATTACCTTGGCAAAATCGGAAAAGTTCAACGTACCCCCACCTGTTGAATTTTTCAAATTTCGACCGGACACGGATGTTTCTGAAAGTCACCACCCTGACTCGAAATTTAACGGCGATTTCAGTGGTGCAGGTCATTTTCTGTTTATGGCATCGTTTTCGTGCAATTCGCGAAAACTCATTAAATACGACATTTTTACTTTAAAGCCTCTGGAAACCGCAGTTTGCGTCCGATTGTAACAAATGACCACATATTCTGAAAGCACAGAATCTGGGAAAACGCCACGAGCTTCAGAATGCAAAAATTTGCATTTTTGTAGGAGATATGGTCGTTTAAATTCGATCCTGATTACCTTGGCCAAATCGGTAAAGTTCAACGTACCCCAACCTGTTGAATTTTTCAAATTTCGGCCCGACACGGATTTTTCTGAAAGTCACCACCTGACTCGAAATTTAACGGCGATTTCAGTGGTGCAGGTCATTTTTCTGTTTATGGCATCGTTTTCGTGCAATTCGCGAAAACTCATTAAATACGACATTTTTTACTTTAAAGCCTCTGGAAACCGCAGTTTGCGTCCGATTGTAACAAATGACCACATATTCTGAAAGCACAGAATCTGGGAAAACGCCACGAGCTTCAGAATGCAAAAATTTGCACTTTTGTAGGAGATATGGTCGTTTAAAGTCGATAATGATTACCTTGGCCAAATCGGAAAAGTTCAACGTACCTGTTGAATTTTCAAATTTCGACCGGACACGGATTTTCTGAAAGTCACCACCCTGACTCGAAATTTAACGGCGATTTCAGTGGTGCAGGTCATTTTTCTGTTTATGGCTTCGTTTTCGTGCAATTCGCGAAAACTCATTAAATACGACATTTTTTACTTTAAAGCCTCTGGAAACCGCAGTTTGCGTCCGATTGTAACAAATGACCACATATTCTGAAAGCCCAGAATCTGGAAACGCCCGTAGCTTCAGAATGCAAAAATTTGCATTTTTGTAGGCGATATGGTCGTTTAAAGTCGATCCTGATTACCTTGGCCAAATCGGAAAAGTTCAACGTACCCCCACCTGTTGAATTTTTCAAATTTCGACCGGACACGGATTTTTCTGAAAGTCACCACCTGACTCGAAATTTAACGGCGATTTCAGTGGTGCAGGTCATTTTTCTGTTTATGGCATCATTTTCGTGCAATTCGCGAAAACTCATTAAATACGACATTGTTTAGTGTAAAGCCTCTGGAAACCGCAGATTGCGTCCGATTGTAACAAATGACCACATATTCTGAAAGCCCAGAATCTGGGGAAAACGTCAGTAGCTTCAGAATGCAAAAATTCGCATTTTTGTAGGAGATATGGTCGTTTAAAGTCGATCCTGATTACCTTGGCCAAATCGGTAAAGTTCAACGTACCCCACCTGTTGAATTTTTAAATTTCGACCCGACACGGATTTTTCTGAACGTCACCACCTGACTCAAAATTTAACGGCGATTTCAGTAGTGCAGGTCATTTTTATGTTTATGGCATCGTTTTCGTGCAATTCGCGAAAACTCATTAAATACGACATTTTTACTTTAAAGCCTCTGGAAACCGCAGTTTGCGTCCGATTGTAACAAATGACCACATATTCTGAAAGCACAGAATCTGGGAAAAACGCCAGTAGCTTCAGAATGCAAAAATTTGCACTTTTGTAGGAGATATGGTCGTTTAAAGTCGATAATGATTACCTTGGCAAAATCGGAAAAGTTCAACGTACCTGTTGAATTTTTCAAATTTCGACCGGACACGGATTTTCTGAATGTCACCACCTGACTCGAAATTTAACGGCGACTTCAGTGGTGCAGTCATTTTCTGTTTATGGCTTCGTTTTCGTGCAATTCCGAAAACTCATTAAATACGACATTTTTACTTAAAGCCTCTGGAAACCGCAGTTTGCGTCCGATTGTAACAAATGACCACATATTCTGAAGCCCAGAATCTGGAAACGCCCGTAGTTTCAGAATGCAAAATTTGCATTTTGTAGGCGATATGGTCGTTTAAAGTCGATCCTGATTACCTTGGCCAAATCGGAAAATTTCAACGTGTCCCCACCTGTTGAATTTTTCAAATTTCGACCAAACACGGATTTTCCTGAAAGTCACCACCCTCACTCGAAATTTAACGGCGATTTCAGTGGTGCAAGTCATTTTTCTGTTTATGGCTTCGTTTTCGTGCAATTCGCGAAAACTCATTAAATACGACATTTTTTACTTTAAAGCCTCTGGAAACCGCAGTTTGCGTCCGATTGTAACAAATGACCACATATTCTGAAAGCCCAGAATCTGGGGAAAACGCCAGTAGCTTCAGAATGCAAAATTCGCATTTTTAGGAGATATGGTCGTTTAAATTCGATCCTGATTACCTTGGCCAAATCGGTAAAGTTCAACGTACCCCCACCTGTTGAATTTTTCAAATTTCGACCCGACACGGATTTTTCTGAAAGTCACCACCCTGACTCGAAATTTAACGGCGATTTCAGTAGTGCAGGTCATTTTTTTGTTTATGGCATGCGTTTTCGTGCAATTCGCGAAAACTCATTAAATACGACATTTTTTATTTTAAAGCCTCTTGAAACCGCAGTTTGCGTCCGATTGTAACAAATGACCACATATTCTGAAAGCCAGAATCTGGGAAAACGCCAGTACTTCAGAATGCAAAATTCGCATTTTTGTAGGAGATATGGTCGTTTAAAGTCGATAATGATTACCTTGGCAAAATCGGAAAAGTTCAACGTACCCCCACCTGTTGAATTTTTCAAATTTCGACCGGACACGGATTTTTCTGAAAGTCACCACCCTGACTCGAAATTTAACGGCGACTTCAGTGGTGCACGTCATTTTTCTGTTTATGGCTTCGTTTTCGTGCAATTCGCGAAAACTCATTAAATACGACATCTTTTACTTTAAAGCCTCTGGAAACCGCAGTTTGCGTCCGATTGTAACAAATGACCACATATTCTGAAAGCCCAGAATCTGGGGAAAACGCCAGTAGCTTCAGAATGCAAAAATTCGCATTTTTGTAGGAGATATGGTCGTTTAAATTCGATCCTGATTACCTTGGCCAAATCGGTAAAGTTCAATGTACCCCACCTGTTGAATTTTTCAAATTTCGACCCGACACGGATTTTTCTGAAAGTCACCACCGTGACTCAAAATTTAACGGCGATTTCAGTAGTGCAGGTCATTTTTATGTTTATGGCTTCGTTTTCGTGCAATTCGCGATAACTCATTAAATACGACATTTTTACTTTAACCCATTAGCGCCTAGCGTTACCATATGGCAACGGCGCAGCGGTATTGTTTCAATGCCCTTCTTCGAACTCTTATCTGCGCGTTGAGTCATTGTTGCGATTGCAATGAGTCGGGAAGGAGTTCAGGCCGATATGAATCAGTCGCTATTCATCTGTGTGTATTAAACGTGTTAGAAACTGGTACTTCTTTCAACATGGATTTTTCAGACTGCGTCTGCAGGCATTTTTCTTCGTTTTTCTACTATAAAAATACTTAAAACAGAATTTGTTTTCTTTGGAATTTGTTGTAAAGGTTTAAGACAATTTATTTTGTTTGATACCTTTTTGTTTACATAAAAGATAATTATTTCTCAACATCATGAATTACACCGTTGCCACATGGCTACGCTAGGATAAATAGGTGTTGTAGCTGAAACTAACATAATTTTTCACAGAGATTTCGCGTCTATACTAGCACCCTATATATTGGTAGCTGAAGCGCTGGACATTCTGTTTGAAGATGAAAATCAGGAAAAGAGGCAAATTGCGTTTTTCCCATCAAGTCTGTTTTATTGAGCCTCCAGAACCAGCTATTTTAACAGATGAGGATTCGGGGGAAGAGGATGGAGGGGTTCCTGATAACTTGAATCATAATCAGCTGTCTGCACCTTCAGAAATACGAATTAAAGATATCGAGCAAATTCCCGATGACATGCGACCCACAAAATTTAAAGGAAAGCGTACTTATATTGATGGAGACCTAGTGGACTAAGTGTGTCAAACATTTCCAGTCCTGATTTTTCAGAATTTGAATCTAAAGACCAGTTGACTTATTTGAAATGTTTTTAGACACGAATATTTTAGAGATGATTGTAAAGAAACGGGAAAATATGCACAATTTTTAAATTGCTCTGATCCCCAAATTAGCGAAGAAGTTCTCTGCTTCTTTGGAATACTTATCGTGAGTGGTTACAATGATGTTCCGAGCAAGAAACACTTCTGGGATACGGGAGACGATCTGAGAAATCCACTTGTGTCAAATGCAATGCGTAGAAATAGATTTGAACAAATTTTGAGATTATTTCATATTCAAGATAATAATAAATTGAATAAGAAAGATAAACTTTTAAACTTCGTCCACTCATCTACAAAGTGAATGAGAATTGTAAAAGCATTTTGTTCCTGAAAGAGACTTGTCTTACGACGAATCAATGATAAGATATTTTGGAAAACATTCCTGCAAACAGTATATAAGAGATACCCATTAGATTTGGGTATAAAGTTTGTGCCTCAATAAAGCAGATGGATATCTAGCTGACTTTGAAGTGTACCAAAGAAAGTCTATCAATGACAATTCGGACAATGAACAATGTTTTGGGAAAGCTGCTGCACACTTGTAGCTATGATGAAAAATATCCCCAAATTTCTTACAGGGTTTATTTTGATAATTTGTTTACGTCATTTGACTTGCTGAGTTATTTTCGTGAAAATGGATTCAAGCAACTGGAACTATTAGAGAAAATCGAATTCCTAATGACATTCCAATTCCTCAAAATAAAGAACAGTTGAAGAAAGAAAGAGGATTCATTGTCTCGAAAATTTCAAAAGATGGAGTACTCTCTGCAAATGGAAGGATAACAGAGTTGTGGCAGTAGCTCAAATTGTCATGGAATTTCTCCTTTACATATTGTACAGAGATATTCAAAGGAACAGCGCAAATCCATCAATGTGCAATGTCCAAATGTAATAAAAACTACAATGCATGCATGGGCGGAACTGACAAAATGGACCAAAATATAGCCGCTTACAGAATACAGATCCGAAACAGGAAATGGTATTGGCCGATTCTTACATGGCTGATTGATGTGTGCATCACAAACGCATGGATTTTGCAAGAAGGTCTGGTAATGATACACCACAACTGGATTTTCGACGTGAGATTGCTCAGACGTATCTTGTTCGATACGAAAAGGCACCAAAGAGCCCTGACGTCATAAATTGTTTTCCAACGCAGTTCGTGTCTTAGATGAAATTCGACTGGGCAATCTTAACCACCTTGTTAAGAAAACTGAAGAGAACAAGAAAAGAGATGCGCAGGCAGAAACTGAGCTTCCTTTGTGAGATCAAAGTGTTCTAAATGTGGAGTGGGGCTTTGCATTGACTGTTTTGTGCCATTTCACACAACTTAAATTAGAAATAAAGTTACATTAAAAATTACAAAGTTCAAAGAATTTCAGTCTAAATGATGTTAACAAAAATTTTTCATTTCTAATTTGCTGCCTGTAAAAGTTTTTTGTTATTACACCAATGTATCATGGGAAGTGCTTAGTGTTGCCATATGGCAACATTTAATAAATATTAAGATAACAATGATTATTTTTTTAAAATTATTTTTTCTAGTTATATTATGGTCCCAGTAATCGAATTAAATCACCAAAACCAAAAATCAAGAAATAATTTATTCGGCACTAATGGCTTAAAGCTCTGGGAAAACCCCAGTTTGCGTCCGATTGTAACAAATGACCACATATTCTGAAAGATCAGAATCTGGGAAAACGCCAGTAAACTTTCAGAATGCAAAATTCGCATTTTTGTAGGAGATATAGTCGTTTAAAGTCGATAATGATTACCTTGGCAAAATCGGAAAAGTTCAACGTACCCCCACCTGTTGAATTTTTCAAATTTCGACCGACACGGATTTTTCTGAAAGTCACCACCCTGACTCGAAATTTAACGGCGATTTCAGTGGTGCAGTCATTTTTCTGTTTATGGCTTCGTTTTTGTGCAATTCAGAAAACTCATTAAATACGACATTTTCTACTTTAAAGCCTCTGGGAAAACCCCAGTTTGCGTCCGACTGTAACAAATGACCACATATTATGAAAGCCCAGAACCTGGGGAAAACGCAAGTAGCTTCAGAATGCAAAAATTCGCAATTTTGTAGGAGATATGGTCGTTTAAAGTCGATCCTGATTACCTTGGCCAAATCGGAAAAGTTCAACGTACCTGTTGAATTTTTCAAATTTCGACCGACGTGATTTCTGAAAGTCACCACCCTGACTCGAAATTAACGGCGATTTCAGTGGTGCAGGTCATTTTTCTGTTATGGTTCTGTTTTCGTGCAATTCGCGAAACTCATTAAATACGACATTTTACTTTAAAGCTCTGAAACCGCAGTTTGCGTCCGATTGTAACAATGACCACATATTCTGAAAGATCAGAATCTGGGAAAAAGCCAGTAGCTTCAGAATGCAAAAATTCGCATTTTGTAGGAGATATGCTCGTTTAAAGCCGATAATGATTACTTGGCCAAATCGGAAAAATTCAACGTACCCACACCTGTTGAATTTTTCAATTTCGACCGGACACGGATTTTTCGAAAGTCACTACCTGACTCGAAATTTAACGGCGATTCCAGTGGTGCAGGTCTTTTTCTGTTTATGGTATCGTTTTCGTGCAATTCGCGAAAAATCATGAAATACGAAATTTTTTAATTTAAAGCCTAACTGGAAACTGCAGTTTGCGTCCGATTGTAACAAAGGACCACATATTTCGAAAACACAGAAACTGGGGAAAACGCCAGTAGCTACAGAATGCAAAATTTGCATTTTGTAGGATATATGGTCGTTAAAGTCGATAATGATTACCCTTTGCCAAATCGGAAAAGTTCAACGTACCCACCCTGTTGAATTTTTCAAATTTCGACCGACACGGGTTTTTTTGAAAGTCACTCACCCTGACTCGAAATTTAACGGCGATTCCAGTGGTGCAGGTCTTTTTTTGTTTATGGCTTCGTTTTCGTGCAATTCGCGAAAACTCATTAAACACGACATTTTTTAATTTAAAGCTTCTGGAAACCGCAGTTTGCGTCCGATTATAACAAATGACCACATATTCTGAAAGCCCAGAATCTGGGGAAAACGCCAGTAGCTTTAGAATGCAAAAATTTGCATTTTTGTAGGAGATATGGTCGTTTAAAGTCGATAATGATTACCTTGGCCAAATCGGAAAAGTTCAACGTACCCCCACCTGTTGAATTTTTCAAATTTCGACCGGACACGGATTTTTCTGAAAGTCACCACCCTGACTCGAAATTTAACGGCGATTTAAGTGGTGCAGGTCATTTTTGTTTATGGCATCGTTTTCGTGCAAACTGCGAAAACTCATTAAATACGACATTTTTACTTTAAAGCCTCTGAAACCGCAGTTTGCGTCCGATTGTAACAAATGACCATATATTATGAAAGTCCAGAACCTGGGAAATGCCTGTAACTTGGAATGCAAAATTCGCAATTTTGTAGGAGATATGGTCGTTTAAAGTCGATCCTGATTACCTTGGCCAATCGGAAAAGTTCAACGTACCTGTTGAATTTTTCAAATTTCGACCAGACACGATTTTTTGAAAGTCACCACCCTGACTCGAAATTTAACGGCGATTTGTGGTGCAGTTCATTTTTCTGTTTATGGCTTCGTTTTCGTGCAATTCGCGAAAACTCATTAAATACGACATTTTTTACTTTAAAGCCTCTGGAAACCGCAGTTTGCGTCCGATTGTAACAAATGACCACATATTATGAAAGCCCAGAACCTGGGGAAACGCCCGTAGACTCAGAATGCAAAACTTCGCAATTTTGTAGGAGATATGGTCGTTTAAAGGCGATCCTGATTACCTTGGCCAAATCGGATAAGTTCAACGTACCCCCACCAGTTGAATTTTTCAAATTTCGACCGACACGGATTTTTCTGAAAGTCACTACCTGACTCGAAATTTAAAGGCGATTCCAGTGGTGCAGGTCTTTTTCTGTTTATGGTATCGTTTTCGTGCATTCGGAAAAATCATTAAATACGACATTTTTACTTTAAAGCCCCTGGGAAAACCGCAGTTTGCGTCCGATTGTAACAAATGACCACATATTCTGAAAGCCCAGAATCTGGGAAAACGCCAGTAGTTCAGAATGCAAAATTCATTTTGTAGGAGATATGGTCGTTTAAATTGATCCTGATTACCTGGCCAAATCGGTAAAGTTCAACGTACCCCACCTGTTGAATTTTTCAAATTTCGACCGGACACGGATTTTCTGAAAGTCACCACTGACTCGAAATTTAACGGCGATTTCAGTGGTGCAGGTCATTTTTCTGTTTATGGCTTCGTTTTCGTGCAATTCACGAAAACTCATTAAATACGACATTTTTACTTTAAACCCTCTGGGAAAACCCCAGTTTGCGTCCGATTGTAATGGGCCATATATTCTGAAAGATCAGAATCTGGGAAAACGCCAGTAGTTTCAGAATGCAAAATTTGCATTTTTGTAGGAGATATGGTCGTTTAAATTTGATCCTGATTACCTTGGCCAAATCGTAAAAGTTCAACGTACCTCACCTGTTGAATTTTTCAAATTTCGACCGACACGGATTTTTCTGAAAGTCACCACCTGACTCGAAATTTAACGGCGATTCCAGTGGTGCAGGTCTTTTCTGTTTATGGCATCGTTTTCGTGCAATTCGCGAAAACTCATTAAATACGACATTTTTTACTTTAAAGCCTCTGGAAACCGCAGTTTGCGTCCGATTGTAACTAATGACAACATATTCTGAAAGCCCAGAATCTGGGAAACGCCCGTAGCTTCAGAATGCAAAAATCGAATTTTGTAGGAGATATGGTCGTTTAAAGTCGATCCTGATTACCTTGGCCCAAAACGGTAAAGTTCAACGTACCCCCACCTGTTGAATTTTTCAAATTTCGACCGGGCACGGATTTTTCTGAAAGTCACCACCCTGACTCGAAATTTAACGGCGATTTCAGTGGTGCAGATCATTTTTCTGTTTACAACTTCGTTTTCGTGCAATTCGCGAAAACTCATTAAATCGACATTTTTACTTTAAAGCCTCTGGAAACCTGCAGTTTGCGTCCGATTGTAACAAATGACCACATATTCTGAAATACCAGATTCTGGGGAAAACGCCAGTAGCTTCAGAATGCAAAAATTCGCATTTTTGTAGGAGATATGGTCGTTTAAAGTCGATCCTGATTACCTTGGCCAAATCGGTAAAGTTCAACGTACCCACACCTGTTGAATTTTTCAAATTTCGACGGACACGGATTTTCTGAAAGTCACCACCTGACTCGAAATTTAACGGCGATTTCAGTGGTGCAGGTCATTTTCTGTTTATGGCTTCGTTTTCGTGCAATTCTGAAAACTCATTAAATCGACATTTTTACTTTAAAGCTCTGAAACCGCAGTTTGCGTCCGATTGTAACAAATGACCACATATTCTGAAATACCAGAATCTGGGAAAATGCCAGTAAACTTCAGAATGCAAAATTCGCATTTTGTAGGAGATATGGTCGTTTAAAGCCGATCCTGATTACCTTGGCCAAATCGATAAAGTTCAACGTACCCCCACCTGTTGAATTTTTCAAATTTCGACCGGACACGGATTTTTCTGAAAGTCACCACCCTGACTCGAAATTTAACGGCGATTTCAGTGGTGCAGGTCTTTTCTGTTTATGGCTTCGTTTCGTGCAATTCGCGAAAGCTCATTAAATACGACATTTTTTACTTTAAAGCCTCTGGAAACCGCAGTTTGCGTCCGATTGTAACAAATGACCACATATTCTGAAAGCCCAGAACCTGGGAAAACGCCCGTAGCTTTCAGAATGCAAAAATCGCAATTTTGTAGGAGATATGGTCGTTTAAAGTCGATCCTGATTACCTTGGCCAAATCGGAAAAGTTCAACGTACCTGTTCAACTTTTAAAATTTCGACCTCGACACGGATTTTTCTGAAAGTCACCACCCTGACTCGAAATTTAACGGCGATTCCAGTGGTGCAGGTCATTTTTCTGTTTATGGCTTCGTTTTCGTGCAATTCGCGAAAACTCATTAAATACGACATTTTTTACTTTAAAGCCTCTGGAAACCGCAGTTTGCGTCCGATTGTAACAAATGACCACATATTCTGAAAGCCCAGAACCTGGGGAAAACGCCAGTAGCTTCAGAATGCAAAAATCGCATTTTTGTAGGAGAAATGGTCGTTTAAAGTTGATCCTGATTACTTTGCCAAATCGGAAAGTTCAACGCACCTGTTGAATTTTTCAATTTCGACCTGACACGGATTTTTCTGAAAGTCACCACCCTGACTCGAAATTTAACGGCGATTTCAGTGGTGCAGGTCATTTTTCTGTTTATGGCTTCGTTTTCGTGCAATTCGCGAAACTCATTAAATACGACATTTTTTACTTTAAAGCCTCTGGAAACCGCAGTTTGCGTCCGATTGTAACAAATGTCCACAAGTCTGAAAGCCCCGAATCTGGGAAAACGCCAGTAGCTTCAGAATGCCAAAATCGCATTTTTGTAGGAGATATGGTCGTTTAAAGTCGATCGTGATTACCTTGGCCAATCGGAAAGTTCAACGTACCTGTTGAATTTTTCAAATTTCGACCGACACGGATTTTTCTGAAAGTCACCACCTGACTCGAAATTTAACGGCGATTTCAGTGGTGCAGGTCATTTTTTTGTTTATGGCTCGTTTTCGTGCAATTCGCGAAAACTCATTAAAAACGACATTTTTCACTTTAAAGCCTCTGAAACCGCAGTTTGCGTCCGATTGTATCAAATGACCACATATTCTGAAAGCCCAGAACCTGGGAAACGCCCGTAGCTTTAGAATGCAAAAAATTTGCATTTTGTAGGAGATATGGTCGTTTAAATTCGATCCTGATTACCTTGGCAAATCGGTAAAGTTCAACGTACCCCCCTGTTGAATTTTTCAAATTTCGACCGACACGGATTTTCTGAAAGTCACCACCCTGACTCGAAATTTAACGGCGTTTTCAGTGGTGCAGGTCATTTTTCTGTTTATGGCATCGTTTTCGTGCAATCTGCGAAAACTCATTAAATACGACATTTTACTTTAAAGCTCTGAAACCGCCGTTTGCGTCGGATTGTAACAAATGACCACATATTATGAAAGCCCAGAACCTGGGAAACGCCGTAGCTTCAGAATGCAAAATTCCATTTTTTTAGGAGATATGGTCGTTTAAAGTCGATCCTGATTACCTTGGTCAAACCCGGGAAAATTCAACGTACCCCACCTGTTGAATTTTCAAATTTCGACCGACACGGATTTTCTGAGTACCACCTGACTCAAATTTAAGGCGATTTCAGTAGTGAGTCATTTTTATGTTTTGGCTTCTGTTTCGTGCATTCCGAAACTCATTAAAACGACATTTTTACTTTTAAAACCTCGGGAAAACCAGTTTGCGTCCGATTGTAACAAATGACCACATATTCTGAAAGACAAATCTGGGAAAGCTGTACTTAAAAATGCAAAAATTTGCATTTTGTAGGAGATATGGTCGTTTAAAGCCGCTCCGATTACCTTGGCCAAAACGGGAAAGTTCAACGTCCCAACCTGTTGAATTTTTCAAATTTCGACCGGGCACGGATTTTTCTGAAAGTCACCACTGACTCAAATTTAACGGGGATTTTCAGTGGTGCAGTCATTTTTTGTTTATGGCTTTGTTTTCGTGCAATTCGCGAAACTCATTAAATACGACATTTTTACTTTAAAGCCTGAAACCGCAGTTTGCGTCCGATTGTAAAATGACCATATTCTGAAAGCCCGAATCTGGGGAAAACGCCAGTAGCTTCAGAATCAAAATTCGCATTTTTAGGAGATATGGTCGTTTAAATTGATCCTGATTACCTTGGCACAATCAGGAAAAGTTCAACGTACCTGTTGAATTTTTCAAATTTCGACCGACACGGATTTTCTGAAGTCACCACTCTGACTCGAAATTTAACGGCGATTTCAGTGGTGCAGGTCATTTTTCTGTTTATGGCATTCGTTTTCGTGCAATTCGCGAAAACTCATTAAATACGAAATTTTTACTTTAAAGCCTCTGGAAACCGCAGTTTGCGTCCGATTGTAACAAATGCCACATATTAAAACCGAATCTGGGAAAACGCCGTAGCTTAGAATGCAAAATTGCATTTTTAGGAGATATGGTCGTTTAAAGTCGATCCCTGATTACCTTGGCCAAATCGGAAAGTTCAACGTACCCCACCTGTTGAATTTTCAAATTTCGACCCGACACGATTTTCTGAAAGTCACCACCCCGACTCGAAATTTAACGGCGATTTCAGTGGTGCAGGTCATTTTCTGTTTTGGCATTTGTTTTCGTGCAATTCGCGAAAACTCATTAAATACGACATTTTTTACTTTAAAGCCTCTGGAAACCGCAGTTTGCGTCTGGTTGTAACAAATGACCACATATTCTGAAAGCCAGAATCTGGGGAAAAAGCCGTAGCTTAGAATGCAAAAATTCGCAAATTTTGTAGGAGATATGTCGTTTAAAGTCGATCCTGATTACCTTGGCAAATCGGTAAAGTTCAACGTCCCCACCTGTTGAATTTTTCAAATTTCGACCGGACACGGATTTTTCTGAAAGTAACCACCCTGACTCAAAATTTAACGGCGATTTCAGTGGTGCAGGTCATTTTTCTGTTTATGGCTATGTTTTCGTGCAATTCGCGAAAACTTTTTAAATACGACATTTTTACTTTAAACTCTGAAACCGCGTTTGCGTCGATTGTAACAAATGACCACATATTCTGAAAGCTAGAATCTGGGAAACGCCAGTAGCTTCAGAATGCAAAAATTCGCAATTTTGTAGGAGATATGGTCGTTTAAAGTCGATCCTGATTACCTTGGCCAAATCGGAAATGTTCAACGTCCCCCTGTTGAATTTTTCAAATTTCGACCGACACGGATTTTTCTGAAGTCACCACCTGACTCGAAATTTAACGGCGATTCAGTGGTGCAGGTCATTTTTCTGTTTATGGCTTCGTTTTCGTGCAATTCGCGAAAACTCATTAAATACGACATTTTTTACTTTAAAGCCTCTGGAAACCGCAGTTTGCGTCCGATTGTAACAAATGACCACATATTCTGAAACCCAGAATCTGGAAAAAACGCCAGTAACTTCAGAATGCAAAATTCGCATTTTTGTAGGAGATATGTCGTTTAAAGTCGATCCTGATTACCTTGGCCAATCGGTAAAGTTCAACGTACCCACCTGTTGAATTTTTCAAATTTCGACCGGACACGGATTTTTCTGAAGTCACCACCCTGACTCGAAATTTAACGGCGATTTCAGTGGTGCAGGTCATTTTCTGTTTATGGCATTCGTTTCGTGCAATTCGCGAAAACTCATTAAATACGACATTTTTACTTTAAAGCCTCCTGGAAACCGCAGTTTGCGTCCGATTGTAACAAATGACCACATATTCTGAAAGCCCAGAACCTGGGAAACGCCGTAGCTTCAGAATGCAAAATTCGCATTTTTGTGGAGATATAGTCGTTTAAATTCGATCCTGATTACCTTGGCCAAATCGGAAAAGTTCAACGTCCCCTGTTAGATTTTTCAAATTTCGACCGGACACGGATTTTTCTGAAAGTCACCACCTGACTCGAAATTTAACGGCGATTTCAGTGGTGCAGGTCATTTTCTGTTTATGGCTCGTTTTCGTGCAATTCGCGAAACTCATTAAATACGACATTTTTACTTTAAAGCCTCTGGAAACCGCAGTTTCGTCCGTTTTAACAAATGACCACATATTCTGAAATACCAGAATCTGGGGAAAACGCCAGTAGCTTAGAATGCAAAAATTCGCATTTTTGTAGGAGATATGGTCGTTTAAAGTCGATCTGATTACCTTGGCCAAATCGATAAAGTTCAACGTACCCCCACCTGTTGAATTTTTCAAATTTCGACCCGACACGGATTTTTCTGAAAGTCACCACCCTGACTCGAAATTTAACGGCGATTTCAGTAGTGCAGGTCATTTTTTTGTTTATGGCTTCTTTTTCGTGCAATTCGCGAAAACTCATTAAATACGACATTTTTTACTTTAAGCCTCTGAAACCGCAGTTTGCGTCCGATTGTAACAAATGACCACATATTCTGAAAGACCAGAATCTGGGGAAAACGCCAGTAGCTTCAGAATGCAAAAATTCGCATTTTTGTAGGAGATATGGTCGTTTAAAGTCGATCCTGATTACCTTGGCAAATCGATAAAGTTCAACGTACCCCACCTGTTGAATTTTTCAAATTTCGACCCGACACGGATTTTTTTGAAGTCACCACCTGACTCGAAATTTAACGGCGATTTCAGTAGTGCAGGTCATTTTTGTTTATGGCTTCGTTTTTGTGCAATTGCGAAACTCATTAAATACGACATTTTTTCTTTAAAGCCTCTGAAACCGCAGTTTGCGTCGATTGTAACAAATGACCACATATTCTGAAAGATCAGAATCTGGGAAAACGCCATGCTAGAATGCAAAATTTGCATTTTTGTAGGAGATATGGTCGTTTAAAGTCGATCCTGATTACCTGGCAAATCCCGGGAAAGTTCAACGTACCCACCTGTTGAATTTTCAAATTTCGACCGGACACGGATTTTCTGAAAGTCACCACCTGACTCAGAAATTTAACGGCGATTTCAGTGGTGCAGGTCATTTTCTGTTTATGGCTTCGTTTTCGTGCAATTCGCGAAAACTCATTAAATACGACATTTTTATTTAAAGCCTCTGGAAACCGCAATTTGCGTCCGATTGTAACAAATGACCACATATTCTGAAAGCCAGAATCTGGGGGAAACGCCAGTAGCTTCAGAAAGCAAAAAATCGCATTTTTGTAGGGGATAAGGTCGTTTAAAGTCGATCCTGATTACCTTGGCCAAATCGGGAAAGTTCAACGTACCCCCACCTGTTGAATTTTTCAAATTTCGACCGACACGGATTTTCTGAAGTCACCACCCTGACTCAAATTTAACGGCGATTTCAGTAGTGCAGGTCATTTTTTCTGTTTTATGGCTTCGTTTTCGTGCAATTCGCGAAAACTCATTAAATACGACATTTTACTTTAAAGCCTCTGGAAACCCAGTTTGCGTCCGATTGTAACAAATGACCACATATTCTGAAAGCCCAGAATCGGGGGAAAACGCCAGTAGCTTTAGAATGCAAAAATTCGCATTTTTGTAGGAGATATGGTCGTTTAAAGTCGTTCCTGAATTACCTTGGCAAATCGGTAAATCAACGTACCCCACCTGTTGAATTTTTCAAATTTCGACCGACACGGATTTTCTGAGTCACCACCTGACTCAAATTTAACGGCGATTTCAGTAGTGCAGGTCATTTTTCTGTTTATGGCTTCGTTTTTCGTGCAATTCGCGATAACTCATTAAATACGACATTTTTTTCAAGCCTCTGAAACCGCAGTTTGCGTCCGATTGTAACAAATGACCACATATTCTGAAGATCAGAATCTGGGAAAACGCCAGTAGCTTCAGAATGCAAAAATTCGCATTTTTGTAGGAGATATGGTCGTTTAAAGCCGCTCTGATTACCTTGGCTAAATCGGTAAGTTCAACGTACCCACACCTGTTGAGATTTTTCAAATTTCGACCCGACACGGATTTTCTGAAAGTCACCACCCTGATTCGAAATTTAACGGCGACTTCAGTGGTGCAGGTCTTTTTTCTTTTATGGCTCGTTTCAGTGCAATTCGCGAAAACTCATTAAATACGACATTTTTACTTTAAAGCCTCTGGAAACCGCAGTTTGCGTCCGATTGTAACAAATGACCACATATTCTGAAAGCCCAGAATCTGGGGAAAACGCCAGTAAGCTTCAGAATGCAAAAATTCGCATTTTGTAGGAGATATGGTCGTTTAAAGTCGATCCTGATTACCTTGGCCATATCGGAAAAGTTCAACGTACCCCCACCTGTTGAATTTTTCAATATCGACCGGACACGGATTTTCTGAAAGTCACCACCCTGACTCGAAATTTAACGGCGATTTCAGTGGTGCAGGTCATTTTTCTGTTTATGGCTTCGTTTTCGTGCAATTCGCGAAAACTCATTAAATACGACATTTTTTACTTTAAAGCCTCTGGAAACCGCAGTTTGCGTCCGATTGTAACAAATGACCACATATTCTGAAAGACCAGAATCTGGGGAAAACGCCAGTAGTTTCAGAATGCAAAAATTCGCATTTTGTAGGAGATATGGTCGTGTAAAGTCGATCCTGATTACCTTGGTCAAATCGATAAAGTTCAACGTACCCCCACCTGTTGAATTTTTCAAATTTCGACCCGACACGGATTTTTCTGAAAGTCACCACCCTGACTCGAAATTTAACGGCGATTTCAGTAGTGCAGGTCATTTTTTTGTTTATGGCTTCGTTTTCGTGCAATTCGCGAAAACTCATTAAATACGACATTTTTTACTTTAAAGCCTCTGGAAACCGCAGTTTGCGTCGATTGTAACAAATGACCACATATTCTGAAAGCCCAGAATCTGGGGAAAACGCCAGTAGCTTCAGAATGCAAAATTTGCATTTTGGTAGAAGATATGTCGTTTAAAATCGATCCTGATTACCTTGGCCAAATCGATAAAGTTCAACGTACCCCCACCTGTTGAATTTTTCAAATTTCGACCGGACACGGATTTTTCTGAAAGTCACCACCCTGACTCGAAATTTAACGGCGATTTCAGTGGTGCAGGTCATTTTCTGTTTATGGCTTCGTTTCGTGCAATTCGAAAACTCCTTAATTACGACATTTTTACTTTAAAGCCTCTGAAACCGCAGTTTTCGTCCGATTGTAACAAATGACCACATATTCTGAAAGCCCAGAATCTGGGAAAAACGCAGTAGCTTCAGAATGCAAATATTCGCATTTTTGTAGGAGATATGGTCGTTTAAGTCGATCCTGATTACCTTGGCCAAATCGGTAAAGTTCAACGTACCCCACCTGTTGAATTTTTCAAATTTCGACCGGACACGGATTTTCTGAAAGTCACCACCCTGACTCGAAATTTAACGGCGATTTCAGTGGTGCAGGTCATTTTCTGTTTATGGCTTCGTTTTCGTGCAATTCGCGAAAACTCATTAAATACGACATTTTTTACTTTAAAGCCTCTGGAAACCGCAGTTTTCGTCCGATTGTAACAAATGACCCTATTCTGAAAGTCCAGAATCTGGGGTAAACGCCATGCTTCAGAATGCAAAAATTTGCATTTTTGTAGGAGAGATGGTCGTTTAAACTCGATCCTGATTACCTTGGCCAAATCGAAAAGTTCAACGTACCCCCACCTGTTGAATTTTCAAATTTCGACCGACACGGATTTTTCTGAAAGTCACCACCCTGACTCGAAATTTAACGGCGATTTCAGTGGTGCAGGTCATTTTTCTGTTTATGGCTTCGTTTTCGTGCAATTCGCGAAAACTCATTAAATACATTTTTTACTTTAAAGCCTCTGGAAACCGTAGTTTGCGTCCGATTGTAACAAATGACCACATATTCTGAAACTCCTGAATCTGGGAAAACGCCAGTAGTTCAGAATGCAAAAATTTGCATTTTGGTAGAGATATGGTCGCTAAACTCGATAATGATTACCTTGGCCAAATCGGAAAAGTTCAACGTACCCCCACCTGTTGAATTTTTAAATTTCGACCCGACACGGATTTTCTGAAAGTCACCACCCTGACTCGAAATTTAACGGCGAATTCAGTAGTGCAGGTCATTTTCTGTTTATGGCTTCGTTTTCGTGCAATTCGCGAAAACTCATTAAATACGACATTGTTTAGTGTAAAGCCTCTGAAACCGCAGATTGCGTCCGATTGTAACAAATGACCACATATTCTGAAAGCCAGAATCTGGGGAAAACGTCAGTAGCTTCAGAATGCAAAAATTCGCATTTTGTAAGAGATATGGTCGTTTAAAATCGATCCTGATTTTTGGCCAAATCGGTAAAAATAAACGTACCCCACCTGTTGAATTTTCAAATTTCGACCGGACACGGATTTTTCTGAAAGTCACCACCCTGACTCGAAATTTAACGGCGATTTCAGTGGTGCAGGTCATTTTTCTGTTTATGGCTTCGTTTTCGTGCAATTCGCGAAAACTCATTAAATCGACATTTTTTACTTTAAAGCCTCTGAAACCGCAGTTTGCGTCCGATTGTAAAAATGACCACATATTCTGAAAGACCAGAATCTGGGAAACGCCAGTAGCTTCAGAATGCAAAAATTCGCAATTTTGTAGGAGATATGGTCGTTTAAATTCGATCCTGATTACCTGGGCCAAATCGATAAAGTTCAACGTACCTGTTGAATTTTTCAAATTTCGACCGGACACGGATTTTTCTGAAAGTCACCACCCTGACTCGAAATTTAACGGCGATTTCAGTGGTGCAGGTCATTTTTCTGTTTATGGCTTCGTTTTCGTGCAATTCGCGAAATTTCATTAAATACGACATTTTTACTTTAAAGCCTCTGGAAACCGCAGTTTTCGTCCGATTGTAACAAATGACCACATATTCTGAAAGTCCAGAATCTGGGAAAACGCAGTAGCTTCAGAATGCAAAATTCGCATTTTTGTAGAGATATGGTCGTTTAAAATCGATCCTGATTACTTTGGCAAAACGGTAAATTAAACGTACCCCACCTGTTGAATTTTTCAAATTTCGACCGACACGGATTTTTCTGAAAGTCACCACCTGACTCGAAATTTAACGGCGATTTCAGTGGTGCAGGTCATTTTTCTGTTTATGGCTTCGTTTTCGTGCAATTCGCGAAAACTCATTAAATACGACATTTTTTACTTTAAAGCCTCTGGAAACCGCAGTTTGCGTCCGATTGTAACAAATGACCACATATTCTGAAATACCAGAATCTGGGGAAAACGCCAGTAGCTTCAGAATGCAAAAATTCGCATTTTGTAGGAGATATGGTCGTTTAAATTCGATCCTGATTACCTTGGCCAAATCGATAAAGTTCAACGTACCCCCACCTGTTGAATTTTTCAAATTTCGACCGGACACGGATTTTTCTGAAAGTCACCACCCTGACTCGAAATTTAACGGCGATTTCAGTGGTGCAGGTCATTTTTCTGTTATGGCTTCGTTTTCGTGCAATGCGAAAACTCATTAAATACGACATTTTTACTTTAAAGCTCTGGGAAACCGCAGTTTGTCCGATTGTAACAAATGACCACATATTCTGAAAGTCCAGAATCTGGGGAAACGCCAGTAATTCAGAATGCAAAAATTTGCATTTTGTAGGAGATATGGTCGTTTAAACTCGATAATGATTACCTTGGCCAAATCGGAAAAGTTCAACGTACCCCACCGTTGAATTTTTCAAATTTCGACCGACACGGATTTTTCTGAAAGGCACCCCCCTGACTGGAAATGTAACGGCGATTTCAGTCAGGTCCTTTTCTGAAAGGCTCATCTGAACTTCGTAATTTAACGCGAATTCAGTGATGCATTCGCGAAAACTCATTAAATACGACATTTTTACTATAAAGCTTCTGGAAACTGCAGTTTGCGTCCGATTATAAATAATGACCACATATTCTGGGAAAAACCAGAATCTGGAAAACGCCAAATAGTTTCGAATGCAAAAATTCGATTTTGTAGGAGACATGGTGGTTTAAAGTCGATCTGATTAGTCGTTCCAAATCGGAAAGTTCATATACCCCACCTGTTGAATTTTCAAATTCGACCGGACACGGATTTTTCTGAAAGTCACCACCTGACTCGAAATTTAACGGCGATTTCAGTGGTGCAGGTCATTTTCGTTTATGGCTTCGTTTTCGTGCAATTGCGAAAACTCATTAAATACGACATTTTACTTTAAAGCCTCTGAAACTGCAGTTTGCGTCCGATTGTAATAACGACCCATGATTCTGAAGATCCTGAATCTGGGAAAACGCCAGTAGCTGAATGCAAAAATTCGCATTTTTGCTTAGGAGATATGTCGTTTAAAGTCGATAATGATTACCTTGGCTCAAATCGGAAAAGTTCTAATGCCTTCACCTGTTGAATTTTCAAATTTCGACCGCACGGATTTTTCTGAAGTCACCACCTGACTCGAAATTTAACGGCGATTTCAGTAGTGCAGGTCATTTTTTGTTTATGGCTTCGTTTTCGTGCAATTCGCGAAAACTCATTAAATACGACATTTTTTACTTTAAAGCCTCTGGAAACCGCAGTTTGCGTCTGATTGTAACAAATGACCACATATTCTGAAATACCAGATTCTGGGGAAAACGCCAGTAAGCTTCAGAATGCAAAAATTGCATTTTGTATGAGATATGGTCGTTTAAATCGATCTGATTACCTTGGCCATCGGAAAAGTTCAACGTACCCCCACCTGTTGAATTTTTCAAATTTCCACCGGACACGGATTTTTCTAAAACTCAGCAACCTGACTCGAAATTTAACGGCGATTTCAGTGGTGCAGGTCATTTTTCTGTTTATGGCTTCGTTTTCGTGCAATTCGCGAAAACTCCTAATACGACATTTTTACTTTCAAAGCCTCTGAAACCGCAGTTTTCGTCCGATTGTAATAAATGACCACATATTCTGAAAGTCCAGAATCTGGGAAAACGCAGAGCTTCAGAATGCAAATATTCGCATTTTTGTAGGAGATATGGTCGTTTATAGTCGATTCCTGATTACTTGGCCAAATCGGTAAAGTTCAACGTACCCCCACCTGTTGAATTTTTCAAATTTCGACCGGACACGGATTTTTCTGAAAGTCACCACCCTGACTCGAAATTTAACGGCGATTTCAGTGGTGCAGGTCATTTTTCTGTTTATGGCTTCGTTTTCGTGCAATTCGCGAAAACTCATTAAATCGACATTTTTACTTTAAAGCCTCTGAAACGCAGTTTCGTCCGATTGTAACAAATGACCACATATTCTGAAAGTCCAGAATCTGGGGTAAACGCCAGTAGCTTCAGAATGCAAAAATTTGCATTTTGTAGGAGATATGGTCGTTTAAACTCGATAATGATTACCTTGGCCAAATCGGAAAAGTTCAACGTACCCCCACCTGTTGAATTTTTTAAATTTCGACCGGACACGGATTTTTCTGAAAGTCACACACCTGACTGGAAATGTAACGGCGATTCAGTCGAGTCGCTTCTGAAGGCACCACCATGACTCTGTTTAACGGCGATTTAGTGGTGCAATTCGCGAAAACTCATTAAATACGACATTTTTTACTTTAAAGCCTCTGGAAACCGCAGTTTGCGTCCGATTGTAACAAATGACCACATATTCTGAAATACCAGATTCTGGGGAAAACGCCAGTAGCTTCAGAATGCAAAATTCGCATTTTTGTAGGAGATATGGCTGTTTAAAGTCGATCCTGATTACCTTGGCCAAATCGATAAAGTTCAACGTACCCCCACCTGTTGAATTTTTCAAATTTCGACCGACACGGATTTTCTGATAGTCACCACCCAGACTCGAAATTTAACGGCGATTTCTGTGGTGCAGGTCATTTTTCTGTTTATGGCTTCGTTTTCGTGCAATTCGCGAAAACTCATTAAATCACATTTTTTACTTTAAAGCCTCTGGAAACCGCAGTTTGCGTCCGATTGTAACAAATGACCACATATTCTGAAACTCCTGAATCTGGGAAAACGCTAGTAGTTTCAGAATGCAAAAATTTGCATTTTTGTAGAGATATGGTCGCTTAAATCGATAATGATTACCTTGGCCAAATCGGAAAAGTTCAACGTACCCCACCGTTGAATTTTTAATTTCCGACCGACACGGATTTTCTGAAAGTCACCACCCTGACTCGGAAATTTAACGGCGAATTCAGTAGTGCAGGTCATTTTTTTGTTTATAGCTTCGTTTTCGTGCAATCGCGAAAACTCATATACGACATTTTTACTTTAAGCTCTGGAAACCCCAGTTTGCGTCCGATTGTAACAAATGACCCATATTCTGAAAGACCAGAATCTGGGAAAATGCCAGTAGCTTCAGAATGCAAAAATTTGCACTTTTGTAGGAGATATGGTCGTTTAAAGTCGATACTGATTACCTTGGCCAAATCGGTAAAGTTCAACGTACCCCACCGTTGAACTTTTCAAATTTCGACCGGACACGGATTCTTCTGAAAGGCAGCACCCTGACTCGAAATTTAACGGCGGTTTCAATGGTGCAGGTCATTTTTCTCTCTGAGGCTTCGTTTTCTGGCAATTTGCGAAAACGTTAATAAAATACGCCATTTTCAGCCAAAATGCCACCTACATTGTCGCCGTTTTCTTTACGATTCCCTATCGTCATGTAGCAGTCGTTAACAGCAATGCATAGAGGAAAGTATTCTTTAATTTACGTGCGGATTTCAGCGTCGTATAGCTAATAGTTTAGAAGATGCACGCAGTCAAAGATGGCCTATTTTGGAAATATTAAAAATGCTTTAAAATGAAGAAAACCTCTAAAAACTGTAGTTTTCGTCCGAATTGACGAATGACACATTTTCCGATAGCCCTGATCCGGAACACGCCGGTGGCTTCGGAATGCCAAACGTCGCATTCGTTTACGAGATATGGTCGTTTTGCCAAATCATAAAATTTGATAATACCCCACGTTGAACTTTTCAAATTTCGACCGGACACGGATTCTTCTGAAAGGCAGCACCTGACTCGAAATTTAACGGCGGTTTCAATGGTGCAGGTCATTTTTCGCTCTGAGGTTTCGTTTTCTGGCAATTTGCGAAAACGTTAATAAAATACGCCAGAAAATTTGCGCCAAAATACGCCATTTTCAGCCAAAATGCCACCTACATTCTCGCCTTTTTTTACGATTCCTTCGTTTTGTGTAGCAGTCCGGTGAAATTTTTAGATCTTGTACACCTAGTACGAGTAGGGGTGGGTTTTTAGATACAACTGCCGTTGTTTTTGCGATTCTGGCATATCATCTAAATATTGAAATTTAAAATGAAATAGAATATTGCATTACGGCGAAGAACTATTGCTTGTTTTTTGCTTTTGCTGTCTGTTATTTTTCCAAGTTTTTCGGCATTCTCCTTTCGTGGCTTACTTTTATTTGAAGGCTTCGATTGCGACGAAAGTGGTGTTTGCGCGCGTTGCCTTTCTTCTTCCAAACTCTGATGAATTTCTTGTAGTTGTTTTTTCTGTTGCTGTATCACTTGTAACTGAGCAATGTACAATGTAGAGTCAAATACCTTCCGGCGGAATTGATGAAGGTTTGTTGTGAGCCGAGTTCAGTGTGACCGAGCGAATGAACATTTACTCCGTAATTCGCCGTTTCAGTAATTTCCTTATTATTTTTATATTATTATCATTATATTTTTATATTATTTTGTATTATTATTATTATTATTATTATTAATATTAATATTATTTGCGTATCGGCCATTTCTGTCCACGCTACACTTTCTTTACTGAGCCCCAGTCATATTCTATCCTGGAGAGAGATAACGTGTCATTATGGGCATCATCTTTTCTGGTGTATCCCTTGGTAAGACAAGGTTGTTAAGCTTTGAATTATGAATTATAAGGTGATAGGATGTTGATGAGAGATGATCGTGACCTTTTTGAACCATCCTAGCATTCGCCTGTATGAATAAAGGAAACCACGAATTCCCCGGTGAGAATGGCTGGCTCGGAGATCGAACCCGCTCCTGTCGACTGCGAAGTTAGCGCGCAGCGCCCTGAGCCACGCTCGGTTTATTATTATTATTGTTTTATTATTATTTCTATTATTATTATTATTATTATCATCATCATCATCATCATCATTATATCCCAAGAAATGCCTATCCAGTCAACATTACGCATTAACTGGTAAGATTAATATAAGAACTCTAACTAAAAAGGAAATTTTTCAATCAACAAAATGCCTACTCTTGTGTGGTCTGGGTCTCCAAAAGTCATTGAATTCTCCTATTTTGACTGATGCCAGTGACATTAATTGATGCGATTGTCGCAATATGTCATCTACGTCAGTCACGTTTACCATTCCTAGTATGATCATACACTGAAAAGTGAGGTCTACTGGAGCGAAATGTATTAATTGTCCAATTTTTCTTTTCGCATCTTCGAAGTTTCGTGATAACGTGGTATCTGACAAGGAACTCGGAGAGTCATCTTCTTTCTTACACTGTTTTGTTCACGATTTCGAACTGTGCATGTTGGCACATTACGACATTTCGTGGTACTTTAATAAAATGCTTGTTTATTAAGTTTCTTATCTTATCAATGTCACTGTTCTGAGAAAGCTGACTTACTAAGTTAGCACACACAGTGAAGCTCATTCACCGCAATCACTTTTTTCCGCCACTTCTGCATTCCTATAAGGTGGCATTCACGCGCGTTTGGTTGCCCTAATCAGTTTTAGAACAAAGAAAGATGATTAAATAGAGAATAAAGAGAAACGTTCCTGAGCGATAATGCTGAAATAATTAGTGTTCAATGGTTTAGAGGAAATAAAGATATACAATCTGATTTAAACCAATCTTGTTTATGAAGTAACTTGTGAAATGTATTGTAACAGTTTGTGGTAAAGGTGTTGTAATATACTAATATATTGTATACTATGTAATGCATTAATGTAATAATATCAGAGGACGCTAATGACCCTGAAGTTTATGCATTCTTTATAAATAAAGCATAGGAGAAAAGTAGTGACATGAGGCAGTAAAAGCTACTCACTAATTTGGTGACACTTAAAATATCGTTGGCACATTAAAATCAACGAATGAGAATCTAAACATGTGACCTTCGCCTTAAGTGACCTCAACCCGTCAGTCGCGAGATAGCCAGGAGAGTTTTAGCGAGGACGTGTGGTAACCTGTGATGAGTAGGGAACGGATTTCCATGTAATTACACGTTTTTACAGGAAGTAGATGCCTATATATAATGCCTTAATATATTTATACTGCGAACCACAGTACCGTCCGGTACAAGCCGTAAGGCCAGCACCCGACCTGAGACGTCTTGGGGGGGTGGCGAACACAATTCACCAGATGGTCGACTAGCTCAGGATAGACGTCCCAGTGTGGACACAATAAATAAAAAAATAGGGGGGTCAGGGTCGTGAAGATCGTTTATGGATTGGATGCAAAAATTACATACAACTCCGGTGAGAATCACTTTTCACTAAATTCAGAATATATTCTAAAAATATTTGCTGCTATGACAGATACATAAAATGGCACACAAAAAAAAGCAAATACAGAATACTCTTGACTGTCTGAAAAAACACACACACTAATAACTCGATACACCATTTTCTACTCTTCTTTACAACCCAATTGTTTAACAAACACACACTTTCAGAAATTGAAAGAATCGTTAAAATATTACTTTATACAAAAATGGAAGAAAAAACACATTGAAAATCAAAATTAGTACTTTTTTAATTTTTAAAATCCAGAGAATGATTACTATTATAATTAGTCTCTTACACAAGCTCTTAATCACTAAATTACAATATTAGATCTTCAAATCCTGTTTTGAAAGAAAAGATTGATTCTGTTCTCACGTATTAGAAGTCGGAAACAAATGTACTTTTACTTTTCTTATCTTTTAAGAATGGTAAATCTGTTACCCTCCCTTTCTTTCTACGTGACGGATACAGAATAAGCTTTCTGATTAAACTGAATCACTTCTATCCCTACAAAAACAGTTTATTTGGAACGACCTTACTGTGTTCTCTTCTCGGCCGCGTAGAGCAGTCCACTGTGCTTCCTTCTACCCCTTTCCACCGAGCTGCTTCGGCCTTGAAGCGTCGGAGCCTCGGGTTGAGAACGCCGTTGCCCACCAGAAAACGCGTTCTTCTTCTCGTTCAAGTTTTATATTCTTGCGTGCTCACATATGAATTTTACTTAATTTCCAATTACTATTAATGACCAACTGGATATTCAGAGTTAAAATGAATCCAGAGATCACCCTTTTTTTTACGAGCACCAACTTTAAGAGAGTATATAAATATAAGAAAAGCATGGAAAAAAAACAAAACTGGAAAGAGAAATGAATGCAATCTATTAATTACTGCCATCTATTCAAAATTTCTCCCCCTAATTCTCCCATTATAAATTCATAACGTTTCTTATTATCTCTCTTCTAAGATTATGTTTAAATCAATTTATAATAGAATAATTACCTCTTCTGGTCTTCTAGAAGGGTTTTCCTCAAAGTTGCAAATCTGAAGTCCGCTGCAATGTCAATTCCTGGCGTACCGTTTTCCATACGTCCGCCGAGTTCAGCTGCTACCTTCAGAAAGAACTTTTTCTTTCATCTGACCTCCGGTCTCGCCCTCGGTCTATGGTGGCGGTCTCTCTTGTTCTAATTTCTAGTTAGCCTTCCTAATATTCATCCGCGTTGGCGCGCGTTCAAAATACACCTTTCCCTCGCTCTCTTAGGTCGGATGTGACACGTTTTCGAAATCTAAGAAAACGGACGGTCACAATACGTCGAAACGGAACATTTCAGATGCAGGTTTGCAATATATGATACGGAATCATCTTTCTTACAAATCAAATGAAATGCTGAAAAGCTTCTATGACCACCATGTCTTCGCCATGAATTGTCGACCCCCCCCCGCTTATTGCGTACTCGGAGTGAAGGATGAGCGAATTTTTGTGAACAAAAGTAATTTCAATCACGTGCTTGCTTATATTTCAAAGTGCATATTCGTTAATCGATCGAAAACCGACTAATATATTTTACAGAAAATTGTCTTACCAGGTTTTCTTTTAATTTATTTATTTAATAGAGTGAGCTGATTATACAACGCTCAGCCATATGGCTTTTCAGTTGTTCGGAGGGAGCATTTTCAGACGAAAATATGCGAAGGAGGTGGCTACGGCCACCTCCCATTAAACATAGATTGAAGTAGTGCGAATGATAAAGTGGAGGAATACATATTGTTGACTTTTATGGGAGGACTATTTATTTCATTATCTTATATCAGCCAGTTTTCGGAGGAAGATGTGGAAGGCGGAGACGAGTTTCTACGGGATGCTCTTTACCTATGTTGTAGTGGGAAGCACCGGTAACTGAGGGTAGATTTTGGAATAATGATGTGGAAAGTTTAATGATGTATGTTAGGACGGGCTCTATGGCTAGGTCTTTGTGAAGGTTAGTGTTGCTTATAAACCAAGGTGCGTTAACTGCAGTTGTGAGGAACCTATTTTGGAATATTTGGATTTGTTGATGGTTGTAGGGACGGCATTGCACCAGACTGGACAAGCGTACGTAAGTAATGGACGTAAAATGGCTGTATATATAAGGAGAGCAGAATGGAGCTTTAATGATGAGTGTCGTTTGATTACTGGTCGAAAAATACCTAGGCGTTTATTAGGTTCCTTCACCTTGGAGGTGATGTGGTCTTTCCAAGTCAATCTGGTGTCCATTAGGACACCTAGATAACGGACTGGGGCGGTTGAGAAGCACCATGTGTAATGGTCCAACGTTTCGAGATCAAAACCCCAGATGCAACGTTGCCAAAAAGTGGCAAAGAATAAACGTATATGTGGAGTGCAGCGATGCCGATAGAAACATGTTTGTGGATCCAAATTAAAATAAGAAATTATAGCATGTGAGATTTAGGGAAAATTGAATATAATCATCCGATAGAGCAGAAATTATAGAACAAAATAAAACAAACGGCATTAAATTCGGTTGACGCATTCGGAAGTTATAATCTGAAATATATTTGGAATTTTTAATAAAATGAACAGAATGTGGCCATTGTTGCATTAGAAAAGAAACATTACAAACAGGGTTTTTGAAGAATAATTACCAAACGCACGGACCGATTTGGTTGAAACGTTGGGAAAGAATAGAATAAAATACGGGGAAGACTACAAAATTAATATCAACTTTGTCGCATTTTCGGGAGCGAAGTAATTATAAAATATATCGAAGTTGTGATGGAGTCAATAGTAGAAATAAATGACGCGATGCTGAGAAGTTAAGGAAATCTTGCAGAACCAACAGAGCAAGCGTATATCAATTTTTTTGTGACAAAAATCTGTAGTAACAATGTAGGTTGATAGAAGAATTCAGCAGGAATGCAGATGTGAGGGGAGATGTGTCGTGGACATGGTAATGAACGCTTCGTGTACGTGAAATCGGTGTGTCGTTAATTTTTTGGGAAAGTGTAAAATAGTTAGCGAGAAGTAATGTCGAAAGATTTATAAATATATTGGAATATTAAGGAATTTTTTGTTATGGGACTTAACTGAATTAATGCACATCAGTATAATTTAGACAATTATTTTCCAAGATAAATGGAAGTCAGCAAGAGAACTTTCTAGAAGTGACGTATTTGATGATACGCGAAAATTTGTTTCTGTTGTCGTGTTAAGTATTTTGCCGAGCAGTACGCCGCAAATATATAGAATTGATTAGTCGGTGATAGGCTAGCGGCTGGACTTTCACATTTATGTGAAATGTAGTGGTTAACGAAGAGTGATTTTCGGAGGCGACCGCGAGGAAGGATGGCCGGCGACCTAACATCGAGGAACATCGAACAGCGGACACCGGACATCTTCAGAACGAGAGATGAGCCGAAAAAAGGGAAGTGAAACGCATATGCATGTGTGTGTGTGTGTGTCGGAATTCCTTGAAATGCTTCGTATCAAAACGCATTCCATAAACAAAAACAATTTTTGTTGAAGATCAAGTTTTGTTAGTAGGAATAAAATAGAAATAGTTAAAGGAAAGTAGGGAATGCGCATTCGAGGGATGAATGAGATTTTGATACTGGTTGTATTAGTGTGTATGAATGATTTTTTTTGTTACTGTGTATTATCTTGTTTTTTTGGTTTCTGTGTGTTGGTCATAGGGTATTATATGTTAGCGTGGAAAGAAAGACGGTGAATCATTGCCGTAGAATTGAGAATAGAGTAAAATTATTAACGCAAATAAATTATCGAACCAGAAATGCGGTTCGTTTTGGATCAATTGAGATGTTCGTAGTAATTTAACCTAGCACGCACAATCCAGTTACCTCACTGCGATTCCTGTATAGGACCGCCAGCGTACCCACGGCAGTAGATAGTTAAAAAAAAAAGATTTATTATATATATATATATATATATATATATATATATATTTGATAGCAGCACGGGCAAAGATAACGTAGAGAGGTTAGAAGATAAAATTAATGAATGATAGGAAGAGGCAGGGAGAGATTGTTACATTACATTAAATGGCGACCCAACGGAGTAATAGCAGATGATAGATAAATAGAATAGATGATAGGAGAGAGTAGATAGTAAGAAGGAAAGAAAGGAGGAGGTAGGACATTACATAAATGGCGGCCCAACGGTGGGGCAATCAATTATGAATAATAGATGAGAGGAGAGAGGAAAGGATTCATTACACATGGTATTACTGCCGAGTCAAATTTTAGTGGGAGTGGGAAGGCTGGAAACCGTAGCATGACAACTTTGGATGTAGATTTGTTTGGATTTTTCTTGGTTTTCCGATTTCTGCACCATGATTCAATAGTCGTGAGGTGTGTCTGGATTAAATTCCTTGTGGTATTTAGATATTGGCCAGAGTCTTACCACGTTGTTCGATTGGAGAGGGGGGTATATTCCCTTTAACCCCCTACATACGGATCCATCACTGGCTACTCGGTACTACTATTCACTTCAACACCGGCTCCCCGTAATCATTGTAATATATATATATATATATATATATATATATATATATATATATATATATATATATATATATATATATATTATGAACGTATTTTATATTTCGAATAACAGTCGTATGCGAGGTAATGTGGCGTAAAATTACTTCTGTAAAAGTAGAACCTACTTTCAGTCACTCCGGATCATTATTAAGGATGGACGACGTACTATATTTTTGGGAAATAATTGTAGAGAACAATTTTAAACACTAATAAATTTTTATTTTACATATTGTCGATTTTTATTACATGTTTTGGAAAAAATAAGTACGTATTGAAACGCTCCGCTTTTCTAGACGAAATACAAAGTATTCACGACAATTCAAATAGCGCGTCAGTTGGCAGTTCCCGCCTAGTACGAGAAAACTTCCTGCGACGTGCGAGAGCCAACGGACGGGGAGACGAGAGCAGAGGCAGTGAGAGAAGAGACATGGAAAGAAGCGCACGTATCGGGCGGGAAGTGGCCGAATAGGAGAATGTGGAAAGATGCTAAATATGTGATATAAGAGGCTCGGAAGTGAACGACGTGATAGTGAAGGTACTAGTAAAAGTGTGGGTGATGCATTCGTGGGAAATCAGACGGGAATAGTTTATAGCAAGGATTGGATGTGTAATGTGATCGGTACGTGGAACACCAAGACTGTGGATGGCGGTGTGAGACCCGGTGGGAGAACCGTGTGGTATGACAATAAACGAAATGAGAAGTGATGTTGTAATTTTGGCATGATGAGGGAAATCCATCTGTGAAAGGACCAGACGACGCCGTAAGTGTTACCCGGAGACGAGCAACACCAAGCCGAAAACGGTTGGACACATGTCCGTATAGTTAGCACACCCACTTATCAGAAAATTAAAAAAGAGTATTCCATAATTTTGTACTAATTTTAAACTAATTTTAACCCAAATTTAAAAATGTTGTACCAATGCAGAACATTAAAAAAAATGGTATAAGTGGGGGTAACTAACGTTAAGTTAGCACACCACCATGAAAATCATGCGAAAAACTAAAAATCCACATTTTGTACTAATTTTAAACTAATTTTAACCCAAATTCAAAAATTTTGAACTGATGCACAACATCAAAATTAAAAATGTATACGTTTGCGGGGGTTCACCTACCGTAAAGTTAGCAACACCACCCATGAAAATCAATGATATCGAAAAACTAAAAATTCCATCATTGTGTACTAATATTAAACTAATTTTAACCCAAATTCCAAATTTTTGAACTGATGCACAACATCGAAATAAAGCATTTAATCTTTTGTCAGTGTTCACCTACAGTAAAGTTAGCAACACCATCCATTAAAATCAATGATATCGAAAAACTAAACCGACCATTATTTTTTACTAATATTAAGCTAATTTTAACCTAAATTGAAAAATTTTGTACCGATGCAGAACATCAAAATAAAAATATTATACGTTTGCGAGCGTTCACCTACCCTAAAGTTAGCAATAACACCTATGGAAATCAATGATATCGAAAAATAAATATAAAATATAGTACAGAAAACTAATATTATAAAATAAAATACTCTTAAAACCAGAAATGATTCGTCTTTCGTTTCACTTTAGACAATTAAAGTTGATAAACAGGTAAGTACTGGATTTTAGTTGCCAGTACTGTGATATACCCATATGTCACATTAAAATAAACTAACTTTTATTTGTAGACAATATGGTGGAACATGCATTACGAAATATCACGAGAGCTAGAGCTTAGCAACGACCGTGAATAAACAATGTAGTTTTTGTTTTTTCTAAATTCATTAAAAGTTCTGGATGCCGAAAGTAGAAAATTTAGGATTGGGCGAAGAAGTTTAGACGATCAAAAGGTCAGCTACACCAAAATATAACGAACGTATGGATTGGCTGGGTGAGAGAAGGACGGTCAAATGTTATGAAAAAAATGAAGGTAGTTTAATACGAAATCTTCGAGGGATGAATCATGCAGGAAGATTTCATTCTGCTCGGCAACGCGCTTCTGAACTGATCGTAGGTTCGTGAGAGGGAACGAGTACAATCTAGATAGAATTGGGTTATCAGTGAAATTTTAAGGACAGTGAATGATATTGCAGATATTTTCATGTGGAGCAATATTGATGTATAAATTGGAACTTTGTCGGGAGTGGTAATCGAGTTCGGGACTATGTCATAGGACGTAATCGGGACTGATAATTTTGATAGTTTGAGACCAGCTTGGATAGGGGCAGAAGAGGATTCCTTGGAACTTTGGTCTACGGCAAGCTCGCAAGATATTTCGACTGAGAAGTCTACGAGGGACATCAACGAAGAATAGATAAGTTAACCGCGGTATAAATTGTAAATTGAAAGAGATCTTGATCAAAGGCCTAACTTAAATTCATTAAATTGTTTGATAAAAAGGTAAAAATAAACTTTGTTAAATTTTGTTCTTTAGAAAAGAAAGTGATCTTTCATTTAGTCAATCCAAACAGTAATGAACTAGGAATAGAAACATTCTATTTCAGATTCCCAGCTGCGCTGTATAGTCGGCGGATCCTATAATCCATGATAAAGGTAATAAGGATTATAATATATCGTGACCCATTGACCCAGTAAGCCGGACGCTAAGATCTTTGGCAGATATTAATGTAGAGAGAGGGAAATTTTGTATATCCCAGTACTTACCTTTTATTCGATGAAACTGAAGTACTTATTTCAAAATCTTCTAATATAAATATTTACTTACTGTTCATCAAACAATCCTTTCTTTCCATTGGAACGCGTGTTAACTGTTTGTAAAGCCCTAATTTTTGGAATATAGATGCTGGAATATTTTTTCTTAGAGTTTAAAACTAAGTTCTTTTTTGTCTTCCTAGTTTGCGAATTTGTATTTTCCTGATTTGGAAATCAGCAATTTTGAGGAAATTCACTGAGCCGAAATTCAGGAATAGAGCATATTAAAGAGTAATTTACCTAAAATTAGTCTTTAATTTTGAATATAGTTTAGGTGAGATTGGTTTCTAGGCGCTACTAGTTTAAGATGGCTATATTTTCTTTTTTTCTAATAATCATAGCCCTGATGAGGGAACAACCTGTCAATGCCTTTTATCTAAAACCACAAATTTTTGGAATTGATCACTTTTATCAATAATCCTGTGATATTTAAGAAGCTATTAAAACGGTAAAAATGATAAAAAATGCCTTTACATATTTATTGGCTTTAAGAGTGTAATACAAATTTATTGGGGATCCTATTGTATTTTATTTCAATTATATATGTCCCCGTCTGAAATTGGGACTCATGGCAGTTGCTTAGGTCAAAGGACGGCCTTGCGAACAACCATCCTCGTGTTAAAGGGCCAAGCGGCGGCCACAGGCCTCCTGTGTCCAATGCCCTGTTGCCAAATCCTGAGCTGTTGCCACTTGCTCGGTTACCGCTTCCCAGCTAGGATAACAAAAATTACACTGCTGGCTTGAATAGCCGTTACAGCTTTCTGTCGGAAAGTAAGGGTTTCAGTGCAGCTGGTAATTAGTCGATTCTCAAAAATATTTAATTGAAAAAAAACCCCTACCGTTTACGCAGTTATTAACTTTCTATTCATCTAACTACTAATACAAACAATAAAAAACCGGTCTTCTTTTCTTGTTTTATTGGTAACGGTTACGTATATATTACAACTTTTCCACTACTAACACTTCATTCTTCTAATAAACCTTAAGGAAACGACAGAGACACGGCTGAGAGACAAAAAAAAATATAATTATTGAAAAGCAAAACGATATATAAAATTCCACGTCTACAACTGATTTCAAAGTCATTTGTCAGATACATACTCTAATGTACAGAATAAAAAATGAGTTGTGCAGGCTTGGATTTGAACCCGAGATCTTCAGCACAAGAAGCCACCCAACCAAATATGCTACGTAAATATATATACGCTACGTAAAAATATTGTCCTTGGGCAGGTCACTTATGTAGTGTTTTGAATATTACAATGTTCTTTATGCCAGAAAATTCTTTCGAAAAATCACAAAAGCTACTGTTTATTTCAGACAAAATTCTAAATAAAACGTATTTTAAAATTTAGTATTTAAAACGATTGCACTTGGAAATAAATCTCCAGCATGTGTATTGGGGGTGTTCGAAAACACATATATTGTCGCTATATAACTCAAAATTTTGCAAAAAAAACTCATATTTTAAGAAACGTGCACATGAGATGATTTGAAAGACTAATAATGAAGAGCAGATTACATTAAGAAAGAAATATGTATAATTATCTTTCGTCTAACGCAGTGTATTCTTCAGACAACTGTAATGAATCTACCTCCTCCTCTCTTCCTTCTTACTACTCTCTATTCTATTTGCCCCTATTATTCATTGCCCCACCGTTGGGCCGCCATTTATGTAATGTCCCTACTCTCTCTCCTATTTATCTATCTTTCTCCTATTTACTCTCTGATGTTATTCCACCGTTGGGTCGCCATTTAATGTAATGTAACACTCTCTTCCTGCTCTCTCCTGCTATTTTCCTATCATTAATTAATTTTATCCTCTAACCTCTCTACGTTATCTATGCCCGCGCTTTTATCAAATATATATAATAAATCCCCTTTTTTTCTTTTCCCTTTTAACTATCTACTGCCGTGGGTACGCTGGCGGTCCTATACAGGAATCGCAGTGAGGTAATTGGATTGTGCGTGCTAGGTTAAATTACTACGAACATCTCAATTGATCCAAAACGAACCGCATTTCTGGTTCGATCATTTATTTGTGTTACTAACTTTCCTCTATTCTCATTTCTACGGCGATAATTCACCGTCTTTCTTTCTACGTTAACATATAATACCCTATAACATCAACACACAGAAACAAAAAAAACAAGATAATACACAATAACAGAAAATCATTCATACACACTAACACCAACAGTATCAAAATCTCATTCATCCCTCGAATGCGCATTCCCTACTTTTCTTTAGCTATTTCTACTTTATTCCTAATAACAAAACTTGATCTTCAACAAAATTGTTTTTAATTATGGAATGCGTTAACCGAATTTAATGCCGTTTGTTTTATTTCGTTCTATAATTTCTGCTCTATCGGATGATTATATTCAATTTTCCCTAAATCTCACATGCTATAATTTCTTATTTTAATTTGGATTTACAAACATGTTTCTATCGGCACCGTTGCACTCCACATGTACGTTTATTCTTTGCCACTTTTTAGCAACGTTGCATCTGGGGTTTTGATCTCGAAACGTTGGACCATTACACAACGTTCACAGAAGTAACGAATAGTACACAGAAAACTGCCAGAATGGCAAACATTCGTTTCGGTACAATTTTTAGTTTTAGAGGAATATCATTTTGTCACTCAATAGATCTTCATTGTATTAATTGTAATAATTAATTAATTGTATTGTAATAATGTTTTTAAATATACAATTTGTGCCATTTGTTACACACGATTCAAGCAGGAAGCTTTAAGTTAAATTTATTATGCGCACGAATAATATGAAACAATTGAATATTTGTAATATTGAAAAATTAAATCTTTGTATGGAAAAAGACTTACAATGTTTTTAAGTAATCGTTGCAAATGTTGCGATAGCTCAGTGGCATCGTTACAGTTTGACCTGTAACGTTAATGACCGCGAGGCCCTAGAGTTCGAGTAGTATAATATTAAGTATAATATATTAAGTATAATATTTTTCGATATCATTGTTTTTCATAGATGGTGTTGCTAACTTTACTGTAGGTGAACACTAGCAAAAGATTAAATGTTTTATTTTCATGTTGTGCATCAGTTCAAAATTTTTGAATTTGGGTTAAAATTAGTTTAATATTAGTACAAAACTATGGTAGTTTTAGTTTATCGATATCATTGATTTTCATGGGTGGTGTTGCTAACTTTACGGTAGGTGAACCCCCGCAATGGTATACATTTTTTATTTTGATGTTGTGCATCAGTTCAAAATTTTTGAATTTGGGTTAAAATTAGTTCAAAATTAGTACACAATGATGGAATTTTTAGTTTTTCGATATCATCGATTTTCATGGGTGGTGTTGCTAATTTACGGTGGAACCCCCAAATTTTTGAATTTGGGTTAAAATTAGTTTAAAATTAGTACAAAATTGTGGTATTTTTAGTTTTTCGATATCATCGAGTGGGTGTGCTAACTTAACGTTATGTTAGCACACCCACTCTTATACCCTGTTTTTTTTAATGTTCTGCATTGGTACAAAATTTTTAAATTTGGGTTAAAATTAGTTTAAAATTAGTACAAAATTATGGAATACTCATTTTTAATTTTCTGATAAGTGGGTGTGCTAACTAGACGGATATGTTGGACACGCGTTGTGGATGGGGCAGCGCCGTAGTGGTCGCTCCATGGCCACGCCGAAGCATCAGCTGATCAACGCCGAGGGGCGCCGAACGACTGGGGCACGAGCCGAACGCGAAGAACAACGCCGCCTGACGACCAACAGGTTTCATTTCGTATTACATTCGAATACTTTAGCCAAAATTTAATGAGGCAAGGCAGTGATTCGTAGCATAAGGACCTAAAAGTTAAGAGGATTTCAAGGTGTCTGTATAACAATAGAAATAAAGTTGTATATGATCATTGTATCGGAAATTTGTTGTGTCAATGTTTACCTTACCCCAGAGCCCATTCGCAAAAAAGAAGACCTGATCCCTTTAATATAAATTTACTGATGCACTGGATTGGAATCCCGGCCCGTCACAATATATATGTACATATTTTGCATTTTTATTACAATAAATTCCGGTCCCTAGTGATGAGCAATTCATGGAACGACATGCGAGTGTGCGGTTTCTCGACACTACTTTTTCTCTTTGACTCCAGCAGATGTTCGATTACCGCATCGGTCCGCTCATTCAGAGATTCCGTGCGTTGCTGGTCAGCAGTTGTGTCAGCAGCTACGTGTCCTCGAAAAACTCTCGAAGAAACTCTTGAAGAAACTGGCTATCTCGCGACTGTCCGTTATGGAAGCGCATTATTCCCAATTGTTTCCATCAATTTTCTGTTGAATTCTAGGACATTTTTTCAACAGGGAACGGCTGTTTTGATGTAGGAGTGTTACTTGGAAGGGTTACATTTATCTCGCACGGCGGTAGTCAGACAACTGATTTCACATTTCTCTTTGTGATAATAGAGACATTCAAAGAATCATTTGTTGTTGCTAACGCAACTGCATTTCCTTCATTCGATAAATAAAATTATTGATAAGATAATATTTCTTTTAGAGAAAAATAGTTTCGATGACTTCTGCCCCACCCCTCGTATTTTATTGTAGGTTTTGCGTTTCTGATGCTGGCGATGTCTCCTACCGTTCCGATACTCCCTCGCCTGCTGTCCTGGCGTTGCTAGAGATTGATACGGTTGATAGCTATAGAAATAAGCAAAATGTATGAAGATATTGGATTTTATTTCTTCAGGTTCTCGTGGCATATAAAAAGGTGTGAGTGAAAAAATGTGCAGAAGTTGAAATAATAAATGCAATAAATTCATTCTATTTTTAGCTTCTTCATATGTAACTATGCCATGTGATATGTTTTTAATCTTCAGTGCATTCCAACTTAAGTGGAAAATCCAAATGATCATAAGAACCATATTGATGTGTTTTTAAACATTTTTTTAAAAATATTTCTTCTCGTTCGACATTTCTTTCTCTCAAGGAGTTTGAAAATAGTATATTTTATATTATAACATTTTGAATATGGCCATCCATTCTAAGGAAAATTCATTCCTACTCGTGAACATGGTCTAAATTTCGAAAGTTTGTTCAGAGTTGGTCAAGGTTTTGGTTCTGAGGTGTAACGTTGAAAGTTAAGGTAGCTCTAGGAAGGGTCTAAAAAACAAGTTTCGGTTGTCTCCGTCTATCCTTAGGGAACCTTGATTTAATACGGGGTCATGAAGCACGACGGCCAAGATTAAATATTGTAGAGCAGGGTGAAGAGTAAAGATTTTGATAGAAATGGTCGGCTATTTTACTTATGTGTTCTAGTGGCAATATTTAGTTCGCGATAAATTTGGGAATTTGTAATAAACAACGGTGCCTTGAGGGTCTTTGTTAGGAACTTATTTTGGAGTGCAACTAACTTTTGGAGGTTATTGGGTGCCAAGCCACCCCATACTGGACATAGATTAGAGTGGGTTGAATAATTGATTTGTACTGTAATATTATTCTTTCTGTACTAGTGGCAGATCAGGAGTTAATTAAGGGGAACGTTTTTTATGTTTTGACCAAGGTTTTATAAGCAGTTGCGTGGATGTGGGATTTCCACGTAAGTCGTTTGTTAAATAATACTCCTTGGTACTTCCCCGGTGAAGAGGTCCACGGGATGAAATTTCCCTTGATGTTGAGTTCGGGGAGATTTTTCGGTCGGCCTAATGTGAATATCTTTGCTTGGTATTTAGTATGATTAAGTTCTATTCTCCATTTCTGAGTCTGTTTAATTTCTGTTTAATATAATTGTTTAGATCGTTTTGAATATGCTCTTTCGCTATTATGATATTGCTATGAGATGTGAATAGTGCAATATCAGCAGCATATAAAGCAACGTTGGAGTCGCCTTGGATTGGAATTTAATGACTGAAAATGTTAAAATAGTAAGGGAGAGAGAACTGAACCCTGTGGTTGTCCTGCGGCAATAGTGTGAGGGGTAGATGTGTCTGTGTTGACTTTAACTATAAACGATCTGTTCGTGAGGATACTTGATGATCTTGATCCCGTCATCTTTAGTAGGTATTCGAGTATACCTAAAGTTAGCATTTTGTATAGGATGCCTTGATGCTAAACTCGGTCATATGCCTGACTTACATCAAGAAAAACTGTCATTGTATGTTTCTTTTGGTGAAAACCGTTAGCTATGGCTTCAGTGATGCGCAATAACTAATAGGAGGTGAAATGGTTTGGTTTGAATCCGAATAGGTCCGATGGGAATGCTTTTATATTGTCAATAAATTTTATTAGTCTTGTGTGGATTAGACGTTCGACGATTTTTGATAAAATTGGAAGCAGACTGGTACGACTAAAGTTTTCAGCTATCCTTGGTATTTTTTCCTGTTTGCAGACTATTAAAATGACAGCTCTTATCCAAACGGTCGGAAAATAATTGCATTGTAAAGATAGATTAAATATTGCAGTTACCGCCGCTATAATAGGTTTGCTTAGCATTTTGATGCAGGCATTGTCAATACCGTCGATACCCGGAGACTTTCTTAATTTTAGAACTTAAATCACCAAGATGGTTTCCGAAGGGGAAATGAATTTGATGGGAAGTGCCGCAATAGGGATATTAGTACAGAGGTAATTTACTATTTCCGTATTAAATTGTATATCGGAAACGGAATGCGGTTTGATGTACAGCAAGTACTTCTGATTTTCCTTTGGTAGAATAAATTGTTTCCGAGCCATGTCGAAAAGGAGGAATATTTACTTTTTCATTGGGAATTATTTTAACACTTGACAAAAAGTGCCTTGAGTTCGGTAAAAAGTGAGATAAATTTCCGCGATTAATTTATTGTAGTTCTGTAGACGTAATTTATGAGAAAGGATTTTTATGTACGCGTTATCTGATTAACTTTTTTCATAATAAATGGTCATCTTATGTGTTGCCTGAACCGTCTCAGATTTATTTTTGTATTAACTAGGTTATACTCAGAGGTATTGCTTTCCTTTTTGGAAATTGATAAGGTGTTGTCGATTGTTTGAAATGCGCAATTATTGCTTTAGAGAATTTTTCTATTGCATTGTCAATGTCATTCGCGTGTGAAGATTTTATGAGAACGGGTATTTGAGAAGCATTAATTTGGTATACTTAATCCAGTTTGTATTTCCTTTTAATTGATTGACGTTTGTTTTATCAATTGGCAAAGAATGCGAGATGACTACAGGACAGTGGTCAGAATCGAGCTCTGGTTTATCAGGAAATTAGTATCTTTAGTTAGAACAATTTCCAAAATATCTGGGATAACATTGGGATTAGCATAGCGAGTAAGTTCTTTTGGAGAAAATAATTTTATATTAGAGGAAGCTACAAATTCGGCCAATTGTTGCCGGCCTTGCCAAGTTGTTGAGTTACAACCCCACATTCTCTTCTTGCTATTAAGATCTCCAACCATTATTGTTGGGCTAATGTTTTTTTATTGAATAAGAATATGATCAATGCTGAATTTCTGACTACCTCATTTCGCAAGACAATAGTAAAAAGAAAAATTGTTCTGTAAGTTGTTACTTCAACATTTACTTTTGACGTTATTGAAATAAACTGTTACCTCAACACATTGTGATATTGATGTTTTAACTGAATAAACGGTGTTGAAAAGGTAACCATCACTTCCCTTCTGACAAGTTTGTTGCCCCTTTTAAAACTATTCACTCAAATGCAGTTGATTTTTAATAAGATGTAATGGTATAAGTTGCAAAAGAAATAACACAAACTTAGTTGTGCATATCCATCATTTTTATTTATCTGTAACATCATTAAGAGAAATGCGTAAATACATTAGATTTCTATTACAGAAATGTTGCTAACGACGGATTCCTTAGTAAGAAGAAAGTTTCGAATCTCTTGATTCACTAAATGTGTTAGCGTATATTATTAGATACAATGGTATTGCTTACTAGTAAATATTTGTGTGCTTGTGAGGTAGTTTTGAAATGTTTTGGAAAGTTTTGTTGCTAGAAAGGAGGAGAGAGAATTAAAGTGTGTTGGTCTTGATTCTCTTGATCAAATTAGTTTTCATGTCATTTCGCTGAAGGCCGACCATGTTGTAGAGAAAAATCATAAAAATAAATATATTAGTGTTTTTGAAAATTTATGATTTGATGGTTAGGAGTTGTTTTGAACTTGGGTTAAACTTTTCATATTGAGTGGTGTCAATTCGCAAGAACTGTTATTTATATAGAATAATGTCAAAGGATCTCGAACATAAATTACTTGTTTGAAAGAACTGAATCAATTTACTGAAGAAAGAAAAACTTAACGTTACCTTTTTGCTGAGGCAAGTCACATGAACATTAATTTGTTACTGCCGAACGTAGAACTCTGAAACTTGTTGGTTGGTGCAACTTAGATGAGATTGGTGGGAAACGCAACGAAGATTAATTCAGCACTGCTCGCAGAGTATGCATCTTCGCGGACTACATTTACTGAATGTCGCAGTCCATAACAAATATTTCAAACTTCCATCCGTCTAGCGAGTTAGCATTGCATCAGATTGATTGACGCAAGGATGAAAGGTTCTCTCTTCTCCATATGGTGTGAAAATTACTCTTTTAACTCACAATTTAATAATTTTTTAAAATTTAACCCTTATCAGAAATCTGTAGATTCGCAGCAAAATAATTTTTATTCACTTTTCCTCATTCGAAATCGAAACCGTGACCACAGAGATGCAGCCCACTTTTTCATATAGTGTTTCAATCACTGTAAACAAAATTTATTGTAGGGCCTACGAATTAGTCTAAACAATTTAACTTTATTGAAGGTCTGCAGATTTTCAGCAAGATAATTTTGTTTCGCGACTGCTCATTCGAGACCGTGATTTCGTGGCCATTCTCTCACGCCAACGCGATGCCTTGAACAACCTCGACGGCAAACACAACAAGCGGCAAGGCATTGGGGAGTTTTTGCACGGCAAACCGTTACAACAATCAACAGCACTATCGAACTTCTGCGCATACGCAGTTCGAGTTTCGCATCACTTTTGTCCATCTTCGCATGTGCAAAAGACTGAGATTGCTGTCGATTTCTGCACGCTGTGCCGAGCAAAAACACCCTATTTGGAAGGTTTTGAGCGACCAAGCCTTACAGCAATCGACAGCACTATCGACTTTCTGCGCATGTGCAATTCGTTTTGCAACACTTTTCAACACACATGCGTAGAAAACCGGTTTGCAGCCGATTGTTGTGCGCTATGGCGTACAAAATCTCCCTATTTTCGCCGTGTCCATTCAGCCGCATGTTCCCACATGACAGCTCCTTGAACAGGGCACGGATGTTGTCAGGTGCGCTGGCGCGCCCTGCGGATGTGTGGCCTCCACTTCCGGCGGAAGGGCGAGGGCGCGTCGTGTTTGAAGAACGCCTCCCAATCGGCGATCATCACGCCCTCCACCCAGCTCGAGTAGTAGCTGACGTCGGTGTAGGTGCCCGGGTAGTGCGGGAGGCCGCAGCCGACGCCGCCCTTCACGATGCCGGCCAGCTGCCCGCCGCACACCAGCGGGCCTCCGGAGTCGCCCTGCGGAGGGAAAATAAAACGAATCCAATAATAATATTTCGGAAATTATATTTTGACGGTTCAAAGAATTCACTGTCCCTGTCGGGAATCCATTCCAGATTTCCTGATATATATTTTGGACAGTCAAAACTCTACAGTAAACCCCCGTGAGTACAAACTCGCTTCACACGAATCTTGTCGTAAAACGGACAAAACTTATGTCCTAGTAAGGGATTATGATAATACGGACATTTATAATACTCGGATGACCCGATTTTTTATAACACGAACGCCGATTATTTCGGTCCCGTGGAATTCGTGTTAATGAGGGTTTACTGTATATACTGGCTGAATCTAGCTCCAAGCCAACGTTGCCTCGGTCCCTGAAGTAACTGTAACCGCGAGGACAGTCTTGACCTTGTGTGGACTACCACACCACACATCTACTTGTTCTACCAGGGGGACGAATCCCCTGGGTGGGCACCTACTCTTCTCTCTTTAACCTCACTGCTCGTCGACGTACACGTACGCCGACAGGCTGATATCGGCATCCCACTTGAACGCAGTTTGCACTCACAGCAACTTCCCCAATCAAAGCCTGTGTGGGGCCACCCTGCTAGCTCAGAGCTATAAATAGTAGATTCGGGTGTCGGAGGATATCTTTAATAAATATCAATATTACACTGTTCACGTCTGTTATTCATTGTTGCGGTAATGACGCCACACTTGTCCTAGCCTCTCACCTAATTCAGACACCCAAGCACTACACTACCACACATGCCAGAAGCATAGAGCGTTTCCTAGTTGAGGCTGTACACCGTTGGAGGCAGATTCCTAGTGGGGAAACTCTTACAAGGAGGTCGGCTCCGGATCTCACCATGCAGCGGGAGAGGAACACCGCTAGGAATATAAAAAAAAACCATTCATAACACTAACGGGACAAATGGTCATAGCAGTTTACGTGTCCGGAAACATCAATCTATAAAATTGCTTCATCCTAAGTAGCTATGACTCGCAACAGTGGTTGACATTTGCGAAACGGGAAACCTTCTCTCCCACAATTGTTGAATTTTTTAAAAAGGACCAGGTTGTTAAATTTTTAAGTTTTTATTACCTTAGATGTTTATCATTTCTTGTATATCATGTGTATCATTTCAGTGCCTTATAATATTTTACAGGCAATAACAAATGTTATATCTGTAATAAATTATTCAAGTTACCAGTATAAGTTATTGTTCTTATAGAATACGCAAACAACCTCATTAAATTTATCTTACGGACAATAAGTAATGAGACTAACTCTGACTATTGAGTAAACTGAGAGGTGTTTATAAGGATAAGGAAAAATCATTTTAGAAGCATCGTTCATCTCACAAGCATCGTATCTTTTGTCAAATTACAAATAAAATTTACTACTACTAAATTTACTAATCGCAATGCTTGAGATGTGGAAGTACGCGTTACATCCGGTCTTGACCTCAAATGCATTTTAGCCTTCCTGGTGCTTCTTGAAAACACGAGAGGTCCTTTACATAGTTCGATCCACATTCATGACACTCATCATCGTTTTGTTACTCTTCTGCAGGGCTGTTCAAGCAGAGCGAATCGAGAGCGCGGAGCCATGTTGGTTATCGAGAACGCGACACCGGAGCCCGAGCGTTGCGCGGCTTGCAATAACCTGTCACAGTGACCCGATAACTCCAGTCGTGGAAACATGGAAGTCGACGCGAGCACTTCGAAAACCAAACCGTCCTCACCGCTAATTTTTAATGGAGCACGGGAAGAAAAGTATATTTTCGAAGATGGCGGTAGCTATGCCTAAAGTTTAGTTTGCCAAAGCGTGCTTAATCACATGAAGTTGAATTTGCAACGTCATTATACGGTTAATTATGCTGCTGAATACGACAAGAACGTTCTTCCAAAGAAGAACTTAAGGAAGTTTGAAGTGCTATGAGAAACAATGCGTTTCAAGAAGTATTTTTGGATATATTTACAGTAATGAAACAGTTTTAACAGTAAAATAACACAATAAAAACATATTAATTTTATTTATTTTAAAACTAAACCTTTGGGAAATAACAACTTCCCAATCTTCTCAAAATTAGCTTCAGTGTCAAACATTTACGAAACATTGAATTTTGGAAACTGTGTAGATGTATTCAGAACATTGCGTTCGGAATTTGAAATCCGATTTAAGGATTTGTTGGTTTTACAATTAGAATTTAATATATTTGTTACACCTTTCTCTCTTGATATAAGCTATTTTCCTTGTGGTTTTCAATTAGAAATAACTGATTTGCAGTGTGACCCTGAATTCAGAGAAAATTTTCAAACAAATGAAACCTTTATAAGAATTTTATGAGAACGTCACTCAAACACGTTATCCGAAATTGCATCGGAATGCGCTCGAATGTTTCATGATTAGATCAACGTACAAATGTGAGCGGTATTTTTTCTTTGAAAACTTGTAAATCTCGATTGAGAAGTACCATTACAGATCACAAAGTGAAATGCAAGAAGAAAATAATTTACAATTAGCTTTATTTTTTCATTTTAATCTCATTTACTGTCAGTATTTCCGTTATTAGTTTACATAGTAACATTTTTTCGGTAACCTTCAGAATACTTTTAATAAATATATAATACATAATAAACTGTAATGTTGCAGCAATTAAATTTCTTAATGTGCTTGAGTACTCTTTTGCAACTAAAAATGAGGCATATCTGACGCAATCTGCAAAAATAAATTTTTCTTTCCATGCTGCAATGGTAATTACTTTCTTATTTTGAAATCACAAAAATGTGTATAAGTAGTAGTGTTCCATTAAATCACACACAAATATTTCACTGTTTTTCTGCCGGAATATTCATTCCCAGAGCAGTGAAACATCTTCAGTCCGGAGCAATGGAAAATAAATCAAGAAACAAGACGTGACTCATTGTGTCGCAAGTCACCGATCGATAAAAGATGACGTAATCTGCTCCGTCTACCGGTGGAGCTGCTAGGGAGAGCAGGGAGCAAGCAGCAGCTCCTTCCTCCTCGGGGCAGATTGCTGGGCGGCCCTAGTGCCAAGTTCATCAACGCTTCGGGAATTTGTCCTAGATAACACGTTTAATCACATATTAAGGCCTGATTTCTCAAGAAAATTGTTTTGTTGAATCGTTACAATCTCTACTTCTTATCGCTAATTTTCTTAGCTGTTAATTGACTCCCAAATATAATCATTCAATAAATACTGAAAATGCGACGAAAACATTGACTTTTTCTACAAGGAATATTAACTACGAATTATGCTTTAGGAAGGAAATTTCGTGATATAAGTGCTCTCGTTTTCTAACGATTCATTTTACTATTAAAAAATCAAGGCGAAAAGTAAACTGTTTTCCTGATGATAAGGTTAACAACTGTTTCTTTGTAAAGTTATTGGGTTCTTGCAAATATAGGCGCGTAATATATGGATGCACCTGTGATGAAAGAACTATTGATGTGTTTAAAATCGTTTAATTTAGTGGCTTTCACACATCTCAACAAGAAGTGTGCAGAATTTGTTACCGTGACTCCCTTCAGGTTACAAGTTCTGCACATGCGTCCTCTTATTAAAATTGAATTGTCAAAAGCAAAGAATTTTTTTCTTGAAAATAAGATCATGTTTACTTTTTTATTATATATTAAAAGTGTTGAAAATAATTATTGCAAATTATTTGCACGGTTCACTGATGTAATTATTGAATTTAATACAAAGTTTGACAAAGTGAGGAAAACTGTTAGGAATATCATAGAAAACGAACTTATTGATAGTTCAGAAAAGTCAGTGAGATTTGCTGAGGTGAATGAGGCTTGTTTGGTGTCACACAGTTCATGTGGAAATAATTAGAGCATTATCAAGTATTAGGGCATTATTTTATTCAATTATTACGAAATTCTCGCGCCTCCGTGGGGAGGCGCGCCTCACAGTTTGAGACACTGGCTTAATTGAAAACCGTTATCAACGTTATTACCGTTATTACCGTTTCGTTATTTAATTGTAACGATGAACACGTCTATTTTCTCAAATTGGAAACACATGCGATTCAGCATTAAAAGTTAGTTTCTCATTATCGGAAGGTAGAGTGTATAAACATATCTAAGGAGAATTTTTCAGCAGAAAAATAAATTGAAAGAAGGAGAATCGTAAGAATCTGCTACAGTTATTGAATTTATTTTTACCCTTGAGATTGACAACTATAGTTATTTCCTTGATTGATTAATCTCCTTTATCACAACGCAAGGAAAATGATAATAAAATAATATGAGTTTCTAATGTACCAAAATACATGCCCGAATAGTTCGGAGTGTTAATAAAATCAAGCATTATGAGGTGTTTGTATACTCTGGCCAAAGCATTATTTGATTTTGTAAATTTAACAGTCCAAACTATTTCGGTAATATTCTTTGGCACTTCTCGGAAAAGTTATAACATTATAATTGGGATCAAGGGAAGCGTTTCCATCAACAACATTATCCAAGGAATATAAGAAACACGATACCTGACAGGTATCGGGTCCTCCTCGTTCGTAGTAACCGGCACAGAGTAGGTCGCCGGGCGGATCATAAGGGTACGACTTTTCACAGCGTTTTCGGTTTACGAGAGGAATCTTCACGAACTTCAGTAAATCCGGATCCGAGTTATCCTGAAACACAAATCCCAATTGATCATTTAGGAAGATTGCACAATAAATGTGACGTTCATAATTCATCATTTTGCTCTTAAGGAATCCTAGATATCAAGTGATTGACAATTAGGGCCTAGCTCATTACTGAATGTTGGCGAAGGGGGATGCTTATTCCTTCACTCCCACTGTTTGCATGTGTATGCATGAGCATGCATGAGCGGTGAACGATGATGGATGATGAGTCATTATGGATCTGTCTGTTATATATCTTGTGTGTCGTGCAACTCTGCAACTGCGCTGGTACTTTGTGAAAAAGAAGAATACTGTCAGAAGTCTTGCGGATCGTGCAACTCTGCAAATGCGTGGGTATTTTGGAACAAAGAAGAAAAAGGAGTGTCTTTCAGAAGAAAGCAGTATAATGCCAACTTCTTAAGATCGAATTCTTCTGAAAACTCTTCTGATACAGTCTTTAAGTTATCTCCCAGGATTACTTGAATATCACGGCAGAGTCCGTCTTACATTGTGGTTGATTAAAAACGCTCTGATGTTGAGAGTCGGGTGTAATGGGCATACTTCAATTAACTTTAAGCGGAAGTAGGAGAAACATAAATTGTATTTTCCGTACTCGTAAGTTTGAATACTTTTCGCCATTTTAACATTTTTATCTTTGTTCGTTTTATTTGTTAATCTCTTGAGAAAGAGTTGTTTGCACCGGCTCAACCGCATACATTCTTCAAGGCTGAAAAGATAATTTTGAAAAGTTTTTAGTTTGTAAAATTTTGTACTAGTTCCAGACCCAACAAAAAACTTTAAAATATGTGTGTCATCTCCAGGATCAGCTTTCCGGTATTTTATCACTATTTCGACGCACACGTGACATAAACGTGAATTTTCTATTGCATGTTACATCAATAACATTCAACTTCTTTATACAACTCCTACTTGGATCACATTTTCTTTTTACACTTGCTTCCTAACATAGAAATATAGATTTTCAAAATTATTATTTCTTCTCTTGGTGTTCAATGAAAGTTACGTATTTCTCGTCAATAGTTTGCGGAATGGTTTTTCCGAAGAGTGTTGTGTTCACGTTCATTTCAACTGCCGTTCTTCATCAAAGTCCAAAGAAAAAGACTCATTTTTTTCTAGGAACGTAAAGCGTAGGAGCTATTTCATTCAAGTTCAGCAGGAAGAGTAAATTTAAAAGTTCCTTATTAAGTAATAGAAAAGAAAAATCTAGTATTGTAGGACTTCTGTTTTGTGTACAGAAATAGCATTCGATGTTTTAAGATACAAACATTATGTTAGGTTTGCGTACTTACTCGAGAGTCGCCCCATCCTGCTACAGAGCAGAGACCACCTCTGTTGAAAGCCTTGTTGTTTTGCAGTTTGACGAGTTTCACGTTGTTCTTCCCCAAAGGCATTGATCGATCTACCTAAAAACGAAATTACGTTCATATTATACACTCATACATACTATGTGAAGAATCCACATTCGCGTACACCTCACGCTCACGCACGCATGGACGCCTACACGTAAGTAATAGAGCCTGATGTATAAGTTCATATGAGTATTAACACAGGTATAATATTACGATACAATTGTAATATTTAAAAAAGCATTCTTCAATGTTAAGCGGCAGTGCTTGGCTCGAGTCATGACTGTTAATCTTGGTGTTCGTAATATAGGTCCAAGGCTTTTTACTTGTCTGTATCATCTTATTAGCGCATTTATTCAGAATTATTTGTTCGCTTGATTGATTGTCTTTAATATTTAGTAGTTTTAGGGTATCCCTTTGTAGCTTTTAAACAATGAAAAATTAAAAGATAATTAAAGACCTATGTTTAATGTATTTTGATAAAGTTGAAGGTTGCAGTTAAAACATTGCAATTCGTCAAACATAATTTCGTGAATTCATTTTTTCACACTTTCGGTTTTCATAATCAACTTGCGAGGTTCAAAACTGGTAAATAATAAAATACACTCAAGGATTGTCAGAAGACCGAATGTTTGAATTGTGAATAGCACTTCATTTCCTGTACCTCCCTTTGCTACATATGAGGGAAAAAATTAAAGGAATAATTTGGATCACTTTCTGAGAATTAAAAAAAAATTACATTAACAGAATTAAGCAAAAATTACGCGAAAACTCACTTATTTCTTTGCTTTCTTTCAAAAAGTTGTACAAACTTCGTTTAAGACAAAAATCTGTATCTCCCATTTTGTACTTTTGGAATACATTTTGCATTTTTCAAAAGTACAAGCAGTAATTTATAATACACTTAAACCCACGAAATCTTTCGCGAATCGTAAAAGTGACCAAATTCTCCAATATGTTTACCTCGCATTGCTTAATTGTATCGAATGCGTGAAACAGATGTCTGGATTAGTATGACTTTTTTTCCCTCTAAAAACTATATGAAAATAAGATGCGCATGTAAAAATAAAAAAAGCGATATTATTTTATATGTAATATTACATTTCGGTTTACCAAGCGACTACCCCTCCCCTTTTACTGACCGAAGTAAAATAATATTTCTGTTGCAAGTTTGTAATTATCGAAAATTTTCAAGTTTTAATCAAAGCCGTAGTATTATATTGCTTATGAATGCAGTGTCCACTATTCAAACAAGGAATTAAACAAAAAAATACATTTTGAATAAAATTTTGAAAATATAGTACGAGCTTTCATGTACAGTGAGCATGTGTGGAGCAACTAATCAAAACTCATATTGACCCCTGGTCGAAAAAATTTAGTTTGATATTAAATCGTATAGTTTTTAATGCACTCTACATGCTCCTACTTTCAGCTTTCTTCAAAAAGCATTTAATATGTGTCAAAATGCCTTTTCTAGAAATCTGAGAGCAGGAGTGCATTAAAAACTCCACGATTTCATATCAAACTCAGTATTTCCCACAAGTGGACAATGTGTGTTTTAATTCGTTGCTCCCCATGTGCTATATACATGTTCGGTGTGGTATACACAAGCATTCAACCTTAAAATTAAGAGTTCTTTCGAATTTGTAAGGCCGTAAATTGTGTCCAGTGTGCTTGAATCTCGTTAGTTATGCGTGATCGAACTGGGAACATTCACTCTGGGGAAAAATCTTATGGGCGGTTTCGGTGTTAAGTTTTTCAGACACATGGACAGACAGACAGGTAGATCCGCTACTTGCAACTTTCGAAACATTTCGTAACCGTCTCTATACTACGCTTTCGAGAAACTGAAATGGACAATAAATCCTGGCTTAAATGCTTGATGATAAAAGGTTCCTAGAAGCAATGGCATCGATACATCGATAATTTTTGTGTGTGATGAAGTCATTCTCTGAAATGTTTTAATCGAATGGGTGGGTACATGATTAGACTAATCTTCAGCAACTTAATATGAGATGTAAGTATTTAAACAAAGATTAGAACTTCTCTGCTTATCATAGCGACGGAAAACTGACGTATTCTCCAGGTACTTATTACGCCATGTCCCTCTTAACATCGATAACACGAGCATTCACTCACAATCTGAACAAAGAATGTGGGAAGTAAGATGTCACATTTGTATGGTAATTTCCGGGTATGTGCCCACATTTACCAGAGATGTAATACTGCTGGTAACAGAACACGAGTTTCGAGAAATACGCTTTTTTAAAATTACGTATATTTAATGCAGTTACGATTGCAGAGAACAATTTTCAATGAGCCAAAAATGCTTATTTGTTGTTTCAGTGAAATGCACTCCACACTGCATCTTTTTGTTGCAGGAAGGTGGGGCGAAGCGAGTGAGACAGGAAGGGTAGAAAATAAATATCCTGCCAGCATCGCGTAATCGTCTGGTAAGAATATTAATACTGATCAGGCTTATCTAACACTTTTCTAGAAAAATACTTTTTGTTTCATTAAATTTATTCGGTTTATTATAAGACGAGCGATACCGTTCGAATAACATATTCAGAATGCATGTGAGCTTCTTTATAGAGGAATTGTATAATGTGCGGTAAAGCCTCCTCATGTAAGATACTCCTAGAGTAAACGATGAACCATGAAAATATTGTTATCCTCGTACTACTAAGCTTGATACTTGTAGTATAAAGAAACTATCGGGAAAAAATTAAGATGTGTGAAAGTGGAAATCGGAACGAATGTAAGAAAAAAATGTTATGAATCTTGGATTATTAACCAAATGTTTGAAACAAATTAGTTTGTTTTTGTCTAATAACACAAAAACTGAGGTGATATTAAAAAAATATGGTAAATACCTGCCCTTTTTAAAAACTTTTGTAAGATTTCAATATATTCAATGGTAATTTAGATTCATCAGAAAATAGCACATGATTGTATTAAATAGTGATAGAATTACTTGATTTCTCATCGATTTTCCTGCAGCTTATTTATTTCCAGAGAGTAGTTTAAATGGAACACATTTCTTATATAACTATCCTGTTAATAAATACTATCAAAGATTTCCTACTTCTGCATAACATCACAATTTTCCGAAGTGGTTAATTGCAAACTATCAACGAAGATACTCACCATGAGAACGGCGATATCCGCATCAACATCTTCCCATGGCTTCTTGGTGTATAAAGTGTGGTGGATGATGGTGAAGTTGAGCGCTTTGCGGCCGAAACGATTGATGCTGCCAATCACCGCCATTTTCTTTACTACGTTGGACCTGCGCTCATAGAGATTGGTGATAGTATCTTTAAACGAAATATAGAAATAATCCCTACACTTGCGTTTTGTGAGGAAGTCATTATTACCGCAGATTTTCTATAACATTTGAATTAACTTCAATATTACGAGAATCTATGTTTACTTCAGTTACAAAATTTAGGACGCATAGTTATTTCAATCGGCGATGAAATACTCATATATTATTATTATGTTAAGTGGTAAATCGATAGTAATTTGATAATTGTTATTTCGTACCTCTAATATTGATAATTTGTTAAAACTATACGGTCATTAGTCAAAAACAGCCAAAAACTGTACGTGGCGTATGTGGGAGAAAATCATCTGTGCACGCTTTCTTGAGTTTCAGAATCCCTTCCCAACAATTTAACTATTAATAGTTGAAAGATGAAAAAATAATATTAATAATATTATTAATATTATTATTAATATAATAATAATAATAATAATAATAATAATAATAATAATAAATTTAAAAAAAGCGAGAGATTAACATTTCAAAAACTAGATATTTTCGTTTCCGAATTATAGAAAACTTATTTGTAACCGTAAACGAACGAATTGATTTATTTTTCTATACTGCTAACAAACTCACCTAAGCTCTACTACCACTACAAGCAAAAGGAAAGCTCAACAAAACGTGCGCATGGTGAAGCAACATTTACGTCCAAAAGCAAATCAAGGGGCCATCTCAGAATTTGCTCAATGGATCAGGGAAACTGGTCAAAAACCCGATCGAGATGGGGGTCATTGACCCGGAAGCTGAAGTACATTACTTGTTACAGGCATATTAAGTCTTTTTAAAAAATATACAATAAAGAAAAATTCATTTACATATTTTTTAAAGTAAATATTATTTTTCTTTTTGGCGATCAGTATAGTCTCTGTATAGAAACAGTTAAAAGACCGGATTTGTATGCAATTTGTTTTTGTCTTTCTACTTTCTGTTCTCAAAATTACAATCTTGGTGAATCGTCGCCGTCTAAGCACAATATTTAATTTTTTCTTTACATATTTTTACATATTTTGTATTATATTACATATTTTGCTATTTTCAAAAAATATTTTTACTATTCTATCAATTGACTTCAATTTTATTGCGTATTTTGTATTATTTTTTTTATAAATTAGTCTTTTTGCTACTTTATTACTGAGTGCTGTCTACTTGAGATATATTACGTGAAGACGCAGGAGACGTCAGTCTGGCGCACCCGCTTCAGCTCTCTGTGGCGGGAAGTGCGCGTCAGCAACTTAAGATAATTTTCGGCGTTAGGTGTGCAAAGTAGCACTGACACCGCGTTTCGTGACCCTTAACCTTCATTTCCGAAAAACATCTGCGATTGCCCACGTATAATACTTGCGACGCGTAATGCTGCACGTTGCAGTGATTGTTTACTGGCTGTAGATATCGCCAGTTTGTACGATGGCTTCTATTGCGCTTAATCGGACTGCCAAACTACGGTCCTGCATAAAAAATAGATGAAGCTTTAACTACTGATTGATTGACTGAATGGATTTTAAAACGTTTGTATTCTTTTTAAAGTTTGTTTAGGAATTTTTTATAAATGTAATTTCGTAATATGAAAATGTGTTTTATAATTTGTGTATTTTAATGTTACATATATCTAATATTACATATTTTTTATATATTCGTATTTTTTCATTATATAGATGATATTTTGGTGTTTCATACTACCTATTTTTCCAGTCTCTAGTTATAGATTAAAAGTATAACCTTCCTAATAGAATATTTCTTCCAACAGCCAGGTCCTGAACTACGCCAGCATTCAGTCAGGTCGGAAACTATGTGTACATTCTAATTTTGTTAAGCGTTGATTAAACAACAGTTTTACACAGAATATCAAATGGTAAATTTCATTTTGCAGATATTTAAAGATTATTTTCTTTTCTGACTCCCCGTAATACGGAGTGGGGGAACTCAGGCGAGCTAAATCTCTAAAAATCAATATAAAGTTGAAAAGGTCTCATTTTGATGAATATGACTTCAGGTTCACAACTCACCTTAAGCGATTTGAGGATCAACATCCGTCGCCTCGAATGTTTCCTCATTTGATTGGTACAGGTTTACCTAATTTTTCCTCACTTGATTCCTAGATGTTTCCCGAATTGTTCCTCACTTGCATTCTTCACATTTCCCTGAAATTTTCTCCCATTGATCCACGTTATTTTTGAAATGTGCCCCGGCTTCTTTCCTACATGTTCACCAAGTTCTTATATGTTCTCCGCAGTTTTAATTGGAAATTCAGATATTTATTTTATGTTTTTGAACACGTACAGTTCTAAATTTTACGCTGTCGCACAAGGGTTCCTTGGCGATTGAAACAAAAATTCCTAACTCGACCACCAGTATGAGTCCCACTAAATAATCTAAAAAAATGTTATAGAAAATACCGAAATATTTTATTTAAAAAGCTTAATGAGCAAAATATTTATTGTGCACATTATTGTTTTGAAAATGACAATTTCTCCATACTGTAATCTTACATCGTTTGTGAAAACTCATGTCATGCAGTAAGAGGTACCTACCCTCCCAAAATATAATAAAACTCTATTCATCAATAGGTCTAGTTAACGGCGCCAGTAATGCTGTCACGCGATTGAAATTAGCAAGTCTATGTAGTTGAAGGTTGGTTGGTTGGTTGTTAGCAATTCTGAGCGCGCCAACAGCTTAGGTAATTAGTCTCATAAGAGGAGATTGCGGTGATCTTCCCCCGCTGGATGGCGAGAACCGGCGCCGACCTACCGCCGGCTAGCGGGGTTTCCCCCTAACCAGGAGTCTCCCACCAGCGGGGCACCGGCCCAGCCGGGACAAGCTCTAAGCTCCCGACCGGTCTCCCAGCATATGTGGTAGTGTAGTGCATGTTAGTGTGTGTGTGTGTGTGTGTGTGTAAGGAGAGAGGATAGGACACGGAAGAGGAAGGAAAGATCGCGCGCGGTCTGTGGCACGTTTGTTAGGGTACTGCTCCGATATTGTACTGGTGTGGATCGGAGAAACCACGGAAAACTACCGATCAGAGCAGCCGGTTGCTAGAATTCTCCTACAGACAACGACTGAATTCGACCTAGCTGAAAGGCTAGTGTCAAAAATCCTGCCACCGTTGTGACTCGAATAGGTAGTTGAACAAACAGTGCACGCGCGAGGTGAATTGCTTATCCCATTGCTTGAGCCATTCGGTCTCCCTAGAACTAAGACCAAATACAGTTGTAGTTGGTGTTGATAAGAACTAAAATTGCCTCGCTTTCACGTGAGCTTCCGCCTTCAAGTGCTCGGGCATTCACTGTTTTGAAGATAACCAGGTCTATAGAACTCTGAAGGGGTTTTGTGTCGATATTGTCTGCTATATAGTATAAAACCGTCATCTCTAATTAGAGTAATATGTGTAGAGGCCTTTTCAAAATTTCAATTAGTGTACGCCTGATTCTACTACGAACATATTAATGTATTGTATTGTATTGCATTGCATTGTTTTAAGTATTTGCACGATTATGAAGGTTACGAGGACTTTTGCTAACCGCAAAACTTGCCAACGCCCTCGTGATATTATACACATAGAATGAGGTTGTTTATGGGACTGGAATGTTACGAAAATGCTGATACCTCCACCGCATTTTTCCTGTAGAACGAAAGGAAATGGAGTAGTTTTTGAATTAGAATTGACCGATGTTTACCCATATTGTTCTCTAATATTCTGAATTTACTGTATTGTGCATCAATTAATAATATTAAAACTAAGCGCTTTAACGGCTTATATAAGTTCGGATCTTTTTCGATATACATCTCGACTTCTTTCACTAAAAACTTCGATTAATTTTCTTTTGGCGAAAAATAAACTAAAGAAGCAGCAAACTTACAAATAATATTTTCGTGCACGGTTTAGTATTTGTTTGGGAGCAGCGTTTAAACGATATAATAAAGTTTCCCGAGTTACGTATTATTTCATCCATCACCACTACGCTATCGAAAGCGAGAAACTTTCAATATGCTTCTAAATGTTAATCGTGGCTCAAACGTATTGATGCAATGATGAGCATTTAATGAACGTGTGTTGGCTAGGGTGAGTAAATAGATTTATATATTTAGAACTGTGAAAATTGAATTACAACGAATAACGTGCGTAACAGTGAAAATAACATTTTTATTTTATCTGGGGATAAAGACTTTACTGATGTAATACAAAAATATAATTGATCCTTTACTATGATTATAGATATTAATAATTCATTATAAAATAGAGTAAAATATATGGTATTCGTGTGAAACTAAATTTTACGTAGGGGAACGATGGAGGAGAGGAAAGTAAAGCAAAAATGTTTAAATGAAAACTTCTATTGCTTAAACGCGATTGTTTTAAACGAGACACTTTTATACACTTCAAAACGCGTTGTGTTATGTGACATGTTTTTCGACAGAAAATAATTTTGATTTTACGAGAATGTAGAAATATTTGTCATCGAAAATAAGAAATAAATCAGTGTTAACGTAGTGATAGTGGGTAAAAAAACTGGCTAGAAAGTGAAAATGGTACTGAACATAGTGGAAAGGAATTTAAAATCATATATTCAAATGTATAGAAATTTTATAGCAATAAATTCGTAAATTTTCCCACTTCATGACATTTTAATTATTAGGTTCCAGACAAACGAATTCCATTTAATGCAGACTATAATAAAAGCTTAGAAGCAAATAATTTTATATGTTTAAATTCCTTTGAATTGAGTACTTTTAAACTTTGTGTACTTTAAAATTGTTATGACTATATTATTTTTAAAAGATTCATATCATTTTCACGTAACTGAGAAGTGCAATTTTCAACAAATGCAAAAGTCCGCGTTTAGATATTCACACCGGTCGATTTGCAGTGGTAGAATACATAATATGCGACTCACTTATCGACGCAGTGCGCTGCCGTCAAGATGTGCCGTACGCCGATAATAGCGCCTCCACAGAAGTCTACTGTACCATTCCTTAGGAAGATACGAAGATACACCTAAGGAAAGAAAAAACTGGATCTGAGCTTCGTAGTAACAGTTTTATGCAAACATGTGGAAAAGATTACTCGAACCAACTCAACTTATCTCAATTATATTATCTTATTTCTTTATTTAATAATATTTGTATTCCATGACGAAAAAGATAATGTATTTTGATGAGTTCCTAAATAGATGCTCTGAATAAATAATTAAATATTAGTTGTTACGTCAAAAAATTTTTTTTTTACATTTTTAAGTAACAGTTCTCTGAATTTCTATGTAATGGAGTGAGATCCTGAATTTCGGTGTCTCTTCTTGGCATTTCCAATTCACTCTTTTCCTCGTCTTAAAATCAATTCACAGGAAAGTGACGGTATACTTTCAGGGACCAGGGACTTGTGATAGTACAGAAAGGGTTCATACTAGATATTTACTATGACCCTAAAAGTAAACTTGAGAATGTACACAGCTTCTCTGTCAAGTAATTCAGTTTTGATTATTGTAAAATGTTGTATCATGAATATTAAGCTGCATTATTCATTTTTCGATTTCGTTTCAATGTTAATATATCTTCACTGCTATTTACTTACCCTCATCTTCATTTACTATTTCACGGCTAGGAATGATGTTGCAGAAAATAGAAATAAAAAACGTAAGTAACGAGGATAAACCTATTTTAGCTCCTATAAATTTAAAAGTGAATTTGAATGAGTTGATAGTCTATTTCTTTCACAATTTGCTGAACGTTTACTATATCTGATTAGAAGTGAAAAGGTTTCACAAAAGAAAGCTTTCATGAGAGGAAATTCAGAACAAAAGACCTGGTTTGTATATTCAAATGACGTGATGATCCTACGTCAGTATGAGTAACAACATTACTTAGAATTTTACAATCTAGTGTGTTGTAACATTTTTAACCTTTACATATTCTCTAAGCATATAACCACAGGAAAATGTGGATAAAATGCTCCTATTCACAGTAAATTATATTCAAAACCGATATATACTAATACACACCTCCGTATCACATCTGGCAAAAATGATAAACTAAAAATGGAGTTACATATGCTTTTTGGTGTCTAAGAATGGAGTTACAAATACTTGTGGACATCCTGTTGACTTATTAAACTTCCTTTTTATTCTTGTAAACATGAAATTCACATTTCACATTATAATGTGTAATGCACAAGTTTTATCTGATCATGTGATGTGTAGTATTTTTACTAATAAAATATTTCACAAGATAACCCTTGCCCTGTAATAAATTCATATAATTGATTCATGTAAGTGACTGACATTAAATTAAATTACTTGGTTATCTTTATAAAATAATATGCTGCATTTTCCTATTCAAGTCTTTCGCCGTTATTACAGTGAATTGGGAAATGCAACGTTGTTACAGCTCATGATTAAGTTGTTTCCAAATTAATAGAGACGGTTACATATGAACACATTCCTACTCCAATTCAAGCTTCACTGGTTAAGAATATTTTGATGCGTTTGAAATTGATAGGATTGTGTGTGACTTTTGTCAACGTGCCTATCTCCAGACTCGACCTTGGCTGGGAGCGGTTTTATCTGCAGACACCCGTAGACGTACGAACACTGTGGGCGAGAGTGTGGAAATGCCCTACTTACCTGGTAGGGAAATCTCTCTGATGTGGCCTGCTTCCCGTTGTAAATGGACGAATGTGTGCGGCCGTATCTCCCTTCTGTGGAGAAGATCGGTTATCAGTCAGTATATTTTAAAGATCACTGGAGAGGAAATTATTTATTTCGGAAACGCAGGTGAAAAGTGATTGCGTTAAACAGAGTTAAAGCACTCTCAACACTTGTGTTCGTTATAATTTGGTTAAAAAAACGTGGAAGTTATCACATTAAATAGTTCAACTTATCTTAGTGTTAACTGTATTTAATTCAAAGGCAATACCTAAGGTGTTGCGGTGAAAATTACCGGAGCAATACAAATAGCACGAAACAATTTGGAGCTGTTTCTGATAAAATTTTGAAAATGGTATTCAGCTACTAGTGGCGTTTGTAAGTCTACAAATTAGATTCGTTTGAAAGGCATAGCAAACACTCAAATGATCGTGAATATTAATTTTGTAAAAATCTGTTCGTTTAGCGCTTGGTGTTCAGAACAGATGTTGAAAAATGAAGTTTTTCGAATCAGGACCTGATTCAGTGATTTCGTCAAAATCTTGGCATGCATATTTGCAAAATGACATAAATTTACCTGCACACCTACTATATACCTATAAATGCAAATAAATCGCAGTGTGTGCTTAGCAGTTCCAATAGTACTATAAATAAAATCTCCACTTCTTTTGTGTCTAAAAAGGTTAACGAATGTCTCAGAATATATGTTAAACCTTTCTACAGCATTTTTATTTATCCATTGTATGACCCGAAAAGACATTGGCTGCGTCTTTGATCCGGACTCTAGTCGTTTACATAATCAGAATCGGATTCTGAATTCGTTTCACCTTTGTGCTACGTAGCTAATGATAGCTAACATAATTTATGGTCGTGCTTTCAGTAGAACCATCTCAGAATTGCCTGGATGACAAGGTAACCACGAAACCCTGGCAGGATGGCCTGCAGGATGACTGTAATTGACTGGTTTTACACGAAATCTGTCTTTGCTATCGAAATCGCTGAACCAATCGCGCTGATATACGTCACAAGAATTACTTGAGAGAACAAATTGAATAGGCTACTGATTAATTCTGTTAAGAACATTTGTTGCATCTAGTTAATATTATTTGAAGGACTATTAAATATAACAATAAAATCGATGAAATCAGCAAAAAATGCATTAAAATGACAGAAAAAGGTAAAAAAATGACTTAGTAGTCGAAATTGACAAAATATGCAAAATCATGACGTATAAAATGGGTCCTTTCCTTTTGTCATAACATAAAATGAATTTCTACACTAAACGGCACTGTTCTAAAGTGAAAAAAATGCCATTTCATTAAAATCCGTCTGCGTACCAGTGACGGTCTTCCTTGCGTTGCTCACCTGACGCGCGTCCCTTGAAGCGGCGGCGCGCGCCCAGGGCGGGGCGCGCCGCCCCGGGTCAGGCGGCCGCGCCACCGCCACCCAGCAGCCGCCCGCCACCGCCCACCGCGGCGGCGCCACGGGCACGCCTCGCGGGCGGGCGCCAGCCGCGGCCCCACGCGCACTGCGTCTGGGCGAAGGAGGCGGTTTGCGTTTGACGCACGCCCTGCCGCCCCGCGCCGCGTCGCGACGCCGCGGCTTATCACGCCAGGGTGCGGATGTGGCGGCGGCGGCGGCGGTGGTAGCGAAGCACAGTAGGAAAGGGGTCCTCCGACGGGGAGATTATAAAGAGAGACAAAAGTGATGCAAAGTGAACACAAGGAAGTGCCAAGTGTTACTGGGGGTGGACAGAGCGTACTGGGGAAGGGGATCTCAGAACGTGGATTCAAAAGAGACGCAAGAGAAGAAGAAGTGATAATGGTGATGGTTGTGCGACGAATGTGCAATGGCGGGAGGGAGGGGCGGTGCTCAATGCACACTAGGGCAGGAGATTTCAGAAAATGGTGTTCAAGAGAGAGACAAATGAGATGTAAAATGAACGCATGCAAGTGCCAGGGTAGTGGTGAAGGCTGTTGCAGCGGATGAGAAATGGTGGGAGAGGGTGGGAGCATGCACCGTGCACAGTGCGAAAAGGGGAGTCAGAACGTGGAGAGTAAAAAGAGGCACAAAAGCGAGGTAAAAGTGACATATGAAAGTGTCAGGTGGTAGCGGGAGCGGAGGCGGTGCACAGTGCACCGTAGGACACCAGGTTTCAGAACGCGACATGGAAAGCATAAGCTCCCTATTTTCCGATTGTACTTTTAAATCCCTACGATTACATGTAAAACATAGGCGACATTTAAATAAAATGAACTTCATATGACTGGCGATAGCTAAGATATCATCGGTGACGATCGATGTGATATCCACGCTACATAAGGAATAGGAAGTATCACCCTCTGATTTCGTCGTGGCAAGCGAAGACAAGTAATGCAGTTAGCTAAGTAAACAATCATTACATACCAACACATATCATTTAAAATCTTTTTTTAATTTTGATTGTAGTAATTGAAAGCCAAGTATTTTTTGTCTTAGTCACTAACTTCCGTTCTTGGTATGTTTATGGTTTTGTGTGAGGAGAAAGAAAATGATGATTTCATCTTTTTTCTTAAGTACGTGTGCAAGACTTTGTCGGTGTTGCATATTTCTTTTATTCATTCTAAGTTCTATTTCCTACGAAGAGTATTTTCTCCGAAGTTGAGTTCACGTACAAACGCGTGTGTTTAGACTGCGGACTGAGAAGGAAAACCACGGTCCTGAACTTGTCCATTATTTAGATTTGCAAAATTTCCACAGAGTATGAGAAAGCGAGCATTCACAAATGTCTTGTAATCACATACGGCCATGTAGACAATAAATACCAATGGAAACATTTCCCCCAGCATTTTAATCTCTATTGGCATTAATTTCACGGCTTAGATATTTAAAACTATTCACTTACTTTAATTTAATATTTTATTGCTTTTGGTTTTCGAAAAGTATTCGTGTCTGAGAAGCCTTGTTTAATTTAATCTTATGTTATTGTATTGTTCGCAAACAAAAATTTGAATTCACGAATAGCCTTTTGGATTAGTATATTCAACAGACCATTTCTTAAGACTAGTGTGTGTGTGTTTGTGTGTGTGTGTGTGTGAAGGTAAAAGTTGTGAACCGTTTCAAGTAAGTACTGTACTCTTTATCAACCTCTTCCGGATATTCTGTAATCTTTGTGCCATTTTGCTCTCAAAACGAATCAGTAATGAGCTGCAGTCTCTCAGATATTTCTTAATTCCGGCGGTAATGTGATGCACTGTGATCTCTGTTGCCGAGAAACATTTTTTATACTCACGTCGGCAAAATGGTATGTTACGTTACGTTCTAGTTATTGAGATTAAAAAAGTACCGTGTATCAACATCGTCGGGGACTGTCGGCCCAGAGGCCTTTCCGTAATAAGTTACTTTCCTCGTTCAAAACAGACGTAGAATTTATCTTATGGACAATAAGCGACGTGAGACTATCTATGAATATTGACGATGTGCTCCTAATACCTTCTTCACTATCCTCACCCATATGACCTTCTAAATCGACAACCTCCTTTTCTCAGTGAAATTATATGCAATTTTACCTGATGTAAATAAATCAATCCACGAAATATTGTGGGAGTTGTGTAAATTGTTAGCAAATGTTATGTCTGTAATAAATAAATTATTGAAGATACCAGCAAGTGAGTGTCCTTAATAGAATAACAAAACTCATTAAAATTAAGGTACAAGAATTTTCTTTGTTTAGGCTCTTGCACATATTGAAATACACTGAGGTGCCAAAAGTCAGTAGTATTGCGTACAGAGGTATAATAAGGTAGTGTATTGTCAGAGCTTTCATTTGTACTCAAGTGATTAGCTTGGAAAGGTTTCTGACTTAATTATGGCTGCGCGATGGGAATTAACAGACACAAAATGCTTGTTGGAGCTAAACGACATTCTATTTCGGAAATCGTTAGGGTATTCAATATTTCTATATTCACTCTGTCAACAGTTTGCTGAGATAACCTAATTTCTGGCATAACCTCTCTCCACGGCCAACGCAGTGGCCGACGGCCTTCACTTAATGAACGAGAGCAGCGGCGTTTGCGAAGAGTTATCACAGTTAACAGACAAGCAACACTCCGTAAAATATTTGCAGAAATCAATGTGGAACGAATGACGAACGTATCCGTTACGATAGTGCGGTGAAATTAGGTTTAAACGGGCTCTGGCAGCAGAAGACCGACTCGATTACCTTTGGTAACAGCACGACATCGCGTGCAGCGCCTCTCCTATGCTCGTAACCACGTCGATTGTAACTTACACGAATGGAAAACCGTGGCTTGATCAGATGAGTCCCCATTTCAGATGGTGAGAGCTGATGGTAGGATTCATGTGTGGCGCAAACCACATGAAGCCATGGATCTAAGTTGTCAACAAGGCACTGTCCATGCTCGTGATATCTCCATAATGGTGCGGACTGTTTTTACATGAAATGGATGAGGTTCTCTGGTCTAAATGAACCGACCATTGACTGGAAATGGTTATGTTGAGCTACTTGGAGACCATTTGCAGCCATTCATGGATTTCGTGTTCCCAAACAATTATGGAATTTTTATGGATATCAACGCTCCATGTCACCGGGCCACAGTTGTTCCCGATCGGTTTGAACATTCTGGACCATTTAAGCGTTTGATTTGGCTTCCCAGAGTGCCCGACATGAATTCCATCAAACATTTGTGGGAGAATCAAGAAGCCAGTTTGTGAACAAAATCCTGTCCCAGCAACGCTTTCGCAATTATGAACAGTTACAGAGACAGCATAGCTTAATATTTACTCAGGGGACTTGAGTCCATGCCACGTCGAGTTGCTGCACTTCGTCAGGCATAAAACAGATATGACACGATATTAGGAGGTATCCCATGACTTTTGTCATCTCAGTGTATAATACATTGGTAAGTCCTTGGATGATGTTTAGAGACATTTCTACATCAAAGATGGTGGTGAGTTCATAAGCACCAAAACAATTATACGGGGCGAGTAACGGTTGGCGTCGAGGACAAAAGCCCAAATAGATGAGGCGCAAGGCGACGATATTGATTGAGTTCTAGCATATGTTGAACAGTTGCCATCTGCACTTGCAGAAAACAAATGTACCTACTCTTAAATGCGAGAGTGAGTAGGACAGTGTCATGTCTTTTCGTAAAAATTCGAAGTTGCGAAAGAACTTGGTGAAGAAATTGGAAAGTTGAATAGCACTTAGACGATGCATTCGAATGTTGAATTGGGTGGCATCGTTGTGTGTTCACGTAACTGTGTAAAATAGTGAAGGGTATGTGAAAGGTGGTAACTAGTATTATTCAAGTGGTCGTCGATTGATTGTTTGATATCTCAGGACACGCCGCCTGCTATGCAAATGAGTCTCGTTAGTGTAATTAATATTTCATTCCGGGAGGTGGAGGTGTTCTCTACTGAATAATAAGATCTGACCTACATATAGACTTGCGATTGCTTGATTGTAAGTGATTCCGGGCGCGTCAACTACTATGGCCATTAGTCCCGTAAGTGTGGTACATGTCTTTTTGCTTCGTTTGAATGCTCCGGCATTCGCCTGGTGTTGATAGAAGACACCACCGAAAAACTACCGATCAGAGCAGCCGGCCGCTAGAATTCTCCAGGCAGACTGAATTTGACCTAGTTGAAAAGCTAGTGTCGAAAATCCTGCCGCCGTCGGGACTCGAAAACTTCTTGACTCGTAGAATCGAGTCAAGAACAATGCTAGCTCTGAGTTAAACTCAGTCGGTGGTCGTCGAAATGGCAAGTGAGTATGACCTCGTAGGCTTGTGCTGCTGAAAGTAGCGGGTAGGGAGCGTTCACGTGAATCGGTGCTTTAGTCAGAGTAAGTTAGGGATTCAAGGAAGGAGACCAGGACACAGGCGTAAATGATCTTGGCTGTCCGGGTGACGCCGCGTCGATGGCTGTTCTGCCGACGTTTCGATCATCTTTTCGTTTTGGCAGACCAGTCTTGAGGTTTGGTTTTTTTTTCGTGTTTCCAGGCGCGTCAACTGCTTTGGTCATTAGTCCCGTTAGTGTAGTGCATGTTTTTTTCTCGGGAGATGGCAGTGATCTTCCCCCGCTGGATGGCGAGATCCGGCGCCGACCTACCGTCGGCTGGTGGGGTTTCCCCCTAACCAGGACTCCCCCATCAGCGGCGCACCGCCCCGGCCGGGACAAGCTCTAAGCTCCCGACTGGCCTCCCGGAATATGTGGTAGTGTAGTGCATGTTAGTGTAAGTGTGTCTGTAAGGGGGAGAGGATAGGGCAAGGAAGAGGAAGGAAAGATCGCGCGCGGTCCGTGGCCCGTTTATTAGGAGATAGCTACGGCATTCGCCTGGTGTTAATGGAAGAAACCACGGTAATCTGCCCATCAGATCAGCCGGCCTCTAGAATTTTCCTCTAGACAGCGTCTGAATTCAATCTAGCTGACAAGCTATTGTGTCGAAAATCCTGCCGCCGTCAGGACTCGAACCTAGGACCTCCCGGTCAGAGGCGCTGCAGTGGCATCAGTTGATGCACTGAGCTACCGCTCCCAGTCCATCTTTTCGTTTTGGCAGACCAGTCTTGAGGAAGACCACGAAAAGGAGGTCGAAACGTCGGCAGAAGAGCCATTAACGCGGCGTCACCCGGAGAGCCAAGATCAGTCACATGACTCCGGCCGCGTAAGCCTACGACTTCACACTTAAGGACACAAGCTGGTTCTTAGAAAGCTGTTGGTAATGCAGCTAACATATGTATTAGGAGGTGTCGTCGGCCGTGTGTGCGATAAGCGATTTCATTTTATTGTGTAAAAGTAGTTTCGAGCGTCGTAATCACGAAAGGTTGCTCTTTGTGATGTTGCCAACATCGAGAGCGGCGAGCCAGAGGACTGCGCGTTACTCCTTGAGTGATTGTGAGGTCGCGGTGTTTGATCGGGACTAGGTTTCAGAAAATTATTTTTGTTAATTATTCAAGAAATCATATTCCGTTAATTATTTATTAAAATAATGACTGTTATTTTGTGGGGCCTGCTGGAATTGAATTCGAATAATCACTTCCAGACGAATGCCGGAACAGCATCTTGAACGACGAACCACGGATCGCGCATTGTCTTTCTTTCCCATCATTTTATCTCATTATCATCATAATCATTCTCATCTTCTTCCTCAATCCGGACTGAAGCATTCCGACTAACCCTTTTCCTCATCCTATATCTCCGGGAAGAACTTGCAGACCCTGCACGCGCGAAAATAACGCTAGGAAAAAAGAAAGAACGAAGAATAATTGTGAGATTAAAAATACTTGCAGGTGAGACACGCTGCCCTAGAAGAAACTAGTCGCTATGGAGCGCATAACCATGCATGTTTTAATGGAAGTGAAATAAGAGTCCAGCGTACAAAAGGTATGATAAATTATAAATTTCCGAATGTCTGATTGATTGATTGTTTCCAGGCGCGTCAACTGCTCCGTAAGTGTGATGCATGTTCTATCGCCGGCTGTTATCTTCCGCTACTGGATGGAGAGATTCGGCATCGACCTACACGACGGCTTGCGTGAGTTTCCTCGCCAAGTATCTCCCACCTACGTGACACCACCCCAGTCGGGACAAACTCCTTGCCCCAAGCTGGTCTCCCGGCATGTGTGGTAGGGTAGTACACGTAAGTGTGTGCGCAAGTATGTGGGGAGGATAGGACTACGGAGAGGAAGGAAAAATCGTGCGCGGTCCGTGGCCCTTGTGTTAGGGTACTGCTCCGGCATGCGCCTGGTTTTGATCGTATAAATCATGCAAAAATACCGATCAGAGCAGCCGGCCGCTATAATTCTCCCTCAGATAGCGGCTGAATTCGACCTAGCAGTCTAGCTATGTCGCAAATCCTGCCACCTTCTGACCTCGTACCCTAGGACCTCTCGTACAGAAGCACTGCAGTGACGTTAGTAGATTCCCTGAGCCACATAAGCCGGTTTAAATTGTACGAGTTTTTACGAGAATGGTTACGGAGAATGGATGGTGCAATAAAATTATGAATTACTGTTTGCTCTCGTACAGCTCACTCGTAGCATGTTGTACATTTTCGGAGACAATGCGACGCTGGTGGGAATATGTTTGCTAAGTCCGTAGAAATGTTTTAAATCTGTCGTGGCATTGGCACGCGGAGATACATGTGGAGACTAAGGAGGTGCCGCACGAGAAGGTAGCCGCTCCAGCGTGCCAACGCTTCTGCTAGAAAAGAGGCTTTTGAAATTTGGCGTGAGAGTGGACAAACTTTTTGAACCGTATGTTCCATTTTTGGGAGTTTGGTGATCGGAAACGTACAGAATATCAAATTATTTTGACCATTTAATTAATACTGCGTGCGATTTTATTTCACGGGTCTAAGACACTTTCTCAATACACGCTTGCAATATCAGAAAGATTACCCACGCTCAGCGTTGAGCTTGTGTGATGTAATACACTTCCTCTTCATTGAAAGTACGGGTTTATTTTGAATTTATTTTTATTTGTACAAGAATAATTTAAAACGTTTGGAATGTTCGCTCGGGTACACTGCTATTACTACGAGGGCCATGCTTCATTACTCGGCGTAGTGGCTCTTTCTCAAATTGAGGAGATCAAAGCATCCGGACCAATGAGGTGCTTCGAAGAAAAGGTCAGTCTGTGCAGTTTCGAAATGAAGTTTCGCCAGTGGTGTGAACCACTGGCGACACTTCCTTTCGTTGAAATAGAGTTCAAAAAGCTCGTTTACAGATAAGACAAATTCCTGAATCTATACGGCGATTATATAGTAAATTAACCATTTTTGTACGTAACGTCTGGAAATAAATTCATGATTTCATTTCTCTTGTTTTTTGTTATGGTATATTGAGGTTGGACAAAGCGGCCCTCAAATATTAGAAATTGGTAGTAATACTAACTTATTTTACTGTGATGTAGGTATTGCAATTTATGTTTCGCTAACTGACGAGTGTTTTATAGGACATATACGCATACTGCTTCACAACGTAGATAACCAGGCCTCATTTGGAAAAAACCGTCCTCCCGCTTGCCCAAAATCTTTATACAATTTCTACCGCGATTTCACGTTATCTGCCCCACTGTAGGATCGTCGGTAGGAATATCCGCGAAGGGAGTGGCGAGTGATGTCAGGAAGCGGTGACAGTCTGACACGTCGTGTGGTCGTCGCGTTCGGTCGCCTGAAATTCCCACCGGCGGCGCATCAGAATGCGGGCGGCGAGTGACATCGTTCGTAATCACAACTGACGGAAAGCACCAGTAATCTCATCTTTCTCCTGCTGCTCTTTTTTCCACGATCGGTTCGTATCCCTTAGCGCATTGAAAGAAAAGGAATGGACTCGGAACAAGTTTTATGCTCGGGATTGCATCATTGATTAGAGTTTCTGGGCGCATCAGCTGTTAAATCCCGGGAGTGTAGTTCATGTTTTATGCTCGGCAGGTGGCAATGATCTTGCCCCCGTTGGATGACGAGATTCAACGCCGACCGACACTTCGGCTAGCGGAGTTCTCCCCAACCAGGTGTCTCCCTCCAACAGGCACTGCCCCAGACGGGACAAGCTTTAAGCTCCCGACTGGTCTCTTGACATGTGTGGTAGTGTAGTGCATGCAAATGTAACTATATTTCAAGAGATGGTAGGACAGGAAGGGGGAGGAAAGATTACGCGCGGCCCGTGGCCCGTTTGTTATGGTAGTGTTGCACTATTGTTGATCGGAAAAACCATGGAAAACTAACTAGCAGAGTAACCGGCCGCTGGAAATCTCCTCCAGCCACCAGCTGAATTAAACCTAGCTATGAAGCTATTGTCGAAAATCCTACCGTCGGGACTCCAATCGTAAGCCCTCCCCATAAGAGTCACTGCAGTGACATCAGTTGCCGCCGTAAGCCACCGAAACTAATGTATCTTTGGGATATTTTAATCTATACTCTGTTTGCAACAAATTTTATTTCTTGCCAAACGGACTGAAAGATCAAGCACAACGTATCGCGACTCAATTAGTCCCATAAACAGGTCGTCGGAAAGAAACATACAGATGTATCTAATAAAACTTTTTATTATTAAATTTAAAATAAAAATGTATGCATGAAAAATATATTTAAGAATTATTAATTAAAATGCTATCTGAATGGAGAATAATGTTACACTCAAAAACTAAATATTATTTAGTTCAATTAAAAGTTGAATATAAAAATTTTAAATCCAGTTACGATATAATTAAATGTACTGAAATATGTACTCGTATTTTAAGTCTGCAGAGACGTAGAGGGAACGGTCAAAATAGAACGAAGAAAGAACAAAGAGACGAAATGAGCCCAACAAAAGCAAGAAAAAAACAAGTCGAAAGAAGGAGAAAAGAACCAAACTAGACATTATATTTAATGTTCACTGTAATGTAATTTAATTTTGCTCAAGACATTATCAAACGCATTTAAGGAAATATTGGATTCCACATTGATGTGTATTAATATACGAAATTTCATAAGTCAAACGAGATGTTTTTCTCAATTCTTTATACAAAATACAAGGGCTTTGGAAATAAAAAATAGTGTATTCACTATTGACCTGTGGCGAGCAATAGAATTCAATTTTGAAGTGGAAACTTTGATATTACTCACGTCTTCCTTCATTCTCTGATTGAAGCCACATTTGATTTCACTTATATACAAAAACATTAAGGACAGTCTAGGCAGAGAACAGAGCAGTCTTTTTTCTAAAAGGGGGAACAGACTCGTTATCATTTGTAACACGTCCTTTTTTAAATCATTTTTCTGGTTTTAACTTGAATATTTGATCTATTACATATTTTAAATTGATTCAATATCTTGGGAATATAAGGGCTCAAAATAGTTTTGAGTCGTTTCTGACTACCATCATTCAAGACATTAAAATGTTTTGTAGATCTCTATTTTTCGTGATTCATCACTCTTTCATTTTTTATTTGATAATAAAAAGTCAGTTTTATTATGTCTGTATATTTCATATATCTGATGATGTAACTCATTAAGACGGGAAATTGCTTTGGGTTTTTGGTCAACTTTGATGAGAAAAAAAATTTTCTGTTGTAAACAAAGAATGCTCCGATTGTCTCTAAATACCACGAGATACCACTTGTCTGCCGATAGATAATCAGTATTTCGTTTTAAATTAGAAGGAATTGTCTCTCTACTCCCCCCTCAAGAAAAACAGACATGAACCTACCAACAACAGAGGGCAGTGGATGGATACGAATATATCAAGTCGCAGACTTCCGATGCTTCGAGGTCGCGTCTCAGGATCAGGAACGGTATTCATTACACAGATAGACTGTAAAAATAGGATTTGAAGGAATTCATCACCATCTGTGTAACACGTTTACCAGCCACAGATAAGTCTTTGGTGTATTAAGCATGGTGAACAAACTCTTTAAACCGGAGTTATATGCAAAACCCATTAAAAAAATCAAATATTCAAAGTTTGTAAAACTTTGTGGAGAATTTCAAAAGTCAAGCAGTTTCGGCTTTAGACAAGTTTTCTGGATTATAAAATGTTATATTTCAGACTTTATATTTGCCAGGATCCTGTTTACGTTCGCATTGGATAAATTACCGCATTAAACAGATCCCGGATGGAACAAGTTTTACTGTAATAAGAATTTCCAAGCTCAAATTGTGTAGTCGGGCACGTAAACGTAAGGGGGTGGGGGTGGTAACGTAGGAAATGATTGATGTGCTGGTACACCCCAGAATATTAGTATATGTCACATTTTTTATTAACTGAATTTAACAACACGCACTCGGAAGATTAACAAAGGTCAAGTTACGTAGCAGTTATTCATTCGTATACCAGAATTTTTTTTTCTCAGCGGAGAACATTTTGCATTTTTTATATTCCACGATGATAGACAATGTACTCAACAATTCCAAACCATAATAGTCTTTGAAAATCGCATTAGACTTTGCGTCATAAAAAAATGGAGCTTCCGACAGGATAACTTCACCCCCGCACTCACCTTCATTATCGACCAAACAATAAGTTGCATATTACAATAAGCCTAATGATTTATTATGGAGACCATTTATTGGAGTAAAAATATAGATATTCAAGACATAAAATCCCTTTAATTAATTTAATTACTTAAAAAGTTTACCATTATTATTTTCAATTCAACAGAACAAAAAGGAGGACATTCCATGTAAATTTTAAAAAAAGAATGGAGGACAGGATGACAATGTTAAAAAAGGAGGACATTTCCTCCAAAAGGAGAAGAGATGGTAACCCTGTCGTAAACTTTAAAAATAAACGTGGAAAATGATGGCAGCCATAGACGTGATGGAGGCAGCGCCGCGGCGTTTGGAGCAGTAGTGTAGAAATTGTTGTGCTATTGCCCCCTTTCGTTACGATTTCAAAATCCACGCTTGCCAACGTAGCTCTACATCTTCCGAGCAGTTCAGGAGCGTCTTCTTAATATTCCTCTCCATCGAATTTTGACTACACGACTAATGAAGTACAACAACACATTTTAATGTAAATGATGTTGGTTGTCCGGGTGACGCCGCGTCGAAGACCGTGTTTCCGACGATTGCACTTTTCGTGGTCTTCCTTACGGATGGTCTGCGGTGGAGTGGTCAGCCCTCGGAATTATATATGCGTGGGAGCCGATTACAATTGGTTGAAACAACGCCTACGACTTCAACAACACATTTTTGTTTACACCAAGTTATCGTTTCAGAGTGTAAATAGTACAGTTGTAATGTATATCATCGTTATAACTAGGGAACGGACTTTATTGTAATAAAAAGCAAAATAAGTACATATATATGTGCTTATTTTTTCAAAAATATGTAAGAAAAAATAGAAAATATGTGAAATAAATATTCGTTATAAGTTTACAATTCCATTCTTCAAGCGTTTTCCGAGTAGAGTACGTTGAAGTTTTACATCTACAGAAGCAATTATTCGCTAGTTTCATCCGAAACATATATTACTTTCGTATTATATACAATGTTGTTTACGAGGAGCCGGAGCTCAAGTGAATAGTACCATGTAGCCTGTGATAGAAGGGGGGGGTAAAGGGAGCATACTTCCCCCCCCCAACGCCCGAAAAGGGATAAGACAATGATCAGGTTTTTTTTATCGAGTTACGCGTGGGTTCTATGAAATATGGGTAATCACGTAGTTGAAGTTCCTTTTGCTTCACATACTACATCCGTTCATCGTTGATCCCGACTACGCTGTTTCCAAGAAGCAGATGGGGGCGGGGGGAGATAAGTTTGACAATTAATAGCGATTGTCCTGCGTTAATACAAGCACATTGCGTATTTTTTAAGTATTTCAGTAACTAAGTTCTCAAGTAAATTTCGAACACAAGTGAAATGTTCATTTTCGACCTATAAATATATTAAAATGTAACGAAATATGTAGCTATAGATAAAATATGTAAAAATATGTAATTATACCAAAATATGTAATGATACCAAAATATGTAAAATAAAAATGGTTCCAATTAGTTCAGAAGTCATATTAAGTGTAAAAAATATTACTGAATGCAGGTGTCTTGTCCCTGTAAAAATATGTATTTACATGAAAATCCGTTCCCTAGTTATAACATTTTACTTAAAGGGAATTTCGTAAAATGTGAATTTTGTAACAGCAAGCAAGTGGTCAGGTAAGCAAAAACGTCACAAGCAAATGAATGAAAACCGGTCGTGACGGGCCGACCATTGGTGTAGCGTCGCTCACCACAGGTGACTATCAATGATCGGCGATGCAGATTTGGAACTACTTGAGGAAAGCGAACTGTGGAATCGTGGACGAGGTAGTGACGGAGAATCCTGCTCAAAACATTGTTCATTACAATTCAAATCAGGGATGGATTGCTCATCGTTCTGAGTATTTGAATGCTCTGCTGGAGACGGTGAAGAGGATCTGGAAATTCCTTGGTGGTCTCAATCAGCGCGTTTATTAAGTCAGACCTTCCTAGTCATTATTTTTCGCATGGAGAGTTGGAAGGAACCATGAATTGAATGACGTAAGAAACAATGAAATAAAATAAGGGTACTTGATGTATTCGAAAATGTTGATTGGGCGTGTCCACCACCAGAGACTTTGGTTGTTGTTGTTGTTGTTTTGTTGTTTTCAAAATGAACTTCAAACAGAAATTTGGAGAGCAACATTCATCTTCAAAAAATTAACTCACTACAAAGCAATTATCTTTTACTACAACGATTGTTGTTTAGCCTGTTGTATATAGTTATCAAAGGAAGTCTTTATGGAATGTGTTAACTTCTAACTTTCTTGAGTCGTGTAAATTCAGTGTGTTCAAAGTGGGCAAGCCTGTAGTTTTATTAAATTAAGTAGTCGCAATCATTTTTGCTTATATCTACTTTTCTGTATCTACGGATATCGTATTTACTAGTATCTAGCTACTGGGACATATTGGTGTTACGAAAGGCAATCTGGAATACTCTTGGATTCAGTGCCTTAATATAGCATTGTCAATGAAAATTTCAATAGTAAGTACATAATTTATAAAAATTGCAGCGAGAAATATGTTTGATTTATTTCCAAAACTGTAAAAAAATGTGTTACATTAGGGAGACGAACGATTTTAGCACATATTCCTGAGCTCCAGAATTCCTAGTATAGAATGTATTTCCTACCTTCGATTGGATTATAGATTATTCACATAAATAACATCAACAAGCTAAACGAAATTGTAAATACAAATATAACGTAAACACATGCCTTCAAGAAGAAACAATGCGAGTTTTGAGCATTCATTATAGGCCGGGCTCACAAACTTCCTTCTATACGTTATGTGCAAGTTTAAGATGTTCGACGCCATCTGCTGGCGCACGTCCGAACTATTTGTACTTTTTACACCATTTGCCATCTGTTGGCGCGCAACTTAACTACTGCATAGTCGATAAATTCGTGTCTGATAAAACGGTAGTCAAAAATCACACTGGAATTCGTGAAAATCTTCCTTATCGTTCCGAATGTGCAGGAATCGACTCACTTCCTCGAAAACGTTCGTTTTGTTTAATAGGTTGTGTAGAGAGTATAAATCACTTTACAGGTTTTTTAAAGTGGGAAAGGTTACAAACAATACAACAAATTCAAGCTAGAAAACTATTTTTACAATGTATAACTCAAAAAGCACTGAGCACCGATACACTAACTCAACCAATTTGTACGTGAGAGGGAATCCCCATTGCGAAACTCATTTACATGAATTTAGGCTCAACGCAAAGGTGTAATGGAAGGGGGATGGTATGAGCTTAGGATTAAGCGTTTAAGATAGTTATGGTGGTTTGAAGTAAATCCGCGACCTGGAGAATGACAACATGGAACCGCGAACAAATTAACATCGTTTGTGACCTTAAACTTTTAAATGATGGGTGGTGTCAGCGATGTAACAGTGATGGAGATACCTCTGGAGGAGAGTTCTAGCGGCCGGGTACTCCGATTGGTAGTTTTCCAGTTTCTTCAATCAACACCAGTAAATATAGGAGAACTAACCTAACTAGCCACGGACGTGGAGGGATCTTTCCTTCTCCATGCGTGTTCTTTCTTCTCTGAATACACACACACACACACACACACACACACTTCTATACTCTCTTCTACCGCACATCTTGGGAGACCAGTCGGGAGCACAGCCTGATTATTTCGTTTTTCTTGCGCGTCAATTGCGATGGACATGAGTCCTGAAAGAGCAGTGCATGTTATATTCAAGAAGGTGGTGGGGTACCTTCCAAGCTGGAACGATAGATCCGGCGCCGACCTAAACATCTTGTGGAGTCTCTCCTACAGGTATCTCCGTCGCCACGATATCGCTCCAGCCATTAATTTGGCAATTAATCTAGCCATTAATCAAACCATTAATTTAGTCATTAAATCGAGCGGACAAAAGTTTAGCATCAGCGTGATTCTTAGAGTGAAATATAAAAGTATTCATGTACAAATAATACATTAACAAAATTGTTCGTAGTGCCGAAATAAATATTCAAAAATAAACTGAAAATAGAAATCACATTGTCTATGAATTTCGGAAAAAATATGACCCTCGACGTCACAATGCAGAAAATTAAACCTTAAAAGAGTTCATAGCTACTAAGCTAGATTTGAAAATACTTTTCTCTTTTGAGTTTATGTTCGATTAAAATGAACCATCATATCGAAAAATAAATTTAATACAATTCTCCATCCAAATGCCGAAAAAAGTGTTTGCCAGATTTTTTAAGTGAAAATGCAACCAAAACGTTTGAATTTGATAGTCATATATATTTACAACCTAATGACATGGTTAACGAATACTGCGTCACAGGTGTAAACAATTTCAGAACGAAAAAGAAATCTACGAAGACACTTCTAAGGTGTAGAAGTGGCAACGACATATTGTTTTTTTCTAAATATCTATGGTCAGTTTTTTAGTTCATAATGTTAACTACGTTTTAATACCATTTATCTTTCTCACTTTCTTCCTTTAAGAAATAACTGTTGTATCAAAGTACCGACGGCATCCCTCGTAGGCCAGCAGTTTTAATTGACCTCGGAGCGAAGAACAGTTCTAGCATATATTGACGTGTTTCACTCGAGTCCCACTTTTGGTTATTGCTTCCTTTTGCATGTCTTCGGTCATGACTTTCTTGATCCAGCTCCAGTAGTATCGGACATCAGTGTAAGTGCCTGGGTAATGGGGCAGGCCACATCCTTTACCGCTCTTGACGAGGCCCGTGAGAACGCCGTTGCACACAAGTGGTCCTCCAGAGTCACCCTTGCGTGAAAAGAATAAACAATATGTAGTAAAATAATTTTTTAAGTGGAAGTACAAAATTTACAGTGATTAAATAATATATCACGATTTTTATTATAAAATAAATTGAAGATTCCCGTATATACTAATGCATATTATTAATTTCGAAAGTTTCACAGAAAAAGTTTCTTTTCGAAAAAATACAATACCCATAAAGATAAAAAATCAACACATACAATTTTTTATTGTGCAGGTCAAAGGTAGCGGTAAAGTAAAGTTGAAAACCGTATAAACTTAATTATTTATTGATTTGAACAGATTTATTAGGCCAGAAAAGAATTTATCCTCGGGTCATTTTCACTATATAATCCTTATACCCCTATCAGTGTTTTGGATTTTTTTAACTTAAATTTTTAATTTTAACCTTATTTTACACTGTTGATGAAACGGGTACCTTTCTTATACCGTTAAAAAGGAAAGGAAACTACCAACAATATGTCTCTATAGAAAAAAATCACCATTTGATTTTAAGAATAAATGCAAAACCACTTTATTGAGAAAAGTGACAACGCATCTATTTTGATTTAAAGCAAAGTGCAACATATTTTGCAACATTAATCGTTTTCTATTGGATACATTGAACACTACTTTGGTTATTTGATTATAGTTTGCCGGTGGCAACGTTTAATAGAAAATGGATTCAGTAATTTTTATTTATTGGCCGTGTAAATTTTGTAATTTCATTTTCTGGAAGAAATTGATTCTATGTGAAACAATATAATAATTCATTTCTCTTCTAATATTTCTCTAAGATTTTACAGAAATGTGCATTTTTCTTTAGTGTTATTATAAATTTTGCAAAATCTGTTGAATTTTAATTTTTAAGATCGTTGTTGGTTGAATTACAGCCAATACTTAATTAAGAACACAAATAATTATTTTTTTAAATACCTTGCAAGCATCTGCGCCGCCTTTCTCATAGAATCCCGCGCACAGCAAATCACCGGTTGGTGAATTCGGGTACGCCTTCCGACAGTGTTCTTGCGACACTATGGGTACTTTGGTGTGCCGCATTAGATTTTGATCGTCCATCGGATTCTGAAATCATCAGCTAATTATTTCTCAAAGAGTGGTGCATATACAAGTTGTCATCTAATTTTTAACATTTCCAAAACAATAAATCAGATTTTTGTCAGAATTCATTCTGATGGATTTGAGTCATTTCACTGCGGTCCAAGACAGTCCGTATACTCATACAATCAAAATAGCCTTCAGGAGATGTTTTAATCGATCTAGGTTCAAAACATAGTTGGTGTACTGGCGATGTTAATATTTGGTGCGTCATGTGCCTCTGTCTGCGTTGCCAAAAGATAATTATGCTTCCCTTGTATCTTGAATTGTATTTCGCATTTTTACATTTCCACTCTTTGAAGAGTCATTGCTGTGATGACTTCCAGAATTTGTTCGCCACCACTCCACACAGATTCAGATACAAATGTGTATGGTGCTGGTGGGGTGTTATAGTAATGATTTAAATGCTATATTTGAGTACTTTATATTTTTGTAGTTTATTCCCGCAATATATTTTTAGTTCCTTATCTCTTAAATTTAGATTCTATCTGTTAATTTATTTAGGTTTATTAAATTATATTTATTACTATACGCATTATTACTTTCATGCCTTACATCATAAGAAAAGGAAGTCTTAGTGCAAAGTAATCGTGCGTCGGATATCGGCGATTTTTCTACAGAAAAATTGTTACTGCCGGATCCTGGTAACGCCAAAGTTTATAATCGTCTTTCTGTACGTAGTAAATCACTTCCTCTAACTCGTTGTGTGGTCAGAATCCATGTTTTGAGGGTCCTTGACAACCAAGCCTGTCTGTCTGTGGTAAACACTAGCGCCTAAACCGTTCAAACGATTTTCTCCAAAATTGATAATTCCTGATCGAAGGGTATGCCCTTCGAAAATTTCTCAAAAAGCCTCCAATTTTTTTAATAAACTTTGTCCTCGGATAATGTAGAGAAAGCTTAAAAGAATAGGGCAGGTCTCATTGTGATCGAAATCCCTGATTTTCCGAAAATTTCAAATGTTCAAATATTTTTCCGCGCCTTCCTACAACTACAATATTGAAGATAATATTTATATAAATGATCTGATGTTCAAAGACAGATTTTTAAACAATATCATTTACAATTTTTCGATAATATGAGTGGTTTTCTTGTGAAATATATGCAATTTTTAAACAATAATTTTCTCAAAAACTGCACCAACTCTTTTTAATTTCCCTCGTATGTATCAAAGAATGATTAAAAGATGGGCACTGGTCCTATTTTCGTCAAACTCTCTGTATTTTAGAAAATTTCAAAAAGTTAACATTGCATAAGAACAATAGTAATGATACGAGATTTGTTTCTTAAGAAAAATCTGTTCTAAAAAGTCATAACTTCAAAAATAGCCGTATACGTTTTGATTTAGCGAGGATCTCTCTTCATTAATCTAGTAAGCCTCTCTTCATTAATCTAGGAATTTTACCATTACCGTGTCTTTTTATTTACGAATCAGTGTTTTTTGTCAAAAATGACTTGCTTAAGGGCGGAATATATTTTCAGAAAATGCCGAAGTCTATTACTATAACACTCGACGTAGAAATCATATTCATCAGGTGACAGTATCAACAGCTCATTACAAAAACTTCACATACAATACATGTACATTATTTTACAACACTTCGCCAGATGACATTAAACGATTAAATTCAATAGAAAAGTTTAAATCCCAAGTGAAATCGTTTCTGCTGCATAACAGTTTCTATACAATTAGAGACTATACTGAGCATCACAAAAAAAGTAACATTAATTTTAACAATGATACTTAATGCATTATTTACCATTTGGACTGTATAAATGAGTATAAACAACCTGTAACAACTATTGTACTACAGCTTCCGGGTCAATGACCCCCATCTCGATCAGGTTTTTCGTCCAGTTTCCCTGATCCATTGAGCAAATGCTGAGATGGCCCTTGTTTTCTTCTGGACATAAATGTAACTTCATTTTCTGTGCACGTCTTCTAGAATTCAGTGGGAAATACAATTATTCAAATTATCGTTTCCATGTTGTCGCGGCAGGAAGTAATAAGAGCCAAAATTTATTGCTTATTTATCCTTGAAAATAGATTTTATTACATGGGAGTTCTTTTTTTTCCAAAATTTAAGTAGTATATGATTTAGTGTAGGAATCACAGAAATTTGAAAATGTGCACACAATTCACTTTTCCCCATAGCACGTCATACGCAGTTTTTAACTGTTTTTTTACGTAAAATAAATAAATAAATTAATTTTGAAATTCTTAAATTTTATTTTAAACTTCACCTTGTCCGGTGCAGCCTTGCGTTTAACTGTATCTCGAAGGCGCACATAAATGCTGCTTTTTCGCCGACCAGGTTTACTGTCTGTCGAACAGTTCAGTAACCGTAAGAATGAATTAATGAACTCCCCCCTCCTCTGGAGCTACTCAAGGGAGGTCCTAGGGTTCGAGTTCCGATGGTGGCAGGATTTTCGACAATAGCTACATAGGTCGAATTCAGCCGCTATTTAGAGGAGAATTCTAGTGGTCGGCTGACTTGATGGGTAGTTTTCTTTTGTTTCGCCAATGAACAGCAGGCGATTACCAGAGTAGTACCCTAACAAACTGGCCACGTACGGCGCGAAATCTTCCTCTTCCTTGTCCTAACCTCACCCCTTACGTGTACACACACACACACACACACACACACACACACACACTCCACTCGGAAATTGTCCCGGTGGGGCGGTGCTCTGCTGGTGAGAGATACGAGGTTGGAGAAAACCCTGCAAGCTGACATGTAGATCGGATCTCACCATCCATCGGGGGAAGATCACCGCCACCTCCCATGATAAAAACACGCACCAGACTGACCACAGTAGTTGACGCGCCAGGAAAACCGAATTAATCAAACAATCCCCCTCGTGCGTTCCAGTCTGGCCAATCCGTTATTTGAGCGTTATGCACTTTTCTCTGGACGAGGGCACGTCTCTTCCTGACCTGCTGAGGAATGTACTCGGTACAGGTTATGCGCACTGATCACGAAGAATTTACTTACGTCACTTCTACCCCAGCCAGAAATCGAACATGTTGTATTTGTTGGTATGGTCTGGTTTTTCCCCGCAAGCCTTATCTGTTGAATATTTGCCTTCCCAAGTGGTAATGGACGATCAACCTGGAAACAAAATCGTTCAAGGATACTAACGTGTACATGAATTTTCTTTATTTAACATGCACATAAATTATATTTAAATGTGTGCTTACTTGTATAATAATAATAATAATAATAATAATAAGGGGGCTCAAGGGGCTCGAGGGGCTCAAGGGGTGCGATGTGTCAGACAAAAACCTCTTGCACCCAACTCCACTCTCACCCTTCTCGCGGGGAGCCCTGTTAAGGCGGTTTCCCACTCCAAGGTTGTGGTAACCAGCCTCTTCGGCGGAGTGGCCTGCCGAACTGATGAGAGATGGAGGTTCTGATGGGGCTACTAGAAGGTAATTCCAGAAAAGGCCCATCAGGATGGTACTGATCACTCAACTGGATCTGGACCTAGGAAGGCGGTGGAAGAACCACTCTGAGGGTCAACAGCGGCTTCCAAAGCCTGAGTAAGCAAGGCTACAGTTGGGCCCTCCCTACGGGGTAGTACATAGGAAAGCAAGGTTGGAGGCTTAGAGGTGGCAGCCCCATCACCAACCAAACCCATAGAAAATGGAGATGCAAAATTCTAGTCATTGAGCCTCGGAAAATGAGTCGCTGCCTGGGGATCGTAACTACAGCCAATGAACGCAGCAATCAAGAACTAGCTGCACCTGCCGACAGTGCTTCCCGGACAACCCGCTGCAAGCCACTGGTGTGGTTAAAAGGCGGGTACACACCGGGTTACCAAAGACTACAGCCAATGAACGCAGCAATCAAGAACTAGCTGCACCGCCGACAGTGATCCCCGGAAACTCAAGCAGGCCTGCCACGACGGAGGATACAATGGACAGCTGACATGAATGAAACAATAGTCAGAATTTATCTCCGTATTACCGTTGCGGAACAAATTGTGTAGGTTACCGGCAGGAACTTACAGAAACTTTTGCAACAATTCCACATCTCTCCATCTTACGGAACAAAACATAGCCGACCGAAAAGCATTAATCTATAGGTCAGGAAAATATGTCTCGCACAGTCGAATACGGGAAATTGAGGCTGAAGTTCACTCAGAAATACAACAGCATGAGATTTCAGAAACTCCAGAATTAGCTAGAGCAACCTCTGAACCACCAATACAAGATCTGGAACCCAGCTTAGTGACACAGAAATCAGATAGGTCTTTAACCAACTCAGAAAAGAGAAAAGCCAGATACTGGGGATTTGCTCCTCATTTTAGACCTAAAATACCTAGGCAACACAATTCAAAAAAACTGGCCACCTTAACTAAGTTAGCAAATGAAGAAATACTTGTCAATGAAGTCAGACAAATTACGACCTATGAGCAACTAGACTCAATTATCTACTGCACATCGCTAGCAATTGTGAAGTTAAGTGGGGGGAAATCCTAGAATCCCAACAGCCATATAGCCATCGAAAAGACTCACACACCTTGGATAAAACAACTCAGATCTGACATTGCCATTATCGAAGCCTTTCAGAAAGGAAGCAAAAAGACGCGCATCAGAAGGAAAGTATCGAGAATCAAAGGAAATACTGCAAACATGCATACAACGAAAACCAAAATACATTTGAAGTAATAGATACTCTCAAACAACAACTCAGTGTCTATTCGCAAAGAATACGACGCTACACCAAAAGCTTGAAAAGGAAAAAAGACAATCAGGATTTTATTAAAAACCAGAAGAGGTTCTATGAGAATCTGAAAAGAGAAGTCCATTCAGGAAAGTTACCGGAGAAATCAACTGTTGAAGATCACTGGACCACGGTATGGTCAACAGAAAGTCATTTCCAGTCCCACGCAATATGGCTGACAGAAGTGTCGAGCGTATCAAGCAAGACCAGGGAAATGGAAGTTTCCGATATATCAATGCATGTTCTAAAGACAGCTATTAACAAACTCAAAAATTGTAAATGCCCTGGACCAGATGGACTTCATAACTTCTGGTTTAAAAGATTCACCTGTATACATGAAATAATTCTGACTCTCATTAATCATTTTCTGAAACACCCTGAAGAACTACCGACGGCCCTGTGCGAGGGGATCACTTTCATGAAGCCGAAATCTAACAATGCCACAGATCCCGGACAATTCCGACCCATCACATGCCTCAACGGGCTATATAAAATCATCACTAGTTGTTTAAAAACAGTGATAGAACAACATTGCAAACAAAACAATATTCTTTCAGAGTACCAGAAAGGCTGTTGCAAGGGTTCATTGGGGTGCAAAGAACAGCTTGTAATCGACAGTGTCATCATATCTCAGGCATCCAACAAAAAACGAGATCTGTATACTTGCTTCATCGACTACAGGAAGGCATTTGACATGGTCCCGCATGACTGGCTGATCTATGTTCTAAAGCTATATCGTGTTAACCATGCAATCGTAAGATTTCTTACGAACGTAATCAATCACTGGCAAACAACAATACATATGTCCTCAAGTAGTGAAAGAATTGTCGCTAAGACACTGAAATTCCGCAGAGGTATATTCCAAGGCGACAGTCTCAGCCCTTACTGGTTCTGCCTTGCTATGAATCCCCTTTCCTCCGTGCTGGAAAGCATGGGAGTTGGATATGAGCTGAAAGGTCAGAGCAAACATAATGTGAGTCATCTAGCATACATAGACGATATCAAACTGTACTCAGGAACATTACAGGGACTGAAGAAGCTCCTTCATGTCACCGAAAGATTCTCAACCAACATAGGAATGCAATTTGGTATCGAAAAATGCAAAATCCAAAGTATAAGGAAGGGTAAACTCATCAGCGAGGTAGAACATGAAACGCTTTATAAATACCTCGGAATTCAACAAAACAAGCTGATAATCCACAGTGAAATTAAAGAAAAGCTGCAGGTGGAATTCGAGAAGAGAATGAAAGGTTTATTCAAAACCTTCCTCAATTCACGAAACCTAACTGCAGCGGTTAACATGTATGTAATACCAGTAATAACTTTCTCACTGGGCATCATTAAATGGTCCAGGACGGATATTGAATCCTTGGAAAGGCTTATTAGGGTCCAAATGAGCCGTTCCCAATACCACCACCCCAAAAGCTCAATTCAAAGGGTAACGCTTCCAAGGAAGATGGGAGGTCGTGGTATCCTGAAAATAAGTAATCTCCATTTCAAACAGATTACCAGTATGAGAGAATACTTCAGGAAGAAAGCGTTATCTTCTCATCTACACAAAGTGGTACTTGAAGCGGACTACAATTATACACCTCTGAGTCTCAATCAAGCTAATATAGAACTTCAACAGCCCTCTTTCCTACAAGAGATAGATCTCTGGAAGCACAAAGCAATCCATGGGAGATACCCAGCTGAAATAGCCAATCCAAATGTAGACGTAGACATGTCGTACAAATGGCTCAGCATTGGATATCTCTACCCAGAGACTGACGGGTTCATGGTTGCCATTCAAGATCAAGTCATTGCAACCAGAAACTATCTCAAATATGTCATCAAAGATCCAGAGATGACCTCTGATAACTGCCGGGCCTGTGGCCAACGCGGCGAGACAATTCAACATATTACAGCAGGATGCAGTGTACTCGCCCCAACGGAGTATAAGAACAGGCATGATATGGTGGGTCGAATTATCCACGCCCAACTCGTCAAGATCTGTGGTTTAGCACCATGCCATGATACACCATACTACAAGTATATCCCAAAGAATGTACTAGAAAACAATAACTATAAATTGTACTGGGATCGTAGTATTTTGACGGACCGTACAGTACATCATAACAGACCGGATATAACACTCTGGAATAAAAAAGAGAAGAAAGTATGGTTTGTAGACATGGCAGTTGTGGACACCAGCAATCTCGCTACAGCATAGCATACGAAGATCCAGAAGTACAAAGAATTGGCACATGTCATGAAGGAGCAATGGAACATCTCGGAGATCAAAACCGTTCCCGTGGTTCTTTCAGCAACGGGCGTCATCCCGAAGACTTTAAAGAATTCACTAGAAACGCTGAAAATAAATAAAAATGCCATAATAAATATCCAGAAATGTGTCATACTTTGTACGTGCACATTGGTCCGAAAATTCTTGGGAAGTAATGAGTGTGTTTAGTTGCTATTTTAATCACATTAGACTTCATGAATATTATAAATGTTAATTTTTATTAGTCTATTACTGTTGATTTTTATAGTTGTCATGCTTTGATGTATTGTATCTGTATGACTACAATCTATGTACCAGTGAACTGTGAACGAATAAATAAAAAAAAATAATAATAATAATACTTTTTTCAATTTTAACTCCTGATCATACATTTATCGGCAGTTAATAAACTCAGTTTAACACTGAACTAAAATATTGTAAAGTACATTCACTGCCTCATAGATGTACATTTTTTATAAGCATACACTGAAGGAGAATGTGTACCGAAAATTATTGTTAAACTTCCTTTTGCGGTTACTGTGAATAAAAAAGACTGGATTGATTGGAATTGAACTTCCAATGAAATGACGTGAAATGAAATTTATCTTATTAGTATATTAATAGTATTCCTAAATTAGGAGAATAGGTAATAAACAACGAGAGCTTCTATTTGACCAGATTAGATTTAGCTTAGAAACAAGTTACATTTATGGACTATGCTGCAGTCTATCTCTGCAGAAGGAATATCTTACCAGAAAAACAACGATATCGGCGTCCACATTTTCAGTTCGTTTCTTCGGATAAAAATGTTGACGAACAACCGTGAACTTCTGCGTTTGCTTGTGGAATCGATTCTCATGGCCCACAATTGTACACACTTTCTCCACTGACGGTCTGGAAGAAAATTTTGTCATTAGATAAAACGATATTCTACTTTGGAAAGTAATTGATGATATGTACAATTTAAGAGAAAGTATTTGCTATGTGGTTAAAGATCTATACTAAATTACTAGATGTTACGATGAAGGCATTTCAATTTAAAGCAAGTAACCCGACTCCTGTATTTTACACACACTTGTTCAGGTTTTGTGGGAACTAGGGATAGTTAAAAATGGGGCCATCATTTTTTGTCAAATATTCAGATTGCTTAATAAATATAGCCACCGAAAATTACATCCTGCGTGTACGATGAACATGCACATTTTCTGAATTTGTGTTTATTCATTAAATTGACTGACAAATATGTCATTTGTCGTAACTTGAGGTATTCAAGGTGCTGTTGTAGGCAGTTCCCTAGGTACGAAAGATTCGGACTTAATACGATAACGTACGGCATCGTCTTCAGTTGGATTTGACATTACCTTATGTTGCTGTTTTTTTTTAATTAAAAATTCTCCTTTCTGAGGATAGATAAAATGGAGCAGTTTATGGAAAACTTTATTCTATAATTCTCGTGCCCGCGTCTAGGTGTAATAGACCGCAGGAGGTTGCCTCCCTGATGTCGCCCTGATGAGGGGTTTTCTAGGAATGATGAGGGGAAACTATCTCAGCCTTGCTGAAGGAGGCCTCTGGCGGCGAAATAATATATGAAACAAATTTCATTATGATTGTATGTTAATTATGTATCATTGAATATTTTAACTACAACGACCTCAGTAATTATTTTGTTTCATTTGATAAACTAATTGTCATTGGCAGAAATAGCTAGTCATCTGTTGAATTATATAACAAATACTAATTAAAACTATATTCATTTGGGTTGTCGTTACAGCCCTGTTCGGATTTCAGCCTTACATACTTATTAAGTTCTTAAGCGTCCTTTAGAATAAACCCTTCTCATTTATCAACATATTTTAACAGATTTTACAACTTTTTACAATATGATTAGAGCGAAAAATAAATGCGTCGCTAACTGTATGATGCAACAGTCACAGTGTTCGCGTTCACCTAGAGATCACTGAAACATGCAACACTAAAACCATAGGAGTCGACAACATTGGATGCCGACACAAAAAGAAACAAGTAGAAGGGTACTTTCACGGGGACACGTAGGCAAGAAACATCACTTGGTAGTGGCAAAGCCAGTGAAATCAAAGCCATATCAAAGTAAACGAAATACTGCCGTGCTTCCTTTTGCCTCAGAACAATCAGCTAATAATTCACAGTCCAGTTAATGTGACCACTCGTCAAAATTCTCAATAACCCCTCCTGTTGCACAGCTGAAAAACGTGCAGGAAAAAGAGTCAATTAGGTTTTGGATGGTATCGACAGGAATGCGGAGCTATGGCGACTCGAGTGCCGTGATCAGTTGCGCTACGTTCCTCTTTTGCAGAGCCATGGCGCGCACGGCCCTATCGAGATGATCCCACGGATTCTCGCGTGGGTTTTAATCAGAGGATTTTGGTGGCCAGAGGAGTACGGTAAACTCATCCTGGTGCTCTTCGAAGCACGCACGTACAGTGCGAGCTGTATGACACGCGGGCTACATAGAGGGGTGAAAATGGTCCCCGATGATGGCTGCATACTTCTGTTGATCCATTGTGCCTTCCATCCTGGATGACGAGTTCATCCAGGTGATGCCACGAGAACATTCCCCGCACCATCACACTCCCTCCTCCGGCCTGGACACGTCCGGTGGCTGTTGCAGGGTGTTTGCATTCTGACTTTTCACGCCGTTTACGCCAACGACCATCTGTCCGATTAAGCAGCAAACGTTCATTCATCCGAAAAAATCACATGTCGCCACTCAGAGGTCGTCCAGTTGTGGTATTGGCGTGAAAATTCCAGCCTTCGTCGCCGAAGAACACCAGAACACCACCCCGTGGGTGCATGAAACACATCAATGATCATGCCCATTTTTACGTCCGATAAATCGGTCCGTTTTTGCATTGTGACATATACGGCACTGTTTTTCGCTTTCATCCGACATACTTTATATATCCTCCTCTGTTAGTGTTGCTACCTGTCGTCTATCAGAGGTTATTGCACGTTTAAGCCGAACATGTAGTCACATTAATGTGACTGGACTATGTGTAATTGCTATATTATTTTTTTTTAAGATTGTCTATGTTTTTACACTTTTCTTAGATTAATAACCTGCTGAATAAAATCTCCCCGCAATTTTATAGGTGCAATTGTTCGGCCACACATTTCAGTTGTTCCACGATTTTTTCCATTGTTTTACACCAGACATATTTGCACCCAAGCGCTGAACGAAATGCTAACTGTGAGAAACCGATTTTTACAATTAGACTAAAGGTTCTCTAACTTTTGAAAAATTACACCCGACTAAAAGTTTAATATATAATCTAGATAAAAGTCCCCTTCCGAACTGATTTAAAATATTTAAATTATTAATTTAATAATAATAATAATAATTTAAAATGTTTTAAAATATTATTTTAAAAATTAATTCATTTTAATTAGTGAAAAAATCTTAATTTTGCATAGCAAATGATTATAATAAGACTGTAGAAGTAACTCTAATTTATGGTTTATTACTGAAAATTGTTTGTGCCAATGCTTTGATAATAGAATAAGGTAGCAGTGTAACTACCTATAAGTTTTTAAGATACATAACATTTTTTTCCAAATCTTATCATGACGTTGTTTATGGATATCCTCTAAGTTAACGACATACCGTTGGGGTACGCGCACCACAGTGTTAGAAACTCTGAATTATTCGGTTTTGTACTTTTATGCAGTAAAATCAGTCATAAAACACTGATCTGTGTAATTGTAGATCGTTTTTATGATTTATTGTATATTTTTAATCGTAATTGTTTGTTTTCGACGGTAAAGCATCAAATCTACAAGGATCATGTAGTTCTATGAAAACTTGGGAAATTAGTATGAAAAATAACGTAATAATAATGTTCTTACATTTGTACACAGTGGGCTGCCGAGATAATGTGACGTGAACCAATTACAGCTCCTCCACAATACTCTTTAGAGCCGTCTTCTAGAAATACACGGACATAAACCTGAAAGCAGAAATGAATATTGTCCATGGGGTTAGATTATATTCAGTCTTTCAGATCAACAAGTTTCTTCTGTTGGTCGAATCTTCGTTGGTTGTCTTTCAGACCAACGACAATGCTTTTTGGGAACAACCCTACATTGGGCGTTGGACTTCAGTCAATCATATGGCAGATGCAAACGAATAATAACAGTATGTGTGTTTATTGTGAGAAAATCTAAACCATATATTTCTCACAGTTCGCTCTCAGATTTTGTGAGGTAATGTCAGAGAATAATGATAATAATTTAAATGTTTTTTCAGTACTTAAGAAAGACGAGTAATATCGTCGAAACGTTAAACAATTTGAGTAAATGAAACTATAATGAAATTTTAAAAATATTTGTCTTTAAATCTAATGGGATCATTTTAGTAATAATAATAATAATAATAATAATAATAATAATAATAATAATAATAATAATGGCAGAGAAGTTCACCGATATTAAATACATGTTCTTTAAGGAAGCCGGGGAACAAATGAGAAGACACAGTAGCAAGGCATATGAATACTGTTCTCTGTAGCTTTGCTTTTAATTCCCGTTTGATTTACTGATACTCGACGTTCATTGTAGAGTTGTTACCAAGTGATCTGAAACACGTTTTTACAGAAGCTTCCTCTAGTTTTCACCTTCGAAACATTTCTTTGGTGAAAAATATCAAAATCTTATGTCTTACAATTTCAATACTTTATCTATTTGCAGAAAACCATAAAAACTATCCTTACCTGAAAAGGAACTTCCTTTGATTTTGCAAGCCTTCCCTTGTAAATCTTTTTGTGACCTCGAGATGACTTTACTCCTGGAAACAATAATTGTCACTATCAGTAAAGAGTTCTAGCTTTTTTGCGTATGAGAGACTACTTGAAGTGACCCGACTTTGTCAGGATGCTTACTAATCACAGTCATATCTTAGCCAGGAAAAGGAATGGATTTTATCTACAGTATAAAATGATAATAATTTCCTTCCTCGCTGCCATGGCTCTCTTCGCTCCACCCAATTGACCCCCCCTTTATCATCCTGACCCGCCTCGCTTGGCCCTGCCCGCTCTGCCACGCTCTGCCACGCTCTGCCCCGCTCTGCACCCGCTCTGCACCCGCCTGCACCCGCTCTGCACCCGCTCTGCACCCGCTCTGCACCCGCTCTGACCCGCTCTGTACCCGCTCTGCCCCGCTCTGCACCCCCTCCGCCTGCACCCGCTCTGACCCGCTTGACCCGCTCTGCCCCGCTCTGCACCCGCTCTGCACCCGCTCTGCACCCGCTCTGACCATGCCCCGTCAGCACTGCTTTTCCGCAATCCGTAATTCCTACATGCATAGTAAACTGCATTCATCAAAACCTTCAGGGAATGAACCTTGAAAAATCCTTTCTTGGTGTAAACATACATCATAATGGATAATGAGTAATGATTGAATAGAGGATGAGGCGCAATTAATAGGCGCCATTAAAAGACGAAATAGTGATTTTTTTGTACAGCAATAATAAAACAAATTGCGACATGAAATACGAAGTCTAAAAGAAAAAGAGCATTTTCACAGGTAGGAAAATAATTGTAAAATTAATCACTGACATTGAATCAAAGCAGGAAGCCGGCCAAACTAAATATGATAAATACTATAAATAATAAATACTATAAATAAATATGTACTACATACATTTGTATAATACATTAATGTATTTTTGAAACATATTGTATTTTTGTTGAAAAATTCCATTAAATTTCTAAAACTAGAAAAACACGGACTAATTAAATTTGAAGCTATTGTTTAGAAAACTATTTGATAGCAGTAAGAATGGCATAAAAATGTAGAATTCTGCTTAATTTTAGTTCTTCAAATGAAGCTAGAAATATAATAAGTATTTACGGATGGTTGAAAGAAAATAAGAGAAGAAGACAGTAGATAGGACGAGGAGCAAGAAAACAAGGAGGAGGATTAAAAAGGGAAAGACAGGAAATGGACGAGCGGAAGAATAGTGGACAATAATGGAAAAAGATGGGAAGTGCAAGAAGACCAGATAATCAGAAAAAACATCAGACAAGGAAGGAATACGGAAAAAACGAAGGAAATAAAAGAAGGGAGAAGGAGATAGTAAAAAGGAGTAAATAGAGTAGACAAGCTATGAAAAGAAATGAGTCACAAGCCTTTACCATGAGTGTTTCCTTCTCCAAGAAATACTACTTTCGTTTCTCTACGGAATGCCGGGGCAGTACCCGACAAACGGACTTTGGACTGCGTGCGGTCTTTCCTTACTCGTCCTTGTTCTATCCACCCCTTTACTTACACTTATTCAAATACACTACCACATATGCGAGGAGACCCATCGGGAGCTTTCAGATTATCCCGGTTGGGGCGTTGCCCGGCTAGTTGGAGATATCTGAATGGGGAAATTCCTGCAAGCCGGTGGATAGGTCGGCGCTGGATCTTGCCATCCAGTTACGGAAGATCACCGATACCTCTCAAGTTAAAAATATGCACTACACTCACGGGACTAATTCACTTAAAAGTTGACGCGCCCGGATCACCAATCAATCAATGCACTACACTTACGGGACTAATGTCTTTAAGAGTTGACGCGTCTGAATCAATGAATCAAACTTACTCAAGGAGCGCCGCATGTGCTGCGAAACTTCTTCAAAGGGCGCGAGGGCAGAGTCCGCGACCTCGTCTGCCACCTCTGCGGCCGTCACAGCCGCGCCCAGCATCACCAACGCCCACCAGAAGGTCTTCATGGCTGGGTGAACGCAGCTGTTCCTCCGGTTGCCGGCCGCCGACTCGTCCGTTGGCGGCAGGCAGGCCAGCGGGAACCCCTCGAGTGGCCGCGTAGGAAGTTGCGGCGACGCGCCCGGCCAACGCGCCCGGCGCTGTGAGGGTGCGCCTCGGAGGAAACCACCGACCCCACCGGCCGACCGGATGCCATCGTCAGTGGCGCAAGTGCCGTTCCTAGTCATGACAAATTATACCAAAACATCGATAAATCGATGTTTCAATACATCTCTAAAGGGTTTTCGAGGTCGACGAAAAAACATCGATGTTTTAATTATAGACTAATAAACATGCTATTTAGTATCCATTCTTTTATTACAGTACGTAAAAAGAATATATTTTATTGTTTGGTTACCAGCATGTTAATAAAAATTATTATCGAATGTGAAAACTAAAATTAGTAATAAATAACATCGTGTTTCGCTACTTTAACCTTTAGTCACTTCCGTCCATACCCATCGAAGTAAAACCACCTAAAATTCCCTCAGATTCTTCAGGGGAAATTCGCAGCTTGGTGAAGAGGATTACGCAAAACAACGATATTCCTGTGGATTGCTGCTACTCTACAACGTGCCTAAACCCCTTTATTTAAACAAAATTACAAAAACATCGATGTTTTTGCTACAAAATATCGATGTGAGGAAAACATCGAACGCAAAATATCGATGACAATATATCGATGATTCTGGTGGAAAACATCGATGGTTTTTTGCCATCCCTTGCCGTTCCTCTGCTCTGTTCACTTGCCGCCACAATAGGCCTGAAGCCTTCATTACCTTTCCTCAGTTGCAAATTCGTACATAATTCGTGTGTTGGGCCACTTTTAGTGGCCACTCCTCGAATTTTTGTTTTTAAATGATCAGCGTATAAATAAATCTTCCGCTGCGCATGCGTTAAATGTTTGAACATCTTTACACCCAGCTGCCGCAGAGCAACTTCCCCTTCGATGTATATCACCACACGTTCGGTGTCGGTGGTAGTTGATGTTATTCAAGCACATTTGCGTCATATGTACCAAGCGACAATTGCGTGGATTGAATTGTTCGGTGTATTACTCCCTGAAACTGGGCCTGGAGTTCTCATGCCTGAAGAGGGCGGAGAGATTTACTCTACCCCTTCGTCTGGTGGGAGAAGCCAAGGGCTTATGAAAAGTCGAAGTACAAATGGAGTGAGCTAAATGCATAGCTTAACTTCGTGGGATATTAGATGTTTCTAAAGCACTCTCATTCTGTCCTTGGGCAGCATAGGTATCCATGATGCTGCTTTCTTGCACTGTCCAAGCTCATGAAACGAATTAATGCCGAAACAAAAATTGGAAAAGATAACATAGGCAAAAAGGCAAATAATGTTTGCGATTGCCTAGTCTAGTCTGGAGCAAATGCTCTCGCACGGAATAAGTTGTCCTTAACAACGAAATTGGTCGGGTTCTGATCCAAAGCCATAGGAGCTTCGAGGCTTTGTTGGTTCATAACAAAATGAAAGAGCTACTTGGCCATACGGTACCCAGTTTTCCATAACCATTTTCGAACTATTCGTTTCTCTTCGTTACGGCGATGTAGCATTATGTCAGTGAGTGTAGGTGTTTAGGAAAACCATTGAAACAGAAAAGAACATGGCCTTGACTCTGGAGCTCGTCCATGTCATTGCAGCGTCCAAGAAAGCGGATGACTGAGGTTATGTATTTAAGATTAAACTCGTTAAAAACTATGACATATGGGAAAGAAGCGCAATCTGTGCTCGTCTTCTCGAGCTCCGGATTCCCAAACCTTCCTCATTTCCTAAAACAACTTAGATTGTGAATAAAGGTAGAAATACGCGTTTTTAACACATTTTAAATATGTTTTTAAGATTGATAAAATGAATGTAACAAATTTTATTTGAAAAAAACACAAAAAAGCAATTAAGTAACTCGTGATTTCTTAGGGAAAGCTAATGAGCATTTAAACTATTAGCAACGTGATCCAACATGCTGACTCCAGTAATTTAGGCACTAGGTTCCAAAACCCAAATTAGCAGGCTCAAACCTTGCTGAAGCCAGTGGATTTCTTTTGTTTAATGTCATGCTGGTAACGCTACAAAATTAAATCTTCCAATATTTTCTGTTCTAATCAGATATCCAGTTAACTCAGTCAGATAACGACATTAGTAACGGATAACTATGAGACCATCGTTCTGTAGGGTCCTGCGGTTAACGTTTCTTTTTATATTTCACATCCACCAAATTTTCAGTCTGTTCTTGTAGAACATTCAGTAAATGATTTTTTGTTATTTACATCAGTAAACACGCGCTTAGCTTCATAGCAACCAACAATATAAACAACGCTTCAAGAGCGCGTCCATAGCAACGTCCGTTCAAAATGCTCGAGAGTTCATTAAAAATATACTTTAGCGGACTCTCAGGTTTAGAATTTACCAGTACTCATAAATCTTTTGATAAATATGTTCCTTTTGTCCCACTTGCCCCTTGTCCTTTTTTTGTCTCATTTAGTCCGTTTTGCCTCCCGTGTCTCGTTAGTCCGCATTATCCCATTTTGTCCCTTCTCCTATTTTGTCCCATTGTACCATTTCGTTCGCATTTCCAATTGTCCTATTTGTTCCTTTCTCTCCATTGTCTAATTGTTCCCCCTTTCCTAATTTTGTTCCTTTCTTCCCCTTTCCCAATTTCGTCCATTTTGTCCCAATGTTTCATTTGTCTCCTTGCCCTCTTCGTCCTCCTTTCCCAGCTTTATCCCATTTGTCCCCATTTGTCCCTCTTCGTCCTATTGATCCTTCCGCGCACTGCGATTGTTATTTAAAAACGGTACACTGTACCAACAACCTTTGCTACAGAACATCGAGAGTAATGGCAATTTTTAACTCAAGAAAGTGTGAAATGTGTATTTTGAATAACTAGAATAATTAAAAATAACAAAAAACATTGTATGTAACACGTCCTCATTTTAAATGACAACAATAACATGTTAATAGACATAGTGATTACATTTTTAGTTTAACTCTAGATTGTAGTAGCGATTTGCCCGTTTCAAGATTTGATTGATGTTATACATGTCAAAGTAATAGCATTATTGTCAAGTAGGTTAATTTATATATGGTTTGAATATTCCCTTAGTTTCTTCAGATACTCCTGGCATCTTTTTGTGATGTCTTCCGTAAGAGATGAAATGTTTAATTAAGTCTTTATAAATTGCTTCGTTGAGAAACCTCGGTGCTCTGCATAACTTTTGTAAGATTTTGATTTCGAACCTTCTAAGAATCATCATGTTTGACTGGCGAAGCTTCGTGATTCAATATTGTAGCCCAGTAGGTTTTATGACAGTTTTGTTCAGTAGCACTACAGAGAGAACTGCCGCCTTTGGTTGAGGAGCCCTGAGAGATATTTGCGTTGTGCTTTTCGATTTTTATTTATATGAATTTTCCATATCAAATGGTTGACCTTATGTTAACCAAAATATTGGACTATTGTAGGCCCAGAGAATTCTGTGTTATTTATACTAACTTTTGTCACTGTTATCGTCTTAATGAGAATGTGGTATGCTTGAACTTAGTTGCATTTATTGTTACACGCGATTTGTTGTTCCTTTCTTCCATATTTTTGTAGGCGTGTTTGCCAAAGCTGTGAAGTATAGTAAATTTATCTGCTGCGAGAATAGCTCTATCGCCTGCAAATGTAGCGATAGTAGTCGAGTCTGAAATTGGCTAGTCGGAAGAGAATACAAGAAATAGGAGACGTTCAAGAAACATGTGATGCCAAATTTGAAAATTCAGCTAATGCATATGGGGATGGTAATGAACAAGATTCCATCCGCCCAAAAAGAATTCGCAGGCCGAATTTTGTTCATAGTGGCCGTGTCTAACAGGGGAATTGTCTGGCGCGTCACATGAAAACTCTCCTTAATTTTCACCACTGATAAGGTAAAGTCACATACATGTGATCTGCGAAGTCCCAAGTTTAGCTGCCAAAACAATCTGGAAGTTACTTTTAAAAAAATTGCAAATAACGGAGATACTTCGAGTGGATCTTACAGTGAGGAATTGGACAGCCTTCGGCGGGTATCTCCAGCCCACAAATCGGTTGTACCACAGAACAGTGTTTATCTTATCGCGAAAAAACTGGGCGGAAAAACGGAAGTTTCAAAAGTTTCAAGCGCCAAAATGTGTAAAATAATGCAATCTACACTCTCATTTTAATGAGAGGGAACGAATTATCTTAACGAACTATTAACGAATTATCTTGGATTTATATCCTAAACTGCCTGATGCAAAATGCTCATAGGAGAATTGAAAACATGTATATTACACATATGTACATTAATTTTTGCGGCAAACTGTTTTTGTATTTTATGTAGTAAATTTTAATTATGTTTTATACAATTTAGCATATGCTCTCCCTTCTCTGATTCCTCTGGCATTTTCTAAAACTGTCAGATGAACACTCCGACTTTTCTTCGACTATGCTCGACTTACACTCGACTATGCTTTGCTCGGAAAGCATGAAGTTCGAACATCCCAGGTGAAGCATAGTTGAAGTTCGAGGCTTAAGGGGGTTAAGTGGGTTAATACATACGTGTGTTAGTTCATACAAATGACAACAAGCGAGGATCATCTTCAAGCCAATACCTTTGAGTTTCACATCGCTTGGACAACAGATGGCTAATGTCCAAAATCATATAGTCACACAAACGAAAAGTTTGAGAGTTATAATCTTTAACATCCGATCCCTTAAAATACAAAACCGAACATAAACGACCGTAAATTGAAAAACGTTTTATTTAAACTTTTATTGCTTACAAATTGAATACATTTATTGTTATAGGGGTGGTTCTTACCACTAAGATTTATTCAGTAACTATTGATTTTTCAATATTATTTTCGAATTTCAGGATGTAGTGCTAGCGCGCCGCCAACACAGGCAATGACTTTGATAAATTTATAAGTGACTTATAAGTGAGCGTAAGTGACTTATAAATAATTCACGAAGACACTTTTTATGAAAAATGAAAAGGTTTGAAAACTTAAGTTGCTAACATAATTACATTTAATGACAACAAATGTAGCTTAAAAATACAGAACCAAACATGAATTTGTCGTGAATGGGGAATGCGATACAACCACCTAAGTAATGATTATTCTGGGGAAAGAGGTAAAATGTCTCATCATCGATGTATCAAAAATGGAAGTATATATTTTGAAAATACGTATCACATGTTTACTCATAAAGTTTAAAATTTTCATTAATTTTTTTAGTTCACTAGCAGCCAAAAGCAAAATACTTTTCCTTAGACAGCTAAATAAACGTACCGTCATCTGGGAAATTACTTTATTTTAGGTGTGTCACTTTTCTTACGCACCTACACGTCATGTTTTCTTGGGACGAGATTAATTCATTTTGAGTTTTTTCGAGTTTGCATCACATTTTGAATGTTTCAAAAATTAAATGTAAAATAACCACATTCCAGAAGTATTGATTCTCAAATGCACCTATAACAATATTTCTTATGGGAAGGATTCTGAACGTAACGTAGATATTTATCCATAGGCATGCGCAACCTTAAACAACTACATTTCTGAGCCCTCTTTATCATTAAACATTTTTATTTTCTTATCATGTATTTTACTAGTAAATAAATAGAAACGTAGAAGGAGGATGAAATTATAACATTAATAATGCAATTAATAAATAGAATTCATTTTATGATGAACAATTTAAAGGATTGCCAAATGGTTTGAAAAGCCTCATTTGGAGAATCTAACTGTATATCAATTCCCGAAAGTGTCAGCTTAAAAAAGGGGTAAATTAACGAATTTATGTTTACGGAAATAAATTTTTTTTACGTCGACTACTTTATTGGATATTTCCGAAATTTTCAGGGAGACCGAGCCCCCCCGCCTACGCCCCTGCCCGTCCTACCGCCGGCGACGCGATCCGCGCCGGTAGTAGAGCAGCGCGACGTGGCGTTGCTGCAGCCCAGCGACCCGGCCACCACGCCCGTCAGCTGCCCGTCGCACAGCACCGGCGCGCCGGGCTCCTCCTGAGGAAACCAAACGCATCGCTGGAGTACTTTTTACTGGCGGACTTAAGGGGGAAGATACACAGCCTTAAAAAAACATTTTTGAAAACAATTTTTTTGCTGTGCATTAATTATTCAGAAATATTTGTAGTTTAATTAAGCAGAAACTGTTTTGATGAAAAGCGAACTAACCGGCCCCAAAGGACGCCATGATAGCACAGGGCCCCGAATTTTTCAGCATTTAATTTCTTTTATAAAAAGTTAACTTTTTATTTGGAATCGATTTAAGCAACGTACACTTTCCAGTGCCCTAATGCAATTGAAATGTTTCTCATTTGACAAGTTGTCATTGATGTGATATATTTATCGAACTGCTAATGAAATATCTTTCACATTTACCGTTTGAGGCACTGCACACACAGCATTCACGACCGAGTATCGCGGAAATCGGTAACCCAGAGGGGCATTTTTTTATCTCCACTGTTTTGATTTGCAACCTAGGCCACGCACCAATCGTTCACTGCGGTCCGCGAATAGGGGCTTAGCTGGTGGGCTACCCAGACCTGAAACCGAATGACCAGAGGCCACCGTCTACTCCGCCTTCACATGCACGCAGCCTCGGCTTCTCGCTGCACTGAGAAACTCAAGAATCAGCAAAGCCTCAGGCTAGTAGTGGCAGCACCACGCTCGCGTGCCGTTCGTTGTCCATTTGTTACGATGTTGTGTTACGGTGCTGCTACGTGATTCGTCCGATATTCATCGAAGATGCCGAGGAAAACTGTCTATTAGAGTATCCGACTTCTGGATACTAATGTATCCAGATAGTGGTTGAATTATATCCAGCTATGTAGCTAATGGTGAATATTCCCCACGATTGGCACTCGAATTGTAGGACCTCACGGTCAACCTCCGGGTGGTGACAATCATGTTGTTGTGCTATCACAACCGCTTAAGTCATTTATGGTGTGAGGATTATTAGGGACCGAACTAACTACCTAAAGTAATCCGTCTTTATCAGGGTTTTAACTACTTGCGCAAGTTTTCTTGATACCTGATTTCTCTAGCCATCTACCATCACGACTGAACACAGTAAAAAACGTTGGTCTCACTGGGAACTCTACGCCAATATTGTTAGAGTCGTTTATTTCTGCTTTTGAATGGGTAATGTTTTTGCTTTTTTGTTGTCCCTTACTGTGCACTGTGGTGTATGTCTTATTTGTTCATTTGATATTTCAATTTTTATTTTATTCTGGAAATACGTAAATTTGAAACAGTAGTTTGGGAATCTTGCTCTTTGATTCTTTCCTTATATTTAAGACAAAATTAATTACTGTAATAGTCATTTATTGAAACAAATATATCACAAGAGTACAACGTTTCGTCAAGAGATTTTTCTGCCAACGATTTGAATTCTCTCTGAAATATTGAATTCTTTTCAAGTTTCGAAGAGTGCACAAGTTTGCGAAGAGTGTCAAAAAATTGTCAATGAATATAATTAGTTAATTTGGTAGGGCATTTTTCGGTGATGGAAAAATTACAGGGTTCGCATCATTTGGAGTTGTGTGACAGAATTCTTACAGAATACTGCTTTGCCTAAGTTATAAATTCCATGATAAAGCATTTTCAAAAATTCAGTGTTCGACGAAGATAGGACCTACGCCATTTTCATAACCGTATTTAGCAGTATTTATGAAAAAGGATAAGTCCGTCCGTCTAAGGATAGACGAAAAGTTTGCCGCAAAGCAGTTTTCACTATCAAGCAATTACCATCACCAAGGACCTAGAAAACGTCGAGTCTGCCTTCAGAACGTATTAAAGGAGGTTATCTACTACGTAAATGAACAAGATTTATATCTTTTTTATATCGGAGTCCCAAATATGCGAGTCACACGAAAATCTGTCGATATCTTAGGTTTTGATCAACAACCTATTTAACATCTGCGTTGTAGCTGACGTTGTAGTAGAGACATAATGTTCAATATAATTGGTGGTCCAAACACTTTAAGATGGGATATATTGAATGTCTTACCTGACACGTGTTTCTACGGAAGCCTCGTTTCCCAATGCAAATCAAATCTATCGGAGGCTTGTGAATGCTATCTTCGTGGAACAACGTTTCCAGGCTACAGCGTGCAGATGCCACAAAGGTGTGGGTGGTGGGAGATGCCACAATGTAGTAGGAAGCTGCATTTTAAGATGGGAATTAATTGTATTTTCCATGTTCTGAAAAAGAAAACATTCTCAAAGGAGAAAAACTTCGCACGGGTACCAGGAGAAAGTGCTTGCAAATTCCATCCCAGTTCTATCTCTTCAGAATATTACTTTTAAAAGAAGGCTTCTCGGATGCACGAAGCTCCGCTGATCGACTTTAGCGGACATTTGGGAATAAACGAAAATACCACGTCATGAACTTTGCCAGACAAAGTATGGATCTTCGGAAGAAAATTTTGAAGGTTAATGTTATGTTAACCAGATTCGAAGCCAAGTATGAATTATATTTTATTCATGAATATATAATAAATAAAATGGTGAAATTCGCACTTGGCGCTTGGGATCGAGTTAACATAACCTTAACTTTTAAAATTAAGATACAGTTATTAGAGAATAATGTGTTGGTCTGGCAATCGAAAAATAAAAGCAGACATGAGTTATCTCTGTAATAAAATGAGAAAATGTTTCAGACTTAATTTTGCTGAGAAACGCTTCCTTATTGCACAACAGTTCCTTGACAATTTTTCTTTTCCGGTAACAGTCAGAAAGATGTTCTTAAATTTAGATGAAGCATTGAGAATAGTTTTGAGTATTGTAAAAAAATGTACGTTTTTCGTATGCAGATAAAAATGTAAAATCGTGGAGAATCGGAATACTAACGCATATTAAGACAGTCCTGATCCATGCGCAACCGTGCGATCTGCGCGACCTCGCCAGCTTCATCGACGAAACTCCAATGCACTCGCTATTTGGAAAATACTTCGAGATTACAGCAGCACTTTGAGATAGGAAATGCGCAGAAAGTTCCTGCGACGAAATTGGAAAATGATTACAACAACAAAGAACTACTTTATATGAGAATCTATAATTTGATGCCAAAACGGCAACGGAATTATTTAATTATTTTTTTTGTTAATATTTTGCGGAACACACGTATGTATTGATTCAAAGAAGAAGCTAATGTATTTTATTATTAAAACAATGATTCCCATTTTCGATAAAGGTTTCCTTTCCATCTTACCTTCTCATCTGTCCAACCCGCAAGCGAACAATGTTTACTGCGATATCTTCTCTTTGTCTGCAGGTCAACTGTGCGCTTTACTTCTTCTTCAGGTAACATAGGTCGATCCGTCTGTAAGGCAGAAATATATTATTTCTTTCTTGAAATTGGAATCAGTGAAAAAAATATTTCCATCTATCATGCAATATGCGTTCAAAAGTTGTTGTTTTACTTTCTTGCTACCGCTTATGCAGTAGAGAAAAAGCTATGTAATCATGTGCGAAAAACGGCGAATTTTCGTCAGAAAACGCATATTACATGTACGTGGAAATGAAAAAGTGAATAAATCCTGCTGGTAAATTTAGAAACAAATTCTTTAACACGTGGTGTAGTTAGATCCTAGATATTTGTCCAAACGTCTGTCTGTGCGTCTGCGAACAACGCTAGCGTCTAAATAGCTCAACCGATTTTTCTACAAATTAATATTCACCAATCGATTTGGCTGATGTCGTGGCCGCTTAAATTTGAAACCGATTTTTAATTCTGGGGGGTACTTCACATGAAACCCCAGTCACATTTTTCAAATTTTCAAAAAAATGGCTCCATCGGTTTTGATTAAATATTAGTGTTGGATTGTACGAATGACGATTAAGAGAAAACTTTTTTTAATTGCAAAAGTTCAGAATATTTTCGGTATCTTACTACAACTCCTATTATAAAGATAGAGATTTTTTCCTTTAAAGAAATCTGTTTCTTAAAGATAGATTTATAAATATGGTCAGGTAAATTTTTTTGAAAATATGAGTGTATTTCGAGTAATTTTGCGTGAAAGTACGAGCGAGAAAGTACGTGCTTTTTTAGCACCTCCAGTTTTAAATAAAATGGATTATTATACTCCACGTCGTGTTACGTCATACTGACACGAATGTATTCGTTTTTATTTGGAACTGTATGTGAAATTAAACTAATTAGTTGATATTGTAGGCGATTAAATTGCACGGGTAAACATCTGAGTTTGTTAATAAAGTTCATAATATTCCGAAGAGTACGTTTGCCCGATCCTGTATTTTTGTATGGATAACTTTACTATCTTTCTCGAGAGTAAAAACCTTTTGTAATATTTTTGTGACTGTCAAGGAAAGGGAATAGCTATTTGTCAAGGAAGATTGTATAATTACTTCAAATGCTTTTAAGGAAGTGTTGTTAATTGTTTCAAGAACATGTCTATTATACTGAATAACCCTTTATTCAAAATTTGTTTCAAACATCAATCTACTTGTTCTTTATTTTTATTTTAAATTCTGCAGTAAGATTGGTAGTTACCTTTTTAAATGTTTTAAACAAATAAACACGTTTCGTTTAAATCTTCCCTTCTCATTAGGGAAAAGGAAAGAGGGAAGAGTGTGGAATTTACCATGTGGGATTACTCGCACGGATACGCTAGTCATCTGTTTAATTCTACAACGGATGTTGTCACTGAACTTCTCACCGGGTATGTGTATTCGTCAGTCTGAAGTTATACAATCGTTTGAACAGGTTTGATTGAAAGCAACTCTTTCAGTTTTAATTATTGATGGCAAAAATACTTGCATCTTTCAGCAATATTACATTTAATATTACATTGATCATTTTCGTGGATAGAAAGTTGAGGTTTGTTTATTCTATCTTGACAGTAACTTCTATCTTCCAGTTTCTTCTTTTGGCAGTAACGTCGCGTAGTGAAATTTCAGTCACAAGGAAATTATAATTCATGATACTAAACAAATAATCCAAAACTTCTTAACATCACAGCTTTATTTACGACTTTTCTCTTATTTTACAGGCAAAGATCCAGCATCCCAACAGCATTTTCAGAGGGACTTTAACTATTTTGTTCTGACGGCGAATCACTGCGGTAAGTAAATAAAGTCCAGACATATCTAGAAAATACTTGGGCGAGGTAATTTTTTTAATTCTCCTCCTTAATACTTGTAGTCATCAAATGACTTTCCAGGCTGAACTATATTGAAGGGTTGTCAAAGAAACCATTTTCGCTGTTATCGAACCTTAAATTACATGAGAAGTTAGAATAATTGAATTGAATTTGCCTTATTTTACGTGGCGAGACTCAGGCCATGAGGCCTGCTCTTCCGTCTGACCACGCAAATTTCGTTATACTCCTTTCACCTATCATGGGAGAAAGAAGGTATTACTTGGGCGACGAAACAGGCGATTTGAATTTAGCTCAGAGGCGTCATTTAGGCTTGAGGATTTTTTACATGCAGTAAATGTACTAACATGGGACAGCCGGCTTTACTTCCCCTCCGAAGGAAGGCGTACGAAGGATTTTTTCGCCCTTAAAAATCCACGGCTTCGATCGGGTTTGAACCCGAAAACTTGGGTATAGCAGTCCGATACGCTAACCGCTACACCATCGCCGCCGAATAATCTATATCATATTTGAACATTTCATTGTTTTGAATTAGCCTTAAAAGTGTGTGATGAGACCTAATACTTTGCTTCATTTCTGGATAGCTGTTCAAAAAATATTGAATTTCCTGATTACTAGAATTTAGTCGACTATAAATACATAAGAATCCACGATTGCCATGGATGACAGGGGCATTTAGTGTCAGATAATACATGACGACATTTAAGGTTGTGAGTGTGCGTAGGATGAGTCTATGAATATTTTCTAAGGCATCCCTTTTCAGAATTCTGAATGTGTAAGCAGTGGCTGCTGATCCGTAAGTGCGGTACATAAGCCATCCCGTCTGTACAGTGGTTCAGAATAATTTGTACACACATCTATGACATTTTGGAGGATAGATACTGATCGTTTTTTGAAAATAAATATGGAGCGAGAAAAGCTATTTAACGGAGTTACGTTACATTTCTGTCATATCTCCCCTGATCGGTTGGCGTCTTGTTCTACACCGTGCTTGGCGGGGACCCAAACCAAAAGGACCGACATACTCAAGGGCAGTGATTCACCTTCTTGATCTTGGGAAGCCAGTTAATAGAAATTTTATGGTATAAACTCTAAAAATGTTAACTACCAGAATAAATGTATTCGTCAAATGTTTAGCTTTAAATTATATTCTTACCTGCAAAATTACTATGTCCTCTTCAACGTGCTCATTTTTTTGTTTCTCATAAAATGTTTGAAGCACCACATCAAAAATTGATGTGTTTGTACATTGAATTTTCCATTTTGAACTTTTGGTATTCCTTCATTTCCCAAAAGGTTACGTGTTACTCTACATAATATCAGCTTCATGACAAGAAATTTTAATAAAAATTATTCTGCATATAAAATTACATTCAACTCCCTCTTTCTCACTCTCTCTTTCTATCACATATGATTATTTTTGTTCACATAAATTCTTCTCCAATGTCTTCTGAATATGGAATTGATAAAAAATACCTTGGATATTTTTCTGCCCAAGATTCTAGTAACCCCTTACAGTTTTTAAGAGATCTGTTAACTTATGAAATTAACTTTAATTTTCTGTAAATTTGCGCTTTACAAGAAAGAAAACTCAATTCTTCACACGACGAGAATGAGCTAACCATATAAATTGTGCCAATTGGTTCCAGAAAACGACGGTCTTCTATTTTTATTCTTCGAAGCCATTTTCCGTTGGCGCTGGGACTTTTAAATGCTGCATGCTCGATGGAAAGCCAGATCTATGTTACCGTGAAATTGTTCGATTTAAACACTTTTTTCTCTGTTTTAGAAATAGTAACTGTATCTTAAAAAATAAAGGGTCAAAGGGTTCGTTTTTTACTTAATTACTTATCCGTTGGTAAATTTTATGGGGACACAACAATTCAACTAATGTGTGATAGTTTGAAATAGAAGCGCTAGATTATCCTGCAAGAGTGCCAGGTGTAACGTCACCACATGGCGGCCAGACCTTTGAACTTTCTGAGAGAGTGCGGAAGCTGAGACCCATGGGAACAACAAAAGCGGAAAAAACCGAGCCTGAAGGGAGCTATGACCACCCATGACTCAAGGCGGGCAGGGCAGAGGAGAGCGGCCTTGTGGTCCCAGAAGCCACCCGCACATCTCACAGAGGCTAGGGGGTGGGATATCACGTGACCTTCAAGAGGTTAGCGAAGAGGAGTTCATTTTTAGATTGCCTCGCGTGGGGACGCAACTGCTGGCCCGGGAGGCGGAAGTGTATTCCTCGTGAGCCTACGAGTGCGTAACACTGGGTATCTGGGCACCGGCGCGGTAAAGCGTCTGGGTGGAGGATGCACTAGCCAAGAGACGGGGAGCAGTGGAGTCACGGAGGTAGATTGCGAACGTAACCTCAGAGCTTTAAATTGTGTATACTTGTAAATAAATAGATTTGTAATTAGAGCTCGTGTCTGTGTTGTTATTTCGCTACCACTACGCCACACAGAATTTGAAAGACTTGGTATTGATGGGAAACGAAAACCCGTGTGTCTCTTGATTATTTTTTGAGCAAAGAACTTTCGATATATTTTATGGATCGTTCGAATGTGCAGTTTCATACAGCGAAGGAGCAAAATGAACTCCTGCACTGCGCAATACGTAGATTTCCTCAGCTCCCAGACATGATATCCTTGAAGAACGCAAAAATTACAAAACAATTGCGAGTTATGAGTATGTTTTAAATGGAACTGAACAGTAAAGGGGGAGAATCAATCTGAAAAAAATATTCAAACAGATATTGAAAAGCAAATAAGGCTATTAGAGAAAATTAAACAAGAGAATAAGAGGTCAATGAAAAATAAAATGTCAGTAAAGGGAAAAAATGAGACAGGAAGAAAAGAATGACAGGTGAGAAAAACGAAAGAAGATTATGGAGGCAGAAAACTAACAAGGAATGAGGAATAAAGAGAATGTAGGTTGGCTATTTCTCGTTCTAGCGGGAAAGAAACATCAACTCCTGTGACGTAGCATGCGCTACACTAACGGGCCTTTTGACTTAACAAACTGGCACGCCTGGAATCACTTTACCATTCTCTTACTCGCTCAAACTTTATGAAGGTCTCTTTGTTTTGCGATGATAGCATTCTTAGCTTATGATACATTCTTACTTTAGAATACAGGAGGCTGCAGTCAAAATGTGCCGTTTCTCTATAATTGCTCCATTGCAAAATTCAATTCTGCCTCTTCCCAGGAAAGTTACAACGTGCACCTGCGTGGAAAAAAGTATTATAAATATATTATTAAGCATTATTAGGTAAGAAATATTAAAATTGTTCAGTCTTAGAATAACGCTGAATATAAGCAAAAGAATTCAGTATTTTTCTGCGGCTCGCGTACGGCAGGGTTGGAATATTCTCCACGAGGGGGAGGCATTAAAATAATCCGACATGACGAAACCAGTGTGTTCATTTTATTTTACTACCTGCGGATGTGATGAATAATAAACTTACCCGTGATCTGTGTATGTTACCTTGAAAGAAGGTCTAATGCCCAATAAAATAGTGCATACAAAATTTCGCATATTTACCATCTATAGGTTTCTTTTCTAAGTTCCTTGATTTCTTGAAATGAAAATTTCGAAGTCTGAAAATAATTAATGAAGTATGTAAAAATGGATCACTGTAATTGTTGGTTGGGACAAGTTAATTATTTCCCATGCTTCATTTACGGATTGCTTTAGGCTACTTTTAAAGGAACATGCGTTTCCAAACTGACAGAATCGTCTGCCAAAACACCAGCACCGACTCTGATAAGCACTCTATCCAGAACTTTCAAACGTACGTTAAACCCCGATAATTATTAAAAACATTATTTAATCACTTTTCATTCATAAAGAACTTCGAAACCCAAAAATACTACCTGAAAGAGACCATTAGTATTTTGGAACAAGTTCTGAATAAAATTTAGTGAAATTTTAAAACCTCAAAGCTCTCTTACTATTTCATTAGAAAAAATTATAAAGGAAATTGGTTAAAAATTTTATGATTCTTAAAATTGTGCATAACCAGTTTTTCACTAAGGACATCCTTTAAAAATAATACGCAAAAAAATGCCCAAAAATTTCCGTTTTTTTTTGCCACATAAACCTTTCCCGAATATTTCCAAGTGTAAATAAAGGGGTTTTCCTTCGTATATCGCTATGAGCAAAATAGAATAATAAAAACGTGTCGTAGAAAATTTTAAGGTAGTACCCTTTAGGCGCCCCATTGACAACACATTTCGGGCGCCACCTTTACTTCCCATTTTCGTGACTTTTTCCCTCACGTTCTCCACATATTCCCCGCGTGTTTGCCCCTTGATTTAACTGATCATTACACTGGAAATTCATGAATTTACTATAATTTTACTGTTTCATATACGTACTACGTATGTACGGAGTAATTTACATATTAAGGCTGATTTATCTAAAGGAAATTGCAAAACCATCTGTAGTATTATACATGTAATCCAGTATTCTGGGAATAAATATTATGCAGTACGTGATGCCTGCCGATTAAAGTAATGTTGCGGAAAATCGATTTCGAGATTTCAAAGGAAATACACGTTTTGGCGCTCCCTGCTACCAAAATATGTTTGTTTGTTTGTTTTTTTCCAAAACGTCCGTTGGTCTGTATCTCTATCTGTTCGTCTGTGAACAACACCCTAGACTATTAGTAGGAATTTTCCTACAGTGAACATTCCCTGGTCGATATAGCCCGACTCAAACCTTTGCAATGTCGAAACATTCTTTAAATTTGGGCATTTTTAAAATTTAAAATTTGGCAATTTTACATGAAGCACCTGAAACATATTCAAAATTTCTCAAATATCTCCAAATCTTTTCTTTAAATATCTTGTAAGAATGAAGTGAAATACACTGATAAAGATGGCAAAGATCGTATTTTCACTTGTAATTGAATTTTTGAAAATTACAAAAAATTGAATTTTTTAGCGTCTTTCTAAAATTACAGTATTGAAGATAGCGATTTTTCTTCAAATGAAATTAGTTCTCCAAAATTAGTTCTTTAATTAATGTCAGGTGTATTTTTTTAAAAAAATTAATAGTTTTTGCATATTTTTGTGAAATGCGGGTAAAATAAAAAATACTAAAAACAAGTTTTCTCAAAACTGCTCAAATATTTTCTTCATATTTTTTTGTGGGGATATTAATAAGACGTGGGGGTATGTGGCGTATGTCAGGAGAATAACAGCAATAACAGCTTTACTGATCCCCGATGATCCTACTCCTATGTTAATATTGAATCACATCTGATGGCCGCTAGTTAAGCTCTTTGAAGAATCTCGAACTCGAGAAAGGACGTGGCTGTTTAGGGATTTGAAATTAAAATTTTAAAACCTAGCCTCTAACTGAAGAGAAAGAATGAGGGAACTCCGGCGTATTTACAGGAAACCGAAAAAACATCAGTACTTTACACATGCCCCATCTTCTGGGCATAATATTATGATTATGAGTTGCCTCTTGATTAAAGCCTATAGTATAAGAAAATGACGTGTGAATCCCTGTTAAATAATATTTCCACCTCATGCTCATTGGCAAAAAGTTGTCATTGGCCCCTAGTTTCCCTAGAAATTTTAAATATTTGTTCTCATCAGCCTTCTAAATAGAGTATTTTCAACGCATCGCGTGTAACCTTTCGCGTTCCAGGCGCGAAAACTTTTATCGGGAAGGGGCATCGTAATGTCAAAGTTCATCTGTCTAGAATACTTTCACCAACATTCCGAAGATATGCACTTAAACAACATTGAAACTGTACACTCCCCCTTTCGAATGAGGGCATTACGTCAAAATACAAACATCAAGAGCAGATTATTAAATACTGAACCAACTGAAGATGATTATGATTCATTTCGTTTCGTCATTTGTGAACTTACCTGAAAAGATACATTTTTCAGAGTTTCTATCATTTCAGCATCGGATCTGGAGGTACTTCCACAATCACAGCTTAAATGAAAAGGAATGAAAAATAAATATCGTTTGATTATTACTTCCTCAGGAAACGATAGAATTAATACAATGTCTTTGGAAAAATGTATTTTGTAAAATTCATAACGCATTGAATCTGTAATTCCTAAAAAACGTTGCAATCAAGATTTTCTACGTCTTAATCAGGATAAAAACTACATTGTTGTTGATTACTGGTTTGTAGAGTTTTAATACTGTAAAGTAAATATCTGAAAATTTGAAAACTCACTTGACAGAAATGGCCAATCCTTTTGATACTTATTCAGCGATAATCCGGATTGTTTAAGTAATGTTGAATAATATCAATTTTTCTCAAATGTGCCTTATGATAGATGCACAATTAAGTGGCTTTCTTTATTCTGTCTCAAAGAAATTAAATTTTATAAAGGATCAGAGACCAAGCCAATGCAACAATTAAGTTACACGAAGTTCGTCTGATTTGTGACATCAGTCAAATTACTTTAAAAAACATGATAGAGATATTTATTATTTCTGCTACATCAATATATGACCGACTAATAGGAGAAGTGATAAATATAGTTATTTTTTCGACCCCCCTGATTGAAACGAGATATTTAACGGTATTGATGTTCGTTTTGTTAAGGATATGACTTCTGCTACATCGTTCGTTTTGCTAAGGATATGTTCTGCTACATCAATATATGACCGACTAATAGAGAGAAGTGATAAATATAGTTATTTTCGACCCTGATTAACGAGATATTTAACTTGATTTCGTTTTTAAGATATGACTAGTTGGTAATCACCAACAAGTCATATCGTTAACTTATAACCATTCCCGAACAACTTATAACCTTTTCTAATGACGTTATTATTATTATTATTATTATTATTATTACAAGATGTTTTTGCTCCCAAGTAAAAGAAGCTTTTTGCACTAGTAAAGGACAAGCATATTTTATTTTCTAGTAGTGACTGTAGTGCAGGATCAAAGCAGAAGAAATAAATAAATTTCCATCACTTTCCTAGGATCTATCAGAATGAGATCTCGAAAATCATGCGCAGATAGTATAAACTATTTTTCTTACGCCTTTCTTACCAGGAGTGATAGGCGGCGATGCTGCTCATAGTCAGTAGCAGTGTTGCGAACGGACGGCAGGGGCCGTCCATGGTGATCTTAAGAAAGTCTCCCCGTAGATATGTTAGTAAACCAACAGCGCCAACTGGCGCTCATCCACTTTTCATGTACGTGGAATAGTTGTAGAATTATCCAGTCAGTTCGGCGTCACTGTTGTCGTAGGAGTCAACTAAACATAAGTGGAGAAATGAAATTACATAACAATGATTGTAACGCGGCCACACAGTTTATTCTTATTAAAAATCTGTACGGTCCGACTGATCTTAAAATAATTGCCTTTTTATACGTTTGTGATGCTGTTTACACAACATTAAAACCCATCCAATGGTTTTCACAGTTTTACCTCTTTCTGGACCATTCTCGGGAACGGGTAAAATGATTTCGATGGTTCATTAACTGAGGTAGAGTATTTACTCGGGTGTAATTTAGGTAACTTTTTCTCCCCTCGTAATCCTATATATACAACTAGTTTAAAAAATTACGGGCAAAAAATTTGGATCTTTAAGTATCCCTCCCCAGATTTGTATCAAACAGATTGAAAACGAGATGTGTAGAAAATTATGTGTAAAATTTGCAGAAAATGGTGTATTTGGTGTACGGTGTATTTGGCTACTTGAAAATAAACCAGGAAGTGTCAACGAGCCATTTGTTTTGAAAAAATTGGATGTGAGAACATTAAGATATAGTATTTTGAATCAAAAAGCACCCACATGAAATACATTTAATTGAATTTCCACTGAAGATAAATTATGTTATGTATTTACTATTTTATTGTCAATAAATGGATATGAGATAATTACTTAAGAATAATCTTACATGTATGTCAAGTTTATATCAATTGCCGAGATAACAATCTAAGATCCAGTACGCAGAATATACCTGGACGCAACCAGGAACATCGACGCTGATGGCACCCAAGAATTTGTAATTTTAGTAAGGTACCGTGCACTTGAATTGGCGATCAGAACTGGCCCATGAAATATAATAAATTTGAAATGTCAATTTATTTAAAGACATTGTCAATGTATTACATTTTATTTAGTCATTTTTTTAAAAATTTTTTAAATTTTTTTCTTTAGCTACTTTGGTACAGCAAGTTAATTAGAGGCAAATTTGAAGCTAATTCATTGTTCTAAATATAGTTTATGGTTTATTAGTTCACCTTTGTACAACGCATATTTTCACTTTTGATGCGAGGCAACTTTAAAAATGTTTCAAATGCTCGTTTGATGCAGCTGCGAACTAGTAAACCATTGTATACATCACGACATTTCGTGATGTTTTTTTGCTCCTCAAGCGATTTCTAACATTGGCAAAGGCTTTGGGCTTCGACAATTGGTCTCGGGGCATAATCATATGCTTCGCATCCTAAATACATAGATAAATAAATATTTTATTTGTCTTCCGCATTACTTCGAACGAATATTTACGTAACAATTTACGGAATTGACTTCGAATGGCACGTCGAGCAAGCACCAACTCTTCAGATTCAACTGTCTCTTGTCTGCATTTTTCTTTTCTCGCATACTTACGTATATACGGAGTAATGTTAGTAGTACACTGCAAGTTATGTAATCCCACGAAAAATCAATTTCGAGTTTGTAGAGAAAGTTTTGGGTCAAGGAATGTGTTTTAGTCATAGTTCGTAGCTGAGAAGAGAGAGCTCAGACTGACGATATCAACTAGAACGAGAAAGTCTGCACCATTCTGTAGCATCACTAGTTATCAAGAATTTCGTGAGTCTACAGACCGCTCTGTGACCTTGTACATTCACCCATAGCTCGCAGGCTTTTCCGATCTTGTGAAACTGAAACACTTTTCGCCCAGAACCAATGACAGATCAGGAAAAACCGGGGAGGTTCGCGTTGTTATAGCTCGCCATCAGTGTTATCACATTAAATATATGACGATGCGAATCTTTGGGTTAAAAAATGTGGATTTTTGTTATCAAATGGGCATTTTCCCAAAATTCCGAAAATGTATTTAAATATACGTATACTTACTTTACAACAGTACTTTAGTACAATTTTAATGTAAAAAGTTTCAAGCATTTTTGTCAAGTAACGCTCTCATCTTCCGAGGTCCATGAACGTTTTAATCTAGACCTAAAATGTCTGATAATATTTAATGATTTCATAGTACCTTAATAAATAGCATTGGTGCATTACACATTCAGCATTCCAATCTTCCATTTTTCGTTTGATCTGATACTGTGTATCGGCTTTAACTAAATTATGTGTGTTATTTATAAATTACATAATTGTCACTATGTACGCATGTTTCAATTTTATTATAAACTTAATGTAAAGAATATTGCAAACTATGTTGATATTTATTATAAAACAATAAAAAACAAAGCGGCAGTAGTAAATTAAGGACTCAAAATAAATTTGGTAATAAAATGTCTTTGAAGATTCTTCGACCAACCGCCTCACACAATGCAGTTGCAAAAAGAATGTAGGAGATGGCGACACTGCCACGATCCGCATGATAGCCACGTTGCCCCGAACCGCCCGACCTTTGAACAACGAGCGCCTGAGTCCTCGCTGCGGTTAATTATGTCAGACCCGGATTTAAAGTCTAATCGCAATGAAACTTCAGCGGACGCGTGAAGAGGAAACAAGAAATTTGCACCAAATTATCCTGTCAAACAATTCTACAATGAATAAATTTGAAATCCACAGCTATCGTGTTTTGAGAATACGATTAATCGTGGTTGATCGTGATATTGTGATTTGATTGATTGTTAGTGATTCCGCGCGTCAACTCCTATGGTTAAGTACCATATGTATAGTGCTTTTTGGGCTCGGGAGTTGGCGGTGATCTTCCCCAGCAGGATGGCGAGGTCCGGCGCCGACCTACCGTCTGCTAGCGAGATTTTCTCCAACCAGGGGTCTCCCACCATCACTCCAGCCGGGACAAGGTCTAAGCTCCCGACCGGTCTCCCGGAATATGAGGTAGTGTAGTATATGGTGTGTGTAAGGGAAGGGAAGTGCAGTGTAGTATAAGTGTGTGTGTGTGTGTGTGTAAGGGGGGAGGATAGAACAAGGAAGAGGAAGGAGAAATAACGCACTCTGTAGCCCTTTTGTTAGGGTACTGCACCGGCATTCGCCTGGCGTTGATCGGAGAAACCACGGAAAACTACCGAGCCTAGTAGAATTCTCCTCGAGACAGCGACTGAATTCGTCCTAGCTGACAAGCTAGTGTCGAAAATCCTGCCATCATTGGGACTGGAACCTAGGACTTCTGATCACAGGCACTGCAAGTGACAGCTGATGCTGAGAACAACTCACGAGGTCGTGTTTTGAGAAAAATAATAATTGATTAGTTTATATTTGTATTGCATAATTTTTAAAAAAATCTTGTATGCCTGTGACAAGTAAAGAACTTCAGTTCCAGGTCAATGACCGCCATCTCGTAGCTTCACTATCCGCACGCTTCGTTGATCTCTACTTTTTGCTTGCAGTAGTAGGCGTAAAACCGGGTGCGTGTTACTATTTTGTTGCCAATGCAAAAGAGTAGATCGCAGATCGTTTACCAATGCAAATAAGTTTTTTATAACTTGGCAGCGAAAATGTCTAGTTTTTTAAATGTTGCTAATCTCGCACTTTTTTAATTTTATATTTTATTATTATTATTATTATTATTATTATTATTTAACTATTATTTTCATATTTCAACTATTTTTAGTTGAAATGTGATTCTGGATCTCAATAATACTTCTTCCCCATACCTCACATACGTTTTTTACTGTTATTTAAGTAAATAAATCGAATTAAATCAAAACTCACTGTCACGAAGGGTAGGCACACCCGTGGAGAGACGGTGCAGCCAGTACATTGGGGCCCATGAATCTCAAGGGGGCGTATGAAGCCCAATGCATTCCTATTTTTTATTATAATTTGAACATTAGTGTAATTTATTTAATTTCGGAGAAATTCGTATTTTTCTGCTTTGCCAAGTTAATACATTTTCAAAATTATTTCGCACGCGGATCACAGTTTGCGTTATTTTACGTTCTGGGATACTGCAAATTCGGGAAATTCAACTAAGAACTATGGTGATCATTCAAACGCCACGGAATTTGCACATTCTTTAAATATACATCGATAAAATATATTGTCAGAAATATTAGTAATATAAAATAATGTTAATATACATATGTACCTTTCTGGTGATTTTTTATAAGGGCTCTTATATCTTTTCGGAGTCCGAATTTTCTCTCGGTGGCCTGGAGAGTAGAAATGTGCAAAATGTAGCGTGATAATAATAATAATAGTAATAGTAATAATAATAATAATAATAATAATAATAATAATATAATAATAATATAATAATAATAATAATAATAAAACAACTTAAAAATTAAACAATTCTAAATAGCGAGTTAGAAAAAGTTGAGGATCAATTAGAAATTTTATAATTTAGCAATATTATCCCTCATCTATACATCATTTAAAAAACCGATGAAGGGAGAGTTCTTCTCGACGTGAAATATTGACTTTTCGTTATTCACTCACCTACTAATCATGCAGATTGTTGGAAGGCATTGGCAAAACTGATGTAATCCTTCATGAATTATTTGTTCCAAAACCACAAGCACGAACAGATCGTTTGCTTCCTAATCGCATGCTAACAGCTCACAAGCCGAACTAAACTGTGTCTTTTATGCTGAAAACTTCTTTCAACACAACATTGGTCTCCTTATCAGTGTAGAACCTACACAATATATTTCCGTTTCGTATCGCATTTGAATGTGGCTAAGCTGCGGAAGTTGAGAAAAGATGAATTCCGTAATTCTTATTATACACGCCTTTCTTCCTAAATTTTATTTTCTCGGTTGATTTTGAGTTATATTAAGTTAGATAACAACCTCTGCAATCAGTTGATTCATATTACGTATTACATTTGAAACGTTAATTCTTATATTTGTTGTTCGTTCTATAGTATCCCCATATCGATTGCGACTCCTATCGTAATTCCTGTGACGGCGCCTTACTTGCTTCTCTCCAAAGCTTTTTCCTCATGCACACAAACGTTGTACGGAGCTGTACTTTTGACGTAAAAATGTTTTTTGTATTCCAGCATTACGAACGACCTTTTCTTTTGCAAGAAATTGTTCACAATCGAGCATTTTACGGCACAAATGATGAAGTATTAGCATTTTATGTCACGAATGTTTGCACCGTCAAGCGTCAGCCAATCACAGCGAGAGAATCGTGGCGTGGTAAAGGTAAACGGAACAGCCGACCACCGTTTTCTCAATCAAATACCTGAGACGTCACAAGAAAGTAGTTTCGCAAAATTAGGTTTCTCTTATAAATTTATAATGCTGCGATACAAAACTAGGGGAGCTACAAAACGGCACAGACTTTCTCGTACCAATTTTTTCTTATTTTCCTTGGTGTGGTCTGGCTTTAAGGTCTTGCTCCATTCTCGGCCCCACAAAGTACATTTCTTGACATTTTCTCAACTTTTCGGTTTTTAATAGTAGAACCGAAATATGACTTCAGAATATTAAAAAAGTAAAACCTGTCCAAAATAATTTTTTTTTTAAAAAATGCGATTAACATTAGAACACAGGAACTTATAAGTTTTCGAAAAACTGCATTTAAAACCATTTGAAGCACTTCCACTCCAAATGTATGAATGTATATAAATAGATGGTTATGTGCATATTAACGGCGTGAGAGGTATTTAAAAAAAATTTCATTTGTGTAATCTTTGAAAAAGCAAAAGAATACACCAAAATGAACATTAAGTCATACTAAACAGTTCAATTAGCATTACCCATCGGAAAAATTTCAAGAAAAATTTTGGAGCAATCTTTGAAAAAATAATTTAGAGCGTGTCTGAAAATGCGGAATTTTGACCTCACTTTTACGGAAAACTGTCGAGTTTTCGAGAAACTTTATTTCACATTATTTAAAGCACATGTACTCATAAATCTAATAATGTGAATAATTTACCTTTAACATAAATATTACCGATGTGAGAGACAAGTCAAAAAAATTACATTTTTGTAATTTTTGAAAAAAAAAGAATAGAGCAATATCGCGTTTATGTTGTCGTATAGGGTGACTTTGGGACTAACTCTTCCAAAAATTAAAGAAAAAATTGCGGGCGTTTTTGATAAAACCTTCTTTGTATAATTTTTTTGAAATTGCGTTTATTGCACGCGCTATTGCACGAAAACTACTAAAATTTCCAAAAAAATCTACATGACCTTAATGAAAGATTTTCTAATATGTATTTAGAGTTTGTAAATATCTCTATCCTCAATACTGTAGTTGTAAGAAGTTGCCGAAAAAAATACATACATTTACAATCGTACGTAGGTCAACCACCTTGGAAGAAAATTCGGGTTAGATTAGAAAACCAAATTATTTGGGCCGAGGCGATCACATCCACAAAATTCGAACAAGGAAACAAAGTTCAGATCTTCAGAAATTTTCCTTTTGTAACAGAACAATTAGAGATTGGAACAGTTTACCCGCAGCAATTTTCAAAGCTTTTCAAAGTCCTAAATTTTAAAATAAATTAGAACAAGATGAGAGTAATAGATATTGAGTAAGTGCTGTGAAGTACGGTGAAGTGCTGTGAAGTGTTGGTCAGTGTAATTCAAAGCAAAACAGTGTAGTGTACTGCAGTGCAGTGCAGTGCAGTGTAATGAAGTTTAGTGAACACTATCAATGAATTTTTAAAAAAATCTAATTTAGTCAATATTTATGTAGCTTATATTAAATTTTAGCATCACCAACATATAATTATTGAATATCATGACAGAGTTGAAATAATTGTTATAATTACTTAATATTAGTGATAGTATGATTGTTGCATCTCGGTTGACTGTACTCCTTTATTTTATTGTTATTATTATTATTATTATTATTATTATTATTATTATTATTATTATTATTGTTATTATTGTTATTTAACTGCCACTGGGTCATACCCAATTGCAGTTCAAATAAATGTAATGCATTGTAATTTCCGAAAATTCAGAGTTAATCCTGAAAATCGAACCTATGCCACATTTATAAGTGTATTTTACTCTATTCTTACAAGAAATTTATAGAAAAAATTTGGATCCATTTATGATAACATTTTGAAAATGTTCCTACGGCTTCATATAAAGATCCCCCAAAAATTAATAAATGTTTTTCAAACTTTCAAAGCTTTAACTAGAGTCAGATGGACAGGAGTTTTCTTCAATTTGGAGAAGATCGTACGAGTGGTTTAGGCGCTAGGTTTGTTCATATACAACAGCGGGACGGACGTTTTGCTTTCGATTGGTTTTTTGGCATCAAGGACCCATAAAGTTTAAGATTATAAACTAATTGCATAAACTATTATTAATTAACGCCAGTATTCTTATCAATAAGATACCACCAATCCTATTTCCCGCGGCTATCTAAATGCTTATTGTCAAATACATGTGAAAATAGGCAATCAATGAGATATTGACGTCGTTCGTGGGTTCAAATAGAATGTTGCCCTATCCTTGTTTCTAATCTATTGTATATTGTTTTTCTCTCTTCGAACAAAGTGGCCCTTAACGACACTTATCACTTGTTATATATAAACATTATTTTACTACTATGTGCCAATGTTTGATGAGCGCCCTTACATTGATACTGTAATATTTTATTCTATTAACACCTAAGAAATTCACGGATTCATAACAACACTAGCATATCATGCATATCAGCAAAAAATATGTGTATTCAATGTTAAAACAGTTAATACACAAAAATTAAAGTACTAATAATGGCATGCAGGAGCAAAACATTCTGGTGAACCAAACCACACAAAATGGTTTTCCAAAAACTAGCACGTACCCTGCACAAGAACAACAAATAAAATACTCCAATATAACACTGTAATAAGTTAAATATTTTATTACTAAAATAGTCATCAAGAATACAGCAATAATGTTATATAGTATGTGGAAATATATTTATAGAGTAATATACTGCATAACAAGAATATCCGTTCCGTAAAGAAATACTTATTGGTGGGCATCCTTCTCCTCTGAGTCTTGCTATTGCATGATCTCAGCTGTGTAGTAAGCGCAGTCCACCGAGTATGAAATTTAACTCGGTATGCGCAGTATCAGAATAGGCAGAATAACACATATATACATTTGCATTTTTCAGTCAAATTCGGAACTGTTTCTTAGTTGTTTTTTCCCGAGTCCCTAGTCATGTAACAAAACCGCAAACACCTTTCTTGTAGACGGAGGCTACATTGTTTTCTTTCAAATTCATGCGCACGTTGGAAATTAGTAATATATGTAGATCTTACTTGCATCCTATTTTAACATCTGACCTTTTGATCATTGAAATACGCCCATACTTAATACAAAATGCTGTAAATGAAGTTGAAACGATGTAAGTTTAATATAAAATCGCAATAAAACTATCGCTTTAGTATATGTAACGTTAATATAACACTTGTATTTTAAAAAAAAAAACCTTATAACATATGTACTTTTAATTGTGAATTATGTTACGACGAAATGGACTTTCATTGAATATCTAAATGATGGCGAAACTTCAGATTTGGAATAAATATTTGAGCTGAAGCCTTTAATTAAGTTCACTTAAATGTTCTTTTTTCTTCATTATTCGCATGCACTCTGCAGTTTTCCAATAACGTGATGGGAATGGAAAGAGGATTTAGAAGAAAAAAACTTAACTAAAAAGCAATTTTTCTGCAATATTAACATCTTTATTTACATTTTGTTGATTTACATACAAAAATACAAAAGCATTAATCTTCGTAAGAGTTTTAAATTATAAACACTTGTTTTCGCATAACTGTTACAGTACTATTTCAATAAATTGCCCCTTTCAGTTTCATCTATAGTATGTGGCCTATTGACATTTTTTTCTGAAATATCAAAATTATTTAAGTCAGAAAATAGGATTAATCTGCACAAAATTTTTCTTATGAGTTCAAAATATATATTTTGCTCTTCTGGTTTTAATTATATTCTCTCAAAAAAAAAAAAAAAGTCCCTTTCTTGGTATTCTAAAAGAATTAACTTTTCAATACGTTAGATATCTTTTAACATAATTTATTACCACTTTAAAGAATGTCTTTATGTAAAAATAAAAATATTTATACATAAAAACACGTCAGAGACTAGAAAGTAATTTAGTTTCAGAATTTATTATGAAGATTGGTTTGGAACACTTCCCTTACCACAAATCCGATGTCAAAACTTACGAAAAATTGGAAAGTTCACAAGAGGCATAATTAACATTTTAAAACTTTTATTGAGTTAAGCAATCCACTGTGCTCCCAAAAAAAATATTCAGTAAGGTGTTTCTTGTAATTTTCTACGCTCTGCATTGATTTATACGTGTCTATCCAACGTGAAAATCGAAAGTGCATTTGTAAGGTGTATCTTGAGAATTATCTCTCAAATTACTGTTCAATTTGTTTTATTTGCTTATAGAAAGAATTCAGAAAATGATATCTAGTACGATTATTCGGTTTTACTATATTTAGACTACATTGCCGTTTGCAATGGCGGCATATTTCCGGGAAGATGCTACATGACCGCAAGGGAAATACGTCTTCACCGACATTTTATCACTGGTACTCGCCACACCAATATAACCATAGTTGGAGAAAAATAACTGAAAAGACGGAAACCCAATCGTGACTTCATTCAGTCATTTCAACAATGCCACATACGCAATGCCCATTGACTCGGGGAAGTAAGGATAGTACTGATTTGAAATCAGAAATCTTCTCTGCGTAGGTTTTTATTAGTGTTGTTCTTATTCCTCCTACATGAACTACTAGACTGCAATGTTTTTTTGATTTTATTGTAATGATTCGACTGCATGTACTTCTCTTTACAACAACAAGTACCGTAATCGACAATAACTATTATTAAGAATCAAATAAACGTTAATTACACTCCATCAAATAAATATATTGCTTTGTAAGTTATCACATATAAAAATAATTATTTAAGTTATTGTTTCCATGAAGAATATGGGAAAGGTGTATTTCCCTACTCTAACAAAGGAACTCAAATAAGGAACAAAATTGACTCATCACATGCATTACATGGCTAGTAGATGCGGAAACGGATCCAAAAAGATATGAGAGAGCGAATATGCTTATTTCTCTCTGCAGTATCTTTTTCAATAATGTATTTTATATAGAGAATAATGTTATTGAAGGTAATTCATAGATATCAGAGAATTCATGTCGCAATATTTGCAATAAAATTGATGATAATTTTAAATTTTTTATTTTTTTAAATTTAAAAAATAGTATTTCATCTCTCCCATTACATTTCTGGAACCGCTACATATCGCACAGTTTGTTCTATACCACTGTTGACGAATGCATTGGATTTGTTTGCGAGAACTTCTCGAGAGAACCACGTTACAAAGAATAGAGGGTATTCTAATGAGTAGGCGGCTTTCGACTGGTCGATACGAACGTACCAGTTGGTTTGAAGTTAAATGCGGCGAGAAAGTCAACTAACATTGGAGAATTATGTCTTGAAAATCAATGGAAATATTTGTAACCTGAATTTTTTAAAAGGTCTGACAATGCATACTCTGTAGTCACAATTAGAGCGCAATCGAATATCCTCTACGACAAATTACAGAATTCCCTCCAATTCAGACCCTGCATAGCATCATGAGTGCTAACTGCACTGTGAGATGCTCAAACCCATTTCTCGACTCTTGTGGTGGTCTTCTTCTCGCACATCATCTTGGATCGCGCAAATGCGGAGCCTCTTCCCATGCGTATCATTAGCGCTTAGGTTGACGTCAGGCCTAGACGTCCTTCCACGCGAAGCCCAGGCGCTTTTCCTCGATGCCCACTTTGCTGGCCACCCAGCGCGCGTACAGCGCCACCTCGGTGTACTTGGTGACCTGCATGCTCTCCCCGCAGCCGCGCCCGCCCTTCACCACCCCCGTCAGCTTGCCGCCGCACCAGCGGGCCGCCCGAGTCACCCTGCGCACCAACACACGCCATCAGCTTATGGTGACAGCAGCAGCAGCAACAATGATTCATTACAACTTGAAAATAATCATTTACGAAATAAGAATCGTAAGAAGTCATCGTACGAGTATCGTATGCGTTTCCCCACTTGGTAAAAAAAATTCTCATGCACTATATTTTTCCTTTCAATTTAACTAATCATCTTGCAAAAGGGGACAGATTGATATTGATAGTTAATAGTGGGCCAGAATTATTATAACTCTGTGTAAGACGTATTATAAAATTCAGTCTTATGGTCTTATTATGAATTGCAGTTTCGTTGACTTAAGATCATCAATGCTGATAAAATATGATTTACTGCAGTTTCTTGACTGTAAGTATGTTTTTGGAAGCGAGACCCCAAAGGCAATCCAAACCGGGTCGTAACGGAGCCGAGAGTGATAAAAAGTAAGCTCGAAAAACTTTTTCCACGAGGTACATGCAATTACTTTTTGTTGACTTGCCTGTTTTATACATTTATAACTCTTAAAATTGTTTAAATGTTAAATTATTACAGAAATTATTGCAAAGTGGGGACAATTCTTCTAAAGGTAATGGACTGCGTGTAAATTTTGAAAATCAATGATTTGATAATGTCCATAAAATATAACTTTAAGAGATGAACGTACAGAAAATGAAATTCAATACCATGAATTTAATTTTCCTATTAATAGAATTTAAGGTGTTTGGGGCAATAAATAGGTAACTTGCACAAAGACCCCCGCTATTCACAAATATTAATATCTCCAAATTTCTAAAAGTGCGGCAAATCTTGTTAGTATCCAAGTCTTATTCATGTTTATGAAGCCACTTGGTCAGCCACTGGATGAGACACACTTCAACCAACACTGATAAACAAAAATAAAACTCATAACTCTAAAGTAAAAGCAAAGAAAACTCACATCGCAAGCGTCGACTCCGCCACCGCGTTGGCCGGCGCAGATGTAGTCCTGTTTGAGGCGCTTCTCCAGCCGAAGGCACTTGTCCCGTGGGAACACCTCCACGACGGCAGCGCGCAGCCGCGACGGGGAATCATCGTTCGTCTGGAGCAGCAAGCGATGCGCAGGAAATTAGGACACTTTCCAACGAGCAGTTGTAGATGTAGAATGATTATTTCACGTTTGAACAATTTTGAGATTATAAAATTCCATCCGTCTCAGCCAATCAGGGAAGTTTTGACCCAGGCAATTTTATCACTTCCTTTGTCACGCTCGTTTTATCGCCGCGGTGTGCACTCCTTTTTAAGACAACGTGATTGTGTTTGAAAAGATATTGATTTTAATTATTAAAATGTTTCTGATATGGGAATTTATTCCTAATTAATTAATTTACGTCCATTCGTGTAATAGTATTGTTTAATGACACTCATGCTTTGGTATTTACTTGTCAGTTCCAAAGCACTTGATGAGCACCTTTTGTCTTTGAAGGAATTTGCAACAGGTGTGTTGTGAATGAGCTGCAGCTATGTCGAAGGGAAAACGCACCGAAAGTATTAATAAGACAAATTGTAATTTTAAGAAAAGTGAAAATAATATTACTAAATGTTACCCACGTACTGTGTCTAGTTAACACGTTACGAAATATGAATTATGTCTAGAATACAATGTAATAGTACTTTTTCACATTTCATTTCAAAACAATTTCTTCTAATTATAGGCAATAAAGACATTTACTTTAGTTAAAGGACATTATGGAAAAACATTGAGTTTATAGAATTCAGATAACGCATGCAGTGTCGCACAGTTGATAATCTATTGTAATGCCATATCTCACTCAGGTTATTATTCTTAATACAGACATTCTACGTATACATTAGATCATTGTGTGTGTGTATGACGCAACATATCTGAGTGTTGACAAGCTTGTGTAAGTACCTTTACTACGGGTATTCCGCATGCCACAAGTTGGTCGACATTTTCAACTTATTTCTTTCTAAAAACAATTGCGTTCATACAACAGATTTGTTAATAGCATGCAAAAAATTGGTTATATTTTTAATATACTGTTAATGTACGGTATTGAAATACGAGATCCCACTACATTATGTGTGCCTATGGGGCCGATGGTTCTAAATAATATACACGTGTCGCCATTAGAGGTTTTCTCATTTACAAGGACTGCATTCTTTAGCGAGTGACTAAATAGGACTTCAGGAATCGGAGGGGTGTCTAGGTAAACTGACGCCCTTGGAAGCATGAATGTTCGCCAACTAATGACCCCAAAATAGTCTTGAAAAGAATAACAATTTTTCAAATACTTACTAACGTAAAAATATGACGTATATTTTAATTGGCAGGTAAATAACTGCGTATCTCCCTTTTTACGACCGATAAATAATCAAGACCATTATATAACGAATCAAAATTGCTAACATTTATCAATTATGTTAAGTGTCAGTTGTTAAATTTAATTTCTATTTAATTCATTAAATACGTTTAAGTATTGAGGGTAGCCGCCATGGCATGTGCTAACCTGTCTCACCGTAGAAAACTTACCTTGGTGTATCCCCAGCCGCTAAGGACGCAGTTCGCTACGATTCCACGCGTCGTTTGCAACCCAACTGGTCGGATCTCCCGGTCACGATCTGTGGGGAACGGTCGGTCCACCTGCAAACGACCGTTTCTTCATCAGTCTCTTACTAAACACAGAGCTTCGTTGATTGAAAAGACAATTACATATACCGAGCACTCAAATAGAAGGTTTTGTTTGATACAAAGAAAATGTAAACTGCTGTAGCAAAACTGTTCTGCTACGTAACGTACGCGTAATGCGATATAAATACACAAGAAGGGGTCAGTGAGATAAGCCCCAATTGTCAGTTTCGTTTAGGATAAAATTATGCTCTCAGGAATCCTCGTCCTATTCAGTATTATCGGTTTCCATTGATGTATGATAATTACTCCACTTTCTTGGGTCTCTCTTGATGAAGTTGTATCTACATTGATTTGTATAGAAAAACTGCAATTGTAGCTTATTATTATCATCTCTCACTGACTGATAGCATTATAAAATATAGCATTGTAATTTTTCTATAGTCACCATTATTTTAATAATAATAATAATAATAATAATAATACGTAATTATGTACGAATGTTTTAAATCTCAGATCAAAGCATAATGCTTTCTGTGATGAGTAGTTGCCTGTTTGATCTCTTTGAGGTCTTCGTTGCTGCTTGTTTGACCTCATTAAAGCCGTGGTATTCAAAAAAGAACTTCAAATGCAAAACAGAGATAAAAGTCATAGGGCGAGGTCTGCGCTAGAAGAGTGATGAAGTATTGTTCTCAGTTCGAGGGTGGGGGAGACAAAGTCAGGAGGTCTTAGTGCATGAACATTGCAGCATATTTCATCTTTCGGAACCACCTACGTGCCACTGATTCAATTATAATATTAACAATTTATATTATACAATGATTATTGATTGAACAAAATTGCAATAAGAAGCAAACCACATGAGAAAAATCCTTGTTCCAGTGAAAATACGGGAAAAAGAAGAAAGGAATATATGGAATGACGAAATTTACCAGAAGACAGAAAAAAAGATATTATGTTTGTAAGAGAAGGAAATTCATATTTTAAGACTTCTCTTCATAATGTGATTGTGACTTACGAAAGAAGAATTTAAAGTTGGGAAAACAAATTATCAGCAACGTATATAAATTAGGTAAAAATATCTGGGTTGAAATTGTATCAGATAACGTGCAAACGTTTTAAACAATCTTGAAGTATGTAGTAATATTGAAAATAAGAAGAAAAAAGAACGCTTCAAAACTCTTTGAGGAGAAGAAACGGTAACAGTGAATTATTACAAGAATTTTGGAACTAGTAAATGCGAAAATATCAAAGGACGAAAAAGCAAAATGGTACGATATCCCTAGCCCATATCATGAGAAATAATAATAATAATAATAATAATAATAATAATAATAATAATAATAATAATTGTAATAATAATGTATTATGTATTTGAACTAAATAGAACTAAAACTAATAAGAAAAAAATGGTAATGAAGACGATTAAGTTGAGAGATGTGTTTTGTAAAAATATGTGGGAGGGGGCAGGATTTCCTTCTTTCTATTCTGAACTCATTACGATAATTTGTGAGAAAAATATGCGTTAAAATGCATTCGCATCATACCTGCACGAGAGCGATGTCGCCCATGACGGCGGTGGGGTCAACGTCGTGGGGCAGCCAGCGGCGCCGCTCGTCCAGCTGCGCCTTGTCCGGGAAGGCGTCGACGCGCCGCACCATGCGACCACGCGGCCTGCTCGGCGCGCCCACCGTCACGCGCATCTCCTTCGGGTTGCCCCTGCGCACAGCACGCACGCACGTCAGCCCAGGGCGCACGGAGAGCAGGGAAAGGGAGGATAGCCTGAACCCTATGGACCCCCACCCCCACCTTTGCGGATTCGGTGGTGTAACGGTTAGCGTATCGGACTGTCGTACCCGAGTTAGCGGGTTCAAACCCGATCGAAGCCGGGGATTTAAGGGCGAAAAACCCCACGTACGCCTTCCTTCGGGGAGTAAAGTGTGTCCCATGAGTAGATTTACTGCATGTAAAAGATCCTCGCCAAATGAAACTCTGAGCAAAAATTTAGTTCCACCTGTTCGTCGCCAAGATAATCCTCCTTCTCCGCTAGGTGGTGTAAGGAGGTAGCGAAATTTGCGTGGTTAGAAGGAAGAGCGGACCTGATGGCCCGAGTCTCGCCAATGAAAATAAGGCATTTAATAACTAACTAACCTCCGAATGGTTGCTGGGGAAATTAGATTTGTTAGTTCATTTCTGTATTTCACATTCTCAGCAGACTCTAGCTCTCACTTCCTCTCGTTCTCTTTCTCAATAGCCGCTCTAGCACACTCAAACTAAATGTAATTCTATGAATCAAATCCCCTGAAACTTCGTAGGGCTGAAGTGTTCCTCTTTCTCCATCAATCATATTTAATGAACATATATTGCTTACGAACCTACAATTGTATTTTCTTTTTGTTATTCATTCTGACATTCCATTTATTTCCTTTCATTCATTCTCTCTATAGTTCCTTTTTGCATTCTTCTTCACCTCTATCAATTTCTCACATTTCTTTTTGCACTCTTTGATTTTCTCTTATTCTTTCTCTATCATTCTCATTTTTCCTTCCCGCCCTGTTTGTGCATCTCCATAAGGTTGCAAACATCTCCAGGCAAAACACGCAGGTTATCAACATGAGTTGGTACAAGATTCAGAAATCAAATGAATGGAATTCTGTGAAGCCTACAGGAAAGAGCAAGAACTCTAAATGTCTGGCGTAAGCAATATGAATGATTTGATATTCCTTTCCATTTCTAATCCTATCCTTAATTTTCCTGTTGCCCTCTGTAATTTATTCTATCATTCTTCCCCTCATTATTTCAGTTCTTCAAATTTATGTGATTTTATCGTTTGCTCCCTTTTACCAAGAAAAACTTTTTCTTTTTTTCTTAACCTTCATTTTCGTGCTCCTTTTGCATTCTCTTTTGTTTCTTTCTCTCTTGTTCACTATTTATGTATTAAATATTATTTTCCATAATGATTTCTTTCACATCACATTTTATTCTCAGTCCCTCTCACTTACTTTTTATCAACCTTCTTTCTCTCTCTCTCTCTCTCTCTCTCTCTCTCTCTCTCTCTCTCACTCTCTCACTCTCTCTCACTCTCTCTCTCTCTCTCAACATTCCTCTCTTCTTTATACAAGTTTAAATATTCTAGGAAACAAATTTGGGTATAAGCTGCGAACCACTATCGATTTCCGCATCGTCTGATTGTAACCTTGGCCACGTAGATGTGTGTGTACGTGTGCATGTATGATATAAAACAAGGAAAATGTTTTTTTTTTCGGAACGCTAATCAATTATGATGCAAACTTAGGGATTAGCATGCTGATCTCATCAGTAGTTGTTTTCCTTTGTTAGACATTATAAATCCTTATAGCATTGATTTGAGAGTCGCAGTTCATCAGCCAAATGTTCCGACGTATGAATGAAGTATACAAAGTAAAGAAATTCCCGCTTGATAAACGGGAATTATTTAACATTTAGAATGCCTCCTATAAAAAAGAAGTAATATCTAACAATTAACATATTCATAAATTATTACGTAATTTCAATGAGTTTTGAATTCATAATAAATTCATGTAAGGTTAGGCTGATCAAGAACGATTTGCAATTTTCGATATACTCGTACTGAGGAATGAGTTACCTTAAATTTGTCCACTTTTATCATTTCACCGAAGAGCGATTCAAAAATTGATTTTTGTTTCTGTTCTTTGCTAAAGAAAAAGAGACTTTCATCGAGAAAAATGTAAAAGAGATGTGTTTTGTCAAAATATGTGAGAGGGGAAGGATTTCTTTCTTTCTATTCTGAACTCATTATGATAATTAGTGAGAAAAATGCGGTAAAGATATTAAATAGTTTACCATATTCTTTTAAAATGTATTCTGTTTGATATTCGTTAACTTTGATTATATTTCCTTTTAATAACAACGAAGTGAGTTTATATATTTTAATAAAAAAAAATTAGAAATGACATAAGATAATCTCACATTTTTGTAAATATAAGAGAAAGTTGGCAATGTGAAAGCACTTGTGAAAATTGTTCGTCAGATTTGCTTCGCAGACTTTGTGATTCCCCTCAGCTGGCTGCCCCGATAGTAGCTCACTGACGCAAGAAGCGGAAGACGGAGAAAGTATTGGGAACGTAGGAAGTAGGGCAGAGAAGGTTGTATAGACATTCCGGCGGTAAAAAGGTTATTGCAGAGTTCTTGACGTCACTTCCGTTGTGGAATTACCTCCCTTACATTCAGTATATTTCGGTAATTAGAAAGCTGGTACAATGACTAGCGGATTATCTGCGGAATATCAACCAATTGAATAATCGATTCTTTGTAGTGCAATTGAGTTGATTTGTATTTTAAGGCGTGGGTACCGGTAAATAATTTTATGAGAGATAAATTAGTAATTACAATATTGTGAACTATGCGGGATGAAAGAAAATTCTACAAACACAGCTTTTTATTCATTTAGTAAGGTAATTTGGTACTCGTGGGAGGTAGGGTTTGGGGGAATACGTGGAAGAAAATTAAGTAAAATGAAAGATCGGATTGATGGGTCATGTAATAGCAATAATTTTCAGAACTTTTGTGTCAAATACATTGTTCTTCGGGTCGATCGGTTTAAACATTTTAACATTACATACAAAGATCGTATTGACGTGCACTTGATATTAGTTTAACTTGAGCATTTGAAAAAATTATCAATAATATATTGATCTGTCAGCAAAGTAGTCAATAATTCAACGATGGCTGCCTCCCCAAAGCTATATTTTTGTTATTTAACTAAATTTATTAAAAACTATAATATATAATTGATCGCAGCGTATTTAGTATTGTTTTCATTTGAATATTTTTTGTTAATTTTAAGATTAAAATTAGAAAAATATATTTTAAAACTATTTAGAGTAGATTGGTCAAAAAGAAATTATCCCCCTTCTCAAACACTTTATATCTGAATTATACTTACTTAACACAATGCTTCGCCGTCAGAACAAAAGAAGGGTGAATTATTGTGCCTCCGCAAATGCCGTTAGGATGCTCGATCTTTGCCTGTGAAATAAACGAAAACTAGTAAATTAAGCATGCTTGCTATGTGATAATAAGTTTCGTATTTTTTTAAATTAACTTGAATTATAATTTCTTTCTGATGGAAACTTCAAGACGCGACTTGTTTGCCAAGAGAAGAAACGGTTAGCTGAGCTTAGTTACTGTCTTCGCGTAAGAAACAAACTTTGCTTTGAAGAAAAGCTGAGATTGAGAATTGAATTGAATAATTTTCCCGAAGTGACTATACTTAGTAAAAATTTTTTATGTTAATTAAAAGATGTAATTTCAATTTTATCAGAATATTAAGAATACATTCGCTTTAAGAATAACCATTGCTCTAAGATTAAGTAATTCAGTTTTTTAATATGAAAATAACAAAACTATATGTTCAAAATAGGGAATCCAAAACTCCAAAAGATAAAATAATATTTTTTATCAATCAACTTCCTGGTTTCTGTCTCCTAATTTCTGTCTTTCGATCATTTTTAGAAATTTTTTAAAAGTACCTTGAGTTTTGGATCTAAATCTTTGCTCCCTAAGAGTCTAAATCATTAATATTATTTATTAAATTTGAATATAATAAAATTGTATAGAAGTTCATATTTTAACACTTATTAATTTTTTAGTTCTCAATAGATCAGGAAGTTAGGACGGTTTGACAGTTCAACATAGTTGTAAAAACAGCAGAAAAATAGTGAAGTAAATTTTAAAATGTGTGAGGAAATACGTTTAACACAATTTATCACGTTTATCTGAAAACTGCTGAACCAGAATATTGTACAGTTCAGAAAACAATTCTTTCAGTGTTCAACAAAACGAATTCCTTTGAAAGCTTCCAAATCAGCACTAGACCCTCGAATTTAATAAGTAATAAATCTTAAGTGAAGTCATAAATACAATATCTTACTAATCCAATTCATATTTGTAATTCAATTGTCTTTTCCATCGATACTCAAAAAATCTTACCTACAAGAAACGCAATTTACTTAGTTTTTCTCAATATAATTATTATTCGAGTGCATATGTTTGCTAATTAAATGAAGGGCGTACTGTTTATACAAGCTTTTTCTCGTATATTAGTTATTAATTTATTTTATCCATATATCAGAATAAAGCATAGACAGAATATTAATTGCATAAAGAAAAAAAATTACCTGATAAGGAACAACAGTTACTTCCACTTTTTGTCCACCAGCCACACGCTTCACCCTTATACCTATAAAGAAAAATGTAAATGTATGTTAGGTTAATGTTAACCAGAAAGCAAAGCATTTTAAAGTGCGTTTAAAAAGGACTTTCCTTTAAGACTGTGAGCTAAAGTATTATTACCACACTTGAACACATTATTTTATAAGCTTTTTTATATTATATTTCAAGGGCTGAGGCAGTAACCAGATAAGCCAAATCAGACATACCAAGCCTTCCTCCAAACTCGAGTTATAAACATTTATGAATAGCAAAATACTTGATGTAGATTATCTTGTTTCTGCCTTCATATGGTTTGGCACTTTCACGGAATTTTCGCAAGTTGAGAACAATATTTTGTTCGTTTCAGTTTTGGATTTCTTTGTACTCATTAATAGGTTAGCAAAATTAGAGATGAATTGCGTATTTTTTAAGCCGTATTGGCAATATCTAAATGCCCATACTTTAAATTTTGATTATCGGTATCGCATCGAGTTTTGTTTGTTGTTTTCAAAATAATAAACGATAGCACTAAGCCTAGTACACTCCTGCGGGAAAAACGAGTGATTGTGTCTTCCCCGATCATAAACGGTCAAATATTTGAGCGCTATGTGCGTACGAACAAACATAAAAGAACCACGCTCAAACATTAATTACCTTTCGTTTGCGTCCGCACAGTCGGGTGAAAAATAAACATTGTTATATCACAATAGTCAGAAAGAGAAGATTATTGTCGAAATGTTACTTAACAGTTTGTCTTTACAATCTACCCTTCAAATTCGAGTAATTGGATGTTGAAGGAATAATAAAAGAATTTTTTAAATCAATATTTAGTGTTTGCATTGTATTAAATATATGTATGTAAATGTTTTATGGATAAAGTGAGGCAATATTGGTTTCGTTTGTTAATTTGTCTAATCTAAAAACACAACAGATAAACAGTTCAGTTCAGTTAAGCAATAAATTCCAAAAATATAGTACTTCAAGATACAACCCAACATAATCAATAATTTTAAATAATGTGTTAATTGGCATTGATTGTATTTTATATTCCAGCACGCATATTAAATTACAAAAGATATTTATGGGAATTAGTCAGTTCCTTTACATATGATCGAGGTATTTGTCTTCTTCAAAAGAAGATCATTCCATCAACTCAACATTGAATGAGTACCAGAAATTAGCAGTCATTAATTTCAATTGATTCTCTGGTCAATATCTCTGATTGAAATATCTTAAAGTAAAGGCTGTCGATAGAGAAAATAGCTTTCACAGACTGTCTAGATATCACATTGTCATACACGAACACTCAGAGTTGCACTTCATGTCCCCATAATATACATGGTGCTTTCTGTTATTCATTTTGGAATGTAGAATTGATCAGCTGGAATTTTGTACAAGAGGATATTTTAATTAATTCAAATCTACTTCTTATCGGACAATTCTTTTGTTCTTTTCTTACCATGCTGGTTTTATAATTTGTGTTAACTTATCGTCTTTTTTAACCACATTCCGGACCGGAAAGTTGATAATGCCATGAAAAGTTCTGTGGGGGACCGTTGTTTTCCAAAAGAAGCATTCCGAAGAATATGACTTATGAGAAGAATTGAAAGAGAGAACAATTCTGATTTATTCTCCAGTGGAAACCGGCCTTGAAACAACGTCTACCTGTTACCCTTTTTCCAATGAAGCAGTATATTATCAATAAATTAACCTATTCATTTGATCATTTAAATCAGTTTATGATGAGTAAAACTTGAAAATAAAATTGGACGAGGTTTATAATTTAATAATGTTTATAATAAAATTTAAACTAGATTACATGTGTATAGTGATCACTAAAAAATAAGAATTATTAGATTTACATATCTTTATTTCGGCAAAATAATTTTCTTTTTATGATAGATGGCATATCCGGTAGAACGGATATGTTAGTGTGCCATCACGTATACAAATAAATGATTGAAGGCACTAGCAATCATTTTAGGCATATTCTTTGGAGTAATGATGTTATTTTCGTTGAAATATTAATAGAGATTCAGCACATTATGAAAATGTTTTATGGTATTTACTAGAATAAATGAAATGCGTAGAGGACTCTACGAGACAGATGTTTCAAAGTTATTGAAATCATGTATGTCATTGCAGTAAAGAGATACATTTTAATTGCTATTTAAATGCGGAACATAATCGTTATTAAACAATATGGTATGATGTTTAAACTCGATGTAAGATCTCCTAACTGCATCTCCTTTGAAAATTCTTTTCTTTTTTTCTATTTCCTCGCGTAATAATACAATACCACAGAAAATAAGAATAAAAAATATGGCTCAGCGCAAGGCTTCTTGAACTGTCGCGGCCCCGTAGGGGAGAAACTTTGAAGCCATATTAAAGGGAATATGCGAACTCACCCGAAACCCCTGGTGTGTGGTGGTGGTGGTGGGATTTGTTATCAATAAATATAAATATATTGATTTATATTTATATCTACCATGCCTGTCTACGTTATACATTAATTTTGTATTAAATGTATCTTATACTACAAGTTATCAATAGTAAATTGTTAACTATTAAATCCATTGAGTCATTAATTTTTTGTCATAAAAGGGGTTCATACAAAAAAGAAAGGGAATCTCTTGAAGTTCAAATGCTATAATTAAATCATGTGTAATTCGAACGTCAAAACAACAATAATTTCCCTCTCAGGTCACTTCGTCTCTCCATTATTCCTGTCCATATAATGAAAAAAACCTCTTCAATAGAGTAGACAACATTCATGTTACTTCTCTTTAAAATATTAATTTAGCTGATCTGAATTCCCAACAACGACTTTGTGTTCTTGCTTTGTGAGGAACATATTATTGTAACTTGCTAGTCAATGGCTCGGATGTGCTCTTTAGGAATCTTCATAGACAGAGCCACACTTAAAGAACCAGATTCCCTAGGCGATCAACTCATTAGAGATCTCCTTTTAGTAAATGAACAAGAAAACAAAGTAATAAACAAAATATTAACTTTAACTTAATAATATAAAATAGTTTGTAATCATAATTGTTATACAATTATCTTTTATAATTTCCATTTTTTTAAATTATTCCATCAATCCAAATATTTTCAAATCGGAATTAAATAAACACAAGAAACAATACAATAAAACTGTACAACAAGTAAAAAGTTAAAAATTACTTTTCCATATTTACAAACTTAAAAAGTGTTTGATATTTGCGGGCCTTATTGTATTGTATTACTATTATTTGGGTTCTCGCACAGGTTAGGCCCCTTGACAGCTATCTGGTTTGCCTAGGTGGAAGTACGCCTTTGGTGATAGATTAATAATATTGTGTAGTGCCGTATATATTGTCATGTTGTATATATATATATATATATATATATATATATATATATATATATATATATAACAAGACATTTATTATCATAATTTTTATTCGAAGGATCACATAATACACACATTACACTATCACAAAATAAATTACAATATTTAAACTGATTATCCTGTTTAATAAAATCGATAGTTCGATTGTACTCATAAATGCGTCGTGTTAAACGGCGGTTATGTTTTACCATTGAGAAGTGAAACCGTTCTGAAATATACTTTACTTGATTTGGACTTTCGTTCAAATATATTCAGTATCAAAAATAGTGATTTAGGTCCGCAATATTCAGTACCTGTGAGAAAACGTTTACACAATATCGTCAAAATCAGAATAATATTACATATATAAAAAAGATCTATTTCTGCTTGATTGACATATTTTTGCACACTTATGAAATGAATAATTTTCAGAATTAATTAGATGATTGTAGGAATTTTAAATTATTTTGTATGTAGTACTTCCAACATGGTAACTCTTCTACGAAAACTAGTTCAATATTATTAAAAACTGTCAAAGAGTTTTCCATACTAGGCTCAATTTTTTTTCCGTACGAGTTTTTTTAGTGATATCATTCCTTATTTGTAAAGTAAATCTCTTCTTATATACACTTATGTAACTATTTAATAAATTTCCAACGTACCGAAAAGTCTGAATATCGTTGTTTGTTTTTTGCGTAATAAAGTAGAGAAGTGCATGAAATTACGAAATTGTATGAATATATGCACCTGTCATTAGCTAATTATTAAAACGAAATAAACAAAAATAAAAAATAAATAATTCGCCTTACCTTCCGATACGAAGTCATCTCGCGCAGGGAACGCCGAGCTTCCGGCAACCACCGCCAGGAGCACTACGATCGTCGCCGGTGGCGCCAGCTGCCGCACGCGAAGAGAAGTCATGTCGGAGTGCGGGGGAGTTGAGCAAGTGGCCGAGGCGGCGGCGGCTGCAGCTCTTATAGCTTCAGAGACGAGTCTTCTCCCCTCCTCTCCCACCCGCCACACTTTCTTCGTGTGTCACGGCCTGGACTCTGCGAGTCGGCGTATTGGTCGGCACGGCACGGCGCGGCGCGATGTAGCGACGTCTGCCGCCTTCCTATGAATTGACCATAACTTCGAAGAAACAGTTTGCACCAATATCGTACGTATTACCGGTTGAGTTGGCCAGGACATTAGCTGATGTCACTGTAGGGCCTCTGATCGGTAAGATCTAGGGTTCGAGTCTCGTCAGTGCGGTCGCAAGATTTTTTGACACCCTACATAATAGCAAGGTCAAGTTCACGAGAATTCTAGCGGTCGGCTGCTCTGATAGGTAGTTTTCCGTGGTTTCTCCGATCAACACTACGCGAATGCTGAAGCAGTACCCTAATAAACACGGACCAAATGCGACCTTTCCTTCCTCTTCCTAGTCCATATCCTCATCCCTTACTTACACACACTTACATGCCCAACACTACCACACATATAGGACCAGTCGGGAGCTTTTAGATTTTCCTGGTGGGGTGGTGATGCGAGATACCTTTATGTGGGAAAACCCTCAGGCTGCTGTGTAGGTCAGCGCAGGATATTCGCCATGCAGATAAACGACCCTCACGGGCCTAAAGACTTAGCCGTTGACGAATGAATACAATCTCTTGGTTACTTATGATCTAAAAATCACCACCGTGATATTCATCAAAGTTATGTGGTAGGTATAACAAGTGCATCACTGAAAATCAAGTACGAATATCACTCCTTAATTTCCCAGCTGTCTATAAAACAGCGGCCTGGGTAACGCGAAAGATGGAAACTCTTGAATGTTAAAATAATGTTAAAATAAAAACGTATGTACTTCTAGCATACAACAGGCAATACTGATGGTATTTGGTGTTATTGCTGTATTAAATAAAATGTATATGAATTGTTGTTTAGACTTGGGACAAAAAATAAATGTTCATTTTTTTACGTCCGGACTGTGACATTCATTACAATATTGTAAATTGTCTTACCTATTCATAATCACAGGACTCTTATCCGCGTCAAGTTCCCTATAATATTTTTATTCCTAATTCATGGATTTCCCTTTTTTAAAAACTAACCCGTTTTTAATCCAAACTGGCTAAAAATCTGTTCCGTTCTATTTTCTACATGGATTTTACCAAATACTTTCTTGCAAAGCAAGAATAGTCAAACACGCCATAGTACTACAATGTTTATAAAATAAAGTCGTCGACGACTGTAAATACCGTTTTGAAGTATGACACAAGAAGTGAACCTCATCAAAATTTGCAAGAATTAACTAGAAAATACCTTTTCTTTGTCTGATCTTCAATTTGCAACTTTTCACAGTAGACGTACATAAAAACCAAAGCTGTTTGACTGCACAGAAACCAAATAATCGGTGTTCCTAAGCCACACTGTGAACGACGTGTTCGTACTCTCTCTCTCCCTCTCTCTCTCTCTCTCTCTCTCTCTCTCTGAGTAGTGGTTATTTCCCCCATCTATCAATTCTGCTCGTTGCGGTCGGCGTTTTTTACCGCCACTTTCGTTGTTTGGAATGCTCTTCAGAAGTTCCGCCGCCCGGTGCGTCGGCTTGAACGGCGAGAGAGCCTGAGCCACGGTGTCTTGCCGGGGAATCCCCTTCCGATTTTCCGTGTGCCCCAGGCCGTCGTCCGTACCGCAAGCAGCGCTCTTCAAATAGAACTCTTTCTTAGAGTTTGCGGTATACAGGATGTCTTAAAAGAGAGCGCCCTTCTTTGTCTCCTTGAGTTTCCTGTTTAGATTAAAGGCGAAAAATTAGGTTTAGGAATTGTCGCAAGAAGGATTTGGCACTTTATTAATATTAGAAATGTTATAGACTGCTCCGCAACCTACTTCGAAAATGTACGTACTGTCAGTGCTAGAAAGAGAGACAGAGACAGACAGAGACAGACAGAGATACAGGCAGACAGAGAGGCAAACAGAGAGGCAAACAGAGAGGCAGACAGAGAGGCAGACAGAGAGACGGACAGAGAGACGGACAGAGAGACGGACAGAGAGACGGACAGAGAGACGGACAGAAGAGAGACGGACAGAGAGACGGACAGAGAGAGCGCTTCTCTAGATCACAGTAGTTTTTCAACTAAAAGCAATTCTTATGGGTAGAGACCAAAAGAGGCAGATGTTTGGAAGTGTCTGATGAAATAAAGTTGACTACCTCTTACACAAGAACCGCAATTTTCGGACACGTGAAATATAAGAAAATTGTTAAGGATCAGAATTAACACCTGCGATTGTAATGAAGTGCAAAATGCAGTTACATTACAGAGATGGAGGCATGGTCGCTCCCCCTAGAAGTGGATGCACATTTTATTGGTCTCTTATACACGAATAAAGAGAACGACCTAACGTCTGTGATCCAATCGTTCAATATTATGCCCGGGCTTCACTCACTAAGCTTTTCCTTTATTCTACATCTTCTGCAAGTCGTGTCCTGTCTTAGGACATGCGCCTGGCGTTAAGGGCGAAGGGATTGCTTCTTTCCTCCACCATACTCGCATGTGGACATTTAAATATCATTGGTCCTTCTGTTCATTTGCTGAATAGGCAAAAGGCTTGGCTAAAACAGAGATCCCTAGGTCCATTGGTCAGGGCAGTCGCGGGTTCACAGATTGCACCATGCGCAGTACTTCACGACTTCTGGGAAGGCCAGATTCGAAGAGAGGATGCCGTCACCGCCCATTCCACGTAACACCCTTATCCCATTCTCTCAGTATTACGGGCAAAGAATATTTATTTTTGGCTACTTGGCTGTTCGAGAGACGCCGCGTCCTAGGCACAGGTTGCGACCTTCCTCAGGCCGAAATGCGTCCTGTGCCCGTACGCGGCGTTTTCCGGGCAGCCAAGTAGCTATTGACTCCGGCCGCAGAAGCCTACGGAATCAATTTCTTTGTTTTCGTATTATAATCGGATATGTACACGAGAGGATTAATGTTTCTAGTCAACAAAAACTCTTTCCCTTTTTCGCAGTTACGTCTGCAGAATGTTATGCACAATCCCTTTCATTTATGTGGTCGAACCCTACTAGTGTCACAACAAAAATCGAAATTTCAGTTTACGGGACGGTAGCTCGCAATGAGGAAATGGGAAATGTGAAAAGAGAATGGGGAGGAAATTTGAGGGAAATAATCCGGCGGTGCCCTGGGTATTTTCCGAATCACGATGCTCTGAATCCAGCTTGTTCCGCTGGCCTGACTGTGCCTCGTACAAACAGGCGCTAAATCTCTAAAACGAAATTTTTGGGGCCCACTGAGCCCCCTTTTCCATGAAACTTTTTTATTTGCATATAATTCTACGATACTACTTATACGTCCTAGGAAATAAATGAAACGTACTTCAAGAAGAATAAAATTATAATTTTAAAGATGTAATTGATTATTTGTTGAATTATTTTGAGAGTTGCAAAATGATTTGCAGAGCTTCTTGCCCAAGGAAATGATCAAATTCCCAGGAATTGATCTTTTTTAAAAAATAAAATGTTTATTCCCCAGGGCTTGTCTTTGAAACTTTCAGGAGAATCACAGCCTCGGTGCCTCTCTGTGCCATGCCACGGCCTCCTACACGCCATCTGACCGAAGTTTACAGAACAGTTTCACAGCCTCTTCCCCGCGCGCGGCCGCCTAGCTGTGCGTATTCACAGTTTCGTGGAACTTACGAACTCGAGTCTCGACAGACTGACACAAGCAATATCAAACATCCACTTAATAGGGCGATTTTGCACGGCGAATCGTTACACAATCGAGAGCACTAAGATCTTCCCTGCATGCGTAGTTCGAGTTTGCATCACTGTTGTGCATCTGCACATGTACAGAAGATCGAGATTGCAGTCGATTGCAGTACGCTAGTCGTTGAAAATACTCCCTAGCGATCTCTATATATCCACCCACGTTCTCGGTTTACCCATGTCTTTTACCACCAATTACACAACGTAAAATTTTCTTGGAATGCGATGTACTCCCACTCGTTTGACGTCAAGCGTACGGAAGTTCCGTAATCGTAATGATAGCCACTGAGTGTTAACTTAAATCAACTTTAACAAGTATAATTATCTATTTTAAACTTCCGGCTACATTGGTATGGGAATAAGTAGATTTTCTTTCAAGACCCGAATATTTCATGTCCATAAAGCTGGCAGACACACTATAGCAGAACACAAAAAAAATTAGCTCATAATTTAGGCTAATTATAGGCCTAATTAAATGCTATATTCCCAAATTTTAGGCTCTTGTAGTTTTCTCGAAATTTAATGTTCCCAGCTTTGAATAAAGCCAGCAGACACAAAATCAAATATTAAAGTTAGAACAAACTACTTATACACAAATTATAGGCTAATTTTAGGTCACCAAAAAAATTAATATTATTAATAAATATGAATATTTACTAATGCAAAATAATAATAATAATTTGTAAATACCATTGAATTCAAGGAAAGACCATTCAACTGCTAAACTTTTTACATAGAAACAACATTAAAATTACAGTTAGAACCAAACTATATATACCCAAATTATAGGCTCACCAATATTAATAATTTATTAATTATTAGTATATTATAGTAATTAAATATACCAAATTGCAACACATTCATTCAACTCGTACTTTAAACGAACAAACAGAATATACAGAACATTACTTTCAACATACTATTCATACCATAACATACTATTTGTCGATATACGAATCGTTGAAGTAAGTGTTCGTGAACTTTAGCGAAAAATGTTGCTACAATTCAACAAAACCTCTCAAGTACGTACATCTTCACGGCATTCAGAGCTTCATAATGTTTAAACTAGTCAGCAGAACACAGCTGTATTTTCACATATTAGTCGTATTGTTATGTAGTATTTGTTAATATAGCCTTGAATTAAATGCTCGTAAACCTTTGCTAGGGAATGTTGCTAAAATACAAGAAAAGCACTCAAGTACGGACATCTTCACGGCATTCAGAGCTTCATATTTTTAAACTATACGGCTGAAACAGCTGTCTTTCAATATATTACACGTACTGTTATGTAGTATTTGTTAATATAGCCTTGAATTAAGTACTGTCAACTTTAGCTAGAAATGTTGCTAAATACAACAAAACCATTCAATTACGGACATCTTCACGGCATTCAGAGCTTCATACTTTTTAATCTAGACGGCAGAACACAGTAGTCTTTTAACATATTAACGTATTGTTATCTAGTATTTGTTATAATAGTTCTTGAATTAAGTGCTTGTCAACTTTAGCTAGAAATGTTGCTACAATACAACTAAACCACTAATAAGGACATCTTCACGGCATTCAGAGCTTCATCATTTTTAAACTAGACGGCAGAACACAGCTGTCTTTTAACATATTTACTGATTGTTATGTAGTATTTAGTAATATAGCCCTGAATTAAGTGCTTGTCACTTAGCTAGAAATGTTGCTAGCAATACAACTAAACCACTCAAGTAAGGACATCATCACGGCATTCAGAGCTTCATTTTTAAACTCGACGGCAGAACACCTGTCTTTAACATATTATACATATTGTTATGTGGTATATGTTAATATAGCCCTGAATTAAGTGCTCGTAACTTTAGCGAAAATATTGCTACAATACAACAAAACCGATCAAGATGGACATCTCACGGCATTCAGAGTTTCATAATTTTAAACTAGTCAAAAACACAGCTGTATTTTCACATATTACTGTATTGTTAGTAGTATTTTTAATATAGCCCTTGAATTAAGTGCTCATAAACCTTTGCTAGGAATGTTGCTAAAATACAACAAGCACTCATATGGACATCTTCACGGCATTCAGAGCTTCATAATTTTTAAACTATACGGCCGAACACAGCTCTTTCAACATATTACGTACTGTTATGTAGTATTTGTTAATATAGTCCTGAATTAGTGATCGTGAACTTTAGCGAAAATATTGCTACTGCTACATACAACAAAACCGATCAAGTACGACATCTCACGGCATTCAGAGCTTCATAATTTTAAACTAGATAGCAGAACACAGCTGTTTTTAACATATTGTACGTATTGTTATGTAGTATTTAATAATATAGACCTCGAATTAAGTGCTTGTCAACTTTAGGCTAGAAATGTTGCTACAATACAACTAAACCACTCAAGTAAGGACATCTTCACGGCATTCATAGCTTCATCATTTTTAAACTAGACGGCAGAACACAGCTGTCTTTTAAATAATATACATATTGTTATGTAGTATTTGTTAATATAGCCTTGAATTAAGTGCTCTGACCTTTAGCGAAAATATTGCTACAATACAACAAAACCGCTTAAATACGGACATCTCACGGCATTCAGAGCATCATAATTTTTAAACTGGGCGGCAGAACACAGCTCTCTTTTAACATATTATACGTATCGTATGTAGTATTTGTTGATATACCCCTTGAATTAAGTGCTCGTCAACTTTAGCGAAAATGTATGCTATAACAACAAACCGATCAGTAGGGACATCTCACGGCATTCAGAGCTTCATAATTTTCAATCTAGATAGCAGAACACAGCTGTTTTTAACATAATATCGTATTGTTATGTAGTATTTAATTATATCGCCCTTGAATTAAGTGCTCGTGAACTTTGGGGAAAATGTTGCTAAAATACAACAAACCACTTAATTACGGACATCATCAGGCATTCAGAGCCTAATAATTTTAAATTAGACAGCAGAACTACAGTTGTCAATTAACATAGTATATGTATTATTATATTGTAATTGTTGATATGGTTCTTGAAATAAGTATCGTGAATTTAGCGAAAATGTTGCTACTATACACCAACCACTCATGGATGCACATCATCACGGCCTTGAGAGCCTATCAATTATGACCCCAGACGGCAGAGCACAGTTGTCTTTAACATAATTTAGTAGTATATGTACTATATGTTGATATAGCCCTTAAATTTAGTGCTCGTGAAGTTAGCGAAAAATGTTGCTACATTACAACCCAACCGCTCAAGGACCGACCGCTCAAATTAAAAAAGATATTTTGGGCGAAGATAGATTGTATCACTCAAGAAGGAAAGGCAAAACTACAGCACCCGTCGACATCAAAGAAATTATAAAACTTTACTACGAGATAGTTCTGCCATTCCGTAGCACTTCCGTTTTATTTATGGAAAGAGCACCAAGTATCTGGAATAATGTTTATAACATACTATGCATGTTATTCTATTTTTGTTTGATATCCGTTTGAAATTAAATGCTGGACAACTTCGGCTTTAGACTGTACGAATACTGTATTGATAGTGTACAATTCTAAATCACCTGCAAAAAAGACTAACGGAAAATGATTGGCCATCATCATTTTTAACATAAAGTTTGATAATAATTTGTAATTTTATTAAAGAATCAGAGTTTAAATATTTCATCTTTAAGTTTCGTTTGAATTTCTTGACACAATATTAACAGATCTACGAGAAATGAAGGGAGATGTAACAAAATAATGCAATATATTTTCAACAAGTATTTAATAACACAATATAACTCCATTTATTAACAAATATTACAAATGTACATAAAAAGAGACATTTTCCTTTGGATCGTCCTCACAACGTCAATCATTACCTGACGGAATATTCTCAAACTGAAATAAATCAGCAGTAATCCCAAAAATGTGCCTAACAAAAATCATTCCTTGAGGATTAAACTGATTTAAGAGCACAATCTAATGTAGATGACAGTGAACTGATATTTATACCTTTTGCGTCCATCAACACCAGCTTCAATGACAAGTTCAGTGCCATTGATTTTACCTTAACACTACCGGATGTATGTGGCTACTCTCATTATCACAGATTATTTTCCTATTTTTTAACAATCTTATCATATAAGCAGTGATAAACATATCGTTGTCTCAAAATAGAGTATACAAATACACAATTCTTTTTATTGAAAGTCGCTTATCAGTATCCTATCCTTCTCTATAGTTACTATCACACAATACAAAGTATCTTACTAAAGTAAACAGAGTACGAAGAAGAATGAAAGCATACCAAAAGGCAACGTCTGCAAGTAGTACGATTATTAAAGAAAGTAAAGGAACATGATGGGCAACACATCCTTTCCGTGTAACTGAATGCTACGGAAAAGTAAACAAATAATATCCATCACAAACAGGGATGAATATGCAAAACTTTTAATGTGAAATGATTTATATCAATACGTTTATCATATCTCTAGTTCTATCCTCAAGGCAATAAGGGAAGTAATTCAATCTTGACGAGTTTATTAATGAATCACGTCCATATGCAATTCCAACTAATCACAACTAAACATAAGGAACTCTTTCTTTATAAGTAGAACCTTTTTTATTTTTAATTGTTCAATCTTCTAAGTTGACAAATAATAAATAATAAAAAATACTACCAAATCAACTAGAAAACCCGTAGAGAATGTTGTTTTAAAATATAACGATATAAATGTGAACGATTCGGCAACAGTGGCTAATCTTTTTAACCAATACTTTTCGAGAATTGCTGCTGATCTCACTAAGGGTCTTCAGGCACAAAATTCAAAATTCAAAAATGTCTTACCATTTGTTTCCGCAAAAATCAACGTTCTTCAAGAAGTTTCAGCAAAACAAATTCACTCTCATTCATGTAATCTTTTATTAAAATAACCCATATGGTGCTTGCAACCCAAAATGGCTAGTCAATCTTCTCTAAACCTTTTAAACCATTATAGGCAGAGGAAAACCTCCAACGAAGAATGACAACGACGTTTTAATAGAAAATCGACAATCATGTGTTTTATCCACAAGCTCACGGCTGGTAGGAACTGCCCTTCCACCCAGACGTGGCAGGTGCTGCCCTCCAAACTACTAAAAGGCACACGTTCTGGTATTCTCTATTGTAGCAACCATTTTGCAAAAGTTGAAAACACGTAATTCAGGACTAACAACAGCACATTATAATACGTATAATATGTTAAAAGGAATCAGTTATCTGGTATATTTAAAAAAATTTAGGCGCTGAATGCCGTAAATATGTTTGAGTGATATGGTATATGATATGGTTGAATATACTTGAGTGATTAGGTTGAGTAATTGCTCAAGTTCACGAGCACTTAATTCAGCAATATCAACAAACAGTACATAATAATACATATATGTTAAAAGACAACTGTGTTCTCCCGTCTAGATTAAAGTTACGAAGCTCTGAATGCCGTGAGATGTCCGTAATTGATGGTTTTGTTGTATTGAAGCAACATTTAGCTAAAGTTGACGAGTACTTAATTCAGGCTATATTAACAAATACTACATAACAATACGAGTAATATGTTAAAATATAGCTGCGTTCTGCTGTCTGGTTTAAAAATATGAAGCTCTGAATGTCGTGAAGGTGTCCGTACGTGAGCGGTTTTGATTGTATTGTAGCAACACTTCTAGCAAAGTTGACACACTAAATTCAGGAGTTATATTAACAAAATCTACATAACAATACGTGATATGTTAAAGACAGCTGTGTTCTGCCGTCTAGATTAAAAATTATGAAGTTCTGAATGCCGTGAGGATGCCCGTACCTGAGCGGTTTTGTTGTGTTGTAGCAACATTTCTCGCTAAAGTTGACAAGCACTTAATTCAAGAACTATTATAACAAATACTAGATAACAATACGTGTAATATGTTAAAAGACTACTGTGTTCTGCCGTCTAGATTAAAAGTAGAAGCTCTGAATGCCGTGAAGATATCCGTAGTTGAATGGTTTTGTTGTATTTTAGCAACATTTCTAGCCAAAGTTGACGAGCACTTAACTCAAGGGCTATATTAACAACTACTACATAACAGTACGTGTAATATGTTGAAAGACAGCTGTGTTCGGCCTTATAGTTTAAAAATTATGAAGCTCTGAATGCCGAAGATGTCCGTACTTGAGTGCTTTTGTTGTATTTTAGCAACATTCCTAGCAAAGGTTTACGAGCACTTAATTCTGGGCATATTAACAAATACTACATAACAATACGAGTAATATGTGAAAATACAGCTGTGTTCTGCTGACTAGTTTAAAATTATGAAGCTCTGAATGCCGTGAAGATGTACTGTACTTGAGAGGTTTTGTTGAATTGTAGCAACATTTTCGCTAGTTCACGACACTTACTTCAACGATCGTATATCGACAAATAGTATGTTATGTATGAATAGTATGTTGAAAGTAATGTTCTGTATATTCTGTTTGTTCGTTTAAAAGTACGAGTTGAATGGTGTTGCAATTTGGTATATTTAATTACTATAATATACTAATAATTAATAATATTATTAATATTGGTGAGCCTATAATTTGGGTATATATAGTTTGGTTCTAACTGTAATTTTAATGTTGTTTCTATGTAAAAGTTTAGCAGTTGAATGGTCTTTCCAATTCAATGGTATTGCAAATTATTATTATTATTTTGCATTAGTAAATATTCATATTTATTAATAATAAACTTATATATTTTTAATTTAATTTTTTTGTGTCTGCTGGCTTTATTCTAAAGCTGGCAGAACATTAATTTTCGAGAAAACTACAAGAGCCTAAAATTTGGGAATATAGCATTTAATTAGCCTATAATTAGCCTAAAATTATGAGCTAATTTTTTTTGTGTTCTGCTATAGTGTGTCTGCCAGCTTTATGGACATGAATATTTCGCGGGTTGAATACTGGCTGAAGGTGTTGGATTTTCGAAAGGCGGTTAGCCTCGGTATCGCATATCACGCAAGGTGTCATAAAAAGATCCCTGAGTGAAAATGTCTGCGAAAATTAAATCGCGGATGTAAAATCTGATGAGGTCACGGTTGCCTTATCTCCTAACCTAATTAGTGTTGACATCTGTTTAGCCAGAGTAACTCACCAGTAGCGGATTATTTTTACTGCCAACGTTGTTGTAAGTAAGAGTAAGAGCATACATTGATGTCAATGAGAATCTTTCCAGCAACACAACTCACTTTGGAAATGAGCAGTTAATGCTATTTCAGGAATAGCTACATTTCAAACGCATTGAAAAAACATATTCAAACGCATAAAAATTGTTTCATTGGGTTCAAAGTCATGGAGAATGTCAGTAATATAGTATTTACTTGCTTCCTAATTCCCTTAATGAAATTTTATTGTACCATTTTGTTACTTTTCCCTTCGAAACTCCTCAGTTACAAAGAGCACTTCGATTCCTCAGGAAACAAGCTGCGTCATAGCGGATGATTACCAAGAGAAATACTGGAGACCGCGACATTTCAAAAATTCAAAAGAGAAACCTTCATCGTACAGAAAACAAAAATTTGAAAAATACATTTCTATTAGTTAAAATTGACTAATAAAATGAATTATTTAATTATTTGTTTGTGATTTAATTTGCAAACTGTGAACACAGATTTATTCTACCAAAAGAATTGAGTACCTTTATTTGGCTTAATTTGCTTCTTTAATAGGCGACGTGGATTAGACAAAATATGGTATTTAAAACAATTTTCAGGTTCTAATTCATTCTAAATTAATAAATTTATTTACAGTGCTGTTTTATTATATATACTTCCAGAAAAGAAATCATATTTTATCGGTCTTTTCAGATTCTCTTCTGATTTACTAGAATTTTATAACCGCATGAAATCTTGATTACCAAAGCGGTCAACCCAACATAAACAGTCCAAGTTTTTGAGTTTGTTTTTCTAGAAGGCATCGCTCTCACAAGGACGACGGGTGCTGCAAGGTCAAGGGTGTTGCGTTGAACATAGCTTCGAGCCACATCTCGGTTTTTGTTTTACTTTGTTTTTCTTATCGTAGATGACTTCTCAAGAAATGCGGAACTCTTCACTTTCTTTGTTCATTCTCTTTGCCATCTCGTCTCGTGACTTCACGATCTCTTTAAGACCGACAGAGAGAGGTTGAGAGCTTCCTACATAATCGAAATTTAAACTATAACGATATCAAAAGAGACCTTGAATCCTATTCTTTGAACAAGATACCGGAATCCCCTTTCTCACCACACAAGTGTAAAATATGTATGATGTTCCATAGAGGATAAGCCCACCAGCAGTGGCCAAAGTTCAGAACTTTTTCGTAGTTTTTTTTAAATTCTTGGGCAATAGTACTAAATGTGGTATGGGCGATGAACATACCACTTTCTGAATACGTACCTTGCCTAAAATCCATTTTTAATTTTTTCTATTGTTTATTAATTTATTCTCAAATCCCCATTTTATTACAGCAGTGACCACTTGAAAGTTGCTAAATTCAGTAGTGGTTAGATTCTCGACTTACCTCGTTTCAGGATTTCCGAATCTCTTTGAGATCGCCAGGCAGACGTGATCTACTGAACAGACATGTCTGACCTACGTATTCCTTCACGCGAATGCGGGAGAGAATGTCAAGCAACCTATCCTGTTTTCTTACAAGGCATTAAAAGAATTGGAGGAACTTGTCAGAACATTTTGTCAAAATGGGTGGAGCTTCATATGAAGTAAAATTTCTTAAAATTGCCAGTGGCACAAGTTGAACCAAGTCAAATGCAGTATATTCATTTTGGAAAAACATCCTATGTACAGTTTTGTTACGAGTGTTGTTTCGCCGATAGACGGAAGCACAGACGGACAGACGGAGATGAGCTGGTTCGACTCAGGAGGTTCATTAATGTAGGCCCATGTGGGTACAATAAGTGGGACGCATTCTTTTTACTTTTATTTGCCGTTTATAAGATATTTAAAATGTCCCTGTTTCTGAAATGTTCTCTCGAATATGTATTTATTAGCAGGCGGACTAATATTCAGTCTGCCAACTTCAAATGAGAATGAGAAAATGTCATTTAGCTGAAAACTTTCCGTTATCTGACCCTTTATTTGAGGATTTACCCCATACGTAGCCTACATACCAAAGGAGGATATCTCTGTGAGATTTGCTATTTACACAGTCGTATCCTTGAAAACATTAACAAGCTAACGTCATCCTATTTTCCACGATGTCGTGTATCTTCCTAAATGATCTGTCAGATCTCATTTCCTTTCCTTTCTTGACCATATTGTCAGAGCACTAGAATAATCACATATTCCAGAACTTTCCGTTTTGTTGAAGAACTGCTTTAACCAGAGCGGTTCCATTTTCTGAGTGGAAAATGCACTTTCGAAGAAAAGTATTTTATTCCGTACACCGACTGTCTTACAAACTTTTTTTGAAGCTTTTACAAGTAAAAGTAGGTTATTTTTAAGTATATTTCTTCACTTCGCTAAAAAAAATTAGGAATTTTGAGATTTGCCACTTTTTTGTTCGTTGCCGCACAATTACAAAATTATCATCCTTTGGTCTTCTATCCATAATATTGATTATAGAATTCTGAGAGAACCTACAAGGTTGTGAAATATTTCATTCGTTTTTAATACGAAATCTCAAGAAAAATTCATTCATTGATATGTCTCAGTCCGACGTAACATTCATATCTCATATGAAATAATTAATCTGTGTTGGGCACTCACTGCTAGATATTATTTTAATTTATTACTTATCGTTCGACAATTATGTCTTTCGAGGGTTTTGAGATACATAATATTATACATGGTTTCTTAGGATATGGCCACAGAATAGATACTACACAGAAAGGAAAGAAAGGGCGGCTCCTTTGATCTTCAGTGAGCCACCGCGCAGCGCGGACCGAGGTCTTGAAACTGTGTAATGGAACACCAAGAGTCAGCTCAATCGCCATTTTCGAAAAATGTCTCCAATTTTTCCTTCTAACTTTTCCAACGGGTAGTGCTAATTACACTGTTTATTATAACATAAAATTCATTTAGATGTATTACTTCGCTTTTTCAAAAATTACACGAATGTAATTTTTTTGAAACCCCTCACACGCCGTTAATGTGCACATTTCCAGCAATTTGTAAACACCATTGCATTTGTGAGTTAAAGTGCTTTAAATAACTTGAAATGATGTTTTCAGAAAACTCAAAAATTTTCTGTGAAAAGGAGCTGCAATTTCAATTTTTTGTAACGCTTAAACGATATTTTTTAAAACGGCCCAAACTTTATGAAAATTGTAATTTAGGACCAGGTTCTACTCTTCTTTAATATTCTTCAAAAAATATTTCGGTTCTTCTATTAGAAAACGGAAGAGTTGAGTTTTTTTTTAAAAAAAAAATACTTTGGGCGGAGATAGATGGCAGCTGGCTAGAGTAAGTGGCATGTCCGATAAACTAGCCCAGACCAAAGAAAATAGAAGAATAATACGAGAACGTCTGTGCCATTCTGTAGCCCTACTAGTTATGGATTTATAATTCTTTACCATTTTATCTCTATTTTTAATTAATATTTGCATACGTGCGATATTAACATTTCCCGATACGAAGCAAATGTCCCCTAGGTATACACACAGCAAATACGAGTAAACGGAAATAAAAGACGCCTTCACCACCGATCACCACTCAGCAAATGCTGGGTCGCACAGCTGCTTACACACTTTCAATATGGCAACCATGCGAATGATATTGGCGCACAGATTGAGGGTAGCTTTCCTTTCTGTGTAGTATCTATTCCGTGATATGGCCATCATTAAGTCGCGGTTGATTTCTGAACTGTACTGAAGAGTTTTGATTTTTGTTCCGTGATTAAAGGATGATATACTGGTGGAAAAGAATGAGGGAGAAGCCAAGTTAAGGAGGTTTATCTTTCGTGAATCTTGATATAATTCTCGGTATACTGTTGTTTCTTCCTAGGTTGAATCTTGCAGTGCAGGGATCATTTGGTAGGTGGTTGTAGGAATTGCTGACAAGATTTTTTAATGTCTCCTTGAATTCTGGTATGTCTAATTCCCGTCGGATTTGATGGTTGGAAGTGAACCATTGTGGTAAGAGTTATTCTCTGATACTTATTTTAGAGAACACTAAAGTCTGTTGATGGTGCTTGGTGCAGCACCAACCCATACAGGGCATGTATAAGTCATTGTTGGTTTTGATTGATTGATTGATTTTTCGTGTCTCCGGGCGCGTCAACGGCTTTGGTAATTAGTCCCGTTAGTGCAGTACATGTTTTTTCTCGGGAGATGGCGGTGATCTTCCCCCGCTGGATGGCGAGATCCAGCACCGACCTACCGTCGGCTAGGTGGGGTTTCTCCCTAACCAGGACTCTCCCACCAGCGGGGCACCGCCCCTTCCGGGATAAGCTCTATGTTCCCGACCGATCTCCCGGAATATGTGGTAGTGTAGTGCATGTTAGTGTAAGTGTGTGTGTGTGTGTGTGTGGTGTAAGGATAAGACAACGAAGAGGAAGGACAGATCACGCGCGGTCCGTGGCCCATTTCATAGGGTACTGCTCCCGCATTCGCCTGGTGTTGATCGGAGAAACCACGGAAAACTACCGATCTGAGCAGCCGGCCGCTAGATTTCTCCTCCAAACAGCGACTGAATTCGACCTAGCTGAAAAGCTAGTGTCGAAAATCCTGCCGCCGTCGGGACTCGAACGTAGGACCTCCGGTTGGAGGCGCTGCAGTGACATCAGTTGATGCACTGAGCTACTGCTCCTAGTCCATTGTTGGTAATATAACGGAATTAAATATAAATAGTCTGCATTGTAACATCAGATGTGAACGGCGATTTATAATAGGTAATAAATAACTGATAGATATTGAGTTATGTAATAATGAATCGTAATAATGTCGTATCGAATTTAATGTCAGTTCTAAGAGAATGCCAGCGCATCATCTTAAACAATACGCTACGAATCGTACGCGTCCCTTCTGTCACAAATCATTTATCACTCCCATATTTGGGTCTTGGATTCGTGTTGATTCTGTTTCAACATTGCCCCACCACCAGGAAGTATAAAGACTCCTGTAGTTCCGTGAACAGGTGGCTGTTAGTCAAAGCCCGAGCTACACTGTGGCAAGAGCAAAGAATTTTATTGGTATTTTTAATGTGTTGTCAGTAGACAAGCAGGATTTGCTTCTAGAAGTCACTACTTAAAAATGTTCTTATATTATTTTGGTAATTACAAAAATATATTGTAAAATATTTGTAAGTACAATATTTATAAAATATTGTAAAATATTTTAAAACGACAAAAAGTTAAATTTGTAAATAAATTTCAAAGACCAATTGATATTCCCTTTTCATAACCTTTGTCTTGATAAGTTGTTGCTGGCATTATTACAGGTCTAGACCGAAAATTTTTCAATTTCACGTACGATAATCAGTCTATAAAATGCAATTTTAGAAGCTAGTGTTCACAGAACCATAGCTTTTAACGATTTAAATATTTTAAAATTTCTTTATACGACATACATGCAGGGTAAGTTCAGCGAATATCAAACATCAGATTGATTCATGAACTGGTTTGCTCCAGGTGCCATCATTAAAAGACGTGAATGAAAAAAAAATACAATAAATATGAATATAATTTTTCTAGTTATATTCACACTTATCTAATTTAAATAAAACATAAATTTATTAAATTTAAATAAATATACATTTATATAATTTGACAATATTGCAACTTTCATCCTTCTCTTGACAATTTTTAAATTTCGAAGGTGTTAATGAAAATAGGACCTATACCGTAGTAATTACTGAACTCGAGCAAAAAAATTATAGATAAAAACATAAACGAGTTTTGAGAAAATTTTGAAGAATTCTTCTAATAAAGTCCTTCAAAAATTAAAAGATCGATTTTAAATTAAATATCATCCAGATTGATCGAGGAAAAACCCATTTTGTGCTAAAGTCTGAGTTCGGTTTGGACGCTACTGTCTTCACTAAGACACGAGCAGACATTTTGAAAAAATCACTTTTTCAGTATCGGGAATAGATACGAAATATATCGGTATTTCTATCAAAATCTCGACATTTATTGATTTGTCGGTTTACACAACTGTCTTCACTACATATTTGGGAAAGTAGAAAGTATAATACAAAAGTTCCATTTTGTTGTATTGGAAAAGGAAACATATGCGTATGAGGCTTTACTAACGTAGAATCTGACGGAGAAAGATTTGTTCAAAACAAAATTGAGCATTTGTGCGTAGGCGTGATTGTGTGTGAAGTTCAGTGAATATGCATAGGGAGGAAAGGGGATAAAGGAGGGAGATGTAGAAAACAGTGAGGGAGAGGGAGAGTGGGGAGTGAAAGAATTCTGAACAGGTTTTGGCAGAGGGACGTGTACCGACACTAACCGGCGGTCAACTTTTCCTAAGCCTTTTATCTATCTCCCAAAAAAGGCGTAGCCCATCTACATCTCGTTCCGTTTTCCTCCTTAGTGTAAGAATTGATTTCTAAGTTTACCGTGATTGCTTAATATCATATTGTTCGATTATAATTCATCCACTTCGGTTTCGATGAAACATTTGCAAGTCAACATTTGCAAATTTCGTGGAAACAAAACATGAAATCTACCCTTTCAAGAGCCCCGAAAACTAAATATAAACAGGTTCGAAGATTCTTTCAATTTCACCTATGTACGAGGTTTTCTCTAGACTGATGTGAGGATATCTAGGGCATTTGAACTACTTGTGAATAAAAACATAACAAAGTTTACTCCTTCCGAAACGGGATGCAGTCTGGCAACGCCTTCTCAGGTAACGAAAGAGGAAGGGGATAAGCTAGGAAGCGGGGTAAGGGAAATCTGACCAAAGACTAAAGAGGTATACATCTTTACTCTATGATCTGACCGCGGGATGCATTGGGAGATAAACCTGGCAGAGAAAAGGAGAAACAAAGAGGGGTAGGAAGGAGAAGGCGAACGAACCAAATAACACCAGAAACAAAGAGGTAGGAAGAGAAGGCGAACCAGAACAACCCGAGCGAGAGACTATTCCTCCAGCGGAGTAAGGCAGAATAACGAATTTGTTATTGCCTCGAGCAGCTGCCATGCCGTCGGCCAACGTTTTGAATGAAGCTCCGGAGCGTCGTCTCGTGACCCTATCGCGCCCGCGACTCGACGCCCCCCACCCCCCCAGCGGATCGCTTCGCCGGGGCCCGGCCAGGGCGCCTGGCGGGCGTGGGCGTGCTGTGGTTTCCGGGGAACCCGCGGGTCGTTTGGAAAGCCCCCGCTACGCTGCGCCGCTCCGCATGCAGATGAGCTCACTCACACAGGCGACGCGCATTGTTGGCAGCATTGTAACCTTGACAACAATGGCATGTTGTGCAACTCAAGGCGCGCTTACCCATAATAATATAATAATAATAATAACAACAATAATAACAATAATAATAATAATAATAATAACAATAATAATAATTAATAATAATAATGTGATTCACTTGTTTAAGCATTATCCAGATAAGCCACAGCCAACTTGCCGGTATTTGTAATTGGATTATATAAAATTGCAGTATAAAGTTTTTCCGTGCAATCGATCGTACGTGGTTCTGGTTTAGCGGCCTCCAGGGCCTTACTGCATCTCCTATTAAGTGGGTTTGGGTTAGCTCTTCCGAACACCTTCACTCCAAACTTCCGGTTGGTTGAAGCACGCAGAATCTCAAATTCTTTGGACAATTAAAATAACTGTTTTGTGCGATTTTATTGCACTGGTGTAAGTTTTTCTGTTTGAGAATAAATGATTTGCAATATTCAAATGTTTACTCACGAACACTACCAGTCATTTCGTGTAAAGCACCGCTCGAATTTGGGCAACGTTGTGAAGCTTCACATTTAAAATGATGATTTACTAAGTGCACAATTTTACCAAGAATACATACTCATTTACTGGGCGCACTAGTGTTTGTAGTGGATACTCAACTGAAGTTTCGTTCACCGAAAGGTCCGAGGTTTAATTCTCGTTCAAGAAGTAGGGTCGGTCAGTAGCTCTGCCTGGTCCAGATTTCAAGAGGATTGTTTTCCCAAACAGTGTCCTTACACTCCCCACGCCTTTAGCCTCTAGAGCTCAGCGATGGGCGTGCCTTCGCTTATTCCCTTAGTGTTCTTCAGCGATATTGCGGGTACGCGTACAATCAGACCAAGGAACGAATGGGAGCTACAAGGCTATAAGATCATGGTGTAATATATTCAACTCCAATTGAAAAATAAGAGACAAAAAATACTAATGAATTTTAATTTTGATTTCTGCTCATTTACTAGTGATTGAATAATTAAACAACTAGTGATTTTCATCTGCAATAATCTACAGTTTATTTAACTATGGAATCAAAATAACCGTTAATTCATCAAAGAAATATTGCTACATTTCTTGAAGCTAAATTGAAAAGAGCCTCTAGATATTTGGAGATATGTGATAGATATTTGCAATCAACTTTTTGCACAAGAAACACATCATGACAGATGAGTCGCTTTTTCTTACCCTTTGTATAAGATACAACTAATTCATAATGTTGGTCTTCATTGTCGAAGTAAAAGATTAAAAACGAACTACTTCAGTAGCAAGCTTTTTAATGTTTGCGAATGTTACAAAACATTATTTAAGCGAATTGCACACTCTCTTTTTTGTGTAATATATATATATATATATATATATATATATATATATAACATTAATATTTAAAAGGAGCCAATCAATCTGTAGTTATATTTTCATATACGCTATGCGATCATTTCTTTTTGCTTTGATTCTTTTGTAGGTGGATAAACTTGCTTTGATTGATTAGTGTTTCCGGCCGCGTCAACTGATAAGGTCATTACTCCCGTACGTGAAGTGTATTTGAGTGTAAGTAAGAGGGAGGAAAGGACAAGGACGAAGAAGGAAAGATCACGCGTGGTCCGTGGCCCATTTGTTAGAGTAGTGTTTCAGGCATTGGTCTGGAGTTGAGCAGAGACACTATGGAAAACTACCGGTCACCGTAGTGGGCCGCTAGAATTCTCCTAAAGACGGCAGTTGAACACGACCTGGCTGACATGCTTGTGTCGAAAATCCTGACACCATCCGTCGGGACTTCAACCCCTTGGTCAGAGGCATTGCAATGACATCAGTTGATGCCCTGAGCCACGCAAGGGGATATAAACTTGCTTAGAAATCGCCGAAAATATCCCAACACGCTTCTGGCGTTTCTTCGGCCCACTGAGGTGGGCCGTGAGCCTTGGCCACCGAAGCCCCCAGTCATCAGCCCTGGCCGTCACGCCTCATCGCCGTAGATTGTGCAATGAAGCCCCGCCCAGAAAATCACCGCTCCGGGCCTTCGCCGAAGCTCACAAATTTCCTGATGATGGAATCTTCTACTACTCTGTGTGTTTCTGTTGTTCGGAGAACTATTAAAATGCGCTGTAATAGCGAATTGTTTGGCGCGGCTTGTGTGTGAAGACTTTGCATCGATGAAATGACTAAAACTACATTCTTTGGGACATCCCTAATGTTTTTGCAACATCATCGTCGAGGTGTTATAACTTCAAAATGCTTGAAAAGTTAATATTGTCTTACACTTGCTAAGATACCATAATTGTGCTAGGCACTGTATTGCAGGACACATTCCTTGGATAATATGAATGAGTTTTATTTTATTTTATCAATATTTCCCCTTAATTCTTTGCTCTATCAATTTCCTTTTCAAGCTAATTTCGCTGCAACTCCGACCCTTCAATTGCTCTCTTTTCTCACAAGATTTTATTAGTTATTTTGTGTAGGAAATGGTAAACAACTACATTTCTGGGCCCTCTTGTTCATTAACTCTCTTTCTTCCATAGCACATATTTTACTAGAAAGTAAATAAAACATCATACAAGAAGAATGAAATTATAACTTTATTGTTACAATCAGGGGGTCATCTAGATATTTTCTCGGGCGGAGGAGGAGGGGGGGGCCTTCAGGTATAGTATCTAGTTTTCTTATTCGTTTATGCTGAATATAAAATGGATTTTCTATTTGTTGACTTGTAGTTAATATTTATAACTAAAAGATTTGTTAGTTAATTTAATTTAATTAAGTACTTTAAGCAAATACAACTTGTAGTTAATATTTATAATTAAAGCAACAAATGACTTTCCTTATAAGAGAAAATTAGTAAATTCTATATTTTTTAATACGTACAATTGGCTTTTGGGAAGCCAATGATACATATACAAGCCTCATGAACCCGCCCCTCCCGCTTGGGTACGCTGGTTTTAATTTGAACCATTTCAAACTTTCTGCTACTTGACCTGGGCAGTCGCTTCCCTAAATGTCAGGTTACAAAGAAGAAACGTACAGATTGAACATAATTACGTATATAAAATGTTTTATGATGTTTTATATGACTTGTAAGAGATTAAAAATTAAAAAATTCAAATTTTCAAAAAAAAAAAAAAAAAAAACAGACAAATTATACTTGTATTTGGTTGGAGTAAGAGGAGATTACAAAAGAAACTTGAAAAATGTCAGAATACGCAGGAAGTGTTTCATAAATCGATGATAGTTTAAAAATTCAAAATTAAGAAATTGCCGCGTGATTGGATATTTAATTATGTCGTGTTGGAAACTTGAGGGAAAGAATCATGAACTGCATAAATTGTTATTTTTTGTTGAAATTATATTTATTTATTTATTTTGCCATAAACCATCAATATTTTAGCCGTGCTGTTATCAAAATTCTTAAACATTTTTCAGAACTGTATTTGGTTGTTTAAGTCGGGTCAGAATTATCAGTAAATTACAATTTTTTGTTGAAGTCCTATGATTTAAGTGCTAACTTATCGGCGTGGTGGCCTTCAGTGTTGTAGTACCTTAATAAAGAATGATATATTGCACGCTGTGTTTTTTCTACTGCTTTTCTACTGCATGCCAACTCCCATCCCTAAGATCCCATATCTCCTCTCCCACGCTTTCAAATACACAAATTCTAACCTTCCCTATGAGACCCTTCTCCATTGATCCTGAGTAAACAGTAATGCATTAATACGGTGGTGCTCGAATCTCAGTTTTCGGTAGTTGTAGTGATCGATTTTGGTTGAAGTAAAGTATTACAATCTTAATTAGAGAACAATCTAATTCCATGTATAGTGAGAAAGTTAATCTGTCAAAACTTTGTTCACTGTGTAAGCCAAGTAAGCCATTAAAAATAAATAAGTTGCATTTTGCAGTTTTAATACCTGCATTTATACAGAGCTGGATTCATGAATTCGTCTTATTGCCGACATAAGAAGACTTTCACCGAGAGTAATTTTTTAGTGGAATCGCCATATTGCCAACATAAGTTGATATCTATACAAATAAATGTCATATAATATCTTGAAAAAAAATTGAACGCCGCTCATCACGTTCGAAAACGTTGTATGAAGATTTCCTATCATCGACTTAGATTGGTCTCGAAAAAACCATTTGCTAGTCACACTTGATTATGTATTTACTTTTGGTCACTCCTCTTAATAGTCACTATACATTGGTGTTAGGCGGAAGAACAGGCCTAATGGCCTGAACCTCGCCACTAATAAAGACAATTTATTATTATTATTATTATTATTATTATTATTATTATTATTTAATTCCCTGTCGAGTAAGTTAACTATTAAATTGTCGTCGCAATCAAAGTCAGTTTTATTCTACTTAAATGTTTTTGGTTATCTTCATGCGTATTTAGTAAATCTACCACATGTAAACACATTTCAACACGACGATTTTTAGATGTATCAATTTTCTTGTGCACCGAAGATATCAAATCCAATCATAGCCATATCGTAACCTACTAATATTCCACAAAAGCTCTGAGCCGGATCCCATAATGGGTCCATTCGAGCAGTCTTTCCCCTCACGAAACATCCCCAACGTTTTGTTTTTTCAATTCTGATAAATCACGACTCCAGGTCTTTGTCAGTGTCCTTTTGAATGTATTGCGTATCCGCAATATATCGCATTAATATTTCCAAATTTACTTTGGCACAAATGTGTCTGTTAAGAAAGAGTTATTCACGTACTTCTTTTTTTTCTTCTTCTTACTACATGGTGGTTTTCCATTGCCTTTTCCTCCAGAATCACAATGTGAAATCATCCACTACTCACTCTTTTCAAACCCAGAGCTAGATATTGCACATGTACCGCTGCACCGTTTTTCTGGGTCAACGATCTGGGTATACCGGTGAGTCCAATGACTCCTACTCCGAGACCTGAGCGCTGAGGCTATATCGTGATAAAAGAGGATGAGAATTCTTATTCATACCTTGTCTCTAAATCAACTTTCAGTACCAGTCAGCTTGTTTGTAAAGCTTCCTTTGAGAGCTACGTCATCGTAAAGGTTGATAGAACACGTTCTTACAGATTCGAATTTAAATGACTGTGGTGTAAAACGTCTACGAATCGAAAGCGTTTTGGAGCTTTTAAAAAAATATCGTCATTTGAAACTGGTATTTGAAGATGCTGATTACGTTACGGTTTATGCCACTGAGATAGAGGGGAAAATTTAATCTGTAATAATATATGTGGAAATGACATTCGAAAACATCAGTTTGATAGCGACATTTGCGGTTCTGTGAGAGTCATAAAGCTGCATAATTGGACTTCGTGGGCAGTCTAAGAAGCTGATTTGGGTCACAATGTGACCAGCTTTTTCGACGAAAATGGGTGAACCATTCAACCCCTGACGAAAAATGATTCTGCATTTATGGTCGTCTTGTAAATGAATCAAATCGTTAAATCAAATATCGCGAAGAAAATCTGTTCGCGTAGTCGTCAACTCGTTTTATAGGTTAGTTCTACACTATTGTACATCATTAGGGAATTGCAATCTGTGACGGCATAAGGGCGGGGTGGTAAGCGGCCTACAAGCGTCCGTCATTATTTCAGATCGTGTCCAATCGAAAAAAAATAATAAATGTAATAAGAATGTCAAAAATTCATTTTTATAACTGGTAAATAAATTATCAAATTTTGGGATAGCAAAGAAAATCAATATCACTAATAATAATAATAATAATAATAATAATAATAATAATAATAATAATAATAATAATAATAATAATAATAATAATAATGGAGAGTCCGGAGGTCCGGGTTCGATCCCCGGGCCAGCCATCCTGACCGGGCTTTCGTGGTTTCCCTCGGTCATGCAGGCGAATCTGGGATGGTTCAAAGAGGCCACGATTACCTCTAATCAGCATCCTATCTCCTCATAATTCAAGGCTTAACAACCTTGTCTTACGAAGGGCTACAGCCGAAAAGCTGATCCCCATAATTATACACGTCTCTCTCAGGACAGAATATGATTGGGCTTCGCAAGAGAACGTGATACGCTGAAGATAATAACAATAATAACAAAAATTAATAATAATAATAATAATAATAATAATAATAATAATAATAATAATAATAAAACGACCAACATTGACATGGGTATTCACAATGCTGAACCCCCTGAAAAATGTCACGTGCTCTTGCCCCCCCCCCGAGAGAATAAGACAGGGCCTCGGTGGTTACAAGTGGCGCATTCGCATTGTCCTACGATGAACAAACAATCCTTCTATTGATGACAAATAATTGCAGATGGCTGAAGAGACAACTTCTCTGGATCAAGATTACAGAGACGAATCGTAGGGGAAGGAAGATTTTTTTCACCTTATCGTCATCCTTTCTTTAAAAAAACTCGTAAAATCGATCTTCTTTAATTTTTATATTGTAACAATCATAGTGAAAAGAGCTGAAGAATTTTATGTAAAGCAGGCGTGTCAAACTGCGCCCACATGAGCTACTATTTGCCCGCCTGGGAAGTCCGGCGCTCTTGCCAGCGTGGGCCGGACTCCCCTCTCTTTTCCCCTACATATCCAGAAAGGGATGTATTACATGCGCAAGTTGAAGCGGCACGAGTTGCGGAATAATAGCAATAAACGAAAATATGTTTATCAGATTTATTCTATCAAATAAGCGAGGTTTAAATTATGATTATATTCTTTACTATTTATTACTATTTCAGGTTATTTTTTTAATTGTATCTTGACTATAAACATTATTGCTAAGGGGCAGGAAAATGTTTGAATGGTGAGTTGTTCCTTCCCAAGAATCTTTGTTAAAACCTCCTAACTTGAACGTAAGAAGTTAAAAAATTTTTATCAAAAAAAATATAAGCACATTTGGGCAGAAACTGTCAATTGACTTCTCCAAAAAGACTGACACGGGCCAGGCATCAATATTATTTTGACCATAGTGTTTTTGTATGTACTTCTTTATTTGAAGTAATTGATTACAAACTAAACATTCTGTTTGTGTTCCAATATTTTCACACAGGAAAGCTTTCTTCCAATCTGGATCAAAATATTTTAAATCCCTGGATCACCCTGCTAAAAGTTTCGACAATGCCATCACTATCGGAAAACGGTCGGCTCACTACTGATTAGTTCCTCTTTCGACGCTAGTTGCGCTAAAAGCTCGTGGCATTCCACAGTGGACATGAAGCATACCGCTGCGACCTGCAAGAGGCTTTGACATCACTGATTTAATGAAATCGAAGATGGAATTGATACAAATTATCGAAAAGTTTATAAAAGTAAAATAATAAAAGTGGTGTGTCTAATTTTTATTTAACTACTGAAAACTAGGGGGTGGATTTTGATGACCTGAAACATCGCCAAAAATGATCAACAAAATACTCTTAAGATGTTTTAAAAATGCCGTACAAAAATTAATCACAATTGATTGAAAAGAAAAACGATCACAACCATTTCAGATGAACAACTGAAGATATTGGATACGTTACTGAAGTGTAATCGAGGCTTCTTCCTTTCGTTCAAGAGAAGTCTGATTGCAACCTTTTGGTTTGGAATGTTCTTTTCCAGGAAATCCTGTCTTTAGTTATCCAGAAATCACCGAACTGACGGAATGGGGCTGATATGCGTCAGAGGAACCTTAGATTACATCCAACTGCTGACTACAATTTCTGGACAAGAAATCGAATGGGCTACTTAGAAATTTGTGAGAACATTTATTGCATCTCGTAAATATTATTTGAAGCAAGACCATTAAAATGATTTAAAATCGGCGAATACAGCAAAAAATTGTTAAAATTATGGACAAACTGTAAAAAATTACTTTGTTAGTCGAAATTGACAAAAAAATGCAAAGCAAACTTAAAAATCGTTCATTTACTTTTGTTACGACTTATAATTAATGTCTATAATAAAAGGTATGAATGTGAAAAGAAAAAAAATGCATTTAATTAAAATTCGCCCCCTTGTGATAATAGCAATGCCTAATGCCAATAATGCCATCATAATAATAAAACTAAATAATGATTTGCAGCAGCAAAAATGCTGATGAACAAATCAAACGAAATAGTACATTATGAAACGAGCAGTATCGTAAACTTCACACGAGTGTATTAATACCCATTACATCGAGTTTCATGCGGTACTTTTTCTACGACTTCTGGTAACTTTTTTAAGTTAAACTTTTAGATGGAATCGTTTCGTGGCAGTCGACATTCAGGATTCAGCCAAGGCCACCTAGCGGGCAGCTACCCTACTTGCCGCAGATGGCTTTGATTTTCCCGTCCGCCTGCGAGAGAGTACAAACGCTGCAAATATTTCCAAGGTTACCATTTTCGCTTTTTCTTTTTTTTTCTGAAGGTTCCACCTCAACTTATGACTCACTAGACATTTTAAATCAAAGAATTGGCCGGTTTTAAGGGCAATCACACGACAGCAATGTAACACAAAATGACTGGCGTTCTGATCGTAATGTCAGTCAAATGTTCCCTCTACCACTACCACTGCCCTGGTCAAATAGGATCAAAGTGAAATTACGATTCAATTTATTTTAAATAATATTCCACGTAAAAATTACTAATATAAAAAATTAAAACTGACACACATAGTAAATAATATTAAATGCAATTTTAATGTACACAATCGAACGAAACATTTACTAGAACGATTCTCAACGATTAATAAAGTAACTACTTAGTTTGTAAGTTTCTCTGTGATTGGTCAAGAACCTATATCATAATGAAATTTGTATCGTAATGATACATTATGTAACGGGTTGCAGGCATCAAATGACAGCAGTATACAATGGGAGTAGAAAAAATTCTTTTTAAAAATAAGTAACACGCACTCTACTCTAGAACAACAAACAAATTACTCTCGTATATCAATGCAATAAATTAAGTATTGTAATAAAAACAGCCTTCACGAATACATCAAAACATAGCATTGTATACAGGTGATCACTTCAAAAATCTCCAGAACCGTTGCGATATTAAAATGCCCTTTTCTCTATGTATGCGAGGGCCACATAAGATGATGCATGTTAAACATACATAATTAATATTATACATATTAAAATGTGTTTTCTTTTAAATCACTCGATATCGACACAACTTTAATTTGTTTAATGTAACCCTGTCGGTATCTTTAGTCCATGATAACGAGCGTGAAGAGACGAGATTATACATATCAATGTCACCCTTTGTTAATTACAATATTTGTGAGAAACTTAAAGACTTTACGGCTACACTGTCTCGTAATATTCAGCCACTGTTGTTCGGATTGCAAGGGAAACTTTTCCTTCTCAAACGCCCCTCGTGTCACCCTTTCCAGCTGCTGGTCACAACCGCGACAAGGCCACCTGCCGCGAAGACAGCTACTAGTTTAGTGCGCCATATTACGAAATTATATATTTATTACGTACTATATGAAACAACCTGCTAGGAATAAAATCGTTTTACATAATAGTTATTTTAAAATATTCACAAATGAAACGTCATTGTATTTTTCTTTTTATGATTTACCCATTGCAAAGTTAAAAAAACACAATAAGTTATTAGTAACTAATTTCTCGGTGACTAAGTTATTAGTTGCGCTAAATAATTATAATTTGTTCACCGATTTAGTAATAGATTTGATAATTGAATTGATAACTAATAGTTTGTTATTATCCATACATATATTTCAAATAACTAATTAATAATAGTTACTTATTATTTTTGAATACCTTTTGCCCAACTCTAGCTGAGATCATAGCTGTAGTCATGGGTCAGTGCATTGTCAGAAAGCTGCGAAGTTGTTGGGGACATTGGAACTATCATGTGTTTTCGTGGCCTCCCCGCGCCAATTGGCATTGCATTCTTTTCCACCCTGCGGGACCAACGCTACCGAACAAAGTGGTTTAAAGGAAAATATTAACGGTCGATTTCTCAAAAGCATTGTTATGCAACTGATAGTAATAAGCAAATATATGAACGCGTCTCTCCACGCTCGTTATCATGGGCTAAAGAAATCCATAGGGTTCCACTTACAAAATCGAAGATGTGTCAATATTTCTTAAAATAAAAAATCTTTAGTGTAATATTATACATCATATAATGTATTTATCGTTTTCGAAAAAAAAAACACATTTCAATCTGCTACAGGAGACTATCGAAGGCAATATTTGAATTGATCCATTATGTGTATAGAACAACACTTCTTCACGTATAAAGAATATCAAAGAAGTTGCTATTCCATAATGCAACACGCGAATAGCAAATGTTTAATAGCGAACCTATTCCTTGGAGCCTTTCTGTCGCATGATGTCAACTGTGCCGTGAACAGTAAGGCGCAATGAGACTATAAATAATAACACTCAAATATTTGCGTTTTTTAGTCAAAATCGAAACTCTTTCATTGTTTTTAGATTTATCCCGAGTTTTTTGGTATCTAACGAAATCATTGACACCTCTCATATGGCTGGAGGTTGCCGAATTTTCTTTCAATTTCTGCGCCCATGGAAAATTAGTAATAGAAATATTCCATTTTCGCTGATGATTATATTCCGACTACCTGATAATAAATTCATGTATAATAATAGTTTATCTTGTTGCCTTTAAATTTTTTTTATTTAAGTGAAATTCAAAGGAAGGTAACATTTCGCTTATGGCGAAGTAAACAAATACAAACGACCTCCCCGTTTCCTAAAATTATGGATTTTATCAATCATCATTATTTCCTTGGAATGCCTGGTCCCTAAAGAATCTCTGGAGTTCCATGGAGAATCAATTATCTTTATTTGGGTGCCAATAGCAACCCTCTAGAAGAAAGAAAAGAACAGCATTAAAGCTACTGCCAGACGCGCTGTAGCTTCAATGTTTCCTAAAGCAGCGAAAAGTCTTCCTGACTCTTGCTTTTGTTTGGCATCGGACGACCGGAATTTTGGCAACACTGATCGTGAGATCGTTGCCTGTGAACTGACTCGGGCAGACGGTAACAACTTCGACGGTGGCTTGGGCTAGACAGTTACTTCCTATTACCTCGCCTATCGTCTGTTGTGCGAGTGAGTGGGGCGTGGTCAATGTGTTGTTCTACAGATTTGTGCGCAAGAGCAAGCAGGTGTGAATGAGAAAGTTACGCTGATTGGATGAATGTTTTCGAACACTAAGTGATGGTGTTTCATACAAGAAGACGGATGCAACCCTACGTTGTCATCGTTAATAGTTCACCTGAGAAAACATGGAGTAAGTTGTTTTTTGTTTTCTTTTTTTTTTTTTAATTTTTTTGGTTTTTACATACACATTAATATTTTTGTGTTTTCTTTCGCATCTCTATTATTATCTAAGTTTTTGTTAATAGACGTGATAGACCAAAATAAGAAGTGAATTATTGAAGTATGCAGTGCAATATTATTATTCGAAGACAGTGTAAACAAACGTGGCTCTTCTCCCTAATCGTAATGAAAGTGAAGGACTGTTCACTTCGCGAGAACATGGCGAACAGCATCTCTGGTCCGCAAGCGGAATAGCAAACTGGGAGAATAGCTACCCCCCTGCTCCAAAGCCCCCTGTACGTATAAATATCCGTAGCAACGTACTCTCATTTGATGAAACTGATTATTCGTATTTTTCACGCTACAAATTTAATTTTATAACCTACACAATTCTTTAACCAACGCATTTTTTTCACTGAGTGGTCCGCGACGTGCTACCGTACGTCGCTACCCGACGGATCCAATGTGCTACGTTCGCGAGGGCCTTCTGGCCCTCGCTCTCGAGACCTGGTTCGCGCCTCCGACGTCGCTCCGGCGCTCACGCTGTATTATATACCTCCCTCACTTTTAACAGAATTTATTTTAAAGGGAACACTCACTTTTAAGAAAATTTCTTTCAGAGGGAATAGTAAATAAATAGAAAAATGTCATTTCCTACTAAGAAAATTTAAAAAATATAAAAGTAAAAAATATTATACTCATGTCTAGTCTTTTTGTGAAGTTCCGTAAATTGATAGTATAGATGTTAAGAATTTCCTTATAATGTCACTAATACTTTTTTTAACATGCTTTTTTCTCCACGTATATTCAAAAAGATAAGTCTGAAATTGGTCTTTTACGCCATACCGAGGCAATTGGCGCTTAATTGCACTCCTAGTGCTTTTGATGGTATTGGTGTGCTCATTATTTTCAGGATCCTTGAAGTGCAAAGAGTGGTTGACGTAAAAGAAATGCAATTAAAGAATAATTTCAAACTTACCTTTATCAATATATGTGGAGAAGAATGCATAAAGCAAATGACTTTCATTAAATCAAACAAACGAATGGGGAAAAAATTGCTTAGAAACGTATGTGACTTAGCCTTGATATAGGGGGATAGCTATTCTCCCGATCAGCCGCAAACTGTTTATGACTTCAAATGTTCAAACTGAGTCGGCTACACAAGTCCAATTTCATGTCGAATGTCCAGCATTTGGTGTGTTTTTTCATCATGGAGGGTGTTCGACGCATAATTTCCAACGGATTTCATTGTTTGGGGAAAACTTCAGAAGCCGTGAGGCTTTGCTAAGCATTTCGAAGGGCCGAGGCTCCGACCTAGGTGATTACGAAAAATTGTTGATTCTATCCAACGTCTTTTCAACGAATACTACGCTAAAATATTTTTTAATTAAAGCACACCCTTCTCATTTGAATTACGAAGTAAAATAGCTCTGTTCCCGACGCTTATTCTTCTTCGCTTGCTGATATCGTGACGTCGGAGTCGATTCGTTAGGATAAGGGATAAGGCTCGAAAACGTTTCTATAAGATTTTCTTGTAAATACGTGTTCTGGAAATAAGAGTAATCTGATTCAGTGAATCAATTGAACGTAGTAAATTCGAAAGGTTGTCGAATGTGCTAGTCGTACCTTTCCTTAACTTTAATAGTTTTGTAGGCTTTGAAGTATATACTAGGGAGCGATATCAGCGAAAGCTGCTCATCTATCGAACAACATAGCAGTGGCGAAGCTGAAGGGTAATCTGAGAACCTTAGAATATACAAATTATTTTTCAATAAAATCTGTCGTTAAGTGTGCCATTTTTAAATATTGTTTTACTGAATCGTTGAAGAAAATTAAATGTTTTCGACTCCTTTTCCCCGCTTACGCGCGAGGGAATTAGTATGACCGCAGAGACATACTCTTTGAGGTGGCTGAGCGAGTAGCCTACCAGTGGATAGGCACCGGTTTGCTCTGCCGGGCTTGCGTACAAGAGGGCGCGCGCTATCTCCCTCTCACTCGCACTCACTGGGCAGGGAGCCTAGGCTTCCGGCAGGCACGGACTTGTACCGCAATTCACGACCACGTCTCGGCCAGGCAAATTCACCTCATCACCTGACGTGAGCAGAGTTGTTTGTGTGATTTTTGTTCGTGTTTTCTTCATGAAACAATTAATGGAGCTGTAAATTTAGTGTTATAGAGAATGTCCACTGACTCTGAGCCAGTCCCATAATTTATGAACGGTTCACGATATCGAATGTAGTTTTCGCTCAAAATGTGAGATTATAAGGCACGTAATATCTGTAAAGATAGAAATAGTAGAGTACTTAGTAATATACCATGTTAGATATGAAGAGACTATTGAAATTGCATCAAAGCAGACATGAGTATGAATGAACTTTCATGGTCAGATTTATTTCAAAGATATGAAATTGTTTCTTTGAAAATTATTAATATAGTAGTGACTCAGATGACTCTAGGTTTCAAGAGTTTGAAAACTTTCATTTTATTGAATTTCTTGACGAGAAGCCGTTTTCAACCTACAAAGCCAAACTTTTCATGCAGAAAAGTTTCCTTTTCTAAGAAAACAATATTTATTCTTTGGCAGTGAGCAGCTTCGAAATGAACTGACAAATGTATACATTGATAATGCAAAATACACAGCTGCAAATTTGTTGCTGATGTATTTGTTGGACAAATTGGTCTAGAAAAAATTATCAAGAGGCGATTCGATTCATACAAGTCAGTCTAACGTTCCCCTAATCTACAACATTATGTGAAAGAAATATGATTACATTAAAAATAGTAAAACATTCCTGAGAAATTCCATGGCAAATATCAGAATCAGTAATTTCAGTATCGAGAAGTGTCTTCTAAATTAACTGTGCAGAAACGACATCTTGAAGGAACAAATTAGCGACGTTTTTTGTGAATTACAAAAACCGATTAATGGAGCTAATTTACAAAACAATATAAGATAAGAATTTCAGAATACCCAACTGCAAGACTCTAAGCTTTGCCTCTGCAATACAGGAAAAACATTTCAGTATTTTTTTCTGCTACTGCAATCCAGTTCGTAGTGTGCTGCAAAACATCTGCGAACTTGCTACTGCCGCAATGTTTTGCAGATGATTTTTTTCTTTGAAAGTGTTTCCGGACTAAAAAATAATCTTGAATTAACCAGTCTTGTCATGATCGAGTGGACAGGAGTTATATATGTCAATTAAACCTTTCACGTAAATTTTTAATATTCACATTTCAAAATACAATGACTTCTTCGTCTATCTCATTCTAACTTAACTTCTCTCATCCTAATGTAACAACAATGTATATTAAGATTCTTCCATGATAGTATTCGCGGAATGACGTTTCTCAAATAGTAAACACCTTCGGCCTAATTTCGACCTTGGTGTAATGTTAGTACTTTATATGTTGATTCGTGAATTTACATGACATTATTTTCAGTTCAATTCCGCAAGTCTTTAAAGTTGTGCTTCAAAACTTTTCGTATAATTTAATTACTCATAAAATGTTTTCTCATAAAAGAGAGAAGACCATTACCTTACGAAATCCCTGATGTACCATCTCGGATAGGTATTCGAAAACTGTGGCCTATTTGAGGATTACACGTTTCCTGCGAAATATCATTCATCCGGCTTCTTCAGTATATTTCGACATCATTCGTTCGATAAGTAGTTTGTGCAAAACTACGCGATTGAATGCGTTCGCAAAGAACATTAATATAGCATCTACTCTCCCGCCTGTTTAATTTAAATTTTTTAAAATACAATACTTTCCCGTTTTGGAGGTCAATTTCAAAGGTTTTTCTTTCATTTGAGTTTTTAGAATCATAACAGTAAAGTGTTCAACCGAAAAAGTTAATATTGTCGTTTTTCGTTGATAATTTACTTTGAGTATGACAACTTCTTAAATACAAAAATCTAATTGTTTCATTGAAACGTTCACTTTACACCACACGAAAAAAACACATGGTAATTTCAAAGACGGCCAATTAACAAATTACAAGTTACAAGTAAGTGAAACAGAAGATACCACACTTCTAAAAGATCCTGAAGAAGAAGAAGAATTAAACTCCCAGACGCTTATAATTCTACTTGCTCCATAAAATTCGTTTCCATCTCAATTATTAAAGAATAATTTTACCAATTGACTTGTAACTTTGGTACGTCTTCACACCATTTTGTAAGGCTTACAAGAGAAAAACAGGTATATTCGAAATAGTGCGATTAATAAATTGGAGAAAGCGTAACCAAACATTTCTTATCGTTCAATTTTTAAGTTTAAGTACGGATGCAATTTTGGTTAAGCAATCCTTTAAATAAGTCACTAAACACTCCACTCATCTACATGAACCTCGTTCCAAGAAACCTCGAAAAGCATTCCACTTCCCTTTGAAGCCATACGGCCCCGCAGGCTTTTGATTTCCTCTGCAAAAACACTCTTGCTTTCAGTTTCGCCTCATGTCTACTCCCGGCGCACGACTTCCCAGACATTACGCTATTGCTTTTTCCCATGCTGCGCGCGTCCTTAGGGCGTGCGTGGGATGACGTCACGCCTGCGGCAACGACGCAGCGACGCAGGCCTGCCCCAGGCCAAGTGGCCATGACGCCGTCTGACATCGTACGTTTCCGGTGAAGCTGGGTCACTTCGGTCTGGAGCTCGGGCGCGGCGAGTGGGACGATCCAGCACGTCACGTATATGACGTCACACGTGCGCTGATTGGTAGGCGACGGACGAGGGAGGAAAATGCGCGGAAATTTTGTCACAGGAAATGGAATAAATTACCAGCAGCAGTGGATTTATATGTTGCTCAGTGGTGGCTTCGTGCGTGTTTAAGAGGAGAAATAAATAAATTAAATTAACAACAATAAATCTCAACTCCGCTCAAATCATAACGGAACATTCCCCGTGCTTGACAATAGGAAGCAGGAAGTCCAATCGTAGGTTTGTTTAAGGGTTCACCGGGAGCGGTAGCTCAATGGTGTCACTCCAGTGCCTCTTCACTGGGAGGTCCTAGGTTCCAGTCCAGGCGGCGGCAGGACTTTCGACACCAGCTTTTCAACTAGGTCGAATTCAGTCGCTGTCTGGAGGAGAATTCTAGCGGCAGGCTGCTCTGATTGGTAGTTTCCCGTGGTTTCTCCGATCAACACCAGGCGAATGCCGGAGCAGTACCCTAACAAGGGGCCTCGGTCCACGCGCGATCTTTCCTTCCTCTTCCTTGTCCTATTCTCACCCCTTAGACACACTTACGCTAACATGCAACATCACAATCCTGAACCGGTCGACTTGAACTTTCCTGGCCTGTGACCTGGTGGAAATACCTGGATGGGGAAACCTCGCTAGTCACCGATAGATCGGAGCCGGATCTCGCCACTCAGTGGGGGAAGCCCGAATTATAATGAATTATAATGAATCAATTTAAGTGTTCTCTATATATAAACGCGATAAAAGGAGAGTGGCCGACATCGACTAGGGCCGTGGCGATCTCGGGCCGAAGGATCATGGGTTCGAGTTCCGCCTCGGGCTTGGTTATATTTGTGTCCATTCTTTCAGCCCTGAATATCACCACATCACTTTATGTAGTATACAGATATCCCTAACGTTAAATAAATCAAATGTTAAATCTATCAAACAAACAAAAAAGGATTGGAAACAATGTAAACGACGATTCATCGGACCATACCACATTCTTCCAGTTATCAAGTGTCTGTTTTATGATCGTGGATCACTTCTTTCACAGCTTTGCTTTGGTTTTCTTTATGAAGATTGATGAAGATGATTTTCAGAATTGCAGTCCTTCCATGAACGTTAGCTTCGTGAAACTCTCTTCATACCGTTTTTGTGGAAACAGTATTACTAAAGTGAGTGTTGAGTTCTGCAGTCACTTACCGCGTTAATTTTACTGACACAACCCGTTTTAATGTTCATCTGTCTCTATAATTTAACTTCGCCTTTCAGCCGCTACTCCTCATCGCCTTTACTTTTGTGTATGCTGTCATTACCGTGGGCACTGTCGCTCCTGAGAAAGGTTAAACAATTCAGCTGTTTTCGCCACAGATACTCTCGCTAACAGTGCACCAAACGCCCTATTTCGAAGTTTGAGACACAATACATTTCATCTATCGCTTGTATTCATCGTCGCGGACCAAAGCATATAATTACACTGTAATATGCTCTTCAAAACTTGTCACAAACTCTGCAGTCGCGTCGCAGAGTTTACACATCCGCAGTGGCACCAACATGCAAAAAGATGTACTAAATTTTATTGGTGTTCATATTATTTGGCTCAACTCCTATATCTATGGGGAGATGATTGGTGCGTAGTGACATGTTCATCTGGTTGAAAGGAATGTCTGAACAGGGCAGTTCAAGAGAGTTACTTCTTCCAGATCGTAAGGCTCTGTTAAAAGACGTTATCTCTTCTAGCCACAGAAGTGCTGTGATAAATGAACGATTACTTCTCAAGATGTGGAAGGCTGCGAGTCACTTCTCCGAGTGATTTTGTTGGTTTTCGCGTCGCTTAAAAGCATACGTTGATTAAAACGCAATAAAAGGAAATTTTCTCAAAGTGATCATCAACAAAATAAACATTTCTCCTCGAACATCAAAGCAAATGTTATTTGTTAATTACTTTCAAAAGAATACAATTTGGGGAACATTCTTTTTTCCCTTCCCTTGAGGAAACCACTATTATGGTTATAGTATTACTAGCTACTTTCAATAATGTTATAGACTTTGAAAGAAACATGATTGAGTATCAATTCATAACACGTATGTAATTCGCTTTTTCTGTCTGTGAAGACAGAAATGTGTCAATAAGAACATGAATGACATAATTCTCCATCTCCGTAGAGTCGTAACCATATGTTCAAAGAAAACACGGATTTAGCGTCTTCAACAGCAATAAAACGGCATTCTACTTTTGTGGTTGAGTGTCAAGTGGCGCTTGTCAAATAGACGCCCAGTCTCCTCTAAACTGCTACTCCCAAAAGCTTTAACTAGGGATAAGCCACAAATTCTTATATCGTTGGTACTTATTAACTATTAGCACCAGGACCTGAGTTGGGGATTTTAATTTGAAAATCTTTTAGTTTATTTCTACGTTTATCGGAATAACTGTTCAAATCCAGAGAACATCCGTGAAATCACAATGAAAACTCCGGCTTGGAATTCTCACTTACATCGTGTTTCGTTTAGCGAAATCTTTCCTTATTCAGACCGCACTAAAGTGAATTTTAAAGGATACAAAAGGAAGGTTTATTCTTGAAAATCTTAATTGTTTACATTCATGCTCTATTCAGTATTGAACAGTTAACAGTTGGTGCAATTAAAACTCGGAAGCATGAAAAAACTACACAAAATCGTTGGAAAAAACATTCATTGGAATTAATACCCTGCGAAGGTCATTTTGCCCGAAGAATATTTATTTTTGGAAAAAAGTAAACTACTGAGCATGATAAATGAAATAAAATGCATAAGAATCGTTAAAGGAATTTTATATTTAAAGGAGTTTTATACTTAAAATATTCCGATAATAATATTAATAAATTCCGATAATACCAATAATATTCAATTTTTGTAATAAAGAAGAAAGAACAGAAAGAAATCACATTTATGGTTTCTCAGAATATCATGTGTTTCAGGATATGCAAGTAAGATTGTTCCTATGTTCAAGAAAGATAAGAGAAACATCATAACTGGCTGAAATATAAAATAAATATAAAAATCGTATTATGAAGACGGTTATCTGAAAAAATCAATTTATTGTTATTATTATTATTATTATTATTATTATTATTATTGTTTTTATTTTTTAAGGAAACGTTAGCAATCTTTTACGATTTCACTTCGATATCTTTACACGCAGCTTGATTTCAGAGCTTCTATATTTGATAGAACCAAGATGATCTGGAGAGTTAAGTGAGGGACAGATGCTTGTAGGCTAAATTGGACCACTCAGAGCTGTAGGACGTCAATATTACTTGACCAAGATCTTTATGACCTCTTACAATTGGGGAATTTTATGCGTAGCAACTGACGCAGATGTGAAGAGTGTGTAAGGACGAAAATATACTAGTTGCTTCAGAGCAAGTAAGTATTACTGTACACGTCACATGGTTCTTAGATTGAAGGCAAACACTGACGTGCGAGCGCATGGATTGCGAATATCTACGAGTACATATAGGGGAGAGTGGGGGTCATTTGTGCACGGGGTACATTGGGTCATTAAAATATGAATATAGCATGAAAAAAATTGTTTTCGTGATGACATTTATTGGAAGAGGCGGAATTCAGGGGGGGGGAGAGCAACTGCCCCCTATATTGGGACAATTTGTTTAAAGATTTATTTAGACATTTCTTTTCGCGTTTTTTTGTAAATTTATATTATAAAAGTTTTACTATTTTCTGTATTTTGAGAAGAAATTTAATTAAATATTAAGCGAACAGTAATTTTATTAAGCAGAGCTAATAACATTCGTTAATAAATTAGTGAACTTTAGTTCAGTATTATCAAACGCGCGAAATAATGTTCAGCGTTACTGTGAATATCCCGTATCAATAAATAATCTTTCAATTATATGTTGTTTTTAAATGTTTTTTACTTAGAAATTAAACAGTTCCATGCCTCAAATCGTTAGTCTTAGCGCTCAAATTAACTCTGAAAAAGAAAGAGAATATCCCATTTATTATACACATACAATACGTGGTACTCAAATTTACAAACAAAATTCCAACAGCAACAATATATTTTATTTATATACATATATTATATTTATAAGATATGCACCAAGTACATATTGTGAGCAATACAGTTATTAACTAGTGAAGCTAAAACAGCAAGTACTTTCTAGCCTTCAGTAATTTATGTAATACTATTCATACCACAATTTCTCTCCCAATTAACACGTCATCCTTTTTTGTATAACTCATTACAAATCATACAACATTTGGTACAAAAACTAAATATTTTCAAGCAAATATCAAACAAATTTGACAATTATAATTGCTTTGCATACAGGTAAATCACGTCCCATTATATTATAAGACGTAATTTCCAAAAATTAACTCCCGAGTGTTTGTTGTATTCTTACCAGATATTCACTGAAGGCTAGCAATTTTCATTTCATATATTTTAAATAGGTTTAAATAATTTCTAAAGATTAATCTATCAATATATAACAAAATGTGGAAGTAAGAAACAAAGAAATATGACATAATATACAATTTCAAACTTACGAAGCATACAAGGCCAGGAATTACGTTCGCGAAGCGCAGGACTTTCAGAGCGGCCGATTATGTTTGTTTCCAATTACACAAAAAAACAACCTATTTTAAAAAATTGAACATGACATTATTTTAAGACCTGTTTTCGACAAACACATATCATTAAGGAAAAAATTGTCTCTTCACAATTGTGGTTGTAAGAAGACGCCGAAGTCGAAGCGCAGTAAATTCGGAGCGGATAATTGTGCTTGTCGCCAAATTACACAAAAAATACTCATATTTCCAAAAAATTTAACGTTATCTTATTTGATGATCTGTTTTTGAAAACAAAAATTTCATTAACCAGAAAACTTTTATCTTCATAATTGTAGTTGTAGGAAGACGCCTAAAATATTTTGATTTTTTTTTCAATTTTCGAAAAATTAAGGTTTTTAACCAACATGAGACTTTCACCATTCTCTTAAACGTTCTTCAGACTATTCAAAAACAAAATTTAATCAAAAACGATGGAGATCTTTTTTGAGAAAAAAAATTAACAAAATTAAACATTGCCTATATTTCACGAGAATTACGCAAAAAAACCTCAAATTTTGAAAAATTGTACATGACATTATTTCAAAAGTGTATCTTTATTATTTTAGTTGAAGGAAGACCCCGAAAAAACTTGAACTCTTGCCATTTTCAAAACATTTTTTAATGAATTTTTAACGCGAGTTTTTAAAGAAAATTATACCTTCACCATTCTTTTAAAAGTCCTTTATACCATCCCACAACAAAATTAATAAGAAACAATTACCCCATAAATTAAAATATCGGTTTCAAATTCTCGATACTATCCTACCTGTACAGAGACTTGCAGAATCTGCAACTGTATGTGAAATTAAAATAAATTCTAATATTTTAGGCCATTGAATTGCACCTCTCAGTTCGGTAATATAGTGAAATAATATTCCAAAGAGTAGAATTGTACTTCCCTGACCTTGTATTTTCGCATGGACAACTTAGTTTTCTGAAGAGTATAAAGCTTTTCTAATATTGTGACTATCAAGGAAAGAGAAAAGCTAATTGTGCAGGAAGATTTTTTGTTACTTTAAATATTTTTTTAAGGAAGTATTAAAATACTAAATAAACCTTTATTCAAAATATGTTTCAAACATCAATTTCATTGTTTTTTTATTTGATATTCTATAAATGCATTGGAAGTTACATTTATATATTTTTTAAACAAATAAACATTTCGTTAACTAATTTCCCGCTTAATATGGAAATGAAGGATAGGGAAGAGGGTGGAGTTTAACATGCGAGAGTTCTTGCACGGGTACGCTAGTATATACAATATTCTTCATAAAATTATCGAATCGAAAGTAGACCCACAAATAATCATCTGGGCAAGGAAATATCCTCGCGGTGGGACCATCCGACCAGATTTATGTGACGTCCGGTGTCCCTCAGGGAAGCAGTAGGGTCACTCCGTTTTCTTATTTACGATTATTACGTATAAGTACTTATTACGTATAATGATGTCCGTGTTATATATCCAAGAGTAGGCTAGTAATTCAGAAAAACAGACCTTAATACACGATAATATATTGTTCCAGTAGATACAGTTGTCAACCAGAAAAGTCATAAATTATGTACCCGAAAGAAATCAGGTTCGTAGCCGCCAAGTCACAAAAGTCCAGTCGGAGTTGCTTAACACTTCGCCGAACCCTTAACTACATCACGTCGCAGTTAGACGCGGGGTATTACTTCGTCATATCGATTGCTGCTCCTTTCCTCGGAGGGAGTTATATAGTCCTTGAACTACCCTTGCGAGAGTCCATTGCGCCTTCAAGCTCGGCGGGGAAGGTCGTGGTGGTGCTTCACCAAAGGCCCGCTCCTACCTAGAGATGCCACAGAGATAATAAGACAACGATGTTACCAAACATCGATGTTCAGAATACATCGATGTTAATAATTGATCGACAAAAATCTATCGATTTAAACGAGTAACCTTTCACATGAAAACGTGCGCAACAACGTTTAATTTGAAAGATACCGTGCACCATAATTTATGTTTAAAATTTAACTGAAAGCAAAGTTAAAATGGACTCTCCTTGTGCGAAATACTTGCATGAGGAAAGAGGAAAAATATACTAGGGCATCAGGATCAGCTCGGGCAAGGTAGATTGATCGATGAAGGTAAAACAAACCACGCTCGTTTAGTTAGGACAAAAACACAGAGATATGAACAAACATAGTGGTGCAAGACTTGTAAAAGTTCCCAGTTTAAATTGTCGCTTCCAAGTAATTAAGGCAAATTTTCTCAGTTACTATTTCATATTTTAACTTTTACAAAATTGTGATTATGAGCTTTTTTCATCCACGAACAAAACTTAAAAACTTAAAATCATCGATGTGTAAAAAACATCGAATGAGTACATCGTGCTTAAAACATTGATAATTCTGTAGAAACATCGATGTTTTGAAAACATCGAGATCGATGTTGCAAACAAAAAGACCTCCATCCTCACCAGAGGCTCTTGGGCACTCAGTGGAGCCAGCTCCCGGTCTGCATGTCACCCAGTGTGCCACCTGTCCACTCTCGTGGGCACAAATACTGGGCACACAACAGTCAGTACCGGAATTCCATTGATAATCAGACTTTTCACGGACGATTGCTTCGTGTATCGAAGAATTAAAGACAAATTAGACATTGATAAATTCAAAAACATATTGACGAATTGTTGAATGGTCCCTGGAAAACGTAATGAAAATAAATTCACATAAAATAAAAACAATGCGTTTTGCGAAGGCTCGAACACAAGAAACACTACAATTTACAATGGGTAGAAATAAAATTCCTGAGGTACGCAGCATATCTGAGTCTAACCATTTGAAGCGATCTCATCTGGACTGATCACGTTGTATATTCTACACAGAAGGATGGAAAGCTCATTTTGTAATGCGCTTATTACTGAGAGATAACAGTAACACGGAAGTACAGGCTTCCAATTCTTTGGTTCGTCACTTAATGGAATACGGAGTAGCGTGCTGAGATCCTCAGAGGGAAGGTCAGATTAAAACGTTAGACCGAATGCAGAAAAAAGCGCCCAAATTCGCGAACAGAAACAATGGAGCACCTATCAACTGGAGAACAGTAGTGATACGTAGAAAGACAGCACGGGTGTGCACCCTCTTCAAGGCGTACATGAAGCAACCGGCATGAGCAGTTCTTGTAAAAGTTCCCAGTTCAAATTGCGCACCTCCAAGTAATGTAAGTCAAATTTTCTCGAAATCAAGAACTTTCGCCGCAATCCAAATCTTCCATACGTCACAAAATCCAACCAAGTACAAGAAATTGTTTGCCCTAATCATTTTGAATCACCTGCATATTAGCATATAATTAAATATTATTACGATAAGTTCAATTATATAACGTAGTATGCATTTGTATTCTAAAATAAAGCAAAGGTGCATATTTTGCTGTCCAAACTTTTCTCTTAAATGTTCTCGGTAATTAATTAGTACTAGTGTCTTTTACACGCATTACTACGAAATAGTATAACCCAATCAATGTTGATTTTGAGAGTTTTGTAATGATTTGTGAATTTTTCGATGGGTGATGTGAAAAATGTAAACGTCAAAAGCAATGAAACATTTTAGAGTAATGTATTGTGGTAATTGATGCGCAAGGCGAACAAGTTTTCTTGGATAGTTTAATTTCCACACCGCGGTAACTTATACTTTAGTGTTGCACGGCGCACAGAGGAGTATTTTGCATGAAAATCTGGCCAAAATTATTTCAGGTTTATCCAAGTCTAAATGCAATAAAACGCTTTTGTTTGTAAATAATAGATATATTAATATAAAAACATAGAATTTAATCATAGATATCTCATGAAAACTCATAGAAAAATAGAAAATAGAAAAATCATAAAATTATAGGAAACATAGATACAAATATAAAACAGTATAAACAGCACAATAAGAACAAACAGAAAACGAGAAAAACATGGCTAAATGCATAAAACAAAGACCCAAAAAACGCTATTCCGATAGTGAACAATCCGATTCTTGTTCGTCTTCATTTGTTTCTGTGTTTTCTGTTGCAGGCAGCAAAAGTTCAGTTCAGCGATTTCAGTCTTTGTTAGGTCTTTGGCTTGCTTTTCTACATATTCCAGTTCTTCATTGGTAATGTCTTTAGTTTCATGTATGAAACGTATTCTTATTGGCCTGCAATACCTCGTAGACGATGGCACTGGATTCGCCATACAGTCTTGTTCTCATTACCGGTATTTATTCGCAGGCGTAAAGGAACAAGGGAACTTTGAAAATATTCGCGTCACTGTACGAACTATTTTCAAACCTCTGTTTAAACTGCACCTTCTGAGATCCGTCGCAGCCCCATTTTGAAATAAGTTCCAAATTCTGCTTTTGTTCTGATGTCAAAGTCTCTAAAACGTCTTCCAAATATTTACACAATCGCACTGAAGTATGGTCCAGTAAATCTTGAAGCCGAATCTCGGCGCATGTTTCCGTCACTCGCATTGATTGTTCCCTTGGGTAGCACGCTTTTTTGGCTTCTTTTATCAGTGAGTAGCAAGGGTAAATGTTTTTGCTCGCACTGTGCAATATTTCCCATTGTTTTCTAGTAAATTCGCCTTCTACGAATATTGCTAATGCCTCTGATGGCGTAAGTTTGTCACAGTTTCTTCTTGCGCTTTAACAATGGATCGTCGGAACTTTGTAGCTCGTGTTGTGTGACTGTTATATCTTTAATAATTTTGATACGTCACAGTTTCCAGCAGCTCGTTGACTCATTCGAGTTGCATACGTCAATTCATCAACAGGTACGAGCTCCAGCAAATGTTGAGTCTTGCGCCGCTTACTTCGATCACTACATTCCGCGAAATCTTTGATAGGCCGACCCGCCTTTGGTACAGTCCAAGTAGGCAATTTTACGCAAATGCTAAGCCAATTTCTGTTTTGTTTCAAAAACGTTCTTCCTTTCTATTAGCCCTGTCCATCTATTCTTGAAATCGAACTTGAAATAGCGTAGAACACGTCTTATTCTACCTTCTTCTGTACCTGGACAACGGGTGATTTCTATCAACTTCTTCTCCACAAATAACAACCTGTCATCTATTTCTTTATTAGGACATTCTTGCATCAGTTTATATAGTGACATTTTCGTCATCTCCGTTACTATCTCAGAAGATTCTGCAAAAGATAGAAAACGTTTGTACCATTCGAGAAGAACAACATATGCACCCATAATTTCAAACGGGTAGTAATCCAAATGGCGCAAATATGCGCAAGGTTTTATTGATGATATCTTAAAAGACATGTTTAAGTTTACAGAAGTGCAAAAATATCTCCGATAAGGCCCGACACGTGTACTTTAACACGATTATAGTAATATTCTTTTATAAAAATCTTATTTTATCGTCACAAACGTAGCTGCAAAGTACAACTACTTTGGCTACAAATCACGTAATTCATATACAGTATTAAAGCACATACCTTTCCCTTCCATCTCCATAAGTTTTATAACACAAACGAAATGTAGAAGAACACTGCAAACGAGAACGCCAAGAGCTCGCACTTCTGAATCGCACAACGCCTGACTGTCTACTGAGATTACACCAGGGACGAGGCGATTAGTCCAGGACTGTTCTCAGAAGACCCTTATCTGTCCACTAGGTGATGTCATGAAGGTTTAGGTTTCGGAAAATCACAAGCACTGCGCCTTGGAACGATATTTCATTTATGACTTTTGGCCAGCTTTTCGGTACAAATACTCCTCTGTGCGGCGCGCGACTTCAAAATTTATTTCTATCTTCGGCACTAAAACACCGTAAGACCAAAAAATGTCATTTATTTGAAAAGCACAAAAAAAGGAAAATATCATGGCTATAATGACAGTGTTTTTGCCGAAGTGGATTTGCCAGCTAAATGTTAAGCCAGAGAGCGACTCGTTTTTGGTAAAAGCGTTGGAGCAATAAAACAATTTTTACTTTCTCGTATACGCACGTAATAGCAGGATATAGAGAAAGTTATTTAATGCTGTAGAAAATCGATTTCGAGATTTCAACCGAAATACACGTTTTGGGGTTTCCTGATACCGAAAAGGTTGATATTTTCAAAACGTCTGTCTGTCTATCTGCCTGCCTACCTCTGTCTGCCTGTGTGTCCGTGTGTCCGTCTGTCTGGCCGTCCAAAGTTTTTCGAAAATGCAAAGGTTTTGTGAAATTCGTATCTGTGCTCTTATGTAAGCACATTTCATTATATTCTGGCAAAACTTTCATAACAAATTGGCACCATTTTCGGGAACATTTTGAAAATGTCCCAAGGGGTTGTGTGAAATATCTCCTCCAATGAAATTTCCGAAACCGTACACAATTATGAGTAAAGTGCTCTATTTTCAATCGTGCATTTCAATAGCTCAGAAAAATGTAGAGCTAAGGAAATACTAGGAGCTTGGGCGCACGACTACCCCAAACCTTTCGGTTGCTGTTTCTCTTTTGATTCCTAATTATAACGCGGTAGTATATGTAAACGGAGCGAAGTCGCTCTGTGAGTAGCGCGCTGGATTCGCAGTCGGGAGATCCGGGTTCGATTCCCGGGCTGGCTGTCCTGACCGGGATTTTCGTGGTTTCCGACGGTCGTAAGGGATTGCTGGGATAGTTCGAAAATCCGACGAACACCTCTCACCACCCCACCTCCCACCATCGCCAAAGTTCTTTCATCCCTCATCATCACCCTATCACTTTATTCATAATAATAATAATAATAATATAATAATAATAATAATAATAATAATAATAATAATAAAATAATAATAATAATGCCTCCGGATAGCCGAGACCGCTAAGGCGTAGTGCCATGGCGATCTCGGACGGAAGGATCGCGAGTTCGAGTCCGCCTCGAGCATGGGTGTGTTCGTGTATGTTTGTGTGTGCCGTCCATTCAGCCTTCATTATAAATAATTACAGGAAAATCGATTCAGCTAATGCTGATCCCCTATTAGTTACATGCAAGATTTGCAACGTGATAAAATGATACTGAGCCCGTGCAAGTGCATGTCCTGCGTGGTCCAAGATGGCCTATTCGCGAACAAAATAATAATAATAATAATAATAATAATAATAATAATTAATAACCATCAGGAAACTACCCTGATTATATCCTCCAAGAAAACCCATCATGATGTTATTGCTGTGGAGCCATCTGATGGGTCACGAACTTCCGTCTTTGGAAGAACAGGTCCAAAGAAATATATATAAAAGTGCAGGGTGCCACTAGATGTTGCGGTCGGAGTTGAGACTGGCGTCGTACAAGTTTATCGACAAGGAAATGACGCTGGTGCACGTGAGCGACAGCTGACATATGCGACGTTCGTCGACGGATAGATGGCAGTGCGTGTCGTTCTGTGCAATGGGTGTTGTACGCGTGACCATGCGATTAATTAGTACATATAACTCGGTTTGAGGTTTCTCTGGTAGATGCCAGTATGATTTAAAATTTCACTTAAACTAAAAAATCCTAATATGAAGAGTAAATGCCGATGTAATAATGAAGAGGAATATCGAATACGATAGAAAATATTGTATTTTCATGCCCTGCAGATAGGGACAAACTTTCCGCGTGTAGGAAGAAACATAACGAATTATGTTAAATTATGATCGCTAATGAAAAGAAGTTTATGATGAATGTAACTGGGAATATTCGTTTTTCAATAAAAGAAATGCCTTAAGAAAGCAGACAACCTTAAGCCACTCAAAAGAATGAAGTACAATAGAATACAGTTGGCGGTTGTTTAGAGTGCAAATTTTTGTAGTCAAGACGCATAAACGAAATTCTAACAATAATATGATGACACATTTCTAGAATTCTCTCAGTGAAATTTTTAGTTGTATAAACACTATTTATCAGAAATATATCTAATGCATCTTTCAAGTCGGATACAATATAGTTTCTGTATAATTGTGTAATACAGCGAGAAACCAAATATTGAAGATGAATTCCTCGTTTATGGTTTCTGCACGTCAGGATCACATGCGGATGCGTTCTTTGCTCTCATTGGAAAACCACTCCGAAGTCAGACACTGATTCTTAGTGTAAATTGGTATATTCTTTTAACGGCATGCTCAATGCGCAAATCAATATAGGTCATATATCTCTCCGAATACATGAAGCAGTTCATATCTACCGAACAAAAGATCCCATCTCTTCCTTCTCCCACATCAATCTCGTTTAGAAATCTAATATTGTGGTAGTGTTCTATAGGATGGACAGAATTTCTCGTACTATTAGTTCCTAATATATTTAGTTTGGTCTAATTTTTCGGTTTTCCTCCACCCTCTTCCCATGCTGTCACTGTTTCCGTTCAAAGGACATTTTATACATCTTTCAATATTTGGTTCCCCAGAGGTAGAAATGAAATATGACTTTAAGAATATTATAGAACTAAAACTTACACTCCATGGCAAATTTTCGTTGCAAAATTTGGAACAACTTTTCATAAAATGTTTGAGAACATGCAAGGATAATTTCACAAATACATTAAATGTCTAGAACTGAAGGCTATAAAAAATATAGCATAACGAAAGCGTAGAAAATAACTACTTAATTACGTAATATACGGCATATTCATATGTATTCTTGCCGACTTTAACTTGTTTGTGTTATGGATACATAAAGCATTTGAAGTTTGGGCGCTCGCAGCTGGGTAGCTCGCAGGGTTAATGCGGCTCCACACATTCCATATTCGGCGAACAGCTAGCAGCCGCTCGCCGAATCCCGAGTAGTGTGGATGAGTTGCTTGCTATTTGCCGAATGACGAACATTCGGTATTCGCCCTACCCCTGTCGGTCTTTTGGACATTGCAAAGGGAACGAACGTTCGCCGAACACGTCAGCTGCTCGGGATTGGGCGAGCACTAGCTCGCTGCTCGGCGAATACACCGAGAGCGGTGGTTCAGTGCATCAACTGTCACTGCAGTGCCTCTGACCGGGAAGTCCTAGGTTCGAGTCCCAACGGTGCGGCGGCAGGATTTTTGACACCATCTTTTCAGCTAGATCGAATTCAGTCGCTGTCTGGAGGAGTATTCTAGCGGCCGGATGCTCTGATCGGTAGTTTTCCGTGGTTTCTCCGATCAACACCAGGTAAATTCCAGAGCAGTACACTAACAAACGGGCTACGGACCACGCGCGATCTTTACTTCCTCTTCCTTGCCCTATCCTCAGTCCTTACACTCAAACTTACACTAACATGCACTATACTACCACACATGCAGGGAGACCAGACGATGACTTCGAACTTGTTCCGGCTGAGGCGGTATCACACTGGTGGGAGATACCTGTTTGGGGAAAACCCCGTTAGCCGACGGTAGGTCGGCGCCGGATATGGCCATCCAGGGGGGAAAACCACCGCCACCTCCCGAGCAAAATGAACATACACTACACTACGAGACTAATGACCATAGTAGTTGACGCACCCGGAATCACTAAAAATCAATCAATCAATCAGCCAATGCCGAATGTGTGGTGCCGCCTTTAGGTGTCGCCAGGGCAGTGGAAGCAACCACTAGAACGCGAGCCCGAGGCGAGTCACCGCTCGTGATGTCGCCGTCTGAATACAGTAGAAACCTGCTACTCCGAACCCTGCAAATCTGAAATTTCGGATAATACGAACAAAATTCGGAATGGAGGAAAAAATAAACAAAAAATCTCTCATTTGTATTAACTTAATTTATGAACGAAAAAGCATGAAAACAGTGTAAATCAACTCAATTCAGAATACTGTACGTAAAATACCCGCTATCAGCAGCGACACAAACTGTGTTTCAACTCTTCTAAACAACGTATCTGCATGCGATTACATTGCCACTTCATGTCGCTACGCTACGTTGCCATTATTCTCGCATCGCACCTCCGTTGCATTGTGTCTGGTAATTCTTTAGATGTATTTGTATGTGTACGGTACATTTTTTTCCGGATAATCCGCATAGACCTCACCACCAATTAGTTCAGAACACCGGGGTTCTACTGTATAAGGTGCCACGGGCGTCGGACTGGACAGACTTGGTTTTGGGAGTGCGCCCCTGAGAATAGTGACTGTGTAAGCGATATTCTGCCCACGACGACTGTACTAGCTACGATTTACTCTTCTTGGTCATGCTGAACTTGGCTACGAACTGGTTTATCTGCTGGTAACGGAGACCGAGCTTTCGACACTTGCTCGTCTGCCTGCCCATGTGCAAAGAATGCTGGCGGCTGAACTGTCCAGCCGATTTTTTACAAAATTGATAATCTCCAACCGACTTGCTGTAGAATTATAGCGGCCGGCTGCTCTTATCGGTAGTTTTCCGTAGTTTCTCCGATCAGCACCAGCCGAATGCCGGTGCAGTACCCTACCAAAGGAGCCACGGCCCGCGTGCGATCTTTCTTTCGTCTTCCTTGCCCTATCCTCGTCCCTTACACACACACACACACACACACACACACACACTAACATGCACTACACTACCACATATTCCGGGAGACCGGTCAGGAGCTTGTCCCGGTTGGGGTGGTGATCCGCTGGTGGGAGAGTTCTGGTGAGGGGAAAACCCCACTAGACGACGGTAGGTCGGCGCCGGATCTCGCCATCCAGCGGGGAAGATCACCGCCATCTCTCGAGGAAAACATGCACAACACTTACGGGACCAATGACGAAAGTCGTTGACGCGCACGAAAACACCAATCCAATCGATTTGGCTGATGTTGCGGAGCCTTGAATTTGAAACTTATTTTAATTTTGGGGGTACCTTTACATGAAGCGCCTTTGGGGGGAGAGGGGAGACGGGGGGGGAGGGGGAGGGGGGAGGAGGGCGAGGGAGAAAAATAGTTGATTAGTAATCATATCATTGGGAATTTTTATGTTGAATGGTTGGTGTATGGTATCAATTAATTAATGCAGGGACAGTCAAGTCAAGAAAGATCAGAGAAATAATGTTTATGACGTTTAAAAAAATAATTTTGTAAAAGGGATCACAGTGTGATAGTAAGAACTTGTTGGCGGGCGGGCGGGCGGAACGTTTTGCCGTCAATCGATTTCTCGGTATCGGGACTCATGAACTGGTTTTTGGAAATCACGTGTTAAAAACTTTTTCCTTTTGCAATTGGATTTTCCCTTTTTCGAAAAGGGCCCCCTGTAACAAATTTTTTGGGAAAAAAATCGCCTTTTTTTTTTGGAAATTATTTTTCTGTTCTTGAAAGTTTATCCTTGGCGAGAAAGAAAAAGTTCTGGGACTTTACAACAACAAAAATTACGAATTTTTTTCTCTGATCATTTCTAAGTACTCTAGCATCTCTAAGTACATTTATCTCGAAAATGATTGTTAAGTCAAGTCGCCCTTGGAGCCCGAACCATGGAATTTGTTCCCCAGATAGATGCTATAACTGGGTTATAGTTAAACATTTAATTCTTAACATTTGCAATCTTATTGGCCCCAACCCAGATCTTGTATAGGAATCTGTGTGTTTTTGTTGGATTAAAACCCCTTTTTAACCTTTTTTGCCTTCTTGAAGATCAAGACGTCATAACAGTTTTTTTCAAAATTGAAAAAACATTTTCATTGAAAAAGTCAGTTTGAAAAAGTTAATATTCAACTTTGTTTATTTTTAAAAATCCCAATTTTAAACAAATTTTTTTTCATTTACTTTCCTTCGTAAAAAAACAACGATGTTGAAAAATAATTAATAAGATCTTTTAAAAAAATTTTTAAAAAATAGATACAGTAAATGACTTACAAATATTGATAAAAAAGAAATTTTTTAAATAACGTAGAAAAATTTTTATGAAAGTTAAGTAAATTTTATTTTTACAATAAGATGTTTGGCTTTCTGTGGGCGAAAAAAAAAATAAAAAGAAAAGACTTCGGAAAGTGAAATCGGGGGTCATTTTTTCTCAGGAAAATCCGTTCGTTTAGAGCCTTAGCTGGAGGCGGCGGCGTTGTCTGGGGACCTTTCGACGCCCTTCGCGACCAGTGATGGGGCCGTTGACGTTGCCGGGGGGCCCGCGGGCATGATGGGCGTCATAGGGGAGGGGGGGTGATGCCCTTCCCGGGCGGAGTCCACGACGGTGCCCATGGGGGCAGTCCCGGGCCCGCGGGAAAATCCTTCATCTTTAAATCCCCGCTTGGGAAAACGGCCCTCCCCCAATCTGTGGGGGGTTAAAAATTGATGATAATTAATAATAAAAATAAAAATAAAAATAATAATAATAATAATAATACTAATAGGTTCAATAAAATTAACGATAAGTTCAAAATTTTGCCAAAATTTTAAAAATTTGGAAAAAAAGTAGACCCAAAAATTACTACTAGAGGGGACAAAATGGGTATAAAGGAAAAAATTAGCGACTAGATGTTCATAAACCTCAAAATAAATAAACAAATAAAAAAAATCAATTTTTCCCCCGGCCCTTTTCCCGGAGTGGAAAAATAAACATGAAAAATCTGAACGTGCAATAAAAAAAATTAAACATTATACATAGGTGTACCAAAAAAATACCATTAAAATTATTTCAGTTTGAAGTGTAATTTTGGTTTTTAAAGAGCGAAAAATCTTCAAATGTAGCAAATGCAAATATTCCTGGTATGTACATTGATTTACATTAAGCTGCTAATTTTGTAAATAATTAAGTATAAATTAAATTTTTGGAGAACATTTTTTTAAGTTTCCAGCAATTAAGTAAAAAAATTTAAATTGGGGTTTTGGGTTGTCCCCCAGACACAAACCCCCTCTTATAAAGTACGTAGTTTTAATTCAATTTGTATTGGGCAGGCTCTCTTTCAGTTCAGAATGTAAGTTTTTTGACGGCAGTCGGGATAAACAGCCCGAATGGAAATTGTAGATTAAGGCTGCTCAATACGGTTTTTAGTTTCCCCCCATAAATTAAAGGAATGCTTACGGGTACATTCAAATAGACCAAAAACCCCGGCCGATCCCCCCTTTTGCATCCTCCCCCCCCCCCAAAATTTCCCCTCCTCCCCTTTTAAAAAAATTTATTCACCTCTGTATACATTTTTCGGTCTTATTATGTGTGGAACGTAGAAAATGTTCCCCAAAATTGTTTCGTTAAAAAAAATTTTCCCCTTTTCTTGAAAATTACAAAAAAAAAAATTCATAATTTTGCCTTCGTCAGTTGTCATATGGGAAGCAAGAAAAAGTCCGAATTGCTGAGGTTGTGGTTGATTACCTGGTGGTTCTCGGGGTTGGGTTAAATTGCGAGCAGAGTACTCGTCGGGCCAAGATTCCCGCAAGGCGGTGGGGTGGTTTTGAACCACCTGCAGCTGCTGCGGGGGGTGGTCGGGCCGCTGCAAAAGGAAGGGAAAGGAAAAGGCATTTGAACCCCCGTTTTTTATTTTCAAGTGAAAAATAGTATTCGAAGGTCTTTAAAGGTAATCGATTTAAGTTTTTTTTTTAATCCCCCCTTTATTTAAAATTATTCTTAACTTTCATTCGTCTTTCAACTTTTTTTCAAAATTTGGGGGATGGGATTCTGGTACTAAAAAAACGTAAGATAATATTCTTACTATTACATTTTTTGCTGTTTCTTTCCCAAATGAAAAAAGAAAAAAAAAAATTATAAATAGTTGATTTATCCATTCAAATTTGGGATACACGGGCAGTTCCGATATATTTGATGACTGAAAGTACTTATGGCCAAAAAAAATTATTAATTGATTATCTCATTTTTTGAATATGTATAAAAAGAAAACCCCATTTAAAAAAATCTTTGTCCCAAAATTTTATTATAGTTTAGTTTGAAAAATTGGTAATTTTGGGATTTTGAATATTTTAATTCTTTTGGTTTGGGCAAAACGTATTCATTAATTTATTTGTTAGACATTCATGAAAAATCGACAATTCGTTTAAAAACCTTTTTGGAATTTATTTCCCTTTTATACATTTGGGGGTGATATTTTTTTTTGGTTCTTAAATTGCATTTGGGGGGTTTACGGTTCTTAGTGCATTGTCATAACCCGGGTTCAATAACGTATTTTTTATCTATCGGTAAGTCTTTCCTTCCAAATCTTGAAAAAATGTGATTAATAAGTTTTATGTTTTTTTATAAGATGGGTGGAAATGATCCAGAAATGGAACGCGTATTACGATAACGTAACAATTAGCTCTTTTGATAAAATTTGATTGACATTCAAAGAGACGACGTGCAAAAGTTACTCATATACCAGGATGTTTTGTATTTAAAGAATTTAACATAGTCTATTTTATAATCTAAAGGAGGTTACGGAATGAATATTATCATTTTACCTTGTACCAAATTTTTTGTAAGGGTCCTCCCAGCTTTAAAAAATTTTTTGGGGTGTTTTGTACATTTCATTAAAATTTCTTTCCCCTGGGTGTTTTGTTTTTTCCCCCTTTAACCAAAAGGACTCCGATGGCGTCGACGAGGACATCCACATCGCGTTGGACGGCGAAGTAGTTGGCGTGGATGAGCGGCAGGTCGTGGGGGTCGGTGGGGGGCGGGGCCCGGGCCCTGGACGGCGCGGAGCGTGAGGTGATCTCAAAGTGGCACGGCGCCGGTGACTGCTCGTTGTCGCGCCGGTGCGAGACGCGTTAAGGAAGCCGGCGGAAGTTGGGTTGGGCTCACTGGGGCATCGCCCCCGGCCGGACGAGGATAACCGGGGCTGGGACGGCCGTGGGTGGGGGCCGGTGGGGTTTGGTGATGAACTCTGCGGTGGGGGCTGGGCGTCTGGGGGATCTCGCTGAAATCGGAACGAGGTGGGGAAGGGTGGTTGACGGTTCTCCCCCCGGGGCGGTCACCCGTTGGGCCTCGGTGGCCGGGGCCGATCCCGGACAGGAGCACGCTGCGGGAGGCGACGGCGCCCGCCTGATGACCTCCTTGCGGGGTACATTGGGGGCGCCGTCGCCGTTTCCCGCCGGTGGCGGCAGTGGTGGGATCGTGGGATCGGGGGAGGGTGCTGGCTGATCGAGTTGGAGCGGTAGACGGCGGGTGGGAAGGCCCGGAAAGACGGACGAGCGCCGTCACGGGTGTGGACTGGGCGGGGGTGAAACCTTTTGGTTTGTGGCCGGCCAGATCGCGACCCAAAAACCCCGCCCCCTTGGCACCACCGGATTTTCAGCGAGCAGGGTGTGTGGGTGCTCGATGGTGACCGGGCCGCCCTGCCGTGGTAGTCCCTCGCGTGGGTGCCGATCGAGGGTTGCCCCTCGGATTTCAAAAACGGCAGCCTTTCGAACTCACCCCTCTTTTCCAAGCCCCCAGTTTCGTAGTCCCGACCGCATGTACATCATCCGTGAAACGCCGGGGGCCCCCCATCCCCCCGCGGGCCGTCGCGCCTGTCAAACGCGGGAAGGCGTTGGCCCCGGGGCTGGGGGTGTTCGTCGATGTCGATTTGGTAGCTGAAGTAGGGCCCGGGATCGGGTGGGGGTGGCTCGGCCCCCGGCCCTCGGAGGGCCACGGGGGCTCAGGTGGGACGGGCGGCCACCACCACGGGGGGGGGGCTCGCCACCAAATCACGGTCTCCCCCCTCGGCGGCTCCCCCTCAAGAAAGCACGGATCCACGTTTCGCACTGCGTCCCCGCCCTCCCCACGGGGTTTGTGGGCGCGAAGTCCTCCCCCGGGCCCGCCTCCCACGGGGCCCAGGCTGGGGACTCGGTCGCGGCACGCGCACTCCCGGGACTGCCGGGGCGGGTCCTCGGCGCGCCCTGCCCAAACGCGCGACGGCGAGCGTCGATCTGGTGAGAAGGGAGGTCGTGCGGGTGGGGGTGGGACCCCCGGCACTGCCGACGGGGAGACGATCGGGGTCGGACGGGGGTGGCCGACTTGCTCGATGGGGACGCCCGCGCGGTTTATATCTCGGCGGCGCGGGCCGTGCGCGTGGCGGGCGGCGAGGAACGGGGGAAAAAAGGGGCGCACCTGCCCCGTGCCCCGCGGGGGCGGTATGAGGGCGCGCCGCCCCGCTCGGGTCCCGGGGGCCCCTCCCCAGTCGCCCTGACCTTTCCGGGGTTGGCCCCTGCGCCATGGATGGGCTTTGGCTTCTCGGTGTATCCCCCAGGATGATAAAAAACGGAAATTTTCGTTTTCAATTTTATTGATTTATGCTCTTTTTTTTCTCTTTAAGCTTTATTTTTTTCTTTCATTTCTTAGTTTTGGAAAATAAGGATAAGTTATATTTAAGGGGTGAACTTCATTTTTTAATTAAAATTTTCCCAACTTCGCGTAAACATCAAAATCATAAACTATTAAAATTAAATAATTATTTCTGCGCATAACCCCAGTTTGCTCACTAAATCAACTCAATATTAATTTAAAAAAGTTTCTTTTTTTAGTTAAAATTTAAAATAAATTTAAAAATTTTTTTTTCTCATAATAAAATTCGACTTTTTTTTTTCATAATATTTTTTTTGTTCATTACTAAAATATTAAATTTGATTATATTAAAGGGGAAATATCAAATTATCAATTTTTATGATTTTAAATAAAACCTTTTTTTTCCCAAATTTTTAAAAAAAATTTTTTAAAAATTTAAAATAAACAAATAAACTATTTGATCTTAAAAAAAAGAAAAAAAGCAGTAAACAAATTTTGCAAATTCTTTATTTTCTCAGAAACATCCTTCCCCAGTGTTTCCCCAGTTTTTCTGAGGGAATTTTGGATGTGGTCAACTTCTGGTTGGGTTTGGTAGGTCATATATTAGTTTGAGTTTAACGAACGAGGATGCATTTCTATTTAAATACACCCTGATTAAAATAAACCCCAAAAAGGGTTGGGCTTAAAATGTGAAAAATTTGTGATGGTTTTTTAACGCAGGAACCTTTCCTGAATATTCAAAAGAGAGATCCCATTGTTTTACCAAAAGCCCCTCCATTCTTTTGTTCCCATGCATTAAAAAAATTACTGAAAGTTTGGTTTCCCCAAGTTGGAAAAATTTTGAAACTAGTGATGTAAAAATAAAAATTTTCAGGTTTTTTCAAATAGTGCGAAAATATCTTTTTTGAACACCCCCCAATTCTTTTAAAAGGCTATAAGTTAAAAAGATTGTACACTTTTAGTCAAAATTTTTCATATAAAAAGTTTTTCCCTTTAATTTAAAATAAAAAAACCATGGAGCCGAAAATTTTGGGGAAAAGTTTCTAAAAAACCTTTTCATCCCTTTTATGGATCTGGTTTCACCTTTTTTTTTTTCAGTACCAATCTTTATTTTTTTTTTATCAAAACAATTTTATTTCGTCAGTTAAAAACTTTTGGCGGGTAGGGGAAAAGTAATTCTTGCACTTTTTCAAATTTTACCCCTACCTAAATCATATTTTTAAATTTTTAAATACAGAAGAAATGAGCTTTTTTGCGGTTTTTAACAAAATTTCCCAAAAATGAAATTTCTTTTTTAAAAAGGTAAATCAAAAAATTTGGGGCTTTTTCCCCTCTTGTCCCGTCGGGAAAAATTCGCTGCACAACGGAAAAATTTTAATAACTTTTTCCCGTTTAAGGGCAAGATAATGTTTCATTTATTCGGAAAAAAACAAGGGCCATCACAGCACTCAAGGACGGGGAAACTGGAAAAACCAAACAATGGCGATGGGGTCTTTTTTTTAAATAAACAAAGAAAAGAAAGTCAAAGCGAAAACATTTTTCAAAAACAAATTTTTGGACTCGATATTGAACGGCCCCCTCCCCCTTTTCAAATTATCAAAAATATCTTTATATGAATTTACCTTATTTTTTAAATTAAGAAATTTTTTATTTTGTCAGATTATAAATCTATATCTAAATATAAAGTTTACCAACCAAATAATAAAAAATTTTTAAATAAAAATAAAATCAAAGTTCTTTCTACAGGAAACAATAATTTGATTAAAAAATTGTCAAAAAAAATTTAAAACTTTAAACATTAAAAAAATAAAGTTTCCCCTTTTGATTCAAATAAATATTTCATTTCAAAAAGCTTCCGATGTTGTAAACCCTTAAATTTTTCAGATTAATACAAAAATCGTTTACCTAAGGGTTTAAAAGGTTTATATTTCGGGAATTATCATTCGTCGATCTGAAGTTTTCGTGTTTTAAAATTTTTAAACCTTAGAATAATGTCAGAACAAATAATTTTGATAATTCAAAATTTTAAAAAAAAATTATGCTCAATGAGTTTGAATATCTTAAAATATTCTTTGTTAACTTTATTCAAAAAAAAACACAGACAAACAAAAAAATTATCATTTAAAATGTGGGGAAAAGTTTCCCAAAAAGTCATAATTATTCTTTGAAAGTTAAAACCCCTGTTTTAAGTACTAAATTGGGGAAAACTTTGTGATGTTTTAAATACAAAAAAATATTTTTTGGGTTTTTTGTATTCCATAAAAAAACTTTTTAAAAGCACTTTCCAAAAAAAATTAGAAGCTATCTTTCATTAAAAATTTTTAAAAAAAAACCTTTCCCTTTTTATAAAAAAAAAATGAAAAAAAGCAAATAAGGAGTCCAGTTTCCCTTTTAAGGATACAAGGGAACTGATTAAAATTGTTTTTAAAAACCCTTCTCCAAAAAGGGTCCCACTAAAAAACGGGGGCCCGATAAAATTTTTTTCTTAAAAGGGCGGTTAACAGAAAAACTACTGAATCTCAAAAAATTTCTTGGAAAATCCCATATTTGTGATAAATGACAAATTTTTCTATTTGTAAATGACCCCTGGCTCGTGTGCTGTTTTTCTTAATAAACATTTTTGGGGGTTTTTGAATAAACTGATATTAAATCTGGCCTTTACAGTTAAACAAAAACAAAAAATTTCTTATCAAGTGTATGATTTCTTTTGGGGGAAAAAGGGAGAATCAGTATAATTTTTTGGGGTTCTTTTAATTCTTTCTTATTCGAAGGCCGAAGATGCTAGGTTTTTTGTTTTTCCCCGAACAACGAGGTCAAGTTGTTTTCGAAATCCGTTTCGAAAATTACTTCTCGGGAAAGGAATCAAGACAATTCAAAAGCTGGTTTTTAAGTGACGTAAAAAAATTTCCCTTTTTTTTCCTTTTTACTAATTAAAAAATTCTGAAACCCCTTTTCTTTTGAAAAATTTATTAAACCATTTCCTGTTTAAAAAAAACCTTTAAACTATTCGACTTTAATTGAATTAAATTATTTTGAAGAAAATTTTACTTTTAAAAATTTAAATGGAAATTATTCAGTTTTTTCGAAAATTAAATTTTAAAAAAAAAATTTTAATTCTTTTATTATAAAATGTTTATTTTACTATAAAAAATATGAAAATGATAAAAATGTTATAAATTAAATAAAATATTCATAACTTTTTTTACCTTTTTTGTTTAGTCTTTTTTTTTCCTTCTTCACTATAATAAAAAAAATTTTAGAATTTTTCCCTTAGTAGCTTTTCAAAATTTAAATCAACCCGGTATTCATAAAAGGTTTTTTAAAATTCAATTTGACCACTCCCATTTCTTTTAATTTTTTTTTTGTATATCCTGGTTTTTGTTTTATAAAAAATCAACCTCCTCCCTTTTTCCAGACTGCGACTTTTCCCAAAAACGAACATAACCAAGCCCCACGCCGTCGTGAAAAGTGGGCTTTTATTCCATTAATGCGTTCAATATTTCGCGTTCATCTAAACATTTTTAATAGTCCCTTGGCTTTTTTTATTTTTTTGGGGACGCTAAATTAGATACAACGGATAAAAAAACTTAAACCTCTGCTTCCTTTTAAAAAAGTAATAGAAAGTAATGAACGTCAGTATCCAGCAAAGACAAACAGAATCAAATGTAATTTTGTGAATATTTTTGTGGGTGGAACGGTTGATTTGATTTTATTTGCTGGGAAATAACTAGTATTCAAGGGTTTTCGAAAAGAAAAATAAACCTGCCCATTCCCCCTCTTTGGTTTGGTTTATTAAACAAAAATTTGTTCAATTAAAAATTTTTTTTCTACCATCGTAAAATTAGATTTTTTAAATGAATGTTTTTTTAATTTTTTAATCTGTAGTAAGGAGAATATTTAAAAGTTGTTCCCTTTTCCATTATTAAAAAAACGTTAATCGACGATTGAAAAATTTTATAACAAGTTTCAAAAATGACACTCTGAATTCTTATTTTATGAAGGGAATAAAAAAATCATTCTGATGGTGTTGGGCGATGAATAATTGAGGGGCTTTAGTGGGAAAGGGCGTTTTTGCCCCATCTTTGGCTCTTGGCTAAAAGGTGCGGATCCCTTAAAAACCCTCGTGTAAAACCGGGGGAGTTAGGGTTAACAATCCCGCCCCAAAAAGGCCTTACTGTCACCAAACCCGGGCCAATCCCCCGTAAAGACAAGTAATATGATTATCGTTCTGGGGGTTTTAATTAACTCCCCAACCTAGGAATTTTAAAAAATAATATTTATGAATCCCCGTAAAACTTGTAATTGAAACTACTAAGATCCGGAGGGAATAGTGGAATAATTACGACAGATAACGAATTGAATTCATTGACACAATTTCATGACTAAAAAAATTCAAAATTGAAAAATATTATATGATAAAAATGGGCTTGAAAATGTTCTTAATTTAAAAATTAGTTTCTGTAACAAACCCTTTTATATGCCCCGGACAAAATATCTTCTAATTTGAAAGACAGTTAAATACTGTTTTTATTTCAAGCATCAAAAAATTCAGCACCCTAGCAATTAGAGATGTAGCATCAATTTAAAATAATATAAAGGGAGTAGCGATAAAAGGAAAAATTTTCAAGATTATGCGATAAAACAATAAATCTGTGACAATTTCTTTCTCATTACGGGAACTTTTATGTTGGGTAAGTAAAATCTTTTTTTTATAACAATATTTTATAGTCGTAATTCCAAAAAACATCAGACATCTCTTCAATGAAAAGAACTTTATATGTGAAAAAATTATAAAAAATTACACGGATAAAATCTCTGGATAAATATTTTTTTCTCTTTCCTCTGGTGATGAAGTTTCTCTTTTTTTTGAATAATCTCATAAATTTCTAAAAGGGGTTTTCCCCTTAAGGTCCTTTTCTCAGCAATGTAACCCGGGAGACATTTCAGATAGACCCTTTGGGGGGTATCTTGGTAGGGTTCCCCTATTTATAGTCAGTAACAAGGTCATCCTGAAACATCAGGATACGTTGTGGACTGGAATACAGATAAATTTGAATAAAAATGAATTTTTTAGGAAAGTGACAAAAATTTCTCTGACCAAAACATGAAAACAAAAAAAATAGTCCCAAAACTTTTTATACTGCAGGACAATTTGTATTTGGGAAAAAAAAAATAAATCCAAAATTGGTTCTTAAATTTTTTTCTATTCCCTTGGGGCATTAAATGTATTATTGAAAAAATTTTCGAAATTTCTGGCATCCTTCACTAAAAATGATAGTACTTTCCCTCTGACCTCAACAAAGAACCAATTATATTTTTTTTTGGAAAATGGGGAAACAAACAAACCAGCATCTTTTTTCAATCCATTTTTTGATCCAGATTTTAACATTGATTTTTTGGTCAAACTTGCGGAAAAAAAAGTTTCTCAAATTTTAAATTTAAATTCCTTCAATTTTGCTTTCAATTAATGTTACACGGATCCCTAAAATTCGACGAAGGCAATTGATCAAATTATAATTAACAAAACTCTTGAAAGAAGTTGAAACAAAAATTTAGGATACAGTAACGATCACAAATTCTTTTATAAAAAAATTTTTTGCCAATAAAAAAATACTGACTAAATTGTTTTAAAATAAAATTAAATTATTAATTGATTAGATCAAGTCATGAAACGTTTATATACTTTTATAAAACAAAATATAAATTTTTTTTTTTCAAATCTATCATTTTTTTAAAATTCCTTTCCTCTTAAAAAAAAAAATTAAATATTTGGAAAACTTTTTGGGTAAAAGGGGTTGGACATCTTGTAAAAAAAAGCAATTCTTTCTTTCATTTCTCAACGTCATTGTTCAAATTTCCTTATCTACTTTAAAAAAACAAATCATTTTAAAAAGTATAAAGGGGGTTTAGCCTTTTTCTTTTTATTAAAAATCAATTTTCCGTCAGCCCTTAGGATTTTTGAACCCAAAAAACAAAACAAAACAATATGAATATAATAAAAATCGACCAAATCCTGAAACCTTTGAGAATGCTGTTTTAAAATATAACGATATAAATGTGAACGATCCCCAAAAAAATGGCTAATTCCCTTTAATAATTTTTGAAAGTCCGTCCTGTCTTCAGGCAAAATTAAAAAAAGACGTTCACCCCAAAAATTTTTGACACGATGTTGTTTGCTTTTTCCAAAATCTCAAAAATCGTAAAAAAAAAAAAATTTGCCGTTTAATGAATTCCCCATTCTTTTTAAAAACCCGGCATGATTATACATCCATTAACCATAAATTCTCTTATCCCGGAAGAATATTTTTTAAACCAAAAAACCTTCAAAAGACAACAAAATAAATTAAAAAAATTAGCCCCTTTCTCTTCTATCAGTTTTTCAAAAAAAAAGACTTTTTTAAATGACCTTTCTCAGTAAAACGCCTTTCAGTTGCCAACATGGTTGTCAATTTTTCTTTTTTAAAAATGTCCTTCATCATTGGATAAAAAAAAACCCATTGGATTATTTTTTGACTTTTTTTTTGCGTCATTGATCCTGACATTTTTCTTTTAAAAAAACCCTTTTATGGAATCCGGGATTGCTCTAGATTGGGTTTTTTCATTTAAACAACGATCTCAGAGTGGAAAAACCTTACTGGAATGATGGGGCTTTCTCGCACTTTTCGACTCTTTTTCCCTTAGTTTCGGATCGTTTTTGGCCCCTTTTTCTTTTTCTTTTAAAAGATTCGCGATTCGAAACGGAAGAACGGTTCTCTTTCAGATGATACGAAAATTTTGCAAAAAGGAAAACCGTAAATAGTACAATAACAGATGTTTCATTTTGTTTAAAAAAAAAAATTAATAAAACAAAAAAAAGAAAACGTTTTAATCGTTTTCCTTTTAAATAAACAATTCTGCTCCCTTAAAATAACATGACCCTTGACTTATTAAGGCAACAAAATGTTTTGGTCTCTTCAGTCAAACCTTAAAAAGGAACTTTTAAAAAAATTGCCAAAAAATTTAAATTCTTTATACGCGTTCAAATTCTTCTTGTCAACCTTCTTTTCGGGGTTTTGTTTTTCCGAATGTTTTTCCCCCCCGAGATGGGGATAAAATTTGGGGAAAAACATCAAAGCTCCCAGCTTTTGTTCAAAATGGTTTACGAATAAACCAAATCCCCCCCGTATTCATAAACCCCCTTCTTAATCTGAATTTAATTTTTTTTTTTCTGTTTTTTACGATGTTTTTTGTAAAATGTTTTGATTTTAATTATTTTCAGAAAATGCCCTGTCTACACTTAAACCCCGACTGGGAAAACCCTATTCTGGTAAATATAAAATATTACAAAAAATTTACAACAATACATTAAATTTTTTTACCAAAATTTGAGATGACATTGATTAAATTCGATAGAAAGTTTAAAAACCCCGTGAAATAGCTTCGCGCAAAATGTTTCTTACAAATTAGGACTATACGGCATACGGAAAATAACTTCATTTTAAATGATTTTTTATTTTTCCAGTGGATTTATTTGAAAAAAATCTTAAGTTTGTAACTTCTGGGGCAATGGGCCCCCCTCCCCATCAGGGTTTTTTCCCGTTTCCCCCGTTTGGCAAATCGAAAGGGGCCCCCTTTTTTTCTTTTGGATAAAAATAACTTCATTTCCCGTCGTCTTTAAATTATAAATCAAATTAAATTATCTTTCTATTTTCGCGGGAGAAGTATTTTTTCCCGGAAAATGGTAAACCCCCAAAATTTTTCATATCCTTAAAAAATTTTAATTTTTGAGCTTTTAATTTAAACAAAAATTTTGTAATAGCTTTTTGTAGGGGTCAACATTTTGAGAATGTCAGACAAATTTACTTTCCCCATATCACGTCAAAAGTTTAACTTTTTTGCAAATAAAAAAATAAACATATTTTAAGTGACACTTTTAAACAAAACGAATAATTTTTGAATTTTTGCCAAAAAAACTGCAATTCTTGAAATTTTAAATATCAACCCAAAGATATTTACGAATGGGGGTTTTTCCATTGTAAATATCCCCGAGTAATTTATTAAAATATAATTTTTTACATTTTGTAAAAAACTTTATTATTATAAATCTTTTTTTAACTAATTTTTTAAATGAAAAATTATACTTTGGGTGATCAGGGGTTTGAAGACCATTTTTCATGGATGGCGAATCGTAAGCATACTCACCTGGTTAAATTCCCCCCCCCCTCCTTTGCATCCGGGTCCCGCGGGTGTTGCTCCCAGGATAGGCTTATTGGGCTGTCAAGGGAAACCCGGGGCACCCGAGGGGAAATTACAATGTTCAATTTTTAAAAATAAAAAAAACTAACCCTTGGTCTTTTCGAAACCAATAAAAATTAGACTCCCCAACCCTAAAAAGAAATTAATACAAACCCCCGAATGAACATACACATTCTGTTGGGAAAATATGGTATTTGTGACTGGTTTTTTCGGTTTATGAATTGTCTATCCCTTTTTTTTTTTCGCCCCAAATGGGGGAAAACGTTTGTTTGGTCGATGAACACCGGGGGCTATCTCAATCCATATTTCTTTTTTCCCTTTTTTTAAAGAAATCAAGGGCAACTTTCCTTTTTTAAAAAAAAACATACAGAAATTTAGACTTTTCCAGAGAGCCTGCTTCAAAATACCATTTTCAAACGCGAGTATCCCCATGCTGTACTTTGTATTCAAGCGGAAGATAGTTTGTGTAAATAGCTGTTTTCACACTCCTTTTCCCTTTGTTGTCACCAATTTTGTAATCCAACGTTTCCTTGTTTCTAGAAATGGAAACTTCACAGGATTCATTCATAATATCTGTGCTCAAGAAGAATTAACATCAGGTTTTTATTGGATTGAGAAGGAGCTAGTTTATTATTCTTACTATTACGATTTAGAAATCACAAACGTCACGCGCCACATGGCGCGAGACTCTGATCAGAGAAGGCGGCACATACTCTATTTGAAATGTATAAATTTTCTGAAAAATCGCATAATATTTTAGCATCAAAAATACTTTTTGATGTGCGGTAGATTTTATCGCAGCGTAAGTGTTTTGATGACACTGCTCGGTTATTAACGTATCCTTTGAGCTACCAGCGAATCTCTTAACGACTTATATAAATTAAATTTACGAAAATCCAGTTAAGTATTCATTATTTTTTGAATTTATTTATTCCAAGAAGTAGAAAAAGCAATCTTTTCATTAATTTCTTTGATTATTGATCTTGTTGTTTGAAATGACATCAAAACAAATTTTTCCCGCTACCGCTGAGGCAATAGAGAGAAAGTTATGTAATAATGCGCGAAAAAACGGTGAATTTTCGGCAGAAAAACTCTTCTAATGCAGTTTGTACCAAAAAGTGGACAGATCAGTTCTCGTTGAAAAAAACTTCCAACACGCCAATGAATCCATGGCGATGGTCAACGTCGATGCGAAAAATCAGATGACCATGACCAATCATCATCCCTAACGCTTGGTTAAACCAGACAGTCAAGATTTTTTCATCTAAATATTCCCTCCATTGATCTGGTTGATGTTTCGGCCTCAGATTTTTGAATTTTTGGGGATGGCACGCGAAGCCAGCAGGACATTTCGATTTTTTACAAATAGGCTCCATTGTTTTTCAGCCAAATTTTTGTTTTGGGTATCACAGACGCGTTTAAGATAGTGTCATAGACTCATGTTCGTTAAATCCTGAGATTTCGGAATTGCAAAAATTTTTAATTTTTCATCTCTACTTTGATTATGAAGATAAAGTTTTCCCATAATGAAATCCTCTTCTTAAGATAGATTTACGAAATAAATCAATTTTCGAAAAATTTGAATACTACTAGCGGTATTTGCATGGCATGAGCGAGAAAGTATGTGCTGTTTAGCGCCACTACTTTGTGAACTTTTGTTGTATTGGATTTTGGTGCGTTCATTATCATTCAAGAAAATTAGGCAATGAAGCAAATGCTTATGTAGTTATTATTGCAGAGTATTTTATTTTGTAGAGACTGGTAAACGTGGATGTGATTAAAACAATTTATTTTCTGATTTGTTTATTAACCACATTATTAAGATTATCATAGATTCAAATGTTTTCTTGATCCCATTCAGTCATCTTAAGGGGTTTACGCCAGACTTGGAGCGTCTCCGAGCAAGGACAGCGTCGCATCTTGCCTGACACGAAGTAGTAAGCACAAAACCAGATGTTAGCACCTTACTCATTTGAACGCATTTTATCAGAAAAGAACAGACTGTCGACACTTCCTTTCAATAGAAACAGGAAAAAGACTGAATGCCAAATAACGGAATGAATGGGAAATTGACAAAAACGCACCAAATTGCGCTGTTTTACAGACCATGGATTAGAAAAAATTATTCACATGAAATTACAAGATATTTAGGCTTCTATTTTGCCATTTTCACAATAGCTCAAATTTAGAATAATATCTTTTCCATTTACAATTTTAATATCCTCTATTAAACGGTTCAGGAAAAAAAAAAAATTATCTGCCAAACAGCGTTATAACTTCTGCTATAACGACATTATGACAGAAATAAACAAGTCTACAGTTGCACATAATATATGATACATTTCCTGCACCTCTCGCACATTTTCAAGTTTCCGACGAGGCTTTTAAGGAAAACAGTCCCTAGTTTTTGCAACACATTACTTCTAACACACGTTAGTTGTGTTGTTGTTTTTTTCAAAATACCTTTAAATCCAATGAGTCATTCCCATATGCCTATTTCACTTGACAATTTACGTAGAACAACCTTGCTCTCTATAGTGAATAATTTATATAATTAATAAATAAAATGAGCTGTATACGTGTATTTTAATTCATTTAAATTATAATTTCGGCATTTGTTTTATATTCTTGGAAATAAAATATCTAGAGAACACTGGTATTTTTATTCATAATATTGGTTATTTTATTCATATAATAGTTGTTGGCGTTATCAAGGCGGTTAACAGCCAATATCAACCGAGTCTGCTATTTCTTTTATCGGCCGCGTGTCGTTCAATACTTTTTGTAATACATGTAAGAAAAAATATATAAATATGAAATTCAATTCCTTGGTATAAAGTAATATCAAACCATCTTTAGCTACACACCTCATGCGTTCGGTAAACTATTAGCGGATGTCGGACTGATAAATCATTAATGAGCGTTGAGACGTAAGAAAGGCTTTTCGTTCTTCTTTTTACGTTAAGTCGATATAACCGTACAGTATTACGACAAAGTTATCAACATATCAAAACGTTAGCCCATCTCAGTCTTAACTTTGACAAGTACTCGGAAGATGAGCATGTGATTCTATTGTTGTGGAAAGTGGGTTCAGCATGGTTGACGAGTGGGCACTTTGGTTTGTACAAGTAGAGAACGATGCAATAAAAATATATGATGTTCAATGACTATACTTATGACAGTGCTAACCAAACCACACAAAATGGTTTTTCAAAACGTAGCAAGTGCACTGCTCAAAAACAACAAATAAAATACTCTTATAACACTATAATAAATGAAGTATTTTACACAAACAGTTTTTTTACGAATGCTACAATAACACAGTGTGTGCGCAATACAGCAATCCCCTTACAATCAAATGTGTAGGAGTAGGTAAACTAACTAAGTAGACGTTGTTGTATGTCGTCTGTTATGTAGCAGCGACAGACTGAGTGTGAAAAGTCAGTCGGTATTGCGGCGTAACCATGAGAATAGGCAGATGCTCAATCAAAATATTTGTATTTTCTGTCAGAAATAAAACTGTTTCGCTACTTTTCCCGGATTTTCCCGAAGTTCATAGGTATCTCTCAAAACCATAGATGCATGGCCGAAAGTTGTCTAGTTTCCAGCACCTATAATTCTTTCGTGAAAACAAACAGTACAGATACGCATAATGATAAATCAGTCTTTGTCTGCCGATCGCAGAATCTTTTCTTCTGAGGGTACAGATAAATAACGTCCATACCGCAGAAGGTTAAATTGAGGTTCAAATTGGGAAACTTCACTGAATTACTTGCTTTTTTTCTACGATTGAGTATTTTATTTGGCAGGGGAACGGTTTTAATTTGAAAGAACATTTATAGTATTGTTATATTACTTTTATTATTTTACATTACATTTCATCTCCTATTACTACACTATATCATCGGTGGATAAAAGGACTATCTAAAGTATTTTATTTGGGGAACGGTTTTAATTTGAAAGAACATTTATTTTGCGGACAAAGATCGTTTTCTATTGAATACCGGCTGTCTTAGGAAGTATGTTTTTAAAATTTTACTAGTAAACAGATACTATTTTCTAAACATTCTTACCACCATTTTTTAATTTTACATTTTCTCGTATAAAGGACATCAATTGATGTCAGTACAGTGCCTCTGACTTGGAAGTTCTGGGTTCGAGTCCTCACTGTGTCAGGGTTTTCGACACAATCAAAGTCCAATTCACCCACTATCTGGAGGAGAACTCTCGAGGAAGACTGCTCTGATCGATAGTTTTCGGTAGTTTATTCGATCAACATCAGCCAGTGCAGGCAGTGCCATGCTGTAGGCACAACATTCTGCACTGCGCGTCTGCTATTTACTCCTCCTAGCCTATTGTTTCTCTTACCGCTTACGTGCATTTCACTACCACACATGCCGGGATGTCAGTCGAGAGTTCAAAGGTTGTCGCGGCTGGGGCGGTGTTCCGCTGGTGGGAGATACCTAGTTGAGAAAAATGCTATAACCAGACATGGGACCTCCATAAAGTTAGAATCGCAAAGTTTTTCCAAAATTAGCCCAAACTAGGCTCAAATTTATCGCTAATTTGTTACATAAAAATAAAATTTGTCGCTCTTCATTGACCCTGGTATTAAGATTCAGCTAACTTGATATAAATTACTTCTCTAACTAAAACCAACTAATTACAGACATAAATAAAAATAACACCATAGAATTTGTCGCTTTTTGTGCTCCAGACTTTAAAAACAAATTTATCTTTCTTGAAATATTAACATTGTTTTCACTAAACGAAATCCAACAGTATCAAGTTAGCATCGCAAACATAGAAAAACCAACTAATTACAGACATAATAAAAATAACACCATAAAATTTGTCGCTTTGTCGCTCCGGGCTTTACAAAAACAAATTTGTCCTCTTCAAATATTAACGAAAATGCATTTTTCTAAACGATACCAACTTGATGTCGGTGGCATCACGCAAACATAGAAAACCAACTAATTACAGACTATAAACAAAAATAGCACCATAGGATTTTCGCTTTTTGTCGCTCAGACTTTACAAAACAATTTTGGTCGCTCTTCAAATATTGCAGAAATGCAGTTTTTTCCTGACACGCTGAAAGTCGTGTCAAGATAGCATCGCAAACGCAGAAACCAACTAATTGCCGACATGATAAAAAATAACACCATAGGAGATTTGTCGCTTTTTGCCGCTCCGGGCTTTAAAACAGTTGTCAGCTCTTCAAATATTACGAAAATGCATTTTTTTCGCAAACACGATGCCAACTTGATATCTAGTTAGCATCATAAACATAGAAAAACCAACTGATTACAGACTTTTAATAAAAAATAACACCATAGGAATTTGTCTTTTGTACTCAGACTTTACAAAACAAGTTTTGTCGCTCTTCAAATATTTACGAAAAATCATTTTTTTCGCAAACGCGACACCAACTTGATATCAAGTTAGCATCTAACAAACCTGAAAACCAACTATTACAGACATAAATAAGAAAATAACACACTTAAGATTTGTCGCTTTTTGTCGCTCGACTTTACAAACAATTTTGCTCGCTCTTTAAAATATTACCAGAAATTACAATTTTTTCATAGGCTTGCATTGTAGTCGTGTCAAGATGTCGCAAACGCAGAAACCAACTAATTACCGACGCCAGTAAAAAGCCAACACCATAGGAGTTTTGTAGCTTTTGTCGCTCCAGACTTTAAAATGATTTTGTCGCTCTTCAAATATTAACGGCGTATTTTCGCAACGCAATCTGGCAAATATCAAATTGGCATCGCAAACCTCAAACCAACTAATTACAGACATAAATAAAAATAACACCATGAGATTTGTCGCCTTTTTGTCGCTCAGTCTTACAAAAAAACAATTTTGTCGCTCTTCAAATATTACAAGAAATACGAATTTTTCGCAAACACATGGCGAAAGTCGTATCAGAGATTAGCATCGCAAACGCAAGAAGAAACCAACTAATTACCGACACAAATAAAAATAACACCACTTAAGATTTGTCGCTTTTTGTCGCTCAGACACCACAAAAAACAAATTTTGTCGCTCTTCAAATATTTACGAAAATGCATTTTTCGCCAAACGCGATGCCAACTTGATATCAAGTTAGCATCGCAAACGAAAACCAGCTAATTACACGATTTCAATAAAAAATAACACCATGAGATTTGTCGCTTTTTTGTCACTCCAGACTTTACAACAATTTTGTCGCTCTTCAAATCTATTATCGAAAATGCAATTTTTTCGCAAACGCGATGACAACAAATATAAATTGCATATAAACGCAAAACAACGAATTTCAGACACAAATAAAATAACACCATAAGGAATTGGTCTCTTGTTGTTGCTCAAGAGTTCACGTTCTCTAAATTTGACTTTACTACAAATACGGAAATAAAATTTTACTATTGGATACAAAGACAAACTGATTCTGAAATATTAAAAGTACGTCTATATGGCTGTTGTATCATAATTATATGCATTCAATAAATCCGCATTAATAAATACAGTAACAAGGGCCCACAGTTCGTGAAGTCTATTACACAAACAATAAGGCAAGTATAATACATTTATTGGAACAATTTATCATTTCTTTTATATCACACTATCGGCTTTCATAAAACAATTTCCATTATTTTTACCGCACCATTGCGTATTTTCTGCACACTGCCATTTGAATTCGTGCGACACATGCAATACTCCTATATCAAGTGTACAAAATAACAAATTAAAATTACGATTTCCAAATCAGTACTTATCTCACGTTTCATTATTTTTATGATTAAATATATTTATTCAAATATTTTTAAAAGCAACGAATCAATTCAGCATCACAATCCCCTAGTTTTATAGAAATCTGAGTACAGCTTTTATTTAGACTACAACGCTTGATTGAGTTGCTGATGTTAGTCAATATGATTAAACATTGTAAATATTAAATAAATTTAATTATTACAAGTCAGACATGAATTAAAATGACAATCAAATTAGAAGTAATTTTTAGTCATTTAATTCGTTATTACATAACGATAAATTCAGATCTGAAAGGTAAATCTTTGTAGCCTTTTCAGGACGGATGTAAATTAAACAAATGACACCTGCCCCTGGCGGAATATAGACAAAGGCTTGCCGGAGATTAGCTCACTTTTGGATGAGGCTCGGAAAACCCACAGAAGAATGTCACAGCCAGACGGGGAGGGTGTTGGCTTTTATCATTTTGGAATTTCTGACTATTAATATCTTACATTCCTTGAATTTGCCATTGCTAAGCACAAGCCCGTCTCCATTATTTAAGGTTCATCTTCTCTATAGGAACATGCAGATATCTTTCGGTGCCAAATTCAATGCAGGAACATTTGTCAGTTGGTGCTTGCCTTCTCTGATATTCAAACTAAATGTATAGTCTTTTTACCAATTACTATAAATTACTAATTTCATATCAATAAAATTGTACTAGTATAACAATGAAAAGAGCGTCGTGAAAAAGTAGGAAGCAACTTCCATAAACCTAACCTGCGATTGCTAAAAATTTAAAATTAGTAATGTCTGCAATCATGTACTTATTTTTACCGTGATGTGAATTGCACTACATTATAAATGTAAAAACAAATTACAAACGTAGATGTTTAACACCTAGTAACCTCTTGAAAGATTAAAAAGTCTCTGCTGGTGTTTTAATTTACATCATTCTTAATTTCGTATAAAATAGTTTTTACTTAATTCTAAGCAAATAAGAAAGGAAGTAATGCCAGATAAGGTACTGGAGCATCTCATGTCAAAGATCTTATGTCCTTATGACACAAATACAATTCAAATTATTCCATACAATGCGAACAAGAAATTATTCATTAACTTTATCAAATAAAATGCTTTGTAATAGTACATACAATTTTATTTTCTCCTTCCTATCATGCAGTATGAGGAAGTATATTCTAGGAATGGTTCATGGTTTTGTCATTTATTAAAAGTTTTGGTTCCAACTTTTTGGAACTTTTTGTTCCTTCTCGGGGCCTAAGGGATGAATATTTAAAATTATTAAGTAAAAAGAGATTTTTTTGCTATGATTATTGAAAAAAAATATAGCCGTCTAAAACTAGTAGCGCCTAGAAACCAAACTCACTAAACTATATTCAAAATTAAAGACTAATTTGAGGTAAATTACTCTTTAAAATGCTCCTATTCTGAATTTAGGCTCAATTTAATTTCCCAAAATTGGGTTTCCCAAAACTGGAAAATACAAATTCTAAACTAGGAAGACAACAAAGAACTTAGTTTTAAACTCTAAGAAAAAATATTCCGGGATCTATATTCCAAAAATTAGGCTCTACAAATTGAAACAGTTAACATGCGTTCTTATGGAAAAAGGGATGGTTTGATTAACAGTAAGTAAATATTTATATTAGAAGATTTTGAAATATGTACTTCTGTTTCATTGAATAAATGGTAAGTACTGGACTTTAGTTGATTGTTTATCCACCTTGATTGTCTAAAGTGAAACGAAAGACAGACATCTCTGGTTTTAAGAGTATTTTTTATGCATTAAATTAGTTTTCTGTACTATATTTATATTTATTTTATACAATATTTACATGTACTAGTAGCCCGACCTTTCTTACTTTTGCAAAGATATTTATATATAAAAATAATAATAATAATAATAATAATAATAATAAAAAGCTATAATAATAACTATAATAATAATTCATTTGATTTCATTATCAATTCATTTATTCAATGAACATTTCAATAGAATTGTGAGTGGTGAAATTCAGATTCTTGTGTTTCATGGCATACACGTCATCACAATAACATTTAACAGTAGAATAGCAAAATTATATAATTTTAAGAAATCTACTAACAAAATTGTAAGAAAGAGGAGTAAAGATTGTAATTTTGGCTGACGGAAAGCTGTCCTTGTAAGACAAGTAGAAAGGACTTTCATTGAGGTTTCTACCTGCAGCGTCCTGCAACCCTTTTAATCCGCAATGCTACCTGTCGCGCACGAGCGACCCTGCCCCTCGGCTGGGCAGATGAACTCAGGTGACGTCAAGTACTGTGCTCTGGAAAACCTGCGTTGTTCATTGTGGCGGCCGGACCGAGGGTGTGGTCGCCTCCTCAGTGCCTGCCTCGAAAAGCGACCGCGCACGGAGGACTTTGCACCGCCCCCAGTGCCGACCGGCGCCGCCAGCAGCCACGGTACAACGACCCACCCCTTCTGAAGCCCGCTCGAGGATCCCGAGGCAGAGGAGGAAAAAGAAGAAGAGAGGCCTAGCCGCCAGGAAGCAGCCGCCCGCAACGCCACGACCGCCGCCATGGCAGAGGCGGCGAACGGAGCTCCGGCAGGGAAGGTAAGGCGCCCACGGGCCCGAAGCGCGTCGGTCTCCCTCCACTCCCGAAACCGATCCCCCTCTGGTGAGCAATCAGCGCCGGCAGCCGACTCGTGCGCCAGCGCGGCCAGCCGCTCTGCGAATGGCGAGGCGGGCGCCCCCGCGTGGCCCGCCCGCGGAACCTGAACCGGCGGTCGCCCCCGACCGGCGAGATGATCTACCGCATCAGTTGCAATACACCCGGGACGCGGTCAAAACCTGCAAAATAAATTTGGGAAAGGGCCACTGGGAAGTTGGCCACAATCAGTCGCGTCACAACCCGAAAGGGTAAAGTTGGCTACCGATTTTGACCTCCTCCCAATTGCGTATCAGAAGCTGAAAAATATACAAGACTGCATAAATCTTTTGTTTGACCCCCCCACCTCCACTGAGTGAACGTAAAATCGCGTGTACTTTAAACAGGTTCCGCGCGGCATCACTGCTGACGAGGTGCGCGAGGCTTGTGGCGCAGGCCTCCACCCGTTGGGCGTCCATCAACATGTGCCGCGAACCTCCGAACCGCCGGAACTTCGAGAGCAGTGATGCTGCGGGTGGCGAAGCCACCGAAACTCGTTCCGTGCGACGGGCACTTTGCGTCACCTTGCGCGGACGAGTCGCGCAAAGCTTCGGCATCAGGGCCATTGCCTCTTGCGAGTAAAGTCGACCGCGAGAAATGGAAGCGCCCCGTTTCTGCGAGAGATGCTGCAGATGGGGACATACTCGCAAAACTGCGAATATCCTGTGAGATGAAAGATCTGCACGGGAGGTCACCGGCAGACAAGCCCGGTACGAAGGACTGCCCCATACGCGGTGCTTAGCCCGAAATCTGCAACTGCGGCGGGCAGCACACCGCATCTTACACTAAATGCAAGGTGCACACCGTTACAGCGCTCATCGAGCACTCAACGGCAGCCACGGAGGCCCAGGCAGCCTACCGAGAGGCATGGACGCCGAGACCACCGCCCCGCAGAATAAAGCGGCGCAGAGACGCGGTCTCGCGCTCTCACCACCCAATTGGGAGCACTCTCGAAGACCAGATTCGGGAATGATTCTGCTCCTTACCTCACTTCTGCCCAACAATGGCGCAGAATAATCTAAATTTTTGTCTTACTGCGAAGCACCTCTGCGAACATGCACCTGGAATGTTCAAGTGCGTGCGAAAGACCCAGTTAATACATAACTTTGCCATCGAGCGACAACTCGACATTTTGGCGCTGCAGGAAACGTGGTTTCACAAGCATCACCTGCCCGTATTCAAGGATACGCAGTGTATCGCAGAACCGCGGGGTAAAACGGGGCGGCGTTGCGCTCCTGGTCCGGGGGACATCCCCAGCTCAAGTAACGACCCACCTGGTGCCTTGCGTTCTCTAGAGGCGGTCGTGGTGAGGGTCGGGACGTGGCGGCCGACTTACAGTCGCGTCCGTCTATGCCCAAATCAGCAGCTCGACACTGCCTGTATCGACGCGATACTGCGTTAGATACTAAGTCCTCATCCTAGGGATTTCAACGCAGGAACAGACAGTGGGCTGCCTCGGTGCAAACCGAAACGGCACCCGTTTAGCCAACTACATTGCGACGAGACGTGGCGTATACGTATCGCCCCGAAAGAACCACGATCTACCCGACCACTGGTAACCGGGAATTATCGACCTTGCGATCGCAAAGGAATCGGTGCGCAGCCCCTTGACTCTATCTGGTTTCGATCACAGGCCGGGAACATTCGTGGTTTCGTCTTTCGCCGCAGCCGAAACAAATTCAAATAACACACATACTAACTGGGCCGGTTTCACAGCTCACGTGCACTGTGCTTGAGCAAAACCGCTAAATTCACGGGACGAATCGATAGCGCGGTGACTCACATCACCTCCGCGATTCGAACGTCCATAAATTAAACACCATTTTACCAGACGGAATCTCGTCCTGAGCTTACAGATGAGCAGAGAAGGACGCTGCAGGAGCTCCGCAGATATTCTAAATTACACAGCCGATATGGCGATCCCGCAGACAGGCCGAGCCCCCAGCAGAGTATTCCGTAAATCTCTAAGACGAAGAACCGCAAATGGTCGCGCACGATCGAAGACTGCAATCTTCGTGAAAACTCTGGGGATTATCTAAGGCGCTGGGCCGAAGGCGAGTCACCGCCCTCCGCACCACCCCGGCACCACAGCCGCCCGGACGCCGCTCTGCAGTCGGAATACGTGTGGAGGACGCCCCAAAAGCGAACTCTTCGCGGAGTCGCTAGAACAGCAGTTCCGTCCATTCAGGGGCCGATGAGTTCGGAGCCTGAGCACTGTTGCACGCTTGCGTGACTGCTGACCGCCGCGCCGAGCACCTCAGCGCGACGGACGGGAAGGAGCTCCGCGAGGCGTTGCGTCAACTCAACAAGCGTAGGCATGCGGGCGGACGGCATAACTGCCGCCAGCTCCGCGCGCTCGGCGCAAACGGGGAAGAGTTCTACGGAACCTCCTAAACTCGTGCCTAGCGCTAGGATATTTCCCCAGAGCGTGGAAAATCGCGACAGTATCCATGATAAAACCCAACAGGACCAACTTCTTCCGAGCGGTTATAGACCTTAGTCTCCTCGCTTCGCAAAAGCTTTCGAGCGCCTGATCCTGGAGCGCGGGAACGGAACATGACGCCTTAAGCTTTTAGAGATGAGCAATTCGGGGTTCAATTGGGCCAGTTCCCGCAACAACTGCGCGGCTATGTACCGAGGTCGGTCTCTCTTTGAAGACGGCGAACTTGCCGGTGGTTTTCTAGACATGCGGTCGGCATTCGATTCTGTATCGAGGGCGCTCGCGTGTCTTGCGGACATTGGAATCAGCGACTGTTCGTCAGACTAATCGCTTCTGGAAGATAGACGATTCAAGGTTCGCGTCAATGGCGTACAATCGTCCTTAAGACGAGCCCTGCGGCGTGCCACGGAAGCGTGCTCTCCCTCTCTATTCGGCCTGTACGTCAACGACGCGCCGCTACCAGTTGTAGAAACACCCGGGATTCAACATTGCGGGCTCCCAATGTTTGCGGATGACTTTGCCCACTACGCGAAGTCGGCGGACAAAGAAATCAGTGAGATATCTGAACGATTGCCTCGCGAGCTTCAAAAAGGCTGAGCAATAAAAGCCGCCCTCAACCCAGACAAGCGTAGCCGTTGACTTCACCCGACAGAGGCCAACCCCGATGAAGTCGTGAGCTTAGCCGGCGCGACACCCTGGAAAGACGGCGAAGTATCTTGGCGTGAAGCTGGGCGGTCTCCGCTGGCACGCTACGCAGATACCTAGCCGAAAATAACTGCCCGAACCACTCTCCTACGCCGCTTCTACGGCCCCGACTCCATCCTGCCTCAAACGCCGCTTATTCACCCCTTGCGTACGGTCCATTTGGACGTACGCCTGCGAGGTGATTCGGCGGCACCTCCTCCACCCTCCGTCCGATTCGCTCGGCGAAAGACCGTCAGGCGTCTCGCGGCGCTTCCGCACCTCCCACCCCACAACAGATGCAGAAACACCGACGTGTTTGGAGTTCTGGGCGTAAAAACAATTCTTGCCGAGCTTCAAAGGCGCTCGGCTCGGCGCTGCAAAGGCGCTGGGGCCGAAAGGGGCCGCGCATCCTGCGCGACACCGGCCGGGGGCGAACAGCGACACACATCGGTCCTATCTACGGAAAAGGGCCGAAACGCGTCGCCTTCACCTTCCGTGCGCGCCTCGCACGCTCGCTACCTTGTGCGGCAAGCGGAGGCAGCCGAACGCGGGGGAGATTCGCCCCCAGCCGAGGCACGCGGGGCACGCGACGACGCGCCTCTCCCTGCCACACTCCCAAGGCCTGAGCGCCACGGACACTTTGAGCCCAAATCAGTGCCGTGGCAACAAAACAAGAACTTGCTTGCAGTGCAGTGCTGTGGAATGAATGGTTATGTATATAAAATGAATGGTTATGTATACAACGAATGAATGGTCGTATATAACGAATGAATGATTTTGAGGAATGAAAATAAAATAAAAAAAAAATCAATTAAACATAAAAAAACATTAGTTAGAATTAGAAAAAATAAAATATTTCTAGTGTGTTAATATCCCAAAGTGCTACGATAAATTAAATTAAATTAGATTTAAGCTAGAATTAAGTTAGCTTTAGTTATTAGCTTATTTACCTTTCTCTTAGCTGCTTAAGCCGCAGCAGCGCAATTTATTTCAAAGTAAAAAAAATTTCCCCGCCTTCTCAGGGTTACTGTGAGGGAAACAACAAAAAATTCATTGTGGCGGCGGATCCGATGGACAAAGGGGGGTTTCTCCACCCCATCGTGTCTGCTTTTTTCACACGAAATCTTGAGAACCTTGACGTGCCAATCTCCCTACAAATTTCGTCTTTCCACCTCGCCGATATTTCAAATATTTTTGATTATTTAAAATATTCGCAAGGGTGCATTAAAGGGTGGTGATCTTAAAATTGCATGAAAGTGAAAGGTCTTACGTTCTCGCATTTTGAAAGTAGAAAACACGTGTATCGTTTATGTTGGTTTTTCTCAGTCATTCACATTTTAAATACTGAATTTGACATAAATCACATTTTTCACGTTTTCTTAATGTTTCACATCCATAACGAACAAAAGAGACTATGGGAATATAATAATATGATTTTATATTATGGCAAAAGAAATTTTATATAAATTTTTATAAAATGTTAGTTCATCTTTTTAAGTTTTTTGCTGTTTCATCGACTTTAATTTCATTTTAATGGTGCTTGCTTGAAATAATATTTACAACAAATATTATCCAAGATTCAAAGTAGCCTATTCCATTTCTTCGCTCAGAAATTGTAATGTCAGCATTGTATGTGACGCAACATGGCGCCAATGTGGATCATGATTTCGGGTAATCTAAAGAAATATTTTCTGGTAAGAACAGTCCAAACTGGAAGTTTGAAGTTGATTCATTTGAACAAAACCTGGATACATACTAATATATCAACAGCTTGGTTGATCGCCCGAACTTTTTGATAACATTTTACGTCGTTTCTTTTTTATGCATTAAAACATTTTAAGAGCATTGTATTGATCATTTGGCGATATTTTAGGGCAAAAAATACGCAAGAACTGAGATACTATTGTAAAGTTTTAAAAATTTTTAATAAAACAATTAATTTAAGACGGGAAATGAAACCAACCATACGATAGTTTTCGGGGAGACGTCACACACTTACAGTAGGAACTTGTTTATTTGTCAGAAATTTGTCGCATACATCTCTAAAATGTATTTTATTGACTAAATATATCATTGAATAATGCTTTATTGTTTAATTTTCATCTATAAATTTAAGTATTTCGTAGTTAGGCCGAAGAGCGGACCTGATGGCCAAGTCTCGCACATAAATAGTAATTATTATTATTCTTTTTACTATTTTTTATTATTTATTATTATTATTTTCAAAATTTGTTTTTGTAAAGTCTGGAGCGACAAAAAACGACAAATTCCTATGGTGTTATTTTTATTTATGTCGGTAATTAGTTGGTTTTTGCGTTTTGGGTGCTAACTTGACACGACTTTGCTACGTGTTTGCGAAAAATTGCATTTCTGGTAATATTTGAAACGACAAAATTGTTTTTGTAAAGTCTGGAGCGACAAAAGCGACAAATTCCTTTTGGTGTTATTTTTTATTTATGTCTGTAATTGGGTTTGGTTTCTTTCGTTTGCGATGCTGACTTGATATCAGTTGGCATCGCGTTTCAAAGCATTTTCATTAATATTTGAAAAAGCGACAAAATTTGTTTGTAAAGTCTGGAGCGACAAAAAGCGACAAATTCTATTGGGGTTTTTTTTATTTATGTCTGTAATTAGGGTTTTTTTGGTTTGGGTGCTAACTTGATATCAAGTTGGCATCGCGTTTCGAAAAATGCATTTTCGTAAATATTTGAAGAGCGACAAAATTTGTTTTTGTAAAGTCTGGAGCGACAAAAAGCGACAAATTCCTATGGGGTTATTTTTTATTTTTGTCTGTAATTAGTTGGTTTCTTAAGTTTGCGATGCTAACTGATATCAAGTTAAACGAACTTAATACCCGGGGCAAATGAAGAGCGACAAATTTTATTTTTGCGTAACAAATTAGCGAAAAAAAAGCGACAAATTTTGAGCCGGTTTCAAAAATTTTTTTAAATTTGCGATTCTTTACGGAGGTGACGAGGGGGGCCCGGGGATTTCCCATCCAGGGGGAGATGATCATCGCCACCTCCAGCGATAAAAAAGCGTGCACTACACTTACTCAGTAATCAGTCAATCCATCAATCAACCTAAACATTCTTGTTTATCTTCTTGAGGCATCCCTTTTGAGGGCCTTTGGGTGGCAAAAAATTTTTATAAACCTTTTCCCCGAAACTACAGTATGATTTTTAAAAATGAATCATTTGATGGTAAGGTATAAATAATTAAACAAAAAAATTTGGGAATAATACATTCTGATGTAAAACTTTCCACTGTGTTCCGTAAATAATACTCAGTTATTGCAATATTTATGAAGTTGTTTTTTTAAAATTTATTAATTTATTCCACCTTACTAACTTTTTATTTGTTTTTTTGAACATCACCCAGAACGATTTTAAAAAACCATTTTGTGTTGGTTTGTTCAGCATTTTCGTTGCTGCATGGATTTAGTGTGATTGATTTTGTATTGGAGGTTTCATTTAATTTGAAGATCCGACAATACACTACACACTATGAATCGTAACATAAAATGCAATAGCATTTACTTTCTTACAATATTGATTTAAGCTGTTAATGGATTTATGCAGCTGTCAATATTTTTATGTAATTAAAGGTAATCATATTGAAATAAATGCGTTGAGAGCATTTAAATTATTTCCAACATTTTTTAAACTTCGATTTTTTCTTAAAAAATATGCGAAACCAGTTTTAAGAACACACTTACCCTTAGTAGAGCAATGTCGTTGAAGTAGAACTCGTCAATGTATTCTTCGTGGAGATAAACTTGTTTTTTGGTCAGTTTAAAGGGTTGGGGTCCGTTACCGGAGATATCTCGCTTTCCTACGACCACCAACAGGGAAAGGGGAACTTTTGAAAGAAATAGCAAACATATGGAAATCATCAAAAATGACTTAAAAGAACTTTTCTTTGTTCCCCTTTGCACCGAATATTAACTTTTTAACGTTTTTTGTTATTGCCACCTCGCGTACATTGCACACCCATTTTAACCCAAAACACAGTAGGGGGACTATCTTACTGGGTTAGGTTATGCAGTGACCAGCTGTTACCCGTGATATTCATAAATGATACTGGCGCCACAAAATGACGGGATCCATCCCCCAGTAACCCGTCCTCTGGGGGGATCCTGAAACAAACTCGTATATTAGCACTTGTTTTTGACAATTTGAAAGTAACTTTTTTTTGGAATTTGACTTGACTTTTTAAAAGGATGAATCAAAATTTAAAGAATGATTTCATTTGACGGACAAACAAGATTTTCATTGAAATTTTTTAAGAAAAAAATGTGGGAAAATTATATTTTTATTGAACTAAAAACAAAATATATTTGTAACTAAAGAAAAATTTAAAAATTTTAAACCTCCGAAAATTGAAAAAAAAAATAAAACTAAGAAACTGGTTTCTTTAAGAGATAGGGACATCTTTTGGTTTAATTTTTTTGGGTGTATTACATCCATTATTAGAAAAAAATGCATTTTGATGGTAGAACATTGTTTTTTTCAAATTATCTGAACCAATAATTTTTTATTATCAAAACCCAAAAGGAAAATTTCGCACCCCCACGCCCGCCATTGATAAAAATTTCCCAAGATGGAAAACAAAAAAAAATTAAAATTTGGGGTTTTTTTTAAATAAAACCCTTGACAGATTTACGTTTTTGTTTCTTTGTTAATATAAATTCTTTTCATACAAGCATAACGAAAAATTGCGTAATCAAAATTCATTTTTTCAAATTCAGTAGGATACGTTTTTTTTTAAAAAAACTGCACGTTTCCCAATGTTTTAAATTTAAAATTTTTGGGAATCACGTTGTCTAAAACTACGGCCTGTAAATAATTTTTATATTGGTGTAATCAGGATAATTTTTTAAATTTAAAAATTAAAAACCCAATTTAGAAATATTTTATTAAAGGTACATTACTTTTAATACCCTCATTGCGAAGGATTCAAAACCCTTCCCATTTTCCCTTTTTTTTCTAAAATCACTTACCTTTGTCCTTTTTGCGTTGAAATACTATAGATGTAAAATTTTGAAAATTTTTGAAACTAAATATGGGGTTTAGAAATACTAAAATTTTGTTAAGTCTACTTCCTACATTAAACCCTTTTTTCTTCTTTATATGGAAGAAAAGAAAACATACATACTGAGATTAAAGAAATTAAATGGGGGGGCAGATTTTTTTTATCACATATTTATTTTCCCGGTATTTTTTTAGCGTCTAGTGGTCCACTTGTTTTTCTCCTAAATTAAAGTTTCTTCCCTTTCAACTCTTGCTGGTTTCTTAACTTCCTGGGGAATTCCAAATGTATTAAATCTTTTATTTAAACATTAAAATTTTCCCTAATTTAAAAAATTTTTCATTTGCCCAGCAAGAAGGTACCCCTTTTAATATTTCCTCCTTTTTGCAAGTCCACAAGATAAAGGAAAAAAAGTTTTTGCCATGACAAAAAGCAATTTTGGGAAAATAAGGGGAGGATGAGAATCTTTAATAAAATATCATTATTTAACGTCTGTTATTTTTATATTAAGTGATAAATCAAACCCTTTTAAAACACTAATACACCCAAAAAATATTAAATAATCCGTTGCGGTCTGAATGAACAGAATATATAGTAATTACAATATACAAATATAGATATCTATAAATTAAAAAACCATTTTTTTACAGAAATTTGTGACAATCAGTTTTGGAAAAAGTGTCACAATTTAAAAAGATTACAAATGCCCAAAGATGGCAGGTACTAAAATTTTTTAAAGGCTCTCAGAGGAAGATCGACTTTCAAATACCCCTCGCCCACAAAAAAAAATCTGTGGGGAAGAAATATGAATAATTTCTAAGTAGGGCAGCTGTTCATTAGGACCCCAATTTGATATTTCACAGTTACAGGGTTCAATGGGAAAAAGGGAAAACTGTTTTTTCACCCATCCATAAAAATTTTCAATATTTGAACAGTGGTGTAATTGGAAAAGATCATTTAATATTGATTAATCTGTACATTGTTTTCATTAATTGAGTTGTATTTTTCGTCTTTTGTGAAAAGTTAGTGCAGTGGTTTTGGGAAACAAAATCATTACAATATTAAAACTAATCTTTCGTTGTTTTATGTCCTTGTCCTAATGAATGAATTCATATATATTTTTCAATAAATAATTTAAAAATTAATTTATCTAAGAATATTTTGCCTACAAATAAAAAAAAATTGGGGCCCCTTTTTTTCTTTTTTCAGCCCCTCTCAAATTGGAAAATAAAAATTATGTTTTTTAAACCCAGTAAAAATTTTTTTTTCAAAAAGTGATGGATTTTGTTGTGGTATTTAAATTTAGAAAGATCAAATATTAAAACTAATTTAAAGTTTTTTTTGATATCAATTGCTCCCAAAGAATAAGTTTTCTATTTTAAAAAAAAAATAAGCAAAAAATTTAAATTTTTCTAAAAAATTTTGTCTACAAATAATATTTGAGAGTCCTTTGGGTTTTTATTATTGATATTTTAGGATCCATAACCCCATCACTTGAGATAAAATAATGATGCTAAATTTTTGTTTTGTTATGTGGCTCAGGCATTGTCAATTTATTATGTCACAAAAGTTGTTGGGGGATCATTAGTTTTCTAAATATGTGCATGATGTTGATTTTTGAACAAATGTTTTTACTCATGTTACTAGCAAAGGACATTAAACAAATTTTTGGGCGTCTTTAGACTTATAAAAGTTAATTATGTTTCAGAATAGATAAAATTTTCATTATTTTATGATTAAGATTCACAATTAGTTTTGACATTAGAACTTACGTAACTAAAAATCATCATGCTATTATCGGGTCTACTAACTACCGTACCTGCATGAACTTCTGCATGTTATACTCAGCTTAAAAAGAAGCCCCTTTAAGGTCACGAGTTGACAACAACAAACTTTTTTTTGAATACTATAGAAGAAAAATTAAAAATAGGATGTTTTTAGTGACAATTTTTTTATATTTTAATATTAATTTAAACTCCACAAAATTATATTTGGGGTTTAAAATTTTTTTTGTAGTTTGATTTTTCATTGCTTTTTGTTATAAAGGAATATTTAGGGAAACTGGGAAATTCAAATAAAAAATAGGTTTTTTGGGAAAAGGGGGGGTAATCCAAATTTTAAATGGGGGTCAAGAGAAGACAGTATCGGCGTGGGCCAAGATGGAGGAGAGGGGGAGGGGGAATCAAGGGAAAAGGGGGTCCGCCAGGGAAGAAAATATTGAATTCAAAAAAATTTTCTGTAATAAATACGCGAGCAACGCCGGGTACTTCACATGTATGATAAAAAACATTTACGTTATAAAAACTTTTTGACTTGTCAACAAAAAAATTTTTTATTAAAAGACATTATTTGATTTAAAACAATAAATTGTTTACCTTACTACGTCTTGTTGATTGCATCTTGACACTTCAAGAACGGCACTAACGTAAAAAATTGTTTTTTTACATTATTATAATTTAATTTTTTAATAATGCATTGGATTTATTGAGCCTGTTTTAATGGTTCCGATCTACCACTCAATACAATCTGATTATTTTTTCGAGAATTAATTATATTCTGAAAATTGTTAAACCAATACTTCGCAAGATTCATTACGTTTCTATTCATCTAGCTTTGTGATAAACCTTTTTACAAGAAGAATCATCATTTGAGACCATCTGTTTTTCTGAATTTTCACCTTTTAAATTGAAATTTTTATTAGGTTTTTCTACTACGAAACTTGCGACAAATACCAGTTATGGTTTAGTGGCTATTAGCTTAGAGATGCATTGATGGATACTAACCAATGTGGATAAATGTAAGAAAATCCGAACCCCCGGGGGGTTTCGGGAAACTAATATTTTAAATCAAAAGTTTGTAAAAGTTTAAATTTTGCTATAAGAAGGAATTGGGGAAAAAGGGGCGCGTTATCTGGGTCAAAAAAACGTCAAAAAGAATTCCCCAGAAAAGCCTTCCAAAAAACAATGAACAACTTGATCGGAAATTTCAAGAAAGGGAAAAGGGTTTTTAAAAAAGGAAAAAAGTGCCTTTTGGAGAAAAACCTCCAGGGATCAAAACTTGGTTTCTTAAACCTTCCCTTTCCGCATTTTACTGTTTTCAGTTTGGGATATGGGTTTTTTATTATTTTAAGTGTTACGTCATAGGTAAAGGGAAATGATATGTCCTTTTGGGAAAAAGATGGGGGGGTGAAAAATTCTGGGTCAAAAATCAAATAAAATAAAGTATTTTTCCAGCGTACTGGCCTTTTCAAAAAATATATCAAAAAACATTTTGGAAATTACGGTCACAGCCCTAAAATAACTTTATTATATTTATTTTAGCCCATATAATTATAATACAATATGAAATTTAAAGATTTATAAATTCATCAGTATAATTCCTTATTTAATAATCGAGTAATATGCGTCGGTCCATCTGTTCATTATTCTTGGTTAGGCCATTTCCGGTCTAACCGCGAGAAAAGTGAGTTATCTTTGGACGCGTCTCAGCCTCCTGATGGGGAACTGATAATTTGTTGAGGTCCCATTTAGAAAATCCTAAGAATATTTTCTAAAACAGCTTGTTTTTTTAAATTTTTAAACAATTACAACAGGCATATAACCTTATAATGATCTAAACACACTCCAAATTCTAGTTTTACCTTGCAGGGTCTTATTGTAACAAGGGAATCAAATAAATCCCCTTACGGAGGTTTTTATTTATAAGAAAAAAATTGATTCCCTTCTTGTCAAAATTTAATTTTTTGCAGTTGAAAAGTTTTAAAAACAGTTGTACATCTTACGCTCAAAAATTTTCTTACTTTTCATCTACAGACCTCCAACAAAGCAAACTTTTGATTATTTCAATTTTAGAAAATCTAGAGATAACTGGAACAAAATTAATAACCTCTCTTTAAATCCATTTTGTGTGTGGAGATTTCAATATTGATTTTCTGAGCAATCCACGAAAAGAGCAGTTTCCAATTTAATTCATTCTTTTAATTTAGATATTACAGTGAACGTACCACGAATACTCTAAATCACAAAAAGCAATAGATCAAATTATAATTAACAAAAACCACAACTAGGTAGAAATAATAACGAATAATCTAGGTTACAGTACCGATCCCAAAATTCTAAAATTACTAATAACATGAATACTGACACAATAAATAAAACACGCATGTGCAGGCATTTACTACAGTTAACATAAAGTTATTTACGACTACTTGCTAAAAAAGAATCATGGGAGGCAGTTTATAACGCTATTGACAAATGAAAATATAATTTATTTTTCTCAACTTATTCTCTTTAACGCATGCTTTCCTATTAAAATGAGAAAATTAAACATTTCACGAAAAGTAATACTTGGATCACAAAAGAATTAGAACATCGTGTAAAATAAACGTACTCTCTACTTTATTTCTAAACGTCATGACGTATCTTAAGATTTCTTTATCTACTTTAAAAATACAAAACATTGTTACGAAAAGTCATAAGACAGGCTAAAATCATGAAAACGATCAGGATATTTTGAACTCAAATAATAAAACAAAGCAATGTGGAATATAATAAAATACTACCAAATCAACTAGAAAACCCGTAGAGAATGTTGTTTTAAAATATAACGATATAAATGTGAACGATCCGGCAACAGTGGCTAATCTCTTTAACCAATACTTTTCGAGAATTGCTGCCGATCTCACTAAGGGTCTTCAGGCACTAAATTCAAAAAACAGGCGGTTTGGGTGACTTACGGCATCTACAGAGGTGATCAGTAACTTTTTCGGTTACTCTCGACAACACAAATCGATTGGCATAATTCTTAGCCAGTTACCATTGGATAGTCTTCAAAAACATCTAGAAAAACGCAATATATTGTTGATGTATATGCACTTATGAGTACTTAGGTGAATTACTATTCTCTTTCCGGCATTTACATGAATCTTTCCGAACTGATTCATCAGATTGACGATAATTAAACCTTATTGTGTAATGAAACAAAAAATATTAAACAATTATTGTTATCAATACTTTTACAAGAAACTTTCTATGCCCTAAAATGTACGAACCGGGAAAATGTAAAACATTTAAAATTTATTTTTATTGTGTGCTTGCAAAACACTTAAATATGAAAATCTCTGCCAGAGCCGCCATGTTAAGCTGGTAAAATAATAATCCAACCAAATGCATATATTTCTTAATTTTTCTTAGCCTCCCTAATGTCAAGTAGAAATTACTTCATTTTACATTTGAACTAATGAATTGATTTAAAGTTCATAATATCGTAAAAAATATACGGGTTGTCCAAGATATGAAGCTTTTGTTGGTGTGCTGTCGGTATTAAAATTTGAAGAACATTATTCTGTGGTGATTTTGGATAGATATCTTTCAGAGAGTATACTAATAGAGACGGCACTCAATGTTAATCCCAACGCTCTTATTCAAATTTCTAATTTTCATGGAGGAAGCCGCCATCTGGGCCCCGTTTGAGCCAATAGCGTCAAAGGGCGTTCTACCAATGGAGGTGGCGCGTATTGACGACCGGGACATTTAAAATGAAGTTGTTTTCAAAATGGCGTCAAATGAATACATTATTTTTATGTAAAATACGCTAGGCAATTAAGAAGACTAAAATATTAGGATTTGGAATCCTAAGTCACTGAATGGAATTATTGTCCAGGTAGTGCAAAATAAAAGTTATTTTATAAACACAATATTTATTTCTAAATTATGTAAATAGTCATACAATATAAACAATAATACAATTTTACAAAATAAATGTAGCAAGTAATCAGACATAAAGATTATTTTACTTTGCCATTGACTAAATATTGAAACCATGAATTTAGACAATTGTCCAAATATAACTAGTGACCATTACTTCTAATATTGCATCATTATTAAAATGACATTCCAGCTATCAACACCTGTCAAATTTCAGCCTATTATCAAAATTGCTACTAAAGTACAATACAAATGAATATTATTGATAAGTTTTATAAATAAACAGGAAACTTGCATCTGCACAAACAGTCACAAAATCTGTCTTTTCTTTCTTCAAAAAAGCAATATTACACATTAAACTGCATTACAAGAAACATGTTTTACCTCCTACCTAGTACAAGTGATGAACAAGTAAAAAAAATTACATGATTCTACTTCAACTTCATTAATCTCAAAGCAGAGTTTTGGACTTGGTATGTTTCACTAATATTCCGATATCACAGGCTACATATTTGTCCAAAAGCATGGCTAGTTGCTGAATGGATCGTGGATGAAAATCCAAAGGTCGATTTTATATCCAGAATTACTCAACATTTGATACAGATATTGAACAGTTTTTCAATTACTAAAAAAATATTTTCATGTCTTTCCCAATCATGTTATGTGACTAACGCACACAATTTCTGCAAAACAATATAACTAAATAAAGCACTTATCATACTCAGGAGATTATCCCTAACAGACATCTCAAGAACCATCGAAATATGTTTAGAAAATAGCTAATGCTTCCTGGTAAAAATACCAAACTGTTATACAAAGACTTATACATAGTTCAAGACAGATAGTGGGCCAAAAACACCTGAGATAAAATTTACTGCAACAGAAACACCAAATGATTATCACTCAAAAATACAATTTTTATTAAATTGAATCCAAAACTTCAATTTGGTAATGTCTCCAAGAAAGTGGTCCTGCAGTTTGGATTACTAAATTACATATAGTAACTGGAAGTGCTACAGAATAGCTTTCTCAAAGTTAAGTTTTCTAATTTCCTTTGGAGTGGACCGGCTCTACGATCTTCCCTCATCCTCTTGCCAGCTGGCATCTATCGCCGCCCAAAATACATTTTTTTGCCATTTTCTCAACTCTTCGATTACCAAATAGTAGAACCGAAATATTATTTTAAGAGTATTAAAGAAGGCTAAAACCTTGTCTTAAATAGCAAGTTCATTGAAAAATTGAAGCCATTAAAAAGGCGTAAGCGTTACTGTAAATGCAAATTGAAGCTTTTTTTCTGGAATCTATTTGAGTTTTCAAAACTTCATTTGAAGTAATTTAAGAACTTCCACTCAAATTCAATAATATATCCATTGAAATGTATATTACTGGCATGAGATATTGAAAGAAATAAAACATTTGTGCAATTTTGGGAAAACAAAAAGATACAAAAATGAACATTACATTATATTATATTAAACAGTACCATTACCATATTCGTTGAAATAGTTTAAAGAAAAATTGAAGCCACTTTGAGAAAATGGTGTTTGAGCTATTCTGAAAATGAGTAATTTGAGCTCATTTGAATAAAAAGTGTTGAGTTTTAAAGAAAATTTACTTGACATTATTTAAAGTGCATGTACTCATAAGTATAATACTGTTCAGAAAAAAAAGTGAGCCGTTTTCGAGAAAATCTTCTTTTGTCATTTTTAAAATTCAAATAGTTCACCCACAATTGCACAAAACTACTAATATTTACAAAACAATCTTCACACATTAAATGAAGAACTATTTATGCACATCAAATTTAATTCAGAAGGAAAAGTCTCTAACTTCATATTGTAATTGTAAGAAGTTGATGATAAAAACGCACACTTTAAAATTTCTGAAAATTCAGAGTTACTCTTGAAAATTGGACCTTTGCCACCTTTATAAGTATTTTACTCTGTTCTTACAAGAAATTAAAACAAAAATTTGGTGCCATTTTTGAGAAAATTCTGAATCATTTCTTACGGCTTCATATAAAGTTCCCCAAAAACTAAGGAAGGTTTTAAAAATTTCTAACCTTCTACTACATACATATTGACAGGGGTTTCTTCAATTTGAAAAATTCTACGCATGGTTTAGGCGCTATGTTTGTTCATACTACAGACGTTTTGCTTCCAGTTGGTTTTTCGGCATCAAGATCCACAAAACCGAGATTTTGACTACACCACGTGTTACAGGATTTTTCTCTTCATTTAGCAACCGAGAACTCAGGAGAAATGTTGTCACTACATGCCGAGCAGACCTGCAAATGAAATAGGATGTTTAATTAAATTAAAAACGAAAAAGTTTCTTATTACATCTTCTAGTTGCTAAAAATAATAATAATAATAATAGAAACGTACACCTTTGTTGTGGTACGCCCTTTTATAAATGACCTGAGTGCACCCTCCGAAACTCAGGACGCACATCAGCAAAAATTATGGGCTCCGCATTAAATGCTAGTCTGCCTGCTGCAGTGAACATTTCCCGCGTGAAGTGCTCCATACATACATATCTCAACATTATGAGAATTTCCAAGGGCTAGATGCCAAAGTCAGATCCCCAATTGCCTTTAACCATTTCATACACCTGTAATAAAATTAGTAATGTATTATTGAGCTATTATAGTTATATCAAAATCACCTTAATGTTAATATAGCTATTATAACTTATCAATTACATGATTATTAAAGCAACCAGTGCTTTCATGACTTCAATACATTGGATGTTCATAATAATAGTGTTTACAATATCCTCGCATTTAATTACATTATGTAAATTAATTTCATGTATTATTTAGTGACATAGTTAATTACTAGTCACTAAATAGTACATGAAAGAATTGTTATAGAACCATGCTAAGCATTTCATATCGCTTACCGTTCAGGGTCTCTTGGAAACTTAAAGAATCGCTGGTCACTCCTATATTGGTTGTATCGGCAATTGGGTACCCAACAACGCCTAAATTGGGGCATTTCGAGAAACACAAACGCAGAAAAACACAAACGCTAAAACACACAAACGCTCTGGCAAAAAAGTTCAGATGAAATCGTTTCGTTTTCACAAAAGCATGTTAATGCCGGGTCTGGCCTGTAGATTTCGCGCACCGCGCTTTGCGCCCTTCGACGCTATTGGCCCACGGAGGGCCCCATGCGAATTCAAATTTTAAATTAAAATTTTAAATTTAAAAGTTCAAATACATTTCAAATAAGAACAAGCCCAGCCTATCTACTGGCAAACCACTGATATCTTTGTTTTAAATATGCATTCTCCCTTGAGTAAGCCCTTGATGACAAATAAGACCATTGAATCTTGAATGAAGAGACAGAGCATTGTTAGAGTTGTGACCTGAATCAAGAATTACATGCAGAAATCTTGTCAGTGGAATTCGGTATTTCGAGAAAAAATCGATTTCTTCTAGGATTTGCAGTGACATGCGATCAGAACGTTGCACCAGAACCAAAGAGATAGAGAAATGTCTGAGTACAAGAGTTAAGAAATAGAGATGAGCCGGATGTTCCTTGCAAAAACAAGGTCCGATAGTTATGAGAGATCTGAGACTTCTTCCACAAAATTCATCGAAGAACGTATCCAAACCCACAGGTCAGTCGAAAGAATGAGAAATGCAAGACATCGCGTTACTGGAAACAAAATTTTTCCTAGTGTCACTAGTCACTAGTTTGTTACTATGTTTGTAACAATTACGTCTGCTAAGTAGCTATGTGGTTGCAACGGTAGTTGGCAATTGCAAAGCGTGAAACATATTCCTAATTAATTGTTGAAACTTATAACTGTGACTAGGTAATGAAATGCATTATTATTTATTCTAACAGAATACGCATGAATCTTTATTCACATTTTTTCCAAAATTTAATTTCTCCAGTTGCTCCATTTTCATCCCATGAACGACTTATTTGCGAATACATAGAAAAATCGAGAAACTTAAAATTGAAAGTAGTATATTATTTTTAAGGAATTTTGGAATATATAAAGTTCCTTAATGTGCTATTTTACAGAAATTTGTATTTGCTGAATGTGTTTTTATTCCTTATATCACCGATACTTACAAGTATTCAAATTTAAGGAATACTTATTTATCATAAAAGACAGTAAAAAACTGTCTTTATGGAGGAACAATCTGTGAACATTTTTGCCAGAGCTCCAAAACCCCTTCCACTCTTTTACTACATGAAGTTTAATTTTAAATGAAGGTAGCTGTTGTATTTGCAAGATACAAGGATACGGTGTCTAACACAGCATATGGTTTCATCCACTTTTAATCCTCAAACACAATAACTATATACAATAAGACGCTTTAACAAACAAAATAAGGTAAACAATAAGGGATGTCTTGCAGAAGTCGCTCTTGCCGTACGATGTCAAGGGTTTGTTATGCCGTCGAAACATGGCGTCAGAAGCGCAGGTCGACGGCCGTCAGTGGCAAGCCACCTGACCAGTTTCAGCTAGGTGAGGCGAGCAACTTTGCCCGCAGGCGGTAGCGTACGTCGTATGCCGCTGAACCTGGGCACACACCGGAAGTGCCGGCGGCTGTAGCCTTTCGGGCGGCGCCACAGTGCCCACGTCTCGGACGGACAGGTTTCCGTCCTCGTCAGTTCCTCTCGTCGAGAACCCGGAAAACACGACCGGGTGCAGGTCACGCCGCGGACTGTGGCACGTCGGCCGGAGCAAGTTGGTGACTTGGCGAGATGGTCGGCTCCACCGCCTGCCTCCGTGTTTTAATACCCGCCGCCCGGTGAAGGAAGGGGGGGGTTGCGCCCCTCCACTAGGGCACCGATGAAGCGTAACCCCAAGATCGCTGCTGATTGGGGGGTTACCACAGTAGCTAAAAGCGTTTTTGCAGTTTATAACAATAAACATTCGTTCGCATGAGCTACAGATAATAGTATTGTCGTGATAAAAAAAATAAACTAAACTAGACTAATGATGACAAACATTAGAATTGGATAAAAATAAATTATGGATGTGGTCTTAATAGTTTGCGTGGTAATAAATTAAATGAAATGAACATGCTATGTAAAGCTTATTTATCGTTAGTACAAAAAGTCATTTTGCAGAGAAAGTTCTTTTGCTGAACGGAAACGCTTACTCCCGACCAAACACTCCCTTCATGATAAAGCAATTGACTTGTAAAGAGTCTTTGTGAAATATTTACTGGTACATTTTAAATGTTTAACTCCAAAATGACGAATTTTAAATATTTGTCACTTTTGTTGTGCAATGACAATATCAGGTAACTAAACTAATCGAAATGATTGTTGAAATGATTGTTCATGAAAAAACTAATCGAAAATCAGACTAATCGAAATGATTGTTTGCTCTAAAAAGCACAACTAGGGTAAGTATAATATAAAATACAAGTCTAAAATGTGTGGGAAGACAAAACTTTATTTCATTTCATTACCTCTAATATAATTTTTTAGTCAGTTATAAAAAATAATCCTTTTAGTATTTATTGAAATAATATTGCAACTATACAGTACTGTATTACTTCTATATGATTTTCAAAAAGATGCTCGTCCTGATCTTTTCTTCCACGGTTCTCTTTAGAGGAAAGATCGTTGTTGCAGCCGTCCATCTTCGTAGCTCTGGGCCAAAGTGCTGCGGATCCAGTGCTTGTAATAAGCCACGTCGGTGTACACACCGGGGTAGTTAGGGACGGCGCAGCTCTCGCCCCACGACACGATGCCCGTGAGCTGCCCCTTGCACACCAGAGGGCCACCGGAGTCGTACTGCAAACGAACAGATAGCAATGAAATCAATGGTCGTAATTAAAAAATATGGGGTAGATATTTACATTTCTAGAGCTTTAGCCCTTCAGAAGTCGCATCCCCACTCTTCTTAATATAACTAACAATTATTGTCATTTTGCAATTTATTCGTCGTGATATTCAGTTTCGTGAATAAATGTTAATTTTTAAAATCTAAGTGTTTAACAGCAATTTAATTGTTTCAACTAAATATACTAATCTACTAGAAGTATGATCATACATAAGGAACTTTGCTTACGGTAACTGCTATAATATGTTATTTTTTATTTATGTGTGAAAACCTACACAGTAACACTTATTTTTATTAAGTTTAAATGTCACTAACCTTTTATTGATCACAAGCGTCACAAATAATTCAGTTTTATGTAATATCACGGACGAATCCCGTCGTGCATGGGGATTGTAGGAGCCGTCACACAAAAATGCATTATATTTTAAGCGCTATAACGCGTACAACAGGGTTAATTTTCTGAGTGGGAGGTAAACATGCTGCCAAAGTTACTGTAAATTCCAGAAGAGTAAAACTACTGTTTATTTGGCAGTTATCACAAATGGTCTGGGACGCTTGGAGTCCCAACGCAGCCATTTAAGAGTTAAAGGAATTATTTGGGATATCTGGCTAATTCTGATTTATGGTCGATCGAATAAGGCTCAATTCAGTTATTAGAATTTTCGAGAAAATTTAAATTCTTTTTCTGGCTTACATGTATGCGTACGATGCAAATCAATATATTTGTTCTTTATTTAGATTCGAATTTCAAATTTTTCCTTGGTATTGATTCATACGCACAACGATCTACGTATAATCACTGATCTTTACGTGGCAAACGCTCGGAAGCTACAGTTTTCAGCTTCGTACCGATATGAACAAGAATATTATGCATGAGCTCATATTAATAATACAAATAAACGTGAGTGAATTTCTTTGATGGATGATATTTTGAAAATTTCTCCTAGAATTGAACTATTGTTCAAACGCAAATACACCCACATTTTGCATTAAATTACAAAAATATAATTATTGACATATCACTTTAAATTTGTAAGTTTATAATATAACTGTGGGGTCTTAGAACTACAAAACTGAATATATTCAATTTTTTATTATATTATTTACTCGGTACACCCGCGGAATGTCCTGCCACGACACTCCCTCTGGGAGACACTGCGTAAATAGAATGAAATATTACATATAAATACTATAATAATTTATGTGTATTCGTCATTAAGACAGTATTCAGGAACAATAATGACAGGTTGTACTAATTGTAATTTTATTAAAGATAATTATGACTTTTTAGCGCAAATTGAATGTTCTTACCGTGCAAGCGTCTTTTACTCCAGCGATATATCCAGCACACAGCATTCCCTGAGTGAAGTAACCCTTTGGGGGGTAGTCTTCATACAGTTCATTGCACAACTCGTAATCCAGTAAGGGCAGATCCAATGCTTGCAAAATATCTGGGAACTCCCAAATAGGCTGTACACACAAATGAACACAATATAAATGCATCCTGTTATAAAAATTATTCATCAATATTTATTCCAATTTGTGATTCCAAGTGATTTGTGATTTATTCCAAGGATTTGTGAAAATGAGGCATTTTACCTTGAAAAACTCAAGTAATATTAGTCAGTAGACAGGTTAGAGGGTGTAGTTAATTTCATTCTCCTATCAATCTGATGGTCTCTCAGAATCTGGTTGTTATAGATTTATATAGTGTATTATTGTATCATTGTCCTGAATTGAAAAAGGAATTGTTTTGCTGCGTTTAGTAGATCTAATGCAAAACTTGTGAACCAAGGTATAACTTTTATGTCATTTACATAAATTATTTCATGTAACCCTCCTCAACATTCGTGTAACTCTCTTCACGACTCTCTCTAAGGCTTGCACCGACGCCCTCGTCCTCATTTATCGCTGAGCTATTTACATCCTGAATTATTTACCCCGGCCTAAACGTTGCAGGAGTCCTTAGGTTCATGGCGGGCCGCACTAACTTTCTGCCAGTAGGCCTGTGGCGACACTTGGAACTTTTTGCATCTCAGGGAACTACGGCAGCGGACAGATGGCGCACATGTCACACTTCGTAATCACTTAGACGTTCCCTCCTGCACCTGTCCTCTAGCGGTCTTTCATTACCCTCATCCGTTTGAGCAAGGGGAAAGATACGGAAGGACTGGTTGTTATACGAGGAGAGGCATGGTGGTTTGGCAAAGCACGAACCATACCACTACACACAAGCAAACTTCCATGCCAGGCACAGGGTTCCATCTCTCGCCCCCTCCCGAGCCGGGACTGCTAAGGCGTGTCGTCTTTGCGATCTCAACTTCTCGGATCGGCATCAATGTTGTACATATCCACACGGCCTATTTTTGACCGGCTGAGGTAGCTCAGGGCATCAATTGATGGCATTGCAGTGCTTCTGACTGGGAGGTCCTAGAGTTAGACCCGACGGTGGAAGGATTTTTGACACTAAAGCTAGAGAGCTAAGACCAAATCAGCCGCTGCCTGGAGGAGAATTCTAGCGGCCGGCTGCTCTGACGGTAGGTTTTCTTGGTTTCTCATAATATCAGGTGAAGGCCGGAGCAGTACCCTAACAAACGGGCTCTGGACCGCGGGAGATATTTCTTTCCTCTTCCTTGCCATATCGTCAACCTTTACTTGCACTTACTCTTGCTTGCACTATACCACCACGCATATCGGGAGACCAGGATGTGGCTTAGAAATTATCCCGACTGGAGTAGTTCCTCACTGGTACGAGATACTTGATTGAGGAAAACCACGCGGGTCGCCGTGTAGGTCGGCGCCGGATCGCAACATCCAACGGTGGAAGATTGCCGCCACATTCCGCGATGAAAACTTACCATTCTAATGACCATAGCAGTCGACGCAGCCGGAAACACGTAATCAGTCAACCTTGGTTTCATTTAATTGATACTCTTTTGCATTTGTTCATGGTAGATAGGCGGAGTTTACGCAGTGTCCACTGATCATGCCCTGAACTATCGGTAATGATTGGGTTGATGGTCGTGATTGACCTTCAACCCAGCTCCATGCACATTTGTACTGGATTTAAACCTCATTTACCCTTCTACACCGACTATTTTAGTTGAATAAATTGCTCTCACCAGTTGAGTAGTTCCCCAACCGGTGACTGTGCAGTCTGCCGGCTCTTGCAGCTTTTCTTCTCGCATGGTGATTGGCTTTATGTAGTGGCTGTTGAGGGGAAAGCCAGGAGACACCTAAGAAACAAAACAATGCCTCGCTTATTATAACCAATCAAAAATTAAATTAATTTGTATCTATAGAAAAGGAGACATTATCAGCATTTTTGGTTTGTGTAAATTTTACTTTCATATCTACTATGGTATCAATGTAGGACTATAGAATGTTATCGTAGAGATTGAATACGTGTATCGCAGTAATGAGACCGTTTTTGTACTTCCTACATGCTCGCCTTTGTTAGTGACGGCTATTGTAAATAAGACCCTAGTATGCAGATATTTTCTGATATCAATTCGCTCCTACTTACTTTAACATTCAACATGCTTTTGAAATACCCTTAAGTTTGTTCGGTAATAATTTATGAAAAAATAAGATTTTTCTAAAAATTAAGATTTTTTTTCCGTATATTCTTCTTTTGCTGTTTGTTTTCATTATCCGACTTTCATTGCATGAACAATAAAATATCCAGTCAATGTATACTTACCCGGATTATCGCGATGTCATTGAAGTAATAATCATCATTATAATCCTCGTGCAAGTAAACCTCTTCCACTGTAAGATTGACGCGATTAGGATCCGTTGTCACGGAGAAATCCCGGTTCCTGCTACAACAACCAGCATCGGGGGATATTGACTAGAAATTTGGAAGAAATTACTTAAATATTAATAACTGAACTTCTTCTACACAATCATTGACTTTCATGTTTATGAAGATACATACTATATCAAATTAAATAAACGTATAATTTAACCTAGCACGCATAAGACTTTATATGTAATACACTTTGTGATACCGTCAAAACATAAATGGATGTAGTGTCAATATTTTGACTTGTTTTTGAAACATCTGACATATGCCTTGTATCTACAGAAACGGTTTCGCCACTTGCTTGTGAAAACCGACAACTTTCTGATTCTTAACTTTTCATTTTATTCTTAGAACAATTTATATTATCATTTCTAGTATGTATTTTTTCACTAGCAAGGTAAATTCTGCAAATCTATTACAATAATTACGTAGTTTAGTAATGCCATTATCCCCCACATATATGAACTGTAGCATCTCCCCAATAAGCTTTCCTCTGAATGGAACCTGTGAAAAAGGGCAGTTTATTTTTTCCATAATATTGAAATTTGTAAATAATAGTTGTATATATTACATGCATAATTTCGAAGTTTTTATAGCACGTTTTGAAAATATTCCGCAAATTATAAGAAACAAGACGTCTACTTTCTCGATTTAGAGATATTACTGACGCTGCGCATTAAATATATTTACTCAATATTTGGTGAATAACAGGTTTTATCGAACTTGTCTAAGAAGATACTGCTCAACTCCTTGCCTCTTCCTAGCTTTTGACTCTAAGACATTGTGTTCGTTTTTAAAAATCTTCCCTATTTCCCTCTTGTTCTCCTCAGCTCCTTCTTAACATTTCATGTAAAGTAGCATCATTTAGTGATTAAAATCTATTACACAAAAAGTTTTTCTAGCTTGTGCACTTGTGATGGAACGAACTTTCATACTCGTATGGTTATTTTCAGGTTTGTTGACTTCCATTTCTTTTAGTATTCTTGTTTTTAGGCGACACATGTCAAACGCTGTCATTTCGTCCACAATACAAATTACATGACTACTCTAGTACAGAGTTTTCTAAATTAGTTACCTAGAAGTAACATTAAATAACGCAGTAGACTTGCTTACTTTAAATCATTTATTGTTAGTTATCAAATTGACAGATCACAACTTTCTTCCTACAAATTTTCATGTGGCTTTCTTCTGTACACGGCTGATATACAATCTGTACGGAATTTCTTCCTAGTTGCGCGAGAGCATGTCAGCATCTACCTGACTCAGCGCACCATTGATGTTTTGGCGAAGCTCATCGATAGTTGACGGAAGTGGAGGGATGTACACCTAGATTTCAGCAATGTCCCAAGACAAATGGCTAAGGGCGTTAGGTCAGTTGATGGAGACGGCGAAGCTATAGTCCTACCTCTTTCAATCTAAACAAGGACAATGCGAATAGAAACTGCGCTGTGACTCGATGGTTATGTGGAGTGGATCGATCTTGCTGGAAAATGATATTACCCATGTCGTCTTGAAGTTGTGGAGTTATAGTTCAGCAATATATTTAGATACGTAATTCTGTAACAGTCTCATAATTAAAAAATGGTGATAATGAACTCAATGCACAGAAAACTCAAATTCAAAGTTTTTGTGAGTCCCGTGTCTGTTCCACGATCTCCGACGGGTTTCTGTGTGCCCCGTATCCGCACATTATGGCGGTTAACGGTGCCACTAATGTGGAACGGGGCCTTATAACTGAACACAATATTATCGCCAAAATTAGTTTCATTTTCCCATCCTGTCGTCACGTCCATGCATAACACACACCGTCTCTGCTTGTTACTCGCATTCAACTCGTGCACCAGTTACATCTAGTAAGCCTTAAACTCCGACATAAAATTCTCCAAATCGTGGGCTGAGGAAAATTCAGCCCCAAACTTGCTCTTTGTGGATTTCATTGCATACATCGCCCTCAAGGCTTCCACAATGTCTGATGCCCGAAGGCCTGCTTGTCCTGTTTTTCGGTGTGCCACAAAACCTGTTTTTCGAAGCCGCCCCTACCATACTTTTACAGTTTTTGCCTGAAGCGGAGATTTCTGATGCTCCGTTTTGAAGCATCTTCTTACAAGAATTGGCGATTGTGTTTTGTGGTACTACAAACAACACTTAGCACGTTCCGCACCACTGTACACCATTGCGACTGCGGTGTAACAGTTCCCGCCAAGGCACTGGAGAGATATCTGGCGGGGAATACTTGAGAAATCGGCGCGAGATTTGAAGAGCGACCGGAGAAATTAGTCAATGGTTTCAAAATTTTACTTTTAACAAAATAATTTAGAATAATCCTGTATTATACTGTAAGCGATTGCAATTTGGATTTTCGTCCATAAACCGGTAGGAAGAATACGGGCATACATCGTTAGTATCCGGATGCAGTCTACGTTTGTGTGTATGGGGGGTATAATTTTGCATCAAATCTTTGTGTGGACTCTAGGTAAAATATTCCGTTGAAAATTAGTCAATGGTTGATAGAGATTCTTACAGCATAATTGTAATGTTGAACCTTTCACAAAGAAAGATTATCAAGAAAATCGTAATAGTTAACTAACGTCTCAATTCAACTTTTGTTACACTAGTTTCGTTTTTGAAAATCAGAAGTCACAGTTCTCTCTAATTCTATTAGAATAAATCCTCACCGGAATAAAATGCAGAAATTTCATTCGTAAAAATTTTTAACTTACGGCAATCTTCTCACCTGATATGGAAATTCCCCTTCCCCTGCGTCTCGTCCATTGATGACAAGTTTACCTTGAAAAGCTTTCGTTAGGGAAATCTGAAAATGAAAATTACACATGGTCATTAAAATGTTTAGTTCTTGATCATATGTTATATGTCTTTTTTCAATAACTGTTGTGTGCTTTTAATATTAACATAAATTATTTATTTTGGCATAAAATTAGATTCGAAGAAAACTAGAATTTAACAACCATTATCTATCTGTACTTCATATCGACTAGTGATGAGAATTACATTACAAATTTAAAACTTTCCTTAATTTATGTCCTCACTAATAAATCTACCGCAGAATTTTATCACGGTTAAGTGTACATTAATGTCATTTATAGGTAAATATCAATTTCTGAAAATAGATGTTTAAAAATATAAACAAATACAAAAAAATATAAGAACATTGAACTTGTGTCCTAAAATATAATTTTAAAATCCATGCGTGTTTCCAGATTTTCTAACTAAATATGCACTTCATCATATTATCTTGCGCCACGTTGAGAGAGGATTTTCTTTTACTTTTGGGAATGCAATTCGTACTCTTAAATTATGTTAAATGTTATAATTTGTTTTTAAGTGTTCACAATCTACAATTTATAATGGAGTAAAATCCGCTAAAATCCTCGGGGTAAAATTTCAAAGTTTGTATAACATCTAATATTATGTACCGTACCTTCTTGCCCATAACTTGCTCCCAATAAATAAGAGAAGTATTCCGAAGATTGGAAAAATCATTGTGAGATGACCTAGAAGACCTCGTTTACCAGGCAATCTCCTTTCAGTCCGACTTCGGTCTGATTTAAAACTTGAATCTGTCGCTTTATATGTTTATAGATAAATGAACTTACTACATTCACACTATCAATGTAGTTGGATTGTATTATCATTCACATCTTATCTCAGATTTCATCAAAACTTCATAAAGGTTGTGGAAACGTTTATCTCTATACTTGTCACTTTTGAATGAGTCGTACTTGGAAATTCTGGTTGTAGGTACGTTAAACATATCAGAGATCGTGCTTAGGTTCTGTGGATATTCCAACTACTCTGGACTAGCATATATCATTATAGAGTATTAATATTTCTATGTTAAAGGCGAGTTTAGTATTAAACTGAAATTAAACTTAATAATATTAAAGTTATTTTTAAATGATCCTAGTGTCAATCGTTGAGACGTATGTGGCCAACAGTCGCCTCTTGAACACCGCATGTTTGAGTATTAGACTCGAGTGTGTGATAACAGAACGGCAATGTTTTCGTCATTCATATTTGTAGGTTTACCGTAAACTTCCAGCACCCACGTGCAGTCACAGAATTAATTGAAACTTCTTTCCATCATCAACACTTCCAGTGTTTGCAGGACCAGTTTCTTATAATGCATTTTCAACTTGAAACTGTTTGTAAAAATAGTTTGCCGTTGTATTGTAATACACAATTTCGAATACTTGTCAAAACTATTATTTTGTTTCTCTTTTAATTACATATTATTAATAAAATCATTCCTGAAATATACCCCTCCAGTATCCTCATTGTCCTGTTCTTCTTTATTAAATTATAATTAATGCCAATTACCGCAATAATTGTTTTAGTATAAGTGCAAAGCACATATTTGGACTGTGTGCGATGTGTTGCGCTCACACACACACACACCACACACACAGCTGTCAATTTAATTCCATTTCAAAATTGAATTACAAAAAATTTTTCAAATAGCAACTGTAAAAAAACAATTTGCCCTAATGTGGGACAGAGTATGTTCATTTGTGTCATTATTTGACTCCCCACTTCAAATTTGTCAAATGTACTTTACCAATTAAACGACCATTATCAAAACTGTAAATAGAGTAATTAATATTATTTCTTGTCAATTTATGTCCAAAAATTGATTTTGTCTACCAACCTCAAATTACTTTTAAATTATTTTTGTTCACCACCTCTTAAATGTGACATTCATATGTGAATGACCACCAGTGGACCTCCTGACAGCAACCCTGGAACAGTGTACAACTTCCAGCCAAATCAATTGATCTCTCTTCTCAGGTCATTGACCCCAGTACGCTAATTAATTTCACCATCAGCTGGTTACTCCCTATCACTTTAATTCTTGAGCTGCATTTATGCAATATTTGTTTAATTTTGTCAACCTCCCTTTACTTATTTACAAAATTATTTTTTCTTGTTTCAACAATGTTCTAAAGCTTGTCATATTTTTTCGAATTACTCAAACTCTCATTGGGGAAAGGTGGTTAGCCCACACCCGTGGCACACCTCATTATTGTTAAACTCAACTTTATCGAACCAGTGTATGTACATACTGCACTGCAGTTTACCTGATTTTTCATGACAGACACATAGCCATCATCCAATTTGCTCACTTAATAGTGAACTTATTTCACTCCATTCTGTCAATTTATTTTGTTTATAAATTATTATGTTCTAATCCATAATTCTTAGCAGCCTATTTGCGACAGAAATTTTGGCCATTTTTGTTATTACAAGAATGTCAGCTATTCTCCGCAAAACCACAATTTTAACTTTCATTCGCCCGTGTCACCACGCCCCATAGTTGGGTCAGTTGTGGTGCACACAGCATTCAGTTACACTTCTGCATTGTGGGGGTTGAGAATGCTAACTATTTATTATGCCATTTCATATTCAAGCTGGTGTTTCATTCCACATCACAGACTTTTCAGGTCAGATCTAATGCTACCCTCCACCGGATATTAGCTACCTATTCCAATAACTTCTTAATGCTCAATTTTTTATATTACCTGTAATTTTCAATTTTACTTTTTTTTTGCTATGTTTAGTTTGTACGTATGACTCTCCCTTAATGGGTTTTTTGTTTCAATTATTATGTCCTATGTCCACTTTCTCATTGTTTAGCATTAATTGTTTAGTTTAAAAATGTTAATTACAGTTTAGTTAATTTTATGTTTTGTCATTTATAATTAGGGTTCGATTTATTTTTGTCATTAGTATTGACGTTTAATTTTCTCTTGTGTATTTTAGTAGGTTTTGTCTTATTTTAGTTTAATTATTTGCCATTCATCTCATTTACACAAAACTTCATTATGATTGTTTTGTGGTTCTCTCATTTGGAGAAAATTTATTTTTCTCTGCCACAGACTTTCTTTTTTCAACAATTCCAACGGCCACAGGTTCGTGTGACCACCCTATAATATTCTTACACTCACTCACTTGGAGAAAATTTTTATTGCGTTCCTTTGCTCAACAACTCCAAACGGCCACTGGTCACTGCGGCCTCTCCCATTATTGGCGTACTAATGCACCCCTTCACATCCATTAAGTTCTCATAATTTAATTCATTACAATTACATTCATCTCTTAACTATCTAACTCATGTTCCGCCATCTTTTTTGCCAGAAACCAGAAGATTCCTGTGGGGGTGTTATGTTGGCACAAACACAAATTTAATGCACTATTTTATGAACATATTATGCAAACTCGGATATGTACGCCTATCCATATAATAATAATAATAATAATAATAATAATAATAATAATAATAATAATAATAATAATAATAATAATTGAGTATTGTACAAGCATAATGTCAATTTTACTTTAATTGTATTGTACTGTATTTTGTTTTAATCATCTCAAGACACAAAGTTTCGCTCACATCAAATTGCACAATCGCAGCAGTCTGTGGCTCGTTCGGGAATTCTTAGAAGCTACCCATGTAAATCACATCCCATGTACACATCACAGCTACCCATATAAATCATTGCACCGTACAATTAACGTGATGTTTTAGCTTAATAAGGCCCGTCAAAATTCCTAAATTTCAATGTGCTTTTTATTCATATAACTTGTTTAAATTATCATTTAAAAACAGCTCAAAACCTCCAAATGTTTTGGATGAAACATCTGCAATGAATAATGGACATGGAAAGTGCTGGTAGGTACACGAAAATTATCGACCACATATTATGCTCTGCTTACTTTATAAGGAATTCCTACATGCAGTTCTGTTGCGTATTTATCAAAAGCCCTTCCACCAAATAAATTTAATAAAAGAGTGATGTGCAATTTCCCAGTGAAATAATTAAATCTATAAAATATTATTATGTGACTAAAACATTATACAACAATCCTATAAACGAATTCAGTTTCCTCTACATGCGTCACGGAATTCGAAAATTAAAATACAGAATCGCATATCTTTGCTGGAATTGTAAACGACTTACAGTTCATGCAATGCGTAATGTACTTTAGATTCTTAAGACCAATATGCTATATTATTTTCAAATTAATATTTCTGTTTTCATGTGATTCTTCTTCGTCTTCTTGATCAACGTGTATGGGGTTTCCAAACATTTTCTACTCGCAGTCACAGGACTGCGAGTAGAAAATGTGACAACTGCAATTGTCAGCAACGCCTTCAAGACAGCTCCCCGCTACACCCGATGAAGGTTGGGCGAATTGCACCATGTGGACGACGTAGCCGTCGATGGTGCTGAGGAGGTTGACGCGGAAGTGCTCATCGAGCGAGCAAGCACTGGTATCCACACATGTCTGATAGTATAATGACATGAATGCGTACGATTTTCTGAGGGGAGAGGAGAGGACAAGGATGAGAAAGAATCGGCCTGGGGATCAGAGGTGGCTAAGGCTGAAGGGCCGTAGCTGCCTTGGCTCGAAGGATCGCGGGTTGCAATCCGGCTTCGGGGATGGAAGTTTGTGTGTGTGTGTGTGTTGTCCTTGGGGGTTCTTCCTACAGTTCCCTACAGTTAAAACAATCACAGTGGTCGCTATAAGACCAAGTTGTTAAAAAGCGACAAAATAAGGATGAGGAAGGATGAGAAGATCCATGTGGTTCGTGGGAGTCCATTATTTTAGATTCTGTTCCATCATTCGAATAATATCGATTGCAGGCACGATGGAAAAATGTTCGATCAGAGTATGCAGCCGCTAAAGATCTCTTTCTTACAGTGGATGAGATTGAGCCTACAAGTAGCACAGCCTGTTTCTTTCGTCAACATCACGTATGGATTTTACAAACATTTTCTACTCGCAGGCGCAACGACAACTGTAATCGCCCGAAACACCTTCAAAACAACTCCCCGTCGCAACCGGCGAAAGCTGAGCGAACTGCACCATATGAAGAGGTAGCCGATGATGTTGCCACCGGGAACGGTAGCTCAGTGCATCAACTGATGCCACTGCAGCGCCTCTTACCGGGAGGTCCTAGGTTCGAGTCCTGAAGGCGGCAGGATTTTCGACTCTAGCTTTTCAGCTAGGTCGAATTCAGTCGCTATCTGGAGGAGAATTCTAGCGGCCGGCTGCTGTGATCGGTGGTTTTCCGTGGTTTCTCCGATCAACATCAGGCGAATGCCGGAGCAGTACCCTACTAAACGGGCCACGGACCGCGCGCGATCTGCCCTTACACACTCACTTACACTAACATGCCCTTCACTACCACATATTCCGGGAGACCGGTCGGGAGTTTAGAGCTTGTCCTGGCTGGGACAGTGCCCCGCTGGTGGGAGAGTTCTGGTTAGGGGGAAACCTCACTAGCCGACGGTAGGTCGGTGCCGGATCTCGCCATCCAGCGAGGGGAAAATCACCTCCATCTTCCGAGAAAAAATATGCACTACACTAATGGGACTAATGACCGAAGCAGTTGACGCGCCCGGAAACACGAAAAAATCAATCAATCAATCAGTCGATGATGTTGCCGAGAAGGCCCACGCGGAAGCGCAGGTCGAGCTGGACGAGGCCCCTGTACTTAACTACACGGATTATTGATTGATATTTCCGGGCATATCAATTTCTACGGTCATTAGTCTCGTAAGTGTAGAATATTTATATCCCGCATGATGATCATGTTCCTGCCCCGCTTCAGCGTGAGATACGACGCCGAACCGCCGACGGTTTTCGCTCCCTCCACGTATCTCCCCCAGCAGGGAACTACCACAGCCGCAAAATGTTCTAAGCTCCCTCTACACAGCTACTGACTTCGAACCGTGAGTTGTCGCAACCCATTTCTTTCTTCAACACCGCGTATGGTTTTTCCAAAGATGTTCTACTCGCAGTCACAGCGACAACTGCAATTTCCCGACAACCCCTCCAAAAAAAAAAACGTCGGGCGAAGGCTGTGCGAACTGCATCATGATGACGAGGTAGCCCACGATGGTGCCGAGGAGGCCCACGCAGAAGCGCAGGTCGAGCTGGAAGAGGCCGCCCGTACGTAACTCCACGGATTATTGGTTGATTGATATTTCCGGCATGACATTAGTTCCGTAAGTGTAGAATATTTATATCCCGCAAGATGGCCATGTTCTTCCCCCCGCTCTAACGTTAAATACGACGCCGAACTGCCGACGGGGTTCACACCGCTCCCTGCATGCATCTCCTCTAGCGGGGAACTTCCACAGCCGAGAGAAGTTCTAAGTTCCCCTCTAGACAGCGACTGACTTCGAACCGTGAGTTGTCGCAACCCGTTTCTTTCTTCAACACCGCGAATGTATTTTTTCCAAAGATGTTCTACTCGCAGTCACAGCGACAACTGCGATTTCCCGACACCCCCTCAAAACAACCGCCCGCCGCACCGGGCGGAGGCTGTGCGAACTGCACCATGATGACGAGGTAGCCCACGATGGTGCCGAGGAGGCCCACGCAGAAGCGCAGGTCGAGCGGGAAGAGGCCGCCCGCACGTAACTCCACGGATTATTGGTTGATTGATATTTCAGGCATGACATTAGTTCCGTAAGTGTAGAATATTTATATCCAGCAAGATGGCCATGTTCCTCCCCCGCTCTAGCGTTAAATACGACGCCGAACTGCCGACACACCGCTCCCTGCATGCATCTCCTCTAGCGGGGAACTTCCACAGCCGAGAGAAGTTCTAAGCTCCCCTCTACACAGCTACTGACTTCGAACCGTGAGTTGTCGCAACCCGTTTCTTTCTTCAACACCGCGAATGTATTTTCCAAAGATGTTCTACTCGCAGTCACAGCGACAACTGCGATTTCCCGACACCCCCTCAAAACAACCGCCCGCCGCACCGGGCGGAGGCTGTGCGAACTGCACCATGATGACGAGGTAGCCCACGATGGTGCCGAGGAGGCCCACGCAGAAGCGCAGGTCGAGCGGGAAGAGGCCGCCGGCGCGGAAGCGCACGGGTCGCGCGCGCAGCTGCAGCAGGAAGAGCCGCGCCTGGCGCTCCAGGGGACGCCGCCCGCGCGCCGCCACCAGCAGCGCCGCCCCCGCGCTGCTCGCGCGCTCGCCCGCCGCCGCCGTCGCGCTGCCCGCCGCCCACGCCGCCACCAGCGAGTACGACGCGTTCAGGAACCCGCAGTGCAGCATGTACATGTAGTGAATCGCCGGGATATTCTTCTGCGCACCCAGAATGGAGAAGTAGAAACTCGCCACTGCAATCACCACTGAGATGATGTATAAAAGCATTAATGTGTTACCGAACACTTCGTCAATTGCTGCACACGTCTCTTGCAATAAGAAATGTATGTATCGCAAATCGCAGATCTTCCTTTCTGTTCGGCTCGTCTCTTCGAAGTAGTCTGTGGTACTCTTAACGTTGTAGATTTTGAATTCCTTCATGAGACCCACACTGTTATTATCTATTTGCCTAGTTCTTCCGTGTATTTGTGAAGCTAATGACAGAATGTTTTCAACATTCTTCTGGAAAAGACATTTCATTAGGATAACTAAACTACAAAAGATTTGAGAAATATCATTACACAAAAAAACCACCAATATCCTACAATGGCAGTGGTAAAAGATTTCACCCAGAGTTGTGAATTGACGAATGCTTCGCAGATTGAAAATATTATAAGTGTCAGCAAAATAGTAACAACGTAAGGTCGCCGCACGATACACGGCAAAGGGGGCTTATCCCTCATGGCGCGCTCTGCTTCTGCCAGCAAGCAGAGCATACGGTTGCAGCGAACGAGTCTGGAGGCCGTTAGAGACGATATACAACTATAAACGGGAAAAATCAAACCTCCTGAATACATTCCTAAAGAAAACACTTCGTACAGCACAGCTGGTCCTGCAGTAATGACTAATACATTTTCGTTGACCGATGATTTGATCGCAAAAGCAGCTAGTAATAAAACGCTGCTGATAAGCACTGAGAAGATTACTCCGCAAGGTGTGCGAACGAGTTTGAAAGGTTCCACTAGCTGATAAGGCGCTATTCCTATTGCTTTCGCCACTTTCATCAGAGGCAACAATCCCTGAATACACTGAGGCAAGAGATCTGCGGCCATTATATTCTTGTTTCTTTTGAGAGCCGTTTTCGAGAACGCCGTTGTAGGTGTACTGAGACCTTCAGAATGACTTAAACTGAACCTCGTTCGATTCAAATGATGTAAGGAGCCTCTTTGGGAATTATTAAACACGACAAGGCCAGCTCATCAACTTAGAGATGTACTGATATAACTTTAATAAATTCATTGTTCCCGCCTCCGAGTTCACTCTTCAAAGCTTAAAATAATTCATACGTCATCTTCATAAATGTGTAGTTTCAAGTCCCCCGCCGTATCAAAGCATATATTTCAATTGGGGGAGGGGAAATTATAGCCAAACTAGTATGAAACATTTCGTCAACGTTTTGTTACATGTCTCTGTCATTCTTCGAATTAACAAACGAGACGAATGAGCGTATATTATGGTGTCCATTGGTGATTACTTGTGTGGTGCTAATCAACGAATACATCGATCTCGCCCACTTCTGAACCTTGTTACCTCTTAGGTGAATAATCGATTTCCCTTTCAAGCGATGAGCTAAGTAATTACGATGCCTTCAACAAGCTCTAAAATATCATAATGAACAAATGTATCGCGTGCTGGGATGAAAAAACAGTTTTTTCACCATTGCGGTATTATTTTACGAGGACTTTCGACAACAAATTCAACGAATAGTTCAATTTAAAAGTTAATATTAATAACTAGACCATACTACATAATTGTTATATATGATTGAATTCCAGATACGGCGCCAAATTTGAATTAATTTTGACCACCCATGTGCCAACAATGATCAAAACAGTAAAATACTACAACTTCTAAAGACTCGGTGCCGACTTTAGGAGTATCTTCAGAGATGAAAACATGATACATCAATGAAAGAATGTTGCTATATCCGAATCATAGCATAAAGGAGAAGATGTACGATCACGTATGATATAGAAATTACATTATTAACAGTGAAAAAAAAATCGATTATTAATATTAATTTGTACATACAAACAATACATCACAATTTAAAGTTTCACAGAAAGCAGAGATTGAGTACTCTTCCGAGAGAGCAATCTATAACATCTACGCCACAGCCCTGTTACGCCCTGTTAATCCAAAATGCAACTGGCACATTAGTCAACCAAAAAAATATAAACCAGCCGATTCAAAACTGACAAAGTCGGTTTACCACCAGAGCTAACGTACCCGAATAGAATGCTCATGCCACGTGTGTCATCTTGGTTTCCTCGCGGGGGTGGCAGTATATTACATATGTCGTGCGTCGTGAAAAAAATGTTTCTCAAAAATAATATAGTACTCTTGAGTACAACATTCATATTTATAAACTCTATAATTTCACGCCAGGTATCACGGACTAAAGAAATCAATGAGGTTATATTTAAAGAAGTTTATATCTTTGTTATAAAAAAGGTAAGGATGACATTATGTAGCTCCTAATGACCCCCTCGCATACAAATGTTTTCTTGAAATGTATGTTTCCTCTTGATAACTATTACTTACTCAATTTTTATTTAAACTACACATGTGTATTTCAAACTCATTAAATAAATTTCAAAGTATACTTGCAACTAGCATTGTGGTTGAGGAAACTGAGCAAAAAAATTATTAAATATAATTTTTTAATTTATTTTAAAAAAAACCGCCGATTCCACACTACTTTTTGAAATATCAGTTAATTTTAATTAATATATGAGTATTTTAATATGAAATTTCTGGTTACAATAACTTTGCATAATAAAACGTAAAAACTGTGTTTAAGATGTTACATAGTTCATTGTTTTACATGTCATTTACTGTCGTGCAATCTGAGCCGGTAGCGATTTCGGTTCATATTATTGGAATAGAATTTATTGATTTTAGATTAAAACTATTCTAAATTCCAATTTTCTCTGCGTCGGAAAGAGTAGTTTGAATTCGACTGTTATCTCCCTAGAAAATTATGAGAGGAAAAACCGTTGTTGTAACCCTGCGTCTTTGTAGCTCTGAGCCAAAGTACTTTGGATCCAGTCCTTGTAGTAGGCCACGTCAGCATACACGCCTGGGAAATTTTCGTAGGCGCATCCGTTGCCAAACGAGACCACACCAGACAGCTTTCCGTTGCACACCAAAGGACCACCGGAATCGCCCTGCGGAAAAGAAGTCACACATTCTACATCACTTAGATTATACGAGGTTGATGAAGAAAGTACTAGACATAAGAAAGGATAAGTGATAAGTGAAGCGTGCGGACGATCAACGAGGCAGGTGCCACTGAGATGGGTCCTTGAGATCACACTGTCTCTTCGTAACCACCTAGGATGAACGTATGTACGTGTTCCGTTGTTCCACTAAACTTTTCACAATCATAGGTTATTTTAATAACTAGGGGGCGATTTTAATGAAATGTTTCTTCTTTTCACTTACAACAATTCGTTAATGTCGAAATAATTTTATGTTATGCAAAAGGGAAATCCATTTGTATAAACATTTTTCGTCGATTTCATTAATAAGTATTTTTTATTTTTTATGTCATTTTTACTGAATTTTTCCTTATTTTATGGATTTTAATATCATTTTAATGGTATTGGCTTCAAATAATGTGTACGAGATGCAACAAATGTTCTCCACAGAATTCCTGAATAGCCTATTCGATTTCTTCGCTCTGTAATTGGAATACCAGTCGTGAATATGTAATCTAACGTTCTTGTGACGTGCACCATCGCCATTTCGTCCAATTCTGGGATTCCTAAAGACAGAGATTTTTTGATAAAGAAACAGTCCAAATCCAAAGGTTGCAAGATACGGTCACTTGAACGAATGGAAGAAAACTTGTTCATCCGAACAGGTTTTCATCACATTTCTTACGTCATTTTTCTTCGTTTTTAGAGCATTTTAAAAACATTTTAAGAGCATTTTCTTGATCATTTTTGGCGATGTTTTAGGTCATCAAAATCTGCCCCTAGTAATAACTAATAGTATCTTTTTCCACGAATATCGAACAAAACGAACTAAACTTCCAGTTTATTGAAAAAAACATGTTTTATCAAAAATTTCAGGATTTAAAACTAGACTAATAGGCTGTTTGCGTGTTCCGTAAATGTCGATGTTCAACGGAAATTTCAGTTTTGCTCAAGTGGGCGCTTTTTCTTTCTTACCGCCGCAGTCTCCATGGGTTTTAACAGGCGTCTTAGCATGAAGCTAGTCTTTTTCAGACTCTGCGTTAATGAAAAAACCTACGTATGATAAATACATTTTAACTCAATTAATCTGGTATCAGAACTTTTATATTTCTCGCGCTGGAAGTCGTTTCATGGATTCAAATTCATTTTGAGCTATATTATAGGTTTCCCGACCAAGAGATAATAATTATATAATTCCCTTTATGTATAAAATGCTAAGGAAAGATTACGGATTTGTAAAAACTTGTAAGAAACTATCGTCTCAAGGTTCGTATGTGTGCTACTGCTAGATAAGGAATTACCCATTGTTCTGCATCAAACAGATTAAAGACGAAAAACAAATTAACAGATTTCGCGTAGGTGGAAATTGAGAATTTAGTCGAGACTCCTATTAACCGTGTTTCGCTCCCGTATTTACGGTCCAGGATTTTCTAACAGCCTGCTCCAGAAGCCGGTCTAGGGAATCTTCCGAGTAGACGCTTCCCCTTGGGCGTCCTTTGTTTCGTCTGTGAGACATTCTCGCTTTCTCCGCCAGATGTCGGTGATATTTAAAAACATCTATCTGGACGGGAAGAACTCAGTCGGGATCAAAATCGCGAGTTCATGTTTAATAAAGGAACCCGCTTGCCCTCATAATACCGAAAACGGCTTCGCGATTACAGTACTTTACAGATTACGAATACAGTTACGAATACAGTGTAATGTATGTCCGTTTATTTCAAAGTAGAATACACATTGTAACACAATGTTCCACTGGATCACTCTAATTTATTCTGAAAAGTAGAAGATGGAATGTGTACACTTGTCCGCAATCATGAACATTAAAACATTTGCAAATTGACTTCCCTACGAAATTCATTGAGAAAATAAATACCAGAATTGTTTAGTGTTGTGTGCAGAAGTAAACACTTTCAGTTAATAAATGTGGTTGACAGTATTAGCACTTGTTAAGGTATTCATGGTCTTTCTTACCACCATGATAATATTTTCATGTATCGCTTCACTTGTTTCCTAAAACTTTTGCGTATCTCAACCCGAATGTCGAAACTCTTCAGAGTCAATTTATGAGTTTGCAATTACTTTTATAGCGTGGAATAGCAGAAAGAAAAGATTACTTACCGCACAAGAGTCTCTTACTCCAGCAAGATAACCTGCGCACATCATTCCCGGAATAAAGATGTACTCTTCATAAAGGTCACGGCATTTATAGAAATCAATGTATGGCACGTCAAGAGCTTGCAGCAAATCTGGATACGCTTCTTCCGGATACTGTAAAGCAATACAATTAGATTATGAAGTACCTAGTGAACACCAGTGTCTCATTAATTGTAAATACAAACAATGCATTAAATGTTTTACAAAAAGGTGAGTATCCCAGAATTAGGGAAAGGTTTCTTATGGAGAGAATAGATTTCTGAAAGATGAAGTCACATCATTCATTCACTCACTCTTTCATTTCCATTATTCACTCACTCTTTCATTTCCATTATTCACTCACTCTTTTTTTGATCTACTCTCATTCACTCGGTCACTCAAGCACTCACCCTTCCAATAAGTCACCTGTTGAACTCGTACTCTCCCACAAGATATAAACTGGCGTTTAACTGCCATTAATATTATTGTGACGTTTCACCTTTCTTGAAATATACCCTGTTCCATATTTAAAAGTTTGTTTACTCTTTACGATTAGTTTTGTTCCTTAAAGCTGTTAACGACGTTTCTATTAACATAATCTCATTTAATTCCTAACTATTATTGTCTCCTATATTATTTCAGTAAAATAAATACCTTTTGCGGATTTCACACACGCCCAATCTTTATAAACGAGGTCTCTAAAGAAAGAGAATTTCACGGAGACTTGAATGATTGCACTTTCACATTAAAAATATGAACTATTTGTTTAAAAACGCATCAAAATATTCATGTTAAATTCAATCCGCATCACTCGGCCTATTGTTTCAAAGGAGACATATAGAACAAGAGACGGAGGATAAGAGGATCTTGAAGAAAAAGATATATTACAGGCTTAATATGGAAATGGAAAACTAGGGAAGAGGGTGGGATTTAACATGCGAGAGTTCTCTCATGGGAACGCTAGTTCACACTTACTTCAGTAGTTCCCCAGCCCGTGACGGTACACTCTGCCGGCTCCTGAAGAGGTTCCTCGCTCATGGCAATGGGACTGATGAAGTTGCTATCCAAAGGAAAGCCAGGAGATACCTGCAGGAAAGCGTAACATAGAGGTTAGTACTTAACTTTAGAGAATTAGAAGAAAAAAATTGGTTATACTAAATTTTAACGACCAATATAGAGTAGTAAAGGGCTCGTTGTTCAGAACACAGACTAATGTATGTGTGAGATTTACTATCCCCAAATCGTAGACTCGATGTTTCATAAGGAGGAAACTTATTTTACTATCTTTCTATATTTCCTGCTGACTTTTGTTTTTGTCAACTCTACGAATTGACCTCTTACAAACTATGGGGTGTCTGATCAGGATATTGTCAGCAGTATATCCTTAAGAAGGAAATAGTAATAGTAATAATAATAATAATAATGATAATATAATAAAATAATAATAATAATAATAATAATAATAATAATAATAATAAATTTTTCATGCTCTTCACGATCCATGCATAGACTTCTCAGCCTCTGTAAAATGGGTAGCAGATGTAGATTTATGCTAGCCATTCAAGGGTTTTATGATAGCAATTCAAAATGAAGTTGTTCTCACCCGAAACTATAGAAAACAAGTTCAGAAAGATCCCAAGGTCCAATCTGATAAATGACGTAGATGTAACGTGCGGACGGAAAATATAGGTCACATCATTTCAGAATGTGCAACCCTCGCACAGACAGATTGCACAATGCGCCACAGATAGTTTCCATTATTCACCAACAAATTGTAACAACCATAAATTTAGTGATCATCATTCCCTTATTACACTTACAAACCTGAACCTGTGTTGGAAAATGAAAAGCTCAGAATTTATTTCGATCGCACAATTTTGAGGCACAAGACTCTAGAACAGGTCAGATATTGTGATAACTCTCAAGGTGTCAAAAACTACTTTTCTCGTTGATGTTGCAGTCCCTTCCAACAGGAACATTCAAAAAGTATTCTCGGGAAAAATAAGGAAGTACAGCGATCTGGCTATCAAAGCGAAGATCAATGGAAATAGGACCAAGTATCCATTTTCCCAATAATTATCTCCAGTAATGGCTTTATAGAAAAACACGTCAAAGAAAACCTCCAAAAACTTGATATTCCTCCAAGGCTTTTAAAATTAATACAAAAGTCTGTCATCTTAAATTCTCAAAGCATTGTTCTGAACTTTCTAAATTCAGATTCTCAAATAAAATAACACACGCGAAACCCGTTGTTATTTGAGAACCAGATCTTCCTGTGAACCAGCAATGCGTGAACATAATAATAATAATAATAATAAAATAATAATAATAATAATAATATGAAAATACAGTTTTTAACCTTCCTCCAGTATCCATAAAATAGCTGGGATGCAAGAAATTGTTATAGACTAGGGATAACCTAGCAACATGACAAAATTTAATTCACATAACTATAATTCAGTTTAATGAACAATAAAACGCAATTTAATTTCTTTAGTCATAAATATATATGTATTTTTATTTTCAAAATTTCCTTCATTATGAATGTTTTTGGATACTATATTATTCCACATTCCGACACATCGACTTGACACCTGTACAAAAACCTTTGAATTTAATTTTTTGGCTTTGGGAGAGGGGAACATCAAGGTGACATTGGCGAAAGCAAGGATCTTTTAAAAACACACCCACCTTGTGGAAAGATTTAAGAAACGTAGTTTTACAAAAAATAATTTTTACCAAACTGAAAATCCGATAGTTCTGAAACTATTCTAGATTTAGGGAGAAAGAAAAAAATTATGTACCGTATTGTACAACATCCATGTTGACAAATCGCTAAACAAAGACCATAAAAAATATTACTGTAATATTTTCTCTGGAGTCACCACACAAAATTAAGACAGCGCTACTCAAAATCAAATTAGAAAAGGCTACCTGGTGTTGCTGTATTTTATAAATTCCCCAAACTCACTCAAACTATGCTTCCTATTGAATGGTGCCACTAATTGTGCCAAATCGCACAAATACTGGAACAATTCACAAGTTACCCAGCCGGTTTTTAATTTTGTATTGTCTATGGGTGTGTCCTATTCGAAAAATCACACATACTTAATCCGTAAGTAATATCGTTGCAAAAAACGAAAAGATTCATGTTACTTTTTTAGCGTTAGTTAACTTAAAGTTATAATCGCCGGAATTTACGAATTTTTATACTATTCATGTAAAATCTATTAATACTATTCACGTAAAAACTAAAAATTGATGAAATATAGTTTTTGAAAATCATACTACACTTGCAAACTAAAACGGCAATCTTATCGTGAAAGACAATTAACCCAGACGAATTCATGATCATTCCTGGAATTTACAATTCCTGCGGAATCTTTACTTACCCGCAAAATAGCAATGTCGTTTAGGTAATAAAAATGGACGTAGTCTTCATGCTGATAACTTTCCTCTATGGTCACATTAACACGGTTTGGATCAGCTGCATTTCCCAAGTCTCGAGTACCTGCTGCAATGAAATGCAAAAAGAGCGGCCGCCTGCACATAAAATAAACAGTAAATTGCATGAACCTGAGTCTTAGGAAGTGAATTAAAGAAAAATTTCATCATTTGATTAATCAGAATCGTGTGGTGCAAATTGAGAATCGTGTGGTCCAAATTGAGACTCGTTTGGTCCAAATTGAGAATCATTTGGTGTAAATTGAGAATTGAGAAACTTTTCTTTCACGTCAGTTGTATTTTTGAAGTGACTGGAAGTTGGAATAAAACGATTTTTTAGATAACATTTTGAGGACTGACTAGTCTTCCGCTATACATTTCATCATGACAGTGGCGGATTTATGAATAAGCAAACTTAGGCACCTACCTAGTGCGGCAAGGTTTGGAGGGTCGGTTTTCTTTCGGTGCAACTTTGTTTAGATAATGATGTTTATTGAACGTTAATTTAAATTTAAAAATATACATTTTTATTTCCAATTTTACTATTTTTATAATGTTAAAGCTTTGGAAACAAATCGCAGCAGGATTTGATAGTTTCTTCGAAGAATTGACCTTTACTTATTATTTCCAAATGTAGATGTCTTCCGCATGTAGACGTGTACACTTATTTCAATTTGTTCGACTAAAAGATAGTTTTAGGTTTTAAAGCGTGTCAAAAACCGCTTGAAATCAACAATGGGCAAAGTATATTAAATTCAGTTTCCATATTAACATAGAAAAATATATTTTACTTAAAATACATTGTGATATTTTCAAAATTTTCATGTAGTCGAATAAGAGGCTGAAAAGTGCCCTTAAATCAAATCGATAATCGCTATGTTCGTATGAAAGAGAATATAAAATGACGTAAATTCACAAGAAATCAGCCTCCTAGGGCAATCTCTTGCAGAGATACGAGAGGAGTATTTTCATGTTTTAGTTTTTTTCTCAGCATCTATTCGTGTATGACGGTGAAAAAATTTCATAGACGGGGAAACATAGTTCAATTTGAAGCTATTTTAATCAACGATTTTTGACTCCAAATTCATATAGAAAAAAATTAATTTTTGAAATTCATTTTCGTCTTGATAACATTGAGTACTGTCTCAATTCCCCCACCCCCTTAAATGGGCCTTATAACATTCTAAAACATATATTTTTTCATATTTTAAGACAATATGGTGGGGTTGTGAAAAAATAAAACCATTGTTTTCAGTTTAAACATTTCCCCTAGGAGGCTGATTTTTTGTGAATTTACGTCATTTTGTATTCTCTTTCATAGCGATTATTGACTTGGTTTGGGGGCACACTTTTCACTGCCTTATTCGGGTATACTCTTTGCAAAAAGTTTGACGAAGGCAATTATAATGTTACATTATAGTATGTTCATGTATGATTAAAACCAGTTTTAAAATAAACTACTATCGATTTTATTTGTAATATAATTATAATTTTTTGTCTTGTAGCATTAAAATAAAAATTCATTATTTAACCGGGGGGAAAAAATTTGCCTTGTCGCAAATTACATATAATGCTACTGCATCACGATATAATTTGTTTTTATCGCGCTCAATTAAAATATATTTGAGTATAGATAGGTTTATCACGTGTAACGTTCGTTAATTAAATCTAGGAATATTTACCCATAGAGGCAGTGAGCTGCAGTCAACACATGGTATTCATCTATAATGGTGGCACCGCAGATGTGTTTAGTTGCATCTATGTAGCGGAATTGTTCCTGAATGGACACCTGCGGAAACAATGCTGATAGGAGTTTCACTGACATAATGGTAAATTTGATTTTACCATCCCATGTCATTGAAGATAATGCAAAGTCACAATAGTCATTAGATTTATTTCTTGTTTTTTCTTTAAAATTTCCAAAACTATGTTTTTAATTTTAACTAGTGGTGCTACAGAGTGGGACAAACTTTCTCGTACTACTTAGTTTCGTATTTTGTTTTGGACGGGTCCAGTTTTTCGGTCTTTCCCCATGCTCTTCTGCCATCTATCGCCGCCCAAATATAACTTTTTCACAGTTTCTCAATTTTTCGGTTTCTCAATGGCAGAATAGAAAATTACTTTCAGATTATAATAGAATAGTAAAACCTCGTCCTATATGGACATTTTAGTTGAAAAATTGAGTGCATTTTTACGAAAATGGCGTTTAAGTGTTACTATAAATGCGAAATTTGAAGTTTTTTTCTTTGCATAAAACTACTGAATTTTAAAAAAAAAAATATTGGAAGTTATTTGAATCGTTTCTACTGTGAATGCAATAATGTATACAAATTGCTGTAAATGTGCATACTAAAGGCATGAGAGATATTTCAAAAAAATCACATTTGTGTAATTTTTTAAAAACCAAAAGAAGACACCAAAGTGAACTTTACGTCATATAAACAATCAATTAACACTATGTGTATGAAAAGTTTGAAGAACAAATTAGGAGCAGTTTATGAGAAAATGGTGTTTCAACGTTTCTCAAAATGCAGAATTTTGAGCTCATTTTCACAGAAAACTTGAGAGATTTCGAAAAATTTTACATGAAATTACTTAAACAATGTTCTCATAAACGCAATAAGTGAACAAATTGCCGCTAATGTAAATATTGACGTGCATGTTAGTACGTAAATAAAAACGTGAGAGGTAGTCAATAAATTACATTTTTGTAAGTTTTGTAAAAACAAAAATGGACAAAAGGCGTTTGTCATCTAATAGATTAATTTACCAGTATCCATACCAAAACTGTAAAGAAAAAATTTGGAAACGTCTTTGAGTAAATCTTGTATTGGTTATTTTTTTAAATTATACAACTTGCACTCAATATTACGCTAAAACTACTAAAAGTTTAAAAAATGTACTGCCTTAATGAAAGAACTAATTATGGCAACAAATTTCATTGAAGGAAAAGTCTCTATCATCGATTTTGAGTCGTAGGAAGACGCCAGAAAAAATGCAGACTTTTGAAATTTAAAAATTCAGTTTTAACCGTGAAAATTAGACCTATGCCACCTTTAAAAGTGTATTTTAATTTATTCATACAAGATATTTTAAAGAAAAAAAATGAACCGGTTTTTGAGAAAATTTTGAAAATATCCGGTGGGCTTCGTGTAAAGTACCCCCAAATTTTAAAGAATGTATTTCTAAATCGTAGAGCTTCGACTGAAGCCAGATGGACATGGGTTTATTCAATTTGGAAAAAATTCTACACATGGTTTAGGCGCTAGTGTTGTTCACATACACCAGGCAGACGGACAGACGGACGGACGGACGGACGGACGGACGGACAGGACGGACGGACGGACGGACGGACGGACGACGGACGGACGTTTTGAAAATAACTTTTTCGATATCAGGGGACCTCAAAACGTGTATTTCCTTAAATTGAAATTGATTTTTCTATACTACGTATATTATTCCGTATATACGTATGTATACGAGAAAGTAAAAATATGATAAAACAAAATATATATTTTCGGTTGTAAGCATCACTTGTCAACAAATATGAAAACCGTCAGTTGACAATTCACAAAATGTTGCTCCTTCGCATATTATTTTCAGACATTTTTGTTCACAAATTTATATTTCTCAAATTCAGTGACTTCCGTTCTCAAGTGAAAACTGATAATAGTAATTGCTTCTATGATTTACCTGATATGGAAATTCCCCGTTTTCCGCAGTGCGACCATTGATAATTGACCTTCCATTGGCAATATTGTTCTCAGGAACTGAAATGTCAATAATAAATTAGAATATATGATGTTTTTGTGAGTAAGCTTCTTTGTATTATTTCAAACAACTGCTTTAGGACTCCAATGATGTAAACTCTATTTCCAGTTCTGATAATTAGTTGGGCTTACCAAATTGTCCAAAACTGATGGCACAAACTAGTAGCACAAATGAGAAAATCACTAGCATTTTGCTGTCCATCCAGATGTTTTCAACAACAGACGCTTTTTTCACACTATCATGGTTATAGGTTTCAGTTCTAATTTATAAGAAGAGTAGCGATAAGGATTGATGAATCTCTGTTATTTATCAAAGGTTAACAGGTTGTTCATTTGCACGACAAGAGTGTTTCTTATCATCAGACATTTTTACACCACTTAGTATTTTGATGATTATCGATATGAATATTGGTTTCCTTTACGCTGGGAAATTCCTTTTTTACTTTTATTAAAAAATAGAAATTTTCATTGGAGATATCAAGCCTTAGAAAAATTTTTTTTTGCAATAATTCAACATCCAAATATTAGTGAAGTACTAGGTTCACTAAATAGAAATATAATGGGTAGAGAGGATATTTGCTACTAAATACTTTTTAAATTATAATAATTATTATTTAATTATTTATATCTATCTAAAATACTTCTCGTTTTTACAAAAAACGTAATACATACATTATTGCCTACGATTTCGGATTTTTGAATCAATGAAGTATAAATTTCCATTTCTCATTTCAAGTTCTAAATAGATATCTTGAAGGACGTATGCTTGATAAAGTTCAGCCATATCTGCCGCAAAGAATTTTTTTAATTTTGCAATTAAATCAGTTCAATAAAGGAATTCGGACATACTTTGAATTATCCTACAAAAATATTTAAAAATGCAATTGCTAATGTTGGTGTTACAGGAGGCTCATTTTATGACTTCTCCCCCATACGTCATATACAGTTGTTTACTGTTTTTTGACTAAATAAAATATTAAAAATTACATTTATGCAACACATTCCCAATTAAGTTAGTAGTGTGTGACGTTATTGAATTTTAATGATAATTATGAAAAGGTTAAATTTTTTGCGAAATTATTTTTTTACTGCATTAGAAGATTATTTATTATTATTTTACTGCATTGAGAGATCCCCTAAACATACTCAAACATTGGAGCTTGTATGTAGATCCGCACACTATCAAAAGAACAAATAGGTTATAAAATACTTCGTTATTAAAACAAATTGCTTTTTGGTTGCAAAACGTTCCTTTCTAACTACTTCATTTATCAGCAAATAAAATGATTGGAAATCTATTGTAGTTTTAATGTTTCTGTTAGAGAAGACAGGAGGAAATCAAAATTAGAAAATACGCTCTTGGACAATTTTAAGCATGTTTTGTCTAATAAACTACATGTATATTCTGAATGGCTAAGCCGCAATAAGCACTCAAATGTTGGTTAGAAAATATTCTTTCTAGGCAAAAATGTGGATTCCAGATGCATAGAAACCCTCTATAAACATGTAAATTCTTTATTATTTATAAAATAAATGAATATATTTGCTAAAAGAAAAAAATACTGAAAATTTAAAAAAGTGAATTGTGTAAATTGGGTGCTTTTTATTTCTGGGTTAATTTTTCTTTCTGAACAAAAATATTATTTTTCTCTAAAAAGTATTTTTTAAACCAACTTTTGAGTGCTTACTGCGACTCAGCATTCAGAATATCCAAGTAGTTTATTAGAAAACTGTCTTAAAGAGTTTATTTTCGAATTTTCGACGTTTTCTCCCCGGACATCCTGTATATCAGAAGTAAAAGTCAATGTAAAACAAGTATATTACCGAGAGCGGTAGCTTAGTGCATCAACTGTTGTCACTGCAGTGTTTCTGAACGGGAGGTCCTAAGTTCGAGTCCCGACAGCGCGGCGCCAGGATTTTCGACACTACCTTTCCAAATAGGTCGAATTCAATCGCTGTCTGGAGGAGAAATCTAGCGGCCGACTGCTCTGATCGGTAGTTTTCCGTGATATCTCCGATCAACATCGGTGAATTCCGGAGCATACCTAACAAACGGGCCAGGTCCGCGCGCGATCTTTTCTTTCTCTTCCTGTCCTATCCTCACCCCTTACATGACTACACTACCACACGCGGAGACTGGTCGGGGACTTAGAACTTGTCCGGCTGGGGCGGTCCCCGCTGGTGGGAGAAAGATCACCGTCCCCTCCCGATGAAAAACAAACATGCACTACGCATACGGGACTATTGACCAAAGTAGTTGTACCGGGATCACTAACAATCAATCAACAAGTATATTCGTTCTGTAATCAATTCTGTTTTTGATTTTGTCTCTTGCCACTTTGCTGACCTTACGCCGGACATTTTGTTTTTCACACCTATTCCTAGAACGTTCATTATAAATTTGAACAAAAAAGTTTATTTATATGGTTTTATACTAATGATGCACATGACATTTTAATTCGAGAAGTTCATTCGCTGGAAAGGAAAAATAACAACCAGATGATGATCTGCAGCATATCAAATATCATACATATATTGTAAAATAACGCCTAATGAACATTAAATTATAATCATATTTTAAGAACAATGTATCTTGATAGTTTTTCTCAACTGTGTATCATTCTCAGGTTCATTGAAACTCATAAATCAGTTTTCAGAGGGAGTTTGTTCATGCCCCCTTCCAAGTAGCTGCGAGTCACCATTTGTGTGATCCAATCTCGATAATACACAACGTCGGTGAAGACCTCTGGCAAGTGAATATGGGCCCAGGAAAACAGGCCCACCAACATACCGTCGCAAACCAAAGGTCCACCTGAGTCACTCTGCCGAAGAAAGAAAAACAAAACGTCAATTGTACTCTAAACATAATAATGCAAAAGAACGACTATTTGCAGATCACTGTAATACATCGATTTATTCAACCAAAAGTAGACGAGAATAGTTTGCAAGGTAATCTAGATATACTAGATATCTGGGCGAAAAAAATAGCATGACAATAAATAGTTCGGAAAGTAATACCATCACGTTTGGTAGGGCAAGTAGAGTGAAACTCAATTCCGTTTAGGCAACGAAAATATTCCAAGAGTCTTGTCTTGTAAGAACCTGGGAATAATTTTTGACAACAAATAGAGTTGGGAAAGTTATGAAAACTTTGTCGTAGGGAAGTCCTGCAGGTCTTTGCATTTGAGTATGCACATACTCAAACAGTACTGCAAGAGAATTACCTTAGGTACAGAAGAGTAGTTCGCCCATTCATGGAATACGGGGCGGTTTGTTGATACCCCCATTAGAAATTTAAAAGGTTAGATTTGAATAGAATACAGACAAGAGCGTGTAAAATTACCGAAGCAATAGGAAGAAAGAATGAGATTCTCTAGAAATCAGGAGGGTAAAGGCATCTCTGTGCCCTATAAAAAGCCCATGCCGATAATCAAGCTTGGAGAGATATCGACATGCGACTCGGCAGACATGTACTGTTATCTGTACTGTACTGTTATCTGTACTGTACTGTTATCTGTACTGTACTGTTATCTGTACTGTACTGTTATCTGTACTGTACTGTAACTGTAGTAGAGGGGATCACAAACATCAGATTCAGTTCAGGCCACAGAAAACTGATGTACAATTTTCCTTTACAAATATTGACTGGAATAAGTTGCCTGCAACAGCCTTCGAACCTTTTCATCTCTGTGTTTAAAGATTTGAAAGTAAATTAACTAATGATATTTGTATCTTTATTAATTAGCAAAGTAGGCTTATTAAAACTGTTGTAATTGTATTAATATTGTTATTATTATTACTATTAAATTATCACTTTATTAAATAATAATATAATCATATTCAGGGTAGTATTTGTATTCAAGTGCGGTGACGTGGAGTGGAGTGTGGAGAGCGTGTGTGGAATGTGTGTGGAGAGTGGAGATAAGAAGTGGTGTATTTATTAGTTGAAAATATGTGTACAGAGTAGTCATAAAATGTAGAGTTAATGCGATTATTAACGACTTCATTGTTATTATTATTTTTTTGTTCACGAATAGGCCGTCTTGGACCACGCAGACGTGCACTTGCACACTGGGGCTCAGTACCATTTTATCTCGTTATCTCGTGCATGTGACTCATCAGGGGTTCAGCATTAGGCTAAATTCGATTTTTATCCCCCGAGTTGTTAGTAATAGTTGATGATAATAATAATAATAATAATAATAATAATAATTATTATTATTATTATTATTATTATCATTTCAAAATAATTTAAAGTTACATAGTATTAATACACTTAAGTGAAATATTTGCAAATTGTAGTGTTTTACCACCATGTTGTATAAACCTATCCGCAGAACTAATAAAAATCCATCTAACCAACTTAGCGAGAGACCTCCGGCGGATATTCTCATGATAAAACCAATTTGAGCTTCGCACGATCATTATAAACAGAAGTATTGAACATAATACGGCTGTCTGTGATCATCCATAAGAGACTTGAAACCTCAAAAATACGCGTTCTAGAATTCTTCCGAATATTCTTTAATATGTGGATAAAAGGGTCAATCGATAATTTTTATCGACAGGAATTTAAAGAGTATTAAGTAAATGAAGGGGGGAAAAGTTTTCTAAAGAACTATTTTTCATTTTTGAAGGTACCTTGACTTCCCACATATGCGTTTCATGCTTGAAACCCAACAAAAGGTTTCTTCAAGAGAATTCTCATAGAATGTTCTGGAAGTGTACTCAGATGACTGGAATAGCATCTTACTCGCCCCTAATGGTGGACCGAAAGAATTCTACAGTACCAGCAGCGTATAAGCGACTCGGACCGTTCGATGCCCTGTTGAAGCACATTACTACCTACATAGCACCTCATACATGACAGATAAATCAAATTTCGAATCATTAACACTTCCCGACGGGCGATGACACAAACATATAATTTTCATAACCTTCTTCTTAACCGATCCTTACCGCTCCCCAAAACGCGCTGAAAACTTGATGGGTCATCACCAGGTGACTTCTTTCTCTATTCTGCAGGCAACGAACCGATCGGCTCCCCTCGAATTGTCAGGTAATTTTTCGTGTAATTTTTTACTGTTTTGTAGTATATCTGCACTGCAACTGTATTACTACTTTACTCCCAACATTGTCTAGAGATATAATGTCCCGCCGTTCGTATTTTCTGCATCAAAATATTCCCGCAAAGGATACACAAATTTACGAGTCTGGCTCTTTAACACTACATCATGTTTGCGGGATGTGTGGGGCGTAGCCCCCACATAGTCTCGCACCGTGCACTGAGACGCTCCGAAGTCACACATCAGTTGGCCAAATTTGACATTTAATTTCCAAACTTCGGGTCTCGTGTACTGTATAAGAAAAACAATGCATGAGCCAAAGAGATCGTATAAAATAAATAGCTTGCAATGTAATACCTTTAGTTTACATTCCGTATTCTATGTCTACTTTGATCAAAGCAATATTGATATATAGCGAATTATTAGAGGTTTTATATTCATACGAATTATATTCTGTAAAGTTGAAATTTACAATTAAAATATTTCTTACTATTCATTGAAAGCCATTTTATTATATCAAAATTTTATTAGTTATTTAAAATAAAAAATTTTGAAATTATATTTTCTTTTTTAATTTCTGTTGTTGAATAAAATATTTCCATTTTTTAAAATATACTTCTATTTAATATTACGTTTGTAACAATCAACCTAAGATATTTCGAAAAAAAGCTTCTTACCGGACAATAGGTCTTCATGAATTCATCGGTGCCTACACAAATCATTCCTGGTTTAAGAAAGCCTCTTTGTTGTACTTCGTAAGCCAAGCGACATCTTTTCCAGTCGAAATGTGGCATAGTCTCCACATGTAGCATACCGTCACTATGAGGTTTCAGCAAATTAGGAATCTGTAATAAGGAGCATCAACGCCATAGATTGTATAAAATGACGTAAATTTGTACATTACAGTATTTTCGGTAGTAAATTTCTTCTCCATTAAATCCCTTTTTGTATCAGCTCTACTAGCGCATTTTATTTTTTGATACATAGGAATCAATAGCATTGTAGCTGATGAAAACATCAAAAGTCCAATGAAGTATTAGACATATTTTTTATTTCTACATTTTCACCATAACTTCGCAAAAATATGTCTCAATAGTTGGCAAATATTACTCACCATCATGTTCTTTCCCCAGCCCGTCGCAATGCATTCATGGTCTCCCACCTTCGGCGTCTTGAAATGCACTCTAATCGGTCTCACAAAGGGACTATTCGTTGGGAAACCTGGTGTCACCTGGTGGACACATTTGCGGCAGAAATGTGTTCTTTAGCCATTATTTCAAAAACATTGACCCTTTATTTAAATAAAGGAACAACAGAGGTCGTTCAAGAGTGAAATGGAAGGATGGTGGGAACGAAAAGAAGAGATATGTTACAAAATACTTTGTGTAACAAAATGGCGACTTGGATGCGATAAACGCCAAAATTCGAGTAGTGTCTTATTTCGTAGTGTCTTATTTTTATGCTTTCATAAAACAATCTATTGGAAACTTTCAGTTCTGGATGTTAAATTTATGGGCTCTCTTACTATTTGACGTTTAAGTTTATAGTATAAATATTCAAAAGTTGAATGCTCACTTCAATATAATCACGAAAATCTTGTGTGAAATTATCCTTATTATATTATTTGATGCGAATACTTCAAACGTTGTGGTTTATTCATCTATGTTTCTTTTGTTGACGTACGAAAAGACTGCTGTTCCTTGTTATCGTTATAATTGCAGCTGTGTCAAATTGGAGATCGAAATACCATATTGAAGATCAAATATCGAAAAATCGCTTGACGGAAAACTATCTCTTCGTCCGCTTGCACGTCTGCCTGCCCGACTGTCCCTCCGTTCCTCGTCCGTCAATAATGGGCACTCTAAATTCCAGTCTGATTCCCTCTGTCCGCCCGTACATCCGTCCCTCCGTCCGTCCCTCCGTCCTTCCCTCCGTCCGTCCCTCCTCCGTCCCGTCCGTCCCTCCGTCCGTCCGTCCCTCCGTCCGTCCCTCCGCCGTCCGTCCCTCCGCCCGTCCGTCCCTCCGCCCGTCCGTCCCTCCGCCCGTCCGTCCCTCCGCCCGTCCGTCCCTCCGCCCGTCCGTCCCTCCGTCCGTCCCACCGTCTGTCTGTCTGTCTGTCTGTTCGGTTGTTCTGTCTGTCTGTCTGTTCGGTTGTTCTTGTCTGTCTGTTCTGTTCTGTCTGTCTGTCTGTTCGGTTGTTCTGTCTGTCTGTCTGTTCGTTCCGTCTGTCTGTTCGGTTGTTCTGTCTGTCTGTCTGTCTGTCTGTCTGTTCGGTTGTTCTGTCTGTCTGTCTGTTCGAGTTGTTCTGTCTGTCTGTCTGTTCAGTTGTTCTGTCAGTCTGTCTGTTCGGTTGTTCTGTCTGTCTGTCTGTCGTCTGTCTGTTCGGTTGTTCTGTCTTCTGTCCGTCTGCCCCTCCCTTTGCCCGTCCGTTCGTCCTTCTGTCCGACTGTTCTTCCGACTGTCTGTCCGACTATATCCGTCTGTCCGTCTGTGAACAATGCGAGCCGCTAATCCGGAAGAAGAATTTTCAGCAAAATTGATATTCTGCAACTTGTCTGAGTGATGTCGCGGCTCCTTGAATTTGAAACGGAAATTTTGATTATGGGGAAATTTTTAATAAAGCTTCAACATTTTGAAAATTTTCTAAAAAATGGCTTGAAATTTTTATTTATTTATTTTTTCTCTGATGAAGCAAAGAGTACAAGGAAATGGCGTAGGTCTGATTTTCAATGCCCACCATGAATTTTCAATAATTGCAAAAATTTAACGATTTTCGGCGTCTTCCTTCAGCTACAATAATATAGATGACATTTTATTTAAGGTAGTATATTCATTAGATAGACAGCGGTGAAGTACTCCCCAAAAATACTATTAATGGGAAGCAAAATCTCTCTTCAAGATGGTAAGAAAAATCTTGCGTTTACCGGCCTAATGTATTAATTAAATATGTTTAAATTCGTACCGACTCGTACGCAAATCTTTCGCAGGTCTGGGTTTTTTGAAGTTATTGAAGTAGTTATATGGTAAAAGTACTTTCTTATTTATTCAATGAGTACTAATGTTTTAGGAATCCGATGGTATTGAATCTAACATAACTCACCGGGAATTGTGAGGAGTTTTTCATAAAAAAAACTGCGTAAAATTCATCTCAGCAGGAAGTATTGGCTCTCGGTCTAGAACTTATGCTTTACAACCACTTATGCTATGCTCGGCCTAGAACTTATGCTATGTAACCACTGGTTCTCTTGGGATACAAGATAAACCCATCCTAACGTAAAATTTTACAAACGCACAACGACAAACACCCGAAGTCCTTTTCGCGGGGAAAATGTATTTCTTTCCAAAGCATTTTAAGGGAATTGAAGAGTTTATTCATTATGTTGCCTTGAAATACACAAATTTATTTATCCGTCACTTCAGTTTTCGGTGATATTTTCAGTGTGTATGCTTGCCTGGGTCTCCCAACGCCAATAGCGCTAAACGTATGATCGCGTGTAAGCCCAGTAACACTAACCCAACTACCCAACTTCATAAGTTGAAATGATTAATGAGCACTCACGCGTAGAAGAGCAATATCATTCTCGTAGAAAACGTTGCCAAACTCTTCGTGCATGTAAATATTTGATATGTTTACAACAATGCGGTTGGGATCGGTAGGCACTGACAAATCCCGTGTTCCTGCTACGACAACGTGATCTGTAGTTTGCTTCCTGTGGAATTCAGAATTCGTTAGAATATTTTGTGTAGTATTTCTTAGCAATATTAGTGTTGCATTTGTAGTTTCAACAAACTAGCAAGGATCTATGGTGAAAATGAAGGAGTTTTGACCTCCTAAACTGAATGAATATGTGGCAGGAATCACATCGTTATTCTATCTTCAATGACAACCTAAATGCAGCAACGTTTCTTATTTATGAATAAGAAAAAAATCTTCTACGATCCTTTATACCGTATTAATACGTCGCGTTAACAAAAACACTCACGAAATGATTTTACTACAGAAACATTCAGAGGTAATATCACAGTCTAATAACAGTCTAACAGTCTTCACGATTACTGCTCTATTTTCATTTTAAAATCATACCAAATTAAAGAGTACTACACGAATTCTCTCAACAAAAGATATTCTGTATTCTAGTATAAGTACCATTAATAAAATTTGTCAGCTGTCAGCTTCGAACGTAACTAGAGTTGTCACGTTGGCAGTGTCAGAAAACAGGAGATTTCGATGAGGGGATGGGTATAAGAGAAAAAAGTCCAATTTATTTCGGAATTTATTACGAAATTTATTATTATTCTTCGTAAACTACTTGCGTAATGTAGAAAAGTACTGTAATGCTGATCCAAAAAACTGTGATGTTTTAATGAAAAACTCGAATCGTGTAAGATTTTTTACAAATTGTATAATTTACGCGAAAACTACTCGCTTAATAAAAAAATTACTTATTTATAAGACCTAATTTTTTAGAACATATTTTATTTAATAGTTACGATAAGTGGTAGGAAACAAGAAAAAAAATTGGTTTAATTTTGAAAATTGGTTTGAGCCGATGAACACGAATATTAGGTTCGCCGAGAAGAATTTGAACTGGAAAGAAGGTTTTAAGCAAAAAATTGAAAAAATCCCGACTACTTCAGTTTTTTTTCAAAATATCTAAAAAACAATCCGTTTTTCGTAAAATATGATCTTATGTGAAATAAAATAAAATAAAATTACATACATTTAATAACATTAAGCTGTTCTTCTTACCCGACAAAAACTTAACGGAATATTACACCAGATTTATAAACGCTCAATGCCCAAGAAGGGCTAAGAAATGTCTTGCGAAGACTGTAAATGGCACTACACTTATCCTCCCTCATTCATTAACATCTACATGTAATTTACATAACGTAAAGTTGTGGAGAAATAAATATGCCGTCTTTCGAATCGTTTTATATTTCAATTGGAACAAGAAAAGTAGGTAACTTATAATTAGTTGGTATTTAAAAAATGAAAATAAATATTTTGTAAGGCGATGGATTGCACCTTCACCAACGCATAGATTTCGAAGGCCCTGGTCTTCGAAGACATCTGATACATACGAAGTCATTAGCGGGTCTTTTAGTACTGTCGCTCTTGTATATTATATTCTTTCTACTGATTCGAAAAAAGGAAGTTACTCGTAATAGAAATGTGTGGGTCAATTTTTGATAAAATTTAGTTGAGGTTTTCTGTAAAGACCCTCTGTCCAATCATAATATACTTTTCAAATTCGCAGGGCCGCGAGATCGATCCAATTATTTGGGCAATGTCAATTTTGGTGAAAACTGTCTTAACGTAAACGGTTAGTGTTTGTTGACGCTACCGACGCTAGTCTTGACCGCAGACGAACAGGCTCTTTTGCCGTGAACCAATTTTGTTGGTATCAAGAAACCACAAAACGTGAATTCTGATTACGTGACGTGTTAGAGGAAAGTGATGAATGACATGTAAGAATAAACAGCATTCACTTGTTGGTCACTAAACACCCACAAAAAGAGTTTTTGTTCAAAAATCGCCGTTCATTGTCGCAGAATTACATTACTTTCTCTATACTACATAACGAGTACCTATGTAAGGCAGTAAAAAGCTGAAGACCACACAGGTTACAATTAAAATCAAAGATAAAAGAGTTTTAAGATAACGAATCAACAGAAGCAGCCTTCACACTGCATTTAGGTAGGGGAAGCAGGTGTTAAAACACGAACTGAGGACAACTTCAGACACGATCGACTGAATCTAGTGAAAAGCGAGCGGCACGTTGGCCACTGCAGCAGGCACCGGGACACACAAGTTGAGCAACGCTTGTTACGGAACGCCCGGCGCTTCGTGGTTTCGAATCAGATGTTCGCGGATCCTTTAAATCGAAAGGGCGGACCAGTACTCCCCTCCACGGTCCCATTTTCTCACAAAATAAAACTGTAACTTATTAACATGGCCAATTTTGACAATACATTCGTATTTTCTTTTCTAAGTAACTGCCCGGCAGTGTGTTGAATTTTTATATAGCTGTCATACATTGTTGATGTTTAATTTTTTTTCGTTATTTTAATTTAAAGTTGTTATATGGTGGGCGATAAATATGTTCGAGATAATTCTTGCAGTAACATTATTTATTTTGATAAGATTTTGAAACAAAAATACTTCAATAATTATCAGTATAATATTTTGTAAAAAATAATTACCACTCCAAACTACCAAAAAGTCCTTAAAATTCATGTAAACGTGACGTTCAGATCCAAAAGAGTCCCTGAAAATAAAATTATTATTTTTTAAGAAACTCAAAATAAACATTTCTCGCCAAGATTTAACATTTCTGTTTTTATTATTAAATATTCGTGGAGTCATTCTAATTTATTCTAGACTTCAAAAAATGTAAGGAGAAAAAAGCTCGTTTTGTATAGAATCGGGAAGTATGAAAATTGGTTAATTTTGGTTAATAGTTTTAATAAATAGTTATGAAAATGGTAAATGGTTTTTGTTGGTAACAAATATGTGACACAAGGATCTGTTTATAGGTCAACAATTCTCACTTACGGACCGTCTTCTATTTAACAATGTTTGTTAATCCTCCTAACCTGAATGTAGAAAGTTAATGTTATTATATCACACTTAAGCAACACGATATCGTTTATCAAAATACTTTCGATTCAGATGTTTAATTTTACTCCCAATTGACTATTTCTGAATGGTGTATTATTTCATTTTATCATTTCTTTGCTTTGGAGGAAGAAACGAGAATTTATATAGATACATTTGTGACAATAATTGTCAACTGATTCTCCAAAATTTTATAATGGGCCAGGAAATTGGTGACGTACCGCTACTTCGGACTTTCAAACCTCGCGCATTACTTTTATACCTCGTGCCAATTTCTCTGGACGCAATGCTCACAAGCTCTGGTAAGGTAGTTTACCTTGTCCAAGGTCTTTGATGTATGTAGAATATGTATCAGTACTGTAATGATTTACACGATCCCCGATGGTGTGCGTTTGGATGATGAACAGTTCGAAAACATTTACAGCAAAGACGCCATAGTAAAAAATAAAACCGATTGAGGAAGAGAATAAAGCGAACCCGATACTTGTGCGAGTTTGGACCATAGACATTAGATCCGGCTTTGATTTAGGAACATTTTAAAAGTTATCCCAGTAAAATCGCGTCAGGCAATAAGAAGTTATTGAAATTTTCGTATTTCGCATATTTGTGTTAAGGAAAAATTAATGGAGTCCATTGTTGGAGCGATGAAACGCTTATAAAGAAGAGGGTTTTCGAATACTGCAAGAGAACGCGATAAGATATCAAATTCAGACTTTCGGGGTAAAGAAGAAAATTAGCTGCATCATGCAAAATTTATCCCATTTAAATATCTTGACGGGAAGTATCAAAATTTTAATAAAACAGATAAATTAATTCAAGCAAAAGCTTAGCAAGAAGAAGCGATTAGCGAACAATTGCAGTGCGTTCCATTTCACATTCAAAAACGGAAAATAGGGAAAATAAAAGGATTTTGACCAAAGGAAAACAAGAGGAAAACATCAAATTTTAGGAAAGTTTCGGAAAACGTTAGAAATTAAATATTTTGAGAGAACCAAGGTGACGCGATCGTCAGTTATCGAGCGATCGGGAAAAGTGTTGAAGCAAGGATAACAATGCTAAGTTGAAGAAGATTTGCAGAATGTGCCTGGACTTGGTGAAGGCAGGATGTGTGTTCGCGTAGGCGATGTTTGAAAATTTTGTAAAGTGCGGAAGTAATGGACATAATCCGAAATAGTAACTGGGAATACTTTATGTACGTTGTTTAACAGTTCGTGAAAAGGAATTTTATAAAAAAAAGGGGGGAATTTTCGGAATTATTGTGAAATTCGGCAACGCCCGTTGGACTTGCGAGAGCAAACGGCGGTATGAGAAATTTTGCAACGGCGGGAGCGCGACGTTGCATTGATAATTAGAGGCGCGGAATTCGATTCGGGATTCGGAGAGTTTCTAATAACTGAAAGGTTTATGAAAAAGATGGCAGCGTGAACTCCGACAGGATGAGTGAACAGTGCTGCGTATGCGAGTGTTCCGGAACTGGTGGCGACAACGGAGGCGCTGTTGGGCGTGAATAATTACACCAGACACGCAGATTCGTCGCAGAAGCAACGTCATACGTAAGCAAAAGTATTTTGACATTTTTTTTTTTTTTTTTTTTTTTTTTTTGAATTGAAGAACGCTCTGTCGAAGACCAAGTCATGTAATTAATAGATTTTAAGACGTAACTCTCGACAGAATGCATTCTGGGGTTTCATTATATGTGTGAATGGCATTTGTTTTGTTGTTGTAAATAGTTTGTGTGAATAGAGAGTATATATCCATGTATCGTGTATTGAGGAAGAGAAATATTTATTTGCTGTTGTTCTTTGTTGCTGGGTTGTGTTGATGTGTGCCGTCAGAGGCACCAGTGCTGTTGCAGCAGTAAATAGTGCAAATTGAAGGGAATATGATAAAGGAGGCGATTTGAATAAACTTCATGGCTATCTTTGGGGTCATGATTCGCAAAATCAATATGTTTTTCGTAATCATTCACGTAGCATTAGACTGATCCACGCACGTCAGCGCAGTACCTTGCTCGCGTCTGTACAGACGCACCGCAGACCACGCCCAGGTGAGTAAAAAGGCCAGGTAAGCTAGCAGAGGGCAATTGTGAGTAGGAGAATGGGAAGGTTATTATATGTGGCAACCCAACGCGAGGCTAGTGTTTGTTTGTTTGTTCATAAGAAGGGCTAGAGCAGGGCAATTTATTAAAAGTAGCAGTATAACGTGCCGGGCGTGTAGAGAGTATTACAAGTGGCCGCACAACTGTGTGCAGGATATATATAAAAAGAAGGGAGGAAGTGAAAACCCATTACAGTACTTCATTGATCAACATTTCATCTCAAAATTGCTTAACGCACGAGGACCCAAGTATTTCAAATACATTTTACTTTGAGAAGTTGACATTAAGATAATTACCCGTAGATACAGTAACCAGTAGTCAAAACATGATATTTGTCAAGGACTATGCCTCCGCATTTAAGATTCATCTTGTTTCCTACAACCTCATGGATTGAAATCTGTGAAAATATGAAACAAATATGAATTAGCGGAAAATGAGACACGTCTACATCATTGACAATATGGGGTTGGTTCATACGTGCTAGTCACTTAATTAAAATCCTAGATTGCCATCGTTTCGGAACTTTATTGTTCCAGCACCAGGGCTTACTACAGTTGACTGTTGAAGAACAACTTAAAAGAATTAACCATCACATGGAATAATGTTCAACATTAAACTATAATAGTCCCTGATGCGGAAACAATAAAGTTCCGAAATGTTGGCAATCTAGGATTGTAATTGACCAAAGACCATGAACTAATCCCTTAATTAACACTGTAGTCGTGATTTCAAGAACTATCATTGACATTGTTGCTGTCCAGAGAGGAAACAACGAAACTGAAAAATAAGCCTTTAAACCAATTTTAAACATTTTATTAAATAAACTCCTTCAAGATTCCGAATGGCTGAGCCACAATATGCACTCGAAAATTGGTCTGAAAAAATTATTTCTATGCAAAAATTTGCATTTTAGAACCATAAACACTCCAGAACAGTAAATTGTTATTTACAAAAAGAGAAATATATTTGTTTACAAAGAAAAATTAACACAAATAAGAAATCACCCAATTACTTTCAATTTCTTTTTTTATTTCTGTGTTAATTTTTACTTAGAAAATAATGTTTCAGACTAACTTATGAGTGCTTATTGCGGCTTAGCCATTCAAAATCTCGAAGGAGTTTATTGGACAAAGTATGCTTAAAATTGACTTAAGAGCGTATTTTCGAAGTTTCGTTCTTTCCTCTCTGGTCACCCTATATAATAACTATCGCACAACAACGCCATTCCCATTCCTGGAGAACACCAAAGAATGGAGTCATTGGCGGACGCCAGAATGAATTAAAAACTAATTATATGACGTATTTTAATTTAATAACTAATGTTACGTGTTTAATGTTACGTATTTTAATCATTTTCTGCATGTTTGTTTTTAAATATTGTTAATTTTTTGCTGGTTGACAAGGTCATGTATAGTTACACTTTTTTTGTATTTGTGGTCCGATCTACGGGGACACAGTGGCATGGCCTAGTATTTGAAAAAGTAAATGGTGTGAAAAGTAAGGAATGAGACTGTTTCCCCAAACTTTTTCTAATAAAATTGCAATTCGACGTTCTATCCCACAAACATATTAACTGCCTTGGGAACCCGCTCAGCGCTGGCGATGTTCTTCCATTCCTTTTAGCAGTGCTACAACTCTAATTCTATAATAACCTTCAGCTGGTTGATTACGGCTGTTTGAATGTTTTCCATTGTCCAAAAATGGCGTCCCTTGATGATATTTTTGAAGTTCGGGACGAGAAAATGTCGCATGTACTCAAGTCGGATGGATGAAGCAACTGAGAAGCCACAGGAATGGTTTTATTGGCCAAATACTCATTGATTGAATTCGCTGTGGCAAGGTGCATTGGCGTAATGCAACTACCCCGTGTTTTTATGTATGGTCTCACAGGCATGACCCTTTTTCGAAGTCTTGCAAGGGCATTTCGATAAAAATGTTGATTCATCGTTTCACCTTGAGAAACAAACTCTTGGTATACATATTTCCTATCAAATTAGAAAATCAGCATGCATTTGATCTTCAACTTGTTCTTTTTGTGCCTATTTTGACCTTGGAGAGGTTGAAATGTGCCACTCTACGCTCCGGCGCATTGTTACCGGGTCAAACCAAATGATGTGACATATGTCATATGACATATGTCTAGGTGGTGTTGGTCAAGCTCAAACACCCAACACTCGTCAATCCAAAACCATTTATAATGTATTCCAGAAAATGAGGAAAATTTTTAATTGCTTACTAACAATTACATTTCTTTCCTGACGTCCTTTTACTCTGGGCGAAAGGTTTTCCGAATCCAGTTTTCGCAGATTTTTTCTCCTCAATTCATTGATTAAAATTCGATGGACAGTGGCTTTAGTATGAATAAAATCCAACACATCCCCGATCATTCGGACGTCAACCAACGATCTGAACCCACAAGATTCCTACTTCCATCAACATTATCAGTTCTTGAAGGTGAAGACCTTCCGTCGCGATGTTCATTTTAAATCGATTCTCTTCCTTCTGGAAATGTCTTAAACCACCAAAAAAAAAAAAAAAAAAAAAAACGAGGCTCTGGACAAAACTCACTATAGACCAGTTGAATTGCAAAAGTCTGAAGTAAAACATAATAGCATACCGATGCTCGAAATTGACGTCAATCATTTTTAAAACGCACTATAAAGCTTTGTAACGAATAACGTCGCCACGGACAACTAAACGACTCTAGCGAGTGATGTTGGTTCGAACATGTACTGGAGATGTATCAGATGTTCACCTGCCGCCCCACCACGTCCCGTGACCCCTGTGTTGCCATATCAAACTTTGAGAATCATGTCTCATTACTAAGGGGCGTATTTTAATGAAATGTCATTTTTTCCTTTTCATTTTAGAACAATGCCGTTTAGTATACAAATTAATTTTATGTTATGACAAAAGGAAACGATCCATTTTTATGTATTTTTTTTTTTTTATTTTTCGTCAATTTCGACTAATAATTTTACCCTTTTCCGTCATTTTATTGCATTTTTTGCTGATTTCATTGATTTTAATATAATTTTAATGGTATTTGCTTAAATTATATTTACGAAATGCAACAAATATTCTCCACAGAATTCGTGAGTAGCGTATTCAATTTCTTCGCTCAGAAATTGTAAGTCACTGTATATAATGTAAGGTTCCTGTTACGTCTATCAAGGCCATTGTTGGTTCGATCGATTTTAAGATAACTTAAGACAGAAATTTTGTGGTAAAGAACAGTCCATACCAAATGTTTTTCATCTGAGAGCACTTGAACCAGAAGCAGCTTGGATTACATCAGTAACGTGTCAAGCTTGAGTTGTTCATTTGAAGTGATTTTGATCAAATTTTTAACATTTTTCTCTGCTTTTTGGCCAATTTAAAAACATTTTAAGAGCATTTTATTGATCATTTTTGGCAATGTTTGAGGTCATCAAAATTAGCTCATACTCATTATTTTATTTATTTATTTTTTATATCGAGAGAGACTAAGGTAAGATAGCAACGTGATGGGCAAGTCTGGTTGTATGAGACCATCGGGTTTCCACGAAGCATTTGGCATGCCGACGGTTTTGATTTAAAAAGACGTACTTTTAGTAAATGAAAAAAAGTGTTTTCAGCTTCTTATAAATGTTGTAAATGTTTAACATTATTAAGCCTATGAATATTGACTTATTTATTCTTGCGATTTTCTATAGTTAAAGATATTTTGAGAATGTTTCTACGCGTTTATGTTCGATTTTGATCCGTACAATCAACATAAAAGGGAAAATGAAAAAACATTTTCCTCCTTTTTTTAAGAATATCTCACGTTGTGACGGATAATAAAAGTAACTCAATACACATTTTAGCCTTGTAAATTCTTTACAGTTTCCCAAAATTTCAACCTCGTATCTTATAATTTGCACCCGACAGCTCAACATAAATAAAACAGTAATTTAATAATTTTTATTTTCTTAAAATTGGGTTTTATTTGATTAAATTTAGTATTTTTTCTGTTTTAGGTTTATTAGGAAAGATAAATAATGAAAAACAAAATTTTAAGAATAATATTATAAAGCGAAAACCTTTGCACTGCAGTAACGATTTTCAACAAAAAAAACATTTTTGTCCCCTGGAAGCAGTTTTGCCTATCTTAATCCGCTTGCCCTTTCCGAGCTTCACTAATATCTAATGAACATACTTTTCTTGCGGTAGCGTATTTGTTTTTGTTGTTTAAAATCTGTAATTACTAAATTGGAATATTTATTACTAAATTGGAATATCAAAAAAGGCAACAAAAATGAAATTCAAAATTATCGGCCCATTTCTCTTCTATCAGTCTTTTCAAAAATATTAGAGAGACTTTTTACATACGAATGGAAACCTTTCTCACTAAACACGACGCGCTTTCAGATTGCCAACATGGATTTAGAAAATCAAAATCAACGGAAACAGCTATATTTTCTTCTTAAAGATGTCGCCTCATCATTGGATCAAAACGAGGCACCTATTGGATTATTTTTAGATCTCTCAAAGCTTTTGACGTCATTGATCATGACATTTTACTTTCCAAATTACCTTCATATGGAATTCGTGGTATTGCTCTAGATTGGTTATGTTCGTACCTTAAACAACGATCTCAGAGAGTTGAAATACCTTACTGGAATGATGGAACATTACGTACGCACCTTTCCGACTCTTTGCCCGTTGCATGTGGAGTTCCTCAAGGATCGATTTTAGGCCCTATTCTGTTCCTACTTTACGTAAACGATATGCCTCGACGATTCGAAACGGAAGAATGAGTTCTATTTGCGGATGATACGAACATCCTTTGCAATAAAGAAACAGTAAATAGTACAATATCAGATGTTTCAAATTGGTTCCGAAATAACAAATTAATAGTGAACGAAAAGAAAACGGTTTTAATGCAGTTTTCCATTTCAAATAAACAATTCAGTACCCCATTGAAAATGAACAGTGTACCATTGACTGATGTTAAGGCAACAAAACTTTTAGGTCTCTCAATTCAGTCAAACCTTAAATGGAACGTCCATTTAAATGAATTGAACACAAAATTAAGTTCATTATGCTACGCGTTCAGAATTCTTGCAAATTCAGTCAGCCTTCATACTGCTCGTTGTGTATACTTCTGCGAATGTCATTCCGCCTGAGATATGGCATAATATTATGGGGAAATACATCTTATAGCTCCCAGACTTTTAGATTACAAAACGAATTGTAATGAATAATAACCAAATCCCACCCACGTGATTCATGTAGCCTCTTCATTAATCTAGGAATTCTACCATTACCGTGTCTTCTTATTTACGAATCAGTGGTTTTGTAAAAATGACTTGCTCAAGGGCGGAATATATTTTTAGAAAATGCCGAAGTCTATTACTATAACACTCGAAGTAGAAATCATATTCATCAGGTGACAGTATCAACAGCTCATTACAAAAATTCACATACAATACATGTACATTATTTTACAACACTTTGCCAGATGACATTAAACGATTAAATTCAATAGAAAAGTTTAAATCCCAAGTGAAATCGTTTCTGCTGCATAACTGTTTCTATACAATTAGAGACTATACTGAGCATCACAAGAAAAGTAACTTTAATTTTAACAATGATTCATAATGCATTATTTACCATTTGAACTGTGTAAATGAGTATAAACAACCTGTAACAACTATTGTACTACAGCTTCCGGGTCAATGACCCCATCTCGATCAGGTTTTCGTCCAGTTTCCTGATCCATTGAGCAAATGCTGAGATGGCCCCTTGTTTTGCTTCTGGACATAAATGTAACTTCATTTCCTGTGCACGTCTTCTAGAATTCAGTGGGAAATACAATTATTCAAATTATCGTTTCCATGTTGTCGCGGCAGGAAGTAATAAGAGCCAAAATTTATTGCTTATTTATCCTTGAAAATAGATTTTATTACATGGGAGTTTTTTTGTTTTTTTTCTCCCTTTCAAAATTCAAAATTTATTGCTTATTTATTTTGAAAATAGATTTTACTACATGGGAGTTTTTCTCCCTTTCAAAATTCAAAATTTATGTAGTATATGACTTAGTGTAGGGATCACAGAATTTTGAAAATGTGCACACAATTCACTTTTCCCCATAGCACGTCATACGCAGTTTTTAACTGTTTTTTTGACATAAAATAAATAAATAAATAAATAAATTTTTAATCTTCTGCTTTACCTGGTAAGGAAACTCGCCGTTTTTCGCATACTTAGCACTGATGATTTTACCACCTCCATGAGCTTGTAAATCTGAAATAATGACAGAGAATTCATTTTTTTCTGAAGTGTTTATAAAATTAAAAAAAAAGATTAATTCACTTACGGAGTTGTCCTAAAGTAATGCCCCAAATTAAATATCCAATTGAACAATGTGTGAGAATCATCTCTCTTTCCAATTGTCTTGAGGGAATAAGATAATTTGTTTTGTCTTAAATTCTTCAATTTATTTTTTTAAATGTTGCCTTCGTTCATTTCAAATATTGCTTGCAATATTTACTAAAATAATATCTGAATAAGGGAAAGTATTAAAGTTGAAAATGCAACTTGGATATTAATGATAAATGTGATTACATTTTTCGATGTGAAAATAACAATTTATTTTAAAATAAGTTTGTATATCATATTTAGAGTGTACATGCGTTTCAGTCCGAGCAATAAAGAGCTCACAAAGGAGTTAATACCTTACTCCTAAACTCAAAAATTGCGCATGGACACGCGCGCGTACATACACATGCATACACGCACGCGCATACGTATATGAACACACAAACACTTCGTCTTATTTAAAATTATGTTTTGAAAAGAAGTTTTACCTAAGGATGTACGGAAGCATAAGCATTTGAGTCACTAATTGCTTGCTGTGTTTTCCAATTAAAAGGAAAAATATTCGCACTGGGTGAAACGTCTGTCGCTCGTAACTCCGATGAATTATGGTAAGACACTTAATGGTATGCACACTTATACAGAATATAATGTAAAACAGTTGAAAAGCCATTTCTAGAAGTGGTGAGCAAAAACAATCGCATTACAAAATAAAAGAATTACTAAAAACGAATGTGTATAAATTACAAATTTTACGTGAAGTAATAAGTATTGGTCAATTATTGATTTAATTAACAACACATATCCAGATGTGCCGAGTTGAATTCAATTCCTTCAATACGGTTTACTTGATGTAATATTAACCCTCCGTAAACCACGTGGATAAAAGTTACGTCCTGCACCGTGTGGGGTTTCCTGGACCCCACTCATTATCGGAATACAGATTGCGTAATATTTAATTATTTGTTTATATTATGTACGGATAATACTTTTGAGTTACTTTTGGATAAAATGAAACACACTTGTCAAATCAAATCGTCATTTTACTACTTAAATACAAAGAAAAGAAAAATTGAAGTATTTTTTACAAACTTGAAGTGCACTTTTCTATGTCTTAGCCTATATTTAGAGAAAGTAATTACAAGCATATTTACATTGTTTAATTTAAATTCATACATAATAAGAAACAAAAAATGTATTAATAAGAAACCACAAATTTAAAGTTATACATAATAAGAAACAAAAAACGTTCTGCACCACGTGGGGTCTGCGAGACCCTGACTCACTAACAAGCGTCTACACTCTTTGCTGGTCAGGCGACCACTAAATTGCAATAGGTAAGGAGTTTGGCAACACCGCACCTCCAGCTACACAATGCGTCAGTGCCGCCGCGCGAATATTCAAAGAGTTACAGCGATTTTTATTTTGCTGGGGTCTGTTAGACCCCACGTGGTGCACGGAGGGTTAATAAACACACTTTGAATATTCAGATTGGTATGCATGCACATGCAGCACGTCGCCCTTTCGTATGGGACAACGTTGCTACCATACCATTCATTAATCACATGAAATATGCTTGTGGAATTTAGAATTGATAGTGATCCTTATTTTGGTAAGTGTGGGGTTTTTATCACATCATTGAAAACATAAAAATATGAGGTCTTCAAATTTTCAGAGCAATTATAGTATACTAAGATTAAGTACTGCCTAATTGATTTTTTAAATAGTTTTTTTAGTTTCTCGTCCATTCGTTGTGCAGTACAGAGAAAGTATTATTGTTACGATTCAATGTGGTAAATTTTGATTGTAGAAAAAAAACTTCATGAGATGAGACTGTGATACCGTGTATTTTATATAATTTCGCGTTTTAGTTTCGATTTTTTTAAAGTTTGAATTGGTGGAATGTGGACAGCAGTGGTAACCAATCGCCGTGTAGCAGAAAGGAAAGTTTAAAAACATTATATTTTTTCATCATCAACAAATTTATAACAAGGCCAAAACTATTAGTTTTAAGATCCTAGGGAAAAGACATTGCCATTTGTCCAATTTATTTAAACTGATAGAGTGCACTCAAGTGAACGTTGGTAATATTTAATTGTGTGAATATTGGAAGTAAAGATGTATTGGTAAATATTAGATTGTAGTTCATTTTCCATTCAAATTTATATACACCATGACAGTTCAGATAGTCTTAAGAGTCCCTGTGTCCTTTACTTGATTATTTCTTTATTCGGCACAACTTTCTTGATTATTTATTGTCACTGTTCACTACTTTTGCACTGTCGCACAGTCCTAAGCTCTGACCACCGTCCGATGCACTGACCACAATCCACGGCGCGGGCCACAGTTCCACGTCGCTGAACATAGTCCACTGCACTGCTGTTTACCGCAGTGCAGACACTTCACAGCTCAACCTCTACTTCAGACTGACTGGCGGTCGCCGGCAGCGGCGAATTTGTACCTGACTGGCGCCCGTCCGGACTCTTCCTGAACTTGCGTCAGACTTCTTCGCGACCCACAAATACCCGTAACCATCCAGTTCGGGGTAGAGATGGGCTTAACAGCTTTTCTTCAATAGATGTTATCACAAAAACAGCTGACTCTTAATAGCTGTTATTAATAACAGTTGAAAAATAACAGGTCCATGACCAGCAACCTAACATGGCAGACAGCAGAGAGTTAAAGCAGTTGTAGCGACTGCTAAGAGTTAAACCACGCAAACGAATAACGTTGGTAGCACCGTAAATCTTGTACAGCTACCTTACGGCGCTTCCATGCACTACTTTCCCTAACATGTTTGGACAGAGAAGCAGCTGATATGAACGAGCTGGATGAACTGCCAAGGATCAACTGCAGATGAACAATAATCGTTACATTGTAATGATGTGGGGAAAATTCAGAAGGGTCTGGGTATCTGGGGCGAGAGTTGTATGCAGGATGGCTATGGTAGGCCGGAAAGGGCATAAAGAGGATTTGGCTAGAAGTCAAAAAAATGGACAAAACATCTGTTGCCAGTTTCCGAGAGAGAAATGTTGTTTTGAAAAAAAAAAAATACGGTAACTCTGACATTTATAATACTCGGATAACACGAATTTTTTAACACGAACTCGATTTTTTCGGACCCTTGGAATTCTCGTTAATGAAGGTTTAGTTTATTACATAACCGTTCCTAATAATACGAGAACGTATGCACTCTTAAGCACCTCTAGTTTATATTTAACCATTAGGAATTAAAGTAATTCGCTAAGTTTTAACTATTTTCAATTCATTTCGGATTAACCCCAATGTTACTACAAGACTGTGGCCTACATATTGGGGAGTAACTGTGCATGGGAAATGCTTACTTTATCACATGAAAGACTTCGAAGCCTATCTACGACCAAGTTATGCATGGCCTTGAGCGTTGCTGAAAAATTCAACAATACTACATTCTCCAACATTCGAAACATTTGAAGCACCATGAATAATGGCACAATATGCATATATTACCATAATTGCAATTTTTGCATATTTGGGCCATATTTGCATATTTTTGTTGCATATTCATCACTCATCCGCGAAAAGAAGCCAACAGTTACAATTCTGTCAGCGTGTAAGCGGCTCTGGCAGTTTTCTGCCACGTGCTATGGTACATCATGTGAACTACTCTGAAGCAATGGGCTTCCGAGGATGTTTACGTTGCCATAGCCACGGATCAGCGTTGCCGCTCGCCTGACTCGTACCACGTCGCTCGAGAAGCACGCTAAGACCATCGGCAGTATCAGTCGAAATGAAATGTGCGTCCGCCGGCGCCTATCCGAGCCCACACACGACGCAAACGTGGAGTAATGTTTGTCACATATTTATTTATATTCTTTTTCCGTTTTTAATTGCATATATTTCGCTGTTTTATTGCATATAAATCGCAGCCCCACTCGTAACTATACATAGGTGTCTATCTCACCAGCATGAGAATGTTTGAAACAGAGCTACTCAATCGTAATAGACAAATACCCCCAAATTATCGCTCAGAGACCGCAACATAATACTACAAAATGGAAATGGACACGTTTTAAAAACTTTTGTTTTTGTAATTTAGACGTCAAATGTGGCATTTCTCACACCAACCGCACAAAAACCAAATTATTTCCAACAAAAAACAACATGAAAATCAAAACATAAAAAATTGGACATAAATAGCTTATCTAAAAGAAGTTCATGGGAATAATTTTCAGTGTGTTGCAAAACATTATTTGCCCCTGTGGTAAAAAAAGACCCCAGAGCCTAAGGGTTAACAGGTGGTGTGTCTACGTCTGTACGTTATCTTACCTCGCTTGCTAGCGTTGGTTGCCAGTATAACATGACGGGTTTCCAGTTCTATTTTAGTTGCAAAATCGCCCAATTGACATCCAAAGGAGCCACATGTGGCTGATAGTAATATTTTCCTCACGCCCCGTGCGCCACCTTGTGGTTCACAATTAGTCTTCCTGTAGCCACATGATGAGTCACGTGCAGGCTTCAATCTAAAGGTCTCATAAGACAAGACTGCATTACAGGCAATACTTTTCTATATGTCATATGTTCGAGGTGGCCTCAGAATAACTCTTTTAGCATTTAACATTTACGAAAGTTGTGACTGCCACACTGTCAGAAGGTGTTTAATCGAGATAATATTCAAAGTGGCGTGCCTACAAAACAACAGTTAATAGAAATGTGGCACAAGCTAGTGTTCACAGCTATAGGCAGTGACACTCAGTGTGTTCATTGGGAAATGGGAATTAGATTATTTTTGCAAATGCCTCAAGTACTCCGCAATTCTTGATTTGTAAACAATTAAGAGATGTAATTTGAAGCGTTACTACTCAGTTTCAGACGCCACTTCTGTCTCAGTTCTTTCAGTAATGTGAGCAGCGCCTCTCTCCCTTTCCCGTGCCGTCAGGCTGACAAGCACCGGACCACTCCAAATAGCCAGCCCTCTTGAGCAGCTCAATCTTACAGAGCTTGATATCTATCAGATATCTCACGCAGTAATGTCCGAGCTGTCTGGTCGGGAGAGTAAGGGATCACATGAGGGCGAAGTATATTTTTGAATAAATTTAAACTTGTACGGAACCAACGAGGCTCTTTTACGTTCGACAAGCGTTTCATGAGGCACGGAGGATTTTCTACCTTTCAAAAATTCACCGCACCCAGGCAAACTCTGGAATTTGTTTGTGCGAAAACCAGTGTGCTAGTCTTCTTACCATTTAGATACCAACCAGAAGTAATAGAAAATGCCTAATCATTTTCATCATGTAGTGTCGGCAAAGAAATTCGACGATATCGGTAAAAAAGGTGACAATTTACTTTATTAATATCAATGTAATTTCATATGTTAAAATGTGAGTCCTTAGGGAATTAGGAAGTTTTTTCTTTAAAGAAATCCTCTGAAGGTTTGCATAAGAAAATTATAAATTTATTATATGAGTATTTAGCATAAATAACATGATTTATAAATAAGACACACATTTGTTCAATGCTCGAATAAACATTTGGCTGATACCTATTTGGGTCTTTAAACACATGAAAATGTACAATACAGACATTAAAACAACATAGGGCGCGCAGTGCCGTTGAGATCAAACTGGTACCGCAGGCACACTGGTTCCATTTCAGGTGGTTCTAAGTGGAATTTGAGGAGGACAAAGGGGTTTGCGGCGAGTTTTCCCTGCCAATATGCATCCCACCAATAATTCCGTACCTTATCCTCTCATTAACCATCATTTTCAACATCCAAGGATCACAGCGGCGACTAGGGGATAACAGAGGAACCAGCTGTAAAGGACTGTGGCTGTCTGTGCGGGATATCGGGACCCGCCCTGGCGAACTAGAGAGGGGTAAAGGTGAGGAAGTTGGAGACGCTACCCCTAAGACCCAAATTACGGAAGATGAAGTTTCGGTGCAATGCCAGTCGGGGCGATGGGTACAGCTTCACAGCTTCGTTGAAACATGTCCTGAGTGGACCTTCATTGGCTTCATTTGAACGTATTTTCTTTTTAAGGAATGTTGCTGGACTAGGAAAAACTTTGTGAATTTATATTAATATTCAAATCAATGTATCTGCGCAAAATATATAAATAAATGCTTTTGTGTTTTGAAGTTCGCAATATTAGCAGAGATGTAATTGCTGGCAATGTCACAGATGCTCATCTGCGAACGTGGCGGTAGAAAAGGCCGCTGTCTGAGTAGCTGCGCCCTAGCGTCAGCTGAATCCACTCCTTGTAGTAAGCGATGTCGGCGTAGATCCCCGGGTAGTTTGGTTGAGCACAGTCCTCGCCCCAAGACACAAGTCCGGTCAGTTGACCTCCGCAGACAAGAGGGCCACCCGAGTCGCCCTGCAACACAAGAGAAATATCTTGTAGATAAGGAGGTGAAAGAAATGTTATGGTGTCGTCCATAAATTACGTAATGCTAAAGAAAGGGAAGGGAGTTTGAGGCAGAATTGATTTGCGATACCTAAGGGTATGGAGTCATAGTTTAATGTTATGTAACGTTGATATTTTTTTAAAAAAATGTCAGCACATGCTCAAATAATTCCTTTTTTAGTCTTATACTAATAAATTAAAACTAATTATTTCTTTAAATCCTGAGAAGGCGGAATCCAAGAAAAATAGCGGAATGCTGCGGAGAACCAGGCGTAAAAACTCGTTACACCACTACCAAAGGATCCAGGGACTAAATAATGGCAATAAACCATTGTAAAGTAATTAACAAAAAAGAATACTGCTAAAATTCAGCGAAACAGATATCTACAACAATTTCCTGTAACTACTTGATTGTCCTGGAGACCCGGCATCCTAGGTTCTGGTGCCAAGGTTTCGGCCGTCATTCCACAGCCTTCCTCAGGGTGGGATGCAATTCGGAGTTTTCGTTACGTTTTAGCAATTATAGTAAGAAAAAACTTGGGTTGTTTGCACTTTATTATTTAGGGATATGTTGCTAACAATAAAAAAATAAAAAATACTCGGATCATTATTAAATCACGTCATTATATTGTGCTGTTGAAAGATCTGGCGGCACTTTTTGATAATTTACAAGGCCCACAATTCAGTAATTTGAGTGAAATTGGGATTCCAAGAGGGGTTGTTAGATCGGAAATTCTTTCAATTTCGAGAAGAAAGAAAAATTCCCTACAAACCGTTTCAGAACTGTTACAAGGAAGTGACAGAATTCAAAGGTGTGACTACTGCCTTCGTTCTCAGAATGAACAAGTCAGATGTTTTCGATGATTGGATGTATTTTTAGAACTGAACTTGTACATCATCAACTTGACTTAGCCCTCTCCAGTAAAGAAAATATTTTTAATGCAAGAGTTTTTCAGAGCTATTTAATGGGCAATATGTAAGATAAATTTTTTTGGTAAGGACAATATCAAAGAATAATGAAATATTTCCATTTAACGTTCTTTCGTTTCCTCGTTACTTTCCGATGTGTAAATTGTAATATGATATATAAGTAAAATTATTGTATGAAAGGTAATAAGTTAAATTAATGTATGATACTTGAGAAAAAAAGATTTTAGATTAATCACCAAAATTTGTACTCATTTGAGGAATACGATGAAGTTATCTAAAAATTGTAATCAACTGATTCTAGCGTTTTTTCTAGCGTCTATTGATCCAATTTTATAGGCATAATTCTCTGATGTAACGATCATTGAACATAGTGCAATACACAATTTGTAGAAAATTTAATTGATTTTCATATTTTTATATTTGCATTTTTTAAGCAATTTCCTTTTTTAGGAAGAAAGGGAATGGAAGGAGAACGTCAACAGATTTTTCTCGTTACATTTCGATTCTTCCCATTATTTGTCAGTATTCCTTCAAACATCATTCGATATCTAAAACGTTTACACTAAGAAGGTAACTAAATTGATGCATACCGAAATCGAATATCAAGCCAACAGAAATATCAATAATTTTTTTTGAAAAAAAATCATAACTTTATGGCGAATTTTGTGAATAATTTTGAATTAAAAAACAGTGTGTGATAATGACGTCTATGAACTTACGTCGCAAGCGTCCTTTAGCCCCTCGATGTAGCCAGCACAGAGCATGCCAGGGATGAAGAAACCATCGTCATAGTCCTTGTAGAGGCTTTCGCACTCGTCGTAGTTGATGAAAGGCAGGTCCAGAGCTTGCAGAATATCCGGGTAAGGGGAGGGCAACTAAAATCATAATGGAAAATTAAAACCAGATGCAAATAAAATACAACAGACCGATCAAGAAACCGAAGAAATATTATTGTTACTATTATTGTTATCGTTATTTCTCTACTTCACGACTAAAAATGTTATGAGTCGGTTAGGTATAAAATCTACTCCATTTTGCAACCAGCTTCCTAAAGAGCAGATCTAGGGACTGTCCGTGTCTCTACAATACTTTGTGCAAAATTTTACAAATGATGTCTTACACTTCCCATGTTTTTAATAATTATTAAAGTTAAGCCAAATCTCTTACACAATTTTGCAGAGTAAATCCCGTAGCTCCGATAACTATCGGGATGACCTGTGATTTTACTCCTCCACATTCGTTTAATTTCGATTTCCAAATTCTTGTATTTAAGACTATTATTATTATTATTATTATTATTATTATTATTATTATTATTATTATTATTATTATATTATTGGAATTGAAGGCTTTTACACTACACAAAGATGGCTCGTGCCATCCCCAAATGCAGTCCATTCCCAACCAGCTTCGAAACGTATCAAATTGGATGATACCTGTATGTTTTACATGTTTCCAGGATATACGCAGTGCCTTTCAATATAATGTCGTGGATTGTACCATAATTAATAGAGACCAATATTTTTAAAAAGCACATTGAAAGTGAAAGGTAGTTATTCCAGGATCGTAAATTATAATTCATCCAACATTAAAAGTATATTGTTAATTATAAAACTGCTTGTTAATTTTAATAGTACATTATTTTCATTTCATTATAATCAAGTTGACATTTATTTTGCTTTATTGGATCACACATACATACAATCACACATTATATATATATATATATATATATATATATATATATATATATATATATATATATATATACACACACTACACAGTATTGTATAGTTTCAAGAGATAGTAAGTTACTGCCCCTTATGAAGTATGAATAGAAACGATTTTTTAAAATGTAGTCAATTACTTTGTCTGTCATGTGCTAGTTTTCCTGAATTCCATTCCGGATTCAGCATCTTTTTCCCCAGAGACTTCTGGGAAAGATGATATTGCACAGCCACCAAACGGATGTGTTAGCGAGCGGGTAGTCGGGCCGACTGGCGGACAAGCCACCGGTCTGGCTGGCTGACGGGCATGTACGTGGGTGGGCAGACAAGAGGAAGCCAGTAGAGGAGACAACACAAATTTAAAATAGAAGTTCCGATTACATTCTTCCGTATACATTGTCTTTGCTTACACGTTAGCTCAACATTTAATTGTGTGTGTGTGTGTGTGTGTCTGTGTTGTGAGCGAGAGAGAGATTGCAGACAAAATACAAATAAATTGTACACCTTATCCTGAGCGTCGAGTTGCACGAGGAAAATATTTGTATGAATTTTCGGTTTTTATACTTTTGGTCTGGCCTTGCGTCGCGCATGTGGGGATGGATAAATGATGGTAAACTAAGGTGATGGAAAAGGACGAGTGAGACCGATGAGGAAATATGAGTAGTAGTCGAATGTGAATGATGGGGTGAAGGGACGAGAGTGTGTCGGCAAGTCAAACAGTATGCCAGTAAGCAATCCGTCGAGTAGATTCTGTTGGCGGGTGGTTTTGTGGACGAGGGAAACTCATGACGTAATGGTTATCGAATACCCCGACTTGGGTCCGGAGTTCGATCCCCGGCCCCTCCACCGGCAAAGGTGACTCAGGACTTCGACTAATGTCACTACTGTGCCTCTGCCAGGAGGATCTAGGGTTTGAGTCGCAACGGTGACAGGAGTTTCGACACTAGCTGTCGTCTTGGTTGAATTCAGCCGAGATAAAATATGCACTATACTTACGGGACTAATTACCTTATTTGCCGATGTACATTAATCGATTAAATCCGGCTACTTCATGTGTAATTTGAAGTGGACAAAGGGCGGTCTCCCCCTGTTTTCTCGGGGTTCTCCAGTTTCCTCTGCTTATCATTACAACATTCCTCAATCGTCATTCATGTTATCAAATCCTATCGTAATTATCTCTCATTTGATAAATATCACTCACGATCCTCAAAGACCTATTCAGTTGAAGGGCCCCTAAATACCAACGAATATATGAAGAATAATTTGTGTGGAGTGTGTAAGAAGTGAGGGTCTAGGTATGTGATAGGGTGGCGAGGGGTGCCAAGACGAGAGGTCATTAGACTAGCGGCAAGGAAGCTGCGCGAGCGACCGAGTGGTCGGACGAAAGACAGGCGAGCGCCCCCAGGCCGCGCGGCCACTCACCTGTCGGGTGTTCCCCCAGCCGGAGACGACACAAGTCGCGGGCGCCCGCAACTGCTCGGCGCGCAGGGTGATGGGCTGGATGTAGGCACTGTCTACCGGGAAGCCGGGAGACACCTGCGACCACACGGACGCCGCCAATTAATTGAGGCGCTCGGGATAACAACCCATCTCGCATTTTCATTTAGAAGTCGGGCTGTAAACTCCTTCTATATACCTACCACATGTTGACGCATAAAATGAATTGAGATTTGGCAAAACCATCAAATTCCTCCTTCAAAAATTTGTTCATAGTGAAAAGCAAACGCGAACGAAAACAGAGAGTCATTTTTCTCAAAACAAACTTCGGTCAGGATTTGCTATTATTATTCTGAGCGCCTCTATTTATTAGCGCAGAAAGTATTTAGTTTCGTATCGCCGTAATACAAGGCAGTGGAATGAATATCCGACGACCGTCAAGAATCTTTACGGCCGCTGTTGATACGACAAACCAATAATATCCTCCCAAATGAATGAGTTGTAGCGAATCATGGCATTGAGTCCTTTTATTCAAGCAAATTATTTTGTCCAGTTCTTCTATAAAAAGATGGTTTTACGAAAATTATTAAACGATACACGGCGGATAACCCAAATAATGTTAGTGGGGTACCTCTAAGTATACCTTTGCAAATTTTAAACGGATTTTTGGTTGGGGGGATACCAGCATTTAAAATGACCTTTTCGTTACAAAAAATAGTTTATAATATGACACCTTACGGTACAGATCATGACATATTTGCCGTTTATGGCACTAATAATTGCGTTATCACACATTCAGCCTATCGCAGTGAGTGAGTCATGAGGTAATAGGGGAAAACCGAATAGCCGACCGCCGTTTTCACCGGATGTCAAATACCCGTGATGTCACAATAAAGTTGTTTCCAAAAAGTAACATTAATTCTCTTATAAAAATATAATGCTTTTATAAAAAAAAGCAACGTAAGCAATATTGGAAATTCATCCATACCAGGATCCATATCATCCATAAGAACGACATGAACATCAAGACATCGGAATGTACCATTCGTGATAAAGACGACAAATTTTAGGAAGCGTATTTCGAAAATTAACATTGTTAGAAAGAAAAGAAAGAAAGAAAGAAAGAAAGAAAGAAAGAAAGACTGTCTGGTTAATAAGTTTATTTTGGTAAAATGCTTGCAAAATTACTCAAAGAGGAAAGATAAAAGGAAAGATTGTATAAAAATAAATTTATATGAGTAATATAATTCAAAATTATTATTATTATTATTATTATTATTATTATTATTATTAAATCTTCGGAGAATATTACACGTATTTCTGATACTAAATTGGCAACAATACGTTGAAACAAAAGAACAATTGTTTTGTTGGAAGAAGGTGATAAATACCATGATTACTTATTATGAATATTACGATCACTTTCACGATTAACAATCATTTGCATGTTTCAATAAATTTGTTAATTTATCATAGAATAGCTGACTTATTGAATAATCCAATCCCGTAACCCAATTACAATTATTAAATAAATTTTCAGAATAAATTTTGTCTACTGGACATAATTGTTGAATTATTCATCGACTTGCGTGAGCAAACATAGTAAATAAAACGTAAGTATGTAAATCAGTCGGGCACAAATAATTATCATCGATTCTTTTATAATATTGAAGATACACATAAATTGAAAATCATTAGAATAACATTTACTTGTAGGTAATAATAAAAGGTCGAAACATAATTTAATTAAAGTTATAGTGTAAATATCATGCCAAAATATTAACACGATTACAAATAGATTTGTATGAAATTCAACACCATAAATTACTACAACGGGATGGAATGTAAATAAATTCATTAAACGCTTTCATCTACATCCCAAAGTACTATCCATAGTGTCAATACAGTAAACTTTTTATGTGAGTTTGAGGGGGAAGAAAATTTCATTTATATTCCAGAAACAAAGCAAAAGGCAATCTCAGACTTTTTTTTTTTTTTTGCAAAGCGTGTCGTGAGATGCTGGACGAAAAGGAAAATAGGCAAGGGTGTCACTGAGCCTGACTCAGAAAGTTGGATTCAATCTTGCAGAAATATATAATACAAAATGTAACTAACACATTAATACGATTTTCGGAAAATAAATATTGATTTTCATTTTTTTATTCAAATATAGTCGAGTAAAATTGTATAAAAATTGGTCTGCGTCTGAAAAGAGTTCTGTTTAAAAATTCTGTAAAAATAATTTATTTATTTGATTTATTAACAGTGATATTTTTCAAATATTTCAAGTTACTAAAACAGAGAGAATCAATAAAACTAAATACACGTTGAATGAAAATGATGTTCCATCGTTGTATACTCCAAATATCAGTTTCCAAATAATATTTCAAGCCATTTTCATCAGATACTTCTTAGAATGCGGTTATGATTCAATTTTAAGAAAAATGTAATACAAAATATTTTTTTCCTTCCGAAGGATACTATACTAGGAATTTTCGTTAACAAATTCAGCCGTTAAAGGATATGTGACTTGGCTCTTCTCATCCACGGGGTTCCCCAGCTTTCCTTCGTGTTTTGTTTTGTAAGTTTTATTTTCAGAATTATGCAATTATTAGACTTGTTTAGTACAAAACATATTACCTCTAGCATTGCCTTATGATAAGCAAAAAATTCTACCATTTAAATAATGATCCTTCAAATCGTAGAATCATTGTTTAAGCATTAGTATTGCATGCAGAGATTTTATGAGAATATCATTAAGTTTCAACCTAGGTGAATGGATATTAAATTCGTTTTTTACGACGTTAAGGGCAATTTTATTGTTCGTAGCTGGTTAATGTATTGATAAATATTCCCTCCCCCGTGTATTCGAAACGGAAGTATCTAAAAGAATTTTTTTGTTATCAATAAAGAAAACATTTAGTGAACATTATAAAATATTTCCGACTAAGTCGTTCGAAAATAAAATAGTCAATGTTAATTTCTTTTCAGCTATTTGTGTTATATACATCTGTGCGTCTTAGTAACAGTTCAACTACAACATTGTGTCGCATGTTTAATATTATTTGATTTACTACTATAGGGACATGTTTTATGATAAAGTTTTATAACGAAAACACATATCTTATTTCTTCGCAGAGTTACCATTTTAGCAGTTGCTCTGCTTGTGAATGGAGTCAGTTCTGTTTGCATCTAAAAAAACAGCTCAGGGTGGAACACGAGGACTCAGAATTCTGGAGAATGGCTTTAATTAGTATTCAAGAACAATATATTCCGAACACGTGTAAACGATTCATTTCAAATGTTAATGGAATACATTGTCTCCCTTTCAAAAATGTTGCTGCTGCAAATGTTCTTAGCTGAAATGTTCTTAGCCACAGCTTATATTTCCTGTTACACCACTCGAAATGAAATTGATTCTGCAAGTTTCTAAACTTGCCTTAATATACCTTTCTTTTTTAATTAAATAGGCCATTTCCACACCACCATTAATCACACATTAATATAAAATTAATGTGTATTAATGGTTGCAAATACGTTTTGCCAGATGTGGAACATGAATTCGAATAGTATCACTTTTCATTAAGTATTAATAATCATTATATAATTAGAATTGTAGTAATTATGAAAATTATTTTGTTTCACTAATTCTGTGCCTTGACGTTAAATTGTTGTAATTAACAGTGTTACGTTTTTAATTTAATTTTAGAAAACTTAAATTCCCTTACCCGGACCAGAGCGATGTCGTTGAAGAAGTAGGTGTTGTTGTAATCTTCGTGCAAGTACGCTTGTTCAACAGTCAAATTGACGCGATGAGGATCTGTTTTAAAGTCGAGATCGCGAACTCCTGCGATTACCACTAGCATAGAGATGAACTGCCTGAAAATTGAGAACATTATACATTATTACGTATCTATATAATGTTAATATTCCAACTGATGTATGGAAAAATGCATACGAATCTCTTCTAACTTAACTATTTTTTTAAAAATCAATGTGTGTATATTACTTCTAATATCCGAATCTGGGTAATTCGCGAATTATTGGGTTGATGCTCACATTATCCGAAGTCAGTTTACAAAGACCAAAATAGGAACCACTTCGAAACAAACTTCGGGTTTTATCTTGAGATAAAGTGCATATTTTAGCCAAAATGCGCTAGCTATGGTACGTCATAGTAACTAGGACTAGCAGATATTTTGCTGTAAACATGAATGAGTCTGCTTGTAAGATATTTCTAAGGCTAGTCAGAGCCAAGATGTGTTCTTTTAAATTCCTCTGCGGCAGTCTCAAGTTTCTATTTACACGATTTATACTAACCCTATCTCAATACATACCTCAACTGAAGCTTTGTTTGACATGTCAGAATTAGTGCGACAAGACTACCGTTTTTACATACAATAACCTTACGTCTGGCCAACGCACAATTTCCAGCGTACTTTTATGCTAAAGTATTCTCCAACACGCACGACGTCTTGCAATTACTTTACTGAAGCCAGCAGTGTGGCTAACGTCAACATTAGCCAGTTGTCTCAAATTATCTATTCATTCTCGGGTTAATGTGCAAATTAATCGACTAATTCTCCAATTAGCCATATTTCAAACTTATGCCCATCATATATATGTCACGAACACGACAATGTAGGGCAAAATGTATTATTGAAGTATACTGTATAAACAACTTGAAATTAGCATCATCATTCATTTAACTAGCTGAAGTGCCCCATGTTGTCGGACTTTTTATTTATCACGATCGTCTAATAGAAAAGAAAATGAATAAATTCTACCTATTGTGTATTCATTCCCTGCCATGACCTGCCCATCCCACCCTGCTCACTCCCTTATATTTCTTCTTCCTTGTAGGGATGCAACATCGACAAATAAACACAAATTTTAAAAATCGATATTCAAAATTCATCAGCTTAAAAGCACCGATGTTTATAAAACTATTTTAGTAACCTCATGCCACTTATTTTAGAAATCCCATTTAGTAACCTCTTGAAAGTATTTTAGTAACCTTAAGCTCGTGTTCACAAGCGGGGAGGGGAGGCTGATTTCATGTCACGGTAGATGTCCTTACTAATTTATAATTGAGATTTATCTGGCAAAAAAGTCAATATGTTCCAGAACAATTTACAAATGTTTATTATTTTATTGAGTAATACAAAAATACACTACATTTATTAACAAAACTTCGACCAACTTATTTTTCACTCTTAATGACTTTGGTCTGAAGAATGTTCAAATTATGTATAAGTGAAAATTATGCACTTTTTATCGTATTTTCAATTCAAAAATAAAATATGAACCAAGTATAATCGAACAGGATGTCGCATCTATACTTCCTTGTACTAGCTTATCTAGATGGTGTTACCGCGTTAATCGTGAATATCAATAATGTATAAACCGAAGTTCATTAAATTAGAAGCAAATATCTGCATTTTCATGTTTTGAGTATGTCTGAATGGTACTGACCCATAAATGCAGTGACCAGCGGTGAGTATGTGGTGTTCATCAAGAACAACACCCCCGCACAAGTGCGATGATCCGTCTCCAAAATAATATTTCTTCTGCAAGGACACCTGTGAAATAAGTTTTGTGATATTAAGGTGTAATGCAATTTTTACTACTATTAACCAATAAATTCTGTCGTAAACAATAGCTTTCATAAAACAAAGATACCTCAATTAGTCAATAAACAACAGAAGTACAGTACAAATATGCAGAATACGAATCTAATATAAAATATGTAATTACACATAAATTATGAACCCCAGATTTTTTCATTTTTCTAGTAATATTCAAAGCTAAATAAACGAGAAAAAGGAGCGAGAAATAAAATTACTTCTAAAATATTCTTCAGGTCGTAAAGAGATTACATATTTTCAATTTACAATGACAAAAAAATTGAACGCTATTGCCATCAGTTAAATATCATCAAATCACAGTCATTGCCTCGGGTTTTCTTTCAGTTTGCCTTGTAGAATTATTTTGAAACAGCTTGTCTGCCACCCTGTTTTTAAAAGCATCTGACCGCTAATTTTCCACTTTTATTCCTACCTCCTCTTCTTTATCATAAATTTGGATCTTATAATAAGTGTTAAACCAACGAATAACTTTGCTCTACGTTACTGAACATACGTTCGTTAACATCACTTCGTAGTTGCAAAAAAACATTTTTGTAGTTAAAAACAGGATTTGCTACTTAAATATGTGTATTAATTATATTGCCTTCCTTATCCTATTCAACTATTGCAGAGCTATTATTATAACCTGTAATATTAGAAGTTAGTTTTATCCCTTTCCCAGATAATGCTTCAGAATCACACAGAACGCCCACGAAAGGGCATTTTAGTTTTATGTTGTGTGTTACGGAACTACAAATTGTAAGCACTTCAAGAAATTGCCTTTCTGATAAATAATGAATGAATTAATGGTGAATGGATGGAAGTACGGGGAATTAATGGAAGAAGTAGTGGAATAGAAAACATGACTTTTATTCTTTCCTTTAATTCAATGATACCTTATTTTACGTGGGAAGACTCAGGACATGAGACCTGCTGTTTCGTCCGACCACGCAAATTTCGCTACACCCCTTTGGCCATCTAGCGGAGAAAGGAGGTTTCACTCGGGCGACGAAACAGGCGATTTAAATTTAGCTTTAGACACATATTTTGTTCAAGGATATTTTACATGCAGTAAATCTACAAGGGACAACCTGTTTTACTTTCCTTCCTCCGAAGAAAGGCGTACGAAAGATTTTTTCGCCATTAAAAAGCAGTTTCGATCACGTTTGAACCCTCAAGCCTGGGTGTAACAGCTCGATACGCTAGCCGCTTTATCACTGAAGCCGCCAAAACAGATGAAATAAATTTCAGTTTATTACCTGGTAAGGAAATTCGCCGTCGTTGGCCGCGCGTCCATTTATGACTCTTCCTCCTGATGCACGAGCTTGTGGCCCTAGGGAAAGATTTATTTTAATAATTTAAGGAAGGCTTAATCTTACCGCTGTACAGTCGATGAATAAAGCTCAAAATACGGTCGAAAAATTGTAATGAATTTTAAAGAGAATTGAAGCAAATCAGTTATCATAAAAATCATAATTTTGAGGTTAGTAAAATTTCGATGCCGTATCAACAATTGGCTATTGAGGATAAAATAAATTTAATATTTTAATAAATAAAAATTTTTAAAAAATAGGCAATATATTGTCAATATTCTTTTATAACGGTGTTTAAGCATAATATTTAATAAATGAGATTAAACTTTTTAGAACATTCGAAAAGCTAATTCTTATGGAAAATGCAGATATGTATATGTATCCCGCGAAAAGGAAGTAAAATATATTGACTAACATTTGACAGACCTTGGAATTACAGTTTTAAAGTTATGTACAATAGAATTTCTTAATGAGGTGCAACAAAGATATGACGTAAGCCTTACAAAATATCTTTCTAATGACCCTCATTTTCAAAGTTTCTTGAGAATAAATTGTTAAATATGTATCTTTACAAGGAGAAAAAATATAAGGTGATTCATGGAACCATACTGTAGTTGAAAACAGCGTTCTCCTCTACTATACTAATGAAATTTCTTGAAACATCATTCAAGAACTTTCTATTATCAAACTGTACAACTTTTCCCTACTTACCACTTAGACTGCCAACTACAGTGCAGATAAGCATGGCAGCGAAAATCACTGTAAGTCGCAACATGGTGGCTAATCTCTAACGAAATGTTCGAATCAATGATGCTTCTGGCACTGATCTCCAATCTAAATCTCAACTATTATATACAATCAGTTATCGATACGCGCACGTTATCAAGCGGGTCAAAATTACAAAAGAAACGTTCTCAGACCAGATTTCCCGTGTTATCTCGATAATGGCGCATTGTTCTTGTATTTCTTCAATCTCGTCACCTTGTAGATCAAAAGTAACTTGGGAATTTTCTATCTTAGCATGATACTCGATCTTCAATTTTACTTTCTTGGCGTGACATATTGGGAAATGTTTTGTATCCTGTGGAGAATCCAGTCTTTGCAGGATGACACATTCAGGGAAAACTGGCCTTCTCGGTCAAGGAGGAACGTTACACGAGGTTATTTCGATTCGTAGAGATATTCTACATTCTGCAGTTACCCAACAAGAAAGTATAAAGATTTGAATGAAATCAGTTAGTCTTAATTGTGGTCACAACCGTAATAGAGTATATGAAATGGATGATGTCGTAATAGTATATGCGTCTAGTTAGACAGCTAGGTCGAATTCAATCGCTATCTGGAGGAGAATTCTAGCGGCCGGATGCTTGGTCGGTACTCTTCCGTGAATTTCTCCTCTTAACATACGGCGAATGCTGGAGCAGAACCCTAACACACGGGCCACGGACCGTGCGCGATCTTTTCTTCCTCTTTCTTGTCCTATCCTCTCGCCTTACTTACACACACTTACACTTACATGCACCACACTATCACACTGGTCGGGAAACCAGTGAGGAGAATGGTCCAGGCTGGGGCGGAGGCCCTCTGGAGGGAGATACCTGGTTAGGGAAAATCCCCACAAGTCCTCATTGGTCACCGTCAGATCTCGTCATCCAGGGGGAGAAGACAACCGCTCCTCCCCGCGCCGAAAACATGCACTTAAGGAATTAATGACCTTAGCAGTGGCCGCGTTCAGAATCACTAACAATATGTCAAATGACCCATCACATTATATGGAAGAATTTTCAGTCCAAAGGTAGTTCGCTATTAGCTTCCTCCACTCTAGTCTGTTCATACCATTTCTGAACACTAAATATCGAACGAACGGATGAACCAAGGTCGAACAACCATTAATTATTTCTATATTAAATGACACACATTTCAATTTCTGGTAGAGTATCGACTTAATTTGTGTTCATTATGCCTCATTACGTCGGTTTAGTCTGTTTTGAAAAACGAAAACATTCTTGCTCGCATCGACGAGCACGTTGGAAGTTAAACCTCTCCGAACCCAGCGCACTTTGCTGCCCCAAAGTGGTGCAACAACAGTACCATACCCATCATCTCGCTACCGCTTACGCAGTAGAGAGAGTGTTATGTAATGTTGCGGGAAAAAGGTCGAATTTTCGGCAGAAAAACTCTTGTCGGGTCCTGGTAACTAAAAAGGGGATTAAACCAGTTACTAAATTTAGAAAAAAATCTCTAACACAAGGTGTAGCCAGAAACCATGTTTGAAGGTCCTTGATACCAAAACGTCGATGACGGCAAAACTTCTGTCCGTCAACAACGCTAGTGGCTGAACCGTTCAGCCGATTTTCTCCAAAATTGACACGACCCCTTGAATTTAAAACCAACATTTTAATTTGGAGGATACATTACATTAAGCCTTTGGGACATTTTCAATTTTTTTTTAAAATTACTCCAGCGTTTTTTATTAAACTTCGTTATTGGACAGTGTGAAGAACGCTTAAGGAAATGGCGCTTAAGGAAAAGGTCTAATGTTCGTTGAAAATTCTGATTTTTGAAAATTGCAAAATTTAATTTTTTCGGCGTCTTCCTTGAACTACAATTATGGAGATAAACACTTTTTCTTAATTAAATGTGTTCATCAAAAGCAGATATTTAAATAAAGTCGTGTTGAAGTTTTCAAAATATGAGTATATTTTGTGAAACGAAAAATTAACATAACATAAATTTTGTGAAATAAAATTAACAAAAATACAATATTGATGATAGAGATGTTTTTCTGTCATGAAATCTGTTCTACAAATCAATTCTTTAAAACATGTCATGTACAACTGATTTAAAATATGAATAGCGTTGAAAATATCAATGTATATGAAAAATATGATTATATATAATATATAGCGTATTTTTGAAATTACGTTTTTAATTTTCCCGCGCTTCACGTAATGCAGTCAGTGTAAATATAAAGCTGTTAGTGTAAATTTTTTTGAATTCTTCTCTTTATTGGACGCACATGAAACCATTACGAGGCTTCTTTTCATTTATTTATACATTATTTTTACGTCAAAAACAGTTAAAAACTGTGTGAGGTACTAAATGGAAAAATGGATTCTGTGAAGGTTTCCTTAAATTCTGATATCTCTACTCTAATCCATATCCGTGTTGAATTCTGAATACTGATTTAAACGAGCGTTTATTCTTCTCTCTGTTCGAGAATTTCATTTACATTTCGGTCTTCACCGGGCATCTTTCCTGGTTTCAAATCTTTGATTGCAGATGTTATCTTGCTGGTGGTGATAGAGGTAACCATTTCTTGGCAATTTACGCGGTAGAGAGAAAGCTATGAAATGCTTCACAGGAAAGGACGCATTTTTGAATACTCTTCCCAGCAGCCATCTATCACCGCACGAAGTTTTTTTTTTTTTTTACATTTTCCCAATTTTTCGGTTTCCTAATAGTAGAACCGAAGTATTAATTTAATAATATTAGAGAAGAGTAAAACCTCTTCATAAATGGCTATTTTCACTGATACATTTTGAGCCGTTTTTAAGAATGTGGCGTTTAAGCGTTACTGTAATTGCGAAATTTGAAGCTCTTTTTCACAGATATTTTTTTTTTGAGTTTTCGAAAAACTTCACTAAAAATCATTTGAAGCACTTCCACTCGCAAACGCAAAAGTGTTTCGAAATCGATAGTCTTTTTAAAAAATTGGGAAAATTAAAAAAAAAGTACTTTGGACGGCTATAGATGCGAGCTGGCTAGTGTACGAGGCAAGTCCGAAAAGCTAGCTCAGACCAAAGAAATGAGAAAACTAACTAGTACGCAAAACTCTAAGCCATTCTGTTTCACCACTACATTTAGATGCAAAATCGCCCATTTGACAACCATAAGAGCCACGTGTAACATTGCGAATGGTGACATTTTCCTCGTTGCCCGTGCGCCACCATGTGTTTCACAGTTAGTCTTCCATTTCAGACTGCTCGAAACCCGTGGTGAGTCACATGCAAGCTTCACTCTAGAGGTGTCGTTAGGTACTTCTGTATTACAAGCAAAATTTGTCTATACTTCATATGTTTGAAGTATAGAAAAAAGATAACTCTTTTAACATTTTCAAAAGTTGTGACGGCCACACTGTCAGAAAGGTTGTTTATGTTGTCACCGGCAGAGCTCGATCGGTTGGGCTTTTTAAGTTCTATAAATTGAGAATGCGTGGAGGAGGAAGGATGTTGCAATAATAATTCAGAATTTAACGATAGGTTTATTTCTGGTCCAAAACCAGAAGTTAATGACAACAGAAAGAAACTGGGTGAAGAAATTACTATCACCCTACCCGTTGAGCTCAACTTGTTAAATTCTTAAAATTAAACATAATTTAGGCCATGCGCGGCCTCGCTGACACTAACACAAAATAAAAAAATTTAAAAAAATGTTACAAGTCTGCTTGAAGAGCAATCTCTTGGTTATATACCCAATTGCGTGGGTCTAGGGCATACACAATTTAATGATTGCGAGTTGATCTCTCGCAGGCTGCTGGAAGGGTCGGCAGGCAGGTCATGGCCCTCTCTAGGCGTCTGGAGACAGCTGATGGGGGCGAAGTTTCCTGGGCAGGCTTGCAGGTCAATGGCCCTCTCTAGGGCGTCTGGAGACAGCTGATGGGGCGAAGTTTCCTGGGCAGGTCAACGGTAGCCCCGCGTCTTGAGTCGACCGTCTCTCCGCTCATTCACGAGATACTTCGCGTGACATATTGGCCGGCCAGACAGAAGCAGAGGGCCGCAAACACATGGGTGACTGGGCCCTGATACACAAATGTGAACGCTTCGCGATTACGTCGGATTAATGTTCGTGAACGCTCACAGTTGTTCACCGCGGTTGGATAAGATCTGCACTGTCCCTTACAATCTTACGCACAGCAATCGCCTCGGCGGTCAGCCCCATTCCCAGAACACCGGTCCACTTCGCGACCCGTGATGCTCTTTTCTACCACAATACGTCCTAACACTTTGACGTCTTTTTCCAATCTTCCTCTTCGCGTCTTCGCGCAGCGCCGCAGAGCTCGCCTCCCCTCCCCGAGTTACCTTCTTAAGAAAAACGCTCCCTCCCATGTTCCTATAATTCTAATTGGTCAAAGTATACTACGTTCTAAATTTCTCTCGCCCAATCACCATGCGAGGATCTCCTGAAATTTCCACTAGATTAAAATGTTCTGTCTCTCTCTCTCACGCTGGGTGCGTGCACGTGTGAGGAATCTGTCAGAGTTTGTAATTTTGAAAGTTATTGCTAATGATAAACATCGGCTAAGAGGCACCCTCTCTCTGGGACGAGCGCAGGTCAGGGTTTGTTTATCGGAAGCCCTGGCGCCGGGTGGAGGATCGCGCCGAGGGCCAGGCAGGCAGCTGCCTGTCGTAAATTTTCCGCGGGTCGCCGAGAAGGAAGTCCCCCGACGAGTGGCGTCTTACAAAGGCTGCATTCAGTGACCGTTGTTTCTCAAAATGTCATAATCACATTTCAATAATTCCGTCGATTCGAAAGTGCCGCCACAATGTTATGACCTCGCTTCGGATTATTAGCTCAGCCGGTACATTTATTGCAAAGGAAAGTCATTCATACTTATTTCTAAATTCATGGAATGTGCTCTCTGGACTCTTTTTACAACAAATTACTCAAATTAGGCTTTCAAAATATTCTATAATCTCAAATTCAGTAAACAAGAAATTTACAAAATACAAGTACACAATCAACCCTCCTATTCGGGAGCTGTGTATTTAGCTGTGGACTGAAGACAGATCACCTGTGAATTTAGCTGCACCTAACACTCGCAGTGATTCGAAGGACCAGTACGTTTATGATAAGAGTGTACGCGCTTTGTTCCTGTAATTAGTTATGCTTAGGAAAATTATGCTATTATTCGGGAGAATCAGACGGCATAAACTTGAAAGAGTAAACACATATAATGAAGATAAATAAACAAAATTCATTAGGTTGCAATGATGCAACTGCATTGCCTCGTAAAAATGTTTGAATGCCGTAGACATGTGTGAAATTGCAATAATAGAAAAAAGTAGTAAAGTTTCCATTCAGTGAGAGAACACATACTGGAACACAGTTCATTAGCACTGAAATAAAAGACAGCATGTAACATACAGCGAAATCCGTGGTAACAATTGTTGGTACTACTGCACTGATGTCTATACTGGAAGGTGTGTGACGTCATGCCTCCACCGGAGAGCACGCCGAGTGGCGAGGTCGGCGCGTGAGCGCGCTGCACAGGCCAGCGCACGCATGTTGCTCGGATCACGATCCGATAACAATTGCCAATGAGGCATATTTTGGCAATACAAACGTTGACACGGCGCATCGCAATAATCACCATGAACAATTTGCATTTACAGGCAGAAGTCCTGAAAATAAACACTGTTGCAATGAATGTGTAACACGTAGTGCTAATTAACAGCCCGTGCAATCCATTTACACTAGTTCAGGGATTACGCGGCATATGATTCACCGAACACGTATTGAATGAAATTATTAAGTTACCGAGGCAGGCAGTGTAATGTAGGCACGTCCAAGAATCAACTACCACTATGATGTAACGCAGTTCACGCACAACACATCATGATGAAGCTCATTCACACAGATTGCATTACATTTCGAGAAATACTGCGTTACAGTGTCTCTCATAATGAAATCAAAGTGCTACATGTAAACTGACACAAAGTGGGAGTGTCATTCTGATGCGAGCGTCCCGTGTGAGAACTTACGGACGATTGGCGTTTCTGTTAGTGACGACCGACTTGAATTCTGCACTTTACTGAATACGATGCCGTATGTGAATTTGTGCTAAATGTTGGGAAAAAATCTGAAAATAAAGAAAAATCCCGGTTTTCAAATCAAATTCCCTGTTTTCCATATTTTTTAGGGTCTTTCAATTTCCCTTTTTTTCGGTTTTCAAGGATTCCAAATTGGCTGGCCACCCTGACTGTAGATTTATTAATTATTGACAATTAGAGACCGGGAGCGGTAGCTCAGTGCATCAACTGATGTCACTGCAGCGCCTCTGACACTGTAGGTCCTAGGTTCGAATCCTGACGGCGGCAGGATTTTCGACACTAGCTTTTCAGCTAGGTCGAATTCAGTCGCTGTCTGGAGGAGAATTCTAGAGGCCAGCTGCTCTGATCGGTAGTTTTCCGTGGTTTCTCCGGTCAGCACCACCGGAGCAAACGGGCCACGGACCGCACGTGTTCTGCCCTTCCTCTTCCTTGTCCTATCCTCTCCCCTTGCTCACACACTTGCACTAACATGCACTACACTACCACATATTCCGGGAGACCGGTCGGGAGCTTAGAGCTTGCCCCGATGGGAGAGTCCTGGTTAGGGGGAAACCGCACTAGCCGACGGTAGGTCGGCGCCAGATCTCGCCATCCAGCAGGGGAAGATCACTGCCATCTCCCGAGAAAAAAGCATGCACTACACTAACGGGACTAATTACCAAAGCAGTTGAACACGAAACACGAAAAAATCAATCAATATTGACAATTACATAGACAATCATAGGCAATTAATTATTGTCACTGTCTTCTCCAATAACTGGGATTACGCGTACCTTTATGAAAAAACAGTCTACTCAAAAATTCTGACGGTTTAACAATTTTCGCCAAGTAATAAGCGTGTGCCAAATAATAAATGATTGCAGTTATATGTGAGCAGCAGCCTGTTCGCATGTTCACAATATAGTGTTGCCGTTATTCCCATGTTGGTAAAAGATAGGTGGGCTCCTACAATGCAGCGATTTTTGCTCGTTCTGCGCAGCGCCAGTCTGCGTCACGAACCACGTGGCCACACCATTGTTGAAATTCGTGATGCACTTTGGTTGAAAAGCGAGACCAGACGTTGGCTGCAATGGTGCATGGAGAGCAAGAAGTGTTGAGAAACATTTTGAAAGTGGCATAAAATGACAATTTTAAAGGGTGTTAAAAATAACAGGATGAAGGTTTAATTATTACAAAGATGCCATATTTGAAAAAAATAAAAATGTGATTGTCTGCTTCTGTTTCAATGACTTGCAACTGTAATAATTTTGGCATTTAAAATTCATGCTAACATTATGATGCAAACTGCTGCTTGAAGCTCATTGGCTGAAGTCGGATGCGCGAGAGCCCACCCATGTCTTTCCACCATAGATAGTCCGATTGAGTTTGGTTCATAAATGATGTAACACATAGGATTTCAAGTTCGTATGTCGTGATTGAATCTATGTTTAAATATTGGTAAAAACTTTTTCCAATCACATCTTGGCGCGTATTTCAGTGATAAAATTGTTTTTAATTTTTTTACTATTATACACATTGTTTAAAAATCTGAAAAAATTGTTATAGAATGTTATGACACATTCTAGGGGGAAACTGAGAAAGTACTCCAAATTTATCATGTCGAAAATCCATTTCAAAAATGTATTTTTTTCTATTTGAATATGGCGTTAGAATTGATTGACAAAAATACTCCATAATTCAATTATTTTTCACCGTCTCTCCAATTTTTTTTATTCTGATACATACAATAGAAGCTGAGAAAAATAAAATATGAAAAACACGTTTCTCGCATATCTGCAACAGATTGCCCTAGGAGGCTGATTTTTTATCTACATTTTTTATTCTCTTTCATATGAGTATCGTAATAATCGATTTGGTTTGGGGGCCGTTTTCACCACCTTATTCGACTATACCCTTTCCAATGCTACACTGTTTCCCAAGGCAGCGGGTGGAAAATGAAATTAAAGTTAAAATGTTCGTACAAATTTGATACTTTTTTCAATGTTTCTTTCATGTACAGTATTAGAAATAATGCTCATATAATCCAAACCCTCCTATGTCACTCCTGTGGCACGAGAAATGAGAAAACTCTCGGATCTCACAATAAACCATCTAACCATATCGTTTTGTTTGATAATGAATGGTTAGATGAGTTGTTGTCACTACTTTTTTTCATTGACTAAATTTCATTCATAATTATCTTGTACCCAAGACCTTCGTAATATTAATCTTTGCTTTCTCAAGATGAATTTGGCTTTCCCGAATGATAAGACCACTACAGATGGGAGTTCCCCTTATACACACTCTCTGTAAACATAAATAGCTTAACGTGTGTCACTCTGAGATTAACAAGGCGGAAGTGGAGTGAAATATACCGACTTCGAGATTACCGACGAGCAAAAAATGTTTTCTCTCTTTCTGTTCTTGTTCGTTTTTTTTATGTTTCTTTCTTCCTTTCTTTTTCATTCTCACGCATTCAGTAGTTAGCTGACACGTTTGGTAAATATAGTTAGTTTACACTCAAATACCGAATGTAGACAATGATGCTGGACGTTGTGAGGGCGAAACAAATTGCCTACGACGCGTCGTGGGTATTTGTTCTCTGTCAATGTTGAAAATGAAATACTCTCCACGCATTGTATATAAGCACATGCTCAATCGCGATCTGACTGTGATTCGCGAGTGGAATGATGTCGAATTTATAACCTCCAACTTTGAAGGCGGCCTCGCTAGGCATTTTCAACTTCTTTACCATACTCGGTCTCTGGCCTTCGTGATTAACATAAAATATTCTGGAGTCTATCTAATGCAGTAATTCCATAGCATTTTATTCGAAGTTATTGGAAGTTTTTTTGGCAACAGGAACACTTGTTAAGGGTAAAGAAATTGAGTGTGCAGTCGCATGATCTGTACAACAGTTTGGCACGCTCCTGGTTCATCGCTGCCTCAATTAAGTTTTCACTATCAACTGTGAAATTTATTTATTTTCTTCTGATATTTTACTATTGCCAAATGTGTATCCCATTACAACAAACATATAATATTATGACAGGGGATACTTCCACTGCTATTGTTAATATTGTTATATCTACCGTTTCACGGCTATGTTCAAGAATATTTTCAATGTTAACACTAATTTATTAAATTTACTTCCAATTTAATTGCGTTTCCTGGAAGTTCTGTTGATTGAAACCAATTATTAGTTGATGGCAACTAAAATAAATTATCAGCCTTTTTCAACAATAAAAATTTATTCTTAACATTTATTCTTGTATATATTACAAATTCTATTGATGTCATGAGAATTAATTTCAATGTAGAACATTAAAATACCATACGGGTTTGAATATAGTTCGTAAGCTTACTATAATATCTTGATAGATGGCTTCTCAGCTGACTAGCAGAATGTCGTCCATGGATTCCTTGGTACACCAACTATCTCGTCCTTACTAAATTGAAAATGTTCCAGAATGTCCTCAACGATTTGCTATTAATAGGACTTAATATTTCCCACAAAACTATTACGCGGTCGCGATTTTCCCTATCTGTGTTTCGTATGAAACCCCTACTCGCGACTGACTTATATTCAGCTACTTATTGAAAACTCCATCTACGGGGCTACCCTAATACACATACCCTCGAAACACGGTGTCTATTTTAATTGAAAATTCCAACTGCTACATTGATAAAATTTCCAATTACAATTTAATTCTAGAATTTAAACAATACCAAGCTCTTAAAAACCTCAAACAAATTATAAATTCCCGCCTCCCTACATTTACATAATGCCCAGGCTATGCTGAAAATCCGTTCGGACCTCACCAACAGCTTACGTGTGTTCGCTTCAATGTTTTTCTAGAGAATGATTCCATGCGTCCTTCCACAAGATCACGGCTCTCAACGCCCTCTCTACACCTTTTTCATACAATGTGTTCGGGGCCGTGTCCATCAGCACACGAAGCATGGAATATTACGTCTTGTTGATCAGTTGTCCTAACAACGCGTATTCTTTGACTTTCGTGTTTGCTCTCTAGTATTCCTGACGCTGTATGCCCATTCTATCATTAAAACTGTGCCCAGGGTTCTTGGCTTATCACACAACAAACACAAATCCCTGTCATATACAAACTATTCAACAATATATAAAACTATAATAAGGCCACTTACGCTATATGCATGTCCAATAACGACAGAGCAACCCCTACAGGTATCAATAAACGCCTAATACTTCAAAATAAATATCATATTAATCACAAATGCACTCTGGTTCATCAGTAAAAACAAATTCATTCCCTATTAAACATCCATAAAATAATAAACCAAATATTCCATATATCACGCAAATTCTACTAAAATCTAATAGACATATCAGCAGCATCCCATTTCAAACTAGCAAAATCCCCAACCCCCACCAGAAGAAAAAATACGATTTCTGTTTGCAGTTTTTCTCAAAATCTTAGCAAACAATGGTGCATAACCTGGAGATTCTCCCCTAGAATATCTTCTTCATTGTGTAGAATAAGTTAGCTTAGATGTTTAACTATCTTAAGCCTGAAAAACCACATCTGTAAAATTCCTATACTGAACGATGTAATCCTCCTGAAAACAAATATGTTTATTAAAGATATTGAGAGGAAATCGGAAGTTGGGCGTATTGATTATATAAAACACTGCAGTATTAATGTTCGTGTAAACAAAAATCGTACCAATTTCATATTGTAATAGTTGCACTTTAAGAAAAGGAAAGAAAAGAAAATATCTAGCCGATTAATAAAATAAAAAAAAGCAAAATAACTTAAAACGTTTGAACAATGATTTTCACCCAAAAATAAATTTACAATTGCTTTCTTCCCCACTCCTCCAAAAAAATGTCGTTTTATTGCGTATTTTTAATGTTGTACATCATACTTTTATATACATTCAAACGATATACTTTCCTTAATCATATATTTTTAAAATATCTTGAAGTTTAAATAAATGTTTTTCATGTTCCTTTTATGTGTGTCAATCTGCAAATATTCATTCATTACGTAAGAAGTATTTGTTCATTATGTTGCTGGTAACGTTCTTACCTTCGTATAAATTGATACAAGTGTTTCGAAATATCTTAATTTTATTAAATCTTTAGACTTAATTAGATATTTTCAGTCAAGTAGCAATCATCGTCATCTGAAAATTACATACAAAAGATTTTTTTCATATTTTTTACGCTTTACACAGATAATCAAAGGGAATTGTACACATTGCATCGTTTGGGCAGAAAATGAAATCCTCGCGAGCTGCGCCCTATCCTCTTACACAGCTTGCCCGTCTGAAAAATTGAGTAGAAAGCTCAGATTTCTTTCTGAATGAAAACCCTTAGTGCTTTATATATAAAGATGGACTTTTTACATTTTACAAGATACAGATTTTTAAATTTTACAATACTAGAATAGTAGTGAAGTTAATTCTTTTAGAATCTTCTGACTGAATGGACAAGATACTTAATTTAACAGCGTAATATTTACTTTCTTGCTCCTTCTAAGAAGAGAAAAATATTGTAATTGTTTAAATTCGGAAAACGGTGAATTATTGACAGAAAAGCTCTCATTGCCTGTCTCTGGTAACGAAAAAGTGCATAAATCGTCTTCCTGCATATACAGTAAATTACTTCCTCTAACGCGTAAGAATCCAGGCTTGTGGATCCTTGACACCGAAAAATCGATTGGCGGCAAAACGTCTGCCGTCTGTGATCAAAGCTAACACCTAAACAGTTCAGCCGTAGTTCTTCAAAATTGCTATTCCCAGATCGATTTAAATAAACTCGAAACCCCTCAAGTGTTAAACTGATATTTTGAGGGGGGTATGAAACCTCAACATTTCACAATTTTCTCAAAAATGGCTCCAAATTTTTTGATTAAGCTTCGCCCTCGAATAGTATAGAGGACGCTTAAAAGAATGGGGCAGGTGTCGTTTTCCTTGATTTTTTCGAATATTGCAGACGTTTAATATATTTTCGATGTCTTCCTGTAACTACAATATTAAAGATAGAGCCTCTTTCTTTATGAAATCTCTTTTTTAAAGACAGATGAAATAAGTTCATGAAGATTTTAATAAGATAAAGTAATTGTTTTGAAAATATGAGTACTTTTGCGTAAGTTTGCGTGAAATACATTTTGCGCATTTTTTAATTTGTTTAAAAATTTAAAATTGGCCCCAATTTTTTTCTTTAAATTTTCTTCTCGTATGTATCAAAGAACGGTGAAAATAGTTGTGCTAGTCTCGTATCCGGACAACTCTCAGTATTTTCGAAAATGGCAAACTTTTAACATTTCAAAACTACAAAATTAAAGATAGATATTTTTGCTAATTTTCAAAATCTTGTAATAAATGCATTCAATCTGAAAAAAAAAAGAACAAAATAAAATAAATATCAACGTATGAGTATAATTTTATGGCTGAGTTTGAGTATATCACGATCGGTCCATGGAGTATATCACGTTCGGAAAGTCTTCATTGCTTTTGTTTGAAAAAAAATGAACGTAATGTTTAGTCACCATCGGCATGCGCTGTAGGTCATTTCCTTGAACTTGGTAGGCAAGCACTCAGTCGGGAACATTTCCCTGTAGCATTCCTGCAGCTTCCTCGCGATAAAGATGACAAATTTTAGATGTGTTTTAAATATTTTAAAAATGATTATTCATTTAAAAGCTAATTATTTATAAAGTGAAATAAAGATTCGTGTAAAAAAGGTTCGTAATAAGTTCTGTATTAAATGTACGATGTGTTTTGAATTATAAGCCGGTGTAACCTCCGTTAAATCTCGTTACTCGGTGTAACCTCCGTTAAATCTCCGTCCTTCAAGACTTTCTTAGAGAACAATTCAACAGCTTTTTGAGAACAGGAGGTATGCAAGAAATATGGTGCGAGATCAAAAATATTATTGACGAAGCTTTGCAAAAGTTTTTACCGTGCAAAATTCTAAAAAATAATCCGAATCCAGAATACTACAATTAAAAACTTAGGCGAATGAAGAGGATAATGAGAAATGTATTTAAAAATAGAAAACGCAGTACCGAGTATATAAATATTTTTCGAAATTGTTCAAAAGAATTAGAGCGGGAAAAGAAAATTGCTCAAAATTCGTATTTAAAGAATATTCTGGGCGAAAAGGGAAATAACTGAACAGGATTTTGAAAATATGTTCGTAGGAGGGAAATAAAGAGGATATTCCAGTTGTTCGTAGACATGGAAACACACTCATCACAGACGATCGGGCAAAAGGTAACGTATTTAATAATTATTTTAGTTCAGTTTTCAAAAGCAATACGAACCATCTACGAATTCAAAGGTCTTCGGTTACAAATTAATTTAATATTGAAGTAAACATTCTACGGAATAAAGTAAAATGAACGAAAAATGTTAAGTCAAGAGGTCCAGACGTCATTTCTACGGACATAATTAAACTAGGAGGAGAGGTAATATTACCGTACTTAATTAGAATATTTTACATGTCCATGAACAATTTTAAAGAACCTTAAGATTGAAAATTAGCTTTTGTAGTACCAAGGTGGGGACAAAACTGTACTATGTAATTATAGGCCGTTAAATCTCGCGTCAGAGGTCTGCAAACTTATGGAGCATCTAGTTGCGAGTTACATTAAGGCTAAATGTACCGAAAAATACTTATAGGAAAAATCAATAGATCGCAGCACTATCACAGGGAATATACTAGACCGATAACGTCTGAAGAAATGGTCCGATTTTCGATCTGTAAACGGCCTTTTTAAAATAGAATTTACGCTACGAAGCCGTTTTTTCAAAAAAGATTTCCATTTTTTTTTAATTTCTCATAGTTTCGGGAAGAAATTAAAAAATGTGGGCTCATAGCGCGATGACGACGTGCTTCGTAAATCCAACGCCATGTCGATCATGCAAATCGGATAAACAGGAGCGGCGTAAAGTGAAATTTGAAAAACACCTTCTTCACCCCCCCTTCCCGCTCCACACCGGTGCGTGACCCGACCCTTGCGGGCCCTCCCTCCACGCAGCCGAACGGCCAAACCCGGCGGCCTGCGGCGCGAAAGGAGGCCGAACTTTTAGGCAGGCAAGTCAGGCAGTCGGTTTATGCTTTCGTCCCTTTCAATCTCAATATATTTTTCTGGACATATCAAACTAGTATTGTTGTAACACAACCAAACGGTCTCGTATCATCTGTAATAGTCGTATTTTGTAGGTATATATCTCGTTCACATATTTTCGACTTCCTTCGAATACTATCAAAAAATTATTTGAGGCATTACTCAAAATATCAATTCCGATTTGGAAACTGATTTCAAAAAGAAAATTGAACGAATTGTGTAATATCACCAACATTCCATGTCCTAACATCTTATTTTACATACATTTTACTTCTAAGATCTTCCGTTATCATTCCACTATCAGAAAGATCTCAAAACGGCGTTTGTCTCCTTGATAGATTTCACGTGATGAATCTGTTTTCCCAAGTAAAATCGCCGAAGCTAATTTTAAAACTGTTTTCGTACTTTCGGAAAAATTTGAAAAAGTGGTAAAATAGCACGCAGGTGAGATGCATCCTGAATCCAAGGCTGTAACAAACATTGAAATCTAATATTAAGAATCATGACATGTCTCAGCTTACTTGGTAAGTTATATTGATTTAAAATGAATCTGTTATATTTATATAAACTTGAAGATGGGAATAAGTAATTCCTGGTGCGTCATTTTGGTACAAACTACGTAAATGATAAATTAAAAGGATGTAGTATAAATCATTGTATTGTGACACATTTATGTTTTTTTATACTATTTTTCTAAACATCGTACACGCTTTTCAGTAACATTTAATCGGGTAGCAATTCTATTTATAACATTTAACATACTACTAGTAAAACGTGGTTTACCAGTCTCACTGATAAACCTCCTATTAGGGAATGTGAATCAGAATGCAAAAGTATTAAATCGGCGAATAATAATGATAATTAATAATAATAATAATAATAATAATAATAATAATAATTTGTAATTTGTAATTATTAACTTTTCTTTAGTTTTGGGTCCAAATAAGTCAGGGACTTATCATCTGGTTCCCATACAATTAAAACAGATCACACAGATTAATATAGACGACACTGATTATGTTATTATGATGTCAGTTAATACATAAGCTTTTTACATACATGCGTTAAATCAGATTAGTCAATTGATGTCAATTGATACATAAGCAGAAGTTCTTCCAATTAACACATTATCAGAGAGTTCGATACATACATAGAGTTTTGCACACACTGTTGATGGTTGTCAAACCATAGGTTTGTTTATCTGCAGCCAAGTTTTAATTTTGTTGCTATATTCTTTGTGTTTGAGCTTGGGGTATTTTAAGTCTTTTGGTATTTGGTTGCATAGTTTAGGTATAAGTATTTAAGGTTCTTTTTCCTTTGGTGCATTCACTTTGAATTTGCTGATGTTTTTGTTCAGAGTTATATTAAAGTATATGTAGAATCCTTTAGGTGTGAGGGTGTTATAACATGCTGGCAGCTCACACTCACTGAGATTTCTCTTCTTAGCCATTATTTTTAGCACTTTAACTTGTATTTGTTCCAATTTGCTTAAGTATGTTTGGCATGCCCAGACTTACACCATATCTCAATAATGATTCGATTAGAGAGGTATATATGATTTTCAAAATTGGTTCATTTACAAATGTCTGAATTTAATCCATACAGCCAGCTATCTTTTTTATTTTGTTAAATAGGATATTTGTATGCTGATTATATCTTAAGCGCTCATCCAAAACAACTCCTACGTATGAGTAATGTGTTATATAGTCAATCATGATACATTTGTCGTTACATCCAACGTTCGTGCGTTGATAATTGTGCTGAGTTAATTTTCCTAGTTTTAAGTTTTTATGCTTTTTCCGTGTTTTGAAATGCATTACGTTTGTTTTCATAGGATTAACATAGTGTTTTCATAAGACCATTTAACAATATTGTTAAATTCAGTTTGTAGTTGTTCTTTGCATTTGCTTACATCGCTGTTAGAGTACAAAAGAGCAGCATCGTCTGCATACATGTAAAGTTTGCAATCTACTATATTTTTAAATATGTTGTTGGCATACATTAAAAATAGCACTGGTCCTAAGCAACTTCCTCGTGGAACTCCATGTCTGACATTTTTAGGGTGACTTAATTTATTGTCTATTTTGACCAATATCTTTCTATGTTCTAGATAGGTTTTAAACAATTTTAAGAACCGATCTTGAATGCCTATTTCTTGCAGTCTCTTCAGCAGGATTGTATGACTGACAGTGTCAAACGCCTTTAAGTAGTCTATGAATATTGCCATTACTTCCTTTCCTTTATCAAGATTATTATTTATATAATCTGTGACTTGGACCAACGCTTCTTCAGTTCCCTTACCCTTCTGGAAACCATATTAATTGCTATGTATTATATGGTTTTCTTTCATGTATCGATTGAGTATCTTTATTATGTATTTCTCAAATATTTTTTCGATCACTGGGAGGATATATATATATATATATATATATATATATATATATATATATATATATATATATAGGTCTGTAGTTATTAAGATCACTCATTTCTCCGTTTTTTGTAAATGGGCCTAATAATGGAGCTTTTTAATCCTTCTTGGAATATACCATTTCTAATACAGTTGTTTATTAATTTGCATAATACTCCACTTAGTATGTCTACGTTACTCACAATATCTGTTGTTCTTATTCCATCATTTCCTGGAGCTTTTTTGATGCTAATTTCCTTTTTTATAATTTTGACCAAGTCTTTTTCATTTGTATAGGGTAAATAGAAGCGCAGTCTGTTTTTTGTTCATAATAATCTATTATTGGGTTATTGTTACACGAGGTTACAGTTATATTGTTTTCTGTTATATTTTCTACCTGTTGAATGAAATGATCAGCAAACTTATTAACAAGTATATTTGTCTTGAAGCGGCTACCAAATGCCAGCAGCAGTTTGTCATCAGTATTTTTATCAGTTTTCCTGTTTAGGATGTTGTTTACCTCCTTCCATATTCCTCGGCAATCATTTTCTTTCTTTTTAAAATATTGATCATGATATTCTTTCTTAGCATTTCTGATTTCATTGTTGGCTTTGTTCCGGTATTGTTTATAGGCAGTTTTGTGTGTTTCATTGTTGGGGCTAGACTTCCATTTCCTGAATAATCTGTCTCTTTCTTTTATAATGTTGATCAGCTTATCTGTTACCCATTTTTGATTGATGTTTCTATTTGTGGAGTTATTATGATGCTTTTTTTCTATTGTTTTGGTATTATTCCTGTATGTTGTTTTAAAAATGTTAAATTATCCAGGAACTTATCTGCATTTGCATCCTCACAGTCATTACAGTTATGATTCCTGATGTTATATTCAATTGCTTTGTTATCGTATATTTTAATAGTTGTGCTCTTGATGTCACTGCTCATTTTTAAGATGTTTATTTCTTTGAGGTTATACTGAATTACTATTGGGTAATGATCAGATATTTTGTATCTAAGAGTGGCAGACCAACTTTCCTTAGCTTGTGATCTTACATAGATGTGATCAATTAGGGAGCTACATATTATTCCTTCTCTGATTTCCTCTCTTGTGATGTCTTCTATAGCATTCACAAACCCCTTACTATATAGAAGTAATTCATGATCATTTACTGTTTTTTTTATTATATTGATATTGGTGTCACCAATAATGAGTGCAGGATGTTCGTTGCAAGCTTCCACAAGAGTTTTCAATTTTTTCAAGAAAGATACGTTGTTTGTGTTGCGTGGTTTGTAAATTATGATTATTTCTGTAATAACTGAATTTTGGCCAGCTTTAATTGTGCCGGTTATGGCTTCAAATGGGTCATCAATACAGTTCACATTATCAAATATTAGATTACTTTTGTAAAATAGTAGTATAACCCCTCCTGTTCTCATTGTTCGTAGCGAGTAGCTTCTTTTATAACCTGCTAGGAAATAGGGTTCTACATCTTGCTGTTTTATATTAACTTCTGTTACACAAATAATGTCAAAGGAGCTATTGTTTATGATGACCAAAAGCTCATTCCTGTGCTTCACATGTAAGTTCACTAAGGCAAATATCAATTGTTAATACATCATACATATATAAAATAAATGCATTGCATTGTGTATTCAATAAATAACTTTTATTTTTCGAAAAATACGAATTGACTTAATTTGTAATTAACAATATTGCAACATCTATGTAAACGCAATGATTATGTATATTTTTAAAATATTTAATAACATATTATAATTTTATTATTTTGCAATATAACGTAAGAGAAAATGTAATTAATGTCAACAATTTTCAACTAATTCAAAGATCAGCAGAGTATAAAACAAAATAATCACATATTTGCAACTTTCTTGAAAAGAGCTTCCTTAGAAGAAGGGAAAAAATCAAACAGATACTTCCAATGTTCTCGATTGAGTGAGAGAACTACACTAAGGATACTTGCTCGGTAGGTGTGTTTATGCGGCGTCCCTTCAACTAGCCCGCTTTTGTGTCCAAAGATCGTACCTTCGGGAACGACAAAGATCACCTGGAATAATAATTATTTTAATTATAATATCCATATAAACGTAATGTTTCTGATACGTTCAAGGATAACTAGTAAACTACAATCGATGCGTCGATATATACCGAAAGAACCATCTGCAGCTCCTTTTACAGATTAATCATTCGAGTGAGCCTGTTGGCAGATGTCTAAAGATCATGAAGTTCTTTCAAGCATCTACTCGCATCTGAAACGTCATCTCCAAAATGTCAGGATACGTTGAGGGATAAGACACTCTCTCTGCTCATCATAATTGCAACTCCAATTCCCACTTCAAGAGTCTTACTCAAGATACGTCTCGTATAATGAAATCGAACACCAACAATAGGCACTCCCATTACTTCTACATGAATGATATCAAGTTGTACGGAAAGTCTAAAACGGAGCTAGATCGCTGCTGAACTCAGAACGAGTATTTAGAGAATCTCCTAATGGTGTTCGTCGTAGACAAGTGCGCCACCTTTAGTATCACAAACACCTCGATAATCGATTTCCTACACAATAGGGGTATCAGTCAAATCCATGGAATTAACCTACAAGTATCGAGGCCTACAATAGACCGAAGATATAACATCATTGTATTAAGACCTCCTACTTGGAATACAAGCGCATTCGAAAGCTTCGCAGAAGTAAGCTCAGTGATGGAAAAAACATTCAGGATATCAACATCTAGTTAAGATCAGGGATCAAGAACATCGCTATAATAATGAGATTATGCAAGCAGAGTAAAATCATTTGGATAATTTTTTAATTTTTTTTTTTCATAATTAAGGTCGCATCAACATCTAGGTCATTAGCGAGTTAACGTTACTATGGAGTCACTATGAAGTTAACGTTAGGGTAACTGATGATGAAACAATATGGTGATGATAAGGGGTGAAAAAACGAACACAAATACAATCATTCCCGAGACGGGACTGAAACCCGTGATCCTTCGGTCCGAGATCGCTACGATACTACTGCCTTAGCGATTTCGAGCACCAGATTGGCATACGTCTCCTTTATTACGAACGGAAGCAGGAGAAAATTTTTCTTCTCTGGGAAGTGTCTACTTTGAAACCGACGCGTGTTTGTTACCACTCTGTTGATGAATATCAAGATAGCAGAAGGAATCCCAAACAAATGATTTGGAAATTTATTCCAAGGACAAAATTTCAAGGGATTTAAAAGGATACAGTACTAATCTCAAAATGGGTTCGCTGACATTCAGGACTCCAGGAAAAGGGGCTCAGGGTCATTTACGCGTCGACAATAGCGGATATTCTGGGCTACAAATAAGGAGTTTGAGGACATTCAGAGTTACTTGTTAAGAGTTTGCGGACATTGAGGGCTGCCGGATAAGGGGTTTGCGGACATTTAGCGCTACTAGTGAGTTTGCCGTGAAAATGCTAGACCTTACGCATCCCCATCCCCAGTACCACCAACAAAGAAGACTACAAGATTCGAACTAATCTTTCTACCTCTGTGTAACCTTCACAAATCAACAAATTGACGCACCCAAAAGTGAATTTATGGAGTAGAGAGAAGTTTATGTAATGCTGCGCGAAAAAACGGCCAATTTTCGGCAGGAAAACTCTTATTAATGGGCCCTGGTAACGAAAAAGAGGATAAATTCCGTTGCTAAATTTAGAAAAATATCCTCTAACACGTGGTGTAGCCAGGATCCGTGTTTTGTGGGTCCTTAATGCCGAAAAAGCGAATGACAGCAAAAAGTCTGCCTGTCCGTTTGCCCGTCCGTTTGTGAATAACGCTAGCAGTTAAACCGTTCATCCAATTTTCTTCAATATTGTTATTCCCCAAACAATCTGGCTGATGTCGTGGCCCCTTAAATTAACCTTTTTTCGGCGTCTTCTCACAACTAAAATACTAAAGATAGAGATTTTTCCCTTAATGAAATGTGTTCCTTAAAGATAGGTTTTGAAATAAGGCCATGTATAATTTTTCGAAAATTTGAGTACTTTTCTGGTAATTTTGCGTGAAAATACGGACGAGAAAGTATGTACTGTATTTACTGTATTACCACTAGTATTAACTGGCTATATCACATACGGTATATGGCGGTCAGCCAGCCAGCTCGCTCGCTCGATGAACCGACTGACGTTGGAGGTGCCTGGAGTTGACCCGCCGTCCTTGCACTTCCTGCACCCCGTGTGCGGTGCAACACTTGTGATATACTAGCGGATGAGATTCATTCCCACACACACGGCGGACGATTCTGCGTGACGTCAGTACTGATAGTGGGCAGCGCCTCTATCTCAATGGCTAAAACTAGGCCGCTTTTGCACTCTTGAAACCACACCAGGGGATGCGTGGAGTTTTATCTCCTGATGTAGTTAGATCAAGCGGATAGGATAGAAGACTGGAAAATTTCCCACTACTTGATTACAGTGATTTTTTCTATATAAATTAACGTAAAAGCGTTGTAGAGAAAAAAAACGAGAAAAGTAAAAAATACATATTTTTCGGGCCTCCAGAACTTAGAAGAGAGGTCTGTGAGGTCGGAAACGGGGCATTGACTGGTGCCTGAATACATTCAAACATCACCACAGAAACAGTTTGTTTGATCTTATCTGAGTAAAAATATTCTTATCCACTGAATTATTAATGTCTCGCTACTCCTGGAATTCCGGTGTGATACATCGGTTGCTCCAGCCTAATTACGCCAGTGTGTTGATATCATTATTACACTGAAATGCCAATCAGAAAATTAAAAAGAAGAAATGCAAAGATTTCTCCTGTTTCACTAGAATATTTCTTGGCGCTGTCATATCTTCCATGGTGTAAGTAACAATGATTACTTAGGCAACCCAGAATTGGGGATGATTGTCACTGTTAGTGTGATGACTATGACGAGATTTTCTGTCAAATTTGAGTCACTGACAAATGTATTGGAAAGCGTGTACGCATCAGTTGCCAATATTGACACTTTGACTGCTTACTAATTTATGTTTTCTTACATGTATTTTAAGAAAATTCATTTGTTAGGTTAATTGAACTTTTCGGGCTCCTCTTGAATTTTGAGTTATTGAGACAACAAAAATTGTACCACTTAAAAGTTGAAGCAATGGTATCACTTGAAGGGTTCAGTAGAACAATGGGCTATCCCAGACGTAGTTCTGAGAAGAGGGTTTTACCTGAACTTTCCTCACATAAGTCCATACTGGATTTAAATAACATATTACAGTCAAAGAATAATATTTGAAGTTTTGTATAATGCTAATAACTCAATTTCACAAAAAATGTGGGATATCCCCCTTTTCTGCAGAGCCCTTCAAGTGTATTCTTACCGACTCCGTGAGAAAGTAGTCGACGGCCTTCACTTCTCCTCTTTGCAAGATGTACATACACCCGTCCACATCATCTTTTTCCACGATTACCTCTCCAGGCAAGTAAATAAAACGACGGACGTAGCCAACCATTTGTAGCAAGAAGTCCTCATGTGCAACACTCAATACCTGTCAAAAAAGTTATGCTTATAACAAAAAATAATCCTTTAAAAAGTGTATGGGTCACTCTGTTACGTCGCAAAGTTTATGGGAATAAAATTGATTCATCTTAATGCCAGCAGAAAAATTAGGTATTAATAGGCAAATGCTATCATACAAATATTAATAATCCAGGTACCTTCTAACTCGATTAATTGTGCAAACACTTCTTTGTTGTATTAATAGCCAGAAATCCGCAGTTTTGTTCATTAAAATTAACTTACCAATAGACGCATAAAAAATCATGCTTGCCCTAATTTTTAAGCATATATACTTTTATTCCACGTTCTCATTTATAATTTTTTAACTTGTACTGAAAAGCTATGAGTACAGATATTCTCAGTTCAGCGTTTGCAATTCTAAAAGAGATCAACAGCCCCATTTCAATCATGAGTGTGCCAAATGTGGGCAAGCACAGAGCCCAAATTGCTGGAAATAGCTTGCATTGTTGTGTACAGCAAATAAATTAGCAGTCGTATTTTCCAAGTGATATTTTCAGAAATGTGGTCCTAAAATGTGGAACTAAATTCTCGGAAACCCTGCTTCTCACAAGTAATCCAAGCGGGGACTCTAAAATAACATTAACTGCATTTGTGATTCAATAAATAACTCTAATTTTAAATTATATTTATTTTTTATTATTTTAAAACTAATCTTGTGCTCTTTCAAACCAGGTTGCAGAATCTAAATACTTTAACTACACTTCTTCAGCTGAAGTAGTAGCACGAAAAGTAATGTTAAATTACCAAAGATATTCAAATGTTTACTAACTCACCGGATCATTTAGTAAAAGGTTTCCGTACATGACATCCATTAGGTCAAAGCGAAGATCCTGAGGAGCGAATTCCAGTAACTGCGGCATTGCGCGACCAGATTCATCCGTCCACAAGTATTTCATATAGAGTTGAACCTTTTTTCGAAGCGTCCTGGACACGTCCATATTCTTCAAATAGGTATTCATTCGTGAAACGTAAAACCTGAAATATGCCGGTTTTCAAAATATAACTTCAACAAAACTTTCTTGTAAACTTTGCAATTCTAAACTCTGCAATTCTAATATTCTACTCGTAGAATTATTTCCAAAATGAATATTCTCCGGTCCATCTAGCTCGACTCGAAGCGCTGCCATTTTGAATAACATTCTGTAAAAATTGCGGATACTTTACACGAAGTCCCACGAACATTTTCAAAATTTTCTCAAAAATGGCTCCGATTTTTATTTCCTCGTATACGTAGTACAGAGGAAGTAGTATATATAGTTAATATACGTAGTATAGAAAAAATTATGTAATGCTGCGGAAAATCAATTTCGAGATTTCAACGGAAATACACATTTTGGTGCCCCTGATACCCTAAAAGTGTTGTTTTTTGTTTTTTTTTTCAGAATGTCTGTCCGTCCGTCTTCTTGTGAACACTAGCGCCTAAACTAGGTGTGGGTTTTTTTCCATATTGAAGAAACCCCTGTCCATCTGGCTCTAGTTGGACTATGAAATTTTGAAAAACATTCTATAAAATTTGGGAGTATTTTACATGAGGCCCCCGGAACATTTTCCAATTTTTCTTAAAAACAGCTCCAATTTTTTCTTTAAATTTCTTGTAAGAATAGAGTAAATCTCACTTGTAAAGGTGGCATATGCCCTATTTTCAGGGTTAACTCCGATTTTTCGAAAATTGCAAAAGTTTGAATTTTCCGGCATCATTCTACAACTACAAAAATTAAGATACATTTTTCCTTCAAATGAAATTTGCTGTCCATAATTTGTTCTTTAATTAAGGTAATGTACATTTTGTTGAAAATGTTAATATTTTCGCGCAATATTGCGATTTTTATTAGCATTTAACATTAATATAAAAAAATTTTTTTTTTTTTTTTTAAAAATTAAAAATTTTTTTTTTTTTTTCTTTTTTAAAAAATTACACAAATGTAATTTTTTTTAATATCTCTCACGCGTTAATATGAAAATTTCCATCAATTTGTATACATTATGGGACTTGTGAGTTCAAGTGCTTCAAATGACCTCAAATGAAGTTTTTCGAAAACTCCGAACCGGAGTGGTTTAAATTTCCCATTTACAGTAACACTTAAACCCCATTTTTTTAAAAATTGATGGACTGAATTGTTGGACTCCAGATTAAAAGAAAACTAGTGGTGCTACAGATGGCACAGACTTTCTCGTAGAAAAAGTTTTCTGATTACCTTGATGTGAACTGGTTTAACGGTTTTGCCCCATTCTCTCGCCAGTCATCTATCGCCGCCCAAAGTACACATTTTTGAAATTTTCTCAACTTTTCGATTTCCAAATAGTAGAACCAAAATACTACTTTAAGAGTATTAAAAAGAGTTAAATTTTATCCTAAATAGCAATTTTCATTGAAAAAATTAAGGCCAATTGAAAAGAACACCAAACGCCTTCTGCTCCTGGTTCGCCATTTTGACGCGAACAGAACAAATGACATTCGAGATGCTAAAAGCACTGCACATGCGAACAAGCGGCAATGAATTGAAACTAGAGTACATTTTCTTTTCGTCACGCCCCACCACGCTGTTCTCCGATCATTAGGTTTGAATACATACTTGTATGAAATGCGTATATTCATTGTGAATCAAAAATGCACTTCACAAACAAGATAATTCTAACAGTTTAGATTCTTTCATTCACATGCCCTGACATGTGTACCACGAACCATGAAAAACAGAGATATGTGCTCCCAGACATGTGCTCCAAGAATGGTGTAAATTGAAACTACTCTTACCGCTCCCCAGACACTCAGAAGAATTCCTCAAATGTCTCTTCAGACGTGAAAATTTCTACTTTGGTTCGAACAGCTACTAAGTTTTCACGTTTGTATTTCCACTGCTCCATTTTGTAACGGAACCGAACCATACTTCTGCGCATGGTTGTCGGAACGGGGTATTTGGTGCAATTACGCCAGTGATCTAGAATCGTTCAGCGGCCGAGTTACACCTCGCCAGCTCCCAGTTAGTCATGTGTTGTGAACCACGACTTTCATCACCTGCCCTGTGAGAAATACTGCTCCGGAGCCAATAAATTCCTGTATGCTGCACACACTAACTAGCCGAAAGCGGTATTCAGTTTGCTGTAAGAATACGACGTTGATTTCATGCCTGCTTACTCGAATCACTTAATCTAGTATTTGTTCAATCTAAGGAAATTCCCCTGTTGTTATCCAACTTGATCATTCTAAATACACCTCGGTGGCTCATGGCAAGTGATTTTGCTTTCCCGTCGGTGACTCATGGCCACAATTTCGCGACCCCGGGTTTGATTCTCGGATGGGACGAAAATAAGATATCCCTTTGCATTGCGGTGTCCCAGTTCATGTAGCTGTGCTTCATGTGAAAGCTTATGTCAGGTAGAGAATGCCAAATAAATAGTTTAAAGGATTACGACCTGTTTCTGACAGGTTTCTACTCGTTTGTCGATATCTACACAGAAAGCGGGTTTACCCACAGATAATGCAGTTTCCCATACTTACTTGTAGTCACATAGGGCGTTCCGCACTGAATGCACCAGACACGCCATGTAGGTGATGGTTGACACCATGACGACGTGATGCATGATCGTGAGGAAGATCTGGAAGACCAACCTGCTCACCCGGTTTATGGGCGGCTCGGTAAATGAAGCGCACAATAACTTGTTTGCAGTAAACAAGAACGCCAGGGTGAGCGCCGTCCACCCATCAATGCTAACGCGGTAGAAGTCTTGTGCACGTGGTTCACGTCCTGCAGGTACTCGCAGTACAACCCTCTGTCACACCTCACTGCAATGTACACGCTCATGATGGTAACAAAGTACAGAGTGAAGAGAATAACAAGTCTTATCCAACGGCTCATCGTAGTCGCATTTAGTTCGTTTAACACGGTTGTGTAGTGCATAATAAACTGAATAACTCGTAGAATACGGTTCAAACAGAGATACTTGGATCCCAACAGCTCCAATGGAAGCGTCGAAATTACATCCATTGGGAACCCAAACACATTTCCAAGATTCTTCAGGACAATCACTTTTGTATTCCGCACTCTCAGGTTCGTTACTGGATCTATATACGGCAGCCATAACTCCATTGCTATTTTTAAAACGTAAAACGCATCACATATGTACATGACAATACGACAAAACACAAGGTCTTCACTGACAACTACGCCCAGCAATACGCTCGTGTAGCTGGGTGGAATGATTATGTAAACTATAAACGTTTGCAAGTACTTTCTCAACTTGCCGGTGTTGACCAGCTTGTAGAGATCGTCGGCCCATTGACCTGGCTCTCGAAAGATGGGCTTCTTGGACGCATATCGCTCCATAATCTCCCGGCGCGTCTTGGGCTCCACAGCGCGCTCGGCCTCCTCGATGTCGTCCATATCGAGACGCCAAGTCTTCCGATCGATATGTGACGTGTCGGGCACGAACTCCCACTGCGACTCGTTGAGTTCGTCGAAGTTCTTGCGCGTCTCCGGGAAGTCGTCGAGCAGCTCGTAGAACACCTCGTTGCAAAGTGAGGAAAAATAATAATTATTATCAAAAAAATTACCTCGTACAACTTATAAAAATGTTCAATTATTTGAAATTTGAACAAGCGAATGAATCATTATAGAGAACTGGATAAAGTTACTGTGTGACACCCTGCCGGGCGAGGTCGGGAGTGCGGAAGCGATCTCGTACAGAAAGACTGCAAATTCGACACTCACTCTCGAACGTAGATTTCCTTTTTGTCATTGACTAATGGCCACTGCCACCCAGCATACATCAGCTTTTCAAACTTATCCCATCTTTTATGGCCTGCCTGGGTGTATGACGTGAATGATACGGGAAACAATACGTTGCCCCTAGACAGCATCATTCCCTATCTCGTAACCTGGGAGCAATTCTGCCAAGTTGCGAAGTTGCCTCCAATTCTGCCAAGTTGCCTCCAGGTCGCATCTGCGATCATGTGACCCCTCTGTTCCGCTAACACCAGATAAAACCGATGCGACCTTTGGATCACAACGGTAAGGTATGGGAATACGCATCGAGAGTAAAGATTCCGAGCCACATGAGATGATAAAAAGAGGGATTTGAAATGTAGAATGAAGACGAGCCGGTCTTGTAATGTCGGATGATATAGGAGGATAGACGCCAGAGAAGACACAATTTTTTAGTTTGCAGGTTTTACTCACTCATGTATTTTAGCCCACTACGCCCATCGGTGAATCAAACGTATAATAAATCACCATAAATAAATGGAGGCGTTATTTTAATAGTAGTATAACTCTATGTAAATGTAATATTTTTCAATATATCTCACGCAGTTAATATGCACATTTCAATGGATTTGTATACACTATTGAATTTGTGAGTGGAAGTTCTCAATAGAAATATTAAAAGGAATTTTAAATTTCGATTTACTGTAACGCTTAACGCCATTTTCTAAAAAGTTTTTCAAAAAGCTCAATAGGATGATATTAAAAGGAATTTCAAATTTCGTATTTACTAATTAACCTTTTTTAAAAACAGCTTCAAATTTTTTAATGAAAATTGCTATTTACGAGTAGATTTTATCCGTCTTTAATATTCTTAAAATAATATTTCGGTTCTACAATTTGGAAATGGAGGAGTTGAGAAAATATCAAAAAATTATTTTGGCAGCTGGCAAGGGGATGAAGCAAGACCGTAAAGTCAGTCCATACCAAGAAAATTAGAAAACGTAACGACGAGAAAGTCTGTGCCCTTCTGTAGCATATTTGTAGGAAGACGCCGAACAAAATTCAAACTTTTGCAATTTTCGAAAATTCAGATTTAACTGTGAAAATCGGACTATGCTACCTTTATAAGTGTATTTTACTCTATTCTTACAATAAATTTAAAGAAAAAACTTTGAGTCGTTTTTGAGCAACTTTTGAAAATGTCCGGCGGGCTTCATGTAAAGTACCCCCAAATTTTAAAGAATGTTTTTCAAAATTTCTTCAACCAGAGCCGGAAGGACAGGGGTTTCTTCAATTTGAAAAAGATCGTTCGTGTGGTTTAGGCGCAAGTAGTTCACAGACGGTCGGACAGACGGACGTTTTGAAAAAAACACTTTCTCAGTATCGGGGGACCCCAAAACGTGTATTTCCGTTAAAATCTCGAAATCAATTTTCCGCAGCATTACATAACTTTCTCTATACTACGTATATTACTCCGTATATTACTCCGTATATACGTACGTATACGAGGAAATAAAAGTAAGTTTTTGAAATCATGCATTTTTCTTTAGGCTGGTTTAAATTTATCATTTGGAAATCTAGATTTGATTCTTCGGCGTTGGATATATGTTTATCCTAGGTTGAATATGGAAGTTGGAGGGAAAGATGTTAAGGAAAGAAAAACAATTCTGATTGGTGACTGATATATTCATCAATCGTGTGAAGAACAAACTCTCTGAAGTTGCTTTTTTGACACGTGGAACTAAACATGGAGTGAACAAAAAAGAGGACTTGTACCACTATTAAAATAACGCTTTCAACTATTCCTATCCCTGTAGCAAACGATAATTAATTATGGGAGCGGTTTCGTTTTGCCATTGGAATTATTTTCATTTGTTAAAAGTTGATAATGCAAACGTTGAAATCTTGTTTTGTCTTTGTGCGGATAAAAATAATCCAAAGATTAAGCTTTTCTCAAATTATTAATAAATGTTATCTGTTGTTGCTGTCTATTTTGTCAATTAATTAATTAATTTGAATATTTGATTAATTAAAATCATGGCATGCCGTAAAAACCTAATTTTGGAAAACTTTGATTTAATCTTCACGTTAAAAATCGTTGATTTAATTGAGTTGATTGAAACGGCCTCTGTTACCTCGTTGGAGGAGCTGAGGACAATGCAGCTCTCGCGCACCACGATGCCGCACGTGTGCCGCGTCAGGTGGCGCCGCGTCAGATTGCCGAATATGGAGCCCATCTTCAGTTCGGCGAGGGACTCGTTTCCGGCGCTTATCACCTACAGTTGGCAGGGATTAGTTTTAATGAAGCGCCGAGTTTCAAAAGTGTAAAATTTGCAATTCTTTGAGAAAAAACGCGGGATACCTCATTCTTTAAAAATAGTAAAACCAACAATACGTAGTACCTAGTGTGTTTATGTGAAAACTATTCTGTATTTATTTATTTGTTGAAATGGTTTGATAGATTGATGTTTCTGTCACGTCAACTGCTTTGGTCATTTCCGTCGTTGGTGGTTCCGCTATTGTAGTGAAGGCTTTATTCCGGGAAATAGGGGTGTCCTTCCCCGCTGGATGGTGAGATCCGGCGCCGACCGGGTATCTCCCAGCAGTGGGGCACCACCCCAGCCAGGAATAGCTCTAAGATCCCGACCGGTCTCCCATCACGTATGGTAGTGCAGTGCATGTGTGTGTAAGTAGGGGGTACGGTACAAGGATGAGGAAGGACAGATCGCGCGCGATCCATAGCCGGTTTATTAGGGTACCGCTCCGGCATTCGCCGGGTGTTGATCCGAGAAGCTACCGATCAAAGCAGCCAGCCGCTAAAATTCTTCAGTCAGTGGCTGAATTCAATCTACCTAATGTTGAAAATCCTACAACAGTCGGAACTCGAACCCTCGGACTTCCCGGTCAGAGGCAATGCTGTGACATCAGCTGATGTCCTAAGCCACGTACACCTAGGTAATGTAGTGCGTGTAAATGTAAGTATGTAGGAAGCTCAATGACGTCCGCGGGAGAGAGTTTCAGAACTTTTCACGGACATTCGATCTGAATACCGGCGCTGGCAACGCCGCTCAATGAGGAGCCTGACTACCTCTTTACTCAGTATCTACGACAAAAAAAGCTCAAAAATTTAGAACCATTCCAAATGCACTTTGTGTAGTGGACTAAAAGTCAGCTCCGCACGGGAATTGAGAGATTAGGGGATGTAAGTTCGGGCTCTGGGCGCAGGTGCCCCCGCGCCTCACCGGTCGCCTCTTCGAGCCCTTTATCAATTCGCGTGCGGAGCTCATTTTCAGTTCACTTCACAAAGTACATTTGGAATGGTCCTAAATTTTGGAGCTTGTTTTCGTCATAGGTACTGAGTAAGGAGATGGTCAGGCTCCTCTCTGAGTGGCGTTGCCAGTGCCGGTATTCGGATCGAATGTCCGTGTAATGTTCTCAAATTGTCTCCCGGAAGAAGACAGGACAAGAAAGAGGAAGGAAAGTTTTCGCGCGATCTTGGCCCATTTGTTAGTGTTAGGTAAAAAGAATTGGTGCTTAACCCATTTCCAGCGAACTCTCTGTATTTTCGAAAATTGCAAAAAGGTAGCATTGCAAAACTGCTAATTTGAAAATAGATATTTTTGTATTAAATAAAATCTGTTCTAAAAACAGAGGGCTTTAAAAAATGTCATATTCCACCTTTTTTGAAAAACCGAGTAATTTTAGCGCAATTTCTTCTTGAATTATGTAAATTATAAGAATAAACATTTTCTCAAAAATCACTTCAACTTTTTTCTTCAAATGCTTTCTCTAAATTTTCGAAAATTGCAAAAGTTAGAAATAATGCGAGGTAGAATACGCTATTGTAGCACCACTAGTTTCGTCTCAACATCAAAATTGGCACACATTTACTGATTGTTCTCCTTGACGTAAGAAATTTAACAGATGGTAACGCCCGTTATTTTTCGAAATGTGGTGGTGTTCCTCCTCCTTGCACGTGAGATTCGACGCCGACATTGACGTCGGCTTGCGAGGAATTTCCCCCTGCAGGTATATTCCCCAGTGGGAACCACATCGGCCGGGTTAACAACACTTCAGCCGGGCCGAGCTCTAACAGCTCTCTACTTGTCTGCCAACATTAGTGGCACTGGGTGTTGATGATGCGGCATTGGGTGGCTGTATGTGTGTGTGTGTCTGAGAAGAGAAACTGGAACAAGGAATAGGAAGGAAAAATCACGCGGACCTTGGTTTGTTTTTTAGTGTACTGCTCGAGTATTTCTTCTATTATTTATCGATCGGAGAACCCACGGAAAACTACTGATTACACTGGCTAGCTGCCATAATTACCTTCAGACAACTGCTAAATTTAATTCTATTACGAGTGTAGAAGTAGTCGAAAATTCGTCCGCATAGGAAATATAACCATAGGATACATCGTCAAAGATGTTGCAAAGCAGTGATGTAGCCCTTGATCTACCGCTGCCTGCGATGCCCTCACCTCGATGGCGCCGCTGCCCAGGAGGAAGATGCAGCCCTGCACGTCGTTGACACGTACGATAAATCGGCCCTCGTTGAACAGATTGATCTCCATGAGGCGCGACAGCTCACGCAGCAGGAACTTGTGCGCGCCTTGCAGTGGCGTCACACGTTCGAACATGGTGCGGAAATTGTAGTACAACAGGTCGGAGTGCATCATCGGTGGCACCTGCAACCGCCACCGGACAAATCCTATTTGTAATACACCAAGGAATACTAGTATCAGGGATTGGAAAAGTACGTACAAAAGGAATTGGTCTCGATTTCCGTTACTTGTCAAATGTTTTACTCAGTTACAATGACATATTACATTTTTAGTGTGTAACTAGTAAAATTACAATTACAAATACAGACAAAAATGTGTCGCTCTTGAGCGAACTAGTTCAAACGAACTAATTTCGCTGAGCGCGCTGGGATGGAGCCATCTGGAAAATTCTCCTCTTACACGGTACAAGATATTTCTTTCACCATGCCTCTTACCATGGATGGGGCCTCTCGTTCGGTCTTCTTCGTGAACTAAATGAATTTACTAACTCATTTAGTGCGTGAGCGAAAAAAACTAAAGCAGCATATTTTTTTAAAAAAATATTTATGATTACATGCGATGTAACGATTAGAATTTTATGTTAAGAAGAAAATAACAGTAAAGTTCATTCTGCTGAAAATAATGATTACTTGCTAAAATTACTAACATAGTAATCGTTACAAGTAATAGAATTACTTTTACTCAATGACTCCTCAATACTGACTAGTATTAGTATTTCGTATTATCTTGGCTGAGAAACAGAGAGATTTTTACATTTCTGGAGATTAAGGAAATAAAAATATTTCAGTTTGTGAGATAATTGTTTTAGTAGTTTGACATAACTCAAGAAATACTTTCCCTTTACATAATTCATCTCTTTTATACGATATTTAACTCAAGAAATATCCCCTCGTACATCAGGCGTTAAGGCAAGATGTTTTGCCTCGTGTACAAGAAACCACAGACACAAAACCCTATTAGCATGCTATTCCTGGATGAAAAAACAACTCTGTATCAAATGGATTTAAGACGAATCTAACGGTGCTACAACACGATTTCCAAATTTGCAATTTTCAAAAATACAGAGAGTTCACGGGAAAAGAGACTAGAATAACTTTTTTAGCGTCTTTTGATATATACATGAAGAAAATGTAAAGAAATAATTTGGAGCGTTTTTAATAAAAAAAGTTTAAAAAATTGCCTAAATTTCACACAAAATGTCGCAAAAACTACTCATATTTTCGAATAATTGTACATGGCCTTATTTCAAGATCTGTTAACAACACTTTTCATTAAGAGAAAAATCTCTATCTTCAAAATTGTAGTTGTTTGATAACACCGAAAAAATTGATAGTTTTCAATTTTCGAAAAATAAGGATTTTTAAAGAAATGAGACCTGCGTCATTCTTTTACGCGTTCTTTACGCTACTGAGGATAGAGTTTAATAAAAACTTGTGAAGGCATTTTTGAGAATTTTTTTTAAATGTTGATAATTCATGATAAATTATCACCCAAAATAAAAATATCCGTTTCAAACTCAAAAGGGCCTCGAGTTCACTTAAATCCATCGATGAATATCAATATTGGAGAAAATTGGCTGAACAGGTTAAGCGTTTACCACAGACGAGCGTTTTGCCTTCACTCGATGTTTTGGCCGAAAAGACCCACAAAACAGGAATATTGACTACACAATTGTCTATATGCTACATTAAATAGCATACACTTCCCACTTAAAATCGTGGTAACTAAGTATATTCTAGGCATTGTCGGATCCCGTGGGTTCCCTAGACTTCCCCGGTTCTGCATTTACGCCAGCAATTCTAAATTGCTCCATCGTAATTTACAAACTGTGTGTAAATCTTAATAGAGCATCTGAGAGCAATTAACGAGATAGTCAGTAAATCACCTCGAGACATGATCCCCAACGTCTTGAGGGCACTGACAGTTGATCGTGGCATAGCCCCAGAGGTTCCAACCACCACAGGCAGGATTCTGGCGTTGGGCACTCCATGAAGTTGGGCTACCAGGGGAATGACTGGTTGGTACTTTACCACTTTTTCCTCCCCTGCTTTTAGAAGGTTAGACCCATCCTCGTGGCGGACAGTCACAGCGACCACATGGACCCCCTCCCGGCTTTTTATTACCAGGTCAGGTTTGAGTCTAACCCCTTCGGCAACGGATAAAGTGGCTTCCGTGAACACCACAGTGTCTGATTTCCGGAGCATCTTCCCCTCTATAAAGTTCTTTATCTCGTTATGACGCTTTATTCTAGCTGGTTTCGTAAAAATGCATTGACCGAGGATGTGATTCATAGTTTCTACCGCTTTTTGCACTTCCTGCAGTATACATCCTCTTTGGACCTTCCTCTACTAAGAGTACTTTTATTGGCAGCGGTATTTGATCTCAACTGGAGATCAGTGGTAAAATGACCAGGTTTCAGAAGATTATAGTCTTTCAAAAAGGCATTTCCAATCGGATCGTTTATATGCTCCTTAACCGCTCTCCCTTGGGATCCCAGCTTCTGCCATGCGGCTACCTCGTCATCGGCGCATTTCTTCTTATAAGATCTTAAATCTTGGTCGGTATAGGGCCAGTTGAGTCTTAATGCTTTTGCGGTTTTAAATGTCCGGTGGTAGAAACTCGGACAGGAGCTCAGCCATCTGCAAATGGGATTGGCAAACTTTTCTAGTCGTAACCCTAGGTTCAGCGCTACCCTAGGAACGTGTTGGACAAGCCGCAGCAATCCCAGTCCTCCATCTCTCTTGGCCAGGTAAAATAAACCATCTGCAGTACTCATATGCAGGTGTAGGAACTGTTTGACTGCCACTCTGATTTGACAGTCCGCTTCCCTGAGCATCGACATAGATGGCATCGATAAAACTAATTGGTAGAGGTAATGTGGCATTCTGTAGGTGGGAAGTAATGCCAATTTCTGAGTGGGCTTTAAATGCGCCTTCTGTAGCCTCCTCACTACTTCCATCAAATTCGATATCGATGCTTTACATGGGAAGCCGTTCCAGATAGAGTAGTTCACTCCAAAGTATGTTAGGGTATGGACATCACTGACCAGAGGAATTCTCTCCCCCAACCTTTCCAAGCAAGGGTCTTCAATGAACCAGGATCGTTCAAAGGTTGTAATTTGGAATGATGAGCACTTCGCGACTGACAATGTCATTCCGAGGGCCCCAAGATATTCCACCACAATATCAACCAATTCTTGAGCTCGTGGGGCATCTTTTGCTGAAAGCACCAGATCATCAGCAAATGCTAATACGGATACACTCCTTTCTAATAGCGGATATCCTGACATGTTATCCAATTTCTCAAGCAAGCACTCCATAATGAGGTTAAAAAGGAGTGGAGACAAGGGGTCCCTATGTTTTACTCCTCTACGAATTGACACCTCAATGCCTTTCGAGGGGTGCTGAATGACTGTGGAAACGTCGGAGTAAGAGTCCATTACCAAATTGGTAAAGGCGTCGGGGATCCCTTTCCTGGATAGAGCCCACCGAATCGCCGCGTGAGGAAGTGTCAAATGCTTTAGATATATCTAGCACAGCGCCGACACCACCCTCTACTTTTTTCATGTTACTGACTGCTTCGTGAAGAATTTGAACGTTGGCGAAACAGCCAGGTTCAGGAATAAACCCTTTTTGGCGTGGATTGAACGTCACCACGGATCGAATGCGTTTGTCCATAATACCCCAAAAGATTCTGCACAGCAGGGAACTAATTGTGATGGGGCGATAGTTAGTGACAAACTTATTATCCTTACCCTCTTTTGGTATAAGGATGGTGCGATTTGCTTTCCACCCAGAAGGCACAAAACCAGTGTATAAAATTTGGGTGTACAATAGGGACAATATTTCAACTTTTGCTCCTGAAGATATATTGCCAACTTTTATCTTATCTGGTCCTGGAGCTGTGGCATTTTTCATCCCAGCCAGACGACTTTTAATTTCGGCAACTTGCACCGCGTATAAATTGTGTCTGGGTCCATTTCAGGTGTCGAAAATTTATCATCCTCTCTTAGTTCGGAAAGCCGAATTGGGGGCGTATTACCCCAAATGGATTTGTACAGGTCATTAACCTCATCCCTGTTAAGGGGCTGTTGGTCGACACTAGTACAGTCAATGCCCGTTCTAATGCACTTTGCCAAAAGTGCTGGATCATTCTTGAAAAGATCCTGCGCCCTAGCATAAGAGAAGCGCTTCCTGGCGCGTTTGCCTCCATGCCTACGGGGCTTTTTAGGCCTGGTGGTGGTGGGTACAGAGGAGCCGCCCAAAATATCTACCAACCTGGCGTAAGTCTCGTTCAATTGGTCCTGGGATTGAATATTTCTTTTGAGTTCATTTCCCACCTCAACGAGTTCTTTATCTACATTAGTTTGAGAGATACGCCATGTTCCTATCCAGGTTGAAATGTTTTCCTTCCAGTTAGGTGTGGCATCTAGTGTGGCCCTGTTAAGACTAGTTTCAGTAGTTTCGTCTCCGGGCGTCATAGCAGCCGGGACTAAGTTTGCTCCCATCCTAACCGACCAGCGGTGTCGGAACGGGCCGTGTCTATAACACATAAAACAGAATCAAAGAGGACGGGCACACCCGAAAGCTCCTGATTCATCTCTGAAACTGTAGCGACCTCCTCGTTAGGGAATCGCCCCCTATCTGCTTCTGGGAGGTAATGTCTACCTTTGCAAGTTCCTACGAATCACTGTCTGGGGGCCGATTTTTTGGGAAAGGGGAATCAACACGAGGCTGTTTGTTATCTCACCTGTAAAGACGTTTCGGCCCCTTTGGAAGAGGTCAGAACAGGGATCCCCGACTTCTTCTTGTCTTGAGGTTAGGCCTTCGATACGGGGGAGAAGAAGAAATCAGCCTGGGAATTTTGGGCCCTCATTGGAGTTTTCGGAGGGCTAATAACCCTGGGAGGCGAGGGATCAGCAGCACTAGTAGAAGGCCCAACTGAATCATCGGACCGATCATCGATGGGACAATGAATTCTGCCGTCACAGAAGCTTCGCCCCAATTGCTGCTAAAATTTTTGTTTGAGTCTCTTCTTTCTCCCCCATGTCGGGCGGTCTTACCTAGCAGAGCAGTAACTCGTTCGACGCCTCGGGTTGCTCTTTCTAATGCAGCATTTTAAATATCATCCGAAGAAAGATTTTCCGCTCTGGCAGAGCAGTCCACCACTACGTTGTGCCTTGGCAGCTCGGTTTGTTAGCTGCGTCTGGATGAGCAGGGCCCAAATGTTGTGAGAGCCTGATTTAGTTGCAAAGTTGGGAGCATAACTCACATATAAAATCTCCTTAGATGTTTTCGGCCCCGGACATTTGGGGGAAAATGACTAAAAGGAGCTTACCTTTGTAATTTTGCTGCATTTGGAGCAATGAAAAGATTAGGGGAATCACTATAGATAGTATGGATGCCGAACCATGTTATTCAGATCAGTGGCCATAGGCCTCCACCCTTCTGGGACAACATGCGCAGCGACTGCCTCGAAGAATCCTAATCGTGAACCATTCCAAGCTAGGGTCGCATAATGGTGGCCTGTTGTTCAGGGCGCGCCACCATACGCTCCGCGCCCGAGGCTTCGTTCAAAGTGTCCGCTGCCAGTCGCTCTGAGGAGAAAGACGGGCCGGGGCTGCAGACCCCAACCCCTTCCCCGTGACGGGGGGTCCTGAGATGGTTTTTCTGTTGGGTTTTCCCTTCCCCTTAGCTAGATGCTCCGTTTTAAGGCGCCGAAGACTCGCCTTTCGCCCATCCCTATTAGCTGCACTCCGTTGCCCCGAGAGGGCTCCCAGGACCACCGGAGGAGGTGAGAGTGGATTTGTCGACGCAACGGCAAACCCATTACAGGCGGCATTACAGCCATACGGTTGCGATCCCATTACAGGAGGGCTTCTGGCACTTACTGGTGAGGTTAACTAGCATTGCTCACTACCAAGACCCTGGCAATTTCAGCCCTTTACGTCTTAGAGGAAGTAATTTATTTTGTATGGGAACAATATTTATCTACATTTTCGTTACCAGGGCCCGATAATGAGGGTTTTGCTGTCTAAATTGTTGTTTTCTGCCTGTACTTTCTTTTGACGAAGTGGGGTGAGAAAATAAAGAGTACAAAATTTGGGGTTGACTACAGAACACAAACTTCTTCTAAGTTAAACCTATGTTTATAATATAAAAGATAGATTATATTTAAAAATTTAAAAATGTTATTACTTAGATTTAGAACTGCAGAGCTGAAATATAACTGTTAAATATAATTTTAATATGGTAAGTTCAATATGGAAAATAATGCAGTATAATACATCTACTATAATATATAGCATGTTATAGAAAATAAAATAGTTCTACAATTTACAAATTTGGGTTATAATCACAAATCGATAAATTTGAACATACAAAATATTTACAAACGTGAAAAATATGGAACCAGCTTTTTTATCCAGCCGCATTCCTCCACCTGAGAGCGACAAAGCATTGTATAAGTTCGTGTAAATCAAGGGGTGAATACTCCACAAATATCCACACCTGAAGCACCCAGTTCGGGGTAATGAAGAAACCAATTATCATTGAATTGGGGGCGCAAATTCATGCCAGTTGCCCCACATACGCCTCTCACCGCGTCCCTTTGGGAGAGCACTTCTGTGACGTTCAGTCCGCGGCGGCGCCTCCCCTATCATGTCGACCGCCCCACGGGCATCTTCACAAGGTGATCGTCCACATTCTCCGCGCGGAATAGGCGCAGATGCTTGAGGTTGTTCCGAGTGGGTGATGCGCCAGCGCATGGCCGCCATCACGCCCCGCCACCTACGGAAGAACGTTTCGTCTACCCTCCAATACAACTTTTAGATCCGATTTACGAAACCATTGTTTTTAACGAATGTCCAAAGGTCACACGTGCATGGGCAGGTGGCTCCTGGGAAACCCTACCTGAGACACTGCGCTTGCTAAAACTCAGAAATTGGAGTCTAAAGAAGTTTCTTCTCGTATATTGGTCTAACCAGGAAACGACGCCAATTCTGTAATCTTGGATATCAGTTTAATGAGATTCATGCAAAAAAATATATCCCAAACTGATTTTCAACGCATAAACTGTTAGCCCGCTTCTTCCCCGGATATTTATGTTTAAGTTGATTAAAATGTAGGACGAAGCGATTGCAGGAAGTAACTCAATAAAAACCCCGGCAAAACACATTAAAATCAATCCATGCTAGAGCTTGCCCAATAAGAGTAAGTTGTCTCATTCTCGTTTTCTTGTCCATTTCAGTTTAGTGCACTGGATATTGAGCATTATTCACTATTCATAGCGTCTGGTACAACTAGTGTGCACAAGCAAAATACTTGCTTGCTTTTTTAAATTTGCAATTTCGAAAATTCGAAAAGTTCAACGAAAATGGGTCGTGCCATCCTTTCGCTTCCCCTTTTATCCCTAAAACATCGAGGGTTTTGCATTCTGCTTTTTTTTTTATTATTTTCGTTTTTTTTATAAATTTCATTATTTTCAGCAGAAATTCGCGAAAATTACTGTTTCTTCAATAAATTGAACACGACCATCTTAACGAGCCATTTTTAACAACATACTTTGTCTGGAACCAAAAAAATCAATTTTCTATTTTGTAGTTTTGAAATATTAACTTTATCCAATTTTCGAAAATATGGTTGGTCCATCGAAAAAGGAACTAGCGTCCATTTTTACCGTCTCTGATGCATACGAGGATAAAATTTAAATATTAAATTTGTGCGATTTTTAGAAAAAAATTTTTTAAAGAAATAAAATTGTCTATATTTCGCCACAATTGAAAATTATTCATATTTTCAAACAATTGAACGTGACCATTTCAAGATTTTGCTTTAAAGAACAGATTTCATTAGGGAAATAATCTCTCTTCAACATTGAGTTGTAGGAAGACGCCCCCCAAAAATTGCTCTTTTGCAATTTTCGAAAAAAAGAAAAAAGGGGTATTTCAAAGAACATGAGATATACACCATTCTCTCAAGTGTTCTTCATACTATCTAAGGACAAACTTTAGTCAAAAAATTTGGAACCAGTTTTGAGAAAATTATGTTTTTGAGACTTCGTGTAAAATATCCTCTCCAAGACTCGACTTGTTCAGATAGATCGGAAACTCTATTTTGGGGAAAATTCCTGAATGTTTTAGGGCATTTTGGAGCTCGATCGTTTTTGACTGAATTTTGTTGTTGGATAGAGTGAAAGACGTTGAAGAGAACGGCGCGGGCCTCAGGTTCGTTGAAAACACTGATTTTTGGGAATTGCAAAAGTTCAAATTTTTCAGCTTCACAACCAAAAAATTAAAGATAGGATTTTTTTTAATGAATTTTAAGATTTGAAAGAGATTTAGGAAAAAGTCATACACAATTTTTCGAAAAGTTTGAGTATTTGCACTTGTTAAATTGTACCATCACTAAAAGTAAATCTACTCTAGCATGTACATCGTAACTCCCCTCACCGAAGGAGCATCCAGTTGCGAACGAAGAACGAGAAGACAAGGCCAGCGTCGCCTCGATACCGCTCGCGTGGTACAAGAAGAGGCCTTCGGTGCTAGTCGTGTAGACGACGATGGTGTAGTAGAGGTGCACAAGGACACCTTGCCAAAAGAAGAGAACATGCGTTTAAGAAATTGAGAGTAAAAACTATTTTCCAAGATCTGTAAAGAACATCACACAAGGTCATTTTCATAATGATTTGGATTTATAATTTAATAAACTTGCAAAGAGATTTACAAAAAGCGGCAGCGAAATTTTGTCTATTTAATTTTGTACAATCTTTTCAATACATTGCAAAAGTTCCGAAATGTAAACGAAACACAGAAAAAGTGGGAAATTGTTAAGTGTTTTGGCCATTTTCTCTGTAAAAGTCATTTCTGGAGGTGCAAGTCCTCAAATTCAAAATCAGCAGCTCAAAAAACATTATAAGCGGTGAAAAAAGCTTACGATTTTTTCCTAAATAAGCCTATTTGAGATCCTCTGAACTGGCTTTGGGGAGCTCTTCAGACCTATACTTAGAAGACCCAGTCAGTTAATGGTGAATTTTGAATTGTTAATTCCGTCTCTGGTTGCTATGGAAACGATTCGTGTCGAATGGCATTCAGATACAAGGATTCCAAAATGTAAAGCACTTTACAGACCACGAGTGCTCCCAAAAATCAATTTTACTTTTTTCCTATTATTTGTATTATATTATTATTTTACATTACACCCGTAACACCCATTACACCCGTTTTTATTACAAACCGTAACAGGTTTACAAATTGTACGATCTCTCCGGGCTGTGTGGTACATTGGCGGGTGAGCCCACGTACGCGCACCGTAAGATCCGAATTACCGACTTCCTTTTGACGAACGATTTCGGTTTGATTGATTGTTAATTATTATGAGCGCGTTCACTGCTAAGGCCATTAGTTCCGTAAGTGTAGTGCATTTTTCCTTTGGAGGTGGCGATCTTCCCTGCTGGAGGGCGGATCCGGTGCCGACCTACGGTAGTCTGGCGGGGTTTTCCCCAACCAGGTATCTCCCACCAGCGGGGCATCGCCCCAGACAGGAATAGCTTAAAGGAAAGATCGCGAACAGTCCGCGGCCCGTTTATTGGGATATAGCTACGGCATTCGCCTGGTGTTAATCGAAGAAACCACGGAAAACTGCCGATCAAATCAGCCGGCCGCTAGAATTTTCCTCTAGACAGCGTCTGAATTCAATCTAGCTGACAATCTAGTGTCGAAAATCCGGTCACCGTCTGGACTGGAACCCTAGGACCTCCCGGTCGGAGGAACTGCAGTGACACCAGTTGATGCCTTGAGCCCCCTCTCCCGGTGCGAACACTCAATTTCGGGATTGTAGCGAACGTGCGCATGTGCAGAGGAGCTGCCCTGCGTTTGCGCGCGTTTTCTAAGAACTCCCGAAATCGTTCGTCAAAAGGAAGCGTGTAAATTAGGTCTAAAACCTTGCGTAATCTATGTGCATGGTTGAACTGAGACACTACGAAGAGAACAGCAGTGTACCGACATGGAGCCACCGCTATCACTGGCATATGTATGAAGCAGGCCGTAGACGCTCAATCATGTTGATCAAAAGCTAGAGTTCTCACTCACTCTATCTCTATTTCTATCTCGCTCGCTCTCACGTTCACCATGTGTTCAAGAGCAGAACGTTCTAGTGTCTGCTGGATCTGCGAGAGTGTGCGTGGATATTACTGTTTGGTTCCTGAGGTTTGTGATTTGTATTATAGTCTTTTACATACTAATGTGAACTCATTATGCAATTATAAGATAAATATTGAGATTCATATTGTAACAAAGATAACATTGAATTTATAGATTACTATGGATATTGTTGTTTGGTATTTGACATACTTTTTTCTTGTCATTATATAATGATTTTTCAGTCCATCAGGTTTCAGTCAATGGTGAAATAAATGATTATTAATCAAACAATCCTCTCTCTTCTCCATACAATTGGCGCTACTGAAAAGAAAGAGTAATTAACAAGTACGGGAAGGTCTGTTTCCCTTTTGAGCCCAATTAGTTTAATTGTATAATGGTCCCGTATGACCTTGATGTTTAATCCATCGTGAAAAAGTTTTAAAAGTCTCTTCTTTTGGATTAGTACCTCTAGTGGTGTATCGATCGAATTCCGGAGGAAGTTTTCGCTGAGAACGTTCCGAAATGAACATTCTATTGTGATTGTTTCGAAGTAAAAGACGCCTTCGCCTTCGGTAGACACCTTGAACAAGAGAAGCGAATTATCTTTTAAGACAATTATGTATCTTTTTATCAATTTAATTAGTTTAAAAAATTAGCGAATGAATAATAGGTTGGATAAAATGTAATGAGACTATTGCTGTAACTTGAAACCAGTGAATCGGCGTGGTGCTATCTGTCGTGACAAAAGGAAGGACTATTACACGAATGATATCGTAGGTTTCCGCGGTAGAGTCATGATCTGGGCCGTCCGGGTGACGCCGCGACGAAAGCTGAGGTGCCTACGTTTCGACCGACATATCGTGGTCCTCTTCAGGGCTGTACTGCCTACCCTGACTATTAGACGAGTGTGTGCAGCGAGCGGGCACAGTACTCTGTCAGTGTTCTGCAGTGTTAAATCGTTTAACTTCGTAGCAACAGTGCAAGCGCCTAACTCATATTTACAACGATAGAGCAACGTTCGTGGCTCAAAATTGAAGTGGCACGAAGTCGGAGTAAGTACGAATGTTTTCAGGGACTGCGTGAAGCATTTGGTGATGCAGCGTTGCCATACTCCACAGTCGCACGATAGTTAAAGCGTTCAGATTATACAGAGATGATGTGAAGGATAACCCTCTACAGGACGACCCCACGACGAGAACTCTTGCACCGCTGGCAAAGCGAGATTCTCGAACTTAACCGATATGAGTCCCTGGATTATGATTTCTTCAGTAAAATGAAAGAACCACTGCGAAGAACTCGGTACAATACTAGAGAAGAAATTATTCATTCTATAGGGCGGTCAATATGAGACATCAACAGAAATCCTAATATTTAGCCAAAGGTCATTAATGGTGGCGACGATTATATTCAAGGTGAATAAATGTAAATATCTCTGTCAATAAAGTCATTTCAGAAAAAAATTCTCATTACTTTTTATCCAACCCTTGCATAGAATGAAGCTTCGTATTATGTACGTTTTTTATTTGATGTTTGCATTCTTTCGTCACACAGCTGTAGAAACTGAGACGATTTGTATTAGAAAGCTACAGCTTCATTCTTGTACCGGCTTCGAATTCAAAATGCGACCACCTCACATAAAGTTAATGCGCTTTTCTGATTGTGTATGGAGAATAAACCCAATGCAAAAGTTTTGCAACTCGGCAATATTGAATAGCAATGCACTTCTGTACAAACAAATCATTGAATTTGGGCTATGATTTTTTGTTCGTCTTTGTTGAACAAATCATTCGTCTCCATTATATTACACTGAAAGAAAGAATTAAACTGTTTTTGTGAGCTTATTCTAAAATTTTAGCCGATAATTTTCATATTAATAAAACTCATAAATAAAACTACATGCCGAAATTATTGTCCATTCATAAAATTCATCAATTCTGCTAATTGTATTTATTTACAACTAATCATTCAAAAAGCTTATAAAAATAATTCTTTAGTGTTGTCCACCATAAGACATGGATGCGATTCAAATCGAGTTAAATGAGGGACTTCTGAGTTTGTTAATGTAGAAATTACGTAAAATGTAAGTGATATGTCCTCCCTAAGCAGCAATACATAACTTATCCACTCCTCTGTATTTTTTCTTTATATTGTTGAAATGTTTTTTCTTATTCATTGATAATGAACAATTAAGTATTAATTCAGTCTGCCTGCCCTTACCTCGCAGTGCTGAAACAGCAGGGCATTTGCAATCACGTTCATCACCGTAATGATGACGGCAATGCACTTGACGATGTTGACGGTGAGGAAGCGGTAGGTCATGCGTGCATCCAGATAGTCCATAAACACCAAGAAGCGATACACTTGCAGGCAGCGTAATAGCCGCACGCAGTAACGCAAAAATGCAGTATTGGAGATCTTCAAAAGATGGCCGATGGGAATGAACTCGAACGGGAAAAAGGACATGATATCCACGAAAAAGGCGGTCTTTAAATAGTTTTTTATAGTGTAAGCGGGATGAGTGATGAGAATGCCTTCGTTGTTGTAGAATCCAATCTGTGGAAAACAAAGTGTGGCCCTCAGCTTTAAATATGTGTGAGAATAAAAATATTTTAAAGCTGAGAATCTTTAATTTGATCCTCAAGATCATTCGTCACAAAATAAAACAAAACAGTAATAATAATAATAATAATAATAATAATAATAATAATAATAAAATCGTAGGGTAGTGGCGACCTCATCGCCCGCAGTGCCCAGCCGGAGGGCAGGGACTGCGCAGTCAGCCCGGTTTCCTCTACCTACAAAGAGGCGCTGACCGCTGTCCTAACCTAGACATCCTCCCTTTCATATTCCTCCCTCCCCTTCCACCGGGAGTAAGTGGTGGATCGAGTAGCTCACTTTCTTCCGCTACCTAAACCTTAAGCATTTTCCATCTGGAAAGGCTCCTAAACCCTAGTTTTCCTTTCCTTCCTTACCCCTCGTCTCCCAAAGTCCAACCCTACGTCAGAGCGCACGTCATCTCAAGCCACGTGGGAGCCGGGATATGTCGATTAAAAGCGACTAACAGGGCAATGGCACATAATACCTGGCCGTAGATATAAAAGGCGCACCCATCTCTGATGGAGAAAAGAAACTTGAGAAGCCTCGGAAAAGAGCCGCTGCCTGGGGAGTGCCAGGGCACCTCTGGAGCCATCGCTGGAGGTGACAGTATGCGAACCGATGGTGGCAGGATGCTGACAGGGCGGGCACCTGCCGGGGAACCCGAAGAACCTACAGCCTACCATCGAAGGAGAACCCAACACTCACCATCTCCAGCAGAACCAGCAATTGATGTTTCAATGGAAACTCAGCCACTGACCACTCTTGCTGGCAAGCTAAGGCAGAAAACGAAATGGACTGAAGAAATGAATGAATACATCGTTTACTGCTACCTCAAAATAACTAAACTGGAATCCGACTTAACAGCATATAGAGAACCATTGTACCAAATGGTTATTAGCAAATACCCACAACTTTCCACAAAGACAGTTCAAAACATTGTTGATCAAAAACGTTCTATACTAGTCAACAAGCGACTCCGAGAATCGCAAATATACAACATTAAGGAAAAATAAAAAAAAGAGCTGGGACTGCATCAATTGGGAACGGACGAAAATCAAAATCTAACAGATTTAACTTGTTCTAGTAATGGGAACGTTAGAATCAACCTCAGCGAAACCCCACCATTTGACAACAAAAATGAACTGAGACTTAGTACAACAACACTGGGAGGGACCCCAAAACTTCAATTAGGCTAAAACAAATCTCATATTGAGCGAAGTCGATAGAATTCTTCAGTATGAAACAAAGAATATGCACAATATAGAATTACTGCATAACTTTGTGTTCATTGGTGCTGTCACAGTACTTAAAGCTAATGGCCAGAAGCTAATTTTAATCAGTGATAGAAAGCAAGTTCAGCCTGTGCAGCCTCCTTGGGAACGACGACTTCAACACCAAATTGAAACACTGCGTAAGAGCATTGGTAGACTTTCTCAAACACTCAAAGACAACTGCAGTGCCAAGATTAAAAGAGAAGCAGAGAAAATTATGTTCAAATATAAAAATGAAAGAAACCAGACAATCATCACGGTACTTGATCAACTCAAACAAACTCTTTCTGTTAAAAGTAGCAGGCTAATACCGCGAAAGCAACCTTCGTAAGAAACAAAATAAACTCTTCCAAATAAATGAAAAACAGTTCTACCGCTCTATCCAGATGGATAATGCTCAAGGACAGAACCAAGGTGAAATGCCAGACGCGCAAGAAGTGAATAGGTATTGGGGAGACATGGACACAAAGTAAGCAGCACAATTTCAATGCTGAATAGATCCAAACTCTTAAAGATGAGTGCGAAGACATACCCATGATGAATGACCATAGTACAAACATTGAAGATTTTAAAAGAGCTGTAAGGAAAACTTTGAATTGGAAGGGAACCGGGAGAGATAACATACATAATTTCTGGTTTAAGAACATTCCCAGCATTCACGAAACAATGGCAGGGTTATTCACAAAAGCCCTGAATAATCAAGAAGCCCTACCATCATTTTTAACGTATGGATTAACTTATCTTAACCCAAAATCCAAAATACCCAGCTCTGATCCCGGGAAATATAGGCCTATTACATGCTTACCAACTTTATACAAACTACTAACTTCCATAATAACAGATAAGATATATCAGCACCTTGAAGACAATAACATCCTGGCTGAAGAGCAAAAGGGCTGCAAGAGGGGGTCACAAGGCTGCAAGGAACAGCTCATCATAGATGCGGCAGTCTGTGGACATGTGAAGAAAACAGGAGGGACGTTATATACAGCTTATATTGATTATCAAAAAGCCTTCGACAGCTTACCTCACTCCTGACTAATCGATGTGCTTGATATGTACAAAATAGACCCATTCGTTGTATCGTTTCTAAAGGCACAGATGCAAAGGTGGACAACCAGATTGCACATTTGCATGCAAAATAATCATGTCAATGCAGGAGACATACATATTAAACAAGGACTCTTCCAAGGAGACTCTCTTAGCGCTCTGTGGTTCTGCCTTGCTATGAATCCCCTATCGACTTTGTTAAGTAAAGATCAAATGGGCTACAAAATCAACAGCAAAATCGATCATGTGCGCTTATCCCACCTGCTGTACATGGACGACTTAAAATTATTCAGCACCACAAGAGAAAAGCTTAATCATTTGCTTGACACTACTGCAAAATTCAGCAATGATATTGGAATGCATTTTGGCATCGAGAAATGTAAACTAAATGCACTGCGGAAAGGAAAGGGCAACATCAGATGGATTACACCCTTGGAGAAGGAAATGCTAAACACGAACGAATTTATGCCATGAATCCTGAGGAATATTACAAATATCTTGGATATTTACCAAGATTTAATGTTGACCAAAAAATTACAAAATCTAACATTACCCAGGAATTTAATACACGTCTGAATAAAATTCTGAAAACTAAACTCAGTGCTGGCAGGAAAATTAAGGCTATAAATACCTATGTAATTCCAGTGCTTACGTACAGCTTTGGTATTGTCAGATGGACACAAACCGAACTATATGCATTTAATACAAACTGCAGAGTACTTTGCACCAGATTTAGATGTCACCACCCTAAAAGCGCAGTTGAGAGATTCCACCTACCTAGGTCTTTAGGAGGAAGAGGTGTCATAGATATTGTGAATCTCCATCACCAACAACTGGAGAGACTGCGTCAGTACTTCCACGAAAAAGCTAATGGAAGCAAGATACATCGGATTGTAACATACATTGACCGGAAAATTACACCATTGAATTTTTCTGATGAAACAATGAACCTACAAAAGCAAATACAGACCAATGAGATGAAAATCAGCAACTGGAAAGAGAAGCAACTTCACGGACGCTACCCATACCAGATAGAGGGAGAACTGATGGACCGTAAGTCGTCAATTAAATGGATGTGCTTGGGAGAACTTTTTGCTGAAACAGAGGGTTTCATGGTAGCTATTCAGGACCAAGTAGTATCAACTAAAAACTACCGTAAATTTATCCTGACAATAACGTTCGTGATGACAAATGTCGGCTATGTGGAGTACATAGAGAAAATATAGACCACATTATCAGTGGATGCAGCTCTCTAGCATCCTCAGAATATACAAAACGACATGACGTCGTTTGTAAAGTGGTTTATCAGCAACTATGCCACAATAATAACCTTCTGACGGGTAACCGAACACCGTACTATAAGTACACACCCGAACCAGTCATTGACACAAATAATCACAAAATGTACTGGAACAGGTCCATAATAACAGATAGGTCTGTATCATCTAATAAACCGGACATTGTATGGCATGACAAGAAAAATAAAAGGTGTATCTGATTGATGTCGCAGTCCCGCTAGCTCACAACATCCCAAAGAAAAGAAGTGAAAAAATTCTAAAATATCAACCTCTGGCAAATGAGATAAAGGAAATGTGGAGCGACGTGGAAATGGTGACGATTGTACCAATAATTCTAGGCGCCACTGGTGAAATTCCTAAGTTCCTACATGAATCCCTAGCTGAACTGCAACTGAAGAAGGGGTTATACATCCAGATGAAAAAGATTGTCATACTGGACACATGTAACATCGTGAGGAAGTTTCTAAACATTGATGGTTGATCCAGTGCTGATTATGACAGTTGGAACGTGTATCTCTTGTTCATGGTAACCGAGATGCACGAGTGGAAACAAGTTAAATTGTGATGATGATGATGATGATGATGATGATAATAATAATAATAATAATAATAATAATAATAATAATATCTTATATATTGAAACGTATTGCGTTTGGGTATACGATTGTACTTTGAATTGCGCTGTCGCCATGACCGTAGCCGGACGACTCGTTGGGAACGAGTGAGTTGAGGCAGAAAAAAGGTGGGAACGAGGGCTGGCAGTTGAGGCGCGAGAGGGAATGGCGGCGGAGAGCGAGTGTGGCAGTGGCAGTGAGAGACAGGAGTGAAAAAGAATCCAGCCGCATCGATCTTTACATGGGGATAAAAACGGTGAAAAGCAATAATTAATAAGTGTAATTGAGTGAAATGAAAAACAGTATTGATTGGACAAACTAAAACTTCGTGGATCGGAGAGAAGCGGGAACATATGGATACGCGAGCGGCAGCGTATTCGCGGGTGAAAGAAACACTGTGATATATTCGGGGCGTCTGATAAACAAATTCGGAGGTGTTGACAATTATACCGAGACACTGTGCGCAGATCCAATGCCTTCAGGGGGAAATGAGTACGAAGTCAGCGGAAGTTGCCCGTGCCCATAAGAGCGCCGGACTTCTCTGGCGGACAAATAGCTCGTGCGGGCGCGGTTTGACGTGCCTGCTCTGTAATAAAGCCCCTTCCTGGCCTTCCCTGCTCTGCACCTCACTCCCCTTACTCACCCTCCTTTCTACCAATCAAGCCTGGCTCCGCGGCCGCCTGCCCTGCTATGTTCCCTACAACCACACCAGTAACTTCACGGCAAATTTCCAGTAACTATTTTGACCTGGAATTACTCATAGTTTAATAATGCTGGTGAAATGAATTGAAACGAAATTAATTGGAAGTTGTTTGGAGATATTTCACGTTCTTTCACTGATTGCCTCGCCATTTTCGAAATATTGACAGAAACGGAAAGTGTGAATACGTAAATTTTGCTCTTAAGGGTAAGAAAGGGAAATAGAGGTCATTTTTACGATATCTTATGCACACAGTAACTTTCATGTTCGTTCGAAGTTCTTTTATCAACATTTCATTAAGATCAGAATAATACTGAAAATTTCTATGAAAAAACACGCGAACGGACATTTTTATTTTTATAAGAGAAACTGTTTCCTGCTTAGTAATGTTTATGACGTACTGAACATTATTCCTAGGCAAATTGCCATATCTCATTTATAAGGAACATTCAAAAAGAAACAAGCCGGAGGCCTAGGAAGAAAACCAGTGTCTATATATCAGAAGTAATTGATCCTGACTGTTGAGGCACTTGTTCCACTACGACACAAGGCGGCGAATGTCTGTCTGGTATAATTCCCAGGGCTGCGTTGTGAACTAGTTCCGTACATACTGCGTAACGTCGTCGTCCGAGGTGTATCGTTTGCTTCTCAGACCCAAAATGCACCAAAAATGACGTAATTGCAGGGAGAGAGGTCTGGACTGTACCGGTGACCGACAACCTCTCACTTGAATTTCTGCAACATTGCCGTGATTGTGTTGGCCGTTTGAGACCCGCGGAGTCGTTCTGCTCCACGACAATGCAAGGTCTCATACGGCCAACACAATCACTTCAATCTTGCAGAAACTCAAGTGGGACGTTCTCGGTCACCCTTCGTACAGTCCAGACCTCTCTCCCTGCGATTACGCCATATTTGGTCCCCTAAAAAGGCTCCGAGGCGCCAACGATTCACCTCGGACGACCTCCAGCAGTACACACGGACACGTCAAGCAGGTACGTGCCGAACTCGTTCTCAACGCACCCCCTGGAATTTTACGAGATGGGAGGTAGCCATCCACCGCTTTGTGTCGCAATGGGACAAGTGCTTCAACAGCCAAGGTCATTACTTCTGACATATAGGTACTGGTTTTTGTTCCTAGGCCTCCGGCTCGTTTCTTTTTGAATGCTCGAAAATCAGTAAGGAAATAAAATGTTTCTTTTGTCGTAAATAAATGGAAACCTACATACATACAACTAAAATACCCTTAGCCAAAAATTTGTTTTCTGAGGCAGTCTTATTTTGTTCTCCCAGATCTAAAAAAGCTTACCAGTCACTTACGTTTTTTAGAAAACCCTAAATTACCTTAAAGAATATTATTTCAGAATCATTAATCTCTCAAATGCAGTGATGTATAAAACCGGTTTACTAAACAGGAAGTTTTTGGGAGGATTTTAGATATTTTTATGGAAAACCAATTTCATTGAATGTATCAATTGAACGCAGTAATTGTATTCCATAAATCACGATGTCATTGCTCCGTTTCATCACTAGTGAAATGAAAGAGGAAAACCACAATCGTATTCGTACGATTCGCAATTTAAACGAACCCCTATAATTCCGTACACTCACGATAAATTCAAAGGGGCCGTGGTCGCCATTGTAGTGGATAATTTGCGCGGGTATTTCAGATCTGACTGCAATTGTGCTCGTTTTTATCATTATCTTTGTTTTGAGGCTATTGTGACAGAAATAAAAATATAAAATGAAAAACCTTAATTTTAGAGGTGTATGAATAATGTGTAGAAAGCTGCCATATTTCTTTCATAATACAGATAAACAAATTTCGCACGAAAGGTCTTCAACGTTTACAATTAATTACTGATTAAGGAACAGCACACATTTCCCTCGTACACTGAATTTGAACTTGAAACAATTAATTTGTCCGTGCATTTAATATAAGCCGGACAACTCTTAACTACATTATATCAAGTATATGTATATTTTCATCCAGTTAATTAATATACGCACCGGAAAGAACCATCGTTATTCTAAACAACTAACTTGCTGCTATCACAGCCACAACGATGTCTATGAGGTACGCACGTTTCCACTATACTAGCGGCGTTCAAATTATTTCGCAACAGCAACGCTCTCAGTGAGTCTAGTTTAATTTTATTCCAACGTCTTTGAATCGAAACGATACCTGCATGCGCACGATGACGTCAGCGAAGCAGATGATGTCGAGGAGCAAGCAGATGATGCGCGTGGACAAGCTGTCGATGAACGCGCTGTAGGCGCACGGATGCAGCAGGACGGCCACCATGGCCACGGTGACGCGCATGACCTCCCAGCGGAAGACGAAGTCGGACGCCGGGTCCCACGCCAGCGGGCGCAGGCAGCGGCGAAGGAAGCGCAGGTACGTCCACGCGCGCTCGTACTCCGCCTGCGCACGTGGTGGGGTGGATGTCGTTGGTTGGTGATTCCGGGCGCGTCAACAGCTTAGGTCATTAGTAAGTGTAGTGCATTTTTTCTCTCTCGGGAAATCGCTGGGATCTTCCCCCGCTGGATGGCGAGATCCGGCGCCGACCTACCGTCGGCTAACAGGGTTTCCCCCTCAACCAGGAATCTCCCACCAGCGGGGCACCGCCCCTGCCGGGACAAGCTCTAAGCTCCCGGCCGGTCTCCTGGAATACGAGGTAGTGTAGTGCATGTTAGTGTGTGTGTAAGGGGAGAGGATAGGACAAGGAAGGGGAAGGAAAGATCTCGCGCGGTACGTGGCCCGTTTTGTAGGGTACTGCTCCGGCATTCGCGTGGTGTTGATCGGAGAAACCACGGAAAACTACCGACCAGAGCAATCGACCGCTAGAATGCTCCTTCAGACAGCGACTGAATTCGACCTAGCTGAAAGGGTGGCTGTCATTTACGTTAATCGATGTCAGTCAATTTTTTTTTTTCGATTTCCCCTCTTCAGTGCTCCTGAAGAGGAAAGAGTTTATTACATATTACGGATACATTGCTGCAGACTTTTGCAATTCGGACAGAGCGTATCTTAAAAATTCTTACTGATTGATTGTTAGTTATTCCGGATGCATCAACGGCCAAGTTCGTTATTCCCTTAAGTGTCGTGCATGTTTCCCTCGTGAAGTGGCAGTGGTCTTCCCCCGCTGGAGGGCGTGGTCCGGCGCCGACCGACCATCGGCTAGTGGGTTTGCCCATCAACCAGATATCTCCCACCAACGGGGCACTGTCTCGGCCGGGACATGTTCCTGACCGGCATGTGTCATAGTGTAGTGCATGTAAGTGTAAGTTGTGTAAGGGGTGAGGACAGGATAAGGAAAGATGGAATGGGAAGGAAAGATCGCCAGCGCTCCGAGCCTAGTTTGGTAGGGTACTGCTCCGGCAGTCGACTGGTACTAATCGAAGAAACCACGGAAAACTACCAGTCAGAGCGGCCGGTCCCTAGGATTCTCCTTCAGACAGCGACAATACTCAATCAATCAATAAATAATAATAATAATAATAATAATAATAATAATAATAATAATAATAATAATAATAATAATAATAATAATACCCCGTGTGGAGTAAAGTCTCCCAGCGGGCGCCTCTCCAGGTGGCGGATAGGGGAATGCTCACCAGATATGGCGGGTACTGAGGAAATAAAGTACTCAGGGCGGACCAAACCTGCTCCAGAAACTCACAATCCCTGGTTCTACACCACTAGCAAAAGCTAGACAATTGATGACAAGCAAATATGACTCGTACAAGTAAAGACAAAATTACCCCAGGTGGACGATCCACCCACTCCAAAGTGGCAACCAAGCAGTCGGATTCTGGGGAGCTTGGACTTTTACGAGAGAGCAAGTCTAAATGCTTTGGTAAACTTTCACGGAAAACACACACGTATATTGGCTATTTCAATATTCAGACACTTATTCAAGCGGAAAACTTCACAATCTTACAACAGAACTCACAAAGCAAAAATCCAAATTCTCACTTTACAAGAAACACGCTTCACAGATTCAGAAACGATAGACTACAATAACTACAGAATCTTCAAAAGTGGAACGAACAAGAAAATTTGCAAAGGAGCAGCACTATTTGGCATGGCTTTTGTTGTGGACAAAAATATTCTAGATTCAGTAATAGATGTAAACCCCATCAAAAATCGACTTATGACCCTAAGAATCAAACACACAAACAAAAACTATACCTTCATTAATGTACATGCACCAGTAAATAGTGATAATAAAACAGAGCCCGAAAAAACTGAATGATTCTGGGAAGAACTTGAAACTGAGATGCCCAAAATTCCACAAGATGATGTGAAAATTCTACTCGGCGACTTCAGTGCACAAATCGGCAGAGAACGCAAATACAAGAAGACAGTAGGAAACTATCCTGCACACAAATTCACCAATAAAAATGGCACACGACTCATTGAGTTATGCCAACAAAACAACCTAAAAATTATGTCAACTTCACTTCGGAAAAAACCCAAAAAACAAAAAACGTGGCGATCACCCCTCCATTAATTGGGAGAATTTCATATTGATCATATTGCAATATCATACGACTATCAAAAAGAAATTCACGATGTGCAAGTACGTAGAGGTGCTAACATTGATTCAGATCATTATTTAACCAGAACAAAAATTAAATTCACACCCAAAAGGAAGTTACAAAGAAAACACCGGTGATTCCAAAATTTGATCTACATAAAATCAAAGACTCCAAAATCACAGAAAAATGGGAAGAACAACCCGCAGAAGACTAGGAGAAATTTCAAACAAAAATCATTAAAACAGCAAAAGATCTATCCCTCTTCACAAAAAAACAAACACCCTTGGTGGAATCAAGAATGTGAGAATGCGCTAGAAGAAAGAAAAAAGGCATTTCAAAATTATAATTGCAACAAATCAGAAGAAACACAGAAGAAATTTTTCGCAGTTCGCAAACAGACATCTCAGATTTTAGTAGAGTCTAGGTACACTCTGAAAATGAATTGTCTAAAAATCATTGGTCTGCGGGATCTAAATCGGCCTTTTCTCTATAAAAATATTCACAACATTTACTGAACACTCAAATATTCTTTCACTTCCAACTTAAGTACTGAATTCACGTAATTTAGAATTCGTTCAATTACTTTTTGGGCATGGTGTTGTAATCAAAATAATAATTTCTTAAGGCCCTTAAAATGTCTACATAACGTCTTTGCATATATTTCGTAATTTTTATTGTCCGACGTTTTTCGGAGCGGAGCTTACAATTCGTTGAGCTGATGGGACTTAAAACGACACCAATAAGAAATTCCACTGCGTAGAATGGTGGATGTCCTTCAGGAATCTTTGGTTCTTATCTTTTGAACTTGAAATATAAAATTGTCGCCCCTCCAATGCAATTATTAATTATGTGTTATACTCTTTGCACACAAATTAATTAATAGGATGGAACTATTTAAAAAATTAAACTTCTTAACCTAATAATATTAAAAACAATACAAATTATTTACACTTGACTACCGATATCTCGGGTGAACACTTCTATTTCAACTTTTTTTTATCCGCGTTGTCTAAACGTCTTACTTCCTGAAAAATACCACTAACTGAAATATTCCCTTGACAAAACTTTACATGAAAATACCACTGCAGCTTAAACTTTGTAACCTCCATAAATTATTTCATCTTCGGAAAATATAAAGTTCAGTAATGGATACCTACAGGCGTCGCTTTCCGTGACTCAATCTCGCCTATGGGCATCCCCTTCTGTATCTGAATCCCGTCTACGTGCGTGGCCTTCTGTATTTGAATAGCGTCTGATCAGCCTTACTCTGGCTTTATCTTTTAGGAGAGGACCAGCTGATTCAAATTCTCCATCTTACACTAGACGGAATTAAATTCGAGTTCACAAAAACATGCTACTAACTGTACTTGAGTTTTTGTAACGTGGCGCTTCAGAGCCTGTCTGCACGGTGGCATTATATCTCTACATTTCGAGTCTTTCTGGGTCGTGCCGCTCGATGTCGCATGACCGAAAAATACGCGAAATGCAGTGACAATGTCATCATGAAGACATGCCCTGACGGGCCACGTTATGAAAACTGAAATATACTGCATGAGTTGAATAAATCTATTGAAGTAGTTGAAACCGTGTTGGAAAGATACGGGTGAGCTACTGCGCATCGTATCGGACTTCAGCCAATGAGCTTCAGGAACCAGTTTGCGACACAATATTAGTGGTAATTTTAAATGCAACCGGATACGAAAATTTACCTTGTCGTCATCAAAACAGACATATGAAACATGTTTTTAAAATACTTTATCTTTTATTTCAATTACACCTTCGTGTCATTTTTCGTTGAATATTGTCGCATGATGTCACTTTCAAAGCGTTTCTCAACACTTCTTGCTCTCCATGCAATATGGCGGCCAGCGGCCATGTACCTTTTCAAACTAAGAGCCCATGTTGTGGTCACGTGGTTCGTGACGCAAACTGGTACCACGCACAACGAGCAAAATCGGTGCGCCGGACTAGCCCACACATTTCTTTCCATCATGGTGTCTGCGCTGACAACAATGCGCTGTAGCGAAAGCCGCCACCGCTGCCACTAGTGGATCGGATTATTTATTACTTTATTTATTTATTTTTTTACTTCTACCCCACGGAGTAGAGAGATAGTTACGTAATGTTACGCGAAAAAACGGCGAATTTTCGGCAGGAAAACTCTTATTGCATGGCCTTGGTAACGAAAAAGTGGATAAATCCAGTTGCTAAATTTACGAAAAAAATTATATATCACATGGTGTAGCCAGAATCAATGCTTGTGGACCTAATACCGAAAATCGAATGACGGCAAAATGTCCGTCCGTCTGTGAACAAAGCTAGCGGCTAAACCGTTCAGTCGATTTTCTCGAAAATAGATTTGGCATTGATTTCCCTAATTTATCTTGCTTATCTCGCGGCCCTTTGAATTTGAAATTGATATTTTAATTTTGGGGAGAGGGGGTACTTTACATGAAGCACCTGGAACATATTCAAAATTTTAAAAAAAGACCACCGTTTTTGATTAAATTTTCTTGTATAGTGTTAGCGAATGATGCAGGTCTCATAATCGTTTAATACCCGTATTTTTCGAAAATTGCAAAAGTTCAAAATTTTTTCAGAGTCTTCCTACAACTAAAAGATTAAAGGTACCGATTTTTCTTTTGATGAATCTGATCCTTAAAGACAGATTTTGAAATAAGGTCGTGCACACTTTTTCGGAAATTTCAGAACTTTTCTCGTAATTTTGCGTGAAAATATGGGGGGAGAAAGTACGTGCTGTTTTAGCACCACTATTTTACTTTCTCGCATATTGCTTACGCAATATATTTTAAGGCTAAAATTCTCTTCGGATATACTCGTAAACATACTGAATACCTTAATACACTGAATTCAATGCCATAAATACATTTTCATTTAAAATTTTGAATTAAAAAATCAATTTTTCACGCTCGTTTATTAATGAAAGAGTGATATTTGAAGTGCAAGAAAGGCAGATATTGTTATATTACAATAGTAGATAACGATAACATAATACTGAGAGAATGTGTGTGCTGTTGTAGCATCTCTAGTTTTAGTACGTAACCATTTTATATTATAAATAGTCGTATACTACTAATTCCAGAAGAAATGTGCTGTTGTAAGCTGCTGGCCAGCTAAAAAGCCGAACTAACGGGACAACTTTTGAAAAATGTCACTGTCGGATGAAAACATACATTTATACTCGATTTAGGGTAGTTTCGTTTCGTTTTATGTTGGCAAAAGTTGTTGCCAACCGTCACACAAATACCCTGAATATATTACCTTCAAGAGGTAGGGACATTTTTTAAAATTTAAGTTTGCAATGAAACAATAACTACTTCCGTAGATACCGCCAACATTCAAAGCCATCCAAGTGAAGTTGTGTTAGTTTAATTTTGCGTTTTGGTGCTTTCATTCTTTGGTTTTATCGTTCAATTTATTTATTTAGTAGTACTAGGCGTTTTTTTAGTTTTATTTATTATTTTCCAATTGTTTTCTTTAGTAATAATAATAAAGTTAATTAAAATAGTTATAATAGTTCATTATTTGTTGTTGTTAAGTGTCCCTTTAGTATTTCGTGTTTTAAATTAATTATATTATATTTATTATTATTTTTTCTGAATTCATTTTAAGTATAACTGGAAAATAATGGATAGCCAAACAACATCTGGGTCTATACTTAATATTGAACCTTTGACGATAACACGTATTCAAAGACTGTCACTGGTAACAATGGATAAGTTATTGAAGACTTACTTACACTAATGATGATTTTCATTATTTTTTTAAACTTACTTTTAAAAGCTAATGAATAATTTAACAGATGAATTAAATGGATGCATTTGCATTGATATTGACATAACTGGACTGTTAGGAACAATTCATTAGATCACTTAAAAACTACCATGTATATCACGTTAATTAACTTCAATAGTTGTGGTATTTATTTGTGTTCAATAAAACTCATTACTACCACTTCAAAACGTGAAGGAACTGTTGACACACATCTCAAAAGCATTAATAAAGAAGTATGACCGCAGATAACTTTTGAGGTTGTATATTTCATTTGCACTTGACATTTTGTAACACTTCTTAAGCTCGCAATAGTTGATAATGATAATTCTTAATTAACTTAATAATTATTCCTAGAGTTAATATTCGTTTATAGATGAACATCTCTTTTTAATTCTACCGAAAAACGAAACAGATGTTATTGAACAGTGGACAAGACTCGAGACCACGCGAGGATTGTGAATGAGACAACAAACAAAACAAAAGCGAGAGACTTGATCAGAGTTATAGTTTCATAAGTTGGCTATTCCGACAGGAAATCTTTCAAGCTGCCATATTGCGAATTTAGTGCGGCCTAATACACGGCCTGGAGTCTAGTTGATTGTTTTTGTTTGTAATGTTAATTAATGCAGCATTGTCTGACCTCTTCCTCATCGACCTCGCCGACCTCGACGTCTGCGAACTCGCTGGCAGTGTCGCTGAGCGCGGCGTCGTGGTTGTGGGCGTTGTGGTGGCGGCTGTGCGTGTCCATCACGGGGTCGCCCAGTAGCTGCAGGAGGCGCTGGCGGGCCTGGCGCTCCTGTTCCTCCGACTTGTGGTGAAGTATAGGGTCCTGGAGGATTGATATGTTATTGCGGGCGCATCAACTGCTAAGATCGTAGACCCGTAAGTGCAGTGCATGTTTTTAGTGAGAGGTGGCGCTAATGTTTCCCCGATAGATTGCGCCATCCGGCGCCAGCCTACGTTGGCCTGCGGGGATTTTCCAGGGTGACCAGCGATCTGCCTTTTTGAAATTCAAGGCATTTTCCAGGTTTTCCAGGTCTGAGAATGTAAATTTTCCAAGTTCTGTTTCGCACATTACAACACATTTTTCTGTTTATTACTTAACCGTTCTATGGTACTCACGCACTTTTTTTCGCAACCTGGAACTAAAGTGTAGAATTTTGTACTAAAGAATTTTAAAGAAAATTGATTTTTTTTGTTTTCCTAGGAAGCATATATTGCTAATTAGTATTCCGAGTCCTGAAATACTTAAGAAAGGATTTTTTCAGCCGGAAAGTCGATCTCGGAGCTGATGGCTTCACAGGGTATGAAGTACCGTATTCCTTAGATCGGTTTCGGAAACTACCGTCCTACCGCGAATGACAGTTTTCAACACGCAAGTAGGAATAGTTTTTCAAAATGGATATTCTGGTGTCGATACTGGGCCTACTAAACAGTTCTCACAAAGATAGAGGATAACTGTAGATTATATCACATACCTAAAAAGTAGGCTTAATAACACGGTAAGACTTTCGTTTTTAATAATATTTTTGAATTTTCTGAATGAAGAAATAGTCATATTTACTGAAAACATCCCAATATGTTAATTTTTGGAATTTTAAAGATTACATAATCGATTTTGCAGTTGTTCAGCAATAGTATTTACGATCACAATAGTTTGGACACCTTAACTTAGTAACATAATTAACAAAGAGAACCGATCTATTCATCCATGTTAGTAACATGTGACAACAATAAACGAGAAAAAATCTTAATTGTGTGGTCACTAAAAGCACATGTAACGTACGATCATCAAAATATTCCTTATATTTTGACCGACCAGTACACCCTTCCATCGAAGACTCGTTGTGAGGTTAGAGTGCATCAAACGCGAACACTGTATTTCGTTGACTTTGTTGTTTTATTCTTTTGCTGTTAAGGTGGTGCATATGTGACATACGCGCAAGTTTCCCTAAGCCATAAAATGCGGAGGTGGTCCCAGAAGTACTCGACCCAACAAAGAAAAAACAAAAATGTTGGAAAAAAATATGTTTATTTTTCAACATAATCTCCTTTTAGCTCTATACACTTTTCCCAGCGATTTTCAATAAGTTCGATACCCTTTTCCTCACCCTTGCTCCTCAAAATAGCCATTAATCTACCGACATCACTTCTTCATTGTTGGAAAACCTTTGACCACTGAGCCATTTTTTCAAGTTTGGGAACAGAAAATAATTAGAGGGGGCTAAATCTGACGAATACCCTATTCGTCATTGCATTCGTCGATTGCATGAGGTAGCAATTCAAATTTTAATTCATTAATTTTGGCCATTGCAATAACGGATTTGTGAGCTGGTGCATTGTCCTGATGAAACAACACTTTCTTCTTAGCCAAGTATGGCCGTTTTTACTTGATTTCTTCGCTCAAATGTTGCAGTAAGTTCGCATAATACTCGCCGTTGATATTTTTTTCTTTTTGCAAGATAGTCAATGAAAATTATCCCACGCGCATCCCAAAAAACCGACGCCATGACCTTGCCTGCAGATGGAACGGTCTTCGCCTTCTTTGGTGCGCGTTCTCCCTTTTCAGTCCATTGTTTTGATTCTTGTTTTCTCTCTGGGGTGAAGTGGTAGACCCATGTTTCATCCATAGTTATGAAACGGCGCAAAAATTCTGCTTTGTTGCGGTGAAACTTCGCTAAACACTCAATTGAAACATCTTCACGACACTGTTTTGGCTCGAGTGTGAGCAAACGCGGCACCCATCTTGCACACAGCTTTCTCATGTCTAAATTTTCAGATAATATGCGATGTACTGCACTTTTCGAAATGCCTACTATGTCTGCTAGCTCGCGCACTTTCAGTCTACGATCACCCAGTACCGCTTTGTGGATTTTCTTTACCATTTCTGGAGTAGTCACCTCATTTGGTCGACCACTGCGATGCTCGTCTTGGCAGCTCGTACGGCCTCGTTTAAACTCTGCTACCCAATATTTTACTGTAGTAAACGAAGGCGCAGACTCACCCAGAGTAGAATCTAGTTCAGTTTTTATACTGGTTGGGCTGAGGCCTTTCAAATTAAAGTTTTGGATCACATAACGATGACCAATTTTCTCCATTTTCACAAATTCACTCACAACGTTCACTATTGATTGTTGCCAAACAAATACTAAACAACGTAGCGTCTTCAAACTTGAAACATATGCTTCATAGATTGTCTACTTTCTAATGCAGTGATATTTTTCGAAAAACTACCGCGATCTCTCTACTAGGTCTATACTCTAGGTCAGGCAGGGTACTTCTGGGACCACCCTCGTACTTATCCTTACATCTTTACTAACATTAGTTGAATTGTGAATATGTGATAGCAACGAACATTATTAACAAAATCGAATAACCATAAATGTTCGCTCCCGTACAGATGAAATGATTTTGCATCGAAAAAAGTGCTGCAGATTTGATATTAGAGTCCTATCATCAAAATAACCACTCTCACTACTTTCGCATCTAGGTAAATAAGAGCTAAGGAAAACGCGTGCAGATAAAGGCTTCAAACATTGTTTAAAATTATGTTTCTTTTCATTGCGTTTTAAATTAAAATTTAGGTGTAGATAAATAAGAAATGTATATTACCAATGTTAATAAAGAAAGAAAAACTGCTGCACAAAGGGTGCGCTGAACGGAGTCCAGCACATGTATAGTCCTCCTCGTGCTACGAGTGTCCGCGCGAGTGATGAAATGTTAAGAAGGGGAATAATTTTCATGCTTGACTTTTGAGTATGGAATTTTGCCATTTACAATATACTCTATCTATGTTGCACCTACACCCGCGGCGGTGTTTGAAGTTGTGTGATGTGTGAGTCAAAGACTACGCAATCCTCAAAACTTACATGTGGCACTTCTCATACATATTTCGATTTTCACTCGCCATTATCACGTACTGAGTTGAATCAAACACTTTATTGAATACGATGCCGTATGTGAATTTATGCTAAACGTTGGGGATAAATCTGAAAATAACGAAAAATTCCTGTTTTCAAAACAAATTCCCATTTTTTGCCGGTTTTTAAGCATTCCAGGTTCGCCTGTCACCCTGATTTCCCCAACCGATTTCTCCCACGAGCGTGGTACTGCCCCAGACGTAACAAGCTCTAAGCTCCCGACTGGTCTCCCAACAAATGTTGTGATGTACTCTGTGTAAGGGTGAGTATAGGACCAGGAAGACGAAGGAAATAATGCGTGCGGTTCTTGGTCCGTTTGTTAGGGTACTGCTCCGACATTCGCCTGGTATTGATAGGACTAAACACGGTAAACTGCTGAACAGAACAGCCGGACACTAGAATTCTCATCCAAACCCTGGCTGGACTCGACCTTGTTGATGAACAAGAGTCGAAAATCCTAACATCGTCAGGACTCGAACCCTAAGACCTCCCGGTCAGAGGCACGGTAGTGACATCAGTTGATGCCGTGAGCCAGCTTTGCCGGTGTTCATGGAGGAAACTCCTTTCATACGGTGCCATAATGGTTTACTACCTCTTCCGCTGGCTTTCCGAAAAAATGAATTTATAGCGTTTTCCAATTCATTGCACTGAAACTAACCATGGTACAGAACAATATTGTCGTGACTGCCAAACGGTGCTGCGGGATGCTCCACAAGGTTAAAGAGCAAGGAGAATGAAGCGGATAGGAGAAATGAATTTGTGCATATGCTGGCGAGTGAGAGAGTATTCAGTTTTTCCAGGCGCGTCAACCACTTTGGTCGTTAGGCACGTGAGTATATTTGCAGTTTTAGCTGAGATGTCGGTTTCCTCCCCAAACTAGTGAGCGAGTTCCGGCGTCGACTTCAATGCCTCGTTGAGATATGCCCTTTCTGATAGTCCCCCCAATTATACACCGCTCCAACTGGGACAAACTCTAAGCTCCCGGCGGGTCTGCCGGTGTGTGATTCATAGAAGGTAACCAGACGGGAACTTAAATCTTCACCGGGCTCAAGCGGTGTCCAGTTGGGAGACATAGCGTAGGGTGACCCCCCACAAGCCGACGTGAGGGTCGAACCTGGTCTTGTGTTTCAGCGGGCGAGAAACATCACCACACATCACCACAAAGATTCGTGTTATAACGTGCATAATTGCTTGCGGGGCGCCTAAATCCGGGGTGTACGTGACGGGTGTAGGGGCTTACGTCCATGGGGATGTCCAAGAGGTTCCAGACCCTGCGATGCTCCTCCACCAGCGCGTTGACGAGGCGCAGCTCGTCCGGGTAGCGTGCCAGGATCTTCCGCAACACGTGCACGTCGAGCATCGCCATCACGCACGCCGACTCGGTGCGCACGCTTACCATCGCCGGGATCTGCGCTCGTCAATAATTATTTTTATAAGGGGTAGGTAATATTCGTGAAAGGACGAATACAAATACAACAATGCCCGAGGCGGGACTCGACTCGACCGGACTTCGGTCCGAGATCACTACGACACTACTGACTTAGCGATCTCGGCCACTGGATCGCCAAAGAACTATATTTATGAACAACAAATTTCATTTAAAGGAAAAATTTCTATTTTCAATTTTATAGTTGTAGGAAGGTGCCGAAAAAAAATAGTTTAGAGGGAAAATCGGAGCTATGCAACATTTATAAGTGTATTTTACTCTATTCCTACAAGAAATTTAAAGAAAAAATTTTCGAATCATTTTTGAGAAAATTTTGAAAATGTCCCTAGGACTAAATATAAAGTTCCCCTAAAAATTAATGAATGTTTTTCAAAATCGCAGAGCTTCAGCTCACGCAAAAACGACAGGGGTTTCTTCAATTTGGAAAATATCGTACATATTGTTTAGGCGCTAGTGTTCACAGACGGACGAACAAACAGAAGGACAGTCTGACGGACGGATGGACGGACGTTTTGAAAAAAAACTTTTTCAGTATTAGGGGATTCCAAACGTGTATTTCCCTTGAAATCTCGAAATCTATTTTCCACAGCATTACATAACTTTCTCTATACTACGTATATTACTCCCGTATATACGTGTATATACGAGAAAGTAAAAAACTACTATTAATTCCGCGGTCAAGAAACAAATAGACAACCTATGCTTGAATATCCAAATATCCTCCGCGAGTAATAGCATTCCAACTGGTCACGCAAGTAGTAGAGTCCCAGTCGACGTTTGCTCCCTCTCGGATGGCTGACACTGCTGTCGGCATCAAAATGAACATTGCTAACCTGGTGCATCACCTCCATGAGCGGAAAGCAGTCGCCAGCGCTGAGGGTCCAGGAGAGCTTGCGTTCCACATCGGGCCGCCAGTGGGACACGCACCGGCACACGCCCCTGCGTCACAGCCATAAAAGACCATTCACAATGAAAACAATATAGACGTGAGGTCTTAAACACGAACTTTTAACTTAAAAATAAACGTACTGCTCACAATGATCAAAACGTGAAGACTCCCCCTCATCAATATCGATGCAACATACATTCCGCCGAGAGAGAGGGCGCCGTGCCTCAATTGTTGATCTATGACCCAGTTATTCACTTCAAGTTGCCACCAATGATTCCAATTCTCTCGTTTGATCGTATTAATTTCACTTCATAGTTTCATAGACCCCATAATTGTCAATGACGCAATATGCCTCACTTCACCAACAAGTGCAATGCCTCTTTCACGCACAAATTATTTCACCCCTGCACTGTATTTTTGTGCGTATTTTTTCTTGTAGTTCATGCGCACATTTATATAGCACAGGCTTTATACGCAATACATGTTCACATTGCCTACGTCCGAGTTTCACCTCATAACTCGTCCAATTGTACATCTAGCGACCGAGACCCAGTAAGCATCTCCATCTCAATAATACTGGAATGTTCAATCTACAATGTTCTACTTCTGTAATATTGAATGCGATTGCTCCACGTCTCTATGCGAATCTGAATGCTACTCTTCGAAAGCTAATCCGCGAGTCCAATTCGAATCCACGAAATATAATGCCGTATCTAAATGTGACTCTGAATGCGAATGTCTCTCGTCACTCGTATCTGCTGTAGAGAAATCTCTGTCCCCCCGCCCACTGATTGCTTTCTTACTGCCTCCACCGCCCACCCCTCATCGTGCCCAGTCGTAGGAGTTCTAGCCAACATCTCTCTCATCTGCTAGTGTTATCGTTTGCTTACTTGAAAAGTACGTCAGCGGTCGTCTCTCAGTCCACTGTGCAGCTATCGCTTCAATTATTTACCATCATGTGCGTATTTGTCGCCTGCACGTGTTCACTATTCGAGAAAAACATTACTTCGTCAATGTCATGCCTTGTGCCTAGTCTGCGTGTATACATTCTGCTACTCTGATGGTTGTGGGGGCGTAGTTTAAGAATAAGAAAAGTAGCGGTGCTACTGAATGGCACAGACTTTCTCGTAGGAAAGTTTTATGATTCCCTTGGTGTGGGTTAGGTGGCTTTTATCGCCGTCCACAATACGTTTTTTGAAGTTTTCTCAATTTTTCAGTTTGCCAATGGTGGATTCAAAATTTACTTTTAAAAAAATTAAAGAAAAGTAAAACCTCGTTCTATATGGAAATTTTCGTTGAAAAATTAGAAGCCGTTTTTAGGAAAACGCTGTTTAATCGTCTTTGTAAATGCGAAATTTGAAGCTCTTTTTCGCAGGGATCTTTAAAGTTTTCGAAAAACTTCATTTAATATCATTTGAAGCACTATAACTCACAAATGCAATCATGTATACAAATTGCTGGAAATATGCATATTAATGGCGCGAGAGATATTTAAAAAAATTACATTTGGGTATTTTTTGAAAAACAAAAGAATACTCTAAAGTGATCTATATGTCATATTAAACAGTGCAATTAGTACTCTCCGTACGAAAAGTTTGAAAAAATTGGAGCCGTTTTTGACAAAATTGCATTTGAGCGTTTCTGAAAATGCGGAATTTTGAGCTTGTTTCCACAGAAAATTTTGAGTTTTCGAGAAACTTCATGTGACATTATTTAAAGCACGTACCTTTAAATGCAATATTGTGAACAAATCGCTGCTAATGTAGACATTAACGACGTGAGAGACAAAAAAATTTAATTTTTGCAATTTTTGAAGAAAAAAAACCAACAAAAGTGCAAAATGGTGTTTATGTCATCTAATAGAGTACATTTGACGCTATCCCTACCAAAACTTTAAAAGAAAATGTGGAGCTGTTATCTAGAAAAGCCTTTTTTTATTTTTTAAAAAAATATTTCCAATTTTTCAAAAATAATTCCATTGGAGAGTTAGAGTCAGTTTTGGTTGGACAAGTTCGATTTAAAATACATTTTGATGTTAAAATAGCTTATCCCCATAAAGTTTTTGATAAATCTGTTTTTAAACTAAATGGATTTGAAGTAAAAATCTCTATCTTCAATTTTGTAGTTTTAGAAAGTCGCCGAAAAATTCAGACTTTTGCAATTTTCGAAAATTTAGAGTTAATCATGAAAATCGGACCTATGCCACCTTTATACTGCTTTATGATATACCATACCTTTATACTTAAACATTACTGATCTATTCTTACAAAAATTCTTTACAAATTTGCAGCCATTTTAAGAAAATTTTGAAAATGTCCCAAGGGCTTTGGGTAAAGTACCCCCAAATTTTAAAGAATGGTTTTGACTTCGACTCGATTCATATCGACCGGGAATATCCATTTTGAAAAAAATCCTGCGCATGATTTAGGCGCTCGTAGTGTTCACAGACGGACGTTTACAAACTAGAAGTGCTACACAATGGCACAGACTTTCTCGTAGTAAATTTTTCTAATTGCCTTGGTGTGGACTGGCTATAAGGTATTGCTCAATTTTCTGGCCAGCTGCCATCTATCGTCACCTAAAGTACATTTTTGGACATTTTCTCAATTTCTCGGTTTCCTAATAGTAGAACCGAAATATTATGTCAAGAATACTAAAGAAGAGGAAAACCTCGTCCTAAGTAGAAACTTCCATTGAAAAATTTGAATCCGTGTTTAAATAATGGCAATTAAGCATTACTGAAAGGCGAAATTTGAAGCTCATTATCACAGCAATCTAATGAGTTTTCCAAAAACTTTATTTAAAGCCACTTAAAGCATTTCTACTGGCAAATGTAATAACGTATACAAATTGATAAAAATGTGCATATTAACGTCTTGAGACATAATTTTAAAAAAATACATATGTGTAATTTTTGATAAAACAAAAGAATACACAAAATGAACTTTAGGCCATATTGAACAGTGCAATTAGCTCTATCCGTTGGAAAAGTTGGAAGAATAATTTTGAAGCCATTTTTGAGAAAATGGCGTTTGAGTGTTTTTGGAATCGCGAAATTTTGAGCTCATTTTTACAGAAAATTGTTGAGTTATCGAAAAACTTTATATTGCATTATTTATAGCACTTATAAGTACAATATTATGAAGAAATTGCCTCCAATGTAAATATTACCGACGTGGAGGACAGTTCAAAAAATTATATTTTTGTAATTTTTGAAACACAGGGATTGAGCAATATGGTGTTTATGGCATCGTATAAGGTTTGTTTGGCACTAACTCTATCAAAAATTTAAAGAAAAATTTTTGAGACGTTTTTGAGAAAATCTTGTATTTGTTAATTTTTAAAATTGAAAAATTACACTCACTATTGCACGAAAAATTCTAAAATTTTCAAAAACATTTACATGACCCTTATAAAAGAACTATTTATGGATAACACATTTCGTTTGAAGGAAAAATCGGTCTTCAATTTTTTAGTTCTAGGAAGATGTCGAAAAAAATTTTGCAATTTTCGAAAATTCAGAGTTAACCGTGAAAATCGAACCTATGCCACCTTATTAAATGTATTTTACTCTATTTTTACAAAAAAGGTCAAGCCGTTTTTGAGAAAATTTTGAAAATGCCTGGGGGGGTTCATTTCAAGAATGTTTTTCAAAATGTCAAAGCTTCAATTAGAGCCTGATGTACAGGGGTTTCTTCAATTTGAATAAGGTCGCACGCAACGACCGAACGTCTGTGAACACTACTAGCGTCTAGCTAGTAGTAGTTAATCGCAACCACATCAATGAGCCAGTGGGGCGAAATATTTTGTGAGATAAATAAAAGATATGGTCTCAATCTGCATCTGTGGCGGTGGGTGGTAGATTTAGTAGTGTGCTGGATGGAGTTGAGCGCTGCTTCAAAATGTCTTCTGCAAATATTTCCTTAGTTTATATCTGAGTTTTAGGCCGATGGTAATTTTTTTGGTCTTTCAAGAGTTTTCAAGAGGTCTTTTAATCATTCCGACAGGGTTCTCATGAGTGTTTGTATTTTCCAGATGTATTTTGCATCATTTATCTGCGCGCCATCAACGTATTTCCCCCACATTTTATTTAGATGCTAATAATTCTACTGTTTTCCTGCGTGCTCGTTGGATGTTTGTGTGTGTGGGTGTGTGTGTTCGTTGGTGTAGTCTTTGAGCTTTCGTTCGTTTTGGGATAAGTTTGATTTTTTCGACAGGTGTTTGGATATTTTGAACTGTTTGGGATGGTGATGGGGGATTGTTGTGGGCAGTCAGTATTTGGTAGTTACGGTGACTTTTCTTTCGGGGAGTCCTGAGGTCTAGATGTTTAACGGTAAGAAAAATATCTGTTTATGTGGCAAATATGATGGGGAAGTAATCTGAAGTTAGTTTGTGGAGCGGTTTAAGTTAGTGATAGCGATGGTTTAGAAATGTACAGCGTCAATGCAATTTTTTTTACTGATGAAGTTGATGTGGATGTGAGTTGGGATGAGCTTTTGGTGCTGCCTGAGGTAGAGTTGTAGGAGTTTTCTAGTGGTTAATATATTGGATCCTTACAAATCTCTTTATTAGTCTTATCCGCACCACCAAAAGACAAATGTATGTGGACTTTTTTGCTCAGCGCGTTTTGGATCTTTTCCGTCGGTGAAGTATAATAAAATTCCAAACGTCCGGACCGGGAGCGGTAGCTCAGTGCATCAACTGATGCCACTGCAGCGCCTCTGACCGGGAGGTTCTAGGTTCGAGTCCTGACGGCGGCAGGATTTTCAACATTAGCTTTTCAGCTAGGTCGAATTCAGTCGCTGTCTGGATGATAATTCTAGCAACCGGCTACTCTGATCGGTAGTTTTCTGTGGTTTCTCCGATCAACACCAGGCGAATGCTGGAGCAGTACCCTACCAAACGGGCCATGGACCGCGCGCGATCTTTCCTTCCACTTCCTTGTCCCATCCTCTCCCCTTACACACACACTTACACAAACATGCACTACACCACCACATATTCCGGGAGACCGGTCGGGAGCTTAGAGCTTGTCCCGGCTTGGGCGGTGCCGCGCTGGTGGGAGAGTCCTGGTTAGGGGGAAACCCCACTAGCCGACGGTAAGTCGTCACCGGATCTCTCCATCCAGCGGGGGAAGATCACCTCCATCTCCCGAAGAAAAAACATGCACTACACTTACGGGAACAATGATCAAAGCCGTTGACGCGCCCCGAAACACGAAAAAATCAATCAATCAATCCAAACATCCGGAAAGGGGAGTTTGCATGTTAGCTGTATTTCAGATCTGTTTCTGCAACCGGTAGTTGGACAGAGCCCTGAACTCTGCGAAGCGCAGCAGCTCAACATGATATTAGATCGTTGGACTTACATTCTGTTTATCCCAATCAAAATAGAGATTATTTCAGTTTAATATAAACTTCGCTTCTAACATACGCTTCTGAGTAGAAAGAACGTAATAGAAAATTATTGATTCTGACTTCTACTATACATTTTAAAACGCAAAAAAAATGAAAAATCTCCATTTTGCCTGTTGGAGAGTATAAATACAGTTACTCCAGACTCGCTCTTTCTATACTCTTCTTCAGAAAAACTGTAAGAGATAATGTGTTGCAACTAAAGCGAGGCGCAAAACACGGCGCTTCAAGCTCTCGGGCATTGGACAGTCAGTTGGCAGCAGACAACTTAGGGCTATCGTTTCCTCGAGAACTGGCCACTGCTTTGCACCACGCGCGTTTCTCTCCGTGTGAGAATCCCGATGGTTATTTATTGTGTGTAGCACTTACAAGCACTTCACTATCACACAAGACTGTATCATAGAACTTGACCTAGGTCGTATCCCACCTAAGAAGATATTTTAAATAGGGGCAAATTCCCGTAAGCCGACACGTAGGACCTTGCCAAGTCTCGCGTTCCAACACAGTATGAACACCGCCACCTCCCAGGCACATGCACTATGCTTAAGGTTCTACTGTTCATAGTTTTGGGGACCGGAAACAATGAGTGTTCACACGTTTAATGCGTGTGGATTATTTTTGCATCTTCTGACCTTGCACCAACCTCACAAGTGCATTACAGAGTGACTCACTGGTGCCTTGATTTCACCCGTCAGAGACCGTGACTAATATCTTTATCATGTCCTGACACTTCCTTGCGCACCTATATTTTACAAAACAATCCATATCTTACAAAAAACATCTTTGTTCAAAGTGAATCGGTCTCAACTGTACATTGCAACTCGAACATGTCACTTTTTGTTCCTTGTTAACGTCTGTGACGGAGGAACTGTTGATAGACACATTTGTGCGCGTAAAAGAAACATTACTCCCCTCCCCCTAGATATGTCAGAATCCCGCCCATTCTTTTAGTAGAGGTTTTATATTAAGAACATGTTCAGTAAGTGTTACCTTCGCACAAAGTAGATCGCAGCTGTATGTTCTCCAGCGCGTGTCAGCTGCAAGTTGGTTGGACAATCGAAGAAGATCACTTTATTTGCTAACTCCGACACCTGTAGTGAGAATAGTAAATTTAGTACGTTGTAATTGTGAGTTACTTATGATCGATACGTTCTTTAATCAAAATTCGAATATTTAATATTAAACAATAATGTTAGGCAGGTACACAAATATCTTTCACTTCAACAGATCGTAACCTGCCAAACACCACTTCATGATGAGTTGCCTTCTATCAGAGACAAATGTCTTTGTAATGTAATAAACAACTTGAAATTATAATAAATACTAAAATTATAAAAAATAATAAAAAATAATATGAAATTACCCACTACGAATCATTGGCAAATATAGATTATCTTCTACTCCCTACATGCATTAGAAATTTAAAACATTTATTGTGAGACATTTATATTTATTACAGCTTTTCCGAGGCGTAAAATATGTTTGTAGATGTTTTTGAACGTTTTTGTGTAAAAAAAATTGAGCCTGAATTAAAACAATCGTACTATATCTTCGTTGCTACTGGCGAAGACCGGAATGGAGCGCACGACATCTCGCGCCGTCTTCTTCAGATCGTCGACGAGGTAGTGCGGGAGAGTGTCCAGGCGTGGGTTGTCCTCCAGCGGCAACTCAAGCCCGCTGTTAGTCAGCCACTGGAAGCTCACAAAACGCATCACTTCCTCCACAAAGAAGCCTGGTATGTTCGCCTGCCGCTGGTAGTAAGTCATGTTCATGATGAGGTCGGTGAATCGTTGCTTGCTCCGATTGCGCAGCAGCTTCAGACTGCTGTACTCGGCCGCCCAATAGCACGAGCAAGTGTACGACATGTACAGCATCACGAACTGCAGCAGCACGTCCGCCATGGACATTGGCGTAGTTTGCAACAGGCTCGCGCGGAGCATTGTAGAGGCGGAGTACAAAAGCATGTGGTAGAATCTCGTCGAAAAGCTTTCGCCTTCGGCCTGGCTTAATCCCACTTGGAACAGGATGAACTCGGTGTACCAAGAGACACCGGAACACGAGCGATAGCAGTTGAACAGGCTTTGCCAGCAGGCCATCCAGTAGACTAAGCTCGCGAAGATCACTAAGTACTTCACAATGTACGATATTCCGCCCATCTTGTCCACGAAGAGGCCGAGCCATCGATATATTTTTGCCATCCATATCATCCGAATGAATCTCAGCCTTTGTGCGTTATACGGGTCTGCATTGAACAAAATGGCTATCCAGTGCCAAGGTAACGCGGCTACCAGTTTCAACCAGAAAACGACCGTTTTGGTCTTATAAACCAAAATATCAATAGCAGTTGCTTTCACGCCCTCGACGGCCGTGTGGATAGTGATGTAAAAATCGATTAGGAAAATGGCGTCACATATTATTCCCCATGTTAGCGCCCAAGGTGGTAAATGCTTTCTGAAAGCGAGATTGTATGGCAAAATGTAGCACTCGTAGAAGACGACAGTTCCAAGCACCACCTCCCAGACGAGAATGAAGTCGGAGTGCGCCTCGAGGATCCATGGCCAGCTGCTTCGCAGACATACCATGGATGATGTCTCTTTAGCGGCATCATCCGTGAGAGTGACCAGGTCGAAGAACGCGCTGGTGTGAATGTACCGCTCTTTATTGTCCTCCCCTTGAAACGGTTTCGTCACGACTGCACTGTATCGCTCTCTTTCCTGTATCAACAGAGAAACATAGATTAGAGATAATAAAAATTCAATGATAACGGAAATCAAAGATTTTTTAGGTGCCTTAATGTGTTAAAAAGTGGGGACACGACACAGAAATAAATAAAACACCTGGCGATGGTGAGAGATATTGCAATTTCTTAAATCCTAGATGTAATGAAAATCAGATCCTGTTTATAATATTGAGCAAGCTTTGCTCTATTAGCGTAAAAAATATTAAATATTTTTAGAACATCCCTGATAATAGACGATATGTTTGTAACTTGAAACTTGTGCTGCGAATACTGATCTAGTTGTGAGTTAATCATGATTGTTTGTTTTCTAGATGGTAAGAAATCGCAAAGTTTTCTGACTGCTGAAGTAATTACAGATGCGAATCACACATGCGTTAGGAGTACTGACTAAGTGTTATTACAAATAGTTTGAGAAAATATTACCCGCTTTGTACCACTACTAGTTATACGCTTTCTCCGCATGTCCCACAGCCGGGTACAGGGAAATTTACAGGCTCCAAGGTTGATCATTAGACTATTAGGTATCTTCTCAACCCTTCAGGACAAGGACCCTACAAGTTTGGATCTGGATTAACGCCAGAACGCATCTGCACATGATCGCCCCAACTGGCAACACCTAAAAGGTTTTGGAAACCTGGATAGGGCGCCTTTCCAGGAAGAGAGTCCGGTTGTCAGGTGGGAGACATACTACAGTAAACCTTCGTTACCACGAACTCGTTTAACGCACATTTCACCGTAACACGAACAAAACTTCCATCCCAATAAGGGATTACGGCAATACTGACATTTATTATACTCGGATAATTCGACCTCTGATAATTTCGCTCCCTTGAAATTCGTGTTATTGAGGGTTTACTGTAGTATTTCACACCCCAGCGCGGAACAAAATTGTCTCAATTACCCGTGAGCCAAGGATTAGCACCACGTCGAAACCGGAGCCACGCTGGGAACCCGTCACGACGAAACCGGGGAGCCAAAGGTCCCTCGTCCGACACCCCACTCTCCCCCTCCCTTGACATTAACTAATGTAAGCATCACTAGGAAACATAAGGAGCCTGGTGAATGTTTCCCTCTTTACAACAAGGCTATGCTCCCCCCGTACGGGAAATAGCCCGTAAGAAGAGCCAGGCTGCTTGTAGTTCATAAGATGAATGAGGCACTTGCTACCCCCCTCTCCAGCGGTTGCTTGGTTGTTAGTGATTCCGAGCGTGTCAACTACTAAGGTCATTGTCCCGTAAGTGCAGTGCACGTTTTTCTCGGAAGATAGCTGTGAGCTGTGTCGCCCCCGCTGGATGGCGAGATCCGGCACCAACCTACAGTCGGCTAGCGGGGTAGCTGACAAGCTAGGGTAGAAAATCCTGCCCCGGTCAAGACTCGAACCTTGGACCTCACGGTCAGAGGCACTGCAGTGACATCAGTTGATGCCCTAAGCCATCTCTCCCGGACCCCCCTCCCCTGCGGGAATTGGCTCATAAAACTCTTGACTTTACAAAGACAGACGCCACCGATTGTGGTGTAACCTTGGATAAACGGCAACGCACCTCTGGGGTAGAGTGAAGTGCGTGATGGCGGCTTTGCATCTCCTGAGCGAAGATAAGCCGCCAGTGATCTTTCATCCACTTGAGCTCCTGAGTGGAGCCGTCCGTCATTTCCGGCCGCAGCACCTCGGCGTCGGCCCTAAGCTGTACGAGAAGGGAGGTGAGAAACTTGTTATTAATTGTAACTTAATTGTGTACAAAAAAATAGACAGAGGTGACCAGTTTCATTAAAATAAACCTACGCAAAAGCGAGTTTGATGTTATACTGCTGGACTTCACTAAATATGATCAAGGTTGAAACAAAGATCATGCAAAAGAAAATAGGTAAAATCATCGAGGAATATCCGAAGGAATCCGATAGATGTTAATGGCCTACTTTTTTCTTTTGTTCATTTGTTACTACGCATCGGCTGTTAATGTACTTAATTCTTACGATGTAGACGCTTAAAAATTATTCTAAATAATTAAAAATCACCAGATAAATAGCAATAAAATTCAAAATCAATTCCGTTCGATTTTGCGTGTGGGCAGGAGCGGTCGTGTATTGAATCGCGAGTGAAGCCCAGTTTTGTGTTAGAACGTGAGACGAGTTCTATTACGGCTATAATAATACTAAATATACTGTAAACTAATATAGGATATAGCTGCAATTGCAGCTAGTCATTTTACCACTATGGATTCAGGGTACAGGGGAGTACAGGGGAACCATAACCTCTAACCTGCCTGATAAACAACACGAAAATTCATCAAAGAAATCATACGCCAGTGCCATGACCTCAGATGTATTCCCATCTAAAGATCAAGCAATCGTCATTGAAGCACAAGAAGGGCTGCCTATAAAGGACTACATCAACAAAGTTGCGTCTATTGTGGACTCTAAGGAAATAAGGTTCGTGTCACGTATTTTTAATAATAGAATCTGTGTTTTTTTCTCTAGTCAAAAGATTGCAGAAAGTTTTACTGATAATAACAAAACAATTAACATTAATAACATAGAATTAGGCGTCAGACCACTTATTAGTAAGCACAAAAGAGTTACCATTTCCAAAGTTAGTCCAATAATATCTCATGATGTAATAGAAGCAGAATTTACCAAGAGGAACATAGTAACTACTACAAAGATTTCATTTATTAAAGCAGGATTATCAGAACCAGGACTGTCACATATAATGAGTTTCAGGAGACAGGTGTATATTGAATCTGATGACACAGACAAACTTCCAGATTCTCTTGTGATATACTTTGATAATACATCATACCGTATCTTTCTGTCTACCGATAACATGTCTTGTTTCATTTGTAGACAAGAAGGACACATAGCTCAACTGTGTCCAAATCAACCTAATGTAAATGACATGGAAACATCTGAAAGTTCCCCAGCAAGTACCTAACCTCAACATCAGTACAACCCCACAAACAGTAAATAATGCAATGAAGGAAATAACAAATAACAATTTCCCTCCCCTTCAAAAACGACCCCTACCTTCAGAGTCTTCAACTCAACCAGAAAGTACTCCCAGTAAAAAGTCTCAGGGGACAAGAACACAAGGCAGAATAAAAAGGAAAAGAAACTCGAAAATACTGAAGAACCTTTAAATAACCAAACAAAAACTGTTGAAGAATTAACTGTAGAAATTAGGAACAAATTGAAACCAATGGGGATAAATATCCACTATCCTATGAACAATTTGTAAGCTTCTTGGAAAACACCTTTGGATCTAACAACCCAGCAATGATTGCAAAAGACTACACTACAGATATACAAGGATTAATTACAATGATGAGTGAGACCTACCTCTCACTCTGTGATAGATCTATAAAAAACAGGTTTACAAGAATTTTAAATAAACTTAAAAAAGTATTGAAATACAGAATGAATCTGAATATTCATCAACAGATTAGTAGCTGGTAAACTATTCTTGGCATGCTCATCCTACAATGGAATGTGAATGGATTCTACCCTAGATACGAAAGATTACAACTATTATGCCACCAATATAAACCTGATGTCTTATGTTTGCAAGAAACTAACTTCAAAAACAACAAAAGTAGTACAATAAAACACTTTAAATGCTTCAACAAAAATAGAGAGAATTCCAATATTGCATGCGGAGGGGTTGCAACATATGTAAAAGAACCTTACTCAGCTGTTGAGTTGGATATTGACACTGATGTAGAACTGGTGGCTATCCAAATATCATCCCCAGTTCAAATCTGTATATGCAACATATTCTTACCGAACAGCTACCCTTTTGAAATTTGTGAGCTCATCAATATTGTAAAGCAACTTCCCAAACCATTTTTAATATTTGGAGATTTTAATTCACATAACACATTGTGGGGGTCTAAAAAAACCGACTCTAGAGGCAGTAAACTTGAAACTGTCATAGATGAAACAAACATAATGTTATTAAATACTGGGCAGCCTACTCACATTAACATAAGTAATGGAAGTTTAAGTAGTATTTACCTCACATTTAGCTCTATAAATTTTGCTAAAAAAATGCAGCTGGTTTGTGTCAGAATATCCCCATGATAGTGATCACTTCCCATTATTTACTAGTGTCTCTACTCCTGTAGGCATGTCTACCACTAATTATGGAATAAAAAAATGGAACTTCAATCAGGCTAATTGGAATAAGTACTGCCAATTTATAAACATGTATATTGAAGATTTTGACTTAAACTATCAAGTAAGTGAAAATGGGGATAGACTGATTGATAAATTTTCTCACATCATAAGGAATGCAGCAAATGAATCTATAGGAAGTTGCACACCATCACTGAAAATCAAATGCGTTCCATGGTGGAATGAGAAATGTAAAGAAGCAATTAAAAGATCCAATCATGCTTACAACCGGTTCAAAAAACATAAAACTGAAGAGAACAAAATTGAATACAAACGGACAAGAGCTCTCACCAGAAGAATCCTTAAAGAGAGTAAAAGCAACTCCTGGAATAAATTTGTGTCATCTATTAGCTCACAAAACAGTATAAGAGAATCGTGTAGAAAAATAAATGCAATTAAGGGACACAAAAGATGTAGCCAGATACATTTTCTTCAAGAAGCAAATAAAACTATTACACAATCTGCAGATATTTCCAACGTACTAGCTGATACATTTGTCACAAACTCTAGCTCTCAAAACTTCTCCGATGCCTTTCAAGAATTTAAAAATGAAGAAGAAAAAGTAGAACTTTCAGATGATTATGATGACAATGCCTAACTTTACTAATATCCTCATTAAAAATCTCCCCACTAATAATTCCTCTCCTGGCCCAGATAATATTCCGAATATCCTCATTAAAAATCTCCCCATACTTGGAAAGAAAGTTTTACTTGACATATATAACTATATTTGGAAGAAAAGAGTATTTCCCAAGATCTGGCAGATGGCCATAGTAGTACTTGTTGCTAAACCTGGAAAAGACCCATCCAAACCTGATAACTACCGTCCTATATCACTTACATGTAACATGTGCAAAATACTTGAAAATTATCAATAAACGCCTCAGATGGTTCCTTGATACTCGAAAAATCATAAATGATAATCAATTCGGCTTTCGATCTGGACATTCCACTATGTCACATCTAATAAGCATTGATAGTCATATTCAAGAGGCTTTCATGAACAATCAACATGTGATTGCTGTTAGTCTGGATATAGAGAAAGCGTACGACATGGTATGGAAAAGACGGATCTTAAAGATTTTGCAGATAATAGGAATAAAAGGAAATATGTATGATTTTATAGAAAATTTTACCCTTGATCGCAGACTACAAGTCAGAACAATGGTCAACTCTCAGATATAAAGCAGATTGAAAATGGTGTACCTCAAGGATCCGTGCTAAGTGCGACTCTCTTCCTATTAGCAATTAATGATGTAGACAAGGAGGTTCAACCTCCAGTTATCACTAGAAAATATGCAGATGACATAACTGTACTATGCAAAGGGAAATCTCTCCTATCTACTCAAAAGATCATGCAAAAAGCCTTAAACACAATTTTTCAATGGTCTATGATCACAGGGTTTAAATTTTCCACCAAGAAAACCGAATGCATGTTTTTTTCAAAGATAGCTAATACAGTATTCCCTAAACTCCAGCTTGGAAATCAAACTCTTAGATTTGTTAATAAAATGAAAATTCTTGGACTCCAATTTGATTCAAAATTAGAATTGAAGGTTTACTTACAAGAATTAATCATTGAATGCAAGAACAGAGTTAACATTATTAAATATCTCTCCAACAGCAACTGGGGAGCTGATAAAAACCTCTTGCTACTAACATATAAAGCGTTCGTTAGATCAAAAATCGATTATGGTTCACTATTATACCAATCTGCTAACAAAAAAGAGTTGAGGAAAATAGAATCTATACACAATAAAGGGCTTAGAATATGTACTGGATGCTTCCACACCAACCCCATAGGAAGTATACTTATTGAGTCCCAAGAAACCTCCTTAAACCACCGAAGGAAAACCCTCAATCTCAAGTATGCTGCCAAAGCCGCCTCGTCTACTAACCCAATTATACACAATGACGTTTTTCCTCAGCTACAGAAGATCTATAATAGTCATCTTCGATATAAACCGATGTACAGTAGAATAACCCAACAACTTAAAGAACTAGACATTAAAAATGTAAGTGCTGATAAACACAGACAATTCCAGATACCACCGTGGGCCATTGGAAAAATGTCAATAGAGTTATCACTCACTGATTATCACAATAACAACTTAACAAAAGAAGACTGGAGCACCAAATTTAAAGAGAATCAAATAAAAATTCCCCAATGAAAAATGTAGCTTCCTACTACATCACTATTGCAGTATTAATAGTGCTGAAAGCTATGCTTTAATGACAGCTCTAAAAATGATACATCAATCGTTGCACTCAAATATAATTGTATTCACAAACTCACTTTCGACAATAAAACTATGCTACAACAAAAATTCAAACTCTGAAATAGCTATCAAGATTAACTACACCATCTTAAAAAAAAATTTTTTTTCTGGAAATACTTGCATAGAAAAATGAAAACCAAATGGAGCCAAGAGTGGAAGAATTGTAAGCTAGCAGTCTTCATAAGAAGATAGAAAACTTCTACAACCTACAAACTTCAAAAACAAATATGCCGTAAAGATCAAGTTACAATCACCAGAATTAGATCAGAACATACGAAGCTTACTCACATCCACCTATTAAACAAGAATACTCCCCAATTTGCAATATATGTAATGTACAAATAACAATATTACAATTATTCAGGAATGTCCTAAGTACAACCAATCCCGCCAATCAATCTCACAGAACTTTAATGTTGATGCTTTACTTCATTCAAACACCCAACAAGAAAAAATTATAAAATTTTGTAAATCAATTAATGTCTCTCACGAACTGTAATACTGTTTTTTTAAGTGTATGTATTGTGTGTATTACCATAACATGTGAAATATTTCCAACCACTGGTGCAATGTAAACTGTAATGTAATTCACTGATCAAAAATGTAAAGAAGTATGTAACATGCTATAAAAAACCCTTATTGTAACTTACTGAATAGTCGCTAATAACCTCGCAGTTGATGCGACTATAAATAAATGTAATAAAAAAATTCAAAATGAAAGGAGAAAAGATACTAATATATTTCATTGCGCTTTATCTACAAATTAATAGAACATCCTTATTTAAAACAGTATAACAAGAAGGAAATGTAAGGAATTGATAACCACGTTGGGCAAATTGCAGTTAGGAAAAATATAAAATTATAATTTTAAGCCTAAAAAGAAGACAAAAATAATTTTTCTTTAATTTTCATAATAATTCGGCATTGCAATAAATATCACTTCAATATTGGAAAGTTTACATGTAGTTTTATTGCAGATACAGCACATTATTACATCGTCTATAGTGAAAGTTGAAAATTCCTCAATCCATTGCAATCGCTTTAGCGGGTTTTAATTAGGTCATCTTCAGTCGATTCAACTGTCTAGAGGCACTGGGAGGAAACCAACTCATAATGCACAACTCGGAAAGCAACCGCGAAGACATAGCCCTTCTCCCTGGCGGAGATACTAGCCGACACTGTGCAAATTTCATTGGAAAGAGAAATATTCGCTCATCCTTACTCGCGTTCATGATGGAAAGAAATAGGTAAGCTATTGCGCCTCGTATCCGACTTCAGCCAATGAGCTTCAGGCAACAGTTTGCGTCACAATATTAGCGTGAATTTTGAATGCAGCCAGATACCAATATTATAACTTCGCTACAAGTCATTGAAATATATATGAAGCAATTTTTTAAATATTGCATCTTTTATTTCAATTACACCTTCACCGAGTTATTTTTCGTTGAATATTCACACTATTTGCCACTTTCAAAATGTTTCTCAACGCTTCTCGCTCTCCACGCAACATGGCGGCCAGCGTCTGGTCTGGCTTTTCTGAAGTCCGGTATACACGGTACAATTTTCGTGCAGATTGGACGTACACGTTTTCTATATGAACATGTTCATAATTTTTCATGCAGAAAGCCTACAGTTTGACTCTAGCGCCTCTAGTAGCAGAATCTTTCACTAACGGTGATCGGCCATTGCGATTTTGAGGTTAGGTGTGTCAAAGTGCGATTGTGTACAGTGATATATTGTGATAAACTTCCTTTTTCCAAATTCTTGACATCCTATTTTTATTCTCTATGCTCCTCAAGGTTAATTAATACCAAATAAAGATCATAACCAGAACGCAGACGCAGAAATACCACCACTGACAGAACTCAGATGGCGCAATTCAGTTGTTTCTCTTTAGACCTCCTAGCGGCGGCCTGTGGCGATTCGTGTAGAAAACGTATAGATCGTGTATGCGCGACTTTTGGCTTTTGTACTTCTAGATTGGGATCTTGAAGTTTTTGTATAGAAACTGTAATAGAATCTGCACGAAAACTGTACCGTGTATACCGGGCTTAACGAAGTGCCCATGTTGTGGTCACGTGGTTCGTGGCGTAAACCAGTGCTGCACATAACGAGCAAAAGTCGGTTTGCCTGACTAACTCATCTATATCTTTCCATCAGGCTTGCATTCAAGCGCGGAGCCCTTAATTCGTAATTCTCTTAATTCAAATACAGAAAAACGTCGATTAACTGGACGTCAATTATCCTGAATTGTTGTTTTTCTCATAAAAATTGGGTTGGGTTTTGGGGTAAAGTCATTTATTTATTTATTTATTTTACGTCAAAAAACAGTTAAAAACTGCGTATGACGTGCTATGGGGAAAAGTGAATTGTGTGCACATTTTCAAAATTCTGTGATCCCTACACTAAGTCATATACTACTTAAATTTTGAATTTTGCAGGGGAGAAAAAAAAACTCCCATGTAGTAAAATCTATTTTCAAGGATAAATAAGCAATAAATTTTGAATTTAAAATGAAAGGGAGAAAAAAAAACTCCCATGTAATAAAATCTATTTTCAAGGATAAATAATCAATAAATTTTGGCTCTTATTACGGAGAAAAAAACAACAAAAGAACTCCCATGTAATAAAATCTATTTTCAAGGATAAATAATCAATAAATTTTGGCTCTTATTACTTCCTGCCGCGACAACATGGAAACGATATTTTGAAGAATTGTGTTTCCCACTGAATTCTAGAAGACGTGCACAGAAAATGAAGTTACATTTATGTCCAGAAGCAAAACAAGGGGCCATCTCAGCATTTGCTCAATGGATCAGGGAAACTGGACGAAAAACCTGATCGAGATGGGGGTCATTGACCCGGAAGCTGTAGTACAATAGTTGTTACAGGTTGTTTATACTCATTTATACAGTCCAAATGGTAAATAATGCATTATGTATCATTGTTAAAATTAATGTTACTTTTCTTGTGATGCTCAGTATAGTCTCTAATTGTATAGAAACAGTTATGCAGCAGAAACGATTTCACTTGGGATTTAAACTTTTCTATTGAATTTAATCGTTTAATGTCATCTGGCAAAGTGTTGTAAAATAATATACATGTATTGTATGTGAATTTTTTGTAATGAGCTGCTGATACTGTCACCTGGTGAATATGATTTCTACGTCGAGTGTTATAGTAATAGACTTCGACATTTTCTGAAAATATATTCCCGCCCTTGAGCAAGTCATTTTTTTACAAAAAGCACTGATTCGTAAATAAAAGACACGGTAATGGTAGAATTCCTAGATTAATGAAGAGAGGCTTACATGAATCACGTGGGTGGGATTTGGTTATTATTCGTACAATTCGTTTTTGTAATCTAAAAGTCTGGGAGCTATAAGATGTATTTCCCCAGAATATTATGCCATATCTCAGGCGGGAATGAACATTCGCGAAGTATACACAACTAGCAGTATGAAGGCTGACGGAATTTGCAAGAATTCTGAACGCGTAGCATAATGAACTTAATTTTGTGTTCAATTCATTTTATTGGACGTTCCATTTAAGGTTGACTGAATTGAGAGACCTTATAATTTTGTTGCCTTAACATCAGTCAATGGTACACTGTTCATTTTCAATGGAGCACAGAATTGTTTATTTGAAGTGGAAAACTGCATAAAAACGGTTTTCTTTTCGTTTACTATTAATTTGTTATTTCGGAACCAATTTGAAACATCCGATATTGCACTATTTACTGTTTCTCTATAGCAAAGGATGTTCGTATCATCCGCAAAGAGAACCGTTTTTCCGTTTCGAATCGTCGAGGGCATATCGTTTACGTAAAGTAGGAACAGAATACGGCCTAAAATCGATCCTTGAGGAACTCCACATGCAATGGGCAAAGAGTCGGAAAGGTGCGTACGTAATGATCCATCATTCCAGTAAGGTATTTCCACTCTCTGAGATCGGTTTTTAAGGTACGAACATAACCAATCTAGAGCAATACCACGAATTCCATATGAAGGTAATTTGGAAAGTAAAATGTCATGATCAATGACGTCAAAAGCTTTTGAGTGATCTAAAAATAATCCAATAGGTGCCTCGTTTTGATCCAATGATGAGGCGACATCTTTAAGAAAAGAAAATATAGCTGTTTCGTTGATTTTGATTTTCTAAATCCATGTTGGCAATCTGAAAGCGCGTTGTGTTTACTGAGAAAGGTTTCCATTCGTACGTAAAAAGTCTCTAATTATTTTGAAAAAACTGATAGAAGAGAAATGGGCGATAATTTTGAATTTCATTTTTGTTGCCTTTTTGAAAAGCGGCTTAATTTTAGCTGTTTTGAAAATATGTGGAAACGTTCCAGTGCATAAAGATGCATTAAATATGTGTGTTCACGGGTGTATAATGGCATACGCACAAGTCTTTAACAAAGAATCCGGGAAGTCATCTAAACCGGACGAATATTTATTTTTTAGTTTACCGATTATTTTGAGAATTTCATAGGAAGAAGTTTCGGAAACGAACATTGTGTCTAAAATTTTGGGTGAACTGTCTGTTTTTGAATTTTGTGCCTGAAGACCCTTAGTGAGATCGGCAGCAATTCTCGAAAAGTATTGGTTAAAGAGATTAGCCACTGTTGCCGGATCGTTCACATTTATATCGTTATATTTTAAAACAACATTCTCTACGGGTTTTCTAGTTGATTTGGTAGTATGTTTTATTATATTCCACATTGCTTTTGTTTTATTATTTGAGTTCAAAATATCCTGATCGTTTTTCATGATTTTGGCCTGCCTTATGACTTTTCGTAACAATGTTTTGTATTTTGAATAGAAAGCAGTGTTAAAATGAAATGAAAGGGTTGAAAAAAAAGAATTATATTTGTCGTTTGTATTGTGTCGTTTGTATTATAAATCGTTTCCCATGAATCCTGCATCAAGTAATCAATGAATAATTTAATTTTACTTTTATTACACAATCTAGTCATACGTGTATTATTTATTGTGTCAGTGATCGCATTTCTTATAATGGTAAGAATTTGTGCATCGTGGTCACTGTATCCTAAATCTTTTTTTCAACTTCATATCGAGTAGTAGTTTGTTAATTATAATTTGATCAATTGCCTTCATCGAATGTTGTGTGATCCGTGTAGGTACTTTAATTGTAATGTCTAAATTAAAGGAATTAATTAAATTGAGAAACTTTTTTTTCTCGCAAGATTCGACCAGAAAATCAATGTTAAAATCTCCGCATACAACAATGGATTCAAAAGAGTGATTTCTGACTTTGTTAAGTGTTATCTCCAGGTTTTCTAAGAACAAAATATAATCTGCAGTTCTCTTTGTTGGAGGTTTGTAAATGCAAAGTATTATCACTTTTAGTGAAATAAGATGTACAACAGAAATTTCGAAAATATTTTCAATGGAGTACAAATTTAATTCCGCCAAGGGATAGAATTAATATTATTTCTAACGTAAATACAGGAACCCCATACGTAGGACCTTTTTGGATTCTTCTCTGCAATAAAAGCCTGCGAGGTAAAAGTTTGGAATTTGGAAAATGCTAAGTTCATTAGGAGATAACCAATGTTCTGTAAAGCAAAGAACGTCCATTTGATTTAGATCGCTCTGTAGAGCTGCCTCGATAAACTCAGTTTTATTTGAAAAGGATTGAACATTATGGTGGAGAATGTTTATTTTTTGCAAGTACCTACACGAATGTTTTTCTGCTGCATCTGACTGTAGTTGCTATGTATTTACTCCATTTTTACGTCGAGTGCGTGGTCGAAGGTTGTAGTGTGTCCCGGCAGTGACAGGTTGTGAGGAAGATGGGGCATCGGATGTAGACGAATTGGTAGTGGGAATGGGAGAAACGGGAGTAGGTTCAGAGGAAGAGGCAACAGGGTTCGAAATACGGGTGGGGGGTGGAGAACGTAAGGAAGGTGAGAGGAATAGATTTTTGGCAGGAGACTGCGTAGGACTGGAGTTGATGATGTATTGTGCAAGCTTGTTACCGACTGCATGTTTTCCAGCAAGGTTCATGTGAAGACCATGCCGGGTGAAGTGTTTTGCTGAGAGGAAATTAATTTCAAAAAGTGTGACATTTGTTTCTCTCAGCTGCAGTTTCAATTGTTGGTTTGCGTGCTTAATCTCGCTGCATAGTGTTGGTCTGTTGTACCAGAAGGGCAGAGTCGAGACTACAATGTTGGTATTTTGGGCGGCACGTTGTAATTTGTTAACATGTTTTTCAGGTGTAAAGTTACCGCCCAAGTTAATGTCATTCTGCCCTCCTATGATAATGACTGTGTCCTGATTGGTCAGTGTTTTCGTGTGGGTGTCCAATCAGCACCCTCTCCACAGGCCTCGGTGCTACGTCATTTCCGGACTGACTACGTCACAACTAGTAGGTATATTGAAAATTTTCTGTAAGGGGCTTCGGGTATTCTTGCAAATGTGATTCTCCCTCTCAGTATCGTGGTGTTCGTTAGTTTCGTTGCGCTTAGGTTCGCGAAGCCGTGTTTTTGTGTGAAACAGAGTTTCGAAAATGTTTTTTCGTGTTGTGTTCCAAATTGTAAGGGAAATTATACAACGGACCGAAAGTGCAAGTGTTTTCGCCCGTGTGAAATTAAGAATGCAGAATTGAGAAGGAAATGGCTCAGCGCTGTGCCACGTGATTTCACACCTTCCAAATATGCAAAGGTAAGCATCTTTTAGTGTTATTAAACATATTATATTATTATGTACATCCAAATATTTCTTTTGTCGTTGTATTTATGATAGATGCACGTTTTATACACATTTTTCTCAACTACTAAAAGTGAGGTACTCTCGCGTTATTTTTGTGCATTTAATATTTCCTCAAATGAAAATAGTTCTGTCGTGCGAGTAGCTCTATAGTAAAGAACTGAAATATTTTACTCTCGCGACTTATAAATTTAGAATGTTAGTTTCATAGGTAGTGAAATGTTGTAGGTGGCTAATGTAAGATGTCCATATTAATATGGACAAGTGAATAAAGAGAGATCTTCATACACTATAGTAACTTCTTAACAAACATCTTCTTTATTGTTCATAGCATAGTGAAGCATATTAAGAAACTAACAGAAGTAATCCCAATTTATGTATAGATATACTGACCCTACTCTCTGCTTGTTTTATTTACAGGTGTGTGAACTGCACTTCACAGAAGGCGATATAATAAAGGTCGCTGAATGCTACGACGAGAAGACAGGCAAGAAATTGTCTGTGCCTCTTACTAGGCCACGTTAATGCAGTCATCTGTTGAATATGATTACTAAGTAGAATGTTATAGTTTTAGACAATGTTTCCTGCAATAAATTTCTATTTAAAAATAATGATTATGTATATGTATCTAGTACAGTGTGTATATATAATAAAATATGTTAATTGCCTCAAATGTAATGAATTGAACCACATGTTGTGTGGTAAGTAATATTTTATTAAAACTTTGATAAAAATGCTTTTTTTCCTTTTCAAATTTCCTGTTCCTGCTTGACATCTGAATTCTTCCTCTATTAAGTTGTATCAAGCAAACTTAACGAATAATCTACTTAAATTTTAATACTAGCCTTGCGACTATCTTAAATAAATAAAATCAAGATGCTTTATAGTACTTTGAATTTAGAGAAAGAAAATTAAATATTTTCACTGCATTTACATTTTTCAAACTTTATTAGCAATGTTTTTGAATGTATTTTGTTCTCACCAGACTAAAGGATTCAAATAATGAATTAAATATGTTACATATACATGTATTTATAAAAAGGACATTAAAAATGTGAGCTTTAATATTGTTGCCTTATTTTATTCAATATAACAATCGTGGTTGTACAAAGGAGTAGGATGAAAGAAAATATTTATTTCATACAAAAGATCTTATAAATATTGTTAACTATACTTTAATGAGTTCATAAATTTATTTAATTTTATTTCAGTGTTTCTCTAACTTTGTGAGAATATTTTAGTTTGAAATCAATTTTGTGATTATAATTAAATATTTTTCTCAATGAATTTTTCCTATTTGGATGATTAAAATTTTGTTTTGCATGTTTATTAACTTGTAATTTTAATTTTCTTCCAGTTTGTCCTAAATAGGTCTAAGGACAATCTGTATGAATTCAAAGCCACAAACGACATTTTCTAGTTCCATTCTTCCAATTTTATCTTTTGTGTTAATTAAATGATTTTTGTTGGAAGGTATATTGTATATTTAATTTTATATTATTGACAAAACAATATTCACTCATATTTGTAATGCCAGAAATGTATAATAACAATAATTACAGTAAGAAGATATTTTCACATTTTATTTACAGTAATGCTTTGTTCAATAGATTTTCTGTATATCAAATTAAAAACAATCTCATGAAAAAGTTGACTAAACTTTCTATTGGTGTGCAATCAACTTCATATATTTTATTATTAAATTTAAATGTTATATAATTTAAACTATGTCTAGAAATAATCAGCATTTCTAATTTTGGAATTTATTTAATTCTTGAATTTTATTTGAATAAGATATCCATGGCTTGTAAATAGGAATGAGTGAAAACATGGCCATCATGTCTAGTGATGTAAGAATGTAGACATTTGTTTATTTCTTTAATATCATTAATAAATTCTAAATTTTTCATGAGTATTATTATAACTTCAATATTTACTTTTATAACTACGGTAATTATTAATTTTGGGAATAGTAAGTTTAAAACCCAGGCACGATTGTACGCCGTTCGGCGTGACCTTGCGTGTTCTCTTAGGTGAAACAGCGCTTGCCTTCTAGAGGTGACGTCACGACAGAGCGCCGAGGCCTTAGTGGAGAGGGTGCTGGTCCAATTCTGCAGTCACATCTGCAAACCTCCCGTTAGGTTTAAAAATAGATGAGACTGAGAAATTGGAGGGTAACTTCCTACTGAGAATAGAGGAAAGATGGCGGCCATGACTGTCAGCTAAATAAGTACCCGTTTTTTAGGCTCAGTAAGAATGTCTTTGTTTTCAAGTGAGCTAGGATGGGCAGCTTTACGTGTTTTGGTTTTGACGCGCTTCCTAGCCTGTTTGCGTTGGTTTGTGCTTGTACTTGTCGATGGTAGAGAAGGGTGGTGAGGATCAGGAAGGCGAGGAAAATCTGTTTCATAATCTAAAACACTAAATTTGTTTTGAGTTGTGACTGGATGCGGTGTCTGTGTCTTTTGTACAGTCACGGGTGTACGGTTGGTATTATTCGCAGTGTTGCCGACTTGTACCCAACCGTCTGTGTAGAGAACGACCTCTTCCAACCTTCGGATATGTTGATCTAAATTATTGCTTACGTGTGTGAAGGCTTTCAGAAGGTCGGCTTTGGGAGTGTAGAGAGTAACAAGAGTAGAACGAGCAGTAGCCATGTCACGAATGCGTTTTAATGTACGTGATAAAAATTGAAATAAATACAAGAAAACCCAGATAAGAGCAACAAAAACCTAGCTTTGTATTTTAAAAGTGTTAAATTGATGTGTATTAAATAAAAAAAACTAAAATAAGCTACAAAAAAAATCACTTTTGGAGCTAGTACTTACGAAATTTGGCAATGTGGCTACGTAGAATTTCGTCAATGTAAGCTGCAACTGTTTAATACAATCAGTAGATTATACTTTACCGTAATTAGATAAAAAGTTTGAAAGTTTGTCTTCGATATATAGAATAAGATTTCAAACAAATTCACTTTGATACACCGTCCTCGTAACGTTGAAAAAACGGAATCGTCACTTGTCACAGAAATAGAATAAATCTTTCAGAAAAGTAATTAGCACGGTGATTTAAATATAAGCACGGAAATAAATTGAACTGTGAATAGACTTAGACACTTATCACAACCTCGTAAATCTGAAGTTCGTTGAGGTTGGAATGTCCGTTTAAAATTCGTAATCTGTTTGTCTTGGTTATAGCAAAAAATCAGTTGAAATTATATTCTCAGCTAACCTGTAACAAGTAATAAAAGCACTTAAAACACACTAGGCACAGTCAAATTGCTAAAAGTAGTAGATATTCACAAAATGTGAAGAGCACAACCAGATGCGTCCGTCTCGTAAGATGGCGTCAACCAACACATTTTGCGACAGTTATCTGCATAGTGGGATCATACGCAAAACAGGAGGAAGGATCGTTGAAATTTGTTAATTTGAATCCTCCTGAATATTTCTTCTACCAGCTACTTGCTACCCGCAATATTCGGAACGTTCAAAATGCCTTTCGTAATGGCTGTTTCCTCATACCACGCTTCCCGCTTTACAGTAATGGCAACTTTTCATTGCGTTCTGTCGAATTTTTCGATTTTTTTTATTCACAGAAGCGCGCTGATAGCAATTAGTCGTTGATTTAAAAAGACGTGATCGTATTCTTTATTTCCAAGTGATACGTTCAGTTTGACTATGTACTTGTATTCTGTATCGTGTCAAATTATAACTGTTACAATGCTGACACTATTTTTGATAGAACATGTGCAAATAATCAAATGTGAATCAAATGTTTGTGGCAAAAGAAATACACCGTTCCTCTGGATCCGTCACTGATTACCATCACGTATGTGACTTAACTCCATGTCATTTCATGACTTGTTCCCCATAGGTCCTTATTATTATTATTATTATTATTATTATTATTATTATTATTATTATTATTATTATATAGTTGTTGTAGTATTATTCGTATTATTATTACTATTGCTGTTCTCATTACCATGCGGGCGTATTGCACTCTTCGCTTTAGAATCTCCACCATATCAGCCGTGCTATCCGGGTAGTCTATCAGCACTGGCAACGCCGGCCACGTTCGCAGAATCTGCAAGAAAAAAGATATGGACGCTGATGTAAATTAGTAGTGCAGCACACATTCATGTATTATTTGTAATTCTTACGTGAAAGTATCCCCTCTAAGGTTAAGGTTTTGTAGTATATACGGATACCCCCCTCTCGGGATTTAAGACAAAAACAATTAGCAGATTATAAGGTAAACAGCGGGTGTGCAAGCAAACCGGAACACATGTTACGTTGCAACTAAGGTGACCAGATCTCAAAAACCAAAAAACGGGACATGACATTTCCTTGACTAAAAGAACGGGACACATGTTCCTTAGTGAAGATTGCTTGCTAAGTCGCGAGAAATTTACAGAAGCAGAGGGTTCGGATTATTGAATATCTCGGTAACTATATCAATTGCGATAAAGCATAAACAAGCTCAAATAAAGTGATAGCTCATTTTCCCTTCTTGGAACCACTACTGAATCTTAATCTGAATCTTTAAACTTTAAATCAAGAAAGGAGTTATTCTGTGGACTTTGAATTTTAGAGTCTTTGAAACACTGTTATGTGATACTCGTACATGAGCGCATGATGTAATCGGCTTACTATTTTTAAAAACTAATGAAACCAAACAGAATACGTTATGAAAAATTTAATATTGTTGACAACGCTTTGTCTATTAGTCATTGTCACGAAAAAGGGACGTTTTCTTTTCAAAAAAATACGGGACAAAAAAAGACTGTTCCGGTTAATGCGCAACGTCTGGTCACCTTAGCTGCAACATAACTCACGTATAATTCGAAACGATGTGTTACAGCCAAAAGTCACCCTCGGACACGAATACAACTTATGCAGCAATCAGTAATGGAAGTTCTGTTGAATTTTTTGAGAATATCTAACTCCATAGCACGGATTGTTCGAAACATGGTAAGCCGAGATCCAGTATGAAGCCTCGTATTTTCTCTTTAGAGGTACTACAGAATAGCGCAGAATTTCTCGTAGTAAAGTTTTCTAATTTCCTTGGTGTGGACTGACTTTAAGTCCTCTTTTGTCTGGCCAACTGCCATGTAGCGTCGCCTAAAGTACATTTTTGAAATTTCTTAACCTTTCGGTTTCTTAATAGAACCGAAATATTACTTCAAGAATATTAAACAAGAATATTACTTCAAGAATTAAATTTTATTAGGATGAGTAAAACCTCGTCCTAAATAAAAACTTTCATTGAAAAATTTTAAACCGTTTTTAATAAAATGGCGATTACACTTAAAAACACTTTTTCAGTATCAGGGGACCCCAAAACGTGTATTTCCGTAATCTCGAAATCGATCTTCCGCAACATTGCATAACTTTCTCTATATTGCGTACATTACTCCGTATTACATATGTATACGAGAAAGTAACTGGAGATGCAACAGAATGGTACAGACTGTCTTGCCCCTCCTTCTTGCCTGTTGTCATCCATCACCGCCCAAAGTACATTTTTATATAATTTTCTCAACTTTTCGGTTTCCAAATATTTGCACCGAAATATTATTATAAGAATATTAAAGAAGGCTAAAACCTCATCCTAAATAGCAAATTTCATTGAAAAATTTGGAGTAGTTTTTAAGAAAATGGTGTTAACCGTTACTGTAAATGCGAAAGCTCTTTTTCACTGGATTTGAAGCTCTTTTTCACAGGAATCTATTGAGTTTTCGAAAAACTTCATTTGAAGTAATTGGACGAATTTTCACTCGAAAATTCAATAATTTATACAAATTTGTGAAAATGTACATATTAAATGCGTGATATATATTAGAAGGAAATTACATTTGTTCAATTTGTGAAAAAACGAAAGACGGCACGAAAATAAACTTTACGGCATAATAAACAGTGCAATTAGCACTATCCATTGGAAAAGTTTGAACAAAAAAATGTTGAGTCATTTTTGAGAAAATGCCGTTTGAGCGTTTCTAAAAATGAGGACTTAGAGCTCATTTTTACAGAAAACTGTTGAGTTTTCGAGAAACTTTATTTGACATTATTTAAATCACATGTATACCATAAACATAATAAAATGATGAAATTCCCCTAATGTAAATATTACCGGCGCGAGAGACAATCAAAAAATTACATTTTTGTACATTTTGAAAACAAAATAATATCGCAATATAGCGTTTGTCATCGTAAAGGGTACATTTGGCACTACTCCTACCAATAATTTGAAGAAAAAATGTGGAGCGGATTTTGAGAAAATTTTGTTTTAGTTATTTTTTAAAGTTGCAAATATTGCACGCACTATTGCACGAAAACTACTAAAATTTTCATAAATACACGACCTTCATTAAATAACTATTTATGGACTCTTCTTTAATTTTATAGTTGTGGGAACACGCAAAAAAATTCAAAGTTTTGCAATTTTCAAAAATTTAGATTTGACCGCGAAAATCAATGCAACTATGGACCTATGCCATCTTTATAAGTATATAATACTCTATTCTTACAAGATATTTCAAGAAAAATTTGAAGCCTTTTTTGCGTAAATTTTGAGAGTGTTTTGCTAGCTTCATGTAAACTACCCCCAAATTTTAAAGAATGTTTTTCAAAATTATAAGCTTCCTCCATCTGTAAAAGATCGTACGCATGGTTTAGGCGTTAGTAGTGTTCACAGATGGACAGATGGACGGACGTTTTGCTTTTTATTGTTTTTTCGGCATCACGGATCCACAAAACAGAGATTCTGGCTAAACCACGTGTTAGAGGATTTTTACTCTTAAGTTAGCAACTGGATTTATTCACTTTTTTGTTGCCAAGCCGTTTCGTTGCCGAAAATCCGCCGTTTTTTCGCGCAGCATTACATAACTTTCTTCATACTACATATATTACTCCGTATATGTGTGCGTGTAATATATATATATATTATATATATACGAGAAAATAGTTTTTGAAATGGTGAAATGGGTGTGGAATGTTCCACCTTCTAATAATTACATTGCAAATGATTTACATTTCATATTTCAGCTATCGAGTGCATATCTTTTTTTTTGTACAAACTGCTTATACTAAGCACTTAAGTTTATTTACTATAATTATCATTGAACATCAATAAATCAGTTAGTCATTTTGATGCATGTATGGCCTATAATGTGCTCAATCACGTAATGTAGTCAACGCACAATCTGTTGTTGATTTTCTGAATGACATTCAACGACTTACGATACATTAGCATCAGAGCTCGAAAGTTCCTTTAGCTTTGCATATTTTGTCGTCGCACTCAGAAAACTTTTTTCTTTCAAAAGTATCCAACAATAAAGAAATGGAAGAATATAATATTTAGACTTTCGTAAATGAACGTGTTAGTCGTGATTTCTCTCCTGTAAAATAATTACAGGCAATATATTCACTGCTTCGCGCGAGGAATGCGTCATTTCCCGCATCTCAGTCTGCTATTAAGAACCTATTTGTACCGAATCCTTCCACATTTGTTTATATTAAAAACTATATAGCAGTTAGTGTCAGAATCGAGGGGAAGGTTGAAGCTTGGGCAGAAATGCTTACAGAGGCCCTTTTTAGTCCCGCGTTTGGGGTAAGTGATGTAATTAGACGTGATGAATTGGCTATTTCCTTTTCCGTTAGTCGACGTTTCCGTTTCTGACAGTGACTCCGGTTATAGTGAACCTAGGTTATAGTGAACTTCAGTCACTGGTCTCGTTTCACTTACATTACAAATAAGCATAGGAAGATTCGGTTATAGTGAACCTGTACCTCGGCTATAGTGAACGTAGGAAATACATCCTGGAAATTATGTTTCTCCTGGAAAAGGATATATCGCCTCTGCCACAAACTCCAACACTAAGGAGCTTGAAGAAATGGCCAAAGGTCTTAATCGAAGAAGTCTCTCCTGAGGTGAAGGTAGCAGACCCGAAATGAGGACCTTACTGATGACCTTAAACCATTCAGTTTCGCTGCGGAAAACAAAGGCTGTGTCCTGCGTGGGCTACAACTGGCCGCGGCGACGCGCGATTGCTTCATCAGTTTCAATCTTGGTGTTACTTGATATTCAGAGGAACAAAGCGCGTAGAGTCCTACAGGGTGATAAGACGCGTGCAATTGTCACAGTCGGGCGATATTCCCCGTGTCGCGCGGAAAAGCGATCAGTTTCATTAGCCGCTTGTGCCATCCCACTACACCATCAGAAATGTCATTAAATTTAATGTAGATTTAATGTACGACTGTACATTAACGTTAATGTACCTTGCACATTAAGAGGATTTTCATGTGTTTGCACATTAATTTGAATTCTTAAATTAAAACCAATGTGGATTTAATGTACATCAGTACATGAAACTTAGTACTTTTATATTAAAGAGAGATTAATATAATTCGTCATTAAATTTAATGTTTAAATTAAAATTTACCCACATTTCATCTATAATTACGGAACACAGGAACATAAATACTGTTTACTTAAAAATATTTTCTTGCACTATTCAAACTAACGTATAACAAATTTGAAATATAATTTTTGTTTGAGCTTTATATATTATTATCTACAATAATTTATCATTTTTTCTACAAAACCATTTAGTTTAATATTGTATTTGAACATACAATGATCGCATTCGTGCTGCGTTTTTGTAACATTTGCCAGCTGTCTTATCTGCGTTTATTTTGGGTGCGGCTTAGGAAACTCCGAACCCTTCCTGTCCCTTGCAAGTAAGACAAAGAGTGACGAGTTTTGCAGCCTGCCTATTTCTGGTACTCAAAGTTTTTTCGCATTCATTCGTATTCTGAGGCGTTGCAGTCGTGTTCTTACGTAGTAGAGCAACAGTCGTCTTTTCTAAAACGTTTGCAAAATCAAAAAAGTCATAACTTTCTGATATGAAAACGCGTGAATCGTATATGTGCCATTCCTCACTTCCTGTTCTCATCACAGCATTTTCCTAGAGCGGTAGGCGGTTAACATCGAGAGAAGCTGATCAATTCAGGCATTTTGGATTTGTGAAGGTAAAGTCTGATTTGTAATCAGTATTATTTATTTAATATTATTTTCATTATTAATATTATATGATATTATTTTCATTATTATATTATATATATTATTTTCTATATTATTTTCATTATTAATATTATATAATATTATTTTCATTATTATTATTATATGATATTATTTTCGCGAAATGTGAAATTGGTTAATCTCTACCTATTGATGTGTATGTGCTGCAGATTGCAAGTGCCTGTTTAAATATAAGAATGGACCAAACAAATTAAGACAAAAAACTGAAGTTCAGGAAATGAGTGATACATAGAAAGTTCAAAGAAAACAACTGTGATCTTGGAACAAAAATTTTCAGGATTTGGAAAGGCGTTATTGAAGATGTGATATTATTTGGCAGCTACAACGTTTTTAGATATACCTATTCTGCAAAATTACAAACAACCTCGAATTCACACGAAGGTAAGCTGGAATTTATTGCACTTACGCACTAAATTAAAAATAATGTTTCATTAAATAAATTATTACTATCGATAGAATGTTTGAGAAAAATGTAGTTATATTACATCCTTGAGAATTTTTAATAAGCTGGCATTTCGTCTCAGTTTCAAGTAACAGTAAAATTGCATTAATGAAAACATTGTCAAAATTGATATTTTTAAATAGAGAATGGATTGTATCTTTACACACCAAATAGTTTTTCTAATTTAGTAATTTCTAGGATGACCAAAGAAGAAAGATAGGTAACATTATATAATTATAATGGTATCATCTAGTAATAATATTACTAATAGTTTTATTTTGCATTAAATCATTTTTTTCTCATTTTGTTCTTTTATTGTACACATATCTTTCTTCTTTTTGTACTCAGTGCCTATGTACAAACAAATCCATTGCCTCTGTCAATTCTTTTTATAGTTATTTCTTTAACGGTGTAAAACGTTAATACTGAAGAAATATTATTAACAATAAAATTATTACTTTCTGGTAAGTTATGAAAATCAAATAGGAGACAACAGGCCATAAAAAGGCAGAAGAAATTTGATTCTGCTGTTTTTAAATTGGCAAAATATGGACAAAATACAATGAAGATATTATTGTAATAAGTTGTGAATTTTTCATTTCTCAAGTGCTGATATTTTGTAGTTTTGAATAAAATAATTTTTTGCTTATTAATAATAGTAAAATATTTATTCATTCTTCCATATTCCTTAAATACATTCTTGGTAAAATTAATTCGATATTTGGTAAACAAATATTACTTATTTTTGCGCCAAGGGCATTATAAGGGTTCTAATAATACTATCAATTGAAAGGATTTTTGTCACCCACGATTTTTTCAACAACTTTACCGCCCATGGCACCTAGGTTTAGTGTTAACCTAATTTTAACGATTCAGGATTACATGAGGAATAACATTTATATATTTCACACGTTTTCATATCTTAAAGTTATCACTTTTTTTATTTGGCACATGTTTTAGAAAAGACGACTATTGCTCTACAAAGTAAGAAAACGACTGCAACGCTTCAGAATATGAATGAATTCGAAACACTTTGAGTACCAGAAATAGGAAGGCTACGAAACCCATCACCCTTTGTCTTGTCTGCAAGGGACGGGAAGGGTTCGGAATTTCTCCCGCTACCGCGGTAGAGAGAAAGTTATGTAATGCTGTGCGAATAAAACGGCGAATTTTCGGCAGAAAAACTATTACAGAAACCTGGCAATGATAAAGAGGATAATTCCAGTTGCTAAATTAAAAAAAAATCTTTTACATGTGGTGTAGCCAGAGTCTTATGTATTGTAGTTCCTGAATACTGAAAAATCGATTGACGGCAAAACATTCGTCTGTCTGTGAAAAACACTAGCGGCTAAACCGTTCAATCAATTTTCTCCAAAATTAATATTCCCTAATTCATCTGAATGATGTCTCGGCCCCTTGAATTTGAAACCGATATTTTAATTTTGGAGGGTACTTTACAAAAACTCTGGGACATTTAAAAAAATGACTTAAACGGTTTTGATTAAATTTTGTTGTTGGATGGTGTAAAGGACTTTTAAGAGAATGGTGTCCTATAGTGAAGTGTAGTGAAGAGATCTATATTCGCTGAAAACTAATTTTTCGAAAATTGCAAAAATTCAAAATTTTTTCGGCGTCTTCCTACGACTACAATTATGAAGATACATTGTTTTCTTAATGAAATGTGTTCATCAAAAACAAATCTCCAAATTTTAAATTGTTGAATTTTTTGAAAATGAGTGTTTTTTGTGTAGTTTGGCGACAAACTAGTCTCCCGTTCCCAATTTACTGCGCGTCGTAAACGTAAAATGAATGGTGGTGCTAGGCAGTTGGATGTTACGTAAGTTAGAATGTGTATATTATTTCATATTTAATTTTATTATTATTTATTATATTTTCATTATATTTGTATTATTTCGTTTTAATTTAATTCGCTTAATAAAATGTGGGAATGAAGAGAGATGGATGTAAAAAAACGAGTAATTTTGATGAATATAAAAATATATTTAATTATATTTTTCTATCCAGTTACATTTTCTTGCTAGCTACAATGATAATTGGCAAAATGTGTACCCCATACAAATTTGTATATGTCTTAACCTTCTGCCGAAAACCTGATAGGATAACGAATGTAAATATTCAATAAAAAATGCGAATTAGCGGCCTTTGTTGCTTGTAACCCATTATTGTAACGTCGCACTGATAACAGAAAGCGATAATGACGGCTGCCTTTTGTTCGCGTTAATATAAACTAATATTTTTATATATTTGGAGAATATTACAATACTACATTGTTTAATAATTGCTATTATATATTTTCGATCAATTTGCATTTCTTTGCAAACGCTATCAGTATCGCTTTATTTATTAACTTTTAATTATTTTACTTTCTCGCATATTGCTTAATCAGAATATTGTAGGGAGATACCTCACCGGATATGTTCCTGAATACACTGCATACCTTATACAGTGAATTCAATACCAGAAATATATTTTCATTTAATCTTTTGAATAAAGTATTGCCTGAAACTAGTTAATTTTCGCACCAAATGTTCTACAATTTGAAATGAAATTTACAAAACATTTACTGAGATGGGTTAATTCGGAGAGAAATTGTGGTATAAATCTGTATTACATAACTATTACTAAAGGCGAGAAAGTACGTGCTGTTTAGCACCACTAGTTTATTTTAGTCATTCAAGCACCAGCATGGGGCCAAGGGATACTATGGGCATAGACTAAAGAGATATAATTCTTACTCTATGCTAGGGGCAAATATGTAAAGGTACTGCACCTTTCAAGGACTGGTGCAGAGGTGGGATTTCGGATCTTTTATGGGGGGAGGGCAAAGGGTTCCCCGAATTAGATAGTAGAAAGTTCTCCTAAACCTAATTACAAATGAGTAGATACACTATAACCCAAACATTAAAATAAGATTTTTGAAAGTTTTCTCGGCCGCCGACCACCCACCCACACCCTCTACAGCGCGAAACGTGTTTTTTATTTTAATTTTTTCTTCAACTTAACACTATTTTATCTGATTGAAAAAATATGAAAAACAAGAAATAATGTATTCTGTCAGAAAAACTTTTTTTTTACTTTCTCGCTACCACTTACGCAGTAGTGGAAGTAATGTTATGTAATGCTGCCCAAAAAAGCGGCCAATTTTTGGCCGAACAATTCTTTATTGCCAGGCCCAGATAACGAGAAAGTGAATAAACCCAGTTGCTAAATTTAGAAAAAAATTAAGACATGGTGTCACCAGAATTCATGTTAGTTGGGTCCTTGAGTCCGAAAAATCGATTGACGGTAAAACTTCCGTCCGTTTGTCTGTACAGTCTGGTATATGTAAACAACACTAGCACCTATACCATGCATAGGATTTTTTCCAAATTGAAGAAACTCCTGTCGATCTGCCCTGAGTCGACGTTCTCCGGTTTTGAAACATGTTCATTAATATTTGGGGGTACATTACATGAAGTCCCTGCCACATTTTTAAAATTTTCTCAAAAATGGCTCCAAATGTTTTCTTTAAATTTCTTGTAATGTTATAGAAATATAAAATACACCTCTAAAGGTGGCATAGGTCCTATGTTTACTGTTAACTCTGAATTTTCGATAATTGCAAAGTTTGAATTTTTTCGGCGACTTCCTTCAAGTACAAAATTGAAGATAAAGATTTTTCCGTCAAATGAAATTTTCTGATCTTAACTAGTTCTTTCATTAAGGTTATGTACACGTTTTTGAAACTTTTAGTAGTCTTCGCGCAATATTGTGTGCAATATAACAATTGTAAAAAAATAACAAAAACAAGATATGCTCAAAACAGCTCCTTTTGTTAACTTTTGGTAGAGATAGTGCTACATATACTCTATGAGACGACATAAATGTCACATTGCTCTATTCTTTTGTATTTTCAAAAATTACAAAAACGTAATTTTTTAACTTGTCTACCACATTAATAATATTTTATTGGCGACAATATGTTCACATTATTATATTTACAAGTAAACGTGCTTTAAATGATGTCATATCGTTTCTCTGAAACTGAAAACTAATATTACCCGCACGTTTTAGAATAGGGAGCTAAATTTCACCAACTTATTAATATATCTTATTAGCTCAGCTTAATAAAATTATTGTTCGCTTAATTATTAAATTTCTCCTCAAAATACAGAAAAAATTAAATAGTTTATGTTATAAATCTGAAGATCCGAGAAATTAAATGTTTTAAAAGGATTTGATCCAACATTGGGCGGGGGGCATTTGCCTTCCCCCAATGAATCACGCCTTTGGGACTGTAATAAGTCTAAGCAATGTTCGGACAGCGCGAAGGTGCTCTTCACTGATAAAGTCCCCAGATGAACTGTGGGTTCCGCGAGAGACCCTGATAGGCGCCAATAGATATCAACTGGGAAAAGGGTGGGAAAAAACTGAAAAGCTAGCGTAGAGCCAAGAAAATACACGAATTAAACTACTTGAGAAATTTGCGCCATTCTGTATCAACACTAGTTTTCGCGCTATATATTGCCATTTTGACAAACTAATAAAGATTTAGTATATGTAGCCAAAGGTTTGTACATACTGCAGATTTATTCCAGTCTTGTGGATACAATTTAACCGCAGTTTCGTTGTTATGAAAGTCTCCAACTATTAGTAACCAGACATTTTTTCCCCAGCGGAGGACATTTTGCCAAAAAGAGGAGTACATTTCAACGAAAAGGAGAACATTTTACATTTTTATACTCCACGATGTGTAGACAATGTACTCAATTTCAAACCATTAATAGTCTTTAAAAATTGTATTAAACTTTGCCTCATTAAAAATTAAAGCTTCTGATTGGATAACTTCGCTCTCGGACTCACCTTCGTTATTCACCAAACAATAAGCATAAATAAGTTTTATATCACAATAAGCTTAATGATCTATTTTTATTGGCCATTTATTTGAATAAAAATGTACATATTCAAGACGAAGTCCCTTTAATGAATTAAATCACTTTAAAATTATGCCAGTATTAAATTCAATTCAACATGACTAAAAGGACAATCCATGTAAATCTAAAAGGAAGGGCGGACAGGAGGTCAATATTAAAAAAAGAGGGCATGTCCTCCTTTTGGAGGATAGACGGCAACCCTACCATATGTGCATTTATTATCCAGTCATTGTGAGCGAAATATTAAAATAAAGTAGAATTGCGAATAGATATGAGCATGAAATAAGTATTGATTAATTGTTGGGGTTGTTGGCATTCCTAGTATTTAAAAAAAACGTGTAGTTATTATCGACATTTTTATTTATCTTGAGTATTTGTTGGAAGCTTTGCAATCAGTATATCTGTTGTCTAGAAACCTAGTAAAATTTCTGGCTTTCCGACTAGTGCTCTAATGGCCCAAATCATTCGAAAGCTGCTCATGAAATAACCAAAAATATTGGCGAAGACAAAACCATTTATTCAATTATATAACCCAAAATTACAATCAGGGACCAAATAAAATTGTTTTTGAAACGATTTATACAAGGATTAATATTATATAAGTTTAGTGTTTATTTGTCAAACTTACCTTTACAGATGGTAAATATTATAAAAGCCTGTAAGGTAAAGGTATTCCAGAACAGATATTTATCAAACTTGCCATGTTGGTATACGTGTCGTAAATGTATACATAACACAAACGGGAAAATATCACTGAAACCTAGATTAAAACATTAAATTAAGTGATAAAATACGTAGTTCATTCAAAAACTAAAGACAAAAATTGGTGTAGAGAAAAAAGAGTAGGTAGGACAAGTTTGGTAATTTTATGACACAGTTGGAATCACTGTGATGAGCCCACATGGGTGTTCAGAATTGTGTGCAAACTGCGTTCAAAATTTATTTGAACGATGGCGAGGCAACCTAAACATTCCACATTGATTGAACAACGTTCTGTGATTCGTTTTTTACTTGCTGAATGTGAAAAAAAGTTAATATGTTCTCTAGAATGTTTAAAGTGTATGGTGAAAGTTGTATGAACCGCGACAAGTTTTACAAGTGAGAAGAACAGTTCAAAAGTGGTCGAGGCTTTTGACTGGCGAACACCGTTCTGGCTGCATCAGCAGGAAAAGCCATGTTGACGATGTGTGGGGACGCTGTAGAAGCATCTTTTTGTGATTATCTCGACGAACAGCGTAAAATAAACCAATACAACACAGATTACTTTGAACAATGTGAAGCCAGCCATAAGAGAGAAATGTGTGGATCCGAGAGAAGTGTGATTCTCCAGCAAGACAACGCACGTCCTCACTCTGCTTAACAAAGCTGTGGAAACATCGACAAAATGCAGAGGCGGATTTTCGGATCTGTTATTGGGTGGGCAAAGGGACCCCCCGCATACCATAGTAACAAGTTCCCCTAAACCAAATAATACTGAGTAGTTACACTATAAATTAACATAAAAAGGTGTCCACACACCCTTCTTCAGCCAGAAACGTGGTTTTTTTTATCGCCAACTTAACACTATTTTATATGATGAAAAGAATATGAAAAAAATGTATACTACTATCTGAAAAATCCCCATTCGATCCCCCCATCTCGATCAGGTTTTTCGTCCAGTTTCCCTGATCCATTGAGCAAATGCTGAGATGGCCCCTTGTTTTGCTTCTGGACATAAATGTCACTTCATTTTCTGTGCACGTCTCCTAGAATTCAGTGGGAAATACAATTATTCAAATTATCGTTTTCAGGTTGTCGCGGCAGGAAGTAATAGAGCCAAAATTCATTGCTTATTTGTCCTTGAAAATAGATTTTATTACTGAGAGTTTTTTGTTGTTTTTTTTCCTTTAAAATTCAAAATTTATTGCTTATTTATCCTTGAAAATAGATTTTACTACATGGGAGTTTTTTTTTCTCCCTTTCAAAATTCAAAATTTAAGTAGTATATGACTTGGTGTAGGGATCACAGAATTTTGAAAATGTGCACACAATTCACTTTTCCCATAGCACGTCATACGCAGTTTTTAACTGTTTTTGACGTAAAATAAATAAATAAATAAATAAATAAATAAATAAATAAATAAATAATAAATAAATAATAAATAAATAAATAAATAAATAAATAAATAAATAAAAATAAATAAATAAATAATAATAAATAAAAAATAAAAAAAAAAAAAAATAAAAATAAATAAATAAAAAATAAATAAATAAAATAAATAAATAATATAAATAAATAAAAAATAAATAATAAATAAATAAATAATAAATAAATTCTATTCCGTGAGTATATATGCTGTACAGAAAAATTTGCGTAATGCTGTGGAAAGTCGCTTTCGAGAATTCAACGAAAATACACGTTTTGGGTCCTCTGATACCAAAAAAGTGTTTTTTTTTTAGTCCTTCGGTCTGCCCGTCTGTGAACACCACTAGCGCCTAAACCACGTAGGATTATTTTCCAAAATGATATTCGCCGGTCGAGCTGGCTCGACTCGAGACGCTGCGATTTTCAAAAACTTGCTTCAAAATTTGGGGATACTTTACATGAAGCCCCCAGGCATTTTCTAAATTTTCTCAAAAATGGCTACAAATGTTTTCTTTGAATTTTTTGTAAAAATAGAGTTAAATACACTTATAAAGGTAGTGTAGGATCGAATTTCTGGGACTCGTATTTTCCCTTTAACTCTAAATTTTCGAATTTTGTAAAATTTTGAATTTTTTCCCGTCTTTTTACAACTACAAAAATGAATTTTTTTAGTTCATTAAGGTCAAGTACATTTTTGAAAAATTTAGTTGTTTTCGCGCAATATTGCGTGCAATATTTGCAATTCAAAAAATTACAAAAACAAGATTTTCTCAAAAGGACTCCATATTTTTTCTTTAGAGTTTTGATAGGAATAGTGCTAAATGTACTCTAATATGGCATAAACACCATATTGTTCTATTCTTTTGTTTTTTTAATTACAAAACTAATTTTTTCACATGTGTCTCACGTCCTTAATATTTACATTAGTGGCAATTTGTTACTTTTTGTGAACAAATTATTGTATTTATGAGTACATATTCTTTAAATAATGTCAATTAAAATTTCTCGAAAACTCAACAGTTTTCTGTTAAAATTAGTTCCAAATTCCGCATTTTCAAAAACGTAATTTTTTCAAAAATAAATCCAAATGTTTCTTCAAACTTTTCCAACAGGCAATGCTAATTGCAGTGTTTAAAATGACGTATAACGTTCATTTTGCTATATTCTTTTGTTTTTCATCAAATTAGACATGTAATTTTTTTAAATATCACTCACGCCTTTAATTCCATCGATTTGTATACGTTGTTGCATTTGTGAGTATAACAGCTACTAATGACTTCAAGTTGTTTGAAAACTCAAAATATTTCTGTGAAAAAGTTTCAAATTTCTATTTACAGCAACGATTAAACACCATTTTCTAAAAACGACTCCAAAGTTTTCAACAAAAAGTTCCATATGGGACGAGATTTAACTCTTCTTTAATATTCTTAAAGTAATATTTCTATTTTCCCATTAAGAAACAGAAAAATTTAGAAACATTTGAAAAATATTAACTTTTGGTGGCGAAAGTAGGCAGCTGGCAAGAGGATAGGCAAGACTGTAAAGCTCGCTAAAACCAGAGAAATTGGAAAACTAACTAAGTACGAGTAAGTATGTGCCATTCCGTAGCACAACTAGTTTCGATTGCTGAGCTGTAGTTAAATTTTTTTTTTAAAATTACCATTGCCTCGTCTTTAAATTACATTGACTTTAAATACACTTCGAAAATTGCTGCAACACTTCTGTGCATTTATTTTATATTTATTATAAATTTGTAATGAAAATTGTCCTGTTGTCCAAAAAATTAAACTTTTTTGTTATAATACTGGAACCTACGTATGATTTAAACAAGATTATTTGCGTTTATAATAACAAAAAGTGAAATTATTATAGTAACATTGAATATAACAGAAAATATTCAGTTGAGATAACAGGTTCGATTTTTTCTCAGTGTACACTTGGCATCAAAAAAATAGCATGCATTAGTTACATTATATCTTACATTACAATGGAAAAATATACAATATATAATAAAATAAACCGTTTTACACAACATTATTCGTATATTTTCACTTTCTCACTTTTTCAAAAATTGTAAACGTGCAGTTATTAGTCTCTAACACACTGTATTCTTACGCTGCAACTGCCGGAAAAGTTAATGAGTCGGTGTTTTTTTCGAATCCGTACGTTTCGCAGCGTAGACAAATTTCTATTATTTTTTTTTAAGATTCGTTAAAGAAAATCGTTTTTCTACATACACAGGGTCTACAGTTTTCAGTTTGCTGACTACGCTTCCGTAGATTACAAGGAATGCTGAAAAGACACAAGGTTTTTTTCGCACCCACGAAACGTTGTTTCGTGAGAAGCACCTATTTTTCGACATTTGAAGTATTTAAGAACGCTAGGAATTGAAAGAATTTATATAATCATAATATACGTTAATTCGAGTGTTATAACTCGTGATTTTAGGCACGAAACTTAATTTTCTAAGGAAATAACGTTTAAAAGCAATATAATTGAAAGATGATTTATTAATACGGGATATTCACAGTAACGCTGAACATTATCCCGCGCGTTTTCTAGTACGGAACTAAAGTTCATCGATTTATTAATGTATCGTATTAGCTCAGCTTAATAAAATTATTGTTCGCTAATTATTAAATGTCTTCCAAAAATACAGAAAATATCAGTTGTTTATGGTAAAAAATTTGAATATCCGCAAAAAGAAATAGTTTTAAAAAACTTGTCCCAACAAACTCGGAGGGGGGGACATTTGTCCCCCCCCCGCTCCCTCCCCATGAATCTCATCTCTGACAAAATGGGTTGTGATGTATTGCCTCATGCCCCTTACACCCCCGATTTAGCCCCATCTGATTTTCAATTGTTTGGTCCACTGAAAGAGGTATTACATGGGAAGTAGTTCTAGGATAACGAAGATGTCAAAACATTTGTGGGAAATTGGTTCAAACAAAGCAAAGATAAAGAGTAAATCAATATTTCTTCTTGATTGTCAATGTATGTTCATAAATGAAAGTATCCAAAGTTTTTTTATGACAATCATTTATTCAGTAATTTCACAACGTTTCGTAACTCGTTTTGTTACATCTTCAGGTGCTAAACTAATGGGACACAGAAACTTCGTAACGGTTCGTAACGGTTAGTTATGTGGTATCAACTGTATGAGAGTGAGGTATTTCGTAATGTTTCCTTTAATGTTCTGCTGATGAGGTAATTCAATGGGATAGCGTTCCCTCACTAAGTGTCTGTGTCCCATTAGTTTAGCACCTGAAGATGTAACAAAACAAGTTACGAAACGTTGTGAAATTACTGAATAAATGATAGTCATAAAAAACTTTGGATACTTTTATTTATAAACAAAGATTTATTTATTTATTTATTTATTTATTTATTTTACGTCAGAAAAACAGTTAAAAACTGCGTATGACGTGCTATGGGGAAAAGTGAAATGTGTGCACATTTTCAAAATTCTGTGATCCCTACACTTACTCATATACTACTTAAATTTTGAATTTTGAAAGGGAGAAAAAAACAAAACTCCCATGCAATAAAATCTATGTTCAAGGATAAACAAGTAAGTAAGATAAAGTAAGATAAAGAGTTCTTTGCAGCCGGTGTGAAAAAGCTGGTAACCCGTTTGGACAAGCGTATAAATGATGATGGAGATTATATTGAAAAGTAGGAAATGTCCTGTTTTGGAAACATAAACGTTTATTTCTCCAGACAAATGTGTCTCGTTTATTATTGAATGCCCTTCGTAATAATTTCCACGAAAGAACTGGTGAACATATTTTGAACTTCAAAAATAAATTAAATACAGAATGATTTAAAGACACTCATTATTAAATTACGTTTGATTCTAAGGAATGCAGTGGATTTTCAAGTTGAATTATACTTAGAAATGTTCTTTATTCCTTGCCATACTTATCTGATTTTAACCGTGATTATTCCAATGAGCACTATCAGTAATTGAAAAAATCTCCTCTGGTTGGGCTACCAACCCTACGCCGAGATAGCCTGGTGATGGGGTTGCCATCTCCCTGCAACTAGGTTTGCAGGTAATTTTTGTTCAGGGTTTCTACTTTTAAGAGGGGTAATAGAAGGAACTGTAATAACAAAGGGTAGGAGTTTTCAAACTGTGCGTTGCGGCTCCGGGCGTCGCGACCTTATACGCTAGGGGCGTAGCCGTGATTTATTAAAAATGATCTTTAGATTTGATTTACTTTCACCTTTGTGTCATTTATGTATTTTATACGGTCATACTATACGATATTTGTAATGTATGTGATTTATTTTACTAATTAATTGTGGATTAATTCAACCTGGCAACCAATTCAACCTGGCATAGACTATTATATCACTTACTCATTTGTGTTGAATATTTAGTAGGCCTATATTAACCCTTATATTTGAAACTTAATGTTACCAGGGGAGCCGGGGGAAGATTCGTTTACGTCAAGGGAGCCCTGGATGAAAAATAGTTTGAAAACCCCTGCTATACGGATATAAGGTGCAACAAACTTTTTGCAACGGCGCAAACAAACTTTTTGCTAAAGTAATTACTAGGTTTACTACTTCTCTTCTATCAGTTTTTTCAAAAATATTAGAGAGACTTTTTTACGTACGAATGGAAACCTTTCTCAGTAAACACAACGCGCTTTCAGATTGCCAACATGGATTTAGAAAATCAAAATCAACGGAAACAGCTATATTTTCTTTTCTTAAAGATGTCGCCTTATCATTGGATCAAAACGAGGCATCTATTGGATTATTTTTAGATCTCTCAAAAGCTTTTGACATCATTGATCATGACATTTTACTTTCCAAATTATCTTCATATGGAATTTGTGGTATTGCTCTAGATTGGTTATGTTCGTACCTTAAACAACGATCTCAGAGAGTTGAAATACCTTACTGGAATGATGGAACATTACGTACGCACCTTTCCGACTCTTTGCCCGTTGCATGTGGAGTTCCTCAAGGATCGATTTTAGGCCGTATTCTGTTCCTACTTTACGTAAACGATATGCCCTCGACGATTCGAAACGGAAGAACGGTTCCAGACGATGTTAAGGCTTTATGCTTTGCAATAAAGAAACCGTAAATAGTACAATATCAGATGTTTCAAATTGGTTCCGAAATAACAAATTAATAGTAAACGAAAAGAAAACGGTTTTAATGCAGTTTTCCATTTCAAATAAACAATTCTGTGCTCCATTGAAAATGAACAGTGTACCATTGACTGATGTTAAGGCAACAACATTTTTAGGTCTCTCAATTCAGTCAAACCTTAAATGGAACGTCCATTTAAATGAATTGAACACAAAATTAAGTTCATTATGCTACGCGTTCAGAATTCTTGCAAATTCAGTCAGCCTTCATACTGCTCGTTGTGTATACTTCGCGAATGTTCATTCCCGCCTGAGATATGGCATAATATTCTGGGAAATACATCTTATAGCTCCCAGACATTTAGATTACAAAAACGAATTGTACGAATAATAACCAAATCCCACCCACGTGATTCATGTAAGCCTCTCTTCATTAATCTAGGAATTCTACCATTACCGTGTCTTTTTATTTACGAATCAGGTTTTCACATACAATACATGTACATTATTTTACAACACTTTGCCAGATGACATTAAACGATTAAATTCAATAGAAAAGTTTAAATCCCAAGTGAAATCGTTTCTGCTGCATAACTGTTTCTATACAATTAGAGACTATACTGAGCATCACAAGAAAAGTAACATTAATTTTAACAATGATACATAATGCATTATTTACCATTTGGACTGTATAAATGAGTATAAACAACCTGTAACAACTATTGTACTACAGCTTCCGGGTCAATGACCCCCATCTCGATCAGGTTTTTCGTCCAGTTTCCCTGATCCATTGAGCAAATGCTGAGATGGCCCCTTGTTTTGCTTCTGGACATAAATGTAACTTCATTTTCTGTGCACGTCTTCTAGAATTCAGTGGGAAATACAATTATTCAAATTATCGTTTCCATGTTGTCGCGGCAGGAAGTAATAAGAGCCAAAATTTATTGCTTATTTATCTTTGAAAATAGATTTTATTACATGGGAGTTTTTTGTTGTTTTTTTCTCCCTTTCAAAATTCAAAATTTATTGCTTGTTTATCCTTGAAAATAGATTTTATTACATGGGAGTTTTTTTCTCCCTTTCAAAAATTCAAAATTTAAGTAGTATATGACTTGTGTAGGGATCACAGAATTTTGAAAATGTGCACACAATTCACTTTTCCCCATAGCACGTCATACGCAGTTTTTAACTGTTTTTTTTTACGTAAAATAAATAAATAAATAGGTGACTGAATAAAATGTCTGAAGTACTATTACAAGAAGAACAACATGGGTTTCGTAAAGGACGGTCATGTGTAGGCTGTGTCTTTACGATTAAACAAATTATACAGAAACAGAGAATTCAACCTTCCTCCTCATTTGCTGTTCATTGATTATAGTAAAACCTTAGATAAAATAAACAGATGAAAACTATGGACAATAATGAAAACAAAAGTACACTGAACATCTAATTAATGCGATACAAGAAATGTATAGAAATACTTCCATTAAAATCAATACATCTAGCAGTATTTCTGCTAGCATAAACTAAGGAGTACGTCAATGGTGCCCACTTTCCCCAAATTTATTATAGTCATTGAAGAACGGCAAAGCCAACTGTCAATTATTTTTTTTATTAAATCACACTATTTTGAACACTTTATTATTTGCTGATGACCTGGTCATTATCTCTTCCTCAGAATACGATTTACAACTCGCTCTGTTCAAAATATAATAAAGAATTACAATTTACAGATATCCGTCTCGAAATCGAAAGTGATGGGATTTTCATGAAAAGCATTCTCTTCGTTCAAAAATTATTCTAGATGGCAAAACTATTGAACAAGTCCACACTTTCAGTTATCTGGGTGGTTGTTTTCTTCTTAAATGACATCGTTCAAGAGCAAAAGTTATACAAATTTCAACACATTTGTGAAACCTTTAAAAGGATTGAAAAGACTTTATAAATCCATTGCAGTTCCAGTCTGATGTATGTTAGTGAGAATTGGGTTGAACAAAGCAGAGAAACGGAGAATTGAATCTTCAGAAATGCGCTTCCGGAGAAGTGTAGCTGATATACTCTGGCAGATCACGTTCCAAGTGTGAATATAAAGTCCACCCTAAAAATGTTCAATCTAAATGACAAAATTAAAGAACACAAATGCCAATTGGCGAATCATATCAATAGAATGGACATATCAAGTTAACACAAATATATAACTACAACCCTTCGGATATCGGGATGTAGGATGCCCAAAAAAAAGATAGCAGGATAACCTCTGAGTTGGAAGAAGCCTTTAGTGGCTTACCATGAAGCAGAAGAAGAGAAAAAGAAATGTTCTTAAAACATGTTTTATTAGTAAGTTCCACCTATTAAGCATAGTATTCGGTATTGTAGGGAAAATAAAAATAAAATAAAAAAAAAGGTAAGATAGCAGCGGAAAGCGGAATTTACACCAAACGTACTGCCCCGGATGTAACTGACAAAGGATATAATTTACATAAATACATATTTTATCATGATAATAGTGTGCATGCTCTGGCCGATGCAAACCGCCCTATTGTCACCTTTTCATTAATCCTTGACTACATACTGTGCACAAATGACAAGTGCATTTAACTCTCCATTTATTGAAAGTTCTCAGTCTGGTTATAAGGAAAGAATTACGAAGTCCAAATTCAAGCGAATTGATTTACCTGCACAACGCAGAACGTGGCACACCGAATCGTGTTTTGGCTTGTGTGAGGATATACGAGCGTCACCTCGCCCATGACGGTCCCCGCGGTGAAGGACGCTATCGGTGTCTTGTTATCCTCGACGGCCAGGACTTCTATCACGCCGCTCACGATGTAAATCATCATTTCTTCTCGCGTCCTCTGTGATACAGAAGTAGTACTCTTGCTCCATGAACATGCTCAGGGAACGCTTCACTGCCATCGGACGAACACTTAATATATTCGAATGTTTGAATGCATTCCAATATACGTCCAACATAATTTCTTTGCGCAAAGACAGAGGAAGTCTAGGAAGATATGCAGACTGCTTTACTCCTGACGCCCTGGCCCACAGCTCGCGGTAATATTCTCTGACGCGAAACGCGGTATCCGGTGGGATGTCTCGAATCCTCAAGTGATTTTCTAATAATCGCGACACTTCCACGAAAATAAACCTTAATCTGTGCGAGGAATACAAAGATGGCAATAAACCGCCGAACGTTAGTCCATACTCAACGAAAAACCCTATTAACCAAACACATGCTGTCATTATTCTCTCTGCATTGTTGGTGAGTTGAATAATACCTTGAAAATAACGATTAAACATGGTAATTAATACCGATCCAGTAACTGCGTACAGTTGTAAGCTGCTTTCAACATCAAAAATAGCAGCAACGTACGTAAGCCAAGACCGACCCCCGGCACCATGCCAATACCCCACAACTTGTAGCCAAATAAATTCAGAAAGGTGAAGTATTATAAATATCTTTCCATTAACTCCTAACAAAAACAAACAAATATCATTCAAAGCAAAATTCGTGTCTAGTTGGTGCGTAGTTAATGGAATCCTGTACAATTGCAACAACTGATTTGCACAAAAAAAAGCTATTTTGTCTTCTACATTGTCGTCAATGTTTTTGGTAGCTATCAACTCATAAAACGTGTCTAGAGGAAGTAAACTGATGATATCGAGGATGATACACATTATCGGATGCATTCGGTGTGTTTGTGTTAATCGAAGTTTGGAGAATTTTCTGTGCGCAATTCGAACTATCGTATCAATCAAATATGTTACTGTACACAATATTCTCACGTCATCCAAAAAATAATAATGAAGCTTCCACGACGGAGGAGAAGTCTGCATTCTAAGTACCACAATAAACGAATTTAAAATTACAATAATTAAAATTAAACTTTTCCATTTGATACTGAAGAAAATGTTCATGAGTCTTTTCCAACATCGTACAGTAGAATCTTCCTGCCAGTCAGTTGATGAATAAGCATGTATACGAGCAAGATGTTCAGCTTGGCTCAATTTTCTTGAGTGACCCCGATGGGGGCCGTATTCTGAAATATAATAGTTTCTCATTATGATATTTTGCTTGATTCCAGTACTTCTTGTTTTACTTTTCCATCAATCATCTTTTTTTTCATTGAATGTAAACATTTTCAACCCATAAACGATCATAAATACTTTTTCTCTCCACTAAACACCTTCGCCTAAATACGAAAACGTTTCACACTTATTAACATTGTTGCTGTAAACAGAAGAATTGAATTTGCCGGTTTAAAGTTCAAATTATTCCCTTCAGAGAGCACTATTAGTATTGTGTTGATATAAACTTAAGGAAACTTTACGCATGTAGTTCGCCGCTGTTCCAGGGCAGTTCACCATAGTTCTAAACGTGCTAGTGAAGATTGCTAGTAATTGTGTTTCATTCCTAAACATTTTAAATATTTTCAAGTCTAATAAGTTTGTTTCATTGTGAAAGTAGGTGGCTGTGAGTGTACAATTCATCAGTGTACCAGAGATATACTCTTTGCAGTGTACAACAAATGGTAGGCATTTGGTCTGTCTAAGAAATAAAAAATGGGATTTTATTCTTCAGTCCTCCATTTCCATGATCTTTTGACTTTGATATTAATTTTCATATTGTTCACGTTTCCTATATTAAGATAGTATTCATATGTGTTTTTCCCCCGCAATTTCAGGCTGGAAACAGCTGTCGAAAAGAGAGACAATGGGATTACAAAATGCAGTGTTTCACAGAGCAAAGTAAAGCTGATACTAGAGAGAGGGCTATAAAGTACATGGACGACAAAGCAGAAAATAAAAGATTCATGCTCAGGCTACATGAAGAAAGACATGAAGCCGAAATGGAAGACAGAATCATGAAGGTGGGTTTTGTAATAAAAAAATACATCAGTAAGCAATGTCCACTATGTGTAATATTTGGTTAACTAAAGCTTCTAGTACTATCTGTCATATTCTTGTTACCTCCGGTTTTTTAATTTTGCAAAATGCAGAGAGGAATGTTTAGTTATTTCATTAACAGATCATTCAAATAAAATCTACAACTCAATTGCTAGTGCAGATAGTTTCTATTACATGCTATCCAGTATTTCTTGTTATCAAATGTAATGAAAACTTGCCTTACTACTGTTTTCAACTTAGTAAAAGGTAGGTTAGGAAAGCCAGAACGCAAGGAAACTTTTCCAAATTGTACATATTCTGTAGTTTGGGTAAAATGTTTAATTCTTTTACCCCTTCAATAAATCTGACCCTGTGTTGATGATTAATGTAAACTCTTGATTTATGATTACATTTTAAAGGCAAAGGAGGCCGAAATTGTGCGTAGATGTGAACTTGAACAAGAAGAGAGGCTTGCTCAGCAAATTGATTTTATGAAACGGCAAGAACTGAGAGAAATGAAACTCAGGTGATTTCATGAAAACTGTAGAGTTGAAATTTGTGTAGTTTTAAAGTAGTCTGTTTTTGTGATTCTTATACATTTGAAGCCAATATTGTTTTAGTGAAGGGTGTATTTTATTTCTGGTTTTACTGCATGTGTATAGAATATACATTTAGTCATCCAAAATTATTTACAGACAGCGATTGCGTGAAAACTGTGTAGAATTGAGAGAATTGGAAAGAAAGCTCAAAGCTGCATATGGGACTAAGGAATTGCTAGCTCAATGTGCAGAAAAAAAAGCTGCAGAAGCTTTGGAAAAGGTTAGAAAATAATAATGATTTGTAGATAGTGATCCTCATTTTACTAGTGATTCATAAAAACCATGAACACAAAAAACATGAACAAATTGTTATTGTTATTCCTCTTTTAATTTTTGACAATCAGAAATATGAGAAAGAGGCCTATGATATACTGAAAGATTCATGGGCAAAAGAAGATGAAAAGATAAGAACGATGCAGAAGGAAGATTTGATCAAAAGATTTCAGTTTCGACAAGAACTTCAGGATCAAGTTATTGAAGCTGAGAAGAAACGCCAAAAGGCATATTATGATTTTCTTCAGGAGAAGCATCTTATTGATGAAATTACTGCTAAAATTCTGGAGGAAGATTGCAAGTAAGTAATTATTAATCATTAACTCTTCCTTGCTTTGTGATATTCTTTAATGTTTAAACACAATAGAACAATACTGAAATCTCCAAATCACTTCATTGTTCAAATTTGTGATGTTACCATTAATATTTACTCTCTCATCTTTAATGCATCTGCAAGAGCATTTTATTGAAGCATTTGTTTTAAATTGCATGTTTGGTTTGATAAATTTATATCTGTAGGTATAAACATGTACTCACAAATACAGTAAATAAAACATTGTCCATAAACAGTATACATATACATACAATTATTGTAATTATTATGCTTTTTATTAACAGATTAATAATTGTTAATATTACAAGAAATGTATGAACTGTGTTTATTATAATTAACATTATAATTTGGCACTAGCTGAACCCCTGGGATTACATTCCTCAAAACATCTGTAGAAAAGGTGTAGTAGGAAATTACAATACATGCAGTATAAGGAAATTCGATTGATGAATTGATTAATTAGTGATTCCGGGTGCGTCAACTGCTAAGGTCATTTGTCCCATAAGTGCAGTGCATGTTTTATTACTGGTGGTAGCATTTGCTAGATGGGGAGATCTGGCACCAACCAACTATCGGCCAGTGTGATTTTTCCTCAACCAGATATCTCTCAGTAACGAAGCACCACCCCCAGCCGGGACAAGCTTTAAGCTCCTGACCAGTCACCTGGCATGTGTGGTAGTGTAGTGCATGTTAATGTAAGTGTGAATAAGTAAGGGGTGAAGATGGATTCTCCTCCAGATAGAGACTGAACTCTACCTAGCTACTCAGCTAGTGTCGAAAATCCTGCCACAGTTAGGACTTAAACCTAGGACCTCTCGGTCAGAGCCATTGCAGTGACAGGCTGAAGCCCTGAGCCACTTCTCTTGTTAGGAAATTCGAAAGCCACAAAATATTGTTTCATTTTGTTCAGTACTTATTCACCAAGTCTAATGAAGTGAGGGATTCACAAATCCTGGAAAAAATACAATCAATATCAATGTGAATATAGAGTTACAAATAAAGGGCTCGGGAGTAAAAAGATGGTAAACACTTAAAGTTTTAATTTTTGTCATATTAAAATTTTCATACACTTCCATCTGCTGTTTGTGTGCTGTGACTCTCAAATAGTCCAAATTATGGCACATAGTTGTCCTCCAGCTGTTGTAAACTTTATGTACCCTCATTTAAACCCTCTTCCAGGAAAAATGTTCACTTGCTTTTATCTCACAAATGTTTCCACGTCCGTTACCATGTTTTTCACGTGAACGTGTAAATTGTGTCACGTAAACATGCCATGTCTTCAATTTAGTAGTTGTAGGAAGACGCCGGGAAAAATTCAAACTTTTGCAATTTTTGAAAATTCAAGAGTTAACTGTGATGTTCTGACCTATGCCACCTTTCTAAGTGTATTTTGCTCTTATCTTACTAGAAATTTAAAAAAAAAAAATTTGGAGCCATTTTTGAGAAAATTTTGACATTGTCCGGGAGGCTTCATGTAAAGTACCCCCAAATTTTAAAGAATGTTCTTCAAAATTTCAAAGATCCAACTAGAGCCAGATAGACGGGATTCTTCAATTTGGAGATCGTATGAATGGTTTATGAGCAAGGAGTGTTCACAGACGGACGTTTTGCTACCAATTGGTTTTTCGGCATCAAGGACCCACAAAACAGGGATTCTGGCTACACCACGTGTTAGAGGATTTTTTTCTCTTAATTTAGCAACTGGTTTTAGGCACTTTTTCACCACCAGAGCCCGGCAATGAATTTTTTCCCGCTTTCTTTCTGTTGAAATCTCGAAATCGATTTTCCGCAGCATTACATAGTTTTCTCTATATTATGTATATTACTCCATATATACATATGTATAAAAATTAACAAATATGAGAGCTGAAAGTAATCAAGTCTATTCGTATGCAATGGCCCTCCATAAATTGTTGATAGTAAGGAAAGAGTTCCAAAAGCTTGTTAGTGGACTTGAGTATTATTATGAAAATGTAGGAGGTTTATAAACAATATTAAATGAAGTTGAGAAATTTATTAATGTATTTAATGAGTACATCGCTACTCTCATTGAAACATGGCTTGGGTTTGAAATTCTTAGTTAGAATTTTATGTAAAATTGCAGTGTTTTGAAATAAAAGAAATCCCCAAAATAGAAACCTCATTGGAGGTGAGGATGTACTCGTTTCAATTAGAAATTTTTATCACTGTTTTGTACTTGAAGCACCTAAGAAAGTTGAAAATCTATTTGTCCTTATTCATGATCAAAATTTAATGTAATTATTAGAGATTTCTATTTTCTTCCTTATGCATTTGAGGAGGTTATGTAATCTCAATGTGATATTTTGTCATTTGATTTAATTAACCCAGATGTTGATTGGATGTGACTCCGAATGCATCTTGGAAGTTTAGCAATCACAACAGTTATTCATTATTTAACAACAAAATGACTTTGCATGTCAGTAATACAACTAACTTATCTGAAATAATGACTTTTGAACCTCTCAATGATACACCATTCCAAACAAACAAGGTGTTTATTTAGATCCAGTTTTCTTTAATACCACAAAATTGCATCACATGTGTGAGTACAGAGCACTTCTATCTGAAGATATTTATCAGCTGACTCTAGCTATGAGTAATCCGCTCAATGATAGAATTAAGATATTGATTACTGATAAGATATGAATGACTGTGTTTATGATTTCAATGCAGCAGATTACAGTCAATTTATTGATTTGATTTCACTTTTTACTTACATATCTTTTTAAACAAACTATGGTTTTGTATTCTCATTCTCATGTGTATTCTCATGTGTCTTACCTCTAAAGAAATTAATTAAGCTGAAATTTCAGTGTGGTACAATAACAAATTGAAAACTTGCATTATTTTGTAAGTAAAAAGCCCCAAAATGTTCAAATTGTATATTTCTGTATCGTTGTACGTATTCTCAACTTGAGAAGTAAATGTAATTCACTTTCTAGAAAGATTTTGGTAAATTTTGTTTGCCTTCGAAATTAATTTGTAGTAAATCCCAAAAGTTTTTGGAGGAATAATAATTTTAAAAGATCTGAAAAGGGATTTTGGATTGTCATGCTGTATAAATCAGAAGAGCTGGATAGGATATATCCATTTCCTAAATAGGATAGGATATATCCATTTCCTAAATATTGCCCATAAATGCTTTTACTAAGTATATTGAAACTTTTGTAGACCTTCAAGCAGAGTAAACGATAGTAACAGTGATGTCTGTGAACAAACACCTTTTAAAATTTTAATAAATATAACAGTCAGTGACGTTTTTCAGAAAATTAGCAAGCTTGATATCAACAAGAGTACAGGCCCTGATGGAGTACTTCCAATTCATTTGATTAAATACAATTTTTTAAAATCTATTTGCAAATTTTGTTTGAGAAATCATAACTGATGATAGATTCCATTTAAATGGAAATTTGCTTACATTGCACAGATTTATAAATTTGGATGTAAAAGACAAGTATCAAATTATAGACCAATTTCTATCTTTAAGTCTTATATCTAAGATTTTTGATTCAATAGTAACTGATAAACTAAAACCCCAAATTGTTCCCCGGATATCAGTGAATCAGCATGGGTTTTTGCTGGGACTCTCTACTGAAGGAAACTTGGTTTTCTAAATAGAGTATATTTTAACTCTCTAGAAAGGAAAACCCAAGTTGTTAGCATCTACTCTAATTTTTGTAAGGCATTTGATTCCATAAATCCTGAGCTCCTAATAATAAAACTAAAATAATTTAGTATATTGGAATCACTTATTCGATTCTCTGCAAAATAGTTCAACTTGTCAAAATTTCCAATAAAATTTGTCTTCTCTGTGGTATCTCAAGGTTCACTTATTGGTCCTTTGCCTTTTGTTGTGTTCATCAATGATACTGAAGTTTAATTCTGGAGAGAATTTAATTTCTTTTGTAAGCTAATGATCTGAAACTGTTTTAAAGCATTGAATTTACCGAGGAACTTACTGAATTTACTCTGGCCTCATTCAAAACTCTGCGATTTTGAAAAACTTCTTTAATTTCAGGAGGTACTTTACAGAAAGCCCTTGGACAATTTCAAAATTTCCTAAAAAAAATTACTCGAATTTTTCAATGAATTTATTTTAAAAATAGTGACACACACTTATCAAGGTGGTGTAAGTCTAATTTTCACTGTTGACTCTTGAATTTAAAAATTTTTAACCAATTAGTTCTTTCTTGTCATGTACTTTCCTTGGAAATTTTTTAGTTTTTGTGCAATACATGCAATATTAAAAAATATTAAAACCAAGAATTTCTCAAAAACGTATCCAAATTTGTTCTTTAAACTTTTCATAAGGATAGTGCTTAATGTACTGTAAAAGATCACATAAACACCATTTTGCTCTAATCTTTTGTATTTTTAATTATGACACAATTGTAATTATTTTGACATCACGTTAATATTTACATTAGTGGCAATTTGTTCACATTATTGCATTTATGAGTATATGTACTTCAAACTCTCATATAATGTTTTGAAAACTCAAAGTTTTTTGTGAAAATTAAGCTAAAATTTCCGCGTTTTCAGAAAATCTTTAATGTCAGTTTTTCAAAAACGTCTCCAATTTCTTTAAAAAACTTTTTGTCTGGATAGTGCAAAATGCACTGTTTAAGATGACTTAAAGGCCCTTTTTCTGCATTCTTTTGTTGTTTTTTTTCAAAAAGTACAAGGATGTAATTTTTTTTAATCATCTCTTTGCCGTTAACAAGCACATTGTATACATTTTTGCATTTGAAGTGGTTTAAATGACTGTTTTAATAGATGAATACTGTGGTTTTGCTATCAAATTATTAAAAATATTAAAGGCAATATATCCTTAAATTTAATGTCATTTGCATTAATTTCATCAAAAATAATTGTTTTTGTATTATCTGCTTTACGTAGAGGCATGTAAAAACTACAGTTTACAATAGATGCTTTTTTTCCCTTCTCTCTCCCTTTTCATTTCAGTTTTGTTTATTCTGCAGTCTTTTAAAATTGTGTTGCTCAATAAAATTGATGGCAAAATTATTTGTTATTTTTTTTATATAACCTTGCTGCTTTGTAGGCGAGAAGAGGAAAAGTTCTTGAGCCAGGCTCGTGCCAGAGAAGAAATTGCATTGTTTATGAAGCAAAGAGAGGAAGAAAGAAGAAAAAGAAAAACTGAAATGGAAGAAGAAGACAAGTATGTATGAAATGTTTATATACGAAAAGCAGCATTATCATTTCAAAAGATATTTCATGATGCCAAATTGAATAGGGCCGAAATAAGAACCAGTTGTTTGTAAGTGAAACTCAAAGGTGACAGTTTTTATTCTTGTTTTTGTATTGAGGATCAGCTTTTAACATTTAAATTCCTGTAGAAATCCTTATATTCATTTAAAAGAATCTTTTGGACATAATAGGGAAGTTAACGAAAAATTCCTGGTATTTTTTATGGAATATTGTAAATTCATTCCAATCTTAAAAGTAACTCTTACAAGCAAAATCCCAAAGATTGAGGACATCATGTTTCTGATTTAAACTGGTATGAGGTAGTGGAAAAAGAAGTGTCTCACAAATCAAAGTACAGGATAGATGATCGCTTGCGCAGCAATAAGCAGGGGGGGGCATGTTTTTGGGCCCCTTATTCAATTTTCAGTCCATTTTTGGGGGCGTTTGTATGAGCATTTGACTCCAACTTGGCCACAATTTTGTACAATATTTCCATACACTTTTAGCTGTTTTCAGCTGATTCTGTATTTTTTGCCATTATTAAATATTTCTATGGGGATTAAGTCTAAATTAGTCACCTTTCAAGGGAAAATTTGAAAGTTTCTTCATATATTTGTCCCACATTTGTATGGTACATTGTAGATAGATTTTGTAAATTTTTTTCATCATTTTGGCAAAGTATGAATTTTTTTGCACACTCTATGCCACATTATTTTATGCAATACGTTATACACAATTTCACAAAGTTTATAAAATGATATGTCAAAAGCAAATCACTGTAAAAATGCCATTATTTTGAAGGGAACTGGAACTAAGTTGTTGACTGAACATGCAAACCACAGTTCAAGGCACATAATAGCAAGGACAGAATTGGCAATGTGGCTTTTCAATCTACTTGCGATCAGAACAGCCAACTTTTGACTTTATGAATCCGACTACTCCCTGGTTGATACAATTTTTGGTAATGGTACAATTTGATACAATTTTTTATAATTTTTGTGGTAATCCTTTTGTTTTCTTTCGTTAGATTGAATCATCTCATCCTTAAGCGAATGTGAACTCAGGGTACAATTAGTCAAAATAAGACGTCAATGTTTTTGAGTAAAGGAATTGAAGAGTGTTTTGTTCTAATAAAAATATAACCTTAAAAGTGATCCCTTGACAAACATCTGTGTTAATTACACATTTAAAGTTGTAGCTTTAATAATGTATTAGTATTTCTCATGTTAATAACTTTTAAACATAACGAAAACAAAATAGTGGAAGGATTTTAATAAAATGAATAATATTAGCAAACTCTATTTAATTATTTAGGTAGTTCATTCTTACCTGACAGACTTCCTCTTATCTATTATTGATATTGATATGTTGACGAAGATGACCTCTTTTATTTCTTCTTATAAGAACGTCAACAACACCAAATCAGAATTCCCACAATTCCTCTTATCTTATTTTTGCTAACATAAATGTATAGATGTGTTACATGGAGACTTATTGTAAGAAGACGGTCTACAATGAAGTAGAAAATATGTAATTAAATAATGTTCCAGAACCTCTTTCAAAATTTTTCACCCCCCCCCCCATCCCCCAATCTGTGATCGTTTGCTATTTAGCCAAAATGACGAGCAGTGGAAGCTTATAGAGCAGGACCAGTGTGGCATTGTGAAAGAGCGAGTTTTGCTAGAAAAGTGTGTGTGTGTGAAGGTTTTATCATCATGATAATTGGAAACGAAAAAGATAATGTCACTGAATTTCAGTGAAACAACTGACTGTCTTCAGACAGATGTAATACTGTGTGCTGCATGTTACCAATGAGAAATTACCCTTCCTCTTTGATGTTACAATAAACTGATTTGGAGTGTGAAGTCATCAGGTTTCACACAAGGGCTCCTAGGCCGAATTTCATGCATGTAGTCTTAGTGGTCTGTGCCGTGCAAGATGGTGGAAGGGGAAAACTGATGTCTTTCAAGAATCATCCATAAATTACGTAACGCTAAGGGGTTAGATTAATCATTACACTGCATTAAATGGGTGTCAGGGGTTCTGGTTTAGTGTTATGTTATGATTTTTTCTTCTTCAACATTTTCTGAAATAATTCTCTTCATTCAGTCTTATACTAAAACATTATAATGTTGATTCTCACCCGTGCATCCTCCATGACATGTACCCTAGTCAAGTAATTTTTCTCACCAATCCTTCCTTCCCTTCCTTCATTCCCTCCTTCCTTCCGTACTGACCTCCTTCCTTCCATATTTACTTCCTTCCAACTGACTTCCTTCCTACTGACTTCCTTCCTTCCGTACTGACTTCCTTCCTTCCGTACTGACTTCCTTTCTTCCTACTGACTTCCTTACTTAATCTTTCCTGCCTGCTTTTCTTCCTTCACATCAAAACTGTCCCCAATCTTGTAGTTAGGTTCACTTGGTAGCACCAATTAATTCTAACTTTAATTAGCGTTCATTTTAATATTCATTACAAGGAAATTAAAACAAATTGTTTTTTGTTTTGTTTTTTTCCCTTTTTGTAAATGGTACGAGGGTGTTCGCAAGTATTACATAATTTTTGGGGTTCAAGCATGCGTTACAGGAGTCAAGTGCTTTATTTACCTTTCACCAAAGTCGTTTCGACTGAGGATTGTCAAAATATTCATCAATTTACATTTGTTTTTAATCTTCTTCCAGGAGATATGTAAGATATCTGGAGGAAAGAGCTGTACATGATGAAGAAGTGAGACGACTAATGGAAGAAAAGAAAGCCAAGAGGGAAGACTTGCGATACAAACTTGGAATACAGCTTTATGAACAAGAGGTAATGTTTAATGGTTTTTTTTTTCAGGATGATCTGTGTTGCCGAACTTAGTAAGATATTCTCTGCTCAAAGGGTGGCAGATTTGAATCCGACCGGGGGCATGGATTGGGGAATGATTTGCTAGAGTCTTGTAGCAGGGTAACTCTCCCACCCTTCATATATCGCCTTCGAACCCCCCTCCTTCCAATCCCCTTGTGTCAGCAGTAGAATTATAAAGAAGTTTATCTTTTGTAGACTAATGGGCTACAATGGAATAGCTCAATGAGGAAGCTGGTTGTCTCTGTCTCTAAAAAGGCAAAAGTGCCAAGAAGGGAGTAAGGGCTGCCTTAGAAATAGGAAGTGGGGAGAGGAGAGCGCTATGTGCCAGAGTCTGGAGTCCTGCCGAGTTCCCCAATAAAATGTCCCATTCTGTAAAAAGGGTTACTATATATGTACTATAGAGAAAGTAAAGCGAAAAGCTGTGATTTTCAGCAGAGAAATTCATATATTAGGCATTTATCTGACTGAAAAAGTGGATAATTCTTGTTCCTGTTTATGATAAATTACTTCCTCCACCACAATCTGAAGTCAGAATTCAAGTTTTATGGGTCCTTTGTTCTGAAAAATTGGTTTTGTGTGAAATGTTTGCTCGTCTGTGAACGCTAGAGGCTCAACCATTAATAGGAATTTCACCAAAATTATTGATATAACCCAATTGAGATTTTCATTTTTTTCAAAAAGGGCTCTAAATTTTTGGATTAAATTTTTGTATGAGATAGAGCTCAGTAGGCTTGTAAAAAGGTGCAGATCTGAAATTTGTTGAATTGTTATTTATTTCTTGTAAGAATAGCGTGAAATACTCATAAAATGCCATAGGTCTGATTTTCACTGTTCGCAATTTTTTGGACCCCCTGTACAACTGTTTTAGGGACAATAGAGTTTTTTCTTCAGTTGAAATTAGTTCTTTAATTAAAGTAATGTCTTGTACCTTTTTTAAAATGCTGGTAGTTTTTGTGCAATTTTGAGTGATTATAGAGAATTTTAAAAGATTTTTTTTCTAAAACTGTTCCAAATTTTTTTCAGAAAACTTTTTGTTCAGTGGGCGCTAATTGCCCTAAATTATATAACATCAATGTCATTTTGATGTATTCCTTTGTTTTGTTTTTTTAAATTCCACAAATTAAACACTACACCTTGACACAACGCATCTCCAAGCCCCTTAAAGGGCGTTGAGCGCTTTGCACTGGGGAGTAATCCTCCATTAATGTGCTTTATTTTTTTAAATATTTGTCAAGTCTCGTCACGTTGCAGTCAGTCAGTGCCTTTTATCCCTTCGGCCAGGGGCTCGACGCTGTTAGCTCCCGGGGTTCCTGGCCGGTCACCCAACCAAGAACTCGCGAGTCTCGAATGCGCTTAACCTTTGTGACTTCGCGGATTTCTTACTAATGTCCTGAAAACTATTCTCTATTTTGGAATATAAAACTCACCATTTCACTATTCTTAATTTGAACAAGCACTGAGAAGCCTGAACAGAAGAAACTGCATCTATGAGCAACTTCCATGTCAAAACTTAGTGACAGTCTGAAATTTCAATAATTTCTGGTAGAAAGGACTTTCTAATATGATTCAAACGTGGAAAGAACTTTGCAATTTAAGAGAGAAATAGAAGCAGCATCTCTTGCATTATTAGGAAATTTTTAGGATAGAAGATTGGCGAAATAAACAAGAATAACCTAAAACTACATCCAATCACTTTCAACTCTGAAATAACTTTCTTTCTGTTGAAATTCATTTCTTTCTGTTGTAGTGCTTAATTTCTAGATACTACTGCAGTTGTTTGTCAGATATTTTTCCACCTTTCTCTGTTAGAACATAGTTTCAACTTTAGATTTAACAATCAAAAACCTCAAGGAAAAGGATATACAATATAAAATTAAATGCAACAAAGGAAGTCACCCGTTGGTGGTATTTGCACATACTTTATTTTATTTACTTTGAATGGGCAATATATCTCACACTTGTAGGTCTCAAATATGACTAAAACATAATGATGTAATGTATTTTATTATTGTATGTTAATAAGTATTGGTTGTTTAAACTAATTGTTTTAATGTACTAAAACACATTAAGTACATTTTAACTGAATGTTTATTTGAAAAGAGACATTTTTAATTTTTATTTATGATCACAGATGCGCAAATTGGAACATACTGAAATGTGGCTGGAATTACGAGAGGCCCAAGCCCGTTCAGCAAGCGAAGCTCAGCAACGTTCAGAATTGGAGAATGAGCTGCGTCGTCGTGTGGAACTTCGTGAAATGTCTATGCTCCAGAAAGGAGATAAGGAGCAGAAGCGCAGGGAAGAGGAAGAAGATGATCGTAGATGGAGAGACGAAGTGAGTATCTCTAAGCACATTATATTACTATTACTATCATCCCAAGAAGCATCCAATTTCACAAAATACTTTGAGAAAGAATGGGAAAAATTGCTGAACAAAAAGAGGGTGTGCAAATTAAACACCTGATGATCCAAAAAATTAATTCTCATCATATTGTGATTCAGGAATCTCATTTTTGAAATTGTTGGAAGGTTTCAAATTTGCACTAGTCCGTGTCTGTATTTAATATGAAGAATGAATGAACCATGAATCTTCACGGTTTGAAGTTATTAAAATAATTAAGATTAGAACCTTTCTCTTCATTTATTATGTTCATCATCTTGATGATGAACTCTTGATGAAGTCATTACTTTTCATTGTTAAAAAAATGTTTGTTTCTTCTTAGTTATTGATATAATATACATTCCCAATTTATCACAGATGCTTGCCAAGTTTGCTGAAGATGATCGATTGGAGCAACTCACTAACCAAAAGCGTTGGCAAATGCAACGAGAGTATGCCCAAGCTATCCAGAAACTCATGGAAGACCGTCGTGCTGCCCGAGCAGAAGAGAAACAACTTCTACTTAAGGAGCGAGAACAAGAAGAATGCCTTGAGGCACAGAGGTATGATTTTCTTCTGATTTTGGATTTTTCCTTTCTTTCATACATTTTAATCATTTCTGTCCATGGTTAGACAGCATATGTTGTCAGCACTGTTCAGTTATGTTCAGTGAGTATTCAAATAATAACTGAATGGGTTATATATCACTGACAAAGCAATGAATGGGCTTTGCGCAAGGTGTATAAAATTACAGTAAACCCCAATTTTACATTCCCGCAATTTACGTTTTCCCAGCATTTACATTTCTTGTCAGTCTCATTAATTTTCATGTATTCATAATGTGATAAACCCCCCACTTTTATGTTAGTATAATTTCAATTTTCTCCCAATTTACAACAGTCTGCTTGCCACAACACCAATGGGAAAGTCTTCAGATCCCACACTGTCGCTGCTCTTTCCCACCACCTTCCTGCTTTAAACATTGTTGTAACAGAAAGACTATTCAAATGGTGCAATATTATAAAGAGCTTTATGAAATGTTACATGAAGACTAGAAGATTTAAATACAGTGGAAATCATTATTTAGGAGTTAATCCTATACACATTTTCAGTTCATGACTTTACAGAGATACTAACAAGGTGGAAAAAAATACAAATGTGCTTTGCTAGATGAATATAAGAGAGGTAGCCTCATGATCATTTGTTTATTTTAGATCACCCTCGTTCACAATGGGACAATTCTTTGATTCTAAAATAAATGTTTTTTTCCCCTATCCTTTAATAGCTAAAACATCGTAGTATGGGATTTTCCGATCGTTTTTGTTTGTAAATTCATTTTGTGAACCCACTTTCTTTTATTTCTGAAATAAAAAATTATAAAATATAGTTGAAAATCATTACAACCTGCCGAAAACAGCCTTTGTATTGAGTTGCGGAAAATGTTAACTTAAAATTTTTTTCTAACAAAAGAAATACAATTGCTCTCTTTCAATCCACCAGCACATTTTTGCATCGTCAAAGGCTTCCATCAGTGGATGGCAAGGACTCGTGGAAGTGCTGTAAAATTCACTACATTTCAATATGAATACACCTGCGAAATCCGATGTTGCACAATTCAGTCAGATTTCTATTTGACCTTGTAATATTATTTATAATGTATCTAATTCTGCATGTTAAAGCATTTTATAATGGTTATTGTTTGCATGTTCCTTAATACATTATTATTATTATTATTATTATTATTATTATTATTATTATTATTATTATTATTATTATAATTTTGAAGAAAAAGATAATTTCCCCTTATTTACACTTCCTGTAATTTACACCATATTCTCTATGGTCCCATGAAATGTGTAAAAGAGGGGTTTTGATGTATTAACTGACTTCACAATATTACTTCAGGTAGTACATATTATTAAAGATCTGGTTATTAAATGCAATAAAATCACTGCTCAAAAATAATAATTTTTGAGTCAATTACTCCATTTATGCAATTTAAAACTAATCTTACAGGAATAACAAATTTAACATTTTTATTCTTTATTTATTTTAAATTGTTTGCTCAGTACTCAACAATAATGAAAAATACATATCACTCATTAAAATATTCTCTGGTGAAAGTTTGTTTGGTCTTCTTGAGCAAGTTGCTTTTCACAAATTTTTGTACCTAAAATAATAATTTGAGAACCGTCTCTTGAACGTTTCTATTTTTCTGCACATATAGTTTTAACTACTCAAGACACTTTCAGTCTTTTCTTCTTCTACTTTTTCCTCTTCATTATTTTTTTGTGATGTAGTCAAAGATTCAACAATGTCACTCTCTGTGACGCAGTGACTTGTTTCAGTTCCATCATCAATATTGACATAATCATCAAATGTTGTAAATGATGGGAAGTTGTAAGTCCTTTTCAATTTGTTCCCACACCTCACAATGATCTTCACAAACGTCAACCACTGCCTAAACACTGTCTTGGCAATCAAAAATTCCTGACTTTCTGTAATTGTTGTATCTTTCACATTGCACCATCCCCCAGCTAACATTTGTATCCCTCGCAGAATGTTGATTTTGGTTAAAACTTTGTCCAAGGTTGATTAGAATCTACTGAGCCAGTCATTTACGGAAGTAGATGTTTGCATTATAAATATTTCCCTAGTCTAGTGGCTGTAGTGCAGAAGTGCAGTTGGGCGGGGAGGAATGCAGTATTGATATTTTCCAACGTGCTTACTTTATGAATAGAGCAATTTTTTACCAACAACAGGATTTTCTGTTTTTCAATATCTTTGCCTGACTCAAGAAGCCAGTCTGCAGAAAGTTCTTTGGTCAACCATGCTTTCTTGTTGACTGTATATTTTACAGGCAGAGATTCCATACCTTTGAGACATCTACAGTATATGCAATGTCCTTCAATCATAGGCTTCAATTTTTCAGTACTAGTGGCAGTACAACAAAATAATGCTGTTAATCTTTCCTTTGGCTTCTTTACACCTACTTACTTCTTTCCCTTGTAAGATATTGTTTTATTTGGCAACACATCATAAAAGAATGTGGTTTCATCTGCATTGAAGATATCTTTGGATCATACTTTTCAATTAGATTTTTCAGATGAAACATGAGGTTCCTTCCACTTTCAAGCAGCCTTCATATTTCAAGCTGTCTGTCTGTGTGTGTGTGTCTGTCTGTGTGTCATGTAAATGATCTTGGCTGTCCAGGTGACGCCGCGTCGAAGGCTGTGTTGCCGACATTTCGACCATCTTATCGTGGTCTTTCTCAGGGCTGTTGTGCGCAGGTGTGGTAGGCGCTCGGGACACCTGCGCACAACAGCCCTGAGGAAGACCACGATAAGATGGTCGAAACGTCGGCAACACAGCCTTCGACGCGGCGTCACCTGGACAGCCAAGATCATTTACATGACTCTGGCCACGGATGCCTACTACTGTCTGTGTGTCAGTCAGTCAGTCAGTCAGTCAGTCAGTCAGTCAGTCAGTCTGTCTGTCTGTCTGTCTGTGCGTCTGTCTGTTCTGTCTGCTTCTGTCTGTCTGTCTGTCTGTCTGTCTGTCTGTGTGTCTGTCTGTCTGTCGTCGTCGTGTCTGCTCCGTCTCGTCGTCGTCGTCAGTCTGTCTGTCTGTCTGTCTGTCGTCTGTCGTCTGTCTGTCTGTGCTGTTGTCTGTCTGTGTCTGTCGTGTGTCTGCTCGTCTGTCTGTCTGTCTGTCTGTCTGTCGTCTGTCTGTGTCTGTCTGTCTGTGTGCGTCTGTCTGTCTGTCTGTCTGTGTGTCTGTCTTCTGTCGTCTGTTGTTGTCTGTCTGTCTGTGTGTCTGTCTGTCTGTGTGTCTGTCTCTGTGTGTGCTGTCTGTGTGTGTGTGTCTGTCGTCTGTTGTGTGTCGTCTGTCTTGTTCTGCTGTCTGTGTGTGTGTGGTCTCGTTTTCTGTGTCTGAAATTTGCTTTTTTAAAACTTCAAAATTGAAGAGAGATTTTTGGCTCTAACAAAGTCTGTTGTATAAAATTAGGTCATAAAAAATGGCTGTGTATAAGTTTTTGAAAAGCTGAGTATTTTTTGTGTAATTCGCTTCAAAATTTACGCAATTTGTTTTCCTCAAAAGATGCCCCCAAATTTTTTTTAAAACTTTCTCTACTTATGTAATAAGGGATGGTAAAAAATGTGATGCTAATCCCATTTTGGGGTATCACTCAGTTTTTTGAAAATTGCAAAAACATATTTTTAAAACTACAAAATTGAAGATAAAGATTTTTGCCTCCAACAAAGTCTAATGTACAAAATTAGATCTTTAAAAAAGGTCATGTACAATTCCTTGAAAAAACAAGTCATTTTTGCATAATTTCTGCTTGAAATATAAACAGGTTTCACACCAATTATGGACCATGAGAAAAATTGAATGAATGATACGAAAAATAATTAATTTAATTTTAATTAAATTAAATTAAATTAATTGGGTTTCCAAATAAGCCTTTCAGAAATGATTTGAAACCTATTTGATAATTCATATTTGTTGTCGCGGTTTTCCTCGAGCCCTAAGAGAACCAGTGCTCAGAATAGCATGATTTATACAGCGTAACTCCTAGGCCGAGAGCCAGTACTTCTTTTCGCGATGAATTTTGCAGCATTTTTTATAAATTACTCCTCCAAATGCCTAGTGAGGTATGATATATACCATTTAATATCATCTGATCCCTTAAAAAATTTTTCTACATATTGAATAAAAGAAAAAGATACATTAACCATATAACTTCTTCAATAACTATGCGGCAAAAGTTTTTCCATTAGAGCCTGTACTAATTTAAATTTCTTTTATTAAAAAATTATACCTGTAAGGGCCAGATTGTTTCTTATCGTCTTGAAGAACAGAGATTTTACTTTCATTTAAAGTATTTTTTGGGGGTACTTCACCGTGATCAATGTAACAAACATACTATGTTAAATTTTATTTTCCTGCGCTTCGTTTGAGGTGGTGTCAAAATAACTTAACACTAGGATGTCTGACACTGTCATTTTGATTGCTAGAACATATTCAAATAATGTTGTCTTTATTAAAATGAAGAGTAGGTCATTGTAAGAACTTTATGTAAACTGTATGTGAAACTTTCAAAAATACGACGAAATCATGATGACAGGCAACTCACCAGCGAGCAGCTAGAATGTTCGTAATTATTTTGATGTCAATTGCATATATTCTAATTACTGTATTGATATTATTAGCCAAGCCAATGTACACAGTTTTGACAACTCTGCACTGGCAACAGTGCGTTGCTCGCTTGTTGGTTGAATTGGACGATTTAAAATAATAGCTGAGGTGTTAGTACCACAACAAATGCTACATTGCATTATTACCTAGCTGTTTCTAATAACGTGAGAAAGTATGTGCTGTTGTAGTGCCACTAGTTTTTATTATCTCTATTTTCTGTTCTATCATGAAATGTCTCTTTTTCTTACATTCCAGTGAAATCAAATTGGGTCACATATTTTTTATAAATACTACTACCACCACAAAACACACTTAGAAAAATGTAACAACCACAAATTTGTTTGCAACCAGAGCATTCACTACCATTAACAAGTTATAAAATGAATTTCCGGAAAATCATAATACTCAAAATTGAAACAGGATTCCCCATCGCATGATCCAGAAATAAGTACTACTGCTTCTATCTGCTGTGATTAGGGCGAACTAGGTCTTGTCTTTCACGAATTTGATTCATGTATTGATATGTCATTCTACACACATTGGGTATTTCCACCATGGTACAAAGGACATGACCTTAAAGAAAATGTTACGAAATATGTCTTCCAGAAAATCTGGGAACAACAGCAGATTCAATAGGAATTAAAATATTATTTAAAAAATTTAAGCCATATCTTTTTACGAGATAATACTGAAATGGGTCTGAGTAGAGCATTTGTAAAAGTAAAATATCTGTACATTGTTAAATAGGGCATTTAAACGGGGACTTCAAATAAGTACATACAACTGAAATGTACATAATACCTAAGTCCTTTACATCAAAATTTCACTGTATGCAGAATTGGTACAAAGAAATGTTGAGTTTTTTTGACATCTAATAGTAAACTTAGAACTCTCCTTTTGAACTTTTTTTGTCTTACACTCTTTTAACCTAACACTCTTATTAAACAAACTTTGCTGTATTTGAGAAAAAATGTGGATCAATTTTTGAGAAAGTTTGAAGAAGTCTCAAAAGGCGTAATATAAAGTACTCCCAAAATTAAAGGTTTCAAATCAAATTCTACAAGCCCTGACATTGCCTAGATTGTGAGGGGTATATTCAAATTGGTGAAAATCTTATGTACAGTTCAGGTGGTATACTTCAGGCAATCTTTATTTGGTGCTGTGAGCTAGTGAACACATGGTGCACAGTTGATTAAACACATAAGCTCTCATAAACATGAAAAAATACCCTCAGAGTAAAATAAGAAAGATCACAGCAGCCAAAACAGCATCTTTCTGGTGTCTCCTGGACTGCAAAGGAGCTGCTGACTCCGGTCCCAGAAGCCTACCATTTCAAAGAGTTTCTTGCTCAATAAGATACGGTCGTCAAAAATCTTAACCCTTCAAATCCTTCTGTTTTATTGGAGACAAATACATAGAGCATGTTGACTTTCATCTGAAACCCAATCATGCCTCCAGTCACACATGTGATGATATCTACATTTCATCGGCAACACAGACCAGTGTAGTGGGAGTTGACTTACCTCATAACTGATAGGTCCATTGCCAAGAAAACTGTAGGGTTGCCATGGAAATGTAGAGATGTCATCCGACTGTCTATCCAAAAGTTTCATTTCCCACGTTTTAGTTTTCTTCAGAGAAGAACAGACAGACATTTTAGAGAGAGAAAAATATAACCTTTTCTGTATCAGGGAATCCAAATTCATCTATTTTCATCAAAATCTCAACACACTCTTTTCCCAGCATTACGCATTTTTCTTGTACTACATACTGTATATGAGAAAATAAAACTGGTGGTGCTTGAGAACTAACAGCGTGAATGTTTTCTGCGTTATTGGTAATAGTCGCATTATTTTGTATTGCAACTTCTAGCCTACTAACGTTTCAGTCATCATTCACTTATGTGAGAACTCAAAGTTATGGGAATAACTCAATGTTATGTGAAAACTAATATTTTGTGGTGTATGTGAAGTTATTTAAAAACTATTTTTGAGAAATAGATTGCACAAAAAAAAAGAAGAAGAAGAATCGCTCAAGAAGTTTTTATGAACCTGTCATTCACCTTCAGTATTGATGCTAGCAAAGTAAATTCTCTCCAAATACTGTCTTTTCCTCAATATTTCACATTGAAATCAATTCACATACAATTTGTAATGTTCCAAAACATTCCGTGTAACTTTGTGCGACTGCAAGTGTTTAGTATATATCTCAGTAGTTAAACCACTGAGATGAGAGACTAGAGGTCTCAGATTTGAATTCTGACATCCAGAAGAATTTGCAATATTACAGTATTATGTAACCTTTTCAGTTATTAATAGAAAGTATGTGGTGTTGAAGGACTCGTTTTGTTATTGTTATTAATTGAAATTCAGGAAGGTTATTTTCATTTCATCTTGTTAGATCAGTTAAAATTGGATTTGATTTGTGTTTTTGAAATTTTGTTCTGTAGAACTTAATGCTGTGCAGCACATCTAATTGGGTTGACATTACTTTGTTACTTTGCAGGAGAAAGATGATAGAAGAAGAACGCCAGCGAATGTTGAGAGAGCATGCCGTGGCTCTATTAGGACACTTGCCTCGTGGAGTCCTTCGAGAAGAGGATCTGCCATTGCTTGGATGCGACCTTGCAAACAAAATTGGTCAAATGAAAGTATCTGAAGGTGGTCCTTCAGGTGATAATTATTGTATATATGAAAACTAAGTGGAAAAAATCATAATTCAATTCCAGGTTATTCGTTCCGTCCAAAAAGCCAAATATATTCATCTGAACATTTTTATAAGAGGTTTTCCAAGGCTATATGGAATATGCAGTAAGCAAATTTACAATATGTTTTATAGTGGTCTTTACATTTTATAAACTTTTTATGACTTTTGAAAAATGTTTTATCAATTCGCACTTCCATCATTGGCTACAATTATTGGTAAACAAAATAGCTTCAACAGTTTAAAGAAGAAAATTGAACATAAAGTAATTTCTTGAATCAGTTGATTTCAACTTCGTTTATATAAATCTTGGTTTCTTAAAGTCTTATCAAGGAACATTGCATTTAAAAAAAGAAACAAAGAATTTCTTAAAACACTAAAAGTAAATAAATACTCAATTTCTAGTCATGTAACAGAAGTTTTTGAGGTTGAAGCTGACATTCTTAGGATAATTAATAGAAGCTGGGTAGAAAACCACAATTTGATACATATTTTTTAATTCTTGTATCAGAGTTAAACTGAAAATAACATTGATATCACAATTCATTGATAACTGTAACCATTGATCATTCAATTTGCTTCTATTGTTCTACGTTGTCAGTTTATTTATTGTTATTTATTGTTTTGCCTTAAAAATTACTTAAGGGGAGACAGTACCATCTAAGGTACTGCGTGAGATGATTTCACTTGAGCCTCATCTCTATTAATAGAAAAACCGTGAAATATCAGACCATTGGGATAGGTAAAAACAGAATTTGTAGTAATAAAAAATTAAAAATATGCTCATACATATATTTACTTATTTCTTCCTTAGTATTTATTTATGTAAATAGTTAAACAGACAACATGGTGATACATATACACTGGCGATAGCCTGATTCTGCACGAGTATATTATATTACAAACATTTGAAAACTGTAGTACCACAAAAAAAGTGAAGTATCATAGAGTATAAAGTACAATTACATTAAATACATAAATCTGTTTACAAAGTGATCATTAGACATCAGATGTTTAGGCACTAAAAAATCGTCTTTTCGGTGCCTGAAAAGGGCACTGAAAATGTCAAGAATAAAGAGAAACAAAAGGCACTGTCATAAGTTACATGCACAAAATGAAAAATTCTTTCTGATTTTTGTCTATTTATTTTGTCTATATTATTTTGTGAACTTAAATGCACAAAGCAAGTGCATACATTTTAATGTAAACCTATATTTACATACAGTCAACTTCAGTTTTAGTGAACTTCTTAGGACTAACATTTTTGGTTCACTATATTAGAGGTACACGATACCTGATGATGTCAAAATTAAATATAATTTCTCCGCAATAATTGATTTTATTAATACAGAGATGTAGTAAAACACTTTAACAGCCCAAACTGAAAATTTTAATATCTGTATTTGTCTTTAAAAATCAATTATTTTCAGTTGATTCCTTCATACATTTTTCATTAGTAATTTCTCTAGGTCCTTCTACAGAGTTTGTGCTTTATCCATACTTGAGATTATAATTAAGGGTCCGCTACCTTCACCTCAGAGGAGACTTCTTCGAATATGACCTAGCATACTTTTATCGAGCTGTCCAATCTTGGAATTTGTGGCACAGAGGCGATATATTTTTTTCCAGGAGGGAATTAATTTCCAGGACGCATTTCGTGTGACCAAGCTTCACTATAACTGAATCTTCTTGTGTTCATTTGTCACTGAAACGGGACCAGTGACTAAGTTCACTATAACTAGAGTCAACTCTTCTACATTTTATTTGTAATAGTTTGTATTGAAATATATTACCAGTAACTTTTCAAGAATCACAATTTCAAATTTGCGAGAATTGGGAGACAAAATCAGTTTAAATGCAGAGAAGTATCTCTCAGCATCTACTGATGTGACTGGCATGTATTTTAGATATCCAACATTAGCAAAACTGAAACCTTCTGGGAATTTACATTTATTTTCACTTAAAATTTCAGTACCCTCTCTTTATTGTCAATCAACATGTTCTTAGAATATGGTTGGTATTTATGAAAAGGGAAATGGAGAAAAATATGTTGGTTAACTTTAGGGAATTCTCTCTTATTTTAAAATACAAAGATGTGAATTGAAGATTTTGTAATGAATGGGCTCGTTGGACCATGGCCCATTTTCTGATAACTTAGGATTGTATACAAAAATAATACATAAAAGGCAAAAATGTCCAATAATAATAATAATAATAATAATAATAAAGCATTATAAAACTTCATCATATATCATCATTTGTCATGATTCATGCACTTACATAATCAGCCTTTAAATCAGTTCGCTAGAATCCATCATCTGCATACATCATGAGTGAGATGTTTTATTAATAGGGTGATCGCTGGTGTATAAAATAAATAGTATAGGGCCCCATAGCAGAAAAAGCGATATCAATTTTGGTTACGTTAGTGCTAGAGGGAGGTCTGTAAGTTGAGCAAGGAGAAATTGGAGGTGTTTATATATTGATCTAGAGCCACAATGGTTCCAAATTTACACACTTCATATTTGATCGAGATGTGACAATTAACAGACTTGTTTAGACTTGTTTGCTATATAGACCAGTGTTCCTCCTCTGCTTTCATCTGACCTACCTTTACAAAATATGTTGTAGCCCTCTATACTAATTAATTGATCAGGAATATCTGGTTGAACCCAGTAGTAGTTGGTTGAATTTGGGCAGAAGGCTTGCTATGTTGCTACAAAAGATTTTACTGTTGCATGCTCTAGTTTTTCTACCTCATGTTGAATGTCCCTTTTCTGTGTTTTATTGTAGCAGTTGGATGGACCTTCAGGTGTTCTGTTAATTCAGATTTCAGAACCTGCAAGTCAGGGTGTTGCTAGGGAGTTTGATCACTGAGGAAATACATTTGGTGGCAAATCTTTGTTTGTGCATAAAACTTCATAGACTAGCTTCTGAGACTTATTTATTTTCAGAGGTCTTTGTTTAGCTAGATTGAAATTTCTCAGCCGCCTACCTTGTAAAATGCAAGTACTAATATGAGCATCAGTTCACAGCTTCTTTTCAGAATCCAGTTTGGAAAGTATCTTAAGAATTTGTGCCATATCCTTCTGTTTCTTTCCTTAGGCTGAATCATTACTTTCTTGGAATTCTTGAAGTACATAATTAGTCCTCTGATTATGCTCTGCTATTTCTTCAGACATCTTGTGTATGATCTGTGTGATTTTGGTTTTCTGAATAGTTTTCAAGCTTTCTGTAAATCCTTCTTTCTTATTTTCTAAAGCATCACACCTACATTTTTAAGAATAGCATTTTCATCCTTAATAACTGCAATGCCTTGAACATGCCAGACCACATAGAAACCTCCCTTTTCTTATGCAAATTGATTTGTGATAAAATTTTCTCAGACAAAACATTTTAGCACCTTAACTCAATCACACCATCTTTATTTATCACTTCAAATTTATAAGAAAAAGTAAAAAATATGTAATATAAATATTATTAGAAAACAGGCTTTTTCAAATTTTTCATTTAAAATGTCACTGATCATATCTTAAAATGGATTCAGAGCTGCTGAAAAAATATTCTTCCTCTACAGAAGTAATTGGACAGAATTCTTCACCAAACAAAAAGTTTTATACAAAACATGAAATGCATACATAGGTATGAGAAGCAGAATATTTGTGAACAGCATAGCCAACGATGAATAGGAAGAGGGGATTAAGGGGATCATGCCCTTCCCTAAAATCCAATATTGTTTATGTTGCCTTTGCAGCATTGTTTACTGGGGACACATGAGGTTTTAGAGCTGAACCAATTGGCCCATTTTTGAAACAAGCAAAATTGTTGGGTCAAATTCAATCCCTGTTCGGAGGAGAATTCCAGTGACAGACTGCTCTGATCAGTAGTTTTCTCTGGTTTCTCCTATCAGTATCAGGTGAATGCTGGAGTACCCAAACAAACAATAGACCCTGCACAATCTTTCTTTCCTCTTCCTTGCCCTATCCCCTCTCCTTAGACACACATACATATGCTTACTCTTACGGGCACTACAATAAGACGTCGAAAAACCTGAGCTTGCCCTTTTTTTTGTAACTGGTGTCATTCTGTGGGAAATACCTGGGGAAGGAGGGAATAAATCTGCATCATATAGGTTGGTACCAGATCTCACATGCCAGTGGGGGACGTACACTGCCACCTCCTGTGACATAACGTGCAATACACAAAATGATCAGAGTAGATGGTATGCCCGTAAATAATAAATACTCATTCACTCCAACATTTGTAATTGAACTTAATTTATTGAAAACAAGTGGCACTTGGGCATAGTGATCACATCACATTCTGAACAACTATTCCCATTGAGACTAAGCAAGCAAGTTTTCATTAATAGGTTCTGAATTTTGTGTCTTTTGTGTCCCTTGCATAGGGGTGTGAATTTTACAGCAGGGTGCAGGATTAGGCAACGACAAGTAAGAAATGTTGAATTATCAGTGGGCTGGAAGTAAACGAGCTAATTTTTGCAGTTGTTTCTGCTTCATAAATTTCCAATCCTCCTTGATTCTGAATATGCAGTTTCTGAGGAGCAGGGGTAAGTTTGAGAATTCAGAGTGAAAAGGTCTGGAGGCCATTGAAGAGTATCTTTGCTCCTATGATGCCAGGAGCAAAAATCACTTGGCTTTGAAAGCTGAGCAATGTTCAGCATGAGCAACTGCCATTTAAGTTACAATATTGAGTCCAATATTTATTCAGAGTGAATTAATATTAAGTTCTCAGTTTAAAAAATATCCAAAAAGACTAGTAGTTTTAAAATCTGCTCATGATTTGGTTGATGTTCTTGTTTTTATTTGTGGGATAACTGATAGTGCTCTTAGTGTAGATGAGAACAACTTAGATTACAGAAAAAAATTATATAAATTCTTATTTTTGAGAAAAAGCAAAAGTTATCCACATGATTCCTGCAACCATCTCTTCATAGAGCTTGGAATCTTACTACTGCCTTGCCTATTTATTTACAAATCTGTAGGGTTTTGTTGTTGTTGTTGTTGTTGTTGTTGAAACTGACTTTCTTCATGGTGGGAATATATTTTCATGCAAAACTGATGTTTTTAATTACAAAATGTGTCAAAGAAATCACATCAGGTGTCAGTATCAACAGCTCGCTACAAGAAATCTCTGTATAATACATGTATGTCACCACATTGGCAGATGATGTTTAACAATAATTATTAATCAATACACTATTAAGGTACAAATAAAATCCATTCTGCTGCATTATTGTTTCTGACCATCAAGAAGAAAAATGGTATTTAACCATACAACCATGCATTATTATTCTTTCTATTCTAGCAATGCACTCCCCCTTGCAAAACACTGAAAGAGCTAACGTAAACATTTCCCTGAGCTAGCTGGCAACCCCAAAATGTTACAATAACTTAAACTAATAAACTTCCAATTATAACTCAGATTTCAAAATTGCCCTGTTAAGGTAGACCTAAACATATCTAATATTTATGTAAATTGTGCATTTTTTAGAGATTTTGCCACAGGGCTTCCTCATCTTGCTAATATTCTTATAACATTAGCTTGTAAAATTCATTATATTGTCATTGCTGATTATATAAATTTACAAAATTGACAAAGACTAAATATAAGGAAGATATGTCTATGAGGAAAAGTAAAACTTCTACACAAAATAAATGTACATCTTTTACTTTTACTTTAAAGACCAACTATTATTTTGTTTTTTAACAAAACTATTTATCATCATTTTACCTGCTGTTCGATTTATATCTTACAATTTTTTGCATAAATTATTATTACAGCAAAAAACCTCTCCTTCAAAATCTTGAGAGTATACATCTTGTAAATATTTATAAAGCACAATAGAACTCTGTTTATGTAGTAGTGTGAAGAAAGCTGATTAATGCTTAAAAATATTGTATAAAATTTGTTACAATATTAGTAGCACTTGCCATGGATTACAATTCCTTTTAGGGTAACATTAATCTACCTTTATTAAAATATTGTAAGAATTTCCACTTCTATTTCTTTATTAAATTGCAACCACGTGTAACACAGTTGACAGCTGTTATTTCTCACATGCTTTTTTAAAGCATAGTCAGCTACATACATAAACTAAAATGGTAAGCTTGTCTTTAGGAACACTGACCAATGGAAAGTCAATCTATAATTTCATAGAATAAGACTATATTTACTGCAGTTTCTTCAGATTCATTTCTACATAGGAACAATATTTTCAAACAAGATAACAGGGCTTGTAACCTTGATTTTTCTCTCTCGAGAACTTGAGTGAAATTAACATTGTAAAAATGCATGTAATTGGCTTCACATTATTGTGTATAATCCAAAATCATTTTGAAATGTGATTAACAACAAATGATCAGTTTAACATTTTTCAAATATATTAGGTTTGAATAAATTTGTGAAAGTTTCAGTTGTATGAATAAGAGATTGAAAGATTTGTGCTGATCGCATTTGAGAAATTGGTATTGTCTATTCCTAGTATTTGAGCCACAGGCACATGCTTTTTTCTCACTACTGCAGTAGAAAGAAAGTGCAGCATTTTCACAGCAGAAGGAATGCTGCACGAAAAAGTGAATTTTCGGCAGAAAAGAACTTATTATAGGGCCCTGGCAACGGAAAACTGGATAAATTCATATGCTAAATTTAGAAACAAAATCCTCTAACTTGTGGTGTCGCCAGAATCCATTTTGGGGGTCCTTGATACTCAAAAATATATTGACGACAAAACGTCTGTCTTTCAACAACTTAGCGGCTAAACCATTCAGCCAATTTTCTCCAAAATTGATCTGGCTGATGTCGCGGCCCCTTGAATTTGAAACCGATATTTTAATTTGAGGGGAGGGGGGTACTTTACATGAAGCCCCTGGGACATTTTCAAAACATGGCTCCAACATTTTTTATTAAATTTTGTAGTTGGATAGTGTGAAGGACGTCACATGTCTCATGTTCGTTAAAAGCACTGATTTTTCCAAAATTGCAAAAGTTAATCTGCGTCTTCCTACAACTAAATAGTAAATATTGTGATATACCAAAATGACGAACCATTTTTATTATGGAAGTGTCATTTTATTTGACATAGAATACAGGGATGTCAATAGACGATCGCGAGGGGGTCGCTATGTGACAAATAAACAACCGGCGCGTTAAGGATCATTTTCATTAGGTTGAAGTGACAGAGCAGAGGTGGAATAAGCATTGTTTTGTGAGCCAAAAGAAAAAGATATTAAATTCGAATGCTTCCGAGTGTTTAGAAGAACATTCATTCGCTTGAGCAACGCGGTGATGAGCGGGTCGGCTCTTGATATATTTTACCAGGTCGAGGAAAGACTGTAATTGACAGTTGTATAAAATTAACTATAATTTCTTACATTAGGATAGAGCGTTCTTGTAGGAAGTAAATGTGTGTCTAGGCTTCCACCCAAGACGCAAGTGAGGGAAGTCACAGATTATAATAGTATTGCCGGGAGAATTTGGGACCAGATCACGGACATTAGGCGAGGACTTTATCCAGAAGCAAGATTCTGCTGCGTCGACGGCGAAGGTCCTACGGGGCGCCATCGAAGGAAGAAGTTGAAGCGCGCGAAGACCCACGAATGAATAACTATTGTAATATAGAGAAAACTGCTCATGACCAAAAATTGATTCATTTTTTATTATCATTATAATAAATTCTTATTTTTTAAGTTGAAAGAAAGCTGATTATCATTGTTCGTTATGTGCAATCTATCATTTTAATAAGATTTTCTGATTCCTTGCCACTCCGTATGGATGGCAGATTGAATAATTGGTTGCAAAGTAAGTAGCAATAATTATGAACTTCGAACCCCCTATTAACTGAGCTAGCACAACATAATTTTGGAAGGAGAGATATTTAAATTACGTAGGAATCATTAGGTTTCAAGTAACCTTTTCCTAGCGCCCAAATTACATTTATCAGTAATAATTGTGTCAAAATGTCTCTCCAAGTGGGGCTTGTTTCAAATTGGCACCAGTCAACGTCGGGCATGTTTCAATAAAGAGATTTTTTCCCTTAATAAAATTGTTTCTTAAATATAGATTTTGAAATAAGGTCATGTACAATTTTTCGAAAATTTGAGTATTTTGTCTAAAATGTAGGCAATTTTCAATTTTTGTGAAACAATTTTTTTACAAAAACAGTGGAGCTGTTTTTGTTGGTGGATACTCTGAAGGACGTTTAAGAGAATGCATTAGGTCTCATGGTAACTGAAAAAAATTTTTTTGTGTCTTCCTACAACTACAATAATGAAGATACACTTTTTTCTTAATGTGTTCATCAAATACAGATCTTCAAATAAATTCGTGTTGAATTTTACAAAAATATGAGTAATTTTTGAGTAATTTTGGTGATAAAAATAGTCAACCGCTTCCAATTTACTGCACTTCCTGAACGTAAAATGAATAGTGAAGCTATGCAAGTTAGAATTTGTATATTATTTTGTGTGTCTTTATTCGTTTCTTCTTCATCACACTTTTGTTATAAGTTTTAAAATTAACCTTTCAGAAATTATTTAAAACCCATTTTAAATTACGTCCTTTAATTGAATCATTTATTTCAGAAACGCGTCAAACGCCAAAATTTAAAATGCGCTTTAGCGGTGGAATATTGTTCCAGAAGGATAGACACATCGCTTATTCCATATTTACCTGAAAAATATTCATTTATTAACTGCTTTAATATTAAAAAATATTTTGAAATCAGAAAAACTGGGACACTTTTTCTCGACATGATAAATTTGACGGGTTTCTGAAATAAACGATTCAATTGAGTTAAATGTGAAAAATAAATTATTTCGCTTGGCTTAATAAGATGTTGGAATGAAAACTAATCGTGTAAAAACCGAGTAATTTTGATTATTATAAAAAATTATATTTATTATATTTTTCTATCCATTTTCATTTTCTTGCTAGCAGTATCAACAATGCTAATTTACAAAATGTGTATCCCATACAAATTAGTGGTCATTGTTGCTTGTATCCCATTGTTGTAATGCCGCACTGATAGCAAAGGGTGATAATGACTGATGCCTTTTCTTTCTTATTAATATAAACTAATAATTTTATTTACGGACAAAATGCACATCGTGCATCGATGGTACATTTATGTAGAACGTGAATATATTGAATTCAATGCCAGATAGTTGTTTTCATTCAAGCATTTGAATTTAAAAAGTATATGTATTTTTTGCACTTCGTTTGTTTAAGAATGTTTCAAATGGTATTTGAAGTGTAAGACAGAAATTGTCATGTTTTAATATTACGTTGCCATTAACAATATCGCAAAAAAGTACGTGCTGTTGTAGCACCTTGTAGTAGTTTCCTATGGTAGCTGTTGTAGTTTCTTATGGTAGAACATTTTTCTTAGAAAATTTATTTGTAATATGCTGTTAGAGCGAACAGGATCTTTATAATTATCATTAAACCTTCTACTTTCCCAAGTTCTGTTAACATTGATAATTTTCTACCATCTAAAAATAATGCTTAAAAACAAGCGTGTTCCTTGAACATCTGGAAGTAGATCCACATTGCCTTTTGAAACTCATTGAAGAGCAGCTACATTTGTTTCACTAAAACTTTTTAATGTTAATTTTAAATTTTGTTTTTGAATAGAAGGGCTCAGTATTTACATGATAATAAATAAGTGACCATGATAATAAATTATTAAATTTTTTTTTAAAAAAATCAATTGCAACTTTCGTGTAGGATTATATGGACTACATCAAAGATAAACTAGAGGTGCTACAAAATGGCACAGACTTTGTCGACAGAAAATTTTTATTTCCTTTGTGGACAGGCTTTAAGGTCTTGCTCCATTCTCTGGCCAACTGCCATCTATGGTCTCCCTAAGTACATTTTTTGACATTTTCTCAACATTTCGGTTTCCTAATAGTTGAACCGAAATATTACTTCAAGAATATTAAAAGAACTGTAAAACCTCGTCCTAAATAGAAATTTTCATTGAAATATCTGGAGCCGTTTTTAGGAAAATGGCGATTAAGACTTACCGTAGTAAATGCGAAATTTGAAGCTCTTTTTCGCAGGAATTTATCGAGTTTTCAAAAAACTTCATTTAAAGACAGTTGAAGCACTTCCACTCACAAATATAAGAATGTATACAAGTCGATGGAAATGTGCATATGAACGGCGTGAGCCATATTTCAAATACATTTGTGTAATTTTTGAAAAAATAAAAGAATACATCAAAATGAATTTTGTGTCATCTCAAACTGTAATTCTCACTACCAGTACACAAAATTTGAAGAAAAAAAATTTGGAAATTTGCGTTTCTGGAAATGCATAAAAGTTGAGCTCATTTTAACAAAAAACTGTTGAGTTTTCAAGAAACCTTGTATGACATTATTTAAAGCACATGTACTCATAATTACAATAAAGTGAAAAAATCGTTGTTGAGTTATTGAGATTTTGAAAGATTTAGAACAGATGCGAAAAAATCACTGATTTGCTACCGAGAACCAGTCTTCCGCACCTGTAAGCGCGATTAAGTGCGGTAGAGTGAGAAGTTTCAAACAGTTTTTAATGCGACCGCGGCCCAGAGAATTCGGTAGCCTAGGCAGGCACCGCATGGTTGCCGCGATAACCTATGGCTCCTCATGTTTCAAGGGCGGGGAGAGGGGAGGATGTGCGTCTGGACGGTCGGTAGACACCGCATAATATTGCGGTGAATAGTCCTTTAGTCGTTCGTCAGTAACGCTTCTCTCAAGTTTTTGTGAAAATGGAGTGTGTTAATGATCCAGAAATTCGTGATTTGTGTAACTGTCTTGCAGAACAATTAAGGACGGAATTTCAGGAAAGCTCAATATAAAAGACAATGGTAGATTTAGCTTCCATAAAGTGCGGTATACTTAAAATCATGTTCAGGATTCGCCATTGACACTTTCAGAGGGACCTCAGTAGCTGACTCACGTTTAAAAAGTAAAGTTAAAATGACTAAGTTTATACCGTGTGCTCACATGCAAATGCAGCGGACTAAAAAAATTTAGAAGGTGCGGCGAGATTCTCGTGACGTAAATTATTAGAATCTTTTCCTATTCGAAAAGGACAATGTTGTACGGTTGGCGCAACATTTTCTCGGCGATCACGAAGAAACAAGAGGCGAAGCTTCAAACAATGAACTAAAAATGAAAATTTTCCTTGGCTACATGACCGATCTTGGTTTTCAGGCAGAAATGGCAGAAGATATTGGCGTGGATCAATCCACAGTGAGCAAGACTTGTAGTTCCGTTATGGAGAAAATAAAATAAAAAACCTAGTATTGGATATCCCAAGAACTGCAATAGCTCTCCAGCATGCAAGAGGTCTTGGTGTCAGCGTGGCAGGAAAGATACACTTTGCCTAATGCAATTGGTGCTCTCGACTGTTCACATATTCTGATTACGAAGCCACTTACTCATGTTGATGAGTACATCAATAGAAAATGCCTTCATTCTATTAATATTCAAGCAACATGCAATGCTAAAGAATAATTTACTATAGCTGAACCGCTCGCAAAAAAACCATCATGGCGGACGTACCTTTGGTAAAGTCTCGGAGGCTGCCCCCACCCTGCGGCATCTGAGATTTCCCCTCTCGGCGATAAGGGAAGCGCGTAGGCGACAAGGAGAGGCGACTGCGAGACGCAGCGATCGCGCTGACCGCCACTCGTCATCGCTGCCCCCGTCCTCAGAAGAAGAACTCCTACTCCAAGGAGTGTCCAAAGAAATGACTGATTCATAGATGTGTTGGTCCATCACATTATCTGAATTATAATGTCGCCTCTATTCCCTACACATGCTCGCAGGATTTCTTCCATTGTGCAGCACCGTATTGTGCAAACGCTTCTCTGAAAACGTTTCCTTTTCTTTTAAGGATGCACCAATAGTTTCCGATGCTTCGCGGCCTTTTATAAATCCCCAAACAAGTTCTATTGGATTTAGATCTGGATGGTACGGTGGAAGACGGAGAGGAATGTGGCCATGTTCAATGATTATTTGATCAACGACCTATCGTTTTTCAGTGGATATACTTTGAATTATTTGTAATAATTGGGTTTTTGTGAATAACAGCAGCTTCTGTGTAAAGCGCACTGTCACTGCTCACTAGCCACGGTCAAACAGGGACTGGAGACCGAAACTCTTTCTTCAAGACACTTCTTATTTTCTGTTGGTCGTTTGGACAACCCTACTGTAGAAACACGAAAGCTGCCTTTCGTCTGATCCTTCTCACTCATCAGTTTGTTATCACCAAACTCGCAGTGTTGAATTACCTGGGGACCCACGAGAGAAAGACAGAGGAAAGCTATGTTGTGACAAAGATCGCAGGCAGGCGGGAAATATTAGGAGCTTTGGAGGAGAGGCCACGTTCGGGCATGCGCAGTGGAAGGTTTTTGAGAGTGGTCGAGCAAATAGCATGCGAGCTAATGTCAGGCCAAAGCGACATGTTGCTACTTGGCGATTCAGTCTTAGCATGGACGCTTCTTGGCCTGGATCAGTGCACGATTCTCGCATTTGGAAGAATTCTCATCCATGCGAGCTAATGTCAGGCCAAAGCGACATGTTGCTACTTGGCGATTCAGTCTATGGAATTGCTCCATGGCTCATGGTGCCATATAAGAACCCTGTAATGCCAGAACAAATCTCTTTCAATAGATGTTTGAAAAGAGAACGAGTTACCATTGAACGGTGTTTCGGGCAACTAAAACACGCTTTCCGATTTTACAAAGCCGAGTGAGACTAGCTACAGAAAAGATACCATCTGTTGTTTTGTGCTGTTTTATTTTGCACAATGTAGCAAAATACTTACATGATGATTTTGCAAATGACGTCGTTGAACCTAAAGAAGAATTACAACCCCAGAAGAAGGAAGAACTCCTGAGAGATTGAGAGGACAACGTAGGTGGGATGAACGGTCAAGAATAATACAAAATTTTAATTTGTAAGTTTATTCATTTTGGAAGACAATACTCTCATTTTCTCTTATTTTCTTTTCCCACAGATATTTCTCATTCTTTAATCGCAGCACTTGCAATTCCTCCAATAAAACGAATCTTTCCTATTCCACGTTTAACAGATTTTGTTTCGTCCGTTTCCAACTCTACTGATCTTTTCACAGGGCGAGATAGCACCCTGTGATAGAGGTCCCGCTGCTACTCTCCCTACAAAGTATTGTTTTTCCACTTGAAACGCTACCTTCATTCCTAGTTTCAGCTGAAGATACTGCTGCTAAAAGATATAAAATATAATGTAAATATTATTATGAATATATTCAGTTAACATAATAATAATAATAATAATAATAATAATAATAATAATAATCATCATCATCATCATGAATACAACAGTTGCCTTACCTTCTATTCGACACACTTCTAGGTTACAGTCCCCGTTCATTAATTCGTAAATTTGTTTTCCCAGGCCTTTAATATTTTTTCCTTTTTAATTTTTTAACGCGTTTTCATATTGCAATTCTCTTTGGTCAATTGGTCATCGCTCAACACAACCCTGAATTTTTCCGAGTATTGTTTCTTCAAATTGTGCAGAGCTTTTTTCCGCCGGCAGCGTTCCTCCGGAAGTTGGCTCTTCTTAAATATAATCTTATGCTCACTGAGCATTTCAGCGAAAATTAACTGGGCCTCTGGCGCCTTCTATTCGTCTTCACTGCGGCTCATTTCAAAATTGGAATAATGAGAAGAAAACGTACTCACTACTTCGCAATGCTCCAACACGTGCTTCTTTACAAACATAGACCACGGAAGAAAACAAATGATGTGCGCGACGAGCGTGAATTCATAGCTCCATGGTGACTTATCAAAAGTCTTAGCCTACACTATCACTTCTTCACAACGAGCAATATGCCTTGCGAGACATGAGCAAGTTCTACGTAGACATAAGACGTTTTTATTCATACGAAATGAAGCTTTTGCTTGGTGTCGCGGAGTAGAATCACTTTGCTCCGGAGCAAATGCTCATGCTTAATTATATGACCCATTGTAATCTGATCCAGAGCTCCAATACCGAAAAATTAAATCGTAAAAAAGCTCCAAATTGGATGACAGTGTCTACAACTCATGACCTTGAAGTGCCACTGTATTTGAATTGGAGTAAGTTGACCCCTTACTGCTCCGGCATTCGCCTGATGATGGGAGAATCCCCAGAAATTTACTGATCAGAGCAGGTGGCCAATAGAATTCTGCTTCAGGCAGCGGCTGATTTCGACTTAGCTCCCTGCCGAGGCCTCCTCCCCGCAAGGCCCGCTAGAAGGAAACATTGTCCGTGTATAATTTCAAAATACGTTTGTATACGTATAATTATTTACTTTATATTAATTTTAAACTATTAACAAATAATACATCGTTATGTATCATCTTTATCTGATTATACTTTGCAGGTAAAAAATAACTAAAATAAATACCATCATAAATGTACATCTCATTTAAGTATTTCATAAATACCATCTCCATTTAAGTTATCGAATATAATTGAATCTCTCCAAACCCAAAAGTATTATTAATATTGCTGCGACGTATTATTCGCTTCATTATTCTGTAGGATGAAAACTACGATTTGATATCATGCACCGTTTAGAGGTTATGAATGTGTAGCCCTTAGTTGGTGGGACACCAACAATGCGGGCTTGTTTGAAATCCTTTCGATTTGTTTAAATTTTGTCAGTTTCGTGGTTTTTTTAGTATGTGAAGTGTTCAGAATGCCTTAATTCCTTTTGCTTGTTCAATTTTATTTATAGTTCATCTGATATTTGATAAGTTATTAAGATTATTTGAACATTTATGTTCATTCTTCAACATAATTAATGTAATTAATTTACTTCTAATTAGTTTTCTTGACCTATTTTTTTCTTTATTTCTATAGAGTGTTACTTCGGTTATTTACCCCTTGCTCATCACTGCAGGGGAGGTCAGGTCACCGCGCGTTTTTTGAGTGCTCGTTCGAATTACAAAACTCCATTAGCTCGTCAGGAATATCTCCGCTATTTCTAGAATGCGAGGTATCTCGACGCTAACTTTAGGCTGCTTCAGGTCGCACTGGACAAACTAAGCTCTTCTTGAGTCTGCGGTATTAGATCTCAGCTGCTCGGTATTCGAGATTCTTCTTTTCCTTTTCCGTTCTTGCTTTTTTCCATCTGAGTTTTCCTCGTCACTTCTCAAGATCGCTTTCGAGAGCGGGCACACGTACTTAGGCTTGTGAAGATTCAGACATATTCAGAAGTTCTTTTAGTTTGAAATAATTCATGCACAATTGTTCTACGAACTATTGGAAACTGAAAACATTGTACAAAATTAAATATGATCCTTCTGCTGTAACATTTTTTTTAATCCTGCTTTTTTTTTTGGACAGGAACTAGGCATAATTTAACAAACTAATTCTAGCGTGATTTGACATATTGTTTGATAATATTGAATTTCTTTATTTGTTTACTTCGTAGTTTTGAGAATAATTTTTTATTCTTTTCGCTCAAATTTTAATTAATTATTTGTAAATTATTCAAAAATTTTGTTTGTCATCGTTGTTTACATACTGTTATTAGCTTCGACAAAACTAATATTGAATATTTAATTTCCATATGCAGACAGTTTTAAGCTTAGAAACATTCCTTACCGTGCACATTAACCGTAGTATTTGGGAAGCCTGGGTAAATTTTTAAAAGTGCGTGAATGTGTAAAGTGTAAAGAAAACAATTTAACCGCCCATAGCATAGTATTCAACTGGGAGGAGACCACCGAAATCAGCTAGGAAATATTAATTATTAGGCAGTTATTTTTTGCTCATAACATAATTAAAACTTTCCCACAAATTTTCAAATAGCTAAGATTAAACCGCTCTTAAAAAAGGCAACAAAAATGATATTCAAAATTATCGGCCAATTTCTCTTTTCTCAATTTTCCAAAAATATTAGAGAGGCTTTTTTTACGTACAAATGGAAACCTTTCTCAGTAAACAAGAAGCGTTTTCAGGTTGCCAACTTGGATGAACAATTCCCTTTGCAGATGATACGAATGTTCTTTGCAATAACAAACCGTAAATAGTACAATATCAGATGTGTCAAATTGGTTTTATGTTAACAAATTAGTAGGAAACGAATGAAAAATAGTTTCAATGCAGTTTTCCATTTCAGTTAAACAATTACTTACTCCATTGAAAATGAACAACGTGCACTAATTGACCGATGTTAAGATAACAAAAGTTTTGGGTCTCTCAATTCAGTCAGACCTCATATGGAAGGTATAAACCTGCATATGGAAAGTCCATTTAAATAAATTTAACACTAAATTAAGTTCATTGTGCTACGCGTTCAAAATTCTTTCAAATTCAATCAGCCTTCATACTGTTTCTTGTGTATATTTCGCGAATGTACATTCCCGCCAGAGATATGACATAATATTCTTGCCTTTGGCTTGCCTTGACATGCCTTTGGCTTTAAAAAATAACAAAACAATTTTGTTTGCAGATGACACAAACATAATCATAAAAGCAAAAACGCAACAATTATTAGAAAAAGAAACTCAAGAAACATTGCATGCATTAGTAAAATGGTTTCAAGACAACAAACTTATCATAAACACCAGCAAAACAGTCTCTCTAAATTTCATGAATCCCCGATCCAAAGAAAAACTCTCCCAACATTTGCTCATAAATAATAATCTTGTAAAAATATCACAGGAAACTACCTTCCTTGGTCTAACAATCCAAGAAAACCTAAAATGGAATGCTCACATTTCAAATCTTAATAAGAAGCTCACCAAATCTTGTTATGCCCTATACACCCTCAGGTCAAGCTCCAACATTGAGACTCTTAGGACAATGTATTATGCAAATGTGCACTCACACTTGAAATATGGATTAATATTTTGGGAAATGCCCTGAAAGCACTCATACATTTATTATCCAAAAAGAATACTGCGAACAATGACCAGCACTCATAAGCTGGAGTCTTGCAAACCCTTGTTCAAAAAATTAAGGATTCTTCCACTACCGTGCATGTACATATTTGAAATAGTTGTCTTCACAAAGAAGATTCTCATGGAAAACAAAGACACTTTCACTCTAAATTCTGATGTACACAACTATAACACTCGACAAAAGTATAACCTACATGTTCCCCAATCTGAAACTACACTTTATCAAAAAGTACCTAATAGAGGGCATTACACTTTACAACAAATTGAGCCATGATATTAAAGATATTAATACAATACATAGATTTAAAAGTAAATTGAAAGCTTTCCTGCTTAACAACATGTTCTACAGTGTGAAGGAATACACAAATCACATCACTACCTCCTTAAAAACAAAAATAAAAATTATAATCCCATTGATTCTCTGTTTCATGTTGACTGTTCAAGTTGAAGCAGAAAAAAGAACTGGCATATCCCATCCTGCCTGTGTTAATTGCAGTTGGACTGATGTAGAAGGAGAATGCCAAACCCAAATTCTATTTCCTTCATCCTGAATTTGCTAAATGCACTAGGCATCATTAATATCGTTAAATCATTTCTGAATGAATAGTATTTTATTATTAGTATTGTTACTATTATAATTGATATTACTATTATTATTACTATTATAATTATTACTATTACTGTTACTATTATTATTATTATTATTATTATTATTATTATTGTAAGATCAATGACCAACTTGATCAGGGTTTTTTGTCCAGTTTCCCTTGATCCTTTGAGCAAATGCTGAGATGGTCCCCATTTGTTTTGATTTCTGGACAGTAAATGTAACTTCACTCCGCTATATCTGACTCGTCATACACGATTGAAATTGTATTTGTGACTCAATAAATATTATTATTATTATTATTATTATTATTATTATTATTATTATTATTATTATTCTGGGGAAACGCATCGTATACCAATCCTAATCTCCCAGACGTTTAGATTACAATAAAGAATTGTACGAATAATTAGCAAATCCCACCCACGTGATTCTTGTAAACCTTCTTTTAATAAGGTATTCCTAGGTATTCTGCCATTTACTTGCCTCTTGATTTACTAATCAGTGGTCGAAACGACTTACTCAAGGGTGGAACCTATTTTCAGCTAATACCGATGACTATAACTATAACACTCAACATAGTAATCATAGTCATCTGGAGTTAGTATCAACCGCTCATCTACAAAAATCACAGACAATACATGTACATTATTTTACAATACGTACATTGCCAGATGACATTAAACGATGAAATTCGATACTCAAGTTTAAGTGCCAAGTAAAATCTTTTCTGTTGCATAACTGTTTCTATACAATTAGAGCTTATTCCGAGCGTAAAACAGAAAGTAATATTAATGTTATCAGTGACATTAAATTATTAATTACCATTTGAACCTATGACAGGCTTCTGAGTCAATGACCCCCCCACCCCCATGTCGGTCAAGTTTTTCGTCCAGTTTCCCTGATCCTTCCAGGGTTTGTTGAGATGGCACCTTGTAAATATGAAGTATGAAACGTCAAAATATGTACATAAATATACAATGAAAACAGGAAGAATATGTAATAAATAGTAAAATCGAATGAAATATGTAATATTAAAATTCACTAATTATAAAACACATTTACATAATACGAAATAACATTTATAAAAATTTCCTTAAAAAATAAAAATAATCAAACGTCATAAAAATAATTTGAAGAGCATTAGTTTATGCACACTTTGCACCATACAACTTTCCCTCAGTTGTAAAAACGTCATCTATTACTATTCAGGATTGTAGTTTTGCAGCCCGATTAGACGCTATAGAAGACATCGTACAAACTAGTGATATCTACGACCAGCAAACATTACTGCAACGTGAAGCATTCTCATTGAATGTTACACTTGGTGATCGCCAATGTTTCTCCAAAATTAAGGTTAAAAGTCACGATCCGCGACGTCAGTGATACTTTTCACACCTAAAGGTGAAAATGATCTCAATCGCTTACGCGCACGTCCCACCACTGAGATAACTGAAGCAGACGCGTGGGACTGTACGAACATCACGCGTCTTCACATGGGCTACCTGATGGAGGCAGCACGCAGTAATAATGCACGAAAAAATGCTGATTTTGTAAAAAATATTTCTTTTTATAAAAAATATGTTTATTTACCTACTTTTTGTAACTTATTGTTAGTAAATGCAAGCTTAATGTATGTAAAGTTAAGATTTTCTGCCACAAAGGTACAACACTTTGCAGAATAAATAATAAATCTAAAAAATGTAATAAAATTGAAGAAAATAAATGTAATAAAATATTTCGTGAAAATACCAAAATATGTAATATAGTGCCAAATATGTAAAAATATGTAACGAAAAAATTGAATATTGTGTTAGGACGGTGACGATTCGCCAAGATTACAAATTTGAGAACGGTAAGTAGAAAGGCATAAAGCATGTAATTACATAAAAATCCGGTCTCTAGTCATTATACATCGTGCAACAGCAGAATGGGACGCTCCGTGGAACTCACGGACTTCGCACGTGGTCAGGTGATTGGGTGTCACTTGTGTCGGAAGTCTGTACGCGAGATTTCCACACTCCTAAACATCCCTAGGTCCACTGTTTCTGATGTGATAGTGAAGTGGAAACGTGAAGGGACATGTACAGCACAAAAACGTACACGCTGACCTCGTCTGTTAACTGACAGACCGCCGACATTTGAAGAGGGTCGTAAAGAGTAATAAGCAGACATCTACCCAGACCATCACACAGGAATTACTAACTGCATCTGGATCCACTCCAAGTACTATGACAGTTAGGCGTGAGGTGAGAAACCTTGGAATTCATAGTCGAGCGGCTGCTCATAAGCCACACATTACACACAAAAATGCCAAACGCCACCTCGCTTGGTGTAAGGAGCGTCAACATTACACGATTGAACAATGGCCAAACGTTGTCTGGAGTGACGAATCACGGTTCTGTGGGTAATAGAGTTGTTCTTCCCATGTTCTCACGACTGGCTGCCGATTCTTTTACGAAGGGCACAATAAGTGATAATACGCTTTGCCTATGTAAATAGTTTTAATTACACTGAAACTAATTTTTCTCTTCAATTCTTGTCGAATTTTTCTTATCAACTATTGTCAAAAATGCTTGTTTCCATCTGTTTTTAGAATTCAACTTGTATATGGGTCAGGATAAGGATCCCAGAATTTAAGAAAACCTGCACAGAATACACTTCTTCCCGTAGGACGTCTCGCACAGTTTTCAACTGTTTTTGAAGTTAAATAAATAAACTTATTTATTTATATGTAATATACAATATATTTTTATTACATTAATTAATTACGGTCGACCTGGATGGCTGAGGTGGATAAGAGCGTGTACCAACTCAATGTTTCGGTCCGAAGGATCGCAGATTCGAGCCCCGCCTTGGGCATGGTTGTTTGTCCCTTGTCTCTCTTGTGTTGTCACGGATGGTCTCTCATTGTGCTGATCCCAGATCAGAGGAGCCTGCAAGTGTGTTGGTTTCTAGTAAATGGTCGAATACGCGTCCTATCGGGACGTAAAAGGAAATCTTTAATATTGTATTGATAACCTTTGCAACAACAAACGATAAGCGAAACACGTGATCGATCGTGATTTAATTCGACACGTTGTTCCACGTTAGTCATTGGTTAGATGCTGAAATGTTTGAGCGTCCGTCGGCAGAAAGTGACGGACAATGCATGCGCAGTTACCGAGGTACACCTCTCCCCTCCTGTCCAGTGATTTCTGCGTTTTGCCAACATCCCCTGGATATAGAAAGCCTCTACACTGATTTGTGACGTCATCATAGGTAGTCCGAATGGCGGATAGCTGCTCAGATCGAAGTTATACTAGCATTATACATTTGCTATATGTGTGGAGTGCTTTCTATATTCAGGGGGTGTTGGTTTTGCAGGCTTGTGAAAAGTGGTTAGAAGCGTTGAACGTCTGACGACCAGAGTGCAGCGCGCTTGAGACAATGAACTTCGTGTTTCTCTCTTACTCTAGAGATTCCTAGCTTGGTCACGTGTGAATCACGGAGGCCAGAGAGTAGAAATAATGGTTTCCTAAAAAAATAGTTCAATCTTAAATGAATATCTTATTTCGATTTGAAATGTATATATTCACTAGTGATATCGTTTTCATTCGCGCGTGAAAATTAAAGCTGATTTATTATACGATTTGATTATGAGAAATGTGCTGTTAGAGAAGGCTGTGTATGCGATTCTCCTGTTCCTTTACGACCTTCTCATTGATGCTTGGTATCCCTCAAAAACACTTCTACCCATAGCATCGGTCTTTCGTACCAGGCTTGGGAATCCCAAGAGTCACGTGTCAACAGCTGTAGGCTCCTTAACGGGTACGGGGGAAGAATTGAATTGCTGCACTTTCAAGTATGCCAACTGGCCTTAACGAAATTTCATCCTCCTAATATAGTACGTTGGCATAGCAGGTAAAGGGGACGTGGTTTATCAAAAAGCTGTTAACTGCCTGCGAGTGGTATACATAGTGACAATTTTATTAGTGTGCCGCGATCGTGGAAAATTCTGCTCGCCCGTCGGGCCTTCAATCGGCGGGTAACGATGTGCTGAACTCCCCTGGGAACGCTGTTCAAGGTCTTGCCGTGCAATAGGCATGCTTTCCAGTCTGGTTGAATAGTCTGTTTGTGATGGCTCGCTCGAACTTTACACTCAAACAGAAAGTGTTTGTGTATGACACATACGAGCCATTCCACATCGAATCGCACAAAAAAAGACCAAAATTTGACCTTAATATTTTAAATTATTTTCTATTTGTTATAGGGGTCAAATAAGTTAACACGTGCATTTTTTCTAACTTTCGTATATTCGAAAATATTACATAATGAAATGTGCTAAAAATGAAGCACATCACTATCTTAAAAAATATCACATATTTGAATAAACTAATTATAGAAACTCCGTTCAAATTCCATTCGAAACTTAAAAACGCAGTTAATTTGTGAGATTTTGCAAAATATTTAATTTCCTGAATTTTGAATTTTTGAAAGAATTTTGAAAATTGAATATTTTTGTAAATTTGAAGAGCTAAAAATTTGTTAAAAAATTATAAGCGCACTAGAGTGTTGTTCACAACTCCAGAAAATATCAAAGTGGGATCTCAGTAACTTTAAAAAATATTATTTTTTTACGAACCAATGTATAGTGGTTTGCTGCAATAGACGCGTTTCCTGCGTTACTGGCCTTCGGTTTCTTTGGATGAAGCAGTAAAGGCCGCTCCACAATAGCCCGGGAACGGGAACGCGAAGGGGACCGTAAAGAAAGTTATAAGATGAACATCTCAAGCAGGCTTCACAACACGACGGGAACGGGAAGGATGGTCAACATTTATCTCAGCCCAGGAACGCGAAGCCTCTCGACCAATGAAAGTGCAGCAAATGGCGGCGAAGTTTTCCAGCTGATCGAGCGCGCGTAGTGCGCGCGACAGGCGACACTGCTCTGACGCGGAATTGAGAGTGTCGGGCGATATTGAGGTTAGAGCGTGGATTTGCGAGGTTAGGGTTTGAAGCGAGTTTTGCTAGTCATTGTCGAGTTGTTTTAGTTATTTTTAATAATTATAGTTTAATTTTTTTTCTATTCATATTAATACTTAGAATTAAAATTTCCCACATTAAAAAAAGTTTCGTTAAAGTACATTGAAGATGTTTGTTTATTGACAAAATTTTGTTTCTTGTAGTTGTATACTCCCCACTCTATCAATTTTTGAAAATAGCCTAAGTTAGAAATAATGCGAGAAAGTGTGTGCTGTTGTAGGCTCATTCGTTTCTATATGTATTAGAATAGATATAGACTAGCTGAACTCGTGCGATTACATTGCACAGAAGGAGAGCTGTAGAAACGTTACCACAGAAAATACATTTCCATGAGTATACACATGTTTTATATTTACCAAGATCTGTACACATATATCCATGTTGTTTTGGACTGTAACTATAACAGAATTGTAACAGTTTTGGACTGTAATCCTCACCTTATCGTAATGAAATATTTTTTAATGTCGTCTCTGAAATTTTTATGTAAAAGGACATGTGTCAGACACCTAAGTGATATAATTGAGAGTAACAGATCATTTATTGATCGTAGTTAAACCCAAGAAAAAATTGAGGAAGGTTTGTCATATTTTAGGAAACAGAAGTGTTCTAAAATTAACTGTAAAAACTGCCAATGTGACATTATATACTCATGTTGTGCACGACAAAGATGCTATGACTTTTAGAACACATCCTATATTAGAGGTCTAAAAACTAACATTATTCACTTCTCAAAGTAAATTTGAACAAATTAACAAATTATTAATGAAATATCATGAATAGAGAAATGATTAAAATATTAAACTCCCTGCCAACCTCATTGTGATTGTTTTTTGAAACTTTCGTCGTAATCTGAACACCCGCCCAAAACCGCACATGTTTTGATGCATTTCCGCCCACTGGGCGATAATCCGCGAAGTCACTTTTTGTCCCACGAGAGAGAGGGAGAAAGAGAGAGAAAGACAAAGAAAGAGATAGAGCGATAAAGAGAGATTATATATATATATATATATATATATATATATATATATATATATATTGAAATAAACTGAATATATTGATGATTTATCCCAACGTAATCCGTTCCGAATTTGTATAAATAGGCGCCAGGAAAAGATTACGCTAACACTATTATACACGTCAACCTTCAACTCTAATTATAATAAATTAGTTTCCGGCTATCTGGGTCGATGGGTTTCATAGAAATAATTACTATTGTATGCTAATAGATGATTATCCGATCTGCCATCTATACAGAGTGGTCGAGGAATCTGAAAAGCAAATATATTTCTATCTTGCTACTTCGTTGCTAGAATTGGCTCAATGAGAATCATGTATTCATTTCACAAAACATGGAAATTTATTAAACAATTTTGGTATTTTATAATTTTACCCAATATGGAAAAAAACCTTGGTCATGACCGGTTCCAACCTTATAATGTCGTATTCGTCTTCGCGCGCTTTTGGACCATCTTTATTCCTCTGCGACGTCGCCGTCCTCAGGTCCAGATACCATCATCTCTCTTCTTTTCTCGGAAGCACACTTCAATCACCGTTCATCAGATAAATAAACTATCTGCTGGCAGCATTCCAGTCCAATTACTGATAACTTCGCCTAAGCCCTCAATGTCCTTCACTTGAAATATTTTAAGTTTTACTGTCACAGTATTCAAATTCGATGTTCTATCAATATCTATTCCCTAGTAGATGATTACAAGTCCCCAAAAAACTCCTAACATTAATTGGAGCACGATCCGTTCAAGACCACGGCATCAGTCAGAATGAATGCCTCTCGTATTCTTTCAGCCCTGCAAAGCTCGGTCCATTTTTTTTCGATTGTTTATTTGCAGATAACACTTGATGTACCCTCGTACCTAGCCAATCCCTAAATTTCTTGCAAAACGAACCAGCCGTCTTCACGACTGTCACTGCATGAAGATGTTGACCTTGACGACTGCTCGCTTACCGTTGCTATGCTAGCATATTCACATATATTGATCCCCTATAATTTACGCCATTTATAATAAATATTGTACCATATTCACTCACATATTGGTACGTCACAATATATATATATATATATATATATATATATATATATATATATATATATATATATTAAATGTATAGGTAGAGAGATAGAGAGAAAGAGGGAGAGATAAAGAGAAAGAAAGAGAAGAAAGAGAGAGAGAAAGAAAGAGAAAGAGAGAGAGAAAGAGAAAGGAATAGGGGGAGAGGGGGAGAGCCGTTTTCCAGCCCCAAAAGAGAATCCGCCCAATACGACAATCCTGCGTCAAAAATGCTGAATCTCTGGCAACACTGTATCCAGTACCTCCGAAACAAAATTAAAAAAATGGAGGACAAACACTTTCGTAAACTCGAAAGTAAATAATTTTCCACTTAACTGTATCATATTTACGAACTTAATATAATTAAAATTAAAAAGGATAAAAATATCATTATAAAGCCTATTTTTTATTTCCTTTTATAATCATTTCATTGACCTGAAGCTAGTGCTACCACTGTTACTATTAATAGGTACAATGATCGTGATATAAGTATTATAATTATTTTTATTAAATTAATAATTATTTTTGGGGTGCGTTCCGACACCGAAAATTCTATAAATCAAGCACATATAGTATTTGCCATTTAAGTACTATCAGCTAACAATTAACAGAACATTAATCATACTTACAAATGATTCAATTTACAACAAAATAAAATAACATACACCCCATCTTTGTTTCATCAGTATTATTATTGTCAAATCAATATCATTAACCAACTGCCTATCAATAAATTTTACCTATCAGTTCAAAATAACAAAAAAATTTTAAACGTTCCGTTGTCCAATTATGATCAGTAATCTCAAAAAACAGGTAAGATGTATGTCCCTTTACATAAAAATTTCAGTGATGATATTAAACAGCTGTCATTACTAGAGACCGGAAAAATGTGTAGTATGAAACGTCAAAATATGTACATAAATATACAATGAAAACAGTAAGAATATGTAATAAATATGTAAAATCGGATGAAATATGTAATATTAAAATTCACTAATTATAAAACACATTTACATAATACGAAATTACATTTATACAAAATTTCCTAAGCAAATTTTAAAAATAAACAAACGTCTTAAAATCATTTGGCGAGCACAACTTAATGCACACTTTCCACCATACAACTTTTCCATCAGTAATAAAAGCATCTATTACTATTCAGGACTGTAGTTTTGCAGTCCGATTAGACGCTATAGAAGACATCGTACAAACTAGTGATATCTACGACCAGCAAACATTACTGCAACGTGAAGCATTCTCATTTAATGTTTTCAGCTATTAGCGAATTCAGTTGCTGTCTAGAGGAGAATTCGAGCGGCCGGCTGCTCTGATTGGTAGTTTTCCATGGTTTCTCCGATCAATACCAGGTGAATGCCGGAGCAGTACCCAAACAAATGGGCCACGGACCGCGCGCGATCTTTCCTTCCTCTTCCTTGTCTTATCCTCGCCCCTTACACACACACACTTACACTAACATGCACTATACTACCACACATGCCGGGAGACCGGTCGGGAGCTCAGAGCTTGTCCCGACTGGGGCGGTGCCCCGCTGGACCTGGTTAGGGGGGAAACGCCATTAGCCGACGGTAGGTAGGCGCCGGATCTCGCCATCCAACGGGGGAAATCACCGCCATCTCCCGAGGGAAAAGCATGCACTATACTTACGGAACTAATGACCTAAACTGTTGACGCACCCGGAATCACCAACCAACCAATCATAAAAGTGTGTACACGAGCAAGCCGAAGCGGCGCAACGAGATAGTGGCAACGTACGAAAAGATATTTACCAGATTTGTTTTATCAAACAACCGAAATTTTAATTATGGCTTTATTCTTTACTATTTATTACTATTTTATGTTTATTTTTATTTTTAAATTCAGTCTTGTAAAAACATTTTTGGTAAGTGGCAAGAATAGTTTGAATGGCGAATTATTTCCGTTTTCATTTTTGTTATATTTTATTCAATCATTCAGTTATTTGTGTAGTATGTAGCAATGTGAACTATTTTGAATAAGTTTCTTTAAGTTAATTCTCGCAACAGGCAAGAATATTTGTCTGTTAAATCCCCAAATCTGAACGTAGGGAAGTTAATACACTGCCCCTCAAGAAAACATTAAAAAATGAAGTACCTTCGATTCAAAATATTTAATTTTACTTTCAATTGACGATATAAAACCTGACTGATGTATTATTGTTTAATGGATTAATTCCTTGCTTTAGTAGAGGAAATGGGAATTCCTGTAGCTAAATTTGGAGCCATAACTGTCATCTGTCTACTCAAAAATATTGCCATGTGCCATACGACCTGTGATGAACAGACACCCCGGAGCGATTCGTACAACCCTTCCTTACAAATCTCGCACCAGTTTCTGCCGACTCAAAGAGCCCCTTGCGACCTTGGCGTACTTGCCTTATAGGTGGAGAAAAGAGGGGACGGCGAGCGACTCGGGAGCGGGTAATGGGAAAACCTCAGAAAGTGACCTTGTACCCTGGAAATTTAATGTCCTTACCTTAGTGTAGAAAAGTTTTAAATTATTTCAATTTATTTTTAATCCAACCAACTATGGACCATCCTGATAACTTCTAAACGATTCCTGCTATCGAAATGCAGTTTTCGCTTAACAATGCGGAATCATGGAGCAAATAATGTGCCGTAGAGATATTGTTCGAAATATTTTTAGTTTTCGAGAAATTTAATAATAATTGATTTCTAAAGTGAAACGACGTATTTTTCTCACTAGAAATATATAGATCATAAATAGAAATATATCTTAAAAAGGCGAATGCTACAATGTAACATATGTCAATGTTTTGATAGTATTTTGAATATAAAATTATACTTTCTGACATGTGATTTGAAATTAAATGAACAAGACTTCCTTTATCCTTATCCCTATCCTTGCAACTGTCGCCTTTGGGGGAAGGTTGCCTTCGCGGGGCCAGTATTTCTGGAGGGAGAGAGAAGAGGCTCTGAAGGCCATCTTCCCCAAAAGCAAGTTGCATCGGCTGCTACAGGAAAAAATTCACATTTAAAATGTCATGTCAGAATGTATTATTTTATACACAAAAATACTATCAAAATATTATCAAATGTTACATGATTGCATTCCTCTTTTATGATCTATCTATTGCGCGTGAGAACAATATGATTCCATTTAACAAATCAAAGATGATTACATTTCTCGAAAACTAAAAATATTTGAAACATCATATTACTCGCCCGTATTTATAAAATTCCATATTGTTAAGCGAAAACTGTATTTCGATATTGGGTACCGTTTAGAAGTTATGGAGGTAACCCTGTATTAAACGTCGTCGTCTTCATCATCATCATCATCATCATCGTCGTCTTCGTCTTCATCTTCATCGTATTCATCATCTTCATCTTCATCTTCATCTTCTCGTCTTCGTCTTCGTCTTCGTCTTCATCTTCTCTTCATTTCCTCCTCCTTTCTTCTCTTTTCTATTTTCCTCCTCCTCCTCCTCCTTCTTCTTCTTCTTCTTCTTCTTCTTCTTCTTCTTCTTCTTCTTCTTCTCCTCTTTATCAAATGAATTCATAAATAATAAAATAATGTTCTTTGTAGGATATTTATAATACTTTCAACTATTTTTTTAACATCCTGTAGATTTTTATGTTGAGGGGTGGTCCTCAAGAGTCACCCTTGCTTCTATCTCATAAGAAGATTGATCTGAAGTTTTTGTTTCATCTGTTTCGCTTTTCGACCGCCCCGCCCCACAAAGCATAAACTGTGCGGAGTCGGCCGCCGCCCTCATCTCCGCCACCGACTGCGGTTCTTACGTCAAGGGTGCGTCCCCGCGCGCGGGCGGGGCGGAGAGGGGTAGAGCGTGGCGGGGCGGGGCGAGGCGGGACGGGACGGGACGGCGTGGGCGGCGGCGGCGCAGTGAGCCTGGCCGTCCCCAGAGCGAGTGCGCGGCGACGTGGCGGGAGAGGCGGCGGCGGTGGCGTCTGCAGCAGAGCCAGTTCACGCGACCACGCGGTCCCCTCTCCCAGTGCGTCCCGCCCCCCCCCGCGCCCTCCCCTCCACCGCCCCCTACACCCGCCCGCCCCGCCGTTCCGTCTCTCCCCTTTCCACGGCCAACCGACATGATTTTGCCTCCCCGTCCGGTCCCCTGTTCGCCGGTTTACTGCCGTCACAATTCTCCGTTCTCTTATTTTTTCGTTTCCTTCATCCCGCCTGCCTCTTATTAATACTTCCTTAGTTCGTTTCTGGGCCTTCTTTCCTCTCCATCCGCAGTGTCACGCGTTTGCCCTCCGCCCTTCGCCTTGGAGGCCGGCCGGCTGGCTGGCTGCGTGCAACGTGCTCCGCTCCAGGCTGTCCGCCCGTTCGCCTGCCCGTCGCTGCACCCGAGCGGATGTCTTGCGTTCGCGACGTCTGCGGTGAACAGAGCCCAACGTGCGGCGGCGACGTGGTGAAAAGCCTTGCGCCAATAAGCATGCTTGAGACGGCGACCAATCGCGGCGTGATCATGCACGTTCTATCTGGCAGGCGGGCAATTGATGGCTCCTCCACGAGGTTGCCGAAAGGACGTTGCTGCCAGCCGCGCCGGGCTGAAGGCGAAGCCAACCGCCGTTCGCGCGGGGCCCGCCCGCCTCGTGACGTCCTCGCCGCCGCCTCCACCGCCTCCACCGCCACCGCTGCCGCCGCCGCCACATCTAGTGCCGCGCGAGAGCCGTGCATCGCCTGTGGCTGTCAGCGAGTTGCTCCCGCTTGCAGTGACGGCGCAGCCTCGCTCGAATGTTCGGTGTGTTCACGGTGTGTGGATTCTCGCAGTGACAGTGCGGGTACGTTCTCGAGACGACTGTGCAGCAGCCGGTGGGGTTGGCACGTTCGATTAACCTGAGTTGATTGTTGGCTTGACCTCGCTCCCGCTAGAAGATACCAAGTGCCTCATGGTTCTGTGACGTAGCCATCGCGCTTTTTACGGCCGTGCAGTGCTTGATGGGTGGTGGTGCAGAAGAAATCAGCCGATCTGCATTGACATCGACTTGGACGAGCTCGTCATGTCCTCAACAGCTGAGCCGGTGGCGCCGAGAGGTCGGAGGAAGCAGGCGAAACCTCAACGCAAAAACGGTGAGTTTTGGTAGCCTCTCAGTTCACTCCTGACTCTGCGAGACAGCATTGTTGTCAATCAACCGCCCACAAAGAAGACATAAACACGTGTGCTTGTTGTGACAACGCTGTAACAAGTAGGTTTAGGTATCCGGTGTTCCGTTGAGAGACGTTTGAGGGGAAAAGTCCGGTGATTTTCGTGCGAAATGACGCCGGATGCCGGTGGCACCCATGTGTATTGTTTTACTATGGACGCCGCCATCTTTGCAGTGGGGGAGGGGTGGGGGTAGCGGTGTGCATAATGGGGTGCGAGGCGCGCCGCGCGATACGGGGGTGCTTCCGCCGCCGCCGCCCTCGCCGGCGCGGGTGCAGGCGAAATCGCCGACGGGCAGGCGGTGAATCTAACGGCGGCCGGTCGGCAGCAGGGGCGCCGCGGCGGCCGGCGAGCCGGGAACGGACGCCTCGCCGCCCGGCGGGGAGCTCGCGCCGCGCCCGGCGTCCCGACGCCGTGGCTGCTCCTGCCCGTCGCCACCTCCTCCGCCCCCGCCCTACACCTCCTCCTCCGCCACGGCCACCGCCGCCTACCGCAGTGGCTCTTCCCTGCCTGGGTGCACCTGGCTGCGGTGGGCGATGTGCTCTTGTTTCGATTGTTGTGGCTGCTCGTAGACATCAAGCATCCGCTTGCTATCGACTTCCACGCGTTCGCTGACGCTTGCTGCGGTTCGGGACGACTTAGTGATCGGAATATTTCTGATATTGACCGTTACGAGAGTTGTAATAAAATGTCAGGATTCGTCGGTGATTAATTCTGCATTGTGGCTGTCTACCAACAAACATTTGCAAAAATAAGAACCTGTTGTGAGTTGTTTCTATGTGTTTAAGGCGGAATTGGTCGTTTTAGTATTTAACAAACCCGTAGGTGCAACGTGTCAAAATATTCGAAGATCATAAAAATATTCTTAAAGTCCTGCTTTTTTGAAAGGTAAGGTATTGTGCTGAAATGTAAGTAAATAGATAATGCCTATTGCAACGTTCCTTCAGATGTTGCTGGTCTTTTAGCAAAGAAAGCATGCATACGTAGAATGAAATATAATCTTATAGTTCTATGCACGTGATAGTTGTACGAACCCCTTTTGTAAATAAGTCAGTGTCGTGCAGTTGTTAAAATCCGTGGTATACATAGATGTTTTACGTTTTACGACAGGAACACACTAATGAAAGAATTCTAGAGAAATACACTATCGACGAGTTTAAAGTATTTTATTTAATTTTTGACTTCTTGCACACCAAGTTTCACAAGAAATCCTTCGTTGTTGCGGTTTCTCCTTCGAATGATGGAGACGATAACATACTGAAAAAGAAAATTTCCCAAACCATTAAAATGGGTTATAGAAAAATAAACCATTTTCTTTTTGAAATTGTCAATCAAAAACCTAAGGCTAAACTAAAATCATTTGTCTCTCAATTAAATTGCCTTATCCCTTCCTTATTACAATTTTTAGTATTCTAAACCTTTATCTGAAAAATTTCTAGTTCATATATTTAACAGTAGTAATTTATCCTAAAGTGAGTAAACATTCACACACACACACACACACACACACACACACACACACACACACTCACTCACTCACTCACTCACTCACTCACTCACTCACTCACTCACTCAACGAAACAATTAAAACAACAAAAAAAAAACAAAAACAAAAACAAAAAAAAAAACACTCATAATCAACAAACCACTGAAAAAGCACATTCTAAATAAAGCACTAAAAACCCACGTATGCAGCAAAACAAAACATAAGCAACAAATAAAAAAAAAAAAAAAAACACTGAAACCACCACCTCGCTAAACATTGAAAAAACATACAGACGCAACGAAAGACTCTTGTACATACAACAAAGACGCATGCACGCGCAACAAAAGACACACGCATAAGCAACAAAAGACGCATGCACACGCAACAAACATGTACAGACCAAACCCAACACGCACAAAACGGACATTCACGGGCAACCAAATATACCACGAACAAAAACATGCACACGCAACAAAAGATACGTGCACACGTATGCAAAAAGCCGCGCGCGCATGCACACACACACACACACACACACACGCACGCGCACACACACACACACATACACACACACACGCAACCAATGACACATGCTGATGAGGCAGAAACAAATTTCATTAATGTGACACGTTCAATACAAGGAAGTAATTGAGTATGGATTAAGAAGTGAGATTTATGAAGTAAGTTAATTCGATTCTGAATGGAGTTTTGTATTTTTCTTTTTTCTCACATCTTTCCTTCCTGGTTTGGGTGGCTTCACTTAAATGATGCATAATTTGTTTTAGATGTCTGTATTTGTGGAACTTCGTTTTTGTTCCAGTAATGTATCAAAAGAAATAAATGCTTTTTGTGCTTTTCAAGAACTACCGTATGCTCAAGACAAATTCTCGAGATACTTGCCTCATAGTTTTTGTTATTAGATGTTTCATGGCGCATTCCAGTTTTTCTTTTATGGTATTCCATAGTTGTTTTTACAAACACCCATGCAGCACTATTGTTTATGCTTCATAATAGCAGAATTTTTCATTCTATCATTTAAGCTCGTGAATCCACCTAATTTTCGTAAATAATTCCCATCTCACTAAAGTAAAAACCTTGAATATATTTTTTTCTTCACAAAATTGTCGGCCATTTCCCATTTTTATATTTTACTTCAAATGTCCGCTCCACTTGACAAAAATCATATTATTTAGCCAGCGGTTTAAATGACATTCACTAAACGTACACCTCTGAGAAAAAAGGGTAGGGGGCATTGTACGTCAAATACGTACACTTATTTACTACGGTCCGTTTCGTTAGTCATAAATTGTTTAAAATAGGGAATGGGTGCATAAATAATTCATGTCACTGATATCGTGAGTGACAATTTGAAATCCGTGTTAATTAGCGACATTCATGCTGCAAAACTGATTACAGATTTGTATTCTATATTTTTCTTGAGATTTGTTTAGTTGTTTCTTAATAGTAAATATATAAGGATAGATCGTTTAAGAATAAGAAACACGTTCAAATATCTTGTCTTTGGTTTAAACATCCTCATATCACATCCATTGTTGAAACTGAAAGTTTTCGTTAGTTTGCTGGTACTGGTTCTGGTACGGACATTTCGAAAAGTAAGCGGGTATTATCTGCCCCACAATCATCCCCATATGACAAAGGCAATAAATTCATTGTTTTATCAATAATCATGTATATCATTTTCAAACATTGTTCCTAAAATTCTCAAATCTATCAATGATTTATATTGTGTTACATGTGTATGTGAATATTGGGAGAAGAATAATCTGTGCACCTATTTCTTGAGATCCAGAATCCCTATCCCACTTTTTTACCCACGTATTCGGATTATGTATGATTCGTATAATGGTACCAATAAACGTTGGCTCAGAACATCAACTGATGTCACTGCAGTGCCTCTGACCGGGAGATCCTTCATTAGAGTTCCGGCGGTGGCAAGATTTTCGACAGTAGATCGACTAGCTAGATAGCTATGTCGAGTTCAGCTGCTGTCTAGAGGAGAATTCTAGCGGCCGACTGCTCTGATCCGTAGTTTTCCGTGGTTTCTCAGATCAATACCAGGCGAATACCGGAGCAGTACTCTTTAACAAATGGGTCACGGACCACTCGCGGTCGTTCTTTGCTCTTCCTTGTCCCATCCTTGCCCCTTGTAGACACTGACACTTGCACTACCCTACTCCACATGACGGGAGAACCATCGGGATCTTAGAGCTTGTCCCGGATGGGGCGGTGGGAGATAACTGGTTGGGAAAAATCGCCAGCCGACATGTAGGTCCTTGGTTTCTCACGATCTATTGGGAGAAGATCACCGCCTCTCGCGATACAATATGCACTACACTCACGGGACTAGTGACCTTGGCAGTGCGTCTGGAAACACCTATCAATTAATTAAATCATCAAAAAACATTAATTTTTATCGGCATCATTTGAAAACTACAAACTTTCGCTCACTAGTAATGGAAAACGTTTTTACATTGGCAGCCTTTCTGAATACGTCAAATACCTTCCAATAGTTAATAATTATTATTTAATGAATTAGTTACAAAAACACGTGATGAAAAGTACGAAATTCAGTTGGTATATCAAAGATAATTAATGAAAGGAAAGCGAAGACTACATTCTTTACAATCACGCTTCAATTATTCTGTGTTAATAGACAAAATGAAAACACAACAAAGTATTGTTTTGCTCGTACTTGTTTAGTATTCCAAAATCCATTACAGCTATAACTTTTTGTTACAATCGTTCCAGTACGGTGCACATGCCTGCATTTTATTTTTTCGCTAGTTTATTCAATCCAAAATCAATATCTTTTGCGTCACGTGGAATATTTCCACTGGTTAAGCTAAAGTATAATTTTGTTAGATTTAATACAATATCAATTCTATGGGGCAAGTGGACAAACGAAAGAGAGAAATGGATATAATAAGAATGTTGAAAGTCAGAATGAATCTGAAGATTTTTTCCGTTGAATGTGTTGTTATAGACATCTAATCGAATATATTAAGGATATGGAAAAGCCAGCTAGGGTTGCATATTAAATCTAAAAGAAATACGTATAGTGGTTCCTGTAGTGCATTTTATACAGCATTTTTTACAGTTAAGCTTGACTGCCCCACGTTTGGCAGAGTCGAGAGCAACGTGTTGTCTTTGACATGTTGAAGGTCACAACCCACAATCCAACGAACTCAGAAACCAACGTGGTTCCCTAGGCGCTCATCGGGTCAGTGAACATCTTTATTTATTGCAAGTCAAATTGTGTGTAGCGAGAATAACGCTAGAAAAGATACAGTAATTATTTTAAATGTTTATGTTTCTGTTCGTCTTTATTATTATATTATGTTGGTCCCTTTATTTTTGAACAGACCTTGAAGAGAAATTTTTCACACTTTTCATTATTATTTATCTTGTGACAGTTTCGAGGATTATTTTTCATCTTCAGGCTAGAACATGTAAATAAGAAGACCTTATAGCAGCATATCATTATGCAAGTAATTTAGCCTTATAGCATAGCAATATGCTGCTGTAAGGTCTTCTTATTTACATAATGTTCTAGCCTGAAGATAAGGAAAAAATAATCCTCGAAACTGTCGCAAGATGACAATAATAATGAAAAGTGTGAAATAATTCATCTGCATTAGCTGTTCAAGGTCTGCTCTAAAATAAAGGAACCAAGCATAATATATAATATACAGTAGTTCCTTCTTAGACCACAGGCTTCAGTTGCTACGTTTTACCAAAGTTGCCTTTGCATATACAAAATGCATCCAATGAGTCTTTGTATTTACTACATTACGCATATTTCCACAAAATATTTGAATGCATTCTTTGTTTAGATATGCTAACAATAAGATGTACACGACACTTCTGGCGTTTACCATGTGTTGCCAATTGCGTTCAATGTGAATAAAATAAGAGTAAGTTTAGGAGGAGTTGGCACTAAACGAAGGATATTTGGGAATGAAGTTCCAGAAAATAGAAACCAGAAGTGAATTTTCAGTTTAAAGAGCTGATAGGTACAGTTTAAAAGCAGAAAAAATTCACGTGAAAAGCATAAGGTATTCTGTGTCTTATTACTTTGAAATAAATTTCAGCTAACTTTGTGATTTACAAGTAAAATGAAATAATTTTGATTAAAATCATAAAATGAAAAAACCTTTTTTTGTAAGATTTATAATACATTAAAATTTTGAATAAATGAAATATGGCTTTAAAATTAATTGTTGTTTCGTTAAAATGTTCATAAGTGTGGATGACCATTTAAGACCGGATTGTGTTGTCGAAATTGTTGGGCTTTGCTGTTTTATTTGTACAAAACAGCAAAGCAATTTCTACAAATAAAACAGCTCCAATGTCCAAATTTCAGGGTGTATGGTAAACGTTTTATAAACATTTAAATAAATTATGTTCCTTATTTAAATATCTCATAACGATTCCAATTTAAAGGAGAACTATTGTTAAATATTGGAAAAAGGTTGTTTCTGATCGACAGGACTTGCTTCATTTCATTGAACTCGAAGGGAATAAATAATTTTAAACAAAAGGAAAAGAGAAATTTATATTGAATTTGCCGCTTACTGTAGGTATTTGAATTATGTGGCGTAGAGTATAAATACTAATAAGGAAATATTCTTCATTGTAATCTTATACGAATTGATGGAAAAATTATTTCCCAGCAATTTCAATGAAACAAATACTAAGGACATGCACAGTAGACGTTTTAGTGAAGCACATGATATTTGTGAATGTTTTTGTCAACAAAGGGACAACGAAATTTAAAATGGTTGTTAGTAGATAAATTACACACAATATTACCACATTTCCATATTATCTATAATATCATTAATTATATTGCCAATGAAGAGATTGGGACTTTCCAAATTTTAAAGAACCAACTAAAACTTGTGTTGTTAGAATTATACTTGCATAAAATATATATCTATTGAATATTGAATAATTATGACATGTTTAAAATTTACTATTTTACTTCTGTGGTAAATAAATACTGAATAAACCAAAGCCAGGTATTTCCATTGTATTTAATGTTTTCGTGATACTGCAAAGAGAAATGAAAATGAAGAAATGAAGACGAAAAACGGACAATCTCCCACTCGATAAAATTGAGCATCGGAAAAGAACATCCAGAATTGAGCTTCTTCTCTCGTGTCTCAGGATATGTTTAATCAACATTTTATAATTCTACCTGTAAATTATATTCATTTCTCTGGAGAGGCTTTCGCGAACAGCTGGATTTTGAACTCACTCTTCAGTCCGTCTTTTTTTACTTATTTTTTCCTCTTTCTTTTTTCACTCTTTTTCTATCTTTTTTCGGTCTTTTTCTCTTTCTTGTTTTCTTTCTTTTTCTCTTTTTTGTTTTCCTTTCTTTTTCTTCTTTTTTTCCTTTCTTTTTTTTTCTTTTTTCTTTTTTTTTTTTCATTCTTCTCTCTATTTGTATGATTGTGGCTATGTAAGTGTTACCACCGTTTTACCCACGTCCCCACATAGCTTCACCACAGAGTATGACGAAGGGTAGATATGATATCTGAAGGGTCATTTTACAAATTATGTTTAATGTAAACTGATGGAAAGGTTACCTGGATTAACATGAATCACAAACGCTCAGGAAGAACCGTATTATATTTCACGTGAAGGCAAACTTCAATTACCTAAACTCAGTCGTTTATTGAAAATGCAGAGGAAGCACAGTGTTACACAATACAGTTCTTATTGACGTTAAGCTCATATTTCCTTGAATTAGAAGTAGAAAAATAGGTGAGGAACATCCTCCTTAAAACAAATATTTACAATTTGTGAATTACGTATTGCTCTGACGCACTTCGTTAACATCCGTTAGAAATTTCAAACAACCCGCTAGGCCTCGGATTAATAGTTTCCACCTTTATAAAGTTATACTTCGATTTTTTAATGTGGCGTCTCAAGGTCATGTACGAAAAAAGGAGAGGGAAGGACACCTCCAATGAGGAACCGTAATAGTGGGAGCTGTAGTGACGTTGCCGCTCCCTGATGGAGTCTCCTTCTCTCTCCCTTTTTCGTACGTGGCCTCAAGACGTCACGTTAAAAAAATCGATGTGTTGTAATAATTTTAAGGTACTTTCTTTAAAGTTAAGAAAAGGTAATTTAAAAATATTTTTAACATATTTAGTTAATTCTAAGGCCTGGAGATACTTCAATTAAATCCAAAAAATATTACTTAAACCGGAGTTTTTGAGCAAAATCTAGTAGCTGTGGCATCTGCATAGTATGTATTCAATCTATTAATTGGATTTAGTCTTCTAAACTTTCTCATGAGCACGACCCGAAAAGAAAGCTGCGCCCTTTTCCTTCATATAACTCTTCCGGACTAGAATTAGTACCTTTTGCAGCGAATAATATTGCCTATTGTTTCCCTCGAATATTGGTCAAATCTTTTGACTGTAGGATGCGTTCTTACTATAAATCTGATAGCGGCACGAAGGCCTTAAAATTTCCGTTCGTAAGAATAGAAAAACGAAAAAACTGGATGGGACGTGCGCCAAACCGAAATGTATTTTCCATTTAATGTTATTACTCAATAATTACTCGCATTTTTTAAACGAGCATGAAATCATTTAAAGACGTATAATTGAATGAAATTATGCAGAAAATATCCAAGAATCAATATGTTGGGAAATCTCGTAAAAAGTTGGGACTATCTTATAATTTCGAGCAACAAAGATGACCGCTCTAAATTATATATGTGATGTGTATTTGCATCCAATTCACAGAAGTTTTTCATAATTTAATCAGCAATGTTTATCATTAGTCATTTTCTGCAATGTGTATCGTAAGAACTGTACCTAAAATGGTTTATTTTTGCTGCTTTTATGCTGATATTCAGATACAAAATTACTTGCATCCTCTCGCCACTTGCTCCAACCTTAACCACGATTTGAACTGCACCAACAGACCTGAATTCTGACGTGTATTCGGCGTTACCACTCAACTTCTCAACGGAAAGATATTCTGTAACCCAAGTACCGTGTTTTTTCTTTTTCTTGAGAATGTGCATAATATATTCCATATAGTTTTGGCTCTTTTCCACCTCTCAACGGAAAGACATTCTCGCTTCCAGCGTTTGTGGTTAATTTTTTATTACAATGCAATTCCGATATCACAATATTTGAATATCTGGGGTAACGTAGTTTGATATATTTACGTAGATTATAATAAACAACCTTAAACCCGGATTTTACGACCGAAAATTCGAGGTCGTGTTGTTGAGATTATTCCATTTATAACAGTTATACATTTATTGCATTTATTTTTTTTTCAATTAAAAGGAATGTCTTTGCTGATTATGTTGTTCCATTTTTAATTAACAAAGTATACATTTTGTGGAAAGGAACATTTCAAAACACCTATTAAATATTCTTTCAGCTTTTAGGGGTTAATTTGTAATTTCAATCTAGACGTAAATTCCGTCTAATTATTACAACTAGTATTGAATGAATGTTTCCGTGTAGGCTACATTAAAATAAAAATAAAATCAACGATCCCAATTTGTGAATGGTTTCAGATACATCTCTGAAGTATCGAATGTTTTTTCTTAAGAATGTACATTATAGATTCCATGTACTTTTGGCTATTTTCCACCTCTCAATGGAAAGATATTCTCGATTCCAGCATTTGTGGTTATTTCTATTCTGATATCGTAATTCCGATATCATATTTGAATATCTGAGCTAACACATTTGATATATATATATATATATATATATATATATATATATATATATATATATATATATATACGAGGATTAAGAATATTGAAGGTCCGATTTTGTATCAAAATATTGTTTCTTCAACTCGCTTTTTTGCTGTAGAGTCTGTACTTCTTATTGTGACGTTTATAACATTTCGTTGATTCTAAGCATACTAGGTTTGATTCTGTCGCAAGCAAAGAGGTTATCGCGTTGACTATCGTGCAATGTCTGTTTTTCCTTCATAAAGGCGAAAAAGTATAAGCAGGTTTTCAACTTGGGAGAATGATTGGATTTTCCATCGGCATAGCGGGCAGCGACTGAACCAATGCAATTAAATCAATTTGATTATTGATTTCATTTGTAATGGAAAGTGGTTATATTTTATTTTCAGCTTGCAAATTTAGAAGAAACCTCTCAGCTACAAATTACTGCATGATGGACGTGAAAATGACTGTCTCTTAAGCAATCGAAAAGTGCTTTGACTGGAAATAAAAGAAAGCATCACTACATCATAATTTCATTGCTTTGAATGGAAGCCATCAATAACTTCAAGTCTTGTATTTTCTTTGAAGAGACAGAGATCCGTTGGCAAACGCTGTGTTTTATAAATATGACCAAAAAGAGATTTTTCTATTCATGTCAAGATATAGAAAAGCGTAATAGAGCAGAAAATAAGAAAACAGCAGAATTTGAGGAAAGAAAAGTGATCACTGAAATCAATCCCGAGTATTATACTTGCACGTTTTCTTGAGCTCCGGAATATCTACCCCAACGCCTTTGCCAACATTAGTTGAATCAAGAATAAATGATAGAAACGAGGTTTGTGGACAATATTTGATAACTGGAAATGTTCGATCCCATATAATAGAAACTATTTTACATCGAAAAATGAATTAAAAATGTCCTTGCCAAAATAACCAAACTTCCTACTCCTCGAGCAACAAGCGAAGCGAGGGCTCAAGAAAACGTGGGCGGATAATACCTAGATGTCAGAATTGTTTTGAAAGCCTATTCCCGAGAATTGAAATGTCAGTCTAACTAAGTGTTTATCCTTTCCCATAATCTTGAAGAAAGAAAACGGGCCCACAACGTAATTCTTATATTTTTGGATACATGTCAGCGCAGTTGCATATTTCTGCAGTAATATGTAAAATTGTAGGACAGTCTAATCGAAGAACTGAAATAAATTTTCAGATTTTCATTTTTGCTGCAAAATAAATTAAACAAATATTTCAAAACTTCTAGTGCTTTTAAAACCAGTATCATGTAGGCATATGTGCGTTCATCGGGTAGTTCTTGGATGCATCAGGCTATCCGTGTGTTTGCGAACATTCGGTTCAAGAACTCCGGCAAATTTCGGGCATTTCGATCTTTTGGGCCTTTGAGCGTTTCGGACTGACCCAAGTGCCCGTGTGTCCCCACCTTACATTTTATACTCCCCTTTGGGCAGTAGCCTTACGAGGGGGACAGTCCCCTACCCCTTCTCGTCAAGCAGTCATCAGATGCTCGATACCCCACCGCAAAGCCAGACTAACAGACCATACGACGCTCAAAGTCAAACTTATCAACTCCAAAGATAGTTGCAATTAAAACGTTAACGTTGATGTGATGTCATAAACATGTACTTTTTTAAGTTAAACGTGGTCGTACTATTCACAGTGACCTACGTCAACGTAAACACAGCGATCATCGATATCGATACAAGTACCCGGTACAGAAATTCTATGTCGAACTCGTTAAGGAACATGCACTCATTCTTATGCGGTAATTATTTAATGTGCCATTAGTGCCACGAACATTACAAGAAATATTGTTGAATGAAATTCCATTGCGTTTCTTGAACGAGGATACTGAATGGCAATCTGTTCTCTCTAAACTGCGTTAGTATCTGTTGAATGAAAACAGTGTTCACCATAGGGCACCGGTACATATTCGTATTCCGGCACTCGGACTGTGATGGGCATGGGCCGACCGCAGTCCCGCCCGCAAGTACCGAACAACGCATTATGTCCAGTGATATAAATATATAAAAGGGGTATTTCCATCCTGCAAGGGGTACGATCTCAAGCTAATAACTAATTGCATTTTTTCCTGTTCTTGTCGTTTACTTTCGGGCACTGGGACTTTTTCGGGCTCTGGGACTGGTTCGAGGTCTGGGACTGGTTCGAGTTCTGGGACTGGTTCGAGGTCTGGGACTGGTTCGAGTCTGGGATGGTTCGTGGGATGGTTCGAGCAGTGGCACAGTATTCCGGCCCTCGAACTCTGGTAGGCATTGCTTGGACTGACCGCAATCCGGTTCGCAAGTACCGAACAACGCATTATGTCCAGTTGATATAAATATATAAAGGATTCTATCCTGCAGAGATTTACGATCTCAACTAATAACAATTGCGTTTCCTGTTCTTATCTGTTTACTTCAGGCACTGGGACATTTTCAGGCTCTGGGACTGGTTGAGTGTCGGCATGGTTCGAGTCTGGACGGTTCGGATCTGGGACTGGTTCGAGATCTGGGCTGGTTCGAGATCTGGATGGTTCGAGATCTGGGACGTTCGAGGTCTGGGACTGTTCGAGCAGTGGCCGATTCGGCCTCGAACTCTGGTAGGCATTGCTTGACGCCGCAATCGGTCGATACCGAACAACGCATTATGTCAGTGATATAATATATAAGGTATTTCTATCCAAGGCGATCTCAAGCTAACATTGCATTTCCTGTTCTTGTCGTTTCTGGCACTGGGGCTTTCGTCTGGACTGGTTCAGTCGACTGGTGAGATCTGGACTGGTTCGAGATCTGGATGGTTGAGATCTGGGACGGTTCGAGATCTGGGACGTCGAATCTGGACTCGAGATCTGGGACTGGTTCAGTCTGGATGTTGAGCAGTGACTATTCGGCCCTCGAACTCGGTGGCTTGCTTGACGAGCAATCCGGTCCAAGTACCGAACAACTCGTTGCCGGGTCTGATTTCGAAGGACTCCGGTGATCTCAACCTGAAATAACAATTTCCGCGCGTTTCCTGTTCTTATTCTTGATTTACACCTTCAACGTCACACACCAACCTGCGGAAACAATTACCCAAACATTCGAGCCTCCTCACTCGCATTTGCGTCTGCGTCGCGCAATTGGAATTCAGCCTCCCAGTTCGCCCAGCCGAGGAGCGGAGAGGAGGAGGAGGTGGCGGCAGCGGGAGAGGCCATCTTAGCGCCGTGGCGCGGCAGGGGCCCTTCCTTATCTGGCGCGCGCAGTCGGCCGGCCTGCGAATGAGGTCATCGCGCAAGTGGCTGGGAGCCTTATCCTCCGCCCCGCCGCGCCGCCCCCGCCGCAGCTCCGGGCCCCAGCCCCACTGCAGCTCCGGGGCTACCGCGACGGGCAGCGCGCCCACCGTGCAATTTGGTAATTTTGTTTGTAGGAGATGACGTTAAAAAAGAAATAATAAACAATCAGAGGTGACGTAACGAAACCAGTGTTTTAATTTTTTTACTGCATAAGAATATGATAATATACTCGTACACACGTGAGCTCTGATTAGCCTGGAAAGTAGGATCCAAACCGAATGCAGCTGGGTCAATGAACATTCCCATATTTACAGACTCATGATTTCTTTCCCGATTTCTTTGACACAGATCCTTTGTTTTGAGCATATCCAAGTATGGAAATCGTAAGTAAGACGCCTAGATATGGAGTCACTGGGACAAAATAATGCTTTTGTAGTCAGGGGATATCTAACACTTTAGGATGGGTCTTCGGCATCCCCTCCTTTCCCCAAAGGTCAATTTGCACCCATGGATGTGTCAAGTTTTCTCTGGCGACCACGGGCCAGCCGCTGCACCGTCGTCTCCCACTACCGGTCCGATTTCACTGGCAGAATGAGAGAAGTGAATGGATTCATCTTGAATCGATAATAATTAGCGAAAATGAATCAGTTTTTAACTGATTCTTTTATGACCATTTAATTATTTTAACGGAGTAAAATTCCCAGTTAGTCGACTCGGAGAGGTGGTTCAGTGCATCGACTGATGTCCCTGCAGTGCCTCTCACCGAGTGGTCCTAGGTTCGAGGATCGTCGGTGGCAGGATTTTCGGCTCTAGCTTGTCATGTCGCTAGGTGGAATTCAGCCACTGTCTGTACGAGAATTCTGGTGGCCGGCTGCTCTGATCGGTAGTTTTCCGTGATTTCGCCGATCAACACCAGGCGAATGCAGGAGCTGTGTCATAACAAACGGTCCGCGCACGAGCTTTCCTTCCTCTTTATTGTCCTATCCTCACCACTTACACTCACCACTCACACATGCACTACACTACCACACTTGCCCAAAGACCGGTAGGGAGCTTAGAGCTTGTCCCAGCTGGGGCGGTGCCCCGCTTGAGGATATCCCGTTAGACGAGGTGTATGAAGGGAGATTTTTACAATTTACTGTACAAATATTCTGTTCAAATTGTAAGTAAGAATGCAATATTTAATTGCCGTAATATGCAAATGATTCCTGCGATTTGTGTTGGGAGGAAGGTGAGGAGGAGTTTGAGGACTACCTTGGAGGGTCAACTATTCCTTTCCATTTTCTTTTCGGCTCGTGACTGATAGTTGGATAACGTGGGGCGAGTGCTTTGCTAGCAAATTATAGGTTCACTATTTTTTTAACAATGTTTTCAGCGTTGCCAAATATCTTTGATTTTATTTGTGATGTCTGGAGTAATGACCGCTCTCCTATCTACGAATTCTCATAATGTGGAGCTCTCGTGAATAGAGAATGACTGTAGCCATTTTTTGACTTGATTCCGTTTGCTACACATTAGCCGCTGAAATTATGTTAATACTACCTATCTTGCCTGCCGTTGTTATACACCGATCCCGTTGCTCTTCCGCGTTCATAACCTTGTGCCATTGGTTAATGAGTTCGCATATTCCTTCTTCCGTACTTGCATACTAAATCGTTTCGTGAACTTCATGTAGTACCACCAACTTGAAGCGATCCACAGGGAAGCGGTCAGATCGCTCGCCGCCAACTGGAGTCACAGGTTTCATTTCCAGTCGATCCAGATCGACCTTCTGGTGCAGAATGCATGTTGGCAGAGTTTCTTTTGTCGGGAATCTCGCATTTTCTCTGTCTCTCATGCCACTATTGCTCTATCATCAGTCGTATGGTATATTCATAATCACCTATTTATTAAATTATTAATCCGTTCCATGTATCTCCACGATGAGACTAGGGCACTGGCATAATTGAAGACGATAAAATGAAGTACCGCCCTGTCTCATCACCTAGGCCTTCACTCTCTCTCTCTCTCTCTCTCTCTCTCTCTCTCTTGTATACAGGACTTGATTTCTGGAAGAACGCGACGGAACGGCGTTCCGGTACCTTGGGAATATATTATTAAATTATATTATAAATATGCGCGTTTCGGAACCTACAATTTTAGAAATCAAACACTGCATATAGATATCACGGGATGATTAGAGGTTTGCAATGGGAATCATGGCGCCTTGATTGCTTGTGCTTGATTTCTAAAATTGCATATATAAAATGAGACTAAAAAAAAAGAAGTGATGACAACCTATAATGTGGTCAAATCGGTAAGGTAATGTTAAAAATTGTTCTTCCTTTTTAATTATCGCGGTAGTTTATAAATAAGGAAAGATAATGGCGTGAAAAGAAACTAGATTAGAGTCGAATGTGTCGGAGAACCCTCCTCTGCGCTCTGCTGCTCCCGTCCCTACTTCTCTGCGTCACGCAAACGCCCCGGCCTAAAACTTCTCTAAAATTACTCTATTTTCTGAGAAAAAATCTTTTATGATTGAGGGAGAGTGATTATGAGAGCGATTGTGAACATGATTAACTTGGCTATCCGGGAGACGCCGCGTCCAGGGCACAGGTGCCAACGTTTCGGTCGCCATTCTGCGACCTTCCTCAGGGCGTATCTGCGCCTGGGAAGATCGCAGAATGGCGACCGCGTGACTGCCCTGACGCGGCGTCTCCCGGATAGCCAAGTTAATCATGACTCTGGCCGCGGAAACCTACGCTCTCGATTGTGAACATTTTTATTAGCTCTGAAACGAGGTATTTTGACCTAATGTGTGTTGAAGAGACCATCGAGGCACTTCACTTGCCAGCACAAAGCGCCAAGATTTCCATTGCAACCCTCAAATCGTCTCCTGATCTCTATTTGAACGCCAAACTATGACGCTGCAGCGCAAGAGGAGCTACTTGACTAAGACCTTGAAACCCTTCACCTTCAACAGCAGAATTAGGAGAAACGGTGTCCTGTGTCTTTCCGCATTAATTCTAACATATGAAATTCGTATGTCCAAAAAAAAAAAAGAGACGTGGATGATTTATTTATTATTGATTGATTATTTCGTATTTCCAGGCGCGTCAACGTTATTCCCGTAAGAGTACTTGTTATATCACGGGAGGTGGCGGTGTTGTACGCTCCGGGAAGGTGATTTTGTAACGCCACCACATGGCGGCCAGACCTCCTTAGAGGGTGACGGAAGCTGACGGCCACATGGGAACGAACAAAGACCGACGAATTACTAAGCCTTTGGGGAGCTGTGAGTCTGATGGGGAGCTGTGGCACCCCATGACGGAAGGCGACAGGGCAGTGGAGACTGATTCACGGTGAGCGGCCGTGTGGTTCCAGAAGCCACCCGCATTTCTCAAAGAGGCTAGGGAGTGGGGGATTCCGTGATCTCCAAGAGGTTAGCGGAGAGGAGAAGAGAAGAGTTCGTTTTGAGATTGCCTCGCGTGTGGACGCAACTGCTGCCCCGGGAGGCGTTCCTTGTTACACTGCGAGTGCGTATCACTGAGTGTCTGGGCACCGGCGCGGTAAAGCGTCTGGGTGGAGGATGCACTAGCCTGGGGACAGGGAGCAGTGTGCGTGGGAGTCACGGAGGTAGATTGCGAGCGTAACCCCAGAGCTGGAAATAGTGTAAATCTTGTAAATAAATAGATTTCTAAATAGAGGGCGTGTCTGTGTTGTCATTTCGGTACCACGACGTCACAATATACTCCGCCGACCTTCATGTCGGCTTGCAAGATTTTTCTCATCCGGGTAACTCTCACCACCGGACACCGGCCCAGTCGGAACAAGATTTTCGACGGTGATTTAGTCGTTTTAAGATGCCTCACAGTGAGTCATTTACTGAGTCAGCAGTTTCGCTCTCTTCATCTGACCAACCTCTCTGAATAAGAAGTCCCTAAACCTCATACAGAGCGAACGCCTTTGCCGAAAGCGTGTGTCGCGGTGAGCGGTCTCCCCAGCGCCTAGCCTCTACGGTTTTTGCGCGGCGTCTGGCGAAGATCTGCTCAAGGAGCGCGGGTTGCTCGCGTGCAACCCGCTCTCAGTGTCACAAGGGAAAAGTGAAGGCGCCGACCGCGGAAATGCCCGGAGTTAACCGAACAGAGGCCGAAGTACTGTAGCGTTTCATTAGGGAGTGATTTGATTGTGAATGTGAGCGTGATAGTGTGTGTGAATATACATTGTGAACGTGATAGTGTGTGTGTGAGAGAGAGAGAGAAGAGAAGCGAGAACGAAGTTAGATAAAAACAGAAAGAGTGAAAATGAAAAATTAACAAACAGACAAATAAGAACAGGGGGAGGGTATTGAAAGCACGGCATGCAGTGTTATAGTAATTGTTTAAATACGAAAGATTTTTCAAAGAAAGTAGTAATTGTTTAAATACGAAAGATTTTTAAGAAAACTCTTAACGTTTGAGAATAGATGATGCTTCTGTACAATTGAAACAGAAATGGAATAATAGTAAATTTTATGAACAATGTTTTCCTGCCTATTTTAGTTTCCGATTGTGTCAAAATTGGAATAATTTCCATTTGCGTGTTGCGTGAATGAGAGTCATCAATGAAACTCGGTAAGTGGTAGAAAATGTGTCAGAAAAGTCACTAAATGTCCTTAGACTACCTGAAGAATTCCTTAACGATTATATTGATTCTAGGTGCTTATGGCGTCACGCCTAAGAGTAAATTGAAATATTAACGAAGAATTTAAAATTCAGTTCAAAATATATATTATTTATGGAAAGAACATTGATATTAAATACAAATAAATTGTGACATACCAATGTGGGGACAGGTTTATTACAGTATATTTGTCGTAAATGGGCGAAATGGTTAGGGCAAATAATAGGCAATATGGTGCCTTAGTAACGACGTCGTGGTTGTTGTCAGGATAAACAAACATTCATCTGACCGTGGAGGCGACCGATTATTACAACGGAAGTTTGGGCATTTTGTCGAAACAAAAGAAAGGGGGTTTTAAAAACCGAATGATTAATTTGTGCATGTTGGGACTTTGAAATATTTTCGTGTGGTAGAGCAAGAATCGGACTTGAGGGACATATTCGGACTCTGAATATTTTCGTGGCAGAACCAGAAGTGAACTTGTGATACTTCTAAGATTTGGGGAACGTGTCGAGTTCCGAATATTTTTGCTGTGCATCAAAATAAGACTTGGAGTTTTTCGCGAGTGAACTCTTAATCATTCTTGAACTGATAAATGTATGCGGTTCACAAACGATACGGGACTTTGCCTATTTTCTTGCTATAAACGAAAGATAGAACTAAAAGATTTGTTTTGCAGTGTAATCATAAAAGCACTGGATATTTACAGGGTGAGAACGGGCATCGGACATAATGTAGTGGAGCTGGAACAAATATTTGAGTGGTGCGAAGCGGTGAATCGGCGGTGTTCGTTTTTAAAGAAGAGCAGAAAATTCGTGGTAATTGGAGTTCGTAACTTCGGAGCTTCAAAAAAAGGAGGGGAAGGCGTTTCTTCGAGGAACTACCAATCCAGAGCGCGCGAAGACCAGAATCGCCGTATAAGGTTTGAACCAGGATATGATAAGAAAGTTATCAATGTAAATTTTTCACATTTTAATTTGCTACATTGATAGAAATAAACATTAAGTTTCTCTTGAAAGAAAGATAAAATTATTTTCATTGGCCAATTCAAGCTAATAAGTAGTTAGATCAAATCTCTGTTTTCAGATTCCTCGCCATTCTGTATAGATGGCGATCGGGTAATCGGCTATTAATAGATAATAGCGATTATGTCTGAAGTGACCCATCGACCCAGCTAGGGGATAATATTCAGTTTTTTATCAGAGTAATAATAGTTAAAATATTATCGTAACCTTTTTCTTGGCGCCCATGTCATTAGAAATTTGGAAACGGGTTACGACGAATCACCCAATAATAAGTAGCAGTTAGGGGTATGTTTCAATATTATTTAGTAGTATGCTAGTGGCATGGAGCAGCAAAAATGCTGCAGTCGTGTGTATGGGCAACAGGATATCGAGCAGCAACAATTGGTTGTTCTGAAACGGCACACGTCAAAACTGAAGCTTCTTTCGTCCTTATGTCGTGGCGTCAGTTGTGTAGAGACTCTGAGTATGAGAATTTACTGGTAATATCACGTATGAGAAATTGCGAATTAACATATTTAAATATTCCTAATGTTCAGTCAAAATCGAAACTGTTTCATTGATTTTGTGTTTTTTCAGTTTTCCCAAGTACCTAATGAATGACACCTATCACACGGCCGAAGACAATAGGTTTTCGTTAATTTACTTGTATATTCGAAATTAGTAATATAGACTGATCTTGGTTGTCTGGGTGACGCCGCATCGAAGACTGTGTTGCCGACGTTTCGACCATCTTTTCGTGGTCTTCCGCGGCGTCACCCGAACAGCCAAGATCATTCACATGACTCCGGACACTACGACTTCACTTATTGTTAGTGATATAGACGTTTGTTTTGAGTTCGTGAGTGTCTAAAGAAACCGTTCACACCTCTCATACAGCCATGGGGCTGTTTAGTTTTCCGAAAAAAATTATGCCCATATTGTTAATTAGTTATAAGGGTAGGAATATCGTTAGAAGACATTGGATCACAGTCACTTTCTAACGTACGAATTGCATGTTTGGGATAAATGTAACATTCTCGAAATGTCAGAATTTTTCGTCACTTGGCATTATTTCAGAATGGGCTCTTTTATCTTCTATGAGACTTTTTCTGATAAAAAAGCCTTGCCGGACGGAAATCAGTTCATAGATGAAATGCGGTTACCTGCAAAACATCAATTTTTCTTCAATTTAAAATATTTGTGTCAATGTAATACATTTGAACTTAACTATTTTAAATACCTACTTAATGATTATTTATATAAAAGCGAAATATTATGATGTATTTCATATGTTTGTTATTCACTTAATGCAAATATATTATTTGTTTGGATTCCATCAACAAATTTTGAATGTGATACGCATTCATTATTTATGACTTTTATTACTTCGCTTTGTTAATTGACGAGAAAATGATATGACGATAAAGCAGGGAATGAAACATTTAATTACAAACGTCAGCGGAGCTTTTTAATGCTGGGGAAAATGAGATTAGGGCTTATAAAAAATTGAAATGTTAACGTTGAATCGAATTGGTGGCGATGATGAGCTGACCTGATTGTCAACTAATTAGAACATTCTGAAAGGGGGGAGCAAGTCATGCCTTTACTGGCTGTGTAATAATACATTCATCAAGAATGACTTCTAAAATTTAGTTGTTTAATGATTTTTAAGATAAAGTGTATTTATATCTTCTCCGAACTCAAATTATTTTTCTCTCGTCTATTATTAGATTTATATAGTCTTGATTAAAAATGTGAAGTTAAATCTCCTTTCTTGTTATATAATGTGCACATTGCCAAAAATAAATTGAAATTACGATAAAAATTTATATTAAAAACAGAAGATTTTTGCTAAAGATGCCGCCTTTGGTTCACAAGATTCTCTTATCGTGGATCCTTTCGTAGACCCAAAGTAAATAGTTCTTCGGAACAGTTCCTACACAGAGGGCAAGGTACGCAGGGAAAAAACATCGAGAGGGCTACCTTCGAGGCCACGAACCGCGCAGAAATATCTTTATGGCTTCTTGTTTCATTTGCTGCGCTTTGTTCTCCGCCTAGGGAACAGGCTGCAGTGTGAGGCGGCGAGTCAGAGAGCGCCGTTCGACAGGTTAATCGTCTCTTGAAATGTTAAAAATGTGTTCGGGAAGCGGGGATCTGTCGGGGAGAAAAAGATATAGGGAGATGTGATGAGAATAGAGATTCTGTGCGCTATTGCTGCACAAGAAGTAAATAATTTGATTTGATTAATTTAAATTAATTTTTGATGCGAAATGCACATCTTCATAGTTTAAGGAAGCCGATGTAAAATGCACATGTTCAAAACGTACTCCCGACTTCTAAGTACATTTCTAGTGAAGTTCTTGAAATATGACTAGCACTGCGACTTCAAATTGCAATTATCACAAATTTTAAAGGCGTGCCCTGGAAAGTAGAGAAATTTTACTTCACCATTTATTCACACACAAATGTTCTATAATGGTATTTAGAGAGTTTGTTATGATCGTAGATCCGTAAACCGTTCCTAGAATTTTAGATTCCGTCAGTCAGTGGAATCAAATTATAACGGGTGAAAAAAATCAAATTGGGTGTTAATGACACTTGTTTTCTTCATTAAGAGCTTTGTATATTTAAAAATGAATGCAGTGTTCCTACTTATTTTATATTTTACTTGCTACAAGAAAATCTTAATGAATTAAAAAGTAGTTTTTTTCTGTTTCAAAGAAAATAATTAATGAAATTACCTTTGTAAGATGTCGAACTCGTGTCCTCAGTGGTGTGAGGGTTACCACAATTGCTGACTCTATGTCCACAGATTTAAACCATGCTGGATCTGGTTGGCTTTCGAAGACCGGGTCATCTTCAGTCCATGTGAAAGTTCTGACACGTAAAAGACCTTTGACATCCATCGAGTTATGCAACAGTACACACTTAAAATTAAAATATCTAAAATTCGACAATGTATCTGTCACCTACAATTTATCTATTATGTGGGATATGTAGTTGTAGTTAGCAACATAGTAGACTGGGAAGATCCCTGGATTGCCCGGCAAAATTATCCTCATACCTACAATTTATCTACAAGATAAATTGAGACAAAGACCGGACTTCAGTTCCCTGAGTTTGGGTTGCTCTATCAAGGGCAAATTCAGCGCGCCGAGGAAAATACAACTTTAATGGGTGTACAAAAACTTTTGACCTGCAGGTCAAATATACTTGTCATAAGATACTGCAGTAACTGAATGATACATCGTATAATTTTTACCAGTCAACATATTTTTTTCCGAGGCCTTTTTCCAGCCAACGGCCGGCTATCCGTTTTCGTCCTTATAGGACGCATTTTCGACCATACCCTCGACATCAATACACTCTGCGAGCTCCTCTGATCTAGGGCCAGCAGATCGCGAGGTTGTCCGCGACAACACATACATGAGAGACAAGGGACACACAACCATGCCCATGGCCGGACTCGAAACTTTCGGACTGAAGCGCTCTCTGTACACGCTCTTAGCCACCTCGGCCATCCAGGTCGAGCAAACATGCATTCTTATCTAAATAAATTTGTTCATGTAACCTGAAACGACTTTTGAGATCAGACAATTTTCCTGTGCATCGGCGATGTACTGTGGAACGCAAGTGGCGCCTCTGGCCTCCGGCGTTGTCGCCGCGACCGTAGCCACCGCCGCCCCTTCACCGGCTGAGTGAGATTCACGTGCGCGCCATATGTGGACTTCGTCAGTGGTGGCGGCGGTGGCGGTAGCGTGCGAGAATCAGCGTTTCGCGGGCAACGAACAAGCGACCGTTAGACTCTGGGGCGGACCCCTCAACGTTCCGACGGTTACCACTTTTCAAGTTCGTTTTCGAGAGAGTCTTCCATAGTTCGGACTTTGGACCAACTCCCGTGTACTCGCGGTACTCCATACGCGTAGTCTTAAGAGATCCTAGAGGATGTGTAATCAGCCCTGGGAATGAACATACCATATCGAAGGCGCTGCTGTGGGCGATCAGTGCTACATGTATTGAATTGAATTGAATGTGCCTTATTTTATGTGGCGAGACTCAGGCCATGAGGCCTGCTCTTCCGCCTGACCACGCAAATTCCGCTACGCTCCTTTCACCAACCATGGGCGAAAGAAGGTATTACTTGGGCGACGGTATTACTTGGACGACGAAACAGGCGATTTGAATTTAGCTCAGAGGCATCATTTGGTTGAGGATCTTTTACATGCAGTAAATCTACTAAGCTGGCTTGGGACAGCTGGCTTTACTTCCCCTCCGAAGGAAGGCCACGGCTTCCGTAGGGTTCGAACCCGCAAACTTTGGTATAACAGTCCGATACACTGTTACACCATCGCCATCGTGTAATGTATGTCACCTCGTTTTGTAAAAGACCTATTTAAGTCCAAAATTGAATCATTTGTTTCAGAAACCCGTCAAACGCCAAAATTTAAAATGCGCTTTAGCGATGGAATATTGTTCCATGAGGATAGACACATCGCTTATTCCATATTTACTTGAAAAATATTCATTTATTAACTGCTTTAATATTAAAAAATATTTTGAAATGGAAAAACTGGACACTTTTTCTCAATTTTCTGGAATGACAAATTTGACGTTTAACGGGTTTCTGAAATAAACGATTCAATTGTCTTTGGACCTCTGAACATCAGCTGCGTCAAGGTATGATAAGCCATGTGTGATATTCTGTTTTTGCACAATCGTAAGTTTTTCCGCCAGAGAAGGACACCCTATGTTCACAAAACTTTTGATATACACGATCAGAGACTGCCAGTTCAGTGCTCCAAAGGCAAACCTTCCGTGTACAAAAGCGGTAACCGTGGGGTAACGGTGAAAACGTCGCGCTTAGCATTTTTTGCGCGTCATTCACTGTGTTATAATTCCGTGCGCCGGGTGTCGTAAGTACCACAAGTTAAATTTTACATTATCGTACGACGAAAAAATTGAGCATGTTAATGTGGATAGAGCTTTCTGTCCCAAGGCAATATTTCACAAGCGTATGACTTTTCGTACTGGCATTAAACCTTTCTTTAATAATTTCAAAAGGACGACGATTTGCAAATTTATTTTCTCAGAAATTGCATCGTCATGTATTACAGAAAGCCTACCTCGCGGGTCCGAAGGCATTTCATATTTCCATCGCTCTAGCGAGGTGCACATCGCAATACTCGGGGATCAAGGATTGCACCTCCTTGACGCAAGGGTACGCGTGGTTTTCCCCTCCTCACGGTGAATCAATCATTCCAGAAAGCAAAAGATTTAAAGGCCAGCGATAACTAGATTTCCCGAGAGTGCAGAGTTTCGATTTGTTGGAGTTCTGTAGATTCATGACAAGATAATTGTGATCAACGGCTACTTATTCAAGTCAGCGGCGGCGACTTTTTCGGCATCGCCATTGAAACATCGACCTCGACCGCTAGGATCGAGGTTTCTTCGGCCTATTTGCATGCCAAGGACGCCAGTAGAGGCAGAATATGAGAGGAGAGATCGCCCGCAGTCCTTAGCCCTTTGCCATCCACCTGAAGTTGATCCGAAGACACTATTGTAAAAATCAGATTAGACGGTCCTTTGAAATCTCATGCAAAAAGTGATGTCGTCCAGCTTGTGCATATGTGAGATTCCAATTGATTGGCCACCAGTGAGATTCTAATTGATTGGTTGATTTTTTAGCGCACGTCAACGTCTGTGGTCATTAATCCCGTTAATGTAGTGAATGTTTTATCGCGGATTTGGTTGTGTACGTTGGATGCTTAGACCCGGCGCTGACCTATAAGCCGTGTTGCGGTTGTTAATTCTTCCATCTATGTATCTCCCCCAGCAGGGCACTGCCCCAGCCGAGGCGAGCGTCTAGCCTGGCTGTTTACATTACATGTTTATGTACATATTTTTATGTTTCATACTACATATCTATCGTCTCTAATAATGAGACGTATGAAAATGAAAAAGATAGTGTAGTATTTGCAGCTTAGTTTTCTTTTCGACAGCTGGATCACATGAGTTCTCCTTATCCAGCGATTCATTATTTTAAACTACACGCTGTTGTGAGAAATAACGTCCTCGAAAAAAAATCGATCACCGCCAGTTTTCATCTTGTCCTTAAACTTCGAAAACTCAGTAGTGCCTTTAACCTCCCATCAGGTAGCTCTTTTAACCTTTCATCGACAAAAGACAATCCATTTCCTCATCTTCAAATCTTTTCTCCTCCTTGTGCTCCTATCGTTTCGCCACGGAAATTACTCCTCTGGAATCGAGGAAAGTTTAACCATAGTCCTCTGGTGGCCCGGAGCAAACAAACTCCTCGGCTTCGGCACCTGGCCGCCCGCGCCGGGAACGGCCGACTGAGTTATCGCAGCCAGGTGCGGAGCGCGTCGCTAACCCGGAAAAGATTGCCGAAGCGATAGTGGTCTCGTCGCCTTCTGCCCGACCTCTCTTCCGGATCCGGTGCGCCTCCCCCGCCACCTGCCCGCCCCTTCTTTGGCCAAACTTTGGCCCCCGCCCTATCTTCTCGACGTAAGTTTCTCCGCAGTCATTTATGGGCTTGTTTTGTATCCACGGAGAGGAACATTGTGTGTGTGTGAGAGAGAGAGAGAGAGAGGAATAAGGGGTGGGAAGAAAGACGCGAGTGAGCTAGCGAAGTGGCGGGTAGTCGAGTTGGCGAGTGGTTGGCGAACGTGCGTGATGGTAAAGGCGCGATGGGGGAGGCAGGCAAGCGAGCATACTAGCAGGCGGCCGGGTAGCAGAAGGTATGGCTATACGGAGATCAGGCGCGCGCATTGGAGGGTGGACGAACAGGGGGGAGGGTCAATCCGTTGGGCTAAGTTGGAAGCAAGAAAAGGTCGATCGAGCTAGCGAACGATCGAGCCGAGAGGCAAGCCAACGAGCAGGGATATTGGAGTTGTCAGTGGAGGTCATGCGGGCGATCTGGCGGGCTATGTGGAAGTTAGAGAATGTGCGATGGAGCTAGCCGTTGAACGAGCTAGGAGGCAGGCGAGCATGTGTGTGAGTGAGCATCCAGGGGGAAGGGTGCGGGCGAGGATCAGTGTATGCGAGCTGTACGGAGGGCGGGCAATCTGGTGGGCTTTGCGGCGGGGTTGAGGGAGGGGCGGCGGGCGTTGAAGGGAATTTAGAGAACGCGCATCCACGAGTGGGATATCCGTTTCCACGTGGCTGTTTTCACAAGTGCCGTCGCGGGGTTAGATATTTTTCCAGCGGCGCGGCAGTATATTTTCCTCCATTCGCGCTGACGCGGAGGCGTAAGCGCCGGTGACGCCGACCGGCCTGCAAAGTGGGCGACGCGTCACCGCGACGCGCGACGTATGCCTGCCCGCGGCCTTGGGGCTGGGACTGGGACTGGGACTGCGATGGAAGTTTGGATTGGGGAGCAGCGACGCCGCCGCCTCGCGAAGGAGTTCAATGGGGTGGTTCGTTGCGACAAGTAGACAGTGCTTTTCTTAGTATTCTTAGCAGCGTTTTAATCAAATGCTTTCGGTACGTGGAGGCCAGAGGAGGAGGGGATGCTTCTGATGCCTGATGTTTTAATAAGTCTCGCCGGGATATGTACTAAGAGATTTTAACAAGTAAAAGAACGTGCTCTCCAGTAGGGAGGCGTGTTGTGTGAGTGCATTTGTTCCAAGATATAAAGACTTGTGAATGGATGCTTTTTAGTGTTACATCATACTATCTTTCTCTAACTACAAAATGCTGCTACAAAAATGAATGAATAATTGAAATGTGCCCAGCGTAATTGATTGGAATTTAAATAACGTTTATTACCAAATGTAACTTTATCGTAACTCTTGAAAAATTAATTACACATCTCCCATATGAAACTTTGTTCAACTGTTCAGGCTGCGAATTAAATAAGTAAATGTGCCTCGTAATGACCTATTGGAATCGAATGTTCGGCATTTTAGTTACATGCGTCAGTAGCACTCTAGCAACCAACGCGAACTATTTTCCTTTAAATGTATAAAAAAATTCCAATGAGCCCCTTAACCCTTCAAAAGTATGTTGGATAAATGAATGGGTCTAAAATCTTTTAATACATTTGTTAGAGTCCGCCATATTGGTTGACTTTAATGTAATTTTATGTAACCTGTATCATTCCCGCATTGAAATAATATCGTTTAATTCATCATTCATCAAAATTCGTTGATAGGTTCAAAGGTTAAGAGTGAGGGAAACAACTAACAAAGCCCACAATTTAATACATCAATCTTTTCGCAGTTGGATAAAATATTTTTTTTAATGTCTGTGTAAATATCGCCCATACATCATACGAAATTAAAATATCTCCTACACAAAAATGGGTAGGAAGTTTCAAACATTTTTGAAAACCTTTGTATTTCTTGCCATATGACAAAGATGAAAAAATAAAAAATAACTTGAGAAAAACAATTAAAATCTTTGAAGAAATATCTCGTCGTCTCTTCTGGAACTTTTCTTGTCCTTGCGCACTGCTTCTTTTCCTGATATGCATAGGTTAGTCAAGAAATGTACAAAACAAAGAAAACCAGAACTGTACAAAAATTACAGTACAAAAATTCAAATTGATGTGCCGGGAGAAATTGTGACTTAACATTACTGATTGAGATCTAGTATATTTTCTGTGTTTGATCAACTTGCATGCTCAGGAACTGATCTTGGAGGCGAAGCAAAAGGCATTTGCAGCACCGGGCCATCCAAGTTCTCGCGGCGTATTTTGGTGCAGTCTCTATCCGCCGATGACGTTAAAGCGTTTGAGAATCTTCACCGTATGAAGGTGAACGCGGAGGAAGCGATTTCAGCAAGGGCTCGAGCATCAAGAGACGACATTTGTGTGAAGGTGTACTTTTGTAGAAGGTAATAACTGCGAGCACACTGCTTCTCACGCCAAAGAAACCTTACAGTTCCTGCTCTGGAAGCTGAACATCCGCCGTACTGACAATACTAGCCACCTTGTGACATTCAGATTTCTGGCAAATTGAAAGTGATCTGGCAGGGCGCCGATTTGCGTAGGACCATGACGTGATAGAGGCACTGGAACAGTGGTGCTTCCAGCAGCCAAAATAATTTTATGAACAAGGAATAAAAAACATCATCAGGCGGGATGGGTGCTTAAACATTGTCAAGGAGTATTTTTAAAAAACATCCTCTGCTTAGAAAAAAATTGTCATTTTTCATTTGACTGACTCTCGTAAATTTAGTCTAAAAACGGAAACGCGAGTCCTTCACCATAGCAACTTTGGAAGCAGAGCGACGGTAAACGATGAAGGGGAAGTTGTACCGTCATAATATCGACATCTAAACGGTAACGGAACATCTATCTTTCTCGCCAGAAAAAAACAACAACGTACATTTCTCCTCCACTGTCCCGATCTTCGCGACCACGACTCGAAAAGAAAAAATTCCTGGGGAACGCCCCTTTCTCAACCCGTCCAGACTCCTGTGTTGCGCAGCAATCCATTCAGCCGGTGCACATGAAATTGCGTGAAATAAGATAATTGCAACGCAATGTTTATGGGCCGTACTCTCCTAAATATCGCGAGGCGAGCCGTTTCACTTCTCTCCTGCCGCTCGCTTTTTCGCGACGACTTCTTAGGATGCAGGGGGAGGAGGCAAGAGGTTGGAAGGGGTAGCTAGCAGGCTGTGCAGGCTACACCAGAACGAAACATTTAACACAAAATATTCGCCTCGTTTATATTTAAGAAGCATAACTCTCTTCCCGCTCAATGCGTGTCGGCGGAAACCTATAACGAAAGATTTGTTATTTTCAAAGACGATTATGCTCGAGAATAATACCTTATATATACGGGGAGGCGTGCGGGACGAGACGGGGATGGGGCGGGGCGGGCGAAAAGTTTATTCCGCGTGCACTCCTCTGCGTACCGCCCTCGCCACTGGATCGCATTGAGTTTAATTTATTTGTATCCGGTGTGAGGGCTCGCTCCGCAGCCAGCCAGCCACGCCCACTTGCCGTCGCCGTCGGGCCAACCCCACTGCCGCTGCTGTTGTCACACAGTGCTCTCAAATGGGGAACTGTCTGGTAGAAAATTAACCGTTAACATTATTAATTAAGGATGACCACAATATCTCTGCTACCAAATTTAACCTTTGAGACTAAGGTGAATCTGCTTCTATTGTGAATTTTAAATCTGTACTCTACGTGAAATACCTACATGAATTCTTCTATTGTGATTGTTCTTGGTTACTACAGTGGTCTGTAATTGTAAGTACCGGGAACAATACAAAATTTAAACTTCCATCAGTTAATCTTGCATCAGCGTACTTCACAAAATAATACAGCAGTACACTACGCAAAGAACTATTTTGAGTACCACTCTTCAGAAACATTTTGTTTAAAATTAAAGATCACTTAGAGATGAAATAGCGAAAAGAATTTAAACTCTGAATCTTAAAGATGTAGAGGATGTTAAAAATTACTTAATTTTTGAGAGTGTAACTGCAGTGAAAATTCAATAAAACCTGAATATTTTAAGATAAAGATATTTATTAAACTGCAACTGGTGTAACCTGGTAGCAGTTAATTCCACAAGTAAGGAAATAAACTTCATGCAAATAATATAGTAATTGTAATAATACAATAATAATAATAATAATAACAACTGATGATTCATAAAACATTAAATTAAATTAAGAAAAAGAAAAGAAACATCTATAATCTAAAGCCACACTGAGTTTTGAGATATGAAGAGGAATATTTCAACTTTTGGAGATTCGAAATAGTACTAAACATGTTTTTAAAAAAACTGCGGGGCGCGTGGAAGAGGAAATGGAAGAAAGTGTGAGTGGATGGAGGAATTCGAGATATCGAAGATCATAATCGAGATATCGAGGATTCCAAGATTTTACTGTCTCAAAAGTCAGGCTATCTGCCTACTGTCTGCCAAGTCAGCTCTGCAAGCGGTCGGCGTCCTTCCTTTCCGAGAACGCTTCTCTGGTAGCTCCCCCCTCCGCGTTTCGCGAGATCTCGCAATCCTGCGGGTCGTGTGGAAGAAACAAAACATTTTTCCGACCCGATATCGTCCCACTGATACGGGTTTAGAAGGAGAGATATTGGAGAAATATAGATTTTTACGAGAAAAATAAAACAAAAGGGCGCGCACCTTTGCGAGAGGGGGACCAAGAAAGGAAAGGAAGGTCGGGGGGCGGGGCACCGGTATTGGCGGCGCCGGCGAGGTTGAAGTTCCGCAGTGGGAAAGTTGGTAGGTGCTCTCAGGACGCCTTCATTCGGTGTATATTGGTTGTTGGGTGCTGTTGATCCAGAAGCGTTGAGGTGCGGGGTTGCAGGGGCGAGAGTTCGGAGTGCTAAGTGTTTTGCGAGATGAAACTTTATTTTGCAAAGACAGATGCTGCGGGGGAAGAAGTATAGAGATCTGAGAGCAAGGTTTTTTGTTTTTTTTCCTGTTTACCGATGTTTTTCTTCAATGAGTGAAATAGAGATTTTTAGGCTGACTGACATCGATAATAATATATCATTTATCTCTCCGTTAATAATTAGTAAATTCATGCCATTAAATGATAAGATTTCGATGTTTTTTGTGTTTAACATGATGTATAATAAAATAAAAAAGCCTGAATATGGTAGTGTGCGGGACTTCAACACACATTCTCTTAGTGGTTGTTTGAGGGTTTTTTGCTTATCAAACGATGGTTTAGTATGACTCTAAATAATTAAGTAAAGCTAGTAATAATCAATTTTATAGATTGGAAAATGACATTTATTTTAAAGTGCAAATGTCCACATTAGCTTGTAAAGTGAAAATGTCCACATTGCTATTTGTATATTGTTTATTTCTTGCTCTTAGTCACCTCAAATATCTATTGGAAGGTGGATTGAATTAAAATAAATTTACGTTATTCAGATTGATATTTACTCCGTAGCACTAGAAATTATTTCCGAGAATGCTACTATTATTTCTATTATTCGGCAATCGTTAGTTTCATTGGAGTTGTTTCTTTTGTTTTTTTGTACTAAACAATTTTAATAAATGCCTTAGCTACAAGATCACCCTCCTGAAAAATGTCAAAATCTACCTCTCTAAGCTTCAAACTTCATCTAAGGAAGATGGAAGCTGTCGTGTAAAGCAAACGAAGTTCACCCATTTTGCCATTATTTCATCTGGGGAGTCGTGCATTTGTTCGGGAGGGTTGGTTCTCTTTCAATTGAGTTTGAAACGTTCAGCGGTAAACTCCACTTACGCACACGGAGTCTTCCCTCTGAAAGCAAATGCTACCCAGCATATTAATTTCCTCGCCCATCGCCTTGTCAACGTCAAACGTTGGAGGCGGCCTCCCGCTTCGCGAACGCCGTCGCGGGAAGGCACCTGTCAGGGGAAATTCTTTTTCGCGAGGTATCGACGTTTCATGTTTTCACCTCGAAAATCCTCGGCCCCGACGACAAAACGTAATTTTCTTCGTTTTTACTCCTCTTCTCGTTTTTTTTCTTCGGTTTGCTCTTTTTCTCCCTCGCGCTCTTCCGGCGTTTCCTACCCCTCCTCTCTCTTTTTCCCCCTCTCTCCCTTCGCCTTTGCTGTTTCTGTCTATCTCTCTCGCTTGCGGAGACGAGCACGGCAGCGGGCGAGTTCAGAAGAACTAGATTGATTTCGAAGGATGCATCATGTGGCTGACACGAATAATTCCGAAAGTTGCGCGTCTGCCGGGGGAGGTGCTGCTGCTCTGGCAGATGAGGAGCAGACGCCGCTGCCAGGTCGGGGAAGAGCAGGGGAGCAGGTCGGGGCCTGGATGCCGAGGTTGTGGTGGACTTAAAGAGGAGGAAGAACAGTTAAGGAAAGTGGTAGAAGAATTACGACGGTGGGAGGAGGAGAGGGAACGGAAGAGGAAAGAAACAGCGGAGAAAATAACGAAGGACAGTGACTGAGCTTCAGCGTGGAATGGGTGGGAGGAGTGGAAATGAAAAAGTTAAACACAACAACAAACAGATGTATGGGTGGTAAGAGAGACGTTTTAAACGAGATGATTTAAGTATCGTGTTGGAATTTTGAATCGTGCATTGATGTAAATGGTAAATCAATACATTGAAGAATCAAGTATGATAGGTTGGAGGGCCAGTTGCCGACCGTGAAATATTAATTTCAGATGTAGTTTGTAAAACATACTTCCGACACGCGTAAGTGAAGAAACTGAAATACAGAAAACATTGGTGGATGAGAAAGGGTGAGGATGAGTTGGAATAGGACATGTAGTGAAATGTTGCTTACCGCAGCAAAGAACGCACAAGTATGGTGAAGTGATAGCCAGTGTAAAGGTCCGAAGCAGGTGAGCCCGAGTGGCGAACTTGCCGATGTAGAGAAAAAAAAAAAATGATTCGAAGAGAACGAGGATGAATTAGATACTTGAGTGTCGATTGTTTGAAATATATACAGATATTTACAATGAACATCCGATTACTGAACTAAAGTGATCTCTTGAAAAATTTACTGTACCATGTTTAAAATATGAAACGCAAAAGTTGCAAATATTAGTTGTGGAATCCTATATCAGAAGGTGTTCTTAAGTTTTCAATAGCCGTAATCATGATGAATGATTAGCAAATGCTAGTTAATCAATGGCTATTTTTCGTAATAAACAGCTTGATGACTAATTTCTGGAATAACTCAATTATTAATCTAAGGATTTAACATACCCTTATTTGTATTGTCAAAAGGAAGGTACTTACAAACATTGAGCTAAGGAGTTTTACGATCGTCGCTTCTCTTTTCGACTTGTTTATCTGGTCTAAATTCTTTTTGATCCGTAATAAAACCACCGCCAACAAAATAAAAAAAGATTATTTTTTCGCCCTCTGTGTGTATCACAATTATTGTGGTCGAAGTACATCAACTGTAACTGAAACGAAAGGCGACAAGGCGACCTCACCTTGAACAACGCAAGGGTTGAAGTTGGCAGCTGATGGGTATAGTACGCACCCACACATTTACTCTTATATGCATTACACTACCATACATATCGGGAGACTTGTTAAGAACTTAGAGCTTCTTCCGGCTAGTTCGGAGCCCCGATACCAGAGATATCTGGAGGGGGGAGCTTGCTAGCCGACTTGCAGGTCGGCGCTGATTCTCATGCCACGGGGTGGAACACCGCCATCACCCGGGATAAAATATACACTACCTTTAAGGGACTAATTACCATGACAGTTTTCGCGTCCAGAAATACAACATAATCAAAAATGATAGTGCTTATCCAGTGTATTTTTTTTCATTGTCCAACTATGGGTCTGTAATTGGTGTCCGGGTGTGTATGCAAATAGTGTATTAAATCATGTACCGTAGCATTTCTAGTCGACCAAAATGGTTTGCTTCTCTGGAAGAGAGAGCGGCTGCGACGGTGGCGTTGGGGTTGTCGTCGGGGGCGACGCGCACCCGAAGGAGGGGCAGGAAGAAAAATGAGCTGGTTTTCCTGCGGTTGGCGCTCCCCGTCACGAAACTGAACCGAAACTCGAGGAGTCGAGGGGAAATGAACGCCGTTATGGATGCGCTACGGAAGTACAGGTAGGGCCGTGCACTCTTCCCCTGCCAGCCCCGAGACACATCGCTCCTCCCGGCAGCGCTCTTCTCGGCCGCACCGATGCTGCCCTTTCCCACCCGTCCAGCCCGTGCCCCGCCCCTTTTCATCTCGTCGCCTAAAATTGCTCTCCTCTGCTCACTTACCGTCTCTTCTCCTCTGCCTCCCCGCCCTCTCCCGCTCTATTCCTCGCCCCCCTTTTTTTCTCTTTCCCCTCTCACTCCTCTCCCCTCACTTTCCCTCTCTCTCGTTGCTCTTTGGCTCTCCCTCTCTTTCGCTTTCCTGCCCTTTCCCTCTCCCGCTCTTCTATCCATTATTCCCCCTTCCCACCCGCCCTACTCCACGTTCTCCTCCCTCTTCCCCTCCCCCCGCTCTTGCTCCACGTTTTCTCCTGCTCGTTCCCTCCCCCTGCTCTTCCCTGGCTCCTCGAGGTCGACAAACAGACGACCCATGTGCAGAAAAGTGGCTTCCACCGTTACCAAAATCAAATTTATGAAGTATATTTTGGAATTAAAATGAAGCCGTTTACCACAATTTCTTGAGACATATTTTTGGAGTAATCATCTATGAAATACGTGTGGCGTTTTAAAAGTTCTCGGTTTATCACAGAAAGGTCGTGGAGATTGCCAGATTACAGTGATATGCGTTAAATATGTTGATTCTCGATCAGTTTCGTCCAGTTTCCTGATCCATTGAGCAAATGCTGAGATGGCCTTGTTTCTTCTGACATAAATGTAACTCATTTTTGCAGTCTTCTAAATTCAGTGGAAATACATTTATTCAAATTATCGTTTCCATGTTGTCCGGCAGGAAGTAATAGAGCCAAAATTTATTGCTTATTTATCTTTGAAAATAGATTTTATTAATGGAGTTTTTGTTGTTTTTCTCCTTTCAAATTCAAATTTATGCTGTATTTATCCTTGAAAATGGATTTTATTACATGGGAGTTTTTGTTTTTTCTCCTTTCAAAATTCAAAATTTATTGCTTGTTTATCCTTGAAAATAGGTTTTATTACATGGGAGTTTTTGTTGTTTTTTCTCCCTTTCAAAATTCAAAATTTAAGTAGTATATGACTGGGTGTAGAGATCGCAGAATTTTGAAAATGTGCAGACATTTCACTTTTCCCATAGCACGTCATACGCAGTTTTAACTGTTTTTGACGCAAATAAATAAATAAATTCTAATGGTGATTTGTTAAGTTTCAGACGCGTAATTTGTTTCTAGCGTAAGTCGGTGTTGTAAACGAAGAAGTGTAAACATTTTGTAAAACGTGGATCAAATTGAATTACGAACTGTAATAAAATACTTCCTTTTGAAAACCGTAACCTTCAACGAACATTCAATACAAATTAGATTCGACATTACAGGATGTTTTCCTTTTCATTTTGACTACGTCAGTGATCGCCGATGCTGATATTGCGTAAATCTCGAAATGTCTTGTCCGTCATTTACCACAATTTTTTTCATATGAAAAACCTTGCTTGTGAGGGATGTCACGTCATTAACTGCAGTGTTATATTCACAAGCTACTCTTGAGTAAACAATTTGTAGAGAACATGTCTCGATTTGCGAGATGACTTATGTATCATGAACACGTTAGTGTTCCCTGCCAGAGATAATGGGAGATAATGGGGACTTACTAAGAATCTGTGATCTAGGCAGTGTTGCCAACCTTTCTGTTCTATTGTGAACTCCTTCAGGTCTAAATAAGATCAATGGATCTACTACGGAGGATAATCAAAGAAACGTTAGAGAACTTGCTTAGGAAGCAGCGCCTCCCGGCCAACCAAACCTCCACCAGATTGTGTGTCAATTTTCTTTCGCCAAATCACTCTTAAAGAAAATATTTATCAAGAATATACAAGATTTTTATTAAACAAGTTGCAAGTGCATAGAAGCATCCTAAGTAATCTATATTACTAATTTCAAATAAATGATTAAATTGACGAAAAACTGTGGTACCTCCGGTCATGTGAGACATGTCTAGTATAGTCGTGTTAAAGTCGTAAAAAAGGAATCCGGTTAAATACAAACACAATGAAGCAGTTTCGATTTTGACTGAAAAATGAAAATATTTAATAGTGTTTTTCCTTCAATTCTCATACTGCGCCTACCGACTAAATTCTCATAATCGGAGCGTCAATGCTTGCGACACATCTGAATTTTGAGATAGCAAGGCTTTCAGGAAGAGGTCAGTAAATAAATATATTTGTTGTTTATGTGTTGCATTATGAAACAGCCAGGTTTTTGATATTCGGGATGTATAAGGAATTGTTGTATGTGTATCCGTGTATGCTATACTTTGATATTGCAGAATTCGTGAAACGTATTTTATTTGTTGATCTTGACAGAATGCGTGATACCTTTTGGAACATTATTTTATGTGATTCTGTTTAGTGGCCCTTTTACTGCTGCTGGCCACTAGTAGGTAGTAGTGAATTTTCAACTTCTTGCGCCCTAGAGTTCATAAATCCTTCGGGCGATAATGAGAACAAGCCATTCTGCAATGCCCACGTGTCGCTGGAAATCTGTGATCCGCAGTGTGACGACCCCGATCTGTCGCTTTTAAACGAGGTCGGAGCAGATACGAGCGCATAAAATGTTACTGCGGAAACAACTCGCACATTCTGCTGCCATTGCCAGATTTCAATAAGGTAGCCTATACTGATTTACAACAGGTTTAAGGTATACATAAAAACACTAAATAAACAGATCTTTTGTTCCTACGAATGTAAGGTTTTTTTTAACACTTCTCTCTCACGGCTGTGGTGCCGCCATGGTCAGTCTTTGGTGTGTCATCTTCGTACTTGAAGATCAGTGTCTTTCGAGATCATGATCAACGGGACATATGGGATAAAGTATTAGTTCATTGCTCAGAACTAAGGATGTGGGGGAGGACAGGATGGGAAAGGAAGGATCGTTTGTAATCGTTTTTAAAGCACTGCATCAGATTCAGTCAGGAATCGGTAAAAGGAAATCACGGAATGTGGTGACAAACAGAGAAGTGAGCCTCTAGTTCCCACCGAGGCACCAACAGACCATGCTGACATTGACGGAGTCACCGATCCACGAAACTTCAAGAGTACAGGCAACTACAGCTGAAATCGACAGAATAAACTTTCACTGTACATGTTCTAAAACTTTAACTGGCATCTGTGTCCACCTACATTAACTGCTATTGAGCAATCAGATTCAATTTCTTCATCGTTTATCGTGGTGTCGCCTCGCATTTGATATCGGTGACAGCTGATTTTCTTAGAGTACGGTTGTGCCACGCGAACAACGAGCCAATACCCTAATATCAGTTGTGCGTTGCATATGCGTCAGTTACTCTTGCAACCACTGTCTAGTTTGTAAACTCTTTGGCAGTCAGGAGGAGAGTAGGAAGAGAACTTGCAAACGAAGCCTCGCAAGACGAGCTCCACTCTCATGCTTTTATCATACCATATATTTTTACATAAGATAACACGCTCAGTAATAGCACAACACAGTTAGCGAGAAATGCTCTCCACGAGCTCTGCTGCTCCGACTCTAAAACAACATATTTATTTATTTATAAAGCCGTGCGGCAACGTCAACAGAGTCCTTATTTTTCAATTATTGACATCAGTGCCTCTTGCTTCGGTTACAACGTTTATTAGTTATTACCCAGAACATTTTAACCTGCTATTAATTCTGTCCCGATTTCAGTTCCAAAATGTATGGCACTCCCAACCCAAGTAGAAGTAGATAGAGGGCTGAAGTGGTATATGATTATATTGCTGTATTTCTAATTTCAACTATCGTCATTACTAGTATTTTCAATTTCCCTTCACATCACCAAACTCTCGATCTGGAGAGCTTAATGACCTTAGGACTACTCGGTAGCGTTTTATCTAAAATACTCATAAGTGATGAGAAAAATTTGCATATTTAAAGGAAGTTATTATTTTCTGTTATTACATTTTAATGTTTATCTGATAATCTAAATGGAAGTTATAACTCAATTACCGAAATCCATTACAGTATTCTGTCAAAATGCATGAAACCAAACATACAATAAGTTTACCCTGAATTTCGATTTAAATGATGGTTTTTAAAATTGGAATATTAAGTTATTATATTTTGTATATGAATACCAATTTTTATTAGCGTGATTAAAAATTATACATTGGCGATTTTATTCTGGAAATCATTGACGGATTTTGTATGCCTTTACACTTTTTCTGCTGATTTCCGACAGAAGTGAAGAGACTGGGATGAACTGTATATTATTTTGTATCGCCACGAGTTTGATCTTTAAAACAATTCCCCTAGGAGCGGCTGCAGTTATTCTGAGCACTTAGTATTGTCCCGCATCTGCTTCTGGGCTCATTTAGTGTCAAGATTTAGAAAGTCGTATTGTGCGTTGTGTGATTTCATGCAATACATTCACTAGAAAAAAGTATTAGAAATATTAGATACATGCAACCTGATAAATAATATGTGGCGTAGTATCATCATCATCATCATCATCAGCCATCACGTAAATTTCGTAAAGAAAGTTTTTGCGACTGTATTACTATCATCAACAGCCGTCCCGACAAACATATGGAGAATGGATACAGTTACAAAACAGGCTGCATTGAAATACTTTTTTAATTTTTTTAAAATTTATTTCTATTCGTTCGACCTAAGGTCTTTCGACGGATTTCAGTTTTACATGCTGATTTTTTTTGGAATTTGGACTTTCCTTGACAAATTGAGGTTAGAATTCTCTGGCTCTATTATATAATTTGTTTTCTTTTAGATGCTATTGAATTTTAATTTTGATTTAGGGGGAATAAACTGTTAGGATTGCATGTCAAGCAATTAGAAAGGAAAACGCAAAGATTCTACGTATTATTAGTTTAGGGAGGTTTAAGCATTTATTTGGGAAATTTGGATTTGATTAGACTTGGGATGTTTTCTGTTCGGTCTAGATGGAATTTCAAAGCGGGATGAGATGGAGGGTGGGAAGAATAAAAATTATTTGCTACTTTTTTATTTTTTATATCCTATGTTTTAGTACAGTAACAATATCAAATATTTTATACTATACGCTTTAGTTACTCTTCAAATTAATTTAATGAAAAGAAAATTTCAACGCGTATCTTTGGTAATTTGATCTTTTCTTCGTGTTTTAGCACTGAAGATGGTCACAATCGCGTCCAAATATGTTATTTGCTTCAATAATCGTAAATGATAACACTTCGTCACACATTTAATGATGAAACGTGTATCTCACTTGTGCAATCTCGACTGGATTTATAGTGAGAGAATTGCACTAGTTAATGAAAGACGACGAGTGAATCGAATAAGGTCATGAAGCTTCACGTTGTGTTGGTAGCAGTAACCGCAGAATGCCTGCGATAAGGCGATGATGACTTGCAAAACCACAGATTCGTTTCGAAGTTCTTACTCGCGTGGCAGCGCTGCTGAGTATCGTCATTAGAAGTTCTCTGGATTGCTCTTCTGGGGACATGCGTGCTCACGTCAACAACAACCGCACATTCCAACAGACGTACAGAACTGAAACGGAAGGTTTAGATACTACTCGCTCCACTTTTCTTGAACGATAGATTGAGGAAATGCAGTAGGGGTATTAATTACAAAGGCGGACGCTAGAGTATTTACAGTAATGACAGCCTCCACAAAATCAACGTCAAACCTGCTACGTGTGCGGCCAGGTCATCGCTCTGGGTAGACAACAGTAGGGACAGTAGATAGGAGTTTTAGGTGCCTCTTTTGAAGGCCCTGGACCTGCCTCAGATATTTCTTTCGGTAATGGTAATGAAGCTGAACAGAAGTTCTCAACAATGAAAGCAACTAGCTTTGACTAGGTTCTGTTTCGCGCCAATCACGTTTTAATGCATGGAATGCTGTCATCAGTGCTCGCTGCAAGTTTTTGCCTTCAACTGTTTATGGCTCAAGGGAGGGGGAAGCAAGGTCATCGTTCAAGAAAAGTTGCGCGAGTAGTATTCGTATGAGAGTATCGAAAGAAATCTACTCTGGCACTTCATAATTCAATGCCTGCGTAATTTTCCCCGTGGATCTCCTTCGGTGCAGGGCCTCCTCTGACTCGCTGGGCACAGGCGAAGCTACACGTGGAATGGATAATTGCTTATAATAGAAAAGAAGAAAAGATGAGTGAAAGGAGTGCATGGAGGTGAGACCGTCTCAAAAGTGACTTTGAGCCACCCCAATACATACATTTTCTCAAGAATAGCTGCTACGGCTGGTCTGAAAATCGTTTACTAAAGTAAAGAGATTGTCCGAGTGTGAGGTGACTTGTTTGTTCGCGAGAAGTACAGTGGCCTCAAAATCACTTACGGTTGTTTTAAGAAAATGGCGGAGGCCGGAGCCTCGTCGCCTATTCGTAAATTACTAGCGAAGCGTCAATAGAACAGGATTAAGTGGTATCGTATAATTAAAAAAAATAGGAATGTCAGTGGGATTCGAAAATATACATTGTCCCTCACTAGCCTTAGAAACTTCCCTCCAGCAGTTTGATTAAACTTTATCTACCATATTATCTTCTATTCATTATCACGGGTTAGTTCTGCACCTACTCTAGCCACCTCGTTGGTTAATGTGCACTTCACCCAGCCATAGTCAGACTTCTGCTTCAACGCTGCTTTTACTCCGAACTTTATCTATCTGTTTTGCATTATAAGAAAATTAACCGTTTAATGGGCGAATTAGCCTGATTCAGGCATAAGCATAAGTGTGTTCTCCACGTCCGCGGAATATCTGTCAGGCGAGGGAGGCGATAAGCCGTGGAGTGGCGACTGTGGAACCTGCGGATCCAGTGCGGCCGGTGCCCCGGGGTCGCCGTTGACGTCAGCGCGTGCAGATAACCTCTTCGGCCGCGGCCGCGCCAGCGAGCGCCGCGCCGTTGCCACGCGTGCAACGGTGAACGCGGCCGGACGCAGTAACGGGCGACGCCATGTTTTACTCCGATATTAAAAAAAAAATTTATTATTTTTTATTTTATTTCTTTTGCTCGCGTATAGGCCATCTTGGACCACGCAGGACATGCACTTGCAAGTCTTGTATGTAACTAATCAGGGGGATCAGCATTAGAGTGAATCCGATTTTTATACTCCGGGGTTGTTAGTCCTGGGGGGATGGAAGATGGAATGATGATGATGATGATGATGATGATGATGATGAAAATGAAGGATGAATAGACGGCACACACAAACAGACATATACAAACACACCTATGCTCGAGGTGGGACTCGAACCCGCAATCCTTCCGTCAGAGATCGCCACGGCACTATTGCCTTAGCGATCTCGGCTATCCGGACTGGCTATACTCCGATTTATATTATACGCGCGCGTTTTCTAGAGCCCCGGAATACCTACCCCCACTCCTTTGCCAACATTAGTTGAGTTAAGAATGAAAGATAGCAACGAGCATTGTGGACAAATTCTGATAACCAGAAATATTCGCTCCCATGTAATAGAAACTATATTGCATCGAAAAACGAACAACAAATTTGATATAAAATTCCTTGTTAAAATAACCAAACTCCCCACTCCTCGTGCAACGGGCGAAGCGAGGGCTCAAGAAAATGCGCTGATAATACTTGGATTTAAACATAGGTTCTGTTGACGTAAATCAGCTCTTATGGGGTCATCCAATCGGGAGGTTGAACGTCACCATAGTTTCGTCACTATAATGACGTGCAAGCTCCCGATTGTATGACCCCGTAACAGCTGACAACCTGTCAAATGAAGCTCTAAATAAATCGAAGTATAAATGTAGAGCCTCTTCAAGGACACGAGCTAGGAGGAGGAGACACTGTCTTCAATATTGCGTAATGATATTGGTTGTCCGGGTGACGCCACGTCGAAGGCTGTGGTGCCGACGTTTCGACCATCTTGTCTTCATTTTCTTCAGAGCTGGTCTGCTGATCAGGCAGACAATTTTATTATTTGCATGACGCTGTCCACGGAAGCCTACGACTTCACGTGTCTTCAATATTAATGAGAAAAGGTTACAAATGAACGCAGAATGAATTAAGATAGAGCAATGATGGAATGGGAGGCCAATGGTAGAAAGCAAGAGCGGCTCCCTAGAGAGAGTCGAAAGCAACCGAGCCCGCTCTCCGGAGACTGGGAGCACTGTCATCCAATCGAGAACTAGTTTTGGTGTTGATGCTTCCGATTGGATGACAGCGTCGCCCTATACTTCCAGCTACTGACCTTGGGAGTCACTATAGTGAAATCGGACAATCGCATCTCAGAGAGCTGGATCGGTGGCTCTGTCGTAATATATTCTACATCCTTTCGTAACATTTGCTCATAAATATTTTGACCATCCTTGGTATAGACAAGTCTCACTTTTAAGGTAGCAAAATATGAAAAAAAAAAATTTCCTACGTTTCCCCAACAGTGTTGCCTTAGATGACTGTCCCTGTTCCCGTTGCCACCTGCTACCCACAGTACCGCTACTCTATTTGCTGGTTGGTTGTCCCTGGATCCTTGTAGCTTTTGTCTGTTCTATCGCTGACTTCAAAAGTCAGTATATCCACGACTGTCTACAGCCCGTTTTCACACTCCGTGCCGTGTTATTCCATAGTCCAACTCCATGCTCTTGCATTCTGCCATTCTCCCAGTTTTACCATCTAACATTGCCCCCGCTGTGTCCCAGAATCCTGCGATGTTATATCTTTTTCGGTCATTCTCATTCTTTATCAGCTGCCATTCGCTATTCTTATTGGTACTCATTATGGTAATAAATCAATTTATCTTCGACTTTGACAGGTCATCATCATAATGCTGTTCTCTAATCGTTAGCTTTATTACGACTTATTGTTTGGTATTGGAGGTTCCCATTGGATAACCGCGTCGCAGCTGACGATGTCAGAAGACTCTCTATTTAAATCGGAGTATATGTTGCTGTGGAACCCCCGATTGCTCCTCATTATACTTCGTGGACCGTCTTTCCTGGCTCCAACTTTCTCCCGTTCTTCGTAGTAGCTTTTTTCAGGCGAATGACTTTGCTCTGGTGTCATAAGTCCGTGTCATTATTTTACCATATAATTATAAAAGGTCATATTATCACATGATAGCTTACTCTATTAATTTTCAAAGATTAAAAAAACTGAAAATTATGTACGATTAAAATACCTGATATCTGACAACGCAAGACCTGTCTTAGACTGGCGTCTTCTGTAAGAAATTTTATTCTTCCTCCTGTAAGACATACTAATCTGCGACTTCTACATTAATATAGTTAACACAAAATTCCTTCGTGCGGAAAATTTCCTTTGTGCTTTATTTACAGAAACGGTTTTCAGGCATGAGGCTGGCGTAAAACGTAATAGGGATCTATGAAGAACAAAACAAGTACCACAAGACCATATCATCCGAACATGACCTCGATGATCTCCATCTCTTGGAGTTCCAACACATCATTCAAGCCTTAATGTTTCTTGCCGCAATATTATTTTTAGAGTAGAAGTGTATTTTCAGCGGCCATCAAAGAATGATTTTCTGATACACGTGTTCAATAAAAGATCGTGCAATCGTCCTGCGTAGTAACAATGTTTACGGTTCTATTTCATTATCTAGTAGGGAGTTTGTGCACCCTCGAACGTTAATGCATTAGCGATCTTCAGCGCATGCGCAGTTAAAGTTTCGCATCAAATTAATGCATCTGCGCATGCGCAGAAGATCAATAGTGCTGTCCTCTATGGTCTGCAAAAACTCCCTATTGACTGACAACAGTTTTACCTCAGAACCGGAAGGATGTAACAAAATGAATGGGCAATATGTACGTAAGCACTATTTTTGTGATGAAAAAAACCGTGAGTAATTATGTCATTATATGACTGCGTCCTAGCATACAAGATACATTATAATCTCCGATCAGAATTTCGTTCTTAGCTCACTGCGACAAGTCATCATCCTTCAAAGAAACAAAGACTCAGCGCTGACGTTGCTGTTCGTAGTCTGAGCTGTTATTTTGCCTATTTACTGAGATAACACTCAGCGAAGATAAAAGTTTCTATCAGAATATGCGGCGTGTTTATTAATGAGACCAGAATTGTGTTCTCAGCGTATCTACTGTGTGTCCATTTAAATAATTCGATTTTATGGAAAACTAAAAGTTCTATACAATACACATTTTCTTCATTATTTGATTCCAAAGTTTTGTTCAATACAAGAAAATTAGTATCAGAAACATAGTACATGAAAGTAACATACGTTTTGGATTCGACTCTAATTTGAAAATGATTGAGTAAACATTCAATATTTATTTCTAAATTATAGTCCTTGTTTTTAAATATATATTATAATGTTTATTTTAAATACTGGAGTCTTGGTTCACATTGAGTGGTTTCGTTGTCTGCAAAGCATCCTCTGGGGAAGGAAATATTGCCTTAAAACGTTCGTGACCTCATGATCAATTTAGGCGAGAAATAGTGTGGAAATCTTATACCGGTCGGATTTTCATCCAATTTATCTTTATCCCTTTAGGGAGCAAATAACAAGATGTTCTCTTGCCTTGCATGTAGATATTTAAATGTAGCTTTTTTTACAACTGTTAAGTATAGACCACTGCTGTAATATTGGTCATGAATAAACAAGTTAATTAAATAGATTAACTAACATCCATTTGATTCCACCCGAAAATTAACGATAGCGGACGTGGAAATTCGATGCTGCTAATATTGATAGCGGTGTGCTAGCTAATGTCGAAAGTCATATTGACCTTATTTCTTCAACAATATGCACAGCAGTACTGCGCTAATTTAATACTGCCATTAGGCGACTCTGGCATCCCAGATGCAGGTTCTCGTTGCTCACTGTGTAAACTTTTTCTCACTATCATCTTCTTCAATCGCTTCATACATAAAATGCTTCAGCCATAAAATGTAGAGTTAATGCTATTAATGTTATTATTTTTTGATAACATTTTTTTATTATTATTATTATTATTATTATTATTTTATTTTATTATTTTATTATTATTATTATTATTATGTCTTAAAATAATTTAAAGCTACACTGTGTTAAATTTCCTAATAGTAATATGTAAATTGTAGTGTTCTGCCACCAGATTGTATAAACGTACCTGCAGAAATAAGAAATATCTATCTATCTATCTATCTATCTATCTATCTATCTTCTATCTATCTATCTATCTTCTAATCTATCTATCTTCTATCTATCTATCTATCTATCTTATCTTCTCTATCTATATCTGTAACCAACTGTTGTATATCTTCCTCTAGCGAAGTTGGTTGCCATCGTTCAATATCATCAATCTTCGATATCGTAGGCTTCCGCGGCCAGTCATGATCTGAACTGTCCGGGTGACGCCGCGTCGAAGGCTGGTAGACAGTACAGCCCTGAAGAGGACCCCAATATGTCGGTCGAAACGTCGGCACCGCAGTCTTCGACGCGGCGTCACCGGGACAGCCCAGATCATCATCAATCTTCACCTTTTGTTTAGAGGCCCTGCTCTTAGAATGTTTTAATTTCGGAGGTATTAGTACACTTTAAGATCAGCGTTACTTTATATATAACAATGTTTCATTTTTCATTTCAAAGGTCGGGTATTTCTTTTAGAAAATGTTCGAAATATTTAATTTTCGAATTTGAAATTCTCCAGCGATCGTTACCTCCGAATAATGAATGGTACAACGAAAACCTCCTTCGGCCTCAACACAGTATTTTCTCATCAGCTGAAATTGAATACCGTAACGCAGTTTCACCACCGTTCGTCTGTTCCCCAAATCGAGTCAACGCCCCATCGTGGAGCTTCTTCATTCTTTCGAATGCCTTTCCACTCGCGTCCGCCCTGCCCCGCCGCCTCCGCCACCTTGCCGCCGTGGGGGCCGCCGCCGCAGCCGCGGCTGGCGCCAGCGCTCGGCGCCCGCGCTGGTGTCCGTAAACGTCTTAATGAAGTGAAAGAAAGAATTAGGCAACTGGGGATTGGATTAAGCGTTGCAAATGTACCGGCGTCGCTGGCCCGCCTGCGCCGACCTAAGCAGGAAATCTAATCATTGACAATTAGGGCTCCGGTGGCCGGCTCCTCCCGCCGACTCCCTCCCACAGTCATTCCTCTTACCTCCTCTCTCTCTCTCCCTCCCTCTCGCCCTTACTCCCACCCTCCCGCCGTTCCCCCCCCCCTCCCCCCCCCCCCCCCCATCCCCTCTCTACCCTTCCACCGTCTGTCCCTCTGCTCCTCCTTCCCGCCATCCCTACCGCCCTTTTATTTGCCCGTCATGGAGCAACGATTGCATGCACCACACGCCCTCACCCTTTATTTCGCTCGTGAAGAAAGAGGTGCCGGTTCGGGTGAGCAGGTTACGTGTCCCGATCCTTCCCGATGTAGATGTATCTTCAAATCGAAAACGTTCAGTACATTGTTGAACGAAAACCTCGTTCCCAAAAAGATATAGCATTAGAAATCCCCCTTTGAAACACGTTATGATATTCACGCGTTCAAGAATCTTTCAGAATTGGATAATTTATTTCCTCAAGAAGATGGTTAGGTGAGCGAAATAAAATATTAACAAAACATTCTATTGATTCGTTGACATCGTTGATGTAAAGTTAGTTCACATAATTCTTTAGAAGTGTGTTCGGTATTGTTTTGGTATTGAAGATGTGGTTGCAATTGGTTTGACATTCAGATTAAACTAGTAACCTGAAGCGGTAAAAGCTACTAAACCTTTGTGTGATATCGTAAATGTGCGAATTAAACTGATTATAGAAAACCAATGAAAAATAATAAAATCTTACAAAATAACTTTCTTCACACGTAGTAGCAAGCAGAGCCACATATTTCACTATTTTTGTTTAGAAATTTGCATCTCATTGCCTCCATGATTGTTAGATGGAAGTTTATCGTTTCTCGATGTTCCGTTTTCACGTACTCACTTAGAAGATTTTCGTTCATTTCTTAGACGTTTAACCCCTTTTTGCATCAGTGAAAAACGTAAGAAAATTCCAGATCTTTCTATTTTGAATGCAGATTTCGAATAAGTACTTTGTTTGCACCGGTAGCTCTGGTCTGAAACCTACTCCAAGATAAGAATGTGTCTCATTAGCTGGATTCATTCACTCAGTAGCTGGATTCATTCAGTTACAGAAATTTTCTTGCTAAATCTGCCGCAAAAATGAAATCGTATTTCTGCCTAGGATAACAATGAATTTCTCTTCATTGGATTGTCATAGTATGTAGACATTAAATAAGTCAAAAAGAAACACAGCTTCATCAAACTATAATGAAACGGACCTCGTTTAGAAGACCTTTATGATTGTATTGCTTACAAGTAACTATTAGTCTTTTCAGTCGTAAATTGTAACACTGTCATTATAGTTATTCTTTTTCCAGAGATCTGGAGTTAATACCCAATCAAGTGAGACATTTCGCACCTCTAGGTGCCAATGCCTCTAGCAATATTATCCCTCAATTTGCATTTTATTTATTTGTGACTTGGTGGTATTTCATCTCGCAACCTCATTCATTGAGCATTTTCATGTGTCTAACATTAGCCATTTATAATCAAATTATATATGAGAACTGATAAAATGAACATTGTTAAATAGTCCTTGAAAGAATAATTCAATATTATATTTTTTAAGATTTTACATTTCTTTTCAATGACGTGTAAATAAATAATGAATGTTTTTCTACTCCCATTGTATAATTCTGTCATTTGATGGCTCCAACCCGTTGCATAATGATACTCACTACAATACAGATATCATTATGATACAGTTTCTTGACCAATCACAGAGAAGCTTACACACCAAGTATAGAGACTTCGTTAAACTTTGAGAATCGTTCTAGTAAATGTTTTGTTCGCTGGTGTACATTAAAATTGCATTTAATATTATATTGTGTTTATCGGTTTTAAATTATTTTATTATCAATAATTTGTATGTAGAATATTTTATAAAATAAATTGTATCGTAATTTCACTTTGATCCTATTTGACTAGCGCAGTGGTAGTGGTAGAGGGAACATTTGACTGACGTTAAGATCAGAACGTAAGTTATTGTGTTATATATTGCTGTTGTGTTTGTCCTATAAAACAGGCCAATTCTTTAGTTTGAAATGTCTAGTGAATCAGAGGAGGAGTTGGCACCTTCAGAAAGAAGAGAAAAAGCGAAAATGGTGACCTCGGAATTATTGTAAGAGCAACGTTTGTATTATTTCGCACTGGTAAACCAAAGCCATCTGCGGCAGGTGAAGTAGCTGTCCGCTAGGTGGCCTTGGCTGAATCCTGCACGTCAACTGCCACGAAACGATTCAGTGTGAAAGTTTATTATAAAAGTCGTAGAAAATATACCTATGAAACTCGATGTAATGTGTACTAATACTCTCGTGTGAAGTTTACGATGCTCGCTCGAACCTCGCTCGTCTCGTAATATCACACTCGTGTATTAATAGCCATCATTACATCATCGTTTCATAATATACTATTAAAGTTGCATATTTCCGAATAGGTCTTTTAAATGAATCTGTGCATTTTATGTATGTATTTGGCATTTTAGTCGGATTATTCCTATTTTTGTCAGAGAGCGGTATCTCCAGATCTGGAAACTGTTTTTTTTTAAATTTATTATCCACGCCTGGGGACAAGGATCATGTGGTGAACATGACATATTCCCATCACCGTACCTACCTTGTCGAATCCGGGACCGCCTCTCAAAAACCTAGCACGCTGTTCATGATCAACCCGAGGAGCGAATCTGTGTATTAGTTTAATAATGTTTACAACGTGGAGAATCGTGAGCGTAGGTCAGTAACATATTTATAATACGAGGTCAAGATCAACAGAATTAATAATAATGTTTATAAAATCCTTTTTTGGTTTTCTATCTTTTATTACATTTCTGCGCTGCCTCTCCTCAGGGAGCTGCAGTGTCGTGCTCGTTGTCGTGACCTCTCGTGACTCGCGTGCTTGCGACACGACGTTCTGTACTGGCGCTGGCGATATGAGAAATCCGCATCGATTTCGTCATGTATTGTCTGCATTGCTTTTATATCTTACAGTTCTCTCCTTTCGTTTTTCCTTTTTCTTTCTTTCATTTCTTTCTTTTTCTTTATCCTAAGTTACTATACTCCTCTTTAATATTTTCATTCGTTTTCTTACAATTTTCCTTTTTGTTCGTCCGCGCGTAGTATGTAGGAGAAATATTAAATTCAGTCCAGTCATTCGAGGTCTAGATTTCGGTGAAGAAATCAGTTTGAAGGGACTCTGAGGTGAAAAAGTGTTTTCTACCGTGAGTCTATGTGCATGGACTAATTAAAGAATGGTTGTTTTAATTGATGTGTGTGTTTAACTCAAAAAGATTAGCCACACTTAACCTCTAACTTCATACACACGTCAAGAGTAAGATCTTATAGCGCCGTTCCAAAGATCTTAAAGATATTTTGTTCTGGCGGAGGAATACTTTATAAGAAGCTAGTTGACCATTTTCAAAATTCTTACAAAAATTGCTCCATTTTTCGTTAATTTTTCCAAGAAGAAAACAGCCTTTTTTGAGCGTATCCCTTCCTTTCATTATTGAAGAGAGAGATTTCTTTGCCTATTCCTTTAGATTAGAGCTTTAAATAATTTCTTGTACAGATATCTTAAAATGCGTGGAGGTATTTCAACCACGTTCTTCACACTTGAGCGACCGTCAGGAAACTGAAAGTTCACTTTTTGTATTACTTCCCTTAATTTCAATTTTAATTTAATTTTTTATTTATATGTAATATAAAATACTCTTATTTATAAACTTATTTCCTAATACAAATTTACATTTTTAACAAGTTTTCTAAACAAATTTTAAAATAATACTCACGTTTTAAAAAGCATTTGGGGAGCACAAGTTGATACACACTTTGCAACATACAACTTATCCGTCAGTAGTAAAAGCTTCATCTATTGTTATCCAAGATCGTAATTTAGTAGCCAGACCGAGGTTCATTTATATAAGTTTATATGCACCTTGAGCCAGACTAGATGCAAAAGAAGCCAACGCACAAACTGGCGATATCTACGAGCAGCAAACAATCACTGTTGCGTGCAACATTCTTACCGCAGTGTTACACGTCGGAAATTAAGGTTAAAGGTCATGAAACGCGGCGTCAGTGATACTTCTCACATCTAGGCTTCACCAATGTAGGAAAAAATGCTGATTTTTTAAAAAATACTTATTTTCCTTCAAAAAGTAATAAAAATGAAGAAAATCTTAGAATAAAAAAACAGTTTGCGAAGACAGCAAAATATGTCAAATATGTAATAGTACTAAATATGTAAAACTATGTAACGGAAAAATTGGATATTGTCTTAGAGCGACGACTCGCCAAGGTTACAATGGTAAGTAGTAAGACAAAAATATGTAATTACTAGGGAACGGAATTTTCGCAATAAAAAATGCAAAATACGTTCATAAATATGTACTTATTTCATATTTTTTACATGTTTTGGAAAAGACAATTTACTTGTTAAGGTAATTTTCTGTAAACATTTTTGTTAGTTTTCGATGGAGTAACGAATGTGCTGTTTGAAACATGAGCAAGGACGGGGTTGAAACTACTTTCGCTCCTAAACATCCGCTCATCCTTGACTTGCAATTACGCAGTAATTGGGGGGGGAGTTAGACAATTAATGGCGGAGATATGGTGATAATAAAAGCAGTACATTTGATTTGTAAAAAATATGATTCCGTAACAAATATTGCAAAGATGCATCTGAAATGTTCCGTTTCCACGTGTAAAGAGATTAAAATGTATCGAAATATGTAAGAAATATGTCGTAAGACTTAAAATATGTACAAATATGTAATTATACAAAAAAATATGTAAAATAAATATTGTTCTAATTCATTCAGAATGTCTTGTTAACTCTAAAAAGGTAATTGAATGCAGGTATCTAGTTCCTGTAAAAACACGTAATCACATGGACATTCGTTCTCTAGAAATTACATAAAATCCGGTGTCTACTAATGTCTCTGTTTTCCGAGGCGCCCTGTAGTATGCAGCGAGTCGCGCACCGGCGTCACCAGCGAGGCGCGACGCCACGTTTCTTGGAAGTGAATGGGACGGCCGCCGGTCGCCCGCATGTTTTATTTTGAGTGCTGGACGTTCGGTTTATTATACAGGCGAGTACCACGGGTCCGTTCGCCATCCCTGGAGGCGCGCCAGGCCAGACTCCCCTTCGAGTCCGTTGACCCCGTTCAGTGTCAACTAATGATTGCGCGTTATGAAAGACTAAGATGTAACGGTGGAATTAAAATCCGAAATGGATTATTGTTTACGGAGCGGCCGGCGGCAAGCGATGAAAGCTCCGGACGGTCTGCACGTGTTGGAGGGCGATCAGGTTGCCTCTGTTGAGCTCTTGAAGCTGATGGGGAGTCCCACAGGGATGATGTTTTTAGAAGAAAATAAGCAATTTATATTTCAGTGCCTAAGAGGTAAGCAGATGTAAGTCCAAATTTATTGAAATTTAAATAGAGTCTATTACAAGTTTTACTTGGTAAATGTGGTATCTCCATGATATATTTATGCTACTGATTCATTCTGAAATAAAGTTGATCTAACAGTTTTTAGTGGTATATAGTGGGTCGTGCCGGCGCTTTCTCTAGAATGAGGAGAATGGACATATTGTTCTCTACCTTTGGATGTTTCTTTTCCATAAGCGGAAAATACACGTTAGATTTCAAAATGGTATTATTGCAATTACAGAGGTAAGATATATCAGTGAAAATTCAATGATTCAAACATATTGAATATCACTGAAATTGTGTGCGATAGCAGTTTTTCATTCCCCTTAACGTTCCTCCTGACACAATAATCTATCTCTAAATATCTCGAACTGCTGCTCAAATTTAGTACTCAGGACAAAAAGGAAATCGAATACTGTACTATGCTGAAAAAAATTGTATCTTTTATTCTTTTTTGTTTAATTTTCGGATATATAAACTTTGTTAATCTGATTTTGCAAGATCTGAATTATATTTGTCGAAGTAAATTTATATTACTATTTTATCCGGTTATGGTTGCAACTTGTTAGTTGAATTTTTATTGGAACTGCTTGACTATGAATGAGTTCATTTATTCCAAAACAAGAGCTTTTTTGTTAGTGCAGGTACAATTTGTGTTATACTTTAGAGTACATTATTAACATCAGGATCTGTCGTTTGGAGATGCATCATGACTTTAGATATTTAAACCAATCACTTTTTCTCACTCTCTCTCTCTCTCTCTCTCTCTCCTCTCTCTCTCTCTCTCTCTCTCTCTCCCTCTCTCTGTCTCTCTCCCTCCCTCTTTCTCTCTCTCCCTTTCCCTCCTCCGACTCTCTCTCTCTCTCACACACACCACACACACACACACACACACACATAAACACTTTTTCTCGCTATCTTACCTTGCGGATATTTTACCCAGGCTCTTTCTTTTTCTGTGCTCGATGTATTTACGTGTGATAGATACTTTCCTGCAATGCCTCTGCATTAAAATTACATATTAAATTGATGAAACAAAAAAGGCACTGACAAGCACGACTTTTTCCACAGCAATGCAACATGACAGACCTTTAAGCAGGATCTGTTATACGAGAATCTGCAGCCTTTGGCGTCTTGTTCTCAATCCCCAGAGGCTGCGGATCTGTGACGTCACGCTACATTTATCTGCTCCATTCATGTGCTGGTTTTATCTCAGGTCGCGGGAGGGAGGGACGATGCGAGAGGGTAAGAAGGGGCACGGATCCGAACTGGGATGAAGCGAATAATGGATGGTAAGTGGCCCACATACGCAAGGGATTCGTGTCAGTTTTATCCGTCCATGTTTGTGCGTTTCGTGTTTAACCTTACCTCAAAGGCACCTGTAATTCTCCTGATCTACTGTTTGTATTTGGGTATCGCGTGTTCTCACTTCAGTAGAGATCGGTATACATGACTCCCCTTGCAACGACCTATCCGTTGTTCGCGGTTTCCGCGTTGAGGACCTGTAACCATAGACTAAAGAGGTATATATCATTTCTCCATGGTGTACCTACCTGCTTTATTGAAGTTCAACAAAACTACGAGGGACCGGTTCACGCGAACAACCGATCATAATACGGAAAAACTGCGAACCCGTCCCGTGAATAAAATCAGGAGCTAACGGGTTTCTTCAATGACCTCTCTTCTTTCCCGTCGATAGTTATGGCGGAAAAGGATCACAAGGATGGGGGACCTTCTTCCCCGTTACTTTTTACACTTGCGTAGTATAGCGGTTTGTTGACATTTCTGGAGCTATCCAGATTATTCGTGCTGCTCGCACGGCATTTTAAAAGATTTGGGTTTGGACCGGATTTATTATCTAAGACGCCAAATTTAATTGGAAGGCAAATAACTTCAAAACAATTTCTATTCAAATCGATTATACTCCCTAATACGATGGTCACATTTTTGTTTTAATATTAGATGTACTAAGCATCTGTTGTACAAAGCTGTAATATCTGCAATATATGTCTGTAATATCTGTAGAACTAAGCATCTACAGCATCTAATTCTTCATTTATTTTTGAAGTGATTTGGAGATTTCAGTCGCTACGTGTTACATGTGTATCTGGGTTTGGATGGGCTTGTCACACAACAGGACTTGTTCAACGCATTGGGCCGACATTTTATATTACACGAGACGACTTTATAATCTAATGGGAGAAGAGTTGGACTACGTTCGACTCAACATCTTATACTTTAGAGGGGGGACGAAACGTTGACCGATCTCGGGGTTGTAGCTCTCTAAATCCGGGCCGGATTTGGATGTTGGTAGCTCGAATCCTAGGATGTGAACGTGGTTGGCAACAACGGCGACAATACGCAGTTTTGTTGGTTGGGATATTTGCACCTCAAGCGCATGCGGTGTCACCTAAATTCCCTTCCTAACGAGGTGCGGGGTCGTGCCAAATGTGCCAAAGCCCTTCGTAGACAACACAAGCAACTCGTAACGTCGATGATCAAAGGCGCTACTGCGACGCACCTTCACGATTGCAGCTACGGATGCTTTCCTCCGGTCAAAGAAATCGCGCTATTGTTTCACTTCTCTCTACTATTTGTCTCCCCTGTTGCTGGTGTTATTTTTTTCTCTCCCGGTAATGTATTCAATGTCGTCTAGTAAACGTAACTTATGAGGTCCTATTTGACTACACTCACTTTCTCACTCGAAGATGTCGCCAGATTTAGAGATTGACATCATCCTGTGGGAACACGTCGTTGTCAGTAACTACTTCGTAAAATTCGCGAATGATACATTTGGTATTTCAGCTCAACCTTCAATAATAATCCTGTAAAAAGTGTTCTACATTTTTTTATAATATTAAAAATGTTCTTAAAAATTATTTTTTTCTGTGACAAAATCGTATAATTTACTTAATAAAATATATTTCACATATTCACACACAGTCATACCCGCGCACACATTTCCACATACCCTCACACTCATCGAAACTTGCGCTTAAATCGTAGATACTTATGGTAGGTATAATTTTAACACGTTTTACACGTGGTATCTTACTTGCTTTGAAACTTACTTGCTTTGAAATTCATTTTATTGCAATGTTTTATAATTACATATTTGGTTTTACTTTCTTTCTTCTTCCGTTTTATTGGCAGTTTTGCAACCTTCATCTAATCGATCCCACAGCAGGGCCTAGATTAACGTAAACGAAATTTACGCTGGTCGTTGGACGCAGTTAGGAATGTTCACGCTCGATATCGATTTGTTTTGAATTGTGTCCAAGAGACCTCTTTGCCTTCCGCTTATAATTTTAACACGGCGGAGTTCGCGGAGGCTACTTATTGTATCAACACAATCCGTCTCGTTCCGAAGACACATCGCGGTACTTACGATCAATATTTCGTGGCCGACGTCTTTTAAAAGGAACGATATATTAGGCCCCTCGTAGTATTTTTTGGATATAACACACTTCTTCAAATTTGAGCACGACGGTGCGAAATAATTTCTCGCTAGCACTTAAACCTCACGGTCTTGGAGAGTCAGACCTGGATCCATGGAGCTCTCTATGTTCATAGTCTCGCGAAAAATGGTTTCAAAATCTGTGAAGTGAAACGTGTCGAGGGAATAGAAGACTGAAAAGGGTTGCAATTTAAAGATTACACTATATGAGATCAGCATGATCTGAAGGGTAAATGTAAATGTGTGTCATAATTCTTCCTAGGTATACATATATCCTAGAAGATTCCCTGTTTTCAACCTTTGAGCAGTTTATTTGACTAGTTTTTATACGAATCAGTGTACTTATTGTTTACATGTATGAATAGATTGTCAATAAACGATGAATAAAAAAATTGTATCAATTGGTACTAGGGTCAAAAAGCTCTTTCTTTAGAGTAGGAAAATAATCGACTGCTATTCGGAGAAGGTATTTCGTTACCCATCCCTCGCTCATTAACAGAGTATTGTCACTCATTCTCTAGTACGGATATTATCCTTTGGATATTGTGTATAATACTAATGATTCTTATTCATTTCAATAAAAAGTAAAATGTAGATATTGTAAGCTGTCTCGAAAACAATATTTCGTTTATTGCAAAGTGAGATTTTTTATCATTAACTGTAAAACAAATAAAGTTTGGGCCATGGCGATCCTAAGCAGTAGTTCAGTAATTCGCCCAGAATAAAGATTCATCCGCCTCGCTGTTGTTTGTGTTCGTCCTTTCCTTCATCAATCCATATCGTTCACCCATGTTACCACTTACGCAATATGTCCTATGCCTTAGATGTTGAAGCGACCTAAATAAACCAATTAAAAAAATATATAAAAAAATAGTTTCTTCTGCTTCTTCAACCTCGTGACTCAGTTGGGTAAGGTGAATCGTGCTTTGCTAATGGACGATTTAAGTTCATTTTCTTCTACAACAATGTTTGCAAGGTTGTCAAACATGTCTTCAAATTGTTTTTAGTAAAGTGATGACCTCGCTCGTATCTCTGAATTCTCGTGAAGTGGAGCTCTCGTAATTGCGGGAATGTCATTCGACTGGTCGATCGGTCGACCGTGGAGGGTCATCTATTGCTTTCGATTTCTTCTTCCCGTAGCGGATTCGCGTAGGTTGGTCGACTGCAACATGCTTCTCTTCTTGCGGCTTCATCTTCGGTAAAGATCTTAGAATACCTACAAAGAATCGATAGAAATAACAAAACAATTCCAAGACAGTGTCAATATATTTTTCGACACCAGTTTCGAAAGGAAACTATCAATATCTGTCTCAGGTCAATTGTTTACTTAAAACAATGTCTCATAAATAGATCAAAATTAAGTAGAAACTTTGTGTGCGTAAATACTCACTCGAGTTTGAAACAGATGGAGAAGCATCTTAAAATATAACGTTGATAAAAGAGAAGAAAGAAATGGTGGCAAGTAGAACATGATGTTGATTGACTCATTGGCACATCATGTCGCAACCTTTCAGTGTAATAACTGTCGGACGAAAATCTTATGAAGAAGTCGGGGAAAATAGTTGATTACTGTCATTTTTGTAAGCCACAGTGGAAAAAGGTCCCGCGAATCAGACTTGCCTCATGGCTTACGTCTTTCTGTTGCTTTCTTTAAATAAATTATATTTCTATTAATATTTTTGTGTAGGCCTTTGGTCACGTTTTTTATGAGGTAAATTGTAAGATATTTATTTTGGCTGTGTGAAGTGAGAGTTATCATTAGGTTGTCCCGACCTCTTCAAATGATATGGATTCGGTATTCAATCCAAACGGAAGTTTCTATTCCAATTCATTGTCTGGAGTAGAATTCTAGTGTTCGGTTGCTCTAATCGGTAGTTTTCCAAGGTCCTTCGACCAATACCAAACGAATACTGGGGCAGTACCGTAATAAACGAGCAACCGATCGCGCACTCACTTTCCTCCCTCATAAATTGTACCATACTCTTCACTTACACACACACACACACACACACACACTTTCTAGTACTACTTTACCACATTAGGTCGCGATCGAAACCTTCGAGTTCGTTCCGGCTGAGGCGCTGCCCAATTGGGAGAGATGCCTGAGGGGGAAACCAGCGAGCAGTCGTATAAGTCTGTGCCGGATCTCGTGTTGGAGCTGTGGAATCACCTCCCAGAATACAATACCCACTACTTACAGAACTAATGACCATGGTATAATTGACGGGCCTATATACAGCAAATAATCAATTTAATCACCTCTTTACTGTACACAGCAAATAATCAATAAATCGATTCCGAAATTTACTTCGTGTCTTGAGTAACAGTATCGATACCAGTGTCGAATGAGTTGCACCGTGGCCTTTCTTGTCACGGAGCGTGCTCCGCGCGTGCGGGTGCGCCGTCGGGGCGCTCTCCTGGCACTGTGAGCGTGCGTGCGGGCCGCGTGGTGGCGCCACGCGCGTTTCCGCTCGCGCACGCCGTGATGTATAATATAAAGTACGCCGGAATTACGTCGCGGCGGCAGGGGAGGGGGAGGAGAGGAGGAGTGGGCGGGGCGGCGCGGGCCGGCCCGCAGGGAGGAGGGGAGTGTATCAAACTAGATAGATATATAGGGCCTGGCCCCAGGCCAACCGAGCTCGCTCTTGCCGACGGCGGGGCGGCGGCTGCAGGCAGGGAAAGCGTTTGGGCGCGTGCTCCCTACATACTCGTGGCGGCGGAGGCGAACAGTGGGTGGACACGCCTTCATGGTCGGGCAGTCAGTTCCAGGGCGTGGAAATTCAGTTTTGAACCTTCTGATCGATTTATTATTTCATGATCCAAGCGCGTCAATTGCTATGACCAGGAGTCTCGTCAGTATATTTTTATAACTAGAGGTGGCTCCTGATCTTCCTCCGAGGAATGGGGAGATCAGGCGGCAACGTAGAAGTCGGCTAGAGTGGTTTTTCCCGACCAGTCATCTCCCATTACCGGGCCACCGCCCCAGTCGGGACAAGTTCTAAGCTCCCGACATGTGCGATAATGTAGTGCATGTTAGTATGTATGTAGTAGTGTATATAGTAAGTATGTGTAAGTACGGGGTGAGGATAGGACAAGGAAGAGGAAGAAAAGATCGCGTGCGGTCCGTGGCTCATTTTCTTCCATATTCGCCTGGAATTGATCGTTGATATCACGGAAGACTATTTATCAAAGCTCCGGTCCGCTTGTATTCTCCAGACAGCGACTGAATTCTAACTGGCTTTTTTGCTAGTATCAAATATTCGCTATAGTCGACTCAAACGCTAGGACATCCCGGTCAGAACACTGCAATGACTTCATGTAATCCTTTTGTTCATCACGATAAGAATCTTCGAATCCATCTCTCGGAATTCCAGTTTTATCGCTAGGATTTCTAATTGTAATTTAGATTCTCAACGTTTTCTTCTGTACGACAAAGGTAGGTTGTGTGAATAAGTTTTGCTACGTTTGCCAAATCACAGGTTTCTTATTGACTTTGAAACGTATTTTTACTTATTATACCCAGCGAATATTTATATTAAGGCTTACCTAAGAGGTGAGCATGGGATAAATTTTAATTCCACGCACTGCGCGGAGTTTGTTCTTTTCAGACTTAGTTTTCTGTTTTTAATATCAATATATCATTTTCAATCTATTTTATATCATTGTTCTGTGAGAAAGGTAATTCCTTGGGTTTTAATCGAACTCGCCGGATGAAGCGTGCATCTTGGGCTGAAAAAAAACAAACCATACTTTATTACGGCATAATTCTTCCGTTGTCGGATGATATAAACAGAAAGGAAACTAATATGGAAAATAATCGTGTCATTATAAAGCGTTCAAAATCGGTTTTGGATATGCAATTTTTAAGTTTATTATTGCTCATTATTTCATAGCCAATGTTTTTCTTTGCATCTTTCTTCATTCTGTATTTCCTGTGATGTCTGAATCTCTGTATAAAAAGCCATCAAAAGACATGTGAAGAGTATCGAAATAAATACGCCCGAAATGAGTCTGAAATCTGATTTCGCCCACTGTCCAACAATGGCGAAACAGTGTCGACGGCAGCCCTAGCCACTTTCTTGGGGGAAGCTTTCCGGCGGCGTCCGGCTGCTGCTGCTGCTGCTGCTGCTGCTGCTGCTGCTGCTGCTGCTGCTGCTGCTGCTGCTGCTGCTGCTGCTGCGGCTGCTGCTGCGGCGGCGGCGGCGGCGGCGGCGGCGGCGGCGGCGGCGGCGGCGGCGGCGGCGGCGGCGGCGGCGACGGCGGCGGCGGCGGCGGCGGCGGCGGCGGCGGCGACGGCGGCGGCTCTCTCGATGGACACAGCGTCCAGGGGGCCGTGATAACAAAAACATTTGTTTTATGGGTTTCATTTTCGTCCGCAGCGGCGCTGTGGCGAGCGTTGGCGGGCGTCGCGGGGCCACTCTGGACGCTGGAGCGCGGCGTCCGTACTTTGTATAATTGAAGGATGTACGAGGGCCAGTGGAAAGGCGCAGGTTCACTCCGCAAAAATGCTGGGAATTAATGTGTGTACGCGGCGGTTTCTTGTTGAGGGCTTTTCGCCCGCGCTCTCGCTCTCCCCCCCCCCCGCCGCCGCCGCCGCCACCGTCGGCGCGTTGTCGGCGTCGTCGTCCAGTCGGCGGCGACCGGCCTCGGGGTCGGTTTCGGACGCAGGAGGTAATTGGACGACGAATGACCCTTCCCGATGGCGAAGGCGGTGCTGGTGGTGGTGGTGGAAGGGCGGGCGGGGGGGGGTGGGGGGCGAAGGCGGGGTGGCGATGGAGGAGTCGGAGGCGGCGGAGATGACGGAGTAATGGCGTCCGGGGCGGCGGCGGCGTTGGGGATGGCGGAGGCCAGGGGCAGCGAGGGCGGTGGCAGTAGGGCGGCATCAAGGGGTGGCCTTGGTGGAGACAGTGGTGCTGAGGTGGTTGCGGCAAGGTCCCTTCCAAAAAAATATAACCGTGTCTATTTCGGAAATAAATTTAACTTAACCTCTTTCGCGGCAGCGGCCAGTCGGCCAGGCCTGGATCGTCGTCCTGTTTTGCCTACGCATTTGTAATGCACGGCGGCCGGTTTCCGCTGCGGTGTTGGCTCGTCGGAGGAAGGGCAGACGGGATCGGTTTTGCGTATTTGCCGCTTCAGACAGTCAGCTTTGAGGCTTTATAACGTTTAGTGGTAACTAAGTATTTTAATAACATACATGTATTTTATCTTAATGTTTTTTATAATATTGAATTAATTCTGAAATTAAAGAATTTGAATGGTTGGGCGCTGGAAGGAAAATTCACAGATGGTGAAATAGTACTCTTAGTGATTTTAATGTTCATTTAAATGGAGTTAATAAATATCAACCGAATATTTCATTTGAACTAAGATTTCATTAGGTTCTTTTTTACGTTTACAATAAAAAATATTTCGATGTATATATCATCAGCATACATTTATTTTGAACGAGTTGTCAAAGTACAAGTTTCAAATTTGATAACTACGTCGCGTGAAGAAAAAAATCTTAATTTTTCCTAAGTTAAGTTTCTTATATTTACTAATGGTATCGAAGGTTTGACCATTTGGAATACTTCTTACGATTTACTTTGTAAATGGTTTTCAAGAGCCGGACGCAATACGATTGCGCTGGTTCTCATGACAGCCTTGATAGTATCGTTGGATGTGAAGAGGCCGAAAAACGGACCATTTATGCAACATACACAAGTAGATAGTTTTTGGATTGGTTCACCACATCCCGATCTTACGATTCCACTTTGCATGCGCATATCACGTGTGCTGCTGGCTCTGTTTTCTGTTTACCGCTCCTTGGCACGCGCAGTTTAAACGCAGTGTTTTCTTCTCGAAAGATTAAGGATGTGGTGACTTCTAGTGTACTACTCATACGACTGGTGTCTTCTACGCTAACAAGAATTCAGAATGACTGAAGTTCTTTGTTGTATAAATGAAATAAATTTTATGTAATTTTTTTGAAACACGTAACAAATCATTTTATTTTCCCAAAGAGTTTGATGTTATTATGAGTATTGTGGTACAGATAATAATCATTGAACCCTTGTATTGGGTGATTCTCATTTATAGTCCAGTCTCTCTTGGACTATGTAAAATAAAAAAAGATTATAATAGTTACACAGTATTTTACTTCTCAACAAAAAGATAATTAATGTAAAGTTAGAAATTGAATTTACGCATTCGTTCCCTTTTTAATTCACTGTCAGTTTTATCGACGACTAATAAACATATAAATAAATCTATAATAGCTAAGATTTGGAACACACCAAGTTCTCTGACGTATATTTATGAATGTTGATTATAAATTAAATCCCCGTTAATTTTAATCTTAATCTCTTGCATGCTGGATAATAAAATTATTTACATCGAACAATTCATTTTTGTGAATTTCTGCTATCTACAAGTTTCCAATTTACAATGTTTTACTAAGCGTTTGCGCTGTATGACACGACATGATATGGGACGTGTTGAGAGCATCACCGACTGTGTTATTTAAACTGTTTAATAATTACACATCATGCTTGTTTTTATAATATATTGAGAATTAACAGTCAATATTTGTAATGATTATTGAGTGTGTGTGGAACAAACTGCACGATTGTAATATGTGTTGTTGCTTGCTAATAGTCTCCCATTTAAATTCTCGTTTGATTTCGTGTTTTTGCACACGCGTTTCTTCATCTCCCTGCGATTTCCGGTCGGCTGCCCCCCCCTCCCCCCCCAATTCCTCTCCACTCTGATGGCACCCGTCGGGGCGTTCACGACAGCACACTACGTATTCGAACGCGATGGCGAGTCTTCCAGTCGGAATATGTATATGTGAGGGCATGCGGAACTTTTTCTAAATTGGTTCCTCATTCTCGCGTGAATCGAGCTTGTTTGTTCAGCCCCGATATCCTTCTACTGCTTCGTTTTGGAGGGAGGCCCTACGTGGTACTCCAGGCCGTTGCTGAATCTGACGCCGCTGTCACCATTCTCGCCCCCCCTTCTTCTGTGCTATACCCTACTCGCATCCGCAAGCCAGCACTCCCCATTTCCTATTTTTTTTGTGTCCATTTCCTCACTGTCAACTTTCCCACCCACCTTCCACACAGAGTCCCCGCCGTCTCCACCATTTATTGACAATCCCATTACATTTTATACAGCTGCAAAATATGAAACAGTGCTGGAAAAAATATAAGAATTTTTCATTATTATTTAATTTACGAAAATGTTCATTACTTTTTAAATCGTGTTTTTTTTAAAAGCAGGTATTCATTTTGCTTAGGGTCTTGCGCCTTCTAATTTTTTTGTGGCAGTACTACCAGGACCGTGCCTTTCAATGTATAACACAACAATTTTAAAAGAAAAATAAATTTCCTGTATTTGTAGTTCCTGTATTTTGAACACCTGAACAGTAGCATGTTATAGAGAAATAGAAAGCGGTTTACCGCGAAAATATCTTTTATATTGCGAGCCTGTAATTTTGTCGCATCAGTTCTTGTGTGGTCTCCTACAATTGCAGGAAATCGTATCCTGATTTTTGTTCCCCAACCCACATCTCCTATTAAGACGAACGCGACTGTTGTAATCGTGGTGTGCCGAGAGCAGATTGCTCTACAAAACTCACAAATTACTCACCAATTTTCATTTTCTTGATGTCGAAGGATAAATAAGAAATGAGGGACAGACTCTTGTGTAATTACAAGTTTTCCTAATCGGTAGGTGAATTTAAAATCATAGTATGTTATCAGTTCCATGGCCTAAGGCACAGACTACGAGGGTGCTAGGAAGATTTAGTGTCCTCGGCTCTTTCCGAAGTTTCCACCGACATTCTCAGTCCTTAATTAGGGCGTAACAGGGCTATGTGCAATGTAACGTCCAGCACGCTCGCACCGGGAGCGGTAGCTCAGTGCAGCGCCTCTGACCGGGAGGTCCTAGGTTCGAGTCCTGACGGAGGCAGGATTTTAGCTAGCTAAAAGCTAGGACCTAGCTTTTCAGCTAGGTCGAATTCAGTCGCTGTCTGGAGGAGAATTCTAGCGACCGGCTTCTCTGATCGGTAGTTTTCCGTGGTTTCTCCGATCAACACCAGGCGAATGCCGGAGCAGTACCCTACCAAACGAGCCACGGACCGCGCGCGATCTGTCGTTCCTCTTCCTTGTCCTATCCTCTCCCCTTACTCTCGCACTTACACTAACATGCACTACACTACCACATATTCCGGTCAGAAGTTTAGAGCTTGTCCCGACCGGAGCGGTGCCTCGCTGGTGGGCGAGTCCTGGTTTGGGGGAAACCCCACTAGCCGACGGTAGGTCGACGGTATCTCGCCATCCAGCGGGGAAAGATCACCGCCATCTCCGGAGAAAAAATATGCACTACACTATCGAGACTAATGACCAAAGCAGGTGACGCGACCGGAAACACGAAAAAATCAATCAATCAATCCAGCACGCTCGCCTTTCACCTCTATGGTCCGAAGTTCAAATCCTTATCAATCCACGTGGATTTGTAGGAAAAAATAGTGGGTTTGCGACAGGTGTTCTCGGAGGTTTCCTCCGCCTCTCATTTGACCATTGCTACATTATATCATCTCATCATCATTAACACCTTAGGACAGATTCCATTTACTATTTACTATTCACGATCACGTGCATAATCTGAATGAAAAACTTAACTGGATCATAAGAACATTCTCACATCGACCACGTCGGTCCCGAAGTTAGTAGCACCAGGCGAATGTCGGAACAGTACCCTACCAAACAGGCCACGGACCGCGCGCGATCTGTCGTTCCGCTTCCTTGTCCTATCCTCACCCCTTATACGCACACCTACACTAACATGCACGACACTACCACACATGTCGGAAGACTTAGAACTTGTCCCAGTTGGGGCGGGAGATACCTGATTGGGGAAACCCCCGCTAGTCGACGGTAGTTCGGTGCCGGATCTCGCCATCCAGTGGTGGAAGATAACAGCCACCTCTCAATGAAAACATCTCTATACTTACGGGATTAATGATCTGAGTAGTTGACCCGCCCGAAATCACTAACAATCAATCAATCGAAGTTAGAGATATTACCTGAGATGTAGCATCTTCCTAGAACCAATATCACACAACGGTTATGTTCGTGCCGCTCGCACTTTCGTTGTTCTCTCGGGTCATCGAGCATTCCGAATCGTACCCCTCGTCGGACGCATTCACCTGCACCGTGGTGATCCCACCGTCCCCATCCGCGCGTGCTTCCGCCTGTTGGCTGGGCCTTCCGGCGCCCCCTCGCTCACCTTCCCATCACCGGCGGGCGGGGAACAGGCGCCCGGCCCCGCGACCGCACCCTGGTGCAGCACTCGCGCATTGTTGGCACAGGACGGCCGCTCCCGCTCCCGCCCCCGCTTCCGCCGCGCGCCGCCCCCCTCCGCTACCCGCACTTCACGCGCGCGCACGCTCCGTTTAAAACGCTCGCATCGGTATTTATTTAACCATTCAGCCGGAACGGCGCCGCGGCAGTTTGTATTTCATACGTACAGAGGCCGCCCTCCCGCGCGGTGGCGGTTGTATGGTGCCGGCGGCTCCGCCCCTCGCTACCTCGTCCCCCTTTCCTGTTCTCCCCTTTTCGTTGTGTCGTACTCGTCTTGCTGTGCTCATACCGCCCTTTCCGCCCCACTCTTTCCTCCGCTCTTCTGCTCCCTCCCCGTTCAGTCCTTCTGGTCCCCCCTTTCACCCTGTTCTCGCCTTCTTTTCTCGCCCTGTCTTTCTCGACTAGTCCTTCTGGTCCAACCCTTCACGTCCCGCTCTAACGGTTCCTTTTCCCTTCCCCTGCCTTTTCGCCCTTCCTTCTCGCGTACCTTTTTCCCCCCTCCGCCCCGCCCTTTTCATCCTGTTTTCCTCCCATTTTGTCCCATCCTTCTCGTCCCGCGCTTTCATCATCGCCCTGCATGTCATTCCTTCACTCAACGTCCTGCCCCTCCCCCCTCCCGTCCTTTCTCGCCCCCGGCCCGCGGCAGTTCGCATCCCTGCTACTACACCCTCCACCCCACCCGCACTATACAGTTGGTGCACGAAACGCCCCCGCTAGCTACCCAGCCAGCCAGCCGGCCAGCCGCCCGCCCGCGTGAGTACGCCAAAAAAATAAACTGTCGTTTTACATTTACGGGGCCAACCGCAGCAAATGATTAAAATCGACAATTTGCCCCGGGTGAGTTGTAAAAATAAAAAAAGAGTGGGGCGAGGGGTGGGCGTCAGCGACGGCGGTCGCGGTGGTGATGGTAGACTGCGCGCTGCGTGCCGCGGGGGGCGGGGGGGCGGCGGGATTGCACGGGGGTGTCGAACGCGCCGCGAGGGATGGCGGGTGTGCTGTGAGGTGGGTGAGCGGGCCGGTCTGGGGGAAGCCAGTGGGACGTGAACGAGCGGTGGAAGCCAGAGGGTGGGGGAGAGGGGTGACGTGGGCAGGCGCGGACAATGATGCACACACAGCTTTTAATTCTAAAAACAGTATGATATCTGGACGCGCCGAACATAATGGGCCGCGCAATCCATAATCGCGTCGCGTCGCGCGCTCCCGCTGCGCCGCGCCGCGCTGCCCCGTTGCGCCACTGTGCTTCGCTGGCGTGCGGGTGCAGGGGGCCATCGCCGTGAGCGCCCAATCGCCCGTGCGCACCGGTTAGCCCCTTGCGGGAGGGACAGTGCACTCTGGTGGACTGCGAGACATTTTTCGTTTTTAATGTTGAAGTCGCGTCTGCGTGTCGTATTTCCCCGACGTATCGCAATGAGCGACAATGTGTTCAATATTTTCTTAATACAATAAACCCTCATTAACACGAATTCCAAGGGACCGCCATAATGGGAGCTCGTGTTATAAAAATTCGTGTTATCCGAGTATTATAAATGTCCGTATTACCGAAATCCCTTGCCGGGGGCCGAAGTTTTGTACGTGTTGCGGCGAAATTCGTATTAAACGAGTTCATGCTATTGAGGGTACACTTTTTCTAATTTTTTTGTTTGGTTTGGTTAAGTTGCACCTTCATTTCTTTCATAATATTGAGATTGTGTGTTCATATTTTTCTTAATAGGTACTATTAGATAAAAGTGATTTCGACATTAAATTGATGCTAATCATTCTTTTATTGCTAGATTAAAATAAAAATGGCTGTCCATTAATCATTTTCACTAATGTAGATAAATCACTGAGTAAATTACTTCTCATATCTTGTCTTTTTGTTTATTGCTTTCTTTTTTTTGTATTCTTTTCTCTTTTTCAAAATATAGAATGTGTCAATTTACTTGTAGAATGTCCGGTTTTGTTTTGCAATGTGACTTTCAGTACGCTGTCCCGACTGAAATCATTTCAATAATGAAAATTTCTGCTTGAACTCCCCATGATCTAGTAAATGAGGAATTGTAATACTTGGACTTTCGTATACGTACCCGTTATTTCAGACCCAGAATGTTCGTTTAGGAGTAGCTCTCCAGTTCTATTGCTCCACAGCTAATAAACGAACAGTATTTGTTTAGAAATTTAAATATTTCAACGGTTTATTAAATTTTTAGTACTTATTTTTTCTTGAGCTTTCTTTCTTAACTAAGCAGTGTTAACTAAAGAGTTCAGTAGTAATGATTAGGGGGGGATATAATGAAACGAATTATTTTCTTTTTGCTTCAGAACAATGCTGTTTAGTATGGAAATTCATTTTATGACCCATTTTATGTCATTATTTCTCATTTTTTGTCGTTTTCAACTAACAAGTAATTTTTTAGCCTTTTCCGTCATTTTTAATGCATTTTTTGCTGATTTAATCGATTTTAATGTCATTTTTAATGGTACTTGCTTCAAATAATATTTTGGAGACGCAACAAATGTTCTTCACAGAATTACTAGCCTATTCGATGTGTTCGCTCAGAAATTGTTTTGACAACCGTTGTAAGTATGCAATTCTTGTAACGTATATCAGCGCCATTGATGGTTCGGCCGATTTCGGGATAACTAAAGACAGAGATTTCCTGGTAAAGAACAGTCCGAACCAAAAGTTGGCAAGCCGAGTTCACTCGAACGAATGGAAGATATCTCAATTACATCAGTAATGTATCCATATTTGAGTTTTCATTAAATGGGCTTTGATAAGATTTTTTCCGTAATTTTTTTATTTTTTGTTTCAGGCATTTTTAAAGGATTTTATTATCTTTTTGCCGATGTTTTAGGTCATCAAAATTTGCGTCCTAGTAATAAGTTATCTACATCTTCCTTTTTTCAACGATGCGTCATACTGTGGTGCAAGTGCCCTCACGTTCACACAGAGGATGTTTTGCTTTAGCCACTAGTTACCCGTTATTGATAAGCGAATTGCGTCAAATAGTTGAAGTTTCCTTCTTTTTTATTTCTTTTATAACCATTTATCATCTCTGTGATAGCCATTTATCATCTCTTTAGATAATACCTCTTGGTAGGTGCACAGACAAGGGTGTTGTATTTTTGTTTATCTCACGACTTAGAATTAACTAGGAGTACTGACGAATATATGAACATATGTATCTGTATTGTTTGACATGCATAATTGGCTTCTGTATTTTCTCGATACTAATAAAGTCATCATCTCTTCTGTTTTTGTGTTAACTGCCGGTAAGGTTCTGAAGACGGGAAATAGATGTTGAACGTATTTTGAGGTATGAATAAGTAAAAAAAAAACGCGTATTTGCAACTGAAAGTTTAATTTGTTGTTGCGTAGTTCTTAGATTGTGCCATTGACGATACTTTCGACGTTTCTTTTGTTTATTTTCCTCTGTAAATTTGGCTCATCATTTTTAAATATCTTGCTTATGTTGCAACTTTGTCTTTTCTTCCTAATTTATATGCTTCTCTACTGACATTGTCAAATCTTCTCTAAATATCAAAGTCTATGCGCAACGCACTTGTCATTCCCTCGCCTCTTGTTGCGTCTTTGTCCACCCTCCACGACCTTGTGCACGTGTTGGTTAATCAATTTCACGCGAGCACGTTACATTTTATCTCCTCCGCACATTGTTTTATTTTTGATTTATCATTTTCTTTATAATTAGTTCTAGTTTTTTTCTTGGAAAGAGGTTTGATATTTTTGTATATTTCCGTCATTCTTGTGTCTTCTTTTTAATTATGAGACATAGGCATTTTTTCTTCATTCTAATTAATTTCTTTCTTTTCTTTGAAATCATTCAATAAGGTCATAAGTTCAAACCGTCGTGCGTCAGTCATTTTTTCCTGGTTTCCTATCTTCCGCTTTCTCTATTTACGTCCTGTCCTTGTCTCATTGTGCAGCTACTTTATATACGATAAAAATCAATAATTGTGTTTGGTTCCTTTCTTTTCATCAACTGTGCATACTTTTATATCTCGTCGACTTCCTTTTCTTTTGAGCTTTTTTACTTAACAGGAATATTCCTCAATCAGGAACCTCTCTTTTACCTACATGAGAGGTGGTTTAGAATTATCTTCTACACATTACGGCATTGTCTTTGTTTTCTCGTTGATTGATTCTCATAAATATTTTATCACCTGCACCGCCCTCACTAAATTTCAACCTTCTGGGATTTTCCCGTTTTGCTACGTCTTCTCTGAGCTGTTTACTTAGTGTTCGACTTTGATTCTTGATTATTTCTACCGTGCATCGGGAAGTCTCGCATTTGACTGGTTGACTGCTGTATATAACCGACTTCGCTCTCCCCGCCGTTCATTACTCTAAATGGAGGATATCAAGCGGTCTGTAAACCCTCACCTCGCTTCCAATTCAGTTCATTTCAATTCAATGATATCTTATTTGACGTGTCGAGGTCCAAGTCACCAGGCATGCTCTTTCACCCAACCATGGAAATTTCGGTTCTCTCCTTTCCGCCATCTATCAGCAATGGAAAATATCACTCGGGCAAGGAAACAGACAATTAGAATTTAGCTCAGGAGCTTCTTTTAGGCTTGATTATATTTTTACATGCAGTTAATCTACAACACGGAACATCCGGCTTTACTTCCCCTCCGAAAGAACGATTTTTTTTCTTGAAATGCACGCCTTCGCTCAGGTTTGAACCCGATTTGGGTATAACAGTTCAATAAGCCAACCTATACACCACCGAAGCCGCTGGTGTGGCACGTGAGAACGATCAGGAGCTCCCTAGCCCTCCATGCTGCCGCTCTTCCCGCGCCTCCAAAATCCGCGTCGCACTTCCTTGCTGGCGAATCGCGCCCCGCGGCCTTCGATTGTGCCTTCGCTCTCCGGCTGGCGCAGCGCGCGGCAGCGGGCGGATATTTCGAGAATGGTTCATCCGGGTGCGGCGGTTCACGCAGGGCCAGTTCTCGCCACCGGCGACGCAGGCGAGTGCGTGGGACATTTTAAACTTCGTGGAACTGATGTAAATGAGCTCTTTACAGAAAGTGTAGAAACATTGTTGCGTAAAATGCTACTTTGTCTCAAACGTTTCTTCCAAAAACGTGATGTGTGAAGTTAACAGACGGTGATACATTACTATTATTGTTACTATGATTGCAACTATCACGTGTTCATTTTTTGTAATTTTTTTCTTTTATTGATACTGATACCGATTCTTAAATCGATGTCTATGTTAGTGATTCCCATCTGTCGATACCGGTGTTGAAAGTTTCAATTTGAAACTATGGTATTTATACCACACTAGCAAAATACTCGGGCTTTCTTCTTATCCAATCCTTGAGAAAGAGGAAAAAGATCAGTTTCAATAAACCACGGTGTTAAGATTATTTTTAATGTAATTGATTCAAATATTAATGATATACTACATTTTTATTTAATTTTGTTTTACAGTGCATTGATATTAGATTATTTTTCTATCTTACACTCAGCTACGCATAGCGAAGCGCAATGGACAGCAATAACCATCTTCTATGCATCAACACAAGTGATGCGAAACTCGAACTACGCATGCACAGAAGATCGATATTGCTGTCGATTACCGAAACACTACGCCACGGCATAGTGTTTAAACGTGTTTAGCCGTACTTAAACTCCCTATTAAAAACAAGAGAATCGTTACTCCCAAGTAGTATCTGGCGTATCACAAAATCCCATTCTCCGCCGCGCCAACTGAATGGGCCGACGTGGCGTGGCGTGGCGTCGGGACGCCCGGAAGCCACGCCAGTCGCGTATTTACGGGCGTCGTCGCAGCGGCGGCGTCACGGGGCGTCGCGACGCGGCACCGCGTCATTCCCGAGGCGGTGCGGCGGCGGCGGCGGCGATCCAACAGAACGTCGCGTCGCGGATTTAGCCCGTCCCGGGGCGCCTTCGGTAAACACGGTTATTTATTTTGAAATAACTGCGAATGCATGCAGGCGCTTGTTGATGGAAATAGCGCCTATTTCATCGCAATGTTTAAGCTATATATTTGTGTTCTTTCTAACGCGCGTTCGTCCCAGGTCTCCCAATATATTTAGTCGGCCCGCACAACCCGCTGCTTCCCGCGCCGAGGAGAGACTTCGTGTTCGCGAGAGGACGGCGAACGGAGTTGTCTGGCATTGCTGCTGAAATACGAGCTTATTCGGGGGAAGGGGCAATTAAGATATGGGGAGAATAAAATATCGGGTGTTAAAATGCTGTAATTGATTTAGGAATGAATCGTTGCTTTTTTTTTTCTTTCCGTTTGGATATTCTTTGGGCGTTGTAAGATATTTCTTGAGCATGAAAATACAAATTACTTGTCTCTTATTAAAATAATTATAGGCTTGACAATTTTGGAAAACAACCAACCGGAACACTCACATGGTTGACTCCTCGCTGATTATTGCAAAGTGCTTGATTATAAATATTCCCAAAGGCAGTGCGATCAGTGTGCTACGTTTTTAGAGACACCAGAAAGTGAAAAATAACGCTTGGAATTTCTTTTCTTTAGGTTGTTAAATTATTATTGCATACATATAATAATGTTCTTGTTATTAGTACTCATAGATATTGCTTTTCTCAAAGTTTAAACGGGTTGTTTTTCAGCTGGGGTAATAAACTAATGCGATTATGGCGTTTTTAAACGTCAGACGCACACTTACTTTAATCGAGAGTTATTTGCTCGATACTCTCCGCGAAGAGTGACAGTTTGAACGCAAACCAGTTGATATTGCACTGTGTTAATTCTATTGCAGTTATTGAAATAGTGTTCTTTGAACGTCCTACATTTCATTTATTAGAGTACGATATGGTTTCCAACAGTTGCCTCGTATACAATGCGAGGCGTAAATTTATTGCTACCAATATATTTTTTCTGAGACGTTTCGAGTTCGCGAGAGCCGAGGCACCGGCCGCTGACAGCGGTGCGTGTCGCTGCCCTTTAAATCCGCCAGTCACCCCGTCGCTTCGCGTCCCAGCCACGTCACCCCGATTTTCTCTCTTCATAAATCACGAGATGTCGCCCTCCCACCGCCACCGCCGTTTCCCATAACTCCCATCGAATGAGCCTCCCCATCGCTTGGCGGTGACGCTCTTGTTCGCTCGTTGCCACCCCCTCTCCGGGGCAGTTACCGTTCTGTGGTGGTGCTGCCGCCCCAGCTTTTGCCGCTTCTGAAGTATTTCTTTCCCTCTCTGACGCGTTCGCCATTCTCTTCCGCGTTCCTTTGCTGCAATATTTCGTGTCTGCTCTCTTTTGAGTTGGTCTTAAATTGATCGTGTATTTTATTTTGTTTTGCACTTTATTTGTTATTGTGTTAATATTTATCAATATTTCTTTCACAGCACATTTATGTGCTGGTTTTAAATGCTCTGTAATATGAGTAATATGTTTCAGTAATCTCCCTTACCAGGTGGAGAAGCATTAAAAATACTTAGCATTAAAACACGATGATAAGTAATGAGTATATATAATATTAATACATAAAGTGGCAGGTATTTAATATTTTTGCTAACGTAGATGCAATGCAAAATTATTACTTTTGGTTTTGTTTTCAGTCAGTTCTTTCCTTCTTCTTTTCTTCCTGTTCCTCTTCTTCGTCGTATCTATCGTTTCTAAATGAGTTTTTACAGACGATCCCTAACACTGTTTCCCTTCTCCTCTTCCGGCATCAATGAAATGCCGCTCTCGTAGCTCAATGTAATTACTCTGGGTGTCCTACAAACTACGGGAAATCCCCATAATTTCTAAACGGCTCACGATATCGAAATGCAGTTTTCTCTCAACAATTCGTAATCATAGAACAATTAATTATGCTGAACAGGTATTGATTATTATGTTTTTAGTTTTCGAGAAAGTGACTACCGGCCACAAGTGAATTTTTTGTTAGAGTGAGAGATATAATACTTACAAATATACAATAATGATTATTATAAAAGTTCACACGAACGTTCGAATTATCAATTTATTTCATATCGACGGATTAAGGAGTTATTCAGGAAACGCTTTGGCAAATTGGGTTGGGGGAGTTTTAAAGTACTTTCTCACATTTACAATTTATAACATTTATAAACACCACCCGCACCGAGAAGATGTTCCACATCTACCCTTCCCTGCTTCTATTTCTTGAGTTAAATCCTAATTACTTGGTTTTAACAGAACACTACCCCAGCAAGGATAATCTCAGATTGCTGGTTTCCCGACATGTAAAGTAGTGTAGTGTAGTACATATGTGCGTGCGTGTTGGGGGAGAGAAGGGGAGCAGAATGAGGAAGGAAGAATCGCGCGCGATCGGTGTTAACGTACTGCTCCGGCATTCACCTGGTATTCATCCTTGAAACCACGGAAAACTAACGATCAGAACAGATGGCCGCTAGAATTCTCTTTCAGACAGTGAAGGAATTAGCTAATGCCGAGAATCAAGATTAAAATTCAATAGCATCTAAAAGAAAAGTATTTATTTAAATTCGTCAGCATTTGCGTCAGCATCGAATGCCCAAATCCCAAAAAAGGAGCATGTAAAACTGAAATCCTGGAAAGACCTTAGGTCGAACGGGAAATAAAAAAAAAAAGAACCTCCTGGTCAGAGAAGCTGCAGAGGGCCGTGCTATCGCAGCCACCGCCGCCTGGAATGACAGTGAGCGCGGGGTGAACGACCTCGCCCCTTTCTTTGTTGGCGGGGCGCAGGCGGCCTCCTGCAGCAGCGGCCGCGTGCGTTTCGTCAGGGCGCGCGATCGCTCCCGAGCGGCGCCCGGGGCGCGGCAGCGTGGCGCCGCCTGGGTGGCGAGCGCGCGCCTCGCCCACCGACGCCCCGCCACAAAACGGGAGGGCCCTAGGAATGGCGAAAAACATCCATGTTTTCCACCAGAAATATCGATATATTAACATCGATATTTTGTTTTCGATGTTTTCTTCACATCGATATTTTGTTGGAAAAACATGGGTGCTTTTTAATTTATTTTTTTTAAATAAATGGGGTTTAAGCACGTTGTAGAGTAGCAGCAATCCACAGCAATATCGCTGTTTTGCGTCATTCTCTCTATCACACTGCACATTTCGCCTGTGCAATCTGAGGAAGTTCGGGAGCTGCTCGTGTAATGAGTGAATGTGATCGCCAGGCGTGTAATTGCCTGAATCGACAGTGAAACACGAAATCAATAGCAAAACACAATGTTCTTTATTGTTAATTTTATTTTTTACATTCGATAATAATTTTTACATACTTCTACCATACTGGTAAATAAACAATGAAATATATCCCTTGTACGTACTACTCTAATTAAAAATGGATAAGAAAATTCGGAAAATAGGACATCGAAAACTCTTTAGCGATGCATCGAAACATCGATGTATCCATGTTTTGGTAAAATTATCCATCACTAGAGAGCGCACTAAAAATACGTCAACGGGAAGTTCAATGGATAAGTAGACTAAGCAGGTGATTAGGAACCGTGATGGAGAGTATCTCTCCCAATTGTTTTCCAAGTCTTTTCTGTACCTTCATAGATCTATTAATTATTTTTTTTTTTTAATTACGAAGGTTCAAGCTTATGATCATCTTCATTTTGAGTGCATGTATTCAACGTTTCAAATCGGCCGAGATGGCTGAGGGCATCAACTGATGCCACTGCAGTGTCTCTGACTGGGAGGTCCTAGATTCCCGAAGATGGCAGGATTTTCGACACTAGCGAAAAAGCTAGGCCGAGTTCAGTCGCTTTCTGCAGGGCAATTCTAGCGGCGGGCCGGTAGTTTTCATGGTTTCTTCAATCAACATCAGGCGAATGCCGGAGCTTTACCTTAACAAACTGGCTATGCACCGCACGCGATCTTCTCTGTCCTGCCCTTCCCCCTTTCACACACACACACACACACACACACACACACACACACACACACACTTTCACTTACGTTCATTACAACACCCCAAATGTCGAGAGACTAATCGGCAGCGTAGAGGGTGGGTGATATCTGGGTGAGAGAAACACGGATAACCGACATGTAGGTCGGTACCGGATCTCATCATTCAGCAGGAGAACACGCGCACTTCCCGTGAGAAAAAAAATACACCACATTTACGTGGCTAGTGAGTAAAGTAGTTGACATGAAGTAATCAATTTATCCAACGTTTCGATATTATAAAGGAGCTCCGTATTTTGGTAATGCTTGTATCTATCTGTACTGCAGTTTTCACAGAGCTGCCTTTGAAGGATATCAGCTGTTTAGGTGTCACCCAGTCGGAAGGCTGAACGCCACCATTATGATGTCACTGTAGTGACGTGTATGGTCCCGATTGGACAACACATAAAACAGCTCCTTCAAACCATAAAACAAATCCTTCAAACGCAGCCTGTGTAAACCGCAGTCTACTCTAGGTATTAATCCGGCACTTAATCCGTCCCGGTTCATGTTGCCCCGCACGGTCCCTGTATCCGTCCGCGTCGCCACATTCATCCCTGTTCCCGACCTCACCTCCGTCCCTATCATTATCGCAAACCGTGTGTCGATCCCGTCTTCGGCCCCGCCCTCGCGACCAGCCCCCTTCCCCGCCGTTCCCCAGTCATTTTGGTCCCCATCGCCAGCACTAACTTCCCGGTAAAATTAGTGCCGCTAAAGATGTCAAATTGCCTTACTCGCCGGCGCTCACTGGCAATATTAACGAGCGAGGCGTAAGTTTTACCTTCCCCGAAATTCATTGCCCGGAGAAATTTCGAGACACACAGTCCGGGGTATGATTTTTCACTTTGGGAAATAAATTGATCGCCTCAGTGGTCTATTTATGCGACGTACGATTAATGAGCCATTGTAGCTATCCAGACGAGTCTTCGGTATTTATAAACATGTTCTTTATTTCTTCAAAGACAAGTATTTCTCTAATATTTATAGGCTCCGGAATTTACTGAAACGGGTTAATTTAGGAGAAATATGTGTTCGGAGTACAAACACATACTTTTCCCTGTCAAAGTTTTCTGTTTGTTATGATGTGCTGATTTCGGTATTACATATTTAAGCAAATCCACGCTCGCTGCTTGGGTCGTGATGATAAAGTGACAGTTTGAGAGAATATGATGTCTACAATCATAAATTTTTGAAAACTCGATGCGTCTTTCCCGTCACATTCCTCAACGTTAAGTACTTAAATAAGTGTTTGCAAAATTTGCGTTCCATATTCCCGAGGGCTATGAAACATCGAAATTTATTAAGCTGTCTTTTATGACTAAAAATCATGGAAGTTGGTTTGTCTCTGCTATAATACGAGGTTTTGTGATGATCCTTTTATTTTCTTGTTCGCATTTAATAATCTCTGTAGTATTAATTGCCCTTGTCGTTCCTTCTGTAAGAGCACAGTTTGGATGAGGTCGATTTATTTCTGTGAAAGCAGTGTCAGCTACAGAAATTAGGAAGGATGGGGGGAAGTTTATTGCTTTATATAAATAGGCATACTACTGCCTTGTGACACGTATTAGAAATCTACACTTTTATTGAGAGTGTTTTCGTCAATATGAGTAATATTAAATATTTGCCTTTTGACATATTAATTTTTTCTTAAACATTTTGACACACATTATTCCTTGTCGTATTAATGTTTTTATGAGTTGTAAAGAAGTAATTAAGTTTTTAAGCAACTCCATATTTTCAAATCATGTTGTAAACAGTATTTTTTAAAGTTATCTTATATTGCGTTTTTTGAAGAAGAAGCGGTTTGAGCCATAATTTCTCAATATTCACATACTTTCCGAATTAATTGGCACTGTTCTTCAATACAACGTTAACCTTAAAAATCGAAATTTGTCCCAGTTTCCCGTAACTCAAATTCGATTTTAAGGTGGTTCATCTCTTGAAATATATTTTTTTCGATTCTCCTAATTTCATCTTCGAATATCGATCATGTAAATGCAAGGTTTCAGTTCCTTACAGTTTTACCCTTTGTACACTTTTTAAACTTCCGCGCGTTCAAATTGAGCAATCGTTGTCAAAATTTAAGTCACTTCTTCGAAACGTCTTTTCGAAGATACTGGCGTGGCTACCATCATGTTCATGTTTGTTGTGTATGGTGTGTCTACAGACGTGTGTGTAATGAAGTGGAGTGTCTGTGGATGGGTAAGGCTATCACATCCAAACGTAGGTTCCCTTTCGATATTTTCTGCATTATATGAGCACTTGTCTTATATTCCTTTGTTGGTTGGTTGATTAGTGATTCCGGGCTCGTCAAGAGCTTAGCTCATTACTCCCGTAAGTGTAGTGCATGTTTCTTCTCGGGAGATGGTGGTGATCTTCCCCCGCTGGATAGTGAGATCCGGCGCCGAACTACCGTCGGCTAACAGGGTTTCCCCTAAACCAGTACTCTCCCACCAGCGGGCACCGCCCCAGCCGGGTCAAGCTCTAAGCTCACGACCGGTATCCCGACATATGTGGTAGTGTAGCGCATTGTTAGTGTAAGTGTGTGGGTGTGAGAGGTGAGGATAGAACAAGGAAGAGGAAGGAAAGATCGCGCGTGGCCCGTGCCCCGTTTGTAAAGGTACTGCTCCGACATTCGCCTGGTGTTGATTGGAGAATTCCTTTGCATTTTCCGTCTTCGCTTCCTCCGATCCGTATTGAAGAGGTGACCTCCCGGAGGGCCTGCCTCGCTTCGCCTCGCCTCGCCCGCGTCGGTCACCGCTCCCGCGCCCGGTTTCGAATTGCGACGCTGCGTCGGTTCTGCTTCGGTGCTGCGCTGCCAATCCAAACACATCGGCGCGGCGCGGCTCGGCATGCCATGCCGGCGTAACGCGCGGAAATACTTTATTCCTCGCGGCAGGCGAACGGCGCGGGTGGACGCTGTTTTGAAGTCTCCCATCGTCATCATCTCCTAAACGGTGTGGTAGCGGTAGCTTAGTGCATCAACTGATGTCACTGCTGCGCCTCTGACCGGGAGGTCCTAGGTTCCCACTCCCCACGGCGGCAGGATTTTCGACACTAGCTTTTCAGTTAGGTCGAATTCAGTTGCTGTCTGGAGGAGATTTTTAGCGGCCGGCTGCTTTGATCGATAGTTTTACCAGTAGATCGGTAGTTTTACCTGAGCAGTACCTTACCAAACGGGCCACGGACCGCGCGCGATTTGCCCTTCCTCTTCCTTGTCCTCTCCTCACCTTACACACACACTTAAACTAACATGCACTACACAACCACATATTCTAGGAGACAGGTCGGGAGCTTAGAGCTTGTCCCGGCTGGGGCGGTGCCCCGCTGGTGGGAGAGTCCTGGTTAGGGGGAAATCCCACTAGCCGACGGTAGGTCGGCGCCGGATCTCGCCATCCAGGGGAGGAAGATCACCGCCATCTCCGGAGAAAGAACATACACTACACTAACGGGACTAATGACCAAAGCAGTTTACGTGCCCGGAAACATCAATCAATCAATCCTAAACGGTGCCTTTTCATTCTCAATTCGTTTTGAATTCCCGGTAGCATTGTCCTTCAGATCGTCACCGACCTCGTCGCTTTGACTGCTCGTCTTCTCTTTCCTCTCACGTTTCTTTCCTTTTCCCCTTCCGCGTTCCTTTTGTGCTCTTCCTCCTTTCTCGCTTCTTTATTTCACCGACCTCGCTTCGCAGATCTCTCGTGGCGCCCTCATCCCCCGGTCCTCAACCAGTTCTCTCTTCGTGTTTTTGTTTCACCAATTTACCATACTTTCTGTCCTTCCTCGGGGATCATTCTTACGTATTGTTCTCTTCTTATGTCTGTCATACCTTCAAATTATTCCTGACCCCTTCGCCGTTTTTTTTCCTCCGCCCCAAGCAAAACAGTCTCCCCGTGTCTCTTCTTTGCCGTTACCCTCAACCTGACCCTGTCGTCGTCTATGCTCTATTTCGTTTTACTCTCGATTTCTCGTTTTAGTCCTCTCACAAACGTCTCACAGAAGCTTCTCGTCGTAGCCGTTGCCATCGCAGCTAACGCTGTCACTACCGCAGTCGCTAATGACTCCCACGATTCTCCCCTCGAGAAGAGCCGTAAATTCTAATCTGTGCTTCTTAACAGCCCTCGTCGACCTGAATATCGATCCCCTGCCTTGCCGTGTCGCCCGCAAAGACACTTAACAAATTTGAGTAATCATCCTAACTCCTTACCATGCCGCTGATGAGCGAGACTGAAGGTGGAAAGGACTTCAGCAGGGGAATATTACGTACACGTCGCAGAGGGAACTCGTCGATGACGGAAAAAGTACTCTGATCAGTTTTTTAAAATTTGTTATTAATTTGCGGTTCCTTAGAACTGCTGAGATAATTTAAAAGGAGAAATTAAGTATTTATTTTGGATTTGAAATGTTTCATTGGAGTCTAACCAACTGATCCTACTGTATCGCTTTGCAATATATTTCATTGCATAATTTCTCCCTTTATACGCCCACTCGTTCACATTTCATTTCGCTTTGTAAATGAACTGCGGGAAGGTTCTCCTCACTAAGGATAGGCCACAAAATTCAGTCAAAACTGTTTTTATTGCACATTCGTCTCCTCTTTTTTTTTTTCTCCAACTTCAATCGCGATATGAGCAGTACATAGTATTTATATTTCGTATTATGAGTGACGCAGTATTACTCAAGTTCTGTAACCAGTCCTTTTTCATTGTTTATGGAAATTACATGTACAACAGTTGAATTCTTTATTAAAAAGGCGTTCATCGTCGTCCTTTCCGATTATTCGCACAGCATCAGCCACTTCACTCCCGGCAGAGTCGATGTAACCACCTCCACATAGCATCGTTTAATTCGTCGGCTATTGTTCGTTTACTCTGCGGCAACCAGGTGCAGATTGCTTGCGCTCTCCTCGCACGCACGGGGAGATCGGCCGAAAAAATAAAAAAAAAAGCGACGATCACCGCTGAGTTCGCATACAGTCCGCCGGGCGGCGGGGTCATCGCAGCGGAACGCCCGACGCGATCGCCGCTGCGCGTCTGTTTTTTTCCCCTACCGCGCTTCCCCCCGTCCCCATCCGCCCCTCCGCGTCGCGCTGATTAACGAATAACCCCACACGGCACCGCTCGCGGGCGCGCTCGCTCGCTCGTTGGCGTGTTCCAAGAACCGTCTAATAGAAGCGGTCGCTTGTGAAGATAAAATATTATTTACAATCATATGTGTGTATGTGTGATGAAATTCCTGCTGCATGTGTGATGCCGTCCGGAGGCAGGGGCTTTATCAGCGTTTTCACGTGGCGCCCCTCCCCCCGCCACCCACGCTGTCGTCGGCTCTGGTGTTCAGCCCCGCCCCTCCCACGCTCGCTGTGGCGCGCCGAGGGCCACCACCCTAGCACAGGGACATCCGTCTAGATTAGGCGGCATCATTTAACATTTATAGGAGACGCGTGGCTCTTTTAACGCGGTATCCGAACTCACGCCTCCACCCACCGCCGCCGCCGCCTCCCACGCACTCACCCGATACGGCCTGCTTTTCACGTATGAACCGTCCGCGTGTGAGAGGGGGGGTATGTTTTTTATAATTTCGGTTTTTGATGACCTGGCTTGAACTCTTTTTTATTGGGGTAGAAAACGTGCGTGGCAAGCAATATCTGTTTGGGAATAACCGCGGAATCCACACGGAGGGGGTTTTGGGTGATGGGGCACTTTATGCCCATTCACAGATCATTGAGTAATTGCTCAAAAGTATTTTTCTCCCTCTTGCCCTGCTCGCGGTCTCGCTCGCGCGCGGTCCGCCGTAAGCCCCGCTCTTTCACCCCAACCCCCTCTTCCTCCCGCCCTTCATCGCCCGTATTTTGGAACTCGTAGGTGGAAATCATTAATGACGCGCCAGTGTTTTGCTGTGTCACTCGGCGCGGCCGATGTGCACACAGTTTGCTGCCTACAAAGCAGACATTTTTTTACCCAGTAAACATTCGCCACTCGTTTAGAAATGATAGCGGTGTAGCTTAGTGGAATAATTTGATGGCGCTAGCGGGCGAGCTGACGTGCTCAGGACCGGTCGGGGGTGCTGCGGGTCTTGGACGCTCGCGGCGCTGCGATCGGTCGGACCGGTCTGTGTGGCGCCGCACTGCGCATGCCGTTCGAGCTGACGCTCACTGTTGACGCCGGTCGTGCGCACTGACCGGGTTGTTGGAAGCAAGTGGGAACTAATGTTTACATTTTGGGCTTCCACTCCCAAAAGATCCTTCCATCCAATAGACAACCAGGTAATTCTGCAAGAAAATAATGTTCCTCATTTTTTGTTAGATATCTATGAGTAAACAGGCCTTTCTAGTGCCTTTAAAAATTTCTATTTTTTAAGACGCGTAAAAAAAGAATATTTTACTATGTAATTACTATTTTGGTAGTTCATTGATCGTACTGAAAATTTAAGGACATTTTCCTATAGCGCAGTACCATATGCCAAGGAAAAACAAAGGTTTTGAGCGCTTTATAAGATTCCATCAATAGAAACCCCGTGAATGTGCTACCGCTGGGTAGTCAATTCCCAGATGTGCATCAAACCTATGTAATAAGAGAAATGTATGATTTTTGCATATTATGCTATCAGTCGGAGTCATGCAATAGGCATCACATACCGACACGCGTACATACAATAGGCATCACATAACCTACGTGCATAACTCGCGAATGCTAAAACCTAGACACAGAACGTTCTTTCAGTGCCCCCCTCAGGAGGGAGAAGATTACATTCTTATGCCATAATTTACAAAGGTATACCTTTTTGGACCTTCTATTGTATGTTTTAAGGTATTGCTCTTCTGGGTGTCTCTATTTCGTTGTATAGGTGATTAGAAACGTCCTGAATCTCGAAATGTAAAACTAAATTTGATATCCTGTGCATTTTAATTGAACGGTTCTGAGTGTTTTCTATGTGTTAATAAATGCTTAGCAATATTTTAATGTTCATTCATATCCAACAACGGATCTATAAAGTACCTAATTTTTTATTTAACCTTAAAAAACAGTGAAAACTGTATGTGTCTTTTTAGAGGGAGAAAAAACTATATTTAATGATCAAAAGCAAGACCAGGAGTCGTATTAACATTTTTTTATTGATTAATGAAAACTAAAAGAAGGGATCGATATTTTCATCTTAAAACAACAATTTACAAACCACGTGCTCTCTCCCGTCTGTTTAGTATATTCACTCCGTAGGCAAGGAATACTGCTAATGTTTTAGTATGTATAAATCGAGTGGATCACTTTTGAATCCCATTCTTCGTGATACATGAAAATATGAAGCACTAAAATTCGACAACAATTATTTATGCCCATTCATTGGGAAAAGAATGTCAGAGCTCGTTGAGGCAAAGAACTCGAGCCACCGGAATATCATCTCTCTGCAAGAAGCCAGGGTCGTAGTGCTAAGAATGTCTTATTACAGAAACAACTATTCCACTTATGGCTAGCAGTGACTCATCAAATTCCACGAAGCCGTTTTTCTTAATCTGCGGCATATGTTATCTGAAATTACTGAGTGGTTTGGAGAAACAAGACATAGATTCAGTTGACGAACACTGAAGGACTTATAAAAGAATATGCTGGAAATTGTAAGTTCATTTGACAGTACTCAGAAGTGTTCCCTGTATTTTATAACAATATTGAACTCTACTAGATGAATTTAATTTCGATGTTTACTGTATCATTTTAGCGACACGGTTTTAAGAAACGGTTTTTGAGGCAAAATGTTAAATTAGATAAAGGGCGACATAATTTATTGAAAAACAAATGTGTTTGAATATTTCGAACACAATTTTCTGGCCCATTCTTCTTCAAAAATTAGAACCAAATGTAAAAATGGACGTGAAAAATGATCTTCAATTGGCTGATAGAATTTTACAAATTCGTGCTTGTATTTACCCTTGCGATTATACTAAATAAGAGTTTGGTTGATAGTTTCTCTTACTATAGAATCGTTTTATAAATAATGGTACATTTAAAGACCTTCAAGGTCAGGAATATAATTAATGGACGAAGCGAGAATGAGTCTTGAAAGTGTAAAAATCCGTTATTATGATATAATAATAAAAACAACAACATTCAATTAAATTTATAAACCATATTTTCCGCCCTCTGACAACCGTCAGTATACCGAATCTGGCGCGAGGAATAAGATCATTGCTCTTGGGAATCATAATACTCGTATCAATAAATACTTATGTTTATACCATGCACTTCTCTGGTAGTGCAATTTAACAGTTGTTAAGAAGAGAGTTGGCAGGCAGAGAGGAGAGAGAGAGCAGGCAGAGAGGGGAGAGAGAGAGCAGGCAGAGAGGAGAGAGAGAGAGCGGAGAGAGGAGAGAGAGAGCAGGCAGAGAGGAGAGAGAGAGAGGCAGAGAGGAGAGAGAGAGCAGGCAGAGAGGAGAGAGAGAGCAGGCAGAGAGGAGAGAGAGAGAGAGCTGGCAGAGAGGAGAGAGAGAGCTGGCAGAGAGGAGAGAGAGAGAGCAGGCAGAGAGGGAGAGAAAAGCAGGCAGAGAGGAGAGAGCAGGCAGAGAGGGAGAGAGAGAGAGCAGGCAGGAGGGAGAGAGAGAGGCAGAGGGGGAGAGAGAGAGCAGGCAGAGAGAGGAGTGAAAGAATGGCTACAAGAGCCAGGCGTACTACCCTATTAAATCCAATGTATTTTGACTACGTTTCACAAGCCTTTCTGGAGGCGCCACGCAGCTATTGACGTTGCAGCCGAGGCAGGCTATGAATTGTTGCTGTATTTGCGCGCGGCGGCTTATCTGCGGTGAATTCATCCGTTCCCGTCCGTCGGGTTGACTCGTGCAGCTCGTTATTTCTGTCGCCGAGTGGCATCTGGGCGCACGCGGTCTGCCGGGTGCGGGCGCCGGCGAGGCGTCTGGCGGCGGAAGGGGGAAATTCGTGCGGAACGGACGCCGCCGCCACCGCCGCCGCTGGTTGCTTATCGGGCTGGCATAGGCCGCAACATCGTCGCACAGTGGTCTACGAGATACGCAGGCGACAAATCTAAATTGTGTTTATTGATGGAATTAAGTGAACGAGTTAGTTCCGGGTGGGACGACTGGGGGTGGTAAGTCCCGTAAGTGTAGTGCATGTTATATCCCAATCTTTGGCGGTGGACCTATCTCTGAGGAAAACCGGCGAAGACTTGCTCGACGACTTGCGGGTTCCCCCCCTCTAAATGTGAGGTTGAGTGGTGCTTGTGACTTTGTGTGTGTAAGGGAGAGAGGATAAGGATTGAGAAAATAATGGTTACGCCTGCCGAATAGCACTTTTATTTGCCTGTAATTGATCGGAGAAACCATGGAAAACTACTGCCCAGGGCAACCAGTCCTTAGAATTCTTCGCCAGATGGTGGTTGAATTCGATCCAGCTATCCAGCCAGCGGCGACAATTCTTAGCTACCGCTACAAGCTACCACTCAATTAATTTTTACACCAGAAACATTAATTTTACTATTCCGCTTTTGTTTTTCTTCATGAGATAGAGTGCCTTGGGAGAATCGCATCTTTCGCTGCTTTCCAGAACTCCGAAATTTGATCAATATTTTCTGAATTCATGGGACGAGCCATAAGAGGAGGAGAGGACGGTCCATCTCTCGGACATAAAGATGGGAATGGGAACGGGGTAAGGAAAGAAGGCGTGGCCCATATCCTAGGATGCTGTTCCGTCATTTGCCTGGATGTGATGAGGAAAACCATGTAACCAATTGTCAAGGGGACTTGGCCTACGATTTCCATTCTCGCAGGCGTCATAAATTATCCATGTTAAAAATATAGATATGAAAATACTAAAATTCCGGCACATTTTATCGGATCTTCGACCTTCTAATCTCTGGTACGCTCGGCGTTGGTTGGCTCCGCTGGCGACAAGACCCCTCCACCCAACTTACAATAAATAAAAATAAAATGATACGGCAGTAACAACAAGTTGTATTAATTTTATGATGATAATTAAAATCGGAATTAGTTGGCAATGCGGACATCACCTAATAAAACGTATGGGGACGTTTTTGAATTAAAGGATTGGAATGAGAAATTTCTGAAAATCATGCACACGTCATCGTGAATGAGGCATGCTCCGATTCTACTGCGCCAATTAAATAATACTAGAATGTATTATATATCAGTTTTGTATATTTTTTTCGTTATGTAACAGATTCAATAAATATCCCATTGATGAAAAAAACATTCCCCCAACTTTTTAATGTATTAATATTTTTGAAATTGAAGTTGTTAATATTATACTGTTTTAGTATAAAACTCAAAAAAAATATTCCAGCAAATATTGAAAAGTTTTAAAAACAAATATCGGCATTTCTTACCAGTAAACCATGACCCCCTACCCTCATGTAAAGCAGTGTAACGCTGCCTCAATCCCCCCTCTTTAGCGTTACGTAATATATGGACGACCCCTAGAAAAATTAAAATTTCTAATTCTTAACATTCATAAAATTATTTCGTTTTTTTCAACTTTATAAGAGTTATCTTAGAAACGTTCTGTAGTCACACGTACGAGTGGTCGTAGACAACTGCAACTGGACTCTCCCCCCACTGTGTGGCTGCGAGTAGTCGGCCGCTCTCATCCGCTCGCGACATGGACGCGCGCGAGCAGCCGGAGGATGTTGTGTCAACACTGCACCAGGAAGCGCGCTGGGAGACGGATTTTCGAGAGTCAGGCAGTTCTTTCGACCTCATTTCGAAATTGGGGAAATAATTTTTCGTTTCCGGTCTGTTCACCGTTTCCGCATTCGTTTAATTCCGTAACTTTTGGAGAGACTAAACCGAAACGTAGGGTTGGGATATTAGTAAAAGGGTTGGTGTGAGGGGAAACAATCTGCAGAAAGTTCGAGGAAAGAAAATATTTCTTATCAATTGTTTAATTTAAGTCGAGAAAAACTGAAGGCCGGTTGAACTCAAGTTTGCTTTTCATATTCAGTGTGGGATTCAGATTCAGCTGATGAAATGATGTTTGATCAGTAGCTAAGTGTACTTTTCTTCTCCATTTCCTCTTCATCTCATTATAATTTACAATTATTAAATAATAATAATAATAATAATAATATAATAAATATAGAACTAATTGGGCAGCTTAAAAAGATAGAATTACAGACTTTCTGTTCAACGAGAATGAATACTAATATATTAAAAGACAATGTTTTTTCTTTCCTGAGCAAAACTGATCAGACAGGAATTACGAGTTGTACTAATTAGTATGACCGAGTAGGAAGGGTAATAAAGCGCAAGCCCTTTTGATGTGGGTCAGTGTGTCTCAATCACCAAGCCTTACTAATACAGTTGTTTCCAATTAACAAAAGACTTAAATAGATGTGCATAATTGAAGTTAAAAACTAAGATTTGCAGTTTTACTGGCAATTCACAAATTTTACTGAAGTTAAAATATTTATTAGCCTTAGAAAAAAAAACGTTCTGGCAAAATTATTACGCAATTTCAGCTTTGTCCATCTTTCATAAGTACATTTAAATTGCAAATTACAGTTCACTAATTTCTTGTTACTTCTCTACCTTTACTCTCCCCTACAGCCTACTTATGCTTTGGTAAGAGACATTTTCTGTATATCGATAAAAGGCTGAAGTTGTTGCCCAAGATATAATGACCGCAATAAAAGTTTCATTCTTATAATTGGATATAGACACATGGGTCGCAGCTTGCGCTGCTGGGCATTGTCGCGCGTACCGTATATCTTCACGTCGGGTTAGTTGCCTTTCGACATATCCCACCTGCTAAGGAATCCGAGCCAACCGGCTACACGATTTCCCCAGACTATTTATTTTGGACGCGCAAAACTGTCTCTTTCGCTGGCGGCGGGATGAAGCGTAATAAAATCGAAATAAAATTCCCCGAGCTCTTCTCGCTCGGCAGTTGTTTTGCTCATTGCCCGTCGTGCCTCAGTTTCCTCTCCCCCTTTCCGTTCTTTTTATTTGCTCCCCGTTCTTCCAGCGATCGTGTTTTTTTTAACGTGACCTTTTTTCACGTGTCTGGACAGTTCTAGAAATAGACGTATCAAGGAACGAATGAAATTCGGCCGTGAAAATTACGTGAGCTGTTGTACACACTGGTCTAGCTACATTTTCATTCTCCCGGGGTCGATATCGGTGTGCAATTCACCGTACTGCACATAATACATTATAGAATAGTGTAAAAATATTTTTATTAAAAGAGAAAGAATGTTAATTTGGTTTATCGAAATAATTTTTTGCCTGTAATTATTAGATGTATTATTATTAATTATTTATATGAAATTAGTATTACTCTTAAATAATAATTATTATATTATTATATAATTAAAATTTTACTTCAATTAGTGAAGTTTGATCGTGATAACTTAAAATCATTACAAGAATCGTTATTAAATTACGTGATGAAATTATCTTAGATAATACCACGATTGCGTTGGAAATTGGCGATAAATTCCGGACTTGCGAAGTGAGGAGTGGATTTGTTTGAGAAATTCCAAAGCGCGAGTCGTATTTAATAGGACTATTCCACAAAAGAAATTACGTCCAACAGAGTTCCAAAATGCGCCAAATACTAATATTATATTAATATATTTTATTCAATTAACTGTTTTACTTCCCTAGTGTCACCACGGCCGTCTGCTAGTATAGCAGATGGGCAAAATTCAACCGTGCGGCGATACATAATCAAAATTAAGATATACAAATGAAGATAGGGTGACATGAATTGACGAATGAGAATACGTTGACATGAATATATGTTAACATGAAACGTATCGTCCCAAAGTAGAGTCGCAGCCTATGTTTGGTAAGTAGAGAGGATCGGTAATAAAAATTTGATAAAAAAATGGTAAATTTTTAAGATACGCCGCTCTGATTGGAGCGTATTGTATGTATAGTTAAACACTATTGGTGTTTAGTTCACGAGTGGAATAGTCCCTAAAATTAGCAAGCGTTCTTTACTTAAAATATTAAAATCATAAAAATTTAAACAACAATTTTAAGTTGGCCACATCTTGCAGTGTCATTTCGGCTGGCCCGCTGCTCCCCTCTCCTGCTCCGTGAAACGACGCCACTGATAGTAAAATTAGATGCGCGAAAGTGTTTTCTCGCGCGGCGCGCAACCTTGTTTTGCCGACGCGTGGTCAGCACCGTCGAGGGTCATTTGCCTCACGGAGGTCCCACGCGCCGCTGTTTAAATTCTCCGCCGGGGATCTGCGTTTCGCGCCGCCGCCGCTTTTAAAACACGAGCCATTTTTCAGGCGGTGGGACGCGCCCGCGCTAGACGCCGCCGCCGCCGGTGTCGAAGGGCGTCGCTGGCGCTAGCTGCGGAGAGCGTTGGCGGCGCTGACGATGGCCGACAGGGAGAATGTGTGGTTTTTCTTAATCTTGTGCTGGTACGTCGATTTTACATAGTCCCGTACCAGAATACATACCCACCCACCCATCCAACCTTCGGGGACTTTTCCCCCTGATGAAGCAAGTTAATGTGGCGTTGTGGACCACGTGGGGTTCTACTACCCACCACCACCACCACAAATGAGGAAAATCAAATAGATATCAAATATGTTGATAAATTTGTTTAATGATTCATGTTTCCGAGAGCGTTAAATGTATGGCGCCGATGTCGAAGGGCGTCTCTGATGGTAGCTGCGGAGAGCGTTGGCGGCGCTGATGGTAGCGGATTGGGAGAATCTGTGATTTTTCTTAATCTTGTGCTGATATGTCCTCTTAACTTCGTCTCTTACCAGAATATATACCCTCCCATCACAAACCAGGCAAGTGAGGTAGATATCAAAGACAGGTCAACGTTTTGATTGATTTTGTTTGATTGATTCATGTTATCGCCAGCGTTTCCGAGAACTGCTGTGATGATTATTCCCGTAAGTGTGGTTCATTTTATATTGTAGCGGGTGGCCGTTTCTCTCCCCCGCTGGAGTGCAAAATATAAGATTTTCCTCCCTATGTATTACCCCCAGCGGGGAACTGCTCCAGCCGGGACAAGCTGTGAGCTCCCGACTGGTCGCTCGACACGTTTGGTACAGTAGAGTGAATGTAAGTGTAATTGCGTGTGTGAGGGGAGAGAATGAGACAAGGATAGGGTAAAGAAAATTACGTGCGGTCCGTGGTTCATTTGTTAGGGTACTCCTCCATCATTTCGCGTGGTAAAGAGGAACCCGGGGAAACCATGGAAAACTGCCGATCAGAGCAGCCGGCTACTAGAATTCTTGTCCGGACAGCGGCTGAATTCTATCTCGCTAAATAGCCAGTGTCAAAAATTCGCCTCCGTTAGGATTAGAACCCTAGAATCTGCCGCGGCATGCCGGTCAAAGACTCTGCAAGGTGTGCCTACGGAGTTTAGGGCGGCACATGTATAAACGTGAAATCTTGTCGTGAAGGGCCCGGGAGCAGTGGCGGAGTGAGGGCTTTCCATCCAGGTGAAGAAGGTTCCTGAAGGGCGACAGAATGAAATGTCCAGTGAACCCGCGGAGAAGAGAGGAAAAGACAGGTTGGGATGGAAAGGGGTGTTTAAAAACCGAAAGGTTGAAAAAGCCAAACAAAAACTACACTCGTTTTGAATATCAAATGGATCATTGACGGTAGTGGTTTTCTTTCGAGTATGCAATTGCTACTTCTTACTTCTCAATCTGCAAGTTTTATTGTGGTAGCACTTAGTTATAATCTGGTTTGTCTCTGGTGCAACCGCACTTAACTAATTAAATTTTGATAAGATATTCATAGATAATGAAGATGACAGCCGACCCTCAGGACCCCACATTTCGGTCCACACTGCTCGTGGGGTCGGCAGGAGGCCACGTGCATTCCAAGGCTCGCGCCGCCCCCGCGCTTTGACTTTGGTTAATGGCTTCCAGGTGCTCGGGGCGCTGGGGCAGCGTCGCCGGCGGAGCGCTGTCTGCCAGGTTGTTCTTTTCCCCGGAGCAGGGAGGGGAACGAAAGAGCAGTCTTTTGTCTCGCTTATGGGCAGAGCCTCTTAACGGCATGGCCTGCTCTGAGGAGATCCTTCTCATCTTCATTGGCTTACCGCTGCTCTCGGATATTTTCTAAATCCTCTACCCCGCGACCGAGGTTTAATTTGTCGCGCGGTCTCTTAAGGCGACGAAGTTCTTTGCCTTCGCGGACATTGTTTCGCGAATCGTGTGTATTTTACGAAATCATACTATAGTTCAAAATATTGAAGACACTCTTGATATATAGGACCATAGGACAACTATTTGCCTAAGATCGGTTATTTTCCAAAACCAATGCCATATCTATGTTAGTGGCAGTACGTTGCTAAAAATTTTGACTGAGGATAGCTACAGAAACGAAACGAATCGAAATGAAACGTTGCGTGTCCGTACCGCCATAAGAAAATAATTTCCTTGCGAATTTAGTTTCATTGCCGAGAGAGCAGAAACGTGGGAGTAGTTAAAGAGCAAAAACGTTAGTCGTTTCGGAGAACAATAAATTAATTCTTTGAATACAAACGATAGTTATAATATAATGTGTATGTTACGTAATTAATATACAAAATAATTCGTATTAAAAATTATGTTAACAAATACTTAAAACGGTATGTGCAATCTTAGAATGAGGGTAAAGGCAATTGTCTCTAAAATCCTATTCTACAAATTAAATTTCGCGCGGACCATAGAAGGCAGAGATTTTGCTCCGATGGTAGAATTGATACCTTCTTCTCTATCTGCAACACATTCACGTGTGGGGCCGGACATTCCAACCATAGGTAGTCAGTGGGCAATGTAGAACAGCACGTAACTGCAGTCGCCTTTCTTATTTCATGTTTATTTATTATCTGTTAATTGTTATAGAAAATCATAAAATGAGATATTTACTTGTGAGCTCCGTCAGTCCTGAAAACTGATAGCTTTAATCAGCTAGTAGTTTCCATTATTAAAGTCATTGAAATCTGTTGTCAACCTATTTGATTTTAATTCAGCTGTTTGGTCGTCATCTTAAGTGAAAGTGATGTTCTCTATTGGACCTTGACCACTACAGAATACTGGTTCACAACTCAGTGAATTCCAGATTACCTCAAACTAATTTAAAACTTTCTCTGCCTACGACATCTTGGCTTTGAAACGTCGTGACGTTCGTTTCTAAAAACATATTTTCCTGATCGTGTTCTAGGAATTATCATCTGACGCAAGTGTCAGAGAATCTGCGTTTCTGTTAAGCTCATGAAGACAGTTACACTATTCCTTAGGAACCTTCCTCATACCTTCATTTAAAATTTATTGTGAGTTTTCAGAAGATTTACTCAGCATCGCAGAGATGTATTGGTTTAAGAGTTACGACTTGCTTCTATGAGTTCATGGAACAGTTTTCACCCTTAAGAGTAGCATGAAATGCTTCAGTATAATATTTGCATGTTCTTGCGCTTGTATAATAAATACACATACGTGATACAGTTTCTCGTACATCAAGTCCCCATAAACTTATTGCCTCTGCAGCACATGAAATGCTGTCCACCAATATTGCTGAGTTTATCTAGTAAAGATTGCTTGCGAACTGGTATTTTAAAATTCAGCAAAAATGTTGCTTATGTATCGGCCCACACACATACACACACGCACAGAAACATACATGCATACGAACACAAACGTCCACGCACCCTTACACGCCTCCAGCACGTCCGCCACAGACGTTTTTTCATACCAACTCATTGGTTTGTTGAATTCAGACTCGAAGCTTTATAGACAGAAATGACGAGGACTAGGTATATTGTGTAGTATATTATGTATGTGTATGGTATATTTGTATAATCGGAAAACTTTTATGGCGAATCATATTATTAATCATGATTTGAGCGTCGGAATTAATATATGAACTAACGTAAGGCAAATAGTGTATTCAACAAAATTTTTAAAATTGTGTTCTGATAAGGCAAAGAAACCAACCTGGGTCCTCCGTTAGATGCGAAAGTGTGACTGAAAAATACATCATCTTCGTTGGCACAGAGAACATCATTTACAAGATAAATCCCAGTCATCAATATCAGTACCTCTCGACCAAAGAGCAACGACCCCTGTGCGTTACGCTTCTCGTTGAACCATCTCACACACACCGCGTCCACCCCCGCGCGCTCGTTCGCCAAGGTATATACGCGCGCGCTCCTCTTATAGCCAGGTTGGCCACCGACCGTATCGCTCCGTCGCCGCCGCCGCCCCCGGCGGAGGCGCGGGCCCGCCCGTGCGCCGCTTGATGGATCCCCCGTCACGCGGTACTTTATATATAAAATTACCCCGCGTTGTGCTCCGCTGCGGCCGCGGCGCCGCCAGGCCCGGCCCCGCCCCCTGCTCCGGCGGTGGAGGTGCTGGTGGCGGGCGGGGGTGGAGAAGCGAGCCGACGATGGAGGTGCTGGTGGGTCTGAGGAAGTGGAGGTGTGAGAACGACAGTGTGGGGGGGGGCGGGTAGAGATGGCGGATGGCTGTAGAGATGGCGGATGGCTGTAGAGATGGCGGATGGCTGTAGTGATGGCGGATGGCTGTAGTGATGGCGGATGGCTGTAGTGATGGCGGATGGTTGTAGTGATGACGGATGGCTGTTAGTGACGAGATGTTGTATGAGACGGATGGTTGTTATGATGGAGGATGACTAATAATGGAGAATGATTGTAATAATGGCGGATGATTGTACTGTTGGCAGGTGGTTGTAATGGTGGTTGGCTGTAGGGATGTCGGATGTCTAGGATTTGGTTTGTAGGAGGATGGCAGGTTTTGTCCATAGAGATGGATTTGTCAAAGGGATGGTGTTGCGGGATGCGTTTCGAAGAATTTCTTGTCAGAGATGTCGCTTGGTCGTAGGGATGGCGGTTTGCCTTAGGAATACCGGTTTCTTCAAGGGATGGCGACGGGGTGGCTTCGCCCATCTCTGACGGCAGTGATAACGCTGTCGGTGAGATGGCGGTGAGCGGGGGCGGTGCGGCGGCGGAGGAGGGATGGCGGAGGCGCTAGCGCCAGCGGTGGAGTCGCCGGTCTAAAACTGCGGCCTGAGTGATGCGCGTGCCACATTCCGGGGCGGCGGCGGGCGCAGCTCCGCGCGACACCTGTTTCTGTCGCGACGGAGAACTAATTAACAACAGCCTTAAGCTGTTAGCGAAACCCGAGCGCCGTTTATCACAGGTCGCCCCGTCGCGCGACCGTGGGGAAGATTTAACAGAGAGACGGGTCAGAGGAAAATGAAAGGTCTGACGTGGAAAGAGAATGTGATAAGATTGGAAGGAAAATAAATGATAAAAATACCAAGTGGGCGATGATGAAGGTGTAATAATAAATCGAAATGGCATATGAGTTTGTTAGAACACGGAGATGAAAATGTTGGAACGTGGTCACGGCAAAAGTCACGGATCAGAAAATAGTGAACCGATAAAAGAGAACATTAATGAGACTTGGTTGACATGGATATTACGTTGTGTATGATGCAGGAAAAGAGACACAAATTCAGACAAAAACATTCCCTGTACGAAGTGAAAAGAAAAAAAGTACTAAGTAATGAAAAAAATAAAAATGAATTAAACGAAAAAATGAGAAAGACTTTCATGTGGTGGGTAATGCTATAACCGCGTAAGTTTAGGGGACTCATTAAACAACATTGACTTAAATAAAGCGAGAACAGCTGCATACAGAGGAAGTTGAAATATTCGCTTCGAGGAGTAGCAGGGAAAAGAACTTACTAAATACAATCATTCATATGAAGAAGATAAAATCAAATAAGATTGTAACAAATAAGGAAAGAAAGAATAAGGAGGAGTGTAAATGAGAATGTTGAATAATGTGGTACACGTGAATTTATCAATGAACTCATTAAAAATAGACTCACAAGAAGTGGGGAAAACATCATAAGATAAGGAAGATGAAATTAGACTCAAAAATTTGGGAAGGGAAAGGAGGATGAAACAAGGGAGGGGCGGAGATGGGCATGGTTTGAATGCAATGAAAAAATGCTTGTGAACGTGACAAAATTTACGAGGAGGAGGTTACGAAAACGAGACTATGGGAGGATAATGGGATTTAAAAAAAGGCTAATTACAAATAACTAATTATGTGAATCTCGAGTTATGATAGGGAGATGAGGGAGGAGGATGCAAGGAGGCGGAGGACGCGAAGGAAGAGAGGGAGTGGTGCGGGAAGAAGAGGAAAATGAAGAAGGGAAATGGTGAAGGTGATTGGGGATGAGGGGAAAGAGAGTGGTGAGGATTGGGGAGAGAATAGTGTGGGGATAAGAAGAGGGGAAACGAAAGTGTGGTGAGGAGAAATGAGGAGGAGGAGCGAGGGGAGAAGGAGGAAGAGTTTGAGTAATGAAGGGTGAGGGGGAAAAAAGGGGAAGGGGGGGGGGGCCATGGGACAGCGTGAAAGAAGCGTTCGCATGAGGGCGCAGGACGTCGCGGCAGGTACTAATGGTTTCTCTGCGGAGGGCCGATGTGCTCGGGCGGGTGCGCCCGTTTCTCCGTGTCGCCTGCGGAGGTTTAATCGCTTCGTTGGTGAGGTGGATGTGAAAATATTGGCGATTTTACGCGTGAGCTAGGTATTCGAGAAAATGGAGCGCTGCCGGAAGCGGGAAATCGTGATGAAGATGGGTGATTTTTCCTGTAGATGCTTCCTGGTATTAATTTCTAGTGAGGATTTTAACTGAGGCGTCAACTAATAGTTCATATATTTGAAAAATGTGGGAAATTGTAGTTAGGTTCTTTTCTTTAAAACATGCAACATGAAACGTAAGGCAGGATTTTGGTTTTTGTTTGATAAATTCCCTCTCGTAAAAGAAAGGACGTAAAAGGATTAATTTTTTCAATTAATTTAGCAATTTGCCAGTAGAATTTTATCTAAAATGTACTGACAACTTCAATCTAGATTCTCCATAATAATAGTATTAATTGTTTTACTCTTTGGCATGACTAAATGGAACAACAAATATTTCAAAGCTAACATTTTTTTTCATTGTTTTTGTTTCTTTTCGTTTTGTAATCTTGTTTTTTCAAACTCCGCTTATCTGCTTGATTTGGAGAGTTGGTTTTCAGGAACCATGAATAGGGGTTGAAATGTGACCAAACGTTCGCCCTGAAAACTGTTCTAATCTCCAAATTAAATCCACTTAAGAAAGATTACATTTGCCAAAGTGTGACGTAGTAATGTCTTGGAAATAGAGATAGCTAATTAAGACAGAGAATATTGCGGTCGTTGTACTTACAAAATTTGGAAATTAAAAGTTTTTACGCTTAAAGTCGATTAGAAGTAATATTTGTATTTGAAATATGGAAAGTGAGAAGCGTTCGAAACTGTTTGCAATAACATTCACAAGTTTATTCATATTTATTTTAATAAAAGGGTGTTTTTCGTGGAATGATGATGTTTGTTTTTATATAAAATAAACCGCATGTAGTATATAGTAAAAGTAACATGGGAAATTTCCGAAATTGAAGAAACACTTTGCCTCAGAATATGAGAAATTATAAAAGTAGGTTAAATAACATGAATTGTTTCTTTGAAATGTTTTGTATTAAAATCAATTACGTTATCATTATTATTTTATATTATTATGCCAATGTTAATAGCATAACATTAGAGCATGAATTCTGTAAAATTTTATTTACTGGACATGTAATTATTTTAATGTTTTCAGGGTATTTTTAGTAATCATATTTGGAAAATTATTAATCAATTTTTTTTTTTGCTTATTGTATTATTGTTTCAGGTGAGTGGTTTGTCTATGCAGAGAACTAAGGATATCGAAGTACTGACTGCTGAAGGTGAGTGCAGACCTATCCTTTAAGACTGATAGTATACTAAATGATTTTAATTACAAATTTTAATGTCATTTAACAACAAATACCCTCATGGAAACTAATGGAATGGAAGCGAAATAGTTGTATCCTTTCTCTGTTTTGTTGTATTTCAATTTCCTCTATTTTCAAGTTGCGTTTGTAGTAAACCTCCCAATGCCGAGTGTTCCTTCCCGGGAACGCAGTGCATTTTGAAATTAACCTCTATTGTTCGCCGTTTAATGTGATTAAAAGGAAACATTCGGCTGGCAATAGGCCTGAATGGCCCCAGTGTCTCAAATGGAGAAAGCAGGGCCTTTCCACCGAACAATATCAAGCGAACTCCGCAACTGAACGAGTGCGGGCGGCGCGCTGTGTTTTCAATCCAGGAACTGCTTGCTTTAATTCTGAAGCAACGAGGAGCATACCTCAATGGGCCAATGGGCAAGCACTACAGCGGGCGAAGGCGGTGGGTGGCATTGGTTGAGCTTTGGGCCGCAGAAAGGGCGAGACCAAACGTGAGGCGCAGTGTGAGTGTTCTCCATTCGAATGGTCAACATTTACTTTTTATGTTTTTAATACAGTACGGTTAATAAATGGTTCTCGATGTAGTCGTAAAACAATTTGATATATTATTCTAATATCTGAAGTTTCATGTACGTAAATATATTACTGCTGATTTATAGTTAGTAGTCATAAGTTCTTAATTGTGTTTATTACATGTAAATAAAATAATACATGTGCGAAACAGCTAATGCTGTATACCATTTTATTTATTTATTTTTTATTTACATATTTATTTAAATTTCAATGTTTTAATGAAATATTTGCCCCTAACAAAGGATGAATCATTCACCTTCTGATGAAGTGTACCCAAGTTACGTGGTGTTTTATAGTATTATAATACGTGATATATTTAAATATAATATACAGAAGATTGTAAGCAATTCCTATTGGACATTAAGTTGCAGTCCAAATTATGATTGGTATTTGAATATTTCATTTTCTTTTGATGACAATTTGAAATCGCCATAAAATAAGTTTTATAGACGAGGATTTGGATTGCAGTAGTTGAACATTACTATACTGTTGACGTAATCCAGTTACCTTCATAATTCTCATCATTGACATCATCATAATCACTTCTTCTTGTATTCATCTCTTCGTTTAGTAGGATGATGTATGATAACATGAAGTGACTTAGGCATAGTGATCTTTATTTTTCTGTCCTTGGGTAAACAACGCAAGATATTCGTCTCGCTGAAGGCAGGCCCATTTCGTCCCCGAAGATGAGGGTTCGTCCTCATTGCCCGTGGAGACCGCGAGGGCGGCGGTGGCGGCTGTGTACCGCTATTATTGTGTGTACATCCCGCGCTTTTACAAGTTAGATTTTAATTAGAATTGTTTGGGCGCGCGCGGTCCGCTCTCCTCGCCCGCTCTTAGGCTCCCCGCCCTTCCTCGCCGGCGGTCGCCGACTCTGGAGAGCTCCCCGCCCAGACGCCCGCGGGCGGTGGGGAAGGCGAAGCTGGGCCGCCTGACAGGGGCGGAGATAAGGACGGTAAAGGAGCGGGCACGGCGAGGAGCGGGATGAAGTGCGACATGGATCTAGGCGGGGGGGATGGGATAAGGCGAGTCGGAGCGAGGGGGGAGCAATGCGGGGCGAAGTGACCTGTGAGGCAGAGCGATGTGTAGGGCGAGGCGCGGGCGGGGAAGGAAGCGATGGGCAGGGGGGTGGGGATACGGGCTGGTGGGATTTGATGGACGGGGCGTGCAAGGGCAGGGAAGGTAGGGCGGGGACGGCGACGTCGGCGGGAGGACGGTGGGCAGGCGGGAGAAAGGGGCAGGCGGGGTGGGTAGGCTGGGGTCTTGTAAGGAGCGGGGAACGTAGGCGGGATGGCGACATGGCGGAGCGACGGTGGGCAGCGGGGTAGGGGCGGGGCGGCGTGTAGCGACATGTCGGGCGGTGCGAAGTTGGGCGTGGGTGAGGATGGGCGAGGGCGGTGAGGGAGGCCTGCCGGCTCGCAGCGCGTAATGATTGTGTGGCGGGTCGCAAGTGGCTCGGAAAATTCCTCTCCTTGTTTGCCGGCGGAAGCCGCAGCTCCGAAGTTGGAAGCGAAGGTGGATGCGTGGCGGTTGAGGTGGATTGACCGGGAGCACGGAAATAGCAAGGAAGGTTGGCAGTGTCCGATTGGTGGATATGGCGGAGGGGTGAAGGACATGACGAATAGGAGGCGAAGGACGTAGGAATGAAAGTGGTGTCTGAAGTCAAGAGGATGAATGGACCCAGAAAATAAGGATGTAATAAATGGGGTAGAATATAATAGGGGAGGATGGAAGCGTTGGGTAGAGCAACACATGGTCCGGGGCGAGGTAAATGTAATTCGTGAGGGAGACTTGACGGAAATTGAAAGTACAATTTGGGTGTGCATTATTCGGAACAATAAGCGAAATTGGTAAAGGCAATATCGGGATAGTTTCACAGCATAGATAAAAAATGAAATATGCTTATTGAAGAAAGATACCTATAGGTTGAGGGAGAAGCTATGGCACGCTAAAAGCTGTTTTTGGATTTGCCAGTCAAGTAAGTGATAAAATAAAATGAATGTGGTGTAGGTAAATAGGAATCAAAGTTATAAAGCGAAGAAAGTAGTAACTTGTTACATAATCCAGGAAGCCATAACGAGAAACATTTTGAGGATTAGAGAGGAGATAATAGTGATGATTTTTACCTTATTTAAAAGGGCTGTTGATAAAGAGGTGAAAAGAAAGAAGTCAGGGATTACGGAGTTAAATGTGAAGAAAAAGGAAAAATTCAGAACATTTTTTGTAAATAACTACGAAATTGCTAGACCATTCGGTAGATATCCTAATGGAATGTTCGTTATAGAACAGTTAGCAAATAGTTTCTGTATACATGTTTTACATACATGTAACATTTAAAAGCCGAAGGAATATAAATACGTATCAAAAGACCTGCGAGAACTTTAGTAATTCCCAAAGTGTTTCCTACCTGAAATCTGTATCTATATATGTATATAAATAAAAGGGAATGTGCGTACGTGTGTCGCACACCCCCCCAAAATCTACTCGTCCGATTTCGCTGAAATTTTTACACTTTGTTACTTCACGCCACGTACAGTCTCGCCACGTAAAATAAGGCATTAACTAAATATTAACTAAACTAAACTAAACTTTTAGTAATATGAGTATTTTAAGAGTGGTTTGAATTAAATATGACATGTGGGGGCGTTGTTGATTATCATTTATTCTTTTCTGGCGTCTCCAGCGCCCCTGACCTCTACGCAACCCGACGCACATTCAAGGATTAAACGCGTCTTCACTGCGTCGTAATATTCTGCCCCTGAGATTGCGAAATACCGGTCGAATTATTACTCCAATCTTGAATAAGAAAATCAAATTTCTCATTCAGGAAATTTCAAGGAATTCTGGTCAGGCGGAATGTATGTAACGTAGTTAGAGTGTGAACAGACGCGTAGGCTGTTTTAAATACGTTGTAATATTATTTTTATGCGACAATAGTTCCCTGGTGCATTAATTGAATAGGCATGTACAAGACCATAGGCTTCGATTGCGAACACGGTAGGCGTCCCCTGACAATGTGACACCAAAGAAGATAGAGAGCTCGAGATCGAACTAAATATGCAGACAACTTTATGATTATCCAGACTCCTTGACTTTTCCTGTTGTACAGTTTGCTATTATCAAAATATCTTTCACGGTAATGGTCAACTCTCCTTAAGAATAAAACTCGTCCCGTTTCTCGGAACCTTTGTATACCACTTAAGACTTGTGGAGAGAGGTTACAGGTCTGCCTTCTCTTCCCTCAACCTCCCTTACGACGGTTCCCTGTTTCGGAAGCACCACAACCGAATGCCAGCCCCCACACGGGCACTTCCGCGAACTCGACCGCTTCTCGTTTTCCGCTCACCCTCCCCCCGTTCATTCCCAGCGGGTGGAGTTCTTACCAGGCTATCTTCAAGGTGCGTCGGAAGGCACGCAGGCGTGATATTAACTTAACGCGACCCCACTCTCCCGCCCTCCCGCCGCGCGCGGCTTGCCCGCCCTCTGCCAATGCGCCTTCTCCCGCCTGCTCTTCTCGCCCGCTCCTCCCCGCCCTCCTCCCCCGCCCCTCTGTCCCCGCCCTCTCTGTCCCCGCCCTCTCTGTCCCCGCCCTCTCTGTCCCCGCCCTCTCTGTCCCCGCCCTCTCTGTCCCCGCCCTCTCTGTCCCCGCCCTCTCTGTCCCCGCCCTCTCTACCGCCCTCTGTCCCCGCCTCTCTGTCCCCGCCCTCTCTATCCCTGCCCTCCTCTACCCGCCCTCTCTCTACCGCCCTCTCTCTACCGCCCTCTCTCTACCCGCCTCTCTCTACCCGCCCTCTCTCTACCCGCCCTCTCTCTCCCGCCTCTCTCTCCCCTCTCTCTCTCCGCCTTCTCTCCCCCCGCCCTCTCTATCCCCGCTCTCTCTCTTCCCGCCCTCTCTGTCCCCGCCCTCTCTGTCCCCACCTCTCTGTCCCGCCCTCTCTGTCCCCGCCCTCTCTGTCCCTGCCCTCTCTGTCCCCGCCCTCTCTGTCCCTGCCTCTCTGTCCCCCTCTCTGTCCCCGCCCTCTCTGTCCCCGCCCTCTCTGTCCCGCCTCTCTGTCCCCGCCTCTCTGTCCCGCCCTCTCTGTCCCCGCCCTCTCTCTCCCCGCCCTCTCTCTCCCCGCCCTCTCTCTCCCCGCCCTCTCTCTCCCCGCCCTCTCTCTCTCCGCCCCTCTCTCCCCGCCCTCTCTCTCCCCGCCCTCTCTCTCCCGCCCTCTCTCTCCCCGCCCTCTCTCTCCCTGCCCTCTCTCTCCCCCCTCTCTCTCCCCCCTCTCTCTCCCCTCTCTCTCCCTGCCCTCTCTCTCTTTCCCTGCCCTCTCTCTCTCCCTGCCCTCTCTCTCCTGGTCTCACTCCCGCTCTAACCTTGCCCCGTGTGGCACCCCTCTCCCCCCCCCCCCTCTCCTCGGTTGTCCGCCTTGTCTTTGCCTGCGTCTTTCGGTCGCAAGATCCACCACCCACCCACCCGCCAGTCGGCGTGTGTGCGGTTGTAGGGAGGAAGCCGAAAAGCGAAGCGAGCGGAGGCGCCCAGAGGGTGCCATTTCGCGTGATGGTGCACGAAGGGATTAGCGGAGATGAGTTCCGCTCTTTTCGCTCGTGCGGAAGGTGGTGTCCGATACTGTGCCGGTATATCACTGTTAAAGTGGAGTCTCCACGAAAGTATCTGAAAGGGAATTATTCAGAAATATAAATTGATGTATCAAACATATAAAGAGTGTTGAGTGCGTTGAGTTTCAGCGCGAGAATCTCTGAATGTTCTGAATCAATATGGATGAAACTTTTATGCTAGCTTTTTTGAATGTCAGGAGTACTGTTGCTATGGTTTACAACCATAAATTTTAATATATTTACAAAATAATTACATTTATAGATTTTTTCGCCTAGCATTACTTACAGGTTCAAGAGTGCATCCAATGTGCAATATTTTAGCAGGGCGCCACCAGAGGATGCTGACTGAGAACGACTGAGTTCATCAATGTACAGAGTTGCATAACTAGGATAAGAGAGGACTGTTTATTTTGCATTCAATTGTGTAATCCGAATTATTCATATTTAATCTTTATATATTTTTCTTCACTCTATTTATAAAAGTAATTTGGATATTGATTTTAATTGAGTCTAGGAGCAACAATTTACTAAGTATACAAGAGATACGAAATTAGTAGAAAAAAAGTCATTTTTCTTATGAATGTTCTTGATGCTGTCGTAAAACGGTATGAATGCACACGTGTGTTCTGCATGAAATATTTATTGGTTTAGTTATAATAAATTTAGTGTGATTATTACGTTTTTGCGGGTTGCACGAGCGAAAGTGAAACATACCAAGTATCATAAATGATTTACTCTTATGCTGAAACTGTGTCAGATGGATGAATTTTTGTAAAGAAGTGTTTTATTAGAGTGGAGAGTGAAAGCATGTCTTTGGTGTAAAGGTTTAAAATGATGAGAGTAACTTCGGAAAGAAGTATAATTGAAGTATTAAAGAGTAATGGTAAATGGATTTGGAGGAATTAAACGTGTGAATATGATGAAGTCAGGAATGAAGTACATATTAATAAATACTAAAAATATCCTGTATGATTGTTCATTGTAGACAAGCGAAATTTCATACGTATGTGTACAGTTCGCATTATCTTCTCTGAATTCATCACAAGCAGCACACAGATTCTTTGAATTGTTATTTCGAAAGTCAATTACTTCCTTCCATTAACACGATGTTCTCGGCAGCCCCTTACAAGGACTTCGTGCGTATTCTGCACCTGCGCCATCTCCTTCCGAAAAAAATCTTCGCTGTATTATTATTATTATTATCACTACTACTAATCGAACTGCAGCAAGAAAGTTAATTTTGGCACTTGCAGCGAATTGCTTCGGGCGAATTCCAATGGAGCCAATTAGAATTCCGGGCTTCCCTCCGCCTGCGAAACACCGCCTCGGCCCACGTGCGCCCCGCGCGCCGTGTACCGCCGCCCTCAGGATCCCCGCGGCGGCCCCCCCCCCCCCCCCCAATTCTTCGCTTGCGACACATCCCATCTAATTCTTTGCCTCAACATCCTCTCCTCTCCGTTCTCGCCACAGTCATTCCCGCCCTGATAGCTCCACGCCCCTGATATGCCAGCCTATCCGCCTGATATTCCAGACCCTGATATCCAGACCGTAGATATTCCAGACCGTGATAGTCCAGACCGTGATAGTCCAGACCGTGATAGTCCAGACCGTGATAGTCCAGACCGTGATAGTCCAGACCGTGATAGTCCAGACCGTGGTATTCCAGACCGTGGTATTCCAGACCGTGGTATTCCAGACCGTGGTATTCCAGACCGTGGTATTCCAGACCGTGGTATTCCAGACCGTGGTATTCCAGACCGTGATATTTCAGACGTATATTTTTATTTCCGATCCTGATATTTACCTCAGACCTGTATTTATTTCATTCTCTGATATTTATTTCAGAGACTAATATTTATTTAAGCCCCTTATATTCCTGCCCCTAATATTGCAAGATCCTGATATTGCAGCTCCTGATACGCCCACCCGTGATATTGCCACCTGTTTGCCCGCACGAGTATCTCCGTCTCGTCACTCCCGACCCGAAATCTGAAACCCCTTGCTGCTCGCTCCCAGTGTCTGACTCCTCTTCTACCGCCGCATCGTTGCACTCTTCCTCCTCCCCTTCCATACCTTCTACTCCTCCGCCACCTTTCCGGCTGCGGGGCCGCGCCGCCGCCCCGATCTCGACTCCTTCGCCGCCGCAGCCGCACGACCCCTGCCCGTGCCTTCCCAAGAACGGGAATTACAATTACACGGCGGCTAATCTCGGTTATTGCAAAACACCGTTTATGCGCGGCTGCGTCTCGAGCCGCTTGTGCGTGGTCGGCGTGGTGCGTGGGCGGCGCGGCGGTGGCGACGCACGGCCCCTCGCCGTCGCAGGCGCCGCCGGTAGCTACACCGCGCTCGCTTCTGTAGGTCTTGCGGGTTCGATTTAGTCTTGACGTTGTCGTCTCTGCAGTATCTGCTTCTTCCACGACGCTCCAAAATATTGTTCCGAGTTTTAACGCCATGCGTAAGGTAGCGACGTTATGCACTGTCACGTGACAGACTTGAAGTTATAACTCTACCTTAGGCCTAAGGTACGACTTATACCTTCATAAATAGTGCACCCTGTAGGAGTCTCTCGGTCGCCTTACAAACGGCAAAATGGTCACCTAAAAACAGGACAGGTATTCTTCCAACTCTAATAAACCAATACTCGTATGCAAGGCAGTTACAATTATTCCTTACCAACTCCAAAACGCTGGCAAGAATTAACGGAAAATGTTGGACAGGTTCGCGAAAAAGAAGTTGAAATCATACCTTCGTGTTAGGTTATGTCTTATACTCATAAACGAACGCTGTTTTAATATATTCCTTACATTCTCAAAAAAGCCGATTCAATATTGCAGACTGCGTATTTATCGCGGTGGACCATAAAATTTAAAACTCCGTGCACAATGTAGATTTGTTATATTCTTGTCTCGTATTGTGGTTTAAATGTCTCACCACTTAGTCTACACTCTTTGATATATTTTGCAACTTCTTTGTTCAACGCTTGAAATGCTTTTGTTATAATACATAACGGAATTTCGCAATTGCTAAAACTCTTCTTAACGTTGTTCATTAAAAATTATAAAATCGATAGTCGCGTGATACCTTATAAAATCGATAGTCACGTGATCAATACAGTTTAAGGATGTCTCCTCACGCCTGTCGCTAAAACTCCCTATTGACGCAATACAAAACGGTGCATAATGTGTAAAATTACAGACTTTCCCATGCATCAACGATAAGAATTCCGCGAGACATGCTCAGACCTGGCGTCTTATTCTTGATTTTCCCAACACTTTTTTCGTCAAAGTTGTTATATTTTTGTTTGATTCGCAATTCTTAGTGACGGAGTACTACTGAGTGCTTCCTTTATTTTAAATATTGTTCTCGGGACTGAACCGCCGTTCTCTACGTTCTCTAGATCTCTACATATGCGTCCTCTTCATTTTTGGTTTCGTCTGCGCCATCTGCGTCCTCTGTGCCCTTTACGTCCTTATGTTTTTGCGTCCTTGTTTCTTCGTCTTCGCGTTTTCTTCGTACTCTCCGTCCTCTACATGTTTTGTGTCCGTCGTTTGTGTCTTCTACATGTGATGTGTCCTCTACGTCCTCTCTGTCCCGTAACTCCTCTGCGTCCTCTCTATCCTCTATGACCTTTGATCCGCTTCGACACCGCATTCCCGCCGACCTCTGCGTCCTCTTCATCGGCCGCCATTGAACTTCTGCATCATCTTCGCCTCACCTTATCCCCTCCTTCTCCGCAGCCATCTCTGCTATTCTCCTCCGTCCTACTCCTCCGTCCTACTCCGGTCACCTCTCCACCTCTTCTACTCCACTTTTTTTTATCTCACCTTTTCATGTCCCATCCCTTCCCTCCCTTGCCCCTCTCATCGCAGGCCTACTCCTTTGCCTCGCTCCACCTCCGATCCTGCAACTCTGCCGGCGAGTTCCGCCCCTCCCTCTCTCGCCGAGGCGTAATTGTTTCCGGGCGCCGCTTTCGGTGAGGCGGGGGCGGCGTGTAACGTTCACTTTTTAGCGCGCCGCGCTCCGCCCCGCCCCCGGCCCGCCGTTTACCTTTCCCCTTACTTCCAGCTTAGAACTGCAAACGAGATTTTCTGGCGGTTTCCGCCTCCAGGAGTTTGTTCTCCAAGGTGAGATGTTTCCTTCCCAACGCCCGCCGTTCCACGCTGGAACGACCTGGAAGCACAGTTTACATTTCTTTAGGTGGATTTTGGGGTGGATTTGTGGGGAGTTGTTGCTGCGTTTTGTGATCCTGTAGAAATTCATAGTTTTGTTTTTAAACCTTCTTATTCATGGAGTTTGATATATTTTACAGTATTTTATATAATATGAAATACGACTCACCTTTTCATACGGAGTTTGTTTTGCACGGAATTCTGAAGGTTGTAATAATATTAATAATAGAATATATGAACAAATTAATGTTTTAAATTCCCATTCGGACGTAGATGCTGTCGAAATGGTGTACTGTTGTCTTAAGTTTTATTTATGTGTCTTTCAATTTCATTAACAAATTTATACCTAAAGAGATTTTAAAATTGGAAGTACTTTACAAGGAAATGTGAAATAACGCTTAGCATTTAAGTTGGTTAATAATAGTGGAATTCATCGAGAAGTGAAATGCATCGAGTAATGCAATGCAATGAGCTATTCATTCAATAGTCCGCAATATCTATATATTTATAAGATGTAGATATTCATTCAATATTCAAGGGTATACGTAATCTGAACGTAAGATTATGACTTTATATTTATGTACCTCAAAATGCTTATACTTCTTGTAAAATAATAATCTAGTTTTCTAATTTATTACACTGGTGCATCTTCATTAAAACACTCCGTTTTAATTTATTGGAGCTTTTGGATGAACAACATTTCTCGTGTTTCTCTCTAGTGCATCCACTAATATTTTTTGCGAACTTCAGCAAACAAAACAAAAACACGCAGCTGACTAAGTAAAAATATGAACTTTACAAATTCACTGGAATCTTACCCATACCCTTATCCATAGTTAATTTCTTATGCGCATATGCCAGTCTGAAATATACAACAGTATGAAGATGCATGCATGCATTATATATATATATATATATATATATATATATATATATATATATATATATATATATATATATATATATATATATATATTATATATATTATAACACGCCCACTACTACCTTCCAGCCGGTGGCGATGAAGCGTGAAACTATGAATGCTCGTGAAGCGAGCTTTGAATTCTCAGGAAGCAGGATCTTTCGGGATGAGAAAGGTCTGAACCCTTGACACAGTGAATTATATAAAATTCTGGTAAAATGAGCATATATTCAGTAAAACAAATTACACAGTGGCACAAATATACAATAAGTATGTACTTTACGCAGATGGTCACTGCAAAGAAAACAGAAACAGAAAGAACAGAAATAACACAACCATAAGAGAATGTATAGGCGTCATCTTGACTGCCTGATTACTTCAATACGCACTATTTACAATACTTTTGCTTTGACCTCCTTCTCAATTATTTCGTGTACCTCATTTAACTGTGGTTAATCTAAAGTTTTCTCGTGCACGGCCCTTTAAGTGATTCTCTACAATTATTCTATTATAGACTTCACAGAGGTCAGCCTTGAGTTGCGCATTTATTACAACGCTGTTAACTCAATAATAAACGTGACACAACGTTACTAAATCGTACCCTTTACAAAACTATAGCAACTGATTATCCCTGACATCATACAATGGACACAATACTTTTCAATAAGATGCCGCCTGCCGCGTACCGTTGCTCGCGCTTCCAGTTTTAAATAACTAACGTGCTTGAATTGACTACTTCTAGCACTCGGCCGACATACCACACTTTGAGCGTGCGTGGTCGTGGCGTACAAAATTAAATACTGGATTTCGTTCAGAGTCCTTCTGCGCGAATTTACTTCGATGATGAAACTATTTCAAGTTCGAGCAGTCACAACGCTTGCTTACTCGCGTAATGTTAGTGCAAATGCTGTACATGCACTTTGCTTCTGAATTCTATCACTTATCACCGCGTTTCTTAAATCAGCTTTGCTAAAGCAAGTAAAATTATACTCCTGCACTAACCGATTACTACCGCTGAAGAATTTAGTTGAGTCGCCGTCGCTGTCGAAGTCGTAGAGAGCTCTACCGAAGTGCGTCACGGTATTTATGCAACTCCGCCTGGGAAATATTTCTGGAGGGGAATTTTCTCCTCCTTCGCGCCTCTCGAGAAAATATTATCCGCTAACTTTGGACATCGGAGTGCGAAAACCTGCGGGTAGATGTCGCCTTCTCGGACCATCGCTCCGCCTCGTACCCTATTTCTCAGTTCTTTGGTCTTGTCTAGTGGCTTATGGTGGCGTTACGGGTTCGTATAACCTCGTGACGTCACAATATATATATATATATATATATATATATATATATATTGTTTCGTCCTTACATATCTTAGTCGTCGTCTTTTTAGCTGTGTAAGCTATAATGATGCATAATTTCGTCCAGATTGGTTCAGTATTCAAAAAATTATGTTATGATCAGACCAACAAGAATTCATAATGTAAAGATGTAGATAATGCGGTGATTGCTTTGCGTCTTCGAAGTGTTACTCCACTTTTGGGAACTATTTAAAAAATGCTTTTTAGGAACTATCTAAAAAATCTACCTCCTTTCATACCTCTTTCCTGTGAATAGGTCGAGCGGGTGTCACAGAAACTGTTGGAATTGACAAGTGAACATACGACGTTACAACATTCAAGGCACAAGTTAGCAACGAAGGCATCTTGAATTCTCGGAAACTGGTTATAATTTATTTAGGTCTTTTTTAAACATAAATTTAAAATTAAAGGTATCGGGGCATCGTTTCTAGATCCACTGGCTGCTTCTTGGAGTCCCAGACAAGGATTTGGTGTTTACTCCATGTCGTTACGGCGTCATTGGCTTATGGTAGTATCACGGATTCTTTCTGAGCATCATCCACTCATAATCGCTCATCTCTCATCACCATTCGCTGCTCATGGATACCTGCCATCAGATGAAGCTAAAGGCAAACTACCAATATGCTCACCTACCTAGGAAAGGGAAGGTTACAAAAGCATAAGCTTCCCCCTTGCAAAGCTCAGAAATTAGTATGGCACTAATGACACTAATCGCATATTACGCGAATGTAAATTACATTACTCTTACAGTAACCACAAGACATTAACCGTGAACTGATCACAGAACAGAAAAGCGTTTTTAATTTTTTTTAAATTAAATATTATTTTATTATGTAAAACGGCTTAGTTTCCTAACTACAGATCATTTCACGTTGCCCGGAGCCTAGTTCTCGCTTGTGCACCGGTAGCTTCTCTACGTGACCTAGCGTGATAAGACTCAAATGTTGGCCGTCACTCTACTTTAGTAGTTCTTATCGGTAGTTGTTTTATGCTTGCCCTTAGTATACGAAAATAGTTATTTTGCTTTTATTTAATTATATACCATGAATGAATTGTGTTAATAAAGTCACCCAGATGAATAGTTTTTAATGAAACGTACCGACATCTAAACATCGTTCTTTAGGGATTGCACGATTGTTGAGATGTCTATACACGACTGACCAAGGGTAATAACGATAAGAAATGTTTCTTTCATTTATCTTTCTACCCTCCCCCTCCCCTCCACGCCAAGCACAGTGCAAGGACTGCCGAAGGAGACGGCACACCTTGCGGTAGCCCCCTGGAGTTAGACGATCGGCCATCACCACGGCGACCAGGTTTTTTTGCTCGCGCATCAGCATCTCTCCGAACGATGTCAGATGCTGGGTAGAGGGGGGGAGGGAGTGCGGGCCAGGGGAGAGGGAGATGGTAAGGCGAGCGCTGCTACTGTTTACGACCGCGATATGCTCCTTGGAAGTCTTCGTGCGAGCTTTTTTTCCCATTGGTGCAACGATGACCTTTAGTCGGCTCCAAGAGGGACACGTGTTCTCTTTGCGCCCAACTTAGCGGAAATCGCACCGCTCGAGGTGCAGCTGAAGTTTTTCTCTACTTGTTTGATTATTTATTCAACTTTTCTGTTTATTTAATCAGATGCCTAGTTTCTAATCATTTATTTATTTATTTATTTATCATCATAAACAATTAAAAAGATCTGTGTGAGATTTTATGAGGAGGAAGTGTAAATTTAGAATCTGGAAGGAAAGCAAGGTGTTTTCTCAGTATTTACTCAATGCCCCAAAGCACACTGAAGAAAGTGTCTCCACAAGTATTTGTTCCAGATATTAAGTAATAGTCAAAAAATAAGATATATTACGAGATTTGTGAATGCCACAGTATCATTTGTACGAATTAAATATTACTTTTTTATACTTGGTGTTGAGTAAATGTAGTAACTACACTAGACAGTGTAGTAACCTTCACTAGGCTGTTGACCTTGTTTTACTTCTTTTAATACATTAAAAACGTCTGTAATCATAATCGACTTTACTTAAGATTTCACCATTCTATCTTATCTTCCTTGCGACGTAGCTTCTACCATTATAACCACCGCAATAGGCTATTTGACTATATTATAAATATAAATTTGTTTGCTGCCATCCAAGAAGATTTCTTCACATTAAGCCTTTATATATATATGCTCAAAAATGTTCATTCTATACAATAAATTATTCATTTAAATTGGCCACATCTCCTGTGACGTCACATGCCTGTATACAAGTTCAAAGCTGGTCTCCGCGTGTATAGCACGTGCTAAGTACGACAAACTGAATTTCTTTCATCGGCGTGAGTAGTGGTTAATGTTGTTTTTTAATTTCTTATACATCAGCCAACAGCGTACTAGTCGTGAATTAGGTTCTGATTTCTTCAAGGACATCAGTTTTTTGTCTTTTGACAAAAGCAGCTCGAGAATAACCAGCATCAAACACTAGTTTTATTCTCTCTAGTTGACAGTCAAATTTTGATGGCAGAACTTGTTCCACCATCAAAATTCTCTGACTGAAGCCCATTTTGTATTGGGTGAAGTTTGCCGTATCCTTGTCCATCTGTAATATTATGAGTTAAAATTAAGAGATACACTCTTCTGTGAATTTCATACTTAAATATGAAACTCATAAGATAAGTTGGTCATTTATTGAAGTTGGTTTCTATTTTATTTGATACATTATGTCAGCTAAGCTGTAAATTATTGTAAATCAGTGTATTATTTATTTACAATGTTCAAATAAAACAGAATTAATTTTTATTGCAAACATAATTTGGAGAGTAATCTTATTTTATTTTTACTTATAATTTCAAATAGCTGAAGGATAAAAAACAATAACTGTTAAAAAATAAAATTAAGGAAGCTTTCAGGAACATATCGTCATTAAATTACTCCCAGTGGACATAACCTCCCAACAAACTAGGATCATGGACTATATCATTAAACCACTTTCCTAATTTTTGATTGACTATAATTGATTAATTGAACCAATTGTCTAAAATGACATGGAAGTTCATTAAATATTGATAGAACTCAGTAATCTTGTTTTCTAATGCTTGATACTTTGCACCTGCCTCTCTCCTGTGAAATTATGTCTGTGTTGATGAATATTGATACTAACCTAAAAAATACACAGCAAAACATAGTACCTAATAAAATTTCATAGAACAAAATATAAAACATTTACATTAAAATTACATTAACATTACATTACATTAAAATGATCTTCATAGAAAAATACATTTGAATGGTCCTTTATATCACTCGGGTTTCTACGAGCGAGTTGCATCCACTTCTGACGCATTTTGGCGTTCTTCGGCACAGACAATTTTTCCGGGTTTTTGATGGATGTATTTTCACACAGTGGCACTGCACACCATTTATACACCATTTTCTTCAATGTCTTCGAAATAAACCCAGAATCTTTTAACTTTCTTTCACCGCTTATTCTCCTGCTAACTACAATACTCGATCGCTTGTTTACAGGCATGTGACGTCACAGGAGCCTCGTGAAACTAATCTGGCGGAAGATAGTGTTTTGGCGGTATTTTTAAACTTTACTAACTTATTTAAACTTTGTTGTCTATTATTGTTGCAATTTTAACAGTACATAGAAAATTAGCGACATCATATGCATAGAATGATATAATGAACAATCTAAGATGGTTTTCTAAAAGTTGTCAAATAGCCTAATAGGTTATTTCTTTTCAGGCTCCCAGCCAGATCCCGCCTGTATGTTCACTCCTCCCGATCCGTTGCAATTCTGCTTGGCTCTTTCCTTTCCCGCCTCCGACTGAGCTACCATAGACCCAATCACTTCCTCTCCCTTCTCATCCACAAGCATGCATCGCCGCCACCGCTATTCCTTTCTGTGCTCATCCAACGACCGTATTGTTATGGTGATGAGCTAGTACGGGAGCTGGGGCTAGGTCAGGGGAAGCGGACCCACCCTAACACATGCGGATGCACAGACGTAGAGAAAGAAAGAAAGAAAGGTACAGGGATATGAACGGAGGAAGTCACAAAGGGAGGGAGGTCGAGGTCAGGGATCCAGAGAGAGAGAGAGAGAGAGAGAGAGGAGGGAGAGACAGGGGGACAGAGGAAGACAGACAGACAGAGAGAGGGGGAGGAAGACAGAGAGAGGGGGAGGAAGACAGATAGACAGAGAGAGGGATAGGGAGACAGAGAGAGGGAGACAGGGAGAGAGGAGAGACAGAGAGGGAGAGAGAGAGAGAGAGAGAGAGAGAGAGAGAGAGAGAGAGAGAAGAGAGAGAGAGAGACTGAGATTCAGATATATAGGGATACATACTCTATATCTATAGGCGCCATGCCCACCACGCACACCACCACCCACCCACACACACACACACACACACACACACACACACACACACACACACACACAGAATCATATGTTCGGCACTAGCATCTCCGTTGGCGGGTCTTTTGACAGCTGAATAAGATTTAAAAGGGGGCTACGCAACACGTGACGACGACGGGGCGCGCAGCATCGCCGGGCCGTGACTCACGTGCGCGGCTTACGCCGGCCGAATGGACGCGTAAAAAGAAGCGGGGAGTGCGGCAGATTTATTTAAATCCGTTTCGACGCGCCCTGCCAATAGCCCGCGTCGGGTAATTGGGTAACGCGAGGTGCCGAGGGCCGCCCGATTATCTGCGCGCGCAAACGCGTACCCGGGGACGGGGACGGGGACGGGGGCCGTTCAATCGAAGCAGTCGGCGCTGTCGAGACGGGGGCGCTCTGTGCACGCTATTTACATAGCTCCCCGAGCGTGAATTTGTTGCTCTCCCCGAGGACGAACCTATTGTCCTGGTGCGGTAATTTGCGTGAGCGAATGTTCTGTTGAAGGTGTCAACGTGGGGATGTATGTAAATTATATGAATGTAAGAACAGTGCTTTATGAGACGCTGTAAGATGTGGGTGTGATAATCCGATGATGAACTGTCATTGCCGTCTGCAAATTGGGTAGCACAAGAATAGTGGGGAATGTTTGGTAGGTCGAGAAAATGATTATCGTGTTTAATTTCACACTATTTAATTGATGTTTAAAATGGATACCATGTGATATTTTCTTGATCCCGGTGAATAAGCTGGTAAGTCATAAACACTTAATTTTACAGGAAAAGAAGACTTTAAATTAATTGAATTAGGGATTGATGATATTCAAAGAAGAATATTGAAACAAAACTATTTTGGTGTAGGTTTTCTTTAAATGTCATTAATCCTTTATTTATAGCTTTAGTGTAAAGTTGTTTTTTTGCTCCCCTATAAAATTATTTTTTTTACTTATCAGCTTATTCACTGGGGTCAAAGATTTAATCGAATTTCTTGTAGACATACGCCCACAAGCTTGGAGAGCAGTTTTCAATCAGCAAGTTAATGTATCAAAAATCGCACGGTAAATGGCATGAGCATCATCAGTTGAAGATGTGGAGGAGAGGTGTACGTAAATTGGAATGAATCCAAGAATAACTGTGAAATGATGTGTGTGGGTAATGAGTTATTACTTCTCATCACCGAATGCCAATGTCAAATAAAAATAAAAAATGAATAAAAAAAGGACCAACGAGGTCTGTGTAAGGGCCGGATACAACTTTTCCATATTTTGACTTACAATGTTGGGTGTGTAAGGATGCAGATATGTAATAACTTCTAAGAATGTTTTGTAGTTGTGTTTCATAAACAACATTCAGTGTACGATCACTATGTGAAAAACTTGTGTGTTATTACGTAAAGGCTTTCAACCAAAGTTGTCGTCGTCAAACTTTCATCCTGTGATAGCGGACTTTCCAAAACGTGAATTTATTGTTTCCAATTACGTAGTTGTCTTATAGTTTGGTACAAAATATATATTACCGTTCACTGATAGCAAGTACTAAATGACATTCTTTAATTCTTGAAAATTTTGCTGCTGGTATTGATAATAATGACATACACGATATTAATTCTTTGTGGTACCAAGATGTTCCCTCGATAGTGGACGATTTGCATTTTCCATCAAGAAGCGTCAAATGTGCCTTATTGTAATTTACAGTTATTTTGAATTTGTGCCTAGTGTTTTGAAACAGTTTTTAATGGGATTCATATTCTTCCTTTCTCTGCTTCAGAACGAAAACAATAATTTTTTGTTGTTCAGAAATCTCGGTATACCTATATATGTTATTATTTTTGTTGACTAGACCTAATCTTCCTAGAAACACTAAAAACGTTTTGATGGTTGACGAGTAGTATTCTGGAATTAGATTGGCGATCTGAAGTAGTAAACTGACACACAGTTCACGGCCAAAAGTTGTATCTTAATAATTGTGGTCTTATTCGTTTGTATCCGATGTGTTTTCTTCGTAATGTGAACTCTTGATCGAGTTGTTTACTAGCTAAAGGACGTCTAGAGGCTGGGTGCAATAACTTTGAGACCGTTTCATTATCGTTCTCATCGGGAATTGCACCATTCAGGACAGAATTGCGCTATAATGTGAAAGGCATCTGTGAAATCAGCAGGATGACAGTCTCTTTATTAGAGCCCACTAACTCGCATAACAGTTACTTTGTGTAAGGGAAGATTACAGAAATTGGGAAATTTCTGTATGAAGTATCGAAGGAACGAAAGTTTTGTTTAAAGAAAACAAAAGAGCTATACTGATTTTATATTGGTGAAATACGTAGTGACTCAGATTGCTTTCGAAATGATTGTAGTATCGTCTCCTATATTATTTCAGTAGTATACATACCTTTTGCGGCTCTGACATGCAAGCAAACTTTATAAATGAGGTATCTAAAGAAAGGTAATTCCACGGAGACGTGACGAATTGGTTTTAAGAATATGAAGGATTTGTTTAAAAAACGCATCTAAATATTAACGTTAAATGCAACCCGCAACACTCGGTCAGATATATTGTTAAATAACTCTTAGACGAAGCGCTCTAGAGCCTTAAAAATTGAACTTTTCCTCAAAGCAACTCTTTTCACACCGTAATCTACAGGATGAGCTATTCTTGGATATTCTATTTTTTTCGGTTCAGCGTTTATCGAAACTACCAATACCACATATACATAGAGTATTACAGAATATATTCCTCCACGAGCCCTTGGTGCTGGTGGCCATCTTTGTGACGTCACGCTTAGAAGACTTAGATTCCTCCATCTTATATTTACGCTTTCTGTGCCTACCGTGATTTTGCGCAGATTGACGAAGTTTATTTGCATAATTATTAATTCGAGATTCGCTCTTGCAGCAACAACTATAGTTCCGATGAAGATTGTTTCAAATGCGTGTGGTGCAACCATTCATTTGACGTGTTACCGTGGTCCACAAGTTCTGTCTTCTTAATTGTGGAGGGAGCTACGATGAAAACGGACTACATGTTCATATGTTTCAATTTCACGATACCGTTAAGGGGTTTAACATGTGAGAGTTCTCGCACGGGTATGCTCATATTGCTTATTTAAACGTGCAGGGGAACTATCCTATGCAGGTGTCGTGTCAGTTACACAGGTCTGGGCAAACATGTCTTCAATGAACATTGAATAAATGTAATAGATTAGACCTAATAATGCCTCTGAGAACCAATCTCAACCATTGTTTAGTGTACACGGTTCCCAGAGAATACGAATCTGACTGTGAATCACTATCTCAGAAGGTTTAACCAGTGGTATTAGGGATACTTATTCGTGGAATAAAATAGGTACTTCCTCCAGAAAGCTTCAGGAAACACAAAACAACATAATTTAAATAGTGTTTGCGCTCGTCCAGTTGAAAAGTCACGTTTCTTACAAAAATGGTGAGATCAGGAGAATGGGCGCAAAAGCTCCAACTCTGAACGTGATGATTATCTGCGGTGTTTCTATATTTAGTCTAAAGCTAGTGCTACTGATCTAGCGATGTCCACGCCAGTCATGAATTTATTTACGCCTCTTGAGCAACACTAGCGACCTTGTAAATATGGCAGGTATATCGTCTCCATGGTAGATAGTGGAGGTCAGAAACGAGATACACGAGGGAGACGACGTTTTACACAAGATTCCGCTCGGTGGCTTTATTTAAACTAGAGATGTATTTAACATCGTGTAATTTTTTAGATAAGAAACCACTGACCTTACTTCCCTTTCGAAAGAAGGCGCTCAAACATTTTTTTTCTTCTTAAAAATCCTTGACTTGGATTGGGTTAAAAAACCCATGGACTCGATGCTACGTTAAACGATAAACTATCGTCAGTGACGACTGTGATCATCGTTGCTCCCCGTCATTAAGTTCATTTAAGTGTCTTAAACTGCACCTCAGGTCGCAGGGAAGAGCGTTTTTGATGGGATCGCCGTGTCCATAGTTTGATCACCCCTGGTAGTTACAGCCTTCGTCGTGAGCGCTGGTGCGGTGCACAACTCGCTCCTCCATCCTCCACCACCACCATGCCGAGGGTGGCGGCTGCTTCTCGTCACACGCACCCCGTCGCCCTCATCTCCGGGGGCTCCCTCCCTCGGAGCGCCGGGCCGGGACCTACCCCAAGGCGGCACGCCGCACCCGCCTCGCACCCTCGCTCCCGACGACAATGGAGCGGCGGCGGCGGCGGCACACGCCACGGCAGGCGCGGCGGCTCGCGGCCTCGGGGGGCGGAAGGCACGGCGAGGGAGGAGAGGGGAGGGGAAGGAGGAAGGGGACCGCCTTCCTCCCTCCCCCTCCGCGCCTAATCTCTGCGATTTGCATCGCACGCGCGTGGGCCGAGCGCCACGTGGGCGGCACGTGGGAGGGCGGTGGGCGTGGCCCGCGCGGAGATGCCGATTCGCGGGCCTCTGCCCCTGACCCAGCTGGGGCCTCTGCGGATGCCGCGCGCCATGTTGCCAACTCTATAGTTGCGGCTGGTCTAGGAGGCGAGGACGGAGATTAAAATCGTTCAAAAACTGCTAAAAAAAATCGATGTTTTTTGTGATACGACGAGCACAAAATATACAGTGATACCTGGCTGAAGCGGTTAACTGACCTAGCTGAAGCGGTTCGGACAATAATTGGCCCTTCATAGAGGTGATCGCGTAATGAAGGTTACGAGGTTACTGGAAGTATAAAGCAATTTTAATTGTGCTAATTGCTATGAATCTAAGAGGTTTCTTCAATATTTTCAATTACGATAAATTATAAAATTCAATTTTAACAAGGTAATATTTAGGATCTCCTCTTCGGCCAGTATCAAATCACACCTTAGAGTTGTTACTAATTCTCTTCATCAAGAAACTTACTTTTCACCATCATCTCGCCGGAATCAAAAATGCAAGCTAGATTTAGATGTTATTATACACTACAAAAACTTTACAGCAGGAGCGTCTGAGGAAGGTGTTTGCATATGACCTTTAGATAGGGTTCGCCCACGCTGCCTGCTCTACGAGTCCTTGACAGATTCACACGGAAAGGAAGCGAGTTAGAAAACCAGAGGAGTGCTGTGAAATGGGAGAAACATTGGCGTTGTTGATCTACACACACACACACACACACACACACACACACACACACACACACACACACACACACACACACACGCACACGCACACGCACACGCACACGCACACGCGCGCACACACACACAAACACACATGTAAAGAGAGATAACACTCTCTTATTACCTGAAACCGAAAGTATTCCCCCTGTGAGATAATCGATTCCGGATGTAATTTTTGGAAGTAATCTGTCAATGCATCCCGTCTTAGAAAGATATTAAATAAACAGTAATCGCCATTTCTTTTCCGCTTCCTGTTATACTGCCTCTTGTTGTACTTTGAAAGACTAATGTTGCTCTTGAAATAATTGTGTAGCGTTATCTGATTCTTATGTGTACGAGTTTAGTTTCCGAACTTGGACCACTGAAGGTGGCCTTGATTGGACCGGTCCATCATAGGCGGCTGGTAAGCGTTATTTTATATTTTTCTTTTACGTCAGCGAATGCAATGGAAAGGAATGAATGTAAATAGGTGATAATATGCTTCTTGATTTGTTTAAAAATAATCTGTAAAACAATTGACTACAAATAGGACTCAAATAGTTTTCTTCGTATAATAAAAATCCTATTAATAGCTTTGTGAAAGTATGCGCTGAAATATTATGAAATCAACCATTAGACATCAGTGGCGTTTTCTTTGTGTATGCAAGTCGTGTGTCAACACCCAAGGAAATAAAACAATTTTTCCCCTTGAATTTATTTATATTTTTTTATTTATTCGGTCTTCCTTGCGATCAGCTTCGTAGATCGGCACCAGCACGTCCATGCAACGCAGGCAGTGCGCGAGCGCAGCTCAGGTCATTGGCGAATGCCTCCAACGTCTTCAGGACGGATCAGGAGGCGGCAGTGCATGTGTAAGACGTCCCCCCACTCACGGACAAAGCGAGCCAAGGCGTTGGATCTTTATTTAACAGACTGCTCGAGACCGAGCGTTCGTGATGGTGATATTCTCCGTTGCGCGTTGGACCCTGTAGCAATACTCGTGAAATTAGTGTTATATTTTGACAAGAATAGTGAAAAAGTGGAACAATAGTTTTAAATAATTGCTTTCCTCCCCTTTCATATGAAGAAAGAAAACAAGCAATTGAGTGATGGGTGATCGTGTCCTAACCTGATAATATTTCAGACTTTAATTTTTAAAACGACAACTGAAGAATGGGAAAAGCGCCGAGCATGTCTTTTTAAATACTTTAAAGTGTATTATTCCGATCTTTACAATAGAAAATACAACATCTTCATTGTTGTTATTTTACGACTATCTTTCCTTTATTCTTCCAACATTATAATTTAAAATAAATAAGGATTTTGTTTACATAATTCGATTTACTGTAAATATGGAAGCGAAAAGAGTAGTGTGGGGGTTTTCTGCCAACGCCCTAGGTTCAGAGTGAGGAGACGCCACTGTTGGACATTCTACTAGTGTTCACGGTGTGCACCTCGGGAATGCCAACTATTCAGAAACATGAGATAATGTGAGGTGGTTTAAGTACGGGGAAGAAAGGTTCTTGGTAATAGGTGCGATAGTTTCCGATGTGATATTCTATCTTCATAAGAATCTCAATTGCACATTTCTCTGCAACCGTGGTACTCAGAATGTAAGGTAACCATCAGGCTAAAAAAGGAGGTTGCGAAACAAGATCAACTTTCCGTATCATTTCAGAACTTGGCGATACCTTCTTGCTACCAATGCATCGCAGAAGATTCTAACGGAGGATAACGGCATTAACTTAACAAGAATATTGAAATTGTCATTTAATTCAGGCATTATATCATTTTTGGGCATGCTTAATGACTGAAGAGTAATTTTTTGCCTCATTGAGCTGAATAATTGGAATGAAATAATTCGCAATTTTCTTTCCCCTGTTTCTCTTTATCGAAGCAATGTACTTTCTTACCAAAACGCTATCCTCTTTTTAAATATATAACCCAATACATCAAGAGATCTCCATTTGTAATTCGAACCCAAAGGTAACTTGAAAACATTCGAAACTTTGATAGGAGCTAACTTCACTATTTTCATTGCTTCGTGAGAAATTCATGCCCCCACACTAATGTTTTGTAGTTTGTGGAATATAATGGCTGCTAACAATTGTTGAATTTTGCCATTTTAATTTACGTAAATAATATTTTTCCGAACTCACACGGAAGAATAATATTTTTTGGTGGGGGGTGTCATATTATTTTACTAAGACTTTGTGCATCCTTGAATGAAAGTTCGGAATTCTTCATAATTCAGTACTGTTTTCTATTTCATTTTGACAAATTATTCAAATGTAGGTTAAAATCCGAATTACTTCACATTTATTTAGATATGATCTTCAAGACGATTCCTTTCTTTGAATTATCCATATTTTGAATTTTTCCTTTTGAATTCACTATCTAGTACTTACTTAAATTATTGATAATTTAGAAGTAACAATATAAATGCACATGTATAAGAACATTGATAGTATATCGACTTTCTAATTTTCGACGTTCCTCACCTTCCTTGCGCATTTCGTAATCGACATTTCGAACATAATTGAAACTAAATATTCAGTTTCTTAATAAGTGTCGAATAGAAGCATGCTTGAAATAAATAATGCATTCTGGGGCATTTTTATTGAGGTGACCTGATCAAAAGACATCTGGCACGCCCACCTTCAGTTTTTTGGTTAATTACATCCACGAGTATCCCTGGCGAGGCAGAAATTTATTTACTTCAGGGACAATGCAAATCTCGTGTTTATTAGACCTATGTACTAATCTTTAAGTCTACAAATTTCTTAATTGTTTCTAAAGTGTCACGTTTAGATTTAGTTGTATTTTTAGTATTCACTAGACAATTCACTCTCCCTTTCGAATTTTTTTTGCACAGGTCACATAGGAAATTAATATGTTCATTTAAGTACACATATCAATTTTATCCTCTTTTGCCCTTGCACTTTAACCGCACTAACTGAACTAAAACTGTCCTCCCTACAGCTAGTGATAGCAAATTTTACCGAAACATCGATACATCAATGTTTCGATACTTCGCTAAAGGGTTTTCTATGTCGATGAAAACATCGACGGAAAAACATCGATGTTTTAATTATAGACTAAAAAACATACTATTTTCCTATCCATTTTTAATTATATGTAAAAGGGATATATCGAATGTAAAGAATAAAATTAACAATAAAGAACATCGTGTTTCGCAACTTTACCCTTTAGTCACTTCCATTCATACACCATCAAAGTAAAAAGCACCTGAAATTCTCTCAGATTGCACAAGTGAAACGTGCAGGGTGATAAAGAGGATGACGCAAAACAACGATATTCCAGTGGATTGCTGCTACTCTACAACGTGCCTAAACCCCTTTGTTTAAAAGAAAAATAATTAAAAAATAAAAATTAAAAAACATCTATGTTTTTGCAACAAAATATCGATGTGTAGAAAACATCGAAAGCAAAATATCAATGTTAATATATCGATGTTTCTGGAGGAAAACATCGATGTTTTTTTGCCATCCCTACCTACAGCAATTACAGGTCCGAAGCTGCAACCGCCGCCGCAGCGAAACGAAACCTTCCATCTCCCGAGCAGCGTCTTCTGGCGACAGGGCTCATTCCTCTGAATCGCCCGCGAAGAGTTCAACTCAGATTCGTCCACATACATCATGTTGACATGCCGCCCGGGGACCTGTAGGGCGCGCCGCTGCGTTTGATTGATGACGTCATCACGAGCTTAATTCTTGTTCACGGGGACGTGGAAGTGGGGGCAGCAGGAGCAAGGCGCAGCCGAAGCTTTGCATTATGATTGATTAGAGAGAGAAATTTGCGGAACGACTACTGCAATATGCCTGGGTGCCCGCAAGGGCGGGTGGCGGTTGGGGGCGGGGGGGGGAGTGTGTGGGGATGGAGAAGGGGGACGAGCGGGAATTTGGGGCACTGGAATCTTCGCTTTTCAGAGGGGTCTACTGTACGTTCCCTGCCCGCTCGCCAAATGGCGGTCTCCGCGTCTGTTGTGCGATCCTTCGTTCAATGGAACACTGCCCTGCGAAGGGGACGCTAATAATATTCTTACGCAGCGCTGAGAGATTAGTCCTACTACTTCGAACGAAATGGATGGAATAAAGGGAAAGCTCTTAGAATTGACGTGTGCTGCAGAGTGGCTTTGCGTATCGTAATCGCTAAGGGAGTGAGACAGTGAAATGTGTCGGCGGGAATTGTGTCAGACATCTGGTCGTAGTTTAGGATGACTCTTAAGAGCGGTGAGGCAACGTTCATGGAATGTTTAGTGTCGCCGGTTCTCGTCTTTTTAATATCGACGCGCCGTTAAGGGGTGGGTGAGACGTCCTGGTATGTGAGTGAAGTGGTTTCTTTTTAGAGTACTTTGCTTCGGAGCACCTCGAAAATGACAGGCGTAGTGGGAACGATCATTACAAACGACGCTTGTGTGAAGCACTTTTTTTTAAAGCTTTTTGGCTGTTCATTCCCGGTTACGCTTTTTAGTTTATTGGTTAATGAATAGGTTGAAGAGTTAGAATCGTAAGTATGTATGTCGACTTCTCTTTGAGGAAACTGTAATAGGTTCTGTTTCATTTCTCGAATTCCTACATTCCCGAATGGCCTGTTTTACATGCACACAAAACCTATGACCTTTGAGAATAAACAGCGGATGTTGCCTTGAGAGTGTGGAAGGTAAATTATGATAAAAGCGCCCAGTTAATAGGGTTTGCTGCTGACAGTGCAATGGTATTTTATTTTAATTGAGTGGAATATTTAGTATTCAGGATATTATTAAACTTCTATTTCATTTCAGTACTATACATGTTTCACATCTTGGTATTATTCTTAGATTGATCCATAGGTTGAGTCCAACGTGTTTATCGCTAGGAAACATTTTTATCATTATTTTACATAATCCTCTGAAATTTAAATTACTTTTCATCAAGGTGTCAAAGCGAAACTGTAACTGAAAACCCAAACCCTTACAAACCATTTAATTAGTGAGACCTAATTCGTTATATTCTGTTGGAACCATCAGCAAACAAAACGGTTTTGTGTTTGATACTGGTTTTATAAGATCTTCACAAAGTTGTGCAACTTGTTACTGTCTTAGAATGGTTTCCCTTTCCGTAAACATAATTATCTGAACTTCATTGTACACCTTTGGCCGCCATGACTCACTAGAAAATATATAAAAAACTAAAATTCTTTCTAAAATTCTATTCTGATGGAGTGCGAGTCGTCATGAAAGCGGTCACAAATACGAGGTTTATCAGGATCTCAGACTAAACCAGTTAAAACGAAAAATTGAGAACCGTTTTAAAACAACCTAAAGTAGAGCCGTCATCGAAAGGTTTTGCCATTAGAAAGAGAAACGAATCGAAAACCATAATACTTCATTAATTACATCCGAACGTTACTTGAATCTCATAGATTTGCTTTCCCCTTGTATCTGGTTGTGTAATTGATAATCATTATCTTTGTAGCTATTCATCGTGAATGCCATAAACATCAGTAGGGAACGGATTTCCATGTAATCACATGTTCTAACACGAACTAGATACCCTCATTCAATTATATTTTTTAGAGTTAACAAGACATTCCGAATAGATTAGAACTATTTTTATTTTACATATTTTGGTATAATTACATATTTTTACATGTTTTGCCTATTCCGACACATTTCTTACATATTTCGCTACATTTTAATACATTTATACGTTGAAACGGAACTTTTCAGATGCGCGTTTGCAATATTTGTTTCGGGATCATCTTTCTTACAAATCAACTGTGATGTTGCTGCACTTCTATTACCACCATATCTCTGTCATGAATTGTCAAACTTATCCCTCCCCTCTCCGACCGCTTACTGCGTACTTGCTAGTCAAGGATGAGCGGATTTTGAACAAAGTAATTTCATCCTTGGGCTTGCTCATGTTTCAAACAGGAAATATCGTTACTCGATCGAAAATTAACAAATATTTTTTACAGAAAATTGTCTACCGCGTTGTTCAATTTGGAGGGTGGGATATATACCATTTAACGCCCTTCCCAGGGATCCATCACTCGCAACACGTTACTACAATTCATTTGTACACTGGTTCCTCCTAAACATTATAATATACACTATGAACGTATTTTATACTTCGAGTAAAATTCTTATATGTGGTGAATTCTAGTGTACAAACACTTCAGTAGACATAACCTACTTTCAGCCACTCCAAATCCGTAAGAACTGATCGGCGACGTTCTATGGTTGGAAAATGCTTGTAGAGAACAATTTTAAACACAATAATGAATTTTTATTTTACATATTTTCTAATTTTTCTTACACGTTTTGAAAACAATAAGTACATATGTATGTACATATTTCGCATTTTTAATTACAATAAATTCCGTTACCTAAACATCAGAAACCACATATTTTTGCATGATCTGTTTCTTTGAATCCCCCTACATAAATCAACTCTTGTGTACTTGTGTGTATATTTGATTTCAGTCCTGAGTTCCGTTAATAATGCCTACATTCTTGACACATTTCTCGCGACACATCACCCCTCTTACCTTTAAGGCAACTCCATATATTCGGCATTCGCCGAGCACCGAGCTCCCGCTCGCCCAATCCTTAACAGCTGATGTGTTCGGCGAATGTTCGCTTCCTTTGATATGTTCCAAAGACCGACACGAGGTGGGTAGGGCGAGCACCGAACGTTCGTTACTCGGCAAATAGCAAGCAACTCATCCACACTACTCAGGATTCGGCGAGTGAGTTGCTCGCTGTTCGCCGAATAACGAATGTGTGGAGCCACCTTTAGCTTTACCTAAATCGTTTTCTGAGTAATTCTCCGATTTCGAATATTTTCTGCAACACACCACGACAGCCACCGAACTGTACCATCTGCGCACCCAAACCTGGATCAACCCCGAAACGGCCAACTTCGGCAGAAATCGGCCATCAGCGCTTTGGGTGCGATAATCACCGCTCCGCGGGGCGGGGGGGCGGCGATTCGCTCCGACGCCAGCTGCTAACCCCGGCGGTGCGGCGGCGGGGGCGGCGGGCGTGTGTTCTCTGATTATTGCGCGCCTTGCTGGCTCCGTGTAGCCGCACTCGAGGGAACGTATTACAGCGCCGAGAGGGGCGTCGGCGCCTCTCGCCCATTGTTCCTCACGCACGGGGGCGGGGGAGCACCGTCATGTTCTCCGTTGCCACTGGCCCCTCGCAGCAGATGACTCTGCCACCCTCTCCGCTTCTGCCATCTCCGACACCTGTATTGCTCTCTTTTAGTTATTTATCCATCCAAGAAACGGAATTAATTGTTTACAAATATTTCACAAGAACATCACATAAGTTATATCTAGAGCTGGGAAGTTATGCGAGCTTTACCCTGAAATATGCATGCAAATATGCCACAGAAATGTTGAAATATGTTCAGAAATTGTTAAGATACGTAGAGTTTGGTCACAAAAACCTATTTTACAATGAAATTACATATTTTTACCACCTAGAGACACGGAATATGCAGATTAAAACAGATTTGTTTCTTATTCTGCACATTTTATTTTACATTAAGAGCACAGAAAGCCAAAAGAATTTTATTAAGGTTATCTGTTGTTGAGAGTGTCTATCGACAATATAATTTTACGTAGAACACTCGACATCACATGGTGTTATGGAGACAATGTTTGTTGTCAATATATTGTCGGGAAGACGAACACTATTTCTTCCAAGATTTACCCATTGTGGACAGTACGAACCCTAATTCTTTTCAAAACTTATTTCTTTTCTTCCTATTTGCTTTCCTTATCGCACCAGCAGCTGCCACGAATTTATCCCATTGTCTCCTGAATATCTGCAAATGCATCCACTAACGATTTCCTTCACTTCTTTATTAACCAATGTCAGCAGATATTACGTCGGCGGCGTTTGCCGACAGCTGTCTGAAACTCATTGTACAAACGTATTTGAAGCAAGAAAGTTCATACATTCCATTAAGACTATTTTTACATGGACATTCATATTTTTGTGTTATTTTAGGTAAATATGTAGAAAAATATACAAAAACTTTCATTTTAATGCCAAAAGGCTCTGATTACGCAAAATTTGCCTTGCATAGAAAACATTTCTGCTTATTTTCAATATTTTCCTGAAGCATACACATTCGAAGTTTCAGGAAAAATTACAATTAAAAACATGCATTGAATGAACTTCCCGCTCTGTCACATCAATCACAGTAGTTGATTGCCCAATGAAAATGCATGATATATAATCATAAAACCTATTAAGCGTAGTTTTCACAATGAAAAAAATTAGTATTTGAACAATGAATACAAAGAGTTATTTTCGTGGATTACAGATTTACGAATGTTGTGTCTGCACGTGTTTCTTTTGTATGACCGGAATTTTCTTTCAGATGTGATTCTATTTGTTTATCATCAAGTTGCTCGCATCTATTTTTTATGCTGCCACAGAACAGTATAACTCAGGATGTATCATTTTGCTTCACCTGTTATCATGTCACAAACTGACAGCGCTCCTGCTCTGTAGGCGCGGATTATTGAGACGCAGTCTTGACTATACGTTGCACAATTACCTCCTTATAAATATTTAGCCATGCGTTCGCAATATTGAGAGCTATAAGCAACACAACGTTTCCAAAAAATATGATTCAGTCATTGTTGAGAAAATGTATAACGTCAAAGGCATACATAAACGTTCGACTATTATACAATTTATTCTTTAAAAATATTCAATTAACAATAATAATAATTACATGTCTAGCAATGTGAATAATTGAAATTAAACGCATTTATGTTATTTGTTGTGTATCTTTTTTAAGTATATTTTCTGTCGTTTTCTGAATTCTGCAGAACATCCTTATTATGCGCGTGCCGCAAAATGCTCAAGGTGGCTGTGTATTGGTGTCTTTCAGCATGTCAACGATCCCCTACCAACGTGGCTTTGTTTACATCTAGTGCTCTATTCTCTGAAAGGGAAAATTATGTATATTCGACTTTCAACAGGCAGTTTCATGGTTTCTGTTCCCTTTGCTTCCTCTCAATACATCAACTGTTTCTGTCGACACTCATGTCCCTGAAATTTGTAAAGAAAGCGCTGACAACATTCGTACTAGACGCTACATCCTCATCTTCCGCTCTATCCACTTCCATGTAGCTGCTCTGCTTGTTTATTACATCCCACCTTACACTGTAGCTCAGCCACATTAACCCACTACATTGCCACCCTTAATTGCTTTCTTACTACTTCAGCGGCACTTGAATCAGCATTATCACTAACCTCCACTATACACCACCATCACTACCACCATTTCTGCGTTCACCTCCACCACCACCGGCAGTAGTACCATTATCAATTCATTTATCTTTACACATTTCAATTATTTCTAACAACACCACTCCTACCTATGGCACTAACTTTTCAGCTAGGTCGAATTCAGTCGCTGCTTGGAGGTGAATTCTAGCGGCCGGTTGCTCTGATCTGTAGTTTCCGTGGTTTCTCCGATCAACACCAGGCGAATGCCGGAGCAGTATCCTACCAACGGGCCACGGACCGCGCGCGATCTGTCCTTCCTCTTCCTTGTCCTATCCTCCCCTACACACACACACACACACACACACACACACACACCGCGCACACACACACACACATACACTAACATACACTACATTAGCACATATTCCGGGAGGCCGGTCGGGAGCTTAGAGCTTGTCCCGGCTGGGACGGTGCCCCGCTGGTGGGAGAGTCCTGGCTAGGGGGAAACTCCACTAGCCGACGGTAGGTCAGCGCCGGATCTCACCATCCAGCGGGGAAAGATCATCGCGCATATCCCGAGAACAAACATGCACTACACTAACGGAACTAATGACCAAAGCAGTTGACGTGCCCGGAAACACGAAAAAATCAAATCAAATCAAACCCAACATCGCTTCTAATTGTTCCCTTTCCCATATTCTCTTCCATCCGCACTTCCTTACTCTCACATCTTCACCACTATGTTCAACGCCATTCCCGCCTTCCTTGCAACACGTACAGCACCTCAGCAACTGCCCTACCGCCACCATAATCCCCGTTTTCGCTCTCCCTCCTCCACCCTATAGCACTCACCTTCACAGCACGCCGCCGTGCACATGTAGGGGCTCAGCCCCCAGTCCCAAGCGGCGGCGGCGGGCTGCTCAAAAGAGGGGCCCCTCCAGCAGCAGCGGCCGGATACAGTTGCGCCTGCATTGTGCCACGCGACCTAATGATTTGTTAGTAAAGCTCGTATGGCCGGCGAATACCTTTTAAAGCGCGGAGGTGTTTTGCTAGGTTTCACCGTGGGGCCGTTTGCACATCAATAGGCCTCTCCGGCGGGCCCTTTGTCCTTGGGGTGTGCCCTCACCTTCCCGCGCGCGATTTTATTCGGGAAAGTTGATCTAGGAAGTGTTTCCGCGCGGTTGGGGTGAATAATGCTGATGCGGGGTAACTCCATTTGCGAAGGGGGGAACCCCGGCATGCGTGCACGTGTTTCGTCTGTGGATTTGCCTTCAGCGGTGAGCAGATGCTCCTGTGTGTGTGTGTGTGTGTGTGTGTGTGTGTGTGTGTGTGTGTGTGTGTGTGTGTGAATGTGGGTCTGCAGGAGGAAAGTCGAGGAAGCTGCGATGTGAATGTTCGGCGTGGTTTTTTTGAAATAGCACAAAAGAATATTTTTCCAGAATGTTTTGGAATATGGGGAGGTCAGATTTCGCATGAGTTGGCGTGGAGGGTATGATAAAGTATAGAATTTTTGATTTGCTTTTGTTGTTCGGGTTACGCATGAAAAAAAGTGCTTGTTGTGAGATCAAGGATTTGTATTATTTTACCTATTTGGGTTTATCTTTCACGCACACGATGTTCCTGTATCAGCAGTGGGTTGATCAGTTACGTTGAATTCGCATTAATCAATTCGCCGAGTTATCCTTTTTGTTCATGAAAAACGTGAGTAATTCACAATTTTTTTCTTGTGATATTACTCCTTTGTTGTAGAAATTTCTTTTTTCGGCTCTTACCTCAATGGATGCGTTGATTAAAGAAAAAAGTTTGACGCTGCTTCATGATGTTAGAATCCATAACGAAGTAGAGTGAGTAATAAAATAACTAAGACCTACATTGTGATGACAACTCTATCTTCTTATTCTAATGTTAATTCTCAATGTTTCTTATTTTAGTTTATTTTCTTTTATATAGCTATTTGATTCAATGTGTTTCAATGTGCTCTCTTATTGTTTATGTAGTACTGGTAACTTATCCAATTAATATGGAAATTCATAATTTTTTGATAATTGAAAGTGCATGTACAGAACTCTTTTAAATTTTAAAGTTTCTTTTATCATTTTGTAATAATATTATATTTATGCAAAAGATGTTTCTAGCTGATTTGAGCTATCCATTATTCTACTAATTTTGGTCTCTCATAGTGTCCCTTTAGAAAGTGTATCATGTGGTAGTTTTAAAGTCAAAATCCTAGGCTTTGAAATAGCATGCATTGTGGCTAGTGAGCAACTCTCCTGTATTTGCATCATGAACAATTTTGTTGTCTTGTGCGGGGCGAATTCCTTCCCCAAGTTTCTTATTTTATATTTATATAATAATTGTAAATTTTTTTAATGAGTTCATTGACAAATTCACCGCACATAGTTGTTAAGTTATTAGGTCGATATTGCTCAAATCCCGGAGAAGGTTGAGTGAATGTTTATAACCAACCGATCCCTTATTTACAATATCCTCGCTGTGTGTCGTTCAGTAATTTTCGTACTGCCACATTTTTATAAGAAAGAACATAAATAAGAAACATCATTTCTCTTAGTAGGAGTGTTCATACTCTGTCTTTAGGTGGAACTCGTTTGTTTCGATTGTTAACTGTTAACGATTGGCTGACTGTTATATCCGTAACTGCCGCCGGCCGTTATAATTACGAAAAAGTAATCAAAATACGCAACAAAAAGCAATACTAGTGGCAAATAAAATATCAACTACAGTTTTGGAATTTACCTCGCACGTATTAAAAAGGCAACACTTAATGCATTGGTTATGGATTATAATGTCTGTTAATAATAGATGGTCAATTCAGAATATTTTTTTTATCAAACGGTCACAAATACAGTCGACTCCGGTTATAGTAAACTCTAATATAGTTAACCCTTGGTTATAGTGAACTTAATTCACTGGCCACGTGTCACTTACATTACAAGTATGCATAAGAAGATTCGGTATAGTGAACCTGAACCTCGGCTATAGTGAACGTAGGAAGTACGCTCTGGAAATTAATAGAATCTCGTGTGTTATTAAGCGATTGAAAGGGCCTTCGGAGAGTGAGATGGTGTTCCAACACTACAAGGGGCATTGAAAGATGCCAAGACTCCATTACCATACTTAGAGGCAGTGGTCTTTGCAAAATCAAGTATGGAGGGAGCACAAACTCTGGAGAAGGATCTGATAAAAAATGCACGAAGCAAACAATTGAAAATAATTGATTTTTTCGTACAAATAAAAATTTCGAAAATTTCTGTCCGTGTTGTTAATGATTTTTGTTGTATATTAATAAAGTCAATTATTATGGAGAAATTCGATTTAATTTTGACATATCGAATATAGTGCACCTCTGATATAGAGAACCAATCATGTTAGTCCCCAGAAGTTCACTAGAACCAGAGTCGACTGTATAACATATTTTATCAAGGCATTGTAGCATTGTAGCACCAGCATAGTTCCATTTCATTTAAAAAAAATTGAATTGACTGTCTGTTATTAACAGATACAACCCATAACATTTGAGAGACAGATAGATATGATCTATTTTAACAATGAATGCACTTCATTCATCAGTCGTGATCTCACCCGCCGCGGCGTAGTCGCGTGCGGCGGCGGCGGCGGCAAGTGAGCTGGTGGACAACGACCTGCGTCCGGTCCCCGCCGCCTCCGCCGCCCACGCTGCCTCTGGCCCGGATTGCGGGCTCGTTGGCCGTTGACCGGCCGCCTTTGCTTGACCCGAACACTCACCGCACGGGCAGACTCGAGCGACGGCCGCGGGTGTCGTACTCTGGAATTTGCTAGGCGATATGAGCGGCGGGGGATGCGAACCGGACGGAAAATAAGGCATTTCGCCTTCGGTCACGTAGTTTCGAGAAAGCGTTTTGGAATATAGAGGCAGATTGTTGATAAAGGAAATATCGCGACAATGCTGTTGTAAGCAGACCTTCTTTCGAAGCTGTGATTAGTGAATATCCTAGATTCGTATCAATTGTAGCTTCTTACACTTTGATTACAGGGTGCAACTAATCTTGTACTATTTATTCAGAGCACATTATTGATTTTATAAATGATTGTTGTGGTAACCTCAACCATAAATTCATAATTTATTAGCGATGTGTTAAGTAACTTGGCAAGGTATGTAAACATTGTAAAACTCACAAACATTTTTACCATTGCTTTAATGAACATAGATTATCAGTTAATCTGTCACAGAACAACTTACACTCTTGTTTCATTTCATTTCTATCCGTTCATCTATTGTTCATGTTTGTACGTATAATGAACAAACAGTAAAGTTTAAAAATATACCGAAATACCAGCTTTACGTGTAGTGGCCTCGAAATTATGCAAGTGGAGCAGAAAACGGTAGGCTAGAACTGTTTGTCATTTCCGCTTATCCTTATATAGTAATCGAGTAACCTGATCCGTCTGTCATTAACAGCTTGACCACTTCCGGAGCGCCAATAGAGGGAAATGATGTGTCATTCAACGCATCGCGATCTAGTGATGACTTTGTGATGAAATTACATTGGAATGCCGATCATATATCAAAGAATTAACATTTCCTATGCCAAATAGCATTGTCATTTATCTTCCAAAATGGTTAATATTTGTACATAAATGAATATCACGACAAACATCGCAATTATGTTGTTTATCAGTTATTTTTCGAATTACTTACTGCATCGATTTAATTACCGTTTGTGTAAGATAAGTGGCCGGAAATCTGAAAACCTTAACTTACACTTTCAATAAATTTGTTTCTCAACTACTTATTGTATCGCATTCGGTTTGTTGACAATGGAGGAAAATATACGTGTTTTTAATATTAATAAACCTTATTGACCTTATTGTAGATAAATCTTTCAGTATATTAGTTTATTGTACTTGAACTTTTATACATTTTAAGTTCTAGCAATAGGGTACACACAATTAACTTATTCGACCGCATAAACAATTGTACATCGTAAACACGTAGCACCCGTTGCTTCGTAACATGTTTTATTCTTACACGAGTGAAATGAATTCCATTAGACCTTCCAAACGTAAGGCGCTAAAATAACAAAATCCTGAACATCCGTTCTCGCAATTCAAAACACCTTATGAAAAAGGAATTCATAGTTAAATCATCTTAAGATATCCGAATTAAAACACAAAATGATGATTTATATTCAAGAAAAATCAGTAAATAAAAAGATTTGAAAAACACAGAAAGACACCCAAGAATTACATAATTGTATTAAATGAAAAACCGAATAACCTCGTTCATCCTTCTTAGACACAACTAAGCCTAGGTAAAAAATATTCAAAAGTAGTATGTAAATTATACTTGGGTTTTTCTTACGTGGCGGCTGTGGGTAGTTCTCCAAGATGGAATTCGGCACGACTTTTTGCGTCATTCTCAGTCCTGTCGCTGGGTCTCTTGACCTGCAGCACTGCTTGTTACGGTCGCGATCATGCGACATCTTGCGGCAGGACCAAGAAAGACGCAACAAGTCGTGCCGAATTCCATCTCGGAGAGACTACCCACAGCCGCCACGTTAGAAAAACCCAAGTTTAGACCCGTGTCTAGGAGCTTATTCCTTGCAACAAGTCTGTCCGTGGCTTTCTTAATTTCTCTCTCTGCGGCTGCACCGAGGTGGCCGTGGCGGCCGGCGCGAAGGCGGCCGGCGGCGCTATTGACAGGCGTCCAAGGAATTTCACGCTCGCCTGCACGCGACGGCGCGCGGCGGCGGCGGCGCAGCAACCACAGGGCCGCTTTGCTTCTTAAATCGCGCGTTGCCCGCTCGCGCCTCGTGGCGTCGTGGGGGGCCCCGTTCATCACACGCAGGCCGAGGCGCGTGGGGGAAGCGACTGGGCGTTAGCGAATACAATGTACGTACTTCGATTGATCAGTAGGACTTGTTTCTTAAACGTTGACAAGACCTGAAAAAGGTAGGTTTATTAAATATTTCGTCTCAACAGTATTTGTGTTGCCGAATTGCAAATGTTTAAATAAGCTGGAGAACGAGAAAAAATATCAAAACTCTCTAATTATCAAGTATCAATTTAATTAATAAAAATCAAATCTATTAAAAATTATATAAATTCAACTTAGTTATCGATTTATAGACCACCTCTTTGAAGATAAGCGCTTTCAAAACATTTTAAACTATATTTACGAGGTGGACGGAAATCAGGGAGTTTATGTCCCAAGAGACAATGCATTTTTCAAGATTTAATATTTAATTAAATTTTAATTTGAAAACATTAAAAAATTATAAATTTAAAATGATGAACTGAAATTGGTGCAGACGTCAAATTTGAAATCACATATACCGCTTTCCCAACTGAAATATGTCAGTTGATTCAGTCCTATAATTTATCAAGTCGCATATAATAAACACAACGAACGTGAAATGATAAAGGACAATAATAAGGTTCTTACTGAAATAACTCGGTCTTTTGAAGACCTTGGAATTGGAATTATCTTTTGAAGAATATAACTGCTGTAAGCTACGTTTAATGTCTTTTATGGTTCTTTCTACTTGTCGATTTTACGTGTATTGAGAACGTTGTAAGGATATGTTTGTCGTGAATGTGTTGAATGTTTTAGTGTCAAGTGAATTGGATTAATTTTAGTTGCTGATAATATTACCCTAATATTTAGTCATTTTCAAAGTAAAACCTATGGTCATGTTAAAAATCCACGTTGCAAAAATTCTTATATAGATAAGCTTTTAGGATGGAGAGTTCATTTAAACAAACATTACCTTTGAAGTAATATTTTATTTCATTATTTCAGAAAATAATCGGGAGTCGTAGAAAAGAACACCATTCATTCTTAGGTATTAAACAATATTGCTGCATGAGACATCTCAGTTCAGGGGATTCCACAAGCTTTGTTTTGTTTCGCTTCATTGCTAATGAGAGGTATGGGTTTGTATTTCATTAAACTGTCATAGAATTCACCCTCACAAAACTGTAGCACTTGACATACTAAATTGACATTGAAAATGAATTGATGAATATGACATTGCAAGTTACCGTGAGTGTGGTAAACAGTTCTAGAGGTTAGCGTATATTAAATATGAGGTTAGGTTTAATAATATGGGTGTGGTTCAAGTATGTTGTGAATAGGCTTGTAGTAATATTTTTTCAAACATATTGAATCAAGTAGAATATTATAAAGTAAAATTATGTAAATTCTACAAAATAGTATACTGCAGAAAATATTGTGGTATACCACGTGTTGGTAACTACCCATAAAATGTATAAATGTGAGCGGATTTTCATTCCCTCAAGGCAAGACCCCGTAGTTCTATTAGCGATCTCTATATTACAGCTCACAAAAGGACTTGGACAAAGTTGTCAGTCTCGTGACAATTTTCCTCGACGAGTTTTCCACCAGTCCTTCCCAGAAGAATCGATTTCACCGGTTAATGCTCATAGTTAAAGCGACCGCTCCTGGACTTAGTCGCATGTGGCGCGCAAGGACACCCAGCCAGGTCTTTGCCAACAGAGAGCGCCCGCCTGTCCCTAGCGTCGCGTTCGCAGCGGCAGGGAGCATCGGCTTTAAACTAAACGGCCAGGTAATGCCAATGAAATGGAGCGGAGCGACGCTCGAAGTTGAAGACTTCTTGGCGGGCGGCCACGGGCGAGGTGGGCGGTGGCGCTTGAAGCGGCGGCGGTGGAGGTAGGGACGGGAATGGAGATGGGGCTAGAGATAGCGGAGGGGGTGGTGATGACAGTGGCATTGGCCATTGCGGGAGTGGTGGCGTGGGCGGCAATGGAGGCGGCGGCGAAGTCGGTGGTGAAGATGGCGGAATAATTGGAGGTAGTGGGGACGGTTGGGCAGCAGGGGGAGATATAATGGGGTCGCGGTGGGGGTGGCGGGAGGTGGTGTAGTGGCGGGGCAACTGGCCGGAGGGGGGGAGGCGGCGACGGTGTTGGCGGTGGCGGAGTTGGAAGAAGTGACGGAGGAGGGGTAGGGGGACGCGAGGCGGTCGGCCCCGGCCAGGTTGACTGGCGCTAAAATATGACGGCACTCATCTCACGTGTAACGAATCAAACGTAAGTAATGTGGGCTCATTTTTAAACGGGGAGCCAACTAATTTTAAGCAAGTAACGTCTAATTTCAAGGTTTGTCCTGCTGGCACGTTGGGGCACAGTAGGGCGAGTAATAAAAGTCGAGGATCGATGTTTTTCCTTACGAAGATTTGGTGAAGTGATGTTGGAGTTGTTTGTTGGCAATTTAGTATATGTTTCTGCACTAAAAAGTTATTTCGCTGCGATCGTATGAAATATGAACTGCAATACATTTACTGTGTTTCAGGCCAATAATTTTACCACTTTGATAAAGTACAAAGAGATTCGTAGGATCGTGATGTTGGACTCGTAAGTTCGATGATAGGTAAAATAAAGTAAGCTTGAATTATCTCTTTATCCGTTTTTTAAATGATTTGAAGATTCATGGTCGTGTTCACTGAGACAATGTGGAAGTCCTCGAAATTCATCCTGTACATGTGAAAATGAAGTAAATACGCGAATAAATTACTGCAGTTGCTTCGAATTGCGTGTGTAACATCTTGCGTCGCACGCTCCCATTTGCCATGGAATTTATTTTTGGTGTGAAGGAGAATTTAAAAGTTTTTGTAGCTTACACACCAAATGCAGTCTATTGAATATTGGTTAGTAATCGTTAAGAGAAAGTTCGAAAACAATTATAATATTAATCTACAAATTAGGGATAATTTTAACAGGTTGAGTGCGAGTTCCATATAATGTATAAAAATGAAGTGGTTCATGTGTATTTTGTATGAAGAATTTAAATTTCTTTTTGGGTTTTTGAAAAAGATTTCTTGCATTGTAAACACTACGAAAAACGTGACTTTTTATTCACAAATCTTACTGCCATCATAATTTAAATCGCAAATTTGATACAGTCTGAATCGATGTGTTATAAATTTCAAAATAATCTAAATACACTTCATCTTAAAAAGATATAAAAATTCCTTTGCTCGGGTTAAAATCTTCGCCATACAGTCCGAACCCCCAAACTGTATAGTCACGTACCACATCCCATACCATGTTGAAAAGCGAATCCGCTACTGTCTCCCCTAAAAAGCATCCGCGAATCCGCTACTGTCTCCCCTAAAAAGCATCCGCTACCGTCTCCCTAAAAGCACCGCTACGTCTCCCTAAAACATCCGCTACTGTCTCCCTAAAACATCCACTAGTCTCCTCACCCCGCTTAAAACATCCGCTACGTCTCCTCATCACATACGCTACTGCACGTCTCCCTAAATACATCCGCTACTGCCTCCTAAGCAATAAATATCCGCTACTGCCTCACATAAATACATACGCTACTGCCTCCCCTAAAAAATATCCGCTACACATCCTTCGTAAGAGGCCGGCCCGCGTCATTCGCACCCACTGCGCGGCCCGACGCGCGACGGAGGTGGCAGTTACCTGCCCGCCGCCACATGGCGACGTCGAGAGCGCACCGCTATTTTCGGCGGCGGCGGCGTGGCCGCGGGCAGGTACGCCACCGCCGCGCCGGGCCCGCCTCGCGTATAAACGGACGCCGTAAATCCATTGGCCCGGCGCACCTGGGCCGCCCGCGGCTATTTAAAATGCGCAGATGCCGGAGCGCCCCCGGCGCGGAGCGGCGCGGCGCGGGCGTCAGGCCGTCAGGGCGCCTCTCAGACGCCGCCACGCCCAGGCGTCCGTGCGCTGGTGGTAGAAACCTTATGATTGTGTATGGGCCCAAGGGTGCGAATAGGCGAGCGGGGTGCTGCAGCATGGTCCCTCTGGAGAGTTTAATTTTCCCTCCTGGAAAAGTAGTGTTTTGTGCTAGCGAGAAACGTATTTAATCCATTGTTAGGTGCCTTATTTATGTTGTTTGCACTGACATGTTCAAAGAAAATTGGATAAAGAAATTAAGAAATTTGGAAAGGAACACCTTTAAGAAAGTTGTTTTTTTCATTCACTGCAGCGTAAGGGAAGATGATATTCGATCCCCACCCACCCAGTTTGCGTAGTGTTAGAGTTTGTCTCAGTCAGACAAATATTTAATCCGTATCTTGATGCTTTATTTGGGGTTTTCATACTAATGTTAAATTAAGGCATCAAAATGAAAAAAATTAAAGAGGAAACTTTTCCAGATTCATTCATTCTGTTCTGCTTTAGAGAAATAAGTCATTTTATTCCTCTGTTAGACAATTCTTCCCTTCCGGAAATTGTAAAAGTTGTGCTCGGAAGCACAGCATATTGCTTATTGTAAATCTGCAGCTACAGTGATCTCCGTTGATGGTACATGGGCAGTAGCGACATATTTTCAACCGTCATGAAGCTGACTCACCAAGCGCGTCTTTCCCTTAGAGGCCAAGTAACTGATCGCACAGCGAACAACGTGGCCTAATATGATAAGATCCGATACGACTGTGTACCACTTCCCACCGGCTGAAATTCAGGAAAATTTGCTGGAGACCTAAAGGTTCATGGAAATTTCAGAACCATCACGAATCGTTGGGAATCTATTTTTTATTTAAGTAGATTGTGATGGATGGAAATTACTAATTTAGTAAAATTAATAGCAGGAAGTATGTAAACAGACACATTTTTTCTCTGAATCCGGCACTTTTGGAAGTAAGTCTACCAAAGAATGAAATATATCACATGATTCACACATAGTGGAAGCTGCACTGAAAATCTTGCTTCCAAAGTTTGTTGACTTTTTCAATTACAATTCTCAAAAATTATTATTCATAATAATTGTCGAAAGATGTCCTGAAATACTTACGAATTACTCAGTTGCCTCGCAAAAGATCGTGAGCTTTTTATAGAACCTCCTTTTCAAAGCCTTAGTTTCCGCTTCCGGATCTAAAGACAATTGGGGATACCGGTCGTCGCTGGTTGCTTTACCAGGTTTCCACCGTGCCGTAATTGGTCTGAGCAGATGGAGCGAAGAAGATTGTGACGGAATGTGGGGTGATGGCCAACCGGTGGTCCTGAAACTGTTTTACTGATTTAATACTGAAACAACAGAGAAATATTCTGAATGACAATATTCCCATTTCTGATTAATAAATTATAAGTCGTCTGATTATTGTTGTTCAATTGGTTTAACATTTTTAATGTTCTTAATTATGGATCGGGGATTTCCAAGTTCAATTGTTTGCGAGGTCCAAACACTGGCGATCACTGGTGTGCTTTAGGGGAAAGAAGGAAGTGGAAAATGTGAGAGAAAAAGAGAGACAAAAAATATGTATTATAATTATAACAATAACAACACGTTTGGAACAAGAAACAGGGAAAGGAATGTAGTATCTGAGATATGGGACAGTGAAGAATTAATGGGAAAATTGTTATTACAGGAAGTGAGTGGGGCTTTATCAGGGTTTGAAAAACAATAATCGTTCCTATTATCGTCAGTAATATTTTTCGTTGTGAGAGACTTCTATAGACTGGACTATTCATAAATCAAAAAAGCTTTAGCACATTAATAACGTCTTCATATTTTGGACTATGAATCACGATGTGGTGGTTAGAAGTATAACGACGAACCTTACATCGTCTCTAATAAGATCGTAATTTTTGCTGAAGGTGTGTCTTTACAACTTCAGGGTCCAAGACGTAACTTTTAGCGGAGATAGCGTCGCTGCCTTACGCGAGGCGCTGTACTTCCTAAAGCTGATATCGCCGATACATGCCCGCCGTAGCCGAGGTGTTGGCCTCCTGCGCACCTCTCCCGAAGCGCGCCGTTCCTCCGCCGCGCCGCCTGCTAGGAGGCAGAGGCGGTTGGTTGCACCTGCGGCGCGGCGGGGGCGACGCGACGGCGGCTGTGTATTTGCGCAGCGGCCACCCGCCGACGGAGGCGGCGCGAGGTGCGGGGCACGAGACCCCGCCCCCGCCACCTTCCGGGGCCCCCGTGCTGCCACCGTCAAGCTTGCTTAAAGTGGACCTGACCGCGCCGCATCGCGCACTCCGTCCCGCCTCGCCCCGCACCGCACCGCGGCGCCCGCCCGCGTCTTCCGCTCCGGGACTCGTCGCACCGCATCACCCCGCCCCGCGAGTCGACCTCAACGCGTCGCCCTGCCCTGCTTCTCTCCCGCCATGTCTCTCCGCCCCGCATCACCGCCCGCCGTCGACTCAACCGTCGCCCGCCCGTTTTCTCCCCTGTCTCCCCGCCCCGCCCTGCGTCTCCGCCCGCCCGCGTCCTCGCCCCGCCTCACCCTGCGTTGCTCTGCCCCGCGTCTCGCGTCCGCGCCGCGCGTTGCCCCGCCCCCCGACCCCCCAACCTCCCCCCCCCCCGCCCCGCGACGCCCCAACCTGCATCGCTGCCAACATGCGCGGCCCCCCCATGCCTGCAATGCCGAGCGTGGGCGAAACCACGAGGCAGAATTGTGAGGAAAATGCTCCCCCACGGAAGATCAGACCCGGGAATTATATATTCCCAAGCCTCAAACGAAATGTTAATCTTGATTTATTTTTTTCTACTTGGATTTTATAACCTGGCACTTGACGTAAATCAGCTGTTGACTGTTTCGTCAATCGGGAGCTAAACGTCACTACAGTGACGTCACCTTGATGATGTTTATTGCTCTTCATTGGACGATACCGTAAGGGCTGATTTACGTCAAGTGCCAGATTATACGAGTAAAAACTGAAATGTATCTTGACGGTTTCGGTGGTATAAAGGCTAGCGTATCGGACTATTGTAATCCTAGTTCTTGGGTTGAAGTCCGAACGAGGCCGTGAATTTTTCAGGGCGAAAAATGCTTGTACGCTTCCTCGGAGGGGAAGTAAATCCGCTGCCCCATGTTGTAGATTTACTGCATGTAAAATATCTTAAAGGCGAAAAGAAAAACCTTTTTATACTTTTATCGGCGTTTCACTTATCAGCGGTTGCCTCTTATTTTGCGGTTCCAGCCTTCTCTATCCGCCCATACGTCGTCGTTCATTCTTCTTTCACGCATGGCTTCAGTTATTCCTGAATTCCAGATTTTACGAGGTTTTTCATTCTTCCTGTAGGAGACCAATCGAAGATATTCTAAGGCCATTTTTAATCTCACATACGCCTCAGATGGCCATACCATCTTAAGGAAGCTTTTGAGCTAAATTCTAATCGCCTGTATCGTTGCCCGAGAGATAGGTTATTTCGTTTCTAAATTCGAAAAGAACGTAACAAAATTCGTGTGGCCAATCGGAAGAGCGGGCTTGATGGCCGAAGCATCACCATAATATCCAGGCAAAATTATTTATTAATTAAATATTGCGTAATTGAGTTTTTTTGTTCCATGGAGTATTAAATATTCTGTAAGTTATGTATGTTCTACGGTGATTCGAGTGGTCTTGATATACATAACTCTCAGTATCAAGAAAATTTGTTATACTAAATAAAAAATCATCAATATATTTGAATTGTCTTATCAATTATCTAACTTAGAAAATACTGTGAAATTTGCTAATTGATTACATTCAAGAAATAAATTGTAACGCGCTCTCCAAATAAGCACTCTTGGAGATCGAAATTAAACAACTTGAAATGTATAAATATTGTAACGGTTTTTGAGGATTACACTAATGTAAATACTAACGGTTGTTTATTGTGTTTGTGTGTTCCCCTGAGCCAGGAAGGTTCCTTTTGCCAGAGAAGTTTCGGAAACACTCCCGCTATAGAATTCTACCATTAATTTTAAACAACTATTTTCAGAAGTAATAAATATCTACCTGTCCACCTGCCCGCCTTTCCTATCAGGATTCGCTACCCCTCTCCTATCGGAGCCAAGTCATTGTCATCCTCCCGCCACAAGCTCTTTGCCAGCTCTAGCTAGACTCGTTCCTATACATCGCAGGTTGCCAACGAACAAACTGGCAGGTGAGTCGGCAACAATTGGGGGCAAGGTGAGGGGGCGACGGAGACACAGATATGCCAACAGTGCTCATCGCAACTGGGAACAAGTCGGGCACAATGTTTATTATTCAAGTGTTTATAACATCAGTAATTCCTAGACAATTCCTGCCTCTAGGTACTGAAGTGGCAGATGTAATAAATGTTTCTACCATCCCGCCTTTCTTACCTCGCCTCTCCCAGCGGAGGCGAAATATTGCTCTCCTCCTTCCTTCCATACGCCCCTCTATCTCATTGCCAGTGGACATACCAGGAACATAGAGTAAAGACCTCTTTAGTCTATGCCAGGAACACTGACGCGTCCTTCGCGGAGTGCCAACGAACGAAGGCGACGCTAGGCAGACAGTTGTAAAGCAGGGGGATGCAGTGATGACTGTGACGAAGGTGCGACAAAGGGGTGAGACGAAGCAGGGAGGATGCGATGCACGAACGTTCGCGAAGGGAGGCCGGGTTGGGGGCGGTGCAGAGTGAGATGCAGGTATCAGAGAGAGGGAGCGGTAGAGCGAGGCGATGGGAGAGCGCGGCGGGTGATGGAGAGGGCGGAAGGGTGGGCGTTCTCAGGTATGGGGAAGGCGTTGACTCGCCAGCGATCCCTGACGGCAGCGTGAAGAACGCGTTGAAAGAAGAGCCAGTGGTCTCCGAGGAACAAATGTCTATGACACGCGAAAGGAAACGTGTTGGTGTTGGAATGTTGAATTGAAGTCGTCAGTTGCCATTGGCGAAGTTATAGAGAAACTGATTTGTTTGTCAAGAAATCTAGATCATATTTAGTGCAGGTTAGAAAGTAGCACATGAGTGAATTCAACGTGCGAGCAATTGAATGAGAAAATTATCGCATATACTTACTTGTTGTTTGAAAGGTAGGTATTCATTCATAGGTATCAAGTCTAATTCAATTTTGAGTCTTGCCTTTCCATAACCTCATATAAAGATTCAATATATTAATCAGTAAACGGCATGTCAGTGTAAAAGAAAAAGTTACTCATCTTTGAATCATTATTTTGGAGTTAGGTGAAAATTTTGTTCAGTAGGTAGTTTTATTTTCAATTTCAATGAGATATTTCACAAGTAGTACGGAGAGTAAAACACCTTTTCTTTGGCAGAGAAACGAATCCGTGGAGATAAAAATGTTATCTGTTAATTTTTGGGGGGGGGATATGCACCGGAAATATGACAAGAGAAAAAAGGAAATCACCGAAATGATGCATCGGAAAAAGCTGGTGTTGGATTTAAATTTACGACGTATTAGAAGGCCAGAAATGATAGTGATCATGCCAAGCATTGTGGGTAATATTGCGATTTAAATTTTTTATTAGAATCCAAATTTGAATTTTCAGATTTGAAGAGCTGAATGAACATGCTGAGTTAATAAACCCAAAAAAGTTCAGAGAATAGGAAATTAGAGTAAAAAAGGCGGCAGTTTGTTAGTTACGAAAATGTGGTATCGTCTAATCTATTCGATTACCTTATTTTCAAGGAAGATGTATACTTGACAAAATAGTAATTATGTTCAAAATAAACATGAATTAATCTAAAATTAATAAATATTTTCAGTAAAAGTTGAGATTTCTGGAAGAAATGCCCAGCCTTGAAGAAATTAGACATTCCCGCCATTGGTCAGAATTAATTCGACTGTTTTTTAACGAAGAATCCGAAATTTGACACATTACTATTCCTAATATTATTTATCTTAAAGCAAGAAAATGATTGAAAACATCCGCATTCAGTAGAGCGTGCTCGTGCGTTAAACTGCTCTCAGGGAATGGCGGCGGCAGCGACAGCGGGTGGGGCCAAGGTGAGCGGGTGTGACGTGTGGCGAGAGCCAATGAGGACGGCAGGGCGCGGGAGGCTCCAGGTGCCACAGGTGGCTGGCAGGTGGTTGGAGGTGGGGGCAGCAGGCGGGGCCACGAAGCGTCCCTTTTACCTGAGCCACGAAGCTCCACCACTCGTAGAGCTTCCATTCTCCAGGCAGTCCCATCGTTTTCCAGCAAACTCTGCAAATACTCCTACTTTTTTCTGAAGCTTACTGTCCTTCTTCTTCTTCTTCTTCTTCTTCTTCTTCTTCTTCTTCTTCTTCTTCTTCTTCTTCTATTATTATTATTATTATTATTATTATTATTATTATTATTATTATTATTGTTATTATCGTTTTGTATCACTCTTAAATTTTCGTCTGTTATTTATTGCTGCGGAATTACGCCACACTATTGTGGTTGATAACTCTCATATTATAAAATTTTAATTTCGTTTAGAAAGTTATGATTTAATTTTTAAAAGTTATAAATATCAAAAATATATGAATGTTTTTCTAATTTCATATGCCAAAACATACCAAATTTAAAATTAAAATCCTTGAAAACTTTGGAATAAAATATGGAATAATTTAAAATTTGCCAAGAAAACCTTCAGTGACTTCCAGGGAATCTCAAAATGAAATATTCATTTAACACAATAACAAATATTTTAGCTATTGTCAGTTTTTTATACGGCCAAATTTGCGCATTTGGATGTACTACCTGTTGGAAACAAGCTATGCAAATAGTTTCTTTTAATCTGACTTTCGTCTGCCAACTACTCGAGGAAAACAAGAGATCAGGCAACTCTAAAACAACAACGCAACTTTCACGTTCTCCCAGCGGCACACTGTTCCCTCAGCTTGCCACCTTTGAATGCAAACCAGGTTCAAATCCAACGCTTGGCGTGAAAAATGTGCGGCAAATTAATTTGCGGTATGTTGCAGCAGGTTTTTATGACGGTTTCTACTGCTCTGCATCATTTTACAACCTGGTTCATAGTCCTTTATTAGAGGTATCATTACACTTGATGGGTCTGTGGTCCGTGACCGAACCCACAAATTCATTTCCCTTTATAAAAACGTTAAGTGCTAGATTTTCGCATCTATGGCTACCCGCTACCATATATAGCTTCATTTGTGAAACTTTGCATTTAACCTCTTTCATGCATAATGCACAATACGCTCTCCGTTTTCAAAATGGAGTGATAAGAATGCATGTTATGAATGAATGTTCGAAAACTCTTCTGTTATTATTCTGCTTTTATTATTGATGAATAGTTTCTTGAAATAGCTTCTCTATGGTGTTTGCGTTAGTGCTTCTTCAGAATCCTGTAAAGCAGCCGTTTTGTTTGTTTAGCTTCTCGCGTTAGCTCACAAGACCTTTCACTTGTAACCATGACGCGACTTAAAGATGCAGTAGTGTGTGATTCTCTAAAATTTAAATAATTAATTCAAAATGAAATTACAAGTATTATAGTAAAATAAGTAAAAAATCCTGTGTATACAGGGAATCCCACCAACTCTGGGCCACTGCCATTACTTTAAACGGTTCGTGATGTCCAAATGCAATTTTCGCTATCACGGAATCACGGGGCAGGTAATATGCTGTAGAGATATTGTTTGAAATATTTTTAGTTTTCGAGAAATTTAATTCTTTGATATTTTTTAATGGAACCGTATATTTTTCTCACTTGCAATAGATATATCATAAGAAGAGGATTGCAGAGGATGTTTTCATAACATTTTGAGTGTAAAATCATACTCTCTGACATACGATCATCTCCTATATTATTTCAGTAGTATACAAACCTTTTGCGGCTCTCACACGCAACCAATCATTATAAATGAATTCGCTAAAGAAACATAATTCCACGGAGGTGTGATGAATTGCACTTTGACTCTAAAACTATGAATGATTTGTGTAAACAAACGCATCTAATATGCATTAAATTAACCCGCAACACCTTCAGCATTTTTGATCTTATTTTAAATAACTCTAAACGAACTTCTAGAGCCTTAAAAAGCAAACTTTTGAGGCCAATCTTCTTAAACATTCTTTTACATTTTTAAGATGTGTCATCTTCTGCACTTACAACAAATCTGCCATTTTCGTACTCCACCTATTCACATACTTACGAATGTGTACTCATTTCGAGCGGTGCGAGGGCAGGTTTAATATCTTCAAGGGGCCTAAGCACGGGTCTTATAGACTCATTATTATTATTATTATTATTATTATTATTATTATTATTATTATTATTATTATTATTATTAAAGAAAACATGTAACCAAAATCAATATGAAAGAAAACTAGAACCATTCAATATACAGATTGAACATACAAACATAAAATGCACGTATTTTAAAATAATTTTCATCTTTCATATCGTTCTTTGTTATGCTACAATTTTTTCAAATCGTGCTTTTTATTTCTGAATTAAAATAATTATTTTTGTGTATCGTTAATAAGATAGTCTTTACGAATTTTATGTTACGAAATTACGAATATTATAGATTTAATATGTATTTGTTTAAGAATGAATGTCTGCCCTCCCATCCAGGGGGTGAGGGGATCCTAAGCTATACTTGGGTTTTCGTAACGTGATCGATGATATTAGGTCCTCCTGCCTTATAAAATGAATCTTTATAAGAGTGATAAGCACATGTTTGAGTCCATAAGCCCCGTTGAGAAGGACATTCGCGAATTAATTAAAAATATTCATGTTATAAGGCGAGAGGTGTGAAAATGACCTAATGTCATCGGCCACGTTACGAAAACCAGTTAGTCGATCCCGGTCGAGGAGCGCGGGGCGAGAGAGCGTCGGCGCGGCCGCGCTCCCACCGGCGTAGGCTTTCGCGCTAATGGGGCGATAGCCGACCGCCCAGGTGCGGCGGAGGCGTTCCTGGAAGGCGGGCGCTGATAGCGCCGGCACGCAGGTGCTGCGCTCGCGCGGCGCCTGGCGGCACGCGGAGGTGGGCGGCGCCGCCGCGCCTCAGGTGACGGCGGCGGCGGCGAAGCGAAGGCGAAGGCGGCGGCGAAGTGGTGGCGAAGGCGACGGCGGCGAAGGCGGCGGCGAAGCGGCCGGAGGCGGCGGAGGGAGCAGAGGGAGCGGCGGCGACGGCGGCGGCAGTGGCGGTGGCGGCGACGTGGAGGGACGGTTGGGGCGGGCGCAGAGGGTTGTGACTCTTGCTTGTAGCGGGCGCAACATTGAAGAGCTTATTTCTTAATTTCCGTGAAACGTTTTAGAGGAGGGGAAGTATTCATTTTCAGCCCTATCGCCAGGGTTTGGGCAGAATTAAATACATGTAATTTAAATACATTTTGTGTATTAAAAAAAGAAATACTGATAATAATAAAATAAAATTCGTGGATCTTCTGTTTTATCCAATGTTCATGATATTATTAGCCCTGATATGTCTGAAGTATTTTTGTTGCGTACTTATTCTTGGTTTTATTAGATAAAGAAGTATATTAGTTATTTTCGAAATTTGTATGATGTCAAATACTAGTTTATTGTAATTGACGGTAACAAACAATGTATTGTTGTAATAAAAAATATGTAATTCAATTTATTTAGAATTTTTGTACAGCTTACAGAAGACGCACTTTTCAGTGCGCTTTAAGCAAGAATCCATCTATTTGTATTGTATTTAGATCAAATCTGGCGTATATCCACTGTTCAGGAATGTCTTAGGTATTTTCTGAAATAAAAATATGTCTGTCCAATATTGTTCGAATAATTCACTGTCATTATGCTTGTTAGTTGAAAGTGTTAAATGAAATGACTTTACTTTTAGAGTAAGTTTAAATGACTATCGAAAACTATTACATTCTGATGATTCACAGCTTTTAGGAAAATGCACCAAATTTCCTGAAAGCTCGTTACGAGACAGTGATAATGCCAGCTTAAACTCGAATGTTTGTTTGGTGAGCTCTCTCGAACCAAAATTCTGTCTGCGGCACGACGTGTTTAACAAGTCCTTGAATTAAAATATTTTTATGGAGTTGAATGCTGCTCACAAAACTTTCATGTAGTTTGAGTGAACAGATTTTCTGCAATATTTAGTCCGAGACATTATAGTTTTTCATCCCAAGGGCAAGGATACCAGAAATTCCGCCAAAAGCGTGTTCATTTGTTTGCAATGCAACGTAAACAATTTTTTAGCGTGACTCTTGTCAATAGTGCGTTTGTACCTCTTCTGTAGCACATAAGTAGTAGAAGTAATCGTCAACACGCTAAATGGTTTACACAGCTCGAAACACTGAAATGTCTACTCTGACGTTTTATATATGGCGTGTCTTGTACAAATGTAGCTAATACAAAGTTAGTCTTCACTTAATTTGAATATCTAATTCACGCGCGCAATAAACAATATACCTCGCCTTCAATAGCATCGGTAGCGCTCTTATCTGTTACCTTGGGAACTAAAGTTTGCCCTAAACTTGGTGCTCGCTCAGGGCAAGAGTTACGACTCCCTGGTCCGGACTCACTGGGGTGCGGTGTGTGATAACCTGCTCTCCGCCAGGTACACGCGTGGAGGTTCAACCGAAAAGGTCGCCCGTCGAGGCCTGAGCCGCTTGAAACACGCAGCGCGGGGTGAGCGGGCGACGGGTCAGGGAGCGCGTTAGTCGCTTCAGTGATGACTTGTACGGAGGGTCGCGACCCCACGCCGCTGTTTGTTCTCACGTGGCAGCTCAGGGCGGTGGTAGGGACGCGACATCGCCAACAGCGATGGTCAAAATGAAAACATCGGTGCTAATAAAACCATCGACCCCAAACCATCGATTTTATTAAACATCAATGTTTTCAAAACTGGATTAGTAACCATTGAAGTTCACGCTCAGAGGGAGGGGGGATTTAATTTGTAAGTGGTAAAGTTTATTAAGTTTTATTTGAGATCTAACTGGCAAAACAAAGAAAAACCCATCAGGACTATAATTAACAAAACTTGAATTATCTGATTCGATAATTTAAAAAAAAATATATAAGCTTCTTTATTGATGAAAACTCAATTTTATGTATTTTTCACCCTTGGTCACTTTGGTCTAAGGAATATCAATTTATGGATATCTGAAATGATCTGTGATAAAATTGCCTTACCGGCCTCAACACAATTTTCCGTGATGCTTGATGAGAAATTGTGCAAACAATGTACATTACAAATATTCTGTAACGATTTTAAAATATCAATATTTAATATAACCTGAACACGCTGGGCATATCCAACTTGAAAGACTGTAAAATCTGTGGAAATTATTAACACAATGTGCCCGACTTTGTGCAAAACAATCTGAAATATGTTTGCAATTCTGGGCTTATATGTACTTGAAACTATTGATTTTAGAATTTATTTTGCAGACTCTCATGTTCTTTACAATTAAATATTACGTATTTGGGCCGACGTCCCACCCTGTACGGACTAGATAAATGATAAAAATTTATTCTTTTAAGAACACAAGATTGTTGATCTATGGAGTCTGTCTATTAATAAAAAATCAGCAGTCATGTTTCGATAACACAATTATATTATTTATTGCTGATATTCCATGTATTATGCACAATATTTTACTTTATAAATTATTCGTCATACCATAGAATTGAATAGGTATTTTGCTAATGAAAGGCCTTTACTTCAATAAAAAAAAATATTAATAATTTCTTTGGAAAGAATGATTTGGCTATCTTGAAAGATGTTGTTCGTGGCGCTTTCAGTTTGTGAAATTGTTGTCCTCCTCGTAACCCGCGCTGCCAAAGTTAAGAATCTCCCCTGAAGATTTCTGTCGACCACCAGTAATCTTCTGATCTTTTTTTATGTTGAAGTTGGTTCAAATTAATGTTCTTAATCTAATATTTAACAATTTACACTGTTCCCATTAATAGTTATTCGCGAATGCCTCAGGTGGTCATTCCCAAATGAGTCTGCTTTCGTTATCAACAACTGAAGTTCTACCTGTCGAAATATTAAAATGATTAGCTAGCATTATATGTGCTCGCGGCCTGTGACCAGTTATCTTTTGATGTGCTCGCAACGGCAACCAAATGTGTCCTGACAAAATCATGACTCTGGTGCAACATGTCACTTTCGTTTTCGTTTGTTTACCAAATTTTTGTTTGTAATTTTGTTATTCGCTGTAACTCGTTTCGCGATGGTCAATTATCTTGATACGACGCTCATGCCTTTACTAAAACCTGTCACCATTGGTTGCCCATGTTCCTCGTATTTCGTTAGGTGACGCTTCCAAAATGAAAATTTATATTCTATAAATGTCCAGGTCCCAAATCACTGCTGTGTTTATTTTGTCCTAGGAATCTCCAGTGACCCATATTTATTGTTTATTCGACCTCGAACATTTCTAAATCCTATTATGTGCATCACAATATTTGCATTAATATTTTTATGTTCAATACCTAATGTCCTCTTTGTAAATGTAGCATACTACTCGCTCCCGGGTCCCAATTCTTCGAAATTAGACACTATTCCTTAAAATCCTCCTCGTTGATTTCCTTGAGATATCCGAGTATATCTTAATTCGTACATTATAAATATCCGTATAGTTAAACGACTAAAAGAAAAGGCTTTGAAACGTCGTTATAGTGATAAAATATTTAAAATATTCAACATTAACATAAGAATTTTTTCTGTAGCCATTGGAGTCGAATGAATTAGTAATAATTTTCAACTGAAGAATAGAACATACTTTTTGTTAACCATTAATATTTGCAAAGAGTCAGTGAAATTCTTTCCTGTTTAGAGTCTAATTTTGACATCCACAAAATTAATTTGTGTACAAAATTAATAAAAAAGTTACCTTTTTGACAATCCTGACTACTTATGAAGCTCATCATAACATAAGCCCATGTGAAATATTATTTATATATGATTTGGGTAACATGTTACCTACGACATCTGTTGTACGTTTGGTTGCTTTTGTAACCCCTTTTAATTAAATTATTTTTCCGGTAGGAAAATAGTCCCACACGTGTTAAGTAAAAAAGTGCTTTCAACACAAAGGTTTGCATTTGTTGCGTGGAAAAATATTTACTCTTCACACCAGCGGGAAGCGTTGTGTACAGCGCATAAAATGTAACCCAGAGTGTTCTGGTTCTCAGAAGTCAAATTTCACTTTAAAACGAGATTAATCGTCAGCCCTGTGATGGTGTATCATGCATCATCAAATTCATATTTGTGGACGAATGATCCTGTTTGTTTATTTCTCAGAGAATATAATTTTTGTTATATTCAAATAGATCATCATATCATGATGCTGTTTGTGTGTAACTTTGAATTGTAAGTTAAGTACACAATGTAGTGTGTTATCTTTATTGCAGTTCATAATTGACAAACTACATGAATATTTTCTGCTTATTTCACAATAATGTGGAGAATGATGCAACTTAGTGTCCAGAAACTATTGACACTATTAAATGGAACGAACCTCAAAACAACTTTTTAATATGATAATGGTGAAACAATTTTACATTTGGTGAAAATGTTAAAAAGGAAATAGGCACTATGTGAATAAATTTTTCCGATGGCAGCAGTGACGTAACTATTCTCTGAATGAAAACTATTGAAAAAACTAATACTTCAAATTTACTCTAGTGCACATGCTACAAAATTGGCAGAAACAAAACATGAAATATAATACACTTTCCCCTCTTAAGCTCTCATTCTGAAAAAAATTACACACACAAACTTAATTGCTGGTGGCGAAACAAAGCAACTCATTTTGGCAAGATTAACGTATCTTTTAGTTGAAGAAGCATATAATAATTACCCAAGCAGTTTGTTCAAAACAACGTACAGGATATTGCGAGTTTATTTACCACATATGCAGTTTGATACGCCTTGTTCATGGGACACGTTCATCATTTTTTCGTATATTGCTGCTTTTTGTAGAATTTAGTTGACTCAGTTATACGTTCATTGATCATAACGTGTGATTGCATTTAACTAGATTCTTTAAATGGTTCTGGCTCACTAAAGGAACCATTGTCACTATTAATCGAATGTATCAACATGTTGAAACAGATCCGAGAATGAAAACACAAATTAAAATTATTCCTGAATTTGGAAATAGGATAAACCCTGGGTCAGTTGTCAATTATGAATCGCAAGCGTGTCGAAAGATCACACCTCGAGTGTTGCGTGGCACGGAAGAAGCACGTGCATCTTAAAATAATCAAATACATAATTTTTGATTTGAGGTGATGAGAATGGTAAACAAACCACTTTTTTAAAGCAGCGTTTTTTCGTAATTCAATTCGAAACCGTATGTAGTAACTCCTCTTCAAATAGTATGATGATTAGGCAATAGATTTCTCTGCCGTAACTACGGTGTTCTCACACTCACGTTACAATTTTTGGGCTACAATCTATAGAAGTATGATTACTACGAATTCTATTTATAGTTACAAAATCTTTTGTATTTAGATCACATTTGTAAAACCGTGATTCACCTGAATTTCAATCAGTTTGAAAACTAAAAAAAACTTTTTTATTGTCTATGTAAATACTGGCAAACATATCTTCTGGTGTTGTAAAGTGTATGCGATGGCAAGAGGAGCTCTCCTCAAAGGTGTTTGTAGAAGTCACAAGTACTGTGCGTATCCTGCCATTGAATTCTTTTCTTTAATAACTATTAAAGACAAAAAATGAATGGCAGCATTAAAACATCAGTGAATATATTTTTAAAATGTATTTGATGTATAAAACGTTAAATTTAGTATTATTGCTCAGATTTATTCAGGTCAGTTTCATGTATTTGTATTAGTTTATTTCCTTATACTTGTACGTATGTATCTGGCTAGCTAAATGTTACCAACAAAACCATCACTATATTGCCATACTAACTTATGCCATATTGATCTGGGCTGTCCGGATGACGCCCCGTCGAAGTGCCGACGTTTCGTTCATCATATCGTGAGTCTTCTTCAGGGCTGCTGAAACATCATTTACGCCGTATTGTCTTCTGTAAAAGTTGGTTTAACTCTGTTCCAAAATTTTGGTCTCGCGGCTTCGACATTTCTCATTTTCAAACCTTCATTTTCTTAAGTAGTTTTAAATAAGCATTTTCACAGAGTAAAAAAGAAGTTTAATTGTGCACAGAATCAAAAGTGATTTTTAGATGAGTATCCGCTCACTAATTATTGTAGGTGATGAACGAATGAACGAACGAATGCCCTATTTTACGTGGCGAGACTCAGGCTATGAGGCCTGCTCTTCCGGCTTACCACGTAAATTTCGTTACGCTCCTTTCACCTACTAGGGGAGAAGGAAGATATCACTTGGGCGACGAAACAGGCGATTTCAATTTAGCTCAGAGGCATCATTTAGGCTTGAGGATCTTTTACATGCAGTAAATCTACTAACATGGGACAGCCGGCTTTACTTCCCCTCCGAAGGAAGGCGTACGAAGTATTGTTTTGCCCTTAACAATCCTCGGGTTTGAACCCGCGAACTTGGGTAAAACAGCCCGATACGCTAACCGTTGCACCATTGCCGCCGCCGAGATAGAATTGGAACGGAAAAATTTAGTATAGTTTACAAATATAAGTATCCAAAGTTTTTTATGACAATCATTTACAAATACCTCACTCTCACTCAGTTGATACCACATAACTTTTGTATGTGAGTACCCTCACCTCGTAGGATAGAGTTAGTGGTATCAACTGAGTGAGAGTGAGGTATTTCGTAATGTTTCCTTGAATGTTCTGCTGTAGAGGTAATCCAATGGAATAGCGTTCCCTCACTAGTTTAGCACCTGATGATGTAACAAAACGAGTTACGAAACGTTGTGCAATTGCTGAAATAAATGATTGTCATAAAAAACTTTGGATACTTATATTTGTAAACATATATTGACAATCAAGAAGAAATATTGATTTAGTATAGTTTCTAATCTAATGTGGATTCAAACCCGGCGGAGAGGCTGCTTCCAACGCCCTTCCCATGGATCCCCAGTGCTCTGCCCACCGGATTCCCGAGTTGTCGCTTTCACCCACCCGTGCGGCTCTCCTTGGCCGCCCAGCGGACGAATCCGTCACCGCTCACCGCACGCGGAGGAAGCGCGCCCGGTTCGATTCCCGGCCGCGCCCCATCGCCACTCCAACCCGGCGCAGCGCAGCCGCTACCCGCTCCCGCAACAGCCGCCGCACACACCCATTGGCCGCCCATGGATATTCATGCGCTTGTCAGAATCGCTAACGTTGATAAATCATTCATCGCGCCGATGACGATGATGATGATGACTCGCCCCGCTCCGCTCCGCCCGCGTCCCGCGAAGAGCGAAAAAAAACTCGCCCGCTCCCGTCCCGTCCCGTCCCGGCACGCTGGCGCCACGTCTATTAGCAATTCAATGGTTAGATATATTACACATGTCAAATACATTAACTCACCTTCCGATGGGAATAGCATTCACATTATAACGCCCGGTCCGTACGCTCAATCAATAGTGGGGACGGGGCTAGTTGATGGCCCGAATATTCCGGCTTGTGTTTGATCACAATTACCGAGTTATTTTCATGCATGGGTCGCGGCCGGGGCCGCCTGGGGAAATGCTGCAAAGTTTTGTTTTAATTGCATTTAATTAATGGCCGTGGCTTTTAGGATAGTTGGCTGCCGCGAGGGCCGGGCAATGTGACGCCTTCTCTGACGTACATTCGAGTTAAGAGCCGTGCGTTCATTTTGCAAATGGCATCGTTATTAACAGCGCGTGCTCCCGGGAGGCAATTTTACCTGCGGACGGACGAATGGTTTGGGGCCTCCGGTTTGGCAGGGAGCCCGTTTGCCTGCTGTGAAATGCAGGCCTCTGCGTATTGTGGTGTTGGGAAGTGACAGAAATTTTAACCCAATGTCTCTAAAGATCTTTTTTTTTCTATTTTCATTATAATTGTCATTAAAAAATTGGGGCTTGGAAGATGAAATAACTGTGAATGTGTGATAGCGTGACTAAAATATAGTCTCAAACGTTCTCCAATCATCTCTTTGTTGTGCTGTTGGAGTCCGGACACGTGGAGGATTTTCGACACTAGCTTCATAACTGTCTCGAATTGAATGTATGTAAAGGAGAATCTAGTAGCCAAAATAATCTGATACTTTAACGTTGTTTCTCTGATCAACACAGGCGAATGCCGGAGCTTAACACAGTCACGGTCCGCGTTGATGTTTTCTCCCTCCTCGTAACCACTCCACCTCTCATAGCTTCACACACACACGCACGCACACGCACCACCACCTCACCCACGTACACATTCACTCAGTCACGCGCAATCACACACTCTAACGACACTCTAACGCACGCATACACTCTAACGCACGCACACACACTTACATCCACTACACTACTACACATATAGGGCGATCGGGGAGCGTAAAGCTTGACCCAGGTGGGTGATGCCTCGCTGGCAGGGTTCTTAGAGGAGGAACACTACTGGGTGACATGAAGGGCGGCGCTGGATATCATGTTCCAGTGGCGAAGAACACAGCCATCTCCAAGGATGTAACCTGCACTATACTTTCCGATCTAATGATCTAATCAGTTGTGTGACTGAAATCAAAAACTCATTCACTCATTTAAATAACCTTGTTTTTTAATTACCATTATAATGTGTTTACAAAAATTTGGCTCATTATGGCTGTGTGATTTACGACTGTTTTTTCTTGTAGAGAGATATTTTATAGTTTACCGACAATATAGACAGCAATTTCTCATTCCCATGAGCCATTTCGAAATGCAGGCGAAATAGTACCACATTAAATAAAAACAAAATGTAGGCAAATGCAGTTTCTTCAACGCTTAGGTAAACGACTGTCACAATTTAAAAGTAATGTTTTTTGTAAAAGGAATTTGAAAATTTTAAGCACAGATTTGAGACTTCCAAATATTCATTTTCATGGTGCAAATTGATGGAGAAGGGGTCCATATTTTTAGATCTCGAATAACACCCAAATTATTGTTTTGGTTGTGTTGTAGTGGAAAAAGCTAGATGTACCGTTTGCCTTCAGGGTATTTAAATACCGTGTAAGTAAGGTGTGTATTAGCGGCTTGTGTTTGTTTATTAGGAAGAAAATATAAATGCATTTGATTCGAAAAGCTCTAACGCTCGCATCTGCGACGGATCCAACTTGCTGCGCTTGAGAGGGCTTAACAACACTTGCGCTGCTGTATACAATCCCCTCAAAGTAATATAATTTAATTTTTAGAGAGTCACTAGTGAAATCGGTTCCTTCATTTAACGCCTCAAAAGTGCCCGAAGTATTGCATTGAGTCTTCCAGAAAATCACAATCATTGAAACAGCTATTAAGGTTATTATCCCACACTTTTCTTTTACTGACACTGTGATATAATTACGCTTTTATGACTTTATCTGTAGAAGTGAGATACGCATAGAGAAGATGACCTTCGAAAATCGGTATTGTGAAACAAATATCAAACATTACAAGACATCTAATGCAGAATGTTTACGGTCTATCGATTTATTTCCTTGAGACTCATAGCTACGAGTATCAACCTATATCAACCTGCCACGTTTAAATCCAGCCTAAAACACCGGAGAGTTCGTCACATTCAAAGGAGCGCGATCCGATCATAGCGGTCGTCAGATTTTATAGATAGGCAAAACATTGGACTACTTCCACGCGCAGGAAGAAATCTTCGCGGATTAGCGTCGTCGCCAGCAAAGAGTTACGATTCACAAAAAAACGGAGCAACTGAACACTTTTCAGCCGGAATTTTTGGAACATCAAATCGTTCGCATCTAATAAAACGTCCATGCCGGGCTACATCGATATATATTAGGCGCGGCTGCTTCCAGGTTCTCGTGCCAGGGAGGAAAAGAGCGTGAACACATACCTCGTGCGCACATTTTCACGCTCCCCATTCGCCCAGGCTTCCCGCTGGCCATGGTGCCGAAACTCGAACGATCTGGCCATATGGGGGCCATCCACAAATTACGTTAGGAAAATGTGGAGTTTTTTGAATACTCCCCCCTTTTTTTAAAAAATTTTTTGCATCCACATCTTGACGCAACGATCAGGTCCCATTCAAAGGGCGTTGAGCGCATTTTGGGTAATCCTCCGTATAATTACTGAATCAGTCTGTCATCGCAGTCAGTCAGTGCCTTTTATCCCTTCGGCCAGGGCTCGACGACGTTAGATCCCGGGTTCCTGGCCGGTCACCCAACCAATAACCCGCGAGTCTCGAATTCGCTTAACCTTCGTGACTTCACGGAGCGTAGTAAACGAATTCGGCTAGCGCCGCCGGCCCCTTTTCCGCCCTGACGCCACTTCAACTCCTCTCTAAATAATTACGTAACGCTAGCAACAACATGGTTTCCCCATTTCTAAAAAGTCAAAATAAATTATGTAAGTATAAAAACAGTTCGTATAAATTGTATTTGTATTATAAATTATAACATTTATGATAATTACAGTTGATAATTGAAGATAAGTTCCTTGACAATAAGATTTGGGACAAGTTTTGTTTGAAAGAAGTCCTCATAGGCGAAAAAAGTTTTGATAAGCCGCGCACATGCTTGTCTGAGTGACGCTTGAATGAGAGAGTACTTACCATGAACAACAGGCAAGTTCTAGAATGTACTATAGATAAATTTTAAATATTTTCTACGTAAACTAACAGATTTAATCGATATACTTATGATGAAAAAATGTCAATTTATTGTTACAATGTATACATTGTAACGTTTGAATTTATTGATATTTTTAAATTTAATTTGTGTGCTTAAGGGTTTTATTATTATGAGGCTAAATCAAAGGAATTATTTCCACGGATGGTGAAACACAAAAATCTAATATATATATATATATATATATATATATATATATATATATATATATATATTGAGATATACCAAAATTTTCCTCTCTCTCTCTCTACATCTATATCTGCTAAAGATCTTAGCGTCCGGCTTGCTGGGTCAATGGGTCACGATATAATTATAATCCTTATTACCTCTATAAAGGATTATAGGATCCGCCGACTATACAGCGCAGCTGGGAATCTGAAATAGAATGTTTCTATTCCTAGTTCATTACTGTTTGGATTGACTAAATGAAAAATCACTTTCTTTTCTAAAGAACAAAATTTAACAAAGTTTATTTTTACTTTTTTGTCAAACAATTTATTGAATTGAAGTTAGGCCTTTGATCATGATCTCTTTCAATTTACAATTTTACACCGCGGTTAACTTATCTTTTCTTCGTTGATGTCCCTCGTAGACTTCTCAGTCGAAATATCTTGCGATCTTGCCGTAGTCCAAAGTTCCAACGAAATCCTCTTCTGTCCTATCCAAGCTGGTCTCAAACTATCAAAATTACCAGTCCCGATTACGTCCTATGACATAGTCCGAACTTGATTACCACTCCCGACAAAGTTCCAATTTATACTTCAATATTGCTTCCACATGAAAATATCTACGAACAGTTCAGAAGCGCGTTTCAGAGCAGAATGAAATCTTCCTGCATGATTCATCCCTCGAAGACTTCGTATTAAACTACCTTCATTTTTTTCATAACATTTGACCGTCTAAACTTCTCCGCCCAATCCCAAAGTTTCTACTTTCGGCATCAACCCATCTCTTAATGCATTTAGAAAAACAAAAACTACATTGTTTATTCACGGTCGTTGCTATGCTCTAGCTCTCGTGATATTTCGTAATGCATGTTCCACCATATTGTCTCCAAATAAATGTTAATTTATTTTAACGTGACATATCGGTATGTCACAATATATATATATATATATATATATATATATATATATATATATATATATTGTGTATTCCGTCGCTTCGACCTACCTCGCTGCGATGGTGCTGCCCGGCTATCATTTGGCAGACGTTGTTTCTGACCTCTGAAATTTTGATGTGGAGAGGGGTTGCATGCATGCCAGCGAGTGCTAACCAGACTACAAATGACGAAAGGCATTGGCTGACATTAATTTAATAGCTATTGATAACTTACAAATTAACATTTAAAACCCCTTTTTGATGCATGAATTCTCTCTCTCTAACTTCACATAAATTGTGCCGCCCTCGTGGCGATCTCACCGCATTGTTCATCTTAGTGAGCTGCGGTGGCGGCTGGGATCTGTTGTTCCTCGGCACAGACTCGTCCACGTGACCGGGCTCCCGCAGATTCACGTGGGCGCGGCGGCCTCACTCGTATTCTCCGGCGGTGAGGTGGCGCGTACACGCGAGAACAGTGTTCCCGGGGAGACGCCAGGTGTCCTTCGCGGTCGACTACGCCTAGTTAGAGCGTCTAGTCGCGAAGCGTTCACGGGAAACACTGCGGCCAATTGAAGCGAGCATTATTTAACACACGCTTGGTAATCCTTTAGTCAAATCGATTCTGTTAAACTTTAAGAAGAAACTCGATGAAAATTTTCAAATGAGAGAAGCTTGACGAAAATTTCAAATGAGAACAAGGAGCTCGATGAACGTTCTCTAATACAAGACGTTCGTCGAAAATTCAAAACAGGAAGCTTGACGAAAATTTCAAAACAAGAAGCTTGACGAAATGTTAAGAATGCAAGAAGACTGGAGAACTGCGGTTTACGGTATTTAAGGACTTGACGTGGTGTCACGGGATATAACACATGGCACCCCTGCCAATCACGTACCCGATGGAAAGTCCGTACCCGATGGAAAACTTTGGTCCTACCCGGTTGCTGGCGCCCTCTGGCGGCGCCTTCCGGAAATGATCCGTGACGTGGGCGCTGCGTCGCTCGCTTGCCTATCTGACGACGTCAGGGCCATCCCGCGTATCTGGTCATTCACAAGAGGGTTCGGCCGCGTACCTGCCCAGATTAGCAGCCTGGCAACGCACAGTTTTCCTTGTTCGTGTCGAATTTCTGACAGCGATGCTTCTCGGTGTTTTGCATAGCGGAGGAGTACATTGGAAAATAATTTCATTTTCCCGGCTGCTTAATGGCCTTTTTGTTATAATAAAATCAACTCCGTGGCAGCTTAAAGCTCTGTGTTGTTATAAACAACAGCGTTACGAAAATATATTGTGAAGAACAAGGATTTTTTTTTTTTTTTCAATCTAAGCCTCATATGAAGTTTCGCTGTATCCCGCCTTCATTGATCAGTTCAGCAATGTATCAGCTAATGGACGTTTTGCGACGCGTTGTTTATGGAAACAAAGTTGGAAGAACGTTTTCCACTTATAATACTGACGTTCAGAGATTATCAATGTTCGGCTAGAGAAAATGTGTGGTGCGAACGGCCGTTTGATTCTGCCGAACGGTGGTGGGAGCATTTCATTCGACTGCAACAGACCTTCGCCTTCAGATCATTACTTATTGACAATGCGTAATGGAAGCGGAGTGATTAAAACTTTTGGCTGAGAGCAGTATTTATGTTTGATATGAAATGTGAGGCATGTTTATAAAAGAAACTTCACCTTTCTGTTGATTTAGTGAGGATTGTTAAAGTTTGGTAGAAACAATCAACAACCCATATTATCGATTTCTTTTGCACTTTCGTGCCATAATTTTGGGAGAATTGAATTGGTAGTTTTCAACAGGTTTTTTGTTTATAAATTGACGAAGTAATTTTGTCTCTATCTATATTGATTGGCACAGTTAGGCCGAATAATTCAAGGTCATTTAATACCGTTCAGCAGATTGGAATGACGCTATATTCGGTGAAACACTATTCGTTAGACACAGTGCAACTATGTTTGCTCTCTGATGTACATGTAAAATATTGGGTCATGAACACAGTGTTCTCCCGAATTCGGCCGAACGATGATCCACTGGATAGAAATTATGCTCAACCACGTATATTGAGATACCCTTGAATAAAACGTCTAGGCAAATTTCTATAACCATTTCTAAGAACACCATAGTGTTATAATGTAAAGTATATTTTTTCTGTAAGACGAGACAATTAAATAAGATCGATTACTACCGAGGTATAAAAATACTTCCGTGTATTTTCCGAACTCCTTGGTTGTGCGTGCAAACCACGCGCTCTTGCTGAGCTCTCGGTTCCGAGCGGCAAAAGCAGCTCTTTCGAGCTGGAGAGTTGTATTCCTCGCTCCCTCCGGCTTCGCTCTTACCCCCGAATATGGGCCAGTATAAATATTAAAGGATGGATTCTCGATATCTGCCTGCGCGTCTGCGAAAGAAGGTAGGCGCCTTGGAGTAGCTGGAAAAGAAAAGAGTTCGGACGGGCGGGAGAGTGGCGAGGGTAGTGATGGCTAAGACGGCGGGTGTGAGGGCGGTGGAGAGTGGCGAGGGTGGTTGAGGGGGCGGGGGGGAGAGGCCAGGTAGGCAGTGGTGTCGAGGCAGCGAGGACGGATAGGAAACCACTGCGGAAGATGAGCAGTGAGGGCGATTTGGGCAGAAGAGGAGGGAGGGATGATGGAAGCTGGCGAAGAGGGCGGTGTGGGCGCCGAGGGCTGCGAGAGCGGTGACGGCGACGTGGGCGGCGAGGGTGGTATCGGCGGCAAGGGGGCACGCTGTAGAAGGCGGGGAGCTATAGAAAACTCGTAATTTTATGCGGCGCATTTATTTTCCGTCGCGACAGCAAAAATGGCAGGCGGAGGGAAGGTAGGAGGAAGCCATCCAGATTGCGATGGGAGCGAGGGGAGGCTATCAGCCACCTGGAAATCTCGTGGCCCTTCCGAGGGCGGAGTGCTGCTGGGGAGAAGGGGGAGGTCTTCGAAATGGCTCCGAGTAGCTTTCGCTCGTCGTCGTTGCTCTTTTTCTCTCAAACGCTCAGTGCCCCGCTGGCATGGCGTTGGAAGTTAGTGAGAATCAATTTTCGTTTGGAGATGAAATAATGCAAAAGAGCGTTTTAGAGGTTCTACCTTTTTCAGTGATGTTGTTATTTTTGTGGCGTGTTATGAAACAATGCGTCAACATGTTTTACGAGCAGTAAACCTCGCATTTTACGATACATTTTGTCTGGGGAGTGGGGGTTTGTTCCTACCTGTTTGGTTCTGCGGGACTATTCTCTTGCAGTATTGAAAAGTTTTGTTTGTGATTAATAATCTAGCATAAAATATTTCATTAAACAGTAATTTTTGCCGCTTTATTGTCCTTTCTTGTTAATATTCCATCATATGTGAAATGAACTTGTTTTGAGAATGATTTACTGGCGACGTTTAAGAAGAGAGTGTGTGTAAGTGTTTCCAGATTTGTGTTCTTTTTAAATAATTCAGCTGATTTTCATTTGTACTCTTTATGAGTTTTGTTTTTGAACACTCTGAGAATCCTTCCGAGACGAGACAAACGTATATGTATATTATCGATGTAAAAAAAATAAAACATCTAAGAATTTGTCATTTTGTTGGAGAAATACATTTATGTAAAGTATGAAAAATGTTATAGGAACAATAATTATTTTCTAAACTTCCTTCTTTCCTATCTGATTTAAAAAAAAAGACGATGATTGACAGTCAGTTTTCTTGTGTACCAATATGTTGTATCTTTCTTTCCCTTCCTCGTTATTTCCGGTTATACTCTTCACACACCTTAAAGAAAACAGTTTGTGAGACAAGCGTAAGCTTTTTGGCTTGCGGGATCAGCACATTTGGAGGCCGTGGTTAAACGTACACATATGAACAACATGAACAAACCAGGAACAAACATTCACGCCCTCTGCAGATTTCTAAACTATATGTTCCAACAACATCCGTTCTATCTTTCCCATTTTTAAATTAAGGAAAACTAATCTAGCCCTCGATTATATTTTTTTTGCCTTACTATAATTATTTTTTTCTTGCAAAGAGAAGGGTGCAGTGCTGCGGTAACAACAGCGCACCTCCGCTCATGTCAAAGATCTTGGCGCACTTCGCACGAGTATTTTTTGACAAACAACTAGAGGAAATTGATAAGAATAACACGCGCGGAAAGCGCTGTATACAGTGTTTCAACGAGATGTACAAATTAAGTTAATTCTATTAAGTTAGTTTCGCAAAATTAATGATCATTCAATCCAGACAAATTGACTCAGTCCGGACGAACATTTCCAAGTCGACTGTGAGGCTCCGACTTTCGACATCCGCGATAAACATAAAACAACCATGACATGATCCAAAGAAAAAAAATCAACGCAATTTACACCTAAATACAGATATGACTTGTCTTAATTCACTTTCCTCCGGTAACTACAAATATAATGTATTGCGTAATTAAATACGCCGCTCATTCCTCACGTGTTCCATTTATTCATTTTCTTTAACTGTTTGTAAAATAAATAAATTTCCAACGCCCCGCGTATACCTGGAGAATCCCTCCGCTGACCTCCGGTGAACCTGCAGTTGCTTCGCGTCCGTCGGCGTCGCGTCCGGCGACAGACGTGTCGCCGCCCGGAAGTCTTGCCCGCCTGCCTGCCGGTCGCTTCCGTGACTGCGCTGCGCCGCGTCGCCGCTGCTGCCCCGGGGCGGGAGCTGAGCTGGCTGCGCTGCGTCTGTCGTTGGGCGTTCGCGTCCGCGTGTCACTCGCAGCCCGCACGACGCGTGCAGTGCGTCGCGTCGCGTCGCATGACCTAGTGCGTCAGCTCGAGACGGCCGAAATTGCCTACCGTCGCTCAAGGAATCGGGCTCTACACCTAATAGCGTTTTCCATTCGTTGCACTGAAACCCACCCTAGTGCACGGCGGAAACGTCATCGCTCCGCAACAGTGCTGCCCCACACACGTGAAGGGCAGCTACGAATGAAACGGATCCGGAACTGAGTCAGTGCGCGTGCGCTTAGCAGTGGGATTATATGTTCTAGCTGTTCTTGGTCAGTCACACTGATGGAACTCGAAAAATAATAATTTTGAATTATGATCGTCGTTATAATTTTTATGAAGTCTTTTGGTAATTCTTACTTGTTAATTCATAAATTATTAACGTGTGATTTCTTTATTTAAAAACTACGAAAACTTCAAATGCGTATGAGTCGTAATTTCATATTTCGAGATTTGCCAGTGATCGATATAGTACACAAGATTTTGAACCGAAAGGCTTCTGTAGGCTATGTTTTTTAATTTAATTTTTTTAAAAAGAGATAAGGGGATACAGGCACGTTGTAGAGTAGTAGCAATATCGTTGTTTTGCGTCATCCTCTTTATCACGCTGCGCACTTCGCCCGTGGAATCTAAAGGAATTTTAGGTGGTTTTACTTCGATGGTGTATGGTAAGATTAAAGTAGCGAAACACGATATTATTTATTACTAATTTTATTCTTTACATTCGATGATAATAATTTTTATGAACCCACTACTAACCTTCTCGTAATTCTCTTCAATATATCTCTTTTACATATAATTAAAATTGGATAGGAAAATAGCATGTTTAATAGTCTATAATTAAAACATCGAGGTTTTTTCGTCGATGTTTTCATCGACATCGAAAACCCTTTATCGATGTATCGAAAGATCGATGTATCGATGTTTTGGTAAAATTTGCCATCACTAGTGCCGACCGCAGGTGCGTAACCGGGATATTTTACTCGTTCATTATACCTTTGCAGACCGCAGAGTTACGAACTACAGTTGTTTTAAAAGCGAGTGCCCGAACACACATCCGAGAATGCACGAATAGTGTCGACGTCTAACACCACCTGACCAATGCTGACGCCAGCTAAGACAGTCCGGGGAAAAGTGCTCGTTTTGTTTTTGTCGTTTCTGTGATGTCTGCGGAAAAATAAAATCCATTTCGTTAGACGAGAGAACGTTCTGGCAGTAAATTAATTACAAATAATGTAGTAAATTGCCGCGAGAAAAAGGGAAATGGGGTTATTAATACTATTAGAAATACTGATGACTAGAGCTGTACAATACACCTTGTCATCGAAATAACATGCTATTCAGAAAAGGCACGGAAAATATTTTCATTTCTCCGTTGCACATATCTATTACACAATAGCAATGTTTTGGCTGCTTATACTCTGCAGTATCCTGCAATGAGCGGACTTGTATCCCGTTCACCGCCAATTCATGTCAAATCCAATTGATCAATATCTACTGTAGACGTGCGATGCTCATTTAGTCGACGGTGACCTCACGTAAACAGATCGCAGCGCTCCGTCTTCAAATGTAAAGTGAACGATTAGTACTACCCACGGTGCGGCAACCGGGCTGCTAAATCTGGAGATTTTGAAAGTGGCTACCCGGTTCCACGAGCGAAAGCCTTCGACTGCAACTTTTGCGTGAATCACAGCCATATGATTTGGGATATTTACTGTCAATCAGCGCAATTTTTCGTCTAATTGTCTTTAACCGTCTAAAATAAAATTTCAAAAAGTTCAATTTAAAAATTATCATATTTTTAGTTCTTTAGAGCACATTTTAAATTTATTTTTATGGGGATTGTTACTCAATGAGAGGGAGGCGACATTCGACAGCTTTTGTTGTTGCTACGAGTACCGTGGTTGGCATTTTGGCAATACTTGTTTTTACCTACAAGTAATTACTATTTAAACAAATTTGAAAAATATGTATTCGTTACAGTCACGTGAATGATTATTGAGTGACAAACTCCTTTGTGCCAAATCGTAATTGGGGATGTGGTCGGTGAGTAACATCTAGTAATGATTCGCATTCGTTTCATTAATACTTTCTAGCCTGAGCTGGGGTAGTGGTATTTTCAATTATATTGTCAACACGCCTAAGTGTGCTCGTAAGAAAGAAATTGCTAAAATTCCGGGAAAGTGCTCTTCAAAGCTTCTATTTAAAGAAATACTATTAATGTGAGTTATTCTTGGATATTGCATGAAATTTTGCATATATTTTGCTTTTGTTTTGGATTAATAAATCAAGTTGTGTTAGACATTGCAAGTTTAATTGAAGGCGTGATAAAAGTGAATAGTCATACCACGAACTCCTTGGCCGGATAATGCGAGCTCTCCGTATTCCTTCAACATCATGACTTCATTTTTAATTTCTCTTTCCTAACAGAATTCATTTGAATATTCTAACATGCTTTCCTATATGATTTGGTTCAATTCATACAATACTCTTTTATTAGTAAAGATATCGAAAAACTGAAATGCTCCTGAAAACTATCCCTAATCTCGATATTCAATCACAGAACTGCTACTTCCGAGACATTATGAACTGGCCCTTCAGCTCATCTGGTTGGTTCAAGAATACATTTCGTGGAGCTCTTCGACTTCGGCGATGCCCAGTTGGTTTAGAACCTGTCAAAACAATCGTCCGCTAGTTTGAGCGAGAATATATATGACGACAGCAAATATTTTTCGTTCTTTAACCTTTTCATATCCATTGTGCATGCGAGTGCTCCCGTGTACGTACCAAGGCCCGCTACTCCTACGGTGAGAGGCGAGCACTAGCGTAACAAATTGAACATTGCGCTCTCCGCCATATTGTAGGCAAATGCGGGAGCGGTAATTTAAAACTGTGTCTTGACGCTCTTTTCACGGGATATTACGGATTCAAAACTTCGAAAATCACATTGTTGTTCTACCTATAGACTATGATAAATAAATAATGAAAAATTTAAATGTTTTAAAAATAACGTAATTGGAAATAGCTCGAATCGTTTGATTTTCAATCCAGCAAAGCTAATGACATCGTTTTTGCATCGTTTTGTTGCCCTCCGTAGATAATGCATAGTTTCTTTTTCTGAAGGAGAGATTCAAATTATTCTTTAAAGTGAAAATGATTTAAGTAAAGATTGGCACACAAAAATCTTTTTCTCAAGAATGCTATGAAATGACCAAAACTCATCTAATCTGTCTTCTAATTTTTACTTTGTCGTATACGTACGTATATCCGGAGTAATATACGTAGTATAGAGAAAGTTATATAATGCTGTGGCAAAAAACTGTGGTTTTTGGACTGAAAAAAGCTCGCAGAAAAGGTGGATAAATTCTGTTCTAAACTGTAGTGAATCACTCCTTTTAACACGTTATGTAGTCAGATTTTTAAGAATACGAACAAGTTGTCAAATTATTAAAATGTTTTAAAGATAAAAGATTAATTTATTTAAACTGCAATTGGGTGTAACCCGGTGACAGTTAATTACATAAATAATTTGGGGTTTTTAACGAATATATTGTCTTATTCCGTGTGCAGGTATGCTAGGACCAAATTAAAGTATAGGTTTCAATTAGATGAAATATGCTCATGTTACTAAATGAACCATGTTTTGGCTGTATCATTTGGGTTAAATTCATCTTGTAACCCTAATCCTTCATTATATTGGTCTTGAGGCCACAGAACCATGATGCTCTCATTACATATTTTTATTTATGAGTAACTAATAATCTTTGTATAGTAAGATAAAAGCACTTCAAAGTACTAATTTACATGAGAAATACCCCCAACACTCGTCGCGTACGGACACAACTCGCCTGTCAGCACCTGTCAAGAAACTCGTTGCCTACAATATGGTAACCTTCAATTTGTAGCGCTACACTAGCGGCACCTGTGGATCTAGGGAATACTATCCAATGTCTTTGGTACGTACGTGCGTGTCCAGAGGCTCGACCGCTTCGCGTCGCTGCTCGCCCGTTTCCTCGCGCGCTCTCATGAGTTGATTGGCGTAATCCTGCGGCGAATGACATTGACCCTGACGGGAATAGAGACTGCTCCCGGTCGGGATTTGCCCCGCCGTTAACGACGTTGTGCAGTGTATTTCGGTTCTCGTGCAAATTGCTTCAAGAAGAAGTTAGTAGAAGATTTGGAACGACGTGCAATAGTTGCCAAAGAACTTTGGTAGAAAGGACCGGTGAGTAACTGTTTTGAGGAAATTAAATGAAACAAAATAAAGCTGTTAAATTTTGTAAATTTATTGGAGCGACGAAAATGACAAGAAACTATGAGTATTGACAGCGTTATATTAAAGATAAAAAAAGAAAATGCAAGAATAAACCGGTACAAAGAATGTTCCGGTTTATTTAATTCCATATTCTGAATAGGGATAAAGCGTAACATTGCTGTGGTTGTTGGTTCTCTGGAGTGTAGAAAGCATGAAGGTTTTGACCTTCGTGCTTTATGTTTATATACCAGCTTACTATTCTATTGCTGTCAGCTTACTTTAGTTCTCCTCGTTTGTCCTGTAAAAAAAAAAAGCCGTTGTATCTGTTTCAGAAATCCGAGTACCCTCCATGTGTTATTCTATAGCGGTCACTGTGTTGCGTAGTCAAAACTTGGCCAAAATATATTAATTACTGCTGTTAATCATTATTAGACTCATATATTCTTGTGGGTGTAGAAATTTGTAGCTGCGTCGCCAACACTTTGCAGAGATATAAAGGGAGGTTAGTCCATGGCTTGATGGAGAGGGCGGAAAAACGACAAGGAGGCACGTACCTTTCGATTGTGGACTCGCTACTAGATACAATACCGTAGACAGTTTATCATTATTATTATTATTATTATTATTATTATTATTATCATTGTTGTTGTTGTTATTGTTATTGTTATTATTATTATTACTTGGATACCAGTGTCTCCGTGTAGTTGGACAATGTTCCAATCCGCTGTGCCATGGATGTCGGCTTGTCGTAGGCATGTATTGACACGTATTAAACGTATTAACAATTGTCGCGGCGGCGACGTACTCTTAAAATCCGTGCGTGGAAGCAAGGCACAGCTGAGGCTTGGTAGACGTCAAACTGGATTTTGTCTCCGGGAAGTCTTCACCTTCTGTTGTGCCACGGATGGGTGGTCGAGGGCCCGGCGAGGGCCGCGGGAACGAGGCGGACAAGTGCGACGACACGCGTCTCTTCCAGCGTGTTGCGTTTTTGCGCTGCGTCGCTCGCCCGCGCGCTCGCGTTTTTTCTCTCCTCGACGCTCCGTTTTTCTCGTTTGCCTCGCCCCGGCAGGTCTCCTCCGCGGCTTCCTTACCCGTTGCCACCGCCACCCCCCCTCCTTGCTCTCACGTGGCATCTGCTTCCGGCTAGCGGATCGGTGTTGGGTTCGCGGAGGGTCATGATCTCACTCCTCGACCCGAGAAAAATGTTGAATAAGTCGATGTATTATTTAAGAAGCTTCTTTCCAATAGAATGTTTTTTTTAGATTAGTAGCCAATTGCCCTATAGTTAAAGTTAGTCGTTAAAGAAAGTCAACTTTTTCTTTTTGAATGCGAAATTTAAATTTTTTTTTCCCAAAAATTTTTTTCCTTTTAGAATTGTAATGACCTCTTTATTACGGGGAGAAAATATATTTTTCAATTCAACTTTCAAGCTCAAATTAGTGTTTTAAAAAATGAATTCATTGTTTTGTTTTTATAATGGAACGGGCGGTGTGGAGGGGGTTAATTCAATTTTCATCTTGTTCCATCCTGGTCCTGCAGACCTGGGAAGGATAACCGTAACGTTGGTCCATTACGCGGCGTCCAGGCACTCGAGGTCTCGACCGCGGACGTCTATGACTTCATTATGGAATTTTACGAGACGGACGAATTTCTCCTAAGCATCCCGTGAGTCATGCGAACTTTTCCTTCTTGGTTCTCACGCTAGGGCGCTTAGGATGCCGTCGCTCGTCAGCACGCAACCAATCACCAACCATCCCCTCTGCACATTACCACACCTTCCCATCCCACACTACCTGTCCCTCCCTCTTCCCAATCACCAGTCCGTCTCCACCCCCGTCCAACCTCCCCTTCCCTCCCACGCATCTCCCCACTGCTTTGCACTGCCCACCCGCGCCACACAATATCCTGGAAGTGGTTGTGGCCGCCCGCTCACCCGCTGGCCCCGTGGGTGGGCGGGCCGGCCGACCGGCCAGCCGGCTCCTAAGAATACCCGCGGGGCTGACGACCTCCCCGCGCCACGCCGCGACGCGACGCATGGCAGGTGAAGGCAGCCGCCGCCGCCCCCCCACCGCCACCGCGGTTCGCGACCTCACCGGCTGCTCAGTGAGCCTCCAAGGACGACTTCCAGGCTGAGCGATCTCTTTGGCAAGGGTATCCTGTGCCAGTGACTGGACATATGTCGCCTTAAAAAAAAGTAACGAAATACGAGCAAAGTAGAAAATGGAGGAGACATGTTTCGTACAAGTTGGAAGATGCGGTAATCAAGTGGTAGCCACAATGTCCACCTGTAAGTTTCATTGGATCCTAATCCCCTATTTGGTGAAATTTCCCATAAATGTTATTTATGCCCAAATGTTTCGGAAGGAAAAATCTCATTTCTTCAGTGCTCATGGTGTGCCAAGAGCGATATAAAGTTGGAATTATACGCCATCTGCCCTCTCTGCTTGATGAGAGTTCCAGCCTTTACTATAACAATAAAATAATATTAAAGGAATAATTTGAATTTTAAAAAGATTAATTTGTTGTAGAAATATATATATATATATATATATATATATATATATATATATATATATATATATGTTTCATTATAATAATATATCTATTTCAGCACATGAACATTTCTGCCCAGTAATGAGACAATTTTTTGCCTGTTTGGATTTCAGTAGTCTTTCAATGTTTGATGTTAAATTTTCTATCCTTCGAATTCGTATCATTCATTGGCAACCTCTTTTTACCCTTTTAACCAATTGCAGTCAAGGAAGAAACGCACGACTTGTTATTATCACATTGGGTGCATGCGCCACAGATTTACCACCCCGTGGTACAGTATGTTTAGTTGTCTGTAATACAGAATGTTTACAGTTTGTTTTGTTGAAGGAACCATAAGTCAATGAGGACGCCTCTTTCAGTGAGAAATATACTACATTCATTGTTGAGAACCAGAACAAAGTTGGGTGTGGTAATAGTACATATATTTCATTTATGATTTTTATATCAGTTGTATATAATAATTTTATAATATTTATGTACCCCCACAGAAGCTCTTAACTCCTAAAGCCTGTCCAAAGAGTTGACAGTCTTTGTACCTTAAATGGATAGAGCAATTGGGCATAATCAACTGCCCATTCCATTCCTGGCTGGGGCAGTCAACCCTCGCACTTTGTCTCCCTCTTCTTCCGCTCAGGCTTAAGACTCTAGGGAGCCCTAGATAAAGAGAGTACCACAACCGCCGCCACTTAATACCCTCTCACCTGATAGTCCCGTCAGGCAGCAATCATGAGCTCAAGGAAAATTATAACAATTGGTGTCGTTACGTAGATTTTCAAGAATATTAATATTGGTTTGGGATCGATTCACGGTTCTCAGCAAACAATATACCACACAGTTTCAATTCATCTTACAACTGGATATAAAATGGCGGGATCGGTGGAACAATGGAATGCGATACTCTCTGTATCTAGGGACCTCTTTTTTAGGGATTGCAAACAAGAACGTCGATATTTTCCACCAAAAACATCGATATATTAACATCGATATTTTGGTTTCGATGTTTTCTTCACATCGATTTTTTGTTGCTAAAACATGGATGTTTTTTAATTTTAATTTATTTTTTTAAATAAAGGGGTATAGGCACGTTGTAGAGTAGCTCAATTCACAGCAAATATCGTTTTTTTTGCGTCATCCCCTTATCACTCTGCACATTTCCTCTGCAATTTGATGTAATTTTAGGTGTTTTTACTTGGATGGTGTATGAATAGAAGTGACTAAAGGGTAAAGTAGCGAAACACGATATTCTTTATTGGTAATTTTATTCTTTACATTCAATAATAATTTTTATTAACATACTACTAACCTGCTGGTAACATAACAATGAAATATAATTAAAAATGGATAGGAAAATAACGTGTTTATGAGTCTACAATTAAAACAACGATGTTTTTTCGTCGATGTTTTCATCGACATCGAACCCTTTTTATCGATGTATCGAAACATCGATGTATCGATGTTTTCATGGAATTGTCATGGAGGTGGGCACTCGCCTGCAGGCGCCTTTTCGGCGAAGACCCCCCGAGTTCCCTTCTTTCGCCGCTACGTCCTCCTCAAACACCGCCCCTCCTTCTCTTCTTCTTTTTCTTTTCTCCACCTCCACCTTTCCTTCCTTCTAGTTTTCTCCTCCTCTTTTTTTCTTCGTCGCTACGTCCTCAAACACCGCCCCCGCCTTTCTTCTTCTTCCTCATCCCTTTCCCTCACCACTTTCCCATGTCTACCTCCTTCTCTGCCGTCACTCCCCTCCTCAGCAGCTCCCTTTTCCCCCACCCGTTTCCCGTGTCTACCTCCTCCGCAGTCACTGTCCTCCTCGTCCGCATTCAGTCGGCTGACTTCGCATAACACGCATGCCAATGACAAGACATAACTGCCCAACTAGCGAAATGTGAACGTATAAAATGTTGCGCTGGAAATATTTTTTTATAACTATAAAATACTTTGTTTTTTTCTAAAACAATTCCAATACTAAACCCACGAAATTGTCCATGATAATAGGTTAGAACATAAGATATACGAGAAATTTGAAATGTCAAAATTTCCCCCATTACAATAAGTTGACAATGCGTTTCCTGTACATTTTTGTGACCTTGCTTTAAGGTTACTGCTGTAAGAAACATACCGCACAGGTGTTTGGTTTTGCTAAAATTTCGCTGCCATGATTATTACATAATGGTAAAAAGAATGAAACTTGTGTAGGTAAACGATGAGATTATCCATCTGGGGCACGAGTCCCAGTCCCACGTAAGCCATGTGCTATTTTCACCATTTGATTGTAGCGTGGTTAGCTTCGCATACCATCGCTTATCACATCTAAACTTTTATCTCTAATATTTGATCTATAATAATTATTCACGCATCACCACGCAAGAGAAGGGCGGGCGAAAAGGCGTAGGCCGACCGGGTCGCGTACGCTCGACGATGCATGTGCAAGTGCAGGGAATGCCAAGCTCGAGGCGGCCAAAACAAACACCTTCGACCCCCTCCCCTTCCTCAGCACCGCCACCGCCTCGCCCACATCCATTCCCTTTTGCCTGTCATCCTCTGCAACAGCTGCCTCCATCCGCCCAAACCGCAACTGCTGCATCCACCGCCAATGTTATCACAACCGCCACCGCTGCCGTCACTTCAACCACCGCCACTATTATACGCGCAGGTTTTCTTTAGTCCCGGAATATCTACCCCACTCCTTTGTCAACATTAGTTGAATTACGAAAAAATATTAGTCTATTATTAGTCTATAACGAGCATTGTGGACAAAATCTGATAACCGGAAATGTTCGCAATAGAAACTATTTACGAAAAATGAACCACAAATTTGATTCATTGTTAAAATAATCAAACTGACCACTCCACGCGGAACGAGCGAAGCGAGGGCTCAAGAAAACGTGCGCGGACAATACCAATCAAACGTAGCCGTCACCGCCGTCCCCACCTCACTACCATCAACGCACCAACCTTCACCCACCCCACCCCCCCCCTACGATAACCAATACCACCACCAATACCACCACCACCAACAACACCACACTACCACCATCAATACCACCACACCACCACCACGATACCACCATACCACCTCCACCACCCCCCCCCACCCCACCCCCCCAAACCACGACACCCCCCAATCCACCCCACCAACAACCCACGTCTACCACCATCAATACCACCACTACCACCACCCACCGATACCACCATTACTACCACCGGTCCACCACCGCCACCGCCACCCCCATCACTCTCCCCGCTTCTCTCCTCCATGTTCCGCTCGTGCCGTCTCCCCGCCTTGCCCCGCGTCGCTCGTCCGTCGGGGTCGGCCGCGCCTCCCCACGCGCGCCTCAGGCCGTTGCGCAACGCACGCCCTGCCCCTCCCTCCCCGATGTCGAAAGGCGTTATCGGCGCGGATACGTTGCATTGCAGCAGCCTTACCAAACAGGAGCACTCACTGCGTGCGGACGTACGAAAACAAGAGGCCCTGTACACTGCTTGCAGATAAAGGTTCTAGAACCGTCCTCAAGGCTACGGTAGTAAATCGCAGAGGTGTAAAAGAGTATGTGTTACAGGGAAGAAATATGAAATGAAATATGAAATACCTTTCGTATTGGGTAAGGCCACTAAATCTCCCGTGGTCAAGGTTTTTCAAGGTTTCGAATCAACAGTTCTTCGAATCGAGTCAGAGATAATCTTCCTTAAACAACTTCACCATTAAAATACTTAACTTGTGGAATAATGTAATAAAATGAACGACTACTGACATATCGGTTATATCCAATGCAATGGTCGGCTTTAATGTAATTTTTTTAAAGAGCGGATCTATTTATGTAAAAATTGTCAGAAAACATCAAAACTTTAGCGGGTTAATTTGTATCGTCAACATATTTTATGCTGAGAATGATTTGATGTTGAAATACAAATCCTAATAAATGATGTATGTTGTATTGATGAACATTAATTGTCGCGATGAAGAACCGTGTTTTCATATACTTTCATCCCACGTTGAACTCATATCAAGTGCGTTTAATCCAACAAGTGGCAAACGACCGAAGGATAGGTGTAGTCAAACGAACGATATTACGTGACTATATCACCAGGATGCTAAAATCTCCATTCCACATTCTAATAAATTACAAAGCGCTCCTGCTATCGTCAAACAGCGAATATCAGCTTTAACGAGAGGCACAACTTGGGAGGCGCTGATAACAGAAAATTGTCAATTCGTCCGCAGCGGACGACCTCCAGAATTTCATATATAAAAAGAGGCACGTCTTAAAAAAGCACCGAAAACCCACCTCTCGTCACGGGTGACATTTTTATCGTGCATAAACACGACAAACCGCCTTTACGTCGACGTAATGCCGCCGTCATAAGGCGGAGGTGTCAAGTGCGTGTAAAACGTTAAGTGTATTTTAACGCGCTTGTACCTCGGATGGGGTATACGGCGAATTAAAGAGCGCCGACCTCGGAGGTGAGAGCGGAAGCGGGAGGGGTGAGGCAGGAGCGCAGCAGAAGTGTGGGGGTGGGGGTGGAGGAGGTGCCGGTGTATACACTGCTGCGTTTACCACCGGGGGTGTTTCCCGAATATGAGCCACAGGTGGGCGGGCAGTCCGGCTACGGGGGCAGCGTAATTCCTATTAACGGTAATGACCCGCTTTGGCAACGGAGATGGGCGGGGCGGACGGCCTGGCTGCCGACGTGAAAGGTGGGCTGGACGAGAGGTCTGCGTTTTTTATGCGGAGCTTCGTTTTACCTCGTTTAAACGGGACGGTCGGAGGGCAGAGGGCAGAAATTGGGTGGGAGGTTGGAGCTGCCGGACCTGTTAACTGACAGAAATTGGGCGCGAGCCCCAATTTACGCGTGTTTTAGGAGATTGTGAGTGGCGGTGCTTTAATTCAAGAGTAGCCACCTTATCACGTGTTGTGAGTGTCCGAGCCTTACTCCATGAGGAAAAAACACGGCCTGCCATTTTATGCCTTCTTTTTTCCCTTATGCTTATTTTTTTCCTTCTTCTAATGGAGGTTTGGAGAAATTGGAGAGGCATTTGGGTGTTCATATTTTTCTACTTATCATAGTGTTTAGTGGCAGATATGTAAGTTTAAATGCACTATTCTGTGAATGGTGGTATTTTCTATATTAACAATGTTTTTTCATTTTCAATGTAGTTTTCAAGAAAGATTCTAGCGTCAAAAATATCCAATGAATATCCGAGTAAGAGGCGACCGCCGTTTTTATGCGCTGATTTTACTCTACTTACACGTAAATGTAATTTTTGTGAAGCATATATTGTGAGTTCAAGCTATGTTTTCTGTTCGCTGAAAGGCATTAGAGACGGATGGTTCTCCTCTGTTTTAGTCGTGTTTTCATTTAACTACGATTACCTTATTCTGAGTACATGTATGGGAAAACGTAGTCTGTTTTTATACGTACATTTTGTTTATAAACAGTTACAACTTCTGTTTAGGATTTATACCTAATTAGAATGAAGAATTAGTGGATTTGATACACGTTGAAATGTTTCGAAATAGTTACCATCTATGCAAGGTCTATGGGTAAACTTTTACACAAAGATTTTCAGTGTTTTGTGATTATTGTGTATGTCAATCAAGTGGTGGTATTTTTAACTCAGATTAATGGTTTACGTCTTTTAGTCGGGACATCTGGAGATGAAGAGGATAAGCTGTTAAAGTTGCCCCTTTTGTTGAGTGATATAAATGAGCGTAAATGTATGTTTGTTGAACTAGATTGGAGGAGGTGATTTAATTAAGGTTTAATAACCGCACCTCTTGTTTTGATCGACTCGTACATTGAACGTGTGAATCCTGTTACAATATTTTTTGGAGGGTGATTAAACCTAAAATGAAATATAGCCAGATTTATTAAAACCAATTGAATTAATTTTAATGAGATCTTCAAACTTACTTTTTTCCCTTCATGCAATCGCACGATTGGAGGTTATTAAATTAAATTAAAATCAAAACGAGGCACACTTTTCTTAGTATTAATTTGCGACAATTATATGTGCATCACTTGTAAATGTCAATGTATTTTACGAGATCGGAGAGCTTAAATGTATTTTAGCTCACCTTTCTTGGAACAGCGATTATCTTTTTGATAATTAAATTTATTATTTGAAAAACGCAGAAAGTTTCGATTCAAAACAAATTAATTTGATGTGAATGTTGCGTCAATAGCAGAGGAACAGTTTTTTTTATTCGAAACTACGTTTTATCTCGTTTATTCGAGTTGATTGAAAAGTGAATGACCAATATTAGGGCGGTCGAACTCGCTGAAGAGTCATTCACAGAAAATGGGAATAGCATTAATTCACGTGTACTTAATGAGGTTGCAGTACAGGTACTTTATGTTGATTGCAGTGACGTCTCTTACAAACAGCAATGAATTAATTGACGGAATAATCCCATCAAAGAAATGTATTGACCACTTTGATGGAAACACATTATATGATGTATGTTAACACATTTTAAACAGATTGCTTGAGAATGGAGAATTGTGTTCACGTGGTAATTGGTGGCTTAATCTTGCAGATCTCTGGCTTAATCCTATAAAGCATTTTTGTAGATAACAGAACCATTGTAAGATAATTTAAATTTTTACTTTTTGCGAGATTAAGATCTTTATCTGTTGGTATGTATGTTTGAGAAGTAATTTAAATGACCGATTTCTTAGAATGAATGGGGTTGTTCGATCCGATTTAAATTACATGAGATTTCGCGGTGAATTGGGTAACTGTGTATTAGCATTTTTACGCGTACGTTATTTCTATCGGATAGTGGGAAAATGAAAATATTATTCTTAGGATGTGAGGTATGGCGAATGGTTACTTGGCAGTAAGGTAATTACATGATCTTCCTTTCACTTGTAAGAATTATGTGTACACTTCATCGCCTGAAATAATATCTTCATAAAGGCTCAATCGAGACGAACAGAAAAAGATCATCAAAACGTCATCTGCGATGAAAGTGTTATGTGAAATGAGAGAATTCAATTTATTGAAAGCAAGGATGGATTAACATTAAGATTTACTTACTGTATAAAAGTTTCACATTATTCGTGTGTGTTAGGAAACTGGTACAAGATGTTTTACTGATAATATAACGAAGTTTAAACTAGTCGTCGTAGAATTAATTACATTCAGTTTATTGAAAAATTGCAACGTTATTTTACTTTTTGTAAATTGTACAGGTTGTTTGCAAATAGCCTTTGGACCTCAGGACGTCATCTGCAGTAGGGTATGATAATTCGTGTGTGATAGTCTGATCTTGCGAAATCGTTGGCGTAGTCTCGCCAGCAAAGAAAAATAAAGCGCAACACTTTCGATATACTCGGCCAGAGACCGCGCCAGTTCGGTGCTAAGAAGTGATACCTTTTGGCACCAAAGCGATGACCCTCGGGTAGTGGCGAAAGTGGTGAGCGTAGACTTGGTTGACTGACCTGTACTCACTATTTGTTAATACCACGCGCATTATCGTGCGCTTGGCGCCTTAAAATGTCGCATGTTGAACCTTATACAATATCGTGCTGGAATAATTTTACCATGTTAATAATTACAGTGTCCTCTATCGTAAGACAATATTTCATAAGCCTTTTGACTCTTCGTATCAGTAAAACCTACCTCAGACATGTATCTGTAACGCCTTATAGTATATGTATGTGCTGACGATGGCGTTTATCAAATCTCTCTTCTCAGAAATGGCATCATCATAGATAATTGGAGCACGTGTAGTAGTGAAGTGCATGCAAGTGGAAGGGGAGAAGATAAAAGATCTCGCGGTCTGTAGCCCGTTTAGAGTACAGCTCTGATGTTCGCCTGGTATTGATCGGAGAATACACGGACAAGTACAGAACAGAGCAACCGGCTGCCCTAAAATTCTTCTCCAGTCACCTGGGTTATATTCGACGTACCTATATTGCTAGTATCAAAAACCCGCCACCGTCTGGATTCGAACCCTAGGACTTTCCTGTCAGCGTCGCGGCAGGGACGGCGGCAATGGTGTCTGTGATCTAAATTCAGCTGATTCGTTCGTGCGAAAGCAACATTTTGAATCACCGTGTAGAATATGGTACTAAACCATTTCATTGGGCAGCATATATAGAAGAGTGGTTGGAAGAATTGTGTTAGGAATGAAGCTGTTTCGAAGAGGATTGTAGAACAGAGATCATTAATCAGTAAAGTAGAAGGATGGTTGGTTGGTTGATAGTGATTCCGGGCACGTCAACTGATCAGGTCATTAGTCCCGTACGTGTAGTGCATGCTTTTATCTGATGTGGCAGTGATCTTCCCCCGCTGGATGGCGAGTCCGGCGCCGACCTACCGTCGGCTAGCAGGGTTTCCCTCAACCAGTTATCTCCCTCCAGCGGGGCACCGCCCCAGCCGGGACAAGCTCTAAGCTCCCGACCGGCCGGCAAGTGTGTTGGTGTAGTGCATGTTAGTATACGTATGTATAAGGGGAGCGAATAAGACAAGAAAGAGATAGGAAAGATCGCGCGCGGTCCGTGACCCATTTGTTAGGGTATTGCTCGTATATTCGTCTGGTGTTGATCGGAGAAACCACGGAAAACTACCGATCAGAGCAACCGGCCGCTAGAATTCTCCTCCCGACAGCGACTGAATGCGAGTTTGCTGGCAAGGTAGTGTCGAAAATCTTGCCACTGTGGGGGCTTGAACCTAGGACCTCCAAGTAAGAGGCACTGCAGTGACATCAGTTGATGCACTGAGTCACCTCTCCCGGTGAAAGTAGAAGTGAGGGCATTTGCATTGAATGTGTTTTAAAGAGAAACTCTATTAAGAAAGTAATAATGTATGTTGTCGGAGAAAAAAAGAGATGACATAGAAAATATGGACCCGGAATCTCACAGGCATAAAAAGGAGAGAAGTATATAAAAAAATCTGAAATCAGATAACGGAGGAGAAAATAAATCTATTACAATGCGTCCGAATATACATGTACATGATAATTGTGTTGCCGACGGTGATGATAAAGAAGGTCATAATATCATCTGTAAGTATTAGAAACGTATATGTACCATACTTGCACCAACAATTTTACTGAATCAGTTCATATTGTTGTAAATCAATTTTGTGTACGGTTTTAATGTTAAATAAAATGACGGCAACGGAGGTTAACATCTCATTCATCCAGATTTTGATATATTGATCCATTTTCCCTCACGCAACACCTGCCTCGCCTGTTTCTTCCCTACGACATTCTTCTCTTCTGCTAACAAGGCCGCCTCGTCTTCCCCAGGTGAGGGAGCGAACGTCCCCCCAAGGGACGTGAGGCGAACTGCGAATCGCGGCCGAGGACGGTCGAGGCAGATAAGGGGAGATGATTCCGACACTTCGGCTTCTCTCCCCCGTCCGTGGTGCTGCGTCCTCCCTAGTATCCGAAAAAACACCTTCCCTGGCGCACAACAGCCTCCGAATCGTAAAATTTATAGACACCGGGCGGCCCTGATCGGGCACCATCGGAGGCTCACCGGCGCACAGTGCGGAGCGGTCGTTGTCTTGGAGGACCGAAATGTATCATCGACTTGGCACTGGAAACATTCCGGATTTCAACCAAAGTTTTTCGCCTTACATTCTATTTAGTTTTTGTTTATTTTTGTCGAAAACATCTTTTCTCTGCAATCGCCAACAATTCAAGGTAGTTCATTGCTTATGTTATTTTACACATTTTCCTGCAATTTGAATTTATTCATATAATTGAACGTATCGTCAGCCATGGAACAATTAACTTTTGACTAAACTTTTAAGGATATTTGTATGCCTGAGGTCAGTATTTTAGAGGTTAACCCTGTGACCGCTCTACCTTTTCACTATATTCACTAAAAAGCCTACAGCGGGTCACTCAAGTAACCTAGTAGTATTACTTGTTATGACAATGTCACACCAAAAATTAGGAATGGTTTTATATGTCCAAACTGCCCTACAGGAGTGGGTTCGTCTTTTAACCTGCATTTGTAATAAAAGAAACGTAGGCAAGTTAATCTTTTAACTATGAACAGCGTTCTGGGTATATTCTGTTAAATACTAGAATACAATTTTATCTAGAATTTACACATTGCATTGAAAAATTCTATCACTTGCTCTACTTTTAGCAATTATTGATTACCTAACAACTGCAGTTGCGTTTTAACACTCGCATAAACACTTTACATTAAATTATATTACCCTTCACTTCACAAAACACAATAAAATATCTGTACACAAGACAATAATACATGGAAACACAAAATACTGAAAAAGAATCACATACCAATATATACTTTACATACACTTTCAAAGAAATTGTCACTTGAATAGTGAATGAAATATATACAAGACACGTCCTCTGGTGAATCGCTACAGTTCTTCGAATTTTATTCAATATGACTGCAATACGTCCGCGTAATGAATTTCTTACGTGGTAAGCCAAGACGAAAAACAAAAAACAAAACAAGAAAAAAGCTGGAAACAAAGAAAACATTTCCTATAGCATATGCTTTCTACTTCAGTATACGTTTCTGAACGTTGAAATGTATTGTTTCCTCGTTGATAGAAAAATAGTAAATTTCTACATAATGCGTTCACGTGAATTTATCAGAATATTCATGATTTAAAATTCTCAATTCTCTTATACATGGTATTGTTATTTTAACATGATGAGACGAATGACCTTTTTCAAGCTTCTTATCGTCGAAATACGACGAATTCTCCTCTCCGTCCAACACGAACAGTTTCGGTGTGTCCAGATCGGCAGTCGGCAGCAAAAGAGAGAGCTTTTCGTAGCGGTGCTTTGCGCTAGTGCTGATATTTTCAAGGGTGATTTTTGATTGGTTCTCGTTCTATTCTACGCGAGTGCGTTCAGAAACTTTCATAAATTCTTTCAAGGGATACCATTTACAGCTGCCGCGATCTCTTGCAATTCCGTAACACTAAAATTGCATCTTGTCGTGTCTTAACGTTCTCGGGTGCTTCTCAAAAATCAATGGAACCGACATATGGGCGGTTACACCCCTACGGTGTACTCCTTTAAGCAGGGGACTCACAAAACAGTATCTTTAAAGATGTTATTAGTTCATTTCAGTAAATTGTTTTTTGATTATTTAACGTTTCGTTGTGAGTAACAGATAACAACTTCTGATGAAATTAATGATTAATTGTGAAGGTAAGGCATTTTGTGAGAAACTGCGTTAGGGCAATAGAAGTTTTCCAAATGAACGCACCGTACGATCTATTAATTGTTTGACCTGGAAGTCTGAGGAATAACGATAACTTCAGACACACATGTCTTTCCAGGGCATACGAAATTACCAATTTTTTTGACACAATTACCTGACTTTCCCTGCCTGATAGCCAGTCTAAAGAACACTTGGGTCAAATTCTGTCCATCTAAAAGAAGGAAGGAACCTGAACGAGGAGATTGGTCCGTCGAGATGGGAAAAATTTCTCACTGTACGGCGCCGTCGGGTGGCACGGGCGGCGGCGCGGGCGGCGGCGCGGGCGGGGCGCTACACCTGGCTCTCAGTCGCCCAGAGGCACCGGCCACCTCACGTAATGGCGGCCATAAAAATCTCGGCGGGCCCCTCTTTACCTCGCGCCCCCTATATATAAAGTGCTCCTTTTATAGGGCGCTTGGAGGGTGATATACGGGTGTCCAGGAGTTTCCCAAAAAAGTGGGGGACTCTGTTCGGGAGCCCTCGCGACATAAGGTGTCGGAGGAATGGCACGAGAAACAATATCACGCGTACCTCAATTGGCCTTTCGTGCATACTGGTCCAAGGTGGATTTTTTTCTACATCCCACGTTTGCGACGTTCTTTGTTTTATTGTGTTGTTTACTCTCTGGCAGTGTACGTTTGTTGATGCCTTAGATTCACTGCTCTGTTGATTTGGAAATACGGTGAATCTTATAGGATGTCAACAATATTCCAATGGCGAAAGTCTTTTAGAAGATTGTTTTGATTTTACATAGTAACCTTCTTGTAGCATTACTTGCAGTCCCTTATATTACTAGATTTCTCGTAGATGAGCGATTGCGTTTTTCAGTAGTTATTTTATGGGGTTTATTATGTTAATTCATGTTTATTTAATATTTTTTTTTTTAGGATTCCATGATTCACTACACTTTTTGAAAAATCTCGTTATCTCTTTACTGTTCGTAAAAAATATGAGTATTTCTAAAAATATATTAGTTGCTTTGTAATTCATACAGAAGTTACTCTAAGAAGGGGCAGTTTGAAAGGTAGGGTAAACAAATAAACGTCTTTTCGGACGATGCGATTCCAAGAGGTAGTATGGAAGCCAATTACAAATTACTGAACTGCAAATGAACTCATTGACGAATTGAGAGCTTTAGACATAACCAGCAGTTATTTGGTTAGCAGTAGCTGGCAATCCAGACCCTTCTTAGGGTAATCTTTATAAATCTTGCTCTGCAAGTCAAATGCCTGTCGAGTTGAAGGATAAGCAAGAAGTATACTGTCACTGAATGAGTAAATGTGTGTTCTTAGTAACAGTGCTAGTTGGTATACTAAAAGAAGAAACAAATCTACCAGTTACTATTTCTTGCCGAATTGCTTAGTAGAATAGAATTTGCCCATTTAAATTTCCTTGTCCTCTCAATTAGCGTGTTGCATCAGTAAATAGTATATTTTATTTTGAAAAATTGTGTTGAACAAAGTTTAATTGTCTGCTCTTTAGTCCACCCTTTCAATTACAAAGACGCAAAAGAACTTACATCTGCCACTTAAAGAATTTCGAAATATCGAGGGCAATTGATGTGGGTTAAATAATTTTCCGCCTTCGCCCCACTCCAGCAATTTTCTTACTTCACAGCCAGTTGCTCTCCTATAACTCTATGAATACGCTGAACTTCCTGAGCCTTGTCTTTCCCCTTTCTCGCACAAGGACTAGTCTTAAGGCGAAGGGTTCGAGTTTTATGTGGGGCCGTATATCACGCCAGGGCGCCGGCTCCTATTTTATATTTTATTCCGATAAAGCATACACGGGGCGCGAGTGTATCAGAGCTAAGAAGCCCCGGGCCCATGCGTCAGTGGGCCTCGCCGATATTACTCGGCTTCAGGTAGCAGGGCGATAGCCGTGTGTGACGAATGGCGCCAGATTAAGCATGGAAATCGGGCGGGCATTATTTGAATAAAAGGCACAGACGAAAGAAAAAAAGAGGCTGGGCGCGCGTATCCAAGAGATAGATAGCTGGAATAGGGAGAGAAAAAGTACCTAATATGGAAATATATTTTTTTCCAGATTGCATTTTTATGCGAGTCGGATCTTTTCCCGTCGCCGACGCGGCCGCTCCGGTACGAACCGAATGGGTTCTTTTTGTTATTACCTGTTGTTCGATCCTGAGCCAAGAGAGGTTGATGTTTTTAAAAAAAAAACGTTTTTTTCCTGTTTCGAGTTGTGTGCAGAATATATGGGTGTTCTCTTATTTGGTCTGTTTTTCTTGTTGCAGGTAAGTCGGCGTCCCGCCCTCGCAACGCGTCCGCGACCGTGGCGCCGTGCAGCGACCGTTTCTGTAAGTTGTGGATTTGGGAGCTCCCGGGCGCCGATGCGTGGTTGAATTTATTTAACGAGACCCCCCTGGGCCCCTTCCCCCCGCCTCTGGTGTCCCCTCCTCCACCGACGCTTTTGATATGCATAACAGGAGAAAAAGGTAGCGGGCGTCGACTTTATTTCGATTTAGCTGGCTGCCTCGACAAAGGAAGGCACAAAGTGTGCGCATGGTAATTTTGGAGTTAGTCCATCGTCGCCGGGTTTTTGTTGTTTTGCAATTTCAGAAGAGCTCGTCTTCCTGCCCTGGCAGAATGCGTCGTGGCGACGAATAACTAACCAGCGTTGTTTACGGGTTGTGTTGAAAGGGGGTGCTTTAAGCTAACGTGGAGATATGAACGCTGGGGAAACGTGCAAAAAATAGCAGTGTCAAAAGGTTCTATTGAAATAATATTCTTTTACTTTATTGCAGGTTAAATTTTCATTAAATGTTTAATTTTTTTCGACATTCAACAAAGTACTTAATTGGAAATATATCTTTTTCGACCCGGATCCTTTATCAGTTATTGCCGTAAAGTGCCGAATTGACACAAATGAACAATAATTTGATGAGTGGTGCAGTCTGCTGAAGTATTGTGATTCTTATTAGAAATAAAGAAATTTGCAGGATGCACATTTAAAAGTACTGAAAAACATAGCTACGAGGAGGGGAAACATTACTTTATTCCTCCCAAATTGGATTGTGATTATGAATGCCACATTTATTTCTGAGCGAAGGTAGGGAGGATTTTCACCTTTTCTGTTGTGGTCATCTCCTTTCCTTAGCGGATGATCACAATGGAGTTTGCCATAACTTTCCTCTCTGTGAATGATGTTACGGTTATTTCGACGGGTGAATAATGATAGAATAATGTTCCAATTGGATATGTTATGGTTAGCTGCCCCATTCACCCATGCTTCATCGGGACTAGTCTATAGCTTTCGTCTCTTCATTTTCGAATCCTGTTCCTTGCCTCTGTGCCATACCTTGGAGGCCTGCCGAAATAAAAGGAATAATCCCTTATAATGTTCCGCGATCAGTCATTAAGCAGCTGTAAATCTGCGTTGACCTGATTTCAGTCCTACAGGAAAAATACTTATGAACACACGAGATCAAAATGCGTCAAATTCACGCGTCTGGGTTTCGAGAAATGCGAAAAACGTCTTCGTCAGTTTAATTCTGAATGATCTTGGAGCAAATGTTCACTCCTCAAGCAATGCATGAAAAATATTTTAGCCACGAAAGCGGCAAAGTTCTTCAGAGCGATTCTTGATAATTAAACACATTTTGAATTACTCTAATGGTACAGCCAGAGTTTCGACACCAACGGCCGACTGATTGTGTCGAAGGGTAGTGGTCACAGTGTATTCGAGTTCTCCAGATACCCATCTTCAAATGATTATGCATACAACATGTTATGTAACGAATGTATAAAAGCTGCTCACTGAGGCATCGAATGAAGTGAGAAATATGTAAGAGAAATTTCATAATTCTATTTCATTAAGCAGATTAAGTTCAGATTTTGCCGAAAATATCAGCACCATATTTTTCCTATTTCTTCTCAGATTTTCTGCCATATTTTCCTCCTGATGTTTCTGTTGTGGAGCCTGGAATTGGAGGTCATTCATGTTAGCCTCTCGTTCCTAAACGAAGGAAATACGTTTGTGTAGGTAACCAAATGTATGTCAGAGTTTGGACGAATAATTCAAGTTCATTTGATACCGTTTTGCTGCTTGCAACCTGGACCGCGTTCACCAGGATTTTTCATACGCAGTAGGACCAGGCTTTGCGCTCTAGTTTCTATTTAAAATATTCTGCGGTAATTGGCCGCGTTTGTCCGAACGCTAATCGAGCACAGATCCACCTGACCGTATCCGAACATTTGTAGGAACAGACTGCACTCTTCTTGAGCTTCTCTTGCGACAAATGTGGCTCGCCCATTCTGCGCTGCGGAGGCGGCGGGGCCGTTTCGGGCCCTGAGGTTGCCTCCGACGACGCCTTCGCGAGATTGGGGGGGGGGCTTGGGACGCCCAGCCGCAGCGGGCGAACGACCTCGCCGTGCGACTGCTCGGCCACGGTCCCTTCAGGTGGATGAGGCAGCGAGGATGGAACGGAGTAGCCTGGGGTTATATGAAAGAAGAACCATGCACTATTTGAAAAGTTAATCGAAATACCTACCCTATTGTCGAAACCCATGACTTGATTAATCAAAAACAGAAGTTGCTTAAAGAATCGGCACATGCTTAAAGACTCCTGCTGGAGACGGGTCACACATTTTATTTTTTTGTTAATTTCAAAAGTTGGAGTTTATTTTTATATTTAAATTAATGCGTTCAACATTTCAATATTAATAAGGGACGAAATGGATTAGTCATGCTTAAGATCCTTTAATACTTTTTCCGGCACATGACTAGAATGACAATTGGTAATAATGAAAGCGAGAGCAATATTCAGTACCATGGAATATTCAGGATATGGCATTGGAGTGTGGTAGAGTGTTATCAAATAAAAAATACAGGCATAAGAAGTAATATAGGAGTCCCCCATTAATTACCACGAGAGATTCAGTGTCAATTACCACTATACTGAAAGTGGAAGACTATTTCCTCTCTTGCACCATTTGAAAATATCTTATACAATTTCAAAGACATGTTCACTGGGATATGGGCGCTCATTGGCTGCGTTGATTTGAGGTAGGACATTATAATATCATACTTCCATGACTAAGAGGAAATTGCCAAATGTTCTTTCATTATTCTGCATATGCAGCCGCTTATTAAAATAAACGAGACCTCTAGAAAAAAAGTATCTTCTGCTCCCTCTTTCGTGGTGATGTTTACTGATCTACTATACATTGGCTGTCCTTTACTGGGTACATTTCTACGTACCAACAAGTAGCTGTCATTTTTAGAATAGCGAAATGTGATATTGTTTAAACGTCTACTTTCCCACCAGTTTCCCCCATTCACCATGGAAACTAAACGTTTCTACTGCATCTGCGATGGCGAAACCTATAATTTCGATTCAGACTTTGGTCACTTCACCTTCACATTCGCGCCTATACTCATGTGTGAAGAACATTTTTCCCTTTCAGAGAAGCCACCGCTTCTTAAATAAGCAATTTATTAATTTTGTATCAAAACAAGAATTTTCTTACCAATGAATTTCCAACGTGACCTGAAAAAAAAACACACACGCACATGAGGTGGAAAGTCACACGTTAAATTTTTTCAACATGGATTTGCTTGTCTGTTATACGAATAGTCTTACAATGTAGCTTATTTCTGAATGGTTTGTCAATTACAAAACATAACCATGATTATTCCGTATGCTTTTACAGAGAAATTTGAGGAGAGGATTACGTAATGAATATTCTCATATCAAATTCTCTTCGTTACGAAGTCTCTGTTAGGGTGAAGAGGACAAATTAAAGGGTACAAAGGTAAAGGCAAATGCAAATTTATAGAATGGGGAGGTTCAGAGGAGGCAGAAGGTACAAATCAAGAAGCCCCTACCGACATTGGGTAATCCTTGAGGTCGTTTCCCCCGGACACTCGTATGTCATCCCAGAGTTATCGTGGGGTTCGGAGAGGGTGGGGCGGGGGTCTGCCCGTGAGGTCTTCGCTCTAATTAAGTAGGCTGGCGATAAGGCAAGGGGAGAAGGAGGAACAAGAGAAAGGAGAGAGAGAAGGTCGACTGAGGCGAACGAAACATGGTCTCTTGGGGAACAGGCTCTAGCGTCAGTGCTCATGTGACACATGGGAGATTTTTATCGGCCGAGAGCCTATAGAAACAGAGAAATTAGTTGTTTTTTTGAACTTACAAATTAATAGAGTATGTTTGTTCACAAATTAAGAGATGTTGACCGTCGTGAAAGCAGTGATGCCTACACTGGAAAAAATGATTCTACAAAAAATGCCTGGCTTCCGTAAGATAAGAAATACAAGAATTGGCTTCTATAAGAAGAGCAGGTGCTCGAGTGAGCCTAGAACACTCATGAAAGGAAAGAGTAGATTATGAGCCATAGTGCTTTTACTTTCTTTTTATTATCGGCATTTCAATTTTATATCCATGGAGCACGAATACGAGATCAGTTCTGAGTTGCAGCTCTTTTTCAACTCCCTTAAAACAGATCGTTGTCTTAGTTCTGAATCCTAGGGGGAAGTAATTTAAAGCGGCGTTATGAACAAACAAATTCGTTATTTTTGAATAAATGTTTCGAACTATGTAAATTAATTTTTCATATTATATTTCTTCTTTCAGATGATCAATTTACATTATCTATTTTAGTCTAATTTGTAGTCGTAATAAATAAAATGTTTTACCTCTTCTGGTCACACCACCTATAGGTGAAAGGGCGATTTATAGATGACATATCCTGTCCAGAGAATACCAAAGATTCAAAGGAGATTTCAGTCAAATGCTTTATAAATAAGATTTCTAACATTGAATTTGGCCATTATTTATTCGTATTGGTTCTATTCGTATTGAATTCGAACGTGTTTACTAGCATTTTTTTTAACTCAGTGTCTTGGATCTCCTAGATCATTGTATATTTAAAATAGCTTTCATGAAAGCCAGTTTTTTCTATATTATAGTTTTTTTTTACTATCATCGCTCACAAGTTCACGGGCCTCTTTGCTATGATTCTTAAATATGTTTACGAGAAATAAATCGGTTCTCAACACGTGAGCGTTGTATGATTTTGACATTTTGTACTCATATAGTAGCAAACTAGACGCCTCCAGCAGCTAAACGCCTCCTGAACAAAACCACGAAGTAGCGCGCACACAACTCAAAAACAACAAATAAAATACTCTCTTATAACACTGTAATAAATTTAATATTTTAACAAAATAGCCTTCACGAATAATGCAGTAATAAAGTATGGTAAATATCATACCATGAATTCCAAAAGCATTGCCCCCAACGTAAATAGCAAATACGTTAATGGCAGGCGGTCCCCGCCACTGGGGGGACCACTGCCACAGCCACTGCCAATACCATCATCACTACCACCTCCTCCTCCACCACCACCCCACCACCACCGCCATTTCCACCACACCCACCACCTTCGCATCCACTCGCTGTCTTCTAGACTCCATCTGCCTTTATCGTCACAAATCCCTCCTTCCAATGCAAGTCCTTTATCAGTTCCAGTAATTTATGGCGCCCCGCGTTCAGCGATGACCCCACAGTTCCTCGTCCCCCCGCCTCCCTTCGCTCCGACACGCACCGTCGCAGCCGCGTCTCCGTCACCATCGCTATCTCCACTAACGCCACCACAGCTACTTCCTTTACACCACCGCCTCCGCCTCCGTCGCTCCTCACTACCTCAGCATCATCAACTCTGCCGTCACAACTACTGTCGAGTGTCTGTCATTACCTCCACCAAACACTGCCTTCATCATAACGACCATCCTCATCACCACAAGAACACTAACACCTCCACAACTTCCTCAACCGCCATCACCATCTACGCTACCGCCCATATCACCATCATTGCCACCATTTGCCTCTTCCGTCTTCACCATGATCTTCCCCCGTCCCCTCGCCATCAACCCCTGTCTCTCCCTCCCCCAGCCCGCACTCCCACTCATCTTCGTTGACCATCTGCCTCCCTGACCTCGCCCCCTCACCTCGCCCTCCTCTACCTCTCCGCCCTTTGCTCTCGCCCCCCTCCAGCCGCTCGCCCCCGTCATCCCATGCACTCGTTCCCGACACTTCATGTTCTCGCCCCCCAACGCCCGCCCGCTACCACCTGCGACATGCTCACGCTCACGCCCTCTCTCGTGAGAATCCTTTCTGCCCAATCTTCATCCTCATTTCGTCCACCGCCGTGTCGCCTCCGCTTCGCCTCCCCTTCGCCCCCGCCTTCGCCCCCGCCTTCGCTCCCGCCTTCCCTCTTCCGCCTTCGCTCTCTCCCGCCTTCGCTCTCGCCCGTCTTTGCTCCCGCCTTCGTCTCTCGCCCGCCTGCGCTCTCGCCCGCCTTCGCTCTCTCCGCCTTGCTCTCTCCGCCTTCGCCTCTCTCCCGCCTTTGCTCTCGCCTGTCTTCTGCTCTCCTGCCTTCGCCTTCGCCCGCCTTCGCTCGCCGCCGCCGCTGCCGCCGCCGCTCCGCTGCCGCGCCGCGCCGCGCCGCGCCGCCGCCGCGCCGTCTTGGCGGGCGAGCGGTGGGCGTCGTCGCTTGGAGAGGGGAGATAGCGCGACGGCGGCGATCCCTGATCCGCGGGCGACGCTCTGCCGGACAAAGCCGCTCTTTGTGTGTGGGGGAGGACCGAGACGCGCTGTGTTTTAAGGTTGAGATGAAACACTGTGCAGGAGGTGGAGGTTAGGCGCTGGGGAAACGTAACTCATGGAAGACGAACGGGGCTAGTGACAGAGTTTGAGAGTTTTTTTAGGGGTAGGGAAACAGATACGTTGCAACAGAACATACGAATTCGACTCGATGTGCTGGCGAATTAAATGTAACTGACAATGGAACCAACTATATACATTTCTTTAAATACAACCCCAACGTAGACTACTTTTAGAAAATTTGGTAAATATTTAAAATATTTTTTTATATTTGAAACCTTTTTTCCATATAATATTTAATGTTTTTATGTATAATAATAATGAGGTATTTCTATATATGATGAATTCTATTTAAATGAAATTGTTTGTGATTTAGAAGTGGAAATAAAGTAAATAAGGCCGCTTTTGCACTTAAGCTGCATCACCACCTAATTCTGCTGAGTACTTTGCTGAACTACTGACAGTTGAATAATCGGTATTATCATTATCGGCATTAGTATATTAATTGTACTGAATCAATTTAACCTTACCAAATATTAAGAATCGGAATCCAGAAATTAAACTTCCGGAATGTACTAAATCGATTGGTACCAACTTGCTCCAAGAATGAATGTTTCTCCCCATTTTGTTGCTCCTTTAACTCTATAGTTCTGTCACAAAAGATAGTAAGCTTCTCCCTTTACCTTAATGAAGAATTTGACGTTCATTGTAAATAATGATTATATATATCCAAATAATTATATAAATATATATATATATATCCAAATAATTATATATATATATATATATATATATATATATATATATATATATATTATAACACGCCCACCTACTACCTTCCAGCCGGTGGCGATGAAGCGTGAAACTATGAATGCTCGTGAAGCGAGCTTTGAATTCTCAGGAAGCAGGATCTTTCGGGTATGAGAAAGGTCTGAACCCTTGACACAATGAATTATATAAAATTCTGGTAAAATGAGCATATATTCAGTAAAACAAATTACACAGTGGCACAAATATACAATAAGTATGTACTTTACGTAGATGGTCACTGCAAAGAAAACAGAAACAAAAAGAACAGAAATAACACAACCATAAGAGAATGTATAGGCGTCACCTTGACTGCCTGATTACTTCAATACGCACTATTTACAATACTTTTGCTTTGACCTCCTTCTCAATTATTTCGTGTACCTCATTTAACTGTGGTTAATCTAAAGTTTTCTCGCACGGCCCTTTAAGTGATTCTCTACAATTATTCTTTTATAGACTTCACAGAGGTCAGCCTTGAGCTGCGCATTTATTACAATGCTGTTAACTCTAACACAAGAATAAACGTGACACACACGTTACTAAATCGTACCCTTTACAAAATTATAGCAACTGATTATCCCTGACATCATACAATGGACACAATACTTTTCAATAAGATTACTTTTACATTACATGAAAATTATAATTTACTTTAGAAAAGTTGTACAAGGTATGGCATTCAAACGAATTTACTGGTGCGTACAGCGAATGAAATCAAAACTGCCGCTCATACATTCGAAATATTTCCCAGTAGTTATATGGAACTTTCACCTATTTAGGACGCTACGCCTGGTGTTTAAAGCTACACAGTTTCCCAACAAATTGTCGCATAGAAGTTGCCAGTTCTTTACCTCGACATTTCCTTCCCGCTCGCCGTCAGTTAACCTTGGGGTGTTCGGTCGCTCGCAGTCCTCGCCACGTCACTTGACTGGTTCGATGTCCCGCGGTTACACCACTTCTTTCGCTCGATCTCAGGATGCCGCCACACGTCCAAATTCCAAACCTTTCTCTCGTCCTCGGGCTCGTACCATCGACGGATTGGTCCAAGTCTTTCTCGCCTACGCTTGAGTGTTGGAGTCGTCCTTCTGCCGCCTGCCGCGTACCCGTTGCTCGCGCTTCCAGTTTTAAATAACTAAAGTGCTTGAATTGACTACTTCTAGCACTCGGCCGACATACCACACTTTGAGCGTGCGTGGTCGCGGCGTACAAAATTAAATACTGGATTTCGTTCAGAGTCCTTCTGCGCGAATTTACTTCGATTATGAAACTATTTCAAGTTCGAGCAGTCACATCGCTCGCCTACTCGCGTAATGGTAGTGCAAATGCTGTACATGCACTTTGCTTCTGAATTCTATCACTTATTACCGCGTTTCTTAAATCAGCTTTACTTAAGCAAGTAAAATTATACTCCTGCACTAACCAATTATTACCGCTGAAGGATTTAGTTGAGTCGCCGTCGCTGTCGAAGTCGTAAGAGAGCTCTACCAAAGTGCGTCACGGTATTTATGCGACTCCGCCTGGGGAAAAATTTCTGGAGGGGTGAATTTTCTCCTCCTTCGCGCCCTCTGGAGAAAATATTATCCGCTAACTTTGGACATAGGAGTGCGAAAACCTGCGGGTAGATGTCGCCTTCTCGGACCATCTTTCCGCCTCGTACCCTATTTCTCAGTTCTTTGGTCTTTTCTAGTGGCTTATGGTGGCGTTACGGGTTCGTATAACCCCGTGACGTCACAATATATATATATATATATATATATATATATATATATATATATATATATATATATATATATGGAAATATTAAAAACGTCCCTCAAAGCCCCGTTCAAAATATCATTTCCAATATGTCAACTCGTAAATATATGGTAAGTAAGTGAAAATATAGATTTTTTTATTTTCGATTCTTCGAATTCGAATAAAGAACATGATCGCTGACAAGCACGAGAGCATGTGGTTGGGGCGTCCCGCGAGCCGCCAGCGAGGCAGGTCGCCCCTCGCTCAGCGGCCCCCGCACGGCGTGCTCAGGGATTCGGAGGAATCGACTAAATAGCCCCAGGGGAGAGCGCTCCATCTTGATTGCTTTCCTTTTCCGCTGCCTCTTTTGACAAAGTCCGCCGCCCGCTGCCCATTCCCCGGGCAGGCTGCCGGTTTGAGTGGAGGCGGGCGGAGCCACGCGTGTCTCATGCCGTCGCTCTGACGACGACTATGGTGGTGCCGGGTGCATATGATTCGTGTTCATTTGCGGAGGTTATCAGTACAATTATTACTATGATAATTACGATAGCTTTTAATTTCATCTCCAGACATTAATATCGACACTTTTATACACTATCAAAAACTACCACCTACATCACGATATCCAACAGGATTGTCACCAACTTCTCAATGACTCGCGGGTAACTCTCTGAAACTGATTTGACCACTTGTCGCATGCCCTGCGTCAAGCGCTTAGCGACTACTTCCCTTCTCCATTATAATCAATACATTTACGAGATTTACAGCGCCTCCATCCATCACTCACAATCGTCTTTTCTGCTCTTAACTCGTTCGCTGTGACAATCACGTCGCAAATGATTTGCGCTTCCTTCATCGTCTTGTGAGACCACCACTGTCACTGCAGCCTGTGTTCGGTCGGCCACGTCCTTTCTTCACCGGTAGGCTTCTTTTTCCGCCTCCTTCTTCGGAAAACTCGCTTGTCACCCTCCGCAGGGAACGAGTCGCGGAGAGCGTGGTTGTCGTCGGTGCAGGTGGTCGTGGTGACGCTGGCGACAGCGACAGTGGCGTCGGTCCCGGCGGTTGTAGCTATGGCTCTGTGGAAGTAAGGTGGTGGATGACAGGAGGGTGGGATGGCAGGAAGGTGGGATGGCAGGAAGGTGGGATGGCAGGAAAGGTGGGATGGCAGGAAAGGTGGGATGGCAGGAAAGGTGGGATGGCAGGAAGGTGGGATGGCAGTCAGGGGGGATGGCAGGCAGGGGGGATGGCAGGCAGGGGGGATGGCAGGCAGGGGGGATGGCAGGCAGGTGGGATGGCAAGTGGGTGGGATGGCAGGATATTGAAATGAATGGGTAATGAGATATGTGAGAGGTAGGATGGTGGAAAGCTATGACGTCGGAGAAAAGGGTGTCAGGTAAGCGAGGTTTGTGGAGGGATTGAGAAAGGGGGCGGGGCGCCAGCGCCAGCTTTGGCAGAACGATGGGTAAGGCGAAAGGGTGCCGATCCGAAGGGCCGGCGGGGAAGAGGGCAGGTCTGATATTGACGATCAGTCATGGAGCCTCCCTGCCTCTCGCGCGTACGTCAGACTTCCGACCTCAACTGCGGAAGCTGTTGTTTCTTCCATGCGACCTATCTCCGCCCTTCTCTTCGTAGCGGGGGGGGGGGGAGGAGATGCCACGTGCACATCGCCTGAGGTGCGGTGTGGCGGTTCCACAGACCTGCTGTTTTTCGCTTCTACGAGAGGCGGGGTTTGATCGGATGACAGGAATAATTCAGAGAGGATGGAGGTACCTTGATGAAAGAACTAAAGAGAGATTGAATTGTTGATATTTTATAACTTACGGTTGTCGCTTCCGGTGCACTAATACATTCAAATTTCTGGTTAAGAAGTTTCGTTTACAAAAATAATTGAAAACAGCGTAATTCTCTATACAAGAGAAAACGATCTAGCTACTCGAACTACATATATTTTCTGAAAGGGAAATAGTAGAAATATAAAATAGGAATATACCAGACTGGTTTTTCTTTATTCATTCGTATTTCTTTCTATCTGTGGAAATGGCACAAGAGAATTAACTCAAATGCTTTACATGGGATAGGTTATCTCAGAAGGCTTGCCACAAACTCCGCAAGCACCACCACCGAGGCTGTTTGAATCTAAGAGAAGTTTGCAGCAACAAACAACCAATGAAGATGGAAGGAAGAAAGAAAAGAACTTGCTTTATTAGAAGGAATATATTAGGACGCTTGAGGTGTTAGTGGTTGGGGTGTCGGGGAAAGCGGGGTTGGAAAAGGTTGGGGGGGGGTTGAGGTGTCGGCGGATAGCTGTTGAGGCGTCGGCGGAGAGCAGTTGAGGTATCGGGGAAGAGCGGTTTAGTAATAAAGAAGATGCAAAGGTTCAGATTTGGAAGACGGTCTCGGAAATTTATAACGGATAACAGGGTAACAAGGGTAATGGTTGATTTGCGAGGAGTAGTTGAGTCACGGGCTGGTTGATGGCTACGCTCGAGTAGTGGAAAAATCGGAAATTCCGCAGGGGGGAGGGGCGAAGGTACGTCGACGGCACGGCGTTGCTCTCGGACCGACAGCAGCCCGCAGGTAGGGGCCACGTGATATAGAAAAACCCTGTATGCACTTCATGCATAATGCATCCGACATCTCCGCGGACCCTTCTTGCTGTCCCTTCGTTCTTCGACCTGCCTCCTCCCCTCTCCACATTTCCACCTTTCTCCTCCTCCTCCTACCCCCCCTCTACCACCTCACTGCTGGCGAGGGATCGCATAATTTTTCATCAATTTCCCCCCTCCCGCTCCCCACCGCTGCCGCCGCCACCCGCCCCGCGCCACGCCGTCATGGGCTGTTTACAGTGCTCCCATAACGCGGAGAGGGTCTCGTGGATAACAGAGACTCAGCCCGGGGAAAGCGGTTCCTTCTTCCTTATGCATTAGTATTATACAGCGGCAGACGACAACGACCAGGTAATATCGCGGGGGCTCCGGTTGGGGGCGCTGCTGGCGGCGGATATGGCTCCACTTACGGCTCAACCTGGCTGGCGCAGGGTGGAGGGGGGCGGGGCTTCGATGGCGCCCGTACGAGACGGGGGATTTATTTTAAGGCGTTCCCGGCTCCGGCCCGATCATTTCTGCTACAAATAAGGGAACCGTCGCTGCTGCTGGCGCGCGGAAGGAAGGAAGCAAGCGGGCGGGAAGGAGCGCGGGCGAGTGTGCGTGCGGGAAGGCAGAAGGTGGGCGTGTTGGCTGTGGGCTTTCGACCGACAAGTTGAAGGAGATGCGGCGCTTTGCGAGGACTCGTAAAACTGCGAAGGGGAAGTTAGAAGTGAAGTGCCGTGCCCCGAGGATGGTGGTAATGAGAATATTAATGTGTGTTTGATCTGTGCGTGAAAATTGTTTTTATTAAAAAGGATACCTGCTGACCAGTTCAAGGAACTTTGCATAAGATGAGAAGAGTGTTGCTGATCTCAAATTGTCGGCTTTTCTGGGTGGATGATGTAACATTCTATATATTAATTCAACGATAAAAAATGTGAAAATGTGTCGGAATTTTGTATGTTACTTATTATTTTGCAAATACACGTGATTTGTCTTTAAGGAAGTTCAAGACATTTTCATTTTTACGACGTTGGAATTCGAATATTACGTGTAGGAGTTCATACTTACTATATTTTTAATTTTTTAAACTTTTTGTTATCGTGAACTACAAATCTGATTGGAACAATATTTCCCTAAGAAAAGACTGCAGAAATGACAATAAATAAGGTTTTCACATTTTTCATATTTATATTGCAATGTAAAAAAGTATGGGAGTTTAATTTTTTTGCATCCGGATTATAAAACTTTTGAAATTGTTTTTTCGCCTGATCTAACAAAGACCGGTGATGGCGAAAAACACGAAACAGTGAAATAACTAAGAGTATCTTCAGCGCATATGAGATATGAGTTTCGTTGGCACGTTTATGCGTAATACATAATATATAATAATCCGTAATATATAATAAAATAGCCGCTTCTCAAAATAACAAAGTTGTTAATTCGAATCATAAACATTTAAAATATGAAATATGTAAACATTAGGTATTTCTAGACTAGAGTCTAGGATCTTAACTCAGTACAGTACTTGTAAAATTTCCATACTTCGTTTTGCTCCTAAATAGTGTAGATAGAGAGTCCACAAAACGTGAAATCCGTTCGAATCGAAATGATGAAACTCCTTGTCCATAATAAAGAGGATTGAATTCCTCAACGAAAACGTGCCCCTCTGGTAACCTTAATGAACAATTAAAACCTGAATGAAGCTTCTCCGCTAAATCATGTCAGGAACCAGACTAGACGAATCTCAGTTTGAGAACCAGACAAAGCACTCACAAATATAAAGCATAATTTGTTCAGTGTTATACTCGTACATCGAGTTCATTAGAGGATACATGAAATTTTATAAAATGTAATATTACAAATATCAACGAATTAAAAAAACCAAGAAATATGTTTCAAAAAATTGAGTCTTACCGCGCATACGCCTATACAGATTTGGTTTCATTTTCGGTGCGCCAGACTGTACCACCTTGATCCACGTGGGCGTCTTGAGCTCCGGGCCCCACCTCCCGGACTTCTCCCCAGTGCTCTGCTCCGGGGGCTTAGAACTGGGAGCTTCTCCTCGCGACAGTAGCGCTGCGGATCCCTCCAGGTTATTGCAACTGCCGCGTTACGTTGAAAAGGGAAGTAGTTCTATAAAGATGAAAGTTGTTTTTTTTGTGCTCCTTTGTTTGGATTCCTCTGGTTCTGTTGCTCGGCATTGTGTTGCTGAAGGAATGATGTGGGTGGAGGGATGGGGTGCTTGCCAGATGCGGCTACCCGACTACCAATATGACAGATTTGTAGAAGAGGTGTTTTCGTGATGGTGCATGTTAACATGAACGTTCGTAATTTTTATTTCAACGTACTTTTTCCTTGGTTGTTTGTCCGGAAATTAATTAACAAATGTTTTAACTTACCGACATTTTAAGTGTTCAAAGCATTGAATTTGCATCGTAAAATATAATCAAAATCTTCCCTCCCTCTGCTTATGTACTAGCAGTCTCTACATTGAAATGATTGTGATAAGTGTAGTACTGTATGTGTTGGTTTCAATTATAATTAACAATCACTTTGGTGGTCTTGAAGAGATCTCTTGTTTTGGAATATAGCTGAAAATGTAATGGATTACTGAGTTTGATGCTTGTACTAACGGACTGTCCCAAGACAAAGCTGAGGAGGGTTGATGAAGCAATGACAAGTCACGAGCTGTCCAGCGAAATTTTACAACTCCGAAGAAATCATTTAGACATCCAACGAACTGTATAACTTCAGTATTTGAACTGCAAATCTACTTGTGTTACCTTCAGTCTTGGGGTTTAATTGGACTTGTATTATTGAAAATCATCTTTAGAAAAAACGTCATTTTCAATAACAAATGTCTATTCTAGAAATTCCCCTCGAAAATTATTTCTTTCAGTGTCGGAACCCTCACTTTTACAATGATCCGCGCAACATTCTACTCCGCGCAAAACCCATTCGAAAGTCCTCAAACTCTCCTTCCTATTGATTGAGACGGTCGCCCTTTCGAGCATCAACGCAGTACAGGAATATTCCGAGTAAAGCGCCCCGCCTTCTTCTGCCAGCCCTCCTTCCCGAGGTCGTCCAACTGATCTCGATGACCGCATGACTGGCGTTCGTTTAAGTGTGTTGAATCCCTATCATTCCCTACTGTAGAGTTTTCATTCGATATTTTTTATGGAAAAACAATACTTTGGATCTAAAAATATTGCGCAATGTATGAATTGATAACACTCGCATGGAATTGAATCGGTTCTTGGAAAAAACCCGTATTCGATAATTATTTTTATAATATCTTTAAATCTTACACTAATTAGTTTTCCTCCAGAAAGTATCCCAACCAGTCTCCTTGAAGCGGACGATCTGAGTCGGTCAACCTTTCGAGGAGCAACTCAGCAACTGGGATATTCCAATTAAAGCGCCCCGCCCCCTTCCTTTTCCTTTCCTGTCTCCTCCCCTCCGTGCAGAGGCGCGCACCGCCCTTGATGTCCGGGGGGCGGGGCAGGCCGGCAACTCGCCTGGCAGGAGTGGGCGTTAATTTGCGCGGACCCTCCGGTCCCGCGGCGTCGGACGCCGGACACGGCCTCAGTGGAGGTGGGCGGGGCGGGCAGCGGGTAAAGGCGGCGGCGGCAACGGTGGGGCTGAAGGTGTGGCGTGGCCTGAATGAGGGCGTCGGTAGAGGTATAAATAAAGCTTGGGTATTTCGTAATAACGATGAAAGCGATAAAGGTTAAATCAAATGCAACAAAGAGATTGTGATACCCATCCGGTGACAGACATCGCTAAGGCAGTAGTGTCGTAGCGATCTCGGACCGATAGATTGAGGGTTCGAGTCCCGCCTCGGGCATGGTTGTATTTGTGTTCGTCCTTATCATCACCATATCGTTTCGACTTCACAGTTACCATAACGTTATCTCCAATAGTGGCCTCTAAGGACCTAGATGTTGATGCGAGCTTATAAAACAAAAGAAAAAAAGATTTTGATGTGCTGTTGAGGTATGTTCGCGATAAACCTGAAATTCTCGCTCCTAGGTTGGAGTCCCGACAGCGGCAGGATTTTTGACACTAGCTTTCCAGCTGGGTCGAATTCAGTCGCTGTCTGGAGGAGAATTCTAGCGGCCGGCTGCTCTGATCGGTAGTTTTCCGTCGTTTCTCCGATCAACACCAGGCGAGTGTCGGAGCAGTACTCTAACAAACAGGCCACGGACCGCGCGCGCGATCTTTCCTTCCTCTTTCTTGTCCTATCCTCCTCCTTACATACACACTTACACTAACATGCACTACTCTACCACACATCCCGGGAGACCGGTCGGGGAGTTAGAACTTGTCCCGGCTGGGGCGGTGCCCAGCTCGTGGGAGGTACCTGGTGCGGGGATACCGAGCGGGGAAAACCCCGCCGACGGTAGGTCGGCGCCGAATCTCGCCATCTAGTGGGGGAAGACCACCGCCCCCTCCCGATGAAAAACATGCTTTACACTTACGGAACTCATGACCTCGTTGGTTGACACGCCCGGAATCGCTAACAATCAATAAATGAAAGGAAACACATGCGTGGGCGTCCGGCGCGTGGATGAGAGGCGCGCGCGCGGTAATCGCGGAGGAGCCTCCAGGCGGCCCTGCACAGGCCGGCGACAAGGGCAGCGCGTCGGGGGCACGGAGGGGCGGGGGCCGGGGAGGGGCGGGGACGGCCGCGGGCGCCGCAGAAGGGCCCTTGTCTCTCTCCCTGGGCCGCGCATCAAACTCATTACAAGTTGAGAATTCCAATATCTGAGCGGGAAGGCGCGAGGGCCGGGTGAGGCGAGGCGGGCGCGTGGGCGGTCGGCGGTGGCGGGGGGGAGGGGAGGGGACGACCGCGGTATTTGCCCACCTGCGCGCCGCCGCCCGCGGACGCGCCCGGCCCAACGGTGCCACCCATTGTCCGTCTTCAAATGCTCGATAACTGTCTTGCGGAGCCGCTTGTCGATGGTCGTAACTTCTCTGTTCGGCTGGGCGTGAACGCGTTCATGAAGGGGGGGGTGAGGAGGGAGTGTCTGGCTGGAGATGAAATGAGAAAGAAGGTGAATGTACCTACTTTTAAAAGTACTAAGAATGATTTTGTTTGTTTTCTTTTGGGCGACAAAATATCAGATTTCAGTAACGCAAAGTAAAACCATCGTGTTTATTGAAATATTTTATAATTTATGTGCCCAACGTTTTATGAATCCTATCTGCTAACCAAACTACAAATTGTCTACAAATTGTACTACGAACTGTCAGTGATAGATTCCGGCTTAGGTGGCTCAATGCATCAGCTGATGTCGGTGCAGTGCCTCTGACCGAGAGGTTCTAGGGTTCGAGTCCTGACGACAATTTTGACACACTTCCTAGCTTGTCAAATTTAGCCGCTGTCTGGAGAATTCTAGCAGCCGACTGCTTTGAACGTTAGTTTTCCGTCATTTCTCCGCTCAAAACCAAGCGAATGCCGGAACAGTATCCTAACAAATGGGCTACGGTCTTCTCTTATCGTCACTCTTACATGTGCACACACTTACATGTACTACACTGTCATATGTCGGGAGACCAGTCGGTAGTTTAGGGCTTGTCCCGGTCCTGTTGGTACTGCAATGGCATCTTATGTAATGGCACTATTGATACTCTAAAACATTTAACAATACGTTTACTATCAGAAACAATATGCGTTTAAGAACAAAGCACAATTATTATAAAATTGTATTAGATGAAACAATAGACAATACTTAAAAAATAGTCATTTTGCATGTGGTTGTCTTAAAATCCTGAGTAAAAACTGCAAACGTTGGTAGTTGCGCAAGTTGAATCCAATACAAAGCCAAATGAACCTTTAACGCGTGGGTAAATTGAACTAGAAAGACACAGTGTCGTCAGGCGGACTTAAATTGCAATTTATGTTTATATTTTTAAATTCAGGCAATAGGTTTCACTCAATGTTTCATCAAATTTACTCGACTTACTTTCTTTTTCCTATTCTGCATCTCTACAATTTCAATACGAACGTTTATAACAGAACCTTACACACGGTGGTAATTCCATAACTAATGGCAGCTATGTTAATAGTCCAAAATAAAATAATTTTTAATTAAGTACATCCGTTGACAATCCTGTTTTATAGTGCCGCCGAATCATCTCTGCAGGCATTTCATGGCTCATTGACAGCTCATAGACAGTTACTATGCTAGAGGCTGTGTTCAGAGTTGGAAGTATCAGGAACGGAAACGTACTCGCACGTGGACTTTGCAGTTCCTCGTGGCAAAAAAGTTCCGTCAATGTCACGTGGAGCTACGAGAATCATTGGGAGATAATACTTTGCAAGTTATCTTAATGTTGCCCGTAGAAGCCCTCCGAACGTGGACGCATCACATTTGCTGACGCGCTACGCAGTGAACGTGATTCACTTCTTTGTACACACTCGCAACGAATTGCAGTGAGCCAATAGTTTTTCACAATTTTCATCGCCATTAAAGATTAGGGAAACTTTGTGGAATTATTGGAATTTTGATTATTGGTGGAGTCAGCTGTGAATAATGTCCCTTGTTTCCTTTTGTATGTAATAAAAAATATATATTCCTCTTTGACTTACCACTATACATTGGAGTCGGTGCGAAGCACATTCCATTGGTTTTTAATCGTGTATAGTGAATTTCCTTTATTGTCTGTATATGTACACATTATAGTCGCATTGAATGTTGCATTGTACGCTAGTTTGCAAGAATATCTAACAACAGTAACAACAACAATAATAAAAATAACAACAACAATGTTTTAATAACTTACCGAATAGCCTTTGTACTACACTTAAGCGCAAAATCATGATTCGCGGCGTTTTCAGAAACATGTTTTTAAACCCAAAGTGACTCGTTCTTCCTCTACAAAAAGTGCTTTTAAATGTCTCAGAATTGCAATTTTTTTAAGCGACTACTATATCACTTACTGGTTACAGTCTGTCGACCTCTTAGTGGTTGGTAATAACCTTATTCCGTAAGTGACATCTTCGAGTATTTGCACTGATTAAAAAAAAAAATCTCTACCTAAGGAGAAAAATCCAAAGGATCCGGTACACTTGCCCCGCCCGTTCTCTGCTCCGGGCAGTTCCGTGTTTCCTTGGACAGCACTGCGCGCGCCTCCAGTCTGCCAGCCGGCCGTCGCGTCGCCGGGCACTCGCCCCCGCCGCCACCCCCCTGCCCGTCGCGTCCCGCGCCGCACGGCTTCTCCGCCGCTCGCTAAGGGCATCATTAGCTAAGGCCCGGGTCGTCGTCAGAATTTCATTAAACACATCTGCTCCCCCACCGTCGCGCTGCAGCATCCCCATTCCGCCCACCCACCCCGACTCTGGCGCCTCGTCGGCCCCCCCCCCCCCCCCCAACAGCGGCGAATCGTACGGCGGTGGAGGATGCAGGTCGTCGCAGACGAGGTTGCCGGCGAGGGTCCCGTTGTAGGTAGTCGCAAGGCGGACGCAGTGCGGGTTTGGAGGAGGGTAATGATGGAGACAATGCTGGGTCGACTAAGACGTTACAGCTCTTGATGGCCGGCGAAAAAGGTCGTTTTTATGTTAACACTTGCTTACCCGTGTGCGGGAGCTGCCGAATTAGGTTAAGGAATGTCTGTGTTGTGCGAAGTTATTTTGAATCTCTGTATTTAGGCAGATTATACCGGAGGTCTTGTGAGGCTTTTTTCACCTGGTATGTAAAGTTTCAAATGTTGGCAAAAGATTCAATGGCGACGGAGAGGGTGATACTGCAATTGACGTAATCAGACGGGTGGCACCAGGAAATAACATTTATTCAGACGAAAAATTACATTTCTGTTATAAATAGAATATTAAATTAACTTTAAAAACTAAAAGTTTTCAAACAAGTTGAAGCTGTGAATGAAGAAGCTTCCTGCGAATTTGAGAAACCACAATTGCGGAATAAAATTATTTGGCAATATCATGATTCTTAAGAGTCTAATATTGGGAAATGAAATCATTAAGAAGGCGAGATGAGAAATACGGCGTAGTAACAAATTGATTCTCGGTATTTCCAGGATGACACTAACACAAGTGACACCATTTTCGTTTATTATTGGACGTCACAATACAGCTTCAAGATTTTATAATTTTACTATAAAATTGAAACATAATTGGAATTTGCAGGATATCACATAGAACGTCCTGACGTTTATGATGGTTAAAATTGTAATAAGATCTCAGTTGTTGGTGGAGTAGATGAGAGTTGAATAAAATCTTTAGAGCAGCTTAGAATATTTATTTGAAGTATCTGAAAACATCCCCCTTCATCTCCTCCATCATCCATATCTTCATGTCTGCATCTTTTTCTCTTGGAAAAGAGTTCTCTCCACCATTTTAAGTGTCAAGTCGAAAATTAAATTAAATTAGCAACAGATACACCGCTAGAAAGGCGACCTGCCTGCGACGGATTGCCTGTCACGGCGGTCGTTAAACGTTCTCACACTGTGGGCTCGCTGAGTGTGGGAAGATTGATAGATTAATTATTTATGATTACGGCGCGTCAACTACTAAGGTCATTAATCCCATAAGTGTGTAGGGCATTTTTTCATCGGAATGTGCTGGTGATCTTCCCCTACTAGATGGCGACATCCGGCGCCGACCTACCGTCGACTAGCGGGTTTTCCCCAACAAGGTATCTCTCTCCAACGGGGCTCCCCCCAGCCGGGACATGTTCTAAGTTCCCTACCGGTCTCCCGGCATGTGTGGTAGTGTAGTGCATGTTAGTGTAAGTGTGTGTGTAGCGGTCCATGGCCCGTTTGTTACGGTACTGCTCCGGCATTCGCCTGGATTTGATCGGAGGAAGCACGGTAAACTACCGATCAGAGCAGCCGGCATCTAGAATTCTCCTCCAGTCAGCAACTGAATTATACCTAGCTGAAATTTAGTGTGTAAAATCATCCGTCGGGAAAATGGCCGGGAAAAATGGCCGTCGGGACTCGAACCTATGACCTTTCAGTCAGAGGCAGTGCTGGACAGTTGAATGGGCATATCAGTTGAATGGTGGTGGAATGAGTATATTCAATCGTCAACTGATGCTATGGGAATGGCGGCCTCGAAGGATGGCGGAATCGTGCTCGAATAGCATCAACTTTCACCGATACCGTACGCATGCAGGCATCATGTTGAAAGACCGTGGGGACATCTCTGACGGGGCCGATGGCTTTATTGGGTTAAAGCCGTCACTCAATATTTGATCGCATGCAAATTGGAAGTATTTTTTTTATTCGCTGTCCGCCTCATGTACCTGGTACTTTTTCAATTTTCTTAACAAATCATTTTGAATAATGTCTCATCAGAACAATAGTCCCCCGCAGTAACCGTAGCGGTTCCGGTTAAATAAGAAAAGCATTGGGGCGGAACGTCCTACAGGCAGGACTAGAGGCCGGGCCGAGAAGGGCGGCAGGGCGGAGGCGCTGAAAGAAAGGACCTGAGGGACATCCCTCCCCCCTGCTTCTCCCTCACCCTCCCTGCCCCCCCCTCGCGTCCGGCTGTCTCCGTGATCAGATTACGGACCCTGATTGATCGACCCAGAATGCGCCCGTTCCCCTGAGGAGGGCTCTGCTCCTTGCGCCCAACCAGACACGCACTTTTACATGGGGCCCATGGATCCCGCATTCAGACGACGTGCGAGGCGCAGAAGTCTAAAAACTGTTTTATTAATTATGGGGATGAAGTCTTGTGATTATTGTGGTTTTAGCTATAAGTAAAAAAGAGATTTCACCTTGTATCCGTGGCCGGTGATCCGGGGGTTTCAAAGTCTGTTCGAGAATATTAACTATTGAAATATGAGGTAAATTCAAAATATTTCCTCATTTTATCTGCGGAGTACGTACAAACGTTCCTCACTGTAGACCTTAATCCCATCTTAAGCGCTCCTACGGGCCTTGGGGAAATATTTTCGTATGATCGCTCTTGGATAGGCAACCCGTCCTACTTCTTGGAATGATTGGGCTAATGATCATGTTAATGGTCATGTAATTAGACATGACTCTTCGGCTTCATCTTTCGTCGTTTGTGAATGTTTACGATTAATATTTTTCTTTTTATTTAGAAGTGACAATTACTATTTTCAAAACAAATTTCCGTCATAATTATTCGCCACATTGTAACTGTCAGAAAAGGAAGCGTATAAATTGTGTGACGTTTATAAACTGCATCGTTCGTATTTTGTTATATGTAGTCGTTTGCATTTGAGATTGTTGTCGACAAACTAATTGACTAGAACATTTCTATGGTATTGCGTTAACCAACAAAACGTATTCATGAAGGTGGTTATTGCTCTGGCCCTGGAAGCTCATGCTCCATCCCTCCTGTTTCATGCGATTCTTCAAAAAGCCTCGAGTTGTCCTCGCGTCCACTGGAATTGCATCTTAAAGTTAATATAACCTATTATTCTACCTGCGCTTTTAGATCTTTTTCATTGTGGTCGTTTTATTGCTCCATCTCCGCCCGGGCGCGTTCCCCCGGGGAAGTCGATTTCTCCTTTGTTCCGGAGTCCTTCGGAACCACCTCCAGCGGCGACGACGAGAATCACTTACGAGTCCGCATACTTCGGCTCGCGGGGATCTAATTTAATTTCGCACCGTCCAGGAGGACGAGGCGGCCTCCGGAACTTTCCGTCGGCCTCGAGCTCTCCGCCCCCTCCCCTCTCCCCGGCCACAACAGACTCCTCCCCCCCGCCCCGCCCCGCCCCGCCGCTCAGCGATCGCCATCGCCTCTTCCGGTGTCCTCCCAGTCGGAACGTCCTTCCACGAAGGCGCGGCCTCCGACGGTCCTGCCGGCCGGGACCGCATTGTCGCCGTCGTCTGAGCTCCAGGCCGTAACAGCAGAGCTGCTCTCCGTTCACTATCGCGACGTCCTTCACAATCTACATTTTTTTGTTGTACAGCTTCCGATTTTTTTTCTTTATTTTCTTTTAGTGTTTTTTGTTCTACTACTTCAGTAGTTCTCGAAACTACTTTCTCCCTTTCTGTCAAACTGTACTTGAATTTCTAACCTCCTCCTCGTGTCCTTATTCATCCGTTGTTACTAACTGCGAAGACCTTTCTACATCTTTCTACGTCTTTCATATGACTTTTTCCCTCGTCACTATAGCTTAGGTATCACGCTCGATCTCTCGCACATCACTGTGAACTTCGTCACAGTCACTGGCGGCCCTCCCTTCCTACCGTTTTATTTCCCAGAATTCTTCTCCGATTCCCCTTGGAACTCCCCCCAATCTCCAGCCGCCTCTTCATCCCACAAAGGCCCCATCGCCTTCGCCCGGTCTTCATCGTCCACTCTTCGCCCACCCACGCAATGCGACCTGGGCCCCGCCGCCTTTGTCCCCCGCTGCCGCTGCGGCGCGTCAGTCCTCCCCCGCCGCTTCCCGCCGCCCTTTTGAGACCGCGCCATCCCTGCTCTCGGCCGCTTTCAATCTCTTTCCGTCTGACCTACCGCCTCCTCCGCCCACATCCATCGCCATTCCTACCATTGCCCTCTCTCCCCATCCGTATATCTTCTCTGGGCATCTCATCTGCCAGTGTCCCACCTTGATCCACCGCCATCCCGCCGCTTCTTCTGTCACTTTCCCTCCATCTTCTTCTTCCCCACCACACTACCATATCCCTGTCGTCTTCCGTACTGCCGGGCAGGTTCCACACGCCCTCTCACATCTGAGTGAACTAGGCTCTTATCCCCATCTCCCTCCCTTCCTCCCCCCCCCCCTTCCGCCACTCTGCCCTCACCACTGCCGCATCGCCGGCCCGGCCCGCCGCCGCGGCGGAGGTGTGAAGGTACGGCGCGCCCCTTGGCGGCCATCGCAGGTTTAATTAAGTCTTGGCCAGCGGGCAGGCGCGCGCCTGCTGCAGCTGCGGGGGCGGCGCGGGCGGCGGCGCGGGGTGCGGTCCGCCCGAGGGCGGAGGGTGGACGCCGCCCCGTCGAAAGACAGGACGCGCGCCCCCACGGGCCTCCCCCGCGTGCGGGGCGACGCCACCCCTCGTGCGTTGCCGTCCTTTGCACGTGATGCCCTGCGTCTTCGCGTGAGGAGAGCGGGAGGACGGGGAGGGGCCGAGGCTGTGCGGTTGCGACGGCTGTGAAACGAGGAGGGCTTCTCGCGGTTTTGGGAGGACGGCACCGCTGACCTGGCCGTAAACCTGTCATCGCTGCGAGGAGATAGGAGGAGGAAGAGGCGAGGCCTGGCTATGGTAATCGTTGGCATCCCCTTCGGAAGTGGTAAATCGGATTTAACAGTCTCGAAGGATTGTTTCCGGCGGCGCACCGCTGTTGTTGGTTTGCAGATTTTCAGAGCAAATTTCTGTAGGTTACTTTCAGATACAAGCCTAGGAAACCTTGTTACTCCAGGTTTAGAACGAGTGTGAGGGCGTGAAAGGGAATTGATGATTGCAAAGCTTGAAACGAGGAGTGCTCTGTGACGGGGATAGACTGACCTGGTGTAAACCTGTCATAGCCTAGAGGATGGATTATGGTAATGGAAGACTTCCCGACAGGAAGTTCTAAATCGGACTTAATAGCCTTGAAGGATGCTTTCTGACCATCACCTGTCTGTAGTGTTTCCAGAGGACGTAGTGTTCAACAAGCTGGTGTGATGTTTCCTGGTGTTTGTTTGTTCGGACTAAATTTCTTTACGTAGCTTTGCGTATATAATGGTTTACGGACCTGAAGGTTTAGACTTATTCTGAGAACTATTCTCGACTTCAATTGAGTGGCAGTCATCTCGGTGTCCACCATGGCCTTTCAACTCTCATATAAACTAGTGGAGACAATTAGAATGGAGCGCTCTATCCTTGCATCTTCTTGCATGAAATAAAAGATCGACTGCTGCAAATGTTATTGAGCTGACTCGTGGGCCAAGCACGGACCGGTTGAAAATACGTTGACGCTGTCTGTAGACAACACCACGTTCATGCTCGTTTTTTATTCAGCCACATTTTTTCAACAAATATTGTGACCGTAAATACTTGATCCCCGCATATTTCATATTTCCTATAAACGCGTCAAATTTTTAGAGAAGCATGTTGGTCAACTTTGCCTACAACTTGTATCTTTCGCGGTCGGAGTTTGTATTTACGTGGCTGTCCGGGAGACGCCCCTTGTTAGGCACATAAGCCAACGTTTCGGTAATCATTCACGTCCTTCCTCAGGGTGAAATAAGGACTGATAACAGCCGATAATTTGGCCCCTGAGCTAAGCATAAGGCAACTGCCGGACAACCATGTAAATACTGACTCCGGCCGCGAAAGCCTATGCTTTTATTCACCTACAGCTGTACCCGGCGCCATTAGCGCCCCTACCCTTGAACCCTTTATTTTCGTCTCCAATTTTAATGGCGGATTGAAAAGTTCCGGTATCCACTGTTCACCTCTCTGCCATCTCTACCACTTCCTCTACCACCATCCCCATCATCGTTGCGCCTGTGGGATACTTTCCCGGCGGCGAGGTTGCGCAGACAGATCTTCTTGGGGATCGGGGTGCCTGCGCTCCGCCGATGGCCTGGCGGTAAATCTGCCCGAGGGGAGATCAGTGAACAGGGGCAACCCCTTTGCAAATGGTAAATTGGTTAAGAGCCTCGAGAATTGTTTTCAACGATGCACCTTGCTCAGCTGTTTCTAGAATTTTGTAATCATCTCCTCTTGGTGTCCTTGAGTGTCTAGAGATTTAGCAAACACTAGTTTTTTGTGAAGGTTTAAAAATAATATGATGATTATTCGTCCGCATGATTTCATAACATGCTCGTTCGTAAGATATCGCTTCGACGAACTGGCTGTCAACCTGTCCTCTTCTAGACATATTCTTTGTGGAATGGACAATGCTAATTGTAGCTTTCTCTTCGAACGTACCAGCTTTGAAGATTGCTTCCTGTAATTTACCTTTCTGTCATCAGGGATTTCATAATATTGGAATAAAAAATGTTAGGTAACTGCGAGACTAGTGATTAAGCAAATAGTGGTTCCTAACAATCTAGAACTAGAACGTTATTTACATCTTCGCATGACCGACGGAGGCTGTGAAAAGAATAAGACTTGCGACTGCGGAAAAATAATGATCCCGTTGTCCCGTTAATTTCAGAAATAAAATTGACAATTTCTAGTAACTGGTACTAGAGATAGAATATTATTTGCCTCCAATTAAATCTTTACTCTAATGAGATTTGCTGATACGACCATGTCTTGTTTAAATTGAATTATCATCAAGCTTTCAAAGTTAGTTCATATTTATTTAACATATTTCTTCTCCTACAGTCTTCCCGGAAAAACATGGAACTTTTGAGACAGCCCAGCAATTGAGGTTCGAAGAGACAGCAAACTCGTGTATTTCCTTGAGAGGTGCTCGGAAGCTGCTCCAATTCCCTCCGGCTCCGCTCGCGTCAGTATTAGCTGATCCCCAAGGGAGCAGGCAGCGGGAGGGTCGAACACGGGCAAGAAGCCGTGGCCCTAGTTAGGGTAGTTTGTAGCGGCGCTGTTGGTACACCTGGCAGGTATCGCCGTGTTCCCCGGGGGAGCCGGGCGGTGGAGGCGGAGAGCTGGCAGTCTGGGGGAGGGAGGATTGTAGGAGGCGATGATAGGCCCCTATGCACCGGCGAACGTGAGGGGAACGTTAAGAGGCGGGGGCTTCTGCGCGGGACTCCCCCTTGCCATAGCCGAGTGGAGCAGTGCGGGATTCTCGATCTGGACGGACACACTGGTGTTTTCTGGTGGGTGGGTTCAAACTGCGGGTTGCGACTTAAGACAACAGTTGTTTGTTTATTATTTTGTAATTTTTAGAAAACTCACGTCAGTTTGTCATTGACTTGCAGTGAGTAAAAATTATTGAGGAATCTCTTAGACTATACGAGGCAGAGAGCACAATGGTGCCGAAGCTGTATTGTGCTGCGAGGGCAAGAGTGGCCTACCTGCAACTCTCACATCTTTGCAGGTGGACCACTCTTTGATTTCGCGCAGATTTTAGTTATGCCACTATTGCACTAACTGCCTCGATTATTGTTTGGTAATTTTTCTCCTGATTATGTAACTAACAAAAGATGTTAACACCCGAGAAGTTGCTGATACGAGCAAATTGCAAGGTTTCAAGGTCTTCTTTCCATTGGAGAGCACTGCTAGTCAGACGTACAATGATCGATGTTGGGCCTGCGGTTGTAGTAAGAAAAAAATTACAAGTTTCCGTAAATTTAAAGCTTGTAATTTAAATAAGCAACTGACTGTCAAAAAATATTATTTTTTGATAGATCTCTTTGCTTAAATTTTTTTGATACATAATTCCAGTAAGAACTTCATAGAACTAGATACAATTTGTTTAACAAAATACTCATGTACTTGTTTCAGAATTTTGGAACATCGCCTAACAACAAACACAAATGAAGAAATTATATACATAATATTTGATACGAAGTTATATATCTTTACGTTGGTTTCGCTGGCGGACTTCGTACGGCACCAAACAGACCAGATTTCTGTTTATTGAAAGCAACTCTATTTGTGCTTTCGAGTGGACTGGCAACAGTTTTTCACAATAGAATATTCTTTTAAATGTCATATTTCCATTACTTTGTGAGAGATTAATATACTTTTGATTACGTAGACCTTGTATACGTTCACACTGTCCAATGCTTTCCGCCAGTCACACTTAACCGACCGCGCCCCCCTCTTCCCTGCCCGCCCCCCCCCCCGGGGGGCCCCGGGGCCCTTGGCCGATCCTCCCCCTCGCACCTCCCCCGCGCTCCCTCGCGACCGCCTATCGACTGCTCGCGAGTGGCGAAAGCCGACTGGGGATTTTCGCCCGGGTAAGAGATTTTGTGGTATCGACACATGCTCACGGCTGGCTCTGAATATAAAGAGGAGACGATCCGGTTTACTCTTCGTAGGTATTTGTTGTCAAGGTATTTTGCACAAATCAGCGATATTTTGGGGCCCTTGTCGATTTTGTACAGTTCCTTCCACTTTCTTCTGCTGAATATATGTACTGCGTTGTGGTGTATTTTTTGATTCATTGTCGTAATGGATATAGTACTTGTTTGCCAGCATTTTTTGGCTATTATAAGTGTGAAATATAAGCCATCTTTGCTATCTCGGGAATGGTTTGATTTCATTTCTGCTTTTTAAGTCAGTTTTTACAATTGTTAATCTGAAGATAATATTCTTCTGTGTTGCTAAGTTTCCAACAAGCTTAATCTAGGTATTGTTTCTTCGGAGACCTGCTGCTATGGTCATCCCTTGTTTATCAACGTTCTACGCTAGAACACTTTATTTTTGTTTTCCAAACTCTTCATGCTCACTAACCACACATTCGTAAGTGTCTTGGAATACGCGAGTCTTCAAAATGTGGCTAACATCTCACAAACATTTGACACGATGAACACACCAAACATTAAAGAGCATTTCTTCACTCATATTTCCGATCTAAATCCAAGAAAAACCATTTCCTCGTCTATTAATATCCGTGCCAAGTGCCCTATTGGACCGCGAAAAACAGTTGGCAGCGTTTTCCTCGGCGCCTTACAAGGAATTTCCGCTCCCGAAGCGTGGCCACAATCTCGCACATCGCTTTCCTTCTTCCTCGTGCACACGTCCTCCTCCTCCGCCGCCGCGTGCGTGCTCGCGTGCGTGGGCGCGAGTGGGCGGGGCGAGCACGCGCCACCGCACGTCGAGAGCGCCTCCACCGGGCTCCTTCCCGCGCGGGAGATGGAAAACAAAGGTTGCCTTTATTATTGTTGTTCGGCGGCGCGGAAAAAAGGATCGGCGCTGGCGGCGGAAAAGGAACGAGGTTGCCGTGAGACGCGGCGGCGGGGGGAGGCGACGACCGGAGTGGGGATGGCTGAGGGACGCAGGTAGAAAGGAGCGGGGGAAAAGGAGGACGAATGCTAGTTGATGGCGGGGAGAGGAGGAGATAAGAAGGGAGGGGAGCGGAGGGTCGGGGATGGAGGGGAGCTCTGTACGTTGGAGAGTTGGGAATGGCGGGACACTGAGGATGTCTGAGAGATGAGAACGACGGAGAGCCAAGGATGGTGGGGAGCTGAGCCGGGATGGTGGGTAGACGAGGATGGCGGTAAGGAGCCAGAATAGCGGGGAGTCGAGAATGGCAGGAAGGGGGGATGGTGGGTAGACGAGGATGGCAGGGAGGGGGGTAGACGAGGATGGCAGGGAGGGGGTAGCCGTGAGGATGGCAGGGAGGCGGTAGCCGAGGATGGCAGAGAGGGGGGTAGCCAAGGATGGTACGGAGGGGGGTAGCCGAGGATGGCGGTAAGCGAAGTCAGGGATAGCGGGGAGACGAGGATGGCGGGGAATGGTTGCGGGATACAAGGTGTGCAGCGGCGTGCGTAACAGCCTGGGGAATCGAGTCGGTGTGGAAGGTAGAGACGGAGCGGAACGGAAGCGAAGGCGAACGAGGGGAGGGGAAGTTGCAGGGGAGAGGGGAAGACGGCCGCGGTGACGCGTCGGAGGAGGGGTCTGTGCAGGGGAATGAAGAAAGGTGGAAAATTCGTTAACCGTTCCGAAAGAAACAAGCCTAAGAAATGAAACGCGGCGGACGTGGTCGGGGTTCGCAAGAAGTTGTTTTGCTGCCGTCGACGACGAGGACGGAGACGACCGCGGAACCAGAGGGAGGCGGCGATAAGGCTAGAGGAACGGTGGAAGAGAGCGAGGGAGAAGGAAATGGAACCTCCCAGGTTCATCCTCTCACTATTGGCTAGTTTATGCTCCTACCTTGCGCCCTGTGCGGGCCAATAGAAAACGTGAGCAGTTTATCTTGCACCTTAACAAGGCGACCCATACTGCTCGGTTTTTTGTTGCGAGTCTTCGGGTTGTTCGCTGGCGAAAGACGAGCGTTTCGCTACGGGTCTGAGGAAAGGTAAAGCGTAGCGTCTCTCCGGTTGTTAAGTTTTATGGACCGAGTTTACTCCTATTAAAATAAACCCGTTTTAGGGAGATTGTGTTTTTTCTCGCCTTGAGTTGTTACCTTCGAGTGATTAATGTGGGCTGAAAATTATTCGTGTGGGTCCAAGAGTGGATACACTTGAGTGTTTGCCTTACTTTGGAATTGTGGTGTCGTAAGCGTTAAGAGAAATGTAAAATATCTTGGATTGTATTTTTTCCTATTTTACAAAAGTTTTATAAAATTATGTTTTCATTTCATTTCCCTCATTTGATTTTAGGTAAGATTGTTTGTAAATAGGTGCAGCGATGTAAGCTATAATATTTTTTCTATACTTTTATACTGGCTGGAAGATCAACTTTCTTTTTCTTACAATGGCTTAAAGAAATTTGGTAACAACCTGCGAAAGCCTTAATTTTCATTTTATTTTGAGTTACTTTATTAGTGCCATAAAAGTGGAAATCGAATATCGTGTAAATACATTAATTTCTGAATACTGGCGGAGAAAAAATATCTAAGATACATACGTTTAAACCGCCGGTCACATTTCATGGTGAAAAAAAAAATGACGAAGTTGGTCACCAAAGGATCACGGGTTTAATAATGAAATACTATTTTTCATTAAATGTTCATTTGTAATCATTGTAGGTCATCATAGAGGAGGCGGTATTTTATTATGCTGCCTCATCTGTTACATAGTTACACGTGGTACCAACGCTCTTTTGCCATAAAATATCTATATTGAAACTGTACAAAGTGCGACAAATTAGTGGTGTCTGAAATTAATTTCTTCCTTTCTTTGCCCAGCCAAACTGAAACGTAAGAATAAAGCGTAAAATTGCGGAATCGTATTTGCATTCCAATGGTCAAAACTAATAGTCACAACACAGCACCGGGAGCGGTAGCTCAGTGCATCAACTGATGTGACTGCAGCACCTCTGACCGGGAGGTCCTAGGTTCGAGTCCTGACGGCGGCAGAATTTTCGACACTAGGTTTTCAGCTAGGTCGAATTCAGTCGCTGTCTGGAGGAGAATTCTAGCGGCCGGCTGCTCTGATGGGTAGGTTTTCGTGGTTTCTCCGATCAACACCAGGCGAATGCCGGAGCAGTACCCTACCAAACGGGCCACGGACCGAGCGCGATCTATCCTTCCTCTTCCTTGTCCTGTCCTCTCCCCCTTACACACACACTTACTCTAACATGCACTACACTACCACATATTCCGGGAGACCGGTCGGGAGCTTAGAGCTTGTCCCGGCTGAGGCGGTACCCCGCTGGTGGGAGAGTCGTGGTTAGGGGGAAATCCCACTAGCCGACGGTAGGTCGGCGCCGGATCTCGCCATCCAGCGGGGGAAGACCACCGCCATCTCCCGAGAAAAACATGCACTACACTAACGGGACTAATGACCAAAGCAGTTGACGCGCCTGGAAACACGAAAAAACCAAACCAAACCACAACACAGCATCATGGATTCAAACAAATGTTATTTTTAAATCTCTTTACAGAATTGGGAATACAGGTCATTTTGTGCGTATATTCTTTAAAATGGAAATGTAATAAAATGAAGAAAAGTACATAAAGAATAAGAAGAAAGAGAAGAAAAATAAGAAAAGAAAAATAAGGAAGAAGAAGAAGAAGAAGAAGAAGAAAGAAAGAAAAAGGATGAAGAACAAAAATTGAAAAAAGAAATAAATTATTTAAAGTAGCCTACTTCCTGCCATGAAATCTACACCTCTCAAGATAATCACGCGTAACGGGTTAAGATCCCGGGGCCAACATCCCTTGACCGCCCCCCCCAAACACTCACCTATCCACCGGAGAGCCCCACGACGCCCGGACCACATAGGGCCGGCTCCGCATCTGCGAGTACACAGCCTCCCCGCGCTCATGTCGCTCTTGGCCCCCAGGAGGGCGGCGCAGCGCACCGTCGCGTCGGAAGGCCCACGTCGTCCCAGCAGCACCGCCACGGCGCCGTAGCTGCCGCCGCAGCCACTGTATAATGCCCCCTGATTTATCCCGCCATGCATGCGAGATGAGCGCGCCCGTGTACCGCCCTGGGGCATGGCCGCCGCCGCCGCCGCCGCCGTGGTGAATCTCGGCGACAGCGCCTCCGCGCCGCCAACGGCCACGGACCTCGAACCTGGGTCCTCGGTCACTGGTCCCTGGTCGTTGACGGGAGCGCAAAGCTGTAGAAGCGCCTGGAGGCTTTAAGGGGAGGATGGTGTTAACGTGTTAGGAGAGGCTGTAGCAGGTGGCCCTTGTGGCTTGTTGTTACCAGTTTGAAAACTGTGGAACGATTCGCCATGGTTTTGGAGAAAAAATATTATGAAGTACAATTTGGCCCTGTGTTACGCCTGCTAATTTTCTACTCCTTGTTGACTACATTCTTCCTCTTGCTCTTTCGTCACTTCTCCTTAGATCGTATTTTTGAGCCCACCAATGAGTACTTGTTCCTTCGCCTCCGCGGTCCCTGCCGTGAATCTCCAACCTCGGAGCTCGATCTCTCGTGGTTGGCGGGAGCGCGGAGCAATCGAGGAAGGTTCAGATGGGACGACTGCGTTACACATTAGTGTAAGGGAATGAACCTTAGAGGCTGTGCATGTTGATAGATAGCCCTCATTGCTTGTCGCTAGATGTTAAAAATTGTCTGAGGCATTTTTTAAATGTATGGAGAAATTTCAATAAATAGAGTGAACTAGTATTTGGCCCTAGTAAGGCACTCCTCAACTCCTAGTTGCTGGTCTCTTAATATTTTGGTTCTTCCTTTTCCTCTTGGTGTTCATTCCTGCGACGTCCGAGACAAAGAGTCCGAGTCCTCGCCCCCGCCCCCGCCCCTCACATTTCTGTCTTGTCGTCAGAGCGGCTTTGCACAGGTCTGGGCACTGAGAGGTGTTGTGCTTGTGTTAGTTAGCTCCCACTTCACGGTTTTCTGCCTTCGTTTCCCCCGATCTTTGGTTCTATACCCCTTCCCCCGGCCTTGCTTTTCGATATCCATAGCAACGGCTGGAGATTTCGTGCGATAAAGTCGCCTGGAGGCTGTCGGAAGAAGGGTGTTATCTACGCATTAGGCGAGTTTGATCGAAGGCCACTTTGTGGGGCAGGTAATCTGCGGTACAGGTCTCGACCCATTAAGGGATTACGTGCGCAGTTTAGAGGTTCTTATGCAGTTTGCACATAATTTCATGCATATATTGGGCTAGTGGTAGGTTTTTGAAACATGAACAATATGGGCGACTTCAAAACTCCTAAAATTAGAAATCATCATTCATATTTATTTACAATGGAAAAGAAAACTAGAATCTGTAGATCCAAAGTCGTATTGACACTGTTGGTGAATTTTGTTGCTTTATTTCATAACAAACAAAAGTTTTTCTCATGTGTGTGTTCCCGCTCTTTACCGTACGGATTGGTTAATCTTAGTTACGACTAGTAAATCTGGCTGCATGCAGTGGCGCATCCAGGACTAAGAGGGGGAAAGTCTCTTGGGGTTTTCAGCATCCACAGTAGCCGATGGGGCAAAATACATTTACAGAATTACATTTTGTTTATTAATTTTAAAAATAAAACTTGGCCTATGTAAGTTGTTTGTATTCTTTTGATGGTAGTATTTAAATTAATTTACAAATTAATTAATTTAAATTACTATAAATTAACGATTAAGAATTCTAAGAATACCATTTCATTGTTATTTCAGTTGGTTCACTAAAGATAATTGTATCAAGGTTTCATCAACTATATAACGTGTATGAAAAGTTAAAATTATTTTAAGAATTCTAATTCTAAAAACCTTTACACTTTTAATTGCAATTCTTGTATCTTCGCCATTTAGACAATAACTTTAAGATAAGGAAATATATTTTCATTAGTAGTAGTATATCATACGTTACGAATAACTGTAAATTAACAAATAAACCTTACTTTTCATATAAATGGAGAACTCTTTATAACAAAATATCAAAGAAAATTAATACTACACATGTAACCTCTCCCCCACCTGAGAATAAGTCTAGTTGCACCATAGGCTATGTGCAATTATTAAAATTGAGAATTTACGAAACCTTTTGTTCTCTTCTCTCTTTATTTTCGAATAATAATAAGTATATAGTATTATTAATTAATTTAATATATAAACCTAAATGTTAACAAAATATTTTAAGATGATGTTTGTGTGAGAATTGATTCACTTCATTTGATATTTATATTATTGACTTTAAGAAGTAGTAATATTGAAACAACGGAAAGTATTGACGTGTCTTTGAATTCCTTTCAAATTCAGAATGGGGGTCACGCAAGGTTTTATTATTGGCCAGACGTTTTGTTTTCGAGGCAAATGTGCAAACTTCGTCACATTTAAACTTCAAATAAATACAGAATGTATATAAAATATGGATATTTCATTACGATTCATTTTTGAATTATTTACCAGATCAAAATTTTCTACTAGTTTTGGATTTGATAAATAATACAAAATCATACGGAATAAAATACGCATATATTCACATTAAATTTAATACGAATACAATCATCACATTAATTGGCAATTGCCTCTTTTGAGTGACTGCCAATCCCAATGTGCTTTGACATCACTCGCGTACATTGGGAGTAGCTCCCTCCTTGCCGTGCTGCAGTCGGACCCGTGAAGGCTGGTCTTGTAGCGGCGCACGTCTCCGCTGCCGTGCTCTCTCCCGCCTTGTCCGCTCCGCCTGACATGGCGCACCTGTTTTTAGCGCGCGTAATGACCGCCGCATTAGCAATCGGTCGCGCGTATTTGCTGGCGCGCCGGCGACAACGGCGGCAGCGTCGGCGAGCCCTTGTTTGGCGTACTGGACACACGCATGCGCTCGGTTTTCGCTGTGGATGGAGTGGCCAAGACATCATTGTCGCCGCCCCAGCAAAACACGCCTCGTCGTTTTCTTCCGAAGCCGTGTATGACAATGTTCGGAAGCCCAATAGAAGTGTGAACTTGTGTGAATGGTGCTTTCACCTCAACTAGCTCGATTAAAAACTGGAATTCTGAAAAGTGTTAAGATTTGCGACAAAGTCTGGATGTTTCAAAGAGCGTGTTTTTTGCAGAAGATATTTCTCCAGGCAAATTGAAACGCGATTAAGGTAATTATTTTGAAAGTGGTTTTGATATTACGTGTACTAACATTGTATTAGTATGTTTCCTTTTTCTTTCGTATTAATATTTCACGATCATTATTTCTTACGAAAACAGATTTTTGCTTCCTCAATCTTGGTTGAACATGCTGAAACAGTTTTTGTTGAGAAATCCAATTTCTGAATCTTCTAAGAACTTGGTTCCTTTCAAACGGGATTACTTGGAAGCCGCTTTTTAAGGCATAAGGCATGCGTCAGAATGAATTTTGTTCCGAAAACAGTGTGTCATTTGTTCCTTTTGGAAATACTCTCTCAGAATATTCCTAAAAATCTGGACGTGTTCAAAATGTCCCCGTTGTTCCTTTATGAAAGTACTTTATCGTCCTGAAACTAGAGGAAATAGGGAATTCGATTCTTTCAGAATTGGGGCAGAAACAATATTTGTTATAAAGTGACTTCTTTCCGGTCACGAGATAAAACAAGTTTGCAAATATAGCGAATTAAATGTTTAGCTCGTTTGAAGTTTAAGAATAGTTGGGTTTAAATTCAAGTAATTAAAAATTTATGTGAAATATTAGAACAATTGCTCGTGATAAGGAACGGCTTGGCGATCAAGCTGTTTGGTATTCATGATAAAAAGACGTAAGAGGAATTCAGCACGGCACGTTCTCATTCACCTTGGCAATGCTGCCGAAAACAACTTCATGAGATGGCCCAAAGAGAGTTCCTTACGAAGCCTCCGGGTGTTCCGCCCTCCCTCTGGCTCCGCCTGTTACATCTCCTCTGACTCCGCATTCTCCCCCCCCCCCCCCCTTTCCCCGCCCCCCTGCTTCCTTTCCCCCTTCCCTTCTATCCTCTTTCTACTCCCACTGGCGACCCTTCCCCCTCACAAATATCAACCCCCTCCTCAGCTCCCATCCCGTTGCTCGCTCTCAACCCATTCGTCGTCACCGCTTCTTCCTTCGACGTCTCCTCCGCACCGACGTCACATCGGCCCTTGCCGTGCCCTACATCCGCCTGCGTTTCCATGCCCAAACATCTCTTCCGCTGTCTCTCAACCCCCCTCCAGTGCTCGTCAGGCCCCACCCTCACGGACGACTCCTCACCCGCCTTCACCACCACGCCGTCTCGTCTACTTCCTTCCTCAGCCGCCTGCTGTTCTCACCGGCTTCGCGCCGCCCTCACCTGCTTTCGCCCGGAGCGCCATTTATCTTTAACGGAATTAGCGGAGGCGAACTGCGTGTTCATTAACATAGCAAACGCCTGCTGCGCCCCGTCGCTCCTCGCCCCCCTTCCCCCCACCCCGCCCCGCGCCCTTCCGCCCTTCCCCTTCGCCTTATACGCCCTCACGCCTCTAATTGGCATTCTACAAACGCGCCAAATTGAGTGATACACACAATATCAGACGTAATTGGACCGAATTTCCAGCATAACTGCCACACAACAAGTGATTACTGCCTTTAATAACGACGCGAGCGGCTAAGTACGCGAGTTTGCTACCTTGATGGGGAGGAAGGTGAGGTAGGTTGAAGTAAATGGAAATTCGCGACGTTCATTAATCCTCCCCCGGTCTCGATTAAAGAAAAGGGGAGCAATATAGGTGTTTGTTAATTACCGCGGGCTAACCTTGTTTTAGAAAGTGCTCATCGTGTGTCGCAACTACAGGATTATGAAGACCTGCCAAGTTTTATCATTGTACATTTTCTGAGAAAACGAAAAATAGGCAGTGAAGTCTACAATTAACCTACATATTTCTTACTCTTTAGTTAGTTCAAAAGTCGTTTTCAATTTGCAGCATAGTGGTTTTCTAAGAGTCGGGCCTACTTTGTATTGAGAGATTGGAAATCGACAGCTATTATTCATCAACAGCCATTGCACACCCGAAGGCTCGAGTCGTGCGTAATTCCCTTTAAGGAAATAATTACACTGATGAGGCCATGAAACTTCAGAAAATTTTGTCTAAAACGTACTGTTCTGAATCATTTCATTCAGTTTACGAATTTACGTCATCTCCAAAACTTCCCGTTACACAGAGTGACAACTGATGTAAACAAATACACATGTGTTAGGATGATTCTCATTGGCTGCAGTATGAGTTCTGCTGTGTTCGGGATCCTGAAGCTGAAGTAAATAGTTCTCTGTATAAGAACATTCTGCGAACCAATGAGAATTTGATTACATCAGGATTTTTCTTTGAGGGAACGGATAATAGAGTCCTCATCATTCGCCATCACAGGTACCCCTCCCCCTCGCCTTATGATATTTCCCTTTCGCTACTCTACCCGCTTCTGATCGCGACCGCCACCGCCACCCTGCTGTGCTCGCCTTGCTTGCCGCTCTCAGCGCCCCTCCCCAGCCGTTCGCACATGCTCCCCGAGGGAGGCGACCAAACACACGCGGGCGCCGTGCGTGCTCCCACACGTGGGGAAGCACGCGCCGCGCCGGCATTCATCCGAGACGCCGCCCTCGCCTCTCGCGCGCTCAATGTCGCACTCAGCCTTCCGAATTTCCAGTCGACGCCGCGACGACTGGTGCGGGAGGCGGGGGCGAGCGGAGAGCGAGGCCGGGCACCGGGCCGGCGACCGAACGGGGACTGCGAGCGAAAACACACCTATCAGAGCGGGGCAGGCGGTCACTTCGCGTCCCCCACGCGTCTCAAATAGCAGATTCCACGCTTTATTTTTAGCACGTGACAAGCGCGCGTTTGACGTCGCCAGATTGCCGTCAGCGTCGCGGTGTCCGCCCCCGACCCGCCTCCCTTCCCTGCCGTGAAGGCCTGCTCGCCTTCCCACCGCGGTCCGACTCCCGGTGACGCTCCCCTCGCACCTGCAGTAGCAACAGTTTCCATGGCAACAAGGGACCAATTTGCATAGTAAAATCTTTGTCCTCGTTAATTGGGGGACTGTCGAGTAACCAAGCTGTAGAGGGTTAGCGTCGACCGAGTCTGCTACTGCTGCAGCCGGATGTCGAGGGAGGCGACGAAGCCGGCTGCGGCGGCGGTGGCGGAGGCGGGGCCGCGGGGTGGCGGCGGTGCTCTTGAAGGGGGAAAGGCCGCCCCCGACGGGGCGGGGGGGGGTGAGGGATGTGTGTCGGGGGCCGGGCGACACGGAAGCTCCATTTGCTTCGGTAACGCGCCCCGCAATCTGCCTTGTAGGGAACGAGCGCTCGCAGTAAGGTATAAAACACTCTCTCCCCCGTAATCAGACAAGTGCGCGCGGGCTCAGATCTGAAAGCGGCCGCGTGGGCCCGGTTGCGCCTAACCGGAGCCCCGACCGGGTTTAAAAGGGAGCGGGTGTCGAGCGGTGGGCACCCGGGCAGATGGCAACGCACTGCTCCGGTCACGGACTCCCTAAAAAAAAAGAAAGAGGAAAAAAGGGGGTCCGGTGATGCGTCCCTGCGGAACGCCCGCTCTGCTAAAAGGTTGGGTTACCTAAGGCTAATACGCGTTGGATGAGCCGCGCGACGCGTTTGCGAAAAAGGGCGAAACCTCAAATCGGATGAGGGTCTTCTTCGGACCTTCGCGTTGGACGAACGCCCAAGTGCGTTCCGACACGCCGGCCCGGCGCCGGCTGTTTTCCTCGAAAACACGTAAAACCTTTATTTTGATAGCGGATTTCTGTTCCGGAGCACGAATTAGAGTTCTTCATTACGGATCGTTTTCGGAAGAGAGATTACGTCGCAGAGATGCCGCGCGTGAAAGAGGAGCGCTGGTGTCGCGTCGCTTATCCGTTGACCTTTCAGTCGGAGCTCGTCTCCCACTTGGATGTTTTTGCCGTGAGCTCTTAAAGTGAAATGTTCCCAAATTTCCGTTTCAATTAGTGCGGGACATGGGACGAACTATGTGATCTTCGTTCAGGAGAGGAAATTCTATGAAAAGCCAGCCCAGTTCATTCATTGGAATTTGAGACAAATATACATTCCGTGAAACAGATTCCATAAATGTGTCTTATAGAACTATAAACTCTTGCTAAGTCACTGTATTAAGAGAGAAAATGACTAGATCGTTCCTTTTAATTGCGAAGTCTGCCTGTACGTATTCCTGATAATATTAATTCATCACGCCTTTTTTCATTATAAAAGGCTGCTAAATCGATATTTTCGCATATAATTATAATATCTTTATTGAGACACGATATTCAAAATATTTTTTATAATGAGGACTGAATAGGAAAAAATGTGTTGGTAGTAAAAAAATATTCTGAATTTTCCATTGCCTTTTTTGGATGTCTATGCAAACTTATAGGTAAATGCCTTTTAATCTACGAAATAAAATGAATCTTACCTGCATTCAAATTGAAAATGGATTTAATTGTTAGAGAATTTTCGTATTTCTAAATATTTCCTTTCATATATTCTCCATGCAATTGTACTTTCTCATTACAATAAGACTTATGAAATCTCAACTTCTTATTAGCGAATTGCTGTGAACACTCGTACAAAAAAATATACAATTATAGTTGGTCTCAGTCGTTTTGAGTCGCAAGTTTTGTCACTACCGCAATCAAGCAGTGTGGGGTTATAAATGAAGCGAGGATATCCTTGAGCGATGAGGATATCCTTGATAAATGCAACGTCTAGCAGTCGGCTGAGAATGTCTCTTTACAAGAAAAGGAATTATTTACAATAATTTGTGTGCGTTACGTTTTTAGGTTAGGGTGGATGACAAGATATGCTACAACATAAATGTACAGATATGAATTGATATAAAACATTTCAGTTACATTTTCAGAAATGTGTTTAATTGTGGTTTGACAATGAATAGTACTAATTTTGCTCAAGCATTTGCAAACCTGCCTCATTTCATTAGTTTTAGATAATAAATACTGAAGAACAGCAAACTACAGTTTTGGCGTTTTCTATTTTTCGTAACAGTTTCCGTCTACAGCTTTTCCTTTTGTGTGATATGATAAGAGTTCAGCTACTTGTAGTTATCCTTCCCTTCGGCTCATTAATCGAAAACAGTTAAAGTGAGAGTGTGAAACGATAGTAATTCGAAGTTTGACGGAAATGAAAAAAGAAAGCAGAACGAACATATCCCAGAGCTCCTGAACTAGTTACGCGTCTTATTTACATCTTTGGACGAGGATTCGCTCCAGCCGAACACAAGGGGCTGCTTCACCGAATTGGCTGCCTCCCCCACTCCCGCCTCCGCTTTAGCCGCCGCTCTTGCCTCCACTCCCGCCTCCACTCCCGCCTCCACTCCCGCCTCCACTCCCGCCTCCACTCCCGCCTCCACTCCCGCCTCCACTCCCTCCTCCACTCCCGCCTCCACTCCCGCCTCCCCTCCCGCCTCCTCCCGCCTCCCTCCCGCCTCCTCCCGCCTCCTCTCCCGCCTCCTCTCCCGCTCCTCCGCCTCCCATCACATCCCGCCAAAACTTCCACTATTTCCGCCGCCCTCGCCATCTCCACCACCCGCGCTGGCCGGGCGTGCGCTTCCACTTGTTTGTACAGCTGCGCAGAATCGCGCTGCAGGTGCCGTGTTTACGCCGATCCTGCCCCGGCCCCCTCCCTCGCGTACGCGCGTGCGTGACGCACGCCACTTGCGCCGCCGACAGAGGGCGCGCTGTGCCCGCCGTGTACCAAGGGCGGCAGTTTAAACGGGGAATCTGTTTGGGGAAAATTGAGGAAAATTCTAATGCGGTGTGCTGCCCGACGTGATTCTCTGCTTGTTCGTGGGTGTGATGTCGGAACTGAGATGTGTGGGTTATATTAACACTGATCAAACATTGTGATTATTAAACCGATCAAGCTCGAGGTAGGTAATTTACTTTAAAGGTGGTGAATTACGTGGGTGGAACCGTGTATCGTATTACAAGGCATAACAGCAAAGTAGTACCGTTTACCAATGTATTTTAGATGATATTTTAACATTGTAGTATCGTATATCTACTATTCCCTTCATCAATAAGATAAGAAAATTAAAAGGACTCTGATGAGATAACTATAAGACTGTTTGTAGGGGGAAAATTTTTTTTTTACTTTAGAACAATACCGTTTAGTATAGAAATTCGTTTTATGTTATGACAAACGGAAATGACCACTTTTATAGGTCATTATTTTGCATTTTTGTTGATTTCCTCTAATATGTCATTTTTACCTTTATTCGTCATTTTAATGCATTTTTATGCTTTCATATGTCATTTTTAATGGCACTTGCTTCAAATAATATTCACGAGATGCAACAAATGTTCTTCACAATACTCAGTAGCCTATTCGATTTGTTCGCTCAGAAATTGTTTTGGCAGCCGCTGTGATGTAATTCTTGTGACGTATATCAGCGCCATTGCCGGTTCGGTCGATTTCGGGATAACTAAAGACAGAGATTTCCTGGTAAAGAAGAGTCCAAACCAAAAGTTTGCAAGCTGATTCACTCGAACGAATGGAAGAAGCCTCGATTGCATAGTAACGTATCCCACACCTTGAGTTGTTCATCCGAACTAGTTTTGATACATTTTTTATTTCATTTTTCTTTGGTTTTAGGGCATTTTAAAAAATTTTAAGAGCACTTTATTGATCATTTTTAGCGATTTTTAGCTCAAAACCACCCCTTATTGATTTAATTTGTATTTTGATAATGAATTATTGTTATTATCATGTGCAACGGAATGTATACAGAGTTTTATTATTTTAGCTAACGCGAGTGTATATTATAGAGTACAGAGTAGGCATCCCTAAATTGAACTTAAATAGGGAATAAGAGTAATTACTACCTTTTTTTAAAGTTCGGTTTCGGGAGGAAATTGGCTTAAAATATTGACATAAAGTAGCAAATTTTAGAAGGTAAGCAATTTCATTGCTCTACTTGATTAAATGTTCATTAAATGCTAATATAGAATACAAAGAAGCCTCACGATAATCGATTATATGCTCATGCTCTTTTACAGAAATTAGTCTACATTTTCCGATAATTCTTACTCTAAAACAGATGTACCTATTAATTGAAATCCTGGGTATGATTTCCAGATCCGGTGTGTAAAATTTGAATATCGTTGAAGGAAATAAGACTTTCAAAATGGGATAATAAAACAAAAGAAAAGAAAATTCTGGAAAAACGCATTCAGTTTTAATAGTCATAATATAACTACATTCATTTTCTTATAATAGTTCTCAGTCATACTATCGTGTTTACATTATTTTTAATGGAGAATTCTACACCATACTCCAGGAAACGAAAGAGCTTTATATCATGATTCTTAGGCTTTAATTTTTCGATTTATTTTTCAGTAAAATTAAAATATAAACTGAGTGATTGTATAAAGATCAAAGAATGACTCTAAAAGCATTCGACAATAACTCATACCAAATTTCAATATTGCTTCAGTCCACGTAATGGCGTTCTATACGAAGATAATGTTGTCATTGGCCGACATTGAAGCGGTATTCATAGCCACCTGCGCTCGCCGAACATTGTACAAACACACTTGCGGGAGAACGGCATCGAGTGTCCGTTCTTTATTTATCTGACGCTCCACGCCTTGTACCGGCGCCACTGAACACGGTCGCTTTTCACACCGTCTGCCCCCTCTCCTCTTCCCCCTCCACACCTCCCCACCATTCACCCATTGCGGGGGTGGGCGATGAACGGCCTATCGGCACAAACCTCTTCGAAACGAAAACGCCGTATTTTTTTGTTCTGTTTCCTACCCCCCTCTTCCCTTTCCGTCTCCTCTCTTTTTCATTCTCTAACAAACGAAGACAAATAACGTATACGAGTGTATAACGACCCTCCTCGACGGGTGAACACAAGTTGTGTATTTATAATTCACCGTTTTACGGGGTCGTTTAGCGGCGGACAATGGGACGTCGACGCGCCAACCGCCCCCGACGCACGGCGCGACCGGCGTGCACCTAGCGGCGCGAAAATAAACCATCCGCGTTCCCGATAGAGTGCGTTGGAGCGGGACCCGCCATGATATCACGTGACCCGTTGTCGTTGGCGTCGTTTGTTTTCGCGCGTTTTTGTTTGGAACGTAATGAGAGGACAACGGGGCTTCCGTGAGCAAGTTGAAGCTGCAGAAACCTGCCGGCAAACCAGTGGTCTGATGACATTGGAGTATTAAAATGAGTGTACGTATAGGAGCATTGGATTTCGACTTGGTTTGATTGTTTAAACACAGTACGATCATGTGATTTTCTGAGATCTCGGATGTTCAGGTTGTAAGTAGATTTCAAATATCTACAAAAGATGAATTCAATGTTTCGTATTATAATGCTCCAAATATTTTCCTAAACTATTTTTTTTCTCCCTTTCAAAAATTCAAAATTTAAGTAGTATATGTCTTAGTGTAGGGATCACAGAATTTTGAAAATGTGCACACAATTCACTTTTCCCCATAGCACGTCATACGCAGTTTTTAACTGTTTTTTGACGTAAAATAAATAAATAAATAAACGTTTAGCAATAAATACAAAGTGTTTATAAACCTTATTGTATTATCATTCCATTTTGTGGTTAAAAATTTTTTCTACTCGCAGTTGGTGCGTATTTGTAGAAGAAATTACTATGGTAAAAGCAACGCAGTATCTGAAATTTGAATCACTTTTTACTTTTTAGTCTTTAGATTGGCCACATTTTTAATATTTTATATCATATTCCTATATTCTTATAAAATTTTCAAATGGTTAATGTTGGAAACTGAAATGCTCTCATTTTTCTCCTGAAAAATACATCAACCAGTAACAAGAATTTTACGTACAATAATTTTGCGCCATCTGTTTACTCAAATCGTGAAACAATTTTCTCAGCTTGAAAATATATAGAATATACTGGAATTCCTAGAACGTCAATATTTGCCTGCTATTTCCTGGACTGATTAAGTGAACACATGAAATGTCACAACGCGATGCTCCTTTTATTTCATGTTAATGGGGCTGGCTTATTAGCTCCGCCTTCTTACTTCTGTTTCGAAAGCGGCGCTGATTGCGAGGCACGTGCGCTTATCTTCACGCGTAAAATACGAGCTGAAGATTAGCCTCCTCGGGTAGAGACCCACGCCGTTATCATTGACCTCTGGCTCGTGTCTCTCTGTAATACCGAGCCTCTGCATCCGCCAGGCAGGTCGTAAATAGGTCTGTCGCCTCCGCCATCACTCATGGACAAAATGGTCGCTTTCACATAATGAGGGAATGAATGCGTTTGGGTGGTGGGACGCGACCTCCCAAGTCATGGGTGACCGCCCAGGAAAGGGGATATGGGTTGCCGTTGTGACATTTTTTTGGTCTCCACGCATGCTTCTCTTCGAGGACGGTGATAACTGCCTGGAGCAACTCGTACTTTGTGGAGGTTATTTTTCAGATATTTGACGCTCTGACCTGAAGCGATAGTGCGTAATTCCCTGAAGGCTGTATTAATAGCTTTAGAAAAGTATGAGAACTGGTGATCGTCTCACAGTAGTTAATCTCTTTGTAACTTTCAGAAGAATGTATAGTATCTTTAGAGACGATGAAATTAGCTAAATAAAAAGAAAATTTATGAAAAAATACTATAAAATTTAAAAAAAAAATTTAAAGATTTAATTGACTGTGAAGGAAATTTTTAGTGAAATAGGAATGAGATTAAAATACGTTTTATCATTTTCGTCGTGATATAAAAGGAATATATTTCGTGTTCCAAAAAGATATTTAGTTTTAACAGTGTGTGTCTAATCTTTGAAGTCTTGGGAAGTGATATATTTTACTATATAGTATAGTAAAACCTGTCTTAAACGGTCACTAACGGTTCTAACAAAAATTGGTCATTATTAGAGGTGTGTGCATAATCAAGATTATGAGGTTTCGGTAAGCGTAGATCAAGTCTAATCGCGCTAACTGCTGTGAAATAAATATTACGTTTTCGGTAAAATCACGCTAATCATATTAGACTACCAAAAACAATTACAAGGACAAACTTCATTAGTGTAGAATCAATTACTTATCTTTTTAATTGCATTGATATCAAAAATTTACAGAAATGTGCTTTTGTTTTTTATAATTTTAAATTTGTGTTTTTCCGCACTTAAGAAAGTTATCAGTTGACATATTTTCTAGCTGAAACGTTTCTCTTGTCTAGGCTCTCATGACGTCTGTCGACTTTTGACAACAACCTTGACCTCGTGCATGGCACTTTCCGTCCCCATCGAACTCACAAACAAAGTAGACTTCAAATTCGCGAATGATCATCAGATCTGTTTCTCTCACGCGACGTATTCCGCAACGTTAACATGACTCCAAAAGGGGAAGAAATGGTTAACGAACATCATGAGAAAGCTTCGGTATGAGTGAAGCGAATGCGTTGTTATTTCTTGGAAACGTGTATTAAAATCATCTGTTTTTACCTTAAATACAAATTAAAACCCCTACCAGTAGAGCAATTTTGGAAGTCAAGATTCTAAGTAATCTGAAAGTAAGTCTCATTGCAGGTATATATTCATTGAACAACCCATCCACCGCTCTCCCGCTTCTTAGTTTCTCACAGTTCAAAATCGTTGCATGTGAACGCTTAATAAAGCCTTCGAAATATGCCAGACCATTACTTTGGGGTCAGGCAGCCTCTCAAAAGAAAGTATTATTACACGTGACTGAAGGAAAAATCAATCGATAAAAAAAAGGCTTTAATGGAGGTGGCAACTTGAGATTTGATCAGGTTGTACTGTATTTATACCCCTTCGAAACTTAATCTACCTTGTTTCCATTTAGTTAGGAGTTTAACATCTTTACAATCGTATTTGACAATTTTACATTTTTTTTATTTTCCAGAAGAGGTTTGCTTAATATTTAAATTTTGCAATTTAAATTGAAAGGTGTCAAATATTATTTAACTTGCTACCTTCATTAACTGCAGTAGATATTTGTTTGAATTGTAATGGCGTTCTAAACTTTTTGAGGAATACTTTGTTCAAAATGAAAATCGCAGACTATTTCTTATTACAATAAACATATGTTAATCGTTTACAACCCTGTGGTACATTACAAAGTCTAGAGGCATCCAAATAGGATGCCAAGCTTCTTACCTTGGGGCTTAACTTGAAGATCTTTCAAGAAAATATTCTTTCCTTATTTGCACTATTTCAAAACAATGAGAGTGTCAGAGCTGTAATCATGTATTCACAACCGATTCAAAATAAATTAAAACCTACCAGCTAAGCAAAACAGCCAATATGCCTTTCAAGCGTGCAATTTCACCTTCTCAAATCAACATATTGATAACATCCTGTTCCAGTCATGACGCAACATTCAAACTTTCATTATTCTTTACAACAAACTGACATTTACTTCTAAAAGTTTCCAGTTATTCAGTAATTTGATATATTTTGGTCTCATAACAAAACTCACGCACTCTCTCTCTCTCTCTCTTTCTCTCTTCTCCTTTTCTCCTTTTCTTTCTCTCTTTCTCTCTTTCTCGATACTTTTGCGTAGGCAAAATGTTACTGACAAATTCAAAATCTTGAAAATAACAAAGCAGACCATTTGATTACACTCACAAAGACAAGACAAACAATTTTTTGTTTTCTTCTCATCAGTCGTGTCTAATATAGTAACTTCTAATTCACTAATCTTCTATAGTAACTTCGTACTATGATCGTAAGAACACACCGTTTATGAAGTCATAATACTATGTTTAAAAAGAAGATATGTACGATTTGGCACGAGAATGAGGACGACCAATTAAAAATATAATAATAAAAAGGGTAATCTCTGATAAAAGGAAAATTAAGGGGAAAAAAAAAAGATCAATCAATCAGATTTCTCACAATTATATTTATAACAATTTATGAAGCGTAACTCAATTTCATAACATGCGAATTGTCAGATCTCGTGGTATAGACCTTTTTCTAGAGAATTCACCAATTATACTGATCAGATACTTTGTGTGTGACCCTACACCTATCATACAGTTGATAGGACTAGACAGACCACACAGTTGACTTCTAAAATATTCAATTTGTTTGTTAGTTGTTGGCCGAAAATGGCCGATGCGGCACATGGTCGCCGCGAGGCCGTGTTCTGCCAGGTCAGGAGACGAAGCGGAACGAGTCGAGGATGCGGGGAGCGGGGCGTCCGCTCGTCCGCTGGCGGGCGGGAGGGCGTGCGTCCTCAGAGGACGGGGCCATCCCAAGTCCATTTCGACGAACGAGCGGCTCGCCCCGTTACTAACACCCTCCGGAAATAGGGCTATAATTTTTCCCGCTTAAAAGTTTTCTTTCACCTTAGGGGCCCGCGATTCTATTCTGCGTCCGAGGCCAGTTGGAGTCTGTGAAGTAATGATTCATAATCGTTGTTAGTGTTTAAGCCGAAAATTGGGAATCATTCGTACCTGGGACAGCTGAGAAGGCCATATAGCTACATCTGTATACCTTTATCTATTATGAATTAATGATCATTCACATGTGTCGCCATACTTCAGGAATGGGTGTATTTTTGGAACAGGAAATTACTATACAAATGTGGATTATTTATTGTCAAATTAAAAGCCCTTCACTGATTACAATTTGAAAATAGTAAATTTATTATGGTAATAGGAAGTTTAAAATTGTTTAATAGATTGTCCTTTTAGAAGGTTGTGATTAAAATGTGCTAAGTAGTAGAGCTTTATTAATTCGTAATAGCGAGTGGTTATAGAACGTACTTCGAAAACAAACACGTGGTATTGGATTTCTCTCGCATAATGAAGAAAATGCCCATTCAAAAATAATAGTTCTTCGATGGCAAATATTTTGATGGCGAAGAATAATTTACAATAGCAACAAAAGAGCTGTTTATAAGCTTTTGAAATCTGTCGACAAAAATTGAATATGTTTTTTTATTGAAATTGGTCTCAGTTACTACTTGTAATATTTATGTTATAAATAATATATATTAATATATATATATATATTAAATACGATTAAATATAAATATAATAATCATATATTTCTATCACAGTATGCTCAGAATAAAGAGTTCAATTTGCCGCCAAAATCGAAAAATTACAGTAAAACGATAAAGAAATTTCCTGCACCACGATTTAAACATTTACTACAAGAAATTCAATTTTTGTCATTTTTGAAACTTCGAAATTGTAATGGCGAACGTAATGTATTGAAAGAAATTAACCTCCGATGAGCATTATGTTAGACGTACTCTGTATACCCGAACTCGTACGTACTCGAAGAGACAATACAGAGAGATTATAATGGAGCAAAAACCATTCGATGTCGAGTTTGTCGGAATTACCCGTATGGGGGATCCCTGATCGCGAAAAAGGACTTAAGCCATCGTAGCCATTTCAAAGATCAATTTTACTTATCAATTGGGTTATAGAAAACATGCTGTATTTCAAGCATTTTAATAAATACTATATATTTGCACATGATAGGCTGATTAGAGGTACATATACTCCGATTTAAACATGTGACACTTCAAAGGCACGAGATGGACGGAGAAAGGGTCACTGTCATCCAATAGGAAGCTTCGAAACGACTTAAATGTTGAAAATGGGAACTCTCGATTGGATGACGTTGTCCCCCTTTGCTTCCAGCTCGTGGCCTTGAAGTGCAACTGTGTTTAAATCGGAGTATAATATGCAATACATTCGTTATCACTTTACATAACCGCCTCAAATTGTATTAGAAAGTCCGTGCCGTATTGTTGTTCCTCTGATTTCGTTAGCATCTTATTTTTGGTTAAAAAAAAGGAAGGTGCATAATAATCGATAGAAGGCAGCCTCAGCTAAGGCCGGACAAGGCATAGGGGCCGCGCGCCGTCCGCCTTGTGCCTTTCACTTACTCCCGCCTCCGACCTCCCGCACCGGGCGCGCCCCGTCGTGAAAAGTTAATTGTGCCCTATAAAGGCCTTAACTCGCTCCCCCCCCTCGCCGGCCGATGGAGAGCGCACCGGGGCCCTATCGCCTTGGCTTTATGCGCCTCCCCCCCCGCCCCCCGCCCACGCCTCCGAGTTATGTCTTTCTTTGCATCCGACTGCCGCGGCTTGACCCCCTCCGGCCAGCGCGATGACGGTTGGAATCGATGGCCGTATGAAGCTCACTGCTCCCCTGCTGGGGAGACGAAGTGATGGGTGCAGAGCACGAGTGTATCGTCAATGTGAATGGGAGGGAATAGCGGAAGTCAACGGAATAAGGCGAAAGGGAAGAAAGCAGAGTGAAATAACGACAAAAGGAGCGAGTTATAGTGAATTCGGAAGAGGAGAAATTTCGCTGTATGCTAACTGGAATTTTTTTCGGACTGGAGCTATTTTCGCCCTAAGGTCATATTCGGTCTACAGCCTTTCATATGTTTGAGTATTTTTGTTCATTTTCGGGCTCAGTCCAGTATCGATTGTGACGGAGGATTTGAAGCTTGGGTGGTTTGCGCGCGTGGTCATATTTGAGACTAGGACTGCTCCTCGCTAGGGAGGCGAGGTGATGGGTGCGGAGCAGGAGTATACCGTCTATGTGGATGATGGAAGTGAGCAGCAGCAGTCAACGGAATAAGACGAAAGAGAAATATGAAAGAGTGAAATAACAATAAAAGGAGCGAGTTATATGTACATTGAGGTCGGGTACAACAGAACTGTCGCTGAGTTGGAACTGGTAATTTTTTCGGACCAGGGGTATTTTCGCGCTAAGGTCATTTTCGGGCTAAAGCCCTTATTAAGTTTGAGTAGTTTTGTTCGTATTCAGGCTCGGTCCGGGTTCGAATCTGACCGAGGATTTGGTGCTTGGATGGTTTTCGGACTTGGTTATATTTGATATTCAGTATTCAGACGAACTGCATTTGCATCAGACTGCTGCCCCCTCCGGGCAACGCGATGATGGTTGGAATTGATGGTAATCTCCAGGAGGTATGAAGCATACCACATCCCCGAGGTGCTGGGTGCAGAACGAGAGTGTATCATAAGTATGAGAGAATAGAACGGAATAAGACGAATGAGGAAAAATTATGAAGACTGAAATAACAATAAAAGGAGCGAGTTATGGGTGATGTGGGAACGGTGCAGCATGACTTCTGCTGTGTTCTAGTTGGAACGGAGGGTTTTTCGCACTCGAACCGTTTTCGGGTAAAGGTCATTTTCAGACTCATTCTCTTAAGAAATTTGGGAATTTTTGTGTCATTTTAGTGCTCGGTCCTGTTTCGACTCTGACCGTTGGTTTGGTGCTAGAATGCTTTTCTGGCTTGGTTAAATTTTCTCATTAGCCTCAGACGGAGTCTTTCTTTGCTCCCGAATGCTGCCGCTCGATCCCTCCAACCAACGCGATGTCGGTTCGCATCAATGGGCGTCTCCCCGAGACATGAAGCTCACTATGCCTCTGCTGGAGAGGCGAGGTGATGGGTACAGAGCAGCAGTGTATCGTTAATGTGAACGGGAGGGAGTAGAGCAGACACGGCATAAAACGAAAGAGAAAACTCATAAATGAATAGTGAAATAACGATATGATTGAGTTATATGTGAATTGGTGACGGGGACAGCAACACTTCAGTTGTGTTCTAGCTGGAATTTTTTCAGACTCGGACAGTTTTCGGGTGAAGGTCATATTCGGGCTCAAGCACTTCACAAGATTGGCTATTTTTGTGCCGTTTTCGGGTTTGGTCCGGATTCGCCTGTGACCGAGGATGTGAAGCTTGGATGATTTTGGGGCTTGGTCGTATTTCAGTTTCAGATGGCATGCTATTGATCATTTCATGACCAACGCTTGACTCCCTCCGGCCAACGCAATGATAGTTGGAATCGATGGCCATCTCCCGAAGATACAGAGCATACTATTGGTACTCCCTTAGAGGAAGACGGAAGGGGGACACTTAGAAGAAGAGGGGAAGAGAGGGAAGCGGTCATGAGAGTGAGACAGAAAACAATTATGTAAAAGTTAACGATAGTTGGAGCATGTTATAGATAAATTAGCGACAGGTACAGCAAAACTTTGTTTGTGTTCTTAATGGAGGTTCTTCAGACTTGTACCGTTTTCGTGCAAAGGTAATTTTCGGGGTACTACACCTTAGTGGGAGTAGAAACTAGACGTCGTCGACAGAATGATCAATATTTTAAAATATCCCCAAAATTTTAACGTGAATGTTAATAATACATGACGTCAAAACCGTCGATGTATTTAAAACTTGTTTTTAAAACTGGTTTAGTAGTTAAGTATTAACATTCACGCGATTCTAATTTAGCCTTGTTTATTATTTTCTAATTAATATTTAATCGGCAAAACAAAATAAAGGTAATATTAACATTAAAAATAATAGAACTGAGCCTCAATGCCTGAGCGATAAATTATAAAAAAATGTGTCCCATCGTTTATCAGGGAAACTGCTTCGAGATGTTAAATTTTGTGAACAGTTGGGCGTCTCGACTGAAATAATACTTCGGCTTGAGGTGAGCCAGGTGCGGCCTAATACAGGTTACGATCACATACCCATAAACCCTTAGTGCATCCAAAATTTTTCATGACATGTGCGAGGGTGTTGCCAATGAAAGAGCAAGTACACAAATTTTCTTTATTCCATTAAAATCTCCAAATCATATTTAGAACTAAATGACATTTCTTGATTCCGATGAAACGTGTTTGTTTCGTTTTCCTGCGATTTATTCGTATTAACGGTAAGGTGCGCAGGAAAACATGACTTTCTGGATGAATAATATATTGATCGAACTCAATATTACATTTTTTTACGGCATAGTAAACGGCAGGTAAAATTCTCGAAAGCTTCAGTTTTACTCATCACAATTTCGTGGTAGAAAGTTGATCCTTGTGTTTGATCTTCTTCGGCGCAATTCTGGTCCCTTCGCGATTGCAATTTATTAGTATTAACTGCAAGAAGTGCTGGAAAACATGGTTCTCCGGATGTATAATACATTCTTCTCTCTTCTTCTTAAAACTCTCGAAAGCTTCAGTTTTACTAACCCCAATTTCGAATTAGAAAGTTGATCCGTGCATGCTGTTTGATCTTCTTTGGCGCAGCTTTGATCCCTTGGCGATTGCAATTATAAACGGCAAGGTGTGCTGAAAATTATGGTTCTCCGGATGTATAATGTATTGGTCTTACTCAAAAGTTCATTTTTAGTGGACTTCAGTTAAAACTCTCGAAATCTTCAATTTTACTCACCGCAGTTTTGAATTCGAAACTTGATCCTCGAGTGGTGTTTGATCTCCTTGGGACGCAGCGCTAGTCCCTTGGCGCGGGCTTGTGTTTGCGGGACATCAGCGCCTGCTTGTCGAACGCATTACCCCCGCGCGGGCGCCTCGGGGGCCGCGGCTGCGGGCGCGAGCTGCTTGTGCCCCGAAGGCCCCCGAAGGCCGGGCGCCGCGAAGAGGTGAGGGACACGCAGGCAGCGCCCTGGACGCGCTCGCTCGCCCCACTGCCCGCCGTCAATACTGGTGCTGCCCCTCCTGCCGTTGCCGGGCCCCCCGGTTCCCCAACCGCCGTCCGTGCTTGCGCAGATTCTGTCGCCCCTGGAGACTGCATTGACTGCAGTCGTCTCATTATGACCAGCATGTCTATTGTTATGTTAATGCGATTGTCACTTTCAATTCATGCCAGCAGAAGCATCCATATCACGTTCATTGTCGTGATATATAGGAATGCAATGTATTTATTCAAAATGCAGTGGAAATTTGACACATACCCACATCTTCCTTTGCGCATATAAACCTCTGCTCTCTCCTTTCTTGAATGCTATCCTGAATATTTGATATAAACGAGAATAACTGGTGTCTTGTTTAGTAAGGTTCTAGAGGCCCATGTCCTCTTCAACTCTGCTATTATTCTTGACACTCTTTTACAACTTCTCCCTTCACCACTATAGTATTATTTTGTCTTATTCACCGCCCGGTCACAATTGGAATTACTTGAGGGCCAGCAAGTTGTCATCGCCGCCAATGGTTGGTCGCCGCTCCTGCGTTAATGCTGCCACCACAGCCTATGCCATCGCCACCACCACCACCTTCACGTCATTGCCGCCACACCCGCGCCGCCTTCACTGTCGTCCACGCCCCCCTCCACCCTGCCTTCCACCGCTTCACCCCATCGCCGCTAACTGCATAGTCGCCGTCATTCCCTCCGTGCCCTGTGCCGCCACCGCCTGTGCGTGCGACGTCCGCCGGGTCGAGAGCTGCTACCACGGTCGTCAGCCGCCCCGAGGGTTGAACCCGAGCCCTCTCCCGACGGACGTCGCCCAGAGGTGGGCGAGATCTAATAATCCTCACACGGTACACACCGCACGACGCCACTGCAGCCGCCGCCGCCGCGACCGCAGCCGTCGCCGTTTAGCCTGTTTATTAATTAACTAACGCGCCCCTTCGGCATACATCGCCCAGGGAGCGTGTTTGGCGCCGGCAATCACGAGATGGCGTCGCGTACCTTTGATCCAGTGGCGACGATGGTGCTGGCGGCAATGGCGGTGAACAGGGTGGAGGTATTGGTGGTGGTGATAGCAGAACGGTGGGAGTTCAGGTGGTGAAGATGTTAGGGGCGAAGATATGGGTCGAGGAGTCGGTATTGAAGTCTCCGATAGTCACAGGGGGGACGTTTTTCTTACATCGTCTCTCTAAATAATGCTTAATTTTATTCTGAGAGTACTATCAGCGTGCACCGCTCAAGGAGAGATGAAAGTGACAATAATATACATTCTTCTTAAATCTAACAGCAGAATACAGAGCAATCCCATTCACCGCTTTGGCATGTAGCTGAATATTGTTATAACAATGCGTATTGGTGTGTTAATCTTAACAATGACTGGCAGTGTTTTTTAAATTGTTTTTCTTACACTTTCACGTGTTAAGCCAACTTTGCAGAAAACACAAACCCGCACATACGCGCATGCGCACAATATCCAGTTTGGAGGCAACAGCAGTAATGGCGAAGATGAAGAGGGGGGACGGAGTCGGTGGAGATTATGATTATGTGTTGCGGGGGAATGGGGGGGTGGCGGCCCAATGGTCGTGGGTGGAAGTGGCGGTATCATTGTTGGTGGGGCGGACAATGGACGCATCGTAGTTGGGGATGACGATTGCTGACACTGGTGGAGGCGGGACCATCACATTCGTCCGGGGGTGACGAAGATGATACCATTGTTGGTAAACATAGTGACAATGGACGTGTCGTAGGTGGGATGTTGAAGGCTGTTGGTGGAGGTGGTGAAGGGGACGTTGGTAGTGGCATTGGAGGGCGATGGCAGTAGCACTGTTGGTGGAAGGGCGGTATTTGGGGCCATCACTGAGGGTAGAAGGCGATAGAACTGTTGGTGGAGGCAGCGAAAGTGACGCTTCAAAGGCGACGGTGATAGTGGCATTGGGGCTCAACATGGAGAGCGCACTGTTGGTGGAGACGGCGACAATGGTCGTGTCGTAGGTGGGGGCTGACGATAGGCAGTACAACTGTTGGTGGAGGTAGCGACCATTACATATCGTCGGTGAGTAAGGGTTACGAGAGGTATTATTGTTGAGAAGCGGCGACAATGATATGGAGTCGGCGACAATGGACGCGTCAAACCGACGCGTCGGTCGGTGATGCCGTCGCACGCAACGGTGATGGTCGCGTTGGGGCTGATTATGGTGGTACCACTGTTACTGGAGGCAGCGACAATGGACGCATCAGGGCGGCGGTGATGGTCGCGTTGGGGCTGATTATGTGGTACCACTGTTGGTGGAGGCAGCGGAGCGGTAGGCCGCGGTAGTTGATGGGGGCGGCGGCGGCGATGGTGGTGGCGGCGTTGGGGGTGACGACGGCGGCAGTGCCGTGGCCGAGTCCCCCGCGCGCCCGTGTCACCGGGTCCTTCCGCCGGCCCCCGACGCTGCCCAAACAGCCCGCGCGCGCGGCCGGTGGCCGAGCCCGCCGGGGGCAGCCGTGTCGCCGCGCAGCGCTGCGGGCCGCTAGGGAGCTAAACGCTGGCTGTCTTCTCCCCTGCAGCGCGTTCCCTCGGGGAACGGCTTTCCGGACAACTGGGAGTAGAGATTTGCTTGATATGGTGGCTTGCGGATGGGAAACCCGTGAGTTTGAGGGAGTCGCGATTTACTTTAACTGCTCTTTCTTGGGCCTTCTTGCGTTCTTTCCCTTTCCCTCTTCTCCCTTTCCGCCCCTTGCCCTCAGGAGCAGGGTTTCAATCAAACAAGCGAGGGAGATTTGCTTTGACTTGTTGTTCGCGTGGGTTAACTTGTTCTGGTGGAAAATTATTCACGTTTGAGCCGATCTTCATTTTAACTACCCTTTCGTTTCAATTAAAGTCATTACTCCCGTACATTTTCACATTTTCTTTCCAATATGACACATAATACACTTTAGACCAATAATTTTTGTGATAAAAATTATAAAACTGAAAAAAACTATTAATAATCAATAAATTCATATTGGATTCAAACACTAAGTGCATGAAAAACTGGTTAAATTTTGATTTTCAAAAAAAAAAAAATAAAGTTAAAAGCAAATTTTTCCTCGTAGAAGAAAGATATTTCTGTGTGTCAGTTCATTTTCACTGCTGTGGGGCGTGATTTTAATGGAGAAAAAGTAGAAAAACAATAAAAAATTTAACTGCTGTAAGCTATAACTTCCCCGTTAATGTAATATGTCCTTTAAAGACCGGTCATGTACAAGTTTTCGAAAATAAGAGTAGTTTTCGCGAAATTTTGCAAGAAATAGACTATAGGCAATTTTTGAACAGTTATTTTCTCAGAAACGCCTCCAAATTTTTTTCTGTAATTTTTTCTCTGATATAGCAAACGACGTAAAAATGTCGCGTATCTTTTTTTCTCACCTGCATTTGGGAAAATTGCAAAAAATTAACATTTTCAATAGTACAATATTGATAGTTATTTTTTCTTAATGAAATCTGTTTAAAAAAAAGCATATCATTATATAAGGTCATGTACACTTTTTTTTGAAAAGTCAGTAGTTCTCGCGCAATCCTGAAGATAATGCTGTTTATAAAAATATCTCAAAACGATTCCAAAGTATTTCTTTGATTTTTCCTCCGATAAAGCAAGAGCGCTGGTCTAATTTCTGGCCTGAACTCTGTGAAATTTCGAGAATTGCAAAAAGTTGGAAATAAGCGAGAAAGTGTGTCTTGTAACACATTTTTAGTTCATTTTGATACTTCCATCACTTTTTTATCCTTCTGTTACTCTATTAATCCCTTGTCCGATTTATTCCCATATTCTCTTCTTTACATTTTGTTTCCCATGGATCAAAACATTCGTTGACATTTGCCGTTTTTGTTTACCATTTTTTTTCTCTATGTCATTATAATTATTCATTATGATTAAAATTTTATTTCATCTCTTTTTCCTTATTATTTTTTCCACAGCATCTAATAATAATTTATATGACTAATGTTTCTGCCGCAATTTTATTCTATGTGTTTAGCTGACCTACAATAACCTACGTATGTCTACATAATTTTGTAGACTGATGGTTTTGTAGATAAATTTACTTGTTTCAAGAAAATTCTATTTCATAAGTTTCAACTTACAGAGTTACTACTTTTCAAAGTAGTAACAACTTACAGAACAAAATACAAGACGTGTAAATCACAATTAAAACATGAAATATTTGCATAATAATGTAATGAAATACTCGAATGATGTGTGCAACTATTGCAGTAACTGTTAAACCCAATAATAAAATATTTATTTAGAATTCCAGCTAGCTCCGTCCGTCTGCCGTCACTCACGGTTACATCTCTTCCGGTTCACCAATCGAGACAAACGAGGTGTCATTCAAGGAGTCTCAGTCTCCTGATAAGGAGCTGATCATAGTTTTACTGATCCATCCAGTAAATTGTAAGAAATTTCTCTAAAACCGTGTTTTTAAAGCAACTAAGACTCGTGTTGAGCGACAAACGTACCTACAGAGGAGATCAATAACTAATTTCATTCTTCTGAGTAAGACAAATCGATTGGCACAATTCTTAGCAAGTTCCCTCTAGGATTTTCTGGGAGAATTCTAGAAAATCACGTGTTTTTGATCGTTTCAATGCTATTAATTACTGTTCTCTCTTTCCGATATTTACATGAAGCGTTACGACGTAATTCATCTGATTGACATAATTAAACGCAATTTTCTAAAAAAACAACAACAAAAAACAACAAACAAAGATATTTTCATCCATAATTTTTAATGTAACTTTCTATGTCCGAAAATCGACAAGCCGGGCAACTGTAATATACTAAATTTACTTTTAATTACGAACTTATGAATTCTAATTATGAACTTAAAGAACAAATAAGATATTTTAACATGAAAATATCCCCGAAGAGCCAGGATATGCTAATTAAAAGTAACTCAGACCTGCTAAAAATACTTAAAAGAGAATATAAGCAGATTTGGTTGGTTAAACTAAGAAGATTGCATAAATTATATAGTAATTGTGACGTATTGGTAAATAAAAATTAATGAACTTCAGTTACGGTTTCGTTGCGTACAGTTATCTCATTTAAGTCTTTAAGCGAAAAAGAAACGAAAATAAAATAAATTTGATTGCCTAAAAAAACAACACCCCATCAGATTTCTCTACATTAGTTGTTTTTTTTCTCACACACAGCACTCCCAGTACGAGTGTATTTAAGTGCGGCATAACCTCAAAACGTGCTTCCAGATAAGAGAACTCCCCTCCTCTGCGAAAAACACAACCGCCACACACGCCACATGAAAGAAACCTGTTGACTATCTCGAGCATAAAGCGTCCTTTGCAATTAAAAAATCTCACACGCGCGGTCGCCCTTTTCTCTACCGCAGTGCTGCCACCTGTGGCGGAGGCAACCGCACCCTCGCGCGCAGATTCTTCAGCTTTCCCGCGCTCACTGACACCAAGAGCCGCCAGCAGTCTTTCATCTGGATGCGTTTAGCTTGCGAGCCCTCGGTGCCTTGGTTCAGGAAAGCCCACTCCATACGGTTCCTTTCGGAAAATCTTGTTTTATTTTGGTTTCTGTTTTGTTATTAAATTAGTGACGTTAATTGATGGTTCAACAAAAAGGGATGCAGCAGGCAATGAGAGAAACCACAGAAAAGAGCAGAATCCTATAAAAGTAAAACGTAAGAACTGTAAATATTAGTGATTGTTTTCCAGCTACTACAATATCATTTCAAAAGAGATCAAATTGTGGATAAAAAAAGAGAACACCTGTCTCCAATTCGAGGGAGAAGACAAAGTACGGCATGGAAAAAGGGAGACATTACACCTACTATTGAAGTATTTGAAATTAAATATTTTTGGAGAATTTTAAACACAAATTTTGTCCTTGTGAATTGATTTCTTCAATTGTTCCCTTCAGTTAATACATTGCATATTTCAGATAAATAACGTCAACAAAGAGTTATAAAATGGTATTATAATTAGTCTGAATAAAGTGATACATGAACTTTTCAATTGTACAAAATAATTTTATAAATTAAAAAATACCCCAATAAAGTATAATGACAAAGGAATGCAGGAATGATTCATGTCATTCCAGCTATCACGTCTTAGGGTACGCTCATAAGTTACCAACATTTACTTCGCACGCACGACGATAAGCCATCCCGCAGGCCCCTGCCCACAAACTCCTATGGCAAGACGCTCCCCGGACAGGCGAGTCCCCGGCACGGCGTCAACTCGGGCGCGGGCGCGCCGGTAAGTTGAGGGGCGCTGCGAAGGAAAGAGTTTTATACAAAACAAACAGCCTAACGTAATAGAAAGTAAGTCGGCGCTGTTAACTCGCGTGCCGTATCAGCAGCCGCTATCCATCCATCTCGTTAATGAAGCTCAAGAGCCCGGCGAGCGGCGGCGACCCGCCGGCGGCGCCCTCCGCCCCGCGCGCGCTCTCGCGGAAGACGGAAGAAGCTCTCTCCGAAGGGGAGCGGGGGCGGCCGGGCCAAAGCAGGTCTCCATTATTCATGGTCTCATCCATTTTAGATGCAAACCAGTCACACAGTGCGACCGACCTTCCCGCCGCCGCCGTCTCTGTCGCTGCTTCCACCATTCCGACGCTGTTGCCCTTGCCGCCGTTGCTCCGTGGCCACAGGTCGGGCAAACAAGAGCAGTGACAGACGCCGCAGCCACCGCCACGTCTCGTCTCCGTCTCCGTCTCCGTCTCCGTCTCCGTCTCCGTCTCCGTCTCCGTCTCCGTCTCCGTCTCCGTTCCGTCTCCGTCTCGTCTCGTCCCGTCTCGTCTCCGTCTCTCTCCGCTCCGTCTCCTCACTCCCTCACCCCTCACCCTCACCTCACCCTCACCCTCACCCCTCACCCTCACCTCACCTCACCCCCACCCCTCACCTTCACCCTCACCTCACCTCACCCCTCACCACCTCACCCTCACCCACCTCACCTCACCCTCACCTCACCTCACCTCACTCACCCTCACCCCCCCTCACCTCACCTCACCTCACCACTCTCCCTCCCTCTCCCTCACCTCGACCTTCCCTACCGCCTTGCTCCTGCCACGGTCGCAACACGCACGCCCAGCCACCACCGCCACCCGCACTTCCACCCACCACCGCCATCTCGCCACCACGCCATCATCGCCACACCACTACCCTACCCTACCCTACCCTATTCCTCTACCATACCCCTATCCTACCACTACCACCGCCACCCACCCCATTCCGCCACCCCCACCACCACCACCACCACCACTACCTACCTACCACCCATCCTACCACTACCCCTACCACACCCGCCATCCCACTACCACTGCTACCGCCACTATCTTTACCGACATCGCCACCGCCACCTGCATCGCAACTGTCACCACCACCACCACCACCACCACCAAGTCTCTTTCTAAATGTCTTCCCTTGCCGTTTGTTTCATCCTCTACCGGGTCCTGTCATTCACTTTCGTTCTTTACCGGGAGTTTTACTTTCTTATTAAAACTCCAATTGAATTAATTTTCCAACTAGTGAAGTGAGGGGTTACGTTGTTGTGTTATATATCGTTTCTCTTTCTATGCAGTAATCTCCGTTGAAGGAGTTATATTTTTTTTTCATGAATGCAACCTATCTGAATAACTTCGAAAGATGAACATAAATTTTTTTGTGACTGAACAACCTGGAGTTACAATCGTTTAAGGCATCTGAAGAAAAACGTCTTATCCTTCACCTCAATCATTTTCGTCTGAAATTGAGCGCAACTAGTATCGTACGTCTGATGCTTCCGTTCAATTCTCTTTCCACTTTAGTTTTTGAATTGTACACCGGAAATAGACAATTATTGAACCACACCTGTTTTCTGTAATAGAATTTCTATATGTGAAATGGTCTTTACACGAAGTACTTGAAAAAAGTAACGAGAAAAATTTATTCGAAATTTATCATGTTTTATATTCTGAATTGTCTCTCAGCAGAAGGTAAAGCGGAATAACAGAAAACATCTTACAAATTATCAAGGCTAAAAATCTCCTTTCTTTGAAAACTAACAATATAATTATCAATTTCTTAATGTTGTTTTCTAATTTTTTTTTTTTTTTTAAAATCACTTATTGTATTGAAACAGTTTTTATAGTATGATTAGTACAATTTCACACATCAGAAAAATTACAATGTGATGGGTAAAAACTTGACAATTTTAAATAATTCGGTCTTAATTGTTCATTTTTATTGTAGAGAATAAATACAATTTCCTTATAAAAATATACATATTTCATAGATTCGAATTGGAATCAGGTTAAATTAGATTTCTGCTCAATATTCACATAACTACCTGTAAAATCCTAGTGGTAATCGGATCTTTCCTCGTCATATTTTTTTCTTTCAGGAAAAGCGTATCATTTAAAGATCTGTTACGCTTTCTGATCCAGATTACTGAATTGTCGTGTTTGTCCTTGGGCCTTCTGGGAGAGTGGCAGTAGTTTATACACAATTAAATGTGTGATTTTGCTCCCTTGCTCCATTTCCTGGATCAGATTCAACAAGTTCTTCTAAACATCTACGACCCGACGTAGAAGTTTGGAAAACAAAGTTTTTTTGAAGGCTTGACGCCTCCCATTTGCCAATTCACTAATGTCTACGTCACTTAAACTATTTCAATCGAGATAGTTATAAAAGTTTTTCTTTTAAATTGGAGGTTTCTTCGTCAGTTATTATGAAACGAAAGCGATTTAAGAAAATGTGTTTAATACTCTAAAGTACAACTCAAATTTGAATATATACTTGTGTCTCTATACACTGATATTGTAGCAAGAAAATGTAGAACAACTATAAACAAATTTTCTCCTTCGAAAAGTATAAATTTCTTTTGTTTGGTACATTTTATTTGAAATTATTGAAGGAATAGAAACGTATTTTGTTTTTACTTCCCAGCTTTCAGTGATTTCTTAGTGATTACTTCCTCAATTTCCAGGTCTACATATATTGTAGTACATGTACATGTTCTATCACAAAAATTTTCATAAATAAAATACCTCTTTCATTTAATATGACAATAGAACTTACTTCTCATAATTAAAGCATGGTTTTTACAGTTGTATGTCAGAGCACCACGTACTGAATTGTACTAACAATTTTGAGATGATAATACGTATACGTGCTACATAGTAAATCATCATAAAATATTTGAATGCAAACAATAAGTCTTCGTTTAAAACAACTTTTGCCTACGTAGAAATACAAAACAAAGAGAGAGTTTGGGAAGTCTATTATTTCTGCCTTTTCCTTTCATTTAATCATTTTATGTACTTTCTTATTTACGTATTTTTAATTACTACACTCAACTACAACACAACACTGTTAAAAAAATAATGCTGGCTCCATTTCGTCTCCGTGTGTTCTTACCACGGCTTCATTGGCAGCGTCACCGCCGCGCTCGTGCCTTACGTGAACCCAGTTAGCCGCCCAATAGAACAGGAGGCATTTTCATTCGGAGCGGGGCGGCGGGACGCGGCGCGAGACGAGAAGAGGCGCGAGTCCAACAACAACCGGAGTCATGCGAGCGCCCGGTTCTGGTGCTCGCAGCGCCGGACGCCTCTCGCCAGACGAGAGGAGGAGAGACTGAGGATAGGGATGCTGTAGAGGGTGGTGGGCGAGGAGGAGATGGACGAAAAGATAAGGATGGCGATGGCAGGGATAAGGGGGGGACAGGAGGAGAAGGGGGGGAGAAAAAAGAGGAGGGAGGTTTGGAAAGAAATATAAGGAGGAATGGAGGATAAAATGCGAAGTAGGAGAAGGAAAGGACGACATCGGGGAAGGGAAAGTAGGAGGAGGCATCGAGCCGAAGAGGGCTGTCAGGAGAGGAGAGTGGGAAGACGACGATGAGGGCGAAAGGGGAGGGAGAGGAGGAGGAGGGGCCGGCGCTGCGAATCAGAGAAATAAAAAATAAACCCTGTGACGGATTTGTTGGCGCGATGCCACGTTGCGGCGAGCGCGCTTCGTCCTTTTTTATTTCGATTATATTATTGTGTGCTACGAGTCTTAACGAGAAGCTGATGCTCCGATCCGCGTTGTTTCAACCCGCCTGGCGTAGGGCGCGGCGGGGTGAGGGGTTGACTACAGCTACAGATGTGTCCCAGAAGCGCCTGCGAGTCCACGAATTACGGGGCACTAACTAGACGGTACAATTGCTAAGGGATTCTTCTTTTTTTCTTACATGTGGTATCTGATTTGTCTTGACGAGCTGTTGATTCGAACGGCTTTGAATGTAAAAATTCACCGAATTGGTTCAGACGTTCTTGTAAGTGAATTTCACGACCCACTATGTAACATAATTCATTAAAGATTCTAGGGATTATGGTTAATTCTCACTTCCAATTTGTAAATAATACTTTGTTATAATTTCCAATGAAACCATTTTTAAAGTTGTGAAATATGATTATTTGTTAATTAAAATTTGATAGATTATATTTAAATCCTAATAACAGTATTTTGTAGTAATAGAGACTAAATAATTCAACTTGTGTTCTATATCACAGTGAACTTTTTCTATAGTCTAATTATTTAATTTGGTATCAGCTCTTGTTGAAAAAACTTCATTGATATTTAATTTCATACTACACATAATTGAGAATCGTTGCTTGTTTAATGTTTTCATCTTAATTCTGTACTTAGGGTCTTCATACCGTATTTCAGTACCTAAATTGTGTCTGCAATAAATCGCTTTCAAGAACTTTATTTTTATGTCCGTATTCTTGAACCTTGAAATCACATATCATCGAACTTAGTTCATTTTTTATATCATGTTTCTTGATTTTCAATGCTTTTGGTAACCCCGAAATATAACTCATGTGTTTATTTGTGGTTCTATTCAATTTCTTCAAGGCAGCAAAATTTCTGTGATACCTTATAATGTTAAGGTCATCGCCGTATGTGCCGTATCGTTGTATGTGTGTAGATCATCGCCGAAATTATGAATATTAGCAGAAATTTCTGGTAAACATAGTTATTTGATTTCTGGTGATGGGAGCCAGCCAAAATCTGTGACTTATATTTCTTGGCAGGTTTAAATGGGTTCAAAATGCTTTCTTTTTTCCTTCAAGTATGTCGTTTCTTTACTTTATTAGAAATGAAGAATGCGATACTGAACACTCGATGGCATTATATTTCACGTATTTATATTTTGTGACTATAGTTCTAATGGATTTGCCCGTATGATATATACTAATTATTTGAATAGATCTTTCAGGGTCTTTTTTATTTTCTCGAGAAAGTCTTTGATGCCAAGTTTATTAATAAACTATTGATGTTTCCTTTGGAACGATCTCAACGAAAAATATTCATTTCTGTGTTAATGAATATATGTTTCGCAGTTCTTAGAGAATAATAACAGAGTTTATTGAGCTTTGAAAACAATAATTGGGTTTTCAGCATTATTGATCATGATAAACGTTCTTAATAGTAGATAAAAACAGTACAATAGAGTTATCTATCAAAATTAAATCATTTTAAGTATTTAACAGTAATTATTTCTCATAAATAATAATAATAATAATAATATAATAATAATAATAATAATAATAATAATAATAATATAATAATAATAATAATAGTAATAATAATAATAATAATAATAATAATAATAATAATAATAATAATAGTAATAAGGGCATGTAACATCAACAGCTGATAAAAGCGACATTTTGAACTTTTCTAAAAATCAATTATATTGCTGAAAAATATAAAATCTACCTCACTTACGCAGTGTGAGCCTGACCACTGTGCCAACTATTCACATTTATTGCGAATGTGCGTAATATTGTGGCCACAAGTTCTGTATTCACCCATTCGACTCACGGATTCCGTAATGACAACGTCGTTCTAGTTGCGCGTTCTCCCCGAAGTCTGTGATACGAGTGTATAAAAGTGTAAAGTGTTAAGTGTTCTATTTATGCGGAGTCTGTGTTGAACAAACTATAATATTACATTCAAGTGAGTTTTCAGCTGGCTGTTTCTCGTATGCCTATTGTTGACAGCAACATAACCAAAACTCCCAACATGACGAACTAGTCTGAAGGTAAGAAGTCATATTCAAGCGCAGTCACAAGTGATGTATTCCCAAACTAGGCTCAAACTATAGTAATTGAATCAAAAGAAGACTTACTCTAAAATACCATATAAATAAGTTAGTCACAATTGTAGACTCTACGAATATAAGATTTATTTCAAGGATTTATAGCAACAGAGTATGTGTGTTGTTAAGCAGTGAGGAAATGGCTGTCCATATTACTGATAATCATAACAATATTAATATCCAAAACCATATTTTAACAGTCAGGCCACTAATAAGGAAACAAAAAATTAAACCCACTTAAGAAAGAGAGCTAAACAAGAGAACACAAAAAATCACTCTAACATTTCTTTCATCAAAGCAGGAGTTACAGAACTTGGTTTCTCACACATTATGAGTTTTAGGAGACGATTTTTATTGACTCAGAGGACATTAACAAAGTACCAAATTCAATGACCTTATTTTTTGATAGTACAACATACAGGAATTACTTTACAAGTGACACCATGACATGCTTCAATTGTAGACAAGTTGGTTATCTTGCCACTCAGTTCCCTACCAAGAACCCTACCTTAAATGCTAATCCTGTTAACCAAGAATTAAATGAAAGTCAAGAACAGGAGGCGATAATAACACAAGAAGTGTCACCACACACTCTGAACCAAATACAAGAGTAAAGTATGGTTAATAACAGTAACTAGACAATTATCAATAAATAACTTTAACATCTGAATCTTCCTGTCAAGCTGATGCTGATAACTGCACATCCAAAACTACTAATAATGACATCTCAAAACAACCAATCAAGAAAAAGAAAAAAATGATAAAAGTGAAAACACAGTAACACAAGATGACAATCAAATTAAATCTATTGAACTAATTGAACCTATCCAGAAGTTGATGGATAAAATTCCTGATGAATTTCCACTCAATTACATACAATTTAAAATTTTCCTTGAAAACTCCTTTGGAGATAAAACCCAACTATCCCTGTGACACACAGTCTATTATCCTGATGCTGACTGACACATTTGTTCTCCTAACAGAAAGATCCATTAAATGCAGATTCACCAGAATTATAAACAAATTTAAAATATATAAGAAATTAGAATATTCAGCCAAATCTGAATTATATTGGCAATTTCGAATGCAATCCAGGATCTAGAAAAAAAAAAATAATGCATGAAAAACCTACCTAAAGTGTGGCATGATTCACACTTGTTTTATTTCTATGTGCATATTATCTTCTTGTAAACAATCTGTATTACTGTATATTTGGTTGAATCTGCAAAACTGTTAAAAATGGTACCTCCCTGAACAACACTTCAAGAAGTGTCCCTTCAACACTTCATTAACACTTCTGTTTCCCAGAAAAAGATAGAATGTTACAAGATATATTTTTCTAGAAGATCGTTCTAGGATTTCGGAACGACATAGCAAAACATTTTCAATTTTGTGTTAATGAATGTGTATTTCATACTCCTTGATATCTCTCTACAAGTTACTGAAGTTGTTATAATTAGTTTTCAGAGTTCTGAATTAATTTGAATGGATATTATGTAAAATATGCCTATTTTTAAGTAGACATCAATGGAATAATATGCAACTTTCTCTTTTAAATATGCAATAATACATTAGTTAGAAAACATTTCTTAAATTCACATTTTTGCAAAATATTTTTTAAAAATTTTTATAATATAAAAATGTTGGGTTAAACTCCTATAAAATTGATGTCATGGTCAATTATTTTCTTTTGGAAATTGTAAAACGTATTCGCCTGACCGTACCAAATCTACAACTATTAGAATAAGTGTCACAAGCCTAATGTAATGGAAATGTTTAGTCGCGTGCCCGTTATTAATCATATGTAATTACTAAAGCTCGAACTTTTAGGTGCTAAAAAGTATTTATTACCCTTGTGAAACCCAGTAACCAAGATCGAGAGAAGTCTCGAAATAAAATGTGACGTCATTGTCTTAAACATTCTGCAATTTGTCTATGTATCTGAGGAAGTTTGCGAGCTGATCGTATTATGAGTGTATATTATCTCTTGGAGTGTCATTGCCGAATCGACAGTAATGTTAGAATGACCCTCTTGAGGTCTTCACAAGTCGTGAACCAGACTCACTCCTCTCAATCGCGAAACACGTACACTAACGTGTTATGTGACTAACCACTGTATTCCAAACTGGCACGTCTTCCCCTTACATCCAAAAACTCGAAAGTATTTAACTTACAAATACTGAAAATATGAATTTATTCAATAAAATTTAGCGAAATATGTAATATTTGTTTGGTCGAAAATATTTATTTTTATACAACTTAATCAAAATATTTATCTTTAGGTCCATGCAAATTGGTATATGGCAACAATGGGGTGGTACTTGAATTTCCACTTCACTTTAAATGCTCGCGATTAAGAGGGAAAAATGTATTTACCTAAAAATCCGAGTCTTACTAATTACTAGTGTTGTAGTTCGTCCGTGCCCTTCCTCGTGAAAATAGAGAAATCATTTTAATCTCAAAACTATTCCGAAGGCTTTTTCAGCATGCTCGTTACAGTTCCAACAAATCTCTCTCATGGCACTGAACGCAGAATTTGTCTTTCGGTAATTGGCCCTCCTGTTTCCCAACGAACGCCGGAATCTCGCGTGTATGACTTTTCTCGGAGATGTTTCTCTCTCCCTCTCGGGCTTACGAGCCAACATCGAGCGTAGTCCACCTCCACTAAAAGACGAGCACACAGTCGCCCTCTTGTTCCCTGCGATAGTGTCCTCTCGATGCGCGGTATCCTCCTTTTATTTCTGCCTCTTCCTGTCAAGGCGACGACCACGAGGCACACGCATAAGCTTCTCCTTGTCCTCTTTTTTCCCTCCTTTTGGTCTCCACCAACGCTACTCTGCGACGCGAGCGTACCTTTCCTTCGAAGGCTGCACACGCGCGCGCGCGCACACGCTCACACACACACACACACGCACGCTCAGGCTATGACCGCGCCTTAGAAGCGGACGACATCGTTTTATTTTCTCCGAGGGAGAAAAAATATTCTCATATCCTGTGCGGAATGAACGTATCTCTCCTGTCATAGTTAAGGAGATGGAACTTTTTAAGGCGCGGTGTGAGGGGGAGGCTGCAAGGGGGTGAGGCGGGGCGGCGAGGTGTGGACCGCGTTGATGACGCCACGGTCAAGACAGAGCAGCCTCTTGTGCAGCCGGAGACCCTACCTTTTACGGGTTACGGCGAGGGATAAAGGAGGCATTGATCTGCAGGTTAAGGGGCTCCCAGCCGGTCAGGGTCCCCTCTTTCTGGCGTCGAGCGCCACGGAATCACCTTGACTCGTGCACGGGGCGGTGGCGGCCATCTTGTCGAGTTCTCGCTATCGTCGGGTTGAAGGACGCGCTTTTGAGTTATTTCGAACATCGGCGAAGGAAATGGATAGCCCAATTAAAATTCACGTGTTTGGTGGTGGCGATAAAGACGATGATTAAAGAGACGCGAGATAGTTATGGAAGGTCTTTGTGGGCTGTCGCAGTGCTGGCTGGCTATCGGAAAGCTGACAGATGTCCTTCCTTCTTTGTCTAGCTACGAGGCTAAGACAGCAATAAAGATATTCGAAATTTTAGGATTTATTTGTTTTGATACTAGCTTTGTAGTAGTGCTCCAAAATGATAATGTGGAGTTACATTTACGCAAAAACACGTTCTTAAAATTCTAATGCTTTTATATCAAATCGGTGCTATTTAGGAAACTTTTCTTTAAATTTAGTATCCCATTTCATGCTACTGAAATACAATAGACATAAAATATAAGAAAACAGCCCAATAAATTTTAGTGAATGCTTTTAAACTCATCGGCATAATTTCAATGCACACATCGATGTTGTTTTTCGTGAAATAAACAAATATTAACATTCTGGCATGTAATAATTTCAAATTGTAATGCTCATGACCAACGAATTAATACTAATAAAAAAATATTCCGTTCTGTTCTATTGCATCTCGATATTCTGTTATGTTTCTAGTTTAAAACATTATGACAAATTTTCCACAAACTGTGCCAGATCGCACTGTTGCATAACAAAATACAGAATATACAGATTATCATTTCTCTTTATAACAGCGCCTCTTGCAGTCTTTCTCAACGGGTGGGATGTTTCTGGAAGGTACGACATCTTCTAGAAATAGAAGCCTACGTTTTAATTCCTGCAAATTAGCTCTTTTAGCAGCCAGAGCTTCGACCGTCCCGCCGTGGACTCACGTGTATTTAACGTATCTTTTTATGTCTCCTCGTTCCTCCCGAAAGCGCAGCTTAACCCCTTACTTATTTTGCCGCGCGCTCCCCCGGCATCTTTTTGAGGCATAAAAGCGTCTCCCGTTTTATTTCTGCTCGTAACGATGATACATACTAAAGTCGTCCATTGATTCAATCTAATTAAATGGCCGACAACGTCATATCTTGCTTTCCCTCTTCGTCTCGTCTCTCTTTCTATCTCTCTTTCGCGTGCCTCCACGCTCGCTGTCCCTTTCTCCCCCTCTGCCTTCACCCCGCTCGCTCGCATCACCTCCACCTTAAACTCCACCGCAAGTAATAGTCAGATATGAAGTTGTTAAAGTGAAATGACTTCAAATACTCTCAATTACCTGCCCTAAAAGGGGAAAGGTAATAGCATCTCTCCTACTTAGATAGCGGCGGCGGGGGAAGGGCGGGCGGAGCGGAGCGGGTAACGGCGGGGCGGGGTGGGGCGGAGCCAGGGGTAAGGGCGGGCGGTCGCCCGGCCGGGGCGAAGGGGAGGGCGGGTCTTAATTGAAATCCCGCCCTCGGCACCGCCTCCGCCTCGCTCTGTCTCTCTCCCTCCCTCTCTCTCTTATTCCACCTGAAGTTCTGTACTGCGAGGGGGCGGGGGATGAAGTTACAAACCGAGTGAGGGAGGCCGGAGTCGGGCGGAGGAAAGCCAAGGGGTTGTTCGGTCGACCGGATGGAAGGTGGAGGATGTGGTGACGTCCGGTGATTGTGGCAGTGGGGTGACGGAAGCAACTAACTTGGTGGCCGAGGTGACGGCGGTAATGGTGGAAATATTCGTTTGAGGGTGTGTGGTGAGGTCGAGCGACATTCGTCGATGTGGGAGTGAATTATTCACCGAATATGGCAGTCTAGAAGGAATGGTAGGTCAAGAAAGCAAGTGAAGATGGGAGATATAATGATGTCAGTGTAGCTGTGGTGGCGGAGTAAACGCAGCTAAAGAAGTACTCTTTGGTAACATTCGATTATGATAGCGGCGGAGACGGTATTCTCTGCCAATAGAGAAGGGGAAGATGACGAGAGTTTGAGCTACGATAGTCTTGGTAATAGCGATGAATTAGCATGCAAACGTACCGATCAAGATGACAGAGGAATACAGAAACTATGACACGACGATGGCACACAGTATTTTTCCGCCTAGAGAATAGATGAAGATGGCGAAGTTAGAACCTGTATTGCACCCATGGTAGCGATAGTGACGTATAGCACCCCTGATTATCAAAATCATTCAAATTGCTACAATGATGCGATAAAAAATAGGGAAAGAGTGGAGATGACGATTACAAGAAGTGTGACAACCAACAACAGTGGCATCTCAGGTAAAGAACAAATCTCTCGAGAAAGTAGAACAATGATGGCAACGAGGAAAATATTTTCCTCCAGGGCGGTGAAGATGGCAGGCGCTGAAAGGGTGGCAACGGCAGCAAGCGTAGCGGGAGAGTCTGCGAAGTTACGGTGAGAGCAGACGCGAACAGGCAGGGGGGGGGAGCCAAGGTAGAAGCAGGAGCAGTAAAGACATAAGCACGCTCTATACACACACACACACACACACAACACAAGTCGCGGGACTTCCATTTTTGTGTACACAAGCCATTAGCATCGTGCTCCCGCCGTGTTCCGAAGGAAAAGATTTTCTTCTCCGCTCTCCGACTTCTGCTCGCGTGTTTCATTTACGGTGCTCGGTTTAATCTTACGGATTTTAAAGGCAAATGCATTTAAGGGGGATTCCTGCCGTGTTTTAGTATTAATGTAAAGGGTTTAAGTGTGATTGTGAATAATGTACAGCCCCATTTCATCAAGTAAATTGCTGACGACGCTTTGAATACTGAATACCTGGTTTCGCCGTGGCGATATGCTGCCGTTTTGTTTCCAACTCCGACCTGCGCCAGCTAAGGAAGCGGGGATGAAAAGCGACCTCCTTTGTACACTCTGCTTTAGTTTACATTCTTGGAGTACTTAACGAAGAGGGATCGTCGTCCAGAGGAGGAGAGACTTATTAAAATTTACGAGAGAGAACTCTTGGCGAATGTGTGGAGGAGGAATCTCGTGCTGCACTGTTTTTGTGTGTTCTCGAAAATTACCTTTGCATATTTTCTTTTTGTGTTGTTTAATATTATGTAACTAATTACTAGTGTTTGATATTACCAACCTTTCTATGGGAATACCTTACCTTGAAATTTAATTTAATATTATAATGTGATTAAGCAAATTCATTGTCAATTATTCAAATAGTATTCCCTAATCTGTTTCGTGTGTTAGATAAAAACGTTAGATAAACAAATCTGTCAGTTAGCTTTTTCTCATTTTACATTTTATATTGCGTGTGGTTACACATTCCTTAAATGAGAACTGAGACGGTCTTTAGGAATCAAATGGTGAATAGATTCTGGTAAATCTCAAACTTATACTCAATGATTCCTTTTCGCTGACGCCTGAAAAATGGACTAATACTAAGAGAAAAAATTCAAATCGACTGAATGAGTAATAAGTATAATTATAACATGCAGGGTCAAACATTTAAAAGTTTTTTTTTATTAAAATATAAGTGATTGCCCCAGTCTTGCAAGTTCATTATAATTTAAGCCTTTGTATGAAATGATTTACAATACAAATTTCTTGAACTGATTTACAAGTTTTAAGAAATGTAATTGGAAAACTCTGATTGAAGAATAAATGTCAATTCATTATTTGCGTAATTTTTAAGTTCAGAAATATGTAGTACGGAATTTAGAAACGTTATATTATACGAATCATTATATGCTTAAATGTGACATCATTTCTTTAAATTTTAGAGCAGCTTTTCTTCATTAACTAATATCAATTCTTGGCCCTATTTTCCATTTTCGCCAATTTTCTCTACACGATCCACCATTCATTCAAATGTTGTCACAGCCATACTTACGTTTCAAAACCTGTTTCTGAATATTTTCTTCGAATAAGTGGGAATGGAAGTATATCGTCATATCATCTCAAGATTTATCTTTCTAGTCTCTCAGCGAAGGAAAAAGTGTCCATTATCCAACCCCACAATACGTCATTATCTTCTTGATTGTTATGGGTAGTTTTTTCCACGTTCATTAACTATTTTAACACATTTTCTAAGCCACTTGTTATTCCTAAAGAACAGGATATTGAACAACAGTAAAAAACATCAGACCCAGCATCTGATCATTTACTTAGTTCACTAGTTCACTCTATTTTTACTTTCTCCTAGCGGAGAAAGTTATCTCGCTGAAAACGAGATTGGCTAGAGAGAAAGTTATGTAATGATGCATGACAAAACGGCGAGTTTTGGCAGAAAAACTCTTATTACAGAGCCCTTTCAACAAAAAAGTGGATAAATCCAATTGCTAATTTTAGAAAAAATCCTCTAACACGTGGTGTAACCAAAATCCATGTTTTGTTGGTCCTTGATGCCGAAAAATCGAATGACGGCAAAACGTCCGTCCGTCCGTCTGTGAACAAAGCTAGCAGCTAAACTGTTCATCCGATTTTCTCCGAAATTGATGTTCCCCAATCCATCTGACTGGTCGGCTCCTTGAATTTAAACGACATTTTAATTTTGAGGGTTCTTTACATGAAGTCCTTGCGGGACATTTTCACAATTTAAAAATATGGTCCTTCATTTTTGATAAATTTTGTTAATGGATAGTGTGTCGGACGTTTAAGAGAGTGGCCAGGACTCATTTTCATTGAAAACTAATTTTTGAAAATTGCAAAAGTTCATTTTTTTTATTCTTCGTACAACTAAAATATTAAAGATAAGGATTTTTTCCCCTAATGAAATGTATTCCAAAATTAGATTTTGAAAGTAGATCATGTCCATTTTTCGGAAATTTGAGTATTTTCCCCATTTGCGTGATAATACGAGGGAGAAAATACGTGCAGTTTTAGCTCCACTATTTTTCCCTTATTTTTCCTTTCCTTTTTCCAACTTCAGGGAATGCCGATTTCGGCTATCCACGCCGGATTGCACTATGCCTCTCATGGAGACACATATTAACCTTTACGCTAGACACTGTCACACTTGCGGTCTCCTCGGTTTGTGGTCAGCAGACTTACAAGCCCTCCCACGACAACACACATACATGAGACACGGGACAAACAACCATGCCAACGGCGAGACTGGAACCCGCGACCCTTCGGACCGAGTCGCTGAGTCGGCTCACGCTCTATCCAATTCACCATATTTTGCATTCCAGTATTCCAGCAGAGTTGTCCATGTCCAGTGCTTGGCATGATAGCGCACTGCCCACTCATCCCCAAACCGGCGTCGGTTTGTTCTGCTCACCTTCTGCCCTGTGCCCTTCTCACCTCCAAAGCGCCCCCTGCGACGCGGTGCGGTGCGGCCCGACCCAGCCTGAAGCGCCGGGCGGCGTTTAAGGGCGGCGCAGATTCTCGGATAAGCGCGCGCCGCCGCTGCGGCTAAGTGGCCATAAGCGCACGGATCTCCCCACGCACGGGCCCCTCGCCCCGGGCGGCCCGCGACGCTGGGCGCACTTCGTGTCTGCCGCCTCCTGCAACATGCTCTGCCATTGCCCCTGGCATCGCCGTTGCCGTCGCTTAAGTCATTGCCCACTGCCTGCTCAGCCACCGAGCTTGGTATCTGCCGGCTCTTCCTCATATGCTCTGGCATCGCCGTTGCCGTGATCCTGGCCTGTCATCCCCGATGCCATCTCCTTTGCTATTGCTATCATCCATTTCAACAGACATTGAACCGTTGTTGTCCTCACCATCTCTACAACCTACGTCATCGCCAGTCGTAGCCACTTGTAGCCATCATCATCATCATCATATCACATCACCATCTCAATCGCCCTTGCCTTCTCCTTCACAACAGCACTCACTCTCATTCTCACACGCGCCTTCGCTCTCCCGTTTCCTCGCACCCTCATTCTCGTCTTGACACTCATCGTAACTCTCACCCTCATTCATGCTCATCGACACCTTCACCACGCCTTTGCTGGTGTAATGACCACTCCCCCTTTATCGTCGGTATAGTTCTGTATATATTTCAAAAATTGTATGTTCTGTTTACCAATGTCTTCGAATGTCTATTGTGGATGTATAGTGATGTGATATTCTTTATGTCGATAATGGTAGTAGTGATGGCGGTGGTCAGGGTTAGGGACAATAGTAGATGAAAATTTGAACCTAGAATCTGTCATGTATTCGCTTTTGAATCTATATAAAGTCTATATGGTCGCGATACACATTTTAGGAAGTGTTTTTAATGATCATTTAATCTGTAATGTCCTTATAATTAAAAATACAGAATGTTTAAATCCCGCAGCTCCACGTCAATTCCTCTACGATTTCCAACGCACCTCCTAGGTATGTTACACTTTGACGGTATTCGTATAGCACTGGCTAGTCCACTCTTGCGGCTCTTGTCACCACCTTCTCCCCGTCGTCGCCGCCGCAACCACCACATCTGCCGCCGTCGCCGCCATCGCATTTAATATTAAACAATGCCCAGCCGTCTCATCAGCGGGGAGCGCGCCCCGCGTTGCGCCTTGCGGCTGGAAGCCCCTTCGCACCGGCCGCCCCGTGCCCTCGACGCCGCCGCACCGCACGGGGCACCGCCGCCGCCGCCGCCGCCGCCGCCGCCGCCGCCGCCGCCGCCGCCGCCGCCGCCGCCGCCGCCGCCGCCGCCGCCGCCGCTGCCGTAATTGGAACGAGCGTTTAGGCCCTCGCCGATTCCGCCCGCGAGGGAAGGTACTTCATTAGGGGATCTACTGATTTTCACCTCTTAAATGTTGGAAGCAATCATTGTAATGAAATGGATGGTTCAAGTCCGGTTCAAGCTTTGGTGTGAAGAGAGGGGAATTCTTCAGCAGTAGCACAATCCCTGAGGTGAAGACAGAAAAAATAATAATGAGAGCAAAACTGTGATATTTGATCCTTTAAAAACCTATTTCTTAATATAGCAAGCTCCTACGTTTCCCAAGAAATACTTTTTAGACTGTATTTAAGAGATTTGCACTTTGGTAGTTTACACGATCGTCTGAACTATCCGAGGCCTTAATGTTCGGAAGTAAGGGTGCCGTAAAAACCCTTTTTAATCGTTCAAATAATTGAACAAAGAAAAGGTATTAAAATAATTTAGTTTTTATTGAGGATTTCATTTCTGACAATGAAGAAGCTTTATTTATACAATTAACTTAAGTACTTTTGTTTTTATTTCATATATAGAAATTTGACATGATTGGAGAGGATAATATTTTATTTGTTACGTAGAAAATGGTTGTTTGAGGTTGTATATAACATCTCTTTTGACGTCTGACGTAGATAGCATACTTAGCGTTTACTTTCCATATTGCGTCTGATTTGATTTTGACAAATTGTACAACACAATCTATAAGAAATGTGACGTGTTTTGCCAACAGTTTAACGATAACGTGGAATTAAGAAGTTAATACCATGCTCTTACGAATGATGACAGATATCCACAGATAACGCGAAACAAATAAATAAAAAAAAAGATGTTCAGATTACAATTATTTCCAGTATGAAGCATAAATACTAAGATATCATTGAATTCAAGATACAGTCGTAAACTCATTTGTAGACTTTTATCATATACCACGGAAAAGGACTACAGTGCTTGTGAACGTTGCCCCGTGACCTACATCCAACGCTCGGGAGAACAGCGTGCTACCTTTTACCGCCGACAAGAGTCTCTTGCGCCGGGGCCGACCGCGAGAAAAAGAGGCGTGGGCATCTACCGCTCTTCGGCGCAGTGACAGGTGGAGCGTCCCGCGGGAGAACACTCGCCTCAGCCCGTCACTGCGTCGCACGCGTGCCTCGCGCTCGGCCGCCGTGACGCGAATGCCCCCGACTGGAGCCTTGAGGAACTCCACCTCGCCGCCGGGCGCTGTCTCTCCCGCGTTCTCCACCATCCCTCCCTCTTCTCCTTCTCCTCCTCCTGCTCCGCCGCTTCTCGAGAAGGGAGAGCTAATTCAGTTTAATCTTTACCTTCTGTAAACTCGCTTCCGCTAAATAAAACAGAATTGAAAAAGACAAGGGAAGTGCCTGGCTGGCTTGCAGCCTCCTCCGCCGCCGCCAGAGTATGCAGCGTAGCATGAATAAATGAAGAACGAGCCTGGCTATGCCCCGCCCATGAGGGTGGAAAAGAGGTAGCGCCGACGGGTCTCCTTCAAGGAGGAAGGAAAGTCCGGAGGGAGAGAGAAAGAGTGAGAGAGGAGAGAGAGGGTAAGAGGAAGGGTGCGGGTGCGGGGAGAACGGCGGCCAACGTAGGAAAGGTAGAAAGCAGCGGCGTAAGAGCTAATCCTATCTGATCGTAATAAGAAGACAGCAGCACGGTGTAGCTATTTTCATGGTGTAGAAGTTTTAAGTCGCGAAATTAGGTAGCTAAACTTTAATAAGATAGCCGTGTCTCTCTTTCCTTCCCTTTTTTCCCCGGCAGGAAGTAAGAAAAATTCCCCCTGGATAAACCTGTTATCCCTCGACATAAGTACAACGCAGGCGCGTTAAGCATTGCGTCGATAGAAGGGGAAGCAGATTAAGCTAAGACTCGGAAATATGCCGTGAAAACGAAAGGAGATTTAATATTGGGAGATACAAAAGTTTGTTAAAATTATGATCGTGTTTCTGTGCATTAAGCCATAATAAATGAGATGGTATTTTATAAAGAGAGGCGACCCAGAACTGAATTAACATTTCAATAGGATTGATTAAGTAAGTACTGAACAATGCTTTGTAGCTGCATTGCAGGTGTCTTTCAGGTTCATTAACGTTCGCATTGCTGACTTCGTGTTCCTGCGTACAGCAAAATATCATGCCTGCAAATTTGATCGAAAAATTATATTTTATAGGCATGTTAATAGAAAGAGCTAAGCTTTCACGTTTCTGAAGAGAACTATCAGCGATGATTCTTAATGATTTAAAATTTTGTTTGCTGTCTCGTGGAAAAGGCTAAATCACATTAAGCAAAATATCAAGTCTTACGATGTTTTATCATATGATTGTACATCATGACGTCAACTGTAGAATACATTTCAAAAAAATTACCTTTTAAATATTATCGATCTTTTTTACTTATTTTGTTAACATGGTTCGTTAGTTTTAGTATTTTTGATTAAGGTGAGCATTATAAGTTTCACCATGTTTTTCAGTTGAATGTAGCGAGCTTTTCAGACAAAATTATTCGTGTAGGCTACAGACCACTCCAGTTTAAAAGTTATTGTTGTTATAATTAAGCATTGAATACATATGTTGACTTTACTGGGAGGACATTCAATTAGTTTCTTAATTCCCGCCAGTTTCGGAGGGAAGATGAACCAGTCGAATGTTCGAGATATTTACTTTGTGATATTCTCTTTACCTATGTTGTTGAAGCACGTAACTGAGGTAGATTTTGAAGAATGATCTGAATTTTAATTGAAATCAACACGGAAGTTGCCGGAATTGTAGCAGCTTGTGAAAATTGTCTGTTTATTAAACGTATTAAATTAGACTATTTGAATATTGTTTTTTAGAGATTTGTCGCATTGAAGATAAGAATACATTAATATAAATTTGTTTGTATATAAAGGTTACAAAATCTTTAATACTAGTTGTTCTGAGTATATTTGTGTAATATAGGCGTCTATTATTGTTACTTGAGGTGATGTTCAAGTCAATCTGTTCATAAAAGTTTAAATGATTCGTCAGTTTGAGAGAGACACTCAAAAGGTATTAATGCCGAGCAACATTTTAAGTTAGATGTATTGGAAACTGTATAAATTTGGATAGGTTTGTTTGTTATAAAAACAGATTTTCCATTCTAAACTTTCCAATATTAGTGGGTCTGTTAAATTAATTCCTTGATTGGAATGTAACAAAAAGACAAGTGAGCAAAAATTAATTAGTGTTGAATCAGAAATGAATAATTAAAGAGATTCAACATTATTTATCTGCTAACTTTTGTCTTTAAGAAAGGTAGCCCAGTCAGATGTGGACTTATGAAAGACTGTTGTTAAAAGCTTATAGCCTAGCATAGTTTATTCAGATTCCTTCATGTCAGACAGAGAGAATCTGAGCGAATCGGGTCTACACTAAATGATGCCCATTAATCTTCAGAATATTTTAGTTAGAGCAGAATTGGTGGCTTTATAATGAGATCATTTGAGAAACTAGGAGAAATTTAATGTTTTATGCATGTTTAACTTACGGTCTTTTTAGTAATTTTCTAGCATATTTTTGAAAAGGAAACTGAGACTGATTAGGCGTCAACTAACATCGGGAGGTTGGCATACGATTTTCGACTAGTTTTGACAGGTGATTATCGTTGTTCAGGAACTGGGAATCCTGTCCTAGATCGGAGTTATCGTGGTTTCCGAACATGCAAGGCGAATGACGGACAGTATTTCAAAAGCCATGGACCAGTGCGATCATGCCTTACTTTCCTTGTCCTATTTTAATTCATGATATACACTGCAGATTATACAAAGTCTGAACTGGTCGGTGAATGTCGAATGTGGGAGCTGTTGAATATCTGGCTTTTGGAAATCTCCAGTAGTTGTGAGTTCGGAATCTCGTATCTACAAGGTAATCACGCCAGCATTTAACTTACTCTTTCGGACTATGTGCTGTCATTTGCCGCCAATTTTCAATTCAATCGGAGGATCAAAACCTGCGTGTTAACTTTGTCCCAAAGGAAACCATTGCAGGTTAGGTGCACGATTTTCGACGCACTGCGGTTGCTGGTGAATGAGCCTAATGCAAGCGGACGTCTGAAGGCGCGTGGATTCTGAATTTATTGAGGGATCTTGTTAAGTAATCACATGAGCGTGCACTTTGTCTTCTGTTCATCATTTCGGATGTCTCTCCGGGAGCTGGAGGAGGTGGTTTGAGAGCACGGTGGGTGGAGGAAGAAATTTGGATGCGAATTAACGAAGAGGCTGGTAGAATGGGTGGATTCATCATCTCATCTCTGAATACGTTGTTAGACGTGTTTAATAAGGATGATACTATGAGCGAGAGAAGTGAAGACTCAGTACGATGTCGGTTTATCCATCAAATTGGGTAGGACTATTTAGGTAGGTTTTAGTAGTAACGTGCAAAAAAGTCTGGAAATATCTATATGGTTTTCCTTCGATATCATGTCTTTCTTCAGCTGAAATCGACGGAGTGACTGTAAGGGAATGAGTCGTGTCAAATGTCGATGAATATGAGGATTTCAGCATGAAAGCTTTTACTAGATTTCTGTATTGTTTACATGAGTAATAATACTTACGTAAATGATATTGGACTCTCAAATTGGAAGTTCTGCTGAATCTCCGAAATACGAAAGCTTGTTCTTTTACAGGAACTCAAGAACAACCCTAGCACCTATGCGAAATGCTTCAAATGTATATTTTTAGTCCAGTGTGAAAGCAAGCCAATCAAATATTATTGTTTGATAACTACTGGTATTGATTTTTATTTGAAGTCAGGAACTGTAATTTTTCCAATTCCTCCGAGAATCCAACACTGAAGAATGTTTGCCGGGAAATTGTACCGCCAGCTGGATGAGATTCGTCTGTTTATTAAATTTATTAAAATATAGACATTTAAGAATACATTAAAAATTATAAATTATTTCGTAATTCGTAAGTTACAAAATTTATAATACTAGTTAAATATTACCGACGTATATTTGTTAATATTGACTAATTAAGAGGGCGAAATCTCTACAAAAGTTAACTGATTCTTCATTTTGACCAAGGGGAGAGACTACTTTAACAATAATGTATTAAAAAGAGATACCGGCAAACATTTTATACTGTTAGATGTATTCGTGAAGAACTGTATAAATATTACGTGTTTGCTACTGTGTATAAAAACACAGGTATGTTACCATAAATTTCCAATATATACTACGTGGGTCTTTATTCAATCTCTGATGGAATGTAACAAAAAGACAAAGGTGAAGAAAAATTAATTTGTTACCAAAAGTTACATAATCCCGGAAGAGATTCAAGCATTCATTTCATCTGCATATAAGCTTTTTGACCTCTCTTTAACGAAAGGTGCTGCCAGTGATGTGAGACGCTTTTGAACTTTGCTTCGAAGCTCTCATAGACCTGCAAGCGTTGTTCTCCTAGCCAATTATTCAATTCAGAAAGAGAAGAAAATAATTCGAATCTAAGTCTGGGCTCTACACCGGATAATCAAGCACGTCCCATCTACTCCAGAAGATGTTTTGTTAGAGCAGAATGGGCGAGCGTTATCATTAATGAGATCATTTCTAGAAACCAGCATTCCTCTTCTTTAGTTTCAAGGTTTACATCTACGCGGCTCATTCTTTAGTGCATTTCTGATGCACTATTCCCTTCTTTTTGGAGAAAGCGCAAACTTCGCAACTCGCACTTCTCCAGAGCGTCAATCTAACATCCGGGAGCGGTGGCTCAGGATTTTCGACACTAGCTTTTCAACTAGGTCGAATTCAGTCGTTGTCTGGAGGAGAATTCTAGCGAGCGGCTGCTCTGATCGGTAGTTTGCCGTGGTTTCTCCGATCAACACCAGGCGAATGACGGAGCAGTATCCTACCAAAACGGGCCATGGACCGAGCGCGATCTGTCCTTCCTCTTCCTTGTCCTATCCTCTCCCATTACACACACACGTACACCAACATGCACAACACTACCACACATGTCGTGAGACGGGTCGGGGACTTAGAACTTGTCCCGGCTGGGGCGGTGCCCAGCTGTTGGGAGATATCTGGTTGGGGAAAATACCCACAACCCAGAGTGGATCGACGCCGAATCTCGTCATCCTACGGGGTAGACCACCGCCACCTCTCGCGATGAAAACATGCACTTCCATTACGGGACTAATGTCCTTAACATTTGACGCGCCCGGAAACACGGCCTTGTGTAGCTGAATTTTGTCCTCTCAACCAGAGGAAACCTTGTCATGTTAGCCCCGAGCACAGCTTACGTCGACCGCGACTGCGGTTGGCTCGGCTGCAAAAGCCCTTGGCGTGCGAGCGCGCAAGCGGGACGCCCTGAAGGCGCCCCACCCCCACGGGAGCGCATGCTAACGACATTTATTGTATCCTTCGTTAACGTAATTATACACGTGAGGCGGCGACGGTCGTAGCGTCTGCAAGGGTCACGACTCACCCTTCGCGGAGCGGCCCCGGGCGGACGCGGGACCCGGAGGCGGAGGGGTGGCAGAGACACGTGGGGATGGAGGAACGATAAAGCGGCAGCTAAAACAAAGAGGGCTACGTGAGACATGTTGGGGGAGGGAATGTACAATTTTCTATCTCTGGTACAATACAAGCACTGTTTCGAAGACGTGAATGCTTAAATAGATAATACGATGATACTGCTGATGATACGCAGGGGAAAGGGGAGAACCTGCGATGTACCTGCTTTATCCACCTCGAATTGATGGGTAGTGACTGAGTTTTGGATACTGGTATCCCGATTTGCACAGGTAACGTTACCCAATAATCAAGATCTGGAAATTATGTTAATGATGATATATGTGAACGATCCTTTAATGGAAAGTATTCAAATGTGAGATTATAATTACAACTACGCCGCAAATCGACGGAGGACTGTGGAGGACTAAGGAATCAAACTTCTCTGCAGTGTTTATTGTCGATGAAGTTATGAGTGGATTTTCGGGTCATTAACAGCTTTTACTCACGAATTTTCGGTGTGTTGTTACATGAGTAATAAATCTTTACGTAAATGTTATATTCGCTTGGACTTCTCAAATTGAAGTTACTGGAGCTAGCTAATTTACTGGCTGATAATTACGAAAAGCATTGTGATTCTCTTTAAAACAGAAACTCAAGCTAAGAAGCGCCTTAAAGTTAAGCATCTATACTATGCAGGCAGGCAGTGCACTCTGAAAGTGTACTTATGCTTGTTAGTGGCCAGCAATTTCAGAAAGCAAGAGACACAAATCAAAATATCTCTTACGATTCATTATCTATGTTTGTATTTATTTATTGATTTAAAATGTAAATAACGATTACCTTTTCAAAACGTAAGTGAAATTATTACCAGTAAGTTGATTGAAAGTATTAAACATAGTGAGTGGAGGAAACGAACATTGAGTCAACTGTTTCTGTGTTACGGTCAAATATTTTAAATTAGTAATGAGAAAGTTACTTACTTAAAAGTTAAAAGTTTATTGCTTCTATACATGAAGTTTGTATAAATCTTCCATGTAAATTGACTTGGTTGTGGGTTGTCCGTATTATTTATATAGAGACTAATTTTGAAACCTTTCTCTTTAAATTTATTTTTGCCTGTTTGACAAGAATGCCTTTCAGGATTTTTAACATTACAAATTGACATCACTGAAGATTTGAATCTCACAGGGAATCTGATGTAGAAATTATCGACAATATTACTTTGAAGAAATAAATCCTATTAAACTAAAAATTTGTAATTAAAAGATTTGAAACTTTGAAGTGCACTTTTCTGTATTGTATGGTTTGTAATAATTTTTGAGATCCAGAAGAGAATGAATTGGTTATTGAGGTGATAACAATATTATTTTAACCGGAGCTGTTCAAATTTGGTGAGAATCCTTTTTGCCTCACGTGTAATAGAATAGAACAAGTGAAAATTAAGATAAACGCCCTGATTTTGTCTCGGACACTTCGATCCTGGAGATGCATCTCAGTGTTGTATCGTAGGATCTGATGATCTGTAACGTACAATGGTGCCAGGGAATGGTTTTGTCTTTTCACCCCTTAATTCCCTGAGATATTTCAGATATTTCAAAAATACGTACGCAATTTTAGCTTCTTCAAAACCTCTTTGAAACAATTAGCAGAACTTATTAAAATTTCTCTTCCGCGCCCCCTTTTTTTTCTCCCGTTCCTCTCATCCCGATTCTTTCCCGATTTCCTATGAAACTCTTCCTCCCTCGCTTTCACTCCTGACATCTATGTGAGAACCTGCATCCAAATTGGGTACGTATTTTTCATTGAATGACTTTCTTTATTATGCACTATTGTAATATAAATTTTTGAAAGTGGTGGGGCGGAAGAGCAGGCTAAATGGCCTAGCCTCGCCACCAATAAAGACTATTTATTTATGCAAAACGCATTGTAATTCGTTCGCCATCTGCCGAATAACCAGGGTTTCTTGTAAGCCTCCAGATCTGGATTAAATCTCACATGAAAAATTGCTAGCGATGTCTAAATTTATCTGTGATTTTTCTTCTTTGCATTGGAATGTCGTAGATAGTTGACGGAATCGACTGATACATAGGTATGATTTGGTTCGAATGATGTAAAGCGAGAAGGCATTATATGTTGAATAACTTCAATTCCGTTAAAAAAAAATAATTCGTGTCTGATAATCCATTTCCGGGTTGGTGAGTCGTTCTTCGATTAGAAACATTTACAGTTTGTTAATTTTATTACGCAAGAAGTTTATTTTAAAGCAATTACAAGGGCTATACAATACGAGGATTGCTTTGTATTTTTTTATGTAATATAACTTTGTTGCATGGTCAAAAGAACTAATGTAACTCTTTGGCAATTTTTAGAATTTCACTCAATATTTGCAAGAGAAACACAAGCTTTGGTTTGGTATGTCTAGAGCAAGGTCCTACACCTTTGCTTTCCATGTTAGAAATTTGACACCCTCGGCATACAAACGTACACACTCATATACACATATAACACACATACTTTTCTGCTATGCTAAGTGGTCAGCAAATCTTCTAATACGTGATTTTGGCCACATTAGTCTTAAAAATACTCACATTATTCGTTTACTGTAGCATAGATATTAATGCGCAATATCTGAAGTATAATTGCAGAGAATCACTTGACATCAAAAACTGAGGGGAAACTGTTTCTAGTTTCAGTTGCAGTAATGGTTTTAGGACCAAGAGCCATTTAGCCTACTTCGCGTTGAAACAGTGTATACTATTAAGTTGGTTTTACTCTGCCTTTCATTGGTATGCTATGTTAAGTGAGAATCATTGCTGATACCGGCGTGGATCTGATCAGTTTCGTTGTCGTTGAAGGGATGTTTGCTTAGCCCTTATTTTGTTCACCAAGGGCCGTCCTTTTCATAATTGCACTTCCGAGGGAAGACAACATTTCGTCTCTGTGTGTTTGAAGGCTCATCAGCCAAATTAGACGTGTTGTGCAGAGACTCAGGCATCCAGAGGATAGGATGAATAGAAGTGCGTCCAGAATTCGTATAATCTCTGGTACAGATTATATTAGATTGTGTGATGTAATTGGCGACTTCTCGTCTCCGGATTTGTGTACCATCTACCGAGTGAGCAGGAAGGCGTATTTTTTTCTGGGGAAATTCTCCTCATGGGTATAATTACGCAGAGAGGAAACGTGAAAGTAGAATATTAGTGTTCGCAGATATTCAAGTTCTGATTCCAAATGAAATGCTATACAAATTGGGAGTAACGAAATTATATTTTTTTAGAATTCACCTTGACGGGCAGACGTATAATTACTCATTTGGTTTCTGACAAGTTATAGCAACAATTTAGCAAGGAAACTAGCATTTCATGAAGATATTTCTTGGAATAGATATGAATGGGATACTCTAGAAATTTTGTGAGTTGAACGGAGTTCGAAGAAAGGTTGTGGTATGTAGGAAAGCTTGTTACGTAGTTTTCTCGTTGAATCCAGTAATACCTGTGACCTAGAAATTCTTTATTTAGAAGAACACTTGATCAATTACATGTTGTAGTTTCGTGACAATCATTCTCTCTTAATTGGTTCAGATGAAAAACGCCAAAAATATGGAGTTTTAGTTTTCGGTAATGTATAATAATAATTTTTACTCAATAGTACATGGAAATATTTAATTTTTATATATTCAGAGTTTAATTATAATTTATTATTCCGTCGAAACATTCCGCCACTCCTAACGTCGTACGTTCGATAGAATTTTCTTATTCGTACAAAAAACTCAACATTACGAAGAAGTTGCATAATCTACTATTATTGACGACCTCTGAAGTTCTGTTTTATTTTTAAATGTGATTCATGTGACACGTGAATCCCTTTTGTTTTTACCTAATGTTTGCTTTAGGTAAATATGCACCGCCATAATTGGAGTGGAATTGTAAAATAAGAGCACATTGTAACATAGCCGCACGCATCTTAAGACACAGGTCTTCAGTAGATGCTCCATGTCTCTAATCAGAAAGCAAAGAACTTGCCAGCATAGGCTATCGATTGTTACTCTTGAAACCAATAAACTAGTTGCGAAGCTTATACATTCTCACATATTTGTAACTGTTGCATATCTAAAACTCAGAGAGTTCCATGAAAATGAATGCCTGCGCTATTCTTATAAGCATATTTCTCACTATCCGAGATTTTACGTTGTTCACTTTTGGATATCATCTATTTCAATTGTATATTTAAGTTTGTTTCATTCATATGCTAATTAAATTTGATTCCATAATTTCCTTCTCTATAGTGCCTTTGAAGATGAGATGTGATTCCCGAAACATGTGTGGTTAATTATTTATAATATTAAATGTATTTTTAAAAACGTTTATGGTTGATATCTTTTAAATCCTTACCCATTATGGATTACCACATTATCTCTGCTGCCATCAAGGAATTTATAATATAAGTGTCAACTTCAGGGGAGGAATCAACTTTAGTTGGGAGCTGAGTTGATTGCGAGGCTGAGGAATGCTCTCCGTGTTCTTGGAAAATGCCCGCCCCCCGCCTAGTACGCAACTATTAGCTATCTCAAGAATATTGCTCCAAGTGTCTACAGGCAAAAATTAAAACGGCAAACGAGAATAAATAAAATAGTTAAGAGACACCCCGCTCCCCGCACGCAAACAAGTCAGCTCCCGACTATACTTCGTCTTTTTCTGTATGAAGTCACCATTCGGGTTGACTTTGGACACCCCTGGCCTTGTAGGTGGTCTGTGCTCTCCTGACACAGCGCACCTTCTGCGAACGCTCCGCCGCCGCGCGCCCCTCCACGTGACCCTGGCCGGCGACCTGGTTAGCGCTTCCAGGACCCTGACGCGCGAGCCCCTCTTGGAAGCGGCTCCGCCAGAGTTACCGCATTTCAAAATCATTAGATTTCTCAGGAATCGCGCTACACATGGATACGTCGTATTTAGCAACTCTCCTCTCGATGGGATGAATTGTTGGTACAAAATGACAGGTATTTTCATATACCCCATCAGTGTTGGGTTTCTTCGATTGTTTCTTCGGAGACTGAATACAATGAAGGTCGTCTTTTTCGCCATTCGGCACGTACAACAAATAGCTATAGACTGAACTGCCTCACAAGGTAAGATACAAATTGTTAAACGCTTTGCTGTATCAAAAGATAAACTATTTTTAGTAAATCAAAGATGGAAATCACTGATCACTGCCGCCACTTAGAACATGATGTGTCCGCTATGATTCGTTACTATCAGAACGTTCCATCGCATGTGATCCATTCTGTCGCCGTACCATCAGTTTCACTAATGCAATCCGCCAGTAAACAACACTCCTTGTTATCTTGAGTATCATTCGCAATCGTACAATTAGTTTCTTTGCAGTTTGCCTTCTTGAGTTTTCTCTTCAAGATCACGTTCTCGGCAGAAAAGCCATCGTTTCTATTTGGGATCTTCTTTACCACAAAATGTGTCTTAATTGTCCTTTCGGGCAGGGGCGGGGCGCTTTCCGGACAGCATGTACGAAGATAAAGATAAGAACTGCGGCCGCGAAAGCCTCCTTCTAGTTCATTATTTTCCTTCCTGGATTTCGCCACTTCTTTGGCACCGCATTCCCCTTCCGTCCGGTCGTCGCCATTTCAGTCCCATCTTAATCCCTCTCCCACATCACCAGTATCACATTCAACCATTGCGCCATCCCAACCTTCGTATTTCATCATGACGAAAATAATCCATCACTCCAACAACACCTTATCTTTCTTAATTTTATCGAAGTGTCACCAATCGCAAGCAAAACAACCTCGGTACATCGTCATTTCTCTTGTCACTGTATCCTTTACTGTCAATCCAATATCTCAGCCTGTGTGCATTTTCTGGATGTATTAATGATTAATGGTTAGGGTATGAAATGATAACGCAGCAGTGGTGGAACAATAGATATGTGGAAACGTGAGAAAGTCTCGAAAAAGTTATTGAAGCCAAGGATACTACAATTCTGTGTTGTTTCACTACCTACGCTTTTCGGCTAAAACTATAACGCATGGTTGTTTTCAAGAATGTTGGTGGTCCACAGATGGTATAAGTAACAGCGTTTAACAATGTTTGTGGTATGTCTCAGTAAGGGTGGTGGTTGTAAAAAATATCGCCTTTCTGTTACGTTTTTCTCACCATTTCTCTCTCTATGCCAATCATTAGTTGCGATCAGTGGCGTTTTCTGTGTGCAAGTCGTGTGTCAACGCCCAAGGAAAACAATCCTTTGAATCTATTCAGAAATTTTTTCATTTATTCGGTTTCCCGTGCAATCGGCGTCGTAGAACGGGACCAGTGCGTCCATGCAACGCAGGCAGTGCGCGAGCACAGCTCAGGGCGTTGGCGAATGCCTCCAACGTCTTCAGTCGGATGGAGGGCAGCGCATGCGCGCGCCAAGGACAAAGCGTGCCAAGGCATTGGATACCTTTTTAACGCCCTGCTAGAGAGCGAGCATCCGTGCTTGTGATATTCTCCGTTACAGACTTTAGCGATACTCATGAAATCAGTATTATTGTTTGAAAAGGATAGTGAAAAAGTGAAAAAAATATTTTAAAATAATTGCTTTACTTCCCTTTCATATGAAGAAAAGAACCAAGTAATTGAGTAATGGCCGATCGTGCCCACACTGATAATGCAGAATTTAATTTTTAAACCGAGAACCGAAGAATGGGAAAAAGGTCGAGTATATCTTTTTAAATACTTTAAAATGTATTATACCAATCTTTGCAATAGAAAATACAATATCTTCGTTATTATTTTGCGACTATCTTTCCTTCATTCTTCTAACATTATAATTTAAAATAAATAAGAATTTTGTTTACATAATTTAATTTGACTCTACTTTTGTAAGGGAAAAGAGTAGTGTGGGGGTTAACTCTGCCAATGCCCTAGGTCTAAAGTGAGGAGACGCAGCGATAAATCAGAACGTGATTGCAAAACAAGTTGAATGGAACACTTTAAATTTCTTTGGTATTTGACGATTTCCAATGCACTCGTGGTATTACCAGTGATAATATGGCTTGAGTACAAACGATGTCGATGGAATAAGAAGCACGGGAATTACGAGAACGTCGAGGATACTTGCTGCGATACTGTTTTGTCTCTGCAGATGCCGTAAAGGAGCGAAGGAATCTGAAATCCGCTAACCAGAGAAGGGAAACTAACGCGCTTATCACACTGATCACAATGATCCGAGTCGTTCCGCTAGCCAAGGACGCTGCTACAGCGTTGTGAAAAGGGAAAGCAGAAATTCAAAACCGGTAACGTCTGAGTTCTTGAACATTTTCCCTCCGGATTTCCCGACCTCAGTATTCATGAGCATTGTCAGGCAAGTAATTCTATCGATGATTCTCGATATCCAGACATTAAGGCCCATGTCTGAGATGAATGCTTTTGTTGGAAGGTGGTAATATGAAATGATGTGATGCTAAAGATATGGACGAATGAGATGCAGTGGAAATGGGAGTACCATGAGAAACGTTTTAGAAACCCGCTTTGTCTATCTCAAATTCGACTTTACTTAAACCGACCAAGGTAGCCCTAGTCAGCGTTACCGCTGACTTTGCAGCGTCTGTGACCGGGAGGTCGAAGGTTTCGACCGAGTCCAATCAGTGGCGATTTTTCGATACAAGCTAAATATACTAGTCGCGCGATTTTTCTTGACGTCTGAGCTCCTAGTGCTCAACACAGCACGATTCGGTACGGTCTGGTCACAACATTGGTCTCACACGGAACGGCACGGCAAGATTGTCCGCGCTCAACTGCTTTCAAATGAATTCAGTTCTCGCATTTTCGCTGTTATGTTGTAGCCTGTGATCTTTCTCGATTCAGATTAGGTAATTCATAATCTCTTAAAGAATATATCGTTATCTAATTATTTTCATGTGGTGATGATTAATTGTATTATTTGTATATTTTATCGTCTATAATGTCCTTTGTATTAAGAACGAAGAGGCGCGAATAGTATTAATAAGGTTACAGCTGACCCGTTGGATGTGACGTCGGGGAAGCCTTCTCCGCACCCGCGCTGAACGTCAAGAAAAGTCCGCGACTAGTATGTAGCCGAGTCCATTTCAGCCACTGTCCGGATAAGAATTCTACCGGCCGGTTGCCCTAACAGTTTCTCCGATACCGACCGTGGTTTTTCCGATTATTAACAAGCAAATATCGGAACAGTATCCTAATAAACGACCACGGACGCGAACGTTCCTTCCTCATCCTTGGCACATCCGCTCCCGTTACTCACACACACACACACACATGTATATGCACTACACTACATCACACGTCGGGAGGCAGTCTGGAGGTTTAACCTGGCCCCGAACAGAGCGGTGCCCCACTGAGAGATATAGCTGGTGAGAGAAGCCTCTTGCTGACTTGTAGGTCGGCGCGGGATCTCAGCGGGGGAGGTACACTGCCACCTCCCGGGAAAATATACGCATCACACGAACGGAACTAATGACCATAGCACTTGACGTTCTCGGAAACAATCAGTCAATCGACATTGATTAACCGCGGTTGGAATTCAGCGGTGCAGTTCTAGTTCTAGTTTTAAAGATGAAAAGCAGAAGTCCAACCACGGTAGCCTCCGAGTTCTCCAGCATTTCTCCTCCCGGATTTCGCCACCTCCTCCTGTTCACCTTCCATCCGGGGCCCCGCCCCTCGCCCCCCTTTTTTCGTGCTCCGTGTCCTGCGGCGGGCAGTGTGTGACGCGTGTGTGTCCGCCTGTTGCAGGTAAGTCCGGCTGCGCGGCGGGAAGTGGCCACCGGCCGGCGGAAGCGCTGCGGTCGCCTCTGCCGCTGCTGCCACCTGTGGTCTCCGTGCTGCAGCTGCGCACTTCCCGCGCCGCGCCGCGCCGCGCCGCGGGTGGCACGTGTGCGCTCTTTGCGCAGCCCTGTCTGCGCGGAGCGCAGCGGCGGAGGATGAGGGAGGCTGGCGGGTGATGATGGTGCCAGGTTGTGGAATGCTACTCTTGTTCTTGGGATAATTTTTTCTGTTGAACTCTGTCGTTATTCTCTCTCACTCACCCATTCACTCACTCACTCACTTGTACTCACACACACACACACACACACACACACACACACACACACACACACACACACACTCGCTAGCCCTGTCGCTTCCCTTTCTGGGCCTGTCTCTCGTCTTCATATTTGTCTTTGTCTTCATTTTTGCTTTTTTATTTTATTTAGCAAGCATTGGTAATATATAAATCAAAAACATTCCTTTAACTTTCTCCCTCTTCTGCGCTCTCTCTATCTGTATTTTTCACCCTCTTCATCTTTGTTTTTCTTGTCTTATCCACAATTATTTCTCACTTTTCATTATGTTTTTTCTTTCACTTCGTTCTTTCTTTCTATATTTTATACAAATTCATTTCTTTCTAGAAAGCTCTTCGCTATTTCTTGCACGAATATTTATTTAGTCACTGAAATTCAAGAGAGGAATGAATTTAATGATTTAGGTGTGTTAAACTGGAAACGTCTTTTCCATGTGCTCACAATCACACAGTGAGAAATGAAAACTCAAACCAACAGTTCTTGGAACCTAGTCACTAACACGTCTTCGATTTAGTACCTTATAGACTGAGGGACAGTCTTTCTGAAGAACTATTAAAAAATACAAAATAATCCTTTTCGAGTGAATGACACGCGATTTCTTGAGAATGCGGTGGACTCGAAGGTCATTGAACCTGGAAGGTGACTTCAAGAGCATCGCGGACTCTTTAACTAGAGCATCGTAAGGTGTATGTTCTGAAATCCTTTATGATTATATATATTTGCTACCAGACGATTAGATGATAGGACCGTCTGCAGCTCCTTTTTCAATTAATTCCTAGGTCATTGTCTGTTGTACTATATGTTTCCTAATCGAGGATGAATCAAATGTGCTAAATCATTTCTATCTGTACATCGTCACTGTAGGTATCAGAACAAGGCTGTTCCTTATATTTTAAATGCTATCAGAGTCAAATGTTTATATAAAAATAAATGTTTAAGAAAGATTATCTGAGAATTCTTTCATTGGCTTCTTCCTTTTACCCGTAAAGGTTTGGCTGTTAAGACACTGTATGTGGAGCAAAAGCCAATCCGAACCAACACATTGACAACCTAACCTTCAGATTGATCATTGACAACAGACGCCATTGTACGAGTTATAATTGTAGTATGGCCTGTCTCCAGAGTAATGTAAGCAGAAAAGCATCGGATAATTTAGTTTTTATTGCTCTTGTATTTTATAATGTTATGTATTGATAAATGATTCTTTGAACGAAATACTCAGGCAAGTATCTGAATTGTGCGTCAGAATTAGTTTTCAGAAGTCATGAACGAAATTTTTTACGCAAACTTAACCCACCTATGAACATTTTTTGAGCCTCATTTGAATGTTTGCAATTCCTGTCCCCCGATTCACATGCTAGATTTCTGTCTCCGGAACAATCGAAATAAAATGGTTTCATCAATTTCCTCAGCACGTATCTCTGAGTAGATTCACTCTGGAAGAATTAAAACACTAACTGAATCACCTATTAAAGTGGCAAGATGGTGGTGACGAAGCATCAAAGTCTCTTCCGTGCATGTGAGCTGTGGGGATTCGTCATTCGGAGATGATTCACATCTATTTCGACCACTCACTCAGGTAAAATGAGTGTATATTTCATTGCCTTGTCCAGTTTATTTTGCCTTTCGCGAAACGGAGTGGCTGATACCAGTTTAATGCTGTTTCTCTCCCCCATTTCCGCCCAAAGGTTCACCTCTTCTGTTCCAGATTGACGAGCGCTCGCTGCGATAGAGTGCAGTTTGCTTGTAGAGAAAGCACGGATAGCATTTCTTGGGGACTTAAATGAGGCCAAAACGCGGTGATGCATTTGTAATATTGTCATGAATGGACTTCAGGCAAATGCATACTTTACTGTTTTTGCGATGAAAGCCCTGAAGAATTGCTTGTTTTTGGCTAAGTAATTGGAAAGCTTGTATAATTGTCTAATAAACTTTATTTTAGAGAGAATACGCGGCTGAAGCAAAATTAAGCATAAATTAAAAATCCTAAATTATCTACACTGCAGTCTGCACTAAAACAGGAAGAGACAACGAACTGTTTATTATTATTGTTATCCTATTTTTTCTCATATATTTTCGCTGATAAAAATGATCACCTTTCCCAGAGTTGTTTTAAGAACAAGTTCGGTCACAGAAGAAGAACTTCATCTTTTATCTGGACTACAGATAAAAAATTTCTAACGATATGGGATGTTTGCAACAAAACCGAGCGCCGCCCATGTTTGGAACGTTTTTGGGTAGTTTAATTCCTGTTATGGTTTTTAGGGTGATTTTACTGACCAGGCCTTCCGCCGATATCACGAGTGGGTATGTTCTGGTAAAATTTAATTTCCAAACATATTTTAGTTCATAAGTTTTCTATTTTGAAATTTTTTTCCTTTCTTTCTGTTTGATGTTGTGGGATAATGGTGCTGCGATGTCTATTATTACTTCTTTCTTCTTTTTATCTATAAGGGATTATTATTATTATTATTATTATTATTATTATTATTTCCATAATATGTAACAGTGACAAATGTTGGAAATGAAAAATTATTTATGCATTTAAATTATAGTGAGTAAAAATTAATAACGTTCCTATTTCTTCTAGATTCAGACTGATTTTTAAAATTATTCAAATCATTTACGTTTTTAATTAATTTTTTGAATTCTGACATATTGTTAATCAGACACTTAAGAAAATTCTCAATTTGCATGGGATGAAATTTTTTTCATGACACCTGCTTCAAACGTCTTTTCCAAAGAATATCTGCCTTTTCAAATAATGTATATGTGTTTCTATCCATTACTACGCCTAATTACGCACATAACTACATTCTAAGTGCTTATAGAATTACTCTAATATAAACTAATTTATTTACAAATATAGCTTCGAATCTCATCATGAACAACTTCATTATTCAGAGCTTTGGAGAACTTGCAGCCGCTTCATACTTAACTGTATTCTTTGCCTTTTAAAGAGTTGTGTGACTCATTTCCTTCCTTGCAGAGCGAAAGTGTGTAGTTAGTATCCGATTAAAACACTTGCCAGATGGGACACGTACCTGCTTCCTGAGTAACAATTGTTCGCGTAACTCCTCCTGTCATAGTCTCTTTAATTAAATATCGAAATATTTCAATATCTTTTATCCTTACGTTATTTGTAGATACGTTTTCCAGAGGCTTTTACAAATTTAATACCATCCAAAATTTAACTACGAATGTTCAAATGTTTATTTAAAATGAAGTATTGCTTGCGTATGATTGTTATTTTTAAATTGTTTTCTGGTGAGCATGTTTAAGTATCTACTCTTATTCATGCAAATGGTCTGGATAATACGGAGTTGTCGTTCATTATCTGCTATCCTTATACTTTTTTTTGGTGTTAAAACATTTCCTTCTGTCGGAATTTGAAGAAATGTTAATACAAACGGAAATTCTATTATTACACTTTTCTTAATACCGAAAATATTTATTTTAGGAAATTTGTATAATGATATGAGGAATGCACTTAATTTATCTGTATCTTATTTGAGCAACATTTCTATTCTTATTACAATTTTTTATGTGGAAAACATGTTTAAAGTTTTTGTAATATTTCAAACACTAGGTACTTAATTATATGTTGACTTGTACACTGACCAATCTGATACACTGATCAATTGTTAACGTCGATTGTTTATTTGAATAATTTCCTTCTCTTTCCACAAAATTATTTTTCCATGTTCTTTCCCCACACCAGTTTCTACCGTATTAACCTCCCCTTGGTTTTTCACCTCAATTTTAGTCTCATCTGGTAACTCTCCCTCAAGTCCTCTCACTTTCAGAGCCACCAACATACGCTAGAGAGAATACACCGTATCGCCTGCGCCATTTCGTGGAGAGGGGAAGGGGTGACAGAATACACGATAATGCACACACGAGACAGCACGGGAGGTACCGGCGAGCTCGCGCGAGGGCCCTCGCTTTTATTCGATTAAAGAACCAGCGGGCACGTGCATGTTTTCGGAGTGCCTCGTGACTATCGGCGCAGGCGGCCCCGAAATGGGAGCGAATCAAATTTCTAACGGTTTAAAATTAGAATATATTTCCAATTCGGGCAAGGTTGCGGGCGCGCGGGCCTCGTCGATATATGCAAATGCACGCCGATCCGGCGAATGAAGCACGCGTATTTACTTAGCTATATGCGGAGGAGGACTCTCCTGCTGGTAATGGGAACAATCAATAATAATCTTTGGCTACGGGTTTGAAAATTAATTTTTCCCTCCCTTTCCTCCCTGTCGGGAAAGGTACGGTGCTACATGGAAATCAAGAAACCGGAGTGGTGCTCTTTCCTGGATTGCTGCTGCTGCCGCCGCCGCCACCGCTAGAGTGCGCCAACCTAAAGATGATGCTGCCGTGTTATTGGATCTCCAAGAGGGGTTCCGGGGTTAAGTCGAGTCTTGTTTCATAAATTTTACTTTTCGGGCTTTCACAACATGCTTTCAGTAGGATCCTTTCCCCCATTTTCATATGCGATGTACCTATAAGACTAACGGTTCTTTTTTCACAAATTCAGAAGATTTTTTTTCTTTTCTAGCTTTGGGTCTCCAAGAAATCTAATATTGTTTGTTTGTTTGTTGAGTCATTATAATAATTAATTATGTTAATAGTAAGCGTGTTTCTCTCGTGGGGTATTAATTTGATGTAAACTCTGAATATTGTGATAATCCGTTGTGTCGATTTCACATCTTTCATTCATAATTGTTATTCAAAATAACTCACATTTATTGAAATTATGTGGTCTCTTACTGGTATTTCTACGACTTGAACGCAGAGTTGATCTTTTTATATCATTATCTTATTTATCAGTATACATTTAGTTGCTTTGGAAATTCGCATTTCATTCATTCGGGCTAAGTACGAGTAATATCATCATAATAAAATGAGTTTATTTTATTTATTTAAAAAATTAAATAAATAAAAAATAAATCAAATGAGTTAAATATTTAATCTCGTACTACTGCTTCTGCCAAAGGGTTTAGAATTTTAATACTGGGCAAGTTCTGTTTCTAACGTAATATGAGCTGTACGAGTAACACAGAAGACGTGAATCAACACCCACAAACTTTCGTTTTAATGAGCGCTGTTACCTAGTGCGTCTAGGTTGCGATTTACCAGAACGCTGCCGCTGTGAAAAATAACATATGATTCTTTCACGGTCTGGGAGAAATCTTTGAGCTAAAACTTAAATAAGAACTAATGAACGAGTGGTACTGGTACGATGATACATTTATTAATGCATGATAACTTAGTTACATTCTTCTTCGAGTTGATTTGAACAAGAATTCCCTTAATGTCTTTTCTACTAAAATTTCGCTCCTCGTCCGTCGGGATATTATGTGTATACACCTTTTAGTTGTTGATTTTCTTTGGATTTGTTCATGATCAGTCGCAAGGAATTCAACCATGTCAAATACAATGGTGCTAGCGGTCTCATGAGAAAGCTTGAACCGGAACGTATGGCTTGAACCTTTCCGAATCGAATCACCGACAACTCTTCCTGAACTAGTCACAATCTACTCCAGCGCATCACTCAAGTCTACTCCAACCATGTCAACTAAAACGGGGCTAGGAGTCCCAAAGGAGAATGCTTGAACCCGACCGTATGCCTTGAACCGTCCAGAAATTGAATCACTGACGTATATTCTTGAACTTGTCGCATTCTACTCCCAGCGCCGCAGTGGCAGATGTTCCTATTTAAAAAGCCTCTCTGCCTTCGACTGCTGTTTATCGATCCGCGAGCGGTCCCGCGCGGGCGGGATGAGGAAGGGGACGGGGGGGGGGGGGATGAGCGGGCGCGGGCCTTTGACTGACGGCCGAAGGCAGTCGTCTTCGTCGTCTTTTGAGCGGGGCGGCCCGCAAAATGAAGTATGGGCGGGTGGGCGCGGCCATTGTGTTGCTTACGAAGGCGGGATTTACGGTTGCGTTTCTCGCTGTTGTCTTTGGCCGCGGTTTCCGGTGCCGCGTCTCGGCGCGTGCGTGCCGCGTGGCGCAGTGCAACGGTGCTCAAGGCGGTTGGGTTTCGTTGGTTGGTTAGTGATTCCGGGGGCGTCAACAGCTTAGGTCATTAGTCCCGTAAGTGTAGTGCATGCTTTTTCCTCGGGAGATGGCCGTGATCTTCTCCCGCTAGATGGCGAGATTCGGCGCCGACCTACCGTCGACTAGTGGGGTTTCCCCCTAACCAGGACTCTCCCACCAGCGGGGCACCGCTCTAGCCGGGACAAGCTCTAAGCTCCCGACCGGTCTCTCGGAATATGTGCTAGTGAAGCGCATTTTAGTATGTGTGTGGAAGGGGAGAGAGGATAGGACAAGGTAGAGGAAGGAAAGATCGCGCGCGGTTTGTGGCCTGTTTGGAGCGAATGCCGAAGCTGAAGCTAGGTAATCCTTCCTCTGATTCCAACACATGAACTAACTTTGTTACCGTAAGTTATATTTAATATTTTAACTTTTACAAAATTGTGATCATGGGAATTTTTCATTCAGAAACAAAACTCGGAAAATATTTTAAAAAAATCGATCACAAAACCGTGTTTTAAACAGATGTTTTTAAAACACCGTTGTTAGTACATCGATATTTAAACCATCGTAAGTTTCTACAAGCATTCATGATTTCAAAATATCGACATCGATGTGGCATCTCTAGTGAGCATGTCGTTTCGTGAAGGTAATTAAAATGCAGCCATTCCCAATTTCTTTTCCTCTTCTTTCATCTCCTCTTTCTCTTCCTTCTCTTTTCCATTCCTTCCTCATTTTCTCTTTCCCTTTCTCCTTAATTTTTTTTCGCCTTCTTCCTTTCCCTCTATTTCCTCTTCCTTTCCGTTAACTCTTCTTTCTCCTTAATCTAATTTTTCTTCTTCTCATTGCTAGGGTATGTCATTGACAGTTGTAAGAACTCCCAGGAAACCACCAATTGCAGTCACCAATCGCACTTGTCTAGACTTTGAAAGTTAATATAAGTGACAGTGAGAAATACCACCTTCCAAGCGACAATAACATGTGAGAGTAACCATGATGTACGCACGATTCGACCCCACAAAAGTGGTTCACCAGCTACCACTAAACCGGTTCATCGCTCATTACAATGGCTGATAAAAAACTTTTCCCTGCCCATGCGCTAAAATTTTAATTGACAGCATGGCTTCTCCGTGGGTTGCTTCTTGAGGTCTGCTGTAATTTTCCTTCCGGTCGTTCCAATACGGTGTCGCCATGCGTTCGGTGTCGATGGTAGTTGATGCTCGTAGAGTGCGATTGCGCCACGAACAGGGAACCAATCTCGTGACAACAATTGAACGTTCTGCTATCCCAACCGGTCTCTCCCCCCTCCCACCCACTCGCAAACTCGTTGAGAGGAGGCTGGAGGGAGTATTTTTACCCGACTACGCGAACGCAAAGAAGGATAATGTGCATCTTGTATCTGTTCACATCCTCCCAGTGCACAAGGTACATGATACCGTTTGGAGTCGGGTAAGTCAGAATTACCCCATATTGTCCCGAGAGTAACACAGTCAAGATGTTTAGACTTTTATTTAAAAAATAATTTTGATTTAGAGAAAATTCTAAATTTGCAGCGGGTTGCCTGCCAACAAGCGCTATTTTTTCTTTGCTTACTGCATTTTTTATTGAAGGACATATATGTTTTTCTCAGATTCCGTATTTCTTCCTTGACATTCAGAATCTTTAGACGGTAGTAACTTGAATTGAGGCACGGGAAAACACAATCTTGAAGCAGAATGCCCCCGACTCGAGTTCATTTGTAGCATTTTAATTGTTTTTGTTTCTCTCGCTAATTGAGTGTTCGTTTTGATCTCCCTATTTCTTATAAAGTTTACAAGAACATTGGATTAAAATTATTAGATTTGACAGCTATTTGTAATTAATTATGTTGGATACTGCATTGAACTTTGTCATACAAGTACTTCGTATGTTAATATATCTTAGCACATACGTTATTAATGACGTACCCGTTAGAAAGACCCGTTTAGTTTTGTTGAAAAGTTGTCTCAAAAACATTTCAGTTTTCGAAAAAGCGCTTATTTTTAACCAACATAAACATTTTTCTTGTATTTTGCAAGAAGTATTCGGTGAATACACGATAGCGTGTTCTCCACCTACGTGCATGTACGTACTTAATCTTCGGCTCAAGTGAATGAGCATAGTTATGAGCGGCACTTGGAGTCTGTGAATGAGGCTTGGCTGTCACCTCGTACAGAGGCCTTTCACAGAGCCACGGGCGCTGTGCGCGTATGAACGCACGTCACAAGGAACCCCACCTCGTGCGCTGGTGATGCACTCACGCACTCTGTTCACGCGTGCGAACTATATACAGCTTCCTCCAGACAATCCGCGCGGCCCCTAAATGTGCGAGTGTGACTTCTGCGTTTTGAGATTAAGAATGGTAGTAATGTGAATATGTTCAGGCAGTACAAAACTGTTGAATGGCTGCTCTGAAAGTAGAACAATATTTTAATCTAAATCTTCATTCTTAGGGACCGTGGGGATTTTAATATTTTAGCTTCTATTTATGAAATGTTTATTACCTTTCATTGTCCTGATGTGACATAAACTGAAAGTGAATTGAACAAAAGTACAGCTCGTCATTCGACAAGGTTTCAACAAATTGAAATCTTTCATTAATATCTACACACCTCATTATCTTCCCATCTCCTCTTCTCACTTACTTTCACGTGCTCATAATTTGTTATCGCTTCCAAGACGTTTCCAATCGTGTGCTTTTCAACCTTTTCTCTCTTCCTCATATTGCGCTTTTCGCGATCTTACACCACGTCTTACTCATTCTTTTCCTCGTCTCCTGCTCTGTGAAATAAATCGTCAGCCCACTTAGACGTGAAATTACGAGAGCGCGCGCATTGCTTCGTTCGTGTGTTGACGCCGCGCCAATCCCCGCTGCAGCGGAGCGTTCGGCCACGCGTGGGCTACCCGCGTCTCTGGCAGAGCGTCAACGCGTGCGGCGCACGGGACGTGATTTTCTCATGTTCGGAAAAAGTAAGTCCTGGGTAGTCTCACGCGCCAGCGCTGGTGGGAGCGTTAGAGCAACGTCTCAAGCGAATGAGGCGTGGGAAGTTACCAGGTGAGAAAAGCAAGATTGCCTAATTTACCTGATGTGTTTTATGTCGGTGAGTTTGTGGCGCCTGCCGTTTTCGATCGATTGTTTCCGGACACGAGCTATGGTTATTGATTGATTGACTGTTAGAGATTCTCGGCGCGTCAACTAACGAGATCATTATTCCCGTAAATGTGGTTCATGTTTCTTTCATCGGGAGGTGGTGGTGATCTTCCCCCCTAGATGGCGAGATCCGGCGGCGACATACCATCGATTAGCCGGGTTACACCCAACCAGGTATCTCCCATCAGTGGGGCACCGCATCAGCCGGGACAAGTTCTAAGTCCCCGACCGATCTCCCGGCATGTGTGGTAGTGTAGTGCATGTTAGTGTATGTGTGTGTAAGGGGTGAGGATAGGACAACAAAGAGGAAGGAAGGATCGCGCGCGGTCCGAGGCCCGTTTGTTAGGGTACTGCTCCCGCGTTCGCCTGGTGTTGATAGAAGAAACCACGGAAAACTACCGATTAGAGCAGCTGGCCGCTAGAATTCTCCTCCAGATAGTGACTGAATTCGACCTAGCTGATACGTTAGTGTCGAAAATCCTGCTGCCGTCGGGACTCGAACCTAGGACCTCTCGGCCTGAGGCACTGCAGTGACATGAGGTAATGCACTGAGCCACCTCTCCCGGTGCTATGGTTATTAGTCCAGTTAGTAGAATGAATGTTTTATGCCGGTAAATGGGGGTGTTCTTCCCCGTTCAATGGTGAGAACCGACGGCGACTTGCAAGTCGGCTTGCGGGGCTTTCCCTCTCCAAGTATCGCCAAGCAGGGCGCTGTCTTAGCCGGGGCGGGCTCTAAGCTAATGTAATGTATGTAGTAAATGCACAGAGTATGTGTAAGGGGGAGAAGATAGGACAAGAAAGAGAAAGGAAGATCGTGCGGTCCGTTGTCCGTTCGTTAGGGTGTGGCTCCTGCATTCGCTTAGCATTGATCACCGGTAACGAAACCGCCGAAAACTAGCCAGTAAAAGTCTCCTTCTGACAGCAGCTGAATGGATTTAGCTAATGTCGAATATTTGCTACCGTCCGGACTCAAACTTTGGGACTTTTCATTCAGAGTCGCAGACTGCAATGCTGCTTCTTAGCTTAGTGCATCCGGTACCGGGATTGAAGTTGTACGCTGACTGATCAGTGTTTTTTCGCGGCGCTCTTGATCTCTTCCAGGCAAGAGCCGGAACAGCATTCTTTGCGTGCCACGAACCTGGTGGGATCCCTTTATTCCTACCCTATTCTCTACACACTCCCATCCTTATGATCGAGAAATGGGTTGACCGCTTATCTTGTATGGCCCATCCCACTGATCTAGGGGACTTCCGACAAGGGTCGGAGGCGGTTGTGACCTTAAGCAAGCCGTAGAACCAGAAAAGAAATAAAACGAGCTTGTGTAGCATGAGGAACTTGAATAGAATATAGATGGAGAAATACTTTTATACCACGAAATACATTATATGCTATTACGCAATGCATATGTTTTGCAATGCAATGCATGCATTTCAGTATCATGACACAACTCTCATGTGACCTGCGGCAGAGGTTCAAAGATTCACATAAACACGGACGCAACTACTATATATCAATGGTCGACGTACACGACGTTTCATTCTCATATTATTCTTATCAGCCGTGTCAATCCAGCACTCTAATTCAACTCAATCGTTTCTCAGGAAACAACTCGATACCACGTCCTCGCTCTACGTCCCTACTTTCAATCTATCCCTCTCTTCCGCACCTTTTGCATTATAATTTTTGAAGTTATAAAACATATTTAATTATTGCCTTTGAAGCATTCATTGCTGCTCATTCATTATATATCAATTAAATATTTACATTAAAAATATTAATTCATGATCTATAGTCATACATTTAACCTCACATCTTGCAATGCTTTACTCTCTTTTCGTCTTTCATCAACAGCCCTTAGTAACCTATTTTACACGACACCATGACAACAGTAGATATACACGGTGCACAATTCCTCCTCATCTTGTGCTCTCCTTTCCTTTACTTATTTCACCAATCCCACCACTCCTTTGAAACACTTGACTCGCACGTTCCCCCACCACACATTCCGACGTATTCTTTTTGACTCCTGCTTGCCCGTCTAGTTTCTTCCGACCCATGCCACTTCGCCAGCCAACCGTCGCCTTTTGCTTCTATTTGCTTTCATTGCCTCTTCGCGCCTCGTTGGCCGCGAATAGACATTGCCTCTTTGTTCGCGTGACCGTTCAGACGGACTGCGACTGCGCATGCCTTGCAGGCTGTGCCTACATCCCGTTAATTAGCCATGCAGGAGGTGGTATGTGATGGGACGCTTTCAAGGCGCTTTCAAGAAAGATAATTGTGTACGAATCTCAATGGTTGGAAAAGTTAGTTGGAAAAGGAAAGTTACATTATCGTTTTTTTATAAAGAATATTTTGAAGTTAAATTGATTAAACTATTTTAATGTGTTTTGTGAATAACCGTTCTAACGGCACGGTCGCCCGTGAAATATCTTGCAGATTTATATGAGTAAAGATATTTCGTCACTAACTCGAAAATTTGTTTATTTCCTCTCTTTTATTCAGTTAAACTGTGTTATATCATAAAACCTCGATTAAAAACACCAAGACTGATGATAGAATGAACACTGTGACTGACTAGTTTGTGATAATTAAAGATTACAATTTTAATTCCACATTGTTCAATAATATCACCCACTTTCGACTCGAATTTTATGAGAAAAAATTTGCTAGGCTTATCAGGCATCCCGTATTAACTGGCTATTAGTTTGGTGATGGTTCCCTGCATCCCGGCTAGTTTGTGATTGGTAATATTTGATCAGGAGAGGGGACGGGATTGTAGAGGGCGACGAGGATTGTAGAGGGCGACGAGGATTGTAGAGGGCGACGAGGATTGTAGAGGGCGACGAGGATTGTAGAGGGCGACGAGGATTGTAGAGGGCGACGAGGATTGTAGAGGGCGACGAGGATGGTAGAGCGACGAGGATTGTAGAGGGCGACGAGGATTGTAGAGGGCGACGAGGATTGTAGAGGGCGACGAGGATTGTAGAGGGCGACGAGGATTGTAGAGGGCGACGAGGATTGTAGAGGGCGACGAGGATTGTAGAGGGCGACGAGGATTGTAGAGGGCGACGAGGATTGTAGAGGGCGACGAGGATTGTAGAGGGCGACGAGGATTGTAGAGGGCGACTGCTGTGGAAAGTCACGCGATGCAGCACGTGAGGGGCCGAGGCGCCAGGCCCGCGAGAGCGTGCGGATGAGTGCGAGAAGGGCGCATAGGTGATGTGAGAGCGCCAGGGGCAGGAACCCTATCGAAGGGGGCGTGGCGCTGCCGGCAGTGTTCCATTACCTAATCAAGAACTTCGCGCCCGCTGCGGCCGTACCGCGTAGGACGATGCCTGGGGCTGTAAAGCCGTCGACGCGTGCTCTGTCTGGGCGCCGCCGAATTGGATCCCAACTCCCTACCCGTCTTCCCTCCACTCCACCGCCCTCCATCCACATCAGCTTTTCCACTCGCCCTCTTCGCCGCCTCCATTTTTTCCACTGAAAGGTTAACTGCCACTTTCGCCCGGCGCTACTTAGCTTTTCGCTTGTTTGTTTCGTTTGGCCCCCGAGTAAACACTCCTAGTTTTGGGTGACCTTACGCAAGCGGTTGCCTATTTGTTTACGAATATCGTCTCGCCCCCTGCATCAGGATGATGCATGAATGTAGCGTTTATTGCGGTCGGATTGAAATCGCGTACTGATAGGCAAACGCTGATTTTTGAGAAATGTTGACTGAGAAATGTGCGAGCCGGATTCTTTATTTTCCTTGGGAGAAGAATTTCGTAGTTTGATGTGGAAGTTTTTGGAAATATTTTGACGGTTGAGTCATAGGTGTTTTTTCAAATAAGGATAAGCTTTGCTCTAAGTCATTTACTCCTGGAGTTTTTTTATACGTGATTTAATGTATATACTATATTCGTGTGTTACTGAATGGTGTGTTTTCTTAATTCTTTATTATATACGATATTTTATACTTCTATTTTCCTTGGTATTATCAGTTTAATTCTTTCATTTAGAGAATTTATGTTTTTGTAACCTCTTTGAAGTTACTTTTTCACAGCATTCACTTTCTGACGCATCCAGAGAAATATTTAATTAAACTAAGTATTTCTTCTAAGGATCTAATATTAGCCTGAAATATACTTCTATAAAACATTCATGATGGTAGTTACTACTTAATGTATTAATACATGTTTAGAAGGCTAGACTGATTTCGTGACTTTCCTCTTCAAAACCAGAACGAACACCAGACGACTGACCAAGATGATTCACATACATTAAACACACTTGAGGTCCACATACTACTCCACCTCTGTGCTGGAAAGGAGAGCTAGAGGTCCTACTCTTCGACATAAATTAAAGCTGATGGCTTGGACGCCACTTGAACCCCGTATGGAGAATTACATTTGCGTGCAGCCGTGCCTCTGCACGTGGAGGCAGTCCAGGGTTGCCAAGTTGAGATTTTACCCCCGAAAATTGTCAAATTTTTTGTACCGTGAGGGAAATTAGCAAAGAGAAATTATATGGAAAAAGTTAGCTATTTTTAATAATTAAATTTGGAAAATTAAATTATGTTTAACTCATTTTTATTTCTAATAGTCAGTATTTCTTCAGCTGAAAATTTTGTAACTTCGTTGAGAATAGTTGCATTCTGTTAGGCTTGAGTTCCAGTTTATTAGGAATGCTGTGATCTATCTTCATGCGTTAATTTTATTAACTAATTATGTTTGTCACCGGTTATTAACTTTAGCTCATACAATTCTTGGTGAAGGATTTGTGCCGTTTGCCTTGACTGTAGCACTTTTATCAGAAGTTTAATGAATTTCAACTTTAGTAGACGAAATCTTAATTTTTTTTCGAAGATAATTTATAATAAATCTGTGCAAACATTATTAACATTTTGCAGATAGTATTATTAAATCGGCCATCCCAATCGATTTTGGTGAAGAAAAGAAAAATAACGAAGTTGGTGTATAGCATTGAATAGATATGAAAATTGAGTGTTATGAGAAACTCAGGAAATATAGAATATTGACTAAGTATTATTATGTAAAGGTCAACCGTCAAGCCATCCAGCCTCCCGGAGAATCTCAGAGACGCCGTCAAAACTTTTCTTTCGTCTGCCGGCAGCTGGTCGTGTTGTGTTCATTATGATTTTCGTATTCGTGGATGTATTTCGTGTTTTCGTATTTTTTGCCTTTAAGTGTTCAATACTGTTTATTGGTTGTTTGAACTGAAATTTTTACATTTAACTAAACGCATTGCATCAAGGTACTAACATTTTATCATGTAATACTATTTTTTAAATTACAAGTCGTATTTTTTCCAAAGCTGAAGGGTTGGGGAATACTATTGTTTCTTATTTCCTTGATTGCATTGGAGCAATGATAGTTCCTTATGAATGATATTTGTCTGTATGGACCGAACATAGTAACTAACTTCTTAGATATCTACTATATTTTGAACAATGAATCTGTCTTTTGCAATATTTTTTATTTTTTTTATTTTTAGTTTTTTGGTTTTAACCAACTTTTCCGTAAATCATCTATATGTACTTACGGATTTTGATTGTATTAGATTGAATTGTATTAGGTTTTATACAATAAAGGGGCTTTGTAGTTGCTCAAAAATGCATATGAGTTATAGAATATGGATATACGTCTCCTATTTTATTTTACTTTTATGAAAAAGAGTATGTTACTTTGAAGAATTAACTCGTTTCCGTGCGGCAAGGTAGGGAACTTTGGGTACTTTGAAATACTAATTAAGTATACATTAGTAAATACATTCTATGTATGCAACCTTGGTAAATAATTCAATTGGAGTGATTCATATAAATTGTCTGTGTACATTTGTTTCACTTTTTTCGTGAATTACAGGTCCATTTTGCCTAAGCCTGACTTAATTTTTGCTTAATTTCTGTGCTTTAACCAATCATTTAAATGTCTGCATTTCCGAATCGTCCCAATTCATTAAAAAATATAAATTCTACTGCATTTGGAGAATTGTTACACATTTGAGTAAAAGACTCTCCAGCCATCTGGCAACACTGGGGCCTTCAAGAGACATGGAGTACCGGCGGCGCGCTGCTTCTACACCGTCACTGGTTCGTATCAAGTAACTGGGGATTAATAACCGCTTTGACCTCAATCTTCTAATGTTAAAGATAGCCCCTAGGGGCGGGTAGACTCGTGTTGTTTCTTTGCTTTCCTTGTAACGTCATCGCAAAGAGCAGAACTTCTTCTTCCATCTTAAGTATTCTCTCTTCACCACTGTATTTATTCACAACGGCCATAACGAGTAGACGTAGCATATCATTTGTTACTGTAATGCACTTCTTGCAGTAGCAGATAAGAGATTTTTCATTTTCGTCAACAAATTATTATTTTGGCGGTAGGAGTTTCTGAATGTTAGTCGATGTATTTGGTAAAGCAATTTCTTGAATTAACTGTACAGAATAATAATAATAATTATTATCCGATAAGGCCATAGATTTAACTGAAAGACAAGAAGAATTTTTTCTATATACTTAATCGCCTTCTTAACAGTACTGGAACCATCCCCGTTTTCTCCTATTCCCCTGCTTTATTTCTCCTTATTTAAGTTCGTTCATTCTGAACCAACACTTTTCGTTTTCATAAATAGTATCCCACTTTCAAAATTCATTAATTATTCTTTCCACTATCATTTCCAATGATCCGTTTTCCTAGATCGTTCTCAGTATCTGGCACTGTCCTGCAAAATCGGGCCCGCATCCCGACTTTCTTAACCTTCATCTTCAGAATATTAAATCACTCTCGTTATCCTCCTTTCTACTTCCATTGTTGACTAACCGCATAGCTCGTATTCGCCTTTTATTGCTAAGCTTTTATTTGTTCATGTATTTATTTTCGATCCGTCACAAGGGCATCTTGTAGTCGTAGTTGGCATTGATATTGCATGCCTCAGACGTTTAGTGGCTCGCGTGGCTCGACGTGGCGAGGGGATTCGTCTTCATTTCAATCACGCACACGTAGAGACGAGACAATCAGTGCAGGTGTTACTAGGGATGGCAAAAAACAACGAAACATTGATGTTTTCCATCAGAAACATCGATGTATTAACATCGATATTTTGCTTTCGATGTTTTCTTAGTAACGATATTTTGTTGCAAAAAACATCGATTTTATTTTTTTTAAATGAAGGGGTTTAAGCACGTTGAAGAGTAGCACAATCCACAACAATATCGTTGTTTTCCGTCAACCTCTTTATCACGATGCACATTTCGCCTATGCAATCTGAGGAAGTTTGGGAGCTGCTTGTGTTATGGATGTGTGTTATCGCCATGGGTTTCATTGCCTGAATCGACAATGAAACGTGAAATCGATATCAAACCGCATGTTCCTTATTATTAATTTTATTCTTTACACTCGATAATAATTTTTTACATAATACTCATATGTTGGTAACCAAACAATAAATACATCCTTTTACGTACGAATTAAAAGTGGATAGGAAAAGCATGTTTATTTGTCTATCGATGGTGTCTTGTCGATATTTTCATCGACCTCGAAAACCCTTTAGCCATGAATCGAAACATCGATGTATCGATATTTTGGTATAATTTGCCGTCACTAGGTGTTACAGTATGTCCCAGAACGTGCGAACGCTGAATCCCACTTGAGACGAACTGTCGCCGCCCACATAGAGAAGTCGACACCCGCAAAGCGTCGCTTGCCGCCGCAACGACGCTTCCCTCGCTCCAAAGAACCGCAATATATACTTGTGTTATATATTCTCCTAGTGGAGAATATATTTTCCTAGTGGAGAGTCCCAGGGGAACTTCTGGGGAAAACGAGACGAGTAAATTGATAGATGAAACGAAGAACATCTTGGCTTTTGCAAGATTCTTCGAAATCTCTTGGGAAGTTTCCTCTTCGTATTTCGTTGATTTGATCATTTCAATGTAAATAAAAAAGTTGAGGCACCTGAGTTTGGGTTCCAGGGAGGTATAAGTTAATACTTTTTCCAGCTAGAGTCATCAGTTGCTCTGGAGAAGTCGATCCCCGACTTCCCCGCCGTGAATTCGCACCCTGTGGCACCTCGGAGGCTGACCGCCTTGTCGGCTTCCGCCATCGCCGCCTGCGCCCTGTCTCCGTAGCCTCGCCCCGCTGCCTTCTCAGCCGCTCCCGAACAGAGCGCACCATTCATCGCGCTCCGGGGGACCAGGTGGCTCCACCTATCATATCTTGCGTGACGTCACATCCGGCGCTCTCCGTGGATCGTCCTAATTGGAGGCCGCGATAAGATGGACGCCGCTTCGCCGCCGCCGCGGGGGGGGGGGGGGGCCGGCCCCAAGGGGGCAGCGCGCCGCGGCGGGCAGTGTGGGCGGCGAATGTGGCAGAGGAGGTGGAGGAGGCGTGGAGGAGAGGCGGAGGCGAGAAGGTGAGGGAACGACCTAACGTCGGCGGAGATGGTAATGGCGAGAGCCGAGGTGGGGGTGGCGTCGTCCGTGGAAGGGACGGAGGTGGCGGTAAGGGTGGTAGCGCAGGTGGGGTGGTGAGGATAGCGGCGGAGTCGGCAGAGATGGTAGTGGCGAGAGCCGAGTTGGGACGTTGGCATCGGTGACAGGGAGGAAACTGCGGTTTTTACAGAGCTGTATTTGAAGTAAATCAGCTGTTAGAGGGCCATCCAATCGGAAAGCTCAACGCCACCATTATGACGTCACTGGTGACGTGTAAGGTCCCGATTGGACGGCACCGTAACAACTGATCAAATGTCAAACGCAGAAATGTAAAATGTCGCAGTATACATGGCGTAAGGGCGGCAGCACGGGGACGTAGCGGGAATTGCGTCGCTGTGACGGAGCAGGTGAAGGAGAAACAGTGGGGAGGGCAGCGGCTCGGAGGCAGTAAGAGGAACGCCTTGGGCGGCAGCGAATAGGGTCATGGGCGACGTTTGTGACGGAGGCGCGGATGGTGGGATGGGTGGCGAGCTCAAGGAGTGGTTTGGGGGGGGGGGGAGGGGATGGGATGGCGTCGGAGGCGGCGTGAGCAGGAACGAGACCCAGAGGGGCGGAACTGCCCTTGGAGACGCTGTTAACCTTCGACCCTCCCGCTCGCCGCGCCCTTGCCCTCTGCGGTTATCTGCTCTGCCAGCCTCCGCCTCCGTGGCCGTCGCCGCGGGCATCGGGGCGCGGGGCTAGGTACTTTAGTGGCCGGTGCTGCGTTTAACTTAGTCTCACGTCGGGGTCCGACTCAAGGTATGAGCGCGGTCCACAAAACTCCGTGGAGCAAGCTCAGGTTTCTAGAGGCGTCTTCGTAAAAGTATACAAGTTATGTTTCGTATATTAGAATTTTAATTTGGCGTTGACTTTCATTCTAGGGTGGATTATTTATTTCTTAAGAGGTGAAAATAGGATCCGGGCGCGCTTTGCACATTTATGAATGATGACGAAGATACAGTGGAAAAAAGTGTATGACCCCCTATAAGGCAAACAATACCTTCTTTGTTTTGTATGTTAAGCAAAGATGATTTTCCTCGATTCATAAGACGCCGTCAACAGTAAATCCCGTTAAGAGCGTATCTTAGGAAGGGAGAACCCTCCTTGCAAGCATGAAACAGATTGAAGACGAAAATGTGAATTTCTCTGCATTATGGTATTGCCATCTTGTCCCCTCACCCGGTGTTGATGGGACATAGAAAAGACACACGTATTGGCATATGCTCGCGAGGGATATTCGTCATGAAATCCTTTGCAAAAATCATTTTTGGACGCCCCCACATCAAACCACAGGCCTCTTCCTTTCCTCTCGTTCCCTTCTGGGGGGGGGCCGGCCCCCTTCCTTCCTTCATCCCCCCCCCACTCCATTTCATCTCGTCCCATCCCATCTCATCTCATTTTATCTCATCCCATCTCAACTCGTCCCTTCCCATCCAATCCTATCCCTCCATCCCTTCATCTCCCATCCCAACTCATCTATTTTATCTCACCCCATCTCGCTCGTCCCATCCCACCATCCCATTCCATCCCACCCCATTCCATCCCATCCCATCTTATCTCATTTCTTTCATTCACTTCTTCTATCCCATCCCATCCCATCCCATCCATCTATCCTATTCCAACACATTCCTTCCCTTCCCTTTCCTTCACACCCATCCCAATCCGCTCCGTTTGGATCCCTCAAATTCAACCCATTCCCACTACTCGTGGCCTTCCTTCCCTGCGTGCCTTAGAGACGGGACGTCTCGGCCGAGGGAGGACAGCGGGAGGAGGAGGAAGAATAAGAAGCAATGCCAGCGTTTGGGCGGCGGCGGCCGCCTTTACGAGTGGTCTAGGAGCGCGGGGGCGCATAAATAAAGATAGTGAGGCGCTCTCCTAAATTGGAGTTGTCACATGCCGCGCGGCGTGGAGCGGCGTGCCGTGGCTGGGCGTCTGTGACGATGGCGGGAAAACGAGGAGTGAGCGGTGGCCGGAGTGGATCACACTGACAGTGGGTCGGATCGGAACTTGTTGTTTCCTGCCTAATTTAGGATGTTTTTCAATTAATATCATTGTTCGGAAGATATTGAGAAAAATGCCCAATGTTTAAATTAGATTGTTTCTTATTTCATAAATTCAAAGTGTTTTTCCATTTTCCACTAAGTTTTGTTTGCCCTGCTAAAATTCTGCTTTCACAATCTTTCGTTGTGGTTAGTAACATAAATGAAACTGAATTGAAATAATATTTAAAAACGCACGTATTACCTTTTGATATTGATTACATGAAAAAGTTATTTATGAATTTGAGAAATATCCCGATAAGAAGTCAATGAAATATTTATATTTGATAGTTAACAATATGGCATTGAGGTCAAATATAAAATCGTGTATTGTTTAGTACAATCCAGCAGGAAATCTACAAGCAAATAGTCACTTATTATAACTTTGTGGTGACAATAACTGTAAAATTAGATAAAAATCTGATCGTCCAACTTTTATTCAATATGAAAAGAAAAAATACGTGGACGACTGTTTATTTCTTTAAACCTTTTGTTTTCTATATAAAGTCAATGTCATGAATCTTGGCCGTGCGATCAATATCAATTTATGTCAATTGTTTATGATTTTTCCCGTGATTCACAAAGATTTACAATGTTGCAAGCCTCCGTTCAGCTGTAATATGATTAGCAAATATTGACGGTTGGATCCCCAGAAAATTTCAGCATTATTGAGCAGCAGTTTGGAGAGTCTAAAAGTAGCTCAAATCTGCCACAAAAAACTTCCTTTTATCCTAACACCATATCTGAAACCAGCATCATTCAAGGTCCTTGGACTGTCACGCACTCTGAACAACCGTAGCCTCGAAATGCTTAACCCAACCAATCAAATGGGGAGCATAAATCTCCATATCCGACGGCCATTAACTCAGCGCCGTTTGCATCGCGTGGTCGACGCTTTACCCTACTGTGGCAGACGGCTGACGGAGGCCGCGTGCGGGCTGGACTGCGTTCGGTGAGGGCAGGCCGCCTGCACGCCAGTGACCATTTGTCAACATTCTCTTGCGATCCGGAATCCCTACCCCATCCATTTTGACGTACGTAGTTGCAGAACTCGAACAATATCTTAAGGGATTCTAAGAACGTCCAAACAATGGAGGCCCGTCATAATTTTGAAATATTAAATGTAAGTAGTCAAATGAGTACGAAAATAAAACTATAAATTTTGATTTTAAGAATCATTAGCAACTAAAACTATTTTTGCAAATTAGCATTATACAAATGTAATATAAAATTATTTTTTTGCATTTTGGCATGTCAAAATTTAAAATAATGCCCATCATTGATATAGTTACGTGAATTAATTATATTACATTTTGTATCCTTAATAAAAATAGTTAAAATTATTGCTCCGTCCGCTTTGTATTTAACTACCAGTGCTGCATAGCTGAATTATGAACAAACTACACCCTATGATTGATTACCAAACATTTTCGCTTACATGTAATAGAAAATATTTATATCAGTAAATGAGCAATGTTTGTTCGATAGACTTCTAAGGAAGTAACTAAAATGTCCACTCTTGTCGCATTTAAGAACGTAGTCGTTCAAGAAAACGGTGATGCCAGTCTTCCTTGTGCCTGACAGTTGAGCCGGACCTAGGAGTTTCTTTCACTTTCTCTTTTCGACACTGCCTGCGCTATTCTTAAAAACGAGGCCCTCGGGACGGTCTCCATGCTCTCCTCTCTTCAGCGATCTCCGAGTACCATTCTCACGCGTCCTGGCGCCACGTTGATTGAGGCACTCGGACCCAGAGCGCGGTCGCGTAGTTACGGCCACAAACACCTCCGGTGCGTTTACACGTGCGCCTTACATCATCGGCGAGGCCGAGGAAACGGCGCCTCCGTAAGAGGCAGCACCCGCAACGAAACATTCCTCGTCTTGCGCGCGTGTTTTTCGTTGATGTTCTGCTGGATGTTGTTTCTTCTTTTAATGGAAGACAAGGGGCGGTGTGGAATGCTACGTGTTTCCCTGGCTTTTCTCTACAAATTAATCCGACCTTTATTTGCTTTAATGTAGTTATGAGTCTGCTTTGTGTAGGTTACTGTAATTTGCGTGATTTGTACGTTTGGGCACTTTGGATTGGGTAAGCAAAATTGTTTTGAACAGTAAACTAATAATTGGAGTTATAAAGGGAACAATATTTGTACTATTACGGAGTGGTAATTCTAGAGGTGTAATTACTCGTATTTATCTTACGTTCATGAAAACAAATTAGATATTTTGCATCAGAAACTAACTATTGTAATTATCTTTTGTGCGTAATTGGAATATGTGTGTATTATTTATATTTTCGTACTTGGATATTATGCTAGGTTGTTCATATGCCACATCAAAATTGAGTTTGGGTTTTAAACATTACTTTACCTTTGTTTTTATCATTGATTAAGTATATGTTTATATTTTAGCGTAGTTAGCTACACATATTTTTATGTATTATTTGGTCATTGAACTACGTCAAAGGTACCACGAAAATTTGACAATTATTCTGAGTCCAAAAGAGTAAATTTTAACGAGCGAGAAAGTGTAAAGTTAATAAATGATTCAAACAACAGAAATAGACTTGATTAATTGCGTCAATATTTTGTTAGACGTCACAGCCAAATAGTGAAGTCTATTTCTAAATGGCTTCAGTGTAAACTTGCAATGCCTTGGATACTCTCGTCCGTCCAGCCACGACTTGAAGACGCTGCCACGGCGTCAGAGAAAACAGAAGAATTCCTGCTTGCGTCTCCAGTAATTATCTCGAAGCTGTTTGTTAGCGAGCGGTGCAGCATCGCCGGCCCGTCCCTTCCCCCCTCCCTCCTTCCACCCACTCTCCCACCCGCACGCCTCTTCCCCTTTTTCCCCCCACCACTCCTCACGGCACGCAGTTTCCCCTCCTTCCACCGCTTGCCCGTTAATGGCGCCTGAAGGTTAAACTAATACACTGCAATGGCAGACTTGTTTATGGTCTTAGCGTTCAGATTATTACGGAACGGACGGGGAGAAATATATCGCGAGGAGCCGAACATTATTTAGAAGCGGGGTGGCGGAAAAAATGCCGGCCGAGAAGGTGGATAATTAGTTCCTTATTTAAAACAGGCTCTGCCCTCTCCGTTGCCGGTGTAGTCTTAGCTGCGTAGTTGCTGTTGCTGCTCGGCGAAACTGCTGTCGTTTTTGCGCCCCACTGCTTTCTTATTAACGTAATTTCGCCTGCCAACGCAGGCAGCATCGACCTTCGAAGTCGATACATCACCGCGCGCGCGCCCGCGTTTGCACGGCCGCCCCGAGGACTCGGTAATAGAGTATCGATTGTTTAAACGAGAGTTAAGTCTCCGGGGCGCTCGGGACACGGGGAGCAGATTCCAAGGTTTTATCGGGGTTTAGGGGTGAAGCAATTGTTTATGATTTCCTCTGACTTTTCAGGATTTATTCAATGTAATAAAAATGTATGATTTACGTAGGATTTCTTGTTGTGATAATACATGAATGTTTTGTTTGCTCCTTTTGGAATCGAATATGAGGTTTGGCAAAGTTTAAAGACTGGGGAAAATAATGAAACTGATATTTTTGGGTAATATTTTTGAGTTTGAGGCGTTGCTATTGTTTTTTGGTAGAGAAAATATTCTATTTTTTAACCATATTTAAAAATATTCTAATATTTCTATTGTTTTCTGAACCTTGCGAATTATATTCTGTACGATTTCTTGACATTGATTATCGTACCACTCAGTAGACATTTCCAATCTAGAAATTGTTGGTGGTGTAAACCATTTCATTCTTCCATATAATAAGCTGGAGACAGATGTATGTGGGCTGTGCAGTCCACGCCAAGTTGAAGACCCCCCGCAAAATGCGCCTGCCAGACAGACACCCACTCATGTGACAGACGGGCTCTGCGACGTCGCAAGCAGATTTGCAACTACCTGAGGCAAATACGCGACTCCACATTAAACTTCACGCTCACATCTCTTTATTTCGTTACTTCGAATTTCCGAGCGAATATACCCCTAACCTAAACGACGTCAAGCGTACACTTTCATTTTCAGCGCACGGTGCTTACCTCGGAGCGTTTCACCTCTCTTCCTCCCCCCACCTTCCCTCCCCCTTAACCCTCGTCACGAAATTTTCTCAGCCACCAGCCGAAAGCTAGGAAATGCCCGCCGCCGCCGCCGGGCCGTTTCCAAGTCCTTTTCCTCGCGGCCGGATAAAGCAAAAGGTAATTGCAGCCGGCAGCGGCTGCAGCGAAGTTGGAGGGTGTGCGAACTGGACACGCAACGGCGAGAAATCCTCGCAGAAATTTCTCGGCGAGAAGGGGGACGGCCACGGAGTAATTCTGGAAGCTGGGCAATTAATTCAGACGCCCACCTTCCTCGCCCGCGTGGCATGGGGCGGGGAGCAGGGGGGGCAGAAAGGGAGGAGCGGGGCGAGGAGGGTGGGGGGGGGTGGAGAGGGGGGAGGGGGGGGGGAGGGGGGGGAGAGAAGCGGACGAGGAGAGGGCGCGAGAGGACAGGGGGAGAGGGGGGGAAGAGCCTGGGGGAGGGCTGGAGGCGGGGCGGAGCGTGGCGCGACGAGGCGGGGGCGGGACGCGAGACGAGTTTAACGCGGTATAAAAAGCTCTGGGGCGAGCAACCGCCCGCTACCTTGCGGCCGTCGTTCACGGCGGCCGAAAGGGAAGGAAGGTGTGCGCGGCGGCGTCTGCCGGAATTGCTTAATAACATTTCCGGCGACGCTGCTGGGAGTGGACGTCGGAGAGACGAGGGCTGGCGGGTGAAGGGGGGGGAAAGCAGGGGGGGGGGGGGGACGGCGGACGAGTTAAGGGTCGCGGAGTGAAGGATGAGAGGACGAGTTGGAGTGACGGAGGCCCGCGTAAGTGGCGATGTCGACCAAGGTGCTCTCTGAGGTCAGATGGCGAAAAAGGCCACTTCCTGGAGAAAACTGACGGGTGGGAGGATTAAATAGAGGTGATTGCAAGTAGCAGGAATTATCGGACAGGTTAATTGAGGGGGAAAAAGTATTAAAAGGCAGAAAATAAAGAATATGAGAAGTTGGGATGAAAAGTATGGGACATGAATTGGAATGGACCATGGCATCCAGTTGAAGAGTCTGTAAGGGTGTTCGATATGGTGAAAATGATAAAGAATGGGGAAAAAAGGAAATAAGCGAAGCGAATACACTAAGGAATCGGGATTAAATGCGAAATATAGTTGAGGGAAAGAACCTCATATGAATATTACCAAAATTGGAAATGTGCATGATATAAAAAGATTTAATGAACGCAGTTTGTGAAAATGTCTTGCTGTTTGATATGAATCTTTGATATGAAGTGACTAGAAACAAACAAATAGCTGAAACGAACTAACAACGAATCGAATGAGACGACTCGGATGAGTTATGTACGGAAATAAAGGAAGGAATGGTGATAGATATTGCATACGTATCTGCAGTTTGACAAGAATCTCTAGCACCAAGAGAACGGAACCTAGAACGAAGAAACAAATCTGAGTATGTGATGGTCAGGTACGGGCTAACGAACTAAAGAAGGGTAAAAAATTTTCTGCCTACATTTCTTCAATATACTCGAATATTTTTGGTATTTCATTTTAAAAACAGAACATTTTTCATATTAATATTTATTACATAATAAAAATTAATATAATGCAACGTTTTGGAAATTAGTTGTTTCCATCGTCATGCTTAATTAAAATAATCTAAAATTCTCTGATCTTATTCCTTTCATACAGTAATACTCAAGGGTATTTATGAATATGCGGTTTAGTGTGACTTGTGTACGTTTGTAATATATACTTCTGTTTATATCTGCCATTGTTAAAATAATAAATTTATTTATTTCAATTAAGGCTGACGATCGAAACAACAAATTTCCGAAACGTTGCTTTGTATCAATATTTATGTAATAGATATTAATATGCAAAATGTTCTGTCTTCAAAATCGAAGACAAAAATATTCTAGTATATTAAAGAAGGGTCAGCAATGCTGGAAACATGTCCATTCAACGAAGCTGCAAAACGACCAACGTGAGGTGACGAGAGGGCGACGGTGGAGGGTAGCTCGTGAAGAGCACGCGGGACAGCTCGGCAGGGCGGTTGGAGCAAGCGGAGCGGTGAGGATGCGGCGGCGGGCGGCGAGGGCCTCTAAAACCCTGCACGCGATGATGTTCTCACGTCACTGCCGGGGCGCGCGGGCGCGCGGAGGTGGGACAGTTAAAAAGGGTTGCCTTAACCCGCCGCCGGCGAGGCAAGGTGTATTAAAAGCGGACTGGACGGCGCAGGGGGGAGATTTAACGGATACGAGGGAGAAGAACTGCGAGGGGTCGGTGGGACGACGAGCGGGATGGTGGGGAAAGAGACGGGGTGGAGAGACGGTGGAGATGTCTGTCTGAACATGAAGGTGAACGTGGAGGTGGGCCCGGAAGCAAAGCTAAGAGAGCGATGGGTGCGGTGGCGGGAAGCAGACAGTGGTGAGGTGGCAGAAAGAGTGGGGGAGGTGGAAGGGGGCCGGAGGTGGAGGTGAGGGTGATTGATAGCGAGTGGGGACGGAGGCGAATAGCAGGCGGAGGCAGAAGAAAGGTGAGAGGTGGAGCACAAGCGGGGGAAAAGACGGCGGCAGAAAAGAAACCGGTGGCGGGGATTGAGGTGGAACGGAAGAAACACATGGCGGGGGAGGGGCAGGTGGCTTAGCGGCAGAGAAATCGCAGGGGACCGCGGTTGCTGAGGTGGCAATGGCGACGGAGCCGTGAGCAGGGCGGCGGGAGTGGTGTCGTTGGCGGAGGTGATGAGGGTAAGAGCATGTCTGGGAAGGGTCGGAGTAGGTAGAAGCGAAAGGTGTGCCTGCGGCGGTTAAGTGCATTTGCGGGTAATTCTGAATTTCGGTTAAAAATGTATCGCGAAGACCGTTGGAGTTTTTAACCCACGCCGGTTAGCCTTTGCGAAGAGGGTGGGCCGGCGCTTTTTGTGTAGGCGCTAATCCCCGGTCCAGCAGATGAGTGTGTACACTTGCGGGACTGTGGAAGAGAGAAATTTAGTCCCGTGCAGGAAAGGAGTTTTTTAAAATACCATTGTTCCCAAGTGCTTACGTGATTTTCACAGTTGATTTCGTCGGGTTTGCAGTAGTACTTAGTTCTCCAACCTCGTCCCTTGAATAAACATTGTTGAGCATATAATATTTCATGTTTTCGTTCGAAGCAGACGTATGTGGACATATGTGTTCTATGATTATTTCAAGATTTGAATAAAATAATTACTCCTTTCACACTTAAGAGCATCGTTATGTTTTGTAGAAGATACTATATTTCCTTATTTTGTCTTCCACGCTTTCTTTCAATTTAATCATCATTTATTTAGCACATTTTGCATTTTTGCATTCTAAGACAATTGCTGGTAAAAATTGGCTTCGTTTTATAGCAAGCATATAGAATGCTACGTGCAACCCAAAAGACAATTACTCGAACTTCTGCTCATTTACTTTTCGGTAACGTGTATTCAAATGAATTGATCCTTATCGTACATTGTTTTCTGTTTTGTGTGTGACTTCTTTTTAGGTTACGAATAGATTCCCGCAATTAGTATTCTCAGTTGACGATTAATAATCATGGGACATAATTACTTTGCAATAAGTTCAAATAATACTGAACACACTAAAGTTACTAAGAGAAACGTTTTTCGGAATGTACACAAGTAAAAGCAAAGCAGGAGCATATTGAGTATGTCATTTGTTATATTATTTCTGTTTTCTAAACATGTTTTAAGTGTCTAAAAGTGATATTCATTATGTGTTGCGAAAACTGAAAGTCAAAATAGAATGGAACAGAAAGTGAATTCACTCGTCGGTATCGCACAAAATGTCATGATTAAAAGAAACTTACACGTTCATTAGAACAATTCCGACCAGCATAAACTAGATTAAATAATGAATTTCTTGTGTTGAATTTAAAAGAGCGTGGTCTGCGTAAAGAACACGGGCTGCCTTCAGTTGCAACCGCTGCCCCGCCGCCTGCGGCTCGCGCCTGCGTGTAGCACCTCCGAGGGGGCGGGGGCGCGGAAGACGCATGGAAAGAACGTGTCGGCGATAATGGGGCCCCAAGTGGTGGCTTCCGCGCGTCCCCCTGCGCCCTCCACCGCCCCCACCGCCCCCGCCACCCCCTTCCTTCCTGCGCTCCCCGGCGCATGATTAATGCTCTCCAGGTAGCGGCCGGCATAATTGTAATAAAGTCGCCCGGAGGGAACCTCCGCCACCGGCCCCGCCGGCGACGCCCGCTCGCTTCCTCGCCCACTCGCTCGCCAGCTCTCCCCCCGTCCTCTCCCCATCGTTCGCCCAGTCGCTCGTCACTCGGCTCCCTCCCCTCCCTTTCCTTCCCCGTTCATTGGACGCCCACTCGCTGCCCATTCATTCGTCCGCTCGCACAGTAGCTCCCCGGCTCGCCGACTCGTTTTCCTCTCCCTCACTTGTTCGCCCATTTGCTCGCCCGCTCGCTCGCCCGCTTGCCCACTTGCTTGCTCACTCGCTCGCCCACTCTCTCGCCCACTCTCTGGCCCACTCTCTGGCCCACTCTCTGGCCCACTCTCTGGCCCACTCTCTGGCCCACTCTCTGGCCCACTCTCTGGCCACTCTCTGGCCCACTCTCTGGCCCACTCTCTGGCCCACTCTCTGGCCCACTCTCTGCCCACTCTCTGGCCCACTCTCTGGCCCACTCTCTGGCCCACTCTCTGGCCCACTCTCTGGCCCACTCTCTCGTCCACTCTCTCGCCACTCTCCCACTCTCTGCCACTCTCTCGTCCACTCTCTGGCCCACTCTCTCGTCCACTCTCTCGTCCACTCTCTCGCTCACTTTCTTGCCCACTCGAAAGCTCGCCCACCGGGCCGCCGTCTCACGCATTGAGACTCCACTGACATGCTGGCCTCCCAGCTACGAACGTTCCAGGTGACGTCACACCGTGTCTGCACCTAACTGTATCTTTGTTGCCAAGTTGTCACCTGCACGCCGTCTCGACTCAAATGACTATCACCTTTTACTTTTTCGCTGTCGCCATGCCAAAGCTCCTATTCCGACGCTCCTCCTGATATCATCACCATGCCACTTCACATTCTACCGCGACTCGAGGTCGATACGGTGCTACCACAGAATAGTGCTACCGCGAAATCGCGATGTCATGCCATTGCTTCACCATGTCACCAAAACAAGAAGTCACAATCTTACCACGCCACCGCGTCCCTAATACCTCGACATCACGTTTTGTTGCTGATATTTCCACTCTGGATGACTATTTTTTTAAAGTAATTTATACTTCTCTCATCTCACATGTAACTACTTCTTTGCTTGTTTCCTACCCGGTCTACATTTCTTGTCTCCCCCATTGCCTTCCAATTCTCCTGCACCAATGCAGGGGAATTCCAAAGAATTTGAGTCTCCTTTTTTCACCTAATATCAAGACAACTTGCCATTTTTACCTTAATTGCCTGGTTAGGTGATCTCGCACACTTTCTAACCATCGATGACATAATTATAAATTAAATAATAATAATAATAATAATAATAATAATAATAATAATAATAATAATAATAATAATAATGTTTCCCGTTCCTACATCCCTCCGTTCTCTTCCTTCTGTCTCGCTAGCTATATTGCCCCTGCTTTCCCGCCTGATTCCATCCTCAAACTTATTTCCCTCGTCCCCAGCCTCCCCCCCCCTCTCCCCTTCCCCCCGCTCCCCGCTCCCACGCCGACTCCAACGTCATTACCCCACTTCTGCCGTCGCGAACTCCTCTATAGCGCTTGAGACTTCTTCGTTGCCCTTAAAGAACACGTGTGTCTAATCTGCCCCTCTTCCTTTCGTTCCTCGGACCGTAGACTGCATGCGAACATTTCTCTTCCTTGAACTCCCATCACCCCTTACTTACATATTTACATTTTCACGCACTGCACTATCACACAAGTTGCGGTGCTCCGCTGGTGGAGATACCTGGTGAGCGAAATTCTCCGCATGCCTACATGTAGGTCGGCGCCAAACATCACCATCCAACAGGGGAAGAAATCACCGCGACCTTCCGGCATAAAACATTCACGTGTCCCGCAACATCAACAATCAATCAATCAATCTTCCCCCCTTTCTTCCGTCATCGTGTTCCTCAACCTCTCTTCGCCAGTCCATCCTCCCTCCTACTCTCCCCGTCGCCTCTACCTCTCACTGCTCGTCCCCGTCGTCTCTACCGCTCCAGTGCCCTCGCTGCCCACACCATCCCTCCACCAATCTACCACCCCAGCTCTGCTGCTGTTTTTGCTCTCCCAGCCTTTTGCTGCCTTCATGTCCCCGTGTGTCTACACCGACCCTCCTACTCTTGAACATACAGACCACAGACCGTGCGAACATTTCCTTACTCTTCCTTGACCTATCTTATATCCTTACTTACATACCCTTACATGTACATTTACCACTCACACAATTGACGGGAGTCGGTAGCTTAGAGCTTGTCCAGGATTGGGCGGTACCTTGGCGATACCTTGTTAGGGAAAACCCCTAACTTCCCAGCATAAGATATTCACTACATTATGAGGACTGGCGATCTTAGAAATTGACGTAACCGGAAACATCAATCTATCCCTCCTTCCCTTTCCATCCATTAGCTCCGCCACTCCTCGCGGCCTATCCCCCCTCGTCCCATCGTCCCCCCCCTTCCCCCCAGCTCCGCTTCTACTGCCGCCACATCTGCCACTGCTACTGCCTCTGTACCCTTTTCCTTCCGTCGCCCTTGTTCCTTCACTTCTCTTTCCTGAGCCATCCTCCCTCCTACTCGTCCCCATCATCTCCACCCCCCCATTTGTCTCCGTTGCCTCTACCGACCCCTGCTTATCCCCGTCGTCTCCTCCGCCCCTATGCCCTCGCGCCCACGCCGTCCCATCCACCCTTCCACCTCCGCCACCTCTGCCACTTCTACTGCCTCTTCCAGCCCACTCTCTACCACCCCTTTTTCTTCTGTTGTCCTTGTTCTTCCATCTCTCTTCCTGAGCCATCCTCCTTCCTACTCGTCCCCATCATCTCCACCCCATTTGTCTCCGTTGCCTCTACGACCCCTGCTTATCCCGTCGTCTCCTCCGCCCCTATGCCCTCGCGCCCACGCCGTCCCATCCACCCTTCCACCTCCGCCACCTCTGCCACTTCTACGCCTCTTCCAGCCACTCTCTACCACCCCTTTTTCTTCTGTTGTCCTTGTTCTTCCATCTCTCTTCCTGAGCCATCCTCCTTCCTACTCGTCCCCATCATCTCCACCCCATTTGTCTCCGTTGCCTCTACCGACCCCTGCTTATCCCCGTCGTCTCCTCCGCCCCTATGCCCTCGCGCCCACGCTCCCATCCACCCTTCCACCTCCGCCACCTCTGCCACTTCTACTGCCTCTTCCAGCCCACTCTCTACCACCCCTTTTTCTTCTGTTGTCCTTGTTCTTCCATCTCTCTTTCCTGAGCCATCCTCCTTCCTACTCGTCCCCATCATCTCCACCCCTATTTGTCTCCGTTGCCTCTACCGACCCTGCTTATCCCGTCGTCTCCTCCGCCCTATGCCCTCGCGCCCACGCCGTCCCATCCACCCTTCCACCTCCGCCACCTCTGCCACTTCTACTGCCTCTTCCAGCCCATCTCTACCACCCCCTTTTTCTTCTGTTGTCCTTGTTCTTCCATCTCTCTTTCCTGAGCCATCCTCCTTCCTACTCGTCCCCATCATCTCCACCCCCTCCCCCTCCCCCTCCCCTCTTCCCCCTGCCCCTCTCCGCCTCCCCCTTTTCCTTCCCCGTGCCGTCCTCCCTCCTTCCCTCCGCGGCGCGTCGTCGCCGCCCTCACATTGTCCGCACGTGCGCGCACGGGAGCAGCCGGCGCCGCCTCGTCGGGTATTAATGGAGCTATTTTTCCTTCTGCTGAAAAATGTATGTTTATGGCGGCCTCGAGGTTAATTTCCGTAGTTTCTTTTAATCAGGACTCGTTCAGGTGTGGCGAGGGGCGAGGATTTATGCGCTTTTAGGCGGCAGGATAAGGGAGAAACGGCCACTTCCTGTGGCTGATGCTATTTCTGCGGTTTCACGCTCTGTTTCTTTCCGTTTACCTGTGGAAGAAGATATTTATGCTTTTAAACGTAGTTTTTCATCACGTTTTGGAATTTCTTTCATAACATTATTTTTCCAAATAGGGTAAATGATTTTGGGGGACAATTTATTTTTCGATAATTTAATGTTTTGAATGGATGTAATAAAAAGTGATGGTATAAAACTTTTCCCCTCGGGATAGAAATGTTTCTTCTCTCCTAACTACACACATAAGACATTTGACAACAAAACACAAAACTTTAATATAATTTGGGGGAAATCTACAATATACCGTGATCTGTACTTAACAGTTGGCTCAATAACGGTTTCTAAAATTATTTTCATTAATAGGCAAGATAATATAGTATAATCGGAGGCACATCAGTTTTGAATGGCGATTTCGAAAATATTCTTATATATATTTGATGCTATTCCTCCTTTTTACGACTGACTACGAAGAAAAACATTTCTTATTATTTTGTACATTTTATTACGAACGTACATTGTATAAACACATTTCAAATGTTGTGTGCAATTTTGAGCGTTTTGGCGGATAAGAGTAAATTTAAAAAAAATAAACAATGAACGACAGGGAATTCAATAATATTGAATGAGACAGACCGTATCTGCACTCATATTAAATCTCTCATCTACTCTCCAATGCGGAGAAGAGGCAACTAAGTCCCACGAATTCTGAAGAAGAGTAGCCAGGTTACAACACTGCATAAAAACGGCCAGGAGTGATCCTGCCGAAAACAACCAGGATCACTGATACGCATGTTGAATACACTTTGGCTGCCGTTCCTCAACGCTCTCGCTCCGGGTCTCCTGCCTCTCGGCCGCCACCGCCGCCACCGCCGCCACCGCCGCCACCGCCGCCGCCACCGCCGCCACCGCCGCCACCGCCGCCACCGCCGCCACCGCCCGCCGCCACCGCCGCCACCGCCGCCCGCCGCCACCGCCGCCACCGCCGCCACCGCCGCCACCGCCGCCACCGCCGCCACCGCCCGCCACCGCCACGCCGCCACCGCCGCCACCGCCGCCACCGCCGCCGCCGCCGCCACCGCCGCCACCGCCGCCACCGCCGCCACCGCCGCCGCCGCCCGCCGCACCGCCGCCACCGCCGCCACCGCCGCCCCCCCCCCGCCGCCGCCCCGCTTCCACCTCGGCTGGCTCCGTGGCCGCCATAACTCGTGCTGTCCTCATTTAAAGCAATAATTGCGTTCGCGGGCACGCGGAATTAGCGCACTCGGAGCCACCGCGCCGTGATGCGTCGCTATAAAGAAGTCGCGCCCGCGCACCGCCACGCCCCTTCCCCTCCGCGCACAGTGCGAACCTCCGCCGACTCCACGGGCGAAAGCTTGCTCCCAAAGACAGGTCAAGAGTACAGTAAAAGAAGATCAGGGTGGCCACTTTCTGGAAAACATGGAGAACTGAAATAAATCAGGGAAATTCATGTTCTGGAAATGTCACGAAACAATTAGAAGATTTGTGGAAGAATTGTTTGAAGCCATGGAAAATTTTGAGATGTTTATAAAAGTTGATATTATTCCTAAAATCCTACTGTATTTTTTTTACTCAATTTATATTTGTTGAATTGTTCAATAACGAGTCCAACAAATTCGCACAATCTTCTGAATGAATGAACCATTATTAGTTGTTGTTTTTTTCATGGAAAAGGAGATTGATTATATAACCCCCCAACCCTAAGGTGTAGGTAAGGAATCCACTAGATTGGAGGTAAGGAACCAGTTTCTTTTGTTATTGAACATTCGCGAACGAAAATTGGGAAGTTCACAATCCGCATTACATGTAATGCATGTTACATGTTCTACTGCAATAGAACTTCGCTAATCCTCACCCTATTCCCTACACCCCACAAACCCCACATTTCGGATAATCCGAACAAAATTCGGGATGTAGGAAAAAATAAAGAAAAACCACCTCGTTTGTATTCATTTAATTTATGAACGAAAAAGCATGAACATGAACACAGTGTAAGCCAACCCAATACTCTACGTTGAACACCGGTTTACAGCAGCGACACAAACTGTGCTTCAAATCCTCTAAACAATGAAGCAATCACTCCCTTATGCGATCGGTTATGTGCGTACTGTACTCTTACTTCCCACGCTACGATGCATTGTGTCGGTAATCCTATAGGTGCATTTGTATATGTAGTGAACATTTTTTTCGGATAATCCGAACATTTCCGAATCCGAACAGACCTGAGCCCCAATTAGTTCGAAATACCGGGATTCTACTGTACTTCCCACTGTGCTCCGTCGGTACCGCCTTGGCCGCCGTCTCTTCTGCCTGCGCCACCGACTAAAGGTAAGCAGTCGGCGGCAACGAAGCGAACTCGCAAAACAACTTCCTGCGGCCATAACTCCCAAGACCTCCCCTCCCACTCCATCCCTTCCTCTCCCTCACACTCCTTCCTCCTTCCCCCACCCCCCAGCGTCCCGCTTCTGGCAAACATACTTAAAACCAGCGCCACATTCGCTGCTGTAATGCGTTAAGTGTTAAAATTTACGAGGGAGCGTGTGAAATTAAGCACTCCTTCCTCTCCGGCAAAAGGTAACGCTTGTATTATTGTTATTAAAGCAACAAATTATATTATACAGTTTTGTAGTTTAATTAGGAAGGTGTTTCCGTGCCGCGTTCGCTTGTTCGTTGGCTTGCCGCGGGCGCCGAGGCTTTTGCTACCTTGATAATCTGCAGCGGAGGGGGACCTCGCGACGAAAAACAGACAATGACGGCGTTAAACAAAAGAAACGCTGGCGTTTGCAATCTCGTTGGCGCGAAATGAGAGTGGAGGGGTGGGCAGATTGCATGTTGCGTCGGATGTGGCGTCTTGCATGTAGGGTTTTTATGAAGGGCCTGGAATGGCTGTCTGCGCAATGTTTTCTCCTGTATTTTGAATTATATTTGGAGTTAGGAGGTGTTGGGTTTATGTACTATGAAAGGTGTAAAGTACGAAATTTTAGTCATAACAAAAAATAATTTTTGTGTTTTACGCATTAAGAAAAAAAAAACATGAATAAGATATTGTCATTCAATATTTAATCTGTAGTGTATTTTTATGTTCTAACTCAATACGTAAGAGGCAAACATCAGGTTAGAAATTGATAATGTTTTCACTAATGATATTACCTTGCGTCAGTGTAGCAGTAAAAACGGTAAATTATGTTTATACTCTAATCTTAATCTCTCTAATAATAGCTCTAATCTTATATCTCTAATAATAACTACAACAGTTCGTTGCAGATTATTTGCATGATAAATATTTGTGACATCGAGCTGGTTTATGTTTCCCGAATGGGATTATCTGTTAAATTCTTAAAAATGATTAGAATGTTATCTTTTTCTTATTCTAGTTAACATGTCCGGCAACAAAGCTTTAATTAATGCTTTCAATACTCTTTTATTACCATACAAATACATTTATTTTTATAAGAAAATATTAATTAATTATGGGTTGCAAAACAAGAAGCAAGTGCTAATAACAACAGAAAATATGTGACGATGACTCCATTAGCAAAATTTATCGCACATGGGTAACCTGCATTATGCAGGCTGCATATATGCATCTTTTACTTTCGGTTAAACGTTTCCCGGTGCACATATACCGACTGCATCCAGCTGTCAATTTACATAAGTATTTACCTACTTTCCCAAAAAGGCATATCCCGACTGCATACCGTTCCGTTTTCCTCTTTAGTGTAAGAATTGATTTCTAGATGTACCGCGGCCTGCTTAGCGTGGTCAATTGTAATTGATTCACTTCTGTTTTCAACAAACATTTGCATGTTCTTTTAGTACACTGCCAACGTTGAAAACCTCACTTAAAAGTTTGAGGAAACAAAACTTGAAGCCTATCACAGCATATTCTTAACCCGCTGACTTAAGACACGCAATCTTGGTGATTCTACCATGTTAACCTGTATTCAACGTTTTCCCTGGACTGGCCGGGAGGACATCTATTTGCGCTACTTATGAATAAAAACTTTAAATACACTTTTACTCTGTCCGAAACACCAGATGAAAGAAACGGGTTGCAATCGAGCTATGCCTTCACAGGTAACGAAAAGTGAAAAGAAGCGGGAATGAGGGAAAAGTGACCGCGGAATACAGTCGGGCGATTCCCCCTTCTGTTCCATCAATTGACGCGTTCTAAGCAAGTCTACTGATGGAGAACTTGACTATGTTTTGATTCTTTCAAAATAGTATAAGAAAATCATGGTTAACTGTAATTCATGTAGAAATTATGAACTTACAACGCACAACAATTATGAACTTACAACAAACTTTATTACAAACTTACAAAGCACAAAATATGTTTCCTCCAACTGTGAAGGTACCCACCGAAGGGAGCACGGTAAGCTACACTACTGTTAAACGACCAAATGCATGTTCGTTGGGCGTTGCCTGCAGCGCAGCGAAAGAGTGGGCGCGCTCGGCCACCCCTGCGGCCGGCAGTTGAGGGCGTGCGGAGCGAGGGCGTGGGGTGGGGGCTAACGCCTCCGATTATGCCCTCGTTCCGCGCGCGCCGCCCTCTCAGGTGAGGGCTTTTTGCGCCCCGCTCACGACCCGCACTCTCCGCCCCCGCAGGCGAATAACGCGGGCAATTTATCGGCGGCGGCGGCGGGCGATGATCACGCCCGCCGCCGCGAAGCGTCGGCGCGCCGCTGGCGGGTGAGCGCCCCCGGGCGGGAGGGAGGGTGTGGCTGTGGATGTGTGTGGAGGGTGTGGAGGCGGCTGTGGCGAGGTGGCCGAGCTGACGCCCACGGTGCGGCGAGCGGGCGGGCGGGCGGCGGAGGGGGAGCGGTTGGGTGGGAGGGGTGCGAGCAGAGGGGTTGGGAGGTGTGGCTGTGGTGTGTGGAGGATGGAGGCGGCTGTGAGGTGGCCAGCGAGCCCACGATGAGCAGGGGAGTGGTGGAGTGTTAGAGTGGGAGGTATGTCGAGCAAGAGGTGGTTGGGGGGTGGCTGTGTGTGGAGGGATGTGGAGGCGCCTGTGGCGGTGCAGCTGACGCCACGGCGGCGAGCGGGCGGGCGGAGGGTGGGGAGCGGTTGAGGTGGGAGGTTATGTCGGCAAGAGGGGTTGGAGGGGGCTGTGATGTGTGGAGGATGGGCGCCTGTGGGTGGAACGGCCACAGAGCGGGAGCGGGGCGGAGGTGGGAGAGCGTTAGAGGTGTGGGAGGGTTTGTCGAGCAGAGGAGGGTTGGGAGGGTGGCTGTGGATGGTGAGGATGTGGAGGGCCTGTGCGAGTGGAGCTGAGCCCACGGCGGCGAGCGGGGGCGGGTTGGTGGGAGAGCGTAGAGATGTGGAGGGGTCGAGCGAGAGGTGGTTGGGAGGTGAGGTGGGCGGGGTCAGTTGAGGCGTGTTGGGGGTCAAGTAGCATCTTATAATGGTGCGATATGGAGATAGTGTGGTGAACACCAGGTTTTGGATGGTGTGATGTACACCACTGCAGGTATTTGAGAGAATGTGCGTATACACGGACCAGATAAATGGTAAATTTAGTTTTTTTCTTAAAAGCCGAAAATTGGAGATTGTGGGTATTATGTAAATATATAAAGGAGCAGGCACTAAGTATCGAGTTCAAGATGGAGAACTATTAGTTGATAATAGTTTACGAGAGGTTGACGTGTACTTCGAAATCGATGCTCATGTCGGACTGTGATTATAATTAGCTAGTAATGAGTTTAAGAATGAGTGTGAAGATATGGAAGCGAGAAAATAATTAATTTTCAAATATATTTGCCTTTAATTATATGCAGGCTAGTATTATGTATGTAATGCCATAACCCTTTTGTAGGCCGACACTGCGGCAGAGAGAAAAAAATAGATTCTCATCTGCTTTCCCTCCAATATACAATTTTCTTCTGACAATAAGATCAAGAAAATTATTTTTACACTAGTGTATTTTAATACATCAGCTACAAAAGAAACCGTCTACAATAATCCTCTTCGGTTCTAGTACTTATCTCAATTGTAGTATGGAAACAATTACGGCTCCGAATCCACGATGAGATTGCTGGGAATTCCAGCCTTTCGGAGCGGCGCTTAGGAGCCTATTTGGAAGTGCGTCTACGAGGCGGCGGCTACTCGCCTGTCGGCCAGGGGGTCGCAGCGGCGCCAAACGACGCCTTTAACGTCGCTCCGCCTACCTGTTATGGGCCCGAGTTAATATCGCCGCCCGCCCTCGCTCCCCGTGCGCTGGCGGGCCGCTTAGCGCCTGCAGTAGTATTTCACTTAACTGTTTCGTCCGCGATTTGGCCCCCGGCAATTCGCACGATGAATGGCGTCGTCAGCGGCGAACGCTGGCGTCGCGTCGGCGCGGTTGATTTCGGCGATTGACCTCCCGACGCCAATCTCCTTGATTGATATGGCGGCGCCGCCGAGGAGGGAATAGACGGCCCTGTGAGGACTTAGCTATCGGAGATTAAGTGCCGATAGGATTTCTGAGAGTTGAAGGTCAGAGTGGTTTTCCGAAGGGTTTTTAAGTAGAAATTTAGTAATTACAGTGGAGTTGTTGGTAATCCGATCCTTGCTAATCCAAGTTTCCGTGCAATCCGAGATGGGAAAAAAAAAGACAGGATGTGCGCCAAGTCACCCAAACAGGCAAAGGAGCGGTGATAATTTAGATCTGGCCCCTGACCGGTTGGCAACACTGCGTCGGTTACGTGTTCGAAACCGGTGTCTGTCTGTCTGCTATTCGGTATTTTAAAACTTGATTTTCTTGTTTTTTCATGAGTTATCTTTTGCAAAAATGGATACAAAGGTCAAGAGAAAGTTCTTTCTTTAAAGTTAAATGAATGTTATAGTATCTGTTGACTAAATTTTTTATTGTAGTTGAAAATTTCCGTTATTAATTTTCCTTTTTCCGTGAATTCCGAGGTACCGAGTCCCATATACCTCGGAATATCAGGACTCTACTGTATTGCTAATGTAATAGTGTGATTCTCAACGTAAATTCGTTAAGTGTTATGTCATTCCTTGCCCCACAAATAAAGTGAAGAATATGCTGAAATTAATAGAAAGGTGACATGAAAGTTGAAAACGGGTGATTGATTGGGAAGAAATTTGAGATGAAAATTTGAGAAATTGCCCAGAGTTCGTGATCCTTTGAAGAAAATGTGTTCAGGGTTGAATCTGAAATTTATCGAAGCAAACAGGAAAAAGAAGAAAAAGATAACAATGCAAAACAAAGTAGTCGGGCTCTTGTTTTTTTTCGGTAATGATTTCGTTCGAGATAGTTGGCTCTTGGGGAAAAATCTGCCTCTGCAGACTTTCTCTTTAGCATTTGCTGACAAACGAACTTAATTTGTGGGCTTAAACATATCGCTTCGAGTAGCAATACATTGTAATAAAAACAAAACAGACTAAAGGAATGAATATAATTAGTAATATGTTTATTTATTAATTTCATTAATTATTCGCCGGAGTTAAAACATTTAATATGTTTTCACACACCAAAACCATTTTTTTAAATCTATTTTTCATAAGTTTTTCAGCACATTGAATCATACTATGGTGGCTACGAAATTATGAACCGGTTAGTTTCCATTTCTAGCCTAAAACTAATAAAGCAGCAAAGATTTTTTCAGTTGGTTACTGAGACAACGATGCTTAATACCTCCAAGTAGTGATTTTTTCTTAAGCAAAGCACGTTTTCATTATTTTTCTTATTTACATTTTTTCTTTTAATTATCAAGGTGCTCAGCATATCTTGCCCTCGCGTGTGTTCACAAAAGATGCCCTTAAATGAGTCCGAGATAGAGTATTAATGCTCATAAATGTTAAACACAGAAGCGGGGTGAGAGCGACGGTATGAGAATAATGAAGGCAACGTGTTTAATTTTCATTTACGGCAATTTCACAGGCGCCTTGACACGCAGAAAAGAATCCCATTAGAGCGGGGCCTTTGTGGCTGTTGCTGGGTCCTGCTGTGTCCTCCGGGTAGTTCACGAATGCCTCTGCTCCCGTGCGACCTTTGTGCCAGAACCAAAAACTGCGTTTTGTCTCTAGTGACTCGAGATGTAACTCGATTGAATTTCTGGAGTATCGAGAAAATTCGCTATAGTACAGTAACCCGGCGGGTGGACGACTTATATTTTTTTTCTAACTGCGAATTTCTGGAGGTATCTCAAATATTAAATGAATCACACATTTACCAATATACTTTAGAATGACCTCACAGAGTCAGAACCTCGCCACAAATATCTCAAATTCATCACGGTATTTATTTCCACACGAACCTATCAGAGTTCACATACGAGTATTATTATCTTTCCCTCTGAAATTCTAACCCTACAATTTGTAGATGTGATTATGACAACAGTTGTCTCTGTCACTATCATTCATACAAAAAATACTTTGAGAGAACTATAAACGTCCCAGACATGCAAATCGTGGATTAATCTTCAGGTAGTTTTGTTTTTGTTTTCGAACAAGGGAAGTCCTTGGAACATATTTCGCGCATTTACGATTGTCTGAAAGCAGCAATTAGGTCGCGCAAACTCGACCCTCTTCTGCTTGTACAAAAGCGACTGTCAATATTAAAAAAAAGAGTCCCTGGCGTTGGAGAGAAACGTAGAAAAAAATAGGAATCTGAAAATTACCTGTATTGTACTTGCCTGCACCTTGCCCTTCACAATTGTGACACTACAGATCGGTGTTCAACCTTCGATCTTCATTATACATTTTATTATTTATTATGTATTATTTATTATTTTAGGATTGATGTTATCAACTAAGACTAGTATAAATTTTTAAATTTTTTTTTTTTTATTCTTTTCTTCCAAATTATTTGCAAAGGTAAAATGTTACGTTAATTAAGCCTTTTCAAGGCATCTGATAATTTCCCGCTTGCCATTGTCCTTCGCCTTCACCAAATCGCTTACCTTGCTTTCACACTTCGTCGCCCTTTACGGCCCCCGAGACTCCCGCTGGTTCTACAATCGTCGCCTCCAACGCCATCGTAGACACCTCCGCCTTCACCTCTATTGTCTTCCCCGCTCTTCCTGTACCTACACCTCCGTCGCCCCCGCCGCCCCCATCGCTCTCGCCACTCCCACCGCCGCTCCCGCCCTCTGCCGGCTCCATCATTCACGCCGACTCCTTCGGCTACCAGCTGTCTCCACTGCCTCCTCCTCTTTCATCTTTATTCTCCTCCCCCTTATCAATCTCTTATCTTTCTCCTAATTTTTCCTCTCTTTATCCTTCCTCCTCCTTATCAATCTCATTATTTTCCTCGTCCTTATCAATCTCCTCCTCCTTCCTCCTCCTCCTCCTCCTACCTTCTTTTCCTCATTATCTATCTCTTCATCCCTCTCCTTATCAATTCATTTATTTTCCTCCTCCTTACCAGTCTCTTTATTTTCCTCCTGCTGTTCCCTCTCCCCTTCCATCCTTCCTCCTCCTTCACGCTCTGCCTGCCTCCCTCCCGCTACCTCTTTCGCAGTCGCCGCCGCCCCTCTCCGTCCACTCGCCGCTCGTCTTCTCCTCACCTCGCCCACCTTGTTATTACCTCGCGCGCCGTCCCCTCGCCGCCGCCCCTCGGCCGGTGCGCCCCCGCCCACCGGCGCGCTAATTACGGAGGGGCGTTTATGAAAATTTAAAGAGCTCTGGGCGTTTTATCTGAGACAACGTCCCGCCCCCGTGCCTCGCGCCGTTGCGCAAAGAAGGTGAGCGGCAGGGGTGGCCAAGGTACGACACCGGCGCTGAAACGGCGTCAAGCCGAGGTGACACGACGCCACGGGCTGATTTATCAGTGTTGTGGTTCTACGCAGAGACGAAAGGAACTCTCATGAGTGTATGGCGAGGAAAATTAGAGCATTGAATGATCGAACGTGGTATTATAAGGTAGATCTATGTATAAACTCGGTGGTAATAACATAATATATTTGAATGTGAGAATTTGATTATATAGTGTTCAACTTTGCAAAAGTGTTTTAGTTCACGCGCGAAAGTTTCAATATTAGTTTCTTTTTTTATATATTTTTATTTTGTAAAAGAATCTTCATTCATTAAGATTATCTGAAGAAACATCCAGTTATGTTCATCAGCTACATGTGATTCGTAGTAGACAATGTCCGTTAATAAACTTTGCGTGAAACTTGAGTTTGTAGGCCGTATCAAATGTTGAAGATATTCATCGACATTTTTATTTAAAAAAATGAGATTTCAACTATTCGGAAAATAATTATAACTAGAAAAAATGCTCATGTTGGCGACAGAACATTCATTTAGTAGTTATTAACGTCTTTAGTTCAATATAGATCAATAATGGACAAATTGAGGTTTGTAAAGGCAGAAGCGATAGCTGCAGATAACCAACCGAGTTCGTTATTTATGATATCGAACTTGTGTCGTTCAATACGTTTCGTGGTACCACTTCTTATAACAAATTAGTACATGAATAAGAAATATATTTGTCTTGAAGAGGGAAATTCGTACGTCATTTTTTGCTACAACTCATTTGTTTGAGGACCATTCCCTACAAAGTGACATCGTTCTTGTTATGTTGTGTTATGTCAACAGATCAGTACACTATTAAAAAACAATAATCTTGCATATGAGGCAAATTTTCATACTCGATACACAAAAGAGGGTGCCAACAAAGAAAAGAAACAAGGGTGGCCATCGAACCAAATTCGGTTCCTGTCCGCTCGGCGTCTTTAAGACGGTTTGTAATTGTTTCGTCCTTGACTGACGGGGCAATTAATTTTTGTTCCGGAAGTGGAAAAGCTCTGGAAGGAGGTGCTCTGTTTCTTCAGGAAGACCCTAATTATTTTTCGATGGGAGAGGTGAAAGAAAAATCGGAGAAGTTTGTGTAATGACTTTCTATGGGTTTTCAGGGCTGCTATAAGTCTTACGTCCAAAGTACGACCGGCGAAAACAGCCCGGTGAATATTTGCTTGAGGGCGTTCGCTTAATAGTGGATGTCGGCGGGGTGCCTGTTTCAAAACACGTTTTCGAATTTCCGGCGTCATTTTTCATTCGGCTTCACGTGCTTCGGTTGCTAATGTGAAAACATTTCGGAATTTTCGTAGTGTAATTTTATGCACGCAAAAAACAAAATTTCCCGTGTTTTGAAACGGTTATATTTTTATCAGTTATTTATCTCGCTTTATCATTAGGAAATAAGTTGATTTCTATTTATTGCCAAAACTATTTTGTTGCCTTTCGTGTGTTTAGTGCAGATATATTATTTTTTACGTTAAAATATATCTACACTTTTAATCATAGTAATTGATATTGGGGTGGAGAAAAACTATGTGGCTCATACAATGCATGTCATCATATATAGTGTATAAATAATGATAATTTGATTCTTATATTTTGAAACTACGATTTTTCTTTAAAATGTGAGAGAAAGTTTAAAGATTCACATTAACCAATGTATGTAATGCAACGTGTGTAAAATATCTGACAAAACGCTTGTCGTGTTTACTGGATGATATCAAATAAACGGCAAAGGCTTACGAGCTCAGGGCTAATGTACTAGAATTACGAAAATGCTCGTATTCTCCCATTTAATTTATTACTACGATTGGTCATTCTCCCAAAACAATACCTGAACACTAACCTCACAGCCTCAATGAATTACGAGGTTAAAACGTTCCAACAGCGTTATTACCGCTCGCACCTGTGTATTTCAACGGGCTTTGTTTGATGATATACTGGGACATGGCGAAGATTCTCCGCAGTTGTTGTATAAAGTGCCCCCTTTCATCGCCCAACTGGGACGGGTGCTCGCGCGACCGACTCCCACCCGCACGCCCCGTCCCGCCCTCTCCGTCTCCCCCACCGTCCCACCTCGCCACCGTCCCACCTCGCCACCGTCCCACCTCGCCACCGTCCCACCTCGCCACCGTCCCACCTCGCCACCGTCCCACCTCGCCACCGTCCGACGCATTTTCGCCACTGTCCCACCTCGCACCGTCCCACCTCGCACCGTCCGACCTCGCCACCGCCCCGACCTCGCCACTCACGTCCCACCCCACCCACCGTCCCACCACGCCACCGTCCCACCTCGCCACGTCCCACGTCGCAACGTCCCACCTCCCCCTGTCCCCCCTGCACGCCCACCTCGTGCCCACCACATCTCGTCCCACATTCGACCACATCCTTGTCCCACCATATCTTCGTCCCGTTCCGTCACTATTTCGTTCCGCTAAGTCACCGTTCAATCATGTCTCTGGTCCCACGTCAGTGTCCTGCCACGCCCTCTTCCCACCAAGTTCCCATCCCACACCCCCACTTTCCCGACCTTTCACATCCCCGACTCGCACACCTGCGAGCCCATCACGTCCCTGTCCCGCCTCGCCTCCGTCCCTGGCAACTCGTGCCCCGCCCCATCTCGACGACCTCGTCTCCGTCCACACGCATGTCCCCCAACTCCGACCCCGGCCCGCGCTGTCGGCGCCATTCAAAGCGGCGCGATAAATCGCGCGCGCGCAGAGCTATGGCGTCGTTTAGCGGCCGGCGGCCGAGTAAATTAAGCCGTGCGCGCGTGGCGCCCCGCTGCCGTCGCCCCACGCGCGGCCGCTTGCGTTCCAGCGCCACGAAAGCCACCGCCAGGTGATTCGCGCTCTGCTGGTGGGAGAGTATGCGCTTTCAATGTCCCAGTATGCAAATGTGCAGATTCTGCCCACTTCTATTGATGACGGCGCTCATTACGTTGCTCTCTTGTCAACTCAGGGGTTGGTCACTGCTGTACCCACGTGAGAGACCTTTCGCTTGATTGAACGCTGGTTCACAGTCTTATCGTCCCTCCCTCCCCCCTTTCTCTCTCTCTCCTCTCTCTCTCTCTCTCTCTCTCTCTCTCTCTCTCTCTCTCTCTCCAACCGCTGCTCAATAACCTTGTCTTTTCTTCCCACGTATTCCAGCTATGTCGAAGTCAGTCACTGTCTGGAGGAGAATTCTAGCGGCCGGCTGCTCTGATCTGTAGTTTTCCGTGGTTTCTCCGATCAACACCAGGCGAATGCCGAAGCAGTATCTACCAAACGGGCCATGGATCACGAGCGATCTTCCTTTCCTTGTCCTAGATCCCCTTACACACACTTACACTAACATGCACTACACTATTACCTACTCCGGGAGACCAGTCGGGAGCTTAGAGCTTGTCCCGGCTGGGGCGGGGAGAGTCCTGGTTAGGGGGAAAACCCCACTAGCCGACGGTAGGTCGGCGCCGGATCTCACCATCCAGCGGGGGAAGATCACCGCCATCTCCCGAGAAAAACACGCACTACACTTACGGGACTAATGACCAAAGCTGTTAACGCGCCCGGAAACACGAAAAAATCTATCAATCAATCAACCCACGTATTCTTTTTACTCGTTTCTAGTTTTCGACACATCCATTCGTACCCCCCCCATATCACTCTCTCTCTCTCTCTCTCTCTCTGTTTCTCGCCCTAACCTCCTCGCTCCAGGATAGTCTTAGTGACTTCTCACACTTTTCACAAATATCTCGTTCAATTCGCCTTGACGTCACCCACAAAACCCACATTTTCATCACCATTTATTGTGCTTCACCATCGAAACGCTTTCTGTCTCCATATCATTTTCGACGCTTCCTCCTCAGCCTCCACCCTAGTCCATTACTCCGCTTCCTCTTCGTGTCTACTTCCCTTCTCCCGATTGTCAGAGTCGTACCTCCGTCTCTCTCCAGTTGCCTGGGCGCGGCGCCGGCGGCGGGCCTGCGGGGCGCTGTACAGGTGTATTAGTGCCCGCATTCCACCGCACGGCGGCGGTAGCGAGGGTGGCGACGGGAGGGGTGGTGTGAGGAGGGGAGGGGAGGGGAGAAGGTCGCATTAATCGCGGCGGCATGCGAAGTGTATCGGGCGCGCGAGGGCACACCGCAGCCGCCGCTTTCACCACGTTCGCCTCCGCACTCGCTGCCACGCAGCGACTCCTGTAAGGACGGCGCGATTTCGGAGGGACGTGTTTGCGCGGCGCATTCAGAAAGGTACTTGAAGGTTTCTAAAGAGATTGAATACGTTTTATTTTCGTCTGAATCAATTAAACTAGTTACAATAAAGTGCACAGAAATCGTGGATATCGAAGTTTCAGCATCACTCACACCAACAATTTCGTCTGAGTATTAATGTGTATCAGAGTTCTGTCTGTTCATATCACAAAAATATTATTTTAAGAACAGAGGGACAAAGTTTAAAATTATCAATTCAAACCGATATTTGTTGAGAATAGATATTAATTTTCCATCGGTGGAACTATGTTTGTTACTGTACAGAATATTTTCTTACCACAATTTTATACTAAATTATTACATGTTTTTACATATATTTTAACATAATTTGATTCTGATTATGCTTTTTCCCATTATTATCAAATTTGTTGTCACGGCGCTAAACAGTTAAATAGAATTTAACTGAATTATTATAATATTGCATAGTTTCATAGCAACATTATTCTCGTTAGCAGTTAATTCCTATTAAAAATCACTTTTATCGAGGAAATATGTAAAGTGTATTCGCACAATCTCAGAGATACGGTTGGATTTCGCCAAAATACCGGTAGGATTAAGTTGGTTGCGCTTCCTGATCATATACAGGTTGTAAGCGAGTCTTCGTCAGGACTACATAGGAATCTACCCAATAAAATCAAATTATTGCAATTCCCACATCAAAGTCCTTCAACAGTATTTTTATATGAGTACACCTAATTCTACTACTCCGTAATTACTCCTATACCCACACTTTGTCCGTACTACACGGATTTCAACCCTACATCCCACAACCGCTACACCCACTCCCTGAAGAATCGATAGTCGTCTTCCGTCTCGAAACGATAAACAGGAAGGTAATGCGGCGGGGCGGGCGCGGGCGTCGGAACCTGCTCGTAATGAAGATGGATGAAGTGCTGAGCGCAGCGCGGAAGGCGGCGGTGTTTTTGTTTTTGATGGATACACTACGTTAAGCAAGGCATTACTAGGAAAATGACTCAAAATTACAAAGTACAATATAACTGCGAAACTAATTAAATCGACTGCGAGGAAGGATTGCCCCGAGGAGCGGCGCTCGCGGGGGGCATCCATCTTAAACGCGTTAGCTTCCTCCCGCGGGGGCGCGGGAAAGGGGGGCGGAGTCGAGTGGGATAAATGCGAAGACATTTCTTTGCCGTCGCTCCGAGGGTCAGTGCAGCCCGGATTATTCCTTCTTCGAGAGCGCGTGTGCGCGGGGGCCCCGCTTAGCGCGGAATTAACGAAGGTCAGCAGACAAATTGCTCCCGGACGAGTGCCACGCCCCCGCACGCCGGCACGAGGGCAGGGCTGCGCTCCGGTGGGCGTGCCGCAGGGTGGGTGGCAGGGAGTAGAGGAGAATCAGGTCGAGGGGGAAAGAAAGATAGGAAGGGGGGGGAAGGGGGGGGGGGAAAAAAAAAAAGAGGGATGTGAAAAGGAGGAAGAGGGAAATGGGAGGAGATGAGAGGAAAAAAGGGAGAGGAAGGGATATGAGGGAGGAGAAGAGGGAAGATTAAAAGAATACAATGGGAAGGCGGGAAGGGAGGAAAGGAGAACTGGGTCGGAAGACTGAGTCATGATAAGTGAAGGGAAAAGAGTTTTTTTGAACGAGCAGAATCGTAATGTTTGCTTCGAGGACCATGCAAATCTATCTTGATTGAAGAGAGAAGTTAAAGGAAAATAAAAATTGTTTGTTATAATTTAATTAAGAGTTAACTAATTTAAAAATCTAAAATGGACAAACATGATTCGAATTCTTTTATTAATAAGATAAATATGTATATAAAATGGTTGCATTGTTTTATAATAATAATAATAATAATAATAATAATAATAATTATTATTATTATTATTTTAAAGTATAGAACCGGAGGTAAAATAAAGGTAATTTTCGAGAAGAACCTCCGAATGTGGAATGTGAATCTCGCAATAGTATTATGGTGTGAAAGCAACAGGAAAGGTGTGAAAAATTTCAGAGTTGGAAAACAAAACGATGTGGTAAAATCTTGGAGAATTGTTTTCAAGTACTAAAGAATGTTTATGATGATGGTTTCAAATGTCGGGGCGAAGAATGCAGTGAAAAAGCGGGTATACTTTAGTTTGTTTACTTCATGAAAAGTGTCTGACTGGTCCAGATGTGAATAGAGTCGTGCCTTCGTTCATATTGCATGGAAGTTGAAGAGCGTTGGGACAAGAGGTCATTTCGCTTAGCCGTGTCAAGTCGCGAGGCATCTTGACTCCGATGCTATCATGTAAATTGAACTGCTGTTGTTTCTTCACTAGGCGAGTCCGAGAGTAGTTACAGCTGAGAATGTCTGAGACAAATTCCAGATGGAAAATCAGAGAGCATCTGAATTTCGTGGGTGTTTGTATTATAAATTTCAGTCAGATTTCTTAACAAGAATAATTTAATTGCGAACTAAAAATTATAAATGCATCAATAAATGTTATGTTTTCTTTATCGTTGTTTTCATTTGTATTTCTAGATATAAAATCAATTTAAGAAATGTTCAGATATGTTTAATTCAAAAATGTTCGCACCGACATTTTTAATCATAACATTTTTCAGCTCTTTTTGAGAGAGGGCTTACCTTTGTTACTCCTAAATCAGTGAACTTTTTATAGACGTTTTCTACCGCTTACAACACCCTATTTCTACGAAACAAGCCAAGCAGTGTTTATTCCATGGAGGCAAACTCTGGTTCTTTGCCACCTAAACCTAGTTGACCGCGGTCTCACCTCGCCCTTACTCAGCCGGCCTTTGAGGTGACAACACACAGACAGTTCCACGTTGTCTGCCCTCTCGTACCTCCGCCGTTGCTGGATACCACTTCCTCTTGTTCTTCTCTTTTGGCTTTTTCTCTTTTTCTCTCTTGTGCTTGTAGTCCTACCAATGGGGACTTTTCTGTAATTCTGATCGTATCATTTCAACGTTGAATTGCATTTTTTCCCCCCAACTCCGCCCAAGCCCGTCCCGTTCCTTTCCGTCCGTGTCAGTTCTTCCCTCATCGTCCAGATTTGTCTTTTCCCGTAGTGATCCTCATCTCTCGACCCTCTTTGTCCATCGCGTTCCAGCCCGCCGGCACCTGAAACCATGACTCCCTGTCCTGGCCGCCTCAACTGATCTCAACTCGCTCTCATTTACTTCATCACGCCCATCTCAAGCTCGCCTCATCACCAACCGTTTCTCATTTCCATTTGCGGTCGCCTCATTCTCTACCCTGCCTTGCTTCATCGTAATTCTCAGCTACTCCTATCATTCCGTCTCAAGTCATTCCTCCTTAACGTGCTCCACCTCTGCATCTTCTCACATTGCCCATCTCCTTTCCTAGCTTCATTCTGTCCTTCTTCTCATCTCCCTTACCGTTCCCCCCTTTGCTCTCAGCTTCGAGGTTCTTTACCTCATCTCGTCCTAATCTCTCGCCTCGTGCTGGCCATCCATGCTCGTCCGCCCCCTCGCCACACCTTGCCGTTTCCATCCTCAACAGCACTCTGCATCGCCACTCCGCCACATCCAGCCCCATCCTGCTCCTCGTCTCCTCGTGCCATTCTGCGTCCGCACACCTCGCCCCGCTCTTTCGCCCCGTCCTCTCGCCCCCCGTCAGCTCCGCCCTCCCCCGCCCTTCGCCCGCCCTCGCCCCCTCGCCACCCTCGCCACCCTCGCCTCGCCCCACCCTCTCCCCCCCCCCTCTCGCCCCACCCTCTCGCCCCACCCTCTCGCCCCGCCCTCTCGCCCCACCTCGTCTCTCCCAGTCGTGGACCTGCTCCGTTCGTCTCCCCACCTTCCGTGGACTCTCCACAACAAGGAGCCCAAGCGGACGAAGACGGCAGCGGGCGTGCAGCGCTGCCCACACATAAAAGGTATTAGTTCTGGGGACTCGCAACTTCGTTATCCGGCGTGGGCGGGGCCGGTGCCGACACGGAGAGGGATGGAGGCGGCGGCGACGGTGGGAGCTGGGGAGCTCGGCGGCTTCCAGGAGCCGCGGCCGGGGGGTTAGCGGAAGCTGCGCCCCTCTCCGCCCCCGCTGCCCTCCAGCCGCCGGTTCGCTAATGGATATCAGTGCCACGGAGGCGCTGCCGCTCGCTGGTGCCTCCGTCGTCAGCTCTCTCCTCGTGGCTACTGCCTACGAGCGGACGTCCCTGCTCTCTCCATCACACTTCCCACTTAATCACGCAAGCTAGGTACATTACTACCTGGCTTGCATTTGCGGCTCTTCATCGTTTGATATTTCCTTCTCTACCTGTTGTCAATGATGCGTCGGTGTCTCAACACACTATCACCTTTTCATATTGAACGTTGGTGTGGTCTGGTGGAATTTCATGTACTTCCTAAACGTTACCAAGCTAAGACTATCACTGCCCTTTTTAAGTTTTTACAACTGATCCAAACCTACAATTCGTTTATATCACTCCTTACAGTTTCATTAATAATGATGATCTCTACAAACCCCATCCGCTTCGATGTAGGTGTCACATCCTCATTGTCATATCTACTGGTTCCAGCTATGATATAGGTTACTTACATGATTAAAAATATTGCCAACACAACCTTGTACAGGTGATCGTGGATGTGACTGTAACAGAAATTCTTAATTATTAGCTCCCGTCCATTCTATAGTGTTTTTTTTTTTTCAAATATATCCTCCGAAACACATACTCGTCTTCTTTATAGGGATGTTGTGAGTCGTGAGAGGAACGAATGAGCGACTCAAGATGGAGTGAATAATGGTGAAATTAATCAGGGATAAATTGGAGAATATGTGCCTCGAAACAGTTTTACTCTTCATATTATATTACATCAATAACCAGATTTACTGCGTAGGTTGTTTGAACTTAATTAGAATAAGGAAGTTACATTTGCTGTCCCCAAGCAAATAATGTACCATCTGAACATTAATCTTCAAAATCTATCCGAAATTAGAGTAAAACCACGCTCGAAATGAGGGAAAAAATGAATATCCATTAAAAGAAGTATCATTAAAACAAGTATCATCGAATGTGTCTTTGCAGTCAAATGCAATCGTTCACTTCACATTCACCAATCACCATAATAGCCATCGTCACGCGAACCTTCACTACTACCACCACCTCCACCTCGACCGACTTCTCCTTCGCAGTCCTACACACCCTCTCCCCTCCGCTGCCGGTCGGCCCCGCTCACCTCGCCCCCGAGGCCAAGACACGCGGTTTTCCGCCGCGAGGATTTATGGGGCGACGGGATTTCTTTTGCGTTGGGGGGTCGCGACCCCTCCCTCACCCTCCAGCGGAGGAGAAAAACACGCACCCGCGAGCGCCGACGCGCCCGGTCGGTCGGTCGGTCGCTGGAGTTCATGGTAATCGTGAGAGTGGTGCGGGGAGGGAGGGGAGGGGAGGTGGAGGGGGACGTGTCCCCGGTGACCCTGCTTGGGCATTCCAGGAGCCCCGTGATTGATTGGAGGCGGTCGCCATTCGAAGGGCTTCTTATTGGTGGCTTCTTGTTGCCCGCGCCGCGTCTCGTGCGATGAGGAAGCTGCCGTGTCTCGGCCTTGGATGGGTTCTCGGTAGCTCTTTTCATTACGAGGGATCACTTGGGGTGAAATGATGGGGAGCTGATGGCTGTGAATGATATATTGAAGCTGCAAATGAACAAAACACTCAAGATTATGGTTTTGTTTATTGGCATTACTTAGGGTACTCGGAAGAGCTTGTGGGTAAGCGAATCAGTCTACCTTTTGCTTTCAATCTCTAAAAATATTACAATATATAATAAGATTATGAAAATTATTACATTGATTTCGTGTAATTTTTAGTTACATTACTTTTTTAAGTGTCAGTGAATAATCTCAGGAAATATAGAATACCTTTCTAGACTTTTATTTTAATAAAATTTTTTAACAATTAAAAATAACTATTTCTTGTACAGTAATAGTATCTATGTTTCCTATTTTTCTAACATTTTAAGACATTGCATTTTATTAATATTACACAATCGAAAGTAGAAAGATTATTTGGATATCAGTTGTATAGTTGACTGATGTGAATTAACATCACCTTATTACTAGACGTGCTTAACTTTGAATATGTCGGCTCTCATCGTGAACATTGCTATGTTGAAGGACGGAAATGAGTTCCCATCATTGGCCACCTCCTATGTCTCTTCATTCTCCTTTTCATTTTCCTCATTTTACGAGCGCGGCAGGTGTTTCGGTTATTCTCTCTCATTTTCTTTCCCCCTCATCTTTCCGACCTTCTTATCCCCCGGATCTCACTTCCGCTTATCACCCCGTCCCCGATTCTGGACCACGCCACGCCCCCTGCTTCCGCCTCGCCATAACAGTGCAGGCGCCGGCGGCGGCGGCGCGAAGGTGCGATATTAACCAGGGGCTCCCCAGGGCCCACCTCCGTGACGCGCGCGCCGACCCGGGATTTAATATAAATCCAGTGGCCGGGACGCGGCCCTCGTTATAAGGAGGCGTGCCACGGCCGACGCCGCGGTGAGCAAGCCGTACACTGGGTCGAAATGGCACAAAAGTCGTTTATAGAAAAAGAAATGAAAAAAATAAGTAAACCTGTAGACTCAAACTGTGTATCTGCATAGAATTTCACTGATTTAACGTATATGTGGCGTTCTTTTCAGCTGACATCATTGGAAAATCATGAAATGATATTAGAACAACGAAAATTCAATAAAAAATTCCTACGATTAAGTTGTAAAAATGAGTTGTAATGTCTCCATCAAATTATTTTAAAGCGTTAAAATATATAGCTTATATATTAGAACATAGTCAATTTAATTGCAGTTGAATTATCAAAGGAACCTTCATAATTCAAAATTAAATAATTGGAATTCACAGGCAGTTGATTTTTCTGTTTCCTAAAGGCGAAAACATTTTCGAATTCAGAAATATTTTAAAATTATTTTACATTTTCCCTCTTCAGATTCCAAATATTGAATTCCAATTTTTTTTACTTAATTTTCTTTTCACTTACAATAAAATTATGATTATTATTCATATGTGTAAAATACTTTTCAACTTCGCGTGGTTTTAAATGCTTACTAGAAAAATCACGAGGAATACCACCACACGCTCTTGATATTATTTGGGACCACTGCTTGGTGACGGGCTCGCAGTGGAGTTTTCTAAGCCGCCTGTAATCCCTCGCGCTTGTGCGCCGGACTTCTTGTCATCGGGGGCGGCGCGCGGAGCTAGGAGCGATCCAATTTATCACCTCGGCCCCCGCCCCCCCCCCGTCCCCGCTTCCGTGTTCTCTTCCACCCCCGCCGTTCACGTGAGTGCTTGTCCGTTTCACCCGCGACCCCCTGTTGTCTTCCCCAGCCGAAAGAGGGAGGTGTTTTGCCGAGTACATTGCGTCTTCTGCGGTGGAAATGTTTGACTTCGTCGCTGCTTTGTTGAGTTGTAAATAAAATGATTTTTAAATTTTTGAAAGTTTGAAACGTAATAACATTATTTTCAAACAAAACTTTCTTAAATGTAAAATGTTTCATTATCTTTTAAAATGTAGTTCGCTACAAAAATTAAATAAATATGTGATAATTAGTTCACAGTATACTATTCAGTTTACTTATATGAAAACCCATGCGAGTAGAACGGGGTCTTTAAAATTAGTTATAAAATATGTCCCTTTAATGAATGATTTTTATTAGTCCAATTCACGACTCATTTATTTTTTAAATTAAACACAGTGATATATTGTTATTTATTGATATACAGGGTGGTTATTTTTTGATATATACATTAAAACATACGGCGTTGGAATTAACATGTTCGTTCATAAATTGTAATGTATTATAATGTAAATTTATATAATTTTTTTATTTATTAATAGTAAGTTAAATAGTAATTGTAAAACAGTATATTTTTGGTATTCTGAGTTGATTGTCGCTGTTCTTAGGAATTGTGGTTTGAATGACGTACTAATGGTAATCTTTGTTTGTTAGTGATTGTTGGCTGTATGTATGATTTCAGTCAATTTAGTCCATGCTTCATTATAAATAAACTGCAATTTCATGTATCTTCCAAATTTGTTTCTGATAGTGGAGACGGTCAGTCTTAATATCAGAGCTGCAGTTTACCCCTTCAAAGCATGAGCAAGCATGTACAATATTAAAGTACCAGGAAGATGGTGCAGTCGTCATTTTGTCTTTGTGATTTTTATGCTTAGAATTTTTTGGGAGTCAGGTTTTCACTTTCATCATAACTCATTGAACACCTTTAAATTTTACATTTTCCTTCTCCTTCGGTGTTAATCATTACAATAAGTCGTTCTCCGCCAGCCGGTGAGTCCAATCCGCATTTCCAGTCTTTCTTCCACTCTGCTCAACATTCTGAATACTGACTTTCCCTTTCGATACGTGTTCTTTCGCTGCGACCACCGTATTTCCGTTTCCACTATCGCTCACACCACCACCTACCACCTCCACGTGGTGTCTTGGACACGTATTACTCTCTTCCTCCACCACCAACCCGCTTTCACTGTCGCTACCTGCACTCTACCCACTATCATCACATCACTTCGATGAGGATGTTAATTTTCCATGATATACGGACATCGTTCGAATAATCTTACAAACGCTACTACTGTCGCATCCACCACAACCTTCCACCTCCACTACCTCCTCCATCATCTCAGTCACCACCACTACCACTACCATTACCACCACCACCACCACCTTCCCGCACCATAATATGCGACGATACACAACGGCTACCACCATCACATTCATTGAACCCATTTCATTATAGTTACCTTCACTTTCCCAACACAACTACCACGTCATATCGGCGATGTTGATCGACGATGTGGCGGTGTACAATAGCAACCACCGCTTCCACCACCACTAACCTTACCCTCCCTACCAGCCTGCTGCCAGCACCTCGGCGCCACCTTTCCCGCAGACGGCCTCCGATGCGGCGGCGCCGGCTGAGTATCGGTTTCGCATCAGGACGTATCGGCGCGGGGCAGGGCGAACGGCGCGGTGCGGCAGGACGAAGGGCCGAGGCACGAAGGGCCGCGGCTGCCGCAGGAGCAGCCGCAGCTGCGGCGTAGGTTTGTCCTTGGTGCGGGGAGGCGCACCGCCTTTCCCTTCGCGGCCACCCACCCACTCTCCCAAACACACACCCGCCCGTTCGCCCTCTTATGCCGCCCGCCCGCTCATCGCCCGCCCGCTCATCGCCCGCCCGCCCACTCATCGCCCGCCTGCCCACTCATCGCCCGCCCGCTCATCGCCCGCCCGCTCATCGCCCGCCCGCCCCTCATCGCCCGCCCGCCCGCCCACTCATCGCCCGCCCGCCCACTCATCGCCCGCCCGCCCACTCATCGCCCGCCCGCCACTCATCGCCCGCCCGCCCACTCATCGCCCGCCCGCCCCCTCATCGCCCGCCCGCCCGCTCATCGCCCGCCCGCCCCTCATCGCCCGCCCGCCCGCTCATCGCCCGCCCGCCCGCTCATCGCCCGCCCGGCCCCTCATCGCCCGCCCGCCCCTCATCGCCCGCCCGCCCCTCGTCGCCCGCCCACTCATCGCCCGCCGCCCCTCATCGCCCGCCCGCTCATCGCCCGCCCGCCCTCATCGCCCGCCTGCCCCTCATCGCCCACCCGCTCATCGCCCGCCTGCCCGCCCGCCCAGCCGCCCAGCCGCCCAGCCGCCCGTCCCGCACCACCGCCCGCCCCCAACCGCACCGCCCAGTCGCCAGCCGCCCGCACCCAGCCACGCCGCCCAGCCGCCCAGCCGCCAGCCTCTCCCACCCCCCTCTCTCGCCCATCCCCGCTCATCGCCCGCCGCCCGCCCGCCCAGCCGCCCAGCCCACCGCCCGCCGTCCAACCGCCCAACCGCACCGCCCACCGCCCAGCCACGCCCCAGCCGCCCAGCCGCCCAGCCGCCCAGCCGCCCAGCCGCCCAGCCCCCACCGCCCGCCAGCGCCCAGCCGCCCACCCACTCGCCCCCAAACCACCTCACCTTCTCCCGCCCCGCCGTCGCTTCATCTCGCCTTCTCCCCCGCCCTGTTGCCCGCTCTCGCGCGTGGGCGATCGATGCCAATGGGATTGAGAAGCGCGCAACGACGTGTCGTCTTCGCCGCCGCCCCCCGCGCGCCCCTCCCACTGCCGAGTCTTGCAGGTTGATGGTCCTGCAGGCACCGCTGCGGTCGCCGGCGGCCGCTCGATTTTCCCTCCCCCGGACCACGTGCGGTGAAGTGATCTCGCGGATACGTGTGTTAGACAAAGCGCTGTGGCTGGTGTTGCGGCAAAGGGAACTAACTGAGCGGATCGAAATACACGCTTCCTTTGTGTAAATACATAATGATACTTTTAATTGAAGCATAATGTAATATGATTTTCTTAATTAGTAAATAGAAAACGCGTAGATAGTTTCTTACATAATATACATTGAAATTTATGGTGTATTATATTTTAAAGGAAGTTGTAACATTAAACTTTCAGGTGCTATTACTCAGATGTGTTGCGAACAACTCTTCAATCGTCTTTTGGGAAGTGTGAGTCTCAATCCTCGAGACCATAGTAAATGGAAGTCGATTGTCTGCCGTTGTCTGCCATTCGATTGTCTGTGTGTCTGCCATTCGTGTTACAATTTGAGTTCCTTCTCACAGTCATGGCGTTTTCTTTAGTTATTGAGCATTATTGTGATACGTTTTTCTCAATTTTCTTTTTTTGCTGGCGCTAAGATCAAGATGTTCTTCTTGAGTTGGCGTTGCCAATTCGGTTTAGACAGTGCGAAAAGGGAAGTGTGAAGAATTAAGTTTGAAGTGTATAGGTAATAGAAGTAGGCTGGTAACAGAAAACCAGGAGGAGGGGGAAAATCGCGTTTGTAGATTATTGACAATTATATCTTTTGGAACCAGGCAAAAATTACTGAAATGACAGCTCTAGATGTTATTTTCACTTGCTCTCCACTTCAATATAGCTTTATTTAATCTCATCTCCATGCCACCTCAAGACCACCTCCATTTCTACCACATCTCCCTGCAAGAACCTTATATTACCTTCACCCTCCCCCTCTTATCCTTCTCGTTTCGTCTCACGTCCACCTGATTCTCTCCTATTCCTCCATCATCATCTCATCATCATCATCCACCACCGTTTCTTACCCGCCTACCTTTTTTTCCCCCCCAACTTCAGATCCACATGTGATTGAACCACGCACTCCTCCGCTCCTCCACCTCCAGCGTGAATGCGAATTGCGAGGCGCCGTTTCGCGGCGCGCCGACAGACGCCTGCCTACCGCGCGCGTATGGATTCGCTTGCAAATTGACGCCCATTGTGCGCGGAAGAACGGGAGGTCTCCGATGGATGGGCTTCTTTGCCCGCGGGCGTCGCGCTGGAAAAGGTGTCGCCGCGAAACCTGCTCTGTTGATTGGATGTGGTGTAAGCTGCAGAATCACCGATCCGCGTAATCGTCGAATTTCTGCGTATTTGGAGATGTTTTGCGCTTTGAATGGGTAAGAGAACTTTTTTTCTGTGGCACTCCAATTCTTCTCCTGCACTCCAATTCTTCTCCTGCACTCCAGTTCTTCTCCTGCACTCCAATTCTTCTCCTGCACTCCAGTTCTTCTCCTGCACTCCAGTTCTTCTCCTGCACTCCAATTCTTGATTTGCAGACTGCAGATCTTACTGGCCCAATAAGATCTGCTAATTAATTAAATAAAAACCTTGAATTAGAATTATTTACGTCAATGATACTGGTGCTTTTATCACAAAAACAAAATGAGATAACCTAAATCATAGAAGCTTGTGAAACAATACATGATTACTTTTCTCTTTGACGGTAATAGTTAAATTAAATCCACAACACGTAATGAATCTTCCACCGTCTCTATTTGCATGAGCAAACTTCCTCGTTCTGTGACTTCTCCATCTCTGCCTCCCGAGTCGCAAGCCCCCTCCCCGCGTACATCAGCGCGGTGTCTCTGCCCTTTGGCGTTCAGCTTCTCGTACCTGCCTCCGCCGCCGCGTGTACATCCCTGGTTGTTACGTTATTAGCGGCAGGGTGCGGCGCGGCGTGGCGGAGGGCGCGGGGGCGGCATTGTCTACAAAGTTGATCGTGGCGCCAGCAGCGGGGGCCTCACAAAGTGCCGGGCGGCGGTGGCAGTGCAGAGGTGGTGGTGGTGGCGGTGGCGGCGACGGCTGCTGCGATAGTGGGGGCAGCGGCGGCGGGGGCGGTGGTAGGCGGTGGGGGAGGGGCCAATGGCGGTGGCGACGCAGAAGGCGGGGGCGGGGGTGGCGTTTCGCAGCTTCCAGCCGACACCTTCCTCCTCACCTTCCGAGGCCTGCGGCGCCGGCCGCGAAAGGGTGGCTGGCGAGAGCCGCTTGCTTCTCCCCCGTGACTACCTTGCTGATGCCACCGCCGTTGCCAGCGTTCGTGCCCAGGCTAAATGTTGCCCTGGCTGTTGCGGCTGTGCCCGGCGCACCGTGTGGTCCGCCAGTTGACGGTCTGGTGCAAGTGTGTCGGGATTGCTTCTAGCTGCTTTTCAACCGACGTACCTCTGCCTCGATGGTCAATTTATAGCCTTGTCATCCTTCCTACGTGATAGCTGTCAATCTCTGGCTCTAATGTCAAATGCCCTGTTCCATGTTCCTATTATCCTTTTTTTCCTCTATTAATCTACCTCCTACAACCACCTAATCGCACTACCATTCTTCTGCCGTACCCCCTTCGCTCTACTTTACTTATCCTCTGCCTTTTTTCTGTTTTTCTGTTTATTTTTCAGATTTCTTCTCAATCGTCACTATCGACTGCATTCTCTTCCTTCTGGCCCTTTGGGAAACTACTATTTAGCTTCTTGATGTGCATGCACGTGGCTGAAAGCCTGTTTCGTCTCCCTGCCGTGCCTTCGACACTTTGGCGTACCTGTTTTGGCTGCCTGCCGGCCTTAACTTCTTCTTCTGAGCTTCGTCTCGCCCGGTGCGTCGCGTCCCGGGGTGCTGGCCGGACCCGCCCCCACGCCCACGCCCACGCCCACGCCCCCGCCCTCGCCCCGCCCCGCCAAAGCCCCCGCTGCACCAGCCCTCGCTTCCACAGCCCCCATATCGCTGCCATCGACCCCAACTCGGCCTGCCGTTGGCGCCACTGTCCCGCGCCCACCTCTACTGGCGCCTCCACCACCTTTACCATTGCAGTGCCTCTGACCGGAAGGTCCTGCAGTTCGTGTCCCGACGGTGGCAGGATTTTCGACACTAGCTTGTCAGCTAGGTCGAATTCAGACGCTGTCTTGTGGAGAATTGTTGCGACCTGCTAATCTGATCGGTAGTTTTCCGTGGTTTCTCAGATCAACACCAGGCGAATGCCGGAGCAGTACCGTACCAAACGGGCCACGACCGCGCGCGATCTGTCCTTCTCTTCCTTGTCCTATATCTCTCCTTCACACCAATTACACTATATGCACTAGTACCACATATTCCGGGAGACCGGTCGGAAGCTTAGAACTTGTCCCGGCTGGGCGGTGCCTGCTGGTGGGAGATACTAGTTTGATGAAAACTCCGACGCCCGACGGTAGGTCGGCGTCGGATCTCGCTACCCATTGGGGCAGAATCAGCTCCCGACCAAACAAATGTACTACATTTACGGGATTTAGCAGTTGACGCGTCCTGAATACTAGTAATCAATCAATCAATCAATCCACCCTCGCTGCCACAGCCTCCTGCCTTCACCATCAACCTCGTCTCTACCTAATGTCGGCGTTCCTCCCTCGTGCCCACCTCTTCTGCCGTTGCCGCCGCCCTGTCTGCGCTCCGCTCCCTCAACTCTGCAGCGCCCGCCACCTGCCCCGTGGCCACCGCCTCCGCCGGAGCCAGGCTCCCCCGTCGCCAGCGGACCGGGCGCTAACTGAGTTATCTGCAGAGAGCGCGCGCGCTTGCCCCACGGCTCATTTCTCACACCTCCTGGCTCCGACCGCGTCTCCATCAGCTGCGCCCCCGCCCCTTGCCACCCTCGCCGCCGTCAGCTCCTCCCGCCCGCGCGCGCCATTGTGTCGCCGCGCCGTCATTGTTGACGCCGGTGAACTTGGCGCGGGCTTAGCCTGCCCCCGCGCCTAATCTTGGTGCGTTTCCCGCACTTGCGCCTCCGCCTCGTCCGACTCCGTGCCCTGCCCCGCCCGCCGCGTCCCGCCCGCCCAGCCCCCTCCGCGCCCCGCCCCCTGCCCCGCCTCCCCCCCGCCTCCCCGCCCGCCTCTCCCCCCGCTCCCCCGCCCGCCTCTCCCGCCCCCTCCGTCGCGCGGTGCGCCTTGCGTTGCGCCGCACCGATTGCCTAATTACTTGTGCTCTGATTCCCGCTCTTCGGTTTAGCGCTGACTGCGCCTCTTAACCCGTTAAAGCCCATTGTCATTTGGCGACGCTCACTTCTGGTCAGCTCATATTTGCCCCTTTCCCACTAATTTGAAACTTCTATTTCTTCAGTAGGGAGACATTCTAAATGAAACAAGAAACGAAGTTATGACATTCTTGAATGCTAAATGTCGATTTGTCGCGATTGCTAATGCATTATAAGCTTCTGGTCAGAGAGTGTTCATCACTTGTGTCGCGTCTGTTCGAATCTTCTTATAACACCGTGATTAGCTGCTACACGCTAGATAAGTCGGAGGAAGAGGCGGTGTAAAGTATGTGTTGGTTGGTCCGTGACGAAGACGACGGGGCTTATGCAACATAACAATGGTTGAGCAGTGAAAGTTGCAAAATCATACCAGACAGCCCCCTCAATTACTTTGCGCGTACGGACGCGACGACAATAGACAAGTGCTATTGCGCACACAATTATGTTGGGCGTTAATGGGATAATAGTATTTAAAGTGTTGGATGAGGGAAATAGCAAAAGAAATAATTGTGGTATGAATAATTTTTGTAGACCTCGAACATTTTTTTAAATCAAAGAGTAATATGTTAATAAAATATACAATATAATATGAATATTATGTTTGGGGTTTTGAAATGATGAGCGATTTGCATTTTCGTGTTATGTCGTCTTGAAAATACTAGTATTTTTGAAGAAAGTGCTAATGTAATAAGAAAAGATTTGCCATTTCAGTTGCTTATAGATTTGGCAGTAAAATGGATAAAAGGTGAATGGATTTTTACCACTCTTCATATAGTCTAAATTCGTCAAGAGAAAACATATTAGCAACCGCTCATCAGTGTTACGTTCTATGATATTTTTCTGTGACAATATATATTCCAAGACGACGTATATGTTATATTTTCAATTTAAAGAGTTGAGCTAAATCAAAAATAATACATTTTATTAAGTGTCTTTTTGTTCCATCGTCTTTCCAAATTACTTTCCGCCTACTTACATTCTACTTCGTGGATACGCCTCACATCGTAGGTTCACTCCATTCCACGCCACTCCCGCACCGACGCGCCCTCCCATTCACCTGTCCCCGAAATTGATACTAAGACCCGGAAACGAGCGCGGGCGAAGCGTAGGTGCGCCGGGCGGCCGCCAGGGGCCGAGGTGACTTCCTGGCGGCCGTTGCGCCCGGGCTACGGCTTCCGGCAGGAGCCCATAATCCCGAAAACTAAAATCAAGCGTCCCACAAATCCCAGGAGGGCAGGCGGGCGGCCCGGCGGGCAGCCTCACAATTACCGGGCCTTCGTAGGCAGCGCGCGCCCCCGAAGCAATCACTCGGAAAGCTGCGCCTAAGCTACGATATACTAATAAGGTGTTAACTTAATCTGGTTTTCACGGCGCTCCAATCCCCTATAACACCTAAGTCCCCCTCCGCCGGCGCCGGCGCTGCCGTAGCTAGCGACCTACCCGCCGCGCGGTCGGTGGTCTCCGATGGCTCTCTTATCGCTGTCCCGTTCTCTCACTGTTTCCTTCTCGATTCTATCTCTCCCCTCTCTCTGTCGTCCACGCACAATTTCCAAGGACTCTTCAAATCCCTTCCCCCCATTTCTTTGGCCTTCTTCCTCTACTCTCTCACGTCCATTCTGAGAGAGGCTCTCTCGCGCCCTTTCACTCCCTCCTTTCTCTATGTAGTTCGCACTTTTGCAAGTGCGACCTCAAAATCCACCTTGCTCCTCCCCTCGCCTGTCGCTGTTTTCGAGCAGCGCTCTACCTTTGCGACGCTCCACCCCCGCCGCCATTTTGCCACCTCCATCATCTTCTCTCGCCGCACCCTTCTTCTTCTCCTACTCCGCTCCCTTCAGGCAAATTCCCACCTCTTAGAATGGACCCTACATTAATTGAATTATCTGGGAGTCCCCGTTCTAACGGGCCCTTGGCCGCCCCCGTCCCGCCCCCGCCCCCGCCCCCCGCCGCCGCATCGCGCCCCGCGCCGCCCCTCGCCCTTCATTATCCACGGGGCCCTTTCCGAGGGCGAGTTCCATCTCATAACTGCGGAGCCGGGCCCAGTGAATATTGTATTGTGTTAGTTCTGCTCGGAGGATTTCGTAATAGCTGACGATAGAATGAATGTGCTATTGTGTATAATCGTGTTTGCCATGTCAGCAATTCACTGGCGCGAGGATTTCGGGGCCTGTCCGCGCCGGTGAGTGCGAGGGTGAGGGCGGGGAGGAAGGCGGAGGGCGGTGGGAGGACTTGTGGCCTGTGGTGACCTTCGGTGTGCACGTAAATCAGTTTGAGATTTTGCGCGATTTTAGGAAGGTCGTCGACTGCATTTGCATGTACGTGCGTGGATGGCGGACAATCTGCTGGGATCTGGTGAGAGCTACAGTTGTTATAGTTTTAGAGACAATTAAAGAGGGTCAGCAGGTGATAAAGTTATTTTGTGTCAATGACTTCAATTGTAATTTTTGTTGTGCGTGACTACTCATTGCGTAGTGAAGAATTCCGTTAAGAGCTATGTACCACGAGTACTCGTAGTACATAACTCTTATCATTTATAGATATAACATTATATCGTATCTGTAGATATTTTCTTGTTTGTTTATAAAGCATATGATAAGAAATAATTATATATTCAAAATATCTAGATCGAATAACATTACTATTAGTGTTGTGTTAAAGTGCACTGTTTATTACTTCCAGACAAATACTCTTGACAGTCCTTTGAAAGTTGTCAATATTGCAAATTGAATTTGAGCTTAATCTAATGATACATACATATTTAATTACAGCATTTTTCTTTATAAATGCTCTTTTTCTTTTTCAATATTTAACCCACAAGGAAAGTAGAGAGGATAAATTTTCCACTCTGGACTACGTATGAGCACTTCCTTTTCTCATAAATTTGAACCAATCGAAGAATTTATTACAGATGAATTAATACAACTATCTACTTTCAACGTGGGCACTATGTAAAACTGTAAAACGTTACTTAAAAATCAATATGAACACTTAACAAGGCCAATTATTGAAAAGTTCATTGTCAGCTGATAAAATACTTTTACTTCATTATTTCATTATTGCTGTATGTTGTAGTCAGTAAAACGATAGTTTTCTCAAAGTTTCTTTAACGTAAGTCACACATGAATGTAGTGTTGGACACCTTTAGTTTCCCACAGGCGAAGTCAATACAACTACCACGCACCTTCGTCAATGCCCGCCACAACTTCCCGAACTCTTTTTTTTTCTTCTTTTCAACAACGCCGCCCCAGGTTGGGCACCTCTCATTCCGGCGCGTCACACACACCGCAGCGATTTTTCGGCGTCGCACCCGGCCGCTTCCTAGAATTTAGCGACTCGTCCCGCACTTTCTTGGCACGCGCTCTTCCCCACGTGTCGGCACGTGCGACCTCCCGCCCCTCCTTCCCCACCCCACCCCGGCTTCATTCCGCTCCCCGTCCGCTACCTCCGCCCGCCCGCCCACGGGCGGTTGTCGCGTCGCCCGCGCCGGCAGGTACGGGGGCGCCGCGCCTACACCGCTTGTTTTGAAAGTTGGCAAGCGGCGCGACGCGACGCGACGCCGGTGTGCGGAGAACTGCGGGAGTAGGGATGGAGTTGGGTGTTGGGTGAAAGCGTCGCGGATGGATAGTGTTTGTTTTGGGGATTGATGTGGTTGAAACTTGTATGGTGGTGGTGTTGTGGGTGTAGCCGTGGTCGTAAGGGTGTAACGGTGGTGATGGCGGAAGTTGCAACCCGGTGGTGGTAGTGGTGGTGGTGGTTGTGGGTGTAGCCGTGATTGTGGTTGTATTGATAGTGACGTGGGATGAAATTGTGAAGCGTTGTGGCCATAGATATAAGTGATGGTGATAGTAATTAGTGGTGGTGAGACATTCAGTTTTGTACTTGCACTAGCAATGAAACAGATAATCGATGCAATGATAATATTAATGGGAACTGTAGGCACTAATAGGAAAGGTATGGTTATTATCAGCTATATCATATGGGATTGATCGGAATTAAAATGGAGAACACTCTTTATGAGAGGAAAACCAGAGAATGTGTCGGGTGAGCTAGATAATGGGCAATCCATAATTCATTGCGACAACTAATACACGTTATTGTGACCAGAACAACTGCATACTATGTAGACAGAACGAGAGTGAAAAGAGAGAAGGAAGCCAGAGAAATGAACAAAATTAGAATAATGAAATATTGTAATACACTCATTCATTTTCTGAAAAACGATTTTCACATATTCAGATTTACATACTGATATTCTGCACTACTGTAAATAATTCGTTTGCACACTTTATTAACTGAAATATTGACTGGCCATAAAAAGATACAATTAGAAAAAAGTACAAAAAATGTAAATCAATTATTTTGAAAATGGTTTAAATCACGATTTACTAATGATTTAAACCAGTTTATTTAAATCATCAGCCTAATAAAAACGAATAAAAAAATTAAAAAATGTATAAAATAAAAATGAAATTCCCAGCCTCTTTTGTGGCTTTGCCCACTGACTCTAAGGGACTGTGTGGGACATGGCGATGGTGGATGTGGCGGCGTTGGCGGGAACAAGCATGGGCGGCGAGCGCGCTGGCGAGGGGTTGGGAGGGAGGGCCTGGGGCCGGGGCCGGGGCGCAGTGCCAGCCGCCGCCGCCGCCGCCGCAGGTGGGGTGTCGCGAGGTGCGAGCTACGCGAGATAATGACGCGGCGCTATTTCCAGTTGGCAGCGCGCTGGCGGCGCTACCAGCGGAGGTGGTTGAGGTGTCAGGACGGAGGTAAAGTTGACGATGCGGTGTGATGAAAGTGGTTGAGGCATCAGATTGATTGATTGATTGTTAGTGATTCCGGGCGCGTTAATTACTGAGATCGTTGCTCTGGAATTTAATTGCGTGAATTACTGAGGACCCGTAAGTGTAGTGCATGTTTTTTATCTGGAGAGGAAACCACTGGATGGTGAGATCCGGCGCCGACCTACCGTCGACATCACCTACCAGATATCTCCCATCAGCGGGGCACCACCTCACCCGGGACAAGCTCTAAGTTCCCGACCGGTCTCCCGGCATGTGTGATAATGCAGTGCATGTTAATGTGTGTGTGTGTGTGTGTAAGGGGTGACGATAAGACAAGGAAGAGGTAGGAAAGATCGCGCGCCGGATCTTTTGGCCTGGGATGTGCCTGGTGTTGATCGGAGAAACCACGGAAAACTACCGATCAGAGCAGCCGCCTGATAGAATTCTCCTCCAGACAGCGACTGAATTCGACCTAGCTGAAAAGCTAGTGTCGAAAATCCTGCCGCCATCGGGACTCGAACCCCGGACCTCCCGGTCACAGTCACTGCAGTGACATCAGTTGATGCACTTAGCCACCGGTTTTAGGCGCCAGTGTGTAGGTGTAGGAGACGACGCGATGATGCTGCAGTGGTTGCCGGGGGGACAGGACACGCTGAATGGAGGTGGAATGAAACCGTGGCAGTGTGTGAAGCGAGAAAGGGTAGTGGAGATGGAAATGAATTAATGACAGTTATGGCGTGAGAGCCATTGGGGATGGTATGGCAATGAGGGTGGGATGGAAATCATGGGAGGATGTGAATGACCATATTAATAAGACGTCGAGGAATGAGCAGAGAGAGAAATGAAATGACGAGATGGTGATAAAATGGCGACCGTAGCGACCCCTGATATGATGAAACTGTGATGATACCTGAAGGAAATCGGAGCCAACATACAAATAGGGGTAAGTAAGGTAGATGCGATTTATGGCGAGTTCGATAAAGGAGATGGAGAGATCGTGAAGTAACTGTTTGGAGAGACAATATGGTGATGGAGTAGAAAGTAGAGTTAAATTCGTCAGAGTGATGGGGTGGTAGCAGTAGGGAAGTAGCTTAAAGTAGAAGTGGCGGAAGCAAGGGTTGACCCGGAATGTGCAACAAAAGAAGCAGAGCTGGCAATGATGAATGGGGAACCATATCAGTGAAAACCACGGTTGTAGCATCATTGGCAATACTAATGGAGCATCATTGCAATACCAATGGGGGAAAATGAAAGATTGACACGAAGAATGAAATGATTTGAGAAAAAAATGGTGATGGTGGATTATTTAGAACCACCAGAGGGACAAGTACGGTAATGGTAATTCCTATTGTGGCAATCGTCATGAAATTTCTGACGCTTGTGTGAGAACTGATTGAGTTGGACAGTGAGTAGTATCGGAGGTGGAATAAGGTTAACGATTATGAGTCACGGCAGTGTCTATGATAATTGTAAATTGCCACTGACTGTGAAATGATTTTGCGATGGCAAGGAGAATAGTTATGTGTTATAAAATGTGGGTTGTCAGTAGGTAGATGCTTAGTGTATGTAGATGTGACGAGTAAATAGGAATTGGTGGAAATATGGAGGCTACTGGAATGTGCCCAGTAGGACTGATAAGCCATGCGGGAATGATATTGAACCTAATTCGGATTTTGCCGTCGGCAACGGCGCAGGATTGATGCATTTGAAGAAGTGCGTTTGGTGGAAGTGGTATTCATGTACTCTCTGTGTTATATAGTGATACTTCTCCGGGCTAAAATAATAACTTAAATTATTGAACCTATTTCGAAATGACTGACAATGTTTCGTTGAATGAAGAATGAAATTAAGGCGATCACACAAAACACTAAATAAAAAAAGGAAGTCCTGTTTCAATTCCGAGTTCTTACCCAGTATAACCAATAAAATAAGAGATAAATCTAATAAGAAATTGCCGAGCAAGTGAGTTTCTCTACAAAACTAATGGCCATTAATTTATTTCCTTTTGCCTGCAACTGTACCTTACCTTACATAATATCGAAAAGTTTAAAAGATACACCGGATGCCTACAGTTTCTTGGCAGAGTGCTAAAATCGTGTCACTACAAAAAATTGCTTCTCTACAGCAGCGATAATTACTTTTCCATGCCTCGGAGCCCTCGTGAGCGTCTCATTGCATTAATTTATCTGCTGCCCTGGAATGCCCGCAGCTGCGAGCTGATCGTCGTATCTGTCCGCTCCGTGTACACCTGCCGCCAGATGGGGCGCTCTGCACGTCCGCTCCAATGACGTCACGGTGACAGCAGCATCTGCTGCTCCAGGCCTCCGATTCGGACTCCCTGTTGCTCAAGGATTTACTCCGTTGTCAATATTTCGATTTGTAGCGACGTGCTTATTTTTACAGCTAGAAATATTCGTTCTGAAACATATTTTTAATGGCTGGGTATCTGTTACCATATCCTTAGAAAAGGTTGGAGATTCTTTATTATCTTTACATTTTAAATGAATTAGAATACAGTTTTCGATTTCCTCTTTTATGAAGTGTACGTCTTTCAGAATTATGTTTTAATGTTTTCAAATATTCACATTAAATAGAAGATGTTTATTTCTTTCAATTGAAGTGTTCGTTTCAGATTAGTGCTTTCCTTAGTGTCTTGCTACCGGGAGAGTACTATGTTCGAGTCCCGTCGGTGGGAGGATTTTCGACACTAGCTAGATAGCAAGATCGAATTTTGTCGCTTACTGGAGGAACATTCTAATGTCCGGGGGCTCTGATCTGCAGTTTTCTCTGGTTTCTCCGATTAGTACCAGGCGAATGCCGGAGCAATACTCTAACAAACGGGCCATGGATGGCGCACGATCTTTCGTTCCTCTTCCTAGTTCCTATCTTCAGCCCTTACTTACACACACACACACTTACACACACACACACGTACATGCACTGCACTACCACACATGCCTTATGACTGGTCTGGAGCTTAGAGGTTGTCCCAGCTGGGTGGTGCCCCGCATGGTGGGAGATGCCTGATTGGAGAAAACCGTGCTAGCTGACTGGTAGGGCAACGCCGGATCTCACCAACCAGCGCGGGAAGATCACAACCAGTCCCCGAGCGGGAAACTATGCGCTACTCTTACGGGACTAATGACCTTAGCAGCTGACGTGCCCGGAATCACTATCTCGTTTTATAATTGCTACGTGATTGCGAGTGAAATAATGGTGAAGACTGTAATATTGAAACCGGCTGAACAATTGAAGTGAAGAAAACTTCTAATTGGTAGGAACCAGCCTCTGATTTAATTATACTTTTTGTGTACATCAAATGTTTTCGTCACGTTATAAAACTTCCTCTTCATTTTAAGTCTAATAAAGGACTGTCAACTATGAAACCTAAGTACTTAACGTAAATCTTCTTCCCTAAACCAGCACTAGCCAAAATTTACAACACAGTACAGGTCGATGTTTCACTCAGAGCAAGGAATTTCTTGCCACAATACTCCCGAGAAGCGAGAACAAACAGTAGGATTCCCGACCATTAACTACAACGCATTTGCCGCTTCTTCGGCTCCACTCCCACCAGCAGCGTTCCCCTGTGCCACTCACTGGTAATACGCGCGTCTTCCATTTCACCTTTCCACCGAGACGTGCTCCACTTCCTGCTCGGGCGCGCTGTTGGCTCTCAGCTCTCTCCGCCCCTCCCGCCCCTCCCCGCGCCGCTCCCGCCCACGCCGGCCCCTCCACCCTGCCCTGCCCCTGCCAGCGTCGGCTCCCCCACGCCCGCCCTCGCCCCGCCCGCCCCTGCCAGCTGCGGCCTCGCCCGTCGCCGCCCTCCCGGCCCTCCCCGCGCCAGGGGCCCCCACCGGGCGCCGCGATTCTCTCGCTCCAGCGACGCCGCCACCGCATCCACGAGAACTGCTGGCGCCGGCGCCAAGTACGTTGGCGGCAGAGGCGGGGGCGGCGCTTGCTGGCACGAGCCGAGGGAGCACTCGCTCTACTGATGTTCAATCAATCAACGTCACAATAAATCAATCACAGGAACACACGAGCCATAACTCCGCGCATCGGCCGGTGCGCCGCCTCCAACGCGTGCTCTCTCCCCACGCCGGTTCTCTACCTCGCGCAACCCGCCCCCCTCCGCCCCCCCCCCTCCCCCCCACTTCTCGCGCCTCCTTCACCTCCCTTCGCCCATCACCCCACTGGTCATTGTTCCCTGCCCACCGCCCTACTTACCTGTACACTTCCCATTGCCAATTTTCCTCTTGCACTAGCCCCCAAGCACCAACACCTCCAGCCCAGATTTCCTCCGTCGCTTCCACAGCGGCCGCCGTACTCCAAATGCCGCCTGTGGTAATATGTCGTGGATGCAGCGCGTGTAATATCTGTTGGTTCTGAGATCGGTCAGCTACCTACGCAGATATTCTTGGAGGAATAGCGGATAAACGAAGATATTAGCAAAACTTTCCCACCACTTGCCTCTTTTATCCGTCCAATCTGTTCTTTCCACCACTTCTCACTTCCCTGTTCTATTCGTCCTGTTTTTGACCTACGTGCATTTTCAAGTTGCTGTCATTGGCCCCCAGCTTGCCAGGTCGGGAAAAAGAACAAAGTCATGTTGGTCGAAGGAATTTCAAGACGTTATGTCGAAAGCATTTATAAATGAGCCAACTGCATTCGAACGCATTAACTAAGCCGAGCAGTATATGTCAAATAATACTCTATATCCTGGTGCAATCGTGTGTAAAGAGCAATGCATATCTGGGTACCGCCAAGATCACACCTTTTGTGGCCAGTGCAACTCGCACTTGTTGGGGACCTGTTTCCTACTCCAAGATGAGAAAACATTATAAAATTAAAAGTAAAGGCATTCTTGCGAGTTTGAATGGCACCACACTCTAGAGGCAATTACTCTTGGATCAGCTTCGCCCTCTCTTCGGCTCTTCATACGCGGACTTCATGCCGCGTGACTAGCATTTTCGCTCTCATCATTTAAGGGGATTGCATTTTAGCAGAAGTATTACATAATAAAACGGAAAAAATACTATTCAGGAACATGTACCCTGAGTCTATTGTTGATACTCTATAATCTAAGTATTATTTTCATATCGGTACGCCCTGTTTTCAAAAATTTCAATTCTACAAGTACCTACAACATGAACAAGGAAGTTCTTTAGAGAGATGAATGAACGGGGTAAATGACCCCTATCTCGATCACGTTTATCGTCCAGTTTCCCTGATCCATTGAGCAAATGAATTCTTGGCTGTCCGGATTAGAAGAGCTGTACTTGCACTTCAGAGCTGTACTGCTGAGCTGTCAGCAGTACAGCCTGAAAACCCACAAGTTGGCCGAAACGTCAGCACCATCGACCATGGCGCGGCTAATCCCGGACAGCCAAGAATTCAACGACTCCGACCGCAGAAGCCTACGACTCCCATTGAGCAAATGCTGAGATTGCCCCTTGTTTTGCTTCTGGACATAAATGTAACTTCAAATTCTGTGCACGTCTTTTAGAATTCAGTGGGAAATACAATTATTCAAATTATCGTTTCCATGTTGTCGCGGCAGGAAGTATTATTCCGAAGGACAACATGGATAAGAGCCAAAATGTATTGCCTTTTTATCCTTGAAAATAGATTTGATTACATGCGAGCTCTTTTTTTCTTCTTCTTCTTCCAAAATATAAGTAGTATATGACTTAGTGTAGGGATCACAGAATTTTGAAAATGTGCACACAATTCACTTTTCCCCATAGCACGTCATACGCAGTTTTTGACTGTTTTTTTGACGTAAAATAAATAAATGAATGAATGAATAAATAAATAAATAAATAAATAAATAAATAAAACTCTCCTCATCTCCGCCCACGGGACGCACCTGTACAAAGAAACAAATTAGAGCATCCCGAGGGCGCCACGCAGGCGTGACAGGAGTCACACGTCGCCAGCGAGGAGGTGTCGCCGCGAGGTAAATAATGGTCTGCGCGCGGCGGCGACGCGGCCGAGCGACACCTGCCGGCGGCCGGCACAAAGGGCGCGCTGCTAAAGAGCGCACTGACAGGCGCGCGTCGTCCCGCGCGATTATTCACGCGCGCGCGCGTACGGGATGCGTGCACGGCCGCGGTGTCGAAGCGTCGTCGCTTTCGTGCGGCCCGAAAAGGCGTCCTTTTTGCATAAAAGCTTTCTGCGATTTCATTTATTTATTGGTGTTCTGATTTGTCTGTTTATTTGTTATGTTATTTATTAACTTACTAAGCCTCTGAGATGGCTCATGGGCAGCGTACTAGCTACCCGTGCTGTGGTCCCTGGTTCGATTCCCGGTCGAAGCACAAATAGAGTTGTAGCTTTCTTTAAAGTCCTATTTCTGTAGCTGTGTGACGAAGAAAAGCTCAAGCAGCCGGATCTTGCTAGTTGAGATGAAGAGAATCTCGATGTTTGCCTCATGTTGCTCTTACTCCCAAGCATGGGAATTTTACTAGACCCAGGCGTGTAGGACACTGGTTGCTGGCCGGCGAATAATCCGATTCAATAACGCCAAATACATATTAACTTACTAGTGTTATGTCTAGGGGACGGATTTTAATGAAATAACATATTTTTTCTTTTCGCTTTAGAACAATGTCGTTTAGTATAAAAATTGTTCGATATTGAAATATCTTTCAAGGGGTTGACGTAAATGCAATAAAAAACAGAACTTATGAGGGAAAACTTACAAAAGTAATCACAAAACATTCTACTTTAACATATAATGGGTTTGATTAATTATAAATTGTTGCTGCAATAAATGTTAGCAGAACATTTCAAAGTAATTTATAAAACGTTGGTCTTGCTGAACCTTCAAACTTAGTCCTGGTCATAGTTCTGTACCTTCAATCATTGGGAGGGAGCCTTGTCGGTTTGGTCCGGCATGGACTCGCATAGCAAGATGACGTGTAGATCGGCGAGGGATCTCACGTTTTAGCTGAGAGAAACACCGCTACTTCGCAGATTATAACATCCACCATTCTTGCGGATCTAATGAGCCGTTGACGCGCACGGAAACGCGAATTAATAATCACATGATCGCTCTTACGCAGGTATCGGTTGCGCTTGTCCTAGCATCCCCGTTCTCTATTACTGGAGGTAAGTCTGACTCTTGAACAGTAGCAGTGTCCAAGTGCAACGCTTGCATGTCACAAATGCAATGTTTTAATCACCTGGACAGTGCAGTAGCCAGACGTTTGGATGAGGTTAGATAAGTTTCCTTGCGTGTCATGTAAAACGGAGACAGATACAGTACGTTTTATAAATGAGGAATCAATTTCAAGCTCTCATTAGGAAACTGATTGAAAAAAATCTTAAATGATCCTGACAACATAATGAAGCATGTAAGGACAGCACTTTACACGATGGGTACTCGCGTCCTTTTGCAGATCAATTCGCTTCAAATTAAAAGTCTGTTGGAGTCTATCTATTTTTCACTTTCTTTCATACTACTTAGGTTGTGTAGAGGAAATTATGTAATGTTGTTGGGGAAAACAGCGATTTTTCGGAAGAAAAAATCATATTGTAGGTTTGTAGGTACCAAAATAGCGGTGAGTTCTGTTGTATACCATAACACCAAAAAGTGAGGTGGGAAACATAAGAAAAGTTAAGTTGTTAACCACTTTATAAAACGTAGATACGCATCGTTACTTGCACAACTTTGCATATACTATCATGAACGTTTACCTTACAAAAAAAAGGATTTGCCTTCTTCAATCAGTGTGGTCGCAATTATAAGGCCAGAAGCAGGATGCTTGTTTATTTCAATTGTCTGTCGCAAGAGTCACATGCTTGCTTATATCTTCAATATTTACAGTAAATGCTTTGTGGTCACTTGTTTGTAAAAATATTTTTTTTGTGAATATCTTCGCTTTTTTCTGGATTGGTTGCTTTGGCTCCTAAACATTGCCACATTTCAGGTCTTACATTTCCAGCCGTAATTCCATAAATTATTAAGCGTTCTGCTTGTGAAATAATTATGAATGATAATCTCCAACACTTAAAATCAGGTGGCCGTAATTTATTCATTGGGGACGCCAATCCTCGTGTTTATCGCTTGTTGTTCTTATAATTCAAAATACCTTTAGGGGTGAATAATTCAGTTTTCCCGAGTTAAGGGGCAATTTGCTCGTTGATATATTGCCGCCGTTGGCAGCGACTTCATATATTTTCTCGCAGCGACTCAGATATTAAGTTTCTTTCCTTCCTCCCCTAATCCGTCAGGTCTTGTAGAATATTGAGCTATAAAATTGCAACCTAGTTCCCTGTCTTCTGTAGTCATGTAAACAAGACCTTCACTCAAAATTTATGTTTGTTGCGGAAGTTTCGTTTATTAACACCTCGGATTACGTATTTATTAATTTCTAGGGAGGATGTTGAATAAAAATATTTATAATACCCTCATGGCGAAATCTGAAACAACCACGTAGTGTTTCATTGAATCGAGTGACCTAGATACCTTAATGGTTGTTCGTTAATAATTATAATTAATGTTTACATTGTTTATCTGTACGAAATAGCAGAACATTTTTGGGGTTTATAAGCCTTTTGAAGCAGTTCAAAACCTAATATTTCTTAATTAATAAGAAATTTTAACATTTCATGCAAAGGCATATGATGGGTATGTAAAGCCGTTGCAATTTGATATGACCATCCATTTTGACGTGTTTTGGCCAAAATGAAAAGTATGCTTATTTCTCATTTGGTCCTTTTCACACAATCCATGAAATTTCCAAAGGTGACATTCTTTAACATCATGTAATGTAGGGATGCCTTTTCAGGATGTTTAGGAGTTAAGATAAAAATGAATTCATTAATCGAAAACATTACAATCAACATTTCATCAACATAACACAGCAAAAAAAGAAGCAGACATTGACATTCTGCTTTACTCTGCCAACCGTGCACACGACTGACTGTTCACACGCACCACGGAGCACTCATCAAGATGTGTCCCCCGCAAATGAAATCAGCGCCGTTCAGCCACCTCATTTTTCATGAGCCAGCGAAACAATCGTTCCAATTGCCGCATGAAAAAAAGAACCGTACCTGCAGGGAACGCGAAAAAGGCAAAGAGCTTCACGTGGCGCATCCCGAAACAATGGACTCGTTCCACGGAACGACGAGAATTATTCCCCGGTTCTTCACAATAAAATCCGAACGCGGCGGAACGGCTCCCGGAGCGTGGCGCGGCACGTGGGGACAGCGAGGGCCCCGTTGCAGGGCCTTGGGGCACACCAGCAGTGTGCACGTAATTAAATAACGCCGTTTGCGGCCCGCGGGGCGGCGCGGCGCGGGGCGCGCGCTCCCTGCCGACGCACTTAATGAATTAGACCGAAATAATGCACGTGAGCAACGAGCGCGCGCCGCCATCTCTGAAAAATGCACGCCCCTATTCGCCAAGATGTGCGCCGGCCGGCCACCGGATGGACCGTGGTGGTGACTGCGTGCTTGGTGGGCGGCGCTTCGCCGGTACTTGGATGTGCGGCGATTCTAGCACTTATCAGTAGGGGCGGAGTTCCATGACAAGTAGTATTTTTATCAGTTGCTTCAGGGCAAAGCCTTATGAAATTTCTTGACATTGTTGGAATTGTATTCTGTGTTGTCATGCATGTTTGTGCATATTTGGCTGATTTTCCCGATGGTGGATATCGTACATTATAGGCGTATTTCTGCAAATTTCGTTAAAATAAAGGTTAGGGGTGGATTTCAATGACAAGTGTATTTTTATATGCAAATGCATATTTTGCTTTCTCTTTAATTGCAAATTTCCATTAAAAGTTTGGTATAATTTAACAAATGCGTGTAAAATTTCAACGCGTTTGCTTTGCGTAACTCGTCGTTTTCTAAGTCTAAGTTTAGGTTTAGGTTTTTTGATTGTTAATTGCAGCTACAACAATTGTAATAAAAGTGTTTCTACAAGCCAATAATATTCATTTAATCATATTTGGAATTTGATAGTTCACATTTTTATGTTTTGGGGTCCTAAATGTATACATATTTCATACATCATAGAATTCCGCTCCATACTTGTCAGTAATATTGTAATGAACACTAATAAATATAAAATCATTTTCAGCTTCAAAGGTACAACTCAATAATGCGAAGTATAACATTTTTTTTTAAGTACTCACAACTGTTTCTATCTACTGCCAATGTAAAGCAATAAAATCAACATAATTTTTTCAAGACAAATGAAGGTCAGGACCGCCTGCAGCCTCCTTACTTGCCACGGCTATACGTAGTATACACTGTTCACTATGTGAATTACAGCTGAATGAACGAGCCTTCATGCATTTCTTTTACTTGGTAATAAACGGTAGAATCGGAAATTTCTTCTTTACGTTATCGGTCTGTAGCTTACTCGACAAAAATAATTAGAGATCACTATTCTCTGTTCGGGGCTATTCTGTTCAATTACCAATGCGATTGATACCCAATGTATTTACTTTTGTTCTCTCTATACTTGAACTTCAATGTGTACACTGCTTAGCAAGAAGAGGCTCGGTCTTTTATATAAATTAGGAGCTTTAGTTATAAATTTACTTGTAAGGCTATGGAATTACTTAATCTAATCTTTGTTGAAGAGAAAAAAGGTACGCAGTTGAATTTATGATTTGAATGTAATCCCGTAACACAGGACCTATACTAAGATATTTTCTTCAATTGAACACTTACTTGAAGTTGTGTGCTTTCTTTCACTTCTGCCAAACTAACAGTGAAATTTAACACGTGTTTTCTTTTCTTTTGCAGGTAAGTCAACATGAAAAGTAGAAGTGGTGTACAAGCTGTTGACCACGGTATCATGATGGTAAGTATGCAATGTATACTCCCCGACGAAAACCCTTTCTGTTTGTTACTTTTACGGAATCAATTATTCGCGTTTGTGCAGAAAAGTAGGATGGCGGTTTTTCTTATCGTTGTGAATTCATTTGTGGTGGGACGGGAGTGCTGCCCATATTTCATGTATCCGAAATAAGATCTTAGAATTTGTTTTTCAAGATAGGAAAAACGAAATTTTCTAATGTAAACGCAGTTAATAATCCTATTAACCACAGCAAACCAGCGGGCAAGTCCGGTCGCTGGCGACAAAATGTCTCGTCCAGTACTCCCGTTCCGCAGGGCTTCTTAATCCACGGTATGTACGAAGTAGGAGGTATACATTTGATTAAAGTAATTTATTCTGTTTTCTTACATTATTTGCGTAAAATTTAGTACATTTGAAGCCGGCCGTACGTTCTCACTTGCTAAACGTATGACGTATAACGACCAGTTTCCCATGTGCATTTTACATTCCAAACTTGATTTTTTATAACCTTAAGGAAAAAGTCCCTTCACCCGACTTGAAAATCCCACATCTATAGATACAGCTTAAAAAGCTACAACTCTGAGAGAAAGTCGATCTGTGTCTGGAGCACATCCATATTCCTCAATATTTATTCAGGGGAAATTATTACTCTATTACCTGCTTCTAACGGCGAGCAAGTCTGCGGTCGTCTGCCCGAGCGTCCGGCCCCCGAAATCTGTTCCGGAAGTCGCCGCGCGTCCGTCGCCTGGGCCTGGCGCATGGCTTTACGGCCCTATATCCGGAAATAAATCAAACGCTTGTTTATCCACGGCAGGCAGCGCCAGCGCTGGACGCTCGGCCGCAGAGGTATTTATAAAAATAAGTAGGCTACCGAAATACCTCGCGCGCCTTCCTGCCTGCGCCCTCGCACCTCGACGCCCGCGCTGACACCTCCCCGCCCAGCGCCATCTCGCCCGATCCGCCCCGCAGCGCTCCGCCCCACTCCACCGCAGGCCCCGCTTCACTGCGCCCCCTCCACTTCACTCTCCCCCCACCCCCACTCCCTTACCCCACTGCACCCCACTCCATTCCATTCCACCCCACTGCACCCCACTCCACCCCACTCCACCCCACTCCACCCCACTGCACCCCACTCCCACTGCACCCCACTCCACTCCATCCCACCCCACCCCACTCCATCCCACCCACTCCACCCCACTCCATCCCACCCCACTCCACTCCACCCCGTCCCGCTTCACCGCATTCTCCACCTTACCTCGCCCCACAACACCCATTCTGCGTCAACTGGCTCAGCTCGTCTCGGTATCAACTTCTCCCTGACCGCGAACCACCATCTCCTCATTCTGTCTTTTTCTCATCACCGCTTTCACTCACTCTGCCCTTGTTCACACTGACCCATGCTTTTCCACACCGTCCAATTCCACCCCATCAAATCCCACTCCTCTCTACTCTGTATTGTCCACCCTGCTTCTCGAACCTCATCCCATCCCGATCATCGAACCTCCGCCTGCACCTCCATCCTACCAACCCTTCCCACTCTGCTTCTCCCCAAAAGCCCCGCCTCTTCTTTCTTCATCACGCTATACTACTCCCTCCCTCTGGTCCGCACAGCACCGCGTCGCTTCTGTTCTTCGACCTGGCAGTTGACGAGCGCATACCGGCTGAGATTAGGGGCGCCCGACCGTGAAATGCGACCGCATTCTTGATTTTTTCCCCCTGAATTTTCTTGTGTAGATGTAGAATGAGTCAAAAGTTCAAATTCGATGTTTTCAACGCGTTCGCGTCTGAGTTGGTCGGTAAGTCCGATTTTAAATTTCTTTAATGTATGATTCCTTACCAGTGTGATGAATCGACCGTTGATATTGTCATTCCTGAAAGAACTTGATGTTTTGGCGTTGTTATACATTTTGAAAAGTGGTCACTAAGAAATAAAATCGTAATTCTTCTGTAAGTTTGAACATTTTTACCTCGCCTCATAATTGCGAGTAATGTAAAATGTCATACGAGAACACTTTATACAATGCTTTACACCACCAATTTTATCTGCGAAGAAAGTTTTGTAAACATAATTTTTCAAATAACGGAGAAATAATCAGATTAGGTCATTAACGTCACTTGAGATTTTGGAAAATTTTGAATTGGAAAATGAAATTCACAATTAATAATAAATGTTTGCGATAAAAATAAATATTTTACGCAGTACAAGTATGTTGTACCTGCCATAGCATTGTGTCTTCTGTTGGATCCATAAGAATATACTGGGGAAAAGAAATCACCTGCGTTGTCTTCTCAAATAGATGAACAAATGTTTATAATGTCATTTTGCGGAGAAACGCTCCGTTTTTTTGCGCAGCAGATTCTTGGCAATTTCTTTTCTTTTATAAGGTCCAGAAGATTGTGTTTTAAGTGACTCGAAACTAAGGATAGTTCAAAGTATTGTTGAAGAAAAACTTACTTTTTCGGATACGAATAAAATTAGTAATTGACGAAATTTAGTTATAATAACTTGTTGAAGATGTGATAATATACATGCTGTGGCGAAGTCGAAAAGTCACTAACAAAACTTTCTATGGAACTCTACTTATGAGCCGAAAATGGCAAAGAAATTATTTATAGCTTTCTTTAGGAACGCACTGTTTTTATCGGCTGAAATGACTCGCCCTGTGTTACATGGATTTGTAATCAGGTATGTGTTAGGCAAATAAATATAAATTTCTGTTTTTTGAAAGAACCACCTACATACTTTGTTGTTTGCACGTATTGTCAGTAATATCACGAAAGTGTGGTGGTTTTCGTTAGTTTTGTTTGCTCTCCTTACAGCTTGACAGTTTGGACTTTTATCTAAAGCTGTTAGGCAATTTACTATATGTGTAACATTTACTCTTTATGGTAAAAATAACTTTTCGCTTAACTATGTCCAAAACTAACCTTCTGCTTGCGATATTTATAAAAAAATATATTTGATTGTGAACTAATCTTAAACGAAAATTGAACAATATTTTTGCCACTCTGAATCTCCTAAATCCAAGCAATACAATCCATTTTTACAACCGCAAATGTTTGAACATCCTCAGAGCTTCAATCCATTCTGCATACGAGAACCGAAACAACCAGTTATTGGCGGGCATTTTACACCGGAGATTTTTTTTTCGATAATTTAATTTTGCTCCCCTGCGCAGCACGGAGCGTTGCCGTGAACACGAGCGGGGCCTCCCGGTATTTTTAGCGGAGGCAGCGGGGGCGGGGTTGGGGGGGAGGGAGGGCGACTGCGGTTGCAGGGCCCACCTGGGCCGCCGGGGCACCTGGCGCCCCCTCCCACCCCGCCTCCGCCCCGCCCCCGCGGGTGTAACACGATTACTCGCGGTCGCCGCCGGCCCCGCCCGGTAATTATCTTTCAAATTTGCCCTGGGGCCTGGGGATCGCGACGGCCGCCGCCGGCCGCCCGCCCGGTGCCACTGTCCGGCGGCCGGTGCGCGCGGGTGGGGGCGCGCCGGGGCGGGAATGAGGCGGGGATGGATATGAAGGAATGGGGGTGGGTGATCAGGAAAGTAGGGGAACGACGAGTCGAGGACGAACGGGTGACGCGAGACCGGAAAAGTAAGGAGGATGGGCGAGCGGAGACGACGTTGGACGCTACAGCAAGGGAGGAACGGACAGGAGCGCGATGGAGAATGTCCGAAAGCGAAGGGCTGGGAAAAATGGAGAGGGTCAACGGAAAGGAGGAAAGTGAAGTTGACTGCACGGGGAGAGGGACTAGGAAGGCGTCTGAGAACGGTATAGAGTTGGACTCGAGGGGGTGGGGGGGAAGGGAGGAAGAAGGGTTGCTGAAGGCGGGAAGGAAAGGAAGCAGGTGATTCAGGGAAGGTTGATACACCGGACTGGGAGGAGGGAGGAACTGTCTGACTGAAGGGGAGGTAGGACTCATTAAGAAGCTAGGTGTCGCTCACCGATTTGGGATGTATAAATGCAACTATGTAGTAATATGGAACGAATGGGCCGAGCCGGGAAGTTGGGAAGGGAGAGTGTCGCGGGAGAGGAATAAAGCGGGGATAAATTGGGTGACATAGAGGGCCAAACTACTGGTAGACGATCAAGAGGGGCAAAAAATGTAAACGGTGATTGAAAGGGGACGAGAAGGATTTGAAAGCTCGAAAAGGTGAAGTTGGTTCGAAGCGAGAATGCGTTGGCGAAACGATGTGAGGACGGTGCAAACGCGGATTCAGTGGTAGGTAAGGATAGGTGAGTCTCAGGGGAGTGCGAAGGATTGAAAGACTAGGAGAAACACAACACAATTGCATGTCGGCTGTGGCAAAAGGGTTTTGGAGTAGAAAAGGGAAATCAGTGAGGTGACTACTAACCCCAGAATCACTGCAGGGTAAGTGACACTGAATGGCGTTGTCAGTCGGACAGTGCGTGGCTTTGAAACGATGTAAAGCTGTCCAGCGGAGAGAAAGATGGGCCGGGTTAGAGCATTGCGGTGTAGATGGGATACGACGTTGAGGGGATAGATTGCAGGGCATGCAATGGTGTTAAAAGAATGCATAAAAGCGCACTGCCAGATGGAAAGATGCGATGTAGCATGAAGCGTTAGCGTCCCATGCAGATCTGTGTCGGGTAGGAGTAAGCTATAGAGATCGGGTGGAGGTGGAGGAAAGTAGGGTTGCTGGACTGAGCTGTCTAGAGGAGAATTCCTATCCTCTCCCCTTACTTTCACATAGTGAGGACAGTGAAGAAGAATGAATGTCGCAGGGCATAAAAGCGGAGATACAATCTGCGGAGTACAGAGCGAAACAGCTAGATATCAAAAAAGTGTGGATAGATGAAAATATGAGGCAGCAGCAAGGATGTCAAAGTGGAGTAGGGTAGGCTTATCATAAAAGTGGCCTCAGGACCATAGGCCAGGGGGCTCGGTGCTGGAGTTTCCACCGGGGAGACGTGCAATACGAGAGGTGGCACTGTCCTGTCCAATGTCATTCGCTCCTCTCTCACTATACTCTCTGGCTTCTAGGCGAAGAACACTCCTGTCTTGTTTTCTTATTACTAATTAGTGCGAACTACCGGATAAGATGAAACGGAGTTTGTTCTAGGGCGTAATTAGATACCATGAGCATCTACGTGTTATGACCTTCGACTCTTGTGCTCTCGGATGTCCAAATAATATGCTCATTCTCTCTACTGGGTATTAGATTGTGAATGTGGTACGTATCTACCACATGGAGTTGCTGTCCCCTGTTAAAGGTATTACTATTACGATAACTCAGTTTTCCCACAATATGCCATGTATGACAAACTAACAAGACCACTGAAGATCCGTAAAATGCATGATGAGTAATTTAAATAAAACTACATTTGTAGTTTGTTAATATTAACCTCCATCAGCATTTTTGCAATTGTCAAGTAAACGTGATTTTTTCAAATCTTAGTTCACTCGCTCTATTAAGTAACGCCAGCGGTCACTGCACTGTGATTCCGTGATGACGTAGTGATTTCTGATAACATTCCAAGGAGCACACCTTCACTGCATCGTCAGCCGATAGGACGTGTTCTTTTCTCCTGCGGACAGCACGTACGCGCTCGCTTCGTGAGATCTCGCATCACGCATCGCACAGATAGCACGCGTGATCATGCGTAGAGGCGAGCTCTGCGTGATGCAATGTTCTGCTCTGTGCTCTCGCTAGGAATGCTTGCATCAGCTGCTCTTTCTCCTTCGCTAGACAAGTTAGGTTTATTGTAAACGTAAAGAGCGTTCACCGTGTTCAGATTAAACATTTTTGTTCTTTTAATTCAAAATTCAAGTAGTATATGACATAGTGTGGGGATCACAGAATTTGAAAACATGCACAGGATTCACTTCTCCACATAGCACGTCATACACAATTTTAACAGTTTTTGACGTAAAATAAATAAATTAAAAAACCTTATAAGTAGGGAGAGGATTTTTATGCCCTAAAAATATTGAATATTTTGTGCTTTTAAAAAATTGTATTTATGACCTGATAATTCTGAAATATGCACCTTAATATGCAATTAAATTAACAATATTTGATTTCCTATATAAACCTTTCTTGATACATTTCAGGAGAAGCAAAAGATAATTTGAATGGGGAATGAAAAGATCTATTTTTGTGTAAACGTAATATAACCTAGCTTACTTCGCGTGAGAAATAATTGAAATATGCACATTAGTAAAGTGCATTGTATGTCTTGATTCATTTGTTCTGCCTGGTTTAAGAAAAGTATGATATCACGAAATATCCTACATTTTCACTATATTTTATCATCTACAGAAAAGAAAAAAACGCAAACTGTGACAAGCTCTTTTTTATCAATGAACGCTAACAAATAAGTGTATTCTATGAAAACTTGAAATGTTTTACAGATAAGTCTCTATTTTACCTAAATATGCAAAATATGCTCCTATATCCAAAATATGCATCCAATTCTAACCAAATGTCAAGAAATTTCACTCAGCTATGCACTAACGAAAAAAATATGCAAAATCGTAAAATCCGCTCCCTACTTATCAATTTCGGACGTTTCATCTTAGCTTTCAAGTTTTATTTATTTTAAACCTAAATTGCTTTTATTTATGGAGATGAAACTTTCCTGATTTAAGTGAAGATATTTAATTTTGGGGTGTGAAGAAAGTGTTTTCATTCCCGATATTTTGCTGTTACGTTACTTTATAATAATTATAAGCAATTCGATTGTGCAACGTTTAGCGAATCAGATTGATATATCAGATTTCGCGAGTTTGAACTCGATAGAAGTCGTGAATCTTTAAGGGCGAGAAAAATTTCCATACGTTTCCCATCGTAAGGCAAATAAAGGCGGTTATCCCGTGGTGGAAGATTTACGTATGTAAAAGAACATCAAACCTTAAAGACGCCTCTGAGCACAATTCTGGCCCTAATACCTGCATTCGCTTCTTCCGACCATTGCAGCCACAGATTTGCCCTCTATCGCATGGTCACGGACGCAAGTAGTGCAAAAGAAGCTTAATGAAATGCCTGGCTGAAATAGAGATTGTTAAATTTCCAACAGGAAGTCCCATTGTCTAAGAGCAAGAACTTCAGCGGAATGTCGAGGTTGAATGTTATGGCGTAGAGGTGTGGTCGTACGTAGAGACGAGCTCTAATTGATGAAATATTCTGCTCTGGGCGCGTGTGATGAACGCTTACATCATTTGGAACTATGGAGACTTTCAATATTAAACATAAAGCGTGTTCATTGTGTTGATATTAAGATTTTCTCCTTTCTTAGTTAGAGTGTTGAGAAATTATTAGGATCTCTTATTTTAAATTTAATTTCCCCAATTCATGATCGAAACCTTAAGTCTCCAGAAAATTGACGGGTAACGTTTGAATCACGGTAATCACGATTGAGATGCTTAGAACACTCCAGAGAAACGATTAAATAAAAAAAAACAATTTAAATAAACACTATCATTAACAAAGTAAATAAAAAAAAAAAATTTCCTAAAAACAAAGACTATTTAGAAATCAGTTTTAATTATTCACTAAACAAATATTTCAATAGTGATGTAACTCACGTCACAGGACAAGTATTATTCATGTTTATCCTTTTCTTTGCGCTCTACTAAGATCAAACGTTTTGTGCCCGATACCTTTTCACGTGCAATATAATATTCGTGCGCTATAATTCTCCTCCAGACAGCGACTGAATTCCACCTAGCTGACGAGCTAGTGTCGAAAATCCTGCCATCGTCGGAACTCAAACCTAGGACCTCACGGTCAGAAGGACTGCAGTGGCATCAGTTGATGCCCTAAGCCATCTCTCCCGGTGAGTTTAGTTTTCTTTCCATGAATGGCATCGATGTGGTTACCCCACCATCGCCCATCTCATCTGACGACTCCATGTCACATTCATATCTTCCCTTCCTCAGGAACAGGTAATATCATCACTGTTTGTTATTGGTCGCCGTGCATCACATATCCATCTTGTCATAATTTTCGTTACCTTAAAAAGGATTCTTCTCGAACGGAACATCCTAGATGCATTGAATAAGTCGCCATTCAACTAATAGCTAGAATTAGGTATCTTGTAATTTCGGCGCTGTTTCTCCGTTGACGTCTTTATTAATTTCCCAGCAGAGCAATCGTCGTGTCATCCTGCTCCGCCGGCTGCCGCTACAGTGCTGCTCCCGTCAGCGCGGGCTGTTGCCACACCATTCCCGCGTTAATAACCGATTCGCTTCTGGAAAATCGATTTTTGCTGCTTTTTCAGGTGTCATTTATATGATACAGTGCAGGCGTGTTTTAGGTTCTGGTACAAAGAATATACAATGAACGTAGAAAAATCGAAGGGCGTACTTATTTTGCATCGATGCCTTGTTTCATGCTTATTTTCCTTTTTTATATTAAATATTACTTCACTTGTAATTCTTTCTTGTAGCTCTAAATTTTCTAGTTGTACAGCGTCAACGACATTTAATCACTCGACGAGACGTTGTCAATACTCTGAAATTAAATAATATATCGAATAATTGTTTTTTATCATTATTGGATTAATGATAACTCGAAAAAATCAATTAAACTCGGAACCTGAATTGGGAGCAAGCATTGGTGTTACCTCTGCAACGACTTTGTCGAGAAGACCTAGAGTTCGAAATCCGGCAGTGGCGGACTTTCGGCACTAGCTTAATAGCTAAGACCAATTTATCCGCTATCTGGAGGAGATTCTAGCGACGGCTGTTCTAATCGCTAGTTTTTGAGATAAACACTAAGCGAATGCCGGAGCAGTACCCTAACAAATGGGCCAAAGATCACGCGATCTTTCCTTACTCCTTCTTGTTCTATCCTCACTCTTTACTGACACACACTACATTATCACACATGACGGGAGTACGTGGTCGGTGCCCTAGTAAGGGAAGCTACCAGGATGGAAAGACCACAAAAGCCGACGTGTAGATCGACTTCGGATCTCATCATCCAGCGGAGGAAAAACACCGCCACCTCCGAGATTAAAATCTTTTTCTACACTTACAGGACTAATGACTATTTGCAGTTGACGCATGTGGACTAGGAGCGGTGGCTCAGTGCATCAACTGACGGCTTTTCAGCTAGGTCGAATTCAGTCGCTCTCTGCAGGAGAATCCTAGCAGCCGGCTGCTCTGATCGGTAGTTTTCCGTGGTTTCTCCGATCAACGCCAGGCGAATGCCGGAGCAGTACCCTAACAAATGGGTGCGATATTTCTTTCCTCTTTCTTGTCCTATCCTTCCCTTACACACACACACACCTAACATGCACTACAGTACCACATATCCCGGGAGACCGGTCGGGAGCTTAGAGCTTCTCCCGTGGGGCGGTGCCCCGCTGGTGAGAGAGTCCTGGTTAGGGGGAAACCCCACTAGCTGGCGGTAGGTCGGCGCCGGTTCTCGCTATTCAGCGGGGAAGATCATCGCCACCTCTCGAGAAAAACATGCATCACACTCGCGTGACCCCGACTAATGACCATAGTAGTTGACGCGCCCAGAACCACTAACAATCAATCAATTGACGCGTCTGGAAACACAAAATATTCAATCAATCATTACTGCAGTACAGATTTTTTTTCAGTTATTTGAAAATGTGTAGCTTCGCAAGAGGCTGTGAATTATTTCTATCGGTTGTTTGATTTCACGACACTATTTGCGCTGATAACTTCGCGGATACCACGGTGGCCTGAGACTTCTGCCTTTAGGCAACCTTGGCATGACTCTCCCTCCCTCTCTCTTCGCTCCGATTCCAAGCGCGGTTCTTAACTGCTTCCGCATTTGTTATCACGACTTGTCGCGTCCTCTTTCACCTGCCGCGCCAGCAACCGGCAGAGCGGCAAAACAACAACGGGCGGCGCCGCGCGGCGTGTTTCTCGCGAGCAGCCCCGACAGAAATCTCCTTCCACGCACAATCTCACGGCCGCTCCAGAGGTAGAAGCTGGGGGCGAGGAAAATATACGACTTTTGGGAATTGCATTTACATTCCGCGAGTGGTTCACAGTTTAGACAGAAAAGATAATAAGGGAAGGATTTCCATGTATTTTGATGCTAAACCGCTCCGCAGACAAAGCGCAAACCGCGGCGGCGCGGGTTGGAAACACAGCGGCAACAACAGCGTTGGCGGAGGAGGTAAGGGGGTGGGGATGTGCGGGATGGAAGAGTTGGAATTCTGGTAGGAAAGTTGGAGATTGTAAGTCAAATAGTTGACGGTGGCGAATTGTGTATTCATTTAAATAGTAATAATAGTGAAAATTAAATTACATACAAAGTAGTTTATGTATTATTATGAACCGCTTTAAAAATGTATTTAAAGAAACAATACATTTTCATTATTCATTAATAAATCTAAGATTACTTTGTTCACGTTCAACGGATATTCATTTCAGATTTTTTTCGTTCTTTTTTATGTGGCCATACAGTACGCACGTTCTCTGTTCCATTTGCAAAATCCCCTCCTAGGTATTCCCCTTCGCGTTTCCGGGGGGGTAGCTACACTGAACGGAGCGGGGTGACTATTGTGAGTGCAGCCACTACAGCCTTTGAGCTGGTGAGCTACGAATCGGCTGTCCAAGCGTGAATTTTTGACAGGCTTGCTTGAGGACGACGACTTGGGAGCGCAGCGTCGGGAGTGTCTGAGTATTTAGTGTGTCCCCCTTGTAAACTACGTTGGTAGCTTGTCCCATGTCGTAAATGTAGTGCATGTTATATCCTGGATGGTGGCGGTGTTCCCCACTGGACGTTGAGATCCGACGCTGACTTACACATTCGCTCGCGGATTCCTTTCTCCTAGTATCTATGCTCCAAGTATATAAGCTCTATGATCCTGGTCTCTCGGAATGTGAGGGAGTCTTCTTGTAAGTGTGTGTATGTGTGTGTGTGTGTGTGTAATGGGAGAGGAAATAACCATAATGATAAAGGAAAGAAAACGGTCAATCCGTGACCCATTTTATTACTTATTCGCCGGCATTCGCCTGATATTGACCGGAAGAACCCCGGAAAACTAGTCAGTGCAGTGGGCCGCTACATATCACTTCCAGGCGTCCGTGGAAAGGGGCGGGGCGGGACTGCCGGAGCGGTGAGTTCAGACCGAGTGCACCGGTAGCAAGGGCACGTCGAGGGCGGAAGGGCCGCCGAATCCCGCTCCCGAAGGGCAGAGAGGGCGGGCGCCGGAGACAAGGCAGGGCCCACGAAGATCCTCTCGGTGGCTTATCCACTTAGGCGGAGAGGGCGGGGCGGGGAAGGGCTGGAAGGGCGGGCGGGGCGGGCGTCCCTCGCCTCCGGAGAGTGCTCCCGGGCCGCCCTCTTGTTATGGTTGTGTTTGACCCAGTTAAAAGCCGCTCGCGTCTCGGGTGCGGCCCTTGATACCCCGCGCGCCGCCGCCCTTCGGCGGAAAGTTATCGCCTTTCGCTCACGTGGGCTGCTTCAGTGAGGCCGAGTACGAGGCGGAGGAAAGATGCGGAACCTGTAGAGAGGTTGTTAGTACGTGTGGGTTTCCAGTGGGCAGAGATCACACCGAAATATCAGTACGGTGATTGTAATGTTTGAGAGTTGTTGCGTTTGTATGATACCTTGTATTAATGAATCCTGGAGATGATTTTGCAAATTGATACAAGAATTAACGTAGGTAATAGTTTTGTTTTTAATCTTGTCATCATTTCACAAAGCTGTATCGAGATACGAGAATGTGTAAAGTAACTAAGGAATAGTCGGGGGCAACCGGCACGTTGAAACATGCCGTTTTTTCATCTGAATGGTCATGTACTGACAGAAAAGTTCACTTATGAGTAATTTAGCTGGTTATGTCATGGAAGTAGTTTAAACACTTAAAGATGATGATTCTTCATGATACAAGGACTAAGTTCAGTCGAAATCTGTCAAGATTTCTTATTCTTTTGAAAGATACTATTTATATGTGCTGTGAACAAATTAGCTGCCTTCACGCACTGTAAGTTACTGAATAAAAAGAATTTTATCAGCATTGGCCGCTCTGTTTTCGCTAACGCCAAAGGCAACCCTTGCTGCAGTGAGCTGTGTCACCGCGAGTGACCCACTATTGTGGTGTTATTGCTCGCTAGGATCGCTACTTACCGGTTTTTTCTGCTAGTTTGATGTCCGTTAATTTCAAGGAACATTGTAACCCGGTATAACTAAATGTATGAATTTATTTTGTTTATTCGTCGTTTAGTTACTGGGGATTCGTTTCAGTTACTATGAAAATCTATAATTTTACATTAATCGGCACAATTAAATAGATTATATTTAGGCCAATGAATCTATACATCAATTAAAATTTAAGATTACACAGTTCAATTGTTGCCACTCAGTTTCACTTTTAAAATTTCTTTCACAATAGGAAGGGCTACACCAGCACCACGCAAACGGCGATTTGCGTCGTGAAATGTGTGGATTTTTTTCCCAGTAACTTCCAGTGCGAGACAGCAGCTAAATTTTTCAGAGCATAAAGAAATACTGAATATTTATCTATAGGAAAAAATACGAGGCCAAGTTTCGATTAGAACCTGTTGAAAGACAGAAGAGATCGCTCTAACCTTGATCCCCTCAAAATTCTTATCACGTAAATGGGAGTGCTCCTGATTGAGGTCTATACAGCAAACTGTGCGAAATGCAGGGAAAGATTCTGAGGTTGGAGTCGTATAACCATCTAAATCGTGTACTTGTATTTTTTTTATTTTATTATTATTATTATTATTATTTTTTTAGGTTAGTGAGAGTGACCTGGAATAACGAGAGGGAAATTCTCCCATTTCAGTAGTTTACTAATCGTATTACTATTGTTAGGTTTTCCAAACAGTTTCATTTATTTCCCCTATAATTTTTTTCCATCTTTCTAGATAATCTTTTTTTTTTAATATTGAATCCTAGAAATTATTTAAATGTTACCTTCAAGCATTAAGGAAAGAATGATGAAGTTCCAATATCTTGCGTAATCGCGACATAATTTATACACGTGTGAAACAGCTGTCAATTTTCTGGACTCCTAAAATTAAAATAATAATAATAATAATAATAATAATAATAATAATAATAATAATAATAATAAAGAAAAGTTATTAGTTTCAGAAAATTCTGTCAACTCGCCTAGCAAGTCTGTGTGTCTGTTGTTTTTCAAGAAACCAATTCCCAGCAGACAGTGGCAGCAGCATTTCCACTTGGCTCAAAGATCTAGAGTTGTGGAAACCCGCGATTTAAGACATTTTGCATGTCAGTAACTGGTTATTTGGAGGATAAAAAATACTTTCTGTGAATATGAGCAGCTGGCATTTTGTGTAGACACTTTCCTGGACCATTCTGGTAAAAAAAAGTCAGAACGTGCTTCCTCTGACCATTCCCTTGCAAGACTTAATGTAGTTTTTATTCTAATTTTACTCCAGAAAAACAAATGAATACTGTATCATTTTTTGTTATGAGTCTGATTCAAGGACATTGTAACATATTTTCACGATTAAATTAAATACTTTTTTAACATCTTACATTCTGGATCACTTATCAGCTAATTGAAGTTTAGAGAAGAACACAGTTCTCTCTTTAATCTGAAATATCCGTTATAAGCGGGACACGAAGCAATGAATGGAATGTCTTTAATTTGTCGTTTTAAATAAAGTCATATCAGAATGTTTTATTTTCATATTTTAATTACAATGATTGATCAGTAAAAATGTGTTACAATATGGAATGTTTTTCTTGTCTATTATGCTACTTACGTACTTCACCATTCGTCAGATGTTATGTTTAAAGAGTTCTCGAAAGTGTTTACCGGCCACGAACTAAGAAAATAGCAACTTAGCATCACGTTGCCCGTAGTGAATCCGCAATATTTGTCGCAGTTCCGCGCTATTTCACGACACTTCAATTTATAGCCGGCTTAAGAAAACCACATTCTCCCAGTCACGAAAAACACCGCGGAGATTTCCCGCTGCTCCCACATAACTCACGACGCGCCTTGTGTGTTTTGGCCGTCGCCTTGCGCCCCTCCCCCGCCTCCTAACGCGCCCCGCGCTGCGCGCCGCCCCGCGGCGAAAAATTGAGATAGGCGTCTCCAATTCAAAGCGTCGCTTCGTGTCAACGGGGGAGCACCCGGGCGCCCAGCGCGTGGCCCCGGGGTTTTTCTTGGCCGCCTGAAACATTCCAGAGCCTCCCTCAGATTACTCACAATCCATCCTTGTTTTTTTTCGAAGGGTCGTTTCGATTTATTTTTCTATCGTTTCTGTGAATTGCATAAAAAATATTCCATCTGGTGAATGATCATAAGCTCCCTCCCTCCTACATAATCAGAGTTCGCACGCTTAGAACTGGATTAAAAAGTTTCATGGAAATCGGCGAAATAGTTTCACACCCTAGTAGCTGATGCAGTGAGACAAAAGTATTTTGTTCCATTCACAGGTTTTTCTCAACACTTGAGGATCATTTCACTTGGCACTAGTGATAAAAATGGAACTTTAAGCACTCAATACGTGTTTTGGAATAACCGCTATTACTAGAGGTTTTCTAAAAAAGTGTTTTTGCAGAATTTCCTTTTTCTTTCTGTTCTTTTTTGCGTTTATATTTTCTTGCTTCATTTTTCTCCTCCGATATTTGGCCGCCCTGCGTGGAGCGAAGCACCCAGGCGCCCCGCGGTGCCCCGGATTTTTCTTGGCCGCCTGAAACATTCTCGAGTTACGCGAGATTACTCGCAATTCGTCGTCTCACCTCGCTTGTTTTTCCTCCCGTAGAGGATTAATTTGATATGTATTTCCTTCATGCTTTTGTCATTCAAGTTTCTGGGACTTGCATTTCCGATTTTGATGTTTTGCTTACTGAATCATTTCATGAGTCATGAATATTGGACTGCGCGTGTCCCCAGAAGAAAAACTTGGAAGTCTGATCCTAGGTTGCCTGAACGTTTGTTACGGGATATTACTCAATTCCTCACGTTACAAATCGATTAAAACAGCGTGTCCCTTGAAGGTCATGAGCTGAAAAAGCAGGCGGTACTGTCATCCAATCCGGAGCTTCAATACCAAATTTTAAGTCGTAACGAAGGTCACGATTGGATGGCAGTGACCCACTCTTCTGCCAGAGTATATGTCGCTTTTTGTCTGTGAGGATAATTTTTTATTCCATTCTTTTTTCTCATTTTTGTGAACGACACAAAAAATACTTCACCTGATTGATGAATGATAAGTATTTAGACAAGCAAATTCTCAGGGCATGCTATGTCAATATATTTTTTTTAGTTTCATAAAAATTTATGAAGTAATTATGGGTCAGGTCCCCAAATATTTTATCCAATTTCCACCTTTTTCTTCTTTTTGTTTTATTTCATACAATAAGGTTTAATGCAGAATATATTTTTTTCTTCCAGTCTCGATTTTGCCACTTTTTCCCCATTCGGCGACGTGTGTCCAGGCGTGGACAGGAGTATCCAGGTGCATTACGCGTGACCCCGTAGTTTTTCTAGGCCGCCTGAAACCTTCCTAAGCCTCCCACGCGGGGGTACTCTCAATACGTCGTCTCACATTGCTTATTTTTCTGCCTGTAAAGTTTCAATATTTTCAGTTTTGTGATCTGCATGAAAACTACGTTTTCTCGTTTCTTAATGAAATTGGTTAAATACGTTTTTTGTAGTGTTGTGTGTGACAAAGCTGGAGATACTTATTTTATTTGCACTTTTAGCTGAATAGCCTTTAAATGCGAGTCAATCTGACCTCTCTCAGATACGCCTCAATCAACCTCATTCTGGCCGTCGAACCCGAGATTCCTCCATAAATAATTATTTATAAGGTTATAACCTTATAAGACGCATTCTAATCTGCTTAACTAATCTGAGGTCCTTTGGTCGTACAATGAAAGTAATAGAGTAATCACATTTTAAGAAGATTGGGATAGTTCCAAAGAGGTTTTCCTTTAAAATTAACCTTGTTATCAATATTAAATATCTACTAGTTATTCGAATTTTTAAGTTCTATTTAAATTATTCAAAGTAATTTCTTATTGAAAAGAATATCATGAATTGTAAGTAACATCTAAGTAATCTTAACTATTTTACAATAAAGTTTCAAAAATGCATAGACTTGGAGGAGAGACTTGCCGTACGAAATTGTTGGGAAATCTTAGAGTGGCAAAGTAAAGTTCAAGTGTTTGCACTCCTGAACTTTTGGTATTTTTCAGTTCACAGTACGAAATCCGTTTTTTATGCCATTATAGCTGTAAAGAAAAGCAGAAGTTGTCATGTCGAAACAGGATACATAATATTTCGGAGTGAAAATAGGAGCGTTCATTTTACTCGTAATTTTGGGGTTATTTGGACATTCTTGTAGTATTTTAATATTTCAAATAAAGTTGTCTGTATACCATGTTTAAGAAACAGTTTCATGGAAATTGAAGGTAAGTTAGTTTTTAATTCTGGTTTGTCATTTTTCTTTCCTTTTTTTCTTTTACTTCTTTTTCATTCAGGTCAGCGGCGTGTCGTGTGGCCTGGCGTATTTTCCCCCGTCTGTCGACCTTTCTCGAAGAATGACACCACGGAGCGAGGCGAGTCCGCCGAAAATAGCGCGCGAATGCCCATAAAGTGTAATCAAACGCACGGGAGAGGAATGTCCCGGGTCGCCCGGATAGACAGGCGGTGACAGCGGCGGGGCCAGCGCCAAGGTAAACCCCCTCCCCACCCTACCCCTCCTTCCCCCCTCTACACTTGTGGGATCAGCCCTCTCGGCGACTGCCCGCTCTGCCCTCAGGGCTGCCAACCGTCTCACCTGAACTCCCCGCCGCTAGAGTAATCGGAAGATGACCGCTGCATCAAACTACAGATTGTGTTGAGAGAACTAGCGCCGGACCGGGCTGTTTAATTTGGCGGCGGCGGCGATGGTGTAGCGGTTAGCGTATCGGACTGCTATACCCAAGTTTGCGGATTCAAACCCGATCGAAGCCGTGGATTTTTAAGGGTGAAAAAATCCTTCGTACGCCTTCCTTCGGAGGGGAAGTAAAGCCGGCTGTCCCATGTTAGGACATTTACTGCATGTAAAAGATCCTCAAGCCTAAATGACGCCTCTGAGCTAAATTCAAATCGCCTGTTTCGTCGTCCAAGTAATACCTTCTTTCTACCATGATTGGTGAAAGGAGTGTAACGAAATTTTCGTGGTCAGACGGAAGAGCAGGCCTCATGGCCTGAGTCTCGCCACGTAAAATAAGGCAAATTCAATTCAATTTTAATTTCATTAAAGAGGGAGAGATTTTTTATATGTATTAATAGTAGTTTTCTTACATTGGAACTGTTTGGAGTGTGCGAGTCGGAATCCGGGCATTGGCAACATTTGCATTGAACAATCACCGCCATGCAACTCAGTTGGTAGTGATATACTTCATGATGGAAGGAAAGTCACATCCAGAAGCTAGCTCGCGTATTATTCCACCAAAGCAAATAATTTATAAATAATTTAAAAATACGTCTGTGGCGGCACATACTGACGGGACAGTAGGAGTGAAATATAAACTTGAAGAATCAAGCAAGAAGTATCGAAGTGGTTGAGTATTCAATTTAACAAAAAGGTCAACTTTATTTCCTTGAAAAAGGGTATGCTATCATTTTGGGAGCTTCCTTAGGTGTATACTAATCGTGTGTATCGAGAGAAAGTGTGCCTGTTACGTATCTCTCATATGAAAGTTCACTTGGCCCCCATTGCCAATTAGAGTTGGAACATGACCAAATATATAAACGCCGAGGAGATTAAAAGACTTGCTTAAAAGAATAAAGCTCCATTCTGCACTGAAAAAGAAAAACTGGAATACATTTAATAATATGTTGGGGTATAAGCTACCCAAATTATTTGCTATCACTCTTCAGGTTTTTGTTACTGTATCGTAACATACAATGTCCACACAACTCAAGAAACTGTTGTATAATTGATACTATTCAAGTGAAAGTCGTAAGAATTTACGCTTTGGCAAAGTAAAGCGAACATATTTTCCATTTTGGGAAATTATATGTATATCCAGACAGCTTGACGAAATAAGAGTACTGTAGAACAAAAGACAGCTAGAGGATGCGTTGCATGCCGAAACTTTTCTCTGCTTGGTTTTGGAAAGTGTAGAATTTGGATATATGTAATGATTCCAAGGAAATGTAACAATTTAGGTACTATAATTAGTATCTTAATTATAACATTTAAAAAGTTCCACAAATATAAAATATGCAATAACTATTCATGAACATTGGCGTGGCAAGGTCCTGAAGCATCCTGGACATGTGTGCGTGATGTTATAACATTTCTCTCCCGCAGCCAAACCGCGTCCCCGCTACCGTAGATGAGGTAACCCAAACCTGTCAAGTAGGGACATATAGTCACCGCTAGGAATGTTTTATATATTATCAATAATTAAGAAGTTTGTGTTTTAGAAAATGCAATGGATCCTCCTCCCCTTTCGCTAGTGCTCCTCGCTCCGCGATCGTTTTAACTGGGCTCCCGGTCGCAAGACCATCCTTCTGTTACGTTGGCAGCCCTGCTCCCCTTTGTCACCGCCCACTCGAGCCGGTAGCTCTCCGCGTAATTACGGGAGGTGAAGATGCGTCCTTCTTTATTTATACGCTGCGGAATCGTCACCCGATTTCTTTGGGAGCGCAGCGTTGAAATGTTCGCCCAGATCGTCGTTTTCGATTGCTGAACTTCGGAGATGTTGAAAACCTGACCGACGACCTCCATAACTCCACCTGAAGCGTCTTGGCTCAAGCCGAGCTGTTGTGTAACGGCGCTTTGAGTAAGTACTTGCGCGCGAAAAATTGCAAAATTGTGGCGGATTTGAAAACTTAGCGACTCTCGAAGGAAAGTTGGTGTTAAGTGAGATTTTATACGAGGGTGAGTGGATTTTTGGGAAACGATCTATCATTGTCTTGTTTTGTATCTAGCCGCTACAATTCGAATTTTTTTGTTCCAGCTGCCACATAATTTTTGCTGTTTTAACATGATTCAATTATAATTAAATGCCAGAAATTTGTGGGCTCTCAGTAATATACTAGGCAGAAGAATGGTATAACTATTTGTGTGTGAAAAACTGAAAATATAAGCAGATTGGGAATCTTATTGCTGGGATGCTTGTGGTGAGAATCTTTTTACGTGGGCAGGGTGATGTTACGCAGCAGAATGAAACTTTTAAGCCATGCGTTGCCAGTAATGACTTCATAAAACGTCATCAACTTATAATTTCTGGTCTTCTAACTGCACACACGTTAATCTTGCCCCATGGTTAATAGATGATCGCAATTATAAACTGCTGTAAGTTATTTTGTTTTTGATTTGTTTCATGAATTTTCTGTATGTAATCTATTAATGTAGTAAACGTAATTATTACGAATTATCGGGTTGTCAAGAATAATTGGCAAATTATCCTGTAACGGTTGTTTATCATTGAAATATGAGTTCTGCAGTAGTATGTTTTTATATATGATAGAAACTCACCCACTCAGTTGTTTGATAATTTAAATAGAATCATTAGTTCACATGGAATGTATGTAACATACTAGAATATATTCGAAAAATTATATCAAGTTCTTCTTTTTACTTGAGTTTTTGCATTGAACAGGAGTATAATTATACTACTGAATCTTTCCTTCCGTTCTCAACGTGAAATGTTGGTTTCTTCCCCCTAGAATTGATTAATTGTGCGTGTAGGCAGCATGCACGAAGGTCATACGCGTTCTTGATGGGCCATACCCATGTGAGTTGTTGACTATCATCGTGGAACTATATTCTCCTCAATCCTCCGCTCTACTCCGCTGGGAGCTTACAATTTTCAGCCGAAGCTTTACCATTGTGGCGCCGAGGTAGAAGTTAACAATTGGACTTCCTATACACGTGCGGGAAAATTCTGCCGCATTTTATTTGCAGTTAGTGCAAGAAAATCGGGATGCGATGTTGACTCGTGAGAGTAATTACTCATATGAAACACCCTCTCTCTCTCTCTCTCTCTCTCTCACTCACTCACTCACTCACTCACTCACTCACTCACTCACTCACTCACTCACTCACTCACTCACTCACTCACTCACTCACTCACTCTCTCTCTCTCTCTCTCTCTCTCTCTCTCTCTCTCTCTCACACACACACACACACACACACACACACGAACTTCATATGTTTGATTAACGAAAATGTTTGGTTGTGCAGAAAACGTGTTACAGCTGGCACGAGCCACCATTGCTGGAGTCTAATGAATGTTGATGATGAACTGTTATAAAATGTTGAAGTATTGGAGACCTCTATTCAGCGAGGACCCTAAGCACTTGCTTAGCCTGCTTACGCATTAATATTCCGTTGAACGCACAGCAGGTTGCAATAGCTCAGCGTCGAATCCCCCAGCAGGGCGGGGGCGTGGGGCGATGGGGTGACGTCGTCAGTCGATAAATACAGTGTTTTCTTCGTCGCCGTGGCGCCGGCGTCGCGCGGGGCCTTCTTAAAACACGCCGTCGTCGTGTGGCGCGGCGCGGCGCTGCGCGGGCGTGTGTCCGACGCGGAAACCGCCGCGCACAAACACGCGGCGCGCGACATCCGCGACGATGCTCGGAGACGCGCCGGCTGACGAGCGACGGCCGCTCGGCCGCGTTCCAGCCCCCCTCCCCCGCTCCACCCATCCCCCTCCCCCTCCCCTCCTGCCATCGCCTTGCCGTCCATCGACCTCGGATCAGGACGAGCACAGCTTCAGGAAACATTTTACAAAAATTAAAGGAAACAGTTTCTTTTAAATTTGAAACTATTTATGGAAATAAATAACTAGTTTTTTCACTCATTTAATTTATATAATTTATTTTATAAAAAATTTAAAAATATAACATTTAAACACTTTCATTACAATGCCTACTATACTGCGGTTTTTACAGAGCTGCCTCTCAATTCCACTCAAGTCCCGTCTCCAGGTGTCATTATGGCACGGTTTTTCGCTTCTTTCTCAGGCGTGCCGCAAGGTGTCGCGTGCTTGCGACCGTATCTATCAGTGCTGCAGATGAAGCGACTCTGGTGGCACAACCGAGAAAGACGCGAAAAAATAGCACGGTGAAGCGCCTTGAGTGCAATAGAGAGGCAGCTCTGTAAAAAAAACGCAGTATAGTAGAAAAATTTCAACTAGAAACAGTTTTATTTTAAACTTTACGGAGTGTAAAAGACTATTTTAAAACACGTTAGTTGTCAATATTACATAAAATACATTCACGAGTAATATATTATTTTAAACATTTGTACATATTTAAAATGGTTATAATCTTGTACATTTTCAAAAGGGCCCATGAATCCCATTGCATTCTGCTTCTCTCCCGCTTTCTTGTGCTTTCGCTTTGTCTATCGACATCGATCAGGACAGTCGGTCGTATTAGGAGGAATAACGGGTCATTAATGATATTGGGATATAAAAAGAATGGATAATTCGTGTTACGTATTATCTCCCAAGGAGTCGATGGAAAGAACGTTTCTTGGAGGCTTGTTAGAAATTCCAAGTTTGAGTGACATATACAATGATGAAATATTTCACTTGCACATAACAATTTTTTGACATCGTTTTGTCATTGTACCTGAAAAATAGCCTTATATTTTTTCTGACTTTTATGTAGTTAGTAGTAGAGTTGGTAATGTTCATACATACTATACTATTTACTAGTTCCTGATAGTACTTTTTAGTGTTTTGATTTCCTCTTCTGGGATGTATAATTTATTATAGGCATGTCAAATAATTGTAATGATAGATAGTGATGATAGAAAACTGAACAAAGAGGAGAGAAATCGAGAGAGCCTTGAATAAATCTGTTACAAATTCTTTGTCTCTCCCAATTATTCTCTTTGAAACCAGATTTCAATATACGTGCAGAAAAATAATTAGACGCAGAAAAAAATGCAGGGCACTATACTTTGCTGTTTTTCTCAACTAAGTATATTCCCATATATTGCCACAGATGCTTCTTTACACACCAACTTGCTTAGCCTTCCACATTCGGCGGGTAGTTTCATGTTTAGCACGAAAACATTTTAATTTGTGCCGTGCACTTTTGTAATAAATGGAAATTTTAAAAATAATGCACTTGCATGATTTGCCTAACGTAGAGCATAGAAAGTTACATGAAAACAATTTCTATCAAAATACTTGAAAAAATTACATTGAAAATTAGATTTAATTATCGTGGATCTTATGAATGAAGTCGTACACATTGGTACACAACAAGCTCGTTACAAGAAGGCTCGATAAAAATAGGCGGCATAGTAATTCAGTGCTTCACAGCTGAAGAGCCTCAAATCACCCAAAACTCATTTTTACTGCAATTCTCTTCCCAATATTGTGGAAGATCTGGTTTAAGAAAGTATGTACCATTTGATCACCTCTACGTGTATCTTAAAAAGTGCAAAGCGCATTTTCAATGTTAAAATCTGCCCTTCAAACGATCTCCACCAGTAGACCACCGTAGAATAACCTAACTTGGCCACAAAGGGGGATCGGAAGAAATATTTCCGTAAGGAACAGACGGAGACCTAAATGTTATCCGATAACTATATCATGCCAGATTTAAAATATTTTAAGTTGTCATTCCAAGTAACAATTCTGCTAACCAATCAGCGTCAGACGAGCCAATTACACTACAAGAACAATTGCGGGTACAAATGAGTGTTGACAGTTAAATATAATACACTGTGGATTCAGCTGTTTTTCTCACTCATGTTCCATGAACCTATCAGCACTCTCGCATCATTCAGGAACCCCAATCCCCTCTACGCCAGACTCTTCCCATACCCTAACCTCATTTTCCCACCCAAAGGAGTCGATGACGTCTACAGGGCGACTTTACGAACTGCCGGAAGGAACCGCCTCCACGCACGTTCGGCGGGTGATTCGTTCGTCCCGGACGGTGTTTGCATGTTTGCGTCTGGGAGGCAAAATTATTGCCTCGCTAGCCGACGATATGTGCATTGCTCGGCGCTAGCCAAGTAGCGGGGCAGAGTTATGTGTATGCGCGCCTAACTACAGCGTGTCTTGTCGAGTTGGTCCACAGCAGGTGTTGATGCCAGCCTGGGTGTTTGCTGGATGAGACAGCACACCTGTGAGGCAGGTGCACAGCGATTGGAATAGTGTGATGAGAGACAAATGACTTCGAGCAGCTACACCATTGTGTGTGGTGGGTACATCGAAAAGACAGGCAATTATTGAAGTTTTGCTATGTTCATTTTCTGTAACGAAAAATGTGAGGCGACTGTTGAATATACTTATAATATTTGAAAAGACGTGTGGCATTAAGGAACGATGAGCTGTTAAAAGTTATTCCTGAACAGACGAATGACATTAAGGGAAAACAAATGTTATAGGAACATTTAATAAAGTTGAAAAATAATTGTTGGTGCTTGTTGCTGGTATTTCCTGCCAGAATTATAGTTTTCTATCTCTTTTGTTTCTGAAAACATTCACCTCCAAGTGAGATTCATCGTAAGAAACTACAAAATCGACCAAATACTGCAATCTACTTTTAATTTCTTCTAGAGATTAGAGAGCCACTTATTTCTACCCGGTCGTTATTTAATATCATCCGATGTGGATCGGTCACAAAACCAAACAAATCAGTTAAAAAATCAAAATTAAAAGGTCCAAATATATCATAATTCAAGTTTTAACAAAACTTTCGTTAAATAAGAATTTGGTTGATCTGCGCATTCACTTGATGTTTGCAAATTTTTTTAGTTTTCACAGCAAAATAACTGCGTTCGTGATTCTAAATCGTACAAATAATGAACTTGTACGTGTACCTTCCAGCAAAAATGTTCCGGGAACGACTGTTCTCCGACCATTTCCTTATTTCAGTATTTGAATCACGGAGAAAATCTACTGCACAACATTTTTAATAACTGTTTAGCTCCGTCCAAAAGTAACGACAGCGGTCGGGTGGCGAGTTTTTTTTTGACATCCCCTCCGCGTCGTTCAACGTGGTGTCGCTACAGGTTCCATTTTGATGACAGTTGATGCTCTTCAAGTGCGATTATGCTACACGCATGGGTGGCAATCGCATTGCATCAGTTGCATAGGTTGAATCGCTCTCGCACTCTTTACCTATCCGCCAACACGTTTACTGGTCAAACAATTCTAATGATTTTTAGTCATATAATGACCTACTTAGTTCTTTATATCAGTTCGATAATCAGCTCTCAATGTGCGATAATATTCAGGAAGGACACTACAAAGGACTGTAACGAGTTCTCTTTACCTATAATAATTATAATAAATTTTACGTGTTCAGGTTATTGGGATCGGCTAGAATCGCCAATATGATGCGGTAAATTTGACCTACATTTCTCCCGTATTTCCAAGTCGACGGCGACGCTTCGACGGTCTGCCTTAAACTAAAATTTTTCAATTTTGCGATTTGATGCTTTTTAATCCCAAATCCAGATGAACTTTAACTTGGTAGCTTCGTTCGCGTATGTACTACTAATGTATTTCTTCCTTATTAAATCACTCTATTTCACATTTGATCCATTTATCCATACGCTTTAGCTGTTTGTGAACCAGGAGGGGACTTTCTGAAAAACCGGAAAAAGTCTCGAAATTTCAATGCTGTGAAAAGTCAGGGGAAAATTACGGAAATGTCAGGGGGAAATTAGGGAAAAAATCATGGAAGAATGTTTAGAAGTCGGGGAGAATTTTGAGATGGTAATAAAACTTGATATTATTCTTAAAAAATACTTGATCATTGTTTTTCTCAGTTTCTATTTGTTAAGACTTTTTTAATTTACACTTTATCATGACGAAAATCAGAGAGCTGACAAATTAATTTTAAGCTTGTGTTAATATTTTCTTTCTATGATGTAAAATACTCCACAAATCCGGGCTCCCGGGTCGGACGCGTCGTGACGGCAGGTGGTGTTTCAGGGCGGGGGCAGACATTGGCCTCTTCAACACTCGGCACTGAGCGGGACGCAACGGTGCGGGGGGCTCTTGCGGTATTCAGGGAAAAACAGCTCGCGCCAGATCCCCCTCCCCCGATGCCTCGAGAGCGAACGTGCGGGTTGGTCCGCGGATGATTGTGTGCGGAGGATGATTGTGCACGGAGGATGATTGAGCACGGACGTTGTTTGAGCGCGGAGGATGATTGAGCGCGGAGGATGATTGAGCGCGGAGGATGATTGAGCGCGGAGGATGATTGAGCGCGGAGGATGATTGAGCGCGGAGGATGATTGAGCGCGGAGGATGATTGAGCGCGGAGGATGATTGAGCGCGGAGGAGATGATTGAGCGCGGAGGATGATTGAGCGCGGAGGATGATTGAGCGCGGAGGATGATTGAGCGCGAGGATGATTGAGCGCGGAGGATGATTGAGCGCGGAGATGATTGAGCACGGAGGATGATTGAGCGCGAGGATGATTGAAGCGCGGAGGATGATTGAGCGCGGAGGATGATTGAGCGCGGAGGATGATTGAGCGCGGAGGATGATTGAGCGCGGAGGTGATTAGCGAGGATGATTGGCGCGGAGGATGATTGAGCGCGGAGGATGATTGAGCGCGGAGGATGATTGAGCGCGGAGGATGATTGAGCGCGGAGGATGATTGAGCGCGGAGGATAATTCTGAGCGCGGAGGATGATTGAGCGCGGAGGATGATTGAGCGCGGAGGATAATTCTGCGCGCAGGTGGAGATGTGGTAAATCAACCCCTGGATGGGAGCGGCTGAATTTGATTGTCTGGGAGGTTCCACTAAAACTGGGACTCAAGTTCGGTTGGATAGAATAGAGTTCGCTTGAGTAGGAGTTCTCAAATGTGAGAATTTTGAGCAAGACTGTCCGCAGTGACGGATTGCAATTGCGTACATGGCACTCGCATTTCATTAGACTAGAGCCAAACACGCTGATCGCTGCCTTCCCCACTCGTGATGGTAACTTGACTAGCGACATACCGGCCCGCAGGTAAGTCCTCGCCCAGGGCCCGAAAATGGGCGGCTCACTTGAGCCGCCCTGCACTAGAGCGTGGGCTCCCTCTGACTAGGAAGATGTAGAACCGACGGGTAGAAAGAAGCGAATCTCGGATAGATTTCTTTCTTATTCGCTCTTTATTTCCCTTTGAAATCAATAATTCCTCAACCTGTATCGCCATTTTCTAGGAAGAATGATTGTAAAGAAACATAGTATGAAGAAACAGTTTCCTGGTGTCATGCACTATCTTGAGGCAAGGGATTTTACCGCTTGTGTACCAATGTGCACTTCAATATTTCTCTTCCTCTGCTAGCATCTGTCCGATCTGCCTCGTCGCCCCTGATTTCATAGCTTCCGCGACGGGCATTTTATGATACAGGCCATGTGTTGGTCTCAAGATATGAAAGTACAACATACTAAGACTAAGTACTTTAATCTAACAGTACTGAGGGATCATTTCTAGCTCCACCGGGAGAATTCTTCACCGCAAGTAATAATATTGAAGTCTCTGTGTGAAGAAACCAGTGCATATTAATTACACATACGTTCATCCTATTTCAACATTGCTTGGACATTTGAACTATAGTCTACCGCCTTTGCAACTGACATTTAAACACTCTATCTGGGTATTATTTTGACAAACAGCTAAAGCATATGGATTAGTGGGACATGCGTGATAAATTAAGTAGAAATTATTTAGTGTTATTAATGCTAGAGAGATAAGTTGAGATTCCCTGATCTGTATTGTAATGTTTGCGTTGCAAATTTTGCGTTGGCTGTACTCGAGGATGTTTTCTGTTAATCACGAAGGGCGAAGTCCGGTGCCTCACCGTTGAGTGTAACATGCGAGAAGAGGGAGTCAAATTGCCGTTATCGAATTCGAGATGATTTTCAAAGCTAATACCACACAAATACCTGAACACGTACAAGTTTTTTGATTACCATCCTTAGAACACTACATTCATTACGTGTTTTATTTACTCATGTGCTTTAGCTCTTTGAACAATATACTCGCTTTCGGAGCGAAGCAAGTCGTAGCGAGCGCGTGAGATTTCTTGCTGAGGGTAATGGTCTCAAATCCAGTTTGATCCACGTGGAATTTGTAATATTTGTCGTAAGTTTTCTCGATTCTTCCCTTTCTTTTGCCTATCGTTGCATTATGACTCAATTTCATCATTCAGTTTTTGTTTTGATCATTATCATGGAAGCATCTATTTCTTTGACTGTTGCGGATTTTTTTCAGGTAATGGAATCATAATAATGCCGCGTCTTAATTATTGTTTTTTTTGTTTGATTTCTTGAGGATGATTCTTGAAGAAAATATACCTAAACTATTTTGATTATTTAATAAAGATGTAGACAATTTTTTACTAAAAAATGTGCCTTGTAATTTCTGAGATAAGTTATGTGTTTTCTGTCAGAAAACAGATTTACGAAATTTTTGTAGAAATTTTTGTAATTTGCGGTACAGCAATGTTTAGTTTATCCTTACTTCTCGTGTAATCCACACTAACTATACTCCATTCTTCATAATTAAGCAATACATAAAAACACTTTTATTTTGTAACTATTAAAATACAAACAAGTTTCTGGCAGCAAACTTCTCGAGCTAGTCGTTTAATATGTTCTTTCATTTCATCATTGCATACCATCATATCTTTTAAACGAACCTTTAAATTAAGTGACATTTGAAAGACCTCCAAGTGAGGTACCCTAATTTCTAATTTTGAACCCATGCGGATTCAATTAGGAAATAAATCTATATTGGGAACATATAATATCAAAGCATTGGAAAATTATGATTTAAAACTACTTAACAATTTTAAGAACAAATATTTGTATTAGGGTGAACAGGTTTCGGTGGGAAGTCAAATGTTATAGCGCTGATAAGAATTGTATTTAAAATTCAATAAGAGTAAAATTTGATAATAGTTTCTTTCGTCAGAAAAATACTGTAAGGATAAGCGACAGTCGAACAAATTACTGGCACAATCTCGGGCGTTCGGTGTCAGGTGAGCGGCCCGCTAAGGTGGGTAAGAGGGTACGAATAAGCGGACGAACAAAGGACTGGTGGATGAACGAAAAGGTACGACGGATGGACGGACTGACAAATAAAAGGAAGGATGTGTTATAAGCCAGGAACGCTGGGTTTAAATGAATGCTAAAATCGGCATCCATCGTTAGTAATGAGGGCATTGTTTGCAATCTAGAAAGTGAAAGAATACGCGTTGTTAGATAAATGATCAACAAAGTATAATATTCCATGCTTGTGTCATTACTGTGCAGATGGACACGGCCTAACACATTACATGCAAAGGTATGGAGGGCATTGAAAGTCGATCTTGTAGAAGACACAAGGAAGCACCTCTTAATAGATATTGACGTGCCACGTAAGCGGTTGGTGAGGTGCTAACGGATTTCCTGCGTTGTAATTTTGAATTTATTAAGACATAGGTGGGGTATTATTTAAATGATAGTGAGGCGGGAGTTTATAATTAGTCTGATAGCTTGGAATGTTTAAATAGTTGTATTGAATTGTAATTGTTAATTTTAGAATAAAAATAAAATCGTGTTTCGAGAGAATGTATATTAGGATAGCTCCGCAGATGGAAGTATTTTTCGTAAAGTAGCTGAAGATGAACAGTCGCACATAGGTGTTTCGCACGAAGCACAAATAGGGAAAGTCGTGACCGTATATTGATTTTATGGCAAATATTGAATCATATTAATACCAAAAGTTGAGGACATTCTGGAACATTTTTAATTTATTTTAATGTTAGGCAAGAACGGGAGAGTAGGGATACCAAGGATTCCATGGACAATATTCTGCTGGTCGACAGAGAAGCCATCTAACAAATATGTAATAAGCTTATGAACTATACTGAAACCCTACGTGTTTTCATGTTCTACAGAGAAAAACAGAGTCAATAGAATTTGTAATATATATTAGAACAAATGTAAATTTTTATTGTTGAGAAAGGCTGATAATTTATATTATTGCCCAATATAAATATTCAAACAATAATTGGTTTGAATCATTAGAACTTACATGAATAGTGATTCTGTAAAGAATTGCACGTCCACATGCAACAGGTATGGAGTAAAATGTTGTATGTCGAACCCATGATTGAATTGAAAGTAAATTTAAAAATTAGGTTAACATTGAGAGAATTTGGTACTAGCAGGGTAACATAAATACAATTAATATAAGATGTTTGTTGTAAATAGTTTCCAGATTTAGCAATAGTAAAAATAGAAGAGACGAAAAGTAGTTCAAAAATAGCTAGTCCACCGTGGGGCATGAGAAGAAAAGGTGTTTCACAGATGGACTAACATGTCGACAGAAAGATGGGCTAAGGAATGGACAGAAGGGTGGATAAGGAATGGGCGGACCCACGGACTCAGAAATGGACGGACAAAAGAGGGAAATGACTTAGAAATGGACGGACGGAAGGACTCGGGGATGGACGGACCAACAGCGTACCGGGAGCGGTAGCTCAGTGCATCAACTGATTTCACTGCAGCGCCTTTGACCGGGAGGTCCTAAGTTCGAGTCTTGGCGTCGGCAGGATTTTCGACTAGGTCGAATTCAGTCGCTGTTTTCACGTAAGTGAATTACTTTATCTTTGACCTTTTAATACTGCTGAAGTAAAATAATTCATGTTTGAAACGAAAGGTGTGGAGGAATTACGGTTTACGCGGTGTGTTATTAACTACATTCATTTATAAATTTATTCAGTTTCACCCTCAGTTCAAGGGTTTCACACACCGGGAGCGGAAGCTCAGTGCATCAACTGATGCCACTGCAGCGCCTCTTACCGGGAGGTCCTAGGTTACACTCCCACGGCGGCAGGATTTTCGACACTAGCTTTTCAGCTAAAGTCGAATTCAGTCGCTGTCTGGAGGAGAATTCTAGCGGCCGGCTGCACTGATCGATAGTTTTCCGCGATTTCTCCGATCAATACCAGGCGAATGCCGGAGCAGTACCCTATCGAACGGGCCACGGACCGCGCGCGATCTTTCCTTCCTCTTCCTTGTCCTATCCTCTCCCCTTACACACATACTTACTCTAACATACACTACACTATCACATATTCTGTGAGACCGGTCGGGAGCTTAGATCTTGTCCGAGCTGGGGCGGTGCCCCGCTGGTGTGAGAGTCCTGGTTAGGGGAGGAAACCCCACTAGCCGAAGATCACAGCCATCTCACAAGAAAAGCATGCACTATACTAACGGGACTAATGCCCAAATCCTTGTTGCGCCGGAAATACGAAAAAATCAATCAATCAATCAAACCAACAGCGTCAGGACTGAACGGACCGACGGCGCACTCACGAATGAACGGACGGGCTATCAGAGACAGACTGGCGGGAAGCGGACGGTAAGACGAACCACCGTTAGGAGCCCCCGTTCGTTTCCTGGGTCGCCGAGTGAGGCGAGGGGGTTGTCGGACAGGCGGCGCGTCGCGTCGCATCGCGTCGCGGCGACCGGTCGGGTGACTTGCGCCTAATTGAGTGCGGACGGCGTTTGGCCGCGCTCGGGGTGCTCCCGCTCGCCCTGCTCGCCTGCCCGCGCTCGCGCGCGCTAATTGGACAGGTGCGAAGAATAAACGCGCATCGGAGGCGGCGGGGCGCGCCCCGAGCGCCGCCGGGCGGCGTGACGTGTGCCCCGCCGCCAGCGCCTCCGGCGGGTATTCTGGGAACCGCTCGCCACGGGGTTCGTGGAAGCGTATTTTTGCGGTGTTTTGGGTGGACGTGTGGCGAAAAAAGTGTCGAGAATCTATCGCCCCCCAGGTGATGGGGCAGAATGCGTGAGCAATGGTTGTTGGCGCGAGGGAAGTTTAATCGGACTTTCGTGGAAGTTGGTACTTTTTTGTTGTTGCTACTTTCGTGAATCATGTTTTTAGACAAGTATGAATCATTTGTGAAATGTGATTAAACAAGATTTTACTGCTTCCGGTTGAAAGGGCTAATTAACTGTAAGGGTAAGAAATTCATTGTGTATGTATTATCCAAATAATATGTTATAATTCACAGTAAGATGTGTCGCTGTTTACAATTTAATCGTTAAATTCATACATTGGTTTTGAGTCTTAATAGGATCTTCACGTAGAGACGTAATGCCTTTCAAATGTTGAGACCAATTAATCCTAAACAAAATGTTGCAGCAACTGATGGCGGCAAGGATCTCAACCATCTTTCCTCTCTAAATGGAATGATCTGAATATTTGTGTGGAAAGAAATCGGAGAAGAGAATGATAGTGTAGTAATATGCAGAAATGCATGGAAATGCTGTAAATGCAATTTCTCAAAGATTAGCTTGAAGAATAATTATGTAGTTTAGTATGAAGTTTAAAATGCTTTTATTTTCTGTATGTAATAATTACAATACGAACGGAAAAGAAACATATTTGGCCGAATTGAATCTGGTCCTATCATTACGAATTGTTTTCAGAAACATGATGAAGGAAAAATAGCAACAGCAATTGGTTGCATCTATCTAAGGAAGATACTTACGATAACCTCAATGCCATCTACTGAGAAGTTCGTAAATATATTAACATCTCATTGGCAAACCATTTCTCCCTTCTAATTCTACAAGACCTCTTCCTTATCGAATCACATTGGATTCATCTGCAACCCGCCCTCATCTGTCCATCTCTCCATCCGTCGAAGGGAAGCTTCCTCCGCCGGCGCGGTGTGCGCCTTGCTGCGCGGACTGTACGCAATATGACAGGGTTCTGCTGAGGTTGGGGAACGCGTCGACTTTCCGCCTTGCTGGCGCGCGCGGGCGGGCGGAGTGCGTGCGTGCGTGCGCGAGGGCGGGGGCGGGGACGCGGCCCGCCGGGTCCGAGTAAATTGTTGCTCCGTCTCTGTCTGCCTCGCCCCCCCCCCGCCGTCCCGCCCTCCCCGCCGCCCCCCAGAGGGATGACGTATAGCAGCGCCGGGTCTCAGGTGTGCACTCCGCCTCGGAGCCCCCCCCCCCCCCCCCCGCTCTCCGCCGCCGCCCCGGAACTTGAGGGGCCCCCCGTCCGCCGCCGCCGCTCGGCCGGGCTCCGTCCCCATTGCCGCCGCCCCGGACTCCATCAGCGGCGCCGTCTGTCCTTGTCGCTTCTCACCAAAGGAGATTGTCTGTCTCCCCGTGGCTGTTCTATTGTTCTACTCGGCCGCCTCTAGCACCGCTACTATAGCGACGAGTTTTGGCTTTTGACTTTTCTCGTGATCCTTTCTCCATTTGTTTCCTTATTTCACTACAACAATTAAAAATAAAAACAGAAGGTTTTCGTCAACTTTTCACAATCTATGTCTTGTGATATGGGATGATTTGCATTTATTCACGCAGTCGTTTCTTCTCGAGAGCCATTTTCATTTCCAATTTTTTTCCTCTCTCTTTTACCACTTTCTTTTCAGCCTTCGACTCTTCCTCCATTTGTCTCTTTGGAGCGTCTCTTTCTTAACCCGAACTCTTCCACAGTCTTCAGTTGTTTTTCCTTCTCTGAATCTCTATTTATTCCTCTGTTTTCCCTTCTCCACCCTTTTTTTCTTCCTTTCTTCTAACCTACTTAACCCCCTATATTTCCCTCACTTCCTATTCTTTCCTTTTTTTCCTTTTTTCCCCCGACTTCACTCGTCAGTTTTCTTTCTCCTTTCTCATGTTATTTCTCTTCTCTCCATCTTCCTTTGTGTCATGTATTTTTATCTTACCTTCCCCCTTCACTTTCTTGTTTTTTTTTTTTTCCTAAAATATTATAGTCTCATTATTTTCTCTTGTTTTCCTTGCCTTCATCTTCTCCGTTTTAGTTCTCTCTTCTACCTCCTTCATCGTCCATTCCACTGATTGAATTTCCGTTTAATATTGTCACTTCAACGCCATCTCCGCTTAGGATCTTCTCAATCATCATCATCAACATCATATCTCTCTCTACCAACCCAAAGATCACCATCGGCATCTCATTCGCCATCGCCATCACTTCCACCTCTACCACCAAGACCACCGCCATCTTCATAATAGCTCTCGCCCGATAGCCTTCGCTCACAATAGCCTTCGCCACTGTCACCGCCGCCGCCCTACCTCGGCCTTGGCCGTCACAAGAGCGAGGGGCCAGTCCGTCCATTCTCTCTCCTCCCACTCCCACTCCCGGCCTAACAACTACTGGGCCCTTGTGAGCTTTTTGCTCAGTGGGCGTTTCGAAAATGTTGCTGCTGTAGGGACCGTTGAATATGCACTCTGCAACTGCGGAGACAAGTTTCGGACTCGCGAAATGGTGGGATGTTGATGAGTGGTTTCGATATGGGTCTTTTTGTGAAGGGGTAGTAGTTTTCTGAATCAGTTTCGTGAATCAGGACTTCTCTTTGACATCACGACAATGGCAAATCAGAAGTAAGAACTTTTGAAAGTTATCCCTTTTTCTTCATTTAACGTCACTGTTCAGTTGTGCTAGAATGTTTTTCCATTATTGTAGCTGTAATAAAAGAGTATAAGAAAATGTGAATTAATTTAAGGAAACTAATGCAGATTTTCCGCCATGAAAAATCGTTGAAACTTGTGTTTTAAGGAGAAACTCCCAATTATGCATTTCTATTGGAAATTGTTTACAGACTTACTCTCTATTTTCAATGTCGCACAAAACCAATTTAACATTTAACGTCTGGAGGGAGCGCGTCCTGTCCTGTCAATTCGTGGTCTTTGGCTGTTTCCAAGCATCCCCAAGCCACGGAGAAGACTGGGTTTGTTGACCGAGACAACCGGTCCATTCCACCTCATTTTGTTGTGACCTCGCCTCATATTAATTTTGTGCACCATGCACTTTCAGAATTTCATGGAAACTGATAATGATGTTCCTTCCAGGAACGTCTCTAGAGTTCGTGTGCAAGGCAAATACTCCAAACCTCTGCGGCACTGGTACCCAGGGGCCTTCAGATGGTGAGGCACCTGGGATAACTTGCTTCAAGCCCCAACTTAAGTAGGGCCCCAAGAATTTGTACAAAATTTCCTTCAATACATTTTTGGAAAAAAATTAACTATAGTTGAATTATAATTCACTTTAAAATACGTTAATAATTAATGATAATAAATACCGGGAACTTTTTTTTGGATTTAGGAGCCCCCATGGATCTACTGCCCCAGGCACCTTGTTTACTCTGAGCGCCCCTGCTGATACTGTTATTAAACTCTATTATTTTTCAAAATTCCTCGCGAGAAAATCTTCCTACCTTAAGCGGCACTCCTTCGCACCCACTTGCTTCCAATACCCCTCCGATCCCCGCGTGCGCGTCCGTGGCAATGGCGACCTGGCGGGGGGGGGGGCGGCTCGAGGGAGCCAGCGGGATGATGTACCTTTCCGGGGCGGCGCGGGGGTGCCGTTAGGGGCGCGGGGTGTTGATTTATGCGCCCGCGGGGCCGCGCTCCTGGCTCTTCGCGAACAAGGCCCAGCCAGCGGCTCCACGCCGTGTGCTCAGCGCACGGGGCTCGCTCTCAGCCGACGGCTCATCCGCTGCGCAAACGCCCCGCCCCCCCCCCCCGCCATGAGGTGGCAGAGCCAGGGTTAATGACGAGGCCGCCGGAGAGACCTACGGGGGCACGTGGAGCGGGGAGTTGTTATTTGGATGGATTGATATTAATGTCTCTATAAAATAGATAATAGATACGTAGATAATAGATATTAAATAGATAGTTTTATTTTAAGTCGTGTCAAATACGTTGAGTTATTTGCAATTTGGAATAAAGTTACAGTTTCAGTGATTACATGTTATTTAGCAATGACTGGTTTACTTCAATAAATATCAATTATAATTACATTAGATTCCTACTTCACAAGTTACAGTAAGGGTTTTCGTTTGGACTCTCAGACCTATCAGAAATTTAGCGGTTATCCGTTTGGTAAACTTTAATGCCTTGTTGTAAACCTTTAATTTAAAATGAAATTTTTCAAGTAGTGTAAATAGTGACTAAATATTATTTCAATGTAGGGGTTTCTTTTAAATGTCTATAAGAAAAATTCGATACCACCTCCATTGGTAGCAGTATTTCGATTTTCTTTCAGAATTATTTTCTTGGACTGCTCACCTGGGTATTGTTACCAAACTAATAATATTATTCTTAAGGAAGAACTAGGTTGTGGGTTGAAAAATGTGTCGTCACACAATTTCCATTTAAACGGTCTCTGCAAAGATTGACGTGGGATCACCTAAGAAATGGGATTACTTGAGAAAACTCTTGATGCATTAATGCCAAGAACACCAAAGAAATATAATGAGCATCTAAGTATCATGTTACAGAAGAGATTACCAATCTTAGGTATAAAACTGTTTAATGCAATGAAGTGATAACCGTTGCTACTTGAAAGAACATAAATTCCACGATAAAACGAATCACAAAATCTCCTCATCTAGCGTAATCATTCATTTATAATTTTTCAAACTAGTAAAATATTAAATAATGAGTGGTAATTTAAGATCTTCGTATTATCGAATGTAGAAACTCTTCATGTTCTGCATTTTCTGCCCTCAATGTCCAATTAAACATCTCACTCCATCCATCATGCTAGCCCGTTTTGGACGGGGTGATGAAAAGACGTTCAAAGACAACCTCCATTTCATCTCTTGTTATCTCAGCTCACTCACGAAGTTATCTGTAGAACAATACCAAGAATAATGCGTCTTACCTTGGCGAACAACGGGAGAAAAGTTACAGAAGGCTCTGAGACTATTCATAAACCGAGAGTGACACTCCCCAAATTCATTTAATTTCCAGCCTCCTCGAAACCTGAGCTCAAAAGAGCTGCAAACGACGTACTCCGCGATTATCATTCCTCCCACCCCTAAACCAAAACTCCTGCCGCGAGGTATCAACGTCTTCCAACCTGCCGTCCCCCACCCCGCTCTCGATTCCCCCCCCCCGGAGCCGACGTCTGGCCGCCGGGGAGGCTGCGTCTCATCCGACACGGCCGCGTTACAGACCCAAGCAGCAGACGTCTTATCGGGCACGCTTCACGCACTCCCGCACCGCGTTATTAATAAACTTTGCGGATTACTTTTCTTTGCGTTGTTCCCCCGCTCCTCCGCCCCTTCCAACCCCCGTCCACTCCACCTCCCCGCCCCCCTCCCCCCTTCCTTCCCCCCCCCTGCCCAGGCCCTTCTCCTCTCCGTTCCCCCGCTCCCCTCCTGGTGACCCACGTGCTTCCACCTCTCCTCTCCCTGCCACGCCCCTTCCCTTCCTTGCCTTCTCGATTTTGTTTCTCACTCCCTGGACTCTCCCTTTGGGTTTCCCCCAAGTCTTCTAACCTGTACTCCTGCTTGGACTGTCCCTTCTCTTCCCATTGCCCCAGCTAGGCACAGCCATCTCTCCTCAACCCTCTGTACCCACACATTCCAATGTCTCAGATTGTTTCAGCCCGCTCAAGGAAAACCCTGCCCCTATCCTCCTCTTTCTGTCCCCCTCCTCCTGATCACGTCATTCATCCTTTTCCCCCCTCATCTTCCCCACCTGCCCTCACCTTCCCCATTCCTTTTCGCCTCTCTACGGATCTCCCCACTTCGCTTCCCCCCCATTTCCATGTATTTGGTCCGTCTCCACCATCACCCCGCTCCTCCCGCTGTCCTTTGCCGACGGCGGGGGGCGGGACGTGTTTACACCGCCCAGATAAGTCTTCGCCGCCGCCGCCGCCGCCGCCGCCGCCGCCACCACCGTGGCCGCCGAGATAAGATCGGCGTCGCGCGTCGTTCTTCATCTTTTTATGTTTCATTTGCAGCACTTTGTTTCCGTCGTGCTCCGCGGCGCGCCGCCATTCTTCGCCTGTCAGCGTGTTTTCCACCTGGCCCTTTGTTCGGGCGGCGGCGCGACGCAACGCTTCGCCCCCCCTATTTCTAATTTCCCTTTGTCTTAGCGGCGCCGCCGCCCCGCGCGCCCTCGCTTTCCGCTTCATTTACCCCCTCCGCGGGCGCCGCGCGCCGTCGACGACGCTGCGATCTGGCGGCGGATAGGTGAGCTGGTCGCCTCCTCCGCCCGCGTGGGGTGGCGGAGAGGGCGGCCTGGATGAAGGGGAGGGGGGGGGGCGGGGGGAGGATGTTAGGGGGGGGGGGGGGGCGCGGGGAGGGGTGATGGAGTGAGAGCCGATGGGGGGGCCTGCAGGTGAGACGGGGCTGGTAGTAAGATGAGCTGGTGGAGGTGGTGGAAGGTGAGCTGCAGGTGGGTGCTGGTGCGAGGCGGAGTAACGATGAGACGGGGAGCTCAGGTGAATGGGTGTTGAGGTGGAGGGTGAGGGGGGGGGGCGGGGGCGGGAGTGACGGGGCGGGCTGCAGGTGGCAGGGGGGGGTTGAGAAGAAGAAACGCGGGCAGCAGAGGGAGGGTGGAGCTGGTGGTGGTGGAGGACAAGGAACGGCGGGGAGGGGAAGAGGCAGAGGTGGAGCGCGGGTGGCGGGACACAATCTTACAGGAGGGTGAAAGAAGGTAGGGGGCGCGACTGGACTTCTGCTGGAGCTGCAGATCGTCCAAACGATTGAAGAGGGATGCTGCTGGAATACGCATTCTGTCGCAGTTTCCGGGCACCTTTTGCTCGCTTTTTGGTTCGATTTTCTACGTGTTTTCTTTGTTCAGTGGTGGAAAAAATGCGTTTTGAGAACAATTTGATATTTCAGAAGCTTTTACATTTAAGTGCTCTGTGTATGATATTTCGAACTTCAATGACAAATATACTGGTTTCAAAGAATATTCAAGACTGGCTTTACCTTGACTAATCAGTAAAATAATTTTGATGTAATGATCATATACTGGGATTATTCAAAACATTTTTAATTACTAATATGTTTTACAATTTTAATCTAATAATGTACATTGTTGAAAACCTAAAATTAAAAAAAGTCTTGTTGTTACCAATCAAAATAGACAAACCCATCTCATTTCTTCATACATACGGTATATAAGAACTAATAGTCCGTAACTTATATCTGCGAGTTTGAACTAGTTGTGCTATTGTAAAAGAACACGTGGAACAACATGTCAATTCAGCAAAGAAAGGAGAGTTAGTCTTCAAGAAATGGAGGGATATATTTTTCACTTTTTTCAAACGTGCGCAATGTCACGTGAAGGCTAAATCTCTTAAGTTGTTGTGCATGGCATTCTCAGTAGTGTGGACGCCCCCTAAGAGGGCAGGCGACCTTTCACGTAGGCCTGCAGTCTGCTCGAATTTACTTCATTTCCTGCAGAGGCCCCTGGCGCTGTCGATACGAAACATCCCTCCCCTACTTTAAGCCACATTCGATTTTCGTCCAAGGCCGGTGCCATCCCCGCCTCCCCCCTCCGCCGTCGCTGCTTTTCCCAAACCTCTGCAGCCTTTCCCTGCCCGACAGTGCCCGCCGCCAGCCTGGTGCTACCTCACCGCCAGGAGCTCTGCCGCCCCTTCTCTTCTCCCGCCTTCGCCCTTGCCGCCCCCGCCCACATCCATTTCATCTGCCCCGCTACCACACAACCAGCCGCCCCCCCCCCCCCCCGTCTTTCGCCTGGCTCATCGCAGTCTCTCTGGAGCCACCACTCTCTCCGCCTTTCTACTGTCCTCGCAACTTCGCTCTCTTCTTTGCTGCCTCTTCTTCCCGCCGCCCCACATCATACCCCTTCACCAAACACACGCTATCGTCGCAGCCAAGCCAGAGCCTGCCCCTGAGACTGGTCTTAGCTGCCGCGTTCTTCTTCTGCTCTCATCACCTCACAACTCCACGGCCGTCGCACCCTCAGCCTCCCGATATGTCGTTAACAGTCCTCGCAAACGTGGACATTTCGCCCCCCCCCCACTACCTCCAGCACACGCACATTCGCCCACTTTCTCCATCCCCCTTCGCCTTGCCCTTCATTGCATCCACTCCTTCCAACACCTACATCTCCACCGCAATCACCCCCGTCTCCACCCATCGCTTCCTCGGGTACACAAACTCTTGCTGCGGGCTGTCCCCTAAGTAGCGCGGCGGGCGCCGGGGCGGGCGAGCCGGTTTGTTTTCTCGGGGAGGCGGGCGTAAGGTGCGCGCGGGGGCCGGGCGGGGCGGGGGGGCGGCTCTGATTGGCTCTGACGGAGACGGAGTGCGGCGCGGGGGCGGACAGATGTAGCTGCGAGGGGGAGCGCCCCGGCAGGTAGAAGAAGACCCGCGGCCTTGGAGGAGAGAGCGCGCTGCCTTACAAGGTGCGACTGCCGCGAGGCCTGCAAGAAACGGCGTCGGCGAACACCGCCGGTCGGGGGTGGGGCCGGAGAGTGGGGAGGCTGGAGTTGAGCGAATGCTCCTCAGGGCCGTGTGAGACGGAGCCAAAGGAAGGGAGAGAATTAAGAAAGGGGTGGTTTATGGCAAGAGAAAGAGAGGGAGGAGGCGGAGAACAGGGAGAGACGTGGGAAGGACAGGAAAGTGTAAGACATAAACGAGAGGAGATGAAGAGTTAGCAGACATCGAAGATGTCCTAAGTTCTTAATTCTTGAAACTTCAGCTAAAAACCATGTGTTACTCTGTATGAGAACTCATATGTAGGGCAATGAGGGTGATTAATTGTGAATTGCGTTCAATGCTCGAGTAGTATGTGACGAACTAATGAATCTACAACGAGACTGCTCTATACATAAGTGCATATGGAACAAAGCAGTAGTCAAAAGAGACATTAAATTTCTCTGAATAGAAAATGATGAGTAATTGACTAGTAATTTTATAAATATTATTTACTTAATGTTACTTCTCTTCAGCCATTTAGAATGGTTTAAAATAGAGTTGATTTTCAGATGACGGAGACACACTTGTTGATGGAATTTTGTTACTGGTACAGAAACACAATGACAACGCTTTTTCAAAAAAAGAGGAAGATAGACAGTAGATCAAGAGCTCAAAGAAGAATTAATAAACAAGGTTTAATAGAGAAATGTTGAAAGAATGCAAGAGCATACATGTTCCCAGAAAAAGTAAAGAATCAACTCCAAGGTTGAATATGAGTAGGAGCAGATACTGCACACATGAAGACCAGCGTCCACGGAAGATAGTTGAAATTGAGTGAAAAAAATCCCTTGCTATACTATAAAGATAGTACACGAAATAATGGTGGTGAATGATGGGCTACAGGATTAGAAGAAACAATGGTGACGGCTTGTGGACAAACAAAAACGTCAGGTGGTTGTATTTTAGCTGGACGAACCTTGAAGAATCAGAACCCCCGCTCAGTGGCTAGCAAATATGTAGAGCTGTGCCGACGGACCGCCGCCGAGGTTAACGAACTGCGTGGGAGGAGTCTGTGTAGAGGACGGAGTGCTCTGCAGCCTCCATCCCCCCTCCTTGCCACCCGGTCCCGTGCCTTCTTCCGCCTCTGCCCTCGTACCCCTCCCCCGCCGTTTCCAGCGCTGTCTCCTCCCGTCCCCAACTCACCCGCCGGTCTCGCCGTTCAGCCTTCCCCGCCACTTAACGACATACCCACCGGGAGAGATGTCTCAGGGCATCAACTGATGTTACTGCAGTGACTATGACCGGAAGGTCCTAGGGTTCGAGTTCCGACGACGGCAGGATTTTCGACACTAGCTTTTCAGCTAGGACAATTTCAGTCACCGTCTGGAGGTGAATTCTTGCGGCCGACTGCTCTGATCGATAGTTTTCCGTTTAACGGACCACGGACGGCGCACAATGTTTCCTTCTCTTCCTTGTCCTATCCTCTTACCGTACACACACTTACACTAACATGCACTACACTACCACATATGCCGAGAGACCTTAGGCCGCTGGTGGAGATACGTGGTTGGAAATTGCTCCGGGCGGAGGTCGGCCGGACCCGCCATCCAGCGAAGGAAGAATATCACCACCTCGAGAGAGAGAGAGAGAGAGAGAGGAGAGAGAGACGAGAGAGAGAGAGAGAGAGAGAGAGAGAGAGAGAGAGAGAGAATGCACTACACTTACGGGACTAATGACCCTAGTAGTTGACGCTTCCGGAATCTCTGACAGTCAATCAATTAATTGACACACTCACACCCAGCCGCTACCACAGCCGCACTAGCCTCCATCGCACCCCACCACTGCTGTTGCAGCCGCCCTACCGCGACCTTCTTTTCCCCATCCATCCGTCATCCCCATCTTCCCCGCCGCCCTGCCTACGCCACCCACTGTCCCCACTTCCGTACTTCCGTTTCTCCGTTACTCCTCGCTGCCGAACCGCTTCCTTCTTGTCCTCAGCTTCCCCGTCCGTTCACCGCCTCATTCCGTTGATCTCCGCCTCCTCTATTCTCGCTTCTTTTTCAGTCGCCCTGTACCGTCGCCTCCGCTTGCTAACACTAGTCGCGCCGTCGCTTCTTCAACGGCTGTAAACGCCCCTCCCTGTCCTCGTGAGAGCCCTTCACCCATCAGGGCAGCGGATCGTTCTTCTTCTGTCTACATCCCCAGGCATTCCCCCGGGGGTTTCTTCTTTCGATAGAATACTCCTTTTTCTTGTATTTCTACTCTGTTACCTCCCATTCTATTCGTTAAAAGCTCTTACAATGGTTAAGGTTGTTTTGACACAAAGTGTATGATGTATATTGGAGAAGCTCCCATGACGACGCGCGCAAAATAGCAATTTTACAGAAGTAGAAAACCAAAGCCTAAGAGTCTGAACTTACAGCTGATGCCGTTTAGCACCTTTCTCATACGCTACACTCTTCTCAATTACGAATGTCAGCAGTTTTTCACGCCAATTCGTTTACATTTTCTAGTAGGTCCGTAAAACAAATATTTACCTAACTAGTACAGGAAGTGAGTTTTTGGCAAACGATTAAAAATGACGCACGAGGTGACGAAATGGAGGCGATTAGGGCTTGTTGGAATGAGTACTCCGAAGTCACTTTTGCAGACGTTGCGGTCATTTTTTTTTATTACGAATTCATGGAAAGTTACTCTGCTGTCATTGTCAATATGCAAAGCGACAGCCATTATCCAGTCAGTTGTTTTACATGGCCATGACTTCTTTGCCCTACGTGAACTGCAAACTATCACTTTCTAATCAATATCCAATTAAAGTAAATACTAGTTTCCATTCATGAGTGCTGAAAAAGTTATTTGTGCTTTTCCACAAGTGGTTATATAATCATTTACACATGAACATACATTTTATTATGTGATATTATATAACATTGTCTCGAAATGGATTGTTTAAGGCGTAGCAATTACCGTAACTTAGATTTAACCCTGTAAGTAATACAATATTTCTGTAACTGTAAATATATTTTCTGTGAAATAGTGAGGAAGAATTGAAGTTTAGTAAAATTACAGAGAACTTCCCTGTATATTTTTGCTGCAGTATTGCCATCTTAATACAAATTCAACGAGTAAAACAAGAAAACTTCTAAAAAAATGTTAAACCTGGTGCAGAGAACCAGAAAATAAAACGATATCCAGGAACATTTGCGTAATTACAGAACGTACTAACGTATAATTTGAATTATGATTACTTTATTATATGAAATATTTTTCCACATCAGCTTTTTTATAACATTAAATCTATCCAACTGTTTTCTTACAACTTCATTCTTTTATTTCCTGGAATCTCTAAGATTTTCCGCTGGTTTCGAAAGCTGCATCGCTTCCAAAGCTTGCTGATGGGGAAACCACAACCAAACTATGTTGAGCAACTCTCGTAAATCCGAGAAACGGAAAAAAAGAGACAGTGCAGCTCGAGGGGCGAAGGGCGAAGTTGGTGTTTGAAGAGGTTTCGCGGTGAGTTGCGAAGTCGCGGGAAGGCCGAATGCGCTGCGTGCCGACCCGGCGTGGCGCGGCGCGGGCACCGGAAGAATCGGCGGTCTGCGGCCGCCCGCATGCTGCTTCCGCGCTCGCTGCCTCTTTGGACCGGGCCTGCTGCCTCAGCCCTCGGCTTCCGCTTCCGCTCGGGTTCCTTGCCCTTGGATCCCCTTCCCCGTGCCGAGTGCAGTCTTATTTATTCGTGTGTGTGTGTGTATTTGGCAATTTAGTGTCGGATTAACACATTAACGCCCGAAATTAATTTTGTGCGCCTAGCGCTCGCCCATTGACAATCAGTATTTGTTGGGACTCTGGTAGCATGTTCTTGCAGCTGTAGAGCTAATTCACTGTTATGTGGCTAAATTATATTACTATACAACTAGAACGCTCCAAAGTGCCAACAGCTAATTGTATGGGCATTTTTTCCCTAGATAAAGTAGCAAAAGTACTTCCTCGCTGCCTCTTTGGACCGCACCTGCTGCCTCAGCCCTCGGTCTCGACTTCCGCCCAGGTTCCCTGCCTTTGGATCTCCTTCCTTGGGTCAAACGAGCTGTGTGCCGTGTTATTACGTTTTTGGCAATTTAGGGTTGGATTAACCTATTAAAGTTCTTTTTAAAATATATTTAACCGTTATTGTCCAAATAATTATCGGCGCGTTGGGCTAGCTCATTATCGTCGCGTCTGTAACTGCAGGCATTGCTGAGCCGCTCTGGTAGTAAGCTTTTGATTGTACAGAGCTAGTTCTTTATATCGTTAAATTATATTACTAGAGCGCTCCAAAGCGATAACAGCTGATTATATTGGCAATTTGTTCTAGAAAAAGTAGCAAAAGTATTTCCGCGCTGCCTCTTTGGACCAGGCCTGCTGCCACAGCCCTCGGTCTCAAATTCTGGGTTCCTTGCCCTTGTCTTCTCTTCCACGTGCCAAACCCGTTGAGTGCCGTGTATTTATTTCTGTATAACCTAACCATTTAATTGTGAACAAGAAAAGTGTGTGTAAACTGTGTGAACAAAATACTGTTGGGACAATTAACTATGATTTATCACAGTTAATTGCAACAATGAAGAATTGTGAAAATCACGTCAAGTAGCCAACCTTACCATTTCTTAACAGCTTCTTCTTATTTATTTAATGTATTTATTGAGGTTTTAGGGCCTTTTAACTCATAAGGTGAAGAGGAGGAGATTCTTAACTGAAGAGGTCTTGTGGGTTGATCCATGAATGTAGTAACGATGTGGTGAGAAAGGTGGAACAGGTGGCACGGAATACAGGGGAACCCCAAGGAAATCTTGCGAGAAATCGCTTTGCTGACCACAAATTCCATATGAATTGCCCAGGGGTCAAACCCAGGCTCCGGTGGAGCAGGGCATATGTGCTAGCCATTACGCCATGTATCTTTGGTTCTACGGAGCCCCACGCCACGCATAATCTGCGTTAGTGTGGTTCGTTGCCATCCGGTTGCTGTTGTAATTCACCTACCAGTGTCATTTATCACACTTTTCCCAAGCTCTGTGGCGGAGGGGCTGCAGTCATTTCGCCTGCCTCTGCATGATCTCCAAACAGGACTCTTATGAAACATCTCCTACCCCGTATGTACCACATTCCATGCTCGTTGAACCTCATGAACCGTACCGAGCATGCTGTCCAACATGATATTTGACCCATGCTTCGTACCTTACACAATATTTTTAAATTTTCAAAGCATGTTTCATACATATGTTAATATTTTTGAAGTCCATAACCACTTTAAATGTATCACAATAATCAAATAACTCTCACGATTTGCGCTGAAACTTTTGCTTTTTGCTAGAAACTCCATTCAGCTCTAGAACTTGCCAAGTGCAGGGGATACCAGAGGTCACGAAACGATTCGGCATGCTCTTCACCCTGAATAGTGTATGATTAGGTTTCTTGAGCAGAAGCGACAATGAAATATGGGGTACGAAAAGCTACTTCCGCATTAGTCACCGCCCCAACCGGCCACAATCGGTTTTCAAAGACGCATATTCAAAGATTACTGGAGACATTTTTTGTTCCGCGTTGTTTACCATGTGTTCTGTACCTGAAAATAGTGTTTTAAATGCTGCAGATCTTGATGGTTCGCAAATTTATATATGTGATTCTCTTTAAATCCTCATAATATATCGTGGATCTCAGATCATCAAATTTTGGTTCGATCTTTATTTTTATATATATATATATATATATATATATATAATGTCACATACCAATATGTGGGACATTGTGGAAATTGTGTGCGTGACATTTATTGTAAACAGGGTGAATTGTAAGGATAGATATATGTAAATATGGCGGCCTAGCAACGGTAGACGAGTTGTCGTCAATGTAAACAAACTTCATTGCTTTGAACCACAGGGCGCGGCTAGTTGAATTTGTAAGTAATTTAGGGATTGGCTAGGCATGGAATGACAATGTATTTCGACGGAAGTGGGTCGAATTTCTTTTAAAAGAAACAGTAGAAAATATGGACCGAGTTTTGAAGGGCTGAAAGAGGGGAATACGGATTCATTCCTACTTATGCCGTGGTGCTGTGCGGATCGTGTGTAGATAATTGATGTTGGGAGTTTGGGAATTGTGAACGTCTACTTTGGAGCGTATGGTTGTCGGAGTATTAGGAAATGCGTAATTGGGAGTATTTGAAGCAGATAATAGTTGCTGAACTTTAATATTTTAAGCATACGCGTAGAAAGAACTGTGAACCTTAAAAATGCAAATTAATTAAGACTTATCAACTTATGAGGCGGTGAGGATCAGTGACTTGAGTACACTTGTGCCAGAACGGAAGAAAAGAAGATCGTATTTGGACCTGGAGCCATCGACACCGGGAAAAAAAGAAAACAGCGGCGACATCGGCCAAGGGCGCGAGACGGACAGGTACTGCAGTATAAGGTTTGAAACTGGCCATGACCGAAAGTACGTTTCGTATTGTTACCAAGTTAAAATTTCATGGACATTGAATAAACTTACAAGTTTCTGTGAATAGAAAAGATGATTTTCATTTAGCCAATTCCAGCAAATGAGTAGCTAGAAATTCATATTTGCTTCTCAGATTCCTCGGCCACTCTGTACAGATGGCAGATCGAATAATCGGTTATTAGTAGGCAATAGTGATTATTTCTTATAAGACCCATCTACCCAGTTAGCCCGATATTAATTTATTGGAAATTGCATTTGAAGATTACGTAATTCTATTATTAAAATTAATCTTTTCCAGGCTCCCATATTCTTATATAAATTTGGAACGGGCTACGTTGAATGAATATTTAATAATATTAGAAGGGCAAAGGAGATATCTATTTTAAAAATTAAATTAGACAGTTTGTTTCAATATATATATATATATATATATATATATATATATATATATACACACAATATACTGCGACCCACCCTCCCCAGGCTAGCTCAGAATGGGTTTTCAAGGGGCGCAAAATAAAAAATACAATTAGAATAGCGGGGATCAGGGTCATGTGGGCCGTTGTGGATTGAATGCATTTAAACAGAAACTCAAGTCGAATCACTTTCCACTTACTTAAGTATATTCTAATTAAATTGCTGTTACAGTCAATGAACATAAAACACTTTACATATACAAGAATTTTGTCTTGCTGAAAAAAAAGAAAAACAACTTACACTCTCAATAATTAACTACACTGTTTCCTTTCTCTCATTTAAATCAATTTCATAGAATACTTAAAACTTTGCCTAATCATTCCAGTCGTAAATTCCCTAGTTGCAACTTTACAATTAGCTAAGTTTTTCTTGAAAAAAAATTGATTCTATTGTTTACAGAATATCGGTATAAAGAACCTGTACTAATACTTTCTTTCCGAAACAAATTATTCCTTCTAATATCTACAAATTGTTCAAGTTGGCACGACCTTACTGTGTCTTTTCACGGCGTAGAGAAATCTACGGCGTCGACTCTTCCAGTCGCTCGGTGTCCTTGTCCTTGCAGCTCGGTCGGGAGCAAAGCCGCCCCTCTGCAGAACCGCACGGTCGCCCCTTTCCAGTACCGTTGTTATTCTTTTCGTATTCTTTTATAGAATGTAACTAGCTTTTAATTCCATATTTAAAAGAATCTACAATACGACAACTGAGTCTATCGTATAAGAAGAATAAATATAAAATAAGAAAAACTGCAAAGAAAAGAAATGAATGGCCTCGTTAGTTTCATGCTATTCACACTCTCTCTCTTACAAAGATTTTAAATGCGTCACTTATACTTTCATCCTTTTCCTGATGAATTGTTTTAATGCCTTGTAATATGATAATTACCTCCTCGAATGTCTTGAAGAGTTTTTATCGTAGATGCAGTCCTGAAGTCCGTAGCAGTACGAGGTGCCGCCTTCTCGTGATCGGTAGGTCCTCACTCTCCAGCTGTTACTTCAGAAAGAAAGCTTTTTCTCCCGACTCTCGGTGTCGCATACTCTACCGAGACGCTCCCTTACGGATATAGTTCGTAGTTTTCATTTTCGGATTGTATTCATGCGCGTTGGCGCGCGTTCAAACAGCTCATCTTATTCTTGAATATTGATGTGCTCCGTTTTCCGAGACCTCGGCAAACGGATGGTCACAATACATTGTATTATGTCAAATGGAATTTTATATAAAGATGTAATAATATATTAAAAAGTTTCTGTGTAATATAAATATATGCAATCCACATACCTAATTCCATTTTAACTATTTTGTAGACCAGACTTCAATGAATTATTGCTATGGTTGAGCGTCAATAATTTTTTTTGGTGAAGTATATGTTGTGTCCGCGTTTTATGAACATTTTATTACCTTTCTTCACACATATCTACGTTTCTGCTGTCTAGATCTTTTATCTGGGATTTCTATTAATTGCATTTTTTTAAATCCCAAGCATTTAGATTTATTCGACACATTTAATCCCAGACCAAGACTACTCTTTATCTCACAGTTGTTTCCTTTATTTCAACCCAAACAAGCTTCTTTATGAGTCTGGGCAGAAGACCCAGATGGTTATGCCACTGCATTTATCCGGTTATTTACCTCTGTTGGACGTGTCTTGGCTTACACACGCAATCTTGGCCGAGGTTAGGTAATGAAGGGTGCAAGACCTCGAGCATTGCTCACCGTGCTTCCAGTTGCAACTGAGTAGTACTAACGAAGTAATTGGAAGAAAATGGGTCTAAAGTATTAAAAATTAACTTAATTGTTATAATTAAGTTTTTAAAGTTGTATTTTTAATTCTTTAACTTCGCATCAGTTCAAACGTTAGGAGTTGTATGGAAGAACGTATTTTCGTTTCGAAGAGTTTAAAGTTTTTAATGTAATGGCAATGACAAAATTGGAACCGCACAGTTCAACTAGATATAAAATTATGAAATCGGGGGTGCAAATAAATGCTCTATTCTCTACATCTAGGAGTTATATTGGCGGTATAGACCCCTTATTACGGCCCTTATTAGCGGTATAGACCCAAGTTGTCGAAAACCTCGCCGGTCCCTCGCTGATGCAATTACGGTTTTGTTTTAAAATGCATGTATGATCACAACAATAATATAAATGCAAACAAACTTCCTGCACGCAAAATTCTAGTATCATTTATTTGAATTTGCTTTTTCAATAAAAAAATATTTTAATTGAAAATGTAAAAGGAACCAACATCTTCAAATCAATGTCTGAAAATATACTTCCGAACGATTTTGAAATTCTCTTGTAAAGAGGAGTTGTCTCAGTAGTTGAGAAGAAATGGTAATAATTAGAAGAGTGATAAAGATTTTCGAGCATGTCAATATTGATTGTGAATAAATTGGAGTTTCCCAAAACAGACTTTGTCGCACAGTTCGATCTCTTCTTACAACTGGATATAAAATGGAAAAATCGGCGGCTCAAATAAATGCACTTCTCTCGGACTCTACGGAATCTTCTCGAGGATTTTCGCAGCCTAGTTTCTCGAAAACAAAGCTTTTTTAAAAATTCCTTTGCGTCGTTGTTGACGCAACGCGTCTCTTAACCATTGTTGAGCGTTGATCGCTCTTTGTTTTAGTATTCCTCCGTTACCAAGTAATTACTATTATTACTGTTATTGAATACTGTATTTGTCGAGTCTCGTCACATCGTAGTCAGTGCCTTTTATCCCTTTCGGCCAGGTGCTCGACGCCGTTAGATCCCGGGGTTTCTAGCCGGTCACCCAACCAGGAACCCGCAAGTCTCGAATTCGCTTAACCTTCGTGACTCACGGAGCGTAGTAAACGAATTCGGTTAGCGCCCGGCTTAGTACTACGGCTTTTCGACAGAAAACCCGTAGTACTAAATTGCCTCTAAGAACAATACGAGTCTTCATGATTTTTTTAGGTAAATTAATAAACACGTGAAGAATACACTTTCTTTTTGGCCGCTAAATAAATAACTTCTTTTCGAATAAAACTGTTTTCTTGCAAAATGATAGTTTTTGAAATATGCTACTCTTGTGCCTGAAGATAAGTACTCCAATCCAAGATGCACTTCGCCAGCCATTGCGTAATCCACATCCCAGAGGAGGAGATCAACCCCCCCAAAAAAACAGGCGAGTGGCGTCCCATCGATCGAGCGCTTGAGACCGCGATGACGTGATGCTGCACCGGGAGCGCTCCTCGCGTGCGCTTCCTGGATTCCGCGCGCGCAGCCGCCCACGTGCGCAGCCTGCGTGAGAAACGAGGGCGCTGCGCCTGCAGATCGCGGAAGGAGCAGCCTGCCGATAAATCGCCGGTCAACGATGGGCTTGCGGCTGCGCGGCGGACGCGCTCTTGGCAATGCGCGGCCTACTACGGCTTGCGCCTGCCCGGGCAGGACTTCCCGCTGCACGGTGGCCCACGACTGGCGACTTACGATGGACTGTAAAATACAGCGCGCCAGGAAAGTCTCTCCGCTGTGGCACCTTGCTGGGGAGAGAGCTTGCAACAGAAAATATGTTGGTTGTACGAGCTGCGGCCGGAAGCCGTGAAAAGCGTACTCACCACAATCATAACAGATGCTGGAAGTGTTGTCCCCTTCACTTATTTCCCAGTGATCTAGTTGCTACGAATTTTTACTATCGAATTTTTAATGGGAGGCCTTAAATCGGCTCAGTGCAGAGAGACGTTCCTGGTGTACTGTAGTATGTATGTACGTATATACTTCGGCGCAGTAGTTTTGACGAAGACCGGCCTTGCGGCCATACGGGGTTACGGGGTACGTGTGGTTAGCACGTATGCATCCCTACGCCGTGTTCTGGTCTTCTCAACCTGAGGAGTGAGTTTTTTCAACGTCACACAGCAACACATTCTGGGACATTGCAAGGAAAATGCACACTGTAGTTTTATCCGACCGGGAATCGAACCCAGGGACGCGTCATGGAAAGCGAACACGCTGACCAATGGGCTATTCACGAGAGCCTGTAAAATAGTACCCAAAATAAATTCATTGGAACCTTGATAGCTCGAAGTGTAACATCGGTGGAGTTAGCTCCGAGTCAGCATTGCCACTGTCTGCAGCGCTTCTTACCGGGAGGTCCTGATACGAGTCTCGACGGTGGCATATATTCAATATTGACTTATAAGTGGAATTCAGTCGCTTTCTGGAGGAATTCCAGCGGTCGGATGCTCTGATAGGTAATTTTCCGTGGTTTTCCAAACAATACCAGGCGAGTGCCGAAGCAGTACTCTAATAAAATGACTACAGATTGCGCGTTCCTTTTTCGTACTTATTTTATACACTCTCCTTACACATATACATGCTCAATATACTCCACACAGGTCGTCCATCCACATATATTATACTTCCATGTATCATACCTCCACACAAGTCGGAAGCCTAGCTCTGACCTGGGCAGTGCACCGCGGAGGGGAGATACCTGGAAGGGGAAGTCCCCCTCAAGCCGTCGTGTAAGTCGGCGCCATGTCTCACAAATACAGAGGGAAAGGAATCACCACCACCTCCCGGAATAAAACATTCACCACACCTTACGTGACTGATGGCCACGGCAACTGACGTGCCCGCAAATATCAATGAATCGAATCTTAATATCTCAAATCCGTTTACAAGTTCTAGTAGCAGCGAGCGTAAGAAGCCATCAAGGATTGGGAGATCATGGATGTGATCCCGGCGGAGTGCGAGGAATTTACTTGGCGTGCTTCGTAGCAGGTACAGCTAAAGGATGAGTTTGTGCCCCTTGCCAGAATAGAATTCGTAGGTCGACTGCTCTGATCAGTGGCTTCCTTGATGACTTTCTTGGTCACGCTCCAACATTTTGCCGAAGCAGCGAATTTATCATTCTTTTTACCTTCCTTATTCACATGATACCGTGTTGAATCTCTATATAAATCGAATAATAATACATATACACTCTACATTATCTCTATATTATTCGAAAATATTTCTAATCAGAACAATCAATGAGATATTTGTACTTATGAATGATATACAGAAAATAAGTAAAATAAAAGACATGAATGTTGGGGAAAATGGAGTTAATATAAATTCTATTGAGTCTTAAATTTATATTGCTAATATATTTGTGGCGTTCCTTAAATTTCCGCTTGTTATTGTAATTTGCGTTTGTGAATTACGAAACTGGGAGATTACGAAAATGTACCTTCTTCTCAGAGGCAGCCTAGGCATTGCTTTTCATATATTCTGACTACGAGAGGATTGTGTTTAATAACATTTGTTTGCTTTAGTTTTCCCAGAATAATCATAGACCACGCTTGTGATGTAGTAAAACTTTTTACTGAGCGGACTATATTCTAGTTCTAACGAGGCTCTCCCCTCTTCAGTCTTGCTCTCGACTGCCTCACCGAACGTTCCGGTTTCTTTTGGAGAAACAGAAGAGCGTCTGGATGTCTTTTACGAGTGGCAGCTGGTTGGTTGTCGCGAGGCGGGCCAAATATGTGGTTTTATGAGAGCCTTGATTCTCGTATTTCTGTCTCGGTGTGCTTGTGTAGAGGGCAGAATTTACGATTCTCTCTGATATTTTTCTTCTGGGTCTTTTTGTGAATGAATCCCAGGCAAAATTTTAACTTTCAATTCAGAATATCGACCCGGGCTGGGATGTTGATTCTATAGTAGATGCTAGTGTTTCTTTTCGTAACAAGAAAGAAAATGACCTTCATGAAGAAGATGTTTTCGATGTTTATTGTGGCCTTCTGAACAGCACTTTTAAATGTAGCACATCCCATTCACAATCTAGAACTTTGTAGAAGTTTTTTTAGAATCCACCCTTTTCATTCATTACTTATTAAGAGTTAAACATCCTTGTATCTTTCTGTTTTTTTAGTCATCGGGCAAATATATTTAGAATTGAAAACATATACGAGACAAACAAAAGTTGTCTTTGTATTTTCTGTGTCACATTGTTACAAAGTTCTCTCAGGAATATTTCATAAGACTTGCCTTGAAAGGAAAAAGAAATGTCAGAAAATGAGAAAAAAAAAGTGTCAGTTATTGGTATAGAATGGTCGCTGAAATAACTAATGAACATTCGATTTTCCTTTCTTATTTAACATTAGACGCACGTGTGCAGGAGAACAGATGAATTGATCAACATTCAATGGTAAAGTGTTGTTTTTCTTCGCTCTGGCATAACTCGACAAACGTTCTTCAACACTCCTGTTTTGCGTTTGGAGGGACTGTGCATCCGAGTTGGTAAAGTGCGGAAGTCATCCGGTCGCGGGCACCTCTCGAAATCCCCCTTTCGCTGGTCTCTCCTCCGAAACTTCCGGTGTGACGGATCGCGCTAATCCGGTAACCGCAGGCCGGTGGGCGAAATGAGAGATCGCCCCTCGGACGACTTTCGGCGGCGAGGTGGAGGTGGAGGTGGTGGCACCGGCACTGTCTCCTCCGTCGCCTCCGCCACATCCGTTTCATCTCCTTTCCCCGTTATCGTCGTGACGCGTACGCGATCTCTACCGGACCGGTGGCACTGGATCTTAGGCAGGTACGCGAAACACGCGGATATATTGGCTGTGGGTTCTAATTCCGCGTAAAATATGATTGTTGTCTGTTCGGTGTGTGATATGAAGAACGTACCTAGATTATCATTTATCGTCTCTAAATTAGCAATTTCAGTAATTCCTTCCTTACCGGAACGAAATGTGCTAAGAAAGTTATTGTGCGTACAGAGGAACTGTATTTTTATTTCCTAAAATGATACAACCACCGCATAATATCATGGGCCATACAATCTCCACTGATATGAGAGGGGGCCTAGGGCTATATCGGGGTAAGGTTCTGAGAGATATGTGGGTAGATCGACGCTAAGAGTTCTAACTAGAAGATAATCGATCCGTCATCCCCGCCAGCTTAACCAACATACTCGCCACCACCGACGCCACGGGCTCCTCCGCAGCCACCTTCGCTCATCCCATCCCCCATAACCCAACCCCCACCCCCCCCCCCCCTTCCCTCAACATCCCACTCCAACATCTTCCCCAACCGCCGTCGCCCAAATATCAACTCTCCTTCGACTCCTACCAAACTCGCGATCGGCACCCTCTCTACATTCCCACCACCATTTCCTATATCAATCCCCGCCACCCAACTGCTACCATTTCGAACACCCTCACCCAGTTGCATTTCCACCCTAGTCCACCCCCCTCGTACCGCACAGTTGCTTCTTTTTAGCACAGCTTCCTCCGTTGGCCTCTGCTCCGGGCCATCCTAGGCTCCGCCCTCTGCAAGGACAATCTGACTGCGCACAAGTTGTTTCCGGCTTTGCTCAAACACTCGCGCGGCGCCCTCCCTGCCAGGGGCCGAGGCAGGTAGGCGGCCAGGGAGCCGCGCCAGCTTTCGTTGGGGTCCAGCATCTCTGCTAAAATAATAGAAACCACTGCGTCAAACCGATACCGAAACCCATTATAAAACGTTTCAACAGAGAGAACGAAATCCAAGCTGTTATTTTTTATTTATAGTGTTGCTGGATACGTAACCGAAAGAAACGGTTTTGTTTTCTGATAGTTCTTCGTAATTTCGCACAGCTTGTCCTGAGTTAAGGTTACGAGATATACCTTAGATACATTGAAATAGGTGCCATACATGCCTTGAAATATCCATAAAATACTATGAAAGAAATAAAAGACTTAGATGCCTTGAAATACCCATAAAATACTATGAAAGCAGAAGCTTCTGAATAATTTGGCAATGTGACGTACTTAGTAAGTAGAAAGACTTCTTCTATATTGTCCAACGAAAAACTGTAGATATTTTGTACATTTGGTTTATATATTTTGTAAATAAATACTTCACTACTGCTGTTTTTTCTTGCATGTGTATCATAATTTATTTTCTTTGTTGCAGGTAAGAATGAAGTTGCAGCAAAATGAGATTGCTGATGGTGTGAGTACTGAGACTTTACTCTCACGTTCTAAAACCTTATTTTTAGTCTTGTATGACATCATCAGTGGACACCTATTAAAATTTGGGATGATAATCAGTAATGAATGCACTGTGTACTTTCATTATTCAATCTTCGATATTTGTAATTGACGTTAATTTGTAGGATTGATAAGAAACCAACTCATTCAACACATTTTCAATAATAACATTTTTGTTTTCATCAGCGCCCTCGTTGCAACCTCCTTCCGTGTACCCGAATTTTTAGTTTATTTATATATTACCAAATATGCCAAATTAAATGTTTTTGAAGTTTCCGTAAATATTAAGAAAATTGAAAGAAAATATATAATAACTAAAATATAAATGTAATAACGAAAAAAATCTTTATGTCAAATCTTCATTTTGTAATGACGGTTACCATGTCTTTCGCGACAGTTTCGAAAGACAATTAAACCCAAAATGCATTTAATCGCTTAGCAGAGTAATTAATGTGTACTTACTTCAGAATTTCCGACGTTATCTGTTCACCGTGAATATCAAAGCAGTTCCACGAAAAACCAATTGTCTATTTGTCAGCCTTCTTCAATTCTGAGATATTTTCGAGAACAATTTATTAGAGCTTATAGAAGTATTTCATCATATTGCTAGTTATAAGATTTTGTTAGGTATTTTTAATTTCAATTAAAACCGCAAGTAAAAATTTTAAAAAATTAACAAATAATTGAATATTTAGTAAATATTAAATTAAGAAATAATGGTAATTTAAAGTAAATCTTTGTATTATTGAATTATTCATAAAAAACTGTTGTGAATTTTGTCCTATCGTTGGGACCAGAATATTCAACTACACAGACGAAACACTGTCACCAAACCTCTCAGTTTGTTCACAAAACAATGTTGGTTACTAAACCATAAATATAATACCTAGGAAAAGCGCTTAGCGCTGACACAACTTTCGCACAAGCGCTTCAACATTTTTTGGTTGTTTTTCACTTGTTTCGACTCCAGTTGTTAGTAGTCCAACCGGCGTAGCTGTACTGTGCCCATCTCGTCTGAGCAATACGCACCCAAGGGAAGGGAGAACCCGGCACGGGAACCTGCAGGTCCTGACGGCGGCGGCGGCGCGGGGGCGGGACGCGACAGGGACCAGGGGCCCCGCCGCCGCCCCGCCCCCCAAACCGCCTCGCCGTCGCCGCCGCTACCGTCGCCGCCTAAAAATGCAAATTCCCATTACGCGGCACATAATCAACGCTCGGCGCGGGTCGCGTTACCTTACGCGCGGGAAAGAACCGCGCTGCCCGCCTGCCCGCGTACCTTCACCGTCGCCGCGCCGTCCCCTGGGACGCACCACGCATGGCACGCGGTGTGGATTTTGGCGACGGAGGGGCGACCCGGCTGCCGGTACGAGTGGAAATACATTCGGCCTTCCCGCTGACGAGACTTGAACACAGTGGGGTCGTACGGAGTTATAAGTGGCAGCAATTAATTTTGTTTCTGATAAATATCACGTTTGAATTAAGCGAGAATAACCTTCGCATTGTTTATTTTTTTCGTTATATTATTTCTATTCTAATTTGGAAATTTTTGGCAAGTAGAAATTGGATTGTCTATACAGTTTACTCATTTGCATTTGGGGTAGAGAGGGTTTTCTTAATCCGTTCCAACGGTGAAAGTTTTATTAGATCCTTTTTTAAATGGAGGTTTACACTTATGGTCATAATTTGTTGCGATAAATCATAACCCAACAACACTGACAATTAAAATAATTTCAGTTCTAAGTAGAGATTCTTTCAAAGTACTCTTGAATTTTTGGTAAGTGGAGCCAGTTTCAGATTATTTTGAAGTTTTGGTAATTTTCATTGGAATGTGGACAATATCGGCGAGCAGCATTATCATAGGTGTTGGAAGAACTGTGAGACACGTGTGGCGTAACTACGTGTCCCTTGGGCAGGGTACATGGTGCGAATTCAGAGAAGTGAGCGGGCTTTGGAACGTTTGGAATATTTTCAGCCTTCCCGCCGGTACTCAATTTAACTACGCCTGCGGGGTTATATGTGGCAACAACGAATTTTCACGATTTCTAAGAACGTCTTATTGACGTTCGATTTAATCTGAAAGAACCGATGCATTATTTCTTTTTTATTACATTTTCTATCTATCCGAATTTCAATTTTCCTGTAATGCCTAGTAAAATTAAATCTTCCAATATTTCCCCTTTTAATCAGATCACGTATTTGCTTACCCAGGAAGCGCCAGACAGCGCTGGAAGCCTGTAGGGTGTCACCAAGAAAATTCCTTTCAATTTTGCTGATGTCAGGGAGGGCCCTTGGACCAAGTGCCCTGGCAATACAAACAAATAACTAATAATCTGTGTCACCACGCAGCGTTTCGTTGCGATGTAATTCGTCATTGCGCTATAGTGTTCTAATACAAAGTGTAATTTCATAACATATGATTTTTTTTAAAAGCTTCTTTTAAGTATTTAACATTTCTATGGTTTTCAAAGTCTTAACAAAAGGATAAGAACATTTGGAGAATACTATGAAAATATCCTTCCTTGTTGCTGTTGCTCACGCCTATGATTTTCACAAGCTAAGCCACTGATTAATATACATTTGCCCTTCTTCATTGTTGCCCGCCGTAATCCACGACATCATACACGCCGTGCTCCAGCTCCAATCTACCATTTGCGAGTGGTGATGCAATGTGTTCCATCCCTGCAGACACGGCGTCGCGTCGGTGCCTTCAGCGCGGGCAAGTGCAGGCGCTCCGTTAATACAAACTGGTCGCGCAGAAAGGAAGTATCGCTTTCTGCTCCCCCAGTTGACTGGAGGTGGCGGGGGAGGGGGAAACGAGTGGCGTCTGCGGGCGCCGCCGATGAGGCGCAGACACATTTCGGCAATTAGCGAACTAATTAGCAGACCGGTCGACAGGCCAACGCCATTAGATCGCGCCACTGTTGCAACCGCGTCGCTGGATTGTCTTACGGCGCCGGAGCTCTTCATCAGGCGAAGAAGTAGCAGCCGCAGAAAATGATATTGAAAAAGGGGAGGGAGGCGGGAAAGAGTAATGGCTGCGATTGAGGTGGAAAATAGCGACGAAGTAATGGATATTGGCTGCGAGAATGAGAACTCTCAGGAGAAACAATAATGCGATGCCATGCTTTGGTTAAAATAATAGTCATTTGGAGAATGCAAAATTTTGCATTCCTATCTTTTGCAAAATCCTATCGCATTCAAATTTGTTATTGTTCGTTTTCCCTCTCATCCCTCTTTGTAGATTTCAAAAAGCAGTTTTAACGTCAAATGGGGCCGTAACAGAGTTGAAGAAAATGTAATAATTCGTTGCAATCATTAAACGATATTATTTTAGTGTATTTTATAGTTTTCAAATTCTCATTCTTTTATTTCAGTTACTAACCTCTTGCTTTATCTCATCTAGTGTACTATTTGTTTTCATTCTTTCATTAAATTTCCATCTTTTTGTGTAGCTTTTTAATTATTTTTTCAGTATATCAATTACTGATTTTCAACAGCCATTCATTGAACACGTTTCGGCAATTAGTAAATTAATTAACGGAATCGGGAGACAAATGTCATTGAGTTTTCATCCTCTCTCCTGCCCCGGATTGCCTTACGGCACCAGAGCTCTTCCTAAGGGAGTGAAGAGTTTGCTGCGTAACGTCTGTGAAGAAGGTGCACGTGGAGGGGAAATGGAAATCTGGAAAGAATTTGAGATAGTGACATCGACGGATACGATGAGTAAGGTGGCTGTTACCTCCTTCAATCTTACATTATCCATTTTGTGTATATCTAGCTAATATTTAATAACTGAGAATTGTATAATTAATAAAATATTTATTTTGTATCTGTTTCATAGTAAAAAAGTGCTTTCAGTTGTGTATGTAATGTTTCAGTCATTAGAGGTAAGGACAGACGAAGGTGAGCTGTTTCGATTACTTGTGCCTCTGTTACCCAAATTTTTAGAATAACTCGAGAAAACTTATTAGTCTCACGAATTATTTGGATGCTAAGGTTGAAAGTTGTGTGAGCCAAGTTGTGGGGTAAGTTGATGTTGACCACTTGTACGATTTGAATAAATTGAATAAAAATAGTGTTTGTTGATTGGAAGAACTCTGTCGAGTAAATTATTGTAGGAAGATTATCACATTTGACTGGGGTAAGCCAGACAAACATTAATTTGCCTATTGGCGAAAGTAATCCTCTGAAAAGTGTCGTAAGTGCCCTCTTGACGTAACATTATGAGACATAAAAAAACTCGCATAAAAAATTTATATTCGTCACCCAGAACAAAAATTCTCCGTTTTCCGGCGCACGATCATATAACTTTTTCTTCTTAATAAGAACTTCTTAAGGCGAGAAAGTAAAAAACGTTGCTATGCTTCCCTGAGCATTTAGAAAATGACGAATAAAATAGGATAATGGAATATGAAGCGTTTTTCTGTTGACAATCGTATTAAAATCATAAGTAATTCGAACTTACGACCCCACTACAAATCTCCAAGCATGCAAATCCCGCGTGATTCGTATGAATGTGAAAACAACTCTTACTTCCAATAACCCGCCGAACTCTCGACCATTGTACTGGAGGCCATTAAGAAACGAATAGAAAATCATTGCGACGGGTAGAATTTGGAATAGAAATTTATTAGTTTCCGAAAGACCGTGAGAGAAGGCGGTAGATAAGTGTTCGACGCAAGTTTGCGTTTGATCCACAAAACGAATCGCACTGAATCTTACGAAGTTCGGATCAATATTGCTCAAAATAAGCGGTAAATATTGTCGAATAAAATGTAATATAATTAATGTTTCATAAATTCGAAATATGGAGAGGATCATAACATGCACGAGACGAAAGAAGCACGCAATAATTAGTTGTGTTTTCTTTTAGCTCTTATGGTTGTTTCTGAACCTTGCGATTACAATTTGAAACTAAAATAGTACCATTAACCTCCAAAATCCTATATTGCAAGGTTAATAATAGCATCTGGCTTGTTGTCAATTCTTGCTCGTTAGACTATTATTTTCTTCTATAGAGACGTAAAAATTATTTTACGTCTCTATTTTATTAACACATAATACAAAAGGAAAGCAAGAGAATTTTACTTTTAACTAAAATTATCGCAGGAAACGATTCTTCGTTCTTACAATATAACAGATATTCCCAAAGTGAACGAAGAAGTATTTTCTGCCGTGTCTTCGTTTGCTGTGGTAATTCCACTAATATTATATGATTACATCGCGATCAAATAATCCCCGTTATGTCTCATTTCTTCTTTTTTTTTAATGATCCTCTGGCGCCAAACTCATAATGTATTTATTTTTAAAACGTTAATCGTTTGTGACATTAATGAGCACGTTGAAAAATTATGAAGGTGCCTGTGATTGTCATAAATCATTTGCAGGTACACGTGTCTGTCAAGAACGCACTTCACTGAATGTGTAACATTCCTCCACCCCATCCCATTCAGAAGCTTTATTTGCACAACACTCTCGGCCCCCCGCGGCAAGAGAGGAACCAGCCAGCGAACCTGTAACGACGACCAACTGTGGGTCGAAACCCCTAAAAACGGGGCCAACCTTCAATTATATTTCGGATTGTTTCATGGTTTTCTACGTAATCTTCCACTTGCTAATATCACAATCTTCGGAAACGCAATGACAGACTCAAAAATATTGATATTACTATCTGTATTACAGAATATCGCAAAACAGGCGTCTGAAGTGCTGACAGAACTAAATATTGACGTAGATTTAAAGCGCAATGAAAGTGAAATTACAATGTAATTTACTGCCAATGGTTTTCTACCCATTGTTTACACTTCAAGCAAGCTGATGACAATAGACTCGTAGTTTCCTACGTAAATCTTCAAGAAGAGTGTGCTCATCACGAAGGAAAACGGCAAACAAACTGTCGAAACTGTCTGTATCAAAGTTGTTTCATAATATTCTGGTTGAGTCTAATTATCACGGTGGATGAATATTGTAATGGTTTACGAATAGAAAGTGAAGGGGAATGGGAAACAGATCGGGTTATTATTAAATTCAAGTTCCCGCAGTTCGACCTGTTACGAATCTACTGAACTCCATGCTCCCGCAACAGGATAATCACACATCGCGATAGTGTGTAACGCTGATATCTAATTCAGCTGCGGCTGTATTGCCACTCACCAAACGTCGCTGTTCGTTGGCTTCTCTCTTGAGGTAATTTAAATAATACAAAGAAAATACATTATTCGTGAATTGATGTAATCAGAATCAATCGACAAATGTTACCTTCTCCACTTTGCAGATATCTTGTTCGTTACTTGAGAACCACCGATTAATTGCTGAAGTACCTTCCCCAAAGTTTCGGCAAGTTCCTAATCCTGAAGTCGCCACCAATTGGGTATTAAACCAGAATGTTAATATTCCAGCCTATATTCTCTAGCGAACTCGCTGCGGTCTCCCTCTAATAAACGTGCGTCCATGGTAACTGATGTTACATCCCTCAATTGTCTCTTTTCCACGGGTTCATACAATTCGAACCAATTTACATTTTCATTTCGTAACACTACCTCTCGGGGTTCCACTTCTCGAGATTCGTCTTCTTGAGTCCGATTTTCGCGGTTTCCTTCTCGGGGTTCGTTCTCGCTTTTCAATCATGAGAGAAGTGATGTACACGCCCATTTGATCTCACATGACTGTATACTTGTTTTTTTTTAACGTGGCATCTGGGAACGACACTACAGTATATACTTGGGATTTTCTATCGTGGCGGCTGAGGGTAGTATCTCCAAGATGGCATTCAGCACGACTTTTTGAGTCATTCTCAGTCCTGCCGCTAGAGTCGCTTGATCTGAGGCAACTGCTTGATGCGGTCGCGATCATGCGGCATCTTGTAGCAGGACTGATAATGACTCAAAAAGTCGTACTGAATTCCATCTTGGAGATACCACCCTCAACCGCCACGTTAGAAAAAAAACTAGTATAGATGTCAAACACCTTCCGATGTTCCTCACCGAGCGACGGGCAAGAACGCACAACCTGCCCTCTCGTAAATCCTCTGTCTCCGCGCTGCTTCCCGCAACGTGCGTGCATCGAGGCGGCGGCGCGGCGCGCCGAGGCGCCCCGTCTTCGTATATCTGCATTGAAGCACCAATTCAAAGGAGCGGTCACGATTGCCCCACTTCCTTCCCGCGCGCGCGGTGCAGGGAGCGTCCGCCGGCGCCAAGGCGTGCCCGCCCGGCTCCCTCTTGCGGCGCGGGGAAGACGTACGGCTCCAAATTGCCCCGCGCGCGGAAGAAGCAGACAGACCGGACAGAGCGGTGGAAGAGCAAGAGTTCCCCGTCGGAGACGAGATGGGAGACAAGATAGGGAGAGGGAGGAAGATGTAATGTGATGGATTTTGGTCATTAAAATATGATGATGATTGTGAGGAAGATGGTGGTTAAGGCAGGGTATGCGATGATACGACAACCTGATAACCGACAACCGGCTTGACAATCAGCTCTTTATTCATGGTTTGTTTAATAGGGTGACTGAACTTAATACTTCTCAAAAAAAAACTCGCTCTGATGATAGGTGTGGCTATGATCGTCTATTTTGGCAATAGACTTGAGGGATTATCGTACGACAAATTTCTTAACCATTTGTTAAAAAGATGGGTCGCCAAATTGCGGAACGTCCGCTTTCATGGAGTCATGATTAGCATGGTATCTGTTGTGAAATTATGGTACAATATTCTTCTAGAAGCAGCGTTATCAGGTGGGCACGTGGGTGGGAGAAGTTGTGGCAGGAGATGGGTGAGGGAGTGGATGGGCAGGAGTTTGTTGGAGAGGAAGTTGTGACAGGAGGGGTTCATTTGGGGGAGGAGGAAGTTGGAAGACGGAGGTAATGGACAAGGAGAGCGATGAGTGAGCACGAAGGTGATGTGGCGCACGAGGTTCTTGTGTGGACAAGAAAATGGTGGGTGGGCTGGGAGTTGGTTGGCGTGCTAGGGGTTGGAGAGTGGGTGGGTGGCGGTCGTCGGTCTAGGAACATCCGCAGCAAGGGCAGCGGGCGAGCGGGAGGCATCGGCAGGGTCTAAGTTGCGGCGGCGGGGGTGAAGGCGGCAGTCGAAAAGTGGCCCATAAAACAAATATACCGCAGCCGTCGCCGCAACACGGGGTCGTCCCGCGGCTGGGAAAAGAGCGCGCATGCGTCATTTTAACTCGCCGCTTCTTTATCTTACCCCACTGAGATTCTTCTCCGCCCCGTCGCTTCTCTGGACCGCGCGCTGGCCATCCATTTATGGGAACAGAGCTCTTACCGCTACGTTGTTAATTTTATCCGTGACCGTTATCGTGGTCGAGGCACTGTGCTAAATTTTGTCCTATTTATAAAAACGAATTGCATGTAATTGCGTTTTGTCAGACAAGTGTGTACTTGGAAACTTTTTAATTTTTTGAATATTTTCATCTAGGTTAACTTGACTTTAGTGTGGTTCCCACGATAATTAGTTACATGTTTGTAAACATCACAATGTGCCTTCTAGTATTGGATAGTAGGTAATATCGTGGAGGAAAGTTAAAAACAGTAATACTGCTCCTGGAAGAAATAGTACATCAGTTTTGGAAATATCTATACTATTTTTTATCTTACCTCTCTGAAAAATACCTACATTTATTCTAACGAGTAGGTCTACCACGCACGTTTTATGTGGAAATAACTCGCATACAAAAACAAATTGTAACATTCTGGAATAGATAGTCACTATTGATATTCATTTTAACAATTCCTTTATTATCTCTCCCTATTACTTTTATTTTGCGACTGTAACATTTTAGTATCCCTCTTGTAGATCTTGAATTTGCGATAAAACTAATAACAGTTAGGAACTACTCTTATTGCATTGTCGTTCTGCAGATACGAAAGAAATGTGATATTTTCATGGTAATTATTTAACGATTGTTATTGTAACGGTTTCGCGGTGGTTTATTCCTCATTAATAATTTATTAATAATTTACTGTAGCATGTTTTCTTCCATTTATTCCGTGTAGATTTACATTTTAAGGAACTTCTTCGTAAAGGAATTCTCCCTCGTAAAACATCCTCATTTAATTTCTTCCCGCATAGCGAAAGTTTTTCTTGTTTTCCGCTTGGCTATAGTAATTGTTTCTTTATTTCTTTGATTCCCCTCTAATTTCGTTTCTCTGTTTCTTTGCTTCCACATTCTCTGACGTCCCCGCCGGCCCCGGCGTCCCCCCAAATTCTGTCCCATTCGCATCGGTCTTACACAGGATTTATCTACTCCAGCGATGGCCCTGCCCCTTCCTCTCTCCTAATGCGCTCTAGTTGTGAACCAATTGCTGCCCTCCCTTACCCATTGGGTGGTTGAGCGTGTTTATCAAGCTCAGAGGAACGCCCTATGGTCGTGAAGGGGCTCCTAAGTGTGTTGTTTCTGGGAACAATTCTTCTCAAGATGAAGTGGATTTAGTGCAATCATTCCGTTATCACTTGAAGTGCACGAGCGAATAATTACGTAAGTCAATATATTGTTGTTTTAATTTTAGTTCATCTATAATTAAATGTTACAAAGTACATTTGCGATTTTACTGTTTTTATCTTTGACGATTTGCTTCGGAAACGACGACAACAATAAACATTTCGTGGTGTCTGAAAGTGATTGAAATCATTTGTACTAAGCTTTAAAACCCTCCTATATACACTCATCACCTTTTTTCGTTTTCATATTTCTCAGTCATCCTCTTCTCTGTCTGTCTGTCTCTCTGTCTGTCTCTCTCTCTCATTCAGTCCATCTCTTCTGTATCCCTCACTTTAATTTCTTGTAATACATAGTACATAATATTATGTTGTTACCTTAAATTATATATTTTTTTAAAATTGAGTATAGGTTTGTTTACTATACAGGTACGTGACGCCATTGGCATCTATTGGAATAATATGTTGCCAGCTAAAAATTAGCTGTAGAAATCAGAGGATAAAAAAAGTCCATATTTTGTTACCAAAAACATGGGTTAATATTACCTATGTACTTAATGTTGTTGTGTTGTGCGATGCGTAATGTTGTAATTAAATTCTGTAAACTATTTAACTTATGGAGTAATCTACTTGTAAGTAACTTCATGTTACAAGTTTATTACTTTTGTTAATGCATTTTCTCCCAAATATTCTTTTGGAAACACATCACCATCTCGCTTTAAAACTATTTTGTTTTTCAAGAACTAAACTCAAATCATTAATATTTTTTGGAAATAATTTAATTTCTCCAAAAACAAATCATGAAGATCTTTCCTTTGGAAACTTTTCCCTTCGTAAATACACTCCCCGGCAGACTTTATTGTTGTTTTCCAGTTTCGTTTCCGCCATTTTCATACGTCCCTTGGCGGTGGGACGTGCGGCGTCCGCGGAGGTCGGACGCAGCCCGGTAACTTTACGACGCACGCGCTCACGCATGCATGCATGTATGCGCGCGGTCGGCGGAGGCGGAGGCCGGCTCATAAGGAACTGCCCGTCGATGCGCTCCGATGCGTGACGCGGGCCGGAAAGTTGACAGCCGGGCCGCGGGCTGCGGAACGGCGAATATATTACGCCCACCGCACCGGACTCCACGACCGCCGCCGCCACCGCCCGCGTTGGTCGACCGCGGGGCGACGGCGGCGGCGGAAGGAGATCGTAAAGATGGCGAGTGAGCCCTTGGATCCGCCCTTCGGCCCCGCCCAGAGCGGGCGTTTACCTCTGGTTGCGCTGCGGGCGATGTCGTAGCGCTTTGGGAGGTGAAGTTGAGGAGTGGGCGGGGTTTTTCAGGTTCATTTAAGAGCATTTGTTTGTTGTTGTTTTTGTTTTTGTTATTCAAAAACATTTTTTACGGAGATTACAGGGAGCATTGAATTCAATGAATTATCAGACTCGTTTGACTCTCAATTATTAGTAATTATTTACTCAATACTTATTCTGTAAATCGATATGATGTACAAGAATCAAATACATATGTTTAAAACTTTTTGTAACTTTATTACTTTCTGAAATCGTCATGATAATCCCCCTGTAACATTTCGTATATGATTACATGTATACCTCACATGTTTATTAACGTATCGTATAGAATTTCCAAATATTGTTTCTACTTGTTTTATTACGATAGCAATATTGATGTTGATGATGACGAGTGATAGAGCATTAAAAAAAGGATAAATGCAAAATAGTGAACTAGATCTTGAAAGTAATGAAATATTGAAGTGCATTGAAATAAAGAATTTAAAAGATTCTACGTGGTACTATTTGAAAGTATTATGAACTATAAAAATTGAACTGAACCGTTACACTGCTTGTGAGCAGTGTGGAAAATGCGGGGGATAGATAGGGATAGATATTTCGTTTGTCTGCGAGAGATTTGTAATTTTTCTTAGATCGTTAAATTGCTTCCCTTTCTTATAATACATAATTTTTTCTGTTTTCAATTTTACTGAAAACGTTATAATCTTAAAACTAATTAATTTATATAAATGGAAGGTCGTAAATGTCTTGGATGTAAACGTAGAGATTTTCAAGCACACATAAATGCGGCTATAGAAGCAGTGGTGTTAAGTTCACGATGTTGTTCAAAGCTCATCTGTAAATACCCGAAAATGGGAAAATGCATTGGATCGGGAAAGAATATTTTCATCTTCGGGCAAAAGAATAAACCGCATTCTGCTATTTCATCTTTTCATGGAAGGAGTTTCAAACTCAAATGTTTGGATAGTTCCATTATTTCATATCATTCTTTTTTCCTTCTTTTGAAATATTACCAATGTGTAAAGAACATATTTTTACAGACTCAATGCTTCTCGTCCAAACATTACCTTTTTGTTTCTAAATGCTGTGCTCTAAGGAGATGCAGTGGCGTGGGAATCCAAGCTAGAGCGCCGTTGCTCTCCATTCGCGGCCGGAGGTGGCGTGGGCGGCAGAGGGGGGCGAGTTGCGTTCACGTGAGGTAGGAGGGCGCGCCCGGGCGTGGGTGGGGCCGGGGGGGCCCGGGGCGGCGTGGGCGAAAGGCGAAGGGCAGCGAGGGCAGTGGACGGTGACCACACCTGTCTCCGGTGAGCCTGTGATATGTGAGCGGGCGCGCCAGCAGGCGCCTTCGCGGCGCCGACCCGCCGTGGCGCACGCCCCACCCTGCGGCACAGTGGGCCTCCGGGCGCACTCGGGCGGGCGAAAGGCGGAGACCTCATTGTCAAAGTGACGTCGAATGCAGCCGCTGGCTGGAGGGAAATTCTAGCGGCCGGCTGCCTTGATCGTTTGTTTTCTGTCAGTTCTCCCATCAACACCTGGAGAATACCAGGGCACTACTTTAATAAACTGGCTCCGGATGGCGCACGATCTTTCCTTCCTCTTCCTTGTACTATCCTCACGCCTTACACACACACACATTTACACTTACATGCATTACACTAATTTCGGTACTTAGAGCTAATCTCGGGTGGACGATATCCTGCTGACAGTCATATTCTACACGGTGGGAAACCCCGCGTACCGACGTTGAATTTCACCTTCTAGAAGCGCAGAACAAAATGACCTTTGAAGTTGATGCACCCGAAAACAATGTAATCTAGCAATCAGTCAATCGATCAATCCAAAGTGACTTATCTCCAAGAATTTCAATTTCTCATGAAGTGAGACTATTCACATTCAGCTTTACAGTTAAAGATAGTATCCACAATTCAGTTCTCAAAAGGTATTGAGTCGAATGTTTGCCTGCAACAGTTTAAAAAGCAGTTATTTATGTACCAGGGGCGTTATAAGGGTTTTAATGATCAAGCGACGACGAAGGCCCGAGGGCCTTTCAGTAAAATATAAAAATAAGTTTTTAGTTTTAACTCCGTAATTTATTGTAGTGCAAAATTCCTATCGGAGGCAATTGCTGTGCGAATCGCAATTATACGTTGTTAACTGTAACACAATCAAATGATTTATTTTCCAACGGAACGTATGTTAATAAAACAATTTTTGTAATGAAAAAATATTTGCACACATTGGTCATTTTTCTTTTGAAGTGTTTTCCCCGTTTATATTTATATAAATTTAACAAAAACTTGAAAAATCAGAAATCTACCACCTTATTTTGATACAAAATTAATAGTAAAAACATTTGTCCTTCAGGTCAGGAATATTATTCACTGTGCTCACTTTGGATGTGTTCCTCCCGGCTGTTACGTAGTGATTTGGTTGGGATCGTTACTCAGTCGACTGAAAACATACGTGGGTTCCCAGCCCATTTTCAGTTTCGATTATTCGTACGAGAGGTAGTTCTGATTCTGAAGACAGCGTTATGGCTGACTGATTTAGTGCGTTGTTTAGATACATCACCTTGTAGAAGTTTGTTTACTTACGTCTCCTGTTTTGTTGCATCACTCGGCAGTTATGTTTTCGAAATGCGGAAAATAATAGCGTCTAGTTTTGTTGACTGTTCCTAAGTTAAAATTTGTTATCACAAAGATTTCGTAACTGTAAAATAATTTTTCATAAGTGACTTCAGAAAACTTATGCGTAGTAGCTTTCCTCGTTCCTTTAGAACCATACATTAAATTTAACCTTCACAACAAAACGACACTCGTTCTTCGAGCCGTTCTGACAGAGTGAAAATTTAAATACTCTCTCATAAACGCTTAGATTGTGCTGTATTTTGATCTTTATTAAGCAGGTTTCTTCAAAACAAATACGAAGTTTAGAAAAATGAGAGAAAAAATAAAAAAAACAACAACTCATTTTCACGTTGTGGCCATGTTTTTCTCCAGGATTAAAAAGCAGTTTATTTTACTGTTTTTACGCAGATATAGAGAAAATCGCCTAAGATTTTTATGTAGGTCTTATCTTCAGTGTTTTAATACAAAGATAATTAGTAAGTGTTGTTGAGGTCTTTCTAAACACAATATCTAGTAATCGTGACATGTGTCCTTTCACACACACACACACACACAACCAAATATTTAAAAAATCAGTGTCTATATAATTGTTGATTGCGTCTTAAGGTAAGGTTTCTCTTCATATTTCACTACAACGTACATGTACAAGTTTTCATAAATATAGAACATTTCCATTATAGTTTCAGAAACATGTTGAACTCTGGGCTCACAGTGAAAAGTGATTTTGTTCCAGAATGCGTAAATCTTACTCATTTCAGTCTTCGAATCTTAATACTGAACGACAAGAAAAAAATGTTTTAGGGGTTTTCTATTTCCCTATGAATTGCAATCTTAATTGCATTGAATTCTGAATCTTTAAGTGATGTCATGCACTATTTTTAAGGTTTCGAGTAATGTCGAGTAATGACACTAAGAGGAAGAAATGTTTCGTTATGCCGCACATTCCCACGAGTTTTACACGGCCGTGTGTACGTAAGGAGTATGAAGACACCAAACTTCCCCAGGCCTCAGCTCCACCCGCTTGTGTGCGAAATTTCGACGCTTGTCTCACGAGTTTTACACGGCCGTCTACCAACCCCCCCCACCCCCCTGCCCCCCCAACCCCCCCCCCAACCCCCCCCTTTTCTTCGCCTTTAACGTTTCGCCCCGCCCCCCCGTCCCCCCAAATCCCCCCCCCATTCCTCTCCTACCCATTCCTACTCTTGTCCCACCACGCTCTGTTCCCTCCCACCCCCACCCGCATCTCCCGTCTCTCTCTCCTGCCACTCCCACCGCTCCCCGCCCACTCTCCCCGCCCCGCCCTCGCACGCACGTGGGTCGCGCGCGCAGTTATAATGATCCTGGAATAAAAAACAAACGCGCCCAAAGGCCGTTATAAAACCGCGGCCCACTTCTAAAATTAGAAAAATAACTGCTGTCCCCGGAACGTCAGGTGTTACTCCCGAAATACGTTGTGTGTAACTTTGTAATTTATCATAGGACGTGCCGCGCACCGGCCGGCGGTGGCGGTGGAGGGGGTGGCGGAGGAGAGGCGTGGGAGGGAGAGGGCGGGGCTGGCCAGGAGGGGATGTGAGACGTGGGCGGGTGGTGGGGGGAGAGTTTTATTGGAAACGTGCGCATTCATCCGTCGTGTTGAGCGCCAAAACTCCGCACTCGGCCATACGACAGATGCAAGCGCCACACCAGGCTTTATCCGTCTGCCCGGGGAGAGGGAAAGGGCGTTGAATGTAGAATTGCGATACGTGGTCCAGAGAAATTGGGTGTCTGGTTGGCGTTTGGGGTACATAAAATAGTTATGCGGACATTTTTATTGATTTTTTTTGAAAATAGAAATTGCTGAAAAGGGAACTCGAAACGTATTTCATTTAAAGGGGAGCAAACACCATTTGAAAGTCAAATGCAACTTATTATTAATTGAAGTCACAATGCATTCTTCTGGTACAGTAACTGACCGAATTAATGCAGATGATACGTTACATAATGTATTAATTTTAAGGATTTTAATTTTAAATTGTATATACAGGATGTACAAGGAGGAATTCGAAAATTGGAAAACATGCACTGTTATTTTAAGTATATTTTCTTTAATAAACTACTCAGATATTCTGAATTGTTCAGCCGCAGTGTGAATAAGCACTCAATAGTTGGTTTGAAAAACTGCTTTCTAGGCAAAACTTTGTGTTGCCGAAGCATAGAAACACTCGAGAAACATGTAAATTGTTTATTACTTACAATATAAAAATTAACCCAGAAATGAAACAACCACTCATTGACTGCTCTTTTTATTTCTCGCTTAATTTGTCTTGTATTTCTAACATTTTTCTTCTCGTTAATAAAGAAATATCACTGTTAATTTTTTTCATTTACTGAAATAATGAAAAAGTGTATTGTAAAAATTACAACTTTCTAGTCTGATGTGGCCTGAAAAACGTTTTCCTATTTAATAGAAAACGTGTTTCAGGCACATCAGTCATAGGAAGTCTCCCCTATTCGATTATTTTAATACCTCGATTTTAAGCTCTGTAACTAACCCTGATTCTACCTCAAATCCTTCACATATGAACTTTGAATCAAGCCCTTCATATTTATATAGTGTCCAAAATCGATATATTAGGCTTTTACGAGTAGCTGTGCTTGATGTAGCTTGTCCTGTATAAAACGCCTCAAACACTATTTCCACACATTGTAACTTATTTTAAAAAATATCACTAACACTCTATTTCATGCAAAATCGCCTTATTTCAAGTGGAAATTAAATTGACATTTTACCAACACCAATAATTGTTTAGAACTAGCCATCATACCGATACGTAATATCGAAAGGGCAACTCTTCAAAAATAACACGTTCAACAATTAATCTACCTTGACTCCTCCTTGTTGTTTCTACCTTCCCGCCGGCAACAAAACTCTCTTCAGCTCACAGTCGCAGCCCTGCTTTGAGACTGGCCTGCGGCGCGTGATAAACGAGCAGCTATCAGCACCGACACAGGTGTGCTCCCAATTGACTAATCTGCTCCTAAATTTCGAGCGGCGGTCCGCGAAACCCGAGCCCTCCACGTGCGTCCGTACCTGCGCCGCTTGGCGGAAGGGGGGGGGGCGGTGCCCGCCAGACGCAGAACGCGCGGAGTGCAGCGTCAGCGCTTGGCCAGAAGCCCGCCCGTGAGACGGCGCACGGTAGCGCTCGTTGCGGGAGTGAGCGGCCAAAATGTTACTTGATGCGCTGACCGGGTAGCATGTATTTCTTATCTTTATTCCTTTTTTAAAAAATTTATTCCTTCTTGTTCGACAATACAGTCTTTCAAGGGTTTTAATAAAACATAAGATTATTATATGACAGTTTTGGATTGGCCATCCATAAGGTAAGTGAGGTTTATACTCTGACATAAATATTGATTTAATGTTATTGTTAATTAAGAAAAGAAAGGAATCTTTATTCCTTGCCTCGAGAAAATTATGCTCCGTTGTTGGCCCATCCCTTTCTATCTGGCACTTCTGGCGTCACGATTGGGAATGCGTTAAAATTACTAGTCTCTAGGGTGTAGTTGCGATCTGTGAACCAAATGGACTGTTGTGGATTGAAGTCACTCAGGTGAAGTGTTCCAGCCTCATATTTACAATTTTTCGAGTTCAGTTCGCGATCGCATCGGTTTTTGATGGAAACGTTTGCATAAATATACGTTGGAAGTGTTTAGTTGCTCAGATTGTTTAGTAAATCGCTGAGACCAAAGGCCGGAACCTATCTGGCAATTCGAAAATGCGTGTACGATAGCGAAACAACTTGGCCCTAAAAGTATTTTTGCATCAAAATGCCTTAGAAACTTGTGTAGTACAGACTCAAGGCTGTTTTATGCACAAAATCACCTAGGGCGTAGCCCGTTTCCTTGCTGCTACCTAAACGCGCACGGTCCGTGGCCCGTATGTTAAAGTACTGTTAAAACGTTCGCCTCATATTGTTCGGAGAAATTACGGAAAACCACCGATCTGAGTATCCGGCCGCTAAAATTCTTCTCCAGTCAGCGACTTAACTCCACCTAATTATCTATCTTCCTAGCTAGTGACAAAACTCCCGCCACCGTCAGGATTCGAGCCTAAGGCCTCCCAGTCAGAAGCACCGTAGTAAAATCAGTTGATGCCCTGAGTCATCTCTCACGAATTTGAAGTTTAAGTTTAAGAATCAGCTATTGTAGTTTTTTGATATCAGCATTGTCTCAGGAAATACAAAATTGAATGTTGCAGTTATTTTTGACGTCTTAAATCCATGATTCTTTTTTACTTTGGGGTGACATCAATGTTTTACAAAATAGCTTTGAGATTTTGTACAAAATCTACAGTCAGCTTTCGTGGAGCTCGAAAAGCTGTAGCGGAGCGGAGCTCAGTGCATCAACCGATGCCACTGCAGCGCCTCTGACCGGGAGGTCCTAGGTTCGAGTCCTGACGGCGGCAGGATTTTCGACACTAGCTTTTCAGCTAGGTCGAATTCTGTCGCTGTCTGGAGGAGGATTCTAGCGGCCGGCTGCTCTGATCGGTAGTTTTCCGTGGTTTCTCCGATCAACACCAGGCGAATGCCGGAGCAGTACCCTAACAAACGGGCCACGGACCGCGGGCGATCTTTCCTTCCTCATCCTTGCCCTATCCTCTCCCGACATACACTTACACTACACTACCACATATTCCGGGGCTTAGAGCTTGTCCCGGCTGGGGCGAGTGCCTCGCTGGTGGGAGAATCCTGGTTGGAAACCCACTAGCTGACGGTAGGTCGGCGCCGGATCTCACCATCCAGCGGGAGATCACTGTCAACTCCAGCAAAAAAGACACGCACTGCACTAACGTAGATCATCTTCAACCTGAACCTCCATTCCTATTCATATGCCTTACATTCAACTGGGAAAGGAATATTAATTTCACTGTAAATTTTGTAGAAATGAAAACGTAGATCATCTTCATGTATAAAATGTCACCTCAATTCAGAGTACTGTTAATGTCTGTCTTTTGAGAATCGAAAAGGGAGAACGTGTGTCCAGTGAACCCAATAGGCCGAGCCACTGTGCGCCTGCCGCACAGGTGGGGCCTTACGAGGCCCGAGGACGCTGTGTGTGGGTGGTCGCTCTGCGAACATTTTCCGCCGGCGGGCAGGCGTCACGTTTCGGGCGTGTGCCTGATGCCCACACACGTGTGCGGAGCAGAGCGGGCGATTCTTCTGCGTCTTTTCCTCCCGCTTTGCTATTTCCACTGCCTTACTCGATGCACTCTGCGCTATAGGCTCACATCCGCCACATACTTCCCCATATTTTCTTCGTGTTTAACGGGTTAATTATCACTGGGGCGGATTTTAATAAATCTTTTTTTTCTTCCTCTTTAGAACAATGCCGTTTAGTTTGAAATTCATTTTATTTATGACAAAAGGAAATATCATATTTATGGTCATTATTTTGCTTTTTTGTGGATTTCGACTAATAAGTCATTTTTTTACCTTTTCCAATATTTTATGCATTTTTTGCGATTTCATCGACTTTAATGTCATTTTTATTGGTACTTGCTTCAAATACGAATCCCGTAATATTTACAAGATGCAACAAATACTTCACCGAATTACTCAATAGCCTATTCGATTTGTTCGCTCAGAAATTGTTTTGACAGCCGTTGTATGTAATTATTGTGACGTATATCAGCGTCATTGCTGGTTCGGCCGATTTCGGGATAGCTAAAGACAGAAATTTCCTGGTAAAGAACGGTCCAGACCAATAGTTTACAAGCTGAGTTCACTGGAACGATTGGAAGAAGCCTCGATTACATAAGTAACGTATCTACCAGCTTGAGGTGTTCATTCGAAGTGGTTTTGATAAGATTTTTTAAGTAATTTTTCTTTGGTTTTAGGGCATTTTAAAAGCATTTTAAGAGTATTTGATTGATTATTTTTGGTGATATTTTAAGTCATCAAAATCCGCCCCTTAATTACCACTTTCAAAACCCGTGGGAAAATTTCACACATTTGTGCACATGGAAAGATACTGAAGTAGACTAATTTTTAGAACAACATTCCATTTTTGAACAATAATTTAAAGTTTTCAAAGAAGTATTTTGAGCGAATGAGATTAGCTTTTTTCAATATTTACTGTTTGTTTTGTATTCTTTGATATTTTGGATCATCATTAGTAGCGCACTAGCTGAGCGATCAATGGGCTTTTTCCTCCTATGGCATGACTGAGAAATGCAACGGAGAGTGGTCTCGTGATTTCAACCGTCAATAGAGCAACGTCCTTCAGGTGTCAAATATACTGTTTTCAGTACGCCATAAGTGTTTGTGTAATGTTATGTTAAGTGAGAAAATGACGTTATCACTTCGAACTGCTATCACTACGTAAGAACTAGTAGAGTACCCGTGCTAAAATTGTCATAACGATTGTTATTACTATTTTTAATAATATTCTTTTAACGTTCACACATGCAAATACGGAGTGGAGTAATTTTTTCTTAACCGCTAAACTTGGAATAAAGTATCTAAAAATATATCATTTTATAGATTAAGATTAAAAAAAACTCATGTTTATAGAACACAAAATCTCTTTTAAGGGTTAAAACGCAACGTTTCCGCGTTATGAATCATAGTAATGTGTATTGGGGATAGCATCTGCACATTATTCTATGTATTTTTTAAATTTAATTTAAAACATAAGTAACATGTATTAAGAAATCTAGCTTTCAGCACTCCTCCATATAAATTTGAACTGTACCAAATCTTACACTCCCCCGTGAGTGCAATTTGCTTAAAAGGGGTACAAAGTTTTCTCTGTTTATATTTGTATGACTCTGAAGAACTTCCAACAGGATACACGATTCAGTAATAAGAAGGTGTGAAATGGAACGTTCTTCTGTGAAATTTTTTAAAAACTTCATTTCATTTTATGAATTTAGCCTCTTATTTTCTTGTAATGCGAAATTACCATCGATTGCAACTTCTGTGCATATCGCAATTAAGTTTTTTAAAGCAGTAATACAAATAGCCGTCGTCATCAATGCGTTTGACTATTGTGGGATTTGCAAATCTAAAGGAAATGTATGTTCATAGAAAATGCTTATTTTCTATTTGTTGGCTTTTTATGACCGTATGTTTAGGAATGTTGGTGCCGATCAAATATTGTACGCAGAAACATAGTACAGCGGTGTCGACGTGACGTATTGTCCATTACAGGTGTAAATTTCTGAGGCCACATCGTTGAGGTCTTTCCAGTTATGAGATTGATAGTTATGAGTTTAATACTTGTTAATTAGTGTGTTCATGTATAAATGTAAATTACGTATTTCTACGCGTACTTAGATGTATTCTCTCTTGTAAGTAGTTTCCACAGTCATATACCGTAAAAATTATTTTTTACTCTATTGAATAATGTCATTTGGTGGATTCAACCCGTTGCGTAATGATACTCATTACGATACAGATTTCATTATGATACAGGTTCTTGACAAATCACAGAGAAGTTTACAAACCACTTACACTTCATTAATCATTGAGAATCGTTCTAGTAAATGATTCGTTCGATTGTGTACATTAAAATTGCATTTGATATTACATTATGATACAGTTTTAATTTCTTTTATTAGTAGTAATTTTTTCGTGGAATATTATTTATCATAAATTAGTAATTTCATTTTGATTCCATTTGACTAACGCAGTACTCCCTCGCAGGCGGACTGGTAACCATAGCCACGTGCGGCTGCATGCGAGGGTATGATTGCTAGGTGGCCTTGGCTAAATCCAGCATGTCAACTACCATTAAACGAGTCAATGTAAAAGTTCAACTTATAAAAGTTGTGGAAAAAATACCGTATGAAACTCGATGTAATGGGTATTAATACACTCATGTGAAGTTTACGATACTCGCTCGTATCGTAATATTACACTCGTGTATACACACCTCCATTATTACAACATAGTTTCATAATGTACTATTATCAACTATTAGTTTCTTTTCTTATTCGTGTTTAAGCGAACATACTTTACTTTCTTTTTATACGGAATGGAATTCCATTTAGCCATCTGGCATCAACGTTTCTCAGTTGAATATACACGTCGATGCCGATTCATCAACTCTACATCATAACAGTCAGATTGCTTCAATGTGTTTGTTGTATTAAAATGTCTACATAGTATCAAGTGTTAAAATTTCCATGATCATGAAGGCAACGTAATTGCATGTGTGGAACGATATCTCCTAGTAATTGAAAACCACTTAAATGGAATCACAGATCCACTAGAATAAATTACTCTAATTGCCATGTACTAACAGTCACCAGGGCACATCAGATTTGAGTTGATGCAAATGTGACGCGGAGATTTGCTATGTATATTGCATACATTAGGTGGAACTTGATTTGAACTCTAGTATATATTTTCCCTGTAGTTATCTAATGAATTGTTTTAGAGTCTACCCTTTTCACAGTAATTTTAATTGGTCTGTTGTGTTCTCTAATTTCATTGAAGTGTTGTTATATTGTCCATCCATTGCCCTGTCCCAATGGGGTATGTACGAGAACCATGCTTCCTTTCAAAGCCAATATTGTTTTTGTTATAACTTTACTTACTTATTTCGAAACAATTACCGTATATCGAACAAATTAGCGTTTTTCGAAACAATTAGCGTATTTCTTCCAAAGAATTTTCCCATTCTGTTTATTTCTTTATTTCGAACCATTTAACAAATATTATTTCGAAAATATTGAAGGCTGAGGGTCTCAATTGAAATTGGTATCCCTGAAATCCTTTCTGGATACGTCCCTATTATGAAATTAAATTAGTTACGAAGTATTAATTTTAATAAATAATTTCTATGAATAATTGATTAGTCGCCTGAAGGAAATTGGTAATTGATTAATCATTTTTAAATAAAGAGTAGTTGATGGTTCAGACTCTTCGACGGGAATACATCAATCCTTTCTCGTGGAAGTATAAGTTCATGTGTGAATATATTATTCTATTTTGTGACTAAAACAGCAAATTATTATTATTATTATTATTATTATTATTATTATTATTATTATTATTATTATTATTATTATAGCGTAGACAAAGCTGTCATGTCTTGAAAAATGAATTATGAGGTTAAAAGATGATGAGGGGTGAAGGGACATCACAAATACAACGATGCCAAGCAGGACTCGAACATGCAGCCTCCTCGGAATAAACGAGGGCTGCCGCAACCGCCTTCGACACGGGACCGGCTTATTATTATTATTATTATTATTATTATTATTATTATTATTATTATTATTATTATTATTATTATTATTATTATTATATTATTATTATATTTCTATTATTTATTATTATTTTTATTATTTATTTGTGCAAGAAGCTACTTTTCAGAATTTTATCAGTTCTCAGTGCGACAAAACTAATATGTCATGGCAATACCAGTTAAGTACTCCTCGCGAACAGTCAGCTGCAGAACTTTTGCGCGAGGCTGTCCAGTAGTGGTAGTTTCCAGCCTCCCGCCGCCTGCCGTCGCCGTCACCGCCTCCACCCCCACCCCCAACCCCACCACCACCACTCCCACCCCCACCCCCGCCCCGCCCCTCCTGCCATCGCCCCGTCGCTTCCTGCGCCTCCCGCCCGCCGTCCGCTCCAATAACTCTGGTGATTGTCGCGGGGCGATGTGATGAAAGTCCGGGGTTCGTCCCTCGCCCCGCAGGTGCCGCCGTCGCCGCCGCTACTGCCGCTCCCCGGGCGCCCGTCACAGTAATTTGTAGATGCAAACTCAATTATCACTGGAAAATAGATTACATAGTTACTCAGTTAAAATAATGTGTGAAATAATAGACGAACACCGACGCGCCCGCCCAGCCGCGCCGGCCCGCACCGTCCCCGAATTAATTGGCGGGGCGCGCGCATATTGGATGGAACGCGCACGCGGGCAGGAGGGTGCCGGGTTCTCTTCCCGCAGTTTGATTGGCGCTCCCGGAGGTGGTATCCTCGAGGGTTGCCGTTGGCGCGGGTGACACCCATTGCAATTCCACCTGCCCTGGCATTGTTACATCTTGATGTGGTTTTCCCTAAGTTGAAAAGAGAGAAATCATGTTCTGTAGAAATACGTAAAATTAGAAAGGGTTCGCGCAAAGATGATTATGATTGAAAATAATATGTATTGCTAAGAGGAAATAAGCTACCGTACTGTTTGTCTGCTTTAAACAGAAGCACGAAAAGGGAAACATATTTGGCCGAAACGTTCGTGGTTGACATACCATTTTATGCCTCTTGATTGTGTCTCTAGCAATGGCCTGTTTCACAAAATAAGACGGAGCGCCTATTAAGTGTAACTCGTGTAAGAACACGAAGGTACCCGATTGTGTGTTCTCGTTTTATGTGGCGTTTTGTGGGTTAAGGTCGTATTAACATCAAGGTCATGAGCGACCACTATTAGCATTAACGTTATGGTAAATATGAAGATGAAACGAAATGGTGATGATAAGGGGTGAAAAGACGAACATAAATACAACCATGTCCGAGTCGGGACTCCGCGACCCTTCGGTCCGAGATCACTACGACACTACTGCCTTAACGATCTCAGCCACCGGGCCGACGATTGCTTTTATTAAGGTTCGGTATTACGGAGGGTATGAATCCATGCGGAGATCAGAGGACTCTTCGATTAAACAACAAATTATCTTCCACCCAACACAAAAATACTCGTATTTTGAGTACCACTCGTATCAATAAAATTTTAAAAAAATCTATCTTTTAGGTAAGTCTTCATATTGGGTTTCTGAACTAACTCTTGCAATCGGAGGATTGGCGGAATATTGCGCGGAACATACACAGATGCCTGCGACGAGCGTCCCCTGTCAACATTTTGCGCCACAATCCCTGTGGTGCTGTTCTCGGATGACATGCGTTTTCACGTTTCCATTGTCGCTGTGAGAGCGGATATAACAAGGCAGAAATTGCACCTGTTATTTACTTGGTTTATGAAATGTACTCATTTTCCATTATAGTTTTGGTGAAAACGTTTTACCAGAGTGCTGTCCAGAGAATACAGAATGCATTGAAGAATTTGCACAGGATGTACACTGGACACCAAATGGAATGATAGAATGTAGCAAAACAAAATTCTTGAAGTTGTAAAATACTCTCTAGAAGGGATCTACTTCCAGGTTCCTCCTTTTACTTTTAAGGGAGGAGAAGAATAATATTCTAATAGGCTACATGTTGGTGAATACTAACTATCTGATTCCTTCATCGGAATTACTGAAATGTCATACGTAAATAGAAGTATCATTAGAAATGCATTAATATTATTCATATAAAACATATATTGAATTTATTGTATTATTTATAAAGTTTTGAAATTAAACGATTATTTTGTATGCTCACGACCTATGCGCACGACAATGACATTTCAAGAGTATTTGGTTATTAATCGCTTCCAATTACGCAGTGTATGGTTTTCAACAAAACTTGAATTTTCACTTTCGCCATGAAATTCAAGATTGATACATTCATAGAATACGACAGTAAGGCTTTTATTACGTTCATCAGATTCATTCTCTTTATTAATACCATCGCCTATCACACCTTTGTCTCTTTTAAGACAAAGGTTAGATTGGAGCAAACGAACCGAACATAACCTCCCATGTCAAGTCGCCCAGCTGCGTCAATATTTCAAAAGAGGCAAAAACCGAATCTTTTATTCTCTGGACAAACGTTGCGCGAAAGAACACGTCGTTAAGCCTATTGTATCGTTTCACGAAATATAACACCGTTCATACGCGCTGTGCACAGTAGCTCTCGAAATAGACGTAATTGGGGTAGGTATAATTAGCCTGTTTTACGAGTATTTTTCCTTCTCTCGTCCTCCCTCTCTCTTCTGGACCGCGCTCTCTCTCCCTCGAAGCTTCCCGAGACTTTTAAACGGCGTCATGACAGCTTTACGCGTAGCCCGGCTCTCTGCGAATCCTGGCACCGGTCAGAAATAAGTTGCTGGGGTGCTTGCGGTTGCACCTTGCATGCCCCGTTGCCGGCGTTGTCGCCGTTGCTGTAATTGTCGTCGCAGCTGTAGTTGTTGTCGTTCCTGTAATTGTCGCCATTGCTGATGTTGACGCTGGAGGCAAATTTCTTCTTTGCTCTCGACGAGAGGAAGAGATGTCTGCATCAGTTTCAATTCCAGCGACAGACGATGGAGGACATTACAACGTAATCAAAATAATAAAATAAAATATAATAATAATAATAATAATAATAAGTAGTTGTTATAATGAAACAATAGAAAATAGTGTTAATGTTAGCATCAACTGTACTTATGAAAGCCTGAGTAATTTCCGTGGATAATAAAAATAATTAATGAATATCAAAAGAGACCGAAGGTCATGCAGTAAATAACTTAATATCTAAAAATGATTTATTCCATCAGAGATAGATTCACATTGGCACTGTAGCAATACTGGTGGTATAAGCAAATAAATTGAAATAAACAGGTGTGTTATTTCATTCATATATACAGATTGTTAGTGCTCTTGTGCTTTTATTTTCAAGGTAGGTAAGAACTGTTAGCAGTGATGTTTAAAAGTTTAAATTAATCGGCAAGAGACGTAACAATTCCAGTTTTTAGCATGAGAAAAATGCAATGTTGTTACACCCTAATACAAACACTTATAGCGACGAGATACAGCAGCAAAAACATTTCAAGTTCGGAGCTTTTCGTAATAAGTTTCAAACAGTTTTGTTGAATCTTTGCGCAGTGAAAATACACGTCCTTTTGCATCACACGATCCGAAGCCTCTTCGATTTTAAAAGGAAATCATCGCAGGAGTATGTTTCCGTGACTATTTTCCGCTAAATCACTCGAAAAGCGAGGCACAGCACGTCGCCAATTCAGTCTGAGGCAACCCAATCTACTCGAGCGCGCCAGGCGCCGTAGGTGCTAATGTGTTGTGCGCGGAATGATTAAGATGGCGCCTGTTGTGCTGGGTGGAGGGTGGCGGGGTGGTTGAAGTGTGTGGGGCAGGTGCAATGCCCTCCCCACCCCTGCCGCCGCACCTCTCCCTCCCCGCCCACCTCCGTCGTCTCCTGATTTGTGTGGAGGCGAATGTTTGCCACGCAGGTATTTCCGGCTATATTGACGTTTCAGGTGCCAAGAGAGCCCGTGCTAGGTGCGCAGGGCCCTGTTAAAAATACCGCTCCGTATAAATATCGTTTATTCGAGAGTAGATTAGCCGGGAATCAGGAAAGCGGGTGAAGGGTGGTGGTCAGCGGACCACGGGCGGCGGGCGGCGGGCCGGCGGGCGGCGGGCGGCGGGCGGTGGGCGCCGGGTGGTGGGTCGCGGGTGGTGGGGGGTGGTGGTCGCGGTGAAGGGTGGGGGTAGAAGGAGAGACGGGCCGACGCATTAAGAGGTCCGTTTGCGCCGTCGAGGTCGTATTTTGAAGCACCGCTGCGACCCCTTTACGGAAAGGATAGTGTTGCCGTCGCCTCTGATACCTTCGGAGTCTTCATTGCGGAGCTCTTAGTAGGCGGGCAGACTTTTTAGGTCGATGGGACGTCTGTTTTCCGGGAGCAATCAGTTCTCGGCTTTATGAATATGGATGTATTGGGAGAGAGAGAATTTGCTGTTTTAGTCGTAGAAATATTTGATAAATTATTACATAATATGATGTTACTATTATACGTATATGAATGATATATAAATATAAATTATTCTTTATTTTGTTGCAGGTAAGAACGAGTTCTGAATCGGTTGTTGCTACCATGTGTTTTTCATAGTAAGTCAACATACATAATATTTCATATAAATTCTCTTCCTACCCAGTATTTAGGATTAACTCTTGTAAGTTCATTGGCAAGTGTCAGTGCATAGCAGTCTTAAAGGTATGATTATCACTCTAGTTATTAAGAGAAAAGGCTGATGGTATTTTCGTCTTGCTTTCAAAGAACTTCGTTGGCCTAATTCTGCATTGTACCATTTTGAAGAGTATTTACATAATGTCGTTTGTAGTATTTGCCGGGCCTCTGCAGAAATTCTTTCGAAATGTGTGGCTTTATTTGAATCACAAACATTAATATAGTACAGAAGATAACGAATTTAAGTGATGATTGAATGATTTATAACGTTTCACTTTATTTATATATTTATTTCTGTACTATATCTGCTGATATTCTTCATTAAGTTAAGAGTTCATTATTGTCTTATATGAGTTTTCAGAATGTGAAACACAATGAATTTATGTTTTGATAAGTTAAAAAAAAGACTACAACTCTAACGATCTCAGAAAAGTCGATAATCACTGCGTACGAACCTCTTAGATAATCGATGTTAGAAAAACGTACAGAGATAATGATATCCATACCATTACGAGTAATAGGATGTTATACCATTAAAAGTATTTATTTAAGGAACCACAACCAGAATAATTCTATCTTTAATTATTTTTTTAGATACAAGCAATGTCTCAATTCATTCAGTGCTCCCTCGAACCCTTTCATGTACGGCAATTGCTTAGGAATTGCTCAATATAGTGTAATTCGATCAGGAGCATGTCTGTGGCCGTTATTCATCCAGAACAAAGGCGGGGAAAGCAAACTGTCTCCCGCGGCCAGTCATCCTGCGTGGGTGAGTGGGTGGCGAGCGCATAAGGTGGCACGTGTCTCTGGGCGCTGAGCAAGCTAGGTGCGAGAGGCGTATCACGGATGACCTCATCGCGCTGAGTTGCGCTGAGCGGCGCGTCGTACCGCCACGGCGCGAATATCGCTTATAAAGTGAACCTTGTGGCACCTCACGAAGGCTCGTCATATCCGGTCGCGATGTTCGTCGTGCATGACCATGATATCTAGTCTGTTTTCATAAAAGATGTAATGTTACGATTACCATATATGTATATGGTAATCGATTGGATCGATGGATATAAGATGTGTGAAACCTACTCTCTCTCTCTCTCTCTCTCTCTATATATATATATATATATATATATATATATATATATATATATATATATATTGTAGGTTTCACACATCTTGCATCATTAAATATCTATTCGGTCGAAAAGATAATAACGTGGAAAGAGTAGCTTCTAAACTGATTGGTATATAGTCGAAAATGAATTATTCGGAGGTTCCGATCGTTCTGGGTTAGGGCTTTTGCCAGCCGAAGCCGGTTACCCTCTAAAAGGCAACGGAGAGTGTCTTTATCAGTATTCTAGGCATTTCAGATATTTGCGGATTTCCTACATTCAGGGTCAACGAAAAGTGAGACCCGCAACAACACGGACACGAAAGGCTAGAGACAACTATGCACCAATTTTTTTCACTATTCCTTCATTAGGTTGAAAATATCTCTTTTTCTTTATACTAACGATGTGAATTTTACTGACATAATGACTAGTTTTAGTTGTACCTTTAAGAAAGTCTACAAAATAAGAATAAAGCCAAGAAATATATTGTGACCAAAACGTGTATGTCGTTACCATTGAAGTCGAAAGCGAACGATAAACTATGAAAAACATTTTTGGTCAGAGGTTACTGCGCCATCTTATAACGAAAACCGAAGCAAATTATAGAAAATGCACTCATTTTTTCAACTCTGTTCATCGGCGCATCTTGAGCGTGTTCCTCCGAACCCAGTGGGGGTCCAGCATGATAACAGACTTCAGTGAAAAGTTGATAACAGTTTATGTTACGATAACGTATATTGTGGGAATGGAAACGTTTTAAAAAAAATGTCAGCTTTCAAAATATGTAATTACAATATATTTTTGAAACGTCTTAATTCTCGTTACTCATTGGCATTACGAACCCACTAACTTTTGAGGTGGCAGGATTGAACGGTTCCCTCATGGTTCGACAAGGTATGCAATCTTCCTGTGTTCAGCTGAGTGCGGAAATCGCTCTTCCCAAAGATTAATAAGAGCCAGTGGTGTGTGTCGCTGTGGCCAGCGCTGCCTCTCCTGCGCGACACGTCGCGTCGTTCGCCCACGACGAATGACGACCCCGGCCATGGCGCGCCAGCCGCGTCAGCCAGGAGAATCGGCGACGCGGCACTCGTCCGCACGTGGGGGCCAGCCGTGCCGTATCGCGGCGGCAGGTAGTGGCTCCTGCAGCGGCGGCGGCGTGGGCGCGAGAGCAGACGGCTGCGGCCTGTTTTCTTCCCGCCCCCACCGCCCCCCCCCCCCCCCCCCCCCTCACCGTGCGGTCGCTCGCCGCCCACCTCGTGCCTCTCACCTCCCATCCACGAACCATGTGTCTTCTTTCCGTCAGCTTTCCCTCACCGTGTGCCCTGGTTTCCTCGTCCCTTTTCTCGTTGTTCAGCCAACACACGCTTCATCCGCTCCTTTCCTCTTGCAATTCGCTGTCTTTGCCTGTTTCTTGCACTATTACCCCCCTCTCCTGTTCGCAACCTAGATCCTCCTTTAGCTACATTCCGCTCTCTCACCTCTACTCTCAAGCCTGTACTCACGCCTGCCCCGCTCTCTCTCCTTTTCCACTGCATACCAGTCCATTTCTCTGGTCTACTTATATGCTCTCTACGGCGGCCCATGTGCTCTCTTATCCACTAAACGTCTTCCCAGCCATCCAACGGATTCTATTTGTATCTCCTTCCTTCTACCTTCACAAACATTTTCTCAGAATATCAGATTCCTTTCACCTCTCAGTCATCTTCATGAAACCTGTTGTCTTTATAGATGTTCTCCCCCGCCCCTTCTTTAATTTCTCAGTTCTCACTGCCCCTCTCAGTGTTCACTCACACTCGTTCAGTTATTCGCTCACCTATCCTGTGCGTTTCCACTCATAGTGTCGGCCCCTCTCCCTCCCCCTTTCCTCTAGCTGCCAGTTCCGCCCCCCCCCCCACTCGTCTGCCGCCCACCCACGTGCTTCTCCGATAGAATGGCCTACTTTCTGCCTGACCTTTTCGCATCTGCTCATCCTACTTCTCCGTGCTCACTCAGCCTTCTTCTCCAACCCACTCATCAGTACAGGATGTCTCAGAATAAATGTTACAAATTTCTTGGAGTTGTAGAGGGGTTAAAATTATCGTCTTTACCAATGAAAATATTCTGGTAAATTGCATATAACGGAGTTATGGTAGGCTGGTTTTTTAGGCAACTCCGTATTCATAATGTGCAGCAGATCCATGAATTTGCCTTGATTGCGTTAGAACGTGACCTGCCGAACATCCATGCACAAGAAATTGCCTAAAAATCAACGGGAAATGCCACATGTATTAATGCATGAAACTGCGATAAACGCAATTTCCCAATGTACAATCATTGGCAAAAAGTGATAATTTTTTACCCCTTTACGTGCACTAGAAGTTTGTAACATTTATTCCGAGACAGCCTGTACACCGCTCAGCATTGTTAGCTCGGTCGCCCTCCTATCTCCTTTCCGCCCGCCCACCCCTTCCGCGTCCCGCCCCTCCCCCGAGGCCGGCCTCCTCGCCCGCGGGGTCGCCGACCTCAGCGGTTCGTGACGTTCGTCGGTAGCCCGCGCCCCAGGCGTCAAACGCGCAGCGGGGCCTTCCAAACTGCTGAATGGGCAGGTGCGCGCACCTGAATGGCCGCTTGTTTATGGGACGCACGAGAGTGTGGCCGTCAGTCGGACGTGACATTCTGCGGTGGAGGTGTGGAATGAATGTCTGGGCCCGGGAGAGATTTATTGCCTGGAATGGAAACGCCAAGTGAAAAAAGTGTGTAGGTATGACAATATAAAAGGGGCAATTTTGTTGTGGAAATAGCTCTTTCGAACGCTCGAAAGGATTTATTTAGAGCTGAAAGGTATTTAGGTGTTCTCACAGCGCAATATTGTTACATCTACTTCAGTAAGGATTAAGTGACTGGGATAAATCGCGGCAATTTCATCATGGAGAGTTTCCAGTATTTTCAGAGTTATATTATAAAGATAATGAATAAACTGTGTGAAGATGATTGTTTCGAATCACGCTGATGAGAAACTGGATGATGAAGAAAAAATTACTGTGGAACAACGAATGAATGATAGGTCGAGTTACAATTCATTAAATAGGAAACCGAAGCCTAGGAAACATGCTTTAGGGCATACGTGAGAAGATGAACAAAAAATAGTAATTCTCACTGTATTTTATGAATTTTCATTGAAACGTATGTAACGCTTTACCAATTACATAAAGCTTAAAATATGCATAAATTACATTGCATCGTTTGCCGATTTATAATTCTTCCCATACTTATGTTCTTGCTGACTTTTCTTGGGTAAATAATAATTATTTGGAACAATACGAAATGGATTCCTTCTTAGTGCCATTCGTTGATGCTTTCTCTTCGTGATATCTGAGAAAAAAAGAAAAGTAATCCTGAATTGTGAAACATTAATTGGATGTTAGATAGTGAGAAATGCATTAAAATCGAAGAACGTGTTATTGAATGGAGTTAATTAAGATCAATGCTTTTTCATAAATATTTTTCTGACTTGTAATTTATATTTTCTAACGTAAGTGTCGCATCTAAGTATCGTAAATGGTATATTGTGATTTTATGCACATTGGGTTTTAAACTGTCACACATTGTTTTGTGTTTTGCCAACCATTTCAATTCATCTTCTGGGAAATGCGTTTAGTACGAAGGTGTTAATCCTGTAGTCATGGAATTTCGAAATTGATGACGAGAGTACATGAATTGCAAAAATTATTATCCAATCAGTCACTTTAAATCGACGAGCATGCAAACCTATTAACTCATGCATTTCAAAATCATAAATTTCCATGTTCAATCCCTTCCTAAATTTCTTTTCACGATACGTTACCTCTAATGTATTACTGAATCATATTATAATAATTATTATTTGTACATCTACTTGTCAATAATATGATTGGTTTTCGTTAATTAAAAAATATTGGAATTGACAACGATTTCTTCTGGCACGTCCGGATAAGAAATCATTGTTTTTTTTTCAAATTGTTCTCAATAAAAACTTCATTTGCAAAGTAAGTAGATTAGCAATGAAGTAAATACCAATGAAATGTTAGCATTTATCAATAGAAATTACCAAAGAAGTTAATTAAGCAAATATCTAAAAATGCCAGAAATTTAAATGCCGTTTTATTGATTATTTTCTCTCTCTTCGTCTTCTCCTTCTTTCCTCTACCTGATTCATCTCACATTATCTTCGTCTTCATTCTGTTCTACCAAAAGGAAGTTAACAGCGAAATTGTTCCTAAAGTTGATCATCGTTCATTCTATGAATTAAAGATGAACGTTTTACTTCTACCTCCAAAAGTAATGAATAGATATTAGGACTTTCCGAAAATAATCATATATAGCTAGTCCAAAGAATCCGAATCATTTCACCACATTAAGCACTTCCATCTTGTCAGCTTATGTAGCCCACGACTTGTCTGCTTCTTTGATAGTACTTAGTATAGCTTTAAAAAAACATGCACATTCTACAGTTTTCACTTCATTGACTGAACTACATTTTAATTGGCGAGAGGGAGGGTGAAGGGTCCCTAGCCTGCGAAAAAGTTCTGCATGCACCTTTGCGAGTCACAAAATCAGTGCGGACCTCTGCACTGACTTGCAGCATCTTGAGCGCGCGCTTTCGCAATTCTCAGCTCGTCCAGGGGCGACTGCAACCGGCTCGGCGCACCCGTGGAACTGTTATTACTTCGCCGATAGTGAAAACAAACAGACATTGAGATCGTGGCCGATCGAAAGGGGAGGCGTTGTCGAGTGGAGAGAGATTTTATCATTGATTTACCTCGCCCCTCGGTTGCAACGCCACAAATACTACTTGATTGCACGGCATTTTGTATAGTTGCGAAAAATGTGGCTTTTAGGAATGTTACTTTTATTACTTTTATGTGAACATTTTATTCCAACAATTGTTTCTTCTCTCCACCGCTACACCGTTAAGAATTTTTTCTGTAAAATAATCTCAGTTGAATGCTTCTTTCAAATTAAACGATTGATATCTTCACAGCTCAGTTGCTTCTGCATTCCTAAGTCTCAGATAATGTTAAAAAATTGCTTAAGTTTGTTTTCTTTCGATTATTGTATTTAACGTAGGTACAAAAAAATTAACATATTTGGATACTCACCATACTCGAATTAAAAAAAAAAGGGTAATTTAGTTGTGATTTGAAGCGTTCTTCCATTAAAAGACATTTCAAAGACGATACTAGCCAATAATTTTGCCATAGTTTGTTGCAGCTAAATGAGATGAAAGAGGGATTGTAGGAAAATGTGTAATTCGTGCTTTAAAAGCTAGTTTGGTGGAATGACGTTTAACCTTGGCAAATTGAATTTCTTGATATCTCGAATTTTCTCCGGCTTTCATCATCACACTTGCACGTTTAGTATCAAACAATTTGAAAATTATTTAGAAATTATATAAAACTGATAATATCTTATTCACCCTTCAAATTCGAATATTCTAGGGGTCGATATTTTTAATTTCTCTTGTACTTCTGTTGTAGCATAGAGAAAGTTTTATAATGCTGCGGCAAGAAACGGCCGTAATTCGACAGAAAAACTCCTATTGTGAGGCTTTAGTATTGGAAACATTTTGTTGCTAATATGTAGACAATTACTTGAGCTACCATGTTGTGTAGTCAGAATGCACGTGACGTGAGTCCTTGACTCCGAAAAATGACTTTATGGCAAAACGCCCGTCTGTCTATGGTCAAAGTTAGTGCCTAAACTGTTTAGGAATTTTCGTCCGCAATTGATATTCCCGAATCGATTTGACCGAACTCCGGGCTCTGCAGATTTGAAAAGGTTATTTTAGTTTTGGAGGTACTTTACATAAAGCCTTAACATTTTCAAAATTTTCTTCAAAATTACTCTAATATTTGTCTGTATTTTTTTCACTCGAATAGAGCAAAGGTTGAAGGTCTCATTTTCGTTGAACTCTTTGAATTCTCAAAAAAATCAGAAGTTTTAAGATAATGCGAAAAACTATGAGCTCTTTTCGCTCCACTAATTTTAAATATACTACCGGCTTAATTTATGACATATTAAAAAAATACTTTTATGTAATATATTTAGTACAGTCATGTGTATTTTTGCTGCTGTATCCGTGTTATTGTTGAATACGTTAAAATGTTGCAATAGTTAATAATTATTTAATAAAATATTGAAAATGTAACCAATGAAAATTATAAAATTTAGTAAAAACAATCAAAATTATGGAAAATAAAACAAATGTTTTGAACATTTTTTTGTTGAGACAAATAAAAACAACACAACAAACTATTTGGGTTAGAACAGTTGCATAATAATCGAAAATTCATTACAACAATAACTTTTTGTTACAACGTTCATTTTTCTCCAGATCTGTGCATTCTAATTTTTTTCTGGGATGTTTCTTTGCCGACTTTGTAATTCACATATTTGGGTCGACGCGTCGCGTCATCGTTCCCGTGCTGAGGGGTACATCCCAAGGGGGACTCCGCTTGTGCGTGGTGCGTAGCGGGAACATATCGATCTGCCGCTGCGTTTCTCGGTCTGTGGGTCGCGGAGACTGACGAATCAGACCCCGAATCTTTACCCTCCCCCAGCACTTGCGCCCTCGCCGCGCTGCAGCGCCAACATCATTGTTACCAACTGTGACATCGCGAGCGTTGCTGTGCACGTGTTGACAGTATTAAAACTCTCGGGACTCTGAACTCTGGAAAATCGTTTCTAATGTTTCTACAGTAAATTTGAAGTAGTTTTAGGTGACAGGTATCTATTATTTTAAAACAAACAATATTGGTAGTGTTTTTGAGTAAATAATACATGAACTTCCGTGCATATAATCTTTCCCCATTACTTGTAAGTTAAATTATCTTAGATTTTCGAGAATATCGTAGTTGAGAATTAATATCTTACATGTTAGACGCGTTTTCACTGTAGTAACTTGAGACAGCTGTATAAAGGTTTGCGAGCTCAAACACTGCTGAAATCGTGGATATGCAAGAGACAGAAAAAAATGTTTGCTTCTTACCAGAAAAGTTAATCCGGATGTTAATCCATTTCGTAGATTTGTATGGACTTGAAAATACATCATTCAAACGGCAGCGTTGTAACGCCCTCGACTCAGTATATCGTTGGTTCGAATCCAAAACCGTGTCGCCTCTGTGTATTTACCTGTGTGCTAGGTGTTTGTGTTCTTTCAACCATCCTGTATCATCATTAAACCATGCTCCTTCCATCATGTTTCGTCGTTCCCATTTCCAGGATACTATAGCATAGGGAATACATCGGCATTTAGGAGAAATCATAAACGTATCGAGACGGGCTTGCTGCTTCAGGAGCTGAGGTGGAAAAGAGTACCTCCGTGGCAAATAATATTACGCAGGGAATGGAAGGATGTGCTGCATATGTGGTAAGTGAGAAGTTCTAAGCAAACTGGAAACCCCCAGTGGGGTCTGCGAAAGGGATAGAAAGTTGACAAGTGTAGGACACTGAATTCTAGTAAGCTGAAAGCAACCGTGAATTTAAAAAACCAACTAAATTCATCTCTAAGGAAAATCATTTGATCCCTGGTGTTAAACGAACTCCGCTCTAAAATATAGCTGAAGCGTATAGCGTTTGTAATTAAGATAACAGAAAATTACTGATATGTTAAATGATGAGGTGATACCCCTTGTTATTTTATACATCTGCGTAGGCAACGTTTTGAATCCCACTTGGTTACTGTCAAAGAATAAACGATAGACACAGACTTCTTGTGTTTGTGGCTTTTTGTTGTAGTAAACTCAGCCGATGATTAAATCGCGCGATGGTGGAATGAAACGTAGGGAAAACGGGAGACTTTCGAGAAAATCTGCAAACTGTGTCCACCAGAATCCCACATTGATCGACGCTAAAGCGATGGAGGCGAGAGGGTGAATGCTAGACTACTAGTCCTCCATGAAATTCATAAGATGCAGTATACGAGAGATCTTCTCCTCCTTCTTCTTCTCACTCAGGCCTTAGACCTGGAGGTTTTCTGTGATTCGTTGATCACTCTGTCTTAGTTTTGGTCTACCGATGCTTCTTTTCTTTTCCCTCGAGGTATGTGAAGGGGTTTTGGTACACCTTAATACATGGCCTTCCATTATTTTTATAATTTTCGATTTTGTCTTTGATTGGAATTCGAAGGTTCTCCTGGATGATTTCGTTTTTCAATCATCTGTTCTTGTTACTCCTGTACTAAAAAATCTCATTTCAGATACCTGTTCTCTTCTACAGGATTTGGAATTTAGAAGCCAGTTTTCACTTCCACTGATTGATTGATGACCCCGGGCGCGTCAAGTCCCGCAAGTTTTTTCTCGGGAGGTGTCCGTGATCTTACCCCGAGAGTTGGTGAGCGCCGACCTACCGTCGGCTAGCGGGGTTTACCCCAGCCAGGTATCCCCACCAGCGGGGCACCCTCCCAACCTGGACACGTTCTAAGCTCCCGACTGGTCTCCCAGCATGTATAGTAGTGTAGTGCATGTAAGTGTGTGTGTAAGTAAGGGGTGAGCATAGGACAAGGAAGATGAAAGAAAGATCGCGCGGTCCGTTTGATATGATACTGCACCGGCATTCGCCTGGCATGGATCGGAGAAACCACTGAAAAGTACCGATCAGACCAGCCAGCCGATAGAATTCTCCTTCAGACAGCGACTGAATTCGACGTACCTGTTAGCTAGTATCGAAAATCCTGCAAACAGATGGTACTCGAACATGGGACCTCCCGGTCAGAGGCACTGAAGGGACATCAGTTTCTGCTCTGTTTTTACTTTGATAAAGGCCGCAAGGCACTGCTATAACTTTCGAAAGATCTCTGAATTAATGCACTCGTTACGCAACGCCATCATCCACGAATGCAACATCCCCACCCCCGAGTGCTGCTCCTGTTGTTGTTGGATTCCTCCCGCGTGCGCGTGCCTTGTGCTCGCGCGTGTGGTCTTGGCGCCAGCCGCGCGCGCCCCGCGCGCCCTCTCGCCGTCCGTGGGCCGCGAGCGCGTCGCGGTGAAGGCAGCCCCCCAGCCTGGTCCCCTTTACGTAACGCGTGCATTAGGCGCCATGGCAGGTGCTCCAGTCGCCCTTGCTCGCCTGCGGCTTGCTGGCGCCGGCCGCGTGGGGCTCGCGGATAGAAGGAGCTCATTAACAAATGAGTTGGAAAAAAAATTATGTCGACAAATTTTGCACAGGGAGAGGTGAATTAGGGCGTCAACTGATGTCACTGCAGTGCCTCTGAGTCCTGGGATTCGAGTCTCGACGGTGGCAGGATTTTTTTCAACACTAGTTAGATAGCTATGTCGAGTTCAGTCGCTGTCTGGAGGAGAATTCTAGCGGCCGGCTGTTCTGATCGGTAGTTTTCCGTGGATTCTCCGATCAACACCAGGTGAATGCCGAAGAAGTACCCTAAGAAACGGGCCATGGACCGCGCGCAAACTTTCCTTCTTCCTTGCCCTGCCCTCACCCTTTACACTTACGTGTTCAGCAGTACCACGTATATCGGGAGACCGGTCGGGAACTTAAGAATTCCTTCCGGCTGGGGCGTTGTCCCGCTGGTGGGAGATACCTGGTTGAGGAAACACCCCGCTAGCCGACAGTGGGTCGGCGCCGGATCCATTCAGCGGGGGACGATCACCGTCACCTCCTGAGAAAATGTATACACTACACTTACGAGACTAATGGCCTTAGCAGTTGACGCGGCTGGAATCACTACAAATCAATCAATCGACTAATATTACGAACTTGTGTTATCTCAACATTTTACGTATACCTTGATTACTATAAGCTGATAGCTTATCCTGGATCACTGATGCTTGTCGAATATTTTGTCGAAAAAATAAAAATGGCGGATAGACCATACGAGCACTGCGTGGGGATCATCTTCATCTCGGAAGCGTACAAGTGAATAAGTAGAAACTGGGTAAAAATAATTGCACAGCCTATGGGACTTTCAATGGACTACTGGTCCGAAATGGGTCTGAAATTGATAAAAATTATACCTTTTTATAAATCCCATTATTGTAACACCTCTCAAAATGATTTTCCCCGAACCTAGTGGGGACATATATTTTACCAAAGTCTTGATCTTATTGTGGTCAAGGTTATTTCTGCAAATTCCTCTTTAATAATAATAATAATAATAATAATAATAATAAAATAATATAATAATAATAATAATAATAATAATAAAATAATAATAATAATAATAATATAATAATAATAATAATACTGTAAAGTTGGTGCGATTGTAACAAGCTATTACATTTAGTGTTAAAATAATTTTCAATTAAATAATTTTAAAATATTGTCAGTCTATTTAAGTAACACACACTTCTAAAATGAAAAATTTTAAAATTTATTTAAGTAACACACACTTCTAGAATGATATTTGTTGCTGCGTATTTAAATTATGTCCAATGTATTCCAGATTTTTTTATTATTTAATAAAAACAAAAGGAGAAATAGTATTTCCTGATTTTGTTGCGAGCCACCAAACGTTTCACGCGAACCGCCCGCGGTCAGCGGACTACTGGTTTGAGACAGCTGCATTCCACCGCCTCCCCACCACGAACACAAAATGTTAAATAATGTCCCCTCCTCTTGCAATTTCCTTGTTTCTCCAGAAGGGGTCATTTCCCTCGGCCCGAGATCCCAACCCCTGGAGCGGGTCCTGGCCGGGCCCCGTGGCGCTGGAGTTGGGCCGGGGGAGGCGGGCTCTCCTGCGCAAAGGACTTGACGCCGCCGCGCCGGCGCTTGACTCACGGCCGTAATCCGGGGCCGGCGCAGGTTGCGCAAACTCCACTCGCCGGGGCTCGCCCTTCCGCCCGCCCACGCTCGCCCCCGCCCGCCGAATTCGACGCTCCCGTCGCACGCTGAGCGAAACCGTCGCCACTCGGGCACAAACACTCCGAATGTTGCCATCGAACGAAATGGTTCTAGCTTCTCAGCTGTAAAAAGAAGAAAAAAATGGAAAAATCTTCTTCCTCTGTATTTGAATACTGTTCACTTCAAAGGCATTCGGATTTTAATGATGGTTTGTCACATTTTGGATGAAATTAGGATTATTGACTTTTGAGAAGGAGAGGTAGTAGGTGTGGGTGTCAAAAATAGACAACAAATGATGATCAATCGCTCGTACGTTCTGCTCATCTTATGTAGATAGTAGTGTAACATTGTGTTTTCGTATGAAACATGAAATGTCGGTCGCCATTATTGACAATGCCTCTAATCTAATTATAGACGTAAATTCATTTAAGTAGTTGGCAGATTGGCAATCTCACCACGTTTACATTATAATAATAATAATAATAATAATAATTATTATTATTATTATTATTATTATTATTATTATTCACAAAGTCTAAGAATTCGTAAGCAGGTTACGATCCATGGTGCAGTAGGCAAGTTAGTTACTCACCTTCCTTGCCTTTCGATTCCTCGTCGCTCCATATGGAATTTGCGATGGAGAAAGAGTGTTCGCGGTAGATTTTCTCGAGATCATTCTCTCTGCATGTGATCTCATCATTGTTACTTTACATTAATAATTTTCTTGCTCAATAGGTGAGATATCACAATTTGGGAGCCAGTGCTTTTTCAAGATTAAGAGTTATTAAATATGAAAATTGGGAGACATTTTGATTGGGCATATTCTAATAGAGGTGTTTTATCATGATTTTTCATTAGAAACAAAAATATTCTGGCTTCTACGCGAGATTTATTAAGGAAAGGATATGTTTTCGCCACATTTTAGATGGGGATAAGCTGGTTTTGAACCACGCCACTTCGAAAAGTTATTAAGAGCTTCCACCCCTGCACTTAGTAAAAACACACACACACAAAAAAAAGGAATTGTGGCAGATAATGTAATATGTTGGTTTTGCTAACAAAGGCCAACGTATATGATCTGCATGGAATAAAGAAGGACTAAGCCGCGAGAATAACTATTCTTGTTACTGACATTCCTGAGCGTACAAGCTTTCTAATGACTCACACGTTCGCTTTAATTTGTAAAGAGCTGGTTCGATTTCCTGTGTGGGCAAGAGACTACAAGCTTTCAGAAAAAAAATTAAAATCGCACTCGGGGCAATGTAGACGCATGTGGGGATAAGGGGAATGTTGAGTTGGGAATTGGTTGGTTCTGGGAATGGTGTTAGTGGAAGTTGGTGCTTTGACACTGACTGCTTATGTGAGTAAAAGAATGGCAATCTATCTCACTGGTGGGCCTTTCAGTTGATGGCTATATAAAGTTGTCTATGACAAGACCTGATTGGATGGATAGATAATTATAATGAATGATCGTGAATGGATAAATGATGGTGGAATGATATAAGGGAAACAGGAGAATCTCCAGAAAATCAACGAGAATCTGTTTGAAATTGCGCAGATTTCATCGATTTCACCGATAGAGAGCGAGTTTAGCCTCGGCAGTACGGTCGCAATAGTTAAACTGATATTGCGCAAATGGGGAGTACATATTAACCTTCCTCGTTCTCGACGTTAAAGTCCTCTTCTAAATGCTCTCCCGGAGTAGCATTTCTATTCTGTTCTCTGACCCCAGAAATCTCAGAGGTGGGAGAACAGATCCAAAGTTCAGACTGAAGCAACGATGTAACTTAAAAATGGACACTATGGCAAATTGAAAGAACATTATTGCGATCGTCGTTTTCTAATATTTCTCAGGGCAAATAAACAGTACTCTCTAGAACTTCCACTTGGCACCTCAAGGACAGATGTTTGGGTACTGGTGTAATTAAGTGAAAACCGTGGTCAATTATTGATTCACAGAAAGTGTTTCTGTACACCATGTTTCACAAGGTACCTTTTATTTTTTTTCCTTTAATTTAAAATTTTGATTTAAACCAAGATGGGTGGTCTCCGACTTTTATTGTTTACTGTTTATTTTTACCGGTTTTAAAGCAACTTATTTTAAAATTTATGACTTCGATTTTAAACATATAGATCACGTATTATTAGACATTACCCCACAATTTTCACATAATACTGGTATAATCCACATTCAAGGATTTTCTATTGAATCAGAAATCCACAATCCAATTATCCGCCGCCGAAAAAATTAATAAATAAATTTGAGTCGTAAAATTCAGCGACTGACTTCCTAAGCAGTCTATGTGCGAGCTTGCAGATGTGCGCGGAAGTTCCTTTCCCGCCCACTGTGCGCGCTGACATCCCCCGCGTGCTCCGGCGTCCTCTCGCGCCGCCAGTGTCCACAGCGGCGGCCGCGCCTCGCCGCGCCCCCCGTGGCCTTCGCCGGACAGAACTCCGCGCTCGGAATCAAACAATTGCGCCAACTCCCCAGGGTAATCCCCGACGCCGCGCTCCAGGTACCTCCCCGGCGGGGGCGGCGGCGGCGGCGGCGGCGGCGGCGTGCGGGCGCACGTCGCTTAATGAAGCGACCGGAACAGCCTCTGGAGGTGGAGCCGGAACGCTCTCGCGCTAAGCTTCCGTAATGTGTGTGCGTGCGTACGTGTGTGTGTCTACCGACCGGAGCTCCGCAGTGCAAACTCGGACCTCCACCGCCCCAACCCTCCACCAGGGGACGGCGGTGTCGCCGTCGCCGGAGGCGGGGGGGGGTTATGGGGGTGGGGGAAGGCTGATGGGGGGGGGGGTGGCACGTGGACGGGGGCCGTGAGATGGGGGGAGGGGCTGGCGGAGTTGAAGGGGACCTGCGGTGGCCAGCAGGGACGCCTTGCAGCGGGGCGGGGGAGTGGAAAGGGGTTGGCAGGGGCGGCCTAGGCGGTTTTGGCGAAGGTGGTCTGGGCGGTTCGGGCGGCGTCGGCCGCGGCCCCAGCCTCGGGATTATGGCGGACGTCCGAAAACACTTGGCCCGAGGACCCGCTCACCCCCATCAATAATGGTCTCTCCACTACTTAGCTCTTCCTTGCTCCGCGACGACCCCTAATAAGGTGGACACCGCCGAGGTTAATTGAGGGGATGTCGGGGGTGTGCGAGGGGCGCGCGGGTAGGCTGGGGCGGGGCGCGGGCGGCGCGGGGGCGGGGGCGCGCGCTGACCCATTAATTCCTAAATTAAACGAGATTAATATCGCGGTGGACGGCGTAAGGTGGCTGCGCCGATGGCGAGGCCCGCCTGGGGAAGACGAAATGATTCCGGAGAGTGAGTGGTCGGTGGGGGTACAGGAGGAGATGACGACGTCCCAGATGTGTAGGGTTGCCAGAAATCTTTTGAGAAAATATTGAATCGTGGTGGGGGGGGGGCTTTGAGTAATAATGATACATTCTCTGTATCATTTAAAACACAGCTAAGTGAAGTTGAGGTTTGCTTTTGCATAAAATGGAATAAACCTTTTATACATTAGTTTAAATCTTCAAATAAAATTCTGTGTGTATTAGGGCCGGCACTCACTAGGAGTTCGTTAAAGTAGTATATGCATGAAAGGCATATATAAAACTCCCCTTTAGCTTATGTTCGCTGTGCTGAGCACATGAACAAAGACATACGTATTACAAGTTATCAAAACAAGACAGCTGCATGGACCTGCGCAATTGCCAGAATTGTCATTAGAGTAATGTCAGTTCTAATCGAGATTAAAAACTTGCCATAATAAACACTAAAAGCTCTACTAATACTTGTTCACTCATACAATAAGTTTTTTTCGTCATTCGATTAGGTCTTTTTACATGTTCACTATTTTGATTTTTTTTAAATTAGTGAATCAGACGTAGAAATGGTGAACAGGCCCTTCAAATAGTGAACATCTGGCAATCCTACAGAAGTGTGGAGGAGGTTGGGATTTGGATACTTGGAAAGAGGCGGTCGAAGGGAATGGAGGAGACTCCTTGTAGTTTCTTGCGTGTTAATGATATTCATAGATTAATAATATTCTTTCCTCGATTATATGATACGTTCAAATAACGACTACAGTGAAACGGACGAAGACTTTAGAGTAGTGTGCTGAAACAGAGCGACACAGATAAAAGAAATATGTTTGGCAGATTCGGCGACACTGAATTAAATATTAAATAATAGATTTTTCTGAGTGTTTTAGAGAATTCCTAAGAGCATTCTTACTGATAAAAGGTATTTGGTCCTTTGCATTAACCATGTTTCAATTCAATCAAAAACACATCATGCGATTGAAAATTGTTCTCCAAGATATGTAGGATGTATATCGGCGCCGTGGCTACAATATTTAAAACAAAAAACTCTTAAATAATCCAATTTGAATATATCAAGTAAAGAATGGGAAATTTTCAGGAAATTACAGTACTGGCTTTTCCATCAACGTCTTCATGAGCAAAGTGAATGAATGTGAGTGAATTTTTTAATGTTGAATATCTCAACTAATTTGTGTTTTAATGAACTACAACGTAATACGTTGTATGTTTCATACAGCATTTACAATGACGAATGAATAAAGTTGATTTTAATAGTTAAATAAACATATTTTCAAAGCTTATTTTTTCAAGAGTTAAAATATTATAGAAATATTTATCCAGAATGTGGTAAACTAAATATACAGAAGTTTTACGTATGTTGCGTTTTATTTTTTTAAGGTACCTAATTATAATCAAATTTTATTTCAGGTTTATGTAGTATATTTCATATTATTATTTGTTAATATTCAATCGTTGACTTGTTATACATTTTTCATCTTTAATGTTTCACAACCCTACGAAAACGAGACAGGCGAACACGTTCAGAAACCTCGCAGTAGGATGGAGTTATAAAATGCGGAAGCAACCAAACTACCCTGGAGAGCCCTGACAGAAAGGGAGGTGAGCACAGGAACTGCATCGGTGGCCCCTTTGGTAGAGCATGGGCGATTTCATCACCCCATCACCTCCCCACTTTCTCCCCTTTAGCCCCAGCGGCGTCCCCTCGGAAGTCGGGCGTTTATGTAAAAGCTTAGCGGCCGCTGTCAAAGAGGCTTTTTGACGTAGTTCTCTAACGTGTTTCGGCAACTTTTGCGGGTTATCGCGGCAGCAAATGGACTCGTAACAAAGGTGATTATGGGACGTAAGTAAACTCGCCACAGCGCCGGCCTCCGGTACTTTAAGTACAAAGCATAACGTTTCCAAACTGACGTTATGAACCTTCGGATTTGCACCGCGCGTTCTGGAAGTTCGGAGAATTAATCAGATAAGCGAGAAGTGGATATGTTTTCTAAAAATCATTCCTGGATTAAAAGGGGTATCAAATGACATAAAATTCCGTATCAATATCATCTGAGAGAAAGAAATCCTTTTATATATATCTAAAGGTCAAGCCATATGAATCATCCAATATGAGTTCAAGTTGAGTATACTGCATACTTATTATCGCGCACTGTAGGAAAACTTACTAGACGTCAAATTTTCCCTGTATGAGCACGAGCTGATAAAATTAGCAGACTTCATGTTTGTGAACCTATTTACGATCGTCGTAAATGCGTAATTGCTATGGTGCTACAGCCTAATTTGAGAAATAAGATTTACTTGAATTGGGGGCGCTTTCAAAACAAAACCAAAGGTTATTTTTCGTTTATCACAAAACCTTTTAATGAATAATAATATTTTGAATTACATCAATTCCCGTTCGGAATTAAACTGTTTTATTCTGCGCCTTTTAAAAATTTCATGCACAAAGCGTCCCGACTATTGTGAGGGTAGAAGGAAAGCATTCTTAGATTAAGCTCTGTGTGTGTGTGTGTCTCTCTCTCTCTCTCTCTCTCTCTCTCTCTCTCTCTCTCTCTCGTGGAAAGAAAACAATATTATTGCACAGCCGGAATCGCTTCAATCTTGTAGAATAATTATATCACACTACCTTTTTATAGCATCACATATAAAAATTTACACTACCAAGTCCTTCCTCTTCCACTTATTTTAAATTCTGAAATGTATTAAGACTTTCTCTAGTAATTTTATGTATTACATCGTCGAACTTTAAAAATGTTATGTGTCGTCTTTTTTCAGATCTTCTATTTTTATCTTTCTTTCTATACTTCCCACACTTCACTACCCAAGCCCCTCCCCTGCCATCTTCATTCATCACACCTTCCCACACCTACTCTCTTTACATCCCCTCCTCCCTCTTTCTAACTTCATTTTTTTTCATTCCCCATTCTGAACTTTGCAGAGAGTTTTCTGCTTGTCTCACTACTCAGTCCCTTCAATTACCTTGGTATTCTGTGTTCTATGATTTCTTTATGAACCCTGTAAATTGTTGTGCTATTTTAATTTACTATTTCATATCACTCTTGGTCCTGTACCTCTCTAATTTCCCTTTTATTACCTCTTTTATTCTTACTTTCTTTCCTTTAACATTTCTATCCGTTGTAATACCCACTTTCCTCATGATTCTTTCTCTCTCCTCTGACTTATCTTACATACTGTTTTTAATCCTTCCAACAACACCTGGTAGCAGGCCTCGACCTCTTCTCCCTTCTAACTGTTCTTCATATTCCAAAGGGCTCCCTCTTGCCTTTATTCTCAACTTAACTCTTCCAATCTCCTCCCTACCAATATACCCTGGCGTTATTCTTTCAACTCACGAACTCCATTTAGTTAATAATATATTTGGCAAGCTTCTATTTTCCTCATTTTCCTTCTCCCCCACAATTCTCTCAAATAAAAATATTGCCCACCAAATTGTCAAATATTTTAATCCAACAAATTACCAATCCTTTCTAACCTTCTTTTCATTATCCTCCTTCCCACATTAGATACCATTCTCCCGCTCTGCTCACGGTTAACCTCTGCCGTCCAAGAATTTCTCCTCTATTTCTTTAGCGGACAAATATTGTATGTTAAACAATACTGCACACAAAGGACAATCTTGCCACATTCTTCACTCGTCCCTTATTGAACGTCGCTTATAGAGCAAGAAAACCTAATTACGCGCTTCTTTGTTTTCACAGAATAACCACGTAATAAAACTTACAACATATTGATGATCACAAAGTGTTCAGATCTCCTACAATCCGTTTGATCATCACTCAAACAAAATTTTCCTCTAATTCTTTCTCTTATCTTCTACTCAAAAAAATCTGAATATATCTCGTAAACGCTGGACTTACAGGAATGTTATGTTTGTTAGAGATATACGATGTAAAAGTTAGTAAGGCATTGATAGCACAATTTAAAAATAAAATGCTCGTCATGCGATAGTTATTTACGTACCAAGAGCATATAACGATCGAAATCATTAGGACCATTTAATGGCCGTGTAAATCTAAGATTTTATTTTTTATCTAATTTAATTATTCGGATTTACGTATTTACCAAATAACTAGGTGTTAACTTTATTCGGTTTGTCTTTTCATATTTCCCTCCCACAATTCCCTTTCACAAATCCCTGTCATAATTTCCTCCATGAGAGAACATGTAGCATCACTGATATGTTTTCATATTTCCCTCGTAACCACGATCCCCTCGATCCAGGAGACTTATGCAGTGTATATGGAGTTCCGTAGCGAAGGCGATAATAACCAATAACGTATCTGTAAAAAGTAAAACCGGGAGCGGTAGCTCAGTGCATCAACTGATGTCACTGCAGCGCCTCTGACCGGGAGGTCCTAGGTTTGAGTCCTGACGGCGGCAGGATTTTCGACACTAGCTTTTCAGCTAGGTCGAATTCAGTCGCTGTCTGGAGGAGAATTCTAGCGGCCGGCTGCTCTGATCGGTAATTTTCCGTGGTTTCTCCGATCAACACCAGGCGAATGCCGGAGCAGTACCCTACCAAACGGGCCACGAACCGCGCGCGATCTATCCTTCTTCTTCCTTGTCCTATCCTCTCCCCTTACACACACACAAACTTACACTAACATGCACTATACTCTCACATATTCCGGGAGACCGGTCGGGAGCTTAGAGCTTGTCCCGGCTGGGGCGGTGCCCCCCCTGGTGGGAGAGTCCTCGTTAGGGGAAACCCCACTAGCCGACGGTAGGTCGGCACCGGATCTCGCCACCCAGCGGGGGAAGATCACCACTATCTCCCGCGAAAAAACAACATGCACTACACTAACGGGACTAATGACCAAAGCAGTTGACGCGCCCGGAAACCCGAAAAAATCAATCAATGTAAAAAGTAAAGTATATTTTTAACCGACATCATACTACCGTCTATGCAGGGAATAGCCATAAAACATTGCGGTTTTGCCTTCTGTGGTAAGACGTTTTATCGAATCTACTATGCGATCCATCCTAACGTTTGCTTCGTAGGTGAGCCGGCACAGAAGCTTCGAGAGTAGCTTCCAGTTGAAGCCCCTTTCCCGGGCTCTTGGAGTGAAAAATGAATGCTCCTTTTTCGCCCACCACGATAAATTATTGTACTTTTAGAGAAAGAAATTATGGGAACGAGTGTAGCGTGAAATTGTGGAATGTGAGCGTGGCTGGGCTCCGAAATAAAGTGTTTCCGTGTATTTCGAAACTTTTCGGCGGTTCACTGCTGTCAGTTATGGCTTGTTGGCGGCTCTCACGTGTTTTCGTTGTTTCAGTTCGGGGCTAATTTGTTTTCTTCGTGTTTACGCTTTCATTATCGCATCTTAGGGACGCGATTTGTTTAATAAACAAAAGTAAGTTGTTGAGATCAAACAAAATATTGGTGTGAAGGAAAAATTGCGGCGTTCATGCATTTGTTTCGTTGTTATTGTTCTTGAAAATGTGTTTGCTTTTCTCCGAAGTCCCCCGTGCCGTTTTGTGTTAAGTTAGTGTCAAAGGAGGCGAACAAGAATTTGAATTGACCTGTCTCTGAAGCAGTAACATAAGTCACTGTCGTTGAAATTGCTTCAAGGGAATAGGTTACTGTTTCTTTTCTCTCTTTATAAATAGATTAAGTAGCTTAATGCGATTATTACTTCGTATGCACATTGTAAATGAATTACTTATTACGTGTTAGTTTTCGCACAATTAATTCTTTCTACAAAAAATATCTCTTTGTTCAACTTGTAACGAGAGTCTCTGTGTCTTTAAACAAATAATACACAGTTATGGAAAATGTTTTTGGAGAAAATAGTTTTCATGAAATAAATATGTAAAGAGATACATGTGTTAGCGTAGAGAACATGATATCAACTTCTTATCGATTTCTAAATATTATAAGAAGAAAGAAATAATAGATTGAAGGTAAATTATTACAAAATGTCTTAATTGAATTTGTGTAGTAGTGATTTCAGGAATGGGAAAACATTTTCTTAATTCGCCCGCGGTTGTGTCTGCCTGGCGGAGTTGTGCCAACGAATCAGGCCAGTCTGGAGCATCCAAAGGCCATCCAATCGCGGAGGGACACGAGTTAACGCGGCTGATTGGAACAGTTATGACCCCGAGGCGCCGCCGCCCAAGTGCTCTCTAAACACCCGCAACGTGCGTGAGCGGACGCGGGCGGCGCGGCGCAGCACGGGCGGAGGGACGGGCGCTGGGCATGCGAGAGGCGGAAATGTCTTCGCTTTCCCGCCGCCCGACGCCCTGTCGCCCAACGGCCCAGCGCTGTCCCCTCTGTCGCCTTACCCCTGCTGCCCTCCGCCCGCCACTTCAAGCCGTCCCGCCTCGCTCCGCTCCGCCCCGCCTCTCCCTGCTCCGTCCCGCTCCGTCCCGCCCCGCCCGATTCGCCCCGCTACGCTCCGCCGCGCCCGGCCCCGCCTGCCCCGCCCCGCCCCGCCCCGTCCCCCCCCAATTGTCCTGCCGCCTTCCCCACGCCTCCCCGTCGCCCGTCAACCAAACTGTCCGCCCGCGTCCCCAACTGTCCGACGCCCTGCCCTGCCCCAACCCCCCCCCGCGTCTGTCGCAAAACTCACCTTATCACTCTTCCCATCTACCGCCCTTGCGACCTTTCCACCCCCGTGCTTGCTCGTCTGGACTTACCCCCCTGCAGCTCTGCTTCTCTGCAGTGTTCACTCACAAACCTTTGATCATTCGCCTCTGCTTCTTTGATTTCCCGCTTTTTTTTCCCCCCTTCCTTTTTTCACATTCCTTCCTTGTGCTTCTGAGGAACGTCATTCTTGAACCACTTGTGTACGTGCAACCTTGTGTTCGTCTGCTGCTCTTCACATTTGCACTTCTCGATATAGAGCCACTTGTGCTCCTTGTTCTTCTTACGTGTCAACCAGTTTGTAAATGATTCCGTGTGCAGTCCTACACATACACCTTCACCATACTCTTACAATATTTCTCTTTGCCTTATTCCCTTTACACTGTTTGATCCCGCTTTCTCTCTTCCTGCCGTGCCTCCCATTATCCTCTATTCTTAAGGGCTAAGGATCAAGTATGGAAGGTGTAAGTATTTCGAAGAAACCTCGATGCTAGCGGTCGCGGTAACACACGTCGGGAGGTCTGTTTGGAACTAAAATATTGTCCCGGTCAGGACGGGGCTCGTCAGGTGGGAGATATCTGAATGTGGAAAACCCTGCTAGCCGATGTGTTGGTCGGCGCCGGATCTCAACATCCCGTTGGGGAAAGGACGTCAACTCACGTGACAAATCATGCTCCACACATACGAGTGTAATGCCAGTGGCAGTTGACGATCGAACTTCACCGCTGCCGCCTCCTTCTCCTTGCCATCGCCGTCGCACTGCTACACGTTGCGACGTCGCCACTCTACGTCACCTCAGAGCGCCCACTCCCCACTCGATCCCACGCGCCCACCCCGCTGCGTAAATTGCGGCGCACCTCCTCTCGATATCTGAGGCGCTGTTTGCGGACGTGGCGGCGCGCGCGCGATGGCCTCATCCCCCTCCCCCACACCCCCGGCCCTTGATTAGTACGGCGTTCGTCCGCTGGCTGCGTGGGCGTGGAAGGGAAGCGTTGACGTGAGCGGACCAGAGGATGAAGTTGTGTGAAGAGACAGGTTGGATCTTCTACAGGCAAGGAGTATTTTCCTGGAAATTGGAAATCGATTTTTTTTTGTGGAAGGGAAAAAGTAGTTTGTCAAGCATCGTAGGCTTACATGATAATTTAGTATCACTGTACTTTATGAAAAAAAAAACAGCTGCAGTCACTTCCGCGTTCTTAGATGCACTTGCCTCTGCGCTTACTGCTGGAGTAAGAATAGGCCAGTAGAACTTGTCGAGAAGAATGATAGGATGAAAATGATGGTCTGAAGGACAGGATAGATATTGCGGAATCAGAGATTTTTCAGGAAACAGTAAATATGTAAATTGAACGTGTTTAACGGAAAGTACGTAGTTTCTTATGAGGTGTGAGAAAGAATCACAATAGAAGCGTTTAAAAATTTAAATACAGAATGCTAATTGATATGATTGCAATGTTGTACGAATCACTCCGAAGTTGAACGGGACTACAATCGAAATTCAGTTGTGTGCAGTAGGGTGATCAGATGTTTGTAAACTGGGGGAAACTTGTTCAACGTTCGCTCCGCTGGAAACGCGATGGATTTCACGGTAGATAGAGAACTCGTAAGTCGGTTGTTTGACGAGGTAGTGATTCCAATAACAATAGATTTATTTCAAATTATATGAACATTTCTTATATGAACATTCTGTTACCGAAATTCAGCAGCTAGTTTGCAGGAGACCGATCGAAAAGCATTCTAAACGCGTGGATGAATTCGCGAAACTCAGACCATGCAGTTTTTGTGATGAGGTGATACAAAACATCTTTCAGATGAAGACCTTGCACGACATATGAGAATGAAAACGAGGGCAGGCAACACATGTGATGAGACATCATGCCTGCAAATATCAAGGACAGAAACTTTCCTCCTAAGTCTCCATCGCCATTAGTGGAAGAGTTAAAGAGTTTGTATTTGTAGTTATTAACATACATATTCGTATAATCTGGAGTTCACGAAAACCAATTGTTAGGTATTTGCCTGGTACTTAAAATTAATCCTTATCGATTCCGATTTCGCCGATATCGATACGAAATGAAACACACAAAAAGTACATAAACACAAGTAACTATACCTCAATATCGGAAGTGTCAGTATGTTCTAATCCTTCACAACACTTAGGGGACATATGTAGGGATGGCAATAAATCATCGATGTATTTGTGCACATCGATTTATTCGTCCGGAAACATCGATGTTTCATAATGATTCTCATGTACCTAAAATTTCCCGTATATGTTTTATTAGTGGATTGCTCGCAAACAACAGGCACATTCAACTGTCACTATTGTCGATCCCCAGGCGATACCAAACCGTTTGCTATTCGCAACCTTTCTTCACAGTTGTTACCTTTTTTAAATATTTTGTACGTGCTACCATCGCTAAAATACAATTTAAACCTTTAGATAGAACATTGATTAGAAAATTAAGATAAGTCAAGGCAGATACTCTTTAAACTAATACTGACGTGTTATGTATCACATTAAAACCAAGACATTTCATTTAGAAATGTTTCATCTTATTAAAAACATCAATGTTTTTGTCGATTTTTTATCGACATTGGAAACCTCTTGGTGATGTGTGGATGGTTTGCTAAATTTTTCCCATCACTAGGGGGCAGATTTTCATGCAATGTTTTTTCTTTTCCCTCTAGAACAATGCCGTTTAGTATAGAAAATAATTTTATGTTATGACAAAAGGAAATTAGGCATTTTTATAGGTCATTATTTTTGTTTTTTGTCGATTTCGACTAATAAGTTAATTTTTACTTTGTTCTGTCATTTTTAATGCATATTTTGCTGATTTCATCGATTGTAATGTCATTTTTAATGGTACTTGCTTCAAATAATATTTAAAAGATGCAACAAATGTTCATCACAGAATTTCTCAGTAGACTATTCTATTTGTTCGCTCAGAAATGGTTTTGACAGCCGTCGTATGTTACGTATATCAGCGCCATTGCTGGTTCGGCCGATTTTGGAATAACTAAAGACAGATATTTCCTGGCATAGAACAATCCAAACTAGAATTTTGCACGTTCAGTTCACTTGCACGAATGGAAGAAGCCTCCATTACGTCAGTAACGTATCCAACAGCTTGCGTTGTTCATCCGAACTGGTTTTGATAAGATTTTTAAGTCATTTTTCTTTGGTTTAAGGGCATTTTTAAAGCATTTTAAGATCATTTTATTGATTATTTTTGGCGATGTTTTGGGTCATCCAAATCCTCCGCTAGCCATGTAGCGGCGTCTGGCGGTGGGGCTGGGCGGCGAGGGCGTGGGGATGGCAGGTGGCGGGGGCGGCGCGCCGGCCTGGCGCCTACCTCGCGCGCGCGGGACGCGGCGCCACCGTCGACTCTCTTTCGCCTCCATTACACCTCGTTACGGCGCCCGGGACAGAGGTCGACGCGCGCGCCGCCCCCGCCGCCCGTCCCCGCTCGCCGTGGCGGTGACGTCACCCGACAAGTGCTCCGCGCTTCATCTTCGTTAAGCCCCGCCCCGCCGCCGCCGCCGCCCCCACCGCTGCCTGGGTCGCGCACCGGTTTTTCTGGGGCGTTCGCCGCCAGGCCTGCCGCGAGCTGGTGGGCGGTCGGGTGTGGTGGGGGTGACGGGATGAGGGGTTTGGTGAACCGAAGGGACACTGGGAACGGTTGGCGGGGGTGGGCGAGTATGTTGGAAGGGTGAATGGTCGAAAGCGATGAGTTGAGGTGAATATGATGAGTAGGGTGGGTGAAGCGAGAGAGTTTTGAGGTGGCGTGAGGATAGAGAAAATGGATAGTGGTGAGGTGAGAATCGGCAGGATTGCGGAGGCGGCAGACCGGGGCACCGGTGGATGGTGGTGCGCGGGACGAGCAATCGACGCAGTAGGGAAGGCGGAGGAATGGGGGCTGCACGTAAGGGCGGGATGTGCAATGAAGGTGGGAATGGGCGGGGTGGGTGGTTCTCGGGGGGTGCTCAACTTGGCGGCGGAGAACGAGGTGAGCCCAGCGAGCAGGCAGAGCGACGTGTGTTCTTCCGCCCGGCAACTGGGTGAGATCACTACGAGGCCAGTGCGGCAGTGAGAAGAGGTTACGAATGGGTTCTTGGTAAAATAGATAGTGGGGAAGATATGCCTCACTATTGGGATCATGTTGCGTTAACTTTAGTTCGATTGCTTCGACAATTGAAACGTACTATCATTAATGGGTCCCATGCTATCGTGGGGTTAAATGGTGGGTTTTATTTCGTTTTTAATACTTTCTACTGGTCGTGATGTATACAATTTTGGCACATGCTCCAGTTTTCGTAGTATACTTGTATTTTTCCTATGGAATGAATTCTTCTGATCGTGTTGTAATATTAGGTTCTCCAGCAACATTTCACTTACTGCAACTACTACAGACTGTAAATAATCGAAATGCGTAAAACGTTTCCTAGAATCCAACTGTTTTAAAAGAGTTCCCTCGCCTGACCAGTCACTCAATCGTTATGACTGGGCATTCTGATTCTAACAATGTTGCACTAATTATGTGATGTGAAAACTCTTCAGTTGGCCCACTAGGCTGGAAGCAAGTCCTTGTAAGGTACGCCCTTTGAGTCGCCAGCAACGCGGTCCGTGCCGGTAACTTGCGCCCTGTGAGGGGGGGCGCCTGGAAAGGAGGCAGCGGGCGACGGCGTCTGCCGGAATGCGCGTCTTCAGCGCGTGCGGTGGATCCGTTGCGTTGGTCGACGCGCGCGCTCCGCGTCATCCTACTCTTTACGGGGAGATGACTGCGTTGGAGTGTGGGAGGTGCTCCCGCAGGTACCGGGGTTCAAATCCCAGTCAATCCTATCGGAATTCGGCTGATTGACGGCAGGTTTCCTTGGGGGTTCATCAGTTCTCATTGTCTAATTCCACAATTGTTCCATCATTTTTTATAATTCACCGTAAATTCACCATGTCTTTCGTTCCATATATTCCATGTATGGTGCCATATTTGACCGCAGAATTGTGTAAAACACGAACACGTTTTCTTGAGCCCAAGAATAGTTATCCACATCCCTTTATTCATATTAGTTGAATTCAAAATAAATTACAACAAGAAGCGTGGCTAACAAATTCTGAGAACCATAAATGCTCGGTTCTATATAAAAGAATGAATTTTGCATCAAAAATCGAGCTATAGTCTTGCTATCGACTAAATCTATTCCCCACTCCTTTTACATCTAGTGACATGAGAGCTCGAGCGGAAAATACTAGAATCATAGTGCACGCAAGAGGCCCGATCTCAACTGCCTGCCCTTCGTTCGTGCACTTTGTTCGTGCTTATCGGCACTCGCTATGACCCACATTCTCCGGCGTGCTCAAGAGATCCCCTTTTCCACCACAATTTCCAAAAGCTTGACAAAAGCTCGAATCCGGCCCCTGGCGAAGGAGATGTAAAGGGTTTACCCTTATCCGGCACCGCCAAGAACAGTGGTAACACCTGGGAACGGGCCATGTGGGCGGGTGTATTTCTGTTTGCGCGCGGAGCTGTCCACGTGACGGTATCGGGCGAGGGCGTCCGCCGTCCGGACGCGTCGAGGGCCCGAACTCCCACGGCCAGGCCGGCCAGCGTCGCCGTCGCTGCCACCGCCGTGGCGTCGTCGGCGTCGGCGTCGCCAGCCGGATAAACAGCCGGCGGGCGGCGACGAGCGCTAATGGATGTTTACTGCGGCGGCCGCGACGCGGCAGCACGTGTGCGCCGGCGCCCGCTGGCGGGACAGGTTAAGTGGCGGCGGCCTGAGTCATCCCGAGCCCTCGTCGCCACCACCCCCGCCCCCACGCCGTCCCCGTCCTCGCTCTCGTCCTCGCCGCGCCCCCGCCGGCATCCCGTCTGCGTCGATGTCGCGTCGCCCGACCGCTTACTCGCCAGCCACTGGATCGGACCGTGGGGAAGCCATTGTTCGTGGATTAGAGCGGGGGGGGGGGAAGGAAGAGTGATGTTGGCAGCAGTGGTGTGATGAGAGTTGCCGTCGTGTGGTGGTGCTAGCTGAGGTGGAGTTGCGCTTGTGAATTCATGAAACTACATTTTTAACGTCATCAACATTTTTTCTTGACGACCCTTAGGATTTGGTTGCCGCAAGAAATCGACTGAATGTGGGAAATATACTTAATGTTGCGAATTTAGTTTCAATTTAGGTAGCATTTTTTCGGAAATATATTTAGCGGTGAATAAGCAAGCCTCTGGTCCCATTTTATTTATATCCTATTTTGTATGGGCCCCGTGCAGACTAAACAATTTTATGTGATGGTGGAAATGGGGATCGTTAAGTCTCGCATTTACTATGTTCATGCTTTGTCAGTCTCTGGGTCTTTAAGAGATACCTAAACGTTTGTCCTCACGCTTATTCTCTCACAATATGCAAATAGGTACCGTTTCTCGTTTGTAGGTATTGTGTGTTGAAAACTGTTGTGTGTTGGTCGCTGTACAACAGTAAGATGTAGATCAATAGTAAGATGATTAAGATGTCGTTTGCACTTGTGCATTTTGTATGATCTCTCCCGAAATATTATCTAAAACGCATACGAATTTTCAGTAAATTGAGTATTCAACCGGAAATAACATGTTAGAATAAGAAGCCAAAACGCTACATCCATTCAAGATCCTCAGAGGATGCAAATTGGAAATCTTCTCGAGAGGGGGATCTCCAATAATTCTGATTGATCAATAATTAAAAGTATGAACACGAAACTGGCGTTTTCATACTGAAAGAGTTAGTTTGGAGTTTTGCCAAAATATGAATATTTGTCTGGTTCATTGCCCTCCATTCAGGAAGGAGCGAAATTGGTCTCTTAAATTTTCTATTCATCAGTAGATTGCGCTTAAAGGAAAGTTAGGTAGTCTCTCTTTCTCTCCAGGGACTGCTTCACAAAGATAAATTTATGTTCGCACTGACACTTTTCTATCGCTGTTTACTTTTCAACCCGGCGAAACGCTCGAGTCCTTGAAGTCCCGTTTGGTTTCCCTTACATCATATTTCTTTGGACTGTTGTTACCTGTCTTTTAGGGATTGATTTGTTCGAATTTTTTTCTATGTGTCTGGATTTTATCTGTATAATCTCGAAGTTACCTCGACCGACAAAAGCCCAGCTCAGGCGTCCGGCGGACTCAGCACAGTGGGGCCGACGGCCATACGTTTTGCGCACACCGCTTGACTCCCTCTAAGCACGCCCGTAGCAGTCTATTCTTCGATTAAAACATCAAGTCCGTTGACACTTGATCAACTGTGACGAAGCTTGAACGTCACTATAGTGACGTCACTGCGGTGACTTTCAAGCTCCCAATTGGCGGCACAGCTGACCAAGTGTCAACGGACGTAATGTTTGAACATTAAGGGCTAGAAGATGTTAGGCCATCCCCGGGCTACAGCCGGTCACCCGCACAAACTGCCTCCGAGCAGCCAAGCAACAGCGCCGCCCTCTCTCGAGGGCTTGAGGCGGAAACAGCTGCCAGCACCGCAACGCGCCGCGTCGCGTGGCAGGAGGTCCACGGCGGCGGCCGGTGCCAGCCTCACTTGTCGCCGGAAGCGGTGCGCCTATCGCTTCCGGCCTGGTGCCGCGCGCCGCAGCCGCCATCATTGTTGTCACCGACACTGCCAGCCGGTGACGTTGCCGTTGCCGCAGTCGCGGACGTCCTCCTATTTATTTGTTGGAGACAGAAGAGCATTTACTTATGAGTTGGAGTGCCCTAGAATTCTATCATTCACTATTAATATTTTGAAACCTTTACTTTACTCTTACCAACGAGGACTCTCCATGATTCAACTTGAAGGGGAAGGTTCTATGGCATTCGAGATCGGAACAGCACATTCAATTAATATATTAATATTAGGTCATTTTATGTTGAGTTGCTATACAAAATTGTCTCGTGTGATATATGAAACTTTATTTGGGAACGAAATCGTCAGGTAGATCGTATTTAATTAATATATTATTGTTATGATCTTGTGTATCTGTAGCCATGATGCTGGAAATAAATTTTCCGAAACTACAATTATCACCCATTCCTTCACATTCTTGTTTTGTGAACCCTCTCTATCTCGAACGTTGTGGAAAGGTTTAGCCTGAAAGAGGTTCCAGCTATCAATCACTCTGAGAATAAGAAATGCGAAGAAAAATGAAAGCATTAACATTTCGTTTAATTCAAATGCTTGATGTTTTGATCCAGGAGCTTATATCATCAATATATTCTCTTTTCTTTCTCGTTTCCTAATTTCCCATTTAATTAGATGCGATTTCTTTTATATCTCAAAATGGGGGAAGTTTTATAATTCCAAAATTCCATTTTTCTGATTACAAATAAATAGTAGAAAATGTAATGTACGTATTAGTATTATTGAAGTATTGAATAACTTAGACATGTCTTCACGAAATGCTTACGCTTTATAAGGACAGCCCAACTGTATACAAATCAAAACCATATCTTTGAATAAAAAAGCAAGAAACTGTATAATGAACATTGATAAACTATGTTATGATCTGAGAGAAATATGTCTTTGCTGTTTTAATATTTATTTTCTGTAATTCGCTTCCATGTTTCATAGGGATCTCCATATTAACAATTGGTAAAGTTAAAAAAAATTTCATGTCAATTTATGCTATTTTAGATTTTAGTTTTTTCTTTTTAAAAATATCCTATATATTTTAATAACTTCTGCGATATTTAATGCTTAAGCTTACAAAACCAAATATATTTTGTATATTTATGGTAAAGCTATTGACATATTATTGGACGGAAACTATACTTACCCCTGATGGCTTATAATTCTTTGAATATGCGAGCTATCTTGGATTTATAGAATTCTAGTGAATACACAATAGCATAATTTAGGTTAAATATCGGCATTGTACTAATGAGTAGTGATACATAGAAAGTAATTCCATGAAGCATATTAGTTTAAAAATATGTGGTTACTGTTGAGGAGAAGATGAGTTATGTTGATGCCTCTCCGTTGTTTATATTGTGTGCCTCATGGCACGGAACTGGCGGAAGTTAACGATTTATTTTTCTCTACAGCACCGACACTTCTTTCGGGGAGTTCCTGATACTACGGCAATCACTAGGAAATTGTGGTTTCACGTGATGTGTGCAAGGCAGTTTTATATTGATGAATTAAGCTGGAATTTTCGAAGAAGGACATGAAATATACTGCTTGGTTGTGTAGAAAACGGTTAGTTGAGGTTCCATGCGAACGTAAGTAATTACAATGCAACTAATTTTGTGGTTTAATAGCTCGGAAATGCACAGTTCGTAGTTTAAATACATTCTCAAATGACCTGCGATCTTAGTAGGTACAACTTTGAAAACTACGTTTATTATTCACGTATAAAATTATATTTACGAAATAAAATATAATTGAATATTTATTAATGAAACTATTATTATTATACTTCTTTATTACTCCTCTATATCTCAAGAAATGTTGAAGCATTCCAGCTCGACACAACTTCCCTGTGCAAAAATATGGAGTAGCTACAATGAAGAGCTTCCTCATACAGGGTTCTAACATCTTTCATGTAGTCCTTCATTAATGATGATTTTGGCGATGTCTTTACTTCCTTGGCCCTTCATGCGCCTCATTCAAGATTCAAAAACTTTCTTGCTTGCCGTACAAAGCGGCTATTTGCATAGTACTGAGATGTTTTTCTTGTAGCTCTATTATTATTATCTTTTATTATTTTATTTTTTTTTTTTTAATTTTTGTACATCAGATTGAACTTGATATTATTCATTTATTTTCTTAATGAAAAGTGTTTCTTTTTTAACATCATTGATTTCTATATTGTCGTGTAATTCCATCAAATTATATTGAGTTAATAAAATTCCATGGGTTCTGTATTTATTGTAATCATGCATCTTCCATATTTGACATACACTTTAAATTTACAACGCTGTACATACATGCTTCGTCCTCTATTCCAACCCACCGATATTTTTATGTCTTGCGTTAGGAGTAGACTTTCAAGAAGTCTTCTTTTACGTGCGACGAGAAAGTTGAATGTCCCCTTTCATGCGTCTGTATTTATTATTACGACGCGACGTTCATAAGCCGCATGCTGCTTTGTCGAGAAAGCGGTAATCACCGCTGAAAAGGAGGAGCAGCGACGGTGGCGCCTACGCGATGCTTTGAGATTTCACCACCCTGCAGTCGCTTTCGCAGCCATCACCACAGCGCCCGCCATTTTCAGTTTCATCAGCCTCTTCCCTGCTTGATCCATAAGCATTGGAAAAGCACTGAACATCTCCCCAGAATACGTTTTTGGGGCGACATATCAAGCAAAGAGCTTTGAATGAGGGGACGTTTGAAAAATGATCTGAGAGGATGTTCATTTATGCTCCAGTCGTGACACAGTACATAGTGTGGGCCCTTTGCCTATATACAAGCTTTTATTGATGTTCGTAATTTGTTCAATGAACCAGTCTACTCCATCTTTAAAGAATTTCATTCGCTGGGTTGTTTTCTGAAACTTAATATCACATTAATCCGTTGTTATGTGATTGAAGACTCCCATATCATGTCTATCGTTTCCGTTATTATCAGTTCAATCAAATTCCATCGCGCATGATAGTTTTTAACGCAAAAATGTAGTTTCAATGTTGAGGTCTCTTTTTGCACCTTCCTTTCGGCACATGCCTCATCAAATAATTCCTTCATGACCATGACTCCGCCTCTTAGCCCTTTCATCACCAGCATTAGGTTTCCCCTTCTAACAACAAACTTTACCATTGAATTCTTACCATTTCCATCGCCTACATCATCTATTACCACTCCGGTATCCACTACCGCTGTTTTCTCTCACCTTCTCCAAAATGTTTTCAATCTATTCTTTGATCATGTCACTACTCCCGTATTATACTCCTTCAATTTATATTTTCATGACCATCTCTTTCGTCACCATCTCCAAATTTATGATCACCACCTCTTACATTACCATTTCTGCATCACCCCTTTTTAATACACTTCATCATTTCCAGCTCTTCTTTACTTTACCAAGTTTTCTTAGATCCATCACAACTCAAAACGCCGTCTCCGTTTCACCACACAATATAACCATTTCAATCAGTATCACCTCTTCAGTCACGTCGTCATAACGTGCGTGCGCGCTGCGCCATTACCACCTCCACGGCACTTGCCACTGCGCATGCGCGGGCGGCGCAGTGGAGCGGGGAGTCCTAATTACCCCTTGGACGTTGAAATTAGTCTTCTCGGAAGCAACGTAGACGAGTGCTTTATGGCTACTGCGCATCTCGTTAAAACTCGAGCGCCCGCGCTGGCGAGAAAGCGAAAGCCTTCAGCGGTGGGCAGCTGCTATGCGATCGCGCTGAGGAATGTGGAGAAGGTTGCAGTGTTTACGCGTTCTGCGAATATGCTTGAAACTGAAATGATTGATTGTCAGGAAAAGCGCTGTTAACTTTGCGAACGACGTGCTTGTCTAGTAACATGTCGAATGAGGAATCGTAATTCGTTTGAAAATCCGTTACCCTTCATAAATGAACATTTTCGATTTTTTTTATCATCAGCTTACGATTAGAAGGAAAACTGCAAGTAGTTTTCTATAGAACTTCTCTGTTTTTGACAACATTTGAGGTCGAAATAAGAAAAATTTCTTGACCTGCATGTGGAAGGTTGGAAGGCAAATTATCTTCTGGATTTGGGAATGATTTTGGAAATCTTTTCTAAAATCATATTTACTTTTTTTCTCAAGAATTATTTTCCCTCTGATTCTGTGTGAATACTTTGAATATCTTAATGCATACTGTTTCTGTGCTGTTTTTCTTGTGCTGGGGCATCTAGGTTACATCATTTCCTGTTTTCGAGAAGGACGGACAACTAGGCGCCCATGAATCGACTCATTGTGGTTGGAAAGGCTCTAACATACGTCTGTAACAACATGAGAATCACGAAAAACAACTGTAGGGACCACAACGTATTTTGATTGAATATTTTCAGAACGAAGTTCAGATGTACGATTCAAACATAAACTACATTGATCCATCTTCAATCAACTTGATTCATTCACAAGAACGCCATCACGTTTCAACCTGAAGCGTGTGAACTGGCGTCTTATTCAGAACCAACGGCTGCGTTTATTATCTCGTAATCTTGAAATTGCAGTTCTATGAACTTAACAATGACACGGCTCCAGAAGGAAAATGGATCGTTATTCGATGGCGGCGTGTGAAAGAGAGCTGCCATTGTGCTAGAGGTGGCGGCGTCGTTATTCAATAACTTTTCGTTAGGGCGCTCCGCCACACGTGCAGACCTGCCCGCCGGATGCCCGTCTGCCTGTGACGTCACCCAGGAAGCAATCTGCCATTCGTTGACGGGCACAATACCGGCGCTGGACACAATACCTGACCTCCATCAAGAGAAGGACGCATGAGGCTCCGAAGGGAGAAAGGACTACGTGCTGAGACTATTGGACTCAGATGCTCAATACTTGTGTATTTCCCTGCTCATTTTTTATCAGCTTTTTTAGTGTTACAGGAAATATAACGCCTTCTCTGCAAATTGACTTTTAACCAACTTCCAATGGACATGGCAATATTTTTTTATTTGTTCATTTGACTGCTCTGCCTGCATCGCCATAACCACGCGTGTATTAAACCACTAACATCAAATATGAATTTTTTCTGTATGCAAATCTGTATATTTCTGTTGACAGACAATCAGTATTATCATTGACAGTGGGCAGATCGTCCTACGAGAATTCGTGAACTTGCCAGACTCCCCTGCAGGATGATTCGTCTACCAATCAGGGGCGTGATTTAAAAATTAGTTTTCGTGTAACATTTCCCAACTCTTCATTGGCAAAACGTGATAATCTTCGACCTCCCTAACAACCATAGAAGTTTGTAACATTAACACTGAACCATTCTGTGCAGATCAATGATCCCCAGCCCAAGAGGCGTCTCATTCCCGAGCACTCCTTTCAGCGGAACAGCGCGTTCCTGAGGCAGCGCGGCGCTTCCGTTTGATCTCCAAGCTGCGCGCAGACGCCCCGGCGCAGCGGGCCGCTTCTGGGAAGGCAGCCTTTCGCTGCGAGGTGCAGGCGCGTTTCTGCGCGCCCACCACGGGCGCAGAACGTCTGTGCCCCGCGCAGGCAGACGTGTGCTCGTCGGTCGCTTTGAAGGCGCCGCGCGCGCTGCTCGCGAGATGTGGAGTGGTTTGGACGAATGAGGTTGGTTGTGGGTGGGTGGATGGAAGTTGGGGATCTGGAAAGGATGGTCATTGCCTTCTCTGAGGGCGCTGTACTTTTTTCGTTCTATTTTTTGTATATAGTTCTCTTTTTTTGTTCGATTTCAGTTATACAGCGCAGGCTTCCGTATATCCTACCATCGTTCTACATGTATATGTGATACAAGACATACATGCCATCGTTATCTCTGCCGTAGCAAAACGTTGACTAGGACTGGATATACTTACTCTTAATGAATGAATCTCTTAATGAATGAATAATTAATTAATCTCTGAATTTCTTAGACCTGTAAGCCTATTTTTGGTCTACGTGGTTCACATACAGGCCTGTGTTTGCCCTTAGTCCAAGATTCTGTTACTTCTAGCTGTTTTGCTGATCCCGCGCGCAGTCTTATGCTCTCCAATTTCTGTGAGAACGCCATACTACATGGAGGGTTCGGTGTTGCTGGGAGATGAAATGGTTGCAGTGTTTAAGAGTAGGACACGATGAACAAGAGTGGCTTGACGGATTTTGAGATCCTGAAGACAAATGTAGCTTCCGGCCTGGATCAAGGGAGAGTACTCATTAGAATAAAGGGTGACTACTCCCGCGTTGAGATGATCAGTACGGCCCGGAATTTAATGACAAGTCATATTTTTTTTGAACGTTCGGGTGAATTTTAAAACAACTTATGCGCGAATCCAGGTATTGTCGATTAGAAAAACGTATTTTTATTGTGCATATAAAATCATATTTACACCGTTTTTAGTAAAATGTCATATTTTGGCCAAATTTTGCCCAAAATGCATATATATGTCATATTGTTCTAAAGACTGCAAACCGTATGTACCGTACTCACAATCTGTTAAGTGAATTGTGTATTTGTTATACCTAAAAAATCAATAGGTATTTTCAAAAAAATGAACTTGTATAATGTCATATTTTATTTTTAGGACATATTTATATGTGTTTTAGATCATAAATGCTTACATATTTCGCTGATTTTTAGGTCATTAAAATTCGGGTCCTAATGATCAGGAACTCTATTTGAGAAAATGAAGTGGTGAATCACAGCGATGGGAATCGGGGCTTGGAGGCAGCGGTGCTTGAAACGCGATTGTCTATGTAAGCGTAGCCTGTGGCTGACGGAGGCAGCGTTCGGCTGGAACAATACTAAAATGGCCGTTGACCCTCGGCCACGAACGCCAATGCTGGAACCTCCTTATTTTTCTGTACAGTGAATTTCGTTCTCCTTTTGAGCACTCATCTTCCCCAGGCGAATCAGAGATTGGTATCATGGCAGGTGGACGCGGGAAGTCACATGGCGTCGCGTCAGTCTAATCTGCGAAGAATACGCAAATATTTTGAGGTATATGTTTACGAGGAATGAATCTTGCTGCTGGTGGCCGAGGGTGGAGTCACGTGGTAGTGTTGCAAGATCCCCCCTACGGTCAACGGTGCCACGTCGTGATGGGACCAGCGGATTAGGCATATATATATGTCGCGTCTTTCGCCAGGCGGGACTTATACTTGGAGACCATGTGCTGTGTGCAAAACTTACCTCAACGCTGGTGCTTATCGAGCTTGGACAGCTTACTACCAGTCACGTGACAGACGCAGTCGGAACGTGCATTGTGAGGCGGTGCTTCAAATAAAATTGTTATTTACAGACTTGTTCGAGCGCGAGTGGTGGTTGGAAGAATATTCTAGAATTTGTACATAATTTGATACATAGATTCTTGTAAATAATTTGCAAATATATTGTACAGAGTTCGTATTGTTTTTGTGTCGCTTTTAAACACGACGTCTCCAGGAGTCCAGTAAAATTCAATGAATGGCTTCTTTTGGAGGATGGAAACAGTCCCCTTCGGTTAGCAGGCGATCCCCTGCAAGGACGCAATGATGACGGAACGCAATGAAGACGACGACATCGGTGATTGCGAAAATGGAAACAGGAGTCTGGCCGTCCGCCACGCCGCGAGGGTGGCAAGGGAAGCGAACGCGAAAGCAATGGCTCTGAAGAAATACACAGGCAGCACTGCACGTCCCCTAAGGCCGCCGTTGCGCTCGCAGGTCGTCAGATGTTTTTCTCGATCCACGCTTCATGGAGGGCTACGATTAAAATGAATAATTTTTGGATCATTAGTTACATAACGTGTACAAGCCAAAACAATTAAATAATTGATGTATTGTGTGTTCTACACTGCTTGTACTGTTCTGTACTGTATTACTGTTACTGTATTTCCCTTTATTCTCATTTGTAAAATGTATCTCTGCTATAAATCAATACTGCTGATGCCTTTAAATGTTTTAAGGTGACCTTGAATACTTTTTTTTAAAATAAGTAAAACTTGTGCAGTTCTACCTACAAATATTGTTATAACGAAAAACGCACTATAACGTTGACGCTACACGAGTTTCATTGATAACGTGATACACTCGCTCCATACATCGAAAACCCACTAAAAAAAGGAACATACTGATTTCAAGGGTTTCCATCACGAATCACGTCTGAATAACCATCCCATTCGTACTGAATCATCATCACTCATCTTCACTAGCATCATCCACCTACAAGATGAAATCACCCTTATCATCATCCATCCGGTTTGCGTTTGCAGAGGCAAACGCTGGGTGCTAATCTTCCCAGGAAAAGGGATGGCACCATGAAGGTATAAATTATTATGCTCTATCCAAAATTTAAATAATTTACTTAAAATCTATTCTCATAAATAAACATTAAATTTTAATGTTTTTATTCTATTCTAAAACTTCACAATTCACACAGTCGATGCGTGTATTATTATTATTATTATTATTATTATTATTATTATTATTATTATTAAGCGATGTGTTTACAGTTCTAATGACCGTGTCTCGCGCTCTACACGCCACTGCTATTTGTTCCCCTAGGTTCCTTCTTGTATTCTTCTGTTGCTTTCTTAAATCGATGTCGGCCTTTCAAGATTTCCCCTGCCTTCCTCGTTTCCTTCTTTCAAAAGGGATCCACTCAAATACAATTCGTGGTATTCTGTCAGCATGCATTCTCATTAGATGGCCAATGCGTATGTACTGCCAAAATGTGATTAATCTCTTACTTTTACAAACTAACCCATTCTCGATTAATCGAATCCTGCATGTCCATCCTTACAAGCGGAGGCAGCGGCCGCCGAAGAAAAATACACAGGCGGCGCAGCGCGTCCGCGACGGAGGAAGAGGCCGATGCGCCCTGGGGCCGTCAGATGTTTTTCTGATCCGCACGCTCGCGAGCGCGAGATGCCGTGGGCGCTGGGTGGGGGTGGGGGGTCCCGCCCACCGCCGCCTGTCACCGCAGACGAGGCGCAGGGAAGCGTCGAGGTGCGCAGCTGTCCCCGGCGATGCGTCACCGCCGCTTCGGGGGCTCCCGCCCGCCCCGGGGCCCCGGGATGCGATCATCGTCCGCTTTGCTTCCGCGCGCCTCTTGGGCTCGTCGGGGCTGCGCGGGGGAAAACAATTTGCTGACGTTTCAAAATTGAAGGGCTTGATTCCAAAATGACGTGACTTTAAGAGATTTAGCTCTAGTAGCTAAGAGGGTTGCCATCTGTCCTCCTTTTGGAGGACATGTCCTCCTTTTTTATTATTAATTTCTCGTACGTGTGTATACGGAGTAATATACGAGTATAGAGAGTACGTAGTATAGAGAAACTTATTTAATGCCGCGCGAAAAAACTGCGAATTTTCGACAGAAAATAATTCATTGCCGGGCCTTAAAAACAAGAATGTGGATAAATCCAGTTGCTAAATTAAGAGAAAAAATCCTGTAACACGTGGTGTAGCCAGAATCCCAGATTCGAGGGTTACCGAAAACCAATTGAAAGCAAAACGTTCGCCGTCCGTCCGTCCGTCACGTCCGTCCGTCCGTCCGCCCGCCTGTCTGTCCGTCCGTCTTTGAGCATTGCTAGCGCCGAAACCATGCGAAGGATTTTTAACAAATTGAAGAAACCCTGTCCATCTGGCTTTAGTTGAAGCTCTGAGATTTTGAAAACAATTTTTTAAAATTTGGAGGTACTTTTTATGAAGAACCCTCCGACATTTTCAAAATTTTCTCAAAAACGACTACAATATCTTTTCTTTTTTAATATTGTCCTCCCTCCTTTTGTAAATTTATATTAAATGTCCTCCTTTTTGTTCTGTAGAATTGAAAAAATACTAGCATATTTTTAAAGTAATTTAATTAATTGACTTGAGGTTTTGAATACCTATATTTTTGCTCAAATAAATGTCTTGTCATTAGGCTTATTGTGATATAAAGTTTAATGCTTATTGTTTTGTGTATAGCGAAGGTGAGTGCGGAGGCAAACTTATCCAGCCATAGCTTTCATTTTTAATGATGCAAAGTCTAATATGATTTTCAAAGATTATTAATGGTTTGGAATTGTTGAGTATATTGTTGACTATAGAAATATAAAATGTCCTCCGTTTCATTGAAATGTCCTACGTTCTTTGGTAAAATGTCCTCCCATGGGAAAACGTTTTCTGGTAACTGTGCAGTTAAGAACATTTTCGCAGTTTTCTCAAAATTCTTAAGTTAGAGTATCAAATTCGTCTTGTGTAACTTAATGGGCGATTAGTATGCCTCTTCCTGAAGCTCTTGCCTAAAGATAGCCATATTAAAAAATATTACAATTTTATTAATATATTTATTTCCAAACCTCAATTTTGTTGCAGTTCTGGCCATTTGAAAAGTTTGGTAGTGATCAGATACAGGATTCAGAAAAGGCCAAACGATATTCTATCCCCAGAACATGTTTTTGTCCAAAACTAATTCGTTTCGGGCGCATTACTGCAATGCCAATATAAAAGAGATGTGTCCAGCGAATTATATGAATAATAATTAGTAAAAAGAAATACATTATCATCGTTCTCATCTCCACCAGTAGAAGGCGTAAGCTCCATGTTCTGCAAGATTGAACCAAGTGAGAAGCTTCCAATTCTTATTTTAAAAATGTTGTGCTTGAAGTGGCCAGTTCTGAGGCAGTGGCACTATCGGTGTCTTAACCATTTCCTGTGCAAAAAATGACAAAACGTTGCGTTTGACACATACAGCATGCATTTTCGATCAAGATATTTCATCTGTCGCACGTAGCGCTGGTTTCATGAAGTTTAACATTGCGGATTGTATTCCTGCACATTTTGGTTTTTGCTTTATTTGAAATTTCTGGGTGTCACGTTAACAAGGTGTTCGCGATTATTTACCTGGATGGGCCAACAAGGTTTTTGCACCAGAACACATTCATCATTATCTTCCCTAATAAAAACATTAAATACTAACATAACCTTACAGAAGCGTTGTGCAGGGCGGGTCGGGCGGGCACGAGGTGGAAGAAGTCGAGGTAATACAGGGCAGAGCGAAAAGGGACAGGGTGGGATTGGGCAAGTGAAGCGTCTGGGTGTAGGGTCTGGCTGGGTGGAACAGGGCGGTCAGAGCAAGGCAGGATGTTTCCAGCAGGGTAGGGCACGACAGGAAAGGATGAAGCGGGTAAACTCTGAAGATGCGTTTTCTGTCTAATATATAAATGAAATAAATTCTCTGGAAATGCCAGTGGTCCTTTCGCTAGTCGATAATTGAGCTGAGGAGACCTTTCAACAAAATTGTATACTTTTCCACAAACACTCCTCTTGTGCATGACATACATTGAAAAATGACACAACAAAAATAAGATCTCATCAATCTTCATCTTCGTATATACTACATCTTCATTACATTCAGGCAAGACGTTTTGAACATACGGCAGAATTACCAAAAAATCCCTGTTAGATTGGATTTCTAAAAACTGTTTAGGAAGAGCTGCGTTCACAGTTTACATGATTCTTCAGAAACCTCGAAAAGAAAAATACAGAGCAATTTTCTTCTACTAACTGGGAACTGATTCTTTTGTTTTTTCCGCTCTTCCGAGTAACATGATTCACAAAGGTATCCTGTCTGAGAGGAAAGCGTCATATGTCATTCAAAAGCTTACATTTTCTGAAGTTACACCTGTTTAGTTTCTTTTGATGTGCATTGTTTGTTCTTCGTATGCGAATAAACTGTCTTCAGAAACTCTCAATTCCGTACTTTCAGAAAATATACTCTTTCCACATTGCGGAAACAATATAATAATCTAATATGTAGCAGCGGTATACCGCAGAACTTATCTTGTGCTCTGGGTCAATGTTTATCAACCTTTGGGAAACCACAGTCCAGCTGGAGGTTCACTTTCATCTTGTGCTTCTTAAGATTAAAACTCAGTTCCTCCAATTTATCTTCACTGCCATTTAAACTTTTAGAGCCTTTCTTTTTAACGTTTTAAAAATCAGTACTGTAATGAGCTAAAAAAAACTTCTGTGAAAAATATAATGGTTATTATTTCATGAATAATTATAATGATAAATTAAATGTTAAAACCTATTTCTTAAAATACCCGTAAAACCATTTTCATTTGATGTTACTATCGTTATAACTTTCATTCATTAAATGCATCAGTTAAGATATACAATTACTCGGTTATTTTTAAAGCGAAATTCTTTTTTATTCGAATTCAATGATAACAAGAAATGAGGTCACTTGTACTGTCATGTTTCGCAAAAGCATTTGTGTTATTCTGAAGCTGGTAAAAGTAATCATACGAGTGCGCTAATAGAACTGCACATCTTCGTAGGTCATGCGAATATTTGATTTAAAATAATATAGTTCAACTCAAAAGACTACATATGTACATTTCATTGATTGATAAAAATGTTTAATAAATTGCATGACAAATTCCAGGACTATAATACGTGAAATTAACTCTGGCAAATTCGATTTGTCATTAATGCTGACAAAACTGTTCATCAAAAACGTCTTCCAGAATTACGTATGAGAAAGTTTTGTTTTTGTAAAGACAATATGAGTACTATATATCTCATTAGACCGCTCATCTATATGTGCGAATGGAGAGAGGTTGCTTGATTCCATGGCGTAGGAGCTTGAAGCAGCTTCCAAATGCGTGGATCCTAAAGCTGCTGGTCCCGATCTCTCATAAGGCATAGGCTCCACCGCATTGTCCTGGCGAGGATGGTTTTTCATACCACGACGTATTTCTTCTTAACCATAATCCATGATGAACCACTTTAAATAATCACCTCTTCCTTCATCTGCCTAGTTGGAGCTCTGTTACAGAATTTAAACTCCCATATGTGAATATAAATAGCCCGAAGCCTTTGAGTCCCCTAGATGATGGGAGTTATTTGTAATAATTTAATAGACTCAGAATCGATATGGTATGGAGAATTGTAATGTTTAACATGTAAGAGAGATATGTTGAATGATATTATAATGTTTAATGGAAAAAGAGACTGTGTTGTGTAGTATAGCAACGTGAACTGGAATAAAATTGATGTTATGAAATAGAGTTGGATTTAAAGTTTTTATTTATAAGAAGGAGTATGAATACATATTTTAATCGTTTTTTAGAGTATCGCTGAAATGATAGATGGCAACGGCGCCGAAATAAATGAAAATTGCTATCCTTCAAAACACGAAGACAAAGGCAAATCACAATTGTGATTATCCGTCCAGAAGGAAAGGTGGGCCCAAACGGTAAGCCTCTTCACTCGCCTAAGCTCGGCAATCGAGAATGGCACGCTTCTTTCCCACTGGAAAATCCGTTACAATTACTTTGATTTGATTTGATTTTTCGTGTTTCCGGGCCGTCAACTGCTTTGGTCATTATTCCCGTTAGTATAGTGCATGTTTTTAAAGGATATGCGCGGTGATCTTTCCCCGCTGGATGGCGAGATCCGGCGCCGACCTATCGTCGGTTGGTGGGGTTTCCTAACCAGGGATCTCCACCAGCGGGCACCGCCCCAACCGGGACAAGCTCTAAGCTCCCGATCGGCCTCCCGAATATGTGGTAGTGTAGTGCATGTTAGTGTAAGCGTGTGTGTGTGAATGGGAGAGGATAGGACAGGACAAGGAAGAGGAAGGAAAGATCACGCGCGGTCTGTGGCCCGTTTGGTAGGATACTGCTCCGGCATTCGCCTGGTGTTGATCGGAGAAACGATTACTTTGAGTATCCCAAATAATGTAATGGGCGTTGCACCTCGCCTGAAATGGATCCGTTTTTTTTATTTATTGTTGAGTTGAAATTACAATGTTCAGTTTACAAGTGAAACTTTCAGTTGTATGGTGACTTAATCTAATCAACTTAATCTAGTTTAAAATTGTACTTAACAAACTTAATAGGGAGAGGAAACAAATAGCACCTCAACAGAATTAGTCAATATTTGAAAATATCTGGAAGAAAGAATGGAGCGGGAATCTGTTCTTTATTCTGGGATCTTTTCCAGCTGTAGTGAGTGATGCCTTTATGAAGGGAAAAAACCGGAGCTCTTGTAATCAATCGTAAATATGTTTTGAAATATTTGCTTTTGTTGAGATTGAAAATGATCCTGTCGCACTGTACTACACGGTGCCCACTTCACGGGCGGGCCGGTGCGCCGGCAGCGGAGTGGCGTCCGCGCGGGGAGCGGCGATGCGTCACCGGCCGACAGAGGACGAGCGACCGGCGAGGTGCTCGACGCAGGAGGGCGAAGGGCGGGCGGCGCGGGAGAGGGAGGCGTGTATGTTTTACAACCTGCGATCAAAGTGCTTCCGCACCCGCAGCCACCGGCGGACAAGCGGGCTCTCGCCGCGGTACAGCCACGCACGTGATCGGGGAAGTCCCGCAAGCGGTTGCGCGTTGTTGAACCTCTGGGCTGTGGAATGTTCGTATTTAAACGGATTGGAAGCAACACTTTAGAAATGCTTTTGTAAACGTAAATTCTTTTACAATTCTGCAACTAGTCAAAAAAATTTTGTTTTATATCCTAAATATTCCTTCGGTTTTTAATGCATAAAGATAAATAATAACAAAATCCGTTCTACGCTCTGAACGCAATTACTATTAAATGTGAGGACATCTATCGTATCTTTTCAAATTGAATTTCACGAAGTTTCTGGAATGCTTAGACCTCTATCCACACTGTGTTCCCAGCATTTCTCGTGGTATCGTCGTGTGTGCTTCGTCAATAAGTCTCTCTAGTAACGTGCTAATGACATGGCTCACCAAACTACGTGCCTGTCCAACCTGTCGTCCAAGCTTCCTTTATCTGTCTGCCCAAATTATGTTTTTTGTAAACTGTCCTACCCAAAATTATTACGTTCCTTCCCAACCAGTCCTCCCCGAGTTGACTCTCCAAACGAAATGCCTCCCCAACGCGTCTGTCCCAATTACGTACCTCGTCACCCGTCTTTCCACCCCACATGCCACTTCAATTCGTCTCTTCCAAATGCGTACCTCCCGCAACACGTCCGTGTTACAAAACGCGCCCCGCACCTCTCCAACCCACCACGGCAAGAAACGAGCGCAGCGGCAGAGTGCGAGGGAGAGCACCACGCCCACTGACGCCCCCGCCCCCGCCCCCGCCCCCGCCCCCGCCCCGCCACCGCCCCCCACCGCCACCGCCACCGCCACCGCCGCCCCCGCCTCCGCCCTCGCCCCCGCCACTGCTTCCGCTACCGCCGCCGCCACCGATCCCGCCGTCGCCGCCACCGCCATCCCCGTCGCCACCGCCGCCTTCACCGCCTTCACTGCCGGCGCCGCCACCGCCACCGCCACCTCCGTCGCCACTGCCGCCGCCGCCGCCCCCGCCTTCACCGCCGGCACTGCCGCCGCCGGCGCCGGGGCGTGTCCGCGTGCGGGCTAATTGTTTTATGGCGCGTCCACCTCGGGAGTGCCCGGCGGCGGCGGCGGCCCGCGGGGTTGGGGGAAAAGGAAATATTAATTAACCGCCGAGGGCCGGTTCCCGGAACGGCCGCGGCCCCGCGCGCGCCCGCTGCGGTGGGACGACGCTTGCCGCACGCCGCCACCGCCACCGCTAGTATGCCGGACGGAGGCCCGCCGTCCCGTCCCGCCATGCCACGTAACGTCCCGCCCCGGGCAGCACAGCGCCACGCCGCGAGATACCTACGTCGTGATGTCACTGCCGGCCAGCGGGCGTGACTGGCGAGCAGGGGAGGTGAAATTAGGAGTGGCCCTTCCCACCGGATAACAATATTTTTTCAACATTTTACATTGATTCGCAAATTACTACAAAATTAATGCTATTTAAATTAAGAATACGAAAAGATAGAAAAAGTAATAAATGCCACACGAAAATGTTATTTTTTTTAAAATAATTTTTCATTTTTATTTATTTTTACCCTATAATAATACTTATTTTTAATTACATTTTTATTTAAATTACACATGCAAACGCATGTGTATATTGTGCGTATTATATATATATATATATATATATATATATATATATATATATATATATATATATATATATATATATATTGTGACATACCGATATGTCACGTTAAAATAAATTAACATTTATTTGTAGACAATATGAGTGGAACATGCATTACGAAATATCACGAGAGCTAGAGCTTAGCAACGACCGTGAATAAACAATGTAGTTTTGTTTTCTAAATTGAATTAAGAGTATGCTGGATGCAGAAAGTAGAAAATTTGGGATTGGGCGAAGAAGTTAACACGATCAAAATGTCAGCTACACCAAAATATAACGAACGTATGGATTGGCTGGGTGAGAGAAGGACGTCAAATGTTTTGAAAAAATGAAGGGAGTTTAATACGAAGTCTTCGAGGATGAATCATGCAGAAAGATTTCATTCTGCTCTAAAACCCTTCTGAACTGTTCGTAGATATTTTCATGTGGAAGCAATATTGAAGTATAAATTGGAACTTTGTCGGGAGTGGTAATCAAGTTCGGGACTATGTCATAGGACGTAATCGGGACTGGTAATTTTGATAGTTTGAGACCAGCTTGGATAGGGCAGAAGAGGATTTCGTTGGAACTTTGGACTACGGCAAGATCGCAAGATATTTCGACTGAGAAGTCTACGAGGACATCAACGAAGAAAAGATAAGTTAACCGCGGTGTAAAATTGTAAATTGAAAGAGATCATGATCAAAAGCCTAAAAATTGTAAATTATCTAAATTGTTTGCTAAAAGCATAGAAATTAAACTTTGTTGAATTTTGTTCTTTAGAAAAGAAAGTGAATTTTCATTTAGTCAATCCAAACAGTAATGAACTAGGAATAGAATCATTCTATTTCAGATTCCCAGCTGCGCTGTATAGTCGGCGGATCCTATAATCCATTACAGAGGTAATAGGATTATAATTATATCGTGACCCATTGACCCAGCAAGCCGGACGCTAAGATCTTTAGCAGATATAGATGTAGAGAGAGAGGAGGAAAATTTTGGTATATCTCAATATATATATTATTATAATATTCTTTCCATTTCCAAAATTGCGAAGGTCATAATTTTATTTTCAAATTCACTGTTACGTATGATCTGATCAGTATTTCAATCCTACGAAGATCCATTGTTTGATATGACATTGAATATCATTGATGAAGCGTAGTACCCATAGTAAGTATTAATCCGCAGTACTGACGCAGTTCTCTATTGCTCGCTATCCCACATTACATTTTACGAAAATGCTGCCTTCGAATGTCGAATCAAAGACTTGTGTGCCCTGGGGTGATCCATAACCCAGTAGTTACAGCGACATATTTTTACAGTTTCAGAGTTGATATTCCCTCCGATTCATGATGATTTATGGTGATCAAAGTGGGTGTGCGGTAGGCTTTCTCGATGCTCTCCAGTTTTCCGCGTATCTTATTCCGTTATTGCTCCAAAATCTTTTATGTCATATCCGCTAAGCATGAGTATTATCATCCACCATTCTAGGTTAGGTCACTCAGGCTCACCTCAGATTGTGGAATCGTAATAAATTTTTCACCCGACCCAATGAGGATGTATCATGTCTCGTTGCATTATCTGCTTCTTATGAGACAGATCGTAGACATCCGGAGATGGTAAGTTAATGTTATCAGACGTAGACGCTACAACGAAGACTTTACTCAGGCCCTAACATGATATACTTTTCTAGGGACTTACCAGTTATCTTAGACAAACATTAATTAACTGGGTAAACTGATGCCACATAAAACATTCGGTATGAACGAGAAGATGCTGATTGCGATTGTTCCCAGTGTCTCGTGATGTATCATTTTATGGGCTCACGTCGTAAGACTGAATAAGAGAATTGTGAGCGCCATCTGATGGGAAAGTCAGTTAAGAATGATAAGAAAATAAAAAAGATTCAGCATTCTGTAAATAAAATAATCTGTAGTAAAACGTGTTTCATTTAAGTGAGCCTTACGAAATGCTAATTAACGCGACGGAGTTGTAAGATTTAGGTGAGATTGGAAGAAATAATATTTACATAATGCCTTTGTAAGATAAGAGTAGATTGAGACGACACGACTACGGTGACCAGTTATATCTCTCCATAAAGAGAGGCGAATGCTTGTCGCGCAGAATAGAGACGGTTCGGTAGTTAGTGAACAATTTGTGTGGAATGTAGCACACGAAGCTGACACTCCAGCAATAAGGCCATAAGTCAACGCTATTACAGTCAAGTCATCAAGTAGTTTATTCAATGTCATTTCTTATATTTCCAACATTTCAGTATACACAACCTCTTGAACCAGCATTCTTCCCAATCTTCATAAAAAATAACACAATAATTGAGTTTCTCTTTCACTCATTGTGTGAGTTGATACCACAAAATAAATGAGACACATTAAGATATTGAAAAATCCTAATGCTGTATACATATCCAAACTGAGGCATTTCGTCTAATGTAATTGAATAACCTATGCTTAAAACGCCATTAAACTGCGTTTAGTAACTATTATACTCGAAGTACGAAGTGATTAAAAATATTATATTAAATGTGGCGATGTAGCACAAATACTTGTATGTCATTTGAATAGAACAGTATTTCTCCATCGTTGATGTTCCACTTCTCAGGATGTTTTGATTAATGTAATACTCATCGAAAGCCTAAATATAAGTAATTGATTGTAATGAAAAAGCAGAATGTTAATGTAAGCAAGTTAATGGATAGAAAATATAAAGGATAACTATAATAGATTTAGAAAGCATTTTCTTTTCTTATTTTTCTTTAATTGTGTAATGCTCTAGGCATTTGTTTTGCATTCGCGAGAACAAATGTTATTTTCTTTTCTTATTTTTCGTCGTCATAAAAAATTCGCTTGTCAATAGTAATGCGACATCGACAACAAAACATGGATGTTTGAAAACATCGATCTTCAAATTCGAAAAATCGATTTTCAAAATATATCTGCTCAAAACCATGGATATTTTTATAGCTATTTTAATAACCTCTATCATCAGTGTTCACATGGTGGGGGAAGCTACTCACTATCGGTTTGTTAATTTATAATGGAGGTTTAGTTCACAAAACAGTCAAAGAAACTATCAGAACACTAAACAAAACATATTATTGATTGAATAATACAAAAATAAAATACTACGTTTATCAACAGAAATTTGCCTAACTTATTTCTCGCTCTTGGTCTGAAGAACGTTCTGGTCATAGATATCTACAAATTATTGTAGTTTAATTATCATTATTCCTATTATAATACTTATTTCGTTCAAAAATAAAATATCAGCCACGAAAAACATTTATCACGTAGCACTGAAGTTAAAAAGCACCATCTTCAATAAATTGATGTTAAATACACCGATGTATTTATTAAAAACTCGATGTTTTGAAATCATCCATGTCGCAATCCTACTTGCCATAATCGCGCCGTTAATAACCGCTGTGGCATGCTCGGTCAAATGTTCGTGTGGGAAAGGCTTGTGAGTTGCGTCGGGTTGGAGGGACGCCCGTGAGTGAAATGGGCTTGTCTTCCTGGGTTCGAGTGTACACTGTGAAATGAAAATTACCCTGCGAAACGTTATCCTTTCTGTTTCGCTTGATGGGCAACTTTGAACCGGGTTAATGGTTTATAAAGTGAAACTGACACGTGAGCAACCCAACTCTTTGATGAATGTGATGCGCGCACTCACGTACACGTTTTGACGCTGCACAACTAAGTAAGACTTCTAAATGGCCGAAGTAGAACGAAAACAATAATCTCATTGAATTTTGGAATTATCTAAGGTATTATTAAGGCGTTTTATTCATTGTAGCAAGTCTATTGCCCTATCACTGGCGTTCTGTTACTAGCTTTTATTAATCAGTACATTCATTTTAATAACACTACTACGTTATTTAAAGTTCATAAATATTAATTATTAATAACATCTAACTGAAGTTCTAAGAAATGTTATCTAAGATAAACGATACTTCTCATTCTTCGCCGTAATAATGAATTAGTAATAATTGTTTTAATTCAGTAATTGTCTGTTTAGTAATATTTTGTGTGTGCATCTAAGAACTTTATTTCAGTTTCTAATGCTGTACCGTATCATCAATTACTTTATTCAAGGTAATATTCGTGGTGAACACTTTTATTTAGGAACCAGAATATTATGAAGTACCTTGTGGTTGTGTTGATTTTGATATATCAGCTAATTAAGTCGAAGAGAAGGTGAAGTCAGGTAAAAAGCACTCAATAAGAACCTCTCTGAAAGTGCATTCTTCAAATGAAACGAGAGAAGGAAAGTACTTTATACATCTCCCACCGGTGGTTGAAGAACGCAGACTTCGCCAAGTCCAGAACTAGGAAGTTCATTACGGGCGCGCCAGGAGCCAAGAGCCGCGGGAGAGAAACGAGGCAACTGGAGGCAGGGGCGGGGACGACGAGGAGGAGGAACGGGGCGGCGCGGGGTGTGGCGGGGATGAGCGCGGGGCAGTCATCGTCCTAGACGGCGATGGATGCCACCAGTCATAAGAACAGCCTCCCCTCCCCTGCTCCGAGAGGAAAAATGCCGCTATCTTCACCAGCGCGACAAGGCGGTGCGTTTGTCAGAAAAATTAAGGACTAAGACAATTTACGAACGAACAGAATACAAGACAAATATAATGCCGGCTGCTACAAGAAAACTCCCCGACCGGAGTCCGGAAAACAAAAACCAGACAGGAGATAAGGCGCAGAAAATACAGTTCCTCTCTCGGATACACTAGTCGCCAGGGAAGAAGGAAGAGGGGAAAAAATATACCGCATAAGAAAAACAGCTGGAGGGAGTGATGTTTGGGTAGGAAGAAGGAACTTTCGGCTTATACGAGTGGTCGCCTGATAGCTGTAGCTTTCAGATTGAATCCGGTTTGTCCGATGAAGGAGTCAGATATCTTGTTTCCGGTTTCACGGAGATAAAAGTGGCTTTCGTTTGAAAGAAGAGCACCAACCCTTGTACGCAAATGAAGATATACTATAAAACTTTGTTCAAATATCATAGTGAATTGATTATAGTATTACTTTTTGATACTTTTTATTGCTCTGATCAGTTTTCCCTCTATTCTGAATATGCATGTAATAGTCATTACTTATCTTATTCATTGACAAGTAGGGATTTATTTACATATTAGTTGACTTAATATTGAGTACTTGTCAAGAATAAAAGCGAGTCAATAGAAAAAGAGAAGCTAAATAATATTTTTCTTTGTAATAAAAACTCGCAATGCTCTAATTTATTGTTGGCTTAGTTGTGTACTTACGTATCATATTGCAGGGTTTTTACGTTTTGTGATCTCCCAGCATATGCAAAACATCATCTAAAAGTTCAAGTAAATGTGCGCCCGTTGCCAAGCAAGCAAGACGAGTAGAACTTTAATGCATTTTCGAGTGCAACTTTGTTCAAGAGCAAGAACAAAACGCTAAAAAACCGGAGAATTTATGGGGATTGTTTACAGTACAGTGGTTCTGGGACTTTGCGGGTCCTCTGGTCAGCAATTTATTTCATTGTGATTTCAAGGGAAAGATGCGTCGTGTCTGAAGCATTGTCTCCGTCGGAGGCCACCCTTTGACATTCCAACCCTCGTCCGCTTGAAATGACAGCTCCGAAATCCTCCTTAATACGAACAATTAATCCTTTGCAAAATACAGCACCGCTATTCAATAACGTATGGAGCGTGCGTAAAAATATGGCAAGGAAGAAGGGGGCGTTAAATCCGTGCATTTGTCACCGAAAGTTCACTTTCGTTTATCACGCTCTACTCGTCGCCATGTAATAAAGTTGTACCTATGAACCTTAAGAGCATTGAATTCTGGCGTAACACTTGACATGATAAATTGACTTCGCCATGACGTGGGACATTGTGTGAGGCGGTGAGGGATGGTGCGGAGAAGGCAAAGGAAGGAAGGAAGGAAGGCAAGGGTCGGAGGGGAGAGAGAGGCCAGCGGAAGAGGGGGTAGAGGTGGCGGAGGATGAGGCAGAGGTGGATGAGGGTGACGAGTAGAAAGGCAAAACACGACGGACCGCCGGTCGTTCTCTTGCGTCCTACCAGTTTTACAGCGCCGCCCCCGACTCGACTCGACAGCCGGAGCGGCGCGGTGGGGGTGGCGGCGGGGGCAGGGGCAGGAGCTGGCTGTCGGGGGAAAGCCGACAGGACACACAGCTCCAGGTTACATTATAATTTCAGAATTCAAACAGATTTTTCTGCGAGTGTTTCACCAAGTTATAAATCATACATTTTGTCACAGAGTGACGCTTTATCCCACTTCGTCTGTCTCCTGTCCCCTTCCCCTCTTTTCACCTCTCTCTTTCTCTTTTCCTCTCGTCTCTTTTGTGTCCTCCAGACCGAGCAGTTTCTGTCGACGGGGCCGTGCGAGGCAACGGCGGCAGTTCTCGGTTTAAAGGTGTCGCGGTCGGCCCCCGCTACACGGATTTTGACTGCGAAATGTTGGCGGTAATGTAAAAGTAATGTAACTGCCTGGAAATTTGCGATCAGTCCGCCGTGTTCCGGGCTTGCAGCGGCGGAGATATATGGAGCCACACCCGGTGCTTCTCCCCCCATACGTTATGCGCGAACAAAAGAGGTACAACGAGCGATCCTCTCTCACCCCCCTTCCCTCCATCCACCCCTCTGCCGGCCACCCGCGCCCGCCGCCGCTGCCACGAGACAATACCGCCATCACGGGACAGGTCCGAACACACCGTATTACCTAGCCGCTATAAATTTTTAACTTTATTATTTCCAAGCGGTTGATGCGAAAATTGGATTTGATTCAGGGGCTATAAATTGCGCCCGCCGAGCCCGGGCTAATCTGCAAGGTATCACTCGGCGGTAATTTTCTAGCGCCCGGGCCGTCCTCGGGGCCGCGGGCAGCAGGCGCCGCGCCGCGCGCTCGTTTGTTAACGGCGCAGGGCGGTCCGCGCGCTTTGAGCACCGGGCGTCGACGGCGACAGCGAGACCAAGAGGAGGATTCACGCTGTGTAGAATAAGCGTGGATAACCTAATACTGTGGGCATGGCGAGATGCAGGTTGATAGTGACTTTCAAAAAATGTTTGTTAAGGTAACTGAATATATCGATGGGATAGTGCAGAAATGTATTTCCATCCATGTTCATTTTTTTAGTAAATAGCCTCTTTAGATGCCTCTTATTCGTATCTACATATTGAAAAAAGAATGTTTCTGTAAAAGATACCCCCTCCATGAAAGTAAATATAAGTAACTGGACCTATACAAACTTTCAAGCTTGATTTTCTCGAAACTAGAAATTCTGGACATACATTGTGTGTGCTCTAAACCATCGATATATTCTTGTAATAGCTTATCTTTTACAAAGAAACTTGTTGGTATTAGTAACTTGTCTACTATATCATACCGTATGAAAGTCAAAATGTTCGTTGTAGAAATATTTGAATTTTCACAGCCTTTCACAGCGCTATTTCACATTCGTAGATCACTTGGTTGTGATCTTTTCTACCTACGTGTGTTCATGGTATTGCCAAGAATTAATAGCATTTATATCTCTTCGTGACGCAGGTTCATCGGGCTTTCTGGTATTTTCTTAATTTATTGGAATTTCCATTACCCGATCTCTTTTCTAATAGACCAACGTGCTTTTATAACATTGCAAAATTTTACTTGGAAATAGTTTTATAATTTTGGAATTAATTACTCTGACTACGAACAATGAAAATAATTTCTACAATACTTCATTAACGAAGGATTCTCGATTTACCTGGAAACCGCTGTTGTTTTGATCTCTCGTTTTTGCTTGGTTTTAGGGAAGGAGCAAAACCGACTATGTACTAAACATGAAAAGTATGTATCTCTGGTGATTCCTATTAGGCTCTAAACGAAAATTCATCAACTAGCAATTACCATAAATTCAGACGTAATCGTCTTTTATTATGTAATCGTCTTTTGGTATCACAGCTTTACGTCAGTTATTTCCAGTCGAAAATGGTGCCCCCTAAAACATTTGATTGTTATTAAAATTTACCAAATCGCATAATTCCATTGAATGCCAATATGAATGGGATTGTATTGTCTATTTTGTTTGGCAATGAAAATCTGTTGTAGCAACAAGGTGGAATAACACATTTAATTCTATAATACTGAAACACGTATGTGCATTATACTATTTGCCCGACTACATACGTTATTATAAAAATAATATAAAATTTAATAACTTCTTTACATAATATTAAACTATTTTTAACTTCAGTCCGTTGGCCGAATTTCAGATATCTACTGACATTTCAGAGGCCTACATTTCTAGGAGCCAGGAGAGCAGACGTATTCTATTTTTGATGTTGTCCAAGTTCTGAATCTCTTGACGTTTAACACAAAGGGTCTGACTATCTTATGGATGGGTGAGAGAACTAAGAAAACGAGGAACGACAGGAGCTAAGCGTCACGTGGCGATGAGCACAAAGGAATATGAAATTAGCCGGTGTACTTTCTCACGCAAACATTTCTCGTATTTGACGACCGCGGGGTGATGCCTGAAGCAGCAGCTGAGACTCGTCGAGATGGACTAGGCGGCAGTTCAGGGACGTGCAAGAGGCTTCACGCAACCAATACCTCTTTGGTGGTCTGGCGTGGTCAGCCTCATGGCCTGAGTCTCACCACGTAAAACAAGGCATTCATTCATTCATTCATTCATTCACTGTAGGAATTAGATTGAGTGAGTACTTAATTTTTTTCGAGCACGCCAACTACTATGGTTATTAGTCCCGTAAATGTAGTGCAAGTTATATCTCAGCGGAGGTGATCCTCCCCCACTGGACCGGGAGAGGTGGCTCAGGGCATCAACTCATGTGCCTCTGTCCGGAAGGTTCTAGGTTCGATTCCCGACGGTGGCAGGATTTTCGACACTGGCTTGTCAGCGAGTTCCAATTCAGTCCCTGTCTGGAGGCTTCATTCTAGTGGCCGACCGGTCTGATTGGTAGTTTTCTACGGTTTCTCAGATCAATACCAGGTGAATGTCCGAGCAGTGCCGTCAGAAATGGGGCCACGGACCGCATACGATAATTCCTCCGCCTTCCTTTATCTATTCTCACCCCCGTACTTTACACACACTTACACCAACATGCACTATACTACCACACATGCCGGGAGACTGACCGGGAGCTTAGAGCGTATCCCGGCTGGGGCGGAGCCCCGATGATGGGAGATACCTGGTTAGGGTAAACTCCGCTAGCCGACGACGGTAGGTCGCGCTGAATCCGCCATCCAGTGGGAGAAGATCAACGCCACCTCCCGAGGAAAACATGCACTGCACGTACGGGAATAATGACCTTAGCAGCTAACGCGCCTGAAATCATAAGCAGTCAATCACCTCTCCCCCTGAGAGATGAAATCCAATGCTACACAGGCGGCGGCTAAGAGTTTCCATACCAGGCATTTCCTTCGGCGGGGTGCCCCTTCAACCGGGACACTTTAACCTCTGGAATAGTCTCCTGACATGTATGGTAGTGTAATGTGTGTGTGTGTGTGTGTGTGTGTGTGTGTGTTCAAGGTCAGAGAGAGGAACAAGGATGAAAATATAAGTATTGTCCGCGTTCTGTGGCCCGTTTGCGGGATCCTGCTCGGAGGGTATTTATTGGAGAAACCTAAGGAAAACTTCCGATCACGGCAGCCTGCCGCTAGCATTGTTCTCCAGCGGTAGTCAGAGAAATCACGTCAACTGCCGATAACAGTCGTCCGCCTTCGAATTCAGTTCCGCGGGGCGTCACAATCTCGTTGATGTTAAGCACATCAAGCAAATTCAGACATCTTGCCGGGATCGAACCCGAAATTTGCGAATCACAGTGCCCTACACATCAATGCCTTTATTTTACGAGCGTCGTCTCACAGACTTAAGAAGAGATTGGACAGGAAAAAATAACTCACCGTTAGAGGTTGAATTTTATTACGTGTTCGTGAGTCCGTGCCATATGAATGTCTATTCAAAATATTGTTTTACGTGTGTATCATTGCAATTTCACTTGCTTCTAACGTGTACGTTCGTTACATACTACTTCTAAATATAACACATGCAATTTTCGAAAAGATCATTCTTGATATTTTAGATTGATTTTTCTCGTAAATTGATTTTGTTTGGATAATAAAATGAAAAATTCAAAATTTGATGCTGAGCCTGAATCTTCAATTTATGGAAATATATGTGTGCCCTCCAATTCATTAGTATATGAGTTATGTGGAAGCTGTGAAGCCTACAATAATCCTCAATAACTGATGATTCTCTCAAGAACGACATCATCGACTTTAGTTGCATCGGGCTTGTCATTGATATCGTTATCATCTTCATATCTACTTTTCTACACAGTTGCCTCGTGTCTCCACCCTCTCTCTTTCTTTCTCAGCTTCTTCCTCCTCCTTCACTTCCAAAGCCACCGCCTGGTGTGTTCCGTCCGGAACTGTGACAGCCCCTGGCACATGAAACCCTCTATCTCCCTCCTCTACTGCCCCGACACAGTGTGCTAGAAAGAGTTTTAATTCGTGCACATTGATGCAAATGTCAAAAGGGAAATTGTGCTGAATAACTAAGAACATTGTCTCTGTAATAATGTTGTAAAACTAGAAATGTCTTCCCAGAAACAAATGTCGTTAAGAGGAAAATGAACATACTTTAGTTGTCAGTTGAATTTTGTGTGTATTATATTTTGTGTATTTGTAGAATTGGATAGAAACTGAAGTTTTTCTTGCAAGTTTTCGCTTTTTCGCAGTGATGTCCATAATATAGCGTCGTCCTTGAACAGCCCTCAAGATTCAGCTGCTGGGATTCGTGATTAAATTATAGTTTTGTTATGACTCAATGCAGATTTACGAGTAACAATGTACTTTGTAGTAAAAACGCCGCAAAATGAACTTCCAGTATGCCCCAATTTGATGGAAACCATGTAAATTATAGTTGAAGATATTTATCTCTTCGGTGGTGTCTGTTACAGACAAATGTGATATTACAAACGGCAGGAAGCTGTAGGGTGTTAAGCCTCTAAAAATGTAGCTTCGTTATGTTGTTTTTTGTTGAGCATGTGTGGTAGAGTAGTACATGTAAGTGTGTGTGTGTAAGAGGGCGAGGGGTGTGCTTTGGTTAAGGAGGAAGAGGAAGGAAAGATGACGCGCGATCCGTGACCCATTTGTTAGGGTACTGCTCCAGCGACTAAAGTCAACTTAGCTATTTAGCTAGTATCGAAAACCCTGCCACTGTCGGGACTCGAACCTGGGGCCTCCTGGTCAGAGGCGCTGCAGTGACATCAATTGATTTCCTGAGCCACCTCTCCAGGACGACAATGACGATGACGACGACGAAGAAGAAGAAGAAGAAGAAATTTCTTTGCGCGGTTTACTAAGCCTTTTCTCCCACTGTTCATCGCCACCACCTCTGTTGCTGCCATCTCTGCCTCGAGCACTGCAACCACCTCCACCTCCGCCGCCTCCAGCGCGTCGGCGCCTTTGAGCCTCGCGCCCCGCCTCGCCCTGGAGGCTGCCGCTTTCGAGGTACGCAGAAGCCTCTGTTCCGAGAAGCTCCCCGCGTATGAAACGTTTCTTTTGTCGCCCGCGAGATGCGCCACAACGAAGATGAATCTCACACGGCCGCGGTGCCCGTTCCTTGAATTTTGGTGTTTCTCTGGAGGATGTGCGTTGTTGCTGCGGACGATTGGCTCGTCTCAAGCTTCGGTGCAACGTCCGACAGATGCGTTTTCCAACAAAGTGAATGACGATGAAAATTATTTTTTGAATTGAATTGAATTTGCCTTATTTTACGTGGCGAGACTCAGGCCATGAGGCCTGCTCTTCCGTCTGACCACGCAAATTTCGTTACACTTCTTTCACCAATCATGGTAGAAAGAAGGTATTACTTGGGCGACGAAACAGGCGATTTGAATTTAGCTTAGAGGCGTCATTTAGGCTTGAGGATCTTTTAATGCAGTAAATGTACTAACATGGGACAGCCGGCTTTACTCCTCCTCAGAAGGAAGGCGTACGAAGGATTTTTTCGCCCTTAAAAAAATCCACGGCTTCGATGGGTGTTGAACCCGCAAACTTGGGTATAGCAGTCCGGTACGCTAACCGCTACCTCTTCGCCACCGCACATTATTCTGGAGAAAATAAAAAAGTCGCTGAAAAGATAATTAAGAAATGAAGTGGCAAAATAAATAGATGGTGATGGTTAATATGCAACTCAACCAGCAGAAGAAGAAGAAAGAGGAGAGGAAGAAGAAGACAAATAAATTTCTTTGCGCGTTTTACTATGCCTTTTTCCTGCTCCACCCGACCACCTCTGCTTCTGGGAACATTCCATTCGTTCCCTAAAAGGTGCACTCTCTGTGAAGATGGCTCCAAACTTTCGGTTGACGGTGAGTGGCGAGTGGCTGCGAGTAGCGCGTATTCCGAGTAGTCGAGATACTCCGCCAACGCTGACATGCCCAAAAGACGTGTGCGCGTGGAGCCAGAACCGAATGTTTGGCGGTCGGTAAACAGCAAGCAGGGCATCCCGACTACTCGGGATTCAACGAGCGGAAGGTCGCTACTCCCCAAATGCTGAACATATGGAGTCGCCTTTATACGAATATTTACTAGAAAATAATGTGGAATATAAATATCTTCAAAGTATAATTCCAAAATCATTTTTAAGGGAACACGTATGGAGATATGTACCGATAATGAATACAATTTGAGATACATGAATTTCAAATGCCAGTTCTCGATGTATTAACGTTCCATTTCCTTTCCCCTGAAATTGTCCTGCATTCGTGTGATTCTGCAAACTAACTCAAGAGTAGACCAATTATATGTTGGTTTTTAATACGAGTACCGTACGGTATAATTTAGGAAAATTATTTCTCTAAATATTTCGAGCTTGCCTAAGAAGTGCTGGAGCTTGGTGGAGCGTTGAAAAGCGCGGAGGTGACGACTATGAGCCAGTGTCGCCCTTAAGGCATGAGTGGTGTTACCGTATGATAGTGACATAGTTGACATCTCTAACAAACCATCACCTATCGGATCTGTACCATCACCCTGTCGATTATTCGTTTATCTCTCGTGGTGATTATTCATTTAGTCTTCGTGATCATTCCTAATATTCAGTGGAAAGCTATGATGATTGCCATTGCATAGAATAATGGAACCTACTTCACGTGCATCATCTACCAGGCTGAGAACACTATCATTTTAATTATTTTATAGTGTAATGTATGGATTTATTGTATATTTGGAATTAAGGCCTGTTAAGATGCACGTTTTTATATTATATATTATACCCGATTTTTGAATTCTGAACAATTCCTGGACTCATGATCTTTTATTTAGAAATGTTAGACTCTAAATTTTAATACACTTATTTGTGTGTTACACACATTACATGTCGAATCAGTGTTTGCATTTAGAATTGGCGAAATAACAAAACACCTACTACAAAAGAAATGCAATTCAGATAAAAGCGATTACGGGACCGCTTCCTCGTCGTAATCGCACTTTTGTAGCGGAGCACCAACTGTGAATGCGAACTTAATTGGGGATGCAATCCCTCGTACCTTTCCGATCGCGCACCCACCTTCGGCGAGGGCGTTCCCCTCGCGGTCGGGGGTTGGGTGGGGGATGGAGGTGAGGGCGGTTGCGCGCAGCGGTTGCTCTCCCAGCGCTCATTGTGCGCGTGCGATGGCGCGAATGCGGGCGGCGAGGGCGGCGCACAGTGCGCCCATTGGGCGATTTGTGGACACTAAAAGCCCGAAGAATAAAGTGGAACAGGAGACACGAAACTGTGCTCCCTTTCCAATATCAAAGGCTCTGCCCTCCCAATAGTTAGCTTCTGGATGACTAGCTTCTCGATGGTTACCTTCTGAAGGGTTACCTTCTCGATGGTTACTTTCTCGCTGGTTACCTTCTCGATGGTTACCTTTACCTTCTCGCTGGTTACCTTTTCAATAGTTACCTTGTCGATGGTTATCTCAACGATGGTTATCTTCTCAATGGTTGACCTTCTCGATGGTTACCTTTTCAATAGTTACCTTGTCGATTATCACGGGAACATCTTCTTGTTCCCTTTTTACTTTCGATAGTTACTTAATTTCCTTCTTGATTGTTACTTTGTTGTCCTTAGTTACTACGGAACCACATTATCGGAGGTCCTATTAACCGAAATCTCCACAAACTAAACTAAATTGTGACTGTCTTTCAGTTCACAGATGCATCAATCTCAGTCTTCATGCTCAACAATTAAATAAAATAGGCATGTAGAATAGAAAAAAAACAAAATGTGACCAGATGCTTAAAACTCTTGTTTTGTTTTTAATTGTAGATTATTGGGGAACTTTTTGTTAGAAAACGTCGCTATGTGAAAATCTCAAAAATTCTATGTGACGTCAACAATGATTAAATTACGAGAATGTGGAATGACAGTTGAAGGAAACTAATTAAGTGAATGGTTTTCGCTGAAATTCAAGACCTATGGGCAGGACATACCAATCCGATTCGTTTGTTTTCATTATTAAAGAAAACAGATTTTCCGAGGAACATCAACCCATGTCCACCTCCGACAATCGCAGTTCCCATGAATGTCTTAGTTTGGTTTGGTTTAGTTGTTTTTCGTGTTTCCGGGCGCGATCAACTGCTTTGGTCATTAGTCCCGTTAGTGTAGTATTTTTCATCAGCGGTGATCTTCCCCCGCTGGATGGCGAGATCCGGCGCCGACCTACCGTCGGCTAGTGGGTTTTCCCCCTAACCAGGACTCTCCCACCAGCGGGGCACCGCCCCAGTCGGGACAAGCTCTAAGCTCCCGACCGGTCTCCCGGAATATGTGGTAGTGTAGTGCATGTTAGTGTAAGTGTGTGTGTAAGGGAGAGGATAGGATAAGGAAGAGGAAGGATAGATCGCGCGCGGTCCGTGGCCCGTTTGGTAGGGTACTGCTCCGGCATTCGCCTGGTGTTGATCGGAGAAACCACGGAAAACTACCGATCAGAGCACCCGGCGCTTGAATTCTCCTCCAGGCAGCGATGAATTCGACCTAGTGAAAACTAGTGTCGAAAATCCTGCCGCCTCAGGACTCGAACCTAGGACCTCCCATGAATGTCGTTGCTGTATAGTTGATTAAACGAAAAGAGCGGAATTCCAATTTCCGCCCTCCGATATCGACGTTCCTCCGCACTGTGCGTGATCGCTGGCGGGGCGGCCAGGTGACCCTCGGCGGTGGCGTGCGGGATTACGCGCGCTGTTAAAACTCCGGCGCGGGGCGGCGCGGCGTCGGCCGCGGCGAGGGCTCGCACAATGGCCGGCAGGCCCAGCCACCGCCGCCGACGCGAAAGTAGCGCAAACACCTTTGTATTCCTCCGCGGGGTTTATCGCCGCTCGCCGCCCGCCCGCTCGGCCGGTGGACGCGGACGGCCAAGTTAACTGGGCGAGGGGAATCCCCCGCCGAGTGAGGGTGCGTGCGATGGCCGCGATTGCCGGGCGCTAGTGCACGAGGTGCGAGTTGTAACGTGCTGCTAATGTGTTGGCTTTTTGTGTGCGTCTTTTAGTGGGGAATATTCGTGTTTTTGTGTGGGTGTTAGGGGTTGTTTTGGGTTGTGGAGGGCACGTTTGTGCCGGATGCTCGTTTCGTTGTCTGATTGCGAATAAGAGATTGTTCCTTTCGTGTCTTTACCACTTTTGCCTCTCGTTCTTCTTTTAGCGTTCAGTTTTGTATAAAGGTAGATAAGAAAAGCGTTTAAAATGTACTTCTTAATTTTTATGGATTTATTATTGATAGATAGGGCGTTTGTTAGAATCAGGGGCGTGCGATGGGTAAGCTCTCTAAATAGCAATAATGCGATTTGGAGTCTGTTTTGGGAGACAAAACGAAAATATATTCAGTTCTTTATTTTGTTTATTATATCGTTATATAAAAAATTGACATTATTATTATTATTATTATTATTATTATTATTATTATTATTATTATTATTATTATTATTACTGCGTATTCTGGAACAACGCTACTTCCTCGCCATATGCGCACACAATTTAAGAGAATCTACAGTCAATCATCAATCGCTGGTTTTTGAACGCTCCACACGTCCAAAAGACGTTATCTTTTGGGACATGATGAACGCTGTATCCCGTATGAGACACACAATCATTCGTGGTGTATTGGCATGGCTCACGCGTCGAAACCGACTCGTGGAAGCTGCCTTCGCAACGGCACTACACTCCCTCCCACAACGTCTGCTGTAGGGCTAAGAACTGTTGGGAGACTTAATTTCCCCCCTATTAGTGTGGACGTGACTTTCATAAATTTTGTTCTTTTTCCCCGGTCGTGAACTAGGCTCCATCGTTGCATTTAAATTGTATTCGAATAATATTCGTACAGAAATTAATTGTAAACTATTTATATCAAATAATTATCGTGCCTGTGTTATGCTCTCGTATAATAAATAACTCGTTCCTGTGCGAATACCCCGAGATAAATCCACCCCTATCACGTGTGTATCGGCCGTGTCCAAAGCACGCCAGGTGTTTAGTACCTGGGACGCCAACGAGCGCCGCGAAGGCGCCTCTGGCGCTGGCCGGCGCGTGGCCGGGCGCCACCTGGGCCCGCGGGCAGCTGGTGACGACCGCCCTCCGGAATCAATATCCGCCCGCACCCCTTATTGACTCAGGGTAATAACCCGCACAAAGAAACCTCCCCGCCGCGTCGCCCGATGCAGCTCGCCCCTGGCCGGTGTGTCACCGTGGCTGCCTCTATACGCAGCGCTCCCTGCCGAAGCGTGCTGTTGGTGGTTTGCACCTCGAACACTTCCTCGGTATTCTGCGATTGATTGATTATTTGGTGTTTCTGGGCGCGTCATCTTCTATGGTCATTAGTCCTGTAAGTGTTCTGCATGGTTTTCATCGGGAGGGGCGATGATTATCTCTTACTGGATGGTGAGATTCAACGCCGATCAACACGTGGGCTAGCGGGGTTTCCCCTACCAGGTATCTTCTATCAGTGGGTACCACACCAGCCAGATCAAGCTCTAAACTTCCGACATGTGTAGTAATGTAGTGAATGTAAATATAAGTGTGTGTAAGGAGTGAGGATGAGTCAAGGAAGAGGAAGGAAAAATCGCGCAATCGTCTATGGTCCGATTGTTAGGATACTACTCCGGCGTTCGCCTGGTGTTGATCAGAGAAACCTCGGAAAACTACCGATCAGAGCAGCCGGGCCCTAAAATTATCCTCCAGACTGAGGTTGAATTCGACCTAGCTCTCTAGCCAGTGTCGAAAAATCTTAGAACATCCCGAACAGAGTCATTATAATGACATCAGTTGATGCTCTGAGCCTCGTAAGCTGGAGTATACTGCGAGATCAAGAAGTCTCGATTGTCTTAAATTTTAGCTAATAGTTGTAAATTGTAAATCTCCTGTGAGGTCGCAGGGTCAATCAAGATTAACAAACGCAAAACATCGCATGAAAAATAACTCAGCGGCGTGTTTCTGGGCAATCAGATGAAGCAAAATGATAATATTATTGGTAATATTGCGAGAAACAAGCTAGGATTTTTCACACCCGACGTGACTCACCATTCGTAGATAACAATAATATCGGGGCTAAATTGGAAAACATTTGCTTATTTCTGTAACTCTCACTTCCAGCGCTGTCATTGCTTTTAAGTCAAAATGAATTCTGACTGTTATAACCTGTCACTACAAGTTATCACTTGTATCAATAATGCACTTATAATTCCATGCTCCTCAACCACCTTCACCATAACAGTCAATCACCCCCACCAAGCGCTCCTCCGCCCCAGCGCGCTGAACCTGCCCGCCGCGATTTATTTTGATTGCCGTCCCTCGCCAGGGGTCGAACCCGCGCGGTTTTGCCTGTAATGCGCTGGTGAATCGCGGGAGAAGCGTCGAGCAATTATTTCTGTGTGGGGCAGGAGCGGGGACGGGAACAGGGAGGGAGGAACGGAGGAGGGAACGGAGTACGAGGGACGGGAACAGAGGTAAGGGTGGAGGAGAGGGAGGGGACGGAAACGGAGGAAGGGAAGGAGGAGGATGGGATACGGGGGAGGAGGGGGATGGAGGTGGAGGGGAGACGGAGGAGGAGGGTATGGGAACAAAGTAAGGGACTGTGGAGGAGACGGGTTTGGGGCAGGTGGACGCAGGGCCATGGAGGTGTAGCGGGTACGGAATATGGCGGTGGCGGCGACGGGGGGGGGTGGGGGTGGCGGCGGGTCGACTGGATACGCTGCCTGCCCCAGCGAGGGGCGCAGGGGTGGGGTGCTGACCGCGGGGATGCCGCGCTCGTGATTTTAACTTCGCGTCGCCCCGACGCTCGCATCTGTCTAGGGAGAGCGTTGTTATGTCGCTTCAGAATTGGGAGTATGTAACTAGCGTGATAATAGATGTCACTGAGTGCGGAGTGGAGCGCTGAGGGTTGAATTTTGAAGTGGGGTATTTGATGAGCGATCTGCGGGATGTTAGTGATTTGTATTTGCTGGCGAATCTGGAAGTGAAGAACTTCAACAATGGACGGAATGCAATGAATATTTTTTTTAATGTTTTGATTTATCTCGAAGTGTCAGAATTTTGTATTTAAGTCTACGTTCTACATTAACACAGCAATATTTAACAGGAAACTTTTTGGCCGACGCAAGTACAATATTGAATATTTCAGTACGTTTCTTCATGTTAATTGTTAGGTTGATATGTTTCGTATCCACATTTTGTGTCTTTCAAGGGTTACAAAAGCCACACCAGCTTGTAGGTTGGAAGAATCACATGTATAAGTGCACTGGCTGATTCATGAATTGAACTTAAATTGTGACTGAATTAATCTCAACTTTCCCACCAGACACTTCACATATCACCGCAAAATCCTTGTTTCTTCACATCAATTCGTATAACATTTTTAGTAGTCATTAAAAACTCCAGCAGTGTTATATAATGGAGCACAAATATTCGCAAATCTAACCAATAATTACTAAACATCACTTGGCGAGAGACCCTTGACTTTTCTTCTTTCTCGACCAAAACTCTCCAAACAGAACCGCAAGCTTGCAAATTCCTATTCCCTTCCCTTCAAACCATAGAACTGTTTCAGTAACTTTTCAGAATCACGAAAACATTTAAAAAATCAGTGCATTTTCTTCACAGATCTATCCAGCCACTTCTAAATACCTTGTTAGGCAGACATTTCATTCAGAATTATCTTCTATTATCACTCACCTACAAGTATAAATCTTCTGGATCTCCCTGATCTCGAGGTGTAAGACAATGTAGTAAGGTGAAGATAAGTAAGGTAGTAGTTTCGAAAACCCTCATTTCCGTCCAAATCCCGAGGCCCCTCATTGTTCCGTCCTCACCTTTTATTTGAATCCTCTTCCTGCCCCTTCGAACCGGTCGTACTCGTTCTCTTCATGCCCCGCCCTCCCCCTCCGTCCTCCTTTCCCCCTCCTCTCATTCCCCCTTCCGTCCCCCCCCTCCTTGCCCTCCCCCCGTCCTCCCCGTCCATCTGCTTGCCCGTCCTCCGCGTCGCCCCTCCATCCCCGCTGTCCCGGCCGCCTCACCGTGCCTCTCCCCCGTGCGGCGCTCCTCCTCTCGAAGTGCGCGGCGCGCGATTTATTTCGATTGCGGCTCAGCGCCGCGCCGGGGGTCGAACCGGCGGTTTTGCGCGGTAATGCGCTGCCTTGTCGCTCGTTAGAGGGGGCCGATCCCCTTCATTAATAGGGCGGGCGGCTTCAAAGCGCGCGTATTTATCGGTGACCGCGCCACGCGCACTCTCAAAAATTGCCCCTGGCGGTTTGGCAAAATAATAGCGCCATAGAAGCGTTTCGTATGCGGTGAGAGTGGGCTCTTGTGTTTGTGGCAATTTAGGCGTGAGGAATGTGGATTTTTGTTGTCGACGAGTGTTAAGGGAAGCAAACACCTAACGTAAAGTTAATGAATTTATATTAGAGAGTAAGCAAGTATAGATGTATAAACATTGGAAGTTTTGCCTAGCTTGATTGGGATTTATGCAGGTATTGGGAGTTAATGAAGGAAGCAATTCATAGCATTTATGAAGAGTTAAAATAAGTTGTCTACAATAATTAATAATTCAGTTAATTATTTTTAATGAAAATGAGTTATACAGTTACACAATTATAAATTATTATAAATTGTTCCACACACATCCCAATTTTATTTCTGGTAGGTCCCGATTTACGGTAGCTCAAGGTACGATTGCATTCCACAATCAATATAAAAATATTCAAAGCTACATCAGATAAACTCTTAAAAACTGGCCATGGCAATTTGGTAAAATAATTGTTGAATTTGTGTTTCCTAATTTGAATGCGTGGTTTTGTAATTACTGTGGATAAGGAGGCTTGACGAACGATTAATGGAAAAACTATTTCACTCCCGAGTAGTGCTACAAACAGAAAAAAGCAATGTAAAAGTATTAGTTATCAATTTTTGTCCAATCGTCATTAATTCATTCGACATTCGATATTTATAATTTTTAATAATCGGGAAAAGAAAGGCAGTGTGTTTTTTGTGCTAATGTCCGATAATGATATTGTGGAAGATTATGCGTATTAAACTTAAAATGATAAAATGAAAATTAGACAGCTCTTATTGAAGTAGAAAAATAATTATTTCGAGATTAAGAATATTTTCACATAATGACTTTTCAACTGTACTCTTTATTCCTTGACCCTTTAATTAATTCCTAAATGTTATGCTGTTTTGTTACCAGGCATTTCTCAACGTATTACGGAATTATTTTCAAACTTCAATTTAAATGCGATTTCTCCTTAACGTTATTTACTGTACATCTTTTCTTATGATGTCGTTTCTATAAACATTACTTTATTGAGCCAAAATATTTTATTGTATAAAAATTAATAGTAAGAATTCATTCAAAATAGAAATTTCCGCTTATGAATGTTCGTCCTTATCTGTTTCAAAAATACATTTTAGGAACTAAAAGTAATGCGAATAATAAGAAAAAAGCCTTCGGCCAATCATTTAACATCTACAATGTTGAATTTAAATTAGAATAAGAACGCTTCAGTTAAAGCTCGATGCATAGTCTCTACTCGATGTACGCGACATTCAACACGCATTTCGAAGTGTGCAAAAGTTTCATCGCCCACCCGCCAGAGCGCTCTCCTCTCCGCATTCCGCGCGCCCCGGAGGCACGTACCCTGCGGAACGCCCACTCTGAGTTTTCCCCTCCGCTTCGTCCGTTGCGCGCGCGTCCCTGACGTGTGTCGCGGCCGCGCCGCGGCTGACGTCACGTCACGTGACAGCCCGCCCCGCCAGCCCCCCGCCCCCCAACCCGCCCCACCCACTACCGCCACCGCCCCCCGCAGCGGCTGCGGCCGCCGCTGGCCCCCCCCCGACCCGCCACGCTGGCGCCGCCGCCGTTGCCGTCGCCACAGCCACCACTGCTGAGCCTGCCCCCACAGTCGTCCACCGCTCACTGCCTTCAGCCACCACCCCCCCCGCTTCAAGCCTGCTCCCACCGTCACGCCCATGCCGATGGCCCCACTACTAGAATCGACCCACGAGCACCTCCACTCCCACCGGCATAAACAAATCACCACCACCATCATGCTTCTTTCCGCCTTCCCCCTCATCACCCCCACACAGCAACAACAAACACACACACAAACACACTCCCATCACCACCACCTTTATCACCACCAACAATGCCATTACCATCGCACTACCAGTTACCTCCATCTTCACAACATCGCCACCACCACCTCCGCCACCTCCACAGCTCCGGTTACGATCACGGCTACCACCACCACCACCACCACCACCACCACCACCACCACCACCACCCCTTCACGGTCACCATATCCTTGATCGCCGCCCCGCCGTGCGCGTTCGTGTCCGCTTGTCCCTCCCCTTTGAATGCGCGCCCCCTCCGAAGGGGTGTCCTCCCTCGCCGGTGTCGCGTGATGCGCTCCGGTGGGTGGGACAGGTTGGCGCGCCTCGGGGCTTTGCAGGATCACCAGCGGGATTTCCGTGATTTACACGCGCTGGTGTCAATTTTCGGGGCGATTAGGAATTATGTTTTCTGTCGGTTTGGAATCCTTGAATTTTGTGGTATTTTTTATGTAATACTTGCAATAGAATAATAATTGAGTAATAATTTATATGCTGATTGGTCTCTTTAAAATGGTGACACATATGCCTGTGAATTCGTTTAGTCATCCAGTTATTAACGATCACAATTTACTATGTGAAGGATCAGAAGGATGATTAAGAATAATTCGGAAGGATGTATTCAGAAAAACGATTTATCGTGTGATAAAATCAAAATATTGCATTCACGCGTATTTCTGCTAAACATTGGTTTGAATTGTTTTCTTTTAATTTTCAAAGAAATATTGTTTTAAATATTAGTTCAAGCAAGTTCAAGAAGTAATAATTCATTGTTTATTCTGTAACCTGATTTAAAAATCGTAAGGGTAAACCAAACTAAGTCTCAATTAAAAGGAATTGACATTATTAAGTAAAATTTGCTTTCGTTACTCATGGTTTTCTCTTAAATAAGTTTTGATAGTTGTGGAATAAATTCTGCTCAATTTTTCCCATAATGGTAAATTGTTACTTCTGTATATTCCTTTAAGCTAATAACTTGCACCTCGCACGTCAAATCATTCTGTTCTTGTCCCGAGAATGGAATAGAATCTCAATTCTTCTCCTCATTCCCTTCCCAATATTTCTTATTCGAGGCAGATATGTATATTAATATAGAACCGCGAGAAAAAATTGCTGTTCGGTAAAAAAAAGTGGACGTTACTTCATGTACTTTTATATTTTATTAATAATCATCTCTAAAAACAATTCACAAAAGCGAAAACAAATATTATAATAAAAATGTGTAATATTAAAATAAGCTTTAATATTTAGTAATATTTAAACTAAATTATACGATAGTCTGTCGGTAAGTATCCTTAAAAAATTGAAATAGGAGTTAACAATTTCGTCATAATTTAATTAGTAATTTTGTTCACTATTATTTTACATTTTCTACGTTATACACATTTTAATGTATTTATTTTTAAATACATTAAAATTAAATTATTATTAAAATCTAATTGGTGGTTGTCCAGATTTAAAATTAGACATAGGTTTTGGGGATCGTAAGGTCCGAAAAGTTAACATCCACTGGCAGAGACGACCAAAAAACAACTACATCGAACCAAGAGAGCATCATCATTTTCTTTTTTCGCACTCACGACCACCACTGCCCTCTGCTCTCCTCGTGGACCGAAGGGAAGCTGGACGCATCCATCCCCCTCCCCTGTCGATTCGCTCGTCCTCACCTGGCCACCCCTCGCGTCTCAGACCCCAACCCCGCACTCGGGACCCCAGATCCCTCGGCAGCCATGCGCCGCCACCACGCCGCCACCACCGCCGCCTCCGCCGCCGCCATCGCCGCCTCCGCCCCGCCACCGCCGCCCGCCCCCCCCTCCACCACCCCGCCTCCACCGCCGCCGCCACCGCCGCCACCGCCGCCACCCGCCGCCACCGCCGCCGTCGGGCCCACAATGCGGCGCGCGTTCATGTGTAAATGTCACCTTCTTTGTGAGCGCGACCGCTGTCGCCTCGCCCTTCCCCCGCGGCGGTGGGCCCTGGCCCTTTCAGGGACCGGTCGGTGGCGGCGGTGGCGGCGGTCCCCGTGTATTGATCCTCCTAGACGACCGCGCTCGGCTAGATGGATTTTATATGGTAAGCATATCGTATATAAATCACCGTGTCGCTTGGGAGGGGCGTTTGCTCCCGTGCGAGGGATGGAATGGAACCTGGGGACGTCAATTCCTTCGTGTGTTGTTTTCTGGCTGCGAAAACAGATTTGGTTGTCGGAAATTACCTTGGCATCGTGGTTTTCGTTGGATGTTTACTGAGGTTGTCTACCTTTGAAAAACGGTTTTTCTTTCCATAAAATGTTGAATGTTTGGGAAATCTGACAAGACACTGAAAAAATAATGCATTGTATTTCATATGATATTCATACTCGGGACTCTTAATTTTTCCGGATAAAAAAGCGAATTCGAAAAATGCACTCCCAATGAAATGATATGCATTTAAATTCTTTCGAGAGTATGAAATTTAACATTTTGCAGAACTAATTGAATAAACTTAGAATGCCTTTTTAATCCAACCTCATTCAAACTATGACCTGTAGGAGAATTCTTTTTGAAAATTATTAACAGGAGTAATATGTCATTTATATTATTATTATTATTATTATTATTATTATTATTATTATTATTATTATTATTATCATTATTATCATCATAAGTGTTAGAAACGGGTATAGGAAATCATTTGTTAACATTTAACTCTTTGTGAAGTAGAATCTAAGAATATTTTGAAAAGGGAAAATATATGTCCCTTCAATAAGTTCATTTTGGAAAAATAAATTAATAATATTTCATATTTAAATGGTTCATATTTAAAATTTCATAGTACATATATAAAATTATAAGAGTTCATATTTCTTACAGGATACATTTTTATTCCTTTGAAATTGTGTTGTTCCCTGATTTCTTCAGCAATATTCTTTTCTACCATTAAATAATTGTTAAATTTTGTAGTTTGTATTAAATTGTCATAAAAACCTACATCTAAAGTACATTAGTAATTTTAATGTTAGTTTTTCTATTGCAATAATAACATCCTAATTAAACAATAGTGATCTGTGTTCTTTAAAACTCAGCTAATTAGAAATCTTCTTTTCAATCACGAAAATAAACGAAAACAAAGTTACTCATTGTATTTTTAAGCGAAAAACAAAATAACTTATTCAATTGACTTCCATTGTGCTCCTTGATATCGACCTCTGAGATTTCATCCGGCAGCAAATCAGGGGCTGTGTTCTAAGCACCCAGGACGTGAGTTGGCACCCCTGTAACACGCGGTCGGCCGTCGCCAGGTAACCGCGCGCTAACGACCCCCACCCTCGCGCCCCCACCCTCACCTGCGCTCTGCTCCGCCCCGCCCCCTCTTCCCCAGCGTCGGCATGCCGCCCCCGCCGCCCCTCCCCCACCGCAAGCCACGAGGGGTCGGGCGCTCGCCGGAGATAACGACTTAATGACTGTGTGCGCGCCCCTACCTGCGGGGCGGGCTAGCGGGGCGAGGCTGACGAATGGCGGGGTCGCGCTTGTAGTGGTGGCGGCGGCTGAGAAGATTTTGACAGCGTGACGGTAACGGTGGTGGATGTGGAGGAGGTGGAGGACATGGTAACAGTAGAGAGAGGTTGCTGCTGGCGGTGCCGGGGAGAGAGGATGATGCGGGGTGGTAGAAGTGGAGGGATAATCAGTGATGATGACGGCGGTTGCCCCAGTGAGGCGGCTGAGTGGGGGGGGGGATTAGCAAGGGGTGATGGCAGCGTATCTATGGTGGGAAGAGATGGTGGCTGCGAGGAAACCAGTGACGTGGGGCGGCCGAGAGGCGGGGGAGGTGACGGTGCTGGTAGTATGATTGTTGTGGATGGAGAAAAGACGGCAGGTGGCGGTGGCGGTGGCAGTGGTAACAGTTGGCGGGGATAGCTACGGTACAGGTGGCGACGGTGGCGGTGGCGGCAACGTTTTGCTCGCCGCGACAGCGTTTTTTGTTCTTTGAAATTTGTAGACAGAGGAGGAAGATTTGGAAATTGTTTCACACATTTTTTTTTCGCTCGCCGGAACTGCTCTTTAGCGACTGTAAATTAAGGTGGAGAGAAAACATTTTGTCAGTTTCGTGTGACGTGAAATGGCCTGCCTGTTTCTTGCCCAACGTTACTTTTCCCTCCAAGTTGTGGGTGTTTCACCTACTTAAGTTTTGGAGTTTGTGAGAGTGCGTGAACCCTACAGTTCTCGCAGGGTTTAATGGAAAGAAGTCATGATCTGTTCTGAAGAAAGTTATTTCTTTGTATATTATTTGCAAAGTTTTCTATAAATCCGGAAAGAAGTCCCAGATACAATATTCTTATGATGATATGTATCTTTGTGTGATAAAATAGAGTAATTCGTTTGTAAATTAATTATTTTATTATATTATTCATTCAGTTTGAGGTTTGGTTTTGAAATTTTCAGTATTTTTAATAACATTGTTACTGAGTAAAATCACATTAGTTATTTGTAACCATTGGTTAAAACGTCTCCTCGTCACCCTTTATAATGAAACTATTTATGCTTATTTCATTTATACTCAAGACATTGTTGTAAATTTGTTCCTTGTTAGAACATATTGTATAGTGCACATCTCTGTATCCCACTAGAGAATTTTATTTCTTATTCAGATTGTCATTTGTCTTTTCTTTTCGTTTCAATTAGGGACGTTGCATTGTGTTAACAACGTTACAATGCAATATCTGTACTGTATTCTAACAAGTGACAAACAAAAAGAAAATGGGCACACCAACTTAATACGTTCACGACAATTCAATTGAATAAACGAAGTGTACGTGACCGCTCCTCATCGATAAGTGAAGGAATTTTTCACATTCTTTTTGAGTTTCTTAGAACACTCTCGGTTCTTTGACTTGGAATAAGTGCCTCGAATCATAGTTTCAGAAAATGCTACTTGGCCTCATCAGCCGTATGTGTGTTAATTGCTAATGCATTGCTTTGTGGGAGTGCTGATGACGACATTATTAAAGGATTAAATAATTGAAGTCATCTTTGTCAAATTAAATATCTTAGAACATCTAAGTTGACAAAGATGACTTCAAATATTTCATCCTAATGCATTGCTAATTGTATTTATGAGTATTTATGCGAAATCTTACCAATGAAACCAAATCCCCCGCACCTTATTTAAAATACGCGAATCATCACAATCGGCATCTAGTGGTTCGTCTCCTCTCCGCCAGGCGACGCCGGTGGCATTACGGTGAATTTCACGGGGAACCCCCGCCCCCCACTTCACCCCTTTCAGCGAAACCAACGCTTTCCCCGCCCTCCCACTCGCCGCGGTGTCCTAGAAGCGCCCGCCGGCAACAGATCGCTGTGTATCTTCGTCTCCCTAGCAATGAACAGCGTCCCCTCCGCAGCCCAGTAATTGCTTCTCACGGAAAAATTCTTCATTAGCACGAGTGGCACTTGGGAAACTTTCAAACCCTTTAGGGAGATTTTGCGTCACATCCAACGGCTCTCAATCTTTTTTTAAACGCAAGAAGAAGAAGAAAAAAAAGGGGGGGAATAGAAGAAGAAAATTCCGGAGACAGTTTTTATTTACTGCCCTGAATTAAAACTTTTTAATTAAGCTTCTTCTTTCCTTCGGCGAGTTTTACACCGCGGAGGAGGGCCTCCGGTTGCCCGAAAGCTACTCGCGATTCGCCGTGGACTCCAGAAGGCCACTTTCGTGCGGAACGCACTGCGGCCGATCGGCCACTATTTACATGTAAATGGGGGGAAACCCCCCAAGAAACGCGAAGCGCTAGTACACCGCGGATCGGTATTCCAATTTGGTGTGGTAAATTTTCCAAAATTGTCCCTCAATCCCCCCTCCCACCCCGGCTATCTCCTCGCCGTCTGAATTTAAATGACTGATTTTGCACTTTCATACGGAGTGCTGGATAGGGTCATTCAATAATTCGCGGGGGATATAGTGGAGGAGTAAATGTCAGGTTTATTGCGGAGTTTATAGTTTTATGATGATCTTAAGGGCCGAGGGCAAGAGTCTTGTGAGTGGAGGAATGTATGGAATGTTTCATGGGGGCAGGCTTAATGAAATGATGGAAAAATGTACATAATGAACCTTTCAAGTCCTTTACAGTATTTTTTTTAAAAATCTAAAAATAAATTTATTTAATTGTTGATAACACTTGATGTAAAGTTTAAATACTTAAATGTGTTTCAAAATAAGTGTAATAAAAATGTTACAACAAATTTGTGTATCCTACTACGGCCTTGAATTATGAGATCTGAAATATGAAATATAAATGATATAACGAAGGTAATAAACATAATTTTCTCAGATAAATGCTCAACCTCCGTACTTAAATTTCGGATGGTAATAATATCAAATCGTGCCAATGTTATCCAGATAGAACCGTAGAATTTGAGGTGATTTCTTTGTAATTATCTGGTTAGTTGGTAAACAGTTATGTATAATTCATAATTTTAATATTTGTTTTCATGTAGCATAAAATATAAAATTCTTTTAAAAAAAATACATTCTGATAATTTTCATATTTCAAAGTAACACTCTACACTGAAACGTAGAAAATATTTTATCGTTTATTAATTCTGTTAAAATTTACTTGCGGAACAGATTTATGCAATTCCTTCCTCGGAAACTAAGCCAAGTACTGATGTGTCCAGTATTAATTGATACCGTAAGTGCCATAAATGTCTTCGATCAATGAAGACTACCAGCCTACCAGTGGTAAATCTTGCTCTTGAATTTAATTTACATATTAACGTAACAGAATGCTATGCTTCTAGATCAAAAAAAGCAAAACATATTTCTCCCTACGTGCATGAGCATTACTTCCACGAAATTACTGTCTTTAGCGAGTAGTACGTGGTCCACTGAGCTGCTCTCTGTCGCCCGAATTCGAACAGTAAATCGAGTAACCGCCGCAGGTCGGGTCTCTTCTGACCATTAAAATTAATAAATCCCAGGAGCGGGCGCGCCGCGGCACGGCGGGGCACGGAACACGCAGGCATCCAGCAGGAAATGTACGAGTGTTATTTCAGGTCAAACCGAAGGGGAAAATAAACGAAAATGGCTCTGGGCTTCGCGCAGGAGTCGGGGGAAACCGCCGCCGCCACCGCCACCACCACCGCTCGCATTTAAACGTATTGGCTGTACATATCGGTGCGAGGGGGCGCGGAGCGGGAGGCAGCAAGGGGGCGGGGCTGGGCGCGAGAGGCGATGTCGTTGTTTCGAGGAAGGGGGCGTGGTAGTTGATCCACAGGACGGTGGAGTGGTGAGGGATGAGAAAGAAGGGGGGGGGAAGGGGAAACAATGAAGTGCGGAAAGACGTGGAAAAGATCCAAGTGGAGAGGTGGAGCCGGCGGGTGAGGGGTGTGATTCAAAGGGGTGAGGGTGGGTGAAAGGGGGCGTGGCGGGCGCGGGGCCAGGTACCGCGTAGGGGGGGCGGGCGGTCGCGCCCGCGCGCATCGTACGCGTCGGGGGTTGCGCGAAAAGCCACAAATGGGCAGGTTTGTGTTGTAACTCTTGCGTTATTGACTTGGGATTTGCATGTGATGTTTGCATTGGTATTCTCCGGCCGGGCGATGGGCAGGCCGGCGAGCGCACGGCAAGGGCGGCGCGTGCGGCGGGCCGAACGAGCACCGCGCGCACGCGTGTGGGCGTGTGATGCCTTTTTTCCCCCCCCGCTGCCGCCGGCCGCAGGACATGCGTGCGGCTTGCCGCCGCCGCCGCCGGCTGCGGCTTCGGCCCACGAGGACGAAACTGCCGCGCGCTGCTGTTCGTCTTCCCAAGCATGACGCCGGGGCACCGCCGCGCCGGTGGTGGCTGTGGCGCCGGGGACAACGCGCCCGGGCAGAGGCTGCGGAGGCGATGGTCTGCCTCTTCGTTGTGGGAGGTTTTGGATTAGCGGTCGCTGAGGTCGGGTGCCAGGAACGGTGGCGGTGGTTGATGAGGAGAATGGGGGGAACCATTTGGTGGTATGGTGGTGGCGATGGTGGGGAGGCAGGGCGTGGTCTCTTCGTTGTGGGAGATTTGAACTAGCGGCGCTGAGGCCCTGGTGCCAGGTGGTGATGGTGGTGGTGGTGGTGGGGGGTGGTGGTGGTGGTGGAGGTGGTGGCGTAGGTTGGTGGTGTACCGTTTGGCGGTCGCGGTACTAGAGATGGTAGTGACTCAGGTCATGATGATGAGACAATCAGTGGCAATGTCAGTGGTGTCGCTGTTACCGGAGTTTGTGTTAATGGTAATAACATCGATGAAGATAATGCTGTCTGTAGAACCGGCGTCGACTCCATGGTAGCTGTATAGAAAAGGCTGTGGCAATGGCGGGAGCAGATGCGGTGTTTGTGGCGGCGGTGACAATCGTATTCCTTGCAGAGCGTTCACGGTGGGAATATGACGGAGGTTTATGGATGGGAGCACGTCGCGACTGTGATACGCTGCGTGGATTTGATTGCACAGGTTGCTCGATGTTTGGGTGTCCAACAAGCGTGAAATATCATCCAGCTGTTTGGGGATATCGTTCACAAAAGGAAGACGAGACATCAACATGCAATAACATTCGCGAGAAATGTGGTAATACTATGCTTACTGGATTAACTACTTCTGCGATTGTAAAATACACACAGAAATATATTTTTTTCTGACAAGGATATATCATCATCCTGGACAAACTTGCCCCCACTCCTTTTCCCTGTGTTTTCGGGGTTTTGGGACGGGTAGATTGTCATATCAGGCAAATAGCATTAATATACTTAAATTTAATAGATAACTTGACACTGAATTGTGTTCTAACACTTTTTGTTCATTTTGTTTTCAGGTAAGTGAGGCAAACAGTGACATGAAAGAAATAGTGCAAATGTATTAAAGGTGAGTTTCTATTCATTATACGCCATAAAATGTATTTTCGTGAAAGTTAATATTATTTCTCATATTTATCTTTCTCGAAACTCTTAATGAGGTTAGGGATCTCGTTTTTACATGTCTGGAAGGAAGTGAGTGTTTCGGAGAGCTGATGATTAATCATTTCCAGATCGCTGGACTTCCAATACGTTAATTTGCATTTACCCAAATGTTAAAGGGTAATAATGTAGACTCGTCTCATGATTTGAAATTCATTTCCAAAACAATGATTCCGTATTTGGGAAGAGGCCGCATTTGAATTTGCTTTTCTATTTGTGACGTATACGACGTTGTGTATATACTTCTTTGTGAAGATATGGGATTACTCATGCGGTTTTCCGTACACATTGGTCTTCAGCCATATTCATATTGCGGTCCGCAACGCACCGTTCTGTTGCCTCTAAATGCAAGCCCGGTCGAAACATAACTGAATACCTTGATTAGCGAGGTATGAATATCCCAATAGCGATCCTGATGACATGTTGACTTACGCATACCAGGCAGGGTCTCAAAGGGCTTTTGCGGCCGCGGGCTATTGCGACAACTCCGGGGGAGGGCACAGGCTGGTAAAACTGTTTTCAAGCGGGACAATATAGATGGCAGACGACACGGCAGGGAGAGCGTTTGAGAGGAAAGAGAAATTTTAAAATTTATTGATCAGCGCTCTGTATGGATAACCAGAACAAAAAAATTATATATGAGTGTGTGGGAGGGAAAAATTGCATTCATGGAACTCACTTTTAGCCCGGTCACCTAAATTATCGGGGCTCTCTCCCTCTCTGTCGCGCCCCGCCCAGCCCCCCTCTTCGGCAACACGCACTATGCATTTATAAACAACGCACACAGCGGCGCCGGCCCTCGATATATGTACACGCGTGTCCACACTCCCATTTATACATGATAGATCAAAAGAGCCGGCGATCGGCGCGATCCGCCCGCCTGTTCGCCCGCGCTCTTTCCGTCCCGCCCCCGCTCCGTGTCGCCCCCGCGCCGTCACGCCGTGCACACCGGCGGCGCGCGTGTGTCCAGCCGGCGGTGGACGCGCCTGGCGCCGCCCGCTGCAGCCAAGGGGTGGCTGCAATTACAAATCTGCATTGGAATTATAGTATTCAGGTACCATTATCAACTAACATATCATAACAATATATTATTAAAAATTAAAAGTAGTAGAAAATTTTTAAAAAAATAGTAGAAAAAAGGAGCAGGTGCTAGAAGAAATATATGTGAAAATGTCATCAATTTTTTTTCTTTTCAAACTGTACATAAATTATAATATACAACTTGAATGTAATGTTCAATTAAAATATTTATTACCATGAATATATTTAATTAAAACAATATGTTTCGGGCAATTATTTTAAATATTGATAGCTCAGATACGTTTTGAAAGTCTCGCTTGGTGGAGACTAATAATCCATTGTGAGAGCCTTGTGAAACTCCTGTTATCGCTTCTTTAATTGTGTAGATTCTCGGAAAAGGTCCGTAAATATCTATAATTCATTCCCTTTTTAAATTTCTATAATTAATTCGTCTTTTACGTAATAGTTGATGTAATTGGCTGCAAACTTTAACATGATATTCGAAGTGCAGGAAACAAAACCAAGAAGAATAACAAGAAACCAAAAGAAAAAAAATTTAATAATCAGCCTTCCTACACTAATATCACAAACTTTCTAGTTCAATTACACACACTAGTTGCAAATTCTCCAAGCAATATTTTTTAACATTTTTTAATATTCATGCAGCAAAACATTTCTGTTTTAAATCCTTGAAATGAAGATTATGTGTTTTACTCTGCACAATAAAAAAAGGGAAACTATAAATTGTTTTGAGTTCCCCAAGACCAGAAGAGAAAGGACTTTCAGGCATGATTTCCTATATATCTCAATAATCAAACTCGCGTTTTCGAGATTTAACTTCGTATTTCTTAAAATTTCTTTTTGTATATCACTTTACTTTCAAGCACTCACGCCATTCAAAACGTTTAGTAATTACATGCTAGTAATTTTGAATGTAATGATCATTATTAATGTAATTTAAAAGCCTCGCAACGCAAAAGACTTCTGCGTATATTGTTATGCTATTCCTTCGCTTTCTCCATCTTATATTGCTATTCCGCTGAATCATTTCAAAACACAATTCCTTTCCGTATACATAATTATTCCTCTCGAATCTATAAGAGTGAAAATTGCAGCTGCATGAGTATTAGCTGTTAGGTTGTGTGAACTTTTTTGGATAGTATGATGGTGTATAGCTTCACCGCCGTCTTTCTCACATTTTTTTCTCCGCGGATTCGTACCAACGGAAATGAGGGGACTATAGCTCTGGAACGTTTAACGGAATAAATTGTTTGGTGTGGACTGTTGCGCGCGTCATAGCGTGTTATGATCATTAATGGCTTGTCATAATGAGCTAATATCGCGGACATTTGTTTACAGTTCGGAATGCGGCCCGGGCCGCCCGCTTGTAGTTTTATTTAGAGCAGAAATATTGTTATGATTTTGACTGTACTACATAACACGATGGATTATGGCCATAAACGTTATGAAGTGTTAGTACAGCTGGCAATCATCATGGCGTAATTTCTTCGCATGGATCCGTCCTTTCTTTTCGTAATTTTATTCTCCACAACTGGGCGCAAAATCAACATAGACGCCATGTTGGGAGCGTGAAGTACGATTACACACACAGAGTCTCGCCACCCGCTGATTTGCAATGCATCTGACACGAGCGATATAAAATTGACTCGGCACTCGTACTTATGGATCGACAGTGCATCTGCCGTATCAGATTTTTATCGCAATCACATTTGTGCGACATCAACCGCACGGAACAGAACAAAAAAAAGAAAAAAAGAGCGGGAGGCGTGTCACATGGATTTAACGCCAACGTTTGCCGAGCGTCGCTTTGGATTGCTCGCGAAAATATTTACCGTTGGAAATGTTTAAACGAACCGCCTGCCTAAACAAAATAAAAAAAAGCGCGCGAGGTGGCGAGGGCGTAAGGGGGTGGCTCGTCGTAAAAATGGCGCGCGGGACACCCCTAGGGGGCGCTGCTCACCGCGGCAGTTTTCGCAGCGCGCGCGGGCCCCCTCCGCGCGCCCGAGAGGCCGCGTCACATGATTGGTGTTTCACTATCTGCGCGCTCGTGTTAAAGCCTATATATCATTGCGCCGATCTCGCGCATAGATATAAATGGACCTTTCGGCCATTGAATCGGTCAGTAAACGCGGCGACGTGGCCACGCGGGCGTCGAGCAAGGGAGGGGGAGGGGGGGGAGGAAGAGCCCTGGCGATGCCCCCCCCCCCACCGCTGGGGTTTTCTGCGTATTCCTGGATGGCATGTTTACTCTGCCAGAACCCTGGAATGCCAATGCAGGTGGCGGGGAGAAAGAAATGACGCGACAGAATTCTGTCCCACCCCGGCACAGGTTCTTTGGTACGTTTCACTACCAAGTAGTCGAAACAACAAATATGATGGCGAAAAATGTAGCTTTGAAGTTCAAGGAGTATCAACACAGATGACGAGCGTGGTGGGTGGGGAGTGCACGCAGGAGTGGGGTGAAATCCAGCTACCCTCTGGTTTTCCTGGTCAATACGGCTGGTGCGTCTACATTATCAGATCGTAGGATTACCGACATTAATGACGGGACATGTAGCGGCAAGTTCGTAGGGATGCCAATTTACGTAACGTGAAAAGTGGCAGGGAGGACGTAAGAGGACGTAGAAACGGGCAGAATAGTCGGGCAGCCTGTACCAACAAATTCAGGTGTTCGTTGTGCTACTGGATTACAAAGAGGAAGAGCTGCGTGAATCAGATTTCCTCTTCGGAATTCTCACTGGCGGTGTGAATCGCTTATAGTTGCTGCCAATAATTACCAAGAGCTCACTCGAAGCTCTTGTTTCAGAGAAAAAGCAGGAATTTGAAATTTGATCATTCATTCATGCTCTAATTGAAACAATGAATATCAAATGTTGGACATTATTAGAATGCCGAAGAGTGGGAGAAAACATTTACCTGACGATTATTTACCGGCTTCTTAGACAATCTGAATGCTTCTCACTGGTACTTTCTGAGTTATTGTATACTGTAATTAATTTGTGTACAGTACACTCATTTCTTACATACAATGTTGGTTTATTTTCGAGAAAAATACGACATAGTCATATATAGTGGCGATATGGTATTTAAACGGGTTTCTTGTGTAAACCCAAAAGTTCTAGTACTCTCGAAGAGGTTTCCCAGTCTCTTTGGATGGAGCCATTTACGTAAAATTTATTTAGATACAAATTTACCGTAATGTAGAAAAGCAATGGTAATCATAAGGCACAATGTATTGCCATTTACTTCAGAGCAAATTGCGCTGACATAGAGCGAAAGGCCGGCTAAACAAAGTCAAAGTAAAAGATAATTTCGTCATTGTTCTTCTGATATTGTTAGCAGTACATAGCAATCTTGTGGACAGACGAGAGAAAGAGATAGGTTCGAACATACGTAATTGCTTATGCATTTGCCATGGAGAGGTTTCAAACCCCACTGGGGCGCAGGGGTAGGGAGAGTGGCTGCGACCACCCTCTGAACGATATCCCCGCACCCCAGCTCCCCAGGAATGAAAAGGTGAACGGACTCGGATAAATGGAAAACGGTTATAAAAATGAAGTACGGCGGTGGCGCTGACGGGTGAACAGTAATGGTGGGCGGAAGAGAATGAAAACGACTTGCGCCGAACAAACGCTTTGAACGCGTGCGGCGGCTTTCTCTTTAAGTATTTTATGGACACTTTGCGAGAGTGGTCATCGTGGGCGCTTCCGCGGAACCCGCTGTCTTTTCTAGTTGCCGTTCCTCCGATTTCCACCACACGAGATGTGCCCTGCGACGGGGCACGGCCCGCGCCCGATCTTTTTATCCTCACCCCTTACTTACACACACTACAATAACACACATTTCGGGGGACCGGTCGAGAGCTTAGAGATTGTCCCGGTTGGGCCAGTGCCCCGCTGATGGGAGATACCTCGTTGGGGAAAACCCCTCAAGGCGTTGTAGATCGGCGCCGGATCTCGCCACTCAGCGGGATAGCACCGCCACTTCTCACGATAAAAAAAATTACTACACTTACGGGACTAATCACCTAGCAGTTGACGCGCCCGGAATCATTAATCAATCAAATAATCAATCGGAGTGCCCATCAGTGTGGCGTGACGAAGGTGTGGTATCGTTTCGATGGGTCACAGTCTCGATTCCCGCCTCGGGTGTGAATGTTTGCTTGTGTATAATGGTATAGTGAGAATTGAAAACTACCCCACACACACCTTTCAAACCTGTTCTTCCCATGCAGGCTGTGGGTTGGAATGACGTGTAAGTCATGGATATTGTGTGTTGTGGCGTGGTGCGGATTCCAATTTTTGTGAGAGCGGGAATGAGACCAGGTAAGGGACGTGCTTAAAGGGCCGGTGCGTCAGGGCCGCTTAGGCGGAATCTGAATATCTTCCTTCAATACAAGACTGAGCACAATCGGTTCATAAGTTGGACTTGTTCAACTGGGTGTACTATTAGCGATATGCGCCCGCGCGCCACAGCGTATTGATGGATAGGGAGACTAATAGGCACCTGGGAGGCTGCACCTGGAGTAATTAGTCTTAACTAGGAGGAGGCATTTCTAGGCCCCGCATGGTGTATAGATGTATGAGGAATATGCGCGCCTGATGCACCGCGGAATCATTACTCACTCAGTAGCAAGGAAGGGCAAGGTCCTAGAGCAGGCGTTGTCAATATTTACGCATCATACGGCTGCTAAGCTCAGAACCAGCATTGCCGCTCTTTTTACAGCGACACTGACGAGGAAGTCGTAGGTTTCGAGTCCTGAAGGTGGTGTTTTTTCGACCCCACGCTCCTTCGCTACGTCGAATTCAGCAGTTGACTGGAAGAGAATTCTGGAAGTAAGGTCTGCTGCTCTGATCGGTAGTTTTTCGTGGTTTCTCCGATCAATACGAGGCGAATGCCGGAGCAGTAACCGGACAAACTGACCACGAACCGCGTGGAATCTTTCCTTCTTCGTAATCCTATACTCTCCCCTTGCTTTCGCCCAGTTATATGTACTACATTCCCAGACATGGGGAGCTTAGAGCTTGTCCTGTGGAACGGTGCCACACTGAGGGAGGAATCTGAAGAGGGAAATTTCTCTGCAAGGCGACAGTGCAGGTCGGCGCCGAATGTCATCATGCAGCGCGAGAGAACCACAGCCACCTTTAGACTTCAAACACTTCACTAACACACTTCACTAACGGGACCAATGATCAGCTTAGTTGACGTGCCCGGAAATATTATTCAATGAATCAATTTACATACCATGTGAACTTTCTTTCACACAAGTTGAGAAGCGTCTGAAAACACACACCTTTTCTACAGTCTTGCGTTGATGTTAATGAAAATGAAAAATTGGAGTTAGGGGGAAGATCTGCTCCGCTTAGCAGAGGAAAATGGATAATTCAGCCTCGCAAGAAAATTAATTATTGTATACAGATACTGTGACATACCGATATGTCACGTTAAAATAAACTAACATTTATTTGTAGACAATATGGTGGAACATGCATTAAGAGATGGCTTGTGCCGAAAGTAGAAAATTTGGGATTGGGCGAAGAAGTTTAGACGGTCAGCTACACCAAAATATAACAAACGTATGGATTGGCTGGGTGAGAGAAGGACGGTCAAATGTTATGAAAAAATGAAGGTAGTTTAATACGAAGTCTTCGAGGATGAATCATGCAGGAAGATTTCATTCTGCTCGGAAACGCGCTTCTGAACTGATCGTAGATATTTTCATGTGGAAGCAATATTGAAGTATAAATTGGAACTTTGTCGGGAGTGGTAATCGAGTTCGGGACTATGTCATAGGACGTAATCGGGACTGATAATTTTGATAGTTGGAGACCAGCTTGATAGGGCAGAAGAGGATTTCGTGGAACTTTGGACTACGGCAAGATCGCAAGATATTTCGACTGAGAAGTCTACGAGGGACATCAACGAAGAAAGATAAGTTAACCGCGGTATAAATTGTAAATTGAAAGATATCTTGATCTTTAGAAAAGAAAGTGATCTTTCATTTAGTCAATCCAAACAGAAATGAACTAGGAATAGAATCATTCTATTTCAGATTCCCAGCTGCGCTGTATAGTCGGCGGATCCTATAATCCATTATAGAGGTAATAAGGATTATAATATATCGTGACCCATTGACCCAGCAAGCGGACGCTAAGATCTTTAGCAGATATAAATGGAGAGAGAGGAAAATTTTGGTATATCTCAATACAAAAGACGTGTTAACGGGAGCAGCAATATGAAATTTTGAGTGAATATTTTGGGCGAGAGTGATAGCTGTTATGGTCTACAGCTGTCAGAGATTTGTTTGGTGAATATTTTTGTGGTCATAATTGGTGGATCTGAAGAGGGAGAGAGCTCTGTGCGAAAGAATGAGGCGAGACTGTCACCAGGTTGATATTTGGACTCGTTTGTTCTCTGCTTGCAAGAACATCTTTTGACATTTTCTTTTCAAAATTGTTAACAAAAGCATATTTATAGACATAATCAGCAAGCCAACTGTAAACTGTCAAAAATTGTGACAAACTCACGATTGAGAAAGCCGCATGAATTTAACTGACTGAATACTCGTAATATGAAGGTGGATTCCGTTGTGCCCTTCTTAAGGAGATGAAAGTACCGTAGGTAAAAAGGGTTTGGTTTATTGAAGGGTATGGTAATATTGTTATAAAAGTCATTACTGCTTTCTCGAATTAATGATTCTTTTTTGTATTTCATGAATACAGTCTAAAAGGTATTACTATTACTTTTCTACATGATTTTTACAGTCATCTCGGCCTAATCAAAGAGGCATTTTTAATGTTGTAAAGTAGGTAGATTATATAATTTCGCGAAATTTTTTAGTAGCATTAATACGTGCTTAAAATGTTCATTGTTCTGGCACGTAAGGATGTCCCTGAATCTGTTCCGCTATGAGCAGCAGGATAAGGCATATGAGATGGACGTAACTTGAGGTCAGAGTTTGGCGGCAAGACAAAAAATGCATTGAAACCAATAAATCTAAAGTCAAAGGATTTTTCAAGTTCTTGTGACATTATTATTATTATTATTATTATTATTATTATTATTATTATTATTATTATTATTATAATATTTACTCACCGCAGAAAATTCTCAGCGAACAATCATCAGTCACTGGCATTTCAACGCTCCCCACGGCAAAAAGAAGTTATCTCCCTGGAGGTGAAAACTCCTATGCGAGCCACATCACTTGAGCCGAACAGTGAACGCCCAGGGATCGGAATGGGTTCTCCAGGAAGCTTCCTTCTCAATGGAACTGTTGGATAATTAATCCGTGGAATAAAAAACTACTTCTTTTCAAATTGTTCATTGTACAGTGCCCAGAACACTCTTCTCCCCGTAGCACGTCACACACAGTTTTTAACTGTTTTTTGACGAAAAAGATATATATTATATATATATATATATATATATATATATATATATATATATAAAATTCTAATTTCACCTGTATTCTTTATTTTTAATTATTCTATTCGAAGGACGTTTAAAATGTGTTTACTCTTATATTACAAAACTTTTCAAAATAATTTACTTGATTGTGAAAATAAATGAAGCTTGATATAATCGAGGATAATATTCTCTCCCGCACCAAGCCCTAAATTACGCCTAGGAATCGAGGTATATAGAGAATTCCAAGGCTTGGGGAGGGGGTGGCGAGCGTGAGTCGACACGTGGCAATAGAACGAAACGAAACGGCCCTCGGGCAGGGCCTCCCACAACGAGGTGGATCGAGGCGACAGAGTGAGGGTGCGGCGGGCGGAGGACGCACGGAGTGAGGACGAGGCGAATGAGGGCGGAAGGTGGGGACTGAAAGGGGCGTTCGTTACGCTCGGTCAATCGCGTTGAGTGGTCGCCGTTGTCAATCTTTGGACCACGTTCCACGCACGTGTCTGCGGGAACATCTCTGGAGTAATGCTCTTGTTGATAGCAAACCTCTTGTTTGTTGTTTACTAACTCTTCGTTTTCGACCCGTGACGTACGTATATCACGTTCCGTGATACAGACGTGTTTGCTGATTAAGATAAATAGTGTCAGTTTGTATTTGAGAGTTGAGGTTTTTATGAATATTTCTCGTGTATACTGATTCATTTTAAGGTTCTAATTAAATATAAGGATAAAATATATACAGTGTATAATTAATAATAAAAGTTAATATTGTACACTGGAGGTTACGAAACTTACGGGAAAAGAAGAAAATTGGGGTAATGAAATGTTTTGGCATTTCGGAATGTCAAATATATGTAGAAGGTGAAGGAGAGACGAAATGAATTTTAGTTAATAACATGTAAGAGTTGTCAGAACTTAAAGTCATGTTCTGGAGGTTATTGTATGGTGCATTGTTATTTCAAAATTTCAGCGATATTGAAAATTTTCCCCTTCAATTTCAGGAAACCTCAATTTTACATGAATAATCTCATCGTTAAAATTTTTTTTGTGCAGGAATTTGTTTTTAGTGTGTTCTTTGAACAGGTTGTTCGTTAATTGTACCTCAAAAAAACCAACAATCGATTTTTTCATCATCATTCGAAGATTAATGTAAAATACAGTTAATTTAGTTTGTAAATCACTTTCCTCTCGTTCAAAACAGTCAACAGCAGTCAGGGCGAATTCACGAGATAGAATTTTATTCTTTCCATTTTCGTGACATTATTATTTACTTTTGTTGAATGTTTTGCTGCACGATGAAAACTAGGGGATGTTCTGTCTTATTCAAAATTTTAATTGAAATGATTTATGAGTGTTGAAGTTTTGTGGTAATTACCGTGTCAGAAACATGGTTATCAATATTTTGATATACTCGACTCTACGTTAATAATTTAGGTAAATTACTGCGCGTAAACACCATAACATTTCGAGCGACACAAGAAGCCTTTGGTGTGGGGAGGGTTGTTTAAAACCCAAAAAACCCTTTTCTAGCCCTGCTGTTAATTATGTATGCACAAGCAGACACGTATACATTTATTCATCAAACATTCCTCTATATATATTCGTGCGGCGTCGGTGTTCTGGAATGAAAACAAATGATGATGTAATATTTCACGTTCCGTAATCATAATCCTCGCGCACAATGGCCGCCATTGGTCGAACTGCTCGCCCCCGATCCCAGGTACCGGACAATCGCACGCCCCGCGCACGCGCCTAGCACGCGTGATAAACACGGCCGGGAGGTGTCTATACAGACCCGTCAAATTTATCCGGCACTGGTCCGCGTCACGTGGAGCCTACGTGTTCATATTAATGGCGCCCCCCCCCTCCGCCTCGCCCCGCTCCTCTCCCCTCCACGCTCTTTTCCGAACGCCCCGGCCGCTCCGATCCGTTGCGGCCGGCGCTCACGTATATGTATCGATATATAACGATTATTGTTATCGAGTTCTGCGCGATTTACTCGCTCGGCCCGGAGTGTATTCAAAACAGGAGCCATTTTTTCGCGTCGTCGCCACTTGCGGGCGGCACGGGAGATAAAATAACTGCCCTCGTGACTTCACATTTCCGGCGTCCAGGAGGCCTATATATTTACTTTAAACAGTGGTAGAATTCCTTCAGCCCCGCGAGTATTACGATAATAAAATGTGTGCGTTATTAACAGCCAGGAAACATGCTCAACATTCTTGCGTAGGGGACTGTACCTGCTGGAATTTGCTTGTCCAGGTATTTAACGTAATGTAAACGCACCGGTCCCTGCTGTTTTTTTGTGGTGTGTGGACGTAATAGTTGTTCCTTTGGTGGGGTGGGGATGTAATGCGTGCATGGGAAATAAAACAAAATTCCTCGCACCATTTTTGCGTAGCGTTGGCCTGCCCCGCCCCCTTTTCCGAGCAGCATCCTTTCCACTGGGGCGTGCTGCTCACCACGCCCTAAAATTTGCACGTGCATCCTAGCGTGGCCGTACATCCTGTTGGCTGGCTGGCTGCGGCAGGTCGGCTATTGAATTTCACGGCCAAAAAATACACTGCACCCCATTTTGTTTAAATCTCTTGTTTTTCTAATCGGAGATGTACTCGTGCATATTTACTGTTGGGACGTTTCCCTTGTAAATTATTTATTCCCAACTATTAGTATTTACTCGGCGAGTCTTTGCGTAAGTACTTAACGCCGGCATTTTAATGAGTCAACAATTTATTTCCAGCTTGTCTGGGGGGATAAGTTTCCTCCCCGGTTTGACCCAGAGGCTTGATGTTCCTTAAACAATCCCCAACCCTATTTATTTCCTCGTGTACACGCTAGAGGAAGTTCCGAAGTTTTAGTTTTCAAATTTGACTAAACGATGGTATGCGGAAATTTGACGCAGCAAACGTGCGTGCGCATATCGTAGGTGCAGATCCTCGGCGTTAATCTTTCGAGAACACGAAACTTTGTTTATCTTCGAGACTAATGTGCCGCATACTTTTGACCTTAAACGCGGAACAAGTCTTGTTGCCAGAGAGGTTATTAAGAAAGCTCCTTAAGATGTTAAATATTCTGCAGGCCTGTTTTCTGCGAGATGATCGATGTGAGACTCCAAGAATCGCAGCCACTTCAAGATTGATGGACGACTTGATAAAAGAGGAAGTTGAGCATCGAACTTGCGACTCTTGGGAAGGCTTCCTCCCCCTCCCTCCCTCCTCTTTCCCCCCGCGCCGTTCATTTGGTGCTGAGGTTAAGTGTGTTTTGCGAGTAATATGAGAAATGTAGCAAGAGTCGGCAACATTACGACCCACGTTGCAGTCGTCTCATTTCACTGTAAGAAATAACCGGATCTCTCTCGGCTGTTCCCGTCAGTGATTCTGTCTTCGACGCACTGCAGCAGAACGAACTGATGTGTTAGTAAATTGAAACATTTATTTTCTCGTTCGGCAGTAATATTCAAGATTTAGGTTGTAACAATTATACAGTGAAACTTCGATAATTTGAATTTCAATTACTCGATTTCGTTAATACTTCCATTTCCTTACTTATTTACATCGTCGTCCTTAATCATCAGTATTATTTCGTTTAAAAACACAGAATTTTATTACCTTTATTCACTGTAAATTTTAGAAATATATTTCCCCAATTTCCCAAATACATCACGCGCAATTTTGCGAGTAGCCTAAATATCTCTGAGAAAGCACGACGGCTGTCGTGGAGGGGTCATCCTGCTATTCATCCTCGTAAGGGTCCTCTATCCATTACTACAAATCACGAGTATTCGCGCTTAAAGCTAGAGGCCCGGGCCCAGAGAGCGCATAATATAAAACTGGGACGGGGAGGGCCGACTCCGCGCGCCCTCGTATTTCGCGCTGTCCCCACCGAATACCCCCGCGTCGCACAATGGTCCGAAACGGTCAAATATTGTACACATATTGACAATGATGCACCCACCGGGGGATTAAAGGGGCTTCAGTCTTTCTCTCGACGATGAGGCGTATCCACAAATATATTTTTACTAATTTTCTGTAGTAACGAATGTAATTTAATATCTCGTTTGAATACTCTATAAATAGCAATACTAATATTTTTTAGTCAGGACATAACATTCTTATTACGAAAACATCAAGTCAGCTGGACACTACACCTACATAGAGAGATACCTTTCCCACGATAGTTTTTATTTGTACGACGTATTATACACTGTCCTTCGTTCTGAATACCTCTTTGTTGTATTGTGTATTTCCACATAGTTACCCTAGAACCGAAAAATTGCCAAGATGGTAATATTATATTGAACGTTGAAAATATGGAATTATCAGGTCTGTCTTGTGGAGAACTTGACATAATTAATCCAACAAAACTATATTCCTCCAAGACTAAAAATGTATTTAACATGAAACTACACAGAGGTTAAGAGCAATCATTTTGTTTCCAATCCTTGGCCGTATTATCTGTTAATAGACCACCAGACACACTGGAAGAGGTATCTTTATTAAAACAAATTATGTCATGAGCAGAAATGTGGTAACGAATGAATAACCAATTTCCTCCGACTTTTTCATTCAGTTTTCGTAATTATATCCTCGTCACTTTCACAAAATGTTGATTTATTCTTGTCACCAAGCGTAGCTTCTCTGACTTCAAAAGGCTATATCGGTTTACTGTCGTATCTGTGTCGTCAAAAGGAGAAAAAACAACGGCCAATTGATCAAAGTTTGGCAGAGGTCAGATTGTGGTGCTGGTACGGTCCCTCTGTACGATCATTTCTTAAACGCTTCGTCTGTTTAGTGCTCTCGTGGTGCTGTTCAGAAGTGGCGCAACGTGGGGAAATCGACTTGTCATCTATCGATGTGACGAAAACGGCACAGCCAGTGCATGAAAGAAGCGAACACTGTCCACATTGTTCGGAGCGACTGCAAAGGCACAGTTAGAGAAACATCTCATAAAACAAAAGCGGTAACCAAGTTAATGTTTCACAGCACAATGCTCTTCTAACATTGCTGTGAATAAGACCATGGAGTGGAAGACTCTCTTCGAACCCCCACGTGGTCATAATGTAATGGCTTGTTAACCATGTTACGCAGTTTTCAGTTTTTTTGTTAGTGTGAAATTCATATATTTTACAAAAAGGAATAAAAAAATGGACGATAGCAACATAGCTGGGTCGGATTATCGACCACTTACTCAAGACGAACTGTAGTGGTTGACTGCTTCGGTTGGTATTTTTCTGTGGTTTCTTCGATCAACACCGGGAAAATGCCGAAGCAGTTCTCTTACAAACGGGCCACAGACCGCGCGCTATCTATCGATCATTTTCCTTGTCTTATCATCTCCCCATTTCTTTCTTTCTATTTATTTATTTCTTTCTTACTTACTTACTTGCTTACACACAGACCGCACATACGCTATACACACCTGCCAATACGCTACACTGCCACACATGTCTGGAGATCAATCGGAGGCATAAAGCTTGACCCCACAAGTGAGATATGTGAAGCTGAAAAACCCGCAACCGCTGTCGCCTTTTACGTTCCAGCGGGGTAGGAAATCTGCCACCTTCCGGCATTTACCATTCATTCAACTTGTGGATCTAGTGACCTGAATAACTGCCGTGCCCAGACTGAATAATTACACACTGTACTGCAGTTTTTAGTTCGTTCGAGTAAGTTTAGAAGTTTCGTTTCAAGTAAATCAGCTGTTACGATGACATCCAATCAGAAAGCTGAACGCCACCATTATGACGTCACTGTAGTGACGTGTAAGGTTCCGATTGGACGGTACCGTAAACAGCTGATCAAATGTCAGGTGCAGCAAATAAAAAATCCGCAGTATAGAAGAAAATTCACTACGCGCATTTTGGGCGTATTTCCGACCCACTGTGCGTTGCCCTGCGTGGCTCCGAGCACACGCAACTGCGCGGCGGCGGGGATGGCCGCGGCGCGGCGGCCCGGCGCCGGGACCAGGTCGCCACCGATCGTCAAGTCGCTCGCCCTCCCTCCCCCCCTCCAGCCCTCCCGCCCGCCGGCGACGCACAATGGCCGCGTTGAAACGACTTGCGCATTTGCGCGCTGGGTAATGAGCCGTGCGGGCGCGGGCGGCGGAGGCGGGGGACGGCCCTCGCACGCGCGCGTGACGTGACGTCATAACGGCGCTTAAGGGGTGGTGCGCGGAGGGGTGGAGGGAAGGGCGGCGTCGAGTTGGAGTGGGTGGTGGGGGTGGAGTAGTGCACCCTGCCGCCTATGCGACGCCCCTGTGTTTTATTGCCGCGCGTCTTCGGATTCTTTATACCGCTCTCGACCCCGTCGCGGCCTCCCGTCAGTCTGCGGAGATCCCCACACGCGCCTGTCTCCTCTGTTACTTCTATATAGGAGCTTACCGCATCTTGCAGTATTTTCTCGGGTGTTCTGCGTGGTGAGGCTGGTCTGCTTTGCTCTCTTCACTTGACAATTCTATTTCCCTTCTATTTTCCTACTCCTTTCTTAATTGTTCGTCTCGGTCATTATGATATTTCTGGTGTTTTTTTTGTTGAAATTTTTATGTCATTTCTTTTTCGTTCATATTATTTTATTCAACTTCCTTGTATTACGTGATAATGCTGTATGTAGATAATCATTTCGTAATGTTAAGACTTAAAGAGGAATTATTACTCACATATTTCTTCGAACATATATCATTCACGAAGTAAAGAATTGTATAATGATGTAGATTATACAATTTCTGTAAATTTCATTTATGCTGAAGACGTCCTTTTTTATGTGGCTGTAGTGTCTTTAATATCGTAGAATTCTTTGTCTATTTTCATTGCAAAACGTGAAAGCATTGTTATTTGTTCCAGACTTGAGTTAATTATTCTTGGCGTCCGTATCGTCTTTCCAGTCACACATCACATAGCATCTGCCTCTTCTCTACAATTCTTCTTCAGCCCACCTTCCCTTGCAACTGCACTCAAAGCTTATCGTTTCTGCATCCGGTTTTACTTTCGATCGTCCTTCTGCCCCTCCCACTGACTTCCCAGAATTCCCTCCCCGAGCGCGGGTCCAGCTCCGGAGCCTCTTCCCCGCCTGCCTGACCTCCCTCCGCGCCCGTCGCGAATATCTGAATATTTTACGAGCGAGCGGGTAGGGAGGATAGGCCTCGTTTAACTTTTTCCCCCGCTCCAACTTTTCGCAAGTACAATTTTGTTGTAAAATGCGCGCTTGTCGAGCTGTGCGCCGGGGCGGTGACGCGTGGCCGGGGGAGATGGCTCGTGAATGTTCGCCTGACGGTGGCGAGGCCCTCGGGGCGTGTCAAACGGCCGAGGATGGGCTGAAGAGTGCGGCTATGTGCCCCCTTTGCCTTACGGACGTGATTTGTTATGGGAAGATATCGTCAACAAAATTCTGTAGAAAGTGTTTTATATTTATTGACATGTATATGCAATAGGAGAAATACGATAAGCTTAATTTTCATCTCATCAATGATTTGTTATTGGAGAGAGAGGAAGAGAGAGAGAAAAAGAGAAGAGAGACAGAGACACAGAGAGAGAGACACAGAGAGAGAGACACAGAGAGAGACACAGAGAGAGACAACAGAGAGAAGACACAGAGAGAGAACAGAGAGAGAACACAGAGAGAGACACAGAGAGAAGACAAGAGAGAGGCACAGAGAGAAGCACGAGAGAGAACACAGAGAGAGACACAGAGGAAAACACACAGAGAGAGAGACACAGAGAGAAGACAGAGAGAAGACAAGAGAGAAGACCAAGAGAGAGGACCAGAGAGAGACCAGAAAAGACCAAGAGAGAGAGACCAGAGAGAGACCAAGAGAGAGAGAGACCAAGAGAGAGAGAGACAGAGAGAGAGAGAGAGAGATGGAAAGATTCTGTGATAGAATTTCAAAGATCCAATTCCTATTTATTTTATTATTGAATTTTATTATTGAATCAGTATTTTTATTAACATTTTCGACATTTTTAGTGATGAAATTTAAATCTTTAAATTAAAATAAAATATATACATCAATAGCTAACTAATGATTTTCAATGTATAATTTCAATGTATAATTCTATCGGCCCAACAGAATAAATTCTACGTACGTATGCTACTTCTCATTATTCAAACGACACTAATTTACCTTTATAAAAAAATTGCAAGAAAATTAGTTATATATACTTTTTTGCAGTTAAAATAATAATAGTAATTGACACATAGAATACGTAGACTACTGAAGACAATTGTCACCTAACACTGCAAAAGGCACAAGCACAGAGCTAGAACGACATTTATATAAGTTATATATCGAGATAAGATCAAGGGTTGCTTAGACGTGAAGTTGGGTGTAGGTGTAAAGAGTAATCACCCAGGGTAGGTTGACCCAAAGAAACAGTACCGCAAGAGTCCACTGGAAAGTTACGTCAGGCGCCGACAGATGGCAGCCAGGTTGACGAGACGGGGAAACCGAAAGGTAGTATATCCAACGTTAAATGTAATGTGTGTAGAGCACAGGAGACGTGGCTCATTAGGACACATGGAAATAAAATTCATCACGAGATCAAACTCATGGTCGACAGGTTTTTTAATGAAGCACACACTTCAGCGTGCGCGGGAGAAATGAGCAAATCTGAGAAATCCTAGCGGTGGACTCGCGTGTGTCCACAACGACCCGGGCGCTCGCAGTCATTATGCAGCGCTGGTATGTGGCCGCCTCGTCCGCCTTTGTCCGCCGGGGGCGCAGTCTCGTGTTCCCGCGTCGGCGACAGCGGCTCTCTCTATGCGGAGTGCGCGGGCGCCAGGGGCGGCAGGCGGCGGCGACGGATCGGCAGGAAGCGGGTGGGGAGGCGGAGAGAGAGAGAGACGCACACGGGAGCAGGCGGGGGCGGCGGTGGAGAGGGGCGGGGACAGGGAGCGGTCGCCGCTGCGGTGTATGCGTAGTCCTCTCCCATAAACTCGTCCATACATCATTGATTCCACAATAAGCATTACCTCTAAAACGTTTACCCAACGCATGTCGCTGGTTTGTTGATGTTGTGGTGATGCGTAATCAAAATACACGTTGTGGAGTGCACGGGGAAGGGACGGGACGCGACGGGTGGGCGTGGAGGTAGGGGAAGACCGGCAGCTAACACCCGCGCTCACCGCCCCCCCCCGCCCCCCTCCGACCATCACCGCCCGTACGGCGCAGCCCCTCGCGCCGCCAATCTGCCGCAGTAGAGGGTAGTCCCCCCCCAACCCCCCGCCCAACTCCATCTCCCTCTACGCACGGCTATCGATCAGTTATGAATCAGGTTTTAAGTTTTTAATGGTTCTGTGTTTGCGTTAATTACTATAAAATGTTTGGAGTATGCTTAGTGTTTCAAATTGAAATCGACCGTGCGGCGCAAGTGTGCGGGCGGGACCGTGTATGTGTGTGTGTGTGTGGACGAGGGAACGTGAGAGCAGGGGAATGCAACGAAAAATAATGGAGGGAAAAAGCACGATGCAGGCACTGCGGTGCGAGGTGCAGAGCCGTCCAGAGAGAGGGGTGGAGTGCAGGGGAGGGGAGGACGGAAGGGGAGCGGCGAATCTCCCGTCCTCCTCTCCCTCACAGGTTTAACACGGACGCAAAAAACAGAGCCTCATTTCAAACTGCAGTTAATCTGTAACACAGAACATTTCATTGTCCGTATCAAAATGTTTACAAGCCTTTTGGGGATTGCAAAATCGCATCGGTGTTTGTTGTGTCGAAGTGCGGACGTTGAGGGTGTTGCTGTGATGCGAGGGGGGTGGGGGGCGAGCGGAGTGGACCGTCGGGGACGCCGGCAACAGGGCAGCGGATTTTTTGTTTATTTTCACGAAGAGCGACCATCTTCATGCAAAAATATTTTCATTATTTCTGTGTACCTATCTAATGGCGGTCGCGTTTTCTTTCAATTGGCCCGCTCGCTGGGCGGTGGGGAGGGGTTAATGCGACGGCTTTTTGCCGAAAACTCATCGGCTGGATCGGTACACATTTATTAATTTGCTGCGTTTGTTTGTCCGCGTGATTAAACTGTGGCCGCGCCAAGGACGCGAAGCGGCAGTAAAATCGCGGATTTAGCACGCGGCTCGGCTCTGTAGTGGTTCATGGTCTACTGCGTCGGTTTGTCCCGCGAGCCGGATTGCTTGTATGGTGCCTTCTGTTTTTTTTCATTTCTTACGATTCTTTCCATGCTCTGATCGTAGACTCTTGTATCATGTTCTTTGCTTGCTTTGCACTGTCTTGGGCAGTGGTCCCCCTCCATTGGTTTGTCACACATGCTTGAATTTCTTGTGTAATGACTACTGTATAATTACTACACTTAGGTTCTCTTTTCTATACTTCTCTCACTTTTAGTATTGTATTGTCTCACTTTTAATATTGGGTGTGGCCTTGTATTGTCAAACTCTAGTTCATGACGCCCTACAATGGTTTGTCCTCCCTGAACGTAAACCTGGGCGGAACCCTCTGTTATATTTCTTCACTTGTTATGTTAGCTGATGTATGTCATTACTGTAATCTGTGCTTTCTAATCTCCCTTGATTTATAACTTGTTGCCACTGCGCTGGACTATGATCCCTTACGTTAGTTTGGTTTGCATATATTCTTTTTATGATTTCATTCAAGGCTCTCTGTCTATCTTTTATCGTCTAATATCCGTATTTTATATTTTCCTAGTATTTTGGCGATATAAGAGTCTTTTTCTCTAAGATCTTGCCCTGGTTTCGCTACTAATGTGTGGAACATCCTGTTAGTTCCTCTATTTGCTTTCTTGTCTCTAAGAACTTTGTCTTGTTTGCTTGACTGTTATTTTCTTACAACTGCAATCTGCATCGGCGAAAATTAACTCTTAAGCCCTGAGCTGTAGGAAAAAAGAAGTGATCTTGTACAACATTCAGTGCTTATATCAACATTTTATTATAGCGATTTTACAAAATTCACTTTTTGAGCAGTTTTGAGAGAATGGTTTGATGAATGCGCAAAAATGTATATTGAAATACTATTGACGATTATACAGTGAGACTAACTCATTGAGTTCTTTTGATTGTTTTGATTCCTGAATTAAATGATAATTTTTCCACAGAACAGAAATATTTTTGAAAAAAAGATATTTTTGGCTATATATTACGTTCTCAGAAGAGAGTATTTGTTGTTAAAATATTTTTCTCTTGTTTTTAAGTTATATTAGAGGTACATCGAGTATCATTTTCGGTTTAGTAACTTATGTCGATCCTTTGGTTTTATCCAAACTATCGTGAAACGATCAGTAGCAGATTATTTTGAATATTATTATCAAATTATTTCAGAAATTACAATACACTTCTTTCCATTGCTTGGAATGGAAAATGTAAGTTTTTATCGTTATTTTGAGACACATATGCTTAAAACATACTATTTAGGGCATAAGTAGCGATGGATCTCTAAACAGTCTTTAACTGTTAATTGAACAGATAATTTAACCAAGAATTAAAACATTTATTACCATTTTTAATTTAATTATTAAGTTAATTTTGTTTAAAATCTCACAATAAAAATATCAATATTTTTAAATATATTCTTAGCTCTAATTCTTGTGCAATGATCTCTTGCTCTTGAATCGATATTTTAGATCCACACCTGTATAAAAATCATGGCATCATTGTCATTTGTTCGTGTATTCTTGTTAGCAATTTTGGTTGTCTCTGAACCCCAAGCGTCGGCGGGAAGTAAAACAAACATCGTCTATCTGGACATTAACCTTCCCGCCCCTCTCCACGCCGTCCGTTAACCACAAGAGGGCTTCGCCCTCGCTCTCGCTCTGGGCGGCGACACCCGCGCGCTTCAGGGCGGCGCGCCGCCCGCCCGCCCACCCGCTCCCACCTGATAGTGACGTTCCGACGGCGGAGGGGGCGGGGCCGCGCAGATCGATACGGGGGCGGGGGCGGCTGACCGCCGAACCGCTGCCGCTGGAACTCGAGCCCCTCGCGAGCTTCGGTGCTCACGCCACTCTGCCATCTCCGCCTCGCAGCTCACCCCCCCCTCGGTCGGGAAGCCCGGTGCAGTTCACTGTCCGCCGTGTTCGGCCCCCGCAATCTGCCGCTTGTGACGTCACGGTCGCCGGTGCGTTTGGCTTCCAGAACACTTTTTCGACTCGCTATTGCTCGCGCGTTTCCCAGTTGCCGGCGAGGCATCTGCATTAGGCGTAACTCAGTTTACCTAAATAGTATTGAAAAGCAAATTTTAAAAGCAATTCTGTGTTCAGTATGTCTTCAAAAAATATTTGTTATCGTGAATCGAGGAATTTTTCACGGAGTTTTAGTTTATCTCGCGATCTGTTAAGTCTCTGTTGGACTTCACCTTGACTGCCCCGAGGCCATTTACACCTATCGTAACTGCGATGGGCGTCGGAATGGTGGTTGAGCGATGATCATGGCAGACTTACTGACGCCCCCTCCTACCGGTTGCCAATCTACGCCGCCCTAGGACGCTCTCTGCCGCTCTTGACTCGAGCACTGCTCACTCGGGGTCCATTGACTCCGTAATTATGATAACGGCTCTAGCAAATCTACTTGCATCTTCCCAGTTTTGTACTGACTTCCCAGAAAAATTTGAAGGACTCTTTACTTTGATACGTTACATTTTCCCATTGGAGATAACAGAATTGTGTGTTGGGCTAACAACATTATTTAAGGATACGGGCTCCTTGACGGATGCGTCATAGACGGGCGTGACGATACGGGAGCGTGACCGACCCAGAATGTCTGTCACGCACGTAAATCTGTTCCGTCCACAATCCTCTGGAGCGCCGGTAGAGAGGTGCCTACTTCCAGGCAGCAAGCAAAACCGGAGAGGTACAGTCAGACAGCCTGCCAAGTGGGAGCACGGAATTTCGAAACTCCTACTGGGATAAGTGGGCTTCGCTTCTATCCTTCAAAGAACTGTAAAAACTATAAGCACGGACGCTTAAAGATACAATTTTCATGTACCACAAACGTATATGGACATTTAAAGCCTCCGCGATTTCTTGATTTTTCCTTTTACGATAGCTTATTTCCAAAGTGCTTTCCCATTGTCTCTAATTATGACACTCGCCTACCATCCTTCCCCGTCTTGATTTTAGCACACTTCCTTAATGATGATTTTAGCTCATTCCCCGTTCAGCTGTACGAGATTTCCGCCTCTAGCATTGCAGTCCCTGACTCCTCTCACGTCGTCACCCTAGCCTCCACATTCCGCTTGCCACCCGTGCACGGCATATCGCGATAGCTGCCTGCCCCCTGCCCCCAGCAGGCCTCGCCGCTCCTGGCTCTTCCGATGTGCTGTCACCGCCGCCTGCCCTTCGCTCCAATACCACCTCCGTCGCCGCTGCCTTCGTCGGCCGCCGCCCGCCGCCGCCGCCGCCGCCCGCCGCCGCCCGCCGCCGCCCGCGCCGCCGCGCCGCTCGCCGCCCGCCCGCCGCCGCCCGCCGCCCGCCGCCCGCCGCCGCCGCCGCCGCCGCCCGCGCCGCCGCCCCGCCGCCGCCGCTCGCCGCCGCCCGCCGCCGCCCGCCGCCCGCCGCCGCCGCCGCCCGCCGCCCGCCGCCGCCGCCGCCGCCACCGCCGCCCGCCTGCCCGCCCAGCCTAAGGCGCCGCGTATCGGTAAACAGGCGCCTCAAGTGCGGGCTAAGCGCTGCCGGATAACTAACCTGGCCGCCGGAGCCGACTCACGCCGCTGCCCTTGTCGGCCCGCCCTCGCCCTCTCTGCTCCTCTGTGCTCTCACTGCTACTCTCGCAACGGCCTCCCCATACGGTAGAGACCCGCTGCCAGGCCCGTTGTTGTTCCCCGTCGATTTCACATCCAACGCTACTCGCCTCGTGTCCGTTCACATCCTCGCTATCCTCCTTACCGGCTTTCACCTAATCTTCCTCTTCCTCATTCTCGTCACCATCCTCAGAGAAGATGGTGAGGTGAATGAGGAAGTGAATGGGGATTCATGTTGGGTGTCGTGAGGATGGGTCAGAAGAAGAGGATTCACTCGCATCCGCATTCTCATTTATCACCTCAATCTTAATTCACATCCTCATTCGCACTCACCTCATTCTCATTCACTTCAGTTTCATTAATCTCCTGATCGCAGCTCAAATGATCTTTATTGTCAATCGTCTCATCATTTGCTTTCACCTCAACCGCGTTCCCCTCTTCATTCGCCGGCTCTCTCCCAAAATGCCCCCCACCCCACCCACTCTCCCACCCGATCTTCTCTCACCCATGTGCTCCCCCCCCGACGCGTTTATCACACTTTCAATCGCCTTCCTACCACCATGTTCCACCACGCCGCCGTTCCCTAACCCACTCGACTCTTAGTGACATCTCGCTCTAGCTTGAACCCTCAGTCCTATTCTAAATCTCCGCAGTCAAAGACTTTACTATTTTTCCCGTCTACTCCGCTCTTCTTTCGAACATCGTTTCCGTCGGTGTCCTCGCCATTCTCGCCATCTTCATCATCTATGTCATCCTCTTCGTCACCGTTTCCCCGTCATCGTCACTGCACGCACCTCCCTCACTTCATCGACCTTGACAACCTGACTAACGCTCGCCCCCAGCTGCTCTCGCCCCCCCGCCGCCTCCGCCGCCTCCGCCGCCTCCGCCGCCTCCGCCGCCCCCGCCGCCCCCGCCGCCCCGCCGCCCCCGCCGCCCCGCCGCCCCCGCCGCCCCGCCGCCCCCGCCGCCCCGCCACTCCCCTTTCCCCTCAAACCCTTTCCCCACTTTCCTTCTCTCCTCCCCCGACCTGTGTTCAGTGGCTCAACCTGTGTCCTGCCTGCCCGAAATCTGTTGGCTTCGAGTGACCCTCCGCAGTCAATTGTCACCTCTGGTTCTGCGGTGTGTCACTACGCTCTGCTCGGGCCCATTTCCGTTCGCAGTGTTCGACCTGGGCGAGTCCTTAACCCCCTCTCCTTTTGTGGACTGTAACGGACTTTTGCCTTTTGTTGGTTAATCTAGTACGTATTTTTTTGTCTAATCATGCGTGAACGTAATTGATATGCTTTTTTTTTTTTCCACTATTTTCTAGGTAAAGTAACGCATTTTTTACATTGTTAATCTTTAAGATGTACCCGTAACTATTAAAAATATTTAATATTTTAAATGAACCAATAAGTTTGTGTAATGAATATTACATTAGCAAATAGATTCTAAATTTAATCTCTCTCTGAGAACTGTATTGTTACGACTAAATCCCCACTTCATTAAACAAAAAATTAACGAACCACGATCTCAAAAAGGTTGAGACTTCCTGCTTTCGAAATAAATTCTTAAAAATCTGCAGCTTCCGGTGCTCCGTCTCTGCCTGGCGTATCATATGAGCGCCTCGGTGGTCCAGACGCCCATGAGTCATCAGCCCCCAGGGCGAACGCCGCGCCGCGCCGCGTCTCAGCCTTCACGACCCGCTAAAAAGAGCTCCGCGAACGGAAGCACTTCCTCTGGGCACTACCGCCCCCACCGCCTCCCGTCGCCGCCCCTGCCGCCACCCTTGTCGCCTCCACTGCCGGAGCGAGACAGGTTTGGGCCCGGAGCAATGCTGAAACTCCCCACACACACACCGAAAAAATTAAAAATGTAAAAGTTGTATTAAGAAATTATGAGTTATTTTATTTCAATAAATAGCAAAAATTATATCGTAAACCAGAAATTTATTTGGGAAATAAATTTTAAAAATAAAAAATTAGTGATCAAATAATACAATTTCCGGTAAAAAATGTGTTTAGTTAGTTGTAAAAAATCACTTGTAAAAAACATGGAAAAATAATTATGAATTTCAGTAGAACCTATTTCATTCATTATTTATTAATTCAATCGTTTCATAGAGTGGTACCTTATAAGAAATGACTATAATTAACTTTTAAGAGTAGAGATAAATTGAAAATTTTATGAAATATCAGACTTCTGCACCGCAACTTATAAAATTATGATAACGAGTCTCTAGTCCTAATTTCTTTTAAATTTTTTACTATTTTTTCCCCATCAGCCCTATCATAGGGACCTTCGCTTGCGGGGTACCGGGCTATCCCCGATCTGCTCTTGCCTACCGTCGGCACTGGTCGCCACTACCGTCTTCGCCTCGGTACCCCACATTCACCTCATCATGCTCTTTTTCTTCCCTCCTCATCCTTCTCTCTTTATACTCTACTCATTGTAATTTACTGAACGTTTATTATTTCCTCTCCCCTTTTTCCTTCCTTATTTTTATCATACTTTTCATCATTCTCACACATTGCCTCATCCTCATTCTGACCATTCTCCTTGTTCATCTCCTTGTTACCTTTTCATCTCAGTCTATTTCCGTTTTTCTCCACTTCCTCTTCCTCATTCATCTCCTCATCCACTTTCTCCTGAACTTCATTTCCCCCCTTCTCCGTCTTGGCCTTCATAGTATTCATTCGCTTAGTCGCCGCCAGGTTGAGAGGGAATTCGCAACAGAACACAACTCTTTTAGCCCCGCGCCAGGAAATGCCCCGCCCCCGCCCCTGCCGCTCCGAACGTTTTCTTCCGCGGCCTCGCGCTTATGCGCAATTGATTTATGAACCCACGTGTTGCGGAGGAAGTTGCATTTCACGTCAATGGAGTGACTGCGTTTGAGAAACTGGGAACTCAATTCTCCTAAACGCTTTTTTTCGTTTGAGTGAATGATTATGGTACTGCCATACTGCAAATTTATTGTTCAGGATCATACAAGATAATTTAATGAGTTACGATTACGGATTATGAAAAATAATTGCATACAAAATGACATACTACTGTTCCCGTTGTTAGTGGAGTATAAGGAACTGGATTAAAGTGTTTTGCAGTAATAACAGGTTTTTTCACTTGAGGTGACTCATAGTTGATCTGTATCCCAATACTCTCCTGTTTTAATTTATTTTTGAATTAGTTTTATTACTCGTAATTTTTCTGCGGAGACAGGTATTGCAGAAGCTATCGGGAGCAGGAAGGCTCGACAACTGTTAGATTTAGAAGCTAGAGACTGCCAGCCATCCGCACGCATGAGTTGCGTACGGACTGCAAGGAAACATGAACCCACGTCCAGTTACTTCTGGTTCATCAGTTGGCCTTTGTTGTTGCTCTTACGTGTCGACGTGTTGTGTGTTCGTAGCCGTGCATTCCTTTTGCCGATGCGAACATTGCGTTTCTGCATTTCCCTGCGTGATCGTTCTGGCGAGTAAACCCGTTCCGTCGAACGGCACCACACGGCGGATTCTGGTCTGCGAAAGAGCCAGAGGGCTTCGGACTACAGCAGGCTCGTTCCGCATCACGTCTCAGGGCACCGGCCTCCAGTTGACGTCGATGCTTCTAAACGAGCAACTGCATGTGGACTTCATTAAAGCACGGTGACATGGTGTCACGGTGTACTTGCAGCGAATTTCCGATGCGTCTTCAATCTAGCTGTTCAACTCCCACGAGTGGCTTGTGTCGTTTGTGCCCAGTCAACTATACTTTCCACAGCGCCAGAAGGCAAGTGTTCATCTCCCCACGTGGTCGTTGTGGCGAGAAATCCACCTGCGACCCAGCACACAAGGTTCTACACGAGAAGCAGCTAAGCATCTGTTTCGAGATCGATTTCTGATACGCGTGAGGGACTCTTAGCTTAACGCTGCTGACGAAATGTTTCTCACTGCACTGCATCCACCTCCGGTGAATTGAGGTCTAGGGCAATAGCTGTCAAAACTCAAGTTCATGGATTTACACGCGAAAATTCGAAAAGCTGAAAATACTTAAAGGTTCATATCATGTTTGTGCCAAATAAAAGAACCCGAATGAAGAAACTGGACATACCGCCTGGCCGCTAACACGAGCAATAAATAATAAATAAATAGAAAATAAAAAAGGACTCCATCGTGCGCGTGCCTACTATGCCACTCGTTTTACGCAGCTTAAAATAAATTTTCAGCGAAATGTGTATGGAGACTTTAAAATATCAGGTTCGTTTGCAACAATATCAATGTGAGAATCCATTTAATTAGCGAAAAGTTTAAGTCGTGACATTATAGATATCGTGCATTGAGGGACGTTGAACAATTACGGACGTTAAATTGGTACTCTTTATGGAATGGATGTAATATGACAGCTGTAGCACTGAAACTTTTGTGTAACCCATAGTTTCGGCGTAGAACGCAAATAAAATAGTGTAAAGAACTTTAATAATACACTTAATAATACTTAACATACATTAATAATACACTTAAAATAGTGTAAAGTATGTAAAAAATAATTCGTAATCAACCATAAGCTTATATTTTATTGAACATTGATTTCAGATGTAAAAGAAAATAACCATCGTATTCGGTGCAATAAAACTGACAAAAGTATCTAATGTCATTTTGCTGGTCAATTCTTCGATTCTACGCAACAATATTCTCAGTTTACATTCTTATTCTTTAGTGTTCAGAATCTTGTGCTGGTAATAATCGATATACATACTCCTCGTATCATCAGAGAAGTGTTTCTTTGAACAATGTTAAAACTGGTGAATTGGTAGAATTGATCCCAATAACAACCATGGATCTCGATCTATGGCTCCATCCGACATGGGCAAGCCGCGCTGTATAATGCTGGTAGACTGCGACAAAATACAAATATCGGATATAATAGTAATATTAAAATCCACTAAGTATAAAACACATTCAAATATTACTCAAAAGGTTTTCCAAACGAATCCGTGCTTCCGAGGCCGAATGAGTAGAGACCGGAAAAATATGTAGTATGAAACATCAAAATATGTACATAATATGTAATGAAATCTTAAAGAATATGTATTAAATATATAAAATCGGATATAATAGTAATATTAAAATCCACACATAATACGAAGTTACATTTTAAAAAAGTCCTAAATGAACTTTAGAAATAACACCAACGTTTTAAATATAATTTGGAGAGCACACGCTAATACAGTTTCTACAACTTTCCCATCAGTAATAGGAGTAAAACTTCGTTTATTGCTATCCAGGATCGTAATTCAGCAGGCACATTAGACGTAATAAAAGTCATCCTGTAAACTGCTGATATCAGTAAACAATTACTGCAGCGTGCAACATTATCATCGAAGTCGATTACTCGTCGAAAATCGCCAGAGTTTCTCGGAAATTGAGGTTAAAGGTCACGAAAGGTGGCGTCAGTAATACGTTTCACATCTAAAGGTGAAAATTATCTCAGTCGCTGACGTGCTCTTCCCGCCACTGAGATAACTTAAGCAGCGTTACGGCCTTCGAGAACATAGCGCACCTCGAGTCGACAAACACTCAATAATAATGTAGAGGGAAATGATTTTTTGAAAATACTTCTTTTCACGAGAAAGTAGTAATAATATAGAAAAAATTGATAGAATCAAAAATATTTTGTGAAAATATCAAAATATGTAATATAGTACTAAATATGCCAAAATATGTAACGAAAAATTGTATATTGTGTTAGGACAGTTACGATTCGCCAAGATTAGAGTTTTGAGAACGGTAAGTTGGAAGACAAAAAATAAATAATTACATAAAAATCCGGTCTCTAGTCATGAATCATGACACATCATTAGGTATGTACAGGACAATTACCTGGAGCGGTTGAATATTGTAAGCTGACGGGACACTTGAGGTTTTTAATCAGCCCAGTCCCTTATTTGCGCTATTACTCGTATGTTGTTCAACACAATTTGTAATACCACCTTTTTTTATACTCGTAAGAAAATTTCATATTAATATATAATTGGATTGAATAAGATAACTCATACGGCATCTTTCGTTGAAACTCATTTGTTTCTTTTTTTAAGTTTAATTGCTGATGGCCAGCCGGCTTTTCATTCCTCTGTTTGTTTGTGTTATACCGATATAACCATACAGAATTACGAAAATAAATTATTTATTGGTAATACTAATAGGAACGTGATGGTGTTGATGTTTGACCCTTCAAATGCTTCACCTTGTGCACACGTGATACGAGTATTTTCTCTGTCAGTTCGATGTGCATGTTGGAGTCCCGAGATCGACTCCCAATCGGTGCAAGGGCCTCTAGAGCTGAGTAGGCGTCGAGCGCCTACCGCGCCGTCACTTGTTGCCTCGCCGTCGCACGTCACGCGTCGCTTCAGGTGAAGCTCCGACGCCGCCGGCGCTCCGCGACGCCACGCCACGCCCCCTGCGCGAATTAGCATATTCACATAACGAACACTTTATGCCCCCGCGCACAGCAGCGTATGCAAATAGCGGCCCCGCCCCCTTCCTCCTCTCATTTCTCCTACTTTTTCTCCCCCCCCCCCCCCCCCGGTTCCCCCCTTTTCCCCCCCCCCCCACTTTCTCGTCATTTTATCTCTTTTCCTCACCTCTTCTCTTCCTCATCTATGCAACCTTCTTCTCTCTTCTTTGCTTTCCCTTCCCCCTCTTTCCTTCCCCCTCATCTTCATTCCCGTCTTCACCCTCCTTTTCATCTTTCCGCTCCTCTTCCTCTTCTGTCTTCTTCTTTTCTTCCGTGCCCTTTTGCTCCTTGTTTTCTTTCTTGACGCCTTTTTCCTCGTCTTCCTCATTCCTTTATCCACCGCCGCCAGCATCATTGCCGTCTCCGCCTTTATTCTCCCCATGTCTCCCCTATATTTCCCGCCCCACGCACGCCCCGCGCCGCGCCCAGGTGATTCCGTTGCAATGATACCACCACACCGGTCCCTCTCACACGCCGCTCGCAGTCCCGTCTCTCTGTTGTTCGTATTTGCATTTTTATATTAGCTTGCACTTTATATTGCTATACAATCATTTTACATGAGCTCTTTGTCTCGGAGTATCTCTGCGTGGAAAAAAAATTGCGTTTTTCCTCCTTAAGTTTAGTATTTATAGCCTTATATACGCACACAATTATACTCCATAATACCTGTACGTATCGCGTTTAAATATGGCTCCTCGGAGAATAATAACACTATTAAAAAGTTCTTTGTATGCGGAGGAGATTGCGCGCAAGGCAGGATGGTCAGCCCGAGGTAGCGGAGCGCCCGGGGCGTTCGCTGGTGGCGCCGTCTGCCGGCGAGGAAGAGCCTAGCGATCTCCACGTGCGTTTCGATTCGTGGCTCACGTGCGCCCTGCTATTACGGCTGCTTGAGGCAGCGGCCGAGCTGAACACTCTGAAGAACGACCACGTTATTACGGTACTTGGTGGAATCACTGAATGATAAAAACACATTAATGGCTTGTTGTGATTTCTCCGTGTGTATTTTTGTTATTCATGGGTTTTGAGTACTTAGCCAAGTGTTTAGTGTGTTTCAAATATTTTTTCGATTCTGATCTTCGGAGAGAAACGAACACACAAATCACGCACTAAACATACACAGACCACAATACTCTTCGTTGTGTGATGATCCATCCTTCAATAGTAATAATAATATTTATTTTATTATTATTATAATAATTTTATATAATTTTATATTTGGCCTAAGTTTGTCAGGGCTAAAACATTGATAAACTGTTCGAGGACTAAATATTGATGACCTAAAACATTACAAAACTGATCAATAAAATGCTCATAAATGTTTTAAAATGCCCAAAAGCAGAGAAAAAAACGTAAAAATGTGGTCAAAACTACTTCAGATGAATGACTCAATTTGGATACTAATGTTATCGAGGCTTCTTCTGTTCGTTCAATTGCACTCAGATGGAGAACTTTTGGTTCGGACTGTTCTTTACCAGGAAATGTCTTTAGTTATCCCTAAATACTGCCCAACCAACAATGGCTCTGATAGGCGTCACAGGAACCTTAGATCATAAACAACGGTTGACATTACAATTTGTAAACGAAGATATCGAATTAGTTTCTCAGGAATTCTGAGGAGAACATTTGTTGCATCTCGTAAATATTATTTGAAGCAAGAAGCATTAAATTGATAATGATTAAAATCAATTAAATCAACGAAAAATGCATTAAAATTATAGGGAAACGTAAAAATGACTTCTTATCGAGATCGACGAAAAATGAAAGAAAAGTACATAAAAATGGTAATTTTTTTGTCATAACATTAATATCAATACTAAACGCTTGTTCGAGAGTGAAAAGGAATAAAATGCATTTAATTAAAATCCCTCCATAGTTATCAATTATACGCATACGGTCTACGTTACATTTATTTGAAGGAAGAGATCAAATTAAAAGTTTTGTATAAAAATAGGATTCAAATACTGATAAAGATATGATTTGATATACCTAAAACATTTTTTTGCTCTTACGCAACAATGAAGTGTTCAGAAGCTCTCCGACTTTCCAGCGAGAAGATACTGTTCGAAAGAGAAACCAAGTGTAGCCGCTGAGAATCGGGTTCTTGGGCTGCTCCTCGCATCGCGGTCGAAGGGACTGTCAGGCTGACCGTTAAAAGAAAAAAAGATGGCAGTTCCGCGGGTGGCGTGCGGGGACGCCGCCGGGGGAAAACGCGCGGTCGCTAGGGGCAGCGGGGGCGCGCTATCTTCCCGGCGTTATCCCGGTTATGCCGCAGGGTCGCCCGCTATGGCCCACTAAAGCGCTGCGCCGCGACGGCGGGGCCCCCCCCCGCCCTCCCCACCCGTTGCCCCCTTCCGCCCTGTGCTTCCCGCCTTGCTCCCCCTTCCCCCCGCCTCACCCGCCTCTGCCCTCCCACCCCCCCCCCCCCTTCCCCGGCCCGTTCCGCCTCAACTATCCAGCCTCAGCTCGCCTGCCCAGCTCCTCCTCCTCTCCATTCCTTTCCATTGTCACCTCGTTTCTCCCCCCCTGTCCCGTTCGCCTGCTTCCCCACCCCTTCGCTCTCTCGCTCTCTCCCTCTCTCCCCTCTCTGCGCCATTCTCTTCCGACCCGCCACACCCCTTCCTGTTATCCCCGGCCCGTCCCGACCCGCCTCCCTTGGCGCCCCGCGCTCACCCGGCGCCCCAGTCGCTCGGAAGACCGTCGTAACCTGATGGCGGGCGCTAACGCCGCGCGGCGGCGACGCGCGCCAACCGGGGCCCCCCCGGCCGGGGCCCGGAATTGCGGCGCGATGCTTTTGGGATGGGCGACGCCGGCGTCAGCGGGACCGCGGTGGCGGCGGCGGACGTCCACATCGCTCCCGTCCTCACCCTCGCTCCCACCGCCGCTGCGTTAGATTTTACGGCATCGCGACGGCGGACGCCGCCAGCGCCGCCTAGAGGTTGATGCCGTAATTAGCGGCGAGCGCCCTTACGTTGTCTTTTGTTTCCTGGCGGTGGTGCGATAAGGAAATCGCTTTGACGCATTTAAGCAGTCGTCCGGTTCCACCCTCCTCCACCACCAGCAGAACTAGTCGCGGACGTTACGTACCTTGTTTTCTGTTATAGTTCCACGCCAACGTATTTGCCTCCCTCTCCCCGCAGGAAACCTCGAGGCGACGCGAGTGAATACGACCACAAAAGCAGAAGAGGACGTTCTGCGCAAGGTAGCACTTAGGTGCGGGTGCGGCGTTGTGTTGCCAACGGACGATGGGAGTGCGGGTGACATTTGAACGGCAAATAACTCGACACGTTTATGGAAATTAATTCGCGCCGTATTGTATTCCCTAACAGTATGCCGCTGCGCTCTAGCAATTGATGCGGTTCGTGATGTTGCTGAATGGTCGGTAATAAAGCGATGCGCCGTTTGAGCAGCGGGTCGCCCGCAAGCGCACGTTTGTGGTCGGCGAGTGGTTGTTCCGCTGATGGCGTCTTCGCAGGTGATGTGCTTCTTGAACGGAAGCTGCGGATAATGCAGCTTCTCTGGCCATTGGTTTCGCGGAATTAACGTATTTTGCTTCAAAAGTTTTGTTGATTATCTTTGTTCAAAGAGAATTTTAGTTTGGTAGAAAAAGAATATGCATGCATGTTCTTCTTGTAATTAATATTTTGTTTTTTTATATTAGTGTAATGCTTTTTTCTTTTGCTTTTTTAAATTGTCGAAATGAAAGGTAGTGGTAAAGATTGTAAAGTGACTGATGTATATAGAATGAAATACTTTAAATTGCCAGATAAATCTTCTTCTATGAAAGTCGCAGATTATATAATAATATTCTTCAGTAAAAAAAAAACAGTCAATGATTGATTTATTGTGAAGCAATTGAACTGACAATATCTAGTGATCGTATATATAAACGATACAGAGAAAGGGGAAGTCCATCTTCAGTTTAGCGTGGTTGGCCATAGCATAGAAGCGGCAGACAAATCGAATGTCCTCAATCATAAATATCTTCATAAATATAAATATGACTAGACTAGGTTAAAATATATTCATATTTTCTTACGTCTACCTCCGACCCCAGAACCACACGAGTCAACATTAAGGACCCTACGCAAGCTCACTCTCGTAGATACCGTCCAGTTGGCAACTCTGTCTCTTGCGAGGAGAGGGCAGTGGCAACGAAGTAGCAGTTGAATGTCCTCAATCATAAATATCTTCATAAATATAAATTTGGTTAGATTAAATTAAAATATATTCACCTTTTTCTTGAGTCTGACCTCCGATTCCGGAAACCCACGAGTCAACATCAACGACCCTACGCCAAGCCCACCCTGGTAGATACGGTCCAGTTGGCAACTCTGGCCCTTGCGTGGAGGGGGCAGTTGGCAGGCCCGGGCGACAGGCCGGCGCACCTTGCGCGGAAGGGGAGGGGGCGGCGGTGGGCGGGGCGTGGTCCGCGGGCGGAGACGGCGTCGCGCGACCAACATAAAGAAATTAATCTTGGCCGCCCCGCTCGCCGCCCCATAAGTGCTGCTATTCGTCTCAATCAGGCGGCTCCGCCCCCCGCCGCGCTGCTAGTCCCCCGGCTCTACGCGAAGGCGCGCTCCCGAGCGGCGGCCGTGGGATGTGTTCGACTTAGACCGGTATGAACCGGCGGGGGTTGGCGCAGTACTAAGTTTCATCCGCTCTCGAATCAACCGTGAAGTTGAAACCGTGGTTCGCTTAATTGAAATTGTACCGGCTAAGGTGGCCCAGAACATCGACTGATGACACTGCAGTGCCTGTGATCGCGAGGATCTGGGGTTCGAGATTCGACGGTGGCAGGATTATCGACTCTAGCTAGATATGTCAAATTAACCGCTGGCTGGGGGAAACTTCTAGCGGCCTGTTGCGCTTATCGGTAGTTTTCTGTGGAAGAAAGTTGAGAAATAGTGGCTTATGAGGTAAAATGATGTCAAAAAATTAATAAATTTAGATACGTTTAATTGGCATTTTGTAACGATTTCAGATCTTCGGTTCCCCCAAAAAAGAAAAATTGGAGAAACCAGTTATATGCGTTTTCATAAGCTAGTTGATTGAATTAAAAAAATATTTAGAAAATATTTTTGTGTATTTATTTTCTTTTACGAGTCACATACAATTAAATAATTTTAAATTTGCTTTAATTATCCTTGACTTGTATGAATTGATTTACTAATTACTATTCCCGTCCTCCACATGGTATTTTTTTGTTTATTTTCTGTCATTTTTTGGTAAATGGTTCTTTTCTTCATTTTTATATCCGTTCGTTCCCAATTTGATGGTATCATAACCTTTCCTTTCCTCATTCTTTCACTGAAACTGGTAGTATTGTTCCTCTTTCTTCTACTGACCTCTTGTGCTATGAAGTTAGTTTATTTATTTCTTGCTTCTTTTCATTACGTGATTCCCCACTTATTCTGGCGCGAAGGATATTGCGTGCCGGCGATTGGTCGCAACAAGGATAGAACGGGGGGAGGGGGAAGACAAAGCGAAATGCGTCCCGCTATTCCTCGGATCGATCTGGCGCCAGCGGGTCGCCGGCGGCGGTTGTGAAATAAGTTGGCATACGCGGTTCGCGGGTTTGGTAGTAGTGGTTTCGATAGAGTTGCTGTTGAGTGAGACTAGTGTGACTGTGGCAGAGGATGGAGGTGATAATGACAGTGGTAGTTGTACTAGAGTGTGTGTTATGTTCCTGGCATTAGGGGGCAGTGGCAACGTTAGTGCTAGATAACAGCGACACCTGGATTGGGATGTTTGTGATAATGGTAACATTTCCAGTATGGGGATGAGGGGGACGATGAGTATTGATGTATTCTAGAAGGATTTGTCCCGACAGTAGAAGGGCTAGTGGCGCTTGCAGAATTGTTTACTATTTATTGTAAATGTTAATAGTCAAGGAAGGGTGAGATTTATTATAGCACCCGATCCAATTGTGAAAGAAATGACTTTCTCAAAGGAATTAACGGAAATAAGAACATCAGCTAGAAAGACCCGGCTGTGAATATGTTGGCAACATCGGTTTGGTGTCGGGCAGAGCAGGTAGAGTTGCGCCAAATCCTTGGGTGCAGGTTCTGAGGAAGTGACAGGGGAGAAGAGAGACGTGGCTCAAACACGAATGCTGAACATTGATTATTTATTACAGTGGTCGTTTTGGTGTTTAACTAGTAAATTTCGATCCCCGTCTCGTAATTAATATGTGAAAAAAAGTAAACGTCTATATTTTTAAAACGAGGGAACTATATTTACCCGCACCACCGCCTGAAACGTACAGTGTTTAGGAAGAATAGAGCAATGTTGTTTTCTAAAGGAAAATGATGTGTTTCATGCATCACTTACAATTATCCGACGTAACTTTCACGTAGAGGCGAATGTTCAGTTCCATAGAGATATAGGTGGAGAGATAATGAGCGAGGCCAAGTCAATGTGTGACGCGACAGGACGGAAGGATGACCGCGAAGTCCGCGGAAACGGCAGACGATGTGTATTATCCCCGCACGTTTTCTTGAGCCCTCATTTCGCTAGATGAGAGAGGAGTGGGGGATTTGATTATTTGGTTGACACGACTACTATATGATATATGTAACTCGGTTTTCGATGCAAAATAGGTTCTATTAACCGGAAGGAATCATTTCTGGTAATCAGAATGTGTCAACAAAGCTTGTTGCTATCATTTAGCTCGGGAATATTTTTTAGGCATAGGGCGGCATAGGGCGGGAATATTTTTTCAGAAAATGCCGAAGTCTATTACTATAACACTCGACGTAGAAATCATATTCATCAGGTGACAGTATCAACAGCTCATTACAAGAAATTCACATACAATACATGTACATTATTTTACAACACTTTGCCAGATGACATTAAACGATTAAATTCAATAGAAAAGTTTAAATCCCAAGTGAAATCGTTTCTGCTGCATAACTGTTTCTATACAATTAGAGACTATACTGAGCATCACAAGAAAAGTAACATTAATTTTAACAATGATACATAATGCATTATTTACCATTTGGACTGTATAAATGAGTATAAACAACCTGTAACAACTATTGTACTACAGCTTCCGGGTCAATGATCCCCATCTCGATCAGGTTTTTCGTCCAGTTTCCCTGATCCATTGAGCGAATGCTGAGATGGCCCTTGTTTGCTTCTGGACTACAGCTCCTTCAATGGACATAAATGTAACTTCATTTTCTGTGCACGTCTTCTAGAATTCAGTGGGAAATACAATTATTCAAATTATCGTTTCCATGTTTTCGCGGCAGGAAGTAATAAGAGCCAAAATTTAATTTATTGCTTTGAAAATAGATTTTATTACATGGGAGTGTTTTTGTTGTTTTTTTTCTCCCTTTCAAAATTCAAAATTTATTGCTTGTTTATCCTTGAAAATAGATTTTATTACATGGGAGTTTTTGTTTTTTTCTCCCTTTCAAAATTCAAAATTTAAGTAGTATATGACTTAGTGTAGGGATCACAGAATTTTGAAAATGTGCACACAATTCACTTTTCCCCATAGCACGTCATACGCAGTTTTTAACTGTTTTTTGACGTAAAATAAATAAATAAATAAATAAATTTATTCTGAATTCAACTAATGTTAGCAAAGGAGTGGGGGTAGGTCTGCCGGGGCTCAAGAAAACGTGCGCGTATAATAGAAGGTGGGAGCGGCAGGGGCAAGACTGGCAATGGAGGTGATTGAAAAGGTGGTGGACATCGGAAATGGCAGTGGGGGCGGCGGGGCGGGGCTGGCGGTGTGGGTGGCTGTCTGGCGCCACTCGCCGCCGCCGCAGCGCGTTGCGTTGTTGTTTCCAGCATCGCACACTAGAGAGAGTTGGTTGTCACATCCCCGCGTTACCGCTCACCGCTGCACTCCCGTCCATCTCTCACATTCGTAAAGATCCGCACTCTGCTTTTGCCGTCCTCTCCTCCACGAGATAATGGCGCTCTTATGCTGTACGCGGATATGTGGTGCAAAGATAGCAGATATAAAGAGATACGTCGCCATACTCTGTATTGTATTCATTGAATAACAAACAATATATTAAAAATTAGCTGATTTTTTGATTGTTGGATAGAATATTTTGCTTTTTTATATTTCAGACGATAAGGGTACTTTATTTCATTTAGAGAATGTAATATTTTTATTAATTAAATATATCGATTTATGTTGAAAAACATTTCTGAAGCCTTTAATATTAAAATGACTTCTAAAAGTGTTGTGTGATTTTCAGCTTTTTTTTAATTTTAATTATTACTGAATTGTGCAATTAATAATTGTCTGAAGTGTTTAACAATCTTAAGTATATTACTTTTGTACTAATCTCGTGATGTATATTTAATTGTGAATAGTAATGTTAAAGAACAGTAATTTAAATAATATACCTCGTAAAGACTTCGCCCTGCTTTCTTCCTCACAAAATGTTTGCTGCAACGGAATAATCAAATTTACCTGAATATAAAACTGACTGCCGGCGTTTATACAATTTGGTGACGCGTCGCCTCGGAGGCGTCCTCTGCAGGTCCCTTGTTCCTCCTGTTGCTCGTATCACTTGTACCAACATCGGGCCAAAAGTCCCCCCTCCCCTCTGTTCCCCCGCTTTCCGAGCAAATGCCTCGGGAATTGCTGCCATTCTTTTTCTCAGTCTCCTCTTGTCTGCCACGCACCTCCCGATGCTTGGTCGTCCCGCTTCTCTCCCACGCTTCCTTCTTCTCTTTTCTCCTTCTGCGCGTCAGCGCTTAGAATTCATTTAGACGCTCCCCGTTTTAAACAGCGTAGTATATGATGTGAGTTGCTTTCCCGGAGTCGACGCTAGCCACCCTCCCCCCGTCAATCCTACCGTTTTGCTCTCCAGCGTCACTTTCCCCGAGTGAGTACGATTCTCCACTTTTCCACTCTACCGTCGGACATTTGTCTTTTTTCGCCGTGCTGTTTCCTCTCGTCTCGACTTTTTCCCCTCCCGTATATACCCATTGTCTGGGCAAATTTGTCCATTGGGGCAAATGCAAAGAGTTTAAGAGAAAGAAATACGTCTGTACCATAAATATTCATTAGGTCTTCTTCGTCTGGCGGTGCAGCACATCTCGGAGAGGAGAGAAGCCCCCGGGGTTGTGAAAAAGCAGGGCACCGGGAAATAGGGGAACCGTAAGGAAGGATGAGGAGGTGGGGGTTGATGGGGATTGAATGTCGGTGTAGGAGAATGTATCGTCCTCTTCGTGCGTTCGGGATCAGGTGAATGTATGGCTGAATTAACTGGGCGGGATTTATTAGAGTACCTTACACGTTAACGAGAAAATAGGCCCACTCTTTTTAATATTGTCGCGTTTTCCCAATTACCGGTTGGTGACTGCTTGTTTCCCGGGGAAGCTTTTGGTTCGAAGGCTCACGTGGGAGTAATATTGTTGTTTTCCTGAGCGTAATTAATTGTCAATCGAATTGTATCGGTTCCGTTGCCTCGTCTTCTGAACTATTCGAAAGGTTCGTGCAAAAAAATGTCTTTCTTTCTCAAGGGGATGCCATCCTGTTTTCATTAGTGATTACCTTTACATTTTTAAATATAATTCCATGATCTTAGCTGAACAAGCTCAAGTTACTAAGTAATGATTTGCGGAATTGTGTCTTTTCCATTTTTGTCTGTTACTCCTAGTGGATTGCTACCTGCGACCCCAGTGTCATTTAAAACTGGGCTTTTGAAACATTCAGTTTTGTGCGAGTTTCTCTTTATAACGATAATGTTGGAATGGTATGATTAATGGCTGGAATGCACTTTGAAGTTCATCTTAATAACTACTTGTGAGAGAAAATTAGCTGAAAAAAAGAACAACTGAGAATAATTGCTTCATTGATCTTTGTTGTCACATGTGTAATAATAATAATAATAATAATAATAATAATAATAATAATAATAATAATAATAATAGATGATGATGATGATATCGAAAACAGAATTTGAACCCGCATTCAACTCGAATAACAGCTATGCTCTTCACCGAGCTATCGAATAAGCTGTCACCATAAGTGTAAATTCCTTATCAAAGGTGATAACAGTTTCTTCATTCTAAGATATTACATTTTCAAGATTCTGTTTGAGTTGACAAATATTTTTCTCATTTTGTGTTAAATTTGGTTTTAGTCATTAGGCCATTGTCTGTCTGTCTCTTCTTTCTCTCTGCCTCTCTCCCTGCCTTTCTCTCTTTCTCTGCCTCTCTCCCTCTGTGCCCCTCTCTGTGTGCCTCTCTCCCTCCCTGCCTGTCTCTGCCTCCCTCTCTCTCTCCGGGGACGCTCCTGGTGGCTACAAGTATACACTTCGAAGAATTAGAATGTAAAAATGAGAGTGAGTTTGAATTCTCAATTCTGATAAAACATATTTACGAAAGATTTTGTACCGTAATATTTTGAAAAAGTAGCAAAAAGAGAAACAATACACCATCTGAATGTCGTATCATGCTAAACATCAAATATGTTAACCATTGTTTTGTTACAACGAGCTGTTAAAACAATCTAAAGTTGAACTTCCTTGTGATGTGTAGCAGTAATAGGCGGATATTTGGTGGTTAATGTCTCAACTGCGACTATTACTTTTCGTTTACTCGCATTTCTCCGAAAGCCGTGAATCCTCTCAGGGGCTCCGCCGTACCTCTTGCGGGGAGCAAAGGGTTGAGAAGTGCTCCCTGGGCTGTCTTCCACAGATATGCAAATGCGCACCTTGGAAACAATGCGTTGGAGGCCGCGAGCTTCCGAAACTCCTGAGACGTCAAGGCCTGCCGCCCAAGCTCACTTTCGTTCCTTCTGCGGTCGGCTTCAACGCGAGTCGCACATTGACTTAGGGGGTTTTGCGTCACACTGAATCTTCTTGAAGCGGCTTTAGTGACCGTTGGCTTCTTACACATAGATTCTGAATGTTCCCGTGAAATTCTGGGAAATCTTGAATACAATTCTCTGTGAATTGTGTCTCAGCAGAGGTTCTGTGCTAAGTGGGGACGTTCGTATCTCAGAGTGACAGTCTCTGATTTTGGAGATCTCTCGGATTTGAATGTTTCCCTTAGATGCTGTCGAGGTGTCGTTAAATTTATTTGTGAGTATTCATGAATTAATTTCAGACCTAAAACAACTAGAATATTAATTCTCTTTCCAAATAAATTCTTTTTAAACTTAGTTGTGTATTGTTGAAATCTTTTTTCTTATTTCTTCTAATTATGTTCAGCTAAGGTCAACTAGTCTTTTTGCAGACCTTTTTGCATATTTTAAATGTTTACTTCTCTAAATTTCATTTCATTTCAATTTTCGGCGAAAATGAGTAAAGATCGTGAAATCGCTGTTTACTCATGTTTATTATATTTAATTTTACTTTCTCGTATACGTACAAATCTATTCTCTCGCATGATACATACTCTAATATCGTATCCCATACTTTAATATCTACCGTAATGTCATTATCCTAATATTTCCTTAATCTCTTGTCCTACCCGATAAGTATATGTGTTATGTGTGTGTGTGTGTGTGTGTGTGTGTGTGTGCGCGCGCGCGTGTGTATGTATATTCTTAAAGAACTGTATCTTTACACCCAATACAATGGTACATACACAGACATTAAGCCAAGCACTACCACTCGCATGTAAGTAATTGTACAGGACCGAGAACCTAAGGGCCACCAAGGTAGCAAAGGGGTGAGTCAGCCTCGAAAATCGAGTTCCGACACAAAATAATAGGAATGTAACTAGTTAAAAGAAAATTTGTGCCATTTTGTAGCACCACAATTTTGAATACGAGCTGACACAAGATGTACATATAATACGTATATAAATACATCATGTATTTAAAATTTAAAATCAAGAGATATCTAATTTGAAGAAAACGAAGAGCGAAATAATATTAGAATTAGTTCTATTCGTGACTAGTTTTTGATGTTACATATTTCTTTTCAAACATGAGTTGAAGGTTACGTAGGCATTTCTGCAATTCTTTAAGGTACACTGGCGATCGCCCACGCTCGAAGAAATCTGTGCGATTTTGAATTCACATTATTAGTAATGATCCGCGTATCTGGACAAGACTTCCAAGAGCGCCTTAAAGGGTGATTCCTCCACATCATATTGGAGAACGGCCACATTATACGCCGCCCGCCTCAATTTTTACGGGAGGGACCTTCTCGGCCGGGGCTTTTCCGTTCCTGGGAACTCGTCTACCGAGGAGTGTACTCACGAAGAAGGTCAGGAAAGGCGAAAGGTAGGCGTAAGGCATTTGGGTGCGTAAAGACGAAGTTAAAAAATCTGGTTAGCTAGTGGAAAGGAAATGTGTGTGGAAAAGGGCTCACGGGGTGAGGAAAGAAAGAGAGGAATGGAGATAGTAAACAGCTGGATTAGGAAGAATTGGAAATGATTGATCGCGAAGATATGAAAGGAAATCGGGGCGGTGTAACTTAGAGTGGCAGGAGGTACGTGGGACATATATTCGTAAGGTAGGGATTGCAGAGCAGTGGAGAGGAATGGGTAGTCAAACGGGGCGGGCAGTCGAAGGGGGCGGTGAGTCGAGAAGGGGCGGCGAGTCGAGAGGGGGCGGTGAGTCGAGAGGGGGCGGTGAGTCGAGAGGGGGCGGTGAGTCGAGAGGGGGCGGTGAGTCGAGAGGGGGCGGGGAGTCGAGAGGGCGGGAGTCGAGAGGGGCGGAGAGTCGAGAGGGGCGGTGAGTCGAGAGGGCGGTGAGTCGGAGGGGGCGGTGAGTCGAGAGGGCGGTGAGTCGAGAGGGGACGGGTAGTCGAGAGGGCGGTAGTCGAGAGGAGGGGTGGTGCACAGCAAGCGTGGCTGATGGACAGGTCGGCCCAGGTCGTCGCGAAGAGCGAGGTGGGCATGTATAGGCACGGTCGGGTCAGGCGGGGTCGAGAGGGTCGGGGGAGTCTGCACCGGAATCCGATCAGCGCGCCTCAGGCCGTCTCGGGCCGCCGCTTTACTACCTGTGCCGAAATGAAATTGACCGTCCGATCTGTGTATTTATATCTATTGCCGCAGGCGGGCGAGCCCGACCTGCGGGTGGAGATCCACCCAAGCAAATGGCCTTTTCTCCCTCGCAGCCAGCCTCCCCCTGCCTTGGCCTCGCATCTCCGCCTTTGCCGTTTAACGTGATTCTGCTGCACCTTGTTTCCCGGGAATTGGTCCGTTCCATTTTTTCGCCACCTCGTTTCGCTACCGTTTAAAAGAGCAAACATCTTTTTTATTTCCTTTCCCTCCAGCGGATACCTAAGGAGGTTTTCCCCTCCTCTCTTGAAAGTCGACGAAACAGACTTGTTCAAGATATTTTAAACATTAATGGTAATATTGATACGATCTTTGTGTTTTCATCTTCCGAGACAGTCCCTTGAGAATCTCTCCGAAATGTAATACTTATGAAACTCTTATCTTCGTTTCGCCGTGAAATCCTATCTTTCAAATTTACTCTGCAAATCTAGCTGTCTCTTTCTTAACGTCAGATATCTGATCGTTTTCCAGTTCCCATCACATTCCTTCATGTTTTAAGTCAATCACTCAATTGCCTGTTGTTATGGCTTTATTGTCTTCTTTATTATTTCCGTCTACATATTCTGTAATTTTGAATGAGATTGATATTGCAAACATATCATTGTTCTTCTGTTTACCTGTCTCATTTCATAATTCATATTGTTCAAATTATTTTCTCATTTTCCAGTAAATACTCTTTTTACTTTACATATGTCCAACTTACTCTCATTTACCTTTCAAGTTTTCCTTTCTCTTTTAATTTTTTCCATTAATTTTCCCTGCATATTTTTAATTGTACCTCACATACCTTTATATTTTTCTTGTATTTCTGCCCGTTACTTTAACAACCCCAGTTCCTTTATCCAGCGCTACTCTCCTCCAAACTGTCCTCATAGAATCACACACTATATTCCTCTCCTTGAATTAAGGTGTACTTATCGCTTTACCTTCATAATACAATCTTACTGCATTTCAAGTTCTCATGTTTCTGTTCCCGCCAGTCCGTATTGTTTTCTCTTTTCTCCTTACAGTTTCACTCTCTTTCTAATTAACAAACTGTCCTCATCGCCCACGTCTTTCGTCTGCAACTGTCCACGAAAAGCCTTCCTTCCTTATTCTCTTGCTACATTTTGGACATAGCCACTGGGGTTATAAACCTATGACTTCTTTTGGCAACTAAAACGATAGTCGTTTTGTATCATTTCTCCAGCCCTTCCCTCTATATTGTTTATTCACAAGTATACACTCAGCATTCTCTATATTTCTTTCGTCATCATACTCGTCTCTGCCTTTTCACCTTCGCATTTTCCTGTTTGTACCAACCGGCATTATCGCATTGTCTATTTTCATCCCTCCCCTCGTGCTCCCCCCGGCCAACCCCCCTCCTCCCTCTCTTTCGCTCCCCTCGCCGCGAGAGCGCGCCGCGCGACCGCTCGCGTAATCAAAGCCGGTATCCTGTTACCGGGCGATTTCCCTGCAGCCCCCGAAACCGCGGCGGGCCGCTCCACCTCTCTGCGCCCCGCCCCGCCCCCGACCCCGCACGCCCCCCCGGGGTATCAAAACTTTTGCCGCTTTATCACCCCCGCTCCCTCTCTCACTCTCTCCTTCTCTCGCTCCCGCCGCCGCATCTTCCCAACGCGGCGTCCTGCTCCGCGGGGCTATATTGGCAGGCGGGGCTTTAAAGGGGAGACCGTGAGTGGTCTTTCATGTATAATAGAAGCTAAAGGAATAGACTTTCAAATACCCTGCTGCTACGCCCCCACCTCCTCCTCGTCCGTCTGTGTGGGCGCGTGTGTTTTCTCTGCCCGTTTTCCGTGCCCGGTCGGATTCGGTAAATTTGCGGGAATCTGTTCATTTGATGCGCACAAAAGAGACTTACCTGTATATAAAAGGCGCCTCGTAGGCGGTACGGGGGGGGGGGCGGAAATGTTTCATCGGAACTAGTTCGTTCGATCGCCGCCGGCAAAGGGCGTTGCGGTGCGTGTGGAGTGGGCGACTTTTCCTTGAAGTTGGACGTCGGCGGCAGCTCTTTTGCGGGTGGGACGAGCGGGTTTTCGTTAGTTCGCCGGTGGTAGGCGGGCGGGCGGGTTGGCGGGGCGATGGCCACGAAGAAGTTCCAGTCGACCGGTCGGTGGGGTGGCCGGCTGGGGCGGTCGAGGGGTAGCTCCTGCGGTGGTTTCGTGCTTCTAGAAAGCGGCCGCTAGGATGCTTTCATTATTCCACACTCGCCGCATACGCTCTCCCGGGTCGGCGAGTGAGCTACGAACTGCGCAGACCGCGCCGGTTTACAGAACTGGACAGAGCTGTCATTCCGTGTTTCAAAAGGAAGTTTGCAGTATCATACGGCAATCACTAGCTTTCCCTCTAGTCATTTCCTCCACACACTTTTTTTTCCCGGTCATTCCTCTACAAACATCTTACACAAGTGCAATTTATTTATTTATCCGTATCGTATATCTACCACATCCAGTTTCTAAAATATCTCATTGTTTCGGTATAATCAATTTTCCGTCATATTTTTCTTTAGATCTTTGTACGTACACATTCTCACCTTCCAAAAACTGATTAACAGTGGGTTTTTTTTCATTACTGATCTCATAATTATTCGTCCAAGGTTTGTTGTTTTTCCCTTTTCGGACAGCAACGCTCTGCCAAACACCCCGAGACACATTTCTCATATATTCAAATTATTTTTACTGGGAGGTATAGGTGAAATTCGTCGTGACGGGCCACAAAGAATCTTGTTGACTAAACGGCAAATTGTGGGAATTCTGATTTGGTGTTGTTGACGTTATTATAAGAAGAAATAAAAGAGGTATCTTCGCCAACATATTATTTCTTCTTAAACAGGGCCAGACCAATGGCTGCTTGGCTGACAAGCTTCAGCGGAGGAAACCTCCTGCTGTTGGTTCGTATTTCAAGAAAGCGGTCGCTAGAATACTTTCATTATTCCACGCTCACCGAATTCACTTCCACAGGTCAGAGAGTAAACTCCAATCTTCCCGGGCCGCAAGTGTGTTAGAGTTCGGGACAAAATGAAGGTGCGAGGGTCGCCCTTAATATCCATCTCCTTTGATTCCTTTGTCACCACCTCTGTAGCCCCACCGAAAGAAAAGAAAGAAACAATGGAAATCCACGGGAAGCGGACGCCTCAGCAGTGGGACGGGGAGGCGCAGAGTTTCTGCTTCGTGTTGCGGCCGCGTCGCGGCGACACCATCGCTGTTTTTTGCACAGCTGTATGGGTTTGATTGCGACTGCGAACCTTGGCAGGTGCAATCAGCTCCCGATGAAGAAGGGGACACGCGGGGAAGCGTCTGAGAGAGAGGGAAAGTGTCGAAGGAAACGCGGGAAGGGGAGAATGAGGATGCGGCGTGAGGTGGGGGAGCGAGTAAAAGGTACAGCTGAGTTGTTTGCACGAGAACACTAGTAGAAGCTGCTTTGTCCGTTCGTGGTGAGATAGCTGACCTATTAGGAACACTGGTGTTAGTCAATTTAACTTGTTTTTCCGATGTGAATTTTCTTCTGTTTCTTACGACGTTTACACTTTCAAAATTCTGGACTATATTTTTTTTCGTCGCACTTCCTTGCTTCGCCAATTTTACTGCTTAGATATTACGATGATAAATTTACATGATTAAATTTAATTATAGGGAAAGTGACACCATTAAACATATTTGCATAGAAATTGTTTTACCAACTTTGAGTGAAGTCATATTGTGCTTCAATTATTATAAAAAATGCATTATCAACGTCACTTTCCGTGCAAAGATCGAATTATATTTACTTCCAGTGTAGCGTGTATCGAGCAAGGTGACAAGACACTTGACACTTTCCGCGCTCCCGTCTACGAGGCTCAGCTATAAGACGTGTCAAGACGTCGGGCTCGGGACGAGGAAGGTAGCATGCAGTGAAGGGTGGGTGGAAAATAAAAAAAAGGAGAAGGAGGCGACCACAATTTAAAATCAATACGTGTTCCGACGCGTCGCTTATTACTCCACCCGCCACGAGGAGGCGCCTGCGGCAGCGGCGGCCAGAGACACGACACGGCAGACGCGCCGGAGGAGAGGTGTCCCGCAGGGTTCGTCATTGACAGGATTATATAGGATTATATATATGTTAAACAATTATAAATATTCTTCAATGTGATATATATTTCTGTTTATAACAATTAGCATGTTCTTGTAAGAAAATTTTTTCAAAATATGGGAGTTTAAATTTAATGTATTTCTAGTAGAAAAAGTAGAAATAGTAAAAAAATGTCTTAAATGATTGATTTTTCTTAGTTATTTTACATGCTGCGTCATCTACTATAGTCATTAGTCCAGTATGTGAGGCGCATGTTATATAGCTGGAGGTGGCAATGTTCCTTCCACGCTTGAAAGTAAGATCCGGCGCTGACCTGAATATACACTTGCGGAGTCTTCCCCGTCTGTCTCAGGGTGGCACAACAAAATAAATATTATTGTAAGAAAACTCTGAACGGAAATCTCAATGCCACATTATCACTTGTTTCTCCTCTTTTTTCCGCAACATTGTCGTCATCGTTCGCATACTGCTTCCTTTTATCGACAAAAGGAAGCTTTGCGGTTTTCCAGCAGTTCTTTTTTTATTAACATTTGTTGCGTCAACTCACGACGCAACGCGTCTCCTAACCCCTTCTTGGGTGTTGAGCGCTATTGGAGTAATCCTCCGTTACTATCTACGTATAATTTGAAGTAGTCCTCCGTTACTGTAGATATTTACTCCAGGATGTAGGTCACCCCTACTCCTGATGTTTCTGTCCGTCATGTCTCGTCATAGTCTGTTGTCAAGAGGACCGCCAGGTAGCATCTCCGCGTACGCGCCTCCTGCTACGCGCTCTTGCGTCACTACCCAGCGGCCAGAATTGGGAAGGAATAAGGATAGGGGCAGGGTGTAGGACACTTCACACGGGGTGGACTAGCCTTTGTGAAGCAGCCAAACTCGTTTTGTAGGAACAAATTTCACATGAGATTCGACGGGAATCGAACCCGGATCTCCTTGGTGAAAGGCGAGCGACTTTGCTCTGCGCCATGAGAAGGCTTTCTCTCTCTTCCCCTTTTCTTCCCCTTTCTTTCCTTCTTTCTCTTCCCCTTTTTCCCACATTAGTTTGATTCATGGCATATCATTTTACTACAAAATTTTAATCATCTCTTGTTTTCAAACGTCCAAAATATTATAGATAAACTCATCACATTCTTTGCCCTTATTTATTTTACGTTTCTCTTCTCCATACCTTCTTTATCTCGTCTTCAACATCTCTTCACTATACTTCTATCAACCAATATCCCTCTGTTCGTCGCCCATTTCCTTTTTCTCGTTTCGCCGGCTGACTCGTTCGGTAATGGAAAAAAGTGAGTCTCTTGCATTTTTATTTCAATATGTGACCCTCTGCGGCGAGGAAGGTATGAAAGTCAATTAGGGGGATGCGAGAACCTGGGCGTGCCGGCATTCCTTGAACGTTGTAATGCAGGGTGTGTGGAATATTTGCTTGAAGGAAGGGTGCGTCCTCAAGTTTTCGTTGTGTCAGGTTGATTTGCAGATCATATTGATTGTTAACTTGTCTTAAAACGAATTTTTGCATTTTGTATTATATTTTTGAATAAAGAATTGAAATTAATTATAAATTTATTGCCTCATATATTAACTGTGCGTCATATAACATGTATTAAATATTCAACTATGTGTACAACTAAAATTAGTTATAACATACTATGTATGCCTCCTTATAAAACTTACTGCAAGAGAATGGTCTCCGTATTTATATCATCTCACTGTTTAATGATCTGTTCCTCCTAATTTTGTGATTTTAAATTATTTTTTTTTACAAATATCTAAGGAGAGAAAACTTGAAAAATAAACTTCTCAGTGGAGAAAATAAAAAGATAACAGTGTAACGTTAACACCCACGTTAATTTGATTCATGGCATATCACTTTACTACAAAATTTTAATCATTCACTCTTGTTTTCAAAGCGTCCTAAAATCGTATGAATAAAATATACGGAACCATCCCTTTCTTCAACTTCTGCAGATTTAATATTTCTGAAAATGAAATTTACAATATCTACACTATTTCGTGTCATATTTATCAACAAGAAACTACGGCGAGATAAATTAACGTTATTCTATATACTATAACGTCTCAATAGTGAGAGAGTCACATCGACTTCACGTTGTCCGCTTCTTCTTAAGAGAAATTATTCTTATTCTCAACAAAAAAATCAATTAATTACTAGAATCCTTTCCGTTTCATAGCTTATATCAACTTCTTTAAGCACTTAGAAGATATCAATGCAAATCTCTTTACCAAATAACGCAATTGCATAAAACACAACACCCACAATCAGTGGAACTGAGAAGCTCTCAATCTTGGGCACGAAGCGTACTGCTTGTTCAATGGATTATCCATAATGCACCATTGCTGAATAGAGGAAAATGACACAAATGACTTGCTTGATATTATATTATATCGAATTCAATGTCAAAAAAACCTATAAAATATGTTCAAGTTAAATACCATTTTCATATTGAAATGATTTTAATGTTAAAAACAATGTGTATGTATTACATTGAAGTATATCTATAATTTTTAATTTCCACTTCAATATCGCCTTTGTTTTAATACAACCCAATGATCAGTACAGACATATTACTGTAACCTCTCCAGAAACACACATGCTTTTCGTGAGAGAAATCATTAAACTCCCATTGATTGCAAACGTCCGCACCAGTAGATGCTGTCTATGCGATCACCTTCCAGCCCATGTGCCAAAATTATCATCTCGCCGTATATTCCTGTCACCTCCTTCCGACCGCTTGTACATCACCTATTCCCGAGATCGAACGCTCACTGTAAGGTGAGTCTTAGATAGTGAAGAGTTACGCTATGAATTTGATCTTATGTTTACTTCGATTTGTCAAAATAAGGAATACAAAATATCCGCAATGATTACGAGGTTCATGTTAAGAACGGTTTGATATTCCTAAAAGAAAAATTATCATCTATCGCAGTAAAGTATGTATTTTATAATTGTTTCAAAATTTTTTTTATCTTCATTTAAACATTACTTGTGTCATGATGGACAAGGGTCAATTCTGACAACCTCGTAACCTCTCTCCTCCTCTTTACAAAGGTGTTTGATATTCCTAAGCATAAATAACCAATAAATGAAACCATAAAAACACAGAAAAAAGAAATCATAAAATCCATTTAACGGTAAGCATTGCCCGCCCAAGATGCCGTCTTTGCGATCACCTTCCAGCGCACACGTGCCAAAATTACATCTCGCCGCGCATTCCTGTCACCTCCTTCGCACCGCGAACGGCCGCTCGTACATCACCTATTCCCGGAGGTCGAACGCGCGTCGTAAGGCGGCGACGCGCTATCGTCTCCGGCGCACGCCCGCGGGCCCATACACGTCCCGCCCGGGCACGCCGCCGCCGCCGCGGAGCCATACATATTTAAGGCCACCGCGCAGGCAGCGGCGGCGGCGGCGGCGGCGGCGGCGACGGCGTTGCGGCGCCCGCACGCGGTGACACCGACGATGTTGGCGGTTCCGCGATAGCATTGTACCCGCGCCGCCCCAATATTCATAATGCGGCAAGTAAACATGTCACATAGTGGGCGTCTCGGCCCGTCCCCCTCCCCTCCTCCTCCCCGCCCACCCGTCTCTCCGCGACCCCTCGCGCCTTTTCCCCGCCGTTCGCCTTGCAGTCCTTCACCCCCCGGCTGCGAGTTGCCTAGTTTCGTCACGTTGGCAATAAGGCGCCGATACACAAGGTATCTCCGCAGTGCATACATCATTCATAATCAAGCACGTGTTTCCAGCCTGTGTGGGGAGAAAAGGAGGGTGTTGGGGGAAAAAAAAGGGCGGCGGGTGAGAAGTGGAGATTGTGCAGTGGTGGGGGAAGTGAGGATGGAGGTGGCGGTGGTAGAGTGGCGACGGGAGCGGGGAGGTCGAGGGCAGTGAGATGTGATAAAATCGAGAAGATGGAGGAATGGCGTACTACCTTGATGTAGGGGTGAAAATAAAGATGGAGCCTAAATCACGTGAAGAAAGAAACACGACAACAGAATGATAGAAAACCAGGATTCAGAGAAGTAAAAGGTCATGGGGACAAAATTGCATTTTTGATAGCGACAGCTGAAGAGGCAATGAATGATAGCGCGAGGGGAGATGGCAACAGACAGTGCCAATGGATCGCGTTATTTGGAAATATTTGCCAAAAAACTCGAGTGGTTGCTGTTGGAATGTGGAGGATGGCAGTTTTTTGCGATGGTTTTCAATAGGAGACGGGTAACATTTCACAGTGTCTTACATTCGAGTGTATCTAAGTTTCCAATCCACTTTATATAAAATACAAGTTATCATTTGCAATATTTATTTTCTTCTCACGCCTCTCTACTAAAACATTACAGTGAGATTATGGTACTTGTAAGGGTTTATCTACAGACCTTCTCGTGATTAACATTAATTATCAAATGGACGTGCAGTTTCTCGTCACATTACAATTAGATTCAACACGACTTTTTTCCGCGAATTAAACATTTCACTCACATTTAGCGTGGTATTTTCTAGCAGGTAAATATTGCATATCTCCTGATAGTACCAATCTGATTTATTCCCCTAAACGAAACAGTTGTCTTGATGACAAAAGGCCAATTTTTTTAGTGTTCATGGAAAGAGGATTATATAAACTCTGAGCCGTTTCAAGAGTGAGTGGGCAGGCCGTTTGTGGAAAGCAGATGTGGTAGAAAACGGTAGATGGGGTTGATGGGGTTGGGTGACGGTGAGAACAGACTCAGGTGGTGAATGGTTGAGGAACCGAATGTGTAAATGTTTGATCAAAGGGAAGTTACTATAGGTAATTGTAAATGTCAAGATGTCGGCAGACTAAGTACAGCTCAAGGTTGACTACGTGTAGGTTCAAGAGCGGTGTGGTGAATAAATTGTGTAAGAAACCACGTTGAGTTTGTAGAATTCATTTGGTGTTGAGTTTTATAGAAGAATAAAGGTAATTTCGTCACATATTGCTGAACAGATTAAGAGATATATTATTGTTGACGAAGATGACCTCTTTTATTTCTTCTTACGTTGTGTTTAGATTGACTGGGTCGATAGTTTTATGTATATTTTATACCATATTACCAAGTACAATAATAGTAATATACTATTATTATTATTATTATTATTATTATTATTATTATTATTAATTATGTTTGTTTTAAGAATTGACTGCTCCAGCCAGAGATAGAAACCTGATCTCTTGGTATACAGCCAGTTCCTCTACCAAGATAGTCAAATCGTCGAACAGCCTTTAAGAGTCACGAGCCCGTATAACCGGGAGATTCGAGATATCGGGAGATTCTAATTCGATTCCCGGCTATGGCAGTCAGCTCTTTGAACAATCTAACATCATTTATATCAATTACTTTTGCTAAGTAGCTATGTGGTTACAACGGTACTTGGCAGTTGTGATATGGGAAACATATCTTCGCAATTGTTACTTACAACTATGACTAGACGGTGAAAAGTATTATTATTATTGTACTAACTGCCGGGTTAATTTAAATTTTATTTTTAACTATACTTTTTACCTTAATACAGTGGACGCGAGCGGCGAGGGCGAGTAGTGGCGATGGCAGTGGGTGACGATGGAGGCGGCACGGGCGCGGTGCGAGCCGGGTGGCGGGGCGGCGGGCGGGCGGGCGGGGGGCGCGCACAAAGAAATGCAAAATGCAATAAAACCAGAATTGTATCTCGTTACAGGATCCGCCGGGATTCAGCGGCGCCCGTCTGTCGACTCCGAAATTCCAGTGAGGTGGGGGAGGGTTACGGGAGGGCGGCAGGGGAGAGAACCCCTTTTTTATGCGTACGCCTCCTCGCGCCTCCGCCCCCGCGCTCCGCCCCCGCGCTCCGCCCCCGCTTCGGATTCCCCTCGTTAGGGGGCGCCGCCAATTTGAGGTTCAAATTGGTCTGCTTAATACGAGCACGCGCGCTGCCTTTGTGTTAATATTTGGGCGAACATACCGGTGCGTTTCTAAGAAAAACGTATTTCCTCTCTTTCTTTCCTTCTTTTTTTGTCGGCAAATTTTTCATTCCAGGTCGCAGAGAATTAAGTACATATTTCAAATACATTTTCAAAATTTTCCTATCAGTAATTAATGTCAGCTTTTCATGTTCGATGCAACGAACATGGCAACTTCAGTTGGAAGCTCCTTAATATACTACTTTCATCAGTTACGTAGGAATTTATTAAACGTTCGTGCAGTCCAAAGAAAATTGTTTTTCTGTAGGGTTTTCTATTAATAAAGTTCGTTATTTCTGTTGTATTTTAGAACTAGATTGATATCCAAAACAAACTGGGTCTGCTTTGATCAGATTTGAAAAAATCTGGCACTGGCTACTCCGAAGACGTGGGTTCAGTGTTCATTATGTGTTCATAATGTAGGTGTAAGGAACGATGACAATAAAATTAAAAGATTAAAAGAGTCTGCAGGTAAGAAAAATAGTGTGACGACAACTGTGCTCGAGTAGAGCGTTAACAAGCTGAAATATTTTAGAGATGTCATTGAACTACAACGGGCGTCTCCGTCAACAAATTGTTACGGAATATTTCTTTGTCATACAAGTGGCGGAACTCGAGTTTAGTTTGTACGAAGAGAACATGTTTTGTATCAATATTTTCTTATTCAGAATCCCGATAACGGCGTAGGGAATGTAATTACATAAAATACTGTGCAAAAAAAAAAAAAAAATCTTCACACATATCAGAAAAATTTCACTCCGAGCTTAAGCTCTTTGCCCACCTATATTCGAATCTGGTATTCGTGGTTCATAAAGGAGATTGGCCCTTCGTTAGGTTCAAATGCTATCACTAGCACTGTTCAGATTCGTTTTATATCTACTCATTTTGTTATCATGTTCTCTGTCTCTGCTCACGATCAGATCAAATATACAAAATATATTTTCTGCTAATTCTTTGTCGTCGTATTTTCTCTTCGAAAGCGATAAGCTGAGAAGTATGAATAACACATATTGCTGTGATGTTACTGCTTGATGAATACCTTCCACCTTCCCTCATAGAATCGAGGACGCTGCCGTAGCCCCTTCGCAGTCCTGTTCACTATTCACCTCATCTATTGACTCGTCCCGTCCTCTTGTGCTCTTGGCGAAGCACGGCGGCGGATAGTAAGACGGATATGACTGTTGGCCGAGCGCGAGGGCGAGGGCGAGGGCGAGGGCCGAGGGCGAGGGGCCGAGCGGGCCGGAGCGGGCCGAGCGGGCCGAGAGGGCCGAGAGCGGGGCCGAGAGCGGGGCCGGAGCGGGCCGAGAGCGGGCCGGAGCGGGCAGGGCCGAGAGCGGCGAGACGGGACGGGCGAGACGAGGGCGGGGGGCCGGTCGGAGGAGGGGATCAGGGTGGAAGAAGGCGGGGACCGGGAAGGGAGGGGCAGGGACGATGGTGTAAGTGGCGAGGCCAGGGGGGGGGCAGGGGGGGTGGAGGGCGCCTGGGGAGCCTGCCTGCAGATTGCGGCGGAGGGCGGTGGCTGCAGCGGCGGGGCGGCGGCGGCCGAGGACGGCGCGATGGGCGCCTGAATAAGTAAACCGCGCCAGGTGCGACCGCTCGCGTATTCACGCGCTCGCCGCCCCCGGGAGGTGCCTCCCCGGAGGCGCTGAATGCAGAGTGCGTTAGATCAGGCGCCGGGGCAGGGCTTGCCAAAACCTCGGCCTCGCGTCGTGTTCATCGGCCGGAAATAGGAACGAGCAAGTTGTAACATGGTCGCTGCCACGTGACAATTGTATGGAATACAACGATTTTTGCGAAGCTACTAGTATGGATTGAATAATTCAAGAAATTCCTGTTCTAGGTAGATGGTGCTTAAGTGAAACGCTTCTCGGAAGGTTATGCGGTATGATTACAAGCAATTGATTCATTAAGTAGATGCCAATACATGAAATTCATACTCTAAATAGACACTAATTAAAGCGAACTACATTCGACTCCGGTTATAGTAAACTCGGATATAGTAAACCCTTCGTTATAGTGAACGTAATTCGCTGGTCCTGTTTCTCTTACATTACAAATAAGCTGAAGAAGATTCGGTTATAGTGAACCTGAACCTCTGTTACAGTGAACGTAGGAAATACAACGTTCTGGAAAATTAATAATTGGATCTCACATGTTATAAGGCGAGTAAAAGGGCTTTCGGAGAGTGGGACGGTGTTCCAAAAATGCAAGAAGCATTGAAAGGTGTCAAAACTGCATTACGATACTTCAGAGACAAAGAACAATGCAGATTCAACTATGGAGAGTACACGGACTCTGTAGAAGGATGTAGAGAAATTACTAATGAAAAATGTACGAAGCAAACAATTTAAAATAATTGTTTTGTAAGGACTAATAAAAAATATTGAAATTTTTTTGTTCGTGCTGTTAAAGTATTTTGCTGTATCTCTGTATTAATAAAATCAAACATTGTGGAGAAATTCTATTTAACTTTAACATCATCAGATATAGTGAACCTCTGATACGGTGAACTGAACACATTAGTCCCTAGGAATTCTCCATAATCGGAGTCGACTGTATTTACTGACGGGATGGTGGTATGTCTCGCTGCGGTATTGTGGTGTTTTGCTGTAATTGCTCATTATTATTATTATTATTATTATTATTATTATTATTATTATTATTATTATTATTATTATTATTATTATCATTATCATTATCATTACTTAATATTAAATTATAATGCTGCATACTGTCAGCCATCTTTCGCGTTAGAAAAGTCTTAATTCCAATTGAGCTCAACCTTCCTTGATCTCGTAAACACAAACCTTCAACATCTCCGAATTCATTTTTCCTACGCCTTATCTTTCCGATACGTAACCTACCTCTCCTGCTTTCACCTCTTCGCTTCGTTGTCCCTCACTCAACAGTAACCTCCCCATTGTTTCCAGCCCCCATTGACTTCCCTTCTTCCCGCTCGCCCTGGCACCCCCGCAGCCCCCGCCCTCCCACGCTCGCGGCTCGCCCCCGCCCGCCGATATCTCCTAACTACTTACCGCGGGCGGGCACGTGCCTGGCGTGCGCGAGCGAGAGGCGAGCGGGGGGCGACCGCCGCATGGGAGTGAGCGCCCGCTCGCCTGGCCCCGCGGGAAGGCCGGTCGCACACACACGCGGACGAGCCGTCTGCGTCGCGTACGCAACGTGTCTGCTCCCCCACCCACCAGTGAAAATGATGGCTCTGCGTGTGTCTCACCCGAAGATCTTATGTTCGACTGTTGCAGTATTTTTGACACTAGCTGGTTAGGTATCGTCGTGATAACCGCAATAGGTCGTATGTCAAATCTACCGAAGTTTTCAGGAGGAACGAAAATCTTCTCTACCTCTCCTTGTCTTGACAGTAGCTTTTGTAAATGTAAGATATATATATATATATATATATATATATATATATATATATATATATATATATATATATATATATGGTTTTTCACTGTGTCTCCTTACGACCTATTGCAACTGTTGCAGTTGATCGCAAAGGTGCAATAAACAAAGAAGTGATTTTTTTTGGCATGGGACCTATTGCGGTTATCACGACTATATGTTGAATTCATCCGCGGTCTGCAGGAGACCTCTAGTGACCTGCTGCTCTGATCAGTAGTTTTCTATGGTTTCTTTTCCAATCAGCACTACGCGAATGCCAAAGCAGTACCCTAACAAACGGACCGCGCGCTAACTTTCCTTCTGCTTCATTGTTCTCTTTCTCTCTCTTTACTCATTATGTACTACAGAAATTACTATCGAACATTTAGAGAGACTAGCCGGAGCTGAAGAATCCGTCCCAGCTTGGGAAATGAACTGATGGGAGAAATATCTGCATGGGTTTGATTGATTGATTGTTTCCGGGCGCGTCAACTGCTTCGGTCATTAGTCCCGTTAGTGTAGTGCATTTTTTCTCGGGAGATGGCGGTGATCTTCGCCCGTTGGATGGCGAGATCCGGCACCGACCTACCGTCGGTTAGTGGGGTTTCCCCCTAACCAGGACTCTCCCATCAGCGGGGCACCACCCCAGTCGGGACAAGCTCTAAGCTCCCGACCGGTCTCCCGGAATATGTGGTAGTGTAGTGCATGTTAGTGTAAGTGTGTGTGCAAGAGGAGAGGATAGGACAAGGAAGAGGAAGCACAGATCGTGCGCGGTCCGTGGCCCGTTTGTTAGTGTACTGCTCCAGCATTCGCCTGGTGTTGATCGGAGAAACCACAGAAAACCGATCAGAGCAGCCGGCCGCTAGAATTCTCCTCCAGCGACTGAATTCGACCTAGCGGAAAAGCTAGTGACGAAAATCCTGCCGCCATCAGGACTCGAACCTAGGACCTCCCAGACAGAAGCGCTGCAGATCTGGATGGGGAAAATCCCGCAAGCCGACGTGTAGATCGGCACCGGATCTCACCATCCACAGGAAATATCATTCCTTCCTCCCGTTTTAAAAAGGTGCACTACACTTATGGGACTAATGAACGTAGCCGTTGACGCACCCGGTATCAGAAATAGTCAATCATAATTGAAAGGAATAGCCTGCCGCGTTATTGTGATTACCCGGCGCGTTGGATTTCCAACTCTAGGTCCACGACTAAATTCCCGGTCGGTCCATATGGAGACTAATGGGCAACGCGGAATCGCTGTTGGTTTTCTCAGGGTTTTCCCGATTACCATGACTCTCATTCCACCATAGCTTCATAGACTTTATTCTTAACACGCAATATAATCTGAGTACCTGATGTTTGGTGTACGATTGTGATGCCTTGAGACCACCCACAGAGGTAGTTGAGGGCTCATGTGTAAGCTTGGAGTGCGGATCCCTCTTCGAATTGGGTTCTCACCTCTTGAGCGATTGTAATTACAAAATATGTGTGTAGTGTTAAACATGCTTGGAGATATTTTTTTCATTATTTCTTAGGAGTTGGGTGTAAGTAATGTGGAGTTATAGGGCCTTGAACTCCAAATACTTCGAGTAAAGGGTATAGTACTTCACTGTAATGTGAATATGTCGTTTAACAAATTAGTTTATATTATATAATCAATAAGTATTTATGTCTTCAATGTCAATTCCCAGGTCTTGCGAGAGTCACATGCAGGAATCTCGCTCGTAATTCCTCTGTACAAAGTTTTGGAAGACTTTTAGATTTTTATTTCTTTTCGAAGCCTTGGCTACGGAGGCTGCTGATTTGCGTGATTGCGGTTCTTGTTATGAGTATTATTAACAAATTGCAATAATATTTAATTTCAAAATGAATTTGTGATATCGTGCAAAAGGCTGTTCTTCATCGATTTAGAGACAAACTACAGCATAACTCATCTTCTGGCCATTAAAAGAATTTCTCTTTGAGATTCGATTATGTAAATAACTTCAAACATTTACCTCGCCATATCTGTTTTTATTAGCGACGAAATTTCAGTTCTTCTGAATGTTTTGATGCCCGAAATGGGAAGAAGTATCCAATTGCAAGAGGAGAAGAAATTTGAAACAAGAACAGTGGGATCCCGTTTAATTAGCAAATCCGATAGTAGAAACTTCTACCAAACTCACTTCGGTGTCCATTAGTCATTAGCAAACAGCCTGATTTCATTTCGGGAAGCTCTGAGTAACTGTAAAAATAAATGAGTGTGACTTCTACGGTAGGAGTGCTTCAAGACAAAACCAAACACTGTGTGGACGTTCCTTTATCATAACGGCAAAAACAACAAGTTTTTAAGTTATAAACATTTAGTGTGGAAAAGTAAGAATGCCAAAAAAGTATATTGTGCTGTTTATGTTCTATCTCCGTAGTAAAATGCTTTAGCACTAATCACCTAGTGTGTGAGTATACTTTTACATTAATGTCCATATGTACCTTTTCACATAGTTGTTTTGTGAAAGGAGTTTATTGATGGAAGACGATTGCACTTGGTCAGAAATTTAACAAAATGAATTGAAATAATTGTATTATACACAATGAAGATTTATACGATGTATTATATACATTGTAGTACATTTGATTTATTTATTGGCTGAAGATAAACATGTATAAAACTCGTTAACTAAAGAAATGTTTGTTAGATGTTGAAGTAGTGGTGTATACAAATAAATAATTCATTTTCTCTCGTAGGTGCGTGTTTTCACTGACAAATCGTTTTTCCTTATATGACGACACTGAGAGTTAATATTATTTACTTTTACTAATTAAAATACTAAACCAGACTTTTTTGCAATACCCACAATTGGCGAAGTAGTATATCTATTTTACGTAGTACAAGTTTATTTATTATTTAACTGGTACGTGACATTATTTTTGATATAACAAAAACAAGACAAAATAACATACAAATGATATAACAAACATAAGACAAAATACAGATGTTCTGAATCTCGAATTTGAAAATTTTGAATTTGATATTTCAAATTAACCATATTTGAGATACTTATTTTCACACGTGCAAGGAAAGTAAAGGGAAAACTAGCCAAGTTCGAAATATCAAGGAAATCGGCAATCGAATTTTGAAATACAAGGATTTTAATGAATACTGTGAATCCAAAGTTAATTTGCCCACACGTCAATGAAAAGTCTTCATGGCGTAAAGCGACCCCGGAGGTGATTTTAAATAGATACACATCGCCTAGTGTTGATGTCGCCGAAAATTTCGTTGAACTTGGATATACCGAATCTGATGGAAAACTCGAATTATCTAATATTTCGAAATAAGTTTTGAGTTGTTGAATTTGAAATGTGTTAGGAATCTCAAAAACAAATTTCGAAATATCAGAAAAATTCGAGGTATCAAATTTCGAGTTCACCGGGTTTTACCGGATGAATCCTGGGAGTGAAAAATGCCTCTCCTCATTAAAGTAGAGAAAAGTCCTTCCAGTGCGACATCTCCATCGGCGCGGGCGTGTTTTTACCTTGCCGGAGGGAAGTAGGGGGCAGAGACCCCGCGGGGAGAACTTTTCGAGAATAACCGCGCGGTGTTTTCACTCGAAACGCGCGCGCCTCGCCTCGTCCCCCGCCGCGTCGGCGCGTCTCCGGAGGCGAGTTAAGATGAATGCAGTCTATTAAGCCAATTAGCCCAACGACGCTGCCGGGACGTCGCCTGCCGCCGGCCCGGTGCTCGAAAGGGGCCTCGTGGGGACGGCAGGCCCTCCGCCGCGTTTACCTCCCTCCGTCCTCACTGCGTCCTCACTCGCTACCCTCACTCTCCCCCGCCACCGCCGCCGCCGCCGCGGAGCCGCCCGGCCCGGTGGCCCGCGCCGAAAGTTTCTCTTCTGGTGCAGTCGCGACTTATGAGGGCGACTGGCAAAAAATATATAGCCCGAGAAATATTCCCCTTTCTCGTTTTTTTCCCTCTCTCTCTCGTCGGGTTCTCTCTCTCTCTCGCTTGCTCTCTCACGACGACATAACAAGGGATACTTTTGTCTTAAAAACTTTCTTAATTTGATACAAGGCAACCCCATCCCACCGGCCCCACGCGTTTTTTCCTGGACAATCCCTATCTCGCCGACGGCCCGTTTTCGAGGGTTCCTGATACTGCACAACACATAAATCACAAAGTCGGTACCCCACACAGTACATTTCCCCAGTACAGATTTGGCAGCGTTTTAGGAAAGTTTGCGTTGTTTCAGTTTTTGTCTGGTGGGACGTTCATTAATATTTAACAGGTTAGGAAGCGCTGCGAGGATTAAGGTATTTTATGCGCTGATATCCGGGTCAGAGTATTAGAATCGGTGCTCCGTTGGGTGGGGGAACGGCGAGTTCGGGAATGTTCTTCCATTGCACCTTTTGCGGGGCGGAGCGTGGCGGGGCAGGGGGCGGGGCGGGGAGCGTTGCGGTGCCCATCTCCGCCGCTTGATGTTCGCTCTTGGACGCCGTCCCAATGGAGTGGCGTTGGGAAAGTGTGAGAAGTTTGAGGAACAGCCACCGACTCCCTCGCGCCGTGCGAGGGGCGCGCCGCTGTATGCGAAGAAATCGACTGGATTCGTTCTTCCAGTCGTCCGAACGCGTGTCGTTGGTTTTATCTGCGCGGGCTACTTTGTTATGGCTGGTGGAGCGTGCGACCTCTCGCGTGGGATGGTTATTGCGACGCGTAGAGCTCCATTGCCGCAACGTCGTTCCCTGGAGCGTTTTGAACGCAAAAATATTTGAGGCAAAATGGTAAATGTGAGTGGTGAAATTCACGAATTAAAATCGACTGGAAAAGTATTATTATTATTATTATTATTATTATTATTATTATTATTATTATTATTATTATTATTATAAATTGTCTTTCTGTTGCTACGTATAGGTTTTGAAAATGTAAAAAATTATTTTTAGAAGGAACTTCGGGTCCCGTTTCTTGGCCATTGAGCTGAAAGGTGATGAATATTTTTTAAAAAAATCCGAAAATATCGAAAAAACGATTGACACTGAAGTATTATGCAATTTATTGTAGTGACTTCTTCAGTTTCACACAGAAACGAATTAGTCTTTGTCAATTGAAAATAAAAATTGGGAAAGATGCACATCTTCCTCGCCGATTACTAGTGCTAAAATGTAATGAATGCTTAAGTTTCATGTTTTCTTTTAAATCATTCAGCTCAACCTTACTTGAATTTTTGGATGATACTAATTATACGAAGATGCCCAGTGAACCTGCGGTGTGTTAGTAAACATTTTAAAATACAAATACAAAAGTGCTGTCGCCAGGTATACTTGTTTGTAAAACTCTTGTTCGCTTCATCACACAGAATACCCACATTTCCGAATCTATTAGATTTTCTGAACGGATTTGTTGCGAACGACGAAATTTAGAAATTTTTGAATGATTGGATTTTAAATCAAGAGTGAGAGTCATGAGCAAACTGTGCTGTAATTAGAAGAAATAAGAAAAAACGAGAGGGGAGGAGGATAAATCAAACAATAGGATAAAATGTGATTGAAGAGATCACACTATGAAAAGAAATATCCTTTGACTTCTTCCTCGGTGGGGGAGGTTCGTGCGGTAAACTCTTCACAGTTGGGACCCGAGTGTTATGCCTGGGAAAGTCATGTGAAGTTTTTGATTGCAAAATATAAATAAATAAATTAATAAATAATAAATTAATTAAAAATAATGAATAAATATACAAATAAATAAACGAATAAATAAACAAATGAATAAATAAACAAATAAATCTTCCTCCGGTCACGCTCTGCACCTTCACATCAAGATACCACATCCCACGCCAGTTGTGCTGACGAATTTCACAAGAACCTTCTCCTTCTGGGGACAACCCATGCGTGAATCAGCGCCGTCTGTTATTTACGAGAAAAGTACATAACCTCTGCCCGCGGCCTCCCACCCTCTTCACGGGCGGCAAATTCCAGGGGGCCCTTCCCGCCGTCCCATCACCGGGCGCGGTAGCATTTGTTATCCGCCTTTTCCGCGATCCCATAAATATCGGGACCTCTCCTGCATCCCGCGGCGTCGGGCGTCTTCGGAATGCCGGAGGCGGGCCTGCCCAAAATACCCCCGCGCGAAGGTAAGCAACCTGCATTACACTGCCAAAAGCGCGACCCTGCCACCTTCACCTCTCCACTGCTGGGGCGGCTGTGAAGGTGAGAGCGGAGGCGATGGGCACTGGAAGATTAGGATTAATTCGATCCAAGGAGATAACTAGAACTTTAGTGTGTGCGCCAATATGTTTTGTTTAAAATGACATCTGCTCAGGCCCCAATATTTAAAAAAATAACAACCGTACTTCAAAAACGACGATGATGTGTGACAATAATGGGATGAGCCTGCAAAATAAATATCTCCCAATGTAGGTCCTCCATCAAATACGAGCTCTCTTCACAAAGTTTTCAATCCTCTCTTCTCAAAGTTTTCAATTCCTTGAAATGCAAAGAATAAGACATTGCATCCTCAGGCAGGTTCCAAAGAGGATTTAGTGTGCCATAAATGTATGCTAATAAATGTATTCTCATAAAAATCGTATTTTAGTATAATTTTATATCTTCATTTCGTTCACCATTATTATGAACACTAATATTCTACTATCAAATGCATTTAGAAAACATTTCAAGTTTGAGGCGTTTGCTTTCGTAACTAGCTCATTATATTTGCAGAATGCGTACACGATAAATGAAAGTCCGGCATTCTCTCATGGTGTGATTTGAACGGAATATCTTTTCATCACATTTTAGTTGAAAACGAGCTACATTTAAAATAAGTGTGAGTTGCTGAAGGGCCCTCCTCCCCCTGTAACCCTGGCGAAAATTCAAAAAAGTTAATTTTTGTAACTAATGGAATGCGTTGGCTTTGATAGTCCAGGTTTATGTAGTCTACGAATAAAATGGGTGTCGGCCCATTTAAAATGGGTATTAACAACACAGGCTTGCTTTCATATACCATTACAGTCCATGTTCTACCCATGCATCTTTAAGAGATGTGTTTATGAAATCATAACAATAGTCACTGATTCAGCCTCAAACAATGAAGGATTTGTGCTTGATTAACATCGCAAAATAAAAAAAACGCATCCAAAAACAAATATATCACTTCCGACCTCGTGGTAAAAGATGTCGGCCGCCCAGGATTAAGAAGGCATAATGAAGATTGAAGAAGAGACTTTCCTAACCGCTGAAGAAATGATGGTGATAATTACGGGGCGCATTTTGATGACCTAAAACATCGCCAAAATGATTAATAAAATTCATTAACACCAAAGAAAACTGACCTAAAAAATCTTATCAAAACCAGTTCGGTTAAACAACTCAAGTTGTTGGATACGTTACTGATGTAATCGATGCTTTTTCTATTCGTTCAGGTGACCTCGGGCTTTCAAACTTTTGGTTTCGATAGTTCGTTACCAGAAAATCTCCGTCTTTAGTTATCTCGATCTGGGCTGAACTGCCAGTGATGCAGACAGGCGTCAAAGGAACCTTAAATTAAATACTCACAATAACTGACATTACTTCTCAGCGAAGAAAAAAGGACTTAGGGGTTCTGTGGAGAGCATTTGGTGCATCTGAAAATATTATTTGAAGCAAATACCATTAAATGATACTAAAATTAATCAAATGAGCGAAAATTCATTAAAAATGACGAAGGAAAAAATGACTATTAGCGAATCGACGAAAAATAAAAAATGGTTATTTCCTTTCGTCTTAACATAAAATAAATTTCTATACTAAACGGCATTTCTCTAAATAAAAAGAAAAAAGATGACACTTCATTGAAATCCGCCCTCTAGTGATAATGATGATAAAAGAAACAACAATCAGCAACAAAACACTGCAACTCAATAATTCGTAATTATTGTAGTACCGGTCTGCACGAATTTTGCCTCGCATTATTACGTAATTTACGGACAAAAATATGTGATAGTTGTAGCCTTTTTTTTCTTCACGACATTTGAATAAAGCCGTGCTGAGCGGTCGGCCAGGGGGCGGCACGGCGGCGCGCGGGGTTTAACGAGGGGGCGCGCCCCGCGCGGCGGTCGCCCCAAGGGCGAAGGCGCAGTTGCAGCGCGGGGGCCCTGCCAGGTGCCCCGGGTCGACCCCAGGCGGCAGGCCAGCTCCCCCGCCGCCGCGCCGTCAACACGCCCATAAGAAGCAGCCCGCGAGCGGCAGGATGAGCGCTTTTATGACGGCTACTTTCGGACCAAGGTGCCGTGGAGGTCGGGGAGAAGGGTGCGCTGGCATTCGTAATGTCGGGGCAGTTGGCGTGCAAATTGTTGTTGTTGGGGGGGGCGGATGTGATGTGTTCTAAGAATTGTTTGTACGGTTGTTTTTGGCATTTATTAATTGTCTGTTTCAAATTTGTCATGCGTGCTCTGCTTTTCGAAAACAAAAATAGGCTGCAAAATTTATGGAATGAAACGTTATTTCAGATGCTTAAATATATAAGGGGTAACAAAGGTAAAAAAAAAAAAAACAACAACAACAAAAAACGAATGGATTCTGAATAAAGAAAGAAGAGAGAAAGTGCATTTCAACTTGAATTAGGAAATGCGCAATTACAGATTTACCAGAAATATTGTTAATGTGGTTGATTAGAACATTTATTAATGTTAGTCCGTTTTTTAATCGCTGGACTAAGCAATGTAAATATGGCTACAGTTTTGACTTGAGGAATCACGTCCTACTTAATAAAATTAATTTTCATCTTAATACCTCTTACCATTCTCAATGATTTTTGGTAGTTTCAAGACGAAGGCATATCATAAATGCAATTCAAATGAAAAGGAATTTCGTTCTTGAATGTCGATTCAGGTGTTATAATGATAAAATCACTTCGAATTCATTTAAATAATACAAAATACGAAAATCTAACAAATAATAATGAGAACAACTTATTCGAATAAATTCTGCACCTTGTTGCAAGGAGTCGCTGTTCCCAGCCAAGTACTACTGGCTTTTCGTTCACCTACAATAAACAAGCATTGCGATGTCGCAAAGCCTTAATATTTGGTGCCACATCTGCCATTCTCTTCGAGTACCGTTTCCACGTTCTCCACCTATGGCCCATTCTCTGTGACAAAGAGAACAGCAGTGGCCATTCATGGCGTTCACCTGCTGCCCGCGTTCTGGCCACCTTTGGCACCGGAATCGTCGGCCATCTTCCTTACGCCGCCGGTAACATTACAAAGGAAAGCCCGCAGCAGCACTTCCGCGCCCCTTTTCATCCCCTCCGCCCACCTCTCTCTTTTCCCTCTTTCTTCTGCGTGCGGCGAAGCCCGAAAGCGATTATCATTCGGAGGGCCCCCGCGACTACAACTGTCTTGAAACCATTTCTGTAATGGATCATTAAGCTTATATGAAACTTTTCCGTGGGAAGGTGGGCCGCGCCACTTACGGCCGTCCGTGAGCGGGCTGGTAATGCAGGGCGGGGCGAGGTGGGGCGAACGGACGATGCGATGCGGGGAGTGGCGCGGGTTGGTGAGTGGCGGGGAACGGCGAGTAGCTGAGATCGGGGAGTGCCAGGGAATGGGAAACCGGTTGGAACGGGGGTATTGGGAACGCAGAGGTAGAGAATCGTGAGTGCCAGGGACGGGTGGCGGAAAACTGGGAGTGGAAGGGGAATTGGGAGTGGAGGGGAATTGGGAATGGAGGGGAATTGGGAATGGAGGGGAATTGGGAGTGGAGGGGAATTGGGATTGGAGGGGAATGGAGAGTGGAGGAATTGAGAGTAGGGGGAAGGGGGGAGACATCGGAGACGTTTGTCCAGAACGTATCGGAATACAGGACGTATAGCGGGGAGGGCGTGGCATGGAATGCCGGAGGGGAACGAGGGGGAGGGTGGGGGGGTGTGGAGAAGGGGATGGCCGTTTGCGGAGAGAGGTTGTGGTGCGGGACTTATTGGGAGATGGGAAGGGGGCAGGCCGGGAATTGGCGGCACACCTTCGTCGCCACTTGCCCTAATGGCGGCTCACGGCGTGACCGCGCCAGACAAATAAACGGACGATCCCGCGCCGCGCCAATGCGAGGCCGTTTGAGCCGCAAGGTATGCTGTGCGCCAGTTTCGTAAAAGCGAGTGATGGCAAAATTTACCAAAACACTCTCGATACATCGTTAAAGGATTTTCAATGTCGATGAAAACATCGATGTTTTAATTATAGACTAATAAACATGCTATTTTCGTATCCATTTTTAAATACAGTACGTAAAAGCGATATATTTTATTGTTTGGTTATCAGCACGTTAGTAGTACGTAAAAATTATTATCGAATATAAAGAATAAAATTAAAAAAAAGAACATCGTGTTTTGCTATCTATTTCATGTTTCACTGTCGATTCAGGTAGTGACACGCCTGGCGATAACATACATTCGTAACACGAGCAGCTCCCAACTTCCTCTGGTTGCACAGGCGAAATGTGCAGCGTGATATAGAGGATGACACTAAACAACGATATTGCTGTGGATTGCTGATACTCTACAACGTGCTTAAACCCTTTTATTTAAAAAAAAATTAAAAATCTAAAAAAATCGATTTTTTTGCAACAAAATATTGATGAAGAAACATCGAAAGCAAAGTATCGTTGTTAATAAATCGATGTTTGTGTGAAAACATAATGTTTTAAAAACATCATTTTTTCCATCCCACCAGCTTCGTAAAGCTTCGAATCGTGACAAATACTAAACTGTATCAAATCCTTACTGTTTTAAACACATTCGTTGCTGGATAAATTAGTTTAACTTATTTTCGCATATTACAAAACTTTCAAATAATGCCAGAAAATATGTGCTGTTGTAGAACCACTAGTTCTAGTCTGTATGTGCTGTTGTAGAACCACTAGTCATTGTCAGTCCACCCATCATTCATTTTCATCATCCATTTTGGTATGCCACGTATTGAATTAGAAATTGATTAACACGGACGGAAATCGATGAAATATTGGTCTTTTTCACAAATTATTTGTTTTATAGTAGGAAAATAAATGGAATTGCAATATTTCGAGTAATGATGCGGCATTGAACCTTGTGTTTACCAATCATGGCATACGACTGATATTTTAAAATTAGATGAGTCCAGAAAAGCTGTTGTTGCAAGGTAGAACATCCAGGAAAATTCCGGAACCACATTTATTTCCTCACACATTCTAATAGATTTGTATTGTAATATTTCAGCAATGTGGCATGATATTCATCATAGTCCGTAAATTATGTGTTCTCGATTACAGCTGGAGGTCAATACCTTCCGCAGTTAAGGCCATATGGAGAAGGATATTGTTCGAGAGAGAGCCGGTCGGTAATTGTAACTCATAGACCCTGAAGCCACCACAACAAACTGACGCTCTCCCAATTTTCACTTTTGCCATCTCTGTCATGAACTTCAGTCATTCACCGTGGCTGTCAGTCTCCTCCACTGACAGTCATCACTATTGTGATCACGTTGCATCACTACTGTCGCCGTCATTGTCAGTCTGCGAATCGATCTGAAGTGAGTCCAGTCTCAACCACCTCTGATATCAGTTACCATCGTTGTCGGTCTCGGTCTCTGTCGGTCTCGGTCTCTGTCGGTCTCGGTCTCTGTCGGTCTCGGTCTCTGTCGGTCTCGGTCTCTGTCGGTCTCGGTCTCTGTCGGTCTCGGTCTCTGTCGGTCTCGGTCTCTGTCGGTCCCGTCTCGGGTCGGTCTCGGCCCCTGTCGGTCTCGGCCCCTGTCGGTCTCGGCCCCTGTCGGTCTCCGCCCCTGCCAGTCTCGGTCTGCGTCATTTTCCGGCTTTGTCGATCAGCAACTCCACATCTGCTGCCAGTGGCATCCTCTGCGCCACCTCTCGTCACCGGTGCTACCACGAACGCCACCTAAGCGGCCGCCGCCACCCTCCTCGGTGCCCTCCGCCGCCGCGCCCATTCGGCTGAAGGGCGCCGTTCGCTCCCTTTTGAGTGGTTGCGCTCCGGGCGCCGCGATATTGTGTTCCGCCACGAGGCAAGGGGCACCGGCGCCTCCGCCAACGCCGCCCACGCAAAAGCCTCTGAGGGCCGAGTGCTGACGGGGATGGGAGCACCACTCGGCGCCAGGCGGCTGTTTTCACCTTCATCGTCGTCCTTATTTCGAGGTACAAAAGAGCGCAGGGGCAAGCGATATGTATTTTCGTTGTATTTCGCCTATCTTTTTAATTTTTAGTCTAAATATTTAGGAATAATATTATAATATTCGTATCAAATATTAGAATAAATGGTTGGCAATAGTTTCTTACTTTTTACTTACTCGCTACAGAGTAGAAAGAAAGTTATGTAATGCTCCGCGAAAAAATGGTGAATTTTCGGCAGGAAAACTCTTATTACAGTCCCCTAGTAACGAAAAAGTGGATAAATCCAGGTGCTTAATTTAGTAGGAAAAAATCCTCTATCACGTGGTGTAGTCAGAATCTATGTTGATCATTGTGGGTCCTCTGTCTCTCTCTGTCTCTGTCTGTCTGTCTCTGTCTGTCTCTGTCTGTCTGTCTCTGTCTGTCTGTCTCTGTCTGTCTGTCTCTGTCTGTCTGTCTCTGTCTGTCTGTCTGTCTGTCTCTCTCTCTCTCTCTCTCTCTCTCTCTCTCTATATATATATATATATATATATATATATATATATATATATATATGTGTCCATCTGTCGTCTGTCTGTCCATCTGTCCGTCCGTCTGTGAACAACGCTAGCAGCTAAACTCCATTTCATTTTTTCCTAAATCGATACTGCCCGATCGATATGGATAATGTCGCGGCACCTTGAATTTGAAACTGAAAGTTTAATTTGTGGGGGTATTTTCATAAGCCCGGACCTTTTTCAAATTTTCATAAAAAGTGGCTCCATCATTTTTTATTTAGTTTTGTTGGATAGTGTGCGGATGAAGAGAATCTCTGCAGGTTTAAGAGGAGATCTCACGTTCGTTGAAAACCATGATTTTCGAAAATTTGCAACAGTTCAAAATTTGTGGAGTCTTCCTACAACTAAAATATTATTTTTTCCCCTGAATGAAATATGTGACTTAAAGAAAGATTTCGAAATAAGGTTATGTACAATTTTTCGAAAATTTGAGTACTTTTCACGTAATTTTTAATACGTGCTGTTTTAGCACCACTAGTTTCTTGAATTGTCTCATTTCTCCGCATATATCTCGACGAAGTACAGTTCCGTAAATGCTATATGGCGTTTCCACACAATTATGAAATAGGTTTCAGAGCTTTAAATTGGGACAGGTGGTGTTGTGTTGCCGACCTTTAAGAGTGGTTTATTTCATATAATCTCGTTTCACGCTACTTCAATGTTATTATGTCAGTGTTTTCTTTCTCATAACATTTAGAAGGAAATATTTCTCAATATAGATAGATCTTATCTCGATGTGTTTAGTTCTCTGGGTGTGAAGAATAGTTAAGCATACTCAGGAAAACTTGGTGTGGCAGTAAATTTCTAGTTTGATAGTATTGTACATTACAGTTGGCTACATATAATTCACTCACCTTTTTCTTCAATTGCACGGATTAAACACAGTAAATGAAACACCTATCTATAATTTCTTTTTTCTGAGGCAGTGTAAAATCCATCTTATGTGTGTTTTAGACAACATAACGACCCATAATTTAGTGAGGAAGAACAAATATTGCAAAATAAAGTTTGATTCTCATGAACAATATTTATGATTTTTTTGACGAAGGGGCTATGAAAGTTTGACTTGAGTCCCAGCTGTGACAACTTAAATCCGGAAAATCATTTTTGGGTCAGAGGAAATAACTTGTTATGAACCTCCGACATTTTAAGGCATTTAATTTGTTTGTTTACAGTTGCCAATAAACTCTATAATTTTATTTTCTTGCCGTCACATTTGGCTTAGAATCCATTTAATACGAACGGTATCTACTAAATGTGCGCGTCATTTTGCCTTTTTCCTCTATTCCACTTCTTCACAATTTCTGGGCAAAAAGTAAAAACTTCTCATTAATTAAGATGTTCCATGTATTTCCTGAAAATTGTCCCTTCATTTTTGTGTTGGAACTAATGTTATGATGAAGGCAGTAATATTGATATCTTGGGATAGTGTGCTAATAAGTTATTTAAATTATTATTGAATTATTGCTATTTATGAAAAGGATAGACACCGAAAACTACACAATTAGTAGTTCTATATATTGACGGACATGGTACAAAGAAAATTGAAACGGTATTCGTATATTACAGTTAAGTGATGTATTGCAGGGTTTATTAAAAAATGTTTCAATTGTTCAATCTGAACTCGGGAAGATCACTTGCTACTGTACTTTCAACTTTATCTCAGTTCTCAAGTGAGCAAAGAGTGAAATTCATAAAAATTGGCTAAATACTCACATTTGTTGAATTGTTTCTTTTTGAATTGTTTTGTCATCACATCTATTTACTAAAACCGCTCTAATTTGTTGTAACATTTCATATCTTGTAACATTTCAAAATTTATTGCTTATTTATGAAAATAGATTTTATTACATGGGAGTTTTTGTGTTGTTTTTTCCCTTTCAAAATTAAAATTTAAATTTTATTACATGGGAGTTTTCTTTTTTTTCTCCCTTTCAAAAATTCAAAATTTAAGTAGTACATGACTTAGTGTAGGGATCACAGAATTTTGAAAATGTGCACACAATTCACTTTTCCCCACAGCACGTCATACGCAGTTTTAACTGTTTTTTTGACGTAAAATAAATAAATAAATATATATTTGTAGGTGAATGAAATAACCCATCCACGCTGAAAATTGGTTTCACTCGTCCGTACTCTAAATGGTCACCTAACTATATTTTTCTCCGAATTCTTATCATCACCATTATCGGTCATTTTAACTTCCGGGTTGTCGGCTAATACTCCCTTCCTTCAGTCAGATCAATTTCCTGTCTTTTTGCACTCTAGGAAACCTTTACCTTAGCCTCCTTTCTTTAACATCGCAGTGATACGTAAGTCATTGCGACTGAGAAGTGACTCCTCCCGTTGGAAACTCGCATCTCACACACACTCTCTCTCACACTCTCTCTCACTCTCTCTCTCTCTCTCTCTCTCTCTCTCTCTCTCTTCACACACACACATTCACATTTTCAGCGAGAAGAAGTAGGAGGGGAGGCAGCGACTAGTGTTATTTAGGTGCTACATTGTGGTTGGGGTATGCCCCATCGAGCATCAAAACTAAAGCAAACATCCATAGTTAAGGCGGGATTCAAAGCGCGGATTTCGCAGCTGACGGCTGCCGCTTTAGCTTTTACGCTAGGGATCCGGGTTTCTCGGACCCAATAGTGACCGCTTAAGACAGATTTCACTGCTCTATCTTTTAGCTGGGAAGGGAAAAACGAACGGGTAAAATATTGCGAGCGTGTACGCCTCTTTACAGATGTAGCTATGCCGTTGCTTCCTCGTTCTATCTCGGGACGGAGTCATCTGCGACCAGTGCCCCATCCTGTGGCGACGGGGGCCAGGTGTTTGTGAAACTTGGATTTTCCGGAGATTTCCTCGTGGCGTTTTGCAATGAATGGGCGCTTGGCAGCTGCTTTCGCCGCCGCCAAAAATACGTCTCTCGCCCGCTTGGGAGGCTGGTCGCATGGGCTGTCGTGTTCGTCACTTTCGCCGCCAGGTCGGCACCTCTGCCATCGGCACTTACATACCAGTGTCACCGTCAACAGTGCATCGCGACGTACACTTAACTATAATTGTCGTCACTGGTGTCGCTATGTAACTACAGTAAACTCCGGATATAGTGAACTTCTGGGGACTAACATGTTTGTTTCACTATATCAGAGGTTCACTATATCCGATGATGTCCAAATTAAATGTAATTCCTCCCCAATAATTGATTTTATTAATGAACACAAAATTAATTAACAGCACGAACTGAAAATTTCAATATCTTTATTTGTACGTAAAACATCAATTATTTTAAATTGTTTGCTTCATACATTTTTTATTAGATCCTTATTCAGAGTTCATGCTCTCTCCGTCCTTGATTCTGCATTGTCCTGTCTCTAAGTATCGTAATGCAGTTTTGGCACCTTTCAATTCCTCTTGCACTGTTAGAAAAACAACCCACTTTCCGAAAGCCCTTTCAATCGCCTAATAAGATAGAGATCCAATTAATTTTCAGGACTTATTTCCTAGGTTCACTATAGCCGCGTTCAGGTTCACTATAACCAACTCTTCTTATGCTATTTTAATGTAAGTGAAACAGGACGTAATAAGTTCACTATAACCGAGGGTTTACTATATCCGAGTTCACTAAAACCGGAGTCGATTGTATTAGCGTTACCGCTGGAGAGACCTGTGGTGTAGCGATCAGACTGCTCGTCGCCCACCCCTGGGACCCAATTTCGATTCCCGGTCGATCCTGGTGGAATTCGCGATGGACAATACTAGTTTGAGAAAGTTTTCTTGATGTTCACTTACTTCCCTGCATCCCTTTCTAACACTGAGCTATCATCGTTCATATATCTTCTTTATCACCTTCCCACAAAAATTTTCAACGGTTTTCCAGATATAGCCACAAGAGATTGATATCGTATTAAAATAACATATCACATATTTTCGCCATTGCCATTACCGTTCCCATTATCTTTTTTGTTTCCCTTAGCGTTACCGTTAACGAAGTTTCCTCCGACCGTCATCGTCACAACAAAATGCACAGTCAGCACTTTATCAGTCGTTGGCATCCAAGACCGGTCGTTTTCATTAGCATGATCATGTATTGACTTCATCTTCAATTTCTCCTTCACCCACATCACTTTCATTGTATGCTATTTCATTACATGACCAATTTTACTGTCCCATTGTCGTCACGGCACTCTCCACATTACCATCAACATTACAAACATTAACAAAATCATTACAACCGTCAATAGTGTCGTCAACTACATCGGCAGCACCTCCTGATATCTGCGTCATCACCACCACTGCCAGGACGATCCAGCACATCATTCTGCGATCATCGCGTTTCATTTTCACCTGTAGACCCCAGGACGGAAACCACGTTCAACTGTGAAGAATTTACATCGGACAACACTGTTCACCTTATCAGATTCCATAGATTCCTCATATTTCCTTGGATCTCATTCTATCATCATTTGGTTTTACGCCATTTTAAACTGTTAGTGTCATTCAAAATTTGCACGCGCGTCTCGTATCCCAGTATTAAAATTATTCAGTATTTGCACAGGCGATTCTTTTCCTTCTGTCTTTTTCGTCCTGTCTGGGAATAGGTCAGAGCTGTAGCCAGAAATTGCGTGATGAATCAATCGATTTACTCCATTTCAGTTTTACGACCATTCTCTCAGAGAAGGGATAGTCTCGAAAAACAATACTTCCTCTCTAAACCACTTCTATAGTTGTCAATTTCTCTCTCGTAATATATTAGATAGTAGCGATTTGTAATGACATATTTATTGGGGCATAATTCTTCTGTGCTCGCTTCCACGAAATACATTGCTACCTGGAAATCGGGTACTCGTTCTTGAAAATTTCCCACATATTTTTCCGTATAAGAGTTGCACAAATACAATTTGTTAGAGACAAATATTTACTCTTGGACATGAGATTTGTTAGCCCATTAGGTGGAATCGCCTTATTGGCTATCGGTAAAAGGGCCATGACACTTGACTGAGCTTGTTACACTGACATATTTTTTACTTAAGAACATGTTTGTAGACCACTTAAATTATTTAGGCAGACGAGGAGTGAACATTATGTATAATAAATTGTAATTTATATTTACAGAGTTGTACATTTTTTATCTTGGATTAGAATGTGTTGCTTGTTTCATTTTCTCTTACGCTTCTAGGCGATAATGATTCTTTGTATGAATCAAAGACACTTGCAAACATTTGAGACAACTTTGTCTCAGAAAGAACACCAAACCAACATATTTTAACCATATTTTCTTCTCATTATAGTCAATTTTCCTTGCATGAGGTGTTTTCGGAAAATCGATAGTTTTTTACCGATATATAAATCCACAGTTTTAATTTCGATCATCCGTCGATTGTTTTAATTTTTTCGATCATAAGATTTCTGCGACATCAATAAAACATTGATGTTTGAATATTTAAACTGAGAGTTTTAATTGATCTCTTCGATATTGAGTGGGTGGTTTCCTCCCAACGTGGGCTTAGGGCGGAGTGGGAGTGGGCGTGGGAGGCGGCGGCGTGGCTGGCGATGGCAGCGCTCCAGGGCGCATTCCCGCTGGCGTTTGTCAATGGGCGCGTCGCGCAATGGCGGCGCGTGTGGCGCTCCTCCGAAAAGAGCCACGCTCCCGCCCCGCCTCGCCCCTCAGCCCCCGGCGGGTTGGATTGAAGTATGGACATTTCGTTGATCCCGGTGAATAAGCTGATAAGTCATAAACACTTAATTTTACAGGGGATCAAAAAACAACGTTTAAATGATTAAATCAGGGATTAATGATATTGAAACGAAGGTGAAATTAAAAAACAAAACTATTATTGTCTAGGGTTTGTTTGAATACCATTAATTTCTTATTTAAAGCATTAGTTTGAAGTTGTTTTTTGCCTCAATGTAAAAGTTTTTTTGACTTCATCAGCTTATTCATCAGGGTCAAAGATTTTTCAGTGCATATAATTTGCTCAGAAATGGTTTTATTTTGTTTTTTGTTTGTTTGTTTCTTAATTTTTTCATTTTTTAAGTCGCATTCCTAGATTTGCTCACGAGCGACTACCTCATTACATCATATTACAATACATTAACATCAATAATAATATCTGTGCCTAACAAAATAGTGTAAAAAACATAGAACTTAAGATACAAACATACGACTTTGTTAAATACAAGATTGCGATATTTCATAGGGATTTTTGTTGGGTGTTAAACATTTTTAAGTAGATTTTTATAGATTTATGTTTTATTTACAATATGATTAAGTTCCCAGATTTATGGTATTTTTCTTAGGTAATATTTGGATGTTAGGATGCGTTCTTGCTCTTTCGTTCCTATTCTGTACCTACGTCTCATATATTGAAATAAAGAACATTGGTGTAATAAATGGTGGATGTTGAAAAATGAATTGCAAGGTAAACGGGAAGGAGGAGATAAAAAAGTTATGCATTTCCCAATAGTTCATTTTGAGGCGTTTAACGTTTCCAATGTGATTAAAATTTCGCTAATTGTTTGTACTTCGGAAAGTAAAAATCACTATAATGCAAAAGAATGATTATGCAAAATGTTTCAAGTTTTCTTTTCTTATTATGCAAGCTGGAATTAGCAGGATTTCCCTTTCTCTTCTTAATTTCAACTTACTCCTGCCATAGTCATTTGCTCATATTATGCTTTTTTTTTAGAATGATTTTATTATCCTTATTGTTCATTTATGTACGAATTTTCACGCACTTTTTGCGCAAATCCAAAGAGGATATTAACAACTCTAACTTCGAGTGACTAACGGTGTATGTAACTTGATATTTACATCGGTCAACCAGTCGAAATTTTTTGCCGACTACCACCATCTCACTTGTTTATATATTTCCCGCCCACTTCTCCTTTCGTAACTCCTTTTCAACTCCCCGAGTCTCACCCAACTGCACATGAAGGTAGATCAGGTCTTCTTATGCAGCGGGAGGTGGGGCGGAATGTCCCCCAAAGCAGCGTGGCTGGCGACGAATTGGGGCAGGCGGGGCGGGAGGGTTCGGATCGACGACGGCGTCTTCCATCTCCCGGCGCGGGCGACGTGTCGCATCGTGTCGCGTCGCGTCGCGTCGGCAGGAACAAAAGCGGCGCGCGCCGCGGCGCTGCCCGAGCGCGTAATGAGCGCGGCGCCGCCGCCGCCGCGCCCCGCCGCCGCCGCCGCGCCCGCCGCCGCCGCCGCGCGCCGCCGCGCGCGCGCCCGCCGCCGCCGCGCCGCCGCCGCGCGCCGCGCCGCCGCCGCCAGCGCCGCGCGCCGCGGCCGCCGCCGCCGCCGCCGCCGCCGCCACAGCTGGTTGCGCGCTCGCAATTGGGCGTGCAGGCAACGGGCGAGCGCCGCGGTGGTGGCGATAGGCCACGGGGGGCGGCGGCGGTGGAGATGGCGATGATGGGATCGACAATGCAGATGGAGTTTGGAATTGTTGAACGCGGAGTTGGGGTTGTGGTTGCTTTGGAGATGCAGGTGATGGTAAAGGCAACCGCGTGGAACAGCGCTATAGGGGTGATATTTATTAGTTCTGTGTCTGATATCTCGCTTCAGAAATTTTGATGGTTATAATGGTGATGATAGGGATATTGGTAGTAAATTGGTGAATACGATGAAGGCGGTTGTCCGAGTCATGATGTTGAATTGGCTCTAATTTCTTTGGTAGTTCGTTGATCCTAAATGAGGGAATGGTCACGTGGTGTGGTGAAGTGTATTGAAAGAGAAGTAGCGCTGGTAGAAATGGATGTAGATTGGGACGAAGTGCATAAATGGATGTAAAGGTCTCTGCCATGTCGCCATCTGGGAGAAATCGCGATCGTATGGCTTTTACTAATTAGTAATACACATTGCTGCGTAGAAGAAAAGCGCACGATGGGTGAGTAAAGTGAAGTGAAAGAAGGAATGAATTAAATCAAATTAGGATATGATACTGGGTATTTTGAGGACGCTCAGGTTGTCCAGTTGGGAATACTCCAGACATTGAGATTTCTGACAGAGGCTAACGTAGGGCTATGCCCGAGACGAGAAAAGAAATTGCAGTAGATAGAACAGAGAAGGTAAAACAAACAAACAAACAAATACAAGGTAAAACGAATTCAAAAGTTACCCCTGGAGATGAAAACTGTTCTAGCGAATTTGACGTGAGCAGTTTGAGTAACGACGGGTTGCAAGCTGGTGACTTCTCTGGTAGCAGCTGCGTTCGCAACGGCGGTGGCTGAGGCGATAGAATCACCTCGCTGTGGCAGCCGACGTGTGGCTGTAGTAACGTCGGTATCGCGAGTGGGGGCGGGGGCGTCTGCGCCGTAGAGCGAGGCGCAGGGCCGGCAGCCCGCTAATAAATTCCCGTCGGCCAATTAGCTTTTTTGTTTCATCTTGATCTGCGCCGCCGCCCCAGGAGTAAAAATAGCGTCGCGGAGTGGAGTGGAGCGCACCGGCGCGGCGCCGAAGAGAACAAATGCCGAGCGGCCTTGACAAAACACTGCGGGGTTGCTGACCGCCATTCCCAATTCGACGCGTAGCTTCAGGTGTACAGAAATCGTTTCCCAAACAGTGATGCAGAACGGATTGTAGTATTGTAGCTTAGAGTGTACAGAAATCGTTCCCCAACAGTGATGCAGAACGGATGGTAGTAGATAAATAATTTCAGAATGCAACATATGTGGCCTTACTTCACAATCTTGACGTTACTATGACTTATATATCTGAATTGACTCTACATATTCTAAGCTTGATTTTATGGTTGGGATTGGGGATGGCTTTTCAAACAGATGTCTTCGGTCCACGAGGCTGTTAAGTGATCTGGTGGTCCAATCACATAATGAAAGTTCTCTTTTAAACAAAGAACCAGTAGGGATCTTCGTTTAGAATGAATCTTTGTTTAGAATGGGATTGGATAAACTATAAATAGTTTTGATCTGAATTACCATGATTATGTATTTTTCTCTGAAATAGTAGCATATTTTTTTAACAACGAAATGAAGTAAAATGACAAATGATTCATCAGAACATTTAAAAATTGTATTTAAGATTTATCAAGGCAATCTGATTTGCTTTTACATTTATTCCAGAATTTTGATAAAATTCAACTCTCTCTCTTCTCCTTGTGGTATTTATAAGTATTTATTCTGTTAATATGAAGTTTCCTTCGATTTGGAATTTGTTTGTTTCTCATAATGACAATGTTACAATTCTTTAAATCCAACATTTTAAAGCATCTTTAGCATTGAAAACACACTCTTCGCCAATATGTACAAAAAATGAATATAACATTCTATCTTTTTACGGCACGTAAAGGCTTTAAATGCTTCGAAACAGGTTTTCGTCCCAAACTGCTCCTGGCCCTCCGAAGCGAGCTTCGTGTAGTTGTCAGTCCCACGGCCTCCTTATGACTCTGACGGCTTTCTTCGTCCCACGTCGCCCCGGCCGCCCGAGCCAAAGGGGTCCGCCGGCGAATTTCGCTTGGTGCGTGATTTACAATCGAGATATTTTTATGTACCTGCACGGTCGGCCGACGGGACGCGGAGGAAAAAATACTGCCCGTGTCAGACGAACGGCGGCGGAGGCGCACGGTGGTTTGAAAGACCCCAAAAAGTGGGCAAAAAGAATTTATTTCCTAACGCTCCAATTAACGGATCCTAGTACTGACAGAAAAAAGGCTCAATGTTTCATGTTTCAGTTGTCTTTTAATTTTTTATTCACAAATGTACAGATGGCATGTTCGTTTTTAAGCATTAAGTAGACTATAAATTTATCAGACTGGGAATCCATCTTTCTTAGTACTTTCATGGCTGATGAAACAAATTTGTCTCCTTATCTCTTTCTCACATCACTTTCTAACCTTTTTAGTACAAAACCAGATTTAATACTTTCATACTTCTTTAAAATATTTGCTAAAGGCATGGATGCTAGAATAAATATTACATTTATATTTATTGACTTCTTTTCAAAACAATGTACAAATAAATACTGTGAAAATTGTTCCGGTATAGGGGGAAAACCAGGTAATACTTTCGTGATATTTCTCACCAACTATTCAATTTCATATTAACTTTTAATGTGAAGTGTGGAGTTAGGTAGTTAATGCCTTATTTTCGTGGCGAGACTCGGGCCATCAGGCCCGCTCTTCCGATCTAACAACGCAAATTTCCTATGCTCCTTTCACCACCTAGCGGAGAAAGGAGGTAATATCTTGGGCGACGAAACAGGCATATCTCAATTTTGCTCAGAGGCTTCTTTTAGGCTTGAGGATCTTTTACATGCAGTAAATCTACTACATGGGACAGCCGGCTTTACTTCCCCTCCGAAGGAAGGCGTACGAAGGATTTTTCGCTCTTAAAAATCCACGGCTTCGATCGGGTTTGAACCCGCAAACTCGGGTACAACAGTCCGGTACGCTGACCGTTATACCACCGAATCCGCGAGTTAGGTAATGGGAATGAAAAGATACACGTTTATGGCGCTTATGAGACACTGTCAACGCCTAATTGATTGGAGAAAACCCGAAAATGATGGATAAAAGCAACTGTTCAGATCGTCGGTTAGATATTTATCCGTGAAGTAGTCGACTTCGATCTAGCTGTTTAGTTATATCGGAAACTCGACCAACATTGGGTCTTGAACATGGAATTTTTCAATTGACGAAGCTGCAATAACGCGATTGCTTTCCTAAAAGGAGGTTGCCGGCTTCGCTGAAGCAGGGGCTTGGAGTATCGATTACATCCACAATGTCGAAGACCGCAAGATCAAATCCCGCGAAAGACTTGAAATATCTTCGCGCATTTCATCTTAATCATCATCCCATCTCATTCATTCGTTTTTCATCATTCACTCTCTCACCACCATCTTTCATCCAGCAGATATCTGACATACCACTGCTCTGATAACTGTGACTTAATAGTCTCCCCTACTCTGCATAGGACAGGGGTGACCGTAAATACGTAAGCATTTTTCATTGTGTACGTTCCAAAAGTAGACATCAACATCATCAGAGAAGGAATCATTCTTAAAGGGGGATGGAAAGGCAAATCACTACCCACTAATCCCTACCTCAAAGTGTAAGCCTGCTCCCTCGCCTATAGTCAGAAATAGCATGGCATTCATCGTCATCATCACAGGAAGGAAAGGATCCTTCAGTTAGCGAAAAGAAGCTCACCACTACTGTTCGCACCCGTTCAGGGAAGATCATAAAGAGTATCCATTCTCCGTCGCCTGTGCTCAGAAATGAGAATGATGACATGCTTCATAATAATAATAATAATAATAATAATAATAATAATAATAATAATAATAATAATAATAATAAAAATAATAATAATAAAAAGATAATGATAATGATAATCGTACCTAATAGTATTAATTGTAGAATGTTGTTACTGAAGGCATCTTGCACCAGTAACAAGGGTTTTCGCAACCTGGTACCTGTCTTAGCCAGATACCAGTCTTCTTGGTTAAGTTATATGAATATTTTATAAGAAAACTGATGAATCTGAGGTGATGGACACATGATCCATGAAACGTAAATAAAATCATGTAAACCCTAAGCTTTGTTTCCTGTTATCTTTCAACGACCGAGTTCCCAAGGTTAATGCCATACATTATATTTGTATTATTATTATTATTATTATTATTATTATTATTATTATTATTATTATTATTATTTTCTCTTCTTATTGGCACATTTGAATGAATTACACAGATATATACAAAATCAAAGCACAATACATCTATTTTTTAAAAATAATTTATAATACATTGTTTCCCATGAAGTTCCGCACTATCCTTGTTGTTGAAATAACATCTGCCTTCTGCATGGGTTTGTACAGATCTTCATTCAAACCCAGTTGCTTAAGACCCCCAAAGCATGACTCCGGTGCTTGAAACAATTATCGGGATAATGTTGACTCTTTTTATTATTGAGTATATAAGTTGTTGTTATTATTATTATTATTATTATTATTATTATTTTTATTATTATTATTATTTGCTTATCGGCCATTTCCGACCACGCTACACTTTCTTTCCCGAGGCCTGAGATATTCTATTCCGGAGAGGGATTAACATGTCATTATGGTGATCAGTTTTTCGGCTGTCCCTTGATAAGACAAAGTTGTTAAGCCTTGAATTATGAATTATGGGGTGATAAGATGATGATGAGAGGTGATCGGGGCATTTTTTTAACCATCCCAGCATTCGTCTGTATGACCGAAGGAAACAACGAAAACCACGGTCAGGATGACCGGCCCAGTGATCGAAACCGGGCCTCCCGACTGCGAAGTCAGCGCACTGAGCCATCTCGCTCGGTCTTGTATTATTGTTGTTATTATTATTATTATCATTACTATTATTACTATTATTATAACCTGACGTGGTGGACACATGGTCCATGAAACGTAAATAAAATCATCTAACATCTAAACTCTGTTTCCTGTAATCTTCCAATGACCGAGTCCCCAAGGGTCATGCTATGCATTATATTTGTCTTACATAATAATAATAATATAATAATAATAATAATGATAAAAATAATGATACTGATACAGATAATAATGATATTATTATTATTATTATTATTGTTATTATTATTATTATTATCATCATTAAAGTTATTATTACCAAAGGGCGATAGTTTTGTTCGCTGTTTCTCCAATGCGGCCCATAGTTCGTTGACGGTGGCGGCAGCGGGACGGCATACGCGTGACTACCGTGAGGGAGCCCCCCCTCCCCCTCCCGAGTTGTTTTTAGGTCAGCAACAGGAAGAAAACGGACGGCTCCACGCTCCCCACCGGTGGTTTATGTACCTGCGCTCGTAAACTGCTCGCTGCGCCCTCTGCCGCCGCGCAGACCGCCGCCGCCACGTTCCTCCTCAGTCCCACGCATGTGTGACCATCTGTGTAGCATTGCCGTCGCTTGCGCGAGGTCGCCAGTGGACGATACAAAGTTGTGGAGGAAGTGGTTTTCCACGAAATGCGTTGAGAGTGGAGAATTGCTTTAAATCGATGTTCAATGAATTTGGAACAACCAATTAACCACATTTTATATCATTATTCATTTCCCAGTTAAAATATTTTCTTTTAATTTTTTGTATTGACGTTTTAGCATTTGGGGGCCTTACTCTCTATTGTACTCTATTCAGCAAAATAAAATCGTAGTAATGTTGTTGTGTAAAAAAAAATTTTTTAGGTATGTATTAATTTGAAATTAAAACTTCTTTTTCTCTCCTGTATTCGACATTTTCATGAAGATTCTTCAATGAAAATTGAGTACGTAATTGTAATTCAAGTCAACGTGCTTAAAGTTTATATTTAATAAAAATTTTATAATTCTTATTTATTATTACTACTACTATATTATTATTATTATTATTATTATTATTACTGGCATTATGTGCTATAAATTAAAGATACTAAAGTATTGTTCCAATTTATTCTTTATAACAAATTCAAGTTTTGCAATCAAATTACTATTTTTCAGATCTAATAAAGGAAATGGCAAATACTTCGTATATGACATATCTCATCTATTTCACATTGACAAGCCCAATCCAAATAATCTAAAGTTGATTTAATTTTTTTCAGATAACAGACAATGACGAAAAATATTTCTCTACTTTTTTTGATATGTGCTCTTTCAAAAGCTGTGCAGTAATTTTAATAAATCTAAAAATATTTTTTTATTGTTTGTGTCGTAGAAATACTCGTTTAAATTACTTTCATAACGACCATTTATTTTTGTTTGTTTCAGGTAAGCTAAGGACTTCCAGTAATCCCCATACCGTAGCAACGCTGTTCGTCACCACAGAGCATCACCAAATGCAGAGGTGCTATCAACTCACTGGCAACATGGCACAGTGTCCATACACAAGAAGCTTCCACAGGAAAGCGGTGAACGATGCTTGAGATGTGAAATTCCGTTTTAGATTGTTCCCAGGCCAGGGTTGATCCGGGTTTGTTCCGAAGATCAGGATGTTGGGCGGTTTGCATTCAATTAATTCAAGTCCTTTTTATGTCCTTTGCGAGGAAACAGCATTGCATTTCCGGTTTGAGTCCGGCAACTGACCAAAAAGAATGAAGGTTTTGCATGTAGTTGGTGAGCTTAGGTAGTTGAGAATTTTAGTGGTTAGTGAATTTGAATGAAAATGGTTTGTGCACTTGCGATCAAAGTGAACCGGTTTTAGGCTTGGGGGCACGGAGAGGTATACATTTGGCGACGTGTTTTCTTTGAATTTCGAGAGACTCCCTCTTGGTGCCTCTTTTAATCATTTCAAATTATAAACTCAAGAACAACAGTAATGGATAGGCGTAAGATGTGTTATGTGGTTGATATATGGACATTATATTTTACGAAAATATCTTTCGTTTTGTATTCCTACTTTTATTTTTCAATTCACAGCACTTGTTTCGTTTTTTTGTTCAAATAGTGCAGATAATACTATCTGTTCATATTTCAGAGCTTGAATAAGATTAGAGGTCATTTCAGACCTTTTGTTAATTACTGGATGAATCTTAGAGGAAAATGGACATTGTCAAATGGTGTTATTTCTCAAATATTTTACCTTTTCTCAATATTACTTTAGTGACACAAGATAAGCTGAATATAAGAATATAAGTTTTAATTCAGAGTTTGATTTTGTGACCAGACCAATAATTCAACTTAATTTAGGGAATTAGTTGATTTTAACAGAAAGGTTTTACAATTTCACGCCCTATTTCTGTAGGAGTGAATGAGTTGCTTGTAAATCAATAAATTGTCAATCTATAAATTCATTGTTTGAAATTTTACCACTGTCGCTTCTTGAAGTTCCGAATATTACTCAGCCCTTAAAGTGATCCACTTGCGGATTTAATCTCACTTCAGAGAAGCATCCAGTGCTCGGAGAAAGCAAGAGCGAAGGTTGGGTGTTTAGAGAACGTGCGTCTAGTACAGGAGCCAGAGTCATTTACGGTCTCCTCAATCGACAGGCAGAGGCAATGCGCTGTCCTTATGTTCGCCATTCACCTTGCACCGCGCTGTAAGTGGTCGTAGAGCGGGCCTTGAACTCCGGTCCTCGGCGAACACGGCTGTCGCCTGTCTGCTGGCGGCGACACGGTGTCTTGCAGTGCGAGGTTTCAGCGATTTACACGGTCAAAATTACTCTTTACGTCTGTGATTTTACCATTTTTTTTCATTGCTGAGCTATGAATTAAAAAGTTGAAGAATATCTACAGTGTTAAATAGTGTGAGACGATTTAACCGCGCTTTTTTTCTGGTTATGTTCTTCCAAATATCGGTCAGCCGATTCTTTTTTTGTGCAATTTGAGGTGATCAATAACTGGAGAGGTGATTTGGGTTTCACGTTTTCCGCATTTCATTCTATCAAATTTTCAGGTCATGCTCCTCAACCATCATCATGATCATTAGTTCATTCTTTCATTTGTCTGTTCACGTTTTGAGCGGCGCAGATGATTGGTCTGCATTCATCCAGCCGCATTGAGGATGTATCGCACAGGAATAATAATTGTATTATAACAATCTGCATAAATTTCTAAGTTCCCTGGATTCTGGTGGCGATTGCTATATTTTCTTTGTAACTTGTCGTCGGTCGGAAAGTAGTTTTTCGGGTAGATTAGATGCATTGGATGCTCTTTGCACATATATTTTTAATTGGAATTTTGATGTGAATTTTAGGTGTCTGTTTATTGATTCCGAAAGCTTTCGCTCGTAGAAAGAGAATTTCGCTTATAAAACTTATAAAAAAAGCCAAGAACATTAGATATTAGAACTTCTGAGTTATCAAACATGAAAAATATCAAACGAGAAAGAAAATATTTGTAATTTAAAGGTGTTCACAAAAGAGCATGGATTCCCCCAGCTTTTGGTGAAAAAAAAAACGACACCTCGCATGTATAGATTTCATCATTTCTTTTCTTACAATCTGCTTTCATTAATTTTTTACTTAGTATGCTGTTGGTTCTTAGTCAACCTCTTAAAGTAATTCCACTTTTCTTCCTTATTATCGCTAACGTAAAAGTACCCATTTGAATGGTGGAGCTGACTAGAGTGTGTCAAGCGTGGGATCATTCCCTCATAGTTGTGTGTTCCAATCTCGAATCCCTCCCTTGTAGATGCTAATCTTTCGTGTATATTGTGTGAAGGAGAGCGTTTTGATGAACGACAATTCAGTGGTCTGCATGTGATGTTCCCAACCTTTGTATGGACCAAGTAAAATTTATTGTAAAGCCTAATTGATTTGGCTAGAAAAATCTCAATCAATTCAATAACATCCTGTTAGTTTTACGTCGGTAACTTAACGTCGATAGCGGAACGCATTAAGCCATTGTGTGGTTTTTGACGTCGCAGATGGATCCCAACAAGGTGTCGGAAATTCACTAGCAGAACATTAGGGTTTGACGGAATTTAGTCTGCCGTATATTTTTTCGTAGGTAAACGACTCTGTTCCGTAGTTTCCTTGAACACTCTTCCAGGCGAATGCTAGAGCAACACCATGCAGAACAGGCCATAGACAGTACGCGATCTTCCCTTCCCGTTGCCTTCCCTTGCCATCCATCTCTTCGAATCCGGATAGGAAGACTAGGGGGAAGCTCGCCTCGTAAGCGAATATATTTTTAATGTCAGCTAAAGCGTATGAAACACGGATAAAATACGCATATTAAATTAGTGCAAATGAACAGTTGTTTCGTGAGTGATGACATTCAATTTAAACCGTATGTAGGTTTTGTTGTAAAATGTTTACAAAATTTTCTTTCCCTGGACCCGGGGATGTTATATCCGTGCGCAAGACGAGTCTAATTGTCTAAGCTAACTTAACCCTACTACTTTAATATAACATTTTTATATCACCACCCATTATACTGCGCATTTCATACGTGTCCCATTGGTACATTTGGTTTAGTATTAATGTATGTTAAAAAAATGTTCGCGTCCCGTACCTTCCTTTCCATAACCCATGAAGTATGGCGGCGTGGAAGAGAGAAATATCCTACAGTTAGCTGTAAATGAGGGAGAGGCTAGAGTGGTAGTGTCCAGTTGATATTTTCTTATTAATACTTTTTATATTGAATTCGAAATGTATTTTTATTTCCTGAATTATATTTATTTATAACGATTGCAATTGAATGTATGTGGATACTATAGAAACTTTGTAAAAACTATATTTGTGATTGTCATTGGAGGACATGGGAAAAGGACTGAAACCCTGCGAGGTCCCATGGGTTCACCACACTGGAAACGAGTAATAGTAATATTGTGTAACCGAGACAGGTGGCTCAGTGCATCAACTGATGTCACTGCAGTGCCTCTGACCGGAAGGTCCTAGGTTCGAGATTCAATGGTGGTAGGATTTTCGTCACTAGCTTGGCAGCTAAATCGAATTGAGACGCTGTTTGGAGGAGAATTCTTGCTGCCGGCTGCTGTGATCAGTAGTTTTCCGTGTTTTTTCGGAACAACCCCAGGCAAATTCCGGAGTAGTACCCTGACAAACGGGTCACGGTTCGCGCGCAATCTTTCCTTCCTCTTCCATGTCCTATCCTCGCCCCTTACACATAGATTTACACTAAAATGCACTATACTGCTACACATGCCGGAAGACCGTTCGGGAGCTTAGAGCTCGTCCCGGCTGCGGCGGTGCCCGGCTGGTGGGAGATACCTGGTTGAGGAAAACCCCGCTAATCGACGGTAGGTCGGCACCGGATCTCGCCATACAGCGGGGAAACACCATTACCACCGCCTGAGGAAAGCATGCAGTACACTTACGGGACTAATGTCCTCGTTAACTGACACGCCGATGAATACAGACGATGAATATTGTCTGTAGAGTTCGGAGAGGCGTTTGTGTCCCTCTGCGCCGTGGAGCGGTGGCACAGGGCGGTGGCGTAGGCGGCAGCGGCGCCGGCGGCTGCGAACCTTGGCAGCGGCGGCGCTCGAGGTCGTAGGTCGTCGCGACGGAGGCAGTGAGAAATAGGTGGGCGGATGCCGACGACGCAGGTCGTCCGGACCTTTGTTTTGCCTGCCCACTCAACCCTACCTTTGAGCGTCGCGGCGGCGCGTTGCGAAATTTGAATTATTGGGCAGTGCGAAAGTTAAGGTCGTAAAAATGTGACGTATTGGACAAGGTGCGTGACGCTGCGTCCCAAAATGAGAGCGCGCGCTGAGTCATTCTGAAGCAGCAGCGGCGTGAAAATGGAACGTCGGAAGGTGAGCAGTTTCGGTGTAGCGGTAATATTACGGCGGTGCACAAGAAACGTTACCCGTCTAAAAAGACGTCATTTTGTAGGTAAGCGAAGTAATTTGCTTAGAAAATTATGTAATTTTACTAGTTTAAATTGTATAAAGATTGTTTACACGACATATGGTATAAATAGAGCATCATTTTCTCTCTGGACGCGAAATATGGCGCCTTACTCAGGATGAAGCCGCTCTCCTGCAAAATGATTAGTTTTTGAGATGGAACAACTATTTTTTCATTGACGTTTTCGTACAGCTCTTATTGGGTGTTGATTTAGCGTCAGGGAAGTATGAATCACAGCCTTCAAATACTGAAAAAGTTGAAGACCAACCTAATTTTGATAGGAAATTAATTTTAATTTTTTTTATAAATAGCTTCGTCACGAGGAAATATCACATAGTTACACATTATCGGTTTTAATCTCTTTGTACAAAATGTGAAGAGGTTGATCTGTCGAATATTCGATAAACATCCTATTTCCACACTGTGTTAGAATTTCATCAACAATTATTCTTATCGAATTAGTTGTAATAGTTGTACCAAATTCGAAAATTAGGTCAATAATCTTTGCATCTGTCATCTTAAGTGCATTGCATTATTTTTGCTCAGTGAGTTTTATTCTTTTGGAGGGAGAATCAAACGACGTGGAAAACATTTTGAAAATTAAACGCAAGGAGCATCCGTGATTTACTTCGACGTGTCAGAAGAAGAAAAAAAAGAAGAATCTGCCACGAACCGACAACAGCCTTTCATCACCCGCATTGCCAAGCCACGGGAGGTAATTCACCCAGCTTAATCACCTGTGTACGCACGCGCGATCGCTGCCTAGCAGGCACCTGCCAAGAGGCTGGCCTTGGGGGTCAGGGAAGGCGAGCAAAACGAGACGGCGGCCTTTGCAACCCGGCACACCGCTGCACTCGCACACGCTGCCGTCTTTAGCAGCGCGCCGGCCGATGGCGAAGGGCACGGGTCGCGAGGGGAACAAACGACCGCTGGAGTATAAATGTGCAATTATGCGCAGGCAATGCTTTATGAAGATTCAAGAGAAGGTCAGGTGTTTATTTATTTTCTGTTGCACTCACGTCCTGGCGAAATTAATGTTTATGACGGTTGAACGTAAAGAAATATTGTTAATTACATGTTTAAGTACCTGTGCACGTGTACTTATGCAATAGTGGTGCGTTAAATGTGTTCCAAATATAAGTTCATTCGTTTCATAAATCAATGTTAGCATTGGGAATGATTTGCATCAAATATAGCATATGAGATATGTACATTGCTTCTTCCTCGCTCCTCCAACCCCCCCCCCTCTCTCGTCATTTCTCCTCTCTAATTCCTTTCTGGTTCTCTATTTCTCTTTCTCTCCGTCACTCCTCCATTCATCTCTCAGCCTTTCCGTTCTCTGTCTTGTTTTTCCATTCCAGCATTTCACTGTATTTCCCTTTCTCTTTCTTCAATGACGCTTCAGAGTAAGTCTCCAGGTTTGGCCTTACAGCGATCCACACGCAGTAATGCCAGAGTAATTTGTCACCCACCACGGGAGTTGGGAATCACAGCAACATCCGGTTCTAGGGGGAAATGAGGACCATATGTCCTCTGCTTAAAAGCGCTGCCCTGGTATCCTCCTGGAATTAATAGGAGGAAACCTGTAAAACGACCGATAAGAGCAACCTGCCACAAGAATTGTCATCTATACCGTGCCGTGGTGACGTTCGAACCAGTCATTTAGCTGAGTCTTAATATTTTAGCCAGCGCCAGCATGCGAACCGGAGACCTCCTGGTGTGCCAGATCGGCCTGTGGCGAAGTGCAAGGGTCAAAGGTGAATGAAAGACCGATGCCCGATATTAAACTAAAAAATATATGGAAGCAATACTTTATTAAGATTGATGTACTATTACGAAAATGATAGTGTTTTTTATTTATTTTTTCCTCGTTTCTTCTGTCAGAATTAATTTCTTCAATAGTTGCAATAGAATCGATCTAATTCCATGCAGAAACTATGTGTCCCTGTTCACTTGTAAAGTAGTAATTTATTTAGAGCATTCCATTTATAATCCTAAACCGTATTTTTAGTCAGTGTATGATTTTTATGTGAAATTAATATTAGGTACAACTTAATCTGAAAGAACAAAATAGGAAACAAACGAATAATGATAATATTCCATTCAAAGAAATCACTAATCATTGTTACATTTCAATGAAATTGTGAAAAGTTTTGTATAATTGAGTGAACCATTGTCAGTTGAATTTTTCAAATGATAAATAATCGAAAACCTCATCGGTGCCTACGATTTTCCATCGTTTAGTGGAGGAAAAAAATTGAAGATGATCGTTAACTGATAGCAGTATCAATTGTAAACTTCTTCATCAAAAATCGCTATTGTCTTCTGGCTCTCCGGTGAACTTGGGCTTTGAATGTACGAATCTCATGAATGTACGAATCCACCGAATGGACTCCCCATCGCTACTGTCGTGACTCGCAAATTAAACTGACTATAACACGTGTACCGTACTTCTTCCGTGAATCGCAACGGACTGTACATTGTCTTTAGTACACGTAAATTCTATGGAAGGAAATTCGTTTCTACACTCTGGAAAAAAAATAATTAAAATTATAATAAATATAAAATGTCATGAAATCATCTTTTTAGTTTCTTGAGGTTACTAATTAGTTACGAGATTGTTAGAAAAAGACAAACAAAATTCATTCTGTTTTTTATTCGTGAGTACAGTAGTGTTTTGTCCATATATCGATTAAAAGTAATGGTTAACTCTCAGTTTAGAATACGGTTCACGTAAATGAACGAGTCTCGCCGGGAAAGATTCGGTCTCTTCGCTCTCGGTTCATTCTACCGCAAGGATATGTCTTCGCATACGCTTTGTTCGCTACATTGTTTTTTTATTATTAACGTAAAAACAGTTAAAACTACGTATGACGTGCTAGGGGAAAAGGGAATTGTGTCATTTCTCAGATTCTGATGATCCCTACACTTGTTACATTGTAATGCCCAATTACTTTCAAAGGGATGTTTTCTCGCTTCGCTCGCCCGGATCACGGCGAGGCTCAGCCTTCGGCCCTCGCGTTCACTACAAACAACCTTGAGTCTATCCACCGCATAATTACCAATTCGCTTTTAAAAGAAAGCACTGTAATGGTTAAGTTCACTCTGTGAAATTAATAAAATCGAAAACTCACCTTAGTCTCTTATTGGGTAAACTTGTTTGATCAGTTCAGGGAAAATTCTTATTTTATAACATTAACAGCCTCATCTTTTCGCATATCACCAAAGAAACACCCGTTCCAAACCTCCATTGAGAACACACTGGCCTCCAGTATTCAAACTGCGCAGCTGCAAACACATTGTGAAGAAAGAACAGTACAAGCTTTCGTTTAAAATCGAATCTAACGAACAGTTCACAGCGAACGAGTGTCATACCCTAAAATAAGAATTAGCCAAAGTAATAAATACGGTCGATATTTCAATGGATAAAAAATGTAACATATTCATTAACTTGATTTATAATCGATTAATTTTATCGAGAAACATGATCCTATTACGTCTCCATTCAGTGCAAAGATGTACCCATCCCGAGTGTTGCCTCTCTTGGAGCTTCTCAATGGACTCCTCCACCTGCCCCCTCCCCCACCCTCCTTCCTGACCCCTCCCTCTCCCGTTTCTCTCACACGACCGTCGGGCCCTCGAATTAAACTTGCCGTGGCACTGTACTTTTTCTGCGCGTCGCAGCGGCTGTACATTGTCCTCATTACAGGTAAATTCCTTGGCGGCCGCCCGGGAATGTTAACTGGCGTGTGGATGTATTTTTTTTTCGACCGAATTTATTTTCTGTCTCCCGCCCCTCGTTAATTACTCTGGTTGCGACCGTGCCGCCGTGTTTTATTTTTCTCCGGCGCAGGGTAGCGCGTTGTCCGCGCGTGTCTCGTATACCTGGAGCCTTATCCATTACTTTTATTGGACGTCGTTGCGCCGTTTAGGACGGTGGTGGAGGTGCATCGTGGGGTCCATTTCGTGCTGGCCGTTGGCAAAATACAGGCTGGGCAGATTCGGGCAACGGAGGATGTGTAAAACAGGAATGAAGGTGGGATAGGATGATAATTAAGGAATAGGGAGGACGAAGTACGTAAAGAGAATTGAAGGAAGGAGAAGTGTAGTAGTTATCATTAAATACTGCTACACTAATAGTAGCTGTAGTATCGCATAATGGGAGCAATGGTGTAATAAGTTTGTGTGTAATGTTATGTTACTAATTATATTGATAATAATCTAATTGAAGATAAGAAATAGTCATTAGTTTATAGCTTAGTTCAGTGACATTTCTTAATTTAGAGAAGTAATTTCGAAATAATAGTGTCTTACGGTGGTATGTCATTCCTCTTTTGATTAAAGATGTAGAATGTGGAGAGAGATCCAACTCAGGGATGTCACTGGGAGAATCGTCTTCAAATGAACGATAAAGACATTTAGTATTTACAGTGTGAAACTTACTTCCCACGGTTCTTTTCGAAATTGCTTAAGCCATAAATGTACTGATACTTTTTCCTACTCTCCACCCTTTATCGTAACCGCTTTCCTTACGGCATCTCCTTTTTTAACGTCAGTAACGTCTCCCACATCTTTCTTCTGTATAGTGGTCTCCATTGTACGTAGTTAAACGGTGATCTCTTCACACTCCAAACCATCATATCTTTCTTGTATATCATGACACTCGCTTTATCATTTTGTCGCATTCCCGTCGTTTACTAATTTTGGTAAACTCCATCTCCCCGCACCAGCCATTGGCATTCTTGTGTCAGCCAATGTACACACCTCAAACAACCACATCCCTATTTCCAGCAACTTTGCCAGTATGAGTCGAATACCTGGGGCCTTATACATTACTTTTATTGGACGTAACTGCGCAGTTTACTCCTGTTTCGTAGGCAACCAGTCAACGTGACGCGCGAAACAAAAGCAGGTCTGCGACTAAAACGAACGTTGGAGAGTGTAGTTGTTACGAAGGAAAATGGGAAACGAAGAAAATCAAGTTGACACGAAGATAAAAAATACCACGTGGAAAAAGAAAAGGGAATAGCTCTGTGGAAGAAAGGAATCAGTAATAATGTACGAAATAGTTTGAACTGAAGTTTTGTGAAAGAAAAAAGAGATGCAATAAGTTGAATAAGCAATTTCTGACTCTTTTAATCTGGGGTATTCGAAAGTTAAATATTTGAAAATTAAATGGAATACCGCTTTTCCTGTCTCAAATTTTTGCTAAGAAGATTTGTTGTTGTAAAAGATGGAGATGTAAGGATAGTAAGAATTACAAAAAATATGAATTTATATACTTAGTAAATCTTTCTAAAAAAATCGTTATTACTAGGAATTTCTGGCGCGGGATGGATGATACGTAGACTTCCCAGATATTGGCGTTAATGATGTAAGAGGCATCGCATTTCCTCTAGGTTTCGTAGACATTGTAGACATCATAGGCGAATCATGTGGGCGTAATAGGCATTATAGGCGGCGTAAACAGTATCAGTGATGTAGTATCGCAGTTAACACCGATGTTATAGGCATGCCATGTGGGCGTAATAGGCATTATAGCGGCGAAAACAGTTTCAGTATGTTATCGCAGCCACGGATGTTATAGGCATGCCATGTGGCGTATAGGCATTATAGGCGGCGTAAACAGTATCAGTGATGTAGTATCGCAGTTAACACCGATGTTATAGGCATGCCATGTGGGCGTGATAGGCATTATAGGCGGCGTAAACAATATCAGTGATGTAGTATCGCAGTTAACACCGATGTTATAGGCATGCCATGTGGGCGTAATAGGCATTTTAGGCGGCGTAAACAGCCTCAGTGATGTAGTATCGCAGTTAACACCGATGTTATAGGCATGTAGTATCGCAGTTAACACCGATGTTATAGGCATGCCATGTAGGCGTAATATGCATTATAGGCGGCATAAACAGTATCAGTGATGTAGTATCACAGTTAACACCGATGTTATAGGCCTGTATTGTAGACATCGCAGGCGCTAAAGATTTCGACGCCGTTGTAGTTAGTTACTGCCTTATTTTACGTGGCGAGACTCGGGCCATCAGGCCCGCTCTTCCGTCTGATCATGTAAATTTCGCTACGTTCCTTTCTCCGTCTAGCGGAGAAAGAAGTATTGTTGGGCGACTTAAATTTAGCTCAGAGGCTTCTTTTAGGCTTGGTCTTTTACACGCAGTAAATCTACTACATGAGACAGCCGTCTTTACTTCCTCCGAAGGAAGGTAAGGGTTTTTTTGGCCTTAAAAATCCACGGCTTCGATCGGGTTTGAACCCGCCAACTTGGGTACAATAGTCCGGTACGCTAACCGTTATACCACCGAATGGTAGGCATGGTAGGCATGGTAGGCATGGTAGGCATGGTAGACATGGTAGACATGGTAGACATGGTAGACATGGTAGGCATGGTAGGCATGGTAGGCACGGTAGGCATGGTAGGCATGGTAGGCATGGTAGGCATGGTAGGCATGGTAGCTTAGAAAGGCATGGTAGGCATGGTAGGCATGGTAGGCATGGTAGGCATGGGGCATGGAGGCATGGTAGGCATGGTAGGCATGGTGGCATGGTAGGCATGGGGGCATGGAGGCATGGAGGCATGGTAGGCATGGTAGGCATGGTAGGCATGGTAGGCATGGTAGGCATGGTAGGCATAGTAGGCATAGTAGGCGTGGTAGGCATCGTAGGCGCGGCGGCTTAGAAATCGTCAGCGGTGCCGGTGGCGTCGGTGCGTGCGACGCGGCGTCTCGTCTCCCGAGACTCTTCTCCCCAATTAGCAGCCCCTCCCCCGGCGCCACCCCTCGTAAATATCGCTACCTTTCCACTTCCCGCGTCGTGCCACCGCTATCTTTTATCTTCCCTTCCTTGAAGTTTCATTTTTAGACCTTAAATCACGTCCTCCCCGCGACTTAATTTTTTTTCTTATTATTATGATTTTTCTTGTGATTACCGCGTGTTAATATCGCGAAGAGATTCAAACTAGGAAATGATTTATTTTACGAAATTTCTTCCATCCAGGTCGCTTGCTTTTTTTTATTATTTTTTTCCTCGTCTTTCTCTTCTCCCTTTCTCTCTCTCTCTCTCACTCTCTCGCCTACGAAACGACACCGGTTGCGAAGCAGTAAATCAGGGAAAAAATATGACGGTGTATTTTAACTTGCCGCGAGAAGAAATTGGAAACTTAAAGTGACCTGTTAGATGCGCGGAGGATGACACTGATTGTGATTTATTCGTAATTCAAGGAAGGTGCTGCCGCGGGTTTTTTGATTAACTTTCAGCACAGGAGCCCCGTACCTCGGGGACCGCTTGTTAGCCGGGGCTCCATAGACGCTCCCGCCGCTACCCTCGCCGCCGCCGCCGCCGCTCCCGGTGGCCACGCCCATTTGTCCACGCTGCTGCACCTTGAGCGGTGGCGGCGGCGGCAAAGGGCACCGTGTTGGAGGAATGGCCCTTTTTGCTTTGCACGTCACGTAGGGTTGAGCGTGGTGACCAGTGGTCCTTGCCTGTAATGATGGTGTTGGTATAAATACGATAGTGAGTAGTTGATGAGTAAAGGATTATTTTTTATCTCAATGACATTTATTATGTACGTAATAATTGTTAGATGCACGCCTTGTAAATAAATAGATGAACGTATCAATTTCTAAGATCGCGTATTTTGACACAATCAGTTAAAAATAGGTAACTGTAATTTTCTCAGATGGAGGGATGACCCTTCTTTCTTTACTGGTCTTATAGGTTTTGGTATTGTCATGACAGATTCTTCTGTTAAAAGGAACAGTAATGGTACCAAATGTAGTGAATATTTCGTACATAATGGGTTGATTTTTAACTAGATACTTTTTATTGATTATGTTTCTTCATGTAAGAATGATCAGATATATTCATTTCGAGTTAATAAATAGGTGTTTATGTATATTTATTTTGTATCTTCTCAACATTATTAACTAGAGAATTTCTCGTGTTTTCAGTTTCCTAAAAAATTGAAAACCGATCGTAATAACAATAATCTGCGGGAATAGAAGTTCAATACCAAAGTCGCATGAGATGCTTTCCGAATGTGCTCCTTCTTGGCCTTCTTGTGTTTGGTGATTTCCAAAAAAAAAATAAGAAATATTTAAATGTCAATGTTTTTTTGGTTTCCAATTTTTTAAAATAATGAGTGAGTGTAATCAACAAGTTCGTGATTTGAGAAAAAATAAGTAACTTATTCCTAAATGTCGTATAAATTATAATAATGATTATGAAAACTATATATCATGCTTATCACAATGACATAACATGTCAGAAAGCTCGAGGTTGTTTACCAGAACAATAAGTTTCAACATTCATTGTGGCTTCATTCAGAATGTAGACTGCATGGATAAAATAAACTTCTTTATAAATTAAATGGGCTGAAGATACATTTTGCAACTCCTGTTTCTGTTTGTACTTTTAGTGTGCTACTTGTGAAAACAACCAGTTTTCAATTTAGGCTCATATAGGCCCTACGTCAGCTAATGATCTTTATTTTCATGTAGTGCCTAACGTTGCTATTGGCCCAGGATTCTTGCCACCCCTAGCTTAAGAATACTTTCCAGAAACCTTACTCTTTCAGTCAACTTTAACATTTAATATTTTAATGGAATTGTGGTCTGGTGTGCAAATGTTAATCTGATCACCTCTCAACCGACACTCTTTAGACTTACTGAACATTGCTTAACAAAAAACCGTGGTTAAATTTCATTTTCTCCAGGAAATTTGGTTATTCAAATTAGATTAGTCACTCAGAAGTTTTGTGAATATTATATGAAACAGTTTTACATCTTATTACTCTCAGTATTACATTTTGTAGTATAATTTTACCTGGCTAATGCCAGTTTTTCTTGCATATCTTTTCAGGGACACCACCACTTCATCACTTATTGATGAATATGTAACTGAAATTATTCCTGTTTAATAAATGAGTTACTCATTCAATTTAATTTGAAATTAGGGAGAAGTGTAAACTCCGACAGCGATTTGTAAGCAGTGGTGTAATTATAACCGTGTTTTATGTTTGTTTCATCGACCATATCACATAATTACTACATTATTTTTCGTTTGATATATGCTGTTCGGGAGTAGTTCCTAAACAATGGTCTTTGTGTACTTGTCTGTAACAGATCTAAAATATTTGACACAATGACTAAATTCCTACACTGAACAGTATGATGAATAATGTTGGACTATCGCAGGTAGACACATCATTTTGCAGGCCACAGAGTTCCCAAGGAACTTCAGGTTTGGCTGAAGGTGATATTCTTACGCCGGGTGATTCAGATCTGTGAGCTTCTTCTCCTCTCCGATTCACCTTCCAATCTACTAATACTCGCAGGCCGCTTTCGCCACTGAGCCCCGCCCTTTTCATGCTGATCACTTATCATCCTGGGCGTATTTGTCGCGGCCTTGTTAGCCGGTGCTACATCATCGGTGGATCAGAGAAATTCCACCTACAAATCTCAAAAAAATTTTTAAGAATTAAACATCTTTATGAAAAAATGTACCTTTTTTATTTCACTTTTCTTCAAAGGTTTATTTGAAGGTATTACATTTAATTTAGGTGTTGAACCAAATGTTTGTAAAACAAATCGTGGAACATGTTTTACAAGTGCAGTATATAATGGAATCTTATGTGAAAGTGAACTTTTGGTTTATTGTGCTAAGTTAAGCACACCTTAGTTCTTTCATGCTTTCTAAAATGTGTTTAATTTTTGCTTAAGAGCAATCCTATTTTTCAGTACACAAAGCGTCATGTAACAACAGTGTTTCACCTAGAGCGTAATCACGAAACCACAATGTTGCTTCTTTGTTGGCTCGCTCACATGTTTTCTGTCATTGCTACTACAACTTTTTTTAACTTTGTATTTATTTCCTCGTCGTATGTCTACTCAGCACTCAATTTTTTTTGCCAGAATACAACGTGATTGGGTTACGATCTTTACACAGCAAGATGAGGACTCGATGTCAACAAGGTCAGCAATCTGATGAACTATTTTTCTCTTACAATTTTTTCTGCATCGACTTCTGTAATTTTGGCAATATCGGTTCAAATGTGCTTCCATTGTAAAGAGGAATACTATTTTGCAAGAATTTAACACTTCTTCACTGCCTCGCAAACCATTATGAAAAGTTCTTACACGGCACTTTAGGATCTGGGGCCAATCAAGAATAAATAAAATAAAAATTAAAAACTGGTAACGGTTTTTCAAATTCGATTTCCTTTGAAACTATTTGATGGTCTGAGCATCTTCTAAATAAGTTGAAGTTAATACAGAGGGAAGCGAATGTCCGATGAAAATTACATTTGAACCAATCTAGCTGTTACGTGCACGTGTTTCACATTCACCTGTTTATTTTCATTTCTTGAAGTTGTTTTTAGTCGCCGTTTCCCAAAGCTCCAGCCTTCAACGCTATTAAGCTCACTTCAGCCACCCGTCCTCCCTACGCCCATCCTCTTCCCCGGCGCATGCGCACTCTTTCCCAATCGGTGCCCAAGCAGCCGACTAATGCCTCCGCGCCACCTCGCCACGCCCCCCTGCACTCCCCGGCGCCACTCATCATCCCGCGGCATATTTGTCGCGCCCTTGTTAGCCCTGCTCCTCCGGTCCACCGGGCCCCGGCCGGGGAAGCGTGAAATCGTACCTACAAATTCGCGCCCGCTTTCGAAAATAAAATATGCATCATCTTCCGGGCACGAAGACAGCATCGCCCTGGCCACACCCCCGTCTCCCCCAACCTCCTCGCGACAGACAGGACGTGTGCGACGTTGGAGCTTACACAAGCGGCCGTCCGACGCTCCACGAGCCGCGCATGTTAGCGCGGAGATTTATATATTTTTGATATTTTTGTTAAAAGGAGGATGGACAAAAAATCGGGGTTTAATGAACTTTTAATGCGTTTGGCCGGTGCGCCGCGTCGCGTGCGCGGGTGGGGAGAGGGAGGGGAGGAGGGGTGGAGGGGAAGGGGTGGGCAGGCGCCTCGTGGTCGCTGTAAATCTCCGAGATGGACGGCCAGATTACTGGGTTAATTTGAAGCGCGCCCGCCGCGCGCCGGCGGCGCTGCTGGCAGCCCGCACCGCCCCCTTGATCTACGGCGGCGCTGTCCACACCTACCTGATTGTCGCGCGAGCCGAGCCGAACACGCGACGCGAAGAGCGGGTATGGTGGGGGAGGAATAGGTTTCAACTGGGAGGAATAAGTTTTGGGAAAGGGAGGTGAATTCGAGAATGACCTTAATCGATTTGATCGAAGACGTCAATCTCATTCGTGATATTTATTCTTTTAAACATTTTTAACGTTCTTTTGAAGATTGCGCCGTTGATATTTGTGTGTGTATAATATATATATATATATATATATATATATATATATATATATATATATATATATAACTACAACTATTTAACGAAATGGATATCTATGTCAAAGCATTCTGGGATAACGGATTATTAACAAGTCATCGTATCAGATTGTCCGAGTTTAATATTTTGGTTTTGCTTCGGATTTCATTTGGTCATTGCTTCGGATTTCATTTGATTTTTGATTTCTCTATAGGGTTCAGACCAAAATAGATTGTTTGAATTCATGTTGTGTACTCACAATAAGTAATTTAGCATAAATATGCGCTGGAAATAATGCGTTGCACTGACTAAACGTTTTCTTGTAAATCCGGAATAAATGGTGGAAGCTCGTCGACTCGGAAATGAATAGAGAAATATCAACTGAATATAATGAGATTAGATTAGGTTGCGTTAGATTAAGTTAGATGTAATCGTTTAAAGGGAAATTTACGACTGACACAGTGGAACTCGATATTACACATCTTACCTCTCGCAAAAAATAATATCCACGTTGGCTTCATAAGCATAGTGTGAATCAGGACGAATAGTGGCGGGGCGTTTGGGTCAATGTGTATCAGCGCCAGGCGGGGCGGATCAAGGAGAAAGATGGGATGGGGAAGATCGGGGCGAGGGGATCGAATAGGAAGGATAGGGTGGGGAGGATCGGAAGAGGTGGAAGGATATGGATAGGGAGGATCGGGACGAGGCGGATCGAGGAGGAAAGATAGGGATGGGCAGGATCGGGGCGAGGCGGATCGAAGAGGAAGCATAGGGGTGGGGAGGATCGCGCTGAGTCGGAACGCGGGGGGGGGGGGCGGATCGGGACATGGCATACCAAGGCAGGGTTGATCAGAGTGGTTAGTAGCGGCTGTGGTCTGATCATGGCGGGCGGAGGGGCAGACGGATGTGCTGAACGAGGCCTGGCAGGGCGGCGGTGCAGTGGAGAGGTGGAGGCCAAGGGCGGCGGGAGGAGGCGGAGGGCGGACGGTGGGGACGGGTGGAGTATGAAGAGGTGTGAGACTGAAGGGCGGTGGAGGGCGGGGCGGGGCACAGGCGGCACCGCTCCGTTTCCGTTTATTTATGGCTCCTCCCGGGCGCGCCGCCGGGCGCCTGGGGAGCGTCTCTCGCACCGGGCGGCTGCCCCGCGCCGCGCCGCGCCGACTCACCTGCCCCGAGGCGCGCGCCGCTTTGACGCGCAGAAATGCGCCCCCTCGCATGTGATCTATGCTGTTGGCTCTCCCAGAGCCAGGTTCAAAGGCAGTCTAGCTACGACGAGTGGGTCAGGATTCCCAGTTGGATTATTAATTTTCTGCTTTGATTTCGAGATCTATGCATTATTCATTATACATTTTTGGCTGAGTAACGGACAATATTCTTTGGAGAATGTATCAGTATGTAGAAATAATGTTTGATTAATTTTGTTTGTTTAATTCAATTTTTGTGACCTTGTTCTTTCGCTCAGTTTAATTCAGTTTTACTGAAGGGTCGATTTTTAAATTTATTTTATTTTATTTTTTTAAATCACATCATCCAAATATTACGGTTTATTTACCAGATTGCAACACTTGTCTGAAGGCATAATACTGAATATTCAATTTCTATGACTCGGAAATTTCAAATTAATAATTGTTAATTTTAAAAATAAAGTATGCTTTGGCGCATAGAATAAGAGTATCAAATACATTATATGATTGTTAAATAGCAGTCACGAATTCATGAATTGATAGCCTACAACTGAGAAGCTTTAAGTCAACGTTGCTTGTATTGCTATGCTCTCTTAAAGAGTTATTTTAAGCTTTACTATAGAGAAAAAAAAGATTGTTTTATTCGAGAAACTTGTGGTTGATTTGGAAGAGCGGCAAATATGTGAAAATCAATTCTCCGACGTGTTGTGAGAAAATCTTCAAGCTCAGATTCACATCTTCGATTTGATTTGAACCACTCTAATCGTTGATTTGATTTAATTGAGTCGTAACGCTGATTAATTATCAAACACAAAAATTTCTATCGCATAGTTATAATTACTTTATATGCGTGTTTTTAGCCCTTAAATCACTCGTGAGGTTTATTGCTTTTATCCCTATGTGTTTTCACTTTCAAGACATGAAGAACAGCAAGTGAAATGCACTGCATATCTGCTCGGACGAGCTCTGACGGGGAGATTCGCACAATTCTTCAGCGTGCCCCGCTGCTTGATTCGGGAGCGTTGGAGCGAACCTGTCCAGCGCGCAGTTTCAAGTGCAAATATTCAAATCTCCTGCGGTTTACGCTTGTTATTGTGCGCTGGACGGCAGCTCCATTTAAAGCCACCCGAAGCGTCGCCGACGCTACCTCCGCTTCAGCAGTGCTGCCACCGCTGTGGCCGTCACCTCTTGCCCTAAAACCCTAGTACCAATACTTGGTGAATAATTCACCAAGTGTGAAGGCAGGAGACAGTAATTGTTACTAAGTGATCACTGAACACTGAACCAAATTTTATTTTTTATGAGATTTTAAATTTATTTTGCTCTTTTGACGTAGACTCTTGAAATTACTAATACGGACTTATTTCACGAAGAACGTATCAAGGAACCACATTCAAAGTACATACAAATGCGTATTATACCACGACAGCTTACAAATGTACTATTCTACCTTTAAAAGTCTAAAATTAAGTGTTCAATGTAATTGAAGCTGTAGAGATTAAACTGAAAAACTATCATATTCATAGTATCTGACTGAAACTGAAAAATGTATAAATAAAATCTCTGATTACCTGGCTGAGTTCTGCATCAAAAGAGAAAGACAATTTATGTGTCAACGCTTTGTCGAACGAGAGAAATGCATCATGATTTGTGTTAAAAAATATCATTTTATAATTAAAATTATTCTTAATGAAAAAAACCTTAAGTAGTCATAACTTTACGTTTTTAACTGCGCTCATTTTGATATTTAAATGCATTTTAAAGATAAAATTTGAAAAAAATGGACGTTAAAAATATTTTTACGTTCTTTTCTTCATTCATCATTGCCGGGTAGACATTGTGTGTCCTCATATTTAGGAAATTCAATAGTTTTTGTTCGAGATATCCTTTGACATTCGTTGGTTCTTGTCATCCCCAAAATCTACAGTTATTTTGGCACATCAACCGTTTCCACAAATATCAATATTCGTCTTAGTACTAAAATCACATCTCACATCAGTATTACAGTCACCGCTTCGACTTGTCTCATACTTTCATGCCTATTTTTTAATTGCTAGCTCAACCGTTGTTTTCTTGTGTCTTCGCATCAACCGCCATACCTCGCCGAAACGACATTCCAAATACCGCTACCCAGCAACCTTTTCCAACGCCCCGCTGTTGTTCTACAGTGACTCACGTAACTTCCCTCAAGCTGTCTCCATCGCCCACCTCCTAGTCCATGCTATAGCACACCCGTGTTCCTAATCTGGGCGGTGGCTGCCGCGGCGTCTGCCTGGCCACGTACTGCGCGAGGTCTGGCGGAGCGCGGGCCGCAACGGAGCGGAGCCGGCCGTGGAGCGACCCGGAGGGGCTGGGAGGAAGAGGGGGCGAAGCGGGGGAGGGGAGAAACGGGAGTGTGGAAACGAGCTGGAAGTGGAGCAGGACGGGGGAAGTAATCGAGGCGACTTAAGAGAGGGTACTCAGAGGTGTGCTCGGTGGCGCAAGGTTGGTGCAAAGTTGGGGCAAGGATGGCGCAGGGATGGCGGGGTGGTGGTGCAAAGGTGGGAGAAGGTGGGGTGCAAAGGTGGGGAGAAGGCTGTAGGCGGGGTGGTGCTGGAATGGCGCAAGGCTGGCACAGGAGGGTTCAAGGTTGGCCCAGGATAAATGCCGGAGTGGCGCAGGGAGTGGCGCAGGGAGTGGCGCAGGGAGTGGCGCAGGGGTGGCGCAGGGGCGCAGGGAGTGGCGCAGGGGAGTGGCGCAGGGAGTGGCGCAGGGGTGGCGCAGATGTCGCGCAAGGATTGAGGCAGTGATGCTGCAGTAGGTGATGCCAGGGTAGTATAGGAGCAGCAGAGGGGTGGAGCAAGGTGACGCAAGGGGTGACGTGAAGGCAAACCAGAGACGGTGCAGGGTCGGTGCGGGAGCGGATTGCGACCGACGCGAGGACGGTGTGTGGATAGAGCTTGGGTGACACAGGGCGGCGTGGGTGGTGCGGCGTGATCCGTGGAGGGCATGGGGGCGATGTGGAGGCGGAGCGTGGGCGGCGTAGAGGCGGCTGGGGGATAACGGGGAGACGAGCGGGCGGCGGCGCGGGTCGGCGCAGGCGGGCGGGCGCAGGCACGTGGAGAAGGCTGCGCGGTGTGGGAGTGAGGCGGGGTGCGTAGTGGGGGCGGGGAGAGAGCGGGGCGGGGTCGGAGCGGGGGGTGGCACGGCCACGTGCGGCGCGTTCGTCCGGCGACGTCTTCCGCTCGGCTGCGCCCACCGCCGCCGCCGCCGCCGCCGCCGCCGCCGCTTTCTGCTGCTCCACCTCGGGCGTGTCCCGCGCGGCTTTTGTCCGCCGATCCACCTTGGTTGTCGGGGCTTCGCTCGCCCGCTCCCCAACGCCTCGCTTGTGCTGCGTCTCCTTTCCCATTCGCGGAGAGACCTCGGCATATGCCGCAGTATTATAGCTTTCCCAGACTGTGTCCTCTTTCATATATAACTCTGCGCAATTATTTCTTCATTGTGATGTGATAATATCCGAACAGTTTTATATCTTTCTCGCTTATCCTTATTGCTTTCAATTTCGTGTCCTCACCATTCGGAGAACTGTTTTTATTTGTTTAACGTTATTTTAACATTCAATTTCTGTCCTCCCTATATCAGCGTACCTTTTTTATCTTGGAAGTAATACCGTGCAGTCAGATTTTTCATCAAACCATTCAAATTCCATGCCATCCAAACTACATTAAGTTTACCAGCACAAACAAACCCATGTTCTCTTAATTTTAAAAAGAAAATACCCATTAAAACGTTATAGTATGAACTAGTACTTTTACGTTAAAGACTATCCTTAATTATAGAAATAGTACAAGTTGAGTACGATACTTTCCTTCGATAAAGATTAAAAAGGTTTTTTTGTTATCCTCCAATTTTCGGATGTTAGCGTCACTACGGACACACCTTTTAATAATGCATCTCATTTTTTCTATCACTGTGTTCTTTTGAGTTTGCTTCTCCCCCATACTTGTGATTCATCTACTCCACCCCTACCACAGGCTGTGTTGCCTCCCTGCTCCGTAAACCTCTTGGTCCCTCGCGTTTCGCATCGCATCGCGTCGCGTCGCTCCGCGTCACAACCCCCTCCCCCTCCCTCGCGACGACGTTCGTTCAGGCTGCCGCCGCGCCGCCGCTTATCGGTGTTCTCTCCCCCTGTCTCTTTCTCTTTCTCCCACTTTCTCTATCTCTCTGTGTCTCTCCCTCTCTGTCAGTCCCTCTCCCTCACCTCTCTCTTCTCTCCTCACCTCTCTCTCTCTCCTCCCCTCTCTCCCCTCACCCTCTCTCCCTCACGATATCTCTCTCCCTCACCCTCTCTCTCTCTCTCTCTCTCTCGTCTGTCTCCATCGCCCCTCGCTCCGCTCACGTGCGAGGGCACGTGTGTCGCGGCCATGCATCACCACGCGACTGTGGCGGGCGGCGCAGGTAGCAGTGGACCGCCGCCGCGGGGGGGGGGCTCTGCGGGGTCAGGGAGATCGCCCGGGGCGATCGCCCGCCCCTGCGCTGCCCACCTGGTGGGCGGCGGCCGACAGCGGGCGAGTGATTCACTTTCCCTTCGAGAGGACTAAGGGGGGGAGGGTCCAGTGGTCGCGCGATTTGCTTGGTTGGCGCCTCGCTACGCCGTTGATTGTCAATCAAAGCATTACTTTCCGTTGCAAGCGCAGGTCTAAAGGGACCGCCCTTGCCCCCATGTTTGAGCACTGTTTTAATATGCTTAAAATGTGTAATAAGTTACTATATTCTTCACAATAGTGGAGAAATTAATTTATTTATTTTATGCTCGTTATGAATATTATTTAAATGATGACTAATATTGATATAATTAAGATTGAATAAAAAGGAGTAAAGGGATGTATTTATTATAAAAAATTTCATCGAAAATTTGAGAACTTCAAGACATTTTATATGAATGGCAATTTCAGTTTTTCCGTAAATAAAATATATCTGTTTTAAAATTTATTCGACGTTGTTGTCGGAGCAGCGTCCTCTCATCCAACACTTCTATTTTCCTTCCCCGTTCAAACATTACACTTCCTTCTTTTTCTATCTGTGACGCTCTTTGGGTATCTCACAATCATATCACCTGTACATTCCAATACTCTCATTTTCATTTTCTTTTTGTTTGTCTTCCGTCTCTTTTACTGCCTTCATAATTCCTTATTGGTCCTTGTAATTAGATTTCAATTATCCTTTTCATCAACCAAGGTACAAGTATTATTCTCTTTTTTTCATTCTTCGTTCTCCTTTTATGGTACTCTTTGTATTCCTTCTCTTCATATTGCCCTCCAGGATTACCATCCCTCCTACATGTTCCGTAGTTGATTAATCGTAATAGACTGCAATCATTCTTGATATTCCTCAGCAGGTTCTGGAAATCAATCATTCACCTTGTCACCCAACCCTAGTTCACCTTACCGACCCGTTCAGCATTCTCCCTCGTACCCTTTTACATCCATCTTTCGCCACACGCCCGGCGCGTCGCCACAACCCCCCCCCCCCGGCGTCCGCCAGCGCCCACGCGGCGTCCGCCCCACTGCGCGCGCCCGCGCCCGCGCCCGCCGCAGACGGGTTTATGCGCAGCAAAGCGCTCACAAGCCCACGAGCGCGATCATGGCGCCATTCATTTCATAACAGCGCCCGCCCGCGACTCCGCCGCATTTCCATACAGCGCGCGGGGGCTGCGGGGGCGGGGCGGCAGGCAGAGCGACCGTGATGGTGCCGGGAGGGAGGCGATGCCTCTGATGGAGATGGTGTTTGTTGGGACAGCACGATGGCGATGGTTGTACTGTGGCGGCAGTGTCATAACGGGGTTTAGGTGGCTGAGCGGGAGGACGAGGGTCATGGAGATGGAGTGCAGGGAAGGTGGCGACTTAAAGATTGCTGGTAGGACGGGGGAAGGGGGTGACGTGACATAGGTGATACCGATGGGGATGGGGAATTCGACGGCAAGGTAGTGGTGGGGCGATACGGCAGGGAGGCGCAGCAGGGTCGGGGATTGTTGGCGAGGCGGGGATGGTAGGGTGGTGGAGATAATAGGCGGGGTGCTGGGCGGGAGGTGGCAGTATGGGTAGCACCAGAGGCAGCAGCCAGCGCCGTCAATGACAGCAGAGATGGCTATACGGGCAGAGGAAGCGGCAACGGGGAGGACACGTGAGGGGGCGGGGCGGTGGGAATTGCGGGTGCGGTATAGGTAACGGCGTGAGCGGTGGCAACGGCGCGCGGTGCGTGGCGTCGGCCTATCGGACTCGCCGGACAGGAGCCGGCTATTAAAACATCTGACGCATGGCAAGCGGATTACAGCGCGGGCCTCCCCCGCTCGCCCGCCCCCGCGCCGTCACGGGGCGGACACATATTGAAACAGGTAGACCGCGTCGACGCCCCCTCGCACCGCCCCCCGCGCCCAGTACTTGGGGCTCCGCGCCGGCCGCTCCGTTTTCCGGTCGTATAAAGGCACGTCTCCACCTCTCGGCCCCGCCCCTTGCTTTCCCGCTGGGCTCGCACCCCCGACGCGCGTTTTTAAAATAAACCCGTTGCTGTCTGCGCCTTGTAATATATAGCGCCGCACGGGTTGGATGGCCCGGTGCGTTTCTTTGCGGGGTGGGTGAGGTGGCGGATGATAAAGTTTTCTGCGTAATTCGTTGGGGTTTCATCGAAAACTTTGTGTCGTTGCTGTTAAAAAAAATAGTGCGCAGAGGTCGCTGTAACATTATTTTTTCGTATTCTTGGTTGTTAATGAGTCGCGATCAGTTCTGAAACTTTTTTTAATTGACCATGGGGTTGTTTGGTTTTTTTATGATTAATTAATTTTGATTTTGTAAGATTGCATTTGTGGTCATGTACGTGATGAGCACGTATGCTTTTTGTTTGAATGTGTCCCTCCTTGTACGTGTGTGTGAGCACAAGGTAACCGAACGCGATGACAACTTTTAATTTGTTCGGTGATTCGCTTGCATGGAGAGCATTGGCGGAGCGACCGAGTTCAGCGACGCGTCAATGAAAGACTGTTTTACGAGTTGCCCACGTTCCGATGAGGCTGAATTACTCTTGGAATCGACGAGATGGGAGCAAATCCTTTATCTCTCTTCCCTTTTTTTTGAGTGCTTCCTAAATACATTTAACCCCTCTTACACGCCTGACAAATCGTTTACTCTCCAGATTTCGACAAACGCTTTTTAATACACTCGGGAAGAGCTGCGGGGCTCTTAAATCAGTTTTGACGTTTTTGTTGACTTATTCTCCATCCTCCGCCCGCCCGCGCGCGCGCTCATTGGTTCTCAATTATTCACCTTCGCGCCGTGCGCAGTTCGCTGCTCGTTTGTCGAGGGACGACCGTCTGCGGGGGAGGCGGGGGCGGGGCACGTACCTGGGACGTCGACGGTCATTCGTCAGTTGTCCGCCGGATCGCACGGAGCTTGATGAATTGTTTCCTTCGTTAATTTACTCGGCGACCGTCACTGATTGAACAAGTGAGCGACGAAGTGCCGGCGTCGGGGGTGAGGCAGCGATGCGTGAGTGAGGGGTGGGGGGTGCGGTGAGGTGAGCGCGTGGAGGCGCGCTCGACGGACGACGGCGGGGGCGGGGCCGCACATAACCGTCAAGGTTATTGATGGATTGATTGGTCCATTATTTCGCGTTGACAGGCCCGGAATATAGATTTCTGTCTCTGTCGCGCTCGTGCGAGCCTCGTTGTGCGGGAGGGATTTCCCTTCGTGTGAGAGCCGCCGGAGAGCTCCTGGTGGAGGTGTGTTGTATTACGGGACCCTTCCTTGCCTCTCACGTATTTTTATGGATTTTTTTTGGCTTCACACTCCAGGCGTCCATTAACCGGCTTGGAGTGGCAAGTATTATTTTATAGCACTCTTTTGAAGTGGCGGCCTCGGTTATGTGCGAGTTGTGAATGTCGGGTTCCGAATGGCTTAGCTCAATGTGGTTGATTGGTTCTTGGACTGCAAGTGCGCCTTTGATGTCTACGTACTAATTTGAGTCCTGAGTACTGGCGTTTAGATCCTCTTAACGGTTGAGTGTTCTAGGACGATTTGGATGGATCGTAAGATCATTGTTCTACTACTGCTGGTCTTAATGCTGGAACGTCACATAACCTAATATGATGGAAGGGCTTTGAGCGTGAATAGCCATCTTCAACGTTGTGTGCCCTTTACACTTTGTAAGTACTGGTTAATTGAAATATAAACAGAAACAAAATGTGGAAGAGAAGAAATGAACGTGAAATAATGCATCAAAATTATACCGAATGTATATAACTTTTGAAGATCGTAAAAAAGTAATGTAGAAAAAGGAATATATTTTGAGATAAACACTTTATTACAAATTTTCTGATTCAAGCAATAGTAAATATTGGTTAACATTTTTGCTTTAAAATCACGTATGTTAATATGAAAGCTACGTTTTGCAGCATGAATTTTGCAGCTCTGAGAACCAAATCGAGTAATTCAATTAATGCGATACAAGTGGGACCGATGAAAATATGTTGCTCTGTCAACACTATCAAAAGTATGCCGAAAATAACATGCACGATAAAGAGATTGAAGCCGTATATTCATTTAGTTGTGTGAAATCGACAATGATTTGTTTGAAGCAAGATAAAAATAAATGCTTTTGTGATTTTTCGATGAACGCATTTGTACCTATTTATCAAGCATTTGAATGCAAATAATGATCATACATTTCGTATTTGAATTCTTTCGTAACGAAAAGGAAGATGTTTTTATTGTTGTCTGAAGAATATTCTCATTTAGGGGGTTCATTTGACTTTCGCCCCAAATTTATGCGATTTATATTAGCGTATATCAGAAAGTTTAATATAGTAATTACTTTCTTAATTTGTTAATATTTTCCTTTACTTTTGTCCAGATAACCCATATACGTTTTCAGTCCTTCAGGCTTCATCGTTCTGGGGACTGTAGAATATCTAGCTCTTTCATCTTTCTGGAATAGTCCCAGAGCAATGACCGCGACTGACGCCAGCAGAATTCATCCTAGATCATAGAAATGAACCGTGTGGGAGTGAAGAATGAATTAATCGCTCAGCGTCAAGGGTAAGAGTAGCGGCAGGGTGGGGGGAAGGAAGGTTCGCACGTGGTTGTAATACTGTGTTTATCATCCATTTTCAATGAAATTGTCGTAGAAAAGTATGGAAATAACCCGTTCGAACAATTCTGCATCATAAGTTCTTTATAATTCCCATACGCCCAGTGGCATCGTCCAACCCAGTTACCCAGATGGTTATATTGTCCATTTAGATTGTCAACTAGATCCTTTCAGCCTGCTTAAGCTTCAATTGTAGATTCCCAGTTACCGTCCTTGAGTACAAGTGAATGTTCTTCTCGTAAACTCTCAACATACACTATTTATATAAACCAAGTGGTGAAAACACTAATGAATTTTTTGAATTAACTCAAATTTGTGCATTGCTAATTCTACGGACGCGGCACAAAAGGTGTGTATATATATATATATATATATATATATATATATATATATATATATATATATATATATATATCAGAAAGCAAGAGATCAGATTTTCTTTAGATTTTCGTGCATCTAGCTGTTGTTTAGAACGCTTTTGCATCTTAGTCTCTAATTTAGAGTCTTCATAGAATCATAGCCATTCCCTCACTAGTATACGTTTAGTTGTCATTTCTTTACCGCCGCCATGTCGTACAACGAGAGCCACAGATTGAGATCTTGTGTCCTCTCCCCTTGTGCGTATTCAATTCTGGGAAATGTTGACAGTTTCTGCAAAAACAATACAGAGGCAGCCAAAATTGAAAATAAAATATTATAAATGTGGCGTTTTAATTTCGCCAAGATGAAGCGGTTTCTAATTTATTATAAATAGTAGTTTCCTGGCGATAGAACATGTTTGGCAGGACATTCACCCCGATTTATAAATCCTTTTTGACGTGCGGATCATTCAAATCATAAAATCTTTTTAAGATTTACTTTCCTTGGAATCGACGATTTCCTACGAAATTTCCTTCCTGACGCACGACGTCAGTTACGCACAACACTTTTGCACCTTGAATTTCCATCGTCGGGCGCGCCATGGCGTCTTCAACGAAGCCAGCCCTTTACCGACCTTATATACGTTCAGGGCCCTCCTACGACGAGGGCCGTTTCCTCGGCGCAGATAAGGCCCTCCCCGTATCCCCGTCCATCCCCTCGTCCCCACTTTAATCCTCCTCCCGAGACCAGCAACGGCGGCGGAGGCGTCTCCTGTTCCAGGTCTCCCCTCCCGGCCGCACCGCGGCGCCACCACCGTCACTCTACCTTACCTTATCACTTACCCCTTCTCCGGTCGGAATCCGCTTGCCTCGCTCGCGCCCCCGATACGAGCACGGCCGCCCACGCTCGGCGTTCGCCTTCTGCGCGAGTGAGCAAGAGGGAGAGAGAGAGAGAGGGTGGGAGGAGCGAGAGGGAAAAATATATGGTTAGGGAGGCAGGAAAAAATGGCAACCGCGGGAGCGAAAATTGATCCTAATAAAGTAGCTGGCCGTATTTCAAGCGGGCGATGACACCCGCCGCTCCTCCGGAGACCGGTTGCCGTGGAGGGGGGAGGTGTTGGGGGAGAGGAAGGGAGACCAGGAGGAGGCGAGCAGGGCTCGAGTCATACGTGGCGAAACTGTCAATTAATACGTGAATTACTACGTGTCCCGTGCTACCCCAGCGTCGTGCCGACGGCTCGGGTCTTGGCTGGCTCGCGTTCGCTCGCCCGCTTGCGTAGATCGTCTGTGCAAGTTGGGATCTTTCTGGGTAAGATCGCTTGCGACCTTGGGTCTGCGGCTCTTCTACGTAGACGTTTCTGTGACGTCCGATGTCTCACACAAATCAGTCTGTTGATTTGACTTATTTTTATCGTAATGATGGTATTGATTCATTCAAAAACATGAAAGGACTTGGTGTTGAAATTTTTCTATCTCGAAATCGGCTTTGTGAATGTCATATTGTGTTATGTGTTGCAGTGTCGGAGGTGGAATTCACCAATGCCAACATTGTCCTTTACCCAAAGTTTTCCATAGTTAGTTTGCCTCGTAATTTTTTCTAAGTACTTTTTAGTAGACATCCTAATTTTCTCTCTACATCTTTTTGTCTCTAGTTAAAGTCCATGCGTGTAGAGCTCTAGGCAGATTAACCTCACACCAATCATTATTCGAAATGTTCTATACATTGTGTACTCTATAATATCAGATCTTAAATTATGCTCAATTTTCCATTATCTTACGCACATATTGCTTCCCAAATTCCACAACGCAGCCTGAACTTCTCTGCTACGACGAACATTCATCGAAGCGCGTTATTTTTTCCTGGGCATCGGTTTTATCTAACCATCCCCCTCTGATTTTATTTTATTCTGCTCCGTTGATCCACTTGTGCGTCCATACCATAACTTCGCTTCCATTCAACCTTAACATGTCTAAAATACACATTAGCCAACACGCATGCACTCTATACATTCAGAAATCGAATATTTTACATCAAAGTACACAATTGGGCATCCTCCGTTACAAACGCGTATCAAAACAAAATTCTCCAACCGTAGACCAACTTTACCGCAAAACATTACCGTCCATCGCGCACTCCGCTAAGAACAGACAATTTCGCGCGGTGCAGGGGCTGGGAAGAGGGGGACCGCAACGAGCACCCTGCGGCACACCCACTCTCGCGCTCGACCGAAAAAAGCCGCCAGCCGACGAGCGAGCGCTACTTAACCGTCCGATCGCCACAAATTAAAATATTCCACGCGCGCGCGATCGCGCATAGGCTGGCCACCGCAGCGTGTCGATGCCGAACGGTCCGACACATGTGGGCGCCCGCGGATCGGACCCGCCACATAAAATTAGCATAAAAACCGGCGGCGGCGGTGGTGCTGGTGGTGGCGGTGGTGGGGCGGTGTCCGGCGCCGGATCGGACGATGTGGGACGGACGCTCGGTCGCGGACGGCGCGGATTCCGTCCAGTGCGTACGCGCTGGGGCGCGCGTCGCGTTTTTCGGGGGCGGAGGCGGCGGCGGCGGCGGAGCGCAACCGCGGCGTTCCGCTCGCGACCGCCCCGCCCCGCTCCTCCCCGCCACGCCCCGGCCCGCCCACCCGCGCCCCGTCCACTCACGCGCAATTTGCGCGCCTTGACCAGCGGAGCGCGGACGCCAAGTCGTCTATTTTATGGTAGACCAGCGATTTTCCCGCCGATGGCCGGCGGGTTTTCACACACGCCGTATTTAGGGAGAGGATGCCGCTTGAATACTGTTGATGGGATGGGAAATTAATGCTATAGGGGAATGAGTGGAAATCAGGTGAGATTACGCGTGAGGTGAAGGATGGGTATATGGTGAATGCGTTGATTGATATGTGTGGACAAACGAGGTCAGGTATTGCAGGGTATTGGCGGGGTATGGACCGATGTGAATATGAATATCGTTTGGTTTCCGAGCTTATCGGTTGATGTGTACTTTGCTTACTGATTGAAACACGTATGTCACCTGCCTGTGTCACAGCTGAATGGTCTTTGCTTTATTTCACCCGTGTCTGCGTGTCCTGCAATCCAGTTTCCAACTTCGATATCATTTTTGAAGAAATACAACGAAATTGGCGTGTCTGGACTTCCCGGCTGGAGTGTGGATGTGGGGGGGGGCAGGGAAATGTTTAGAGAATTGTATGAGGATCGGTTGAAATGTAGATGAGGAGATAAGGTATTGGGTGGCCGACAAATACGCTGAAATATGCAATCAAATGAGATGAAGTGTTTAAACGGGTGAACGAACGGGCGTAGATTTGAATCTGAAATATTCAGTGTGGGTTTGGAACTTATCGGTTGATATACCTTTCGCCTAATGATCGACGCTCGTTCATTACCTGCCCGTATTACGACTGAACGTTCTATGTTTTATTAACGTGTAGTTCATTCGAGTATTATACAGTGAGCAATAACTATTTAGAACTTATCATGAAATATAACTGCAAGTATTTTGAATAAATGCGTTAGTGAAATCATTGTATCACCACAAAAATTCATTAGCATTAGTAATGAATTATTATACCTGTTGAAGCGTTAAATTGTAGAAGTACATCGTTGAGCGTGAATGTGTACGACATATAGGACGAGGTGAGAATATGTGATTTCCTTATTGTGTACTAAACAAAAATATTCACATAACCAATGGTTCATAAGCATTTGTGGGTTGAGTAATGATAGTGTGAATGGCTAGATGGAAGGGTAGCTGAAAATGCAGGTGATATGACGAGAGAGGTGAAGGGAGACAGCGAATACACCGATACGCGAGTGCAAACGAGGTCAGGTGTTTAAACCGGTGAACGGACAGAAATATCCAGTTCGGTTTGAGAGCTTATCGGTTCATATACCCTTCGCCTGGTGATTGACGCTCGTTTATCATCTGCATGTGCCACGACTGTACGTTCTCTAATATATTTCTCTGTGGTTCACGCGAACCAGTTGCACGACGAGAACTGACCCCTAGATTACAACTGCGTATTTAAAAAAAGTGTGAAGTGTTGCAATCTGCAAATGTGCATTAACATTAGAATATGATTCGTATGCGTGATGAAATGTTGAATGGCAGAACAATGAATTAGAATTTGAAAGCTTATGTGATTAAGGATATAAAGAGAATTGCAGAATCCGAATGGGATCAGTGGATTTGGGAGGAAGTATAAAAGGAAAATTACGTATTCATGTGCAAGTAACTTAGTAACTGATCTATAACATTTAATTAAAAACTTAGAACTGAGTCTGGCGGCTTTTGCTGAATGAGTAATGGCGAAGAATTAGTGCGCACAAGATATATTGGTAAGTTTGGAATCGTACGTACATAAAAACTAGCAATAACGTTATTTACATACTGATACGTACCTAACTTTAAAAACGAAACAATTTTTTCTGAACGCCTTGGAAAAAGTTCAGAAATGATTTATAATCATTAATGACAATTTGGTATTTGACAATAGGCACATCAAAATTCGCTACTTTCGATTTTCGTCTTCAGATCGTTAGTTCCCGAAACAGATGGTCTAATGCGCAGTAGGTCCAAAACAACATTGGAGATCAAGAAATCCGATGCACAAGTGATCAGAAACGTGCAAACACTTGAAACCAATTTAAAATTAATTTTGTGTTAATTGAGCTTTCCGTTTGTAAATTAAGGCGTAACAATATACGATTCTCAAGCACATTACTAGACCTGAGATGTAACACCCAATTCAGGGTATGGCGGTACGAAATTGGGTCCCAGAATGAAGCTATTTTCACTTTTAAGACAATTATATACAGTGCGAAATATTCGCACAATTATTTACAGTGCGGAATATAGCCATTTCTCATATATTAATCCATGCAACCGACAATAATACACTGCAGAAATATGTTGTACTACTGAAAAAGAAAACTTCGAATTCAAAATCCATACTCCCCACTACATTTCTCCCTCCAAAATGAGTTACTATTTTCATCTAGGCATCTAACAGCGTACAAAGCCCACTACGCTCAGAACTCGTCACGTACGCGCTTTTTCACCCACCCTCTCTTTCGAATCACTCCGTGTCACGCCTCTTCGCACCCCATCCCCTCCCAACCCCCATCTCATCCCCTCCCCCTCCTCCCTGCGTCACGGATCCACTCACTGACGCGAGCGCGTCGACGCGTTTGCCTCGCCGCCACCGCGACAATAATAATAACAAGCCTTATTTAACACGCTAATAACAACGATTGCGGGTCCATCGATGATTATTTTCCGTTATTACGCAAAAACACACATACGTGAAAGAGACCCCCCTCTGGCGACACACAGAACTCGTTGCCGGGCGGAGGCGGGGGCTGATATGCGATTATCACAGAGACTAATTGATTCGCTGTCATCTCGCTCACAAGCGCCGTAATGAGTGGAACGAGTGCCTCTAATGAGCGATAATGCCTGCAGGTTTCGGCGGCCGGCCGGCCGGGTGGTCGGGTGATCGGGTGGTCGGGTGGTTGGGCAGTCGAGCGGAGGGCTGGTTAGTCGCGTAAGCACACGCATTGTGATGATGATAACTGGATTTTCGAGTGGAGATTTTTTGAAGTGCAATCTAAAAGTGGCACTATGAAGAACGTTCCTTTGTATGATCAGTGTTAGAGTTGTCTAGACCTGTGCGTTATGGATGTGTCAGTATCGAACACATGACAATGTCACTAAAAATTAGTATGTTCGGCAGGATGGCCGATTGGTTGTGTGGATGGCAGCATTTGGGTGATGTGCGGGGTATGTCTTTATTTGTGAACATCAGGTTGTCAGGAATGCAACTGAATATTTTTCATATCTCGGTTTAGGTGACATTAATAAAGGATATTACGTAAGTTCAGCCAGAGGCTGGTTGGTTGAATGGATGGCAGTGACTGTGAGTGTTCTCCTAGCCTGGGAACCGAATTCACATGCTGGAATTTTGTATGCAAAACAATGGTTTGTGGCAGTCGCTCATTAGTTGCATTTACTCGTCTCTTGTGCCCGGTCTCTGTCTAGAAAAAACGGAGTTTCAGTATGTTATCTGAAGGGTTGTTTTAGATTACAGTGTCTCAGGGTATGTTACAAGCATGGTCGGGTCCTTGTATTTAGCCGGTCGCATTTACGGGCACTCTGTGACGGAAGTTGGATTTACGTTTGGAGATATTTTAATGCAATAAATTTTGGCAGATGCACGCTAGGCACTGTGTGATATTGTGATAACATGAAGTGATATTGAAATAACCAATTCTTGCTCTATTCTGATGGACAATGTGTTACAAAAAATATTTTAGGTGGTGTTTATTACTCTGTATATCAGTTTATTTTGTAAACAGCTTTGTAACACTTTTAAATTCGAAATCTCATAGTAGTTTGGTAGTTGCGACGATCAAAGGTACTGAAGACGCCATCTGGTCTGGATTCGTTATCATGTGGCTTTTAATTGGTGCTCGACACGGCGTTAATGCGAAGGCAGTGAAGTCTTGAGGCAGGCCAACCCTCCCGCTAACAACTCCGAAGTTGGAGTTCTTCCTCTCCGGAGGCGGCAGCGGCGGGAGCGAAGCACCTGAGGCAGAAAGACGCCGGAGGGCGCGACGCCGCGCTAATACATTATCTATCCCCGTCGTGTTATTGCACATTATCGCCCTCGGCGCAGCCTCCGCGCCTCCAGCACTGCCGCGCCGTTTCCACCGGAGGCGCGCCCCACACCGCCGCCTCGCCGTCCCTGCCACCCCCGCAGTCCCAACAGTCCCCGCCTTCCCCGCTGTCCCAAACGTCCCCTTTGTCCCCCCCGCCCCCCCTCCAACGACCCAACTGTCCCCGCCCCCGCCGCCTCCGCAGTCCCAACAATCCCTGTTTCCCCGCCGTCCCCGCTCTCATGTGCACTGTCCTCCCCCTAATCCCCCCCTCATTCTCGGCCGTTCTCCTCTTCTCCCTGCTTTCCCCCACCCCCTTGTTCTTGTCCAACCCCCTCTTTGTCGTACCCTTATCTTCGTCACTTCCGGTCACATCCCACCACGTCGCCGCTTCCAGCCATCCCTACCGCCTCCAACATTCCTCGCCTCCCGCCCTGAACTTCCATATCTGCCGTTCCCACTACGTTTGCCGTCCCCGACGTCTCTCCATCTTTCCAGCTTCCCCCGCCGGCGCCGCCGTCTTCGCCGTCGACACCGTTTTAATGGTAAATTAATTACGGGCCTCACGTAACTAATCAAGTGAAAATTGCTCCCGTGCTTCCGGAGGGCGCCGGGCCGGGCCGCCCGCGACAAGGTGTGTCGTGGGCGCGCGCGCCGCCACCCCCGCTGAGGCACAGCGTAGGTCGCTTTCGTATCGGGGTCTCCGGTTCTCCGGGCTGCCCCACTCGAGTAGCCCCATCACCATGGGCGTTACGACCTCTAATGCTCTGCTCTCGTTGTGGGGGTGAAATATTTGGTGCCTGCGCTGTGCTTGGTTGCATTTAATTGCCGGTTCACTTGCTGACAATTTATTGAGTTAAGTACTGGTTTATTGAGAATTTTTACATCGTTACTTGCGGAAATACTTGTAATTCGATTGATATTTTAGAAACGTTTGTGTTCACTTATTACTTTTCTTTAATCGTGAAATTCTATTATAACTTACTTTAGACATTATAATGTTTTATTGCAGAAGCGCTCGAAAGAAAACACTATATAATACAGAAGAAATTATCGAGTAAAATATTGTGGCTAGTACAGCGTGAAACGAAATTCAATAGCTCTGTACTGACATGATCGTTTCTAGTTAGAAAATTTTTACTGCACCATGACTCCGTCAAAAAATACATTTTTACATTCAATTATTGTATTTAGCGTTGAAGGGAAATAAGTCATATTTGTAACTGCTGTGCATGCGCCACATCCAAAATTCGTGCGACAGCAAGTTCGGCCAGGCGACCGATCTACCTGACTGGCTATGTCACCGTTTCAGTCTCTCATTGGCCGGCGGCGCCGTTATATCGCAGATTTGCCTGGCAAGCCAGGCAATTTTTTTACGGAAGACGCAGTTCTTACGCACTTTTCAACGCAGTCGCATCACGGATATCCAGACCGTACTACGCAGTCACCGCTGGATCAGCCGACTCAAAGCAGACGTCACGTAGTCGCCCAGTCGCAGTCCTTTACGACTCTGCCGTCACCATCCACGTCACGCGCGCTTACCTCTGTAAGGTCCGCGCTGAACAAAGTAGACACAACAACCTCCCAGACCGTCGCAGCAGAGACTCTCAACCGACGTCATTGCGCGTCACCACGCCGATCTCGAAGGTTCCCCCAGTCGCAACGGGTCGCACCCCCAGTGACGCGACCGTCGCAACTGGACGCAACCGGATTGCTACGTCAAAGCGCGTCACAAGTCTGTGGCTGCGCCGACCTCTCGTAGAGACCCTGCCTCACCTGGAGACTCTGCCTACGTCACAGGACGGGGCCGTACCGACCTTCACGGAGACCACACCTCGCCGGGAGTCAACACGTGCCCAACCTAGCGGCACCAGGAAGTGGATCCAGAATCTACAGCATCATACTTCCTAAACAAGACTACGGCAACAGGAAGACCCGTTTATGTCTTCTTGTGTTTTGTGCCCGCCCCAGGGCCACAACAGTAACATATTTTTATGTATTTATAACTGCGTTAATCTAATGAAGCCTTGAGAATGTGTAAAGAACGTAGATGACAATACGAGGTTATGTGAGTTTTGGAGATATTAGACACGGTTCTCCCACACCAATGTAGCACATATTTATGTTGAAACACCAAATACTATGTCTTCTAGCAACTTGGGTTTATAAAACAATGAAGACATATAATTTCGATGACATTACACGGTTCTGTTAATTTTATGGGTATGTGTTTCCTGTGAAAATGAGGGAAAATGGGATAAAAGTTCCCAATATTTTTATATAAAAAATTTAACTAACCCTCTATCCGTTTATTAAGTGTTTCATATTTTGGAGGAGTGTACCTATGCACGAAGAGCAGTACAAGAACTGTTCATTGATAATTCTGCCTACAGTGATATAATATATTTTCAATAATTGGCCATTCATTTAATTTGAACATTTTGGTCTAAGTTTTATTTTCTTCATTCGCTGCACCATCATACTTTTGTTTGACATTCTGCATCCGCCATATTCGACAGCTTTTACCACAGTCTCATTCAGTATCTCAACGTTTGCCACTAACAAGGTCACCACTGCTATTGTCTGCGTTGATCCCTCCCACCTTTGCGCCTCCTATTTTAATTTCATGTCCGGCGTCTGTCCGCCTTGAACCGTACACCAATTTTGAAACATCAATTGTCACAGCTGACTGAGAGACAGCACGTGTCCAAAAGTGGATAAAGAACCGTAGATTATTTCAATCAACAGTTATAACACATAAAAAAGTGATTCCTAAAGGCCAATCTTGTAACTCACATGTACCGAGAAGTATTCGAAAATGTATGCACCAAATTCCTGAATTTTGGACAAAAATTTAACAAGGAAAACAATGATTTTTGAAACTACGATAAGAAAAAGTGTATACATTTCTTTTACTTTTCGAAAATAATCCTTGTTTGCCATTTATAAATATTCGAAGCAAACGATGTAAATTTGCAAATTATGTGATGGTTCAAGAACTCTTTTTTGAAAGGTATTTTAATAAAGTAATTTCAGACGTCAAAGATACGTGCAAAGAAAAAAAACGAGCGGACTGAGGGCTCGTGCGCGACTACTTCAGGGAAAATCACTCCAAAATATTAACTCGGGAATATTGTAACATTAAATGTCATTATTTACCTTCATTCTCTCAGATCACAATTCCGAAAACATATTCCCCTTTATTCCCCTCATCTCTGTATCTTCCCTCCCCTCACTTGTCAACGTTGCTTTCGTCGCCCCGCCGTCTCCGCCCAGTCTCGTGGCGCCGGCGCCGATTACAACTCCCCGTCTCCGCACACGCCCCGCCCCGACCCGCCGGGCCGCGCCCCACCGCCGCGCCGCCCGTGAAATTTCATACCCGGGGCTCATCTGCTGCCGTGATTATAGGTTTCCGCGGGCGCCACGGCGCGGCAGCGCGGCGCCCTGGGAGCGGCGCGGGGTGGAGGCGAGGTGTATAACGGAACAGAACGGGTGGGGAGGAAAGATCGGAAGGAAAGGGAGGGGCAGCAAAGAACATAGCAAGAGGAGGTCAGGCTGGGCGGAAATCAGAAGGATGAACTGGAGGGGATAGGAATGTATGGGCACGTTCAGGGTATCGTCCGCGGTGCTTTTCGTAGGATATAGCACATGAGTTTGAACAGGTTCTTGCCACAGGAAGGTCCAAAAAGTGGTCGTGGACCCCGCACCGGACACGGGACAGGACACGGCAAAGAGGACTGAACATGAAATGGACTGTGTAATTCAGCCAATAGGCACGACTTGGTGCGTCAATGCCTTGGCCCGCCGATCCAGGAAATTTACTCATGTGTACCGCGTTGTTTTAGGGGCGGATAAGTGGAAATACCACTCCTTACTATACAGTAAGGAGTAAATTTAATAGCTGCTTCTATTGAGATGTTCGTGGAAATACTTGAAGGAATAATGCATGTAAATTGGCGTTTCCAGATATCTATACAGTGTCAGGGTCTGGTCTGAAAGGATAATTTTCAATTGATGGTCATTGATTCCGAAGTGGTGCGGTATGTGAATTTCTGGAATTCTAAACCAATTTAACCTAATTTGTTCAAGGCTTATGACTGTTTTGCTCGGTTATGGTAGTTTCTGAATGCTGAAGCATCGGAATTGGAACAAACATCTTCAATTGCGTGGACAAGTTTCAGTACTGCTGTACAAAATATAACTTGCGAAAGAAACCCAAAATAAGTAAAGTAATTCATTGCAACCGTTTACACCCGGGTCACGAATCACGATACTTTTAAACCTGACCTAGTTTTGCAGCCTACGTCATTTTTAATAAGATGTAACTTGTGGACGTTTGGAAAGTGTTTGCATTCCTTTCCGTTTTATCAGATGCTTTTAAGGTCGTATACCAATGAATTATTGAAAACATTTTGCAATTTCAATGGGATAAGAACCACGAAATTGCCTCGGTGTTTTTATCGCCCCGAAGACGACTTGAGTTGGTTCGTGAGAATCAGGTAAGAGTGCTCGATCGTCCCTTCATTTCTTTCCCTTCAACTTCTTGAAAGCAGCGAAGTAGGGAAAGGGCGTGAGAGATTTCGAGGTCTCGACTTTTTTCCCTCCGGAATGTTTGCGGAAACCATTTATTTGTGTTCGTATTTGTTCAGAAATTCGCACTGTTTGCGTCGCGGTGGAATATCGAATAGGAACCACTTCAAATATGATCTCCGAAATAAAATTTTCCCGGAACAAGATTGTGCGTGGGCGCGATTTACATGGACCGCCTGCGCCATCGATCGTCTGCGAGCACGGTGGGCGTCGGGGAGTGCTGTGTGAGAATTTTCGCCGCGTAGGGAAGGATGGGTGGCTAAAGCCGTGCCTAAATCCAGAGCAGGAAGCACCTGAGATAACGCAGGTAGTGGAAATGGAATAAGAGTCACCGTAATGGCGGAAGAACGGCAGGAAATTTTGTGGCGAGCGGGAGTAGGAGAAATATTGATACTTGTGATGACAGTGAATTAATGATGCCAGTTCGTAGCCTAGAAGCCATACCTAAGGTATGGCTTCACGAATTATTTTGATGGATTAGTTAGTACGTAATGATTCAATAATAATATGAATGATATTTACGATTATTTCACTACAATTATTATGTAATGATATTAACAATTGTGGAGTAATGAAGAAAAGAAAGGCTGGGGAAACGGAAGTACTTATAGGATAACGCGATCCCTGCACCGCAGTCGTTTATTTCCTGCCTAAGAACGTGGCGCATTTGGGAGAGGATCCTAAAAAACAACCAGAACGCTCTGAGAGTTCGAGTAGACTGGATTGGAAAGTGTTTTCAGATCCTTAAGTAGTGGATTGGATATTGTATGTTCAAGTTTTCATGAACAGTGGAATATCTCGGTAATTTTGAGATAATGTATGTAAGGCGAGAAAATTGTCATAATAAATAAGCTATTGGTCGAGAGAAAATATCAGTTCTCAAGAGTTGTTGGAGGTAAGTCAGCCGGACATATAATAGATAGTAACTGTAAATATTTATATGCTGGTCATTTGTGTTGATAGTGTTTTTATTCGCTATGCTAAAATTTTGTGAGTAATAAATAATGATTTCAAGGAAATTCATTTAAATATCTCTTTGTGTTAAAAAAGATTACTAAAATACTTCCCCTTTGTATGTTTGGGAAAGTAGATCAATTAGTAAACAATACTAAAGGCAACAACAAAAGGAATAGTAATCACTTCGCAGAATTCGATATATGGAAAATAATTGTGTGGTTGTTATTTGGAGTGAGACTGGATTAAAAACGGTACGAGAACCAGTCGGGAAAGTGGCGAGGGCAAGAGGAGTTAAAAAGTATTTACTCTGATACTTTAAAGAAGAAGTTATTTGTGGCGTTATATTATTAGTGATGATGAAATTTATTGTGGAGCTCGACATTACATTGCGAGTGTTGTGTATCTTGCAGTAGACCTGATATGGGTTTTATTCGAACTGCTTCAATCCTGATCAGTGTAACTGATACGTTTGGAGTTTTCATAATAATCGTTTATTTCCAAATATTTCTATTGCATAAACTTACTGTATTTAAGAGGGTCTGCTCCTTCATTACATACAAACAATTCAAATGTTTGGAGAGATAATGATCATTTTGATGATAACCGTTTTGGTTTTTGACACTAGTGATTTACGGTAGTTACGTAGATTATAACAGACTTTTTCTATGGGTGTTGTGCTTCTGTTAGTTTCGGAAATAAGTGTGCATTGAGAATTACCATGGCAACCCCTAGAGCGAAAATGAAGAGGGAATCGCACTGTTAGAGTCGCGGAATTGAGTGAAAATGTAAAGACCTCTAAACTGAAGAGAAGCGAAAGATGATCCAGTGAGCAAACACCTTTTTACCTTTCCCCTCTTCTCTTTGTTTATCAGTCAATCGAGGAGTTTATTTGCAGATGAGTGGCCCATTCTGCCACGATGGAGTGCAAAGCCGAAGCGGGAAGAAGATCGTCCAAAAAGCCTGTATCGCGTTTCTGAAGGTGGATGCTCCTATTGGCAGTCTGAGTGGACTTTAGTGTATTGGTTATTAAGATGGGATATAAGAATTATTCCAGCGTATATTTCTCGAATTTTCGTAATACTGCAACCCTTTTTCCTCTTGTTCCTTTTTCATTTAAAATATTCATTCATTTTTAAAAAGAATAATACATTTATTTGTTATACCCAAGAGTATTCTATCTTTAAATATTAAAACTTACATTGTAATTTTGTTTGAGTTTAAATACTTTTTGTCTTGATTGACATTTGACTTGAGGTTTCACATATCCATCTGGCTTAGTGAACATTGCTACTACATGATCGAGCTGATGTTAATGAAAGAATATTCATTCTTTTCTTACGATTCTTTCTTCGTAATATTTTTAAATTAATGTAATATGTTCACGACTTTTAAAATTAAAAATATTTTACAAAACGCCGGAAAAAATGTTCAAAATGATGTGATATGAACATTTTTTTGAAGAGTTTTCCAGAATATCACCTTACAACTAGACTAGAAATATGTTTCACAGCAATGTAAAATTGTATGTTCAACCGCATTTACTGCATATTTACTGCTCATTCTAGTACATTCCTTTTGATTGTATTTTTAACCGATCGCCACAGAACTCCCCTCCCACCCCAAGACATCTCGATCGCTGTCACCTCGCATCCCACCGCTACCTTTCGAGGCTTGATTGTTGATGAAAAATCCTGATTGTTAGAAATGACGTCTTATCAGCGTTTTCTTAAAGATCGTTCGAAAATGTAATCATACCAGTAGACGAACTATATTTTCAGAATTGTAAATCGTTGTACTCACTAATATGATGCTCATTCCACAACATCCTGTTAATTTTATTTGTACGAGTGTCGCAACAGAACCACTCCCCAACCTCCAACCCCCCGGCGACGTCTCGATCGCTTTACCTCGCTCCCACCGATACCTTTCGCCGCCTGCCCTCCCTCCCCGCGCCGCGCGCTGGAGGTGTAGCCGCCGCTGCTGCTTCTGCGCCCGCGGGGCCGGAAGTTTCCGCGCCAAGTTTAGTCCAGGTTCAGACTTGATCTCCCCCGAATTGAGTCTTTCTCCCCGACGGGGCCGCGGAAGTGGATTGCACCCTCGGGGCGGGGGGCGAAAGGCGGCGCGGGGTGGAACGGTGAAGCCCAGCGGGGAGGGGGGGTTGGGGGGGGGGGGGCGGGGAGGAGAATCGGGGGAGCGGAGCGGAGGTGAGGGGTGGCGGGATGAAGAAAGAGCGAAGCGGGAGGGAGAAGGGTGGTGCGGGGTGGAGAAAGGCGAAGCGGGATGGAGTGTGGTGGTGCGGGATGAAGGAAGAGCGAAGGGTTGGGAGAAGGTGGGGCGGGGTGGAGAGGTTGAGGCGGACACAGAAAGAGTGGAGAGGGCGGAGCGTGAAACAGCGGGGGGGTAGTAGGGCACGTGGCAACGGGGGGGGGGATGAATCGGAGAGAGGTGAGATCCCTGTTCTCCCCCGGAGGTGTTCGCGGCTTCCTCCGCCCCGCCGCCGAGAAGAATCTTTTCTTTTTCCCGGCCGCGGTTACCGTCTATCGCTCGGTCGACGGGGACCAGGGCGTTGATGTTGCGTGCGCTCCGCAGAGATGGATGTCTTTTCTTCCCGCGAAGAATGCGCCGGCTGCGGGTTAGGATTCCCTTCTTGTATTTTGCTTGTGTGGCTCAATTGCTTTACAGAACCTTCTTGCTTTTTATTTCAACCCCTGACGAAATTGTGTCCGCGTTTACGCCTTAAGATATCAGCGTGATCATGATACTTTTGTAAATGTACGTAGAACTCCTTTGAATTTATTAACGAGAAGAGTTTGAACTTTAACTAGGAAGAAAAATTATATTTTCAAAAATTTGTTATGAATTAGATGAATGTTGTTCGTTGAAATCTTTGGATTAATATTAATTTGATTTTTTTGTAAAAGTAGTGCACAACATACTGATATTAATTCGTAAGTAGACACAGGCTGTGTCAGAAAGTTCCAATAGAACTTCGTGGTTTATGGCTTTTTAATAAATAAACATGGAAGTGCTTTACTTAAGTGTGAAAAACATCTTAAGTGTAAATCTTTTACATCAATACAGAACCACGTCTGTTGCCTATAAATTGTGTTTGTAATCATTTATGTTGGTAATGATGTTGCGTGTCGTGCTGAGTAGGAGCGAGGAAGGATGTATAGTGTTCATCACCTCCCTTTTCGAGGCTGGAGACAGAGTGGGTTTACCACCGCCTTAATCTCTACGAGTGGCATTTCTTTGTGAAGATCATAATAGTAAATGTTGATCACGAATGAATCATTATGGATGCAATACAATAAGGAGGTAATCACGGCGCACCTCATTATCAAACACCAATGGAACTCGAAACTGCTCCACTTATTTGGAAGATGATGTACCAAGAACCAAGACTCTGTCCCGTCAATGGACTTAATCCATCCTAAACGACAGAGAAATTTGCGAGACTTGCTTAGTTAACTACAGATTATATAACCTGCGTCCTATGCTAATACATATGACTGTCGAAGATTGTTCTTAAATGCCGCAGTCCTAATACGCACAGCTCCCCTGCAGCGCTTGCTGTTCCCTTTGGGCGGACGAGCGCCCTCAGCCCCAACGGTTTCGCCTGCCGCGGCGGGCGCCCTCTCCTCGCAGGACCCACTCGCGTAATTAGGCTTAGGCTCACTCTCATGAATTTAAAACCGCGCCTCTCTTCAGTCGCCGCCCACGCCGCGCCGCCGTAACATCGGAGCCAAAGGCGAATGCAAATCAGAGGCACCTGGAGAGGTGTGGGGGCACCGCGCCGGTTGTTTTCTCTGACGTGTAGCTTACTGCCAGACCCTCTTACTCAGTCATTATCCAGGATACACCTGCTTAGGGTACTCGTACTTACGCTACTCCTATTTAGGCTACTCCTACTTAGACTACTCCTACTTAGACTACTCCTACTCAGACTACTCCTACTCAGACCACTCCTCTAGCTACTCCTTCTTGGCTCTCCTTCTTAGGCCCTATTTAGACTAGCGCCGGGCCACGTCGTGTCGCGTCGCCCCGCGTCCTTTCTGATTGTATCTTTAGTCAAGTCTAACTTCCGCAAATCGAACGCGACCAACCTCTCCGTTTCTTTAGGCTTTCGTTCTGTCTGCCATCCTTTCCGTTTCGCAGACCTCTATCCGCTAATCTTGCCGCCAGTCGCATGCTCTATATTATTGTTTTTCCTATAACAGACGACTATTAGCGGTCCTGGCTTTAATACCAATGAGAAAGTTGCCACTAATCCTTTCGTCTGTAGGGCACGGAATTCTGTCTTCAATCTTCTGCCAAATATTGTTTATCATGACTATTTTACCTTGAACTTTTCGGCAATCCAAACGACTATCGCCGTTCGTCCTCGAATTCTACCTTCATTCTGCCACCAATCTCGTCTTACAACCTCAATAATAATCGCTTTTATGGGTTTAAAACTCCGCGCCTCTTAGTTCGCTTAAGTGTCGGCATCGCGCAAAAGCCATCGGTGAAAGACGATTGTAATCTGGAAGTGCTTGGACAGGAGGTGGCTTAGCTTTTGTCGCACCAGTTGACTTCTCCTACCTGAACCTCATCGTTTCGCTTGCTTCCTCTGACAATTATTCAGTATTAGTCAAGAACAACTATTCAGTTTACTTAAATCATCATTGTTAACGCTTTCATATATTTGGCCATTCATGCTTCCTCGGATATCCTGCCGACCTCATACCAGTCCTGTTCTGTCATGAATCCTTTAGACACGTTTGTTCTATGTAATAGAGCTACTGCCATTCTGACACTATCCTTTTGTAGTTTACTTTCAATGTTGTCACCAATTTATTAGTTATAGTACAGCGATCCCTCTGGAACCTGTCGACAATAAATTATCAGATCAACCTAATCAATCGTCATCATTTTTAACCAGTAATTGCTACGAGTATTAATTCCACTGCCATTATTCCATTTAATTCCATCGAACCAAGCCATCAACACATCAGACAAATTATCATCCGTAACGTGCCAAACCCACTATTTACCGCTTCCTTTCCTGCTGCTTTCCACTGCCTCTAATCTCTTGAGTCGCTATTCCTGTCGCTGTTATCCTCGTCCTGTTTTTATCACTCTACCTCGCTGCCCCATATTCCACTTGCTTCTGCAACTATTCTTCAAGCTTTGTGCATTACTCATCTCTTCTTGAACATATTAATCATTAGAAATGCCACACACACACCAGTATCTTCAGACACACGTACTGCCCACGATCCATTGTTCTTGCCTTCAGAATCGTCACAGCACCATATGGACTGCATCGTCTTAAAAGCAGTACGCAACCGGTTACATACTTCTCAACTCGTCCTCCTGATGAATCATGTTTGCAATTCTTCGAAACTCTAGATTTCAGAGTGAGTCGAAAGTTAGATCGGAGGCCTTCCGGAGTACCTGTGCACTGCCTAAATCTGAGGTATATGTAAGTTTCGCCTGCCTTGCTTTTATCTTGCCCATTCTTATTTTTTCCCGTCTGCATTCTAGTCCCTTGGCGAACTTACTATGTAGCATTTCAAGGGCTTTTTTGTCACTTCATTCTATTTATTTAAATTTCCTTCATTCCCCACCCACTCTGTAATCACAACTACCAGTCTGCTGCCTCTGTCTTAATCTGGTACCAGCCCAATTGCCTCTCGCCCTCATTTCCACAATTGCCGCCGCCACCACAAGACCGCTCTCCTCTTCAGGCAGTCCTCCCTCCACCTGCTACCTCCCCTTCAACCTCGGCCTCCTGAAGCACCTGATCTGCAATTCTCCCAAAACCCCGATTGCGGGCGAGGCAGGAGATAGATCGGGGCGGCGGAGGTGCCGGTTGGGGGAGGACGGCTGGAGGGTCTGAAGCAGCGTGGTTGAGGACGCGAGGCCCGGAGGGGTGGGGAAGGTGCTCGGAGAGATGGCGCAGTCCTCGGAGGACGGGAAGCCGATATTTTATGAATGACAATGTCGTGGCCCACCTGGCGCCTCGGTCGGGGCTGAAGCAGCAAGCCGGGGGAATGGAGAGATGGCCAGGGCGGATTTTGGTGGGCGTGTCGGTCGTGAGGAGGAATACTACGCAAGATGGTGGTTGTGCTTATTCAAATTATATAAGTTCTTAAAACTGTATATAATATATGTAAAAAATTAATAAACATCAACAAATATTAATAATTTATTGGGCCAACAAGTGACAGAAATTGCTAGAAACAAAAAATAAAATACTGCACATTTACAACAGTAATTCATTTATGAAGTTTTAATATTTATGATAAGTTTTGTATTATCCACAGCTACAATGCCTATTACATCTTGTAAACAATTCACACTTCTCCTCTCCGCACAATGCATCAGTTTTTGTAATATCTAATTTTTAACTTCTCATCATACCACTTCGGGAAAAAACAAAATCAGGGTTTAGTAATGTCCCGCTATTGTTTAACTACAACTGTTAATTTTCCCATATTTAGGATACGTATTGTGCAGACACTTTTAATGGAATATTTAATGTGGCCTTAGAAGATTGCTTTAAAGACTTATAGTGTTTTGAAATATATGAAGTAATGAGGAACGTACAATAAAATGTTTTTTGTACTGCAATAAATGAATGAAATCAACGGGGTTGTGTTTTAAATTCAACTTTTCATCTAAAGAATATCAAATGTGAAGTATAGTTTTTAATCTCTAATTTCAACTTATCAATACGAAACGTGAATTTATTTACAAGGAGATTAGAAGTGAACTTGCAGTAGTAGTCAGAAAAATAATTTACCGGACTACAACGTGGTCCATCGAAAAAAGATTTTCTAGCTGTAATGAGGAAACGGTGGAACTGCATAAGTGTTAATGCGACTTCTCCACATCGAAGGCTGAACGTTGCATTATTGATGGACGTCGAAGGCTATTCAGAAGCAGCGTTGCCCTTAAGGTGCCTAGCGAGGCCTTAAGGTGCCTCGTGGGGCGTAGCTAGGCTGGTACAACCGGTGCGCAGCACCGGAACCCCCGAATTCAAAGGCTCCGAATGAGGAAGCCCGCCGACCCCAATAAAGATGGCAATGGCAATGAGGGGCCGCATTTGGACTGATTAGTTGATTGTTAGTGATTCCGGGCGCCTCAACTACCGAGGTCATTAGTCCCGTAAGTGTAGTGCATGTTTTTCATCGGGAGATGGCAGTGATCTTCCCCCGCTGGATGACGAGATCCGGCGCCGACCTACCGTCGACTAGGGTTTTAGCGGGATACCGTCCCAGCCGCGACAAGCTCTAAGCTCCCGACCGGTCTACCGGAATATGTTTGTGTAGTGCATGTTAGTGTAAGTGTGTTTGTACGGGGAATTGGACAAGGAAGAGGAATGAAAGATCCCGGGCAGTACGTGGCCCCTTTGTTAGGGTACTGCTCCGGTATTCGCCTGGTGTTGTTCGGAGAAACCTCAGAAAACTACCGATCAGAGCAACCGAATTCTCCTCCAGACAGCGACTGAATTTGACCTAGCTGAAAGCTAGGTCGAAAATCCTGTCGCCGTCAGGACTCGAATCTAGGACCTCCCGGTCAACGCGCTGTAGTGACATCAGTTGATGCACTAGGCCACCGCTCGCGGTCCCATTTGGACTTTATGCACCGCGGCCTTCGAGAAAGTAGCTAGGCGTCTGGTAGCTCGATGTTGAATTATTCCGCTTCGAGGAGGCAGAGCAGTGGCTGTGAAGGGAGGTAGGGGCGACCGGTCAGCCCCCGGGTGGTGTGTGGAGATGAGACGTTGGGGACGGCGCGGGTTTCATTTTGCAGCAATGGCTCCAGTACTTCTGTATGAAAATAGAAATTATATGCTTATGTTGACTGGGGAAACACATGTTGAGATGTTATAGGTGTACCGCGTAGTAATACAAGGGCTGGCTTTCGAAAGAATCGGGGATCCTCCTTCCACCAACTCTCCGTCTACTCGTCGCCCGACCACCCGTCGGCGAGTTGACTAGTTGACGACGGGAGGATGTTAAAACTGGCTGCGCGGTTGTAAAGCGATGATCACGGAAGGGGAACACTGTCAATCAAATTTGTGTCTTATAAATAAAAGAATTATATTTTTATACGCGGGTATCTTTATATCCTTGTTAATGCGAAAAAATTCCAATTTCAGCACATTTACAATTAAATTTCAGAACACGAAAAAGTAAAATGGTGCAAAAGTCGTTCTGAAAGTGCATTCGATTTAATTTTCTCTATATTCTATTGTGATTTATTGGCGGGTGTTCTGAAAACAATGTAGCTAGTAGTTCTTTCAATAAAAACGAATATTGCTTTGTCTTTCACAATAGTTTCGAAAGTCAGTAATCAACAAATGAATTACTGTTCACAAGGTTCGTCTCTGACAATACGAAACTTTTGAATAAGATCTAATTACGTGAGTACTTTATTTCAACCTCATCACATGAATAAATTTATGTCATATAAATTACATTTAAGCGTGAAGTAAACGTAAGATTCATAAGGTTTGGAAGATTTATGGTTATCGTTTAGAGTTTTACTCAAGACAAATAAAATAAATCAATTATTGAACTACTGAAAATTTAGGTAAAATAAGCGGCCTTATTACAAGACGTAAATCATAGATTGAAAGCATTCTGTAATAGTAATGGACGTGAACGGACAAACAGATGAGACGGCGCCAGCTGAGGCCGCCGCGACGGCGTCGGCGACGAGGGAGCGACGACTTGGGCGAAGAGGGACTTGGGGTGAGGAGCAGGTCGGCGACGTCTGCGCCGGGGCCGCCCCAATGTTGAATAATTCCGGCCGGCGTAGCGCAGGGGGGCGGGGCGCGGGGCGGGGCGCGTCGGCCAGGTGCGGCGTGTAGATCGGCCGCCGGGGAGGGAGCCCCTGGGGAACCCCGCGCTGTTGCGTTGTTTGTGCTGCGTTAGCGCCGCGTGGCTGCGTCCCTCCCCACCCACCCACCCACCCCCACCCCGCCCCCGCCACCGACGTTCCAGCGCCCTCTGGATGCTCCTGCTGCTACTGCTGCTGCTAACTGCGTCTCTGGCGACGTCTGTGAGGATCGCGGAGATTGAAGAATTTCGTTTCTAAGCATTTGAATTCTTACTGAAAAATAGTAACTAATTTAGAACATAAAACAGAGGTTCATTTAGTGTGTTTCAATTTATTTTATATTTGATAATGTTTTTTTTTAGATCTATTACAGAACATCTTGTTGCCGTTCACAAATATTTTAGAATTTCGGGATGTCAAACTGATTCTGTAAAATGGAACAAATTGAAGTGAGTAAACAAGGTTTTCATTTCTCTTCTGTGCATTTGATTGATTTCGTTTAGAAAAATAATTTTCCCTAATTATTTCTTTGGGTGAGATTTTGTTGCCTCACTTAATGTCTTAATATAAACTGGTTCAATAATTTTCGTCATGTTTCAAATTCGTGACTGCTTGCTGCCTTCTTTTCGCATCTTGCTCGTCCTAAGTTGAATATAAAATGTATTGTTGAAATGCGCGTCACTATTTTTTCCCTACTAGTGGTTTCAGACTAGATAGTGATAGTAGAGTAGATAGTGATAGTTTGACCTATCAGAGCAGAAGAAAATTATCATTAGTGATCCATAGTGATAAAAGATAAATTGCTAGCCACTGTTAATGATGGTAGACTATATATATTACATATGATTCTTCATGCGAAAAAACTCTGTCGGCGATTTAATTAAGTCAAAATTATTTTTCATAATATCCGAAATGAAATTAATATTAAATGTTCACGATAATCTTTCTTTTTTTATCTAAGATTTCTTTCTTTATCTATTTTGTAATGTCACAGTCAACAATTCTACATATAGCGTTAGCCAGTGCTGCGAAACCCTGCCTGTCCTACGAAAGCAGAAGGGCACAGCATAAACAGGAATTGAAATTTGAAACTAAATAAATAAATAAATCGTACATTAATATACGAGAAATAAACAGCTAATTATTACATTATCGAATTTGTATTTTCGAATTTCGCTGTTTCTAGCACATGGTACCTTTTAGGACATAAATGATTACAATTATATCACGAAAAAATAACAACTACAGATAGTCACAGTTTTTGAAAATAACATAGTACTGAAAATATAAACGTCTCAAAAAACATTTTGGCTTCTTTCACGTCAGTCCAGAAATTCATTGCAATATTTTCATTACTCGTCATCTAGAATTATCTTGGGTGCAATTATTTTGTAGTTAAACGAAAACGTCTGTTTTAATGAACTAATAAAATTAGTATATTTTTCCCAACACGTTCCAATCACCAGGACTTGCACCTCCACAATCACTTAATAGCTGTTTGAAATGCGAACAGCATGGTAGAATGCGACTGAAATATCCAATAACATTTATTTATCATACGAAGTACATTTCGATAAAGTAATTAATTCCGCTCCATTAACTCGACACATCTGTAAGATTTATATGCAAATGCACGTACCTGAAAATATGAAAAAATTTCTAATCGTATCTCGTGAAAAAGCTCTCTGTTGATTAAAGAGTCGCATTTCCATAAAATCGAATATTGTAACAACTTCATTGTATAGGTACTGTTACTGAATAAATTTAATCGAGAACTTTTCGATTGAAAGGTATTTAAACTCTTTTAATACTTTTTTGTAATATTTTTATTAATAATTCTTTTTAAAACATGCTTGTTAAATATAAATAAAACATACATTTAAACATACATTATAAATAAAACACAGTCAAATATCAAGTAGATGTGAGACAGCAATTGCATTACGCAATAAATCATTATGCTGTGATCGTAACTCCAACAACCTTGATATTTTTCTTATTTACCCACATCACCCCTTTGACATTTTTACCTCTACTATTTACTCATGTGTTAAATAAAGAAGTTTTAGTTCTTTTCACACAGGTATTATTTATTACAGTTCACGTTATTAAAAGATAACTCTTCGAATTGCTCTTCACTTATTCATTTAAACAGTATTTAAGTTTAATTTTAAATACGCTGCGAATCACGAACTGACACGAACGCGTCGTTCGATACCTACGCATCAGTGAAACCTGCCTGAACCTCATAACACACGTCGCCGTGTGCCATCCCACGCCCTCCAACCCCGCCGCGGATAAAAGGTATCCCGCGCCGGCTTTCACGTCCAACGACGACGGGCGTATTTCGCACGCGGGCCAAACGTCAGGCCGCATATTTCAGCCCGCAAGTGGGCATAATTCTGCGCGCGAATAACCGGCCGTGATACGATAAATGGCGCAGGCAGGTCGGAATAAATTTCGGGGTAAAGGGGACAGGCCACACGCGTAACTCTTGAAAATATGCAGCGGGTGGCGGCGACGGCGGAGGCTACTCCCGGACGCGTGCGTGCGTGCGAGCGCGCGCGCCAGGGCGGTAAACACCAAACTAAAACACGCCCGTAATATTTTTGTGTCCCAGACCCCCGTGCCCGGCGCGGTAACCTTGCCCTAAGATGGATGGCGGAGCCGTGCACTAGGCCGCGGGGAGGGGGCGTGTTAAATAGTGCTCTGTGTCCGCGCATGCGCACGTCCCACCCGGCTCGCCGCGCCTGTGTATTAATTTAAAGTGTATCATATATGCGGGCGTGCAAACACATGTTCGTACATGCGTGGTGTGTTTGTGCGCGTGCGTCCGCCCGCCCGTAGAGCGACGGTGCGCGTCCCCGTTGCTCGGCCCCGCCCCCTCTCCGTGTCCGACGACCATATTGCTCATACGTGTGTGATATTGCGGAGGCTTACATAAATATCGCCAGCGGTGAATGTCCTCTGCCGCGATGCGACGCGGTGGCGCCGGAGGGGCGGGGCGGGGCGGCGGCCGAAACCGCCCGGGATCCGCCCCGGGGAGCCGGTGGCGATGCTGGGAGGGGCAGCGGCGGCGGCGGCGGCGGTGGCGTGCGCGCACGCGGGGATTTGGTAAAGGATGATTGAAAGGAGCGGACCGTGCAGGAATTAGACCGCTTCAGAGCGGCCGAGATGAGTCGCTGCCGCCCACGCTACAGCCTGCAGGAGTTCCGCGCGCTCGCGCCCGCGCCCACGCACGGTCCCCGTTATGCCGGACGGTAGGTTGCCTCAATGCGCGCAGGCTGCAATTTGTCTTTCGCCTGCTTCTGAGCCCGTGCGCCCTTTCAGCGCAGCCGATGGCCGCCAGGGAAGGTGCTTTGGGCGGAGGGTGGCTTTGTGCGGAGTTGCTTCCCGCTTTGGGAGCTCGGGTGGAAAAACGGAAGGGTGTTTTCCTGTATTTATACACCAGTACTTTTTCTTATGTGTTATGGTAGGTAGTTCAAAGAACTAACCTTGCAAGGCAAGGTAATTTATTTTCATAAAATATGTGGACGTTAAAATAGAGGGCGATGTTTAAGTTTTCTAAAATGGAATTAGATTTGAATTCTGATGTCTATTGCCCTATACTTCAGTTACATTTGTTTTAATGAATATTGTGGCTAACCGCGTCTTTTACAGTTGTTATATTTGAAAATAAATCGTTTCTTATTTTTTTACTGTTTTTATTGTTTCCACTGCCTTAACAACACATATAGGGGTAACATGACTGAAATAATAGTGCTACTAAACCAGTTACGCGTGATAGTTGCACGTTTATTTATTTAATTTCTAATTTTACAAACTATAAAATTGTTTATCAACATAGAATTGTTTTCAAAATATTATTACTACTACGCCAATTGTTAATCTAAAATAATTGAGCTTCATTTATCAGGTTTTTCCATTTTACTGAATGTTGTTGTAAATATAACCATACTCCTTTTAAAGTTAAGAGAAAAATAACTCAATATTTAATATTTGTGGCTCTGGAGTGGATTCAGAGAGCAGAACCCTCAAAACAGGAACACGTATGTTCTTCGAAAAGTTAATAAAATCACACCAACATAAGAAAACTTTTCGCGGGCACCCCACGGAAGGTCGTCCGTCAAACGTGAAACAGCGCGCGATACCGTTGCGCTACAGCGCTTTGCTGCGAGAGGTGGCTCTCGCCGGGAACCGCGCGTGCTGGGGAAGCCGATGTCTGGCAGGCGGGGGCGGCGTCTCAAGGGCCCTGGAGTCACCTGCGTCGGCAGGCCCGGAGGGGGCGGGGCGCGCCGGCGGGTGCTTGGAGCTGCCCCGTCCCCACAGACGCCACCCTCGCTGCTGCCCCGCAACCAACACTCCCCTCGCCACCGCCACTATTGCTGACCTCGCCGCCTCCGCCCTCTTATCGCTGCCCTGACCACCTCCACACCCGACGCCATCGCCGCCCCCGACGTTCCCGTCCTCGCCATCTCCGCCATCGCCGCGTCGTCGTCGCCGCCGCCCCGCCCCGTCGCCGGGGGCTGTAAGTGGATGAATGGGGGAACTTAACCCGGCGCGGCGGCTGGGGCCCGGTATCTCAATGAGACGGGGGACCCACCGGGGGCGCCACCGGCCCGGCCTCCCAGGGAAAGGGAGTGGAGCGGAGCGGGACGGGTATCAAAGAGAGTGGGCCGCTGAGATATTCCACTCGCCACGTGAAGAGGTGTATTGCCAAGGTGAAGGACCGCTTTCCTACCTCGGCCCCATTCCCCGGTGCTACTACTCTGTCGCCTGCCGCGTAGCGCCCCCTTCGCTTCGTGTGCTGCTTCGTCTTCTGCACTTCTTTGCCCTCCCGAGGTCTTGCACCTTTGCATTACCATTCCTTCATCTCAACACTTCATCCTCTCCCTTGCTTGCTCTCAGGCCATCGCACACTTCTTCTTTCCACTGCTTATTCCCACCATTTGACCATCGGGACTAGGGTACCCCCTCCCCTTTTGGTTTGTTTTCCAGTTCTCATTTCACGTTTTTTCTACATGCCTCTCTCTCTCCACTGCTTTCTCATTTATTCATTGTGCCCGCGTTCGATCGACAACTAGGCCGAGACGATTTTAGGTTGCTTCTCCCTCTCTCACTGACAATTTTGATCATGGCGCTGTCGTTTCCTTACATTCGAAATTTTCGTCGTTTTCGCTATAATTTTATAAGGAAGCGAGTTTCTATTTCGCATCATCGTCTCTTTTGCTCCCAACCCAGCGGCCTCTGACATGTCTCCTACTTTCTCCTCTCTCATTCTCTTCCTGTCACGGTACCAACAATGGAAGTAGTTTTGTCGTGTATCATCCTCTTCCATCCTCTTGCTGCAATTTCTCAATTGTTGCTCCAGTTTTCGCATCAGCCCATCTTCTTTACGGCTTGTCCCGCTTCCATGATACCTACATGAGAAGAACATAACACATCTCTCTCCTACACCACTCCTTTCTTCCTCACATTTCTGCTTTCTCCTACTGTCCGTCATTACTGCTACTTCTCCCGTTCCGCTTCCTTTTCTGTGACGGTTGTCTCTCCCTCTCTCTTCCTCCAGAGATACCTGTGTGCCCAAAGAAGTGTTCATATGTATCTCCCCTCCGCACCAGACGAACTCGCTTCCCTTCATCAGCCTCTCCCATCCCTACCTCCGCATTCATTTACCTCCACGCCCACCACCTCTTCTGCACCTGCCGCTCCCAGTCCCCCACCCGCCGCAGTACCGAGGACGCGGAGAAGGACTTAGCGCTGCCTCCTCAGTATTCCGGTCGGCCTCTCCGCGAAGAAAGCCTTCGAGCACCGAGGACGCGGACGCCTATCTCACTTTAAAATTCTTTCTATTTCCGCCTTTAGCGCCGTCTTGGGGTTCACCACCCCACCTTCACTCTCGACTCCCCCTTCGCCCCCTCCGCACCGCTCTGACTCCTCCAGGCGCCCTCGGCTCTTACCCTCACCTTGATGAAACGACCGGGCCTCGCCGGCAGTTAAAATACCTTCGCGACCCAACACTTTTATTTCCGTGGAGTTCATAATGGATGCAAATTACACCTTCCCGCGCGGGGACCTAACCGCGCTGCTAGCTTCCACCCTGAAAACATCGCGCGCACTTTGTCACCGCCCCGCCCCCTTCCGCGCCCGAGAAAGCCACCTTGAGGAACCTCAGGAACCTACTTTGCATGGCCTCCCCCATCTCCATTTGCGTCTGCTTTTGTCAGCCATTTGCTTTCTCTGCGTGATAAACTAGAGTTGTCATGTTTTTTTCTTACGTTTCCGCGGCTCGTTGGCACGATAATGACCATAGTGGTTTGCTTTAAAAAAAATTTAAAGAGAAATAGCGTACCGTTGTCAACCTGCTTCGCCAACTACGGTAGCGCAGACTGAATTTGCCACCGTGTTTTTCCTGTAATAGTAACTCAATAACACGATAATGCAAGAGATAAAATATTAATTATGTGTAATCTAAAATGGAATTTAAATGCTAAAAAAACAGCCAGCGCGCTATCTTCTGAAATCGTTATCAGGTGTGTTTCCATGTGGCCTGATCCCGGGGCGAATTTGACGCTATAAATCAGAGGATATCGTATTTCGTTAAAAATCCGTTTTGCTTCCCCGCAGAATTTATTTTAAAAAATGCATAAAATGCAGGTTTGGTTGAATTATAAGCTACGTATGCAATTATCTGGGATTGGGGCAGCTGATAACACACCTATGCGTCCAGTTTACGTGTAATTACAGTATCCTTTCGCTCTATTTGCTTTCTGCCATTAATGAGTTTGACGAAATTATTATTGGAACCGGTGTAATGCACACGATGTTTGAATAACGCACTGAAGTCATATTATATTTGTTAAAGTTCATAGCTTGTTTTGTTGTAGTTGAGGTAGTAGTAGTTGAATTTTCATTTAAACCTGAGTAAAAAAAAGAAAAAAAAACTCATAAGACATTAAAAAATTAATTTTTTTTTAAATTTTAAAATTTAGGCTTTTTAAAATTTTTATTATAAAAAATCATTAGTCCCAACACAAGTTTTACAAATTTGTAGTATTTGTCATATATCCCTAAAATATAAATTTATGAGGGTAGATATAAAACCATTTGAGTCTGGAAGAGTAAATTTCAGTTTATTTTATTCATCTAGATAGCAGAAGTGATTTTAAAAATCCACTGGATTATTTTTAATTGCAAAATTGAAACTTGAAGTTTCAATTAAGCTAAAAAGATTATGTCTCGTGTGAAGAAGACTCATTGTCTAACTACGAATATTCCTTTTTTATAGACTTTTTCTTGATTCTTTATTATAATTAGTACAACGTAATTACAATGAAAATGAGTCATTGTTTCCGCACGTCACGTATTCATGACGGTACTGATGTTTCTCCGAGATTAATTAGGATTGTTCTCACTCATCACCTCAGATGTCCTCATCCTCAAATCCCTCTGATCAGCAATCCCCGTCGTTCATCTCTTTCCGGACGCTGGCCTTGCATCGCGGAGTGCCCGCCACTGAAGCTAGTGGAGCTGCATTCCGCGGTATATTACCCGATAATGAATGCGGCGCATTGCGTCCGCGTTTGCATTCGCTCTCCGGGCGGAGGTGACCGCAGGCCGACAGCGCATGCGCGCGGGGACTTCTCCCTCTCTCCGTCCCCTCTCGGCTATCTCGGTCCGTTCCCCTTTCCTCCCCTTCGTTTCCTTCCTGTTTTCCACTCGTCTTCTCCATCTTCCTCATATCCCTCGCTGACCTCACCATCCTCATTGTTATCGTTCGTGCCATTGTCGTGTCCTCTCTTTTCTCCCTTTTCCCGCATCCACCAATTTCTCCAGTACCAATCTGTTTTAGCCATGTCGACCTCGCATCATTCTTCCCATTCATTTTTGGATTCTAGGTCGTTCTCTCTCCTGTTCCTTCTGCCTCCCTTCTACACCCAACTTCGCCTTCCTCAATGACTATACCTTCGCCTTGTTTACAATCGTAATCATTTGCTGTTGTCTCCTGTCTGTGATCTTACTCTGCTTCTTAGCATGACGGGAGTAAAAGACGCGATAATAAAATAGTCAGTAACATACGCTAATAATTCGAATCCAGGCTTTCTGCATCATGACAGAGTATTTTAAATAGTTCGTTTTTGAAAAATAAATATCAGAATAGGAAAAAGCAAAATTATTGAAAACACCTAAAACTGAAGAAATACAAAAAGTAAATGAAGCTAATATATTTTTAAATGTTATTACAGAAATCTAATTACCCATGGCATATTTACTTCCATATATTAATTTATTTATACAATTGTACTAACGATCGCATCTGCCGCAATCTGGCCTTGCTGTTGCGCAGTGGCTATCCTCGCAACCTCTCCACCCGCTCGCTCGCACGCGCTCTCATGCCGGTGACTGAGGCACGGGCAGAGTCACGCGTGCCTCTAAATCACGCGCGGCGTGTATTAAATAACAGGAGGGCATACCTTATTTATGATTGATATTGTTTTTATATCTCGTGGCATCGTATTAGCCTACACAAACAGTGTGGAAATTTAGTGCGGCGGGCGCCGGCAGCCCGTCGCGAAAACATTTATCCGGCCGCGTCGGTCAACACGCCGCCACGCCGCACCTCGTCCCACCTCGCCCTGCGGGGCAGACGCCCCAGCAGCTACCGCCACCGCCACTCCCACCGTCGCTGCCGCGAGGTGAGTGTGCACTTGAAAAAGATGGAAGGAGTGAAGGTGGGTGAGGGAAGGGGTGAGAATGGGGTTGTGATGAAGGCGGGAGTGCTGTTTAACCAGGTAGAAAATCTCGGTATCCATGGTTCTTCGTGAAATGAATCGACATTATTTAGCAAAAACAAATATGATTTGAATTTCAATAAGGTCGTTTCTCAAAGAATAATTCGTGGGAGATCGCTCTTCTTCTAAATTGTATTTTCATTTATACCTTTGGAAAACAGTACTGTTTTTTATGATTAACTGATTTAATACTAAAACGCTCTTGTGATGATGTTCTAACGTGAACCACGAAAAGATCGCGAGACACCCTTTCCGCTGCCGAATTAATTGTTTAATTTCGTAGTTCTAGGTGTCATTTCAAGGGAGTTAGTTGGCTGTGGGTGACATGCTGGTGTTCCTACTAGGGGTCGAGATAAAACCAAGAGCTACTAATAGCGGTGGTAGCGAAAGGAATGATGACCATGATGATGGTGCGTCGCAGCGTAATCATGTGATAAATGTTTAGTCCCAGAATGTTTGTAGCAAGTCTGATGTCATGCGTGCAGTCGAAATGACGACTTTGGCGTTGACAGAAATATGTATATTATGAAATGATTGCTGGCACTGGTGGAAAAATGTTCGCCTGCGGCAAAGATGTAAGGATTATAGTAGGTGCCCTGGTGGTAATTGATATATGGTGCACATTTTTTCGATAATAACTTTAGGGTAGCAGTAATATGAAGAAGTGTTAGAGTTGTGGTGTCAGTCGCTCACGGCAAAATTGGCATGGAGATTATTTCTCTTATTATTTTTTTTGGATAGACTGGAAACATCTCCGTGACATGCAATCCTCATTCCTCTAAACCGACTTCAAAGCTCTCGGATGCATTATTAAAATGAGGAATTTTGCAGGAAGGATATGCATTCGCTGGTGAACCCGCCCACACTGCTCGGGGAGAGACAGATGTTCTCAGCCCGAAGAGTAGCGTCCGCGCACCAGGCGTTCGGCAGGGGCTGAGTAACGGCGCGGTCCGCGACGCATCGGGACGGCGCGGGCGGGCAGGTCGGGGCGGGAGGGACGGGGCGGGAAGTCGGGGCGGAGGGGACGGGGCGGGTGGGACGAGACGGACGGACGGGGCAGGCGGGACAGGACGGGGGGGATGGACGGGGTGGGGAGGGGCGGAGGGGACGCGGCGGGTGACTCGGCGCGGGCGGGACGGGGCGGGAGGGCGGGCGGGCCTACGCAGCCGAACTTTTTCCTAAGGTTAATGCTCAAGAAGTAATGACGGGCAAGGTGCGAACTTGGAAATGGCTCCCCACCCGCAATCCGTTGCTTCCCCCTCTCTCTTTCGCCACCACCTTGCGCCCGCCTCCGGCTCTTTCGCTCCCCCTCCGCGCGGAGGCGCCACCTTCACTTATTTTCCTCGCATTTTTCTCCCGGGGTCGCCTCGCCCCCTCCTCGCCCCGTCGTCTCGGGGAGTCGTGAAGAATTGGAAACCATTACTACTCATGATAGAAAAGTTTCGGTTGCGAGTGGCGCGCTCATCGTTCGCCAGTTGTTTCCCGGTGCGCGGCTGCTGAGGTGAGCGATCTCGGCCACGCCCCTTTTTTCTACCTTCTTTTCTCCCTTCTCGTCACGTGACCTGTTTGCCATCTGCGCCGCCCCAAACCCACACACATCTTGTTCTGACCATTGAACTTTCTCAATAATCTGCCTTTTACCACTATAATGCAGACGGTTTGTTTTTCTGTAAAAGGAAAGGTATTTTTGGAATTCTCCACGGACTACGGCCTACGCTCTCCATCTCTTGCAAATTTGCTTTATATACTTAACTACAGTTGTATTGTTTTTTCATCAGCAAATTTCTACACTAAATATAAGTCTGAGCACTTTGACCATTGACTTCTTTGTGACTTTGTTCAACTACTCTGTAATTTAATATTTCTTTTTTCTCATTTTTAGTTTTTTAACTCTTTACGTTGCACACATCGAGGTATCCAGTAATTATTCTTACTACCACCACACTCTTGCTACCTTCTCTGTACTCCTTTCCCTTCATAACAACTACATTCATTATTCTCGCATTTGTCATATAATCGCTCCCGTGTAATAATATTTGTGTCACAACGAGGTATCAAAGTCGACTATTTTATTAATGATAGAAGCTCGTAAAACTTAACAAAGAAACGGGTAGAAATGTTGAACTCATTTTTTCACCCTTCCGCCATGTACTATATTGTTGTGACATCAATGCAAACTTTTTTTTTCTCACCACTCTGATCGCTGACACATTTCTTGTTTCCACGTTTTATTTCTCCAGACTATCGCCGAATACGCCACCTTGAATGCCGCCTTCAGCCTCCACAAATACTTCTACGAAATCCACCGCCGGCGCCTCGTCTACCTTCTCAGCCACCTCCGCTCTGTCCCCGCCCTCCCTCGACGGTTTCTGCGGCTGCGGCGAGACCCTCCCCCAGCCGCCACGTCCGCACTTTCCTTTCATTATTCGACTCTTTTTGTCACCCCCTTCCCACGCCTTCGCCCCCCGCCGCGCCTCTCGCGCCCGCGCGAGGCTGCGTCGTCATTTGTCCCCGTGTAAGGCACAGGTGGCGCGCACCGTCCTTGGCTCGCCTTGCTCAGCCTCTCGCACCGCTCCACCTAACTCCCACCCTCGCTTATTCATTCCTTGCTCTACTCTCCTCGCATGTCACCTGAACTCTCTCTCCTCTCTCTCTCTCTCTCTCTCTCTCTCCACTCAAGCTACTACCTCACATCCCATGATTCCTAGCCCCTGTCCTGAATATGGTGTCCCTCTGGTGGGAGATAGCTGGTTGGCGAAAACCCCGCTAGCCGACGGTAGCACGGCTCCGAATCTCACCATCCCGCGGGAGAAGATCACCGCCACCGGGACTAATGACCTTAGCAGTAGACGCGCCCGATATCACTAATCGGTGAATATGAATATTCCGCTTACCCCCTAATTCGACAACCTTGCGTCTCGCTGCTTGGCCTACTTGCCACGTCTTCCCCCTCCATGCTTTCCTTTCGTCCCCTCCTTCATCGGCTTGTCTCTTTCGTACCCTCCCCCTTCTGTTGCCTCGCTTATCACCCTTGATTATTATTTCTCTTCGCGGTCTTTTCCCTGTCTGATCAATTCAGTTACACTCCTACTGCCCTAAAACTCCCCTCTGCCCCACTCCTGTCTTCCTTTTTCCGCCCCGCTTCAGTCTTGCTGCAGCTCCTCGCGGACCCCATTCTATCTCACTCCTACACCCATACCTTGCCTTGTCCCGCTTTAATCCCCCCACTCAGCTTGCAGCTCCCCCTTCTCCTCACTCTCTCAATTCCCCCCTCCCCCTCCGCCGCTCCGCGCCTGTTCTGTCTGTTTCTTGCAGCCGGAGATTCGGAGGACCGCACCTCACCTCACCTCGCTCGATACTTCGTTACGGGATGGTACTCCACCCCCGTGCAAGGTTTTGTTGTCCTGAGCGCTCGCTGTAGTCTGTTCTTGTGCGCCGCTTCTCTCGCTCAGGTACCAAGTCCCCGGGGTTTAGGTAATTAGAAGCTTTTAATCAATGAGGGGGATTTGCAGATTGAATCTGCTCGTGCGTGATGTTAGGACAAAGAAATGGACCTAATACGGATCTTGAAAGTCTGCTAATTAATATTGATATTTCTTGGACGACTGAGCTTCAGGCACAGGTGAATTCATGTTTCCCAGAACATGGAAAATGTACGGCACTATTCTGGCTGTAAATTGAACTTCTGCTTTAATTTCTGTAATTCGGGTGAGCTGCCTTCTTGTGCTTATTATTGTGCTTACGATATACTTTTGACTTTTGAATAATAATAATAATAATAATAATAATAATAATAATAATAATAATATACTACTGATTATCTACTTCCTTTAATCATTCAAATATATTTAACATAAATATTTTGTAGTAATTGATATTTGATTCTTAATATAATGTATTGAGCAATTTAACGCTCCACCTTTTATTGAAAAATCGATGAAGAAGTTATCAGCCTTTGTGGTCAGTGTTACCGCTATTTATTTCGATTTAAACAATTTCAAGTCTGTATTTTGTCTTTGCTTGCATCTTATATTTAGGAAAGTACTGATAAACATGAAATTGTAATGAATATTAGATACTAGTTGAAATAATAGGAGGTTTTGAAATAATTCTACTAATGTCCAAATGATAATTTAATTATCGAATACCAGTTTAGTGTTTTAATGTATTGAACATATATTATAATATTAAAAATAATCTCCATTCCGTTCATTCATAACTATCAAATGCGTACTCAATCACCATAAAGTATATTTTTTGCACAAAATGTTAAGTAATAGAACTTTTTATGAAGATTTTCTGTTTTCAGAAACCTATGTAAGTTGCATCTTTCCTGTTGCGAGAAATGTACTTCTTAAAAAGACAGTGGACGATTTAGCGATACTAGCGGTCATCACCATTACTATTAATGTTCGTCGTGTAAAACATTCGCGCATCACGTATCGCTTGCCTGGGTTGTCTCATCGCCCACTGCGCCACCGCATCTCTTTGGCGTGCAGTTTTACGACCTTCGCTAACGATGAAGAATAACATTCCCGATATTTTTATCAACCCTTGGATGGGGCGCACTCACTGCGTACAAAACTCCCTCTCCCGCCCCGGCCCCCGCCACCTTGGCACCACCACCACTACCATCGTCATCACAACCATTAACGCCACCGTGCCGCCGCTGCCACCGCCATTGCCCGGTGCCATTGTCTCTGCCGCCCGCCGCTTCTACCAACACCGCAAACTACACTACCGCAATCGCCAACACTACTGCCACCAATGACGTCATCGTCTTGAACCATCACCACTTTCCTGTGAGTCTACAACCACCTACCCGCCCTTCTCTACCTTGACGTTACCATCACCATCATCTGGCTGGGACTCATCTTTCTTTCTTTCTTTCTTTCTTTCTTTCTTTCTTTCTGTCCTTTCTATCTTTCTTTCTTTCTGTCTTTCTTTCTTTCTGTCTTTCTTTCTTTCTTCTTTCTTTCTTTCTGTCTTTCTTTCTTTTTTTTTTTTTTTTTTCCTTCCTTAATTTCATTCTTTCGTTCTTCGGTTTCAGGCTTGTCTTTTATGATTCAGTCCTCGGTCTCACTTGCCATTTTCCTCCTTCGTTTTCGCGCTTCACCTTCGTTTCTCAACCGGCTTTTTTCCCTACTCCCCTCCCCTTCGATTCTTTTTTTCATGGCTTCTTCTCGCACGCGTACGATTCCTCGCTCCGTCTGCTCCCTCCTTGGCTCCTCCGCAAATCTCTACCTTTTCTCTATCCCCATCCCTTCGTTTCTGCTTACTTGCGCAAAATCCCTTGCCCCTACATCGGTGTGTTCGATTCCTCTCTCTCCTCTCTCGTTTCTCAACTCTACCACTCTCCTCTCTCCTAGCCTCTCCTCAACTGCCCGATCCCCTACCAGCACCCAACCTTGCTCGCCCTTGCTCCCATCTGCCCCTCTCTTTTCACCACCTTTCCCACCTTCATCTCCGGGGCTTCCTTCACCACCCTCCTCCGCCCCACGATCTCCTCCCCCCGCCCCCGCGTCCTTTTCCCTTTCGCCCGGCGCTTCATAAAAGCGCTTCTCCTTATAGCCCGCGCCGCGCGTAATGACTTAAGGAACATTTATTTTTTAATGGGCTATAACCCCGCGCACCTTGCCCGCCTGCCGGGCAGTCCGTCTCCATTATGGCAGACACCTTTGGCGCCCACCCTGGGCCGATTCGGCTCTGGCAACCGTCGCTGCTGATAGGACTGCACGCGATGATGCACCGGCAACGACACTCGGCTGCTTCTTTTTTATCGGCGTTGTGTTGGAAATGGTTTGCACGGAAAAGTCGTGTATTCTTTTTTTTTTTATGCTGCTGTGCTGATGAATGTGTCACGGAATTGCGTCGTTTTGGGATGTTATGTATTCATTAAAAGCAGAGGTGAGTAAAGTGAATATTGTTTAGTGGAAGTGATATTAAAGAAAATTAAAACCGACCTCGGCACTGAGTTTTCAGAACTTAATTGAGATATTCGAACTTACGGTTTTATTGCCTTCCTTGTTTGCCCTCGATATATAAATTAGGAATATCCAAATTACACTTTAATAGATATTATCTTTTTGTTCTATAAATGTTCATATCATTTTCAAGACGATATCACCATTATTCGTTCTATTACAGAAAAGATAACATATCTTCCTCAATGAACTACCTTTACTCGTTGACAATTGATGAAATTTAATTGTCGATAAAAAATTGAGATATTCCTTTCAATATATATTTGTTAAGACAACTGGAAATCTAATATTTCTGTTGGTGCGCGAATTTCGATGTTTATTTTCCATTTCAGCCAATTAAATTCGAATTCTTGTTGGAGCTTATGTGAAAATTACGTTGATTGTGTGTTGATTATTCCTGTTACTTTGTTGTTGTTGTTGTTGTTGTTGTTTTTTCAATTTAGGTTAATGATTATACAGAAGCTCTCTATTTCCTGTAAGGTATTTTGTAATGAACTATTTTGAGTTCTTTATTTTGCACAATTTCGAAATAGCATTGTTATGAAGCGACCTTGAACAACTGAATTCTACTCTTAAAGAGGATGGTTCTGAATCAAAGGTGTAAGAGTAATTAGGAATTTCGCGATTACAGTTAAGAATATCTTGATGATAATTTTATGCACAGCCATCTGACTTCGTTTATGTGAATTTAATACATAATATCAATCTATCAACCGTTATTAATTTACTTAAATTATTTTTTTCGTTTCATACTAGCACGTGAAAATTAATAATTTTCATATTTTAACGCCTTTTCCTTTAAGACTGACATTCAAAACCTTCATTTTAACATTTATATTTTTTGTACAACAACTGTACTGTTTCATGCAAGAAACATAGATTGGCTCACCTCTTTCCCACATTTAAGATCAACTGAGATAAATAAAATCCATCTTCCATAAAATCCATCAGATCATCCTAGATAAATAAACTGGTAATTTTGAACACAGAACATGCTACAGGTGTCCGCAGATCGGTTGCCGTTCGTGTAATGAGATGCTCCCAGGTGGCGGTGTGGTGGGGTCGCTTACCTTGTTGGGCGTCGAGGGCGGCCGAGGTCCCATTGGGCCTTTGTGGCCCACTTGGGCGGCGGAGGGGGCGGGAGGCGGCAATGGGCCGCGCATTGTCTGCCGGCAGGACTCCGCCGACCGTGGCCCCGTGGGACACAATGACCATTGGAACTCGCCCACCTACTATGGCCCCCTGCTCAGGCGCGTACGTGTTCATTGAGGACGGTCTTGACTTCTGATTTGGCTTCGTAGAAGTAGTTAATACATCGTCGGTGCAAGAGAAACGTGAGTCATACATTGACATTTTTCTGGAGAACGGTTTTTTTTTCTAAATACGGCTGTTTTTCTGGGTGAATAATCTCTACAAAATAATTTCTGTTATATTATTTTTTACAAGTTTCTTCTTTTAACCATTGAACGAAATTTCCGAGTTGTTTTGTTAGGTACCCTCCATGTGTCAAAAGTAAAATTGAAGGCATACTTACATCTTATTTTTTTCATTTAAAGTTTCTTTCATCCATATTTCTACCGTTTTTAGTGCAAAAATGTGGAACCGTACAGACAGGGAAACAGATGGTTTCCGAATATTTTATAAACGTTAAATATAATTATTCAGTGTTGGCAGTGAAATTGACCTTTTGAAAAATTTAAATGTTAAGAATTTGGTACAAATAAAATGGTATTTATATGTTTCCTAATTGATATGTTTATTGAACTTTTAAGTTTTGGAATAATTAGAAGTGATAATTTGTGTCTACTTCCGTTGAGAATGATTCGTTTGGATTTAGAAGGACATTGTATTATTATTGAAGTAAGTACGAACTTCATTAACATCGAACTTTTATATCTTCCAAATATATCTACCATAATCACTCAAAAATAATTGACTAACAGATCACAAATGCTCAGTTCTCTCACAAACTTTTATCGTACTTTTGAATGACCGTAAATCTTAATAATTAATTTTATATTCTTTCGCTATATTTAATGAAAAATTAATAAATTTATGGAGAAAATGGATAAGTCATTGTCACTTAAAATCTTCGGACAACTTTTGATACCTTGTCGATCCGTGTCAAGTGACCATTTGCGTTGTAACGATCATTTCAAATAAACCAGACCTACCTCCCACTTCAGCCCTTATCAGTGTGTAGACGAGATAAAGCAGGTGGATAACACCTTGTACCCGAGGCAATCCAGCTCCCTTTATTCCGTTTTGTTTCCCACATTTCGAATTTTACTGCATTAATACACGGAGGGATTCACGAAACAGGGAGAGAGAAGCGTGTTTATGGAGCGCACGGAAACGGTCTCAGGTTGCGGGGCGCGGATGGGGAAGGGCAGGGGCGGGGAGGCGGCGGCGACCTCGCAGCGGCCCCTGCGGCCGCGCCGGGAACAACGCGGGGGCGGGGCTCCCACCTTGGCCCAGGGCGAGCAACCTGCGCGAGCGCCTCCTTATCACCTTTCTACTCCAGTGCGCGCCTCCGCGCCCCCAGACGCGCAATTTACCGACTCCACCGGCGCGGCGCCCGCCCGCCCGCCCTCGCGCCGCCGCCGCCGGGGATATATGGACCGCGCGGCGCGCGCGCACAGTGGGCGGATGGGGCCGGCTGGATGGGCGCAAGGCTGGAACAATGTGGTCGATATGAGAAGTTTTAATCACCCATATTATTTTATTTACCAATTATTTCACCGGGAGCGGTAGCTCAGTGCATCAACTGATGTCACTGCAGTGACTCTGACCAAGAGGTCCTAGGTTCGAGTCTCGACGGCGGCAGGATTTTCGGCATTAGTTTTTCAGCTAGGTCGAATTCAGTCGCTGTCTGAAGGAGAATTCTAGCGGCCGGCTGAATCGGTAGTTTTCCTGATCGGTAGTTCGGCGGCTGATCGGTAGTTATCCGTGGTTTCTCTGATCAACACATGGTGAATGCCGGTGCAGTACCCTAACAAACGGTCCATGGACCGCGCGCGATCTTTTCTTCCTCTTCCTTATCCTTACACACATACTTACGTTAACATGCACCACACTACCACCCATGCCAGGAGAGCGGTCGGGGGCTTAGAACATGTCCCGGTTGGGATGGTGCCCCGCTGGTAGAAGATACTTGGTTGGGGAAAATCCCTCTAGTCGACGGAAGGTCGGCGCTGGATCTCCTCATCCAGGGGAGAAGATCACCTCCAGATGAAAAACATACACTACACTTACGGGACTTATAACCTTACTGATTGAAGCGCCCGAAATCATCAACAGTCAACAATCAACCAATTATATCGTTATAGGCAGAAGATATAGGCATATAGCTGTGTAGGCATGTAGGCATTTCGTAATAGGGATATAGGTATTTATTTATATTTACGAACAATATCTGCGGCTTTTTATATTCAACCAGTCTTAACAACAAAGGTGTCGAAGGAAAGAAGAATCTACAAACTTCTGTTTATTACTATAATTACCAATCGATTTGAAGGTATTAGTGGAATGAATCCCAAATCTGACAATGTAATCCTGAAACGCATTGGGCCTTTTAGCGCATCCGCATGCGGGCTACGCTGAATCATATGTTGCAGGGTTAATTCCGACAAAACTCTTACATAATTTTATGATGTAACAGAGAACTACAATCAATTCGTATCTTTCGTTTTCGCATTACTAATTATCGTAAGAAATTACTTAACCAAATCCTTCAACGACATAATAATAATAATAATAATAATAATAATAATAATAATAATAATAATAATAAAAACAACAACTTAAAGAAACTGAGGTGCAGAGATTTATTATTTCAGACAGTCTTAATTTTTTTCCAACAAATAATAAATATTTTTTAATCTCGTGCAGCATGATGTCTACCGAAAAAATAACGCTTATAATTAAATATATTGTAGGGATGTATCTTATACGAACGTGCTTCTACGTGTGTGTGGTGTTGCCGCCCACTGTGCACATCGCGTTGCCAGCGGCGGCGCCCGCACGTCGCAGGTCTGCTCCGCTCCAAGCCCAGCGACTGCACCTCCGGACCCGTTTCCCTTCCCGCCCCCCGCTCCGCAGACGCGCCTCGCGCGAGCGAGGGCAGTGTTTTATTTAAATAACAACGCTCCCACCTTACGCGGGAAGTTCGAGGGGCTGTATATCATGCACGCTCCTATTCTCACGCCCCGACGTCCGTTCGCTCGCCTGTTCCCTCTCCCGCTCGCCCGCCTGCTCGCCCGCCTGCTCGCCCGCCTGCTCGCCCGCCTGCTCGCCCGCCTGCTCGCCCGCCTGCTCGCCCGCCTGCTCGCCCGCGGCCCGCCTGCTCGCCCGCCTGCTCGCCCGCCTGCTCGCCGCCTGCTCGCCCGCCTGCTCCCGCCTGCTCGCCGCCTGCCGCGCCTGCTCGCCCGCCTGCTCCGCCGCCTGCTCGCCCGCCTGCTCGCCCGCCTGCTCGCCCGCCTGCTCGCCGCCTGCTCGCCCGCCTGCTCGCCCGCCTGCTCGCCCGCCTGCTCGCCCGCCTGCTCGCCCGCCTGCTCGCCCGCCTGCTCGCCCGCCTGCTCGCCCGCCTGCTCGCCCGCCTGCTCGCCCGCCTGCTCGCCCGCCTGCTCGCCCGCCTGCTCGCCCGCCTGCTCGCCCGCCTGCTCGCCCGCCTGCTCGCCCGCCTGCTCGCCCGCCTGCTCGCCCGCCTGCTCGCCCGCCTGCTCGCCCGCCTGCTCGCCCGCCTGCTCGCCCGCCTGCTCGCCCGCCTGCTCGCCCGCCTGCTCGCCCGCCGCTCGCCCGCCTACCGCCCGCTCTGTTCGCCCCGACTCGTCCCCTCCGCCCGCCGCTCACCGACTCGCCCGCCTCCGACTCGCCCTCCTCCGACTCGCCCTCCTACCGACTCGCCCACCAACCAACTCGCCCTCCTACCGGCTCACCCGCCCGCCTACCGGCTCACCCGTCTACCGGCTCACCCCGCCTACCGGCTCTCCTGCGTACCAGCTCGCCCATCTACCAACATGTTTGCCCGCCCGCCCATTCGCCCGCCCATTCGCCCGCCCATTCGCCCGCCCATCTTTTTATCATTCGCCAGCCCACTCATTCGCCCGTACGCTCGCCCAAGCTCTCGCCCACAGGCGTGCGAGCGTTCGCGTCTGGTGTGTGTTTGTGTAAGGGTGTGTGCGTGGATTTGACTGCCAACTGTATCCACTCCCTACACGGAAAAAAAGGATGTGCGAGGGTGCGGGGCTGGGACGGAAAACGGTGCTTGAGTTTTAAAGGGAAGCGAGCTGTGTTCTGATGCGTGCCTTCTGAGGATTGGGGACACAAACCTCCCTCTTCTGTGAGATTATAAAGTATATTGTCCATGTGAAAGTCGGTGGAGTATTCATACGTTATTTCAGGAAGGCTGGGGGAATCAAAAGTGCATGTTAAACGGATTGTATTTGTTTATGAGTAATGGGTGTTAGAATTTTAGGATATTTCAAAAGTAATGCCATTTCTAAGTACCATGGATATTTTCACAAATTTATTCTTTGTAAAGTAACACGAAGGAAATTTGAGTTTGGTAGTTTTCAGTCTTGTTGCTCTCATAAAATCAATTTTAAAAAGGTTCTAGAATTTCAGTCTTTTAATAGTGTGATTAGGACATCTATTTTGCAAAAATACAATTTTGTCAATTTTTTGCGTAATTTACTTTAAATATATCATTTATCAATTAGTGCAATTTTGGCAATACAGACCATGTCCCAGATTGGCCTAAATTGTAAAAATTCTGTAATAGCAATTTCAGGTTTAAATAATGTTGGGATGTCTTATCAGTAGATTCTTTTGAATCTTATTTCGTCTTGCAGCTCCCCCATGTCGGAGCTGCATCCAGACTCCAGGTTCTTAGAGCGCTAGTGCTTTTCGCTCACGATGGTGGAGGTAGCAAAACGGACGCTTGCATTGTCCTGAAGACGTAAGCTTTCCAGCACATGCAAGCCCCTGACTCTCACAAAAACATGCGCAAACGTATGTTAAGTATGGTTTTCGTCTCTAAACACAATGCTATGAAACAAAATTATTTTGTTTCTTGTTACGTAGTAAATCGCTAACTTCTATCTATTAACAATATCGATTGATCAAAATATCGATCATGATCAAATAATATAATAAAAAGTGATACAAGATGATGTGTAGGGCATATTCTTTTCGTTTTGGTTTAAATCTTTCATTTGTATCCCATTACAAATTAAAATATTCTTCACGTAATGGCCTTGCAGATATCCATTACTCGGAGGCAGGTAGTACGTGAGCTTTCATGCTTGCCGTTGGAGTTGGCAATGTGTTGCCAATGCACGCTGCTAGGCACGTGTCTTTGACGCGGGTATACACACGCGACAACCTATGAGAATATCTTCACTCTGAAACATAATTTGCTAAGAAACAGAATAGTATTTCATTGTGTCTTGTTACGTAGTGCGGTAACGATCATATCGAAAACTGACATCTGCCTTATTAGTTCCGAAATTCGTATGCAGATTAGTTAAGAAATTCGTAAGTCACAGATATATCTTATGTTCAAATAGCACCGGGAGCGGTAGCTCGATCATCAGTTATGTCACTGCAGGCTCGCCGGAGGTCCTAGGTTCGATTCCTGAAGGCGGCAGGATTTTCGACACTAACTTTTCCGCTAGGTCAAATTCAGTCGCTGTCTGGAGGAGAATTCTAGTGACCGGCTGCTCTGATCGGTAGTTTTCCGTGGTTTCTACACTAGGCGAACGCCGGAGCAGTACCCTACCAAACGGGCCACGGACCGCGCGCGATCTTTCCTACTCCTTCCTTGTTCTATCCTCTCCTCCTACACACACACTTACACTAACATGCACTACACTACCGCATATTCCGGAACACCGGTCGGGAGCTTAGAGCTTGTCTCGGCTGGGGCGGTTCCCCGATGGTGGGAGAGTCCTGGTCAGGGGGAACCCCACTAGCCGACGGTAGGTCGGCGCCGGATCTCGCCATCCAGCGGGGGAAGATCCCGCCATCTCCCGAGGAAAAACATGCACTACACTAACGGGACTAATTACCAAAGCAGTTGACGCGCCCGGAAACACGAAAAAATCAATTAATCAATCAATTCAATTAGCGGATCTAGAGGATAATGTTCTGGGAAGACGGAGACTTCTTGAGAACCTCACACTCCATACTGTTCTGTCGTTCGAAAGGGGGTTCTCGATGCCAGGCAGCGGGAGCACATGAGCTTTAACCGTCACCGCTGGAGGTAGTGGGGCGGACGTTCCCATTGTCTTAGCATGGCATGCTCCCTAACACGTGCGCGTGTGTGCTTGAGGGAGGTAGCACGCGCGTAAACTTGTCACAAAACGTTGAACACGATTTCAGGCTCTAAATAGCGTTGATAACAATCAGCATAATATTACTTTGTGACTTTACGTAGTACTATAATTTGCGTATCACCAGCTTCAAATCTGGAATTTATCATCTGGTTCTAGCTTATTAGTAGGGTGAGAGATTCGCTCACTAGCCTAAGTAACCCCAGAGTACTATCCCCACTGAAGTGCGTGGATTTTCGATAGAGGAAAATTCCACAACGACAATGACACGCTTTTGAGAATTAAAAGAACCTTGGGAGGTTACCGGAAAAATTAAATACGCCCTAACGAAACCTTCCGTACTCTCCGTACGAGAAATTCCTATAATAGTTAACAGAAATCGACATCTGACGAATGTGTGAACCACACCAAGGCGCATCAGGGGACGCCAACGGGGCGTGCTTGATTGGTTGGTTGTTAGTGATTCCGGGCGCGTCAACTTCTTAGGTCATTTGTCCCGTAAGTGTAGTACATGTTTTCCCTCAGCCGATAGCAGTGATCTTCCCCCACTGTGTGGCGAGGTTCGGCGCCACCCAGCCGTCGGCTAGCGGAGTTTTCCCCAACCTAGTATCTCCCACCAACGGGGAACCGCCCCAGGACAGTTCTAAGCTCGAGGTCTCGGCAGTGTGAGTAGTGCATGTTAGTGAAGGGTGTACGTAACGGATTAGGAGAAAGATTGGATGAGAAGAAAATCTCTATAACTCAGTAAACTTGAACGTAGAGCATGCTCTGAGATTTCCTGAGAATCTTACACCGTTCTGCCGTCATATGTTGGCACAATGAAGGGGGGAAGCGCTCGCCGCCAGGTGCCGGGAGCACGTGGGCTTTCACCGTCGCCGCTGGAGGTAGCGGAGCGGACGCTCCCATTGTCCTGGCGACGCACGCGCCCCGGCACGTGCGCGTGTGTGCGTGGCGCGGGCATAAAGACGCGGCCGCGCGCCGCCCCGGAAGAAACAGACGCCTGTCGCGGACACGCCCTCGCGCGCTTTGTGCGCCACCTACATGCGAGACAGGAGGCAGCACGCGGGGGCGGTGTGTGAGGAAGGAGGTCAGCCGGAACTGCGGGCCGACGCGACGCCCCTCGGTGAAAGCGACTTTGCGGTAGTGGGTGTGGCATTAAGATTTTTGCTTCCATAAGCCGTGTTATGAAAAGTATATTAATCGTTCGCTAACTTCGTTTTTCAGCTAAGAGATAGGGAGATCCTATATTTAATTCTTATTCTACCATATCCTGTATTTTATTTATTCGTCTTCTAATGAGAAAAACTTGAAGACCTTTTACATATCAATCTTATACTACTCCTATTTAAAAATGGAGAATCAATATTAAATCTGAAACTAAAGAATAAAGTAATGCCAAAAAGGTATGTAAAGTAAGGGAAGAAATTAGTATTTAATAGAAGATATCATTCGACCCTACAATGAGCAAAAAAAGTATTACCTTGAATTTGCAAAATAATAAAAACTCGTCCCCATATTTTTCTACCAACGCTTTGTGTCGCAACGTTCAGGCACGCCTCAACACCCCGATGGGAATCTCCTCCGGAAGCCATCTTCGCCTGCTCCTCACACCTGCCGCACCCCCACCCCACTCCCCTGCCTCCTAACGACGCCCCTCACGAGGGAGCTGCTGAGAGCAAATTCTTTGCGACGCCCCTGACGCCCTTCATCACTGCCACCGCCACCGCCAACACGCGTACCGGTAGCTCAGTGCATCAACTGATGTCACTGCAGCGCCTCTGACCGGAAGGTCCTAGGTTCGATTCCTGATGGCGGCAGGATTTTCGACACCAGCTTTTCAACTAGGTCAAATTCAGTCGCTGTCTGGAGGAGAATTCTAGCGGTCAGGCTGCTCTGATCGGTAGTTTTCCGTGGTTTCTCCGATCAAACCAGGCGCATGCCGGAGCAGTACCCTATCAAACGGGCCACGGACCGCGCGCGATCGTTCCTTCCTTGTCCTATCCTCTCCTCTTACACACACAGATACACTCACATGCACTACGCTACCACGTATTCCGGGAGGCCAGTCGGGAGCTTAGAGCTTGTCCCGGCTGGGGCGGTTCCCCGCTGGTGGGAGAGTCCTGGTTAGGGGGAAACCCCACTAGCCCACGGTAGGTTGGTGCGGATCTCGCCATCCAGCGGGAAGATCACCGCCATCTCCCGAGAAAAAGCATGCCCTACACTAACGGGACCAATGACCGAAGCAGTTGACGCGCCCGAAAACACGAAAAAAATCAATCAATCAATCAAGCCAACACGCGTGCTGCCGTTTCGACCGTCCGCGATTCTGAATGTGCGTATATGGGTGTGAGTCGATTTCAGTATCAAAGCCTTTATTTCGAGGTTCTGCTTTCTGAAAATATTGTCGGGATTGCGAAAGACATATCATTTATAGTCGTAGGCGAGCTATTTTATTTCTCTGTATTTGATGTCTGTGTATGTTTCTATTAATAATATAAGATTCCAAAATGAATCGTGAAATACGTCAAGTGCTTGGTGGCATTGGTTAATTTCGCTTATACGCCTTGAGGATTTGTAGTACACTTCTTTTTTAATTATTTCATTTGTAATGAAAGGGGGAGATAAAAATGCGTACTTTGTGAAAATGAAGACAATACTTATACCTATGTACGAATGTAGTATGTATGTATCATCTTATCTATGGTAATATTATTAAGAGTTGTTTATTATCATGTACTTATATTATGAAATAATTGTAAATATGGAACACCAGTTTGGAGCTCTGATGAATAAGGTGGGGGCAAAAGCATGCATAAGGCAAGAAAATAATTTATTACTGCAAATGAGTGTACGCTCAGTGACAGTTTAGTGCAAGAAAGATCCCAATGGTTATTATTGCCCCATAGCACACTCGTAATACACTTTATCTTATAAATTTGATCCATTGAATATCACTAACATTCTTAATTTACGCGCAGAAGCCGCAGTCTGCGTTCGAGAACGGTTCTATATTATCGCTGGCACTCTTTCTTTTCTAAAATACCTTGACTTACACATACCCCACATCATGCACTACTTACCTCCACCCATGCTCATCCACCTTCTCCGCAAGTCTCTACCCCAACGCTCTTCTCGCATCGGGAAACAATGGAACCGCTTCCCCCCCCCCGCCAACCCCCAGCGTCATCACCTGCACTCTCACCCCCGCCAGCACCGCTCCGCCGCTGATGCTGCTACCTTCCTTTAAATTTTCCGGCCTTTTTGTGCTCCCGAAGCCCGGCAGTCTCTCTAGGTATATGGGGCTCAAGAGCGGGAAAGAGGGCCGCGGAGGACGAAAGCGAGACGCAGAGGGGTAACCGCGTGGAGAGGAAGACTCCAAGAACTTCAGTCTATATAAGCTAAGAACAAAAGCTAACACGATTTACTAACTGATTCAAGAGTTCATGCTGCCGGAGAGACAAAGGCAGTTTAGGAGCAAATCCCCGCGCCCGTGCGCTTCTTCCAATCCATCAAAATGTGTATAAAGGTGGCGGAAGGGGTGGGTTACGGGCGCGGGAAGGGAGGAAGGGAAGGGAGGAAGGGAGGGAGGAAAGAGCCTACGAACGGAGGCGGGGATCGTATCAGACACGATGTATGACAAAGTAGGGGGAGAATTTATCGCGACTTAAGCAGCGCCTGACTTAACGGTAATGTATGGCGAGCGCCAGCTCGTAAAAATGGGCGTTCGCTGCGTAGTTTTCGCGGCGCGTGTTTGAGGCGCGGCGATCGCAACGCAGTAGGTTTCTATCTTTCGGCCAATGATACCGAAGTCAATGATTAGCTTCATTTCGAATGTACGTAATAATAATAATAATAATACCAATCATAATATTTCAAATATTCAAGCATTCGACAGTAATATTAATAGAAATTTAATACACACAGATGTGCACAGCTACATTATTCCCTTTTTATATCAGGACGGAAAAAATTATTGCAATTTTTCTGTCTTTTAGACTTTGTGTATTTTTTGGGATCGGAGGGAAAATTGAAGACTTTAATATACTGTAAAGTATCGTAAGTAATAGTATGTCAAGTAATAAATCAACTAGATATAATCTTAGGACTGCGTACCTCGCCTCCTATTACTAGCATTCGTATTATTGCCTAATATTACTCCATATTCGTAGCTGTGTTAAATGCAATTGCCTAGCTCCCCGCCTGACAGGGAGATCACCTAGGATTGTTAGGTATTGACATTCTTTCATTGTTTATGTAGTAAGTCCTTGATGAACGATTACTTTAATGTTAATACTCGTACAGTGTACTCCGTGATTAGGAATGAGAATTTCTTGAGCTCAAAGCGGTTGGGCTGAGCTCTGAAAGGTGGGCAGTTGTACATGAATTAACTATAGAGTCCTTGGAAACCTTATTCGTGGTAGCTTAACATTAATACAGCCTGAAATCAGTTCCGATTTTGAACAGGTTTTCGAAAGGAAGATGAACTTCGACATAGTTATGTACGAGTATTTTAGAGCATTATGTAATTATTGAAGCATCAAGAACCATCAAAAGGTCATTACTTTCTTTTTAGCGATAAGCTACAGTGTTCAAATCTTCCTATACAGTTATTTTCAATTGAAACTAGAACCGACGTGTATTACAAAATGCAAGAGAGAGCCCTGTCATACAATGTCAGAGAACTTTTTATAACCTCGTGACGAGACCTTTATGAGTCGTTGCCTGTTGTAGACAATTGCTCGGAACGACTCCATAACCGCAGCTTGTTAGGCTCAGCCATGAAAACACACTAAAATCCTGTTTGTTGTCCGTTTAGAGGCAGCAATAGTGCGCAGCATCTCCACTTTCCCGGAGACAGGAGGCTCGTTGTGATTGTCGATGGGAAATTCAAAGGGGGAGGTATACCCGGAGTGGAGAGGCGTTTGTGTTTCAAGCAGAAAGGTAGACCCGCGTGTATGTCCGCATGTGTTTGTGTGTGTGTGTGTGTGTGTATGTAGGTGGGGGGGTGCATTCACGAGGGCCGCGCGTCGAAGACAGAAGAGCAGGAGAAAGGGGTGGAAGCAGCCAATGGGAAGCGGAAGACAGCAACCGGGGAGACTCGGTCTGCGAAGCCATTCATTAGTCTCTGACGGCGGGGGTGGAGTGGGTGGGGCGGGGCGGGGCCGCGGTGAGGCAGGAGGGAAGACAAGACGCCTTTCTGTAATTAAAAAGGCCGATTTGAAGGCACAGCCCGACGATACACCTTGTGGTTAGGTAAAGGCGGGCTCCCACATCCCTCTGAGAGAAGACGATGAAGTCGCTGGGGATGCCACCACTGTTGGCTGTGGTGACTCTGTTCTCTGGTTTTGCTGTTGCCTTGCGTTCTCGTGGTAGGGATTCTGTTTCTTATCACCTTGAAATACCACTAGATAACCGACTGCTGAATTCCATGACCTAGTTCTCTGTCAACATTGTCATGTCTGCTGCCCAACAAATGATTACATGAAATTTTATTACTGCTATGTTACCTAGTTGCATATTTGGTTCTTATTTCTACCACGTAATTGTGCAATACCTATGGTCTTGATAGTTTCTTCAAACGTCTTCTTATTTTCATGATGGCGCTGTGTAAGTTACTTATTCAGTTGTAACCGGATTTTTGTGACATTTTTGCTTAGCTTGAAAAAGTTTTTTAATAGCATTGTTTCCCTTTCGACTTCTACACGATTTTTTTTTTTTGCTTGTGCTTTCTTGCCACTTTTATATCATTTAATTAATACCTTGATTCAAATTATCACTTCTTCTATACTCATACGATAATTGGACACTGATATGGAAATTAATGCTACCCAAGACACTCATATACCGGAATATATAACTTCATTATTTTAACCATTTAACTCTCTTACCACCAACACCATTGTGTGTGAAACATTTTTAGTGAAGTCACAAAATTTGGAACATCGTATTCTTTCACAGCATTCATCAGAGTACATAATTTGTTTTTCACCTTCACGAGTCACACCATCGCTACGTGTATCACCTCCTTCGATATCAAATCTTACATCTACACCAGAAGAAAACATCAGTCCCCAGTGAGGATTTTCAGAATCTCAATTTGTATCTCCATTGTCCCAACTCCAGCCAGTATTTTGTCCATTTGTCACTGCGTCAACCCAGGCGTCTTTCACGTCACCATATGTTCCACCACCACCTGCATTAGCTCCGTCGCCAGCGCCGCGACGCAAGGTGGAGCGAGCGAGTGCGCGGGCTTTGTAGTGCGTCTGTTTGTGTGGAGTTGCTGAAAGCCGGGACGGGGTGGAGTGGGGCGGGGCGGGGCGGCCTGGGGAACGGCGTAGGAGGAGGATACGCCTCTAGCTAGGTACAAACTCTTTTCATACCCTTGTATGAATCATCAAAGTGCATTGTGCTTGTTTGTTTCCGCGGCTGAAAGCCTTCGACGAAAAGGAACCGCCGGGCGCGGCGGCGGCGATGGTGGCGGTGGCGGGACGTCTCCTCTGTTGATGGAATGTGCTTAATTCTCTTGCGCGCGCAGCCACGGTAGCTTTTTATTTGAGTTGCGATGCGCCGCGCAAACGCCCCCGCTACCCTTGCAACCCCGCCACTCCCGTCGCCCCCGCCAGCGTCGCCACCCCCGCTGCCCCCGCCACCCCCGCTACCTCCGCGACTCCCGCTTCCCACCCCCTGCGCCCTCCTCTGCCACCCCGCTCTGCACCCACCTCCGACTCTCCCCGCTCCCCTCGCCATCCGCCCTCCGCCACCCCGCTACCCCGCCAACCCCGCTGGGTTCTGCCACCCCATTGCCCCCACCACTGCCATCGTCAACACTTGCCACTTCCTCACATCTCACGTTGCATGCTGCCCCGAGCCCATCCATCTGCCGGCCAAAGGTTGCATTGAGCTTTGTAGGCCTTCACCCGCCACCCCCTCCGAGGATATCGAACTTCTTTTGAATTTTGTAAGCAGTGTTTCTGCTCGATAGCCCCCCACGCTCATGCTGTCTGTGAATGTGCACCAGCACCCGGGATGTGATTGCCTGTGCGGCGGCTCCCACCGCCTTCTGAAGCGGGCGGTTCGTGTGATTGCCTGCCGGAAACGCCCAGCATCGGGTGGGGCCTTCTTTCTTCTTTTGAGCGCAGACAACGGCGCCATTGAGTCTGCATCTCACTCGCAATCGAACGCGCTGCACACGCTCAAGCTAACGAGCTGCCTCTGTGTTTAACCTTGTAGCCGCCGAGATGCTTGGAATCCGCCTCTGTTCTGTAATGGACGCGATGAGGATCGGAAGATACAGAAGCCGTGTTTTCGTCTGGGGCTGCTTGATCTGATCGTAGTGGTGCCGTTTTAATTTATGGGTTCGGAGTGCGTTCTTGCGCGGCTCGTTGGCGAGATGATTTATGTGCAGTTGTGTAAATGGGGACGAACAAAAGATGGAGATAGGGTTCTTGCGCGAGTACCACCGTTTTCATTGATGGAACGTTCTGTTTTTTTATATTGTAGAGAAATTTCGTGGTGCAAAAGGAATATTTCAATTGAAAGTAGTCGTTAAAACGCTGAATTAAAATTGTAATCCTTCGTTTTGTTAGCAATAGTAAATGCAAGGCTACTTGGAATACACTGATATATTCATCCGGATGAGTTTGTGACATGTGTGTGCATTATTCAACTACACAATTATTTCAGTTTTAATTAATATGCTTTTATTTCTATTAGTGAGAAGAGACATGGCGTTTTTCGGGACATTTTAAATATTAGTGTAATTTTTCTAATTATGTTGAATATTATGTGTGTGTGTGTGTGTGTGTGTAAATATATTATAAAGGTTTCAATTCTAGGTACTAGACGAAAAATTTCAAAATTACTGTCGCATATTACGCAGACATTAAATGTACTGATAAAATATATTTACTAAGAAATTAACTACTTCCTACCAAACGTTAAAACAATTCAAAAAGTATCCAATTAAGAGTGGGGAGAAAAGGAAAATTTCGACCTTGTGGTAACTAATGACATGATAATATTTATATATTTCGTTTGAGAATTGTTTTTAAAAACTGTTTCAGGTTTCTTCAATTCAAAGGATATGCTTTAGGCGGGATGTTTCCACGACGTACACACAACTAGTTGGCATGGACTTGCGTTACAAATAAATTATTTTATTTTATTAAGTTCGACAAAGAACGTAAAAATCTTTGTGGCGTATGGTGGGGAAGTACCATCCGCGCACGTTAAATAGTTTATGTTGTTCTGTTGAGCAGTAGCGACTCGGGACTTCATGAAAAGATGGGACCAAAAGCAATGTACTAGCGACGATCCCAATGAAGCAAATAAATGGATCTATGTTCTTCTATTAAGTGTTACAGTTTTTCTTCTTTCATGTTTTGATAATTAATAATTTGATACTTTAATAGTAGCTACATCTTGTCTGGAACCACCTGTGGCACCCTTTAAGTGATCGTCTTGGGCGTTGAATATCCTATTTAAATTCTTTATTATGAAAATAAAAATAAAATAACTATATTTTATTATCCCGTTTTAGACGGCGGTTTTGGTTGGTTGGTGGTTGATTGTTAGTAATTTGGGACACGTCAACTATTGAGGTCGTTAGTCCCGCAAATGTAGTGAAAGTTTTTTCATTGGGAGGTGGTATTGATCTTCCCCTGCTGGATGGCGAGAACCGGCGCCGACGTACCGTCGGTTAGCGGAGTTTTCCCCAACCAGGTATTTCCGACCAGCCGGGAACCGCCCCAGCGGGGACAAGTTCTAAGCTCCCGACCGGCCTCCCTGCATGTGTGTTAGTGTAGTTCATATTAGTGTGTGTGTGTGTGTGTGTGTGTGTAAGTGGTGAGGAGAGGACAAGGAAGAGGTAGGAATGATCACGCGAAATCCGTGGCCCGTTTGTTAGGGTACTGCTCTGGCATTCGCCTGGTTTGATCAAAGAAACCACGGAAAACTACCGATCAGAGCAGATGGCCGCTAGAATTCTCCTTCAGACAGCGAGTGAATTCGACCCAGCTGAAAAGCTAGTGTCGAAAATCCTGCCGCCGTCGGAACTCGAACCAAGGACCTCCCAGCCAGAGGAACTGTAGTGACATCACTGAGCCACCTCTCCCGATCACCTTATTTGAAATACTCACTTGATTTTAAAAGAAGCTGATACGACAGCACAATTCTCAGCCTCTTTCTTAAAGACACTTTCTCGAGGGATGTCTTGAAAGGCGCCTTTACCACTTCAGCCTCTTCCCTTCAGCCCGGGCGCTTTCGTTGCCGACGCTTCATAATTGCGCGGGCAGGTGCGAGGACCCTGTCTCCCCTCCCTCCCTCCCTCCCTCCTTTGCCCCTGGCGGAGGTGGCGAGATCCCTCGCGCACTTTTCCCCCGCTGGTGTTTGTCGTCGGCGGCGCGTTTGCGCGTCCCGGCGCCCAGCGCCGCCGCGCCACTGCCCCCCGCGGCTCAGCCCTTAGGGGCCCTAAGCCGCCCGGTGGGGCTATGAATATTCCGCCCGCGATGAGACGCGAAGATCTCTGCCCGCGTCTCCGGGACCAAGATGGGCGCAGACGCAGCGAGACGCTGCAGCAGTGCGACCAAAGGGGGACGCAGGAGGAGCAACGTGCCTCAAGTCCCGATGTAATAGGGGCCCGGAACTGTTTGAAAAAAATACCGCGAGTGCATGGAAAAAGACTGACGCACCGCCGGTTCAATACTGCATATGCATTCTTACGCAGTTTCCTTGGTGTTCTCTCGGGACCTTCGCAGAGCTCCTGCGTATGGTAATTTAAACTGTGCGAGTATGAGTTACCTCCTACTGGCAACGTTATTTTCATTCGTAACAAAATAATCGCCCTATCGAACATAGTAGTTAAATATGTGGTGACGTAAGCTTTCGACTTTTCAAGCAAACAAAAAATTCATCCAAAGCCCCAAAATACGAAATTAGAACTCTTTACGAAATATATTTTGAAGTTTGTTATATTGTTCCTTATTCTGGTTCCATCCAATATTTAACGTTTTTAATTTTTAAGTAAAATTTATTGTATAATTTCAAAACGAATGTGTTTATTCATCAATATTTACACAGTTCTCCTGCTTTGAATAACCTTTTTTGGTTTTGCTCTGTAATTTTTTTTTTATAGTCTCTCTCAGGATCTTTTAACTTTGCCCTAATCAAGGGTATGTAATCTGGGAGTTCGCTTACACATTCGTAATGTGTGAGACTTAGCGAAGAGAACACTTTTCGAATTTATTTTCTCCATTATTTTGATTTTTTTTTTAGGGACATCGGAACCCTTTCTAGTACTATTTGAAAAATAACGAACCGAAACTATGAATCAATGAAAATGATTTCCCCAACAATATTTCCGATTAATTTATTTTCCCTTTGTGCTCTTTCACGTGCCACTACAGCAAATGGAGTGCCTTCGCTATGACCGGCACCTCTATGTCCGCTGCATCCCCCGTCGTGTCCCCCCCTACTGCGCAACCCTTGAGAGACATCCGAGTGAGGGACGCCATCGTCTCTCCTTTCTATCTCTCTCTATATATTCACCCATCATCATCACCGTACCTTAAGCCCGCCCTGGCATGGCACCGCTCTCCCTTCCTCCCCCCCCCCGCGTGCCCGGTCCCAATCTCCCTTTTAATGCCTAATGAGAAATAACCTTCCCCGCCGCTTCTCAACTTCCCTCCCCTCCCCAACCCCTCTCACCACTCTGTCGGTGGAAGGGCCAAGAGAAAGAGAGAGGGAGAGAGAGAGACAGACAGAGAAAGAGACAGAGATTTGCTGATAGAGTGGCGTGCGCCCTCCCACCCAAGCCAAGGTACGACTGGAAAGGATTCAGACGACAATCACTCCGGGATTAAGGACAGTCGTGCTCTCCTGCAAGGTGGAGACACCACCTCCGCGCCGGCACTGGCGCCCCTGGTGGCAGCGGCGTGCACTCTCGAGCTTGTTACGGTAGATTAGTCTCTAGGACAGGGGCGGGGCAGACAGTTTCTACCCGGGGGTCTGCGATACTCCGGAGATAAGAGGGAACGCGATTTTGAAGGAAGATGCGCCCCGAAACAAAGACGGAAGGCGCACGCTGGTAATTACGCGGGAAACAAAACAAAAGATAACTTTTATACGAATCAAAGAGACGAGTCGCGAATGACGGTCGCAGGAGGGCGGAGATGCGACGGGGAGCTAAAGTAACGATGAAGCTCGAATTATGGGGAGATTTAACGGAAGATGGATGGAATGTCAAGGAAATGCTGGAGGTAATTGTTTCTGAGTAGACGCGAGTTTCCGAAATGGCTTTCTTTTACCTTTTCCTTTGTTGTTTTGTGAGGCAGATTTCGCTGAAAGCATTAATGTAATGTCATCAACGGCCCGTACCTGTAGAGAAATGACAAAGTTGCGAGTTTTCGGTGGTTAATGAGGTTGAAAAGCCATGTTTCTGAACACCGTGATGTTTCGAATAATCGAGTCAAAATTAATATATTGACTGATCGACAATTTAAAATATTTTTCAAGGTTTGTTTTAACTTTCTCGAGCTTTTAGTGAGTGCAAAAATCTTCGTGATTTTGTTCGAGACTGACGTGCTTATTCCCATTTAATGATAATGGTGTATTTTTTTATTTATTAAGTAATTCATTCCCCAATTTCTAAGTACGTGATTAAATGCCAATGGATGAATTTATGTGTGAATAATTTATGAAGTACGTAATACGTACGGTAACTCGTTGTATACTCTAGAAAAAGGTTTTCATATCATTTTCCTTCTAGCTTAAGCTTCGTTTCCCACTCTCAGCAATCATAATGTTACTCTATCAATAAAAGTCAACAGTTTAATTAATGAACTAAATTTTCTAACTTTTCTTCGTGTAAACTGAGTCACCTCACGTCGCACATCGTTAAAACCTCTTTTGTGGACACAAAGCCGCCGTTGATGACGTATTCTGAAGGATGTCGGCGTTGGCTGGACCCGAGTTTTTAATCCGACAGGCGGACAGCGACGACGTCGACCGTCACTTCCGGTCTCTCGGTGTCACAGCGGCGGTGCTCCTTCCATCACTGTGTCGCGAAACGCTGGATAGACGGACAGAAAATCTGCGGACAGTGACCCGAATGTTGAGTCTAAGCGAAAATCGTTTCTTATACTGCATTTTTGTCATACAGATAGATCGTTCTTCTATATTTACGAAGTATCGTCTGTTTCTCTGGCCGTTTTGTCAAATTTACTATTGTTTCGTTTACAAAATAGTTGTCCTAAACAGTGGAATGCTTACCTGGCAATCGCATTGTGCTATATTTTCGGTTTCAATAACTCGCTTGCATGCTTGTACCTTGTCATTATATGATGGTAGAAAAAGACAAAGAACAATTTCTCCCATTTTATCATCTGAGTGCTGATTCACTTCATTATTATCTCAGAAAACCAGATGACAGTTGTATGTACTCTACAATGTTCGTTTTTAATCGCATCATGCAAAGTAGAGGCTGCATTGTGGGCGAAAATTTGTAGGAACATGTAAATATAACGCGCCAATTGACATGGAATCAACGATAAATTCTACAACTCGTTGGAAGTGTTTTTCAGATGTCTAGTTCACAACCGCCCTTTGAAATAATTCTAGAAATATTCTCAGTAATTCTCCATTAACCTTGTGTTCGCACAGTCTGGTGAAAACTATCTTATTTAATAAAATTTACCTACTCGCATAGTTGAGCATCTCGCCACACTGTCGGCTGCCGAAGGGGTAGAAGACGTCGTTGACAGGGGAGAGAGCAGGAGCTTAAGGGGAACAGTACTTGTTGAACTCCTTTTCCAATTTTGTAAATTAAAAATATTTTCATCGCCAAATTTTTTGTTGCGTATTTTCGATTATAAAAATTTTGAAGATTTTCGGCGTGGTTATTGAAAAAGAGTATTAACCGTATATTCAGTTCAGTGCTTAAAGTAGATGCATTCTACACATAGATTAGTTTTTGAAAAATAACTCAGCGATGGCAAACTGTAAAAGATCTTCTCCGTTTGAAGAGATCTTCACACAATAGGGAATTCTCCAATAATCTATACTAATAAAAGTGAATTCAACGACGTGTAACCGACATCGATACCACAAAAAGTAGCTTATAAATAGATATGAAATTTTTACAGGCCCTTCTTCAGGATGTGTCCTTTCAGTGTCAGTTAAGTTTGGTAAAGACCAACTCATCCTAAATGCGGTAAGTAAATAATTTAAATAATTTGTGGATGCACCACGACCATTTCCCGCCTCTCGCTTAGAGCACGCGGTCTAATATACTCTGCCAGAACCCAGTAGTGTGCAGCAAAACTGGTATCTAATTTATTGGCTAGAGGTCAATAGCGGTGCATAAGATAAAAAAATCATTTAGTAGCGATGTGTTGTAAAATAAAATGAAAATTATAGTATTTTATTAAAATTTGAAGCAATTACGTTAAAAATGATAATTTTAAATACCGTGGTTTATATAAAAATGATCTTTTCTCTCATTCGCAAGGATTGAATATGAATACAGCCCGGGCAACGCCGGGTATTTTGCTACACTCAGAAATTTCTGCATTACTTTTAATGTAAAGATACAGAAGTAATTTTCATGTGTAAATTAAATTTAAGTACGTACAATTAAATTTAATTTCCAAGTAAGTTAACAGTCGTAAATGAAATCTACATTGATTGAATTTAAGCATTAAATTTAATGTACAGGTACATTAATCTCCCGTAATGTACAATGTACATTAAAATTAATGTCGTGCATTAAGTCTACATTAAATTTAATGTAATTTCTGACGCTGTAGTTCTCCTATAAATAAAATCGATGTCCAACGATTTCTATGTCATATTCCTCTCGCATAGCTATGCATTTGCGCCCAGTGTGCGCGGGCGGCGGTACATAAAAATTAATGTACATTCGTACACTAAATCTACATTAAATGTAATATAGCTATGCATTTGCGCCCAGTGTGCGCGGGCGGCGGTACATAAAAATTAATGTACATTCGTACACTAAATCTACATTAAATGTAATGTAATTTCTGACGCTGTAGTTCTCCTATAAATAAAATCGATCTCCAACAATTTCTATGTGATATTCCTCTCGCATAGCTATGCATTTGCGCCCAGTGTGCGCGGGCGGCGGTACATAAACATTAATGTACATTAATTCTCCTATAAATAAAAACGATCTCCAACGATTTCTATGTATTTCCTCCGCATAGCTTTTCCCGGGGAGGGGTGCGCCTGACAGCCGCGGAAGGGCCCGAGGCGGTGCGGGGGCGGCGGCGGACGCCTCACCTTTATCGCCTGCAGCGGCGCGGGTGCGGGTGAGGCGCGCGCCCCGGGCTGTGATGTGCCGGCCGGGGCAGCAGCGGGGCGAAGGTCGCCTATGAGAGGGGGTGAAGGGGAATTGGGAGGGTGGAGTGGGTGATGGATTTGGGAAGATGGTGATGGGTGAGAGGGTGGAAGTTGGTGATGAGTTTGGGAAGATGGTGATGGGTGAGGGTGAAAGTGGGAGATGAATTTGGGAAGATGGTGATGGGTAAGAGGGTGGAAGTTGGTGATGAGTTTGGGAAGATGGTGATGGGTTAGGGAATGGATGTTTCCTAACCCATCACCATCTTCATGGATGTTGTTCCGATTCCCCTGGGTCTCATTTCATTATTATTACTCCATCATTTATATCTAGCTTGATAATCACCATTCCAACAAATCTTTCAAACGGCTAGGTTCTTATGTATTGGTAAGATTATGAATAATGTTTGGTGTATATGAAGTTTGAAGAAGGCTCGAGAAGAAGGTTAATTGAAGGACAACGTTGTTATTCGTTGTCACCAACAAAATTTAATAGATCAAGTAGCTTGGGGTAAGTATTTTTTGATCAAGTAGCTTTGGATTTGTTATATGATGCTCGAAACCAAAATGTAATGTGAACTGAAAATATTTCTATGAGAATCCCTTTAATTGTTTTACAATTATGAATTTTTCGAATCAAACCTGAATATTGGAATTTGAATTGAATATTGGAACTTGCGGGGACTGTGATGGTTAGATGAGCCAACGGGTGCGGCGAGTCGATGGCGGTGGGATACCGATGGGGTGATAGAGAGGCGGAGAAAGGTGAGAGAAGCCTCGCCTTTCATTAACGCGGGCGCTGGCATGGGAGAGCGACTTGTCAACATGGATGAGCACTGTTCGATGCGAGCCAATTTAAGGACAGACTCGGAGAAGTTCCTGAAATATTGAAAGTTCTATGAATTGAGTGACATTGGATTGGTTGTGTTTGAGCACCGCCAGACCAAGATTGATTGAGCACCAACAGACCAACAAATTATGCTTGAGGACAGCCGAGAAATTTGTATTTGATAATACGCGAACTCAATTTGAAAATAACGTGCTTGAAAACTTTAGCAAACAGTTATTTAATAACTGTGTATTGCGTCTGAAACGCCGGTGGCAGTGGGGGCGTGGACTTCACCTTCATCTCGTGCATGGGCGTTGACGTCGGTGCGGGTGAGCCATTCGTCCTAAGGCTTTGTCCCGTAGCTGGGGTGCGAGCCGACGGATGCATGAGGGGGAAGATGGTAATGGGTAGGGGAAGGGGAAGCTAGAAAGGAAGATACCAAGACCGGTGCATAGGGATTTAAAAAAAAAAATCGCCGACGATGCTGATAAGTATATCCGAGTAAATAGCATTTTAATATTTACAGTTGTTTGAATGGAATCTGATGTTGAAACTTTTTAATTGTATGCCACTTCTCACGAGAGGTATAGTCAGGGAGGGGGGATGAAGCATGGGGCAGTGGGAAAGAGAAATTATTAATTGGAGGCGCATGTGTTGGCGAATGAAGCAACAAATCAGCAGGGTAAGTGATCGCCAACTCATAACAAAAGAAATGGTCCTTCACTCATGTACAAATTTAATTACATTAAAACGTAAGGAGACATTGTGAAAACTAAATGAACAAAGGTAAAATAGAGCAACTACGAATATCACTGAAATTACTAAATATGAGTACTCTGAAGTGATACCGCGCGCCTACGCAGAGGCACATAAGAAGCGATAGGCAGCGAAGGGAACCAGGTCCCCTAGGTCCAACCTGCAAGAGAGGTGAAGTGGGTTGAGGCATTGGAGACGACGGCAGGGGAGGCGGAGCGGTGTACGCAGAACCATGACGGCGGCGTCGGGACGACGTAGGGTGAAGGCGCAGGCTTTGGGGTGGGGACGAAGGCGACGGCCGCGGGCGAGCTGACGGACAGGCGAGGGGGTGGGCGCCATCCATCAAGATACCTCCGCGCCCTCGCCCTCGCCTATTCCGCCTCCCAGGGGCGCTTCCGCCGTAGGTGACGCGCAGTCGTTCGCCGGGAGACTGGCCAAAGCCCCGTCCGTGCCCCGCGCGGCCGCCCGCCCGCCCCCGCCTGCTGGCCTCTTTGTCCGCGCCCCCTTCTTCGTATTGATCACTCGCCTCGCCCCAGGGCGCACCTTCACCTCGCTGGGGAAGCCGGCCTTACATCTGCTTACCTACACTGCACGCCGCCCGCCGTCTCATACTGGGATCAGCAGCTGCATTAACGTTTCTAGCGTCTGATGCACGTATTATGTGATATACTTAAAACATAATCAGTAAATTTTTTATTCATGATCTCGCAATATTCAACATACCACATGTGGTTAATCATGTTCTAAATATATTTTATCGTTTTCGTATCGTTGAAACAAGATTTCCACCGTCAGAAAATAATATATTTGTTACTTTACAGACAAAAATAATATTTAAAAATGAATTATGAAAATGATGCAACCATTTTTTAAAAACTTATTACTTCCGCTTTACGGGGGAAAGCGTTTATAGAGAGAAAATAGTGCTTTAAATCCAACATAATCTCTGGGGATTTAGTCGATCAAATACCAAGTTTTCCTAATTACCTGTAATGTTTGTTATCTACAATTAGTATTCTTGAAGTATTAATATAAGTATTAAAATTTCATTTCCAAAACATAAGTTAAAATTTTCAATTTCTTGATACAAATATGAAATACTTTGTCATCACCACTCCAAAGTCACAAAAGTGCGAACGAGGTTGCTTTTCACAGGAAGGCATTTAAATGATCGAATGTGTCTCGAAAAAAAAAGTTGAAATGGAAAGTTGCGTAATGATTGATTACGATTTGGTATATATATCTATTGTGAAATTAATTGATATGCAACAGAATTGAGTCTTCCGTGTATTTTTCTCAGAGATGATTTTTGGCAAATTCTTATTTTGACGTGGTGACAAAAATTTCGCGTCAGAAATTGACTGCATTGACAGAAGACATTCTTCAAAATATATTGCAGAAAGTTTGTACAGAGCATTTAAAAAAATATACATTTGTGTGCTAATATAGTAGGCTTCTGAGTCCAGACACACCTGAGAACACTATCCTCTGCCTAGGTCACCCCTGAGTGTGGTCACTGCTGGCGCTCAGCCTCTGTATAAAACATTTCCCGTTGTCAGATTCAGAAGTGACGCGTGGAAGATAACCGATTGGAGCGATCAGGGGAGAGGGCGGTGTCGAGGGTGGACGGAGTCATCGCGATAGGCAAATGTCTTCATGCCTAAAGGCCCGCCCGCCCCGAATTGAACATCTTCATCTCGACCGAGGTGAGATGGACTTGATTTTCGAGGGTCGGAATTTTAATGCTCTCTCTCTTTCTCTCTGTCTCACAATCTTTCCCTCTCTCTCTTTCCTTCTGTCTGTCTCTCTCCCCCTTTCCATCTGTCTTTCCCTCTCTCTTGCTATCTCTCTCCCTTTCTCTCTCTTTCTCTCACTTTTCCTCTCTATTTCGTTCCCTTTCTCTCTTCTGTCTTTTGCGAAGGTGTCGCTGTGATGACATGCTATTGGATCACATCGATTGTACGTTTAATGATGGTTGCTGATCTTATGATGGAGTAAAGCAGTGTGTGTGTTATATGTATGTATAAAAGAAAAAGTGTCATTTTTGTTTCAAAAAATAACTCTATTTCTGCAACTAGCTAGTTTCCCGTAGTTGGAGTATCTTATTCATTTTATTCATTTACTTACCATTGGAGTGTACATTCTTCGCTGAACACTTTTTAATTTAATTCCATAGAACCGCAATGCTTCATAAATCGTCGAAAGCCGGCTTGTTTAATAAATCCAAGTTGACTTCAGTTATTTCATCCAGACTTATACGAATAGTTAACCTTCTGTCAGAGGGTATAGATATGACCTGGAAGTGGTTTTTGCACGTTTCCACCTTAGAATAAAATATATTTTATCAATTACCATTTCTATTACTTCTGATCAACCTGACCTTACCCGAACAAAGTCCCGTCAACAACAAACATTTTCGAATGTTACTTCTCTACAAGAATCTTTCTTTTTGGTAGATACAGTGTGGAAACAACATTTAATCGACTTTTAACGCGTGATTTCTCCAGTTACGAGACAACTCTTCTCATGCGAGAGAAGTAAAAGGAGATAACTCGACGCGACGTCTCAAGAAAACCGCTCTTTTTGGCGCCGTCCGCGAGGGGGTGCGAGTTACGATCGGTTTCCTGAGTGTGTGCGGGCGTCGCGGCGCCCCTGGTGACGCCTTACGGTCGAGACCTTCCTGGCGATCGGTTTGCGGCGTCGCATTACGGCGGCAACGGATGGCGAATTGCGTTTAGCGCGGACCGCGCACAATAAAACAAGGGACTTGAGATGGACAGAAGACGAATGTTTTGCGTGGTGGGAATGCACTCGGGATGTCGACGGAATATATAGGCTGAGGTGGTTCAGTGTAGCAACTGTTGGCAGTGCAGCGTCTCTGAACGGAAGGGACTACAGTTCGAGTTCCGTCGGTGGCCGATTTTTGATGTTAGCTGGATATATAGGTCAAATTCAGCGCTGTGTGATGAAGAATTCTCGTGGTCGCCGGCTCTGATCGGTTGTTTTTCTGTGGTTTGTACCTAGACTAGACTTCAATATCGGGCGAATGGTAGAGCAGTACCAGAGAAAAGGATCGCATTCAGCGCAGTGTCCTTCCTTCCATATGTTTGTTCTTTCCTCTCTCCTTGCAGATACACACTTTCTCATCATGCAACTTGCATGACAAGTGCACTTCACTGTCATGCACAGCAGTACCACACGTCAGAAGACCAGAGCTTATCGCTTCACCCGGCTGCGGTGGTGTTCCGCTGGTGGAGATAAGTGAAGGAAGAACCCCGCAAGCCGACGTGTTGGTCGGCGCCAGATCTGACAGTCCAGTGGCGGAGGATCGCAGCCACCTCCAGGGATATAGCGTGCTACTCTTACGGGGCTAGTGACCGTAGAAGTCAGGGCACCTACAAATGCAAATTAATCTAACAATCGACAATAGAGTTCTCAGTGCGAGGAAGATAAACTGTCATTATGCTTTCTTTTATTCTCTGTCTTATTTATTACTTACGGTTAGTCACTTTATTTCTTCGGCATTGTAATATTTTCAGTTTTAAATAAAAGGTGTCGAGATAACATGATCGTTCACATTATTAATTGCGTTAAATAGATATTAACGCAATTATACATGTAAACGATCATACTATCATAAATTTTACGCTCGAGCTTTACGTTTCTAGAACGGGGTGCTGGGTAGAACAATTTCTAGACGGTGCCTTAACGTTGTACTCTCTTGATTTCAGTCGTTCTTTTTTCGAAGATACCGTTTTTAAGTTAACAAAGAGGTGAGCAGGAAATAATCAATTTTTACTACAAAATATCCATAAAGAAGTTCTTAAGACGTCCTGTAGAGAAAACACACTGTCTTTAGCCGCGAAATAACCAACTCCGCTCAAAATAAAACCGGACAATTGTTGAATTTCACTTCTTCTTCTTCACTTACGACATGACAGAGGGACCTATGTTTCTGCTAATTTCTCGATTGGGCGTGCTCTAATGACATGTAAAACAATATTATTTCCAACAATATTATATCCATATGAACAGACTCATCTCATGCTGTGATTTTCATGAAAATATACAATAATAAATATGAATAATGTTTATGCAATGCTTAGTATTATGTGTTCAACCAATGGACAAATTGATTATTGTGCAATTTCAAGTGAAGTGAGTACGTCACTGAGCAGAAACTCACATGGCCCCTCAAGCATTCCCGTCGTCAGCTGCTCTATTAGGTGCGATGATGTCACCCTGCGCGCATGTACTTGCGTCAAGATGTTCGACGAAAGCGCGAGTAATATAGAGTACGGGGTTGTGACATCCACGGAGTTAACGGGTTCGTATCTTTTGCTGAGCAGCCGCAACCCCCAGGCATTGGTGTCATGTCTGAAATTTTGGTTTCACTCACTTTTCACCTTTGGGAACCCGTATGTTATACGAGGAACAAAGGGGGATCCTTGGCATACTGCAACATTTCGTCGCCTTAATCTTGGGAAATGCAGAATTTGGATATTGTAATGCTTTTGGAAAAAAATGTAAGTTTAGCTACTGGTTATTTAAAATGTTTCATGAATGTTAGTCATAATAGAGTATTCATGAACAGAGGTAATGGCATTTCAACAAGATTCAGTGGCACTTCCCTGTCTCTATCCTCGCAAGTACATATTTGGTATAACCGAAGAATTCTACGGCCTTTGGCACTTTCTTCAAAAACATAGTATTTATTTCCTTATCAACTGCCCCCATTTAAGTCATATTGTCCAGAAGATTAATGAAATGGGCACTGGGAGCAGAAGAACGTGAAAAACACCTAATTTCATTATCCAGCTCCCATACTTTACATTAAAGTGGCAATTTTTACGCTTTCTACTTTCTTTAGTACAAAACTGTACGTACCTCCTAGTCACCTAGGTAAGTGTTAAACAAAATTGAATCGGCTTTAATTGACGTGTGTTGCCCAATAAGCCCGCCGAAAAGCATCGTACCGACTCGATTATGCACGAGAAATATCATTTTAAAATCTCATAGATCCTCAAAATTGATTTTACAACTGAATATCGACTGTCGAGTATAGGGTAGGTCACCCATGCAATCCATCTCTCTCTCTCTCTCTCTCTCTCTCTCTCTCTCTCTCCTCTCTCTCTCTCTCTCTCTCTCTGCTCTCTCGCCTCTCGCTCTCTCGCTCGCAACTCATCTCTATTAGGCCCGATGATGTCATCGAATGCCCGCGTGATTGCGCCAAGATATTCAACGAGAGTGATGGGAGTGGGGCGACCGCGCACCTGATCGGCCCGTTATCGGGGGCGGGGAGGCCGCAACCCGCCGTGCGCTGGCGCGTGGCGGGGCTGCGGTGGGCCGTTCGATTGCCCCTGCTCCCTCTCCCACCACCACACACACACTTCGCGGACGCTGCGCTTGGACGGCGGTTACGCAATTATAGACCCCCGAGGGACACCGACCCGGCGAGTGCGTAGACGTCTGCCTGCTGCCACCCGGATTGCTTGCCCGCCGCCCGCCCCGCCCCGCCCGCCCCGCCCGCCGCCCGCCGCTCCGCCCTGCCTGCTCCGCCCCTCCGCCCGCTCCCCTCCGCCCGCCGCCGCCCGCTCCGCCCTGCCCGCCCCGCCCCCCCGCCCCCGCCCGTCCCTTCCCCCTGCCCAGTCCCGTCGCCCGCCCTCCTCCCTTCCCGCCCCGCCCTGTCCCCGCCCGCCTCCGTCCGCCCTTCCGCCCGTCCGTCCCTTCCGCCCGCCCGTCCCTTCCGCCGCCGCCTCCGCCCGTGTCCCTTCGTCCCCGCCCCTCCCTTGCCTCGCCGTTCCACATTTCCGTTCCGCGCCCTTCCGCTGCTCCGTCCCCGCCTTCGTCCCCTTCCGGCTCTCGTCCGCACCTCGCGCCGTCCCACCTACCCCCCATCCGTCTCCCTAACCGCTCGTCCTCTCCCCCGACCCCGTCCACTCGTCCGCCCTGACTGACCCTTCCAGCTATCCCCGCCTGCTTGACCCGCATCGCCTACTATGCCCCGCGCCTACTGGCTCTGCCCCGCATCACCGAGCCTCGTCCCGCTCCTCCCACCTGCTCTGCGCGCCTGCCGGATGACGTTCGTTAGCATTGGGATTAATAGGCGTGTGCTGTGTGATCGGTGCGGATTGCCTGGAATAGTGACTGGTTCTCTACGATACAGTTCGCTCTTGTTACGAAATAAAATATACTCAAACTAACAATTACTCATAATGTTATATATGATTAAAATAATTATTAAATAAATATGCATGAATGAAATGAAAGTTCTTTCTGAAACGTTTTTGGGAGATTTCTCATGATTCTTAAATATCGTTTTATTATCTTAATAGTATTTGAACATAAAGTTCTTTTAAACTGAAAAATTGTAAAACGAACATCATTCATTTACTTCAGGCAGGAAGGAGGGTCTGACAACGCGTATATGACGAATGTTATTGTAAATATTTTCTTACCTGTACTGTGAGAGATCTGAATTGAATTATACTGTATGACTTATTCAATAATTTTTATTTTTGAAGTCTTCGTTGGGCAGGTGATTGTGAATTAAAATGTTATTTTGAAAATGTTGATAAAGCAGAATAATTGTTTTCAGAATTTCTGATAAAGGAGAATTGAGTAAAGCTTATTAAATTAAGACACTGTAACCATTGGAAGTTCTTTGGTTTTGAATTTAATTTCAAATTTTTATGGGTGCGTAATTTTTGACGGAATACTAGATATCTTCGTACATTTAGACAGACTGACTTTAAATAAGTTGTATTTCTACAGTTCATACTCAATTAGTTGCGTCTTTCGATTTTTAACTGCTTTTCTTGCATTTCTTGATTTCTGCGACTTCTAGTGTGTGTGCTCAAATGAAACGAATAAACAAACAGACGTTGAACCAATGTTAAGTAGAATATTTTATGTTACGTAAGACAGTACGATAAATGGAAGAAAGAAAACGAAAGTTATATTTTATTATCGTATTATCGTGTAGCTCATTGAACTTAAGTAGAGGACATATCGGACAATGTCCTCGTAAACAATCACTCGAAAAATATGCTTGGCATCAGTTTGGGATTTTTTTTATCAGGACTTAATTATTTTAAGATCCGCAAGGCTTAAACAATTAATTTGCGATCATGATACATCAAGACTATCAATAATTCTTTTCATATAGAAATATTTTGGAATTGTTTTCATTTCTAGATCCGCAATGCAGCTACGCAAAATCAGTTCAAGACAAACAATAACATATTGTGTTCATTGTCATTCAACTTTACCACTTTCACAATAGATCTTTAAATCTCATGATTTCATATTCACCCCTTACTGGTGTTAGCAGTGCTCTTTTCGTCCTCTTTTGCAATAAGAGGTTTGAATAATAGATTCTCAGTAACGCAAAATCTATACCACCATTGAACGAAGCATTGTGTATTGTTGAAATTGAGAGAATGTCCATACATTAGTAAAATAGAGGGATTCGAATTGGAGATGAGCCCGGCAAATGGTTTATAATATATATTTTCCTTTTTAGCAAGAATATAGCTTTCTTTTTTCTGTTGTCTTTTAATTTTTTCTTCTATGCTTTCAAATATTTTACATTTATACAGATTTTATTACCAACATTTTTTAATACTATATTTATCGAGTGATATAAAGCGAGAATGTGTAAGACTTGCATTTGTGAAAATGTGGTATTCTATAACTGAAATTAAATATATTTCACTAATAATTGAGATGTTTATGTAGGGACATCTTTATACCGTTTAAGTCGCAAATGAGGGAAAGTGTGTTCAAATAGTCTTCATTCTGAACTACTGTTCTTCTCGAGTTTCCGACTTGTGGCGCTTGCGGAATCTGATCGATGAGATCATAGAAAGCGGCTTTGGAATGTCACTCCACCCTATGAATGATCGAGTTCTTGGTATAACTTGCGTGCGGTCGTCCTATTCATTAGAGTCTGAATGCCCCAATTCACCGATAGCCTGCTGAGTTCAATGAAACTGATTACCGTATATTTATGGCCGCGTTCGGTAGGTTGTGCAATCATTTCCTTCCACGCGTCCCCGTGGCACGAGATGACGTCAGCGCGGCGAGGGCGGTCGTTGGCTGCCCGTCGGCCGGTTATCGCCCGCCGCCCGCGCCCGTCTCCGCCTGCCAATCGCCCGTGGGCGCGCCACGTGAGCTCCGATAGCCCCCGCAGGTCAAGCCCCGCAAGACGCCGGCGCGCCGCCTCCACGCTGGAGCCTACTCGGCGGCCGCTAAGACCTCATGCACAATGCAAACTTTAACGTAAACATAACGTAGCCGCAAAACATGGAAATGAGTTATTAAGCGTAACCATTCATAAAGCCTTGTAAACGTAGACGTAATTCCGTAAACTTAAGAGTTCACAAGCACCGAGCTTTTAGTTAAGTTTATGCCAGAATTCCACCGAAGACCAATTACAGAATAGCATGAAAGAAACACACATGGTGGATTTCAGATTGTGTTTTGGTAGTTTGTGGTTATGTCATTTAATTACTGTTATGTACTGGACTAGTTTGAGAACTGGTTTGATGCGAGTAGTGAATTCAAAGTTAGCATCTGGGCTATTTTTCTTGTGGTTTTAACTTGACGTGGCGAATAAAATAATTACGTTCGACGAGTAACTCGTGAATTTGGTGCAAGAGAATTATTGTTTATAAGATAAAGGAAATGCCTGCACTACTTCAACAGCTACTCGCATTTATATATGAAGATAAATAGGAGAATCGAAGAAAAAGGTAGAAACCATGCTGATATCTTTCCACCATGCTAGAAACGAATCGATCGTGCTTCAATACTTTGAAATATGATTGGTTGAGACTTACGTTTCACCTTATTTTCGTCTTTGTGAATGCTTGTTTTTACGTGTAAATTTTACTGCTAAGTTTACGGTATTGCGTTACGTTTAAGTTTGCTTTGTGAATGACGCCTAAAGTAGCTAAATTGTTGCTCCCGTTACCTTCGTTATAGGTATTTCGATTCCCAGCCCCTCTATCGTTACAGTTATTCATGCCATCGCCAAAGCCACTCGTCAGTCATCCCTCAGCCAGTGTTGCCAATACACCTTTCCCAGTGCTGCCAGAACCACCTCACTCTATCCCTATCACTCCGCCCTTGCCACCACTAATGCCCTGCTCCTCTTCATACGTCCCTCTCATACTGCCCTCTCCTCATCTTCTTTGTTTTCCTCGTCCCCTCCGTTCCTTCTTCTTCCCTTCCTCCTCTGCTTTGGGGTTTCTCTTCTCCCTCCTCTGCCCCCTCCTCCTCATCCCCCGCTGCATCCTTCTCCTCCTCCCTCATCTTCTCGCACTACAACCATTATCACCTTGTTTATATCAATTTCCCCCTTTGCCTACGCCTTGTCTTTCTTTACACTTCATCGAAATCTTCGCCTCATTTACCACGATTGCTACGAATGTCTCCACCAGAACTTCTTCTCAACCTGTCAGCTGATTCCATCTCACGCACGCGATTACTACCTTCACCACCGTCAGCGTCAACGTAGGTGTCTTCATTGCCGCCGTCTAATTCCCAACTTCAATTTCAGCCACAAGCAGTTCCATTTCCGCTGCCGCTACCTTTTCGTTCACCTCGAATCCACCGTTTCTTTGATCTGCTTTGATCCACATCGTCGCCATCAATACGTCATCATAATCTCACGTCGTCATCATAATATTCTACCAACGTAGTCTTCACACTGGCTTGATCTCTATCATCTCATCAGTTTACCGACACGCTTTATTCCTCAGACCGAACGTTCTATCACTGCCTCCATCGCCATAGCCACTACCGACACAACTACTGCCGATATTAGGTCTCTGCTGCAACCATCACCAAAACGCTGCCGGCTTCACAGCTGCTGATAACCCCCTTTCCTCTGAGAAAGTGCTGCCATGTGCGCCTTGTCGCTAGGACGCGGGTCATTTGCCGCTTTGAGATGATAGTCAAAGATTGGACACGTGTTCACTGGCGTGTCAGCAGCAATTATTTCGAGCTTTTTGTATTAGCGTCTAAAGTTTTTTTAATGGGCGACCCGTGGGATAGCGGTCAAAACGCCCGCTCGTTACCGTTGGGACAGGGAATCCTTCAGCGGTCGATCCTTGTGGAATGTTTGGTGAACGGAGCGGGTTTGCGACATGTTTTTTTCGGAGTTCACCTTCACCCTTATCCCTCATACCACTATTGATCTATCATTCATCATTTAAACAGGAACTAATCATCAACTTGTCTCGTAGACTAGGTCAAAAGAGTTTGGGAACAGAATGTAGTTGAAGAGATATCGATATTACAGTTGATTTGTGATCGTGATGACTTCGATAAAACCCAAAGTAAAGTTTTCTGTCTATAAGATGACTGAGGACATATGCTTGTTTATATTTTCAAAGCTAATTCTTGGCTGCTTTCCAAGAAAATACATAACTACTAATTGCTGTAAAATACATATTTGTATTTTAAATATTTAAAATTTAATAATTTTAAGTACATCTTTTCCATTATACGTCTTGAAACTTTGAGGTGAGTACGTTCTTTGAAATTAATGTGTTTAATACTCTAAATCATTAAAAAAAATTATTTCATGAAAATACGAATCATTTTTTAATTAGTACTGCATGACTGAATTTAATAATGATTTGGTTCTGAGAAATTAAGTCACATCTCTAGCGTAAGGCTTCCTGAATACAGGCGCATTTACGTACGTAATATAATACATTATCCATCGTTTTCTCTAGTTCAATGGGTAAAACGATAAAAGTTAAACGATCAAACGATAAACGTTTTGGATAACACAGAAATACTTAAAATTCAATCACAATTTTCGAAGTTTTTATTAATTAATTTTAGATCGCTTTGTAAACGGCAGAAGTCATTAGCAATTTCCATTATTTTATTAACAAGTAACGTAATATTTTTGCTTCTATGATTAGCTTAATAAGTGAAGATTAGATTGATTACGTTTGAATTTTAATAATTTGTAATACTAAATATTAGTGTATCATGCAGTGTTATTTGCTTTACGTGAAATTTGTTTACGATTTTTTCTACTTATTTGTTTGTGTTATTTTATCACAGAGAGTTATTTTATCTTACTCGTATCTTCAGCTAATATAATGATTACGTTTAATTATTTCTCTCATGAAACGCATTCGGTGATAGTAAATTGGTTAAGATAAGCATTGATAGTAAATACGATCTAATTAAATGTTTATTTGTACTGCATACGTTGTTGTTCTTCGAAATGACAAACCAAAGAAATGTATTGATCTCATAAATAAAGAGTTCCATTTGTGCCTACGCATTGGAACAACTTTTCTGTAAAAAAGAGAATGATAAGAGACAGTATTCTACCGTTCTAGAATCGAAAGGGAGTTTATTTAGTGTGTCCAATTTCTTAGCGGAATAGGAAATTCCTTCGTGCATTCCCCCGACTATTTCATACGTTCTTCCGAATCGAACCCTTAGATTTCTTCTTTCACCACCTATTGCGTCTCCTCGGCCGTGATCCTCCCGTAATGGAATTTACCTCCCGCGCGGGATCTCACATCTCACGCACGCGTGTTGGAGCGGTGGCGCATCCGCTTATCCGCGATTCGCAAAGTGCACACGACGCGGCGCCAGCGCAGGGGAACGCCGTGTGTTGCGTCCCCTTTCGCGACGGAGCAGGACCGACATCCGAACCTAACGGCGGCTTTGGCCCGCCCCACCTGAAGGTGGGGCTGTGCAGGATGTAGCACGGGGACGGGGGGGGCAGTGGTGACGGAGTAAGGCGGAAGGGGGAGCGGTATTGAAGTGGGTATGCAGAACGCTGGCGGGGCGGAAGAGGGGTATTTGGGAGTGGCGGGAGGGCGTTGGTTGGTAGGGAAGGAACTGGAGGTGCTGTACCTACGCGTGGACGGGCTTGCAAAGACAGTGGCGACGGTGTGAAGCGAGACGGAAGGTGGGGTAGTTGGAGAGTGGCAGGTGAGGAACGTTAGAGGGTGGCTGGAGGAAACGGGAATATCGGAAGTGTGTATGTAGAACGGTGGCGAGATGAGAAGAGGTCAAGTTTGGGGGAGGCGGGAAGGGGTCTGATAGGTGCGTGGGCGTAAATGCGAAACTGAAGGTGCTGTACCTACGAGGTCTTGCGAAGACAGTGCCGACGGTGTGAAGCGAGACGGAAGTGTGGTAGTGGGAGTGTGGAGGGAGGGGGACGTTAGAAGGTGGCGAGGTGGAAGCGGGGTGGTTGGAGAGAGAGGAGCGGTGTCAGATGCGGATATATAGAACGGTGCGGGGAGAGGGGTTTGGTTGGGGGGGGGTGCGAAGAAACTGTGATGGGCCGGAAGCGGCATAGCTTGCAGGAGAGGGTAGAACAATAGTACACGCGGGCATGAGGGTGACGCCGGGCAATTGAAAAGTAACAGGGTGGTGAATTGCGGAGATGGATACCCGGAGAGGTGGCTCAGTGCATCAACTGATGTTACTGCAGTGCTTCTGATCGGGAGGTCCTAAGTTCGAAACCTGGCGGTGGGAGGATTTTCGGCACTAGCTTGTCAGCAAGGTCGAATTCAGTACCTGTCTTGAGGAGAATTCTAGTGGCCGGTTGCTCTGATCGATAGTTTTCCACGGTTTCTCCGATCAATACCAGGCGAATGCCGGAGCAATACCCGAACAAGCGGACCACCGGCCGCGCGCATTCTTTTCTTCCTCTTCCTTGTCTTATCCTCACCGCTTACACACACACACACACTTACATTAACATGCAGCACACTATCACACATGCTCAGAGACCGGTCGGGAACTTAAAAGAGTCCCGCCTGGGGCGGCGCCCCGCTTATGGGAGATACCTGGTTGGGGAAAGCTGACGGTAGATCGGCGCCGGATCCCGCCATCCAGCGGGGGAAGATCACCGCCACGTCCCGATGCAACTCATGCACTATACGTACGGAACTAATGACCTCTGTAGTTGACGTGACCGGAATCAGTAACAATCAATCAATCAATCGGAGAGGATCGCGTGGGGGCAGGGCGGTACGGGGTAGGCACGGCATTCACGAAGCGGGTCGTGGCACCGCTGCCGGTGGTAAGGTCTCCGGCCGTTAGGGAGGAACGGCTAGCGGTGGTGAGGGCGGAGAGAGAGACGCGAGCGGTAGTCGGCCGGTTGTGTATCGAACGAGGGGAGCGAGCGGGGGAGGGGCAGGGAAGGGAAGAATTGTCACTTCTATTGGTTACTTTAACCGGCGACGGGGAAGGAAAAAAAAGGCGCCTCCTATATCTAAACCTTACATATCACGGCACAAACAGGCGCGTTCGGCCGACCTGCGAGCCCCCGCCCCTGAGTCGTTCGTCGTGGCTTCTACGCGTGCGGGCAGGCCCGTCGCTTTTACCTGTTCCGCCTCGGTCTTTTCCCTCCCTGCGGACATTTGCAGCCCCATTTTCGAAGTGGCTTCCCTTGTGGAAATGGTTTCTTTGTTGCATCGTACGGAACCACTCGCTTGTGTCACAACTCATCCAGTTCACCCGAAGATGGTTCGCACTTCGGGGTATCACTACCATATGGAGATTATGTTATAAATTAATACTAATTCGTACTTTCGCACTATTTTGCAGTTTTCTCTTAGCTAAATTTTTAAATCGTATTTCGAACATAGTTGAAAGCACTTCGGTCCATTACATTGTGGTAATGTTTTCTGAATTCACCTGTTTTTGGTATAATTTTTTCATCTCGATCAATTCTGTGTTTGACGTTAAAAACAAAAAGAACATTAAAACAAAGTGTTTGACTAAAATCAAAGTGTATTTTTTCCCTAACGTGGTTTTACTTTTTTTTTCATTTTGATATTTGTTTGCCTTATCCTGTGTCATATGTACTCTGGAATCAGAATTACCTTTTTCATTGACGTAATTGGAAACATCTCTTGTTATTATTGTTATAATTGTCATTGTAATAGTGACGATAAGTTTGATTTAGCTTTCATTCTTTCCTTTTAGTGTAATTATTTGCGCCTTCTTCATGATCACCGGCGATTTGATCCAAGTGACGTCTTCCTCGTGTCCTGAAAGCGCCAGCACCTAGTATCACATAGGTATCTGTCCGTCTCAATTTGTCTCTCAATCACAGCGGTCTTCTACTTTTACAACACTTCCTTCGCTATCTCCCTACGCTTCGCACCGCCGACCGTCTCCGCCATCCTCACCGGCGCACCGCCACCTCCGGCGCTGCCGCGCGCCCTCCGGCAAAGTCCCTTTCGGCGCCAATCCATTTTCACCCTCCTACCCACCTTTATTCTACTTTATCCTCAAAACGAATCGATGTCGGAGCCAGCGCCGTCCCGCGCGCCCCGCCCACCCCTCCCGCCGGTCTCCGCTGCGGCCCCGGCGCCCAATCCCCGCCGCTATTGCCGTCTCACCTTGACGATAAAATCCTGCGGCGCGGCCGAGGGCCGTGGGGCCGGGGCGAGGGAGGGGGCCCGCGCGAGAGAGCTACATTCCGATACACCGCAGTCCCTGGGGGCGGTTTGGCCTCTCGCACCTTGGAGCTGAGCGGCGGTGGCGGCTGTGATGGAGGTGGTTGTGGCGGCCTACGTTGAAGGGTTGGGAGAGGTGTTTGGGTGACGGCGGTGACTCAGAAAGAGGTGGGAGGGGGAAGGGGGGTGGCGGGGTGGGTGCGGGGCGGGGAAGTGGGGGAGGGAGGTTGAGGGGGAGTTGAGACCTGGACAGGGGGGGCCTGAAGCGGAGGTTGACGCGAAGGCTCAAGCAGGGGTTGAGGCGGGACTGAGGCGTGAACTGGGGTATGTGTTGAGGCTGCGAGGAGGCGGTGTTGATTCGGGGGCTGAGCCGGCGGCTGAGACGGAGCACGAAGGGAACAGCTGAGTGGGGATCTGACGGGGAGGCGGGGACAGTTATGGAAACGGGCGAGGCAAGGGCGGCGGGTATGTGCTGGCGAGGGTGGCGGTGGAGCCGTATAAGCTGTGGTGGCGACGCGACGGCGATGTCGGTGTTAGTGTGGGATGGGCCCACACGGCTGTTAAAGTGGTTGCGCCGCAAGGGGAATCACGCGGCAACGCCCTTGACGGTTGGAATGGACGAATTGCTCTCGGAATTAGAGGATTGGTTATGAAGTTCATGTTTTAAATACTTCTACTGAGAGGGTTTTGTGTGTCGCGGGTGGTTCATATTTTTATTGTGCAAATTTATAGTTTACGTTTAATGACGTAGCAAAATGTATTGAAGGAAAATGTACTAAACAACGCGTAAAGACGAGACGTTATTACAGAGTATTTGGTATAAATATATTTAAAAAAATCCCTTCTTTACATACGAAATTAAATATAGAAGAAAAAATGGAAAAGAGAAAAGATCGTTCCTATGAATAACATTTTTTATGAAAATTCTTATATCAATAAAATTGAAATGAATAAATATTTTTATTAGTGTGTTGTAAAATATTTAAGGAAGATTTGTGAGATCTTAAACGGTGGGGCCAAGATTTATCGTTGGCATTCTTTTTTAATATTAGGAACTTTTTTCAAATTTTAAAGGCCTTTGACAAATATCATTTCTCGAATGATGTAATAATTTAACCTTGAATGATTTTAAAATATATTTTCTCGCTTATTGTACATTCGAATGTCTTATTAACATTAATAAACGCAATTTTGTAAACTATTTCACCTAACTTCAGGTATTACCTTTGCTTGAATTGAAAACCCCCGATCGACATTAAGTATATGTATCCTAGCGTGATCACAATCATCGTATATACGTAAAGGAATTATTATTATCACCTCACAGCTAAGCAGCATATTAGAGAAGCATGCCCAGTATTTCTCACGATTCTTACGATCTCTCATTCTCGTGATCTGCCGTTTAGCTAGTATCCTCTCCGAGAAATTGAAAGTAAAGGGGCGAGGTGTTCTCATTTCTGTCTTTTCAAGCCTCTCCAGCAAGACTAATTTCCTTCATCCTCTACAGATATTGCACCCCTTTCCTCCCTTTTTACACGTCAAATTGGGGTGATTACTCAGTTATTAATTTTCCCGAAAAGAAATTTGAATAGGCTGCAGGTGAGATTAAAAATTTAATTTCCGCCTTCCTCCCTCTCGTTAATTGAGGAAGTTATTAGAACCAACGCCTCTGTGGACTAAGACCGATACTAGTCCTCCTCCTCCCTTGGGAGGTGGGGAGTGGGGGTGTCGCCCAACCCATTGTGTCGCGCGTGTTGTTTCGGAAGTGTGTACTTTCTTTCCGCGTAAGATCTTTGCCGGGCGGCTTTATGGAACTCGAAAGCGAGAAAAGGCGCCGCGCGGAGGTATCGAGAGGTTGCTGGGGCGAGACGTGAGGGCTGAGGACGGAGGGTGAGTGGGCGTAGAGTGGGGGATTCACGCCGTAGAAGCGGAGGTGCAGGTCTCGAGGAAGGTAGTCGCGGTGGAGGCGGTTCTGCTTCTTTTTTTTCTCTCTCTCTCTCTCTCTCTCTCTCTCTCTCTCTCTCTCTCTCTCTCTCTCTCTCGCCCGGCGCTCCTCTCCCGTTTCTCTGCTGCGATGTCGATAATGCGATCGATTGGATCCTTGTGCGTGACACCTCCTGGTCTTCTTACCTTGCTCCCCCTCTCTCGCCTCGCCCCCTCTCTGGCGCCGCCGACCAAGCGTCCCCTTCGCCGAGGCTGCTGAATCCGTTGCTATCATCGGGCCCGGCCTGCTGCCATTGCCAGCTTCCCAGCTATTTGGCCATTGCTCTTACCTCCACCGCTTCTACACCACCCATCTCCCTCTTCCTCTTTCCTCCCACCGGGCTGCTCTGGGCATTGTCACTGCGTGCCTCTCATCGGGAGGTCCTGGGTTCGAGACCCGACGGTGGCAGGACTACCTCGACTAGATAGCTAGGGCGAGTTCTGATCGGTAGTTTTCTATGGTTTCTCCGACCAACACCAGACGAATGCTGGAGCAGTACCACTAACAGACAGACTAAGGAATGTGCACGATCTTTCCTTCCCGTTCCTCACCACTTACATACTCGTACATTTACATGCATTGCCTTAACACTCTCGCCAAGAGACTGATCGGGTGCTTAGAGCTTGCCTGCCCTGGAGCTGCTGGTCGGAGATACCTGCTGGTCGGAGATACCTGGTTTGGAAAACGGCACAATCCAATGGGGGAATATCACAGTCATCTCCCGAGGGGAAAAATGTACTTTACCTACGGTACTAATGACCTTCGGAGTTGTCGATCCCGCAATTACTAATCAATCACTTTCCCTCCCTCACTCCACATAGTCTTCGCTGCCATCTCGACCATTTCGTTTTTAAATTTCCATCAATGCTAGGACTCCCAAATCTAACAGTTTCTCACTACTGCCCTTATACACGTCCATCTCTAACTCTAGGATCATTTGCATCGTGGAGAACGTGACTTCTGATGACCTCAACACCCATCCCGTCTGCGACTGTCATTAACTCGTTGGGAGCACCTTGAGATGCCATCCCCATTTCTTACGCCTCCATCACCGGTACCAGGCCATGTCGATTGGCACCATTCCCGCCACTGCCCTCACCTCCGACTCTTCCTCAGCCTCCTCTTCCATCGCCTGCGGCCGCCCTCAAAAGCCTCAGCCAATACACACCTCACCGCCTTTTTCGCGAGGATTTTCCTCCGTCTCGCTCCCACGTTCTCAACCTTCCCTCCGTCGCCGCCGACGGCGCTGCCTCCGCAGCCGCCGCCGGCTGCGCTTATTGCAGTATTTTTCTTTATCCCATTTATCAAAAGGAGCTTGCGATACAAGGTGGCGTAGACGGGCCGACTCCCGCTCACCTCCGCGGTGCTTCAGCCATGTAAATAAACCCCCGCTTCCTGCCAGAGCCGTCCCTTTCTAAGCGCGCAGCAATTTCGAGGGAATGAAGATTCTCTTCAACTCCCCGGAGAAACGTGGTGCATTCAGGTGAGCATCCAAGGTATAAGCTACGACCCTGTGGATTTGGGATTTAACTAAAACTTTTTTAAAGCACATTAATACAAATCCAGAACGTCGTCGACTGTCATTAAAGGGGAAAAAGGCGAGGGGGTCCTTCATCTTTCTTGTAGGAGTATTCCTATTGGTTGAACCGAGCCACAGGGGAGAATCCTTTTTCTGTGTATGTGTGGGAGCCCAGCATTCTTGTATGTAATTTATCCGGGTGCTCTCGGAAAACATTTTAATTTTTTCAAAGTTGGCAACCCCTCTTAATACGGAAAGCGCCGCAATCATCGGTTTGGGACTCTGAGCAGAGGGAACATTTCAACGAAAGAGTGTTCGTCAGAGCGGTGGTTGTGCGTTGAGGGCGAGGGGTAAAGCGGAGACGGTTCGCAGTGCAGGCTGAGGAGGAAGAGAGAGAGGGAGGGGGAGAGGGAGGCGCGTGGCGAACAAAAGGCCCGGAGACAAATCAGACCCTCCTCCTCGTCGCCGGTGGAAAAAGAAAGAATAAAACAATGGGGAGAAATTTTTGGGAAGGTATTTTCACAAATGTCCGCCGGTAGAAGGCAGTTGGGCTGAGAGGAGGGGCGACGGCCGCGGTGGGGCGGGGGCTGGGGCAAGAACTCAGACCACGGTGCCAGAAGGGAGACCACGAAACTGTCGAGAAGGTCTGGAAAAAGGGCGAAGGGAGACGTATTGACTATGCCACCTGTGTTACAGAACTTTGGAAATATGTTGGCATTGGGCGAAAGACAGAGAAACAGCCTCTCCAAACCGTCCGTGAGTCGCTACAACTGGATAAATGTGTATTGCATTTCGACAACAAAATTTCGAAATAAATGATTGTCTTTTGTAGTGCTTTTTAAAATTATGATAATTAGGGTTTTGATTCTTGAACTTCGAATAGAGTGAATTGATGAGTTTGTCGAAGCCTAAAAATAACTTTCGTTAAGTTTTATGTTATAAGTTGCTTATGTCATCAGTAAATACAAAATTAAAAATAGCGTGTTCTTGAAATTCATTAAACATTTTGGAATTATTGGTTTCATTTGAAGAGTTTATTGTAATAAAAAGATAATACATTTATTAATTCTAAGACTTTGCTTTCCATATTCATTCACATTCACTCATTCGATCATTCACTCATTCATTCATGCTTAGTTTTCATAGTTTTTTTTTTTTTTTTGTGAATAATGTAGTATATCTGTCTGGAGTTTATCTTATAAGAGAAGTGCATGGATAATAATACCCTTTAAAAAATTATTTACCGCGTTGTCATTTGACAATTGGCAGACAATACTTGAGTTCTTTTTGAAATCCTACTACATTGAACAAAAGGCTTGGCTTCTTAAATATTACATTTAACACAAGAAGATAAAACATTGTCTGATAAAAAGTGACATCGCCCTAACTAGAATCGTTGGCGAGGTGGTGCTCTTTGGGGCCGGAGGGAGAGTCAATACGCCGGAGCCAAGGTCGGAATGGCACATTCTCCCCAGGTATGTCGCGGCGGCGGAGAAGGGAACGGCGGCTGGGCGAGCAATCTAGTCCGCGGCCATAAATACTGCGCGGGGGAGCCCGGGGCGGGAGACGGTTTTTGGTCGTCATCTGTTTGAGGCGGCCCGGAATGCCGGGGCGGAGCGGGGCGGAGCGGGGCGGAGCGGGGCGGAGCGGGGCGAGGCGGGGCGGGGCGGGCGGGGCAGGCGGAGAGGGGGGGGGGGGGAGGGGAAGAGAGGGGCGGGTCGCAGGAACCATCGGACGCGTGTGATGGAATAAGCAGGAAGGCGCCGTATATTACCCGCGACTTTATGAGAGCGCGCGGCGAGGGGGCTGGGGCCGGGGCGGGGCGGATGAGGAGGAAAGTGAGCGGAGTCGGCACAAGGGTCAGCGGACACGAGTGGGCGATATAACGGTGAAGGTGGGATCGGAGGAGACAAGTGGGGGACCTTATGGGAGAAGATTCGAAGCACGAAAAAGGGAAGGAATACAAGAGAGAAATCTTTGCTGGAACATTTGCTTCAAGGTAGAAGGGGTCAATACTAGCATTGCTCGAAAAATTGAAGTTTGGATTTAAACCTGTTTAAAGTTTTCGGCAGGTGTTGAAATGAAGGTACCCCTTGCTTAATAATTGATAGATTATGGAGTAAGCTTCTGTTGAAGATTTCATAGGAGTTCAGTTAATTGTAAGAACTACAAATTGTTACAAAATAAGTTATAACTAAATATTTCAATTTTTCGGGATGAGTCAATGTTACAACCCAAAAATGTTTTGATCAATAAGTAAATTCCTTGCCACACACCAAAGATGAATATTCACAAAATGATCAGCTAGGCCTACTTCTTGGCAAAAATTTGTCTGGGGAGTGCATTGATATTAAGTTATAACTGAATATCTAAATAAGCTGCGAACCAGACAAAACTTTCAAAATTCCCATGTTGCCTGCTTAAACGACATCCTATTTAATAGTCTTTACATTTGTAACATGAGATCTCGTTTGAACTGTAGAGAGGTGATATGCATGCTTGGGATAAGCAGCCTATTGCTAAATGTTCGTCTCGACGACATGCTTACTTCTTCAAAATTACACTTTTAGGATAGTCGATCCAGCGTTATTTGTTGTGTCTTCGTATGAATCCCTCAGAAGTTGCTAGGCGATGGTTAAAATAGTGGAGGGAAACGTGATGATTCCTGATCGCCGCTATGCATTCAATTAACCTGCCACAAGAACGCCATCCATTTTTTACTTAAGGATTGTCTGAAATTTTGACCTCAGTTGACGGTGGGCCGATCTTCCATCATAAACCAAACGCGACGACCACCGTTGCACTGATATTTTTGGTTCGAACTGAGCAAAAGGTGTAGAAATGTTTACCTTGGCGTGTTAGGCAAAGACAGACCACCACCCTGTAATCTCCGAAAATAGAAATATGGTTCCAAAAGAAAAATCCATAGAAACACTTTAGGGAATTGTAGTACATATGTAACATTGTTTTAATCTGTACGGAATAAAAGTCCCTGATCAGTTTATACAGATTTATATTTGCTTGCTTTTCCTTTCTAAATTGTCAGTAGTCCTAGAAGAAAGAGGTGGAGGAGAAGAGGGAAAAGAACGACATCAAAAATAAGAATAGGAAGGATATAGGAATAATGAATAAGGATAGGAAGGATGACAGAAGGAGAAGACGGAGAGTGAAGAAAACGGAAAAGAAGGTAGAGAACCTTCAAGTAGAGGAAGAATAAAAAGAAAACGGAAATGAACAGTAAGAATAAGAACAACAAGAAGGAAGAGAAACTGAAGAACAATGAAGAGGAGTTTGAAACGGATTGAATGCAGAGAGAGGGTAGAAAGAATGAAAGAAGAAGGGAAGGAGTAAGAATAGAAAGAAGTTCGAGTAAAAGAAGATATGGAAAAAGAGGAGAAGAAAGAAATGAAAGGGGGAAATCTAGGACCTTAGTCCCAAGACTGGGAGTCACCATCAGACGTAGTCCCGCAGGCAGTAGTCGGTAGTCTGGGCCCCCAGCCCGGGATTTCTGCGTGTCCGGCGTCGCGACGTGCCTACTACCTGCCCCGGCCGTTCCGCGGATGTACGGCCGAGCCGTGAGGGCCTTCGTATTAATCCCCCACCTGACGCTCCCCCTCCGCCCCCTGCTCCAGCGGCATTTTTCCCGAGCGCCGGCGCGCCGCCGCGTGCCGCCCCGTGAGTTATGTGTTCTCGTCCGCCGCGCCGCGCGCGCCGGCGAGATTCCCAGTAATTGCGGCACCGGGGAAGAAATGCCCCGCTGTCAAAGTGGGGACCCTCGACCACGCCCCCGCTGCCGTTGAGTGAGATTATTTACCTTCGAGGAGGCGCACGCTGGTGGATGACGCGTGGCTTAATGCAGATCTTTTCGTCTTGGTGAAAAGCGAGCTACTATTTCGTGTGACGTGCGGATTTACATGCAGTGGATTGTGGAATGTGATGGGCGGCTGGGAGACCTACACACACGTTTCCAAAGCTCACACTCGAGTTCTTGTGATATGGAGAAATGGATTGATGTACACTGTGCTAGCAAGATTCCCAGTAATTGCGGCACCGGGGAAGAAATGCCCCGCTGTCAAAGTGGGGACCCTCGACCACGCCCCCGCTGCCGTTGAGTGAGATTATTTACCTTCGAGGAGGCGCACGCTGGTGGATGACGCGTGGCTTAATGCAGATCTTTTCGTCTTGGTGAAAAGCGAGCTACTATTTCGTGTGACGTGCGGATTATTATGCAGTGGATTGTGGAATGTGATGGGCGGCGCGGAGACCTACCACACGTTTCCTAAGCTCACACTCGAGTTCTTGTGATGTGGAGAAATGGATTGATGTACACTGTGCTAGCAAGATTCCCAGTAATTGCGGCACCGGGAAGAAATGCCCCGCTGTCAAAGTGGGGACCCTCGACCACGCCCCCGCTGCCGTTGAGTGAGATTATTTACCTTCGAGGAGGCGCACGCTGGTGGATGACGCGTGGCTTAATGCAGATCTTTTCGTCTTGGTGAAAAGCGAGCTACTATTTCGTGTGACGTGCGGATTTACATGCAGTGGATTGTGGAATGTGATGGGCGGCTGGGACCTACACACACGTTTCCAAAGCTCACACTCGAGTTCTGTCGATTGGAGAAATGGATTCAGTACATTGGGCACCAAGAAAAGCCCCTGTCAATGCGGCACCGGGAAGAAATGCCCTTCAAAGGGGCTGCCCCGCTGTGCGTGAGTGAGATTATTTACCTTCGAGGAGGCGCACGCTGGTGGATGACGCGTGGCTTAATGCAGATCTTTTCGTCTGGTGAAAAGCGAGCTACTTTCGTGTGACGCGGATTACATGCATGGATTGTGGATGTGATGGGCGGCTGGGAGACCTACACACACGTTTCCAAAGCTCACACTCGAGTTCTTGTGATATGGAGAAATGGATTGATGTACACTGTGCTAGCAAGATTCCCAGTAATTGCGATACTGGGAAAGAAATGCACCGCTGACAAAATGGTGCCACGATTCCTGGTACTATTATTTTCCTACAACGTAAATCTAATGATATTATTTACTTACACTGTATAAGAAGGCATATGCATGTGGATTAAAGCTAATCTTCATGATTGCTTGCGTGTAAAGTATGTCTCTTTGATGTGCAATATGAGGATTATTTTACTGCTGAAATGCTTGGTGGCTGTGAGGTCCAAACATACCTTTCTTGAATCACACATAACGAGTTGTCGTTAATAAAAATGGAACTACATAAAACTGAACCCCACCTGCTGCTGCTGGTACGCGATATTTTCCTCCAGGCAATTGTGGGCAAAAATGACATGCGGCTTAATGCTCATCTTTTTCATCATCTTAAAAACCACCCTCCCTTATCTGCGTTATTTGCAAATTACTACACAACTTTTATGAATTCTATGAGTATTTTCGGTTATGGAGTAATGCGTAATTTTCCGCATCTAAAAATATTTAAATGATAATTTATGATTAATATAATTAAAATGATAATTTACGTTCCTGGGAAACCTGCCGTGGTGCTCCCTTTCATGTATTAAAATAAACGTCTAGGATGTGTCTGTTCTTATTTTTTTTTCTTTACGTTCCGGGAAACCTGCCCTGGTGCTCCCAAAGGATTTCTGCAAAACTAGTTTTTCTTGAAAATCTGTGAGGTCTATGAACTCTTAAATATAAATAAACTCTTAAACTATAAACTTTTCTCTCTATTCTTAAAAATATTTAATTTTTCTGTAGGAGCGAAATCTGTCAATTTTTAGATTGGGCACACAGAATATTTTATAATATCATTTCACTAGAAGTTATAGTGGTACATAATTAAAAATAGCAATTTATAAAGATTCATATAGGTTTTTATTAAAAAACTATATGAATAAATGCAATTCGTTGTATTATTTACAGGTAATTTTTCATATGTCTGATGTATTTACATTCTGTGAGATATTTCACAAATTTGGGTAAATTATTTATAATAATTAGTGATTATAAAAACATATCTCTGATCATTTATTTGTACAATTTGTATTTGTGGTACATCTTCCTTTGTAGATATTTTTCGTCTTCGTCCCAATCGTATGTGGACAATGGTAGCAAGCTAAACAATTTATAGATTTTCAGAAAATAGTTTCAGAAACTTGGGAGTTCCTGGGCAGGTTTCAGGAATGTTGAGAGGTGAAATCTAAATGTATTTCTCTTCCACCGCCTTGGGTGCGAGGTAACTGTGCGCGGTCGCCAGTTATAGGTTTCCGAAAACGGCGACGTTCAGTTGTCCAAAATGACACCAAAAGCGCGAGAAAAACGTTTTTCGTGATTCATTTCAAGCAATTTAGACAATACAGACTTACACCGTGCGATATGTTCAAAATAAAAATAGAACTATAGCAAAAGGGAACGTTGCTTTTTTATTAAGTTTCCAAAATCTCTATAATTCAATTTTTATGAAGTGAACAGTAGAGTTGCCTGCAGTCATTTTCCCTTTTATATAGTTAATGAAAATGCAACAGTTCGGAATGATTAATCACTTAGCAATGTCCCTTTAAATGCAATTTAATGGTTGCATCATTTCATTTTGAAGTATCCAAATTGGCGCGAGTGAAAATAACACTTCTAAAAAAAACACATAATAACACCACCTCATGAAGCTCATTTAATGTCATTTCATCATTAGTCTAAAACAATATATGATTTGATGCACGAATTATTACTTATTCATTTTCTTCAATTATTTGTTTACAATTTCTTGCGTTGCTGTTGATGTACTGGATACTATATCTATTTGGTTAAGTAAATTAATATCTCCATTTCATTTCAGAGTTACAGTTCTCTGCATAATTTTAAAATACCTATTTTAGGTAACACGTATTACCGGTCTTACGTGAATAGTGCCTGCGGTGACGGAGGGGAAAGCGAAGGGGGAAGCGTAAAGAGGCGGGGCAGATACGTGGAGAGTTAGAAGGGAAGGAGAGGAGGCCTGGAGTCGCCGGTGGCAGAGGTATCCGTGGGAGATGACTAATGGGGAGACGAATGAAGGCAGAAACAGCGACAGTGCATAACAGGCGGGGGTGATTGATTAATTTTTTATTAATCACTTCCGGCCTCATCAACTTCTATGGTCATTAGTCTCGTATGTGTAGTGCATGTTACACACCTGCAGGTGACGGTGTTCCTCCCCGTCTAAAGCGGGCGATCTGTCGCGGTACTATATGCCAGTTTGAGAGGTAGCGATTCTCCAGGTATCGCCGACAGCGAAGTACAATCCCAACCGTTGCCATCTGTGAGATCCCGAGATATATGATAGTTGATTTCACAAGTGTGTGTGTGTGTGTGTGTGTGTGGTGTGTGTGTGTTTGTATGAAAAGAGCAAAGGTTGAACAAGGATGCGGAAGGAAAGATGGCACGCGGTCCGTGGCACATTTGTTAGGGTACTGCTCCGGCATTCGTCTGGTTTTGATCTGAGAAACGAAGGCAAACTACCGATCAGATCTGCCGGCCACTGCAATTCTCCTCAAGGACAGCAGCTTAATTCGAGGGGGAAGTTGACAGAGGCGATGTGAGTAGTGATGGCAAATTTTACTAAAACATCGATACATCGAAGTTTCGATACATCGCTAAAGGGTTTTCGATGTCGATGAAACATCGACGAAAAACCATCGATGTTGAAAACGTCGATGTTGTAATTAGAGACTAATAAACATACTATTTTCGCTACTCCCCCGCCACTACCGTGACCTCGTCACCCGTGCAATAGACACAACACGCTCCAGCCTGGGCGAAAAGTTTGCGCATCGCGCGAGGTTTCCAGAATAAAAAACCCCGTGTGAGCTCGTCGATTTTATGCCAGAGTGCAGCCGTCACTTGACCGTCCTAGGTGTAGGAGGGAGACTCGCGTCTACCACGTGGCCTTCCCGGTCAAGCTGGCGTCCCCTTTGTCTAAATGTATCCCAACGCCGAGACGCCAAGCTATTCATGCCCGCAGATATGCGATACTTCCGCTCCTCCTCCCACCCACGGCCGCCAACGTGACGCTACAATATTTTATATTTGGTTACGAACATGTTAGTAGGATGTTAATAAAATTATTATCGAACATAAAGAATGAAATTAACAATTAAAAACGTGTTTCAGTACTTTACCCTTTAGTCACTTCCATTCATACTCCAAGTAAAACTACCTAAAATTCCCTTAGATTGTACAGGGGAAATGTTCAGCGTGATATAGAGGATGACGGAAAACGATATTACTGTGGGTTGCTGCTACTCTACAACATTCCCAAACCTCATTATTAAAAAAATTAAAAAACACATAGATGTTTTTGCAACAAAATATCGATATGAAGAAAACATCGAAAGCAAAATATCGATGTTAATATATCGATGTTTCTGGTGGAAAACATCGATGTTTTGTGCCATCTCTAGGTGCGAGAGGCAACGGCGCGGGTGCCGGCGGCGCGCGCGTCCGTGACCTGCGGTCCACGAGTCCACGGTCCACGAAATTTGCGTGGTCAGACGGCAGAGCAGGCATCATGGCCTGAGTCTCGCCACGTAAAATAAGGCATTCATTCATTCATTCACGAGCGCCGTGTCTCGCGGCACCTCGCACACGTGCGGGCGGGCGGAGAGCGAGCGAGCGGGGGCGGTCGCAGGCGCCGGGCGCGCCGATGCAAAGTACTTTCTTCCCCGGCGCCTGACTAATGCTTGCGGGCGCGCGGGGCGGCGGCTCCGGACGCGGCCGGGAATTTCCTGCGCCGAAGGGGAAGGAGCGTGCGAGGGACGCGGTGTGGGCTGGAAGAAGGATCTCAATGGGCGAAAGTGGTGGAATTAATGTAGAAATTTCATCGGTTCTTCTTGCGTTGTGATTGCCTTCTTACGAGGTACTCACGAACAAAAATATATAATTTGCAGCTCACTAATTCTTCTGTCTCTATTTCAGTTGTTTTTTTAATTTGTCTGTCTCAGTTTATTTCTTCCTCCTATCTCGCTCGATCGCTCGCTCGTTCTATCTGTTCTAGGTAGCTCCTCTCCCGTCTTCTCTCCCTCTCTCTCTTCCTCTCTCCTTCTCCCCTCTATCTATTTATCTATCTCATTCGTAATTGTTATATCTTTACATCTATTAATTTTTTGAAATATAATTGTTATAGCTTTCCATAATTTGAAATATAAAGTTTTAATCAGTGACTCGTATTTCTAAAATCTACTTTCCCCCCATACGTCACATACAGTTTTTGACTATTTTTTTACTAAATAAATAAATATTAAGGTATTGAATTACCTGTGAGATTAACCTGGGAAGTTTATACAATTGTTTAAACAGATAGTAGATTATGAAAGTGAAAATTAATCACAAATGTTAGAAACAAGATGAAAATCAAACGCTCGTGTCTGGAGTTACTTGGTGCAATATTATTCTTTTTCGAGGATTGTCGTGTTCGCGCCCATTGCCTTCAGTCGCAACGCGACTGAACACGCGTTGGGGGGAGCTATACGTTAAGAAGAGTCGCAAGGTAGTAGTGGCCGCGGCGGCCGCCAGGGGCGCGCCTGTGGTTGCGGAGCGGAGCAGTCAGGCCGGGCGCCGCGCGGCGGCGAAGGCGGCAGCGGCTTCTGCGGGGGCGGCGGCAGCCTGGAGGAGCGATGCGGTCCGGTCCAGCGGCGGAACGGAAGGGGGAGGGGCTTCTGGAAAAACCGCGACCCGCCCAACGCCCACCTCCCGCGCTCATTGCTCATGCCCATCTGCGTGCTACCGAGCCTTACGTCACAGCCTCCCCTCTCAGCGCCCCCTCCATCTACCTTCCCGCCACCGCCGCCGCGCCACCCTTTTCTACAGACGCCAGGCGCAGTCTTTGAATTTTACAACTGGGGAAACTAATGCTCACCGTTTTCTAGTCCCCTTTCATTCTTTTCTCTCTCCTCCGATTCTCCGTCTTTTTTTCTCTCTTCGCGTCCGGCTATATGTCAGACGGAGATAGATATATCGGAGGGGAAGGAAAAGGAGAGCTATAGCTTTATAGGAGCGATTCCGTAATAAGGGTTGGAGGAAGTGGTGAAAAGGTTTCGGGTGGAGCGGGGGGGGTAAAAGAGGCGGTGAGGAGACGAAGGAAGAATCGGAGGGGGGACGAGGGTGGGGGAGGGGGTGCGAGTCTCGCATTCAGGTTGACCAGGCCAGTGGAAGGTAGGGGCATAAAAAAGACCGGGGGACGGACGGCGTGGCGGCAAGGTAGCAGTCGGCGAGGACGAAGGCGGCGAGGGCGCGCCCTAGGGGGGCGAGGTGAAAAGGGCCACGCGACCTAAGGACAACCGGATCAAATTTATAGTTTATAAGTCGCGCCGCGGTGCGCGCCAGTGAGCCGGCGGGGACGGATGGAACGCGGAGTGCCGGCGGAGAGAGTCGCAAGGCTTTCTTTTGTTTCTTCTTTCCCTTCGGTTGTTTTTCTTCTAGGTGAAAGAATACGGAAAGGCGACTGGGTGTAATGTATAGTATGTTACAAAACTCGAGGGCAAAATATGAAGAATGGATTCTCATACAGAGAACAGACATAAATTACAATTTTGGTCGGAAAATGACAGCCTTCTAATTTTAGTCGGAGAATTACAGACTTATCAGATTTGCACTTTTTAGCGCACTTTTCACGTATCAAAAGAAGTGATGAAAGAGACCTCCACAACCCCTACTGCTTGTCTTCGCATTGAAAGTCGAACACGATTAAAAATGCCTGTTACAGTGCGAACTGTCTAGTAGTCTGCCAGAATCGTGCATGCAGAGTTCATTCAACAAGCTTAGCCTGCGTATCACCGAACGCTTTTCGAGTGACCAAAGGTTACAGCGTGTTTTAGTCTGATAAATAATAATAGGCGTACATCCAAAACCAAAAAAAAGGGACGAACACAGACAATACAGCTTCATCTTAACACTTGGGAAATCATTTTCAGATATCAAAAGATATTTATATCAACATCAGTTTCATCCGTAATATACCTTCTCATAATCAGAGTTGGTCACATTCATTTAGCAATCAGTTGAACACTCGTTAATAAAGTACATTATTAACATTCATTATAATTCACATTAATTAAATTATGAGTAACTCAGTAAGTGAACATTTCCGAACTAAGATTATAAATCTTTCGCACTTCTCGCTACGTGAAGCATCCGTTCCCGAAATTTGGCCGTTGAGTTTAGTTACATTCTCCACAGTTCGCTTATCTCGCCACGGTGCTCAGAACTGGCGGACGGATGCATTGCCAAGCACCGTCACTATCTTTTTTCAGAGGAGGGTAGCGGAGTGTAGTTTTCGAAGTATAGATCTCAGCGTGAAAATTAGTTAAAGAACTGAAATGTGGTGGGCTGGTGAAATGGCTTTTTGCAGTAATGTGAGATGCGGATCGAACAATATACAATTACTTGTGCTAAATTACTGCAATCATTTTTGTGTTCGTGTATCACAAATGATAGTTTAATTTTTATCATGTGTATTGTTTGGTGACTTCGGAGGTATAACGGTTAGTGTAGCGGGCTGTTGCACCCAAACTTGCACGTTCAAACCCGATCGAAGCCGTAGATTTTTGAGGTCGAAAAAAACCTTCGTACGTCTTCCTTCGGAAGGGAAGTAAAGCCGACTGTCCCATGTAGTAGATTGGTTGCATGTAAAATATCAAGTCTTAAAGGAGCATCTAAGCTAAATTCAAATCGCCAGATGCGTGGCCCAAAATAATACTTCCTTTCTCCGCTAGATGGTGAAATGTAAGTAGCGAAATTTGCGCGGTCAGACGGAAGAGCGCGCCTGATGGGCCGAGTCTCGCCACGTAAATAAGGCATTAACTATTGTTTATCATCATCATCATTATTATTATTATTATTATTATTATTATTATTATTATGTATTTATGTCGCTATCTACGTGATTATTTGCAGAATAAATCTACCTAGCTAAATTAAGATGTGGCATCTGCCACAAGTTTGGAAGCCCCCTATATGTGAAGGCGAGCGGCGCGGCGCGGCGCGTTGTCGCGGGGTGCGATGAAGAGGGCGGGGAGGCGGCGCGAGGGGCGAGGCGCTCATTCTTATACAAATCAGCATGGCCGGGTGTCGCCGTTCGCCGCTGACGTACGGGCGCCCCGGGCGCGTAACGCGATAATGCCAGCGCCCCTCGGCTGCCGGGCGGAGGCGACGGGGCCGGGAAGGTGACGCGGGCTGTTAATGGGAGCGGCCGGTTGGGGGGGGAGAAGAGAGCAGAAATTGAGGCGAGAACTCGCGACCACGGCCACTGTATTGGGTCGTGTTGCAAAAAAGGGCATTTTTGTATAAGAACATTAAAATTTTTAGATTAGATAGATTGATTATTAATTCAGCAATTAAGCGCCTAACTTGGTGGCAGAATATCCTAACTTATACGCATTAATTTTATTTGAGCCTACACTGACTAATTTTACATGCATTAAGATAACATTTATAAAAGATCACACTTAATTTTGGGATACAAATTTATTGTGACGTCACGGCTATTTTAAGTGTATGCGAGAAAACGGTGGTCGACAGTTCTGTTTACCGCTATCACCGTACGATTCTCTCACTGCGACTGGTTGCATGTGAGACGCGATTATTCGTGCCGTAAATGGCAAATACGTCATCATCTTTGCAGTAACATGCCCTTTTATGAACGATTTCTTGTACGAAACGGTAATTTATAATCTGGAATACAAAAACAGCATGTAATATACGGAAAATAAGCCATGAAAGGTGTAAAAAGATGGAAAATAATATAGTGAATAACCCCTAAAATAATGTGTTGAAATGAAGAAATAATTGAAAAGAGCAAATTGTAGAAGAAAAGGAGGAATTTGAAGTATTATTACACTCAAATGTTGTGTAAACACGTCATTTTCGAAACTATTCATTACCCGGAGAAATATTAATAACTCATGACATGAGTGAAAAAATGTAGATGTCAATACACAACGAATTGTAGCCAGCAAAAAGAGCACAAAATTAATAGAGTGGTAAATTAAAGAAGAAAACCTTCCGTGAGAGAAATAACGAGTATCGGTGTTGTAAGAGGCACAAATTTAAAGTAATATATAAGTGTATGTAATACCTAATATGGTAGGGAAAGCTTGAAATAAAAGGAAAATGAAAGTGAATTGTAATTTTGAATACGAGAAATTAAATTCAACAATAGTTTAAGGGTATTAATACCCAAGCAAATTCTTCAGATATCCGTACTCTTTCACATCAAAGTGAGAAGCGAGAAAGAAAAACAAATGCAAAAATGACCTAAATCTGAAGTTAAACGCGAAACAAAAATTATAAAATAGATGGTGAAGGAAAATGATAGTGGGTAGAAAATAATTTTTATTATTATTATTATTATTATCATAATTATTATTATTATTATTATTATTATTATTATTATTGTTGTTGTTGTTGTTGCTTAATGTGGAGAGAAATAATTGATGAGAAAGGTGTTCGAAGGAAGAAATCCTGGAATCAGTGGGTTAATCGCGAAGAAAGATAAAGATACGAGTAACTCCATGAAATTGAGATGAAACCCTAAGAAAATGAAAGTGGGTGGATAATGTCGAAAATAGTAGTTAATTTTTTTAAAATAAAGAAATAAAAAAATAAACAAAATTACAGAGAAATATTGTATGAGTAAGACGTTAAAACGAAGCGAACCTAAGATCAGGGGGTAACCGAGAAACAGCGATAAAGAATCGGCGGCGCGAGCACGTTTTGATACAACGATCACGCCGCCGAATATAATGGCGGCGGCTTGGAAACCTCAGCGAGCGGCGATGGCCGCCTGGCCGGCGAAGGTGGCGACGTGGCAGGCGTGCAGGCGGCCCCGGCGGCGGCCCCCTCCTGAGGCTGCTAAATATCCCCCTCGCGCGCGCGTCCCCACCGGTTGCCCCCCTCCCCTGGCCTCTGCACCCCCGCCCTCCCGCACGGCCCCCTGCCTGTCCTCGGATGACTCACCGGCCCACACCTCAGGGGTTGCAAGGTGGCCATGACGAGCGCGGGGAGAGCATGGCGGACGGGACTTCTGCTCTTTCTAGGGATGCGACATGAATGTGGATGTTTTCAAAACATCGATGGTTTTATAAATTCATCCACATGTTTTACATCGATTTTTTGAAGCCGATGATTTTTAACATCAATGTTATTATTTTCAGATATCCATAAATTGAATATTCTGCAGATCCAAGTGACTATGGGTGAAAGATAAATAAAATTGAGTTTTCATCAATAAAGAAGCCAATATTATTTTTGAATTATTGAATCAGATTATCCAAGATTTGTTTTTTCCGTACCATTTTTTATTTTTTTTGTCTGTTAAATTTCAATGAAAATTAATAAACGAAATCACTTTCAAATTAAATCCCCACTCCCGCGTTAACTTCAATGGTTTTACAATTGTTTCAAAAACATCGTAAGTAGATTGATGTTTTATTAAGATATGTTTTATTATAATCCATGTTTTAATTCTGAGCATCGGGGTTTTAAATCTGAGCATCGGGGTTTTAAATCTGAGCATCTAGGTTTTAATTCTGAGCATCCTGTTTTAATTCTGAGCATCATGTTTTAATTCTGAGCATCGATGTTTTAATTTTGGAGCATCGATGTTTAGAAACACCGATGTTTTGTTGGCGATGTGGCATCCTTAGCTCTTTCTCGCTTGCTTCCCTCCTCTGAAAGGCTCTTGCCTCGAACGGGGGACGGTTTTCGCATGTGTTGTTGGGGAATTCGAGTAGCGCTTTTGTAAGTTTCGGCTTTTGTTGGTGGTGGGCGATATTCGTGTTTGTATCAGCTTTTTTATTAACCAGCTGCCTTCCTGGCAGTTGTTTGACAATGGAGACATTCGTAGTGGTGGAAATTAGCTGTACGTTCAAGAGGTCGTCATGTGTATTGTGCAATTAAAGCCCTTGTGCTACACATTTGAAGACTATCAATTCAATGCGACTGGTATATAAAAGAAGGTTTTATGTGTGAAATGAGTCCAATATATATCTCCCCAGAATTGTTTCTACAGCCTGTTAAGGATTTTGTACGCAGCTCTGTCCTTACAGTTCTGATGAAATGTGATGTAACCATATGATATTATGAACAAGAGATACTTCTGTGTAATATTGAGAGAGAAGTATTGATCTGGCGGCTAAGAACAAAAGAAACTAATTCGAATGATGAAAATAATGCAATCTTAAAATCATGTCGAGCACCTTGAGTTCTTATTGATGTATTTGGTAAAACCTACTATGTACATTGTCGTAAGTTGTATTATGATGGCGACTTAATATTACTCGGTATTTTTTACTTTCTGGCCTTACAAAGTTCTTCGTAAGAAGTAAGTTATGTAATCGTTCTCCGGAAAACGGTGAATTTTTCATTTTACACCCCCACCCCCAACCCCCGACGTCTCTGGATCTCGATCTTCCTAGACGCTTAATCCTAAACATATTGAGTTTATTTATTTATTTCGCCTTTTTGAGTATGAGTTTTTCAACTTTTGAATATCTGAATTTGAGACCTACGACAAAACTTCGTTACATAATCATGAATATCATCTCTGGTCTAATTATCTTACATGTAAATGAGGTTTTAACATGATGTCGGCCTAAGCTCACTTTTAATGTGTGACTCCTGATGCCTAGCTATCTTCATTTACTATGGAAAGTCAAGGTAGAGGTCATTTCCAGTATCGTACTTTCAATGTGCTGCTTTTTTTGCTCCATAAGTCGCAACGTATTACAGTGAAGATCCCAGGTAAAATTGGACCAGTTCAATAATAATGTGAATGACTTTACAATGTAGAATAAACTATATAGTTTTTAAACACTTCAACACTCATAGGTCATTTGGCCAAAGTTAATGGTTTGAACGAGAAAAGCAGCTGAACAAACTGAAAATTAGCATGAAATATTTCGTGAACTAATTTTACTCTGAAGGCACATTAAGCGCTCATACTATCGACTGAAGACTCACCTCGTCGTAGAGCTTTCTAGATGACCAACAAGTGAGAATTAAAAGAATAATTTCGTTCCAAATAACAATAATACATAACATTTCATCACATGATTCATATCTTTGGTTGGTAAGAACCCCATTTCCCTGTTAACCATATTTCCTGCGACAATGATTTTTTTGTTAATGAATGATAAATTTGATGGGTGTTGCGATGTGTGGCTTTTTTTGTTCCCCTCAACTATACGACCGCCGATAGTATTATTTTCCAACATTCACACAGAAGCGAGTATCCTTCGTCGCCCTTTGCCCCTGGCTTTTGCGCCCTTTGCCCAACGCGCGCAGCTCGCCTGTCGATTCGCGAGGCTGCAGCCCTATAAGTGAATGCGGCAGCCAGCGCCCTCCCGATCGCCGATACAAATCATCGCCGTAACGAGAACGGCCGAATCGAAGGCCCGCATTGTGGCCGCACAATAACTCCGGCTGCAAGAACAAAGACCGCCCTAGGTATATTTCTTTCGATACAAACCCGTAATATAGAAGCCACGTGACCATGTGTACTCGGGACACCATTGATTTATTCAATTTTAACAGTAGCGATCCGCGTGCACAAAAGCGCGCGGGTGAGAGAGCGGACGTGCATGCGAGTCAGGAGAGGTAACGCACACACACACACATCGGCACGGACAGAAGAGAGTGGGCGGGGCGGGGCGGAGCGGGCGTCCGGAGAAGGATTTTTAAAAAAACGCGAAGCGTCCTCCGTGAAACCGCCCCCTGAGCCCGATGCCCGCCCAGCCCAGCTCCCTCCGGCCGCCGCACAAAGGCAATGGCCGCAGTTAGTCCGCTAGAAAACGGGGCGCGGCATCCCTTCCACCAATCACCGCCCCCGGGACCGCCGCCGACCGCCGACCACCACCGGCGACCGCCCGCCGGTCGACCGGCGTCACCCAACTCTTACCTCCTCCGCCGCCCCCGCCCCGCCTCCACCCAGCGTCAGGCCTTTTTCTGAATCCCCTTCCGTGCCACGCCCCCCTCTGTCCCCACCTCTTTCCTCGCCATACGAGGAAGCTTCTTTCCCGTGCGCCCCGGTTCGCCCGGTGCGTACGCCAAAAAAGTCCGCCCCTCCCCTCTCCCCACTCCCCCTCCCCGCCCACCCGCCCGCGCGCCCGGCTGTTCCTTTATCTGGCCGCCCTCCCGTGCATCGAATAAATCCATTTCAACCCTCCGTCCTCCCTCAGCCTCCTCCCGTGAAAACCTCCTCCCAGCCGCGCTTTTTTTTCTCTGTGCGCATTGAAACTGTGCAGGACACCACCCCCTCCCCCAGCCCCACCCTCGTCCGACATCCCTCGCGGCTCGGCGGCGTCCTCCAGCACGCCCCCGTATCTCCGCACAATGCAATTGTAATTTTCAGTATAGATAATCCCCGTAAGTCCAGGTGGGGCGAGGGAGATACTGTGTGTGTACGTGCGCGCGACTGGCGCTGTAATGGAACAAAAGGGATTTTATTTATACGCAAGGTATAAAAGGTGCGAAAATTATCATTTGCTAAAGGCAATTGCGAGGCATCAGCGATAATCGCAGGGCGGCTGGAGGGTGGACACCTGCCGCCCTCAGGGATTCAGATGGACGAGGGGGATGGGCCGGGCGAGACGGGACGAAAGTCGGCGCGTGTGTGTGTGGAAAAGAAGCGACGCGCCTGTAACGGTAGCGGTTGTGGAAGGGAGGGAGGGAACACATAGAGAGAATGTGGATAAAATCGCAAAGAAGAAGTAAGGGAAGGGTTTGGAGAGGTAGAGGGGGGGGAGAGGAAAGGATTGGTTTTGGGAGATGGCGGAAGTGAGCGGATGAGGTTAGGGACCGGGGAATGGAGAGAGATGGATGTGTGGAGAAGGGGACGGAGTGGGAGACGGTGATGGAGGTGGAGACGGTGTTGCGGTAAAGGAGGTATAGACATTGGCAGATGCGAAGGAGATGTTGCACATGAGGAGACGGTTGTGAAGGAGGAGGAGGAGGAGGAGACGATGGGGGAGGGGTGGCAAAAGCAGTGGCAGTGGCGGCGGCTGCAGCGGCAGTCGGGGCTTACTCCGCGCGAGTAAGGGCAGCGTATTGTCAGGGGGCGTTACCTGCGCCATTAAGATTAGGGAACGCAGCCGTTTAGAAAAAGGGGCGGCCACGCGATAGCGGGTTTGAGGCAGAGGTAGCGGTGGCGGGGATTGGAGCCAGGGGTTGGTGATGGAAGTGAAAGTAACAGAGTGCAGAGTAGTGAGAATGAACGCGAGGTTCCTGAAAGTAGTCACATTTAGCAGATATTAAATTTAAGAAGCATCATCATTTTCAGCCTATTCTCGTTGTATGTAAAATCTTGAAGGAAATGGTGTGGTCAGGTAAACTACCTGGGGAAAATGAGCAGTGTGAATTAAATATAGTTGTTGCAATAGCTCCAGAGGCAGTACTGCGAGTTGTCTTCATGTTGAGAACGTCAACGACGCTGCCATTTAAACGTGAAGGAGCCATTGGCATACATGGTAGCAGCCTAGATACGAAAAATGTTTCCGATTTCGATAGTGTTAATAGTAAATAGGGGGCGGATTTTAATGAAATGTCATTTTTTCGTTTTCACTTTAGAACAATGCCATTTAGTATTGAAATTCATTTTATGTTAAGAAAAGGAATTGACCCATTTTTATAGCCATTATTTTGGATTTTTGTCGATTTCGACTAATAAGTCATTTTTTACGACATTTTTAATGCATTTTCTGATGATTTAATTAATTTTAACGTCATTTTTAATAATACTTGCTTTAAATAATATTTACGAGACGCAACAAATGTTCTTCACAGAATTCGATTTGCTTGCTCAGAAATTGTTTTGGCAGCCGTTGTGATGTAATTCTTGTAACGTATATCAGCGCCATTGCCGGTTCGGCCGATTTCCGGGTAACTCTAAAGACAGATTTCCTGGTAAAGAATACTCCTAACCGAAAGGTTTCAAGCGAAGTTCATTCGAACGAATGGAAGAATCCTCGATTACATCAGTATCGTATCCAAAAGCTTGAGTGGTTCATCCGAACTAATTTTGATAAAAAAATTTACGTCATTTATGTTTGTTTTTAGGACATTTTAAAAGCATATTAAGAGCATTTTATTGATCATTTTTAGCAATGTTTTAGGTCATCAAAATTCGCCCCCTAGTAGTAAATATATGATCAGGGTCAGTAGGTGGTGGCTGTACAGCACTAGTTTTCCATTGCTAGCGACGCGGCCACGGTGGGCCAGCATGTTCCAGTCTGGCGGAGAGAGGCCGCCGGCTTCGGAGGGCGGAAGCGAGGACGGCGCTGAGGACGGGAGTAGGCCCGGACGGTGGCGTCCTCGTCCCTGCCCTCCGCCCCTCCCCCTCCGCCGTCTGCGCGTCGCTAATCCCGGCAGCTGGGATAATGGGATGGAGCGGGCAAGGCGTGAAAAGTTAATACGGCGTCCGACCCCGCCCCCTGTCGCGCCTCGCGTTTCCTGCCCCAACCCCCGTCCCCCGCCCCTCCCTCCACCCCGCATACCCCCCCCCCCCACATACAGAGCCATTCACGCGCTCTTTCTTCTGCTCGGCTACCGGGCTCGCATCGCACCAAGGCCCCCTAAGGGTGTACAGACACCTCGGTTTACTTCTACCTCAATGCTTTTCTCGCAAAAACTCCTTTCTTTTTTTATACTGTAAGCACTCTGCAAACTTTCGTAATTTATTAAACTATTTCAGTTTATAATAATTTTTTTTATTGTTTATTTGAAAGAGTTTGGAAAAAATTTTTCTTGTACATTATTTAAAGTATATGTTATGGTTTTTCATATCTAATGTCTTTATTATGATTCTGCTGAAATCTTTATATTTCTCGTTGTGTAGATAATATTATGATCTCGGTCCATGTCCACAATCAGACTCAAAAGTCTCGTTCCAACATTTCTTTTTAGGAAGAAAATGCATTTCCTTTTGGATAAAAGCCTTTTTTTTTACATTTCTTCGACTGGACGTTCACATTTTGACCTCTCAGAAGAAACATTTAACATCGTTTCACTCGTATTGCCACCTTCCAATCCCAGGTTCACTCCCCTCTGCACTCGCCCTCACCGTTTTCCCTCGTCGAGGTGGTCGTAAGGGCCCGGTTTCCAGGAAGATTCCGGCGTTTCATCTCAGCCATTCGGCTCGTAAAATCACCCTATTCGCGTTTTAGAATCGGAGACCCCGCGCGTAACGGCGTCGCCTCGCGGGCCCGGCCGCGGTGTTTGCCCGCGATTCTCGGCTTAGATTTATCGATTGGCGCCTCTGCGGCCATTATTAGGCCTCCGCGCGGGACGTCGCGGGACGAGCGAGGGTCGTCTCGCAGCGGCAATCGCTGCCGGTGCGAAGGTGAGGGGGTCGCCTTTAACAACTCTATGAGGGATGTGTAGGAGTTCAAATCTGTTTGATGCTTGCTTTCAGCGAGGTAGATGATCATTCATCATATTTATTTGTGTAAATCGTATTGCATGGGAAATTGTTGGAAAAACGTTTATCAGATATATCACGTATAGTTGGTTGCATTAGATGCATTAGATGTGTAATATTTGAATGAAGCTCCTCCTATATTTAAAGCCAGACATGAGGGATCCTTTAATTTGTTATAATAAGTCGTTTGCAAGATACTTCCAATCACGTCCAAACGGATGGATGAGCAGGAACGTCCTTTGCTTGTACGTAGACAGGGATATCTGGCGGCACGCGCCGAAACGGCGTTCCGGTACCTCAGGAATAATTATTATATTATATTATAAATATATAACTATTTCTATTAAATTAATAGTTAATTTGGAGTGCGTTTCGGAACCTAAAATTTTAAAAATCAAGCACTGTACCTAGATATGAGATGGAATAAAACTTGTAATTTTGCTGTCTATTGTCGTGTTTCTTTACTTTCCTCACTCATATGACCAGGCGAAACAGCCTAAAGTTACCCACTCAGATTTATCGATTGTCGCTTTTCGGGTTCATTATCGATCTCCGCGCGGTATAAATAGGAACAGCCGCCCCGCGTGAAGGGTGGGGGAACAGGGGGCTTCACCCCCTGCGAGGGGGACACGTGGGAAGGGCGACACGCCTCTTTCTCCGAGGCACGCGCTGGATTGTCTATTCACCGCTCGCCTGGCGGCCCGGCCCGGCCAGGCCCGGCTTCTGTAGGGCCCTCCGCCGTCGATATTAGGGAGGTGGCGCAGACGAGAGAGGGGAGGAGGAGGGCGAGAAGGCGGGTCGAACGCGACGAAGCCTAATTGTTTTTATCGGCCGGCATGATGGATGGCTCCTTGCTGCGTTCGCCCTGCTGTGAAGAACGCTGTCGGGCGCGTCGGGAGACGCCACGCGAAGGACAGCAGGCCCCGTCGTCCTCGAGGAGTGGGAAGTGTTTCGGGCAACGGAAACATGATTGTTCGCCGATTTGAGATGGATTTCTTTTGCGCATTTAGGTTTTTTGGCCGAACACTTTTAATGTGCTGAACAAAATGCTAATTGTTCTGGATTGTTTGAGTGATGTGTCAAAATGTGGGACGAATTGGGAAAGTTACGTTCATCCTTCTGTGGCCTTCTTCAGGTTGTATTTTTATGCCCCGATAAAGACCGTGCTGCGTTCGAAACATTGGTGAACCATCTGTCGATATGGCGCCGAACTGACAACCGAGATCAATAATATGACTTATCGAGGAAGCATACAGCCTGAATATCCACACATATGCACTTGTTAAAACAACTTCCAACAATCCTGAGTTCAGTGTTCCGTTTGCGCTTCTACTCCCGCAAAAGTGTTTGTCCTTCGTTTAACCTTGTGCCAAATGTCTGAATATCACTTAGTCTATCCGCCCATTTCTTCGATTTTGTGAATTTGCACCGAATTCCTTCCTAGTTACTGTTGAATTTCCTATTCTATTGGTGAAAAACTATACTTGAAACGAGCGAACTTTCTTTCATTGTAGGGAAATGTTCAAATAGTTTAATCAAAGATAGTCTTGTGATCAAGGATTATTTTTGAACGGAAAAACTCATATTTTATGCCTATAACACTTCGTTGTACCTTTGTATACATACGTCCGACATCCACTTTAAATCGCTAAACATGTATTCACAAAATATCACTTTACGTCTTTTTTTCCCCTACGCATAAGCACGACGTTGCCTGAGCGACATTTAGCGGAAGAAGTCAGATGAGTGGCGGAAAAACGAGTTTCTACTCTCGTGGATGGGGCGCGGCGTTATTTATAGCAGGCACGTCGAACAACATCTTTTCAGGGGGCGGGCTCTGGCCATGCGCGAGCACGACAGTCCATCGGGTCGTCCGCTGCTCGGCCGTCCGGAGGAGAGGACGCAGACCCGCCCGAGAGCGAGCACAGGCCACGCCTACAGGCTGCACCGGAGTGCTTCAGTTTGTTGTGCGTGTGTGTGTGTTGCGGGAAAAGTCTTCGAGAATGAAAGATGTCTTCTCGAGAATGAAAGTGTAGGTCAGATTTCGTTTTTTACTTTCTCGTATACATACGTAAATACGGGAGTAATATACGTATTATAGGGAATGTTATGTAATGCTGCGGAAAATCGATTTCGAGATTTCAACGGAAATGCACGTTTTGGGGTCCCTGATACCGAAAAGGTGCTTTTTTTTAAAACAGTCATCTGTGTGTCTGTCTGTCTGTCTGTCCGTCCGACTGTGAACACTACTAGCGCCTAAACCACACCTACGATCTTTTCCAAATTGAAGAATCCCCTGTCCATCTGGCTCTAGTTTTCACTTAGAGCTAAGATGGCTAAGAGTTATGTCGGCTGAGATGGCTCAGGGCAAAGGCGGCGGCCTCAGCAGCGTCTGTGACCGGAAGGTCTTAAAGATCGAGTCCCGACGATGGCGAAGTTTTGGAAAAAACTGTACAGGTAGATCGAATTCAGCCTCTGTCCAAACTTGATGAATTCCAAATAAATATCTTATCAGACAGGCCCCGAACCGAACGTTATCTTTTCTATCCCATCCTTGCTCCCTCACTTCTCTTTACACTCACACACATGCCACACATGTAAAGTGAGCAGTCGGAAGCTTAGAGCTTGTCCCGGCTAGTGCGATGTTCCGGTTAGGCGAGATACCCGGTGACTGTAAAGAACGACTCGAAGTTAAGTTCGGAGCTGGATATCACCATCTAGTGCCAACTGTACCAAGTCCAGGAGAGCAACATGCACTAAACCTATGGGACTAATGAGCATAGGAGATGATACGCCTAAAAATACAAGACAGTCAGTCAATCAATCAATTAGTGAATCAAACAGTTTCGTATGTATATTATGTGTACGAGTTTAGATTTATCCACAGAAAAGAGTGAGGTGCAGGACTAACTATAGTGTAGCAACTAAACCGAATCCGGAGATAGGCAAGGTATGTGCAGTGTATAGATAATCTAGAGTTCCCGTTCTCCGATATTGGGAGTTATGTGCTTGATCGCAGAATTGTCATCGAACAAGCAAGAATATTCAGTTGCAAGGTCACTCTGAAGAACTGGAATGCCTTGTGTTTCAGTTAGTTTACGTTTATTATGTGCCAGTAATCGAAGTTTTCGGTGTCAATACAGCAATGGTATTGATATTATCGACTCACAATACCGACTCTACTGCATAAAATAGTGAATCTTCAGTATCGAAAACATTATTCTGTAATTAAAGCAACGACTGACGTGGGCTGAGTCGGAAGGAAGGGACTCGGGGAAGCGCTGCAGAGCAGAGCAGAGGGGAGCGGAGAAGGGTCGGAGTGCTGGGCGTTGTGACAGGGATGTACATAAAATTCCATTTAACACTATTAATAGAATTTATACCTTTTTGTATCTAATAAGTGATTCTGAAAACTACGTAACAAGAGAACGCCGGGTTACTTCAGCTAGTAATTCTACTGCTATTGCATAATATTCTTAATGAATAGATAGAAAATCACGTGTTTTATGTTTTAAAACATTGAGGAGCCATAAAGCCGACCTGAATGGCCAAGGTGGTTAGAGCGTGTGCCGACTCTGCTCCTCGGTCCGAAGGGTCGCGGGTTCGAGTCCCACGGTGGGCTTTGCTGTTTGTCCCTTGTCTTTCTTGTATGTGTGTTGTCGTGGAAGGCCTTGCGAGTCTGCCGCCCACGGCTCGAGGAGCCCGCATGTGTCTTGTTGTGTTGAAGGTTAATGTGTGTCCCCATGAGAGACATAGTGGCTACCCGACGCGGATAGTCGAAATCGACATCCCCAGAAGATGGAAAAAGCCCCAGAAAAAAATGAGTAACTATAAAAATGAAGTATTATTATTATTATTATTAATATTATTATTATTATTATTATTATTATTATTATTATTATTATTATTATTATTATTGTTATCCTACGTTTTGTCAGCTATTTTTGCTGGTAGAAATGCTCACCTTTCCCGGAGTTTTTTTCAGGACAGTTTCGGTCACAGAAGAACTTCATCTTATATCTGGACTTAAGATAAAAATTTTCTTACGATATGGGCAGTTTGCAACAAAACTGCGCGCTGTTCCATGTTCAGAACATTTTTAGGTAGTTTAAGTTCTGTTAAGTTTTTAAGGAAGTTTTTACTGACCAGGCCTTCCGCCGATATCACGAGTGGTATGTTTTGGTAATTTCAAATATGTTTTAGTTCATAAGATAAGTTTTCATATTTTGAAATTTTTTCTATTTCTTTCTGCTTGATATTGTGGGATAATGGTACTGCGATGTCTATTATTACTCCTTCTTTCTTCTTTTTATCTATAAGGAGAATATCTGGCCTATTGTAATCGACAGTACGATCAGTTAAAACTGGTCTGTCCCAGTACAAAAGGGTGGAATTTGTTTCCAGAACTGGAGGAGGGGTGTACTTATAGAATGACGGTGTTGATTCATCCAGTAATTTATGCTCTATTGCAATTGCCCTGTGCACGATTTTCGCAACTTGATTATGCCTTCCTAAGTAAGCACTGTCTGAGAGGGAAGAGCACGCAGCTGTGATGTGTTCTATAGTTTCTCCTACAGCTCCACACTTCCTACATTTATCCACCACATCTTCTTTTAAACAATACCTTTGATAGTTTCTGGTCTATTATTATTATTATTATTATTATTATTATTATTTTTACATCAAAAATGTAAGAACAATTTTAAGTTAATTAATTTTAATGTATAACTGTTTGATTTATGTAAATTATAGCGTTTCAAAAACCTTCTTGCGGAAATAATTTATATCAGTCTATACTTAAAGTATCCTGTAAGGACCCCAACGTCGGGAGTGACGCGGGCGAGAGAGGAACGCAGCGGAGCGGAGACGGGGCGTGGCGGGGCGGGGCGGGGCGAGCGGCAGGTGCCAGGGCGAGGGCGGCCGTTGATCTGACGGTAAACACATCCATCTTGCGAGCGCAGAGGGGGAGGCCGCACCGCTGCCGCAGGGGCGCGCTACCTGGCGGCCGCGGCGGGGGGGTTGCATATTTGCGCGGGGGCGCTGCAGCTCATTGGCAGCCCCGACCTTCGCTGGCAACGCGAGGTGGAAATGGTTCTTGGATCTCAGTGAGGCTCCATCTTGTTTGGTCGTTCTCAAGAGAGTGCTGTCGTAAATTTTTCGAGGCAGGATCGTTTGATTTTGTGTTCTTCTTCAGAAGTGTCATTACTTTTAAGAAAGTACACGAAAGTAATTTTCATGTACGTAAATTAAATTTAATGACAGTACATGACTTAATGTACTGTACATTAAATTAATTAATGTTATTTAAAATCGTACATCAAAACTACATTGATTTTAATTTAAGCATTAAATTTATAGCTAAAGGTAAATTCATTTCCCTTTAATATACAAGGCACATTAACATTCATGTACAATCGTACATTAAATTTAATGTAATTTCGACTGTGTGCAGACGACAATCTCTCGAAGAACAGACACCCGAATAACTGTACGAAAGATTCCGAAGCATCAATCCGACATGACTCCCAGAAAACTATACAACGAAAAGGCAGTATAGAAGACATCCGAAAAAACAGTACAACTGATTTAAAAAACTCAGTTCATTGGCAGAGATTCTTGTATTGACTTCTCTGATTCATAAGCGATGCGGCTGAGTTAAAAGTTAATGTCCAGAAAGAATAAAGACAATAAGATTTCTCTCAAAGTTTAATTTTACCTAGTCCTGACCGTCGCGGGCGACGCGTAGTGGAATCGCCTCTGGGATCTGGGTGAAGTTCCGTCGTGTTTGGTCTTTTACAAGGGGTGCCGTCGTAAATTTTCTAAGGCAAGATCGTTTGATTTTTTGTTATAGCAGACGGCAAACTCTCCGAAAGCAGTTCAGCAGACACACTAGTAACTGTGCAACATATTGCGAAGAATCAATTCGACATGCCTCCTAAAACGCTGTACAACTGATTTCAAAAAGCTGCAGTTCATTGGAAGATATTCTTGAATTGTTTATAAGATTAGTTGCGACTGGTTAAAATCCCAAAAGAATAATACAGTAAGATTCTCATGAAGTTCATTTTGACGAAGTCCTGTCCTTTATGGGCAACGCGTGGTAGAAACGCCACTGCAATTTCGGCGAGGCTCCGTCTTATTTAGTCATTTTCAGGGCTGCGCTCGTTTCCAAGGCAGGATCATTTCATTTTGTGTTATAGCAGATTGCAAACCTTCCAAAGACGATACAGGAGACACCCGAATAACAGTACAACTGATTCCGAAGTAGCGTTACATGACTCCCAAAGAGCAGTGCAACATACTTCCAAAAAGCTGCAGCTAATTGGCAGCGATTCTTGTGGTGCCTTCTCTGTTTCATTTTTGATCTAGACATTGAGAAACAACATACTTAAGTTATTGTCCATAGAAGAATAAAAGTAAGATTTTTCATTAATTTATAAATAACGATGTGGATGCTTTCATGGTATACTACCGATTTGAATCTCATTTTAATTCGCCCGTGTTTGAAAGTAATTACCAATTTACTATTAAAATGTAGCTAAAATTTTCATAGAAGAAAGTATTTACAAGAGGACTGGCACCTAAAAATTTAAAAATTTATCCGCCCGTCATTCTTTCTCTTTTCCTTTATTTTGTCTGGTACTTCTCGAATTTATGAACTATAAAATGAATTTAATAAATATGTTTGTTGTTTTTCTTCATTATCGATTCATCGTATTTGAATTACGAACTTCACACGATCCGATCAAAAGATAAAATTGTATTTGAGAATTAAAAAATATTGATTGATTGATTTTTTCGTGTTTCCGGGCGCGTCAACTGCTTCGGTCATTAGTCCCGTTAGTGTAGTGCATGTTTTTCTCGGGAGATGGCGGTGATTTTCCCTCGCTGAATGGCGAGATCCGGCACCGACCTACCGTCGGCTAGTGGGATTTTCTCCTAACCAGGACTCTCCTACCAGCGGGGCACCACCCCAGCCGGGACAAGCTCTAAACTCCCTGACCGGTCTCCCGGAATATGTAGTAGTGTAGTGCATGTTAGTGTAAGTGAGTGTGTAAGGGTACTGCTCCGGCATTCGCCTGGTGTTGACGGAGAAACCACGGAAACCTACCGATCAGAGCAGCCGGCCGCTAGAATTCTCTCCAGACAGCGACTGAATTCGACTAGCTGAAAAGCTAGGTCGAAAATCCTGCCGCTGTCGGGACACTCGAACCTAGGACCTCCCGGTCAGAGGCGCTGCAGTGGCATCAGTTGATGCACTGAGCTACCGCTCCCGGTGAAAAAAAGATTACAACGACGTGGCTGCTTATTCGTAGTCCAGACGCGCGCACCCTTCTGGTGGCAGACATCCCGTCACCTGTGATACCGTGACACGGCGACAAAACGAGCCTTCCCTCTGCCGAAAATTGAAAAACTTGACGTTAGGAACCTAAAAGTCCTCAGGCGCTTTGACGGCCTCGTCAATATTCGGACGAGGGAAACTTTCAGCAATTTATCACACCTTCCAATTAATCACCTTACGAGTGTCGATACTCTAATTTGTCTGTCGTGAGACTGCAGTAATTAGCTATTCTGAATCGATAATTTATAATAAGAAATATAATCAGTTTCGTTCGAAATATTTGGACTTGTCAGTACTTGAATTGAAATTTTATCTTTTGTTTGCAGTGTAGAAGTTTTAACTAATGTATTTAATGGAATACCTCACCAGGACATTTCCAAGATGAAATAAAATACTGTATATTTCAGTGAGCGTATAAGGGATTTCCTCGATATTAATGTATCACCTCTAAAAGCTTAAATCTTCGTAAATTCCTGAGCTTAACCGATACGACAATGTGCGACAAGTCCTTGTGCGCACTGAGCACAAGGTACTATATTGACTCCCTAGCACTATTAAAAAGTACAATATCTGAAAAGGGCTATTGGGCGACCTTGGATATTATTTACACGTTAGAAAGAGATGGGCTCAAGGCCTCCTCGGCGTACTGTTTGGGGAGTAGAAATGTAAGATCTCAAGTAAGTCGATATAGGGTGCGGTTTGATACATCAATGACTCCGAAACAGCACCTCCTCAGGCAGAGCCTGGCACACCACCAGAAGTCTTCACCATAAACAACACTATTATACTTGAGTTTTTCTTAGGAGGCAGTTGACGTAAATCAGCTATCGGCTGTTTCGTCCAATTGGGAGCTTAAACGTCACCACAGTGACGTCGCCACGATGTCTTTTAACTCTCGATTGGATGACACCATAACAGCTGATTTATGTCAACTGCCACGTAAGACAAACCCAAGTATAGTTTCGGTGTGATTTCCTATGTATTTTCTTGGTTTGGCCATTGTTAAATCATAGTTTTCTTCGTTAATCGTAATACTTCAATATTTGCCATTTCAAGCATTGCAATCATATTGGCAAAACATTATTGTAGTCATGTGAAGGATGATGATCCATATTGCAAGAGCAGTCAAGAGGTCATTGCTAATAGCTGTCAAATGACCAATTTATATTACTTTTTTTTGGTTTCTCAATATTTTCACACATTGTTCGTATTCAAATTTTCCATTTCCAAATTTCTCTTCTCACCCTATTTCCTCAATACGTAGTACTCTCTTAATATTAATCACAGAACATCCTAGTCTCTTTTGTTTTATTAATAATCTGTTTTATAATAAATAATTCAAACTTTTCACATGAGTACTTCTTAGCACCTGTGTGTTTTATGTGGGGTAATAGCTTGGGTCATTGCACTTCGGAAAGAAATTTGCCTCTCATTATTCTTTGCTGATCTTGACGTATTTCTTTGAACTTTACGTTCCAAAATATCTTCATATTTTAAGGTACTTTAGGACTGTGTACATGTCTTGCCACAGTACATTACCGCTAGTCTAATGAGGATCTTATATAAACTGGTCTTTCGGTGTATATTATCGCAAAGAAATGTTTAGCTTGAGAACATTTATGTTTTTTGTGGCCACCGTGCGCATTTCTCTCGTCCCCGTGAGTCATACGTTGAAGTGGTTGATCTCTGCGAGTGAGATCAATATGGAGCGCTTGGGAGGGCTCCTACATTACCTCGCTACCACACATGTGTGTTTGAGAATGGCCGTTTGGCCATCCAGCAATTAATTATAACGAAATAACACTAGACGTTGCGGTTCGTAATTGCCTTTCACAAAAGTATCTTAATGCCTGTCTCGGTTTCCCAGGGTCTTGAAGAGGAGCCGAAGGTTGTGGGTATGAATTCCGCGCAAGCCATCCGTTTGCACTACGTGTTGTGGTCTGGTTGGCTCCTCACGTGTTACGTATCCCATTTAGTCATCTATCCCAAACATACATCTCACAAGATTTTTCCCTCATGCTCACCCTACTTTCCTTTGTGGTGCGTTTTAAATGAGTTGCTAAGTTTATTCAAAACTCAATTCATAATCGACATACAGGTTTTATTTCACCCACACAATTTTAAATTTTATCGGCAGAATACATAGCTAATGCTTCTTCTTGTCTTCTAACAATATCTTTACAGAATGGTTAAGATACCAAGCGATGTCAGCAAATCTTTCATAGTCTTGTCAATTTCTGTCAACATTTAGAACTGTGCAAGGCAAAGGCACACCATTTCTGTTTGCTGCTGATCTGATCTGTCAAGGTACGGGAGGTCATAAGAGTCAAGGCTCCGTCCCTCGCCTATGTTCAGAAATGAGTATGACGCAAATCACAATCTTAAGACGTAGTTTATTATTATAACTACGTTAATGGCTGAATTTGAAAGGGCATTTAAGTAATTAGTTCCATTATCGGAACCAAACTCTTTTAGGGTCGGCGCCTACATATCAACTGATGAAACATGTCGCAAAATTTCAAAATTGAGTTATTTATGGCAAATTATAAACAATTAAATTCTTAACAATTTATGTAAAAATCTTCCAACTGTATGAAAATTTGGCGAAGTTATGGTAATTTAAATGTATGTTATCGGTAAAGGAATTTAAGAAAAGCCGTTTAAACATTCCTAATTTAAAAAACCAAATTTTTCAAAAATTAACGTATTTAAGAAATGAATTTAGCTTACAAATATTTTTTGGAATGTTCTTTATAAAATAAATACAATGAAAAATCCTAGAAAACCTAAATAACATATTTTTGGTTTCTTGCGTCTCAAGTTAAACTTTGTTTCCTGACAGATTGTCTCTTGTAGTTTTCTGTATTAAATATATCGTATTACAGGTAAGTGTGGAAAATTCTACTTGGAAACTAAAGCAGAGAGATCCCTGCTATGAGTGCGACAAGCCTAGAAGGGTGACGGGGCTCCCTAAACCTTGAGCCTATACAACTTGAATACTGAATACAGACGGAAATCATCGTTTTTGACAAGAATATATTTGATTAGAAAATATTCGCTCCGATGTAATAAAAACTATTTGCAAGGGTATATCCTCCATAGATTTGCACCCTCATTCCTCATCGTGGCTTCGTGAAGGAATCGATTTCCTGCCGCAACAGCATGGAGAAAAATAATTTCAATAACTATATTTCGCCTCAGAATTTCGGAAGACGTGCAAGATAATGAAGTTACATTCATGTCCAGAAGCAATGATTCAATAAAATCGTATTAGGTAGTTACCGTAGTTATTATTGCTAGATATTATTATTGGCTTCATTATTAGGTACCGATTTAAGTAATTAAGTCAAACACGTTATTTATATTGTATGCGTGCACAATCTTAGTGATCATGAATCTGTATTATTCGTTCCTTTCAGTACCGTTGACTTGGCCTCGCGACCATCTCGACTATTTCGGATAACTCTATGTACTTTCAAATACGCTCGTTACCAGTTCTCAAATAGGGACAGAACGTTTTAATAGCTCTAGAATATTTAACATTTTATTTAAAATCCATTTTTACCCTTTACAATTTGCGGCTCGTTTTGTTTAATTACACAAATACATTGGTATGAGTTGGTGAATATTCTCGAGAGAATGACATCATTGCATAAATTTAATTTAATTATCTCGTGTCATTCTCGCTAAGTTATTGCTTTGCACTATTTATTCTGAAAGCAGTAGGCGCATTACGGTGCAGTATATTGCTCTGCTTTTATTGAAAAATGAATGAGTTTGAAAACTGTTATCCTGCTACCCTATTGTTTTTTTAACGCCAAGATCAAAGGGATTATGGGAACGATGGACATTATTTGCAAGTATCATTTATTCATTAGCGTTAAAATACAACTAGATGCATTTTCAGGGAGGATTTATGTTTTGACCAACAGAGCGCCTGCAGTACTCGTGGAGCCCCGTCTAACACGTACGACGGACGTTGCATCTTTATGGCCCTGCACCACTTGACTGAGGAAGACTTTATTTCCCAACCTACAAACAGGCTACACGCCTCAAAATAGTCGTCTCTCTGTAACTCACGGCAAAACGAGTGGCAGAGGTTCACGTCCAGTTCAGGACTGCCAACGACGCGATAATTTACCAACAAAAGTCCACATTTAAACGTAACCGGGGAAAGTCCCGTTGGCGCCGATTGCCAAGTAACGTACACGCTGCTGCCAACTCGAGTAAGAAACCGCAGAATCTCGTGTGCACTGACAGAAATATTGAAGGGATGAGGACGTACCGAGATGAAGTACGAAACAAACACGTAAAGTAGGACACATGTGCGAAGATGCATCTTTGTTCGCGAGCGGTCTGCCATTGTTTAGAGTGACGACCGGCAGGTTGGCAGCACCGTCGACACGGATCGGCGCCACCGCGGGGAGCTCGTCTTAGATTCGCCGCTGTCTTGTCACTGAATGACCGCCAACGTGTGGTTTTGGACGATCTACGAAGTCTTGTGGAGTATTTTTGTAGCCCATGAAAGACGATACTTGGGGGATGGACGTTCAGAAGTTTACTTCTTAGAAGAAGGTGGAGTTAATGTTGCACGGTTTGACCCCTGAATCTTCAAATCTGAGTATCTTTATTACCAGGACTACTCTTTGAGTTTGTCAACAACCGCTTTAAACACCGCCTGGGTCCGCCCTTGGCTTCAAGACGCGTCGTAATGTTCGTAGGATGTTTGTCGTTGAATCCTATTCTGAGATCTTATGGCGTTTTCCTCACGAACTTGTAGTCATTTACAACTCTTAGATTCACAGTAGAAGATTTCTTTAATAAATATTTTATTTGAGTCATTCAGAAATAAGTACTCTGCATTCTTTGATATTTTATAGGTTATTTCTCAATTCACTTTTGTTTAGCACGTGTTATTTTAAACACCATAATCAAATTGAAAAGAGGTTGTGTCACCTATCAAATATTAAATCGCATTGTAAATGTTTGGAGTTTGTGTTGCACATTTATGTTGCAAAGCTGTATTGATTGTGACAGATCAATGGACTTTCCTTGTTAAATTATCGCGTCGTTGGGAGTTCTGAACTAGACGTGAACCTCTGCTGCTCGTTTTCCCGTGAGTTTCAGCAAGACGTCTATTTTTGAGCCATGAAGCCTGTTTGTAGGTTGGGAATTATGATAGCTGATATAAGAGAGAATCTCTGCTACTTCAAATTCAAATAACCCGCCAACTCAAGTTATAAATCGAAAAGACATCGAACTCTCGATCGTTGCGCCGATAAGAAATCGGAACATGCGTTCATTCGTTTTCCGGAAGCCACGAGGTAACGCAACATTCGACTAATCGTCCAGACGTATTGCAACTTCCAAAGATAAAAACTATACTGCTTGAAACAAGAGGTAAATGTATTATTAACTAATATAATGAACAGTTCATAAATTACGAATGAAATAATAATACCGTGCATTGAAACACGTACATGGGACGATAGAAGAACGCAATAAATAATATTGTTCGTTTTCTTTCTACTTTTAGTATTAAAACTGAATTTTATGATTGCAGTTGAGGTTATGATTCCCACTTGAATCGTAAATTATTGGTATACGTATTGTAACTTATAACATCGGAAACAAGAAGGGATTAAGTGTCCTGTGTTGGTGGGAGTTGAGCTGCAGTATTGTGGGAATCTACAAGAGATGACGACAATAAATGCATGACGAGCAGCTCACCGCATCAGGAGTCTAATGAAGGTAGAAAATATTGTCTTCTAAGAGCGAGTATGTGTTACAAATCTACAGCGTGACCACTTGGAAGCGAATAGCAGACTATAAAAGTCGTGTAATTTACTGTGCCATGAACTGTAATACATCCATTTACCATGTTGCTTAACGCTTAAAACGGGAAGATGTTATAAAATAAAAAACTGCGCTTACAGTAAGCTAGTACAACATTAGCAAGGAATAGTGCTGGAAGCAAACGTCAGGCGCTCAAGGTTGTTTAGTAGGGAGCGCGCGCCGGAGGAACGGTACATGATCACTGGAAAGACTCGTGTTCGTGGAGTATTCTAAATAATTCGTAGAAACATAAGAAAGAAGAAGGAAAACAGTTATTTCGAAAGGAAAACTCTGTACTTTTGGGGGTTGTGTCATTGTAAAATAATTGTCTTTGATGTTTTATAAACATCAATTATGTTTACAATAACAAAAGTTATGCATTGTAATGTACAGTTTATTTCTCGCACTTATTTGCTACAGAGAGCGTAAAAAGTATTCGAACACAAGTGCATTTGTAACAAATTGTAACTTTACGCAGTAATTAACTTAGTTTCAATTTATATTTTAAAGATTCTATTAACGTAAGTGCATGGAAAAGTTAATAGCAAAAACAAAAGAAAATACATGTATAAAGCAGATTGGACCATTGTTAGTTCTAGTACGTGAAAATTCGAGGGGCAAAAAGTATTCGAACACGAAAGACGACAGTAACAGTTAGTTTTCACGCGCCAGGCTCGTGGGAAATTTGTAACACCATGATAGCTAATCACTAGTAGCCTTGCAAGGTGTTTGATAGTAGGCGGTCCGTGTATTGTAAACGGGAAAATATTAGGCCGTAAAAAAAGGAAACAATTTCAGAAGAAAGGCAAATCATAATCAGGTGATAGAAGCAATGCAAATCTGTGAGGGAACTTTTTTGAAATTCAAACAGAACATTTTAACATTTTAAAATACTGTGTACTACTTGTTTCTACGTGCTATCTTTTTCAAATGTGTGCCTTAATCTCTCTCTCGTACATACAAGCGTAGAAAATGTTTGACAATAATGTATCAGAAGGAAATTTGTCAATATGGAACAATTTCGGAAGACTGTTTATTCTTAATCATGTTCTACTTTACTCCTAGTGCATGTACAATTTTAATAGCATGCAATCTTCTCTTTTTCATCCTTGTCCCTCCTTCTTCCCTTACCACGTACACACTTTACTAGACCGCGGATTTTTAGGTTTTGAAATATGCCTTATAGGTGCCTAAAATAGGTTATTTCAGAATCGCAGTGAGACTTTTTAAGTGGTAGAATAGGCACAAATAAAACAGGTAACTTACAATAAAAACACACATTTTTACAGTTTATTATATATATTTCTCGAAGGTAAAAACCAATCAGCATTATGGAGAATCAGTATTGCATATTTTGCGTAATACTATTTATGAATAAGTTAAATTGTTTGTCCTCTAGTTATAGTTATTCGTACCGAATTTTGCCTCACAATAAATTACTAACACTTTCGCCAAGTTTTCAAGAGAAAATGAATGCCTGTTATCGGACAAGATCACTTTTTTTCGCGGAAATTCAATCGCTTTATCTTAGATGCGGAGGCAAGCTTTTTCACGAAGTGAGGAAGTAGTGGCATGGAGTCTGTTGTGTCGACACAGAAGCAAAATGTTAAAAAAAAGCCACAGACAAAAATGAGGCAAATTTGTCTCAGTTTAGCTTTTAAAAGTAAAATAAGTACAAATAGTCATGAACGTTGAAATAGGCTCTTTAGGGCGCTATAAAATTGACAGGTTTTAGTTCAAATAATCCTAAAATGTAAATATAAAACTTCATTTAGTACAAGATATCCAGAAAAAATAGGTTAAATATCCGCGGTCTAACAATCACACATATTGAAAGACTAGTTTGGAGCTTAGACCTTGTCCTGGGGTGGTTCTCTGTTTCAGGAGATACCTGGAGAGGGAAAACCCTTCAGCTCAACGAATAGGTCCGCTCGTTTCTCTCCGTGCAACAGGTCACAGGACTAATGACCAAAGTAGACGACGCCCCCGGAAACAAAATATCCGTTCACTGAACAGATGTTAACATCTCATCCTAGCACTAGTGCACGTCGCCAACATTAACATCGTGAGCGACGCCCGCGTTATCCATTAGCGACTGAGGCCCGTGGATAGGGACGTTCCATTTCTACCGATTCGATTCCAGAATCGATCCCTACGGAATCGGTATTCGAACACCAAGGGCGAATTTGCTTCCGATTCTTGCTGGAATCGATTCCAAAAGGCCGGAATCGAATCAAAAGATTACCTTCGATTTATACCACTACTTCTGACAAGTAAGGAAGATTTATTCCACCACTACTGAAAAGCAGAGAAGATTTATTCTACTATTTCTGTCTAATTATACCAACAATGTATATAGAAAAAATAATTCACTAAATTGGTGGTTGACCGACACCAATTTCAGTGAATTTCAGCTCAACGTACATTGTATTTAAAATATTTTACGAAAAAGATTTTAATGACAAAAAAGTTTTGAGTATGCTTGTGCTTCATTGAGAGTAATGAAATTGGAATTTCTATTTTATGGAATGTGCTTATTGCACAAGTAATTTTTCATAAGTTTCACAATCTGTTATCAAGTAATAAACAATAACTATAAAAACTAAATACAACGACTCAAAGCAAATACTGGGCTTTGATCATCCTTACCGTTTGTAGAAAAAAAAATCAGCAAATATTTTCTAGATGCTTTATTTCAGTAGCGATACTTTCTCTGAATGTTAATGAATTTTGTAAGGAATGATTCTTTTATTTCGATTCGATTCAAGAATCGACCCACCTTTTCGATTCTGGGATCAATTCCGGATTCGATTCTTTTACAGGAGTCCGAATGCCCCTACGTATGGGAAAGTGAGGTGTTCTCGGAGCAGTGAGCGCGCGATTGACAGCGCCGGCTCCCCGGCCGCCCACCGGCCAGAGGCGACTTAATCGGAGGCGACGGGCAGCATGGGAGGGGCGTCGGCGCGGGACGAGGTGGCACCGCACGTGAGGGCGCGCAGGTTTTATAAATGGGCGCAGGTCACGCCGTGCATCAATCCGACTCCCTCCTGCACACCGCGGCCGTCAGCCCCGCTCACGACTCCGCTTCCGCCCTGGGTCCCTCGCTCGAGCAGGCAAAGCCCTAACCAACCTGTCGGTTCTTAATACGAAATTGTTATTATTTTCGATTGTATCGGCTTTGGGGCCTTGTGACATGGTGATCCCCTTGCTGATGAAGATGAGACCCAAGCACACGTGACTCTTGGGTATCGAAGAAGCAGCATAATGTCTATTCCATTCTCACGATTATAATATGATGATGGTAAAACTTAGCGTCAGTCGTTTGCAATGAAAGGAGGGGTATGAAGTGTATGAGTGAATTATCATAAACTCCTCAAGAAATGAAGTCTAATTCAGTATATCTTGAACTCGCGTAGTTCCCAACTTATCAACAATAGCCTTTGAAGTGTACTGAAAATGCAATTTTTAAATTATTTAACCAAAAACAAGAGTGTGTACTTGTCTCGGAAAGAGAGAGAATGTGTGAATTTAGCCTTTTTCGATGGTGTGATTTGCCGTGTATTAGAATCTCACCCAGAAAATTGAGGCATTTCGCTTTCTTTTGAATTGCCAAACGTTACGGTGACTTTTGAACGGACAAGTCTATAAATACGCAAATGTCTAGTGGAGTCAAGGTCGCGGGCTTGGTAACTAGCTTATTGTAGTTCGGAGGCACTGGTTCAAAAGAAACTGCCGTGAGATTCAAAAGTTAGAGTTGTACAAATATCTCCAGGGGCTGCTACATTACTGAATACATGACCCTTTGAGGGAAGTCAGTTGACACTTATTGCCCCAATATTAATTTTCATTTCCTCTACTAAAGCAAAGGAATGATCTACTAAAATGAAAAACGTTAGTTTTATTTCAAAGTGTCAATTGAGAGAAAAATTAAACATTTCAATCGAAAAGAATTTGAACACATAATCGGCTTTACTTCAGAGTGCAAGGATTGAATTAACTTCTACGTTCACGTTAGGATGTTTAACAAAGATTAAGAACTGTCCTCCCGTACAAGAGGTTTGTTAATTTGTTTCACATTATTTCTATACATTACAAATATTAACGCTTTAATAGAACGTTATACAATTGGAAACTAGTTAATAATTCATCATTGTAAAAATTACAAATAACTTACTAGAGTAAATTATGTAAAAATTATTCAAACTTCGATTGGTTGATAGAAATACCAGACAAACATCCTTTCGTACAAAGCAGGGCCGGGCACATGTTTGCCAGCTCGGACAGTCAGATGCCTGCCCTTGCCCCACGAGCACAGCCGCTGAAGGTCGCCGCCGCGGCGGGCAGAAAGGTAGTTAAGAGCGGAAAGAACGCTGCCAGTTCGATAAGAAAACGGTAAGACTAAGACACAGGCAGCAAGATTATGATTTTATTCAAAACTGGTTACAAAATTGGTTGATTCGTAGCACAGCTAATGTATTGTACATGTGTGTAACCATTTAGAGAGATTTGTCGTGTATGAATAATATAATATTTTATTTACAACACATTTCCTTTACGTTCATGTATGTTTGGAACAATAGTTTTGAGTACCTTCCGGATGGCTCATTTTACGTACCGTTGACCCTGTGAAGCGTTCGAGAAGCACTTATCTGCTGCTGCTTCGGCAGCTTCCGCCAGTGGTCGCTTCGCCTCAGGTCTCTTGTGGCCGGAAGCACGTGGATTTGGCCTGGGCAATGGCCCGCGGGCAAATCTCTTGCCCTTGGCCGCTGTTGGTGTTCGTGTTATAAAACAGTTCTGTTCATGGCATCTCAAGCACACTTTGCTCTTAGATTCCCGCCGCAGCTTGCTTATGTTCACCCATTCTTGATTTGGAGGGGAAATTCCAGCGAAGGAAGGGGAAGTCAGGGAAAGTTGCCCGGGCTCGCAGTAACCCTGGGCTTCCCACAGGCGGCCAGTTGGTTCGTGCGGGCGTAATTTGACATTTTTGACGTAGTGCATGGTTCGTATAAATGCGAATGTAGCTTAATAATATATAAGACGCTTCTCTTTCATAGAATGTATTTACTAAAGTGCATTTTAGAACACACTCTTATCGATTGATTTTTGTTTAGTTTTTCGAAACTGAATTTTGATAAAGAAAACAAATAGCTCATCCAATCGAAATATTCCCAAATGTAGTGGATGAACCATGAAATTCACAGCTTGGATTTTCCCGGAAAGAAAAAAATATTGTAGGGTTTACAGTTATTATAATCTCCCGGAATTCATAGGAGCAAGTACTGTTGAAACGCACCCAAAAAGAAAGATCTCAAACATATTTTTCAGGAAACCATATAGATTGTTTCAAGTGCCTTCATATTCTTCCAATTTACCTGAGAATTATTATGTATAGTGTATACGATATAAATTACCATCCAAAACATCACCATTATTTTTCGAACACTTCATATTTTCCCGTGACATTTTCTTATTTTCTTTTCTTTTGAGGGCTCGAATTAATATTTTAGAACACCACTGTGTCTCTCTCCATCAGCAGCGAACCTAAGGCGTTGGTCCTGACGAAGGCGAGAAAAAATACGTAGTAAATGTCACCCTCCAGAAACTAATTTGTAACTGCTGGTGGCGAGACAAAAGCGCTAATATGACAAAGCTACACAACGCATCTGTGCGGGTAGCACAGACGCCGCGAAACGAATTAATTAAAGAAGATGTTTTCTCTTTTCCACGCCCTCACCACCCGTATACCGTCACCTCCAGAGCAGTCGCTTCTCCTTGTGCCCTTCACCTCTTCCACCGCCACTTCCAACCACCATCATCGCCGCCACTTGCCGGCACCTCCTCTGTTCTGTTGTTTCCCAGTCGTGAGTGCGGTGCGAGTCGTGTGTTTCTTTCGGTGTCGTCCCGCATGCTCGCATTATGATTATCCCGCTTCTGCAGAATGTAATGAATGTCGCTGTTTCATTGTGTTTCTCTACTGTTGCAGGTAAGGACTTTACTCAGCTACTGTGTGCAGTTTGAGCGTGAAGATGCTGCCGGAGGGTAAGTTGAAACAATGGTAGCATGCTAGGATATTATCTTTTCTCGAAAAAGTTCTCTAGTTGGCGGGCATGTTTTGGAGAATTCATTATTATTGGCTATATCATTCATGTGCTGAGTGATTAATGGTAAACATTTTTTCATTCAAATTTCAATCTATCACAGCTGACTCTGAGAAAAAAATATTAAATTTTGTGCTCAGTGGAATTCATGCTAAGTGAACCGTTTTTTTATTTATTTTCTTTTTCCCTTTTACCGTTTTTCTTTTTTCTTTTTTTTTTTTCTTTTTCAATATTCAAATACCCAATATTCAAATATACAGTATACAAAACTTAATAAAAGTACTCTGTACTAATCTGTGAAAACAGAGTATAAGCATTAAAGCAGTGTAAGCTTCTCGATGATCCACATTTTCGAATTCCACTTGTGTCTCACCTTCAAGGTATTGGGACATTCTACAACTGTCCTGTTTATGGATCCAGTTCTAAAACAAAGAAATCATAAACTTCTATAACTTAATTAATAATATTTTAATTCGCTAAATATTATTTTAATATTTATTTACAACTAGATTTTCTAATGTCTAATAATTGTCTTTTAATGATCTAATTTCCATATATTTTTTATTAATAAGAAAGAATACTCGAGTAAAATGAATATTGAAGAATTTGTTTAATATGTGGGTATAATATATATATATATATATACACACACACACACATACACACACACACACACACTGTTGTCTCACTGAATCACTCAAGGATGTAATAATATTAATTGGGTTCTTCTAGGCGATAGATTTTTACAAATCCTACCTCTGCCATCATTATATCCAAATCTTTTCCTGCTTATGTGACCAATATTCTGATGTTTCATTTCATGTTCTATTGTTTAAGATATTGTAAAATAATATTGCATACTTTCTGTTTTAAGTAGGAATTGTAGGATACGTTATTTAATTTTGTATGTTGATGTACATTGAATTGCTCAGCTTTGAAGAAATTTGATTGGATAATGGCACCTTTTTGACGATGTTTCTCTCCACCATTTGCAATTCACCAGCAACCCACCATCCTTCTATTAGCGAATCTCACGATGAATAATGACATAAACCTATTTGTTCTCGCACTCAACTTTATCGTAACTTCGCCCTCTTAGCTATAACTTAACACGCAGTCAAGTCCTCGCAACCTTGTCTCCTATATCATCTCCTATTTAATTGATTCAAAGATACAACTTAATGGGGAATGACCAAGCTAATTCTGAGGACTTTATTTACCGTGAAACTTTACTAGGCTGGGAGGGAGGGATAAAGTCTATAGGACACGTCCATTTTTATTGTAACTTTTAAATAGTGTGATTGCTTTGATGACTCCAGTAGGCCGGCATTTTAGTTACCATCAACCCTTGGTCGAATTTCGGTCCAATTCTTCGTATCTTCAGTGCGACTAAATCATCTTTTGGATAGCGATGGAGTCACGGAATATAGGAAACATTTTCCATTTTCTGGTGCACGATTACATAAGTTTCTCTTCTGACGAAATATTCGTAAGGCGAGAAAGTAAAAACATGTTGTAATGTGCACGCAAGTATGCTTGTTAACTGTGCTGTGCTTTGTATTCTACTAGGACTCGTTTCTCTTCCAAGTCCATCAGTGTACCCGTTGTCTCTCTTTCTTTCGTTTATTCCATGTACCCTGATCAACCTGTTCTCCTTTTCTCTCTGCTCCTCTCCCATACTCTCGTAATTCTATTATTATCCAACTTGCACACATCTCTTGTGTCTATCAAGTTCTCTATATAATTACTTCTGTATTTGCACCTATCTCTTATGCCATCCCTCTTATATCTTTTAGTACGTTTCCTTCTTCAGTTTTTTCACCCCTGTTCGTTTATGACTTGCATTTTCTTTTCAAGTTTTTGCATCCTGTGGTTACGTCTCTCCCCAAACGCTTACGTTCCTGATCATTCAGACCTCTCTCTTTCATTATCTTTCAACTACACGATGTTTCACGTATTCCAATCATACTTCAACTCAATCTTCTCCGTCCATCCCGAGTTGTTTACTCCTATAATATTTCTCCCCTTTCCTCTTCCTTGATCTTTACCTTTCTGCATCTATCTCGTGTTAACTCTTAGTTTATATATTACATCTTAAACATCTTTACCTCTCTCTCTCTTTCCCTCAACTTTGGGGAGGATCTTCCCTCCAAGATTCCCTTCCTGGCTCCCTTTCATCCGTCTCCCGCCACTCAGCCTACCCTCTCCCTCTCCTCTTCTCACGCTCCCGCCCCCCACGGCTCACACTTCCCACCCATAACTCACCACTCGACCTCCTGCTCCTCCTGCGCCGCGAGGTCGCGCCGCCTTTATAAATCCCCCCAATTTGCGGGGGTCCGACGCGCGTCACGCGTGCGCGGACGCGCACGCGGAATCCGCCTCCTCCTCCGCCGCCGACGAATGACGGGCGCGCGATGCGGAGGACGCAGGGTACGCGGATTCCCAGGGGAATCCCCGGAAAGCCGCGGGAAGCTCCCGCGAGGCCGCGCGGCCGTCGCTCGCGCCTGAGGTGGCGAGCGGGCGGGTGGGCGGGGTTGCGAGCGGCGCAAAGCAGTCACGCAGGGGTTGCTTTGCGTGCGTGAGGGAGAGCCGGTGGGATTTGGGAGGCGCTGGGCTTTGGAGGTTATTTTTGCGTGATTTATTGTTGGTTTTGGTTTTTAATTCAGGTGGAGGGCAGTAGACTGTCGGTGTTCGTCGTTCTGCTCACGTGACTTTAAAGGATTTTATGCAACTTTCTCATACTCATTACAATTGTGTTTATATGTAAATATCTTTATATTAAAAAATGTTTGTCCTTTTGAGAAGAAACTTAAAGAGAGGATGGTCAGGGCGGGCAGAGAGGTCGGAGTGGGGAAGAAGAAAGAGTGAGAAGGTGAGGGGGGGGAAAGGGGGGGAAAAGGGCGGAGCCTGCGGGTCAGACGGGACTGTTCAATGAATGATAGTGATAACTAGGGAACGAATTTTCATGTAAATACATATTTTTTAGAGGGACAAGATACCTACATTCATTAATATGTTTTAGACTTCACACGCATTCTGAACGAATTAGAACAATTTTTATTTTACATATTTTTACATATTTTGGTATAATTACATAGTTTTCCTATGTCATCTATTACTACATATTTCATTACATTTTAATCTATTTATAAGTCGAAAATGAACACTTCACATGTTCGGAGTTCGGAATATATGTTACCTGAAAACTAACTTTGTTACTGAAATACATACAAAATCACGCAATGTGCTTGTATTAACGCCGTGCCTTCGCTATTAATAGTCAAATTCACGCCACCTCCATTCTATTTCTTGGAAACCGGGTGCTCAGGATCAAAGATGAGCGAATGTATGTGAAGTAGAAGATACTTCAACCACGTGCATGCTCATTTTCATAGACCTCATGCGTATCTCGATAAAAAATATATTTTTCACATCATTGTCTTATCGCGTTTCTGGAGTGGGGGAGCATATATTCCGTTTACCCCCCCTCCTTTTTAACACAGGCTGCACGGTAATATTCACTTTAGCGCCGGCTCTTCGTGATTGTATGTGCTGAAAGTATTATATATTTCGGGAACTAGCGAATAATTGCTTCTGAGAGTAGAACTCTCTTCAACCTCAGAATCCATGATAAGATCTGATCGGCAAGTATTGTGCTTGCAAAATGCTTGGTGAGTGGAATATTCATCATTTTTACGAATTTTCATTTCCATATTTTATATTTTTCGTTGATACTTAGAAAACATAAATACATATACATGTACGTATTTGCTTTTTATTACAATAAATTTCGTTCCCAAGTGATAACTATATTCCGGTAATGTCGAGTAATCAGCTAGTTATATAGTGTAACTGATAGTCTTTTACTTTCAAGAACAATGTAGTTAAGAAAATGAAATAACTTGGGAATTGTCAGAATTAAATATTCGACGATTTCTCAAAATAATGCAACAAATGATATGGAAATTAAAATTTATCAATAAAATAGATTCAGAATATTTATTATAGTACGATACAAGAAGCCGCTAAATATCTTAAAAAAATTAATCAGGAAATGTGTGGAAAAATCGAATAAAACATCGGATTCTTTTAATCTCGGAAGAAAACTATTTTACATTTCAGTTGTTGGAATATATTGTAATTGACTTGTAATAGAAATCTTACTACTCATTACATCCTGAACCTGAAAATAAAAACAAAAAACAAATTGACGAAAGTATCCAGGGGGACATGCAGTAATTTCGCCGATTTCCCTACCGCGACGGTCAGCAAAAACTGTCGCCTCAAACATATTTATATTCGCGATAAATCGGATGGTCTATTGGCGACGGGAACGGTCGGTTCTCACGTCCGATTAAATTAAACATACTCCCGCATTTCCGCCCCAACGGCGCCCACCGCGGTGGTGCGGGCGGGGAGCAGCGGAGTGAGGCGCGCCCAAGGGGGGGGGAGCATCGGGCAGCGAGTGACGCGGGACGAGGAGGGAAGACACCGGACAGAAAAAGGAGTGGATGTGGAGGAGGGTGATGAGGGACCGGGACGAAGAAGAGACATGGTGGGAACATAGCGATTGATCAGGAAAGGAGTTAAGTTAGATGGTTGGTTGTTGGTGATTCCGGGCGCGTCAACTAATGAGGCCGTGAGTCCCGTAAGTGTAATGGATGTTTTTTCCTCGGGAGGTGCTGTGATCATTCCCCGCTGGATGGCGCGATCCGGCGCCGTCCTACCGTCGGCTAACGGGGTTTCCCCAACCAGATATCTCCCACCAGGGGATACTGCCCAGCCGGGATAAGCTCTAAGCTCCCGACCGGTCTCCCGGCATGGTAGTGTAGCGTGTGTAGGTGTAAGTGTGTCTGTGTGTGGAGTGAGGATAGAAGAAGGAAGAGGTTGGAAAGATTGCGCGCGGTCCGTGGCCCGTTTGTTATGGTCTGTCCAAGAAGGTGCGGGGGCAAGATCGAGGTGGGTGCGACGTGGCGCAGAGGGCCGGGGAAGGGGGAGCGGCCTGGTGAGGCGAGGGCGATCCGTGAGCGGGGGCGGGGCGCTGGTGCAGGCGAGGGGGCCGCGTGGTCGATGTGGCCGCTGGATGGCTCGCTGTTTGCTCCGGCGAGCCGCAATGCCGGCCGCCGCCAAACAGAAGGTGGTCGCGGCGCTTAATTCGATTTGAGGTAAAACGGATTTGCATATTCCCGTTGCGGGCCGGGCTGCGACGGGGGGTTGCCGCGCGGCGCGCTGGTTCTCGCGCCCGACGTGCCGCGCGCTCGCGTCGCCGGCCGCAGCCAATCAAATATTCGAGCCGAGTCTTGCCGGGTGGAAGAGAGCTGCTTGGCTGGGTCTTGCGCGTACCTTTTCATCGGGGAATCGCGGCGATGAGCGCATATCTATGAGAGCATGTGTACATTCTTTCCTCCTGCGGCGAATTTGCATGCATGAATGCTCTCACGCGTATGCTCTGCGTCACTGCCCGTACCTTCAACCGAGCTCAGCGCTTTTTCTCTGCATGTTTATTGGAGGATTTGTGGGATAGACATGTGGGTGAAAACGGGTTTTTCTTCTTTACGATTAAACTGTAATATGATTTCGTTCGTTTTTCGATATGCTCTGTTGAACCTTTCTTTGTATTATATGTATAATGCATCTCTAGATTTTTGGATGTCTGAACAAAATGTCTTCTGAAATTTGTGACTTTCTTCTGATCTCTGTGTTCTTACGATTCATCATTGCCAACCTGTTTACAATCGATTGTATAAACGTGAAATTGATGCAATGAAACTTGGGTATTTCTCATCCGAAGTCTAAAGAAAGCGACAGTGACATCGGATATTATGCGCAAGGGAGGTTCCAGTTATCCAAGAGAACATGTTCAATGTTAAAAAATATTCAAGATCTCGAAGATATAAATTATCGAATAATCACAATATAAATCGATATTACCCGTTTTAAGATAACCGAATCTTCGCTTATGCTGTTACGTGTATTCACTTTTCTCACCTCTGTTCTTATATCAATTTAATTTATCAAACGCTTCTTTCAATATCTTTCTCTCAAATTTTCTTTCAATAACAAACGCTCTCTTTCCACATTCGAGAGTCATCTTGAAGACGTCGCTCCTTCTCGTACTCGAAATTCCCTAATGTTTTCTCCGACTTCATTCCGTCGATACGGCAACAGCGATCATTTTCTGTCATTCATTTCGTTAGTGACACTCAACCTCACATTGCTTACTGTCGGTCCCACAACTTGAATAGGAGACGCGGTTGAACTAATTCCCCGTCGCTTGAGTATGATTAGTCACACTCCTCGAGGAAACGCATCGAAACCTGTCGCCTACTCTGTCTACTACAGAACATTCCACGCGGAATACTCAAGGTTTAAGCCTCGATGCCCAGAGGTGAATGTCTAGTGCCTGCGCCCTAATCTACAGTTCACTCCACGTGCGGATAAACATTCTCTGACACTTAAATGTGACGGAGCGCCCTCCTCGTGGAACTCCGTGGAAACCTGTCACCTACTCAATATCAATGAAATTCCATATGGAATGCACGGATTTGAGCATTGGTTCTCGTAGTGAAAACCCACCTCCAATGTCAGTGCTCTATGGGTCGTCTCACGTGAATGTGAGGCGTGAGTGAGCAACATATTCCTGTGATTTGAGAGTAGCTGACCGCCCTCCTGGGTCACCCCTCTTTGTACCCGAGATTTGAAGCCTGGAGCCCAGATGTGAAAACCTAGAACTGGTTTCGTCAATCTACTGATCGACCCTCATGAGTACCAGGTTTGACTGAACAACAGATACCCCGCCGTTTGTGTGCGATAGACCATCGTCCCAAGGAACACCGCGGAAACATATCGCCAACGTTCTCCATTGATATGAAATTCCTCGCGTAATGCCCAGAATTTGAAACCTAGTACCCAGAGCTGCAAATATAGGGCCCGCTCCGCTTAGCAGCAGGGCACCTCACGTGCGTAGGGGTGAAAGGTCTGCCGTCGGCGACGCTAGGCGACTGGCCTCCAGCGTGGATACGAAGCGTGGGCGAACAACAGATTCTCAGTCGTTTGAGTGTGACGGACCGTCCTCCTCCCGCACCGCGGCTCGCCTCTCGTCGCGCCTATAAATACGTCGGCTGCGCGTATTTCGAGGGCCGAGCGGGCTTTTTCTTGTGTATTTTTATGTGCCCCAAATTCCTTCGTTTTCTTTCTTCTACGCGGTATGATTTAGTGTGGAGGCAGCTTATTTATGAATTCTGTGAACCGACCAGTGCTACTGGCGGAATATATCATTTGGTAGAATCACCAACCTCCCATCCACCCACCCACCCCTTCTCGAGAGGTGGCGTCATGCCTTTGCTATTTCTGCTACAAAAAGGTTTAAATTGTAATTATTCACGTCTCTATTTCGGTGACCGACTAGTAGGCTCAAAACGCTTGCCGAAATAGCGAAGCCCCGCACGAAATAGACGCCGTAGAGCTAGGATTTTCCTTTTTATGAGTTTGCGTTGCTCGCTCGTGGCATAACGTGTATTTTCGTCGTGTTTTCTGGGCAGCTGCAAATTTTCGCGGTCATTATGGACAATTCTTTGAGTGGCAGCTGCTCCGCGGTCCCAGTTTATCTTGGGTCAGCGCCGCAGTTAAACTCGATTTGTGAAAATTGCGGTGGTTGTTTCAAAGTGTTACCGGCTGTCATTGCGGCCGTTACGACTGTTGACTCGCGTTGTCACGTCACAAGCTGTTTAGCTTCTATTTGTCACTTTCAAGAGGAGTAATTTACCGTTCGCATATGAACTAATATCGTTATAATTTTAGCTTTTATATGGAGCCCGAAGGTCAGAATTGCTTGACTTGCGGCAACTTTCACGTCATAATCTCAAGATGTCAAGAAGCTCCTGAAGGCACCGGATTTAGTTTCAAAAAAATAAATAAATGTAATTAAAAATAAATTCAAAATAATGTGAGCCACTTCTCTTTCCTTATGATGGCCGAGTTGTTCATAAGACGACAGATTAGTTTGTGTAAAAATTATTAATAGAAGTATGTCTAATGTATGACTCTGAAGTGAGTTTCTACGCTTAGAATTTCTTGTGTATGCGTTCGAAAAACAACAACTACGAGTTCAGAACAATTTTGATTTTTCTATTGTTTCAAATTAATATAGAAAGACCGATTGTAAAAACATTATCTGAAATGACAATTTCATTTGTATTATTGTGAAATAACGTTAATTCATTATTAATAATGTTATTTATTAATATATCTCGTTATTACATTTCTTTTGATTTATTAGACTGGTGAAAAAAATAAATATGAGAAATTTAATCAAAATGCTGTAATCATTATAAAATACCTCGTTTTGACGAATCATAATTCCATTGTTTTCCAACGCCATATACGTGTCTCAACTATGGTATCTATTTTACGTTCTATTTACAAGGTGGAAAGAGCAATTGCAAAAATCATTGAGGAATGTTGCTTGAGGTACGTATGAGAACACACATTCTCAGCGACATGCAGCGTTGCGAGTAGTACACTCTGAAAGTACGTGTCACATTTTCCTTGTCGATATATCTGCGGAAACTTTATACCGTGACTCCGTGGCCGGCAAAAATGGGGTTAAGCGCGGCCTGCAGCTCTCCGCAGCGCCGAATCGAACCCGATACCCGCGCGCACGTGCTCCGTCGGCCGACGAGCATTTTTGCTCCTCTCTCCGCCACCTCTTCTTTCCTTTCCTCCATCCACGATCCACCTCTCTCCCCCACCAACCCAACCCCTTCATCCCCTGCCCGTCGCCGCCTCGCACTCACTCCCCCCAGCTTCATCCGCCAACCCCGACGACCGCCCAGCTAACATATCACCGCCCACTAACGGACACTCTGCCCACTCTCACTCCACCCCCTCATTCACCATCTTATGTGCTTGTACTTTACACGCATCTTTTGTCTTCTACCTATCCTAATCTGGACTGCCTACATATCCACTCACCTGTCCGTCCGCTGTTAACCCAGTGCCCGCTGATCTCCATGTGATTTCAATGCCTCTTCACCACCCCCTCTTCTTTGCTGTACAGAAGAAATCCCTATCCAATTCAAACCACTCTTCCTAACACCTTTCTTTATCCCTGTTCCCTCTAGAGACACCACTTTCTCCTTCGTTACATTTCCCGCTAACCTTATCTTCCCTGTCTCCTCTCTTCGCGTTTTCCTTCTCTGTCGCCACCTCTCTCCTGTCTCGTAGACTTTCCCGCCCCCTCGGCTCCAAGGCTCTAATTCCCAGAACCTCTAAATAGATTACCCCCTCCGGTGAGCGCCATGTATTGGGTTTAAATACCTTCAATTTTCTTTTCACCGGCGAAGCGCTGGCTCTCCCCCTCCACCGCCACGCCCCCACCCCCCTCCGCCCCTCCATCGCCTCCACCTTGCGCCACGGCCGCCAAAGGCTGCGGGCAAAAATACGCCTTGCCTCCACCGCCGCCGCGGCCGCCAGGCCGCCGGGAATTCTCCTCACGTACTCGTATGCATTGAGTATAAAAAAAGACTAAGGGACTTCGATGTCTGGAATTCCTAATTAATTACATTTTCTGGTTCCTTTTTATCGCTAATGAGTAGTGCAATGGCGGGGACATGACTGGATTTGAATATCGACGTTGGGGGCGAGTGGAGAGGAGAGGGTGGGTAAAGGCCGGGTAGAGGAAGGGAGAGAGGAGAGGAGAGGAGAGGAGAGGAGAGGCGGGGCGGGGAGGTTTCGGCGTTCGTGCACCTTGCGGCCTCGCGCGCGAAGTTCTTTAGCGGGCGCCGCGAGGGCGATGTCTTTGTGTCTGGCCCGCTGGGGACGCGGTGAGGACGGGACGAGGACGCGGGTTAAAAAGAAGGCGTGGCTGCCGGACACCTAGGGGGTGTGGTGGAGTCTGCTCCATTTGCCGCAGCTGTGGCTAACGAAGACCATTGAGGTGAGGGTGGTCGTGTGGGGGTGGTTTCGGTGCCGGAGTTCTTTTCGAGGGGTTGCCATTGGATGAGAAAGAGGGGAGCTGCGACGCTTGTATTTAGAGTGTCAGACCGTTGTGTACATTAGATCTGTGTTGATCAACTTGAATTTTGAAGTTCTCCTGAATATGGTATTTTGAATTTTTAAAAACATTTTTCATTAATAAACATCTTTGGGATAATTCTCAAGAAAATCCTGCGCATAAATAAGTCAATAACGTCAGCCCTTGTCCGTTATATTAATCAATAATAATAATAATAATAATAATAATAATAATAATAATAATCTCAGACAAGCACACGTTACAATAAATGATGCAGAAAATAGAAAAGAATTCAGGAACACCATAAAAAAACATCATTTGAAACCGAAAGCAAGAAGAGGCCAAGATGTAAATGGACAGCAGAGCGGAAGAAACAACATAGTGAACACATGAAGAAAATATGGGCCCAGAGAAAACACAAACAATCATCATAAAGGAATTCAAGTTCAAACGCTCTCTTTAAATGGGAATAATCGTGAATAATAATAATAATAATAATAATAATAATAATAATAATAATAATAATAATAATAATAATAATGTGAAGTTTTCCACCGAATCGAATTTATAGGAAAATTCATGTATAATATATAAGGCACATCATCGATATAGTGTTTTCAGTTTTTAATTTTTTTCATAACTTAATAATACATACTAACATGAAAGTAATTGTTAAAAAAGAAATATTTTTTCCTAAAAATTAAGGATCAGAGGAAGCAAAGAATAAACTGTTGCTTTACTTAATCTTCTCACAATTATTATGGACGAGATGGAACGTAAGCCATGATCTTTGATGTACACTTCTATTATATTCCTCCGTAGAATAATGGTATGTTCTAGTATTTGCATATTTTCGTAAAATTATTTGGATGTTTTCTACAATATGTTTTCATTTGAAAAATATCGCTAATTCATTCTAACACATTCGACAGGAAATAACAGTTTTGTTCGTTATTTCGTGTAACAGTTCAGTCAGTTGTAACAGTCAATGAATAAATTTTCCTAGTGCATATATTTTACATAAAATGTCGCAGAATAACGAATTAAATTATTTTATTTGCTGGTCGATGTTGTATTATGATTTTAAAAAATATGTTTAGTCATTTTATTAGAAATATGAATTTGGGAGAGAAAAGTAATTTGTTTACTGATGAAAATTAAATTCAACAAAATATATATTCATTTCTATCAAATTATTAAAAAAAGACATGTTTTGATCAATACGTCGTGCATCTTCTTGGATTTCTTCCTTATGTTTCATTTTATTAGAGTAAGTACTTTTCACTTATCATGGGACATGATTTAATTATTATTTTTCTTCCTGAATAACTGTGTGACTTTCTATGACGAATGAATTTTGATTTTTTTTACTATGTGTTACAACGCAGCTGCTGACGAGCGTTTTTCATTTCTTTAAAACGCTTCACCCATTCCCCTCTCAGTGTTACTTAAAGTATGTTTATTCGTCTCACTTAAATCCATTTGTTAAACTGTTAACCCTGACAACATTTAATGCGTGTTCCTCGTAAGCATGCGTAATTATACCTTCATTTTTGTAGAATCCTTCATCCTAATCGCGGGATTAATCCACGACAGCGAGTATGCGTGTACACGCACGTTAACCCTTCAGCGACTCGTGTGTGTATATGTGGGCGTGTGTGTATTTTTACGCCGTATTTTCGGATAAACGATGACACCGCACGCTTTATCGGCTTTTCGTGTCTAGTTGTTCGGCCGGTAATCCGATAGATGGTTTTCGGCGACAAGATGACTGGTAACCTGGCGTCCGCCGCGTCAGCCGCGGCCGTGTTTTCGAATACGTACGCGCGCGTGTGAGCTCGCGCGGGGAGAGGGGCGCGGGGGAAATCTATATCGGAGGGCGATTTCTATAAAACAGGCGCCATCGCTCTTCGGCCGCCCGCGCCGCGCCGCCTCATCGCTCACGTCGCCCGCTGCGCGCGGCGCGGATATTTCTTAATCGCTGCGGGGCAGGGGGGGGGGGAGACGGGTCGCGGGTGAAGCTGGGAGGTTGCGTGGGGGAGGGCGGTTACGGGTGAAGTGTAGACGTTGAGGGCGAGGGGGGGGGCGGGGAAGGGGCGCGGACTCGGGGGGTGGAGGTAGGCGGGGGGTGGGCGTGGTCGGGAGGGGGGGGTGTGGGGTGGGGGGTGTGGGCGGTGGGGGGTCGCGGCAACACGGGGGTCTGCGGGCACTATGGGATTGACGATCGCGGGTGAGTAAGTGGGACGGGGGACGGAGCGTGGGGGGGCAGAGGTTGTGCAGGGGGGGGGCCGCGGGGTGAAAGCGCCGCGGGTGAAGAAGGGATGGCGAATCAGATGAGAGGTTGGCGTTGGGGGTTATAGGTAAAATGCAGGCAACGCGGGTGGCTCGGTGGTGATGGCAGGTGGTTGCGGAAGGGGACTATGGAGAGGGGTTGAAGGCGGTCTTGAGAAATAGCGCCGAGAACGCTGTGAAGCGGTGGAAAAAGAGTGTGTGACGACAACGAGAGAAGTATTACCTAGACTTGAAGGGCAGGGTTAGTGGAGGATATGGGACTGTGGCGGGGCGTTCTGTCTGGAGGAGGCGGCTAGATGTGAAGCGAATGCAAGGGGTAAATGGGGATCGGGAAACGGAATGATTCGATCGTAGTTGGTGATGATGAGATTATGGTAGTGGTTATGGTGCTGGTAATGCATGCTCCAGGAAACGTGTCGATAAAGACGTATCGCGCATGATGACACAATGATAGAAATGGTGGTGGGATTAAGGGCTCGCTGAGAAGGGAGACACCTCAACGATGCAGATGTAAATTACAGAGATGAAAACAATCGCCTCCGACCATGGGTCGTTATTGGGGAAAGGTTGGTTCATTCACCATCGACGCCTATGGTCGCTCTACATGACATCCTCCCTTTACAATATTTATTTACATATCATTTATCGCTGCCGATTATAATCGCAGCTACAAGAATACCCAATTCACGCAGCACCACCAATTTTTAGAGGAACCGGAATCAACTTTATTAAGTGAAAAATATTTCACTATTTCACTAATTCAGCTATTCTTCCTTCCAAACGTGAAATGCAATTTTGGTTTTATAACATAAGAAAAATCAGTAGCTAAATAAATAAAATGTTTATTTGGCTAACTAGTCGATCTACGCTATAAGAAGTGGTAATAAATAAATGTTTTAATAGTTTTTTAACATTCCATCTTTGTAACAATTCTCCAGATGAAAACAGCCATACCTCATCAAAACTATAAATCCCGTTAATCCTCGCACACACCAACTGCTGTGTTGCCGTGAAGAAGCTCAAACAGTCGCCGTTGTTGGTACAACTACACTCCGCAAGTGTTTCCATCTTCTGTGTCGCGAACGTCGTCAAGTTGACAAACGCCTCCCGTCACATGATGTTGTCAGCTCCGCGAAGACATCCTGCGGTTCAAGAAAATTAAACTCTCCTGGATTTGTTTGAAAGACTGTGGTTTCCGATCCCTGTGTCACACCTCTTTTTTGTATGCGTTCTTCCTTTGTTCTCGGTCGCCATCGCAATACGTCAGGTGGTTGTGGCAGGGATGAATGTTTGATGCCTGTTTGTGAGCAGTCGTAATGTAAGTGAATTTGCCACTTCTTTTCCTCGGGTGAAATATGAGCTGGCATGGAGACTGTCGTCGCTATAGCCATCCCTGAAACATTCTTTCTTGTGAAACGGTAAATTCACAGAGAGATGTTACATCTCTTGAGAAGCGTGATGTTTGAAAGAAACAGTAATGCAGTTTTATTTCGAGGTAGTAGTTTTAAAGCTCGTTAGATTGCACTTACCTTTTTAAGTATTCCCAAAAATATGTAATAAATATTGCGTATTTTTTCTTAATACTCATTTTTGACCATTTAGATCGTGTATGATTGTATTTTTCAATATTTAGCAATGCATTTATTGTTAAGAAGAAAGAAAAGAAAGATTTGAGGACAATTAACCGGCATATTTACAAAAACATTTGAATTATTTATAATAATACTGTGAAAACATCTTTAATAAGTACTTTTATGCTACAACGAATTATAATAAATATTATAGAAAATTAAGTGGAACACTTTTTTATTGTAGTCATGTGTTCTACTAATGATGATACTAGTTTCTTATTTCTGTGAAAATGTCACTAGGAAGGATCACCATCTACATACTTTCGTTTTTAGGTCAACGTCATAGGAAAGTTTCGTTTGTAGGTCAATGCAAAACCTGTATTGGTAATACCATTACGCGAGTGGATAATTTTTCTTCTTTAATATTTTTATTGTTAAATGCCATTTGTTTAACAATCTAATGATAGTCTGAAGAGTTTATGCATATATAAGAACTTGAATTCGAAAATAAGCAAAGAAAATTCAAAATGTAAGAATATTATCTAACTTTAACTAACACTTAAAAATACATTACGATTATTTCTTGGCCTTTTCATTTCAATTTCCGATCACATTTCTCTCCGAAGGAAGACATTATTTGTTCTGGCATTGAGTGGATCCCTAACTTTCCTTGGTACACTTTAGTGCCTTCATTAGATTCCGTAATTTATGGGTGATTCCCTTGGACTTGGAACGCTTCATCCATTCAGTTTCTTTTGCTTCGCGCCGTGCGCTGTACGCGCGCGAGCAAAGAAAATTCTGGAACCCGCACCCAGAACTTACCCGTGGCTGCGGCCGTAAGAGCATCGCCAGGGGGGCGTGAACCAACTTATTTCTGTAATAATTCTCCGCCCATCGGCAGCGCAATACATTTCTCGTGAACGAGACACAAATCTCGGGCGGAGTCTCGTTTCACAATTCAATAGCTCCGGTCGGGCCTCACGCCCGCTCGGGCACACGCAACAAAAAACGATCCCTCCACTACAAGTTTCACTCGCCTCTAAAAATACAAGACGCATCGGGGCGGTCTTCGGCGGGGCCGTTAACGACTCCCGTGAATCAGCAACTGGAGCCGTGGGCATTGGGGCGGGGAGCGGGTTGGGGAGGGGCAAGGAGAGGCGTAGCGGGGAGTAAGGTAGAGAGTAAGGCGGCAGCGGCGAGGCGGAGATGGAAGTACGGGGGAGTGGTGCAAAGCGAGGAAGGGTGAGGAGAAGATGGAGAAAACGAAGATAGTCAAGGCGAGGAAGGGGGGCGGGGATGTCGTTGCTGAGATAGGCGAGTCCCTAACAGAGGAAGCAGTGATCAGGTAAGGCGGAAAAGTCATAGTTTGGGATGGGCGAAGCTGAAACGAGAAAGTTAGGAATGAAGAGTCAGGGATACTACGGGTATAGTTTTGAAACGGTGGAACGTGGAGAACTATGCGCGGCGGAGAAGCGAAAGGAAAGGGCCGAAAGGGCGCGGAGCTAGGCGTTAAAGAAGGGGCACGGCGAGGCGAGGAATGCGCGGAGACAGTAGGCGTATGTGGGCGGAGAAGTGCCTGCTGGTGGGCGAGGGGCGGGCCGAGGCTGTCTTGTGGTGAACAAAGGTCCGACCCCCATAAACACTGAAGCCCAACGACACCTTGGAGCTCGCCTCCGGGTGGAAGCAGAGAAACGCTGCCGCTATGTTACGCGGTGGAAGCTAGCTGTTGTGGGAAATGTTGGTCAATACATTGGTCCGTCAGAAAAATAGACTACCTGATATAACCGTGCTTTATTTAGTAAAAGTCCGGCAATTTTCAATATTCCGCGTTTTTAACTATTACTTTTTAAATAGTTTAATTACTGTCTATATGTGGTAGCAGTAACAAGAAAAAACAAATCTATTATTATTTTAGTTATATGCACAGTTCATCACGAAAAATTTGATATTGTGCGTTCTAGAGATTTCCATTTCTACGTTGTACTCTTGAGCATACTTTTAACATACAGTTAAAATGCTGTTCTTAATACCATATCGATAGATTTTTGATAAAAATTGGTCATAAATGTTGTATATTAATACATAGAATAACACTCTATTATGAATTTTATTATTGAACAACAAAATTAATTTGTTCTGCCACAGACAATCGTTTCTGAGAAGAATGAGTTAAGGATTCGGCAGTCAAAACTACTTGTTTGCTCTTTTTGCAGTCAAAACTGTCTGCTCATTTTGCATTTATCTTAATCTCACATGCCCCACGTATTCCTTTAGTATTAAACTGTTTTCTGTATCGATCTCAAGCTCTGACGCCTCTCAGCTACGATACCACAGCACGTTTAGCCTCTAGTCATTCTGTCTCTCACCCTCGTGAACGATTTCCTGAAAATAAACCTTTCTCTTTAGTTTCATTTATAGTCCAGATAATTGTATTGCTCGGCATCATTATCGTGCAAGGTTGGGAGAAGAACACCTTGAATTCCTAAAGCCACCCCAAACTCTACTTCTACAGTTTTGCAAGCACAATTCCCTCTCACCGCCGTCCCTCTCTCCGCTAATATGATGGCCACCGCCTTCTCCGCCACAACCTTTACTGACGTCACCGCCACCTCTGTCTCCGCCTCCACCGCCGTTACTGGCGCCACCGCCGCCGCCATCGCCCCGCCGGCCGCCTCGCAGTCCCGTAAAACCGACAGCCCGGTATATGGGCGACGTAGCACGCACGCCGGGAGCGCTTTCTGCATAAGCAGGCCACTCTCTATGTCGCCCTCCGCCCCCGTCTTCACCTCCTTGCCCGCCCTGGCCGCCCACGCCGCCTTGGCCGCCGGCCCTTCGCCCTTATCTCCGCCTCGCGCGGAGAAGCCCCGAGGCCGCTTAATCAGTTTAAGTAACCTTTTCTCACCGCCCGCGTCTCCCCTGCCCACCGCCACCTTCGCTGTTGCCCTTACTTACTCCTGGGACAAAGGAGGCGAGGCGAGGCGCGGCGAGGCGTCCGCCCGCGCCCCGGTGTCGGCCCGGCCCGCGCGTAAGTCTTTGGCTTTGAGTGGGTTGAAGGCACTCGCCGCGACGCGACGCGACGCGGGATCTCGTTCTTTGGAAAGAGAGAGATGGGGAGACGCTCTTAATGCTGCGAGGAGCTCACATTGTGCTAGACCTGGACCACACGCGTAAGCGTAGAGTGACGTTTTGAGAGGATGCTTTAAGCTGTCTTTGCGAGGTGTTTTGTAGGCACTTGGATTCAGCAGTTCCTCTCATTGGCTGTAATTTGATTGTGCGCTCAGTAATTCAGATTCTATGAATAGTTTATGATTTTTGAGAGATGTTTATTTCATATGAATTCGGTAGTTAAATTAAAAATTGTACGATTTAAAAGGTGTGGATGATTTCTTCCTTTATTGTATCAGAGAAAAAGTAGGTATTTTATTTAGCGTGTTTTACTGAGTACCGGTTTTTTCGTAGTAAATCGTGTTTTAATTTATGGTACCACTATGAGTTCCACTGACATCTCATTCTCACCTGTAACATTATCCCACGTCTTTAGCACACCTAATTCATCCTTGCCTGTCTAAATTGTCTCAATTGAGTATTGTTTCTGCCAATCTCCTTTTACCTATTTCCTCACTTAATTTTAACTATTTATTTGGAACTAATTCTACTGACTTCCCCTTGGATATTCTTCCCTATTTTGCCGCGTTCCGTCATCTTTTGCTCATGATGTGATCCCCATTCCATGCAATCACCATTGCAGTTATTCTTTGTGAAATCGAACAACAGTTTAATAATGAGTTCTGAAATTATGAAGTTTTTATGTCAGTTATGATCAAATTAATGGAACCCAATGTTTTAATTTTGATATTGTACTTAATTTATGATTTTATTTCTCCTACGTCTGATTTAAAAACATTAATTCAGTTAAAAGAGCTAGAATTTTATTACCTTTTCAAGGAATATTGATGGAAATTCTTGGAAAGAAAAGTTGTTTATAAAAAAACTATATTCCCGTCAAATGACGTTTGCCGCAAGCTTTAAAAATAATAACTTCGGACGGGATATTTGACGATTTTCAAATAGTAGATTTTTCTTTATTACGTGCTTGCATAGCACGTACAAAAATGTAGCAAGCATATTAAAAATGGTAAGTTTGAAATTACGACAAAGTGTACGTTTTGACTGTCAACGTCTGTATTTCAACTACTGTGACCATCCGTTTGCCGAGATCTCGGAAAACGGAGCACATCAATATTCAAGAATAAGATGAGCTGTTTGAACGCGCGCCAACGCGCATGAATACAATCCGAAAATGAAAACTACGAACTATATCCGTAAGGAGCGTCTCAGTAGTATGCGACACCGAGAGTCGGGAGAAAAAGCTTTCTTTTCTGAAGTAACAGCTGGAGAGTGAGGACCTACCGATCACAAGAAGGCGGCACCTCGTACTGCTACGGACTTCAGGACTGCATCTACGATAAAAACTCTTCAAGACATTCGAGGAGGTAATTATCATATTACAAGGCATTAAAACAATTCATCAGGAAAAGGATGAAAGTATAAGTGACGCATTTAAAATCTTTGTAAGAGAGAGGAGTGTGAATAGCATGAAACTAACGAGGCCATTCATTTCTTTTCTTTGCAGTTTTTTCTTATTTTATATTTATTCTTCTTATACGATAGACTCAGTTGTCGTATTGTAGATTCTTTTAAATATGGAATTAAAAGCTAGTTACATTCTATAAAGAATACGAAAAGAATAACAACGGTACTGGAAAGGGCGACCGTGCGGTTCTGCAGAGGGGCGGCTTTCCCCCCCGACCGAGCTGCAGGACAAGGACATCGAGCGACTGGAAGAGTCGACGCCGGATTTTTTACGCCGTGAAAAGACACAGAAAGTCGTCCCAACGAACAATTTGTAGATATTAGAAGGAATAACTTGTTCGGAAAGAAAGTATTAGTACAGGTTTTTTATACTGATATTCTGTGAAAATAGAATCAATTTTTTCTTTCCAAGAAAAACTTAGTTTAATTGTAAAGTTGCAACTAGGAATTTACGACTGGAATGATTAGGCAAATTTTTAAGTATTCTGTGAAATTGATTTAAATGAGAGAAAGGAACAGTGTAGTTAATTATTGAGAGTGTAAGTTGTTTTTTTTTCAGCAGGACAAAACTCTTGTATATGTAAAGTGTTTTATGTTCATTGACTGTAACAGCAATTTAATTAGAATATACTTAAGTAAGGGGAAAGTGATCCGACTGGAGTTTCTGTGTAAATGCATTCAACCCACAACGGCCCACACGACCCTGATCCCCGCTATTCTAATTGTATTTTTTTTTGGCCCACCTTGAAAACCCATTCTGAGCTACCCGGCGGAGGGTGGGTCGCAACTGGCGCCCAAGTAGGGCCTGATTATTGGATGCATTTCCAAAACTCGATTTAAAAAAACTGAGACCAAAATTTGTGGAACCCAAAATTTCAATACAATTGAATCAAAATTCACTAAGTTTGCTGAACAGGTTAAGAGAACAAAAAGAAAGGTGTTGTGTAAAAGTGTGTTTTTTCTGGGTGTTTTCAAAGGGTATTATAGAAAGTGTTATCTGTTGAGATAGTGTTTGGTATTGGTGTGTGTAATAATTTGTAAAAGTGTATTGTGTCGGGGAAAAGAGGATTGATTGATTCTAGGCAGTTAATACAGTCAAAATGGCAGATAAATATAACGCGGCTAGGAATTTAACTCCCGTTGAAGGATCGTCTGGGGATTCAGATAGCGATAGGGAAGTGGGAGGACAAGCCCAAGTACCATGATCGCGAAAGAAACGGTAGAAGTAGAACAGGAACGTCAGGAGAAACTAGCATGGCTCGCCGACGGAATCACAACAAACGCCAACACAAGGTCCGGATGAGGAACAACGAAACCTCGACAGGGCAAATTTAATGATGCAACGATTAATAGGACAATTTGCCAGCAATTAGATCGAGGTTAGGAATGCAGAATGAAAAGACAGAGGAAAACATAAAGGAATTAGGGACTAACTTACAAACAAAATTAGAGGAGAATAACTCGGCAATAAATGCTTTAGAAACAAAATTAAAGGAGAATAACTCGCAATAAATGCTTTAGAAACTAAATTAGAGGAGAACAAGAATGCCTTAGAAACAAAATTAGAAGAAAATAATAGAAGTTAGAAGAGAATATAAAAATGCAATTCACTGAATTAGCAGAACAGTGGAAGGTCGAATTTAAGAATAAATTCAACAAGAATTAGGGCAGGAACACGAGAGTTGGGAAGAAAATTCACGGAACTGGGTCCGAATTAGAAGAGAAGATTGATCAAGTTACGAAAGGATTTGAAAATAGGATCGAAATGCAATCAGATCTTATAACCACCGTGCCCTGACAGGCAGACTGAGGATAGAACAAGGTGTAGAGAAGTTTCAAAAAAGTTACTGAAAAAGTTAAGGTCGGCTAGTAAATTAGATAGTGGAATAAAAGCTCTTTCGGAACAAGATGGGGTTCTACACACCAAATTACAGCATGCGAATGACTTTTTAGAATTAAAAAATCAAATTGAAAATTTACCATCGAGTGGGGGAAAGGTTCCCACACGTTTTTTTCATTACCGTGTATTCCTAAATTTAGTGCAGCGGAGATGAAAATCCATGCGTATTTATGAGGCAGGTGGATAATTTCTTTTCTTTAAATTATTTCCGGACAATAAGAAAACTCACATAGTCTATCAGATGATGCGGGTAATGCACGTATATGGGCAGATAGTTTAGGAGAATTACCAAAACTATGACAGAATTTAAAGAAAATTTTACTCAAGATACTGGAACAATGAAACTCAAATTAATTTCAAAGTTAATGTAATGTATGGTACGTGGAAAAAAGGTACGATGTCCATGAAAGAATATGCAGAGGAGAAGTTAGCTGTTTCAAATTATGTACTCCGACGACCCCGGATGACGAAATTGTCTGTTTGTTAACACGTCATTTTCCGTCAGCTACACAAATTTGCTTAGAATCTCTGCCAATGTCCACGGAAAAGTTAATAACGCAGCTGGGATTGTATGATGCGACTTTCGTGTACAATGAAGGTTACGAGAGCAAGGGCAAATGTTAGTGGCCCGGTGAAGCCAAGAAAACAGGCAGCAGCAACATTATGTAAACAAATCAGAAAAGAGGAACTTAAAAACCCGGGAACAGCACGTAGAAGAACAGACCTATGCTAGTCAAGATAGGACGCCGTCTAAGGATAGGAATAGAAAAATTCTATTGATAGAGGAGTTTTCAAAACAGAAATACTGAACCCAGTACATCTCGGGACATGAGACGGAAAATTAGAAAGGTTTGTTTCGACACGCCACCCCGCCGCAAACCTAATAGAAGAATCTAGGGAAGAAGAGGTGGCGATATTATCGATCGAATTAATCTCATTTGATGACGAACCGTGGAACGAAGAAGAACAAAAACAGATCGGGTCCAGGCGACAGTGTCCGAAGCTTAAGGTTAAATGTCAGGTGTTGATACGTCAGTACTAGTGGATACAGGTTTAGTGGACCTCCGTCATAGCGGAAAGTTTGTTGAATGAATTGAAAAAACCCGGGATGGAGGTACCTACATTGCCGCTCGTAAAGTCTTTTCTGATAGGTGCAAATCCCGGAAAAATCAAAGCCAATAACAAGACAAGTTTATTTGGATAAGAGATAGGGAAGAATAAGATCAGTTGTGTGCCTAGTAGCGCCGGAACTTTTATATCCGCTCATACTGGGGATCGATTTCCCCTGAAAAAATATGGGTTGTTATCAACTAGAAAAAATACCATAACGTTAAAACCGAATAATCAACAGGATCTCGAATTTGATTCGTTCCCTGGAATTATTGGGAGGCGAATTGTTTAAAAGGGAAAAAGAAGTGAAGCTGAAAATTGTTGCATGTGCAAGGAAAATTTAATCTTTAATGAAAATCAGAAGAAACAATTAATTAAGTATTTAGGGAAACAGAAAGTGTTTTGCAAAACAAGAATCCAGTAAAAGATTTTCAATTCGAAATAGAACTAACAGATAAAACGCCATTCACGGGTTACCAATATGTCATTCCAGAAAAAAATAAGGAGGAGGTGGATAAGCTCATTGCTCAATGGTTAAAGATGATATTATCATGAAGTCCAAAACCTCTTATCTAAGTCCGATAGTGCTCGTAGAAAAGAGTAATGGGGAAAATAAGGTTGTGTTTAGATGCAAGACGATTGAATCAAGTTACCCTCCGTACAGAGACAGACCGTTGCGTGTAGAGGATTTAACTAATCAATTATCCGGCATCAAGTGGTTGAGTTCAACCGACTTCACTGCATCGTATTGGAAAATAGCGATAGCACCTGAATGTAGACAATATCAGGATTTATTCACCGGGAATTTCGTATGTTTTCAAAAAGAATGCCATTTGGGCTCAGAACAGTGCATCTGCTTTTTGTGCAATGTTTAGACAATATCATTGACAGAGAGATGTCTAGCGATGCTTTATCTATATTGATGACGTGCTCGTGTATTGAAGACATTGAAGAACACATGAAAAAGCTAGATATTTTGCTGAAACGTCTCATTAAAATAATTTACAGTTGAAATTTTGGAAAAAAATAATTTTTGCACTAAACAAGTTAAATTCCTGGGGTATGATTTGACAGTCAACGGGGTCAAGATGAACTTGGGGAAAATGCAAGAAATAGATAAGGTTTCACCGCCTAAAAACACGAAACAACTCAAAGTTTATTAGGGTTTCGTGAACTATTACTCAAGGTTTATTCCGAATTTCGCCATACACTGCAATGTTTCTTCAGTTTCTGCGAAAGCACACTAGTGGAAAGTGGGAAGATAATCGGAAAGTACAATTTCCATAGTTTACGACCTTTTAAAGAATAAAATAAATGTCAAGAGAAAGGATAAAAGAATAAAGACGAAAGAAGAAGGAGAAGAAGAAAGAAGAAGAAGGAGAAGGAAGAAACAAGATAGCTCGACATTCCAGGGAAACAAGACAGAAGAAAGGAAAAAGCATCAAGTTTGGGTTTAAAAAATTTTTCGGCTTGAAATCAAATTCCACAAATCTTTTTTTTCGAAAGAAGGGTTATGTGACCATCCGTTTGCCGAGATCTCGAAAACGGGGCACATCAATATTCAAGAATAAGATGAGCTGTTTGAACGCGCCCAACGCGCATGAATACAATCCGAAAATGAAAACTACGAACCATATCCGTAAGGAGCGTCTCGGTAGAGTATGCGACACCGAGATCGGGAAAGAAAGCTTTCTTTCAAGTAACAGCTGGGGAGTGAGGACCTACCGATCACAAGAAGGCGGCACCTCGTACTGCTACGGACTTCAGGACTGCATCTACGATAAAACTCTTCAAAACATTCGAGGAGGTAATTATCATATTACAAGGCATTAAAACAATTCATCAGGAAAGGATGAAAGTATAAGTGACGCATTTAAAATCTTTGTAAGAGAGAGGAGTGAATAGATGAAACTAACGAGGCCATTCATTTCTTTTCTTTGCAGTTTTTCTTATTTTATATTTATTCTTCTTATACGATAGACTCAGTTGTCGTATTGAGATTCTTTAAATATGGAATTAAAAGCTAGTTACATTCTATAAAAGAATACGAAAAAAATAACAACGGTACTGGAAAGGGGCGACCGTGCGGTTCTGCAGAGGGGCGGTTTGCTCCCGACGGCTGCAAAGGGCAAGGACATCGAGCGACTGGAAAAGTCGACGCCGTAGATTTTCTACGCCGTGAAAAGACACAGTAAGGGCGGCCAACTTGACAATTTGTAGATATTAGAAGGAATAACTTGTTTCGAAAAAAAGTATTAGTAAGGTTCTTTATACTGATATTCTGTGAAAAATAGAATCAATCTTTTCTTTCAAGAAAAACTTAGCTAATTGTAAAGTTGCAACTAGGGAATTTACGACTGGAATGATTGGCAAAGTTTTAAGTATTCTGTGAAATGATTTAAATGAGAGAAAGGAACGTGTGTTATTATTGGGTGTAGTTGTTTTCTTTTTTCAGCAGGACAAAACTCTTGTATATGTAAAGTGTTTTATGTTCATTGACTGTAACAGCAATTTAATTAGAATATACTTAAGTAAGTGGAAAGTGATTCGACTTGAGTTTCTGTGTAAATGCATTCAATCACAACGCCCACATGACCCTGATCCCCGCTATTCTAATTGTATTTTTTTATTTTGCGCCCACCTTGAAAACCCATTCTGAGCTAGCCGGCGGAGGGGTGGGTCGCACTACATCTCTCAAAATAATTCTCTCTTTACCCCCTTCCCTCTCTGTGCAATCCATAACCAGCCCACCACACCTCCTCCATTTCCATCCCGCCTCTCGCGACGCCAGCGCCATCACAGCACCTCCGCACCGCGCCGCGCCGCCTCCCGTGCGCCAAGACGGATGACTCGCGCGTCTCGCGAAGTGGTAAATTGTTATTAATTTCCCCGCCAGGGAGCGCTACTTTTGTCGGCGCGCGCTGCGCGGCGCGCTCGCGTTCACAACACTCGCTCTCGGCTCGGTGCCCGCTTACACAACTAATTCTCCGTGATTGTCGGCGAAACCTGGCGTCGCGTCGGCGCGAGAATACTCCGCGCCCGTCATGATCCTCGCGTACGCTGGAAACTGCACTAAATGACGCCAGTGCCCGGAATAGCTTTTAGTCTCCCGCCCCGACATCTCCCCCCCCTCTCTCCCCCTCTCGCCCTCTTTCTCCCTTCGGCCCTTTCCCGCTCCCGTCTCCCCCCCCCCCCACCCTGCTCGCTCGCTCTCTGATCCCCATCCCCTCCTCTCCACTCCCTCCCTGCTCTTTCCACCTCGCTCTCCCTTTCCACATTCCTTCCCGGCTCCCACCCCGTTCGTCCGCAGCCTCCCCCTGGGGAAATTGAACCTGTCTCTGCTGTGGCCTCCCGCCACCGCCGCCAGAGAGCGTTGCGTCCTCTTGCGCGAGTGCGGGTGATATATTGGGTTTTAAATTAGTGGCGCGCTTCAAGACGGTTAAGCGGCAGATAAGCGGTTAAGATGGCGTAATTGCGCTCGACAGATAATGTTTGCGGGGTTTTGTATTTACTGTAGTTTGCGAAGAGTTAACTCCGTCCGCCCTGTCGCGGGGTGTTGGTATTTTTAATGAAGTGGTGTACAAGTCGTTAAAGTAATGTTTTTGAGAAAGTGGGTATGCGACGTTTTACTGGGGAGTTCGAAAACAACTTATTTGTCATAATGATATGCTGCCGAGAGGACCGGAACGTAATTTTTTTGAATGTGATATATGTAACATCTTTCATGGAAAAGGACAAAAAAAAATACGGAATGTCGCCAGCCTTGTTGCATTAACATTGACCTCTACTCAAAACATTTCTCTTAAGTGAGAGGAAGGATAAAATAATATACAGAAATGCACTGATGCTAAGACACAATATCTTTGATTTATATTTTCACACAGAGTTATACATTTGATATAATATCATTTTTCCCATGCTCTTGGAACTTCATTGTCATTTATCATCTATTACCGCATGGCACTCATCAGTGGAATGTTTTTTTATCACGAACATCACAGCTATACTACTGCTGTTTATTTCCGACAATGTCTACATTTCATATGCATTGTACACGTGTAAATAATACCCAGTAGTGGGTTGAACCACACAAAGGATATACAGTTATCACTCTTATATTTTCAAACCTATTCGAAAATTTTTGGCATCATTACTACCCTCGTTAAGATGGGACGTCATGTTTCCAATACTTCTATTCTCAACATTCACGTCACTAAATATCTTTGTAACAATCACCACCGCCCCCTAATTCATTGTCAAAATATTCTCATCGTCATGTAATAAATCCCCTAAAACTCGTACTTTCCCATTCTCCTGCTCCTTCTCTTCCTCCTCTTTCCAGCTCAACCGTTTGGTCCTTCACTTCGTACTTCTTCATACTCCCCTTTCTCCCCATTGTCTTATCTTCCACTTCCTCCTTGTTCATCACTATCACAAAACACCACCACATCAATTGCCATCACACCCTCCCTTGCAGCACACTTGCAGCGATTGGTTCGACCAAACCCTTTGCCAGTACCACTGGCTTGCAGTCAGAATCTGCACCTCGACACCAGTTCTCCTTCCTTCTGAACCCTTCACCCTCTGCCCTAAGGCTGCCTCCTCAGCTGTGCTCCTGCGCGGCTGAACACGCTTATAATTATCAAGAGGGCCGTGCTTCCTCGCCTTCGTCTTGTCTGCGGTTTTCGCTCGGGGGTGGCGCGCTGGGCGAACGGGGCGGGGTGGGGCGGGGCGGGGCGGGGCGGGGCGGGGCGGGGGGGCGGACGGGATGGGAGTGATCCAGCCGGCGCCGCGCTGACGGAGACAGATAAATACACGTCGGCATGTCACGATCGTAATATCTTCGTCTGCAACCTTTGCCCCCCCCCTCCCGCTTTCCTTCGCTTCATTGTCGACTGCGCGTGGCACCTCAAGGCGACTCGGGCACCCCAGCGAGAACTGAAGCCCACGGCGTCAACGTTCACCCCTTGCCACTCCGTCCTTCATCGGCACCTCGCCCACTGCACCACCTTTGCTGTCCTCTCTATCCTCGCCTCCTGCTCTAGCCTGGCTGCTCTGGCCGTCGTCTCTGCCTCCACCGCCCTGACCCTTGCCCCCCTCGCCACTTCCCGCTCTCACCGCCCTCACTTGCTTTCGCCGCTCTCGACCTCCGCGTGCTCACTGTCCTTTACCCTATTTGTCACCTGTTTCTTATCCTTTCTACCTTCACCGTCCATTCTTCAAATCATCGCCATTGTCGCAGCTTGATTCGTCGCATCGTCCCATCCATCCATGTCCTCAACGCCACCCTCCCGCGTGCATTATTTTCTCCTCTCACCTTCACCACCCTCATCGCGCTGCCCGTCCTCACAGAATCCTCGCCCCTTTCTGTCCTCGCCATCGTAACCTCTCCCATTGACCCGCCTGGCCCCCTCGCTCTCACCTCCTAGTAGTTGTCCCCTTTCACCTCGAACACCTCCTCGGCACCTACCTATCTACCGACCGCTCTTCGTCGCCCCGAGTTGGTGCGCGTCCTCGGGCACCCTCGGCCGCAACGACGCCTTCGTCAAACTTTACGACTTGGCCCCGCGACACGCTGTGTCGTCTTCCTCCAGGCAGTTCCCCTCCGTCCTCCACCCTCCCCGCCCCGTGCTTCCAGCGTTTTCCAGCTCCGTGATGTATATATACCGCTTTGCAGGCTAGTCCGTCGGTCTACGAGCCATTACTCACGCGAGCTGATGAGACGGGATATTATTAATTCGGACTAATTAATTTCCAACTCTTTGCTAAATGTTTGAGCGATGTTCCAACTTCTCCGCTGTCGAGGGAATGCATCAATAATAATCCTGTAATGCGGTCTGGCGGTTAAATGGCGTTATATATTACTCACGGCCGCCGTCGTCGGCGTTGTTGTCGCGAAGGTTGCCTGGGGGGTTGGGAATGGCGCGACCTCGCGCCCTGTCTTCTGATGATGTCGCTGTGACGCTGTTTGGCGGTTTGTTGGGGATAAATTAATGTGCTACCGAAATCTGCAACCGGAGTTCGGTGCTGAGATATATTACCTAATAAATAGTTATTCTCGTGATTTCTTTTCGTGGCTTAGGAGGTTAGGACAGGTGTCATCATTAGGGGAACAATCATCATTTGTTTGACATTATCCCGTAGTAAGAATCTAGATTGAATGTGTCGTTTTCTCACCTATTTCATTGATTGAAGACAAACAATATGCAAAACTGAACATGTAATTTCACTTTCGGAATATAAAAGGTACAAAGGTAGGTCTACCTGCATCAATAATACAACAAGCATGCCTTAGATTTATTTCAAATAACGGAATGGAATTATACTAAATGGATAGATTATTTGTGTTATGGCGTCGTTGCCAGTTATATACGAAAAGCGTGTGTTACAAATTATATCGCATTACATTTCATTTTCTTCTGAAGAGAGAAAATATCTCATCAGTTTTATTTCCCATGAAATAACATTATCCTGTAGTTTATTGCCTCAGTTTATGGAGTGATCGTTCGTATCTTCGAGTGAATGGAGATTAAATATTTTTCAAAACTTATTCTAGCACTTTGAATGTAGAAATTTAAAAAAATTAATCAATAATTACGTTCATACGAAAGACTGATTAGATTAAGGAAATAATAATTAAGAACTTAATAATTGAACTTCAAAGTGAAGATATACTGTATGTGACTTATCGGTGGATTTATCACCTTAGCGTAACACGTCAGTCGACTAGTTTATTGAGACGTTTTATTTTCTAGTATAGACTTTATTAAGAATAAATTTGGAGCATAATACTTTCCTCTCAACAATTTTTTGGGCCTTGTTGTTGCCATTTGCAGGTCTTGTCCATCCTCGGGCATAGAAGGATATACGAAAACGTCTCTGTACAAATACGTATCAAAACTTTCCCTTTCTTACAGAAATATATTTTAATTATTTTCAATTAGATGTGTTAAGATTTAACAATTCCTATTACATTGGAAACGCATTATACGAGAAATATATATATTTTGTAGAAATTTGTAGCTTTTCAGCTCTGTAGAACACCACACTTGAAAACGCCAAAATACATTTTTTCTAGAATTCCATTATAAAATTGTTTAATGATCCGGCTAAAAACAATGTCAATCAATTATTTTTTGACGAGAGAAATCGAATGGGCTGTTGATCACTTTTATACCTGTGTTAAAACTTCCAAACAAGGCGTTTTGTATTCTTAAAATCACACAAAATTGGATATTATGAAACTAGATTTTGACAAGTTTTATTGTATGAATACATGTTTTGAAAAATAGCGACATTAGCAGCGAGATTCAAATTTGAACGAATACAAATAAAGCAACGTTATAAACGAGTTGCCTACATTATTGTTTGTATAACAGCATTATCAATTTATAAGAGAATCAAAGTTAATTTTGTAAACAACTTTATTGTGTCGTCAAGGGTATTAGACATCTGTGCAAAAAATCGGTGGTCGGCTGTTCGGTTTACCACTGCTACGCCACGATTCTGTCGCTGAGATTGGCTGAATGTACGATGACGCAATTATTCGTGCGACTAATGTCGGCTAATGTCATAATCTGTACCGTAAGATGTCACATTATGAACGATTTATTGTAACGAAAATGATTTATGATGCTGTAATAAAAAAAATCATCTTTTTAAACTCTTCTCTTCGAATATTCAACTAGATCTCGAAAACAGAAGTACCAATTTCCGAATCAGTAGCCCGAGACGCATCAAGCTCCTGGTTAGCTGTGAATAGTGGACCGGAAAAGCTCCAATGAATAGTGACCACATAGACTCACGGAAATACGCAATTTACACTTTCTATACATGTAAGAACCGGTGTACATGGTACAGTTCTCGTGCAGATAGGACATACAGAAAACGTGCAGACCAGACTGCATGATTTCCGCATGAAAATTTTTGAGCATGTTCGTATTGTTTCTTGCAGAAAGCTTACAGTTTGACTCAAGTGCCTCTAGCGGCAGAATTGTTCACTAACGAATTTGTTTACCCCACGCGATGTTAATATGCCATTTCGATTTTGTGGTTAGGTGTGTCAAGATGCGATTGTTTGATGTGATATGATAAACTATCTCTTTCCCTACTCCTGCCATCCTATTTTTCTTCTCTAAGCTCATGATCAATTGATATTTAATAAAGATCACAGCCAGAACGCATGCGTAGGTATACCGCCACTGAAAGTACCCGGACGGCGAAATTCAATTGTGTTCCGATAGACCCCTTAGCGTTGTCTTGTAGCGATTCACACAGAATTCATACAGAAAAGGCACAGACCGTGTGTGCCGACGTGTGGCTTTTATACTTGTGGTTTGGAATCTTCAAGTTTCTATACAGAAAGTTTTCGAGAATTTGCACGAAAACTGTACTGTGTATACCAGCCTTAATGTTTGAATGAAGAAAAAGGGTTACATTTACTTCTCCAGAATCAAAGCAAAGAACTATAGTAACATTTGCTCAAGACACGGAAACCCCCTTCAACATGATCTTTTATCACTAAACTAAATTTGCGTGAGATATTACGGAATGTATCCTTGAAAAATTCATTTATGATGAGAGTGAAGATATTTTCAATTTGCTGTGACAAGATGTTAAATGATTCCAAAAACATATTAGTAGATTGTCTGCATTCATGAACAACTGTGACAGCTTGTCAGTTCTGAATACCTCATAAAACTTTTATGATAGTTATTTATGTTAGCCGTATCACCGGTCCCAATGTCAGTGTGCTCACGTGTTGTCAATTACGTGCAAATCCATTTTACTTTACAAACATTTAATCAAATCTGTCATTTTCGTTTTAGGCCCAACTTGGCTTTCATATATAACGACACCATTGAGTACTCTGTTTCGACAGTCATTTGTATTGCATGAGGTGTTATTTGTTTCCCGATATGATGCGGTTTTTTTACTTTTCCTCCCTATGATATAGTGTAGGGATGAAAAGTATTGGAATCACCTCAACACAAACTCAATTTTGGAACATAAAATTTGTGTTTAAGGCTCTTTTGAGCTAAACTTTACAAACGTCTCACCATTAAAGACTATTAATATTGTTACAAACATGGTTAAGATTGGTGTTGGTGGTGATGAGATGCATTCAATTTTGTACCCGCAAGTAGGTGTGTCTGTCTACCTGGGTAGATGAAAGTATGTGATTACTCTGGCAGATAAGCTTTTGAGTCAAAATTTGGTAAATATGTCAGAAGTACGAATTCGTAGTTGTGCCTTTCAGGAGATAATTAAGATAATTTAATCCTTGGGGGTACTTTATAAGCAAGTCCTATGACATTTCCAACATTTTCTGAACAATGATTGAATTTTTTTTCAATTTTTTTGCTCCACTAGAAGAAAGTATATTAAGTAAAGTATGGTTCATTCCAAACATACAAATTCATTGAGAGCTAAAATCTCCAACAAGTAGTGAACAACTGACTTACAACAGATCAGTTCTAAATTTGATATTCTTGCTTCTTGTACGAGTAAACAAACATTCAATTATATGGTAGATAAGTATCTTCCGATTGTGTTGTAGGCATACTATAAAATACTAATGCTCGTAAGAATTTAGTCTCCCGGCTTCTGTCGATATCTTTCTTGATTACATGCAAGGTTACATTTTTTCTTGTACCATAAATGTCTATTTTTTAAAGACATTTTAATCATTTTAGAGGTCATTTAGTTAATTTCATTGGTTTTGTTTTATTGAAACCGGAACTAAAAAATACGTATGTGTTTTCAAAATTATATTTACGTAATGCTACACGCATTTCTGAATGCTCTTTTCTAAACAATATTTTCTTAAAGCCATTCATTATTTCTAAATTCTTTATTCCTACAGGAAATGTTAATCATTGTTTTAGAAGGAATGTATGTCAAAGCATCCAAACGTCTTGAACTGCATTCTCAATTTTTTGTCGGAGTCTTTCGTGGCCGAAGTTAATTTAAGCTCTCTTAGAGCACGTACGCCAAAAAATTTGCGAGTTTCACAGACAGCTGGCGGCAGAGCAAGGAGACTTAGGGAACACAAGACACGTTTGAGGAAACGGACGTAAAAGAAGTCGAGTACGAACTTTTCCCAGGAAATCGTTTGACCTGACAGCACTGCTTTTAAACTTGTTAGCGCTATACCGCGCACGCGTCCAACTAAATATATGTGCTGCCCCTGAGTCGAACCCGTCATTCTGCTTCTTTGATGTCGACGCAGCTGGCCCGTCTGTCACAAGGATCTCATAGAAGACGATTATAAAGTATGTGAATGCACTCCCAAGAGGCCAGTGTACGATCCATTCCTATTTACAGTGTGGCTTTTTACTCGTGTCTGGTGGTTTTGTACCCGCGTGTGGCCATGAGAGAAAGCATTCCATGAGATATTACTCATAACTAAAACATGGCATTAATTTGAAAATACCCGCTCAGCATTAAGACTCACCGTATAGTTACTTTAAATATATAAGATTTTGGGAGAATTTTAAGATGTGATTTTCCGAATTAATCCGTTCTGGATTCAGAAAACATAAACGAAATGATCATCTCTGGACTTCCAGAAACGATTAGATTTTCTGCTTTAATCAAGTGTAGTCGAAGTTGTTTTTAACGGCATATATTTTTAAAAACGTCTGCGTCGCCTTATTTTCTCTAGTGGTTCTACCTAGTGGTTTGTCTTAACGTTTTTCACTTCATCAATTAGATGATTTTTACGTCTTGCAATAAAGTAAAATTATATTCTTGAGTGATATTTTCTGACAGATCTTTTTATATCTTTTTTACGTGTTTTTCACACATTCATCTGCAGGCATCTAGATCTAATATTTACATTCCTAAGAAAATGATTGCTAAGTGAAAAATATACCATTAAGGATTATTGTATTACTTACAAACATATTGGGAATTGTAAAGGAATTTTTCAAGGAAGTGAAGCGTTGTTTTCGTCTTCTGATTCTGGGCTTTATGTACTTTATATATGAATGCTATGAATTCGTGAAACCAACGACATTATTAATCCAATTTATAGATTGAAGACAACTACACTGTTACAAAATAAATACTTCCTGGAGGTAATGAATATAAAAACTCTAAAATAATTTAAAATCACATTCAATTTAATGTCTTCTACATGTCGCAGCATAATCATTCATAGCAGTTCTTCGGAATTATTGAAATTATTCAATTCAGCATCACGACTCTTATCATTTTCTAGAGCCTATGAATGCAGTATGTATTTTTACAGAATGACTTTTTATTGGTTTATTTACTGTTTATTCAGCGTATCACGTTTACATTGGTTTTAGTGCATATTAGTGGCCTGCAACAGCAAAAATACTGCTGAACGAAACCACACGAAATTGTTTTCCAAAAGTAGCACACACACTACTCAAGAACCACAAAACAATTCTGTAACGCTACAAAATATTAAATATATTAACAAAAAGTATTTATGAATAATGCAGCAACATAGTTTAGTAATATACAGTGCCACAGTTCTTTATATGCCAAGAATAACTAGAAAGTTGTTGTCCCTTAACGCAAACTGTAAACAGCAAATATTTAATGGCGCGCGGCCACAACCTTGACGTTTTGCTGTCGCATGACATCTGCTGTGTCGTAAGCATTAACGCACTGAGTACAATAATCCAGTCTATACGTGCAGTATGGGTATGGGCGGAATAATACAATTGAACATTTGTATTTTTCAATCAAAATATGTTGATTGAAAATATCTGAAACTGTTTTATTGTTTTTTAATTTTTCACGATATCTTGGGTACCTTACGAATTATAGAGACCTCTCATATAACTGGAGACTGCATAGTTTTCTTTCAGTTTCTCCGCGCATTGGAAATTGGGAATATATAATTTTTAAATATAAATTTGGCGTTTCGGCTAACAATGATTGAGAACTACAGTGCTAACTCATAAATGTAGGCTGCAAAATAGTTCAAAAATCCAAATAGTACTGAAATAAACTGAATATATTTAAAACAAACTACCTGAGTCGAGGAACCTGAAAAGCAAATATCTTTCTATCTTGCTACTTCATTGCTAGAATTGGCTCAATGAAAAACATATATTCATTTCACAAAAACATGGAAATTTAGTAAACAATTTAAAACAATTTTAGTATTGTATAAATTTACCTAATATAAAATTAAACGTTTGTCATGACCGTTCCAACCTTATGTCTTCGCGCGCTTTTGGACCATCTTTATCCATCTCCGACGCCGCCGTCCTCAGGTCCAGACACCATCTTCTCTCTTCTTTTCTCGGACGCACACTTCAATCACCGTTCATCAGATCAATAAACTATTTGCTGCTAACATTCCAGTCCAATCAATGACAACTTCGCCCAAGCCCTCAATGTCCCTCCAACTCGTTCACATGAAATATTTTAAGCTCCACTGTCACACTTAGTGTTCAAATTTTGATGTTCTCTCAATATCCATTCCCTAGTAGATGCTTACAAGTCCCCAAAGAAAAAACTCCTAACATTAATTGGAGCACGATCCGTTCATGAGCACGACATCAGTCAGAATGAATGTCTCTCGTATTCTTTCAGCCCTGCGAAGCTCGGTCCATTTTTCGATTGTTTATTTGCATATAATACTTCGTACCTAGCCAACCCCTAAATTTCTTGCAACACGAACTAGCCATCTTCACGACTGTCACTGCTTTTTCGGCCAATCCCTGAATTCTATACAAAATGAACTAGCCGTCTCCGCGATTGTCACTGCATGAAGATGTTGACCTTGACGACGGCTCGCTTACCGTTGCTATGCTAGCATATTTACATAATTTATCCCTTTAATTGACGCCTTTTGTAATAAATATTGTACAATATTCAGTGACATATTGGTATGTTACAGTACAGAACCGATTCCTCCAATCCAGCCTGGTTTATTTGACACTACGAATTCAGCCTCAGTCCCATCTTTCACCACATTGCCTACTTATCCCGACATCTTCTCCAATATTCACCACATCCAAAATTTATCTTCATGCAACCTGTGTAAAAACCCCACTCACTCTATTCGTATCTAAAACAAATATACATTTCATATATATTATAAAGTGTTTTCAGTTCTAGAATAGAATTGATGAGGTGCCTTCATGGTTTCCTCAACCTTTGTATCAGTATTAAGTTAGGTTATGATGCATTTAATAAGCCATCACTTGCATAAGTGTAGCAAGTTTGTCTAATAATATTGGAAGTTGAATTGATGCATGTTGAAGATATCCGAAACTTATTTCGGTGGTCGCAAAAAGTCGTTTAAAAATGGGGAGATAATACGATTTTATTTGGCACCTGCTTTCTTACAAGTAGGTGGAATGTTTGTCCACTCTGCAAGAAGGAAGAAGAGAGTAATATTTATCTGTTGTAAGTATTCATTAACAGTTAGAATTTTTAGCTCTAATTAAATTTATCTGTTTGAAAAGAATCATAGTGCCTGTCTGGTTTTTTAAAGAATAGATTTTGAATAGTTGAAGTTTTTAATATATGTTCTTTGAATATTTGGCCACATTTGTCGGACACAAGTCAAGAAGGTGCAGTAAAACGTCGAACCAAGTTAATACATCTCTTTCAATTCCCTTCGAGGCAAGTACACAAGCGCAAGGTGTTCCATCGTCAGCTTGCAGATTCGTTCCTTGGTTATCCCAGGATCGAATTCAACTCCGCCGCCAGCCATTTGACACGCCCCAAGTCCTTGGAGCATAAGAGTCGTCCGGGCAGCTCCTGCTCACGTCTCCACGCGGCGGCCAACTGACCGGGTCGGCACTGTTATCGTTCACGGCTGCTGGCAACTCCGCCTGGCGAGGGTATTCCTTGGCAAGCTTCCAAAGATTTTTCTTATATGCCGTCGAACAAGGAACTTTTGTGGGGAATTGGTGAGTTTCCGATTTACCTGTTATTGTAGATTATCCACCCTGTTATCACAATTTCGCAATTCCCCTTATGGTCAAGAATATGGCTATTTTGCTGAAGGGGAATTTTTTCTGCTTTGAAATTGTTTTAAAACACCTTACACAATTGGTAAAATCCTTGTGAACTATTTGCAAGTGACTCTCCTAGCATTCAACTGTTTCATATTAACGTACATAATTTAACTTAACATCATTTAATTATGAGCAATATAATTGCTAATCCTACTTCTCAGTTTCTCAATCCGCTTTGCCCTAATTAGTTCTAGCACGGCGCAAGCATGCTCTTAATTCATGCTTGTTAACAATCTTAGTTTTCCCGGCTGAGGCAAATTATACCTGTTCGCTGATCTAACAAATGTAGTATCCAGTGTCTATTGCGGTGTGGCGATGAGAAAGCTCACCCTATGGTTATGAAGGCCAGTACATATGATGAAGGGATGTCTGCGTGCTAATCACACGAACCCTTTATCCCATGGCCGCGAAGCTGGGTCACAGCTGGTCGGTCAAGGCCCAAAGAGGGCTGTCGAGCGAACAGAACGGTAATCTCAGTAGAGACGTTCAAATTGTTTTCACTATTTCTCAATAGTGAAATCACTCAAAATTTCTTCCTGGTTGGTGGCCAGATTCTTTTGAAAAAGAATGGTTTGCTACAATCTTCTCCGTGTAATTAACAAAGTTCTATGGATGGATACTGCAACTGCCTGATATTTTTTCCTGTTTTGACTTCTGTCACATCTGCAACTTCCTCTTGCGAAGCATTTTCATCGTACGCGAGAATTTGCCAGGGCGTCGGGAACATTTTTCTTCCATGTGCCATAGACTTCCAATTATAGATTTTTCCCATGTGTTTCGTGTGCGAATTTCTACTTTGGTTTCATAATACTAGTATCATCATTATTAATATTGATAAACGTAATGTAAGCTCTTATTTCTCATTGTATGTAAAGGTAAACGTCCTTTCTCAAGAACAAAATGTTTCTTTATTCTCTAGTACCATCAATAATATTACGTTTAGTTCAACAGAAAATAATCTGGATCACTAATACACCTGTTATTGTAGATTATCCACCTTGTTATCACAATTTCGCCCTGGACTGCCAGTTTGTCTCGATTGATTGATTAATTAATTAGCGATTCCGGGCTCGTTAACTGCTAAGGTCATTAGTCCCGTAAGTGCAATACATGTTTTTCCTTGGGAGTTGGCTGAGATCTTCCCTGCGATAGATGGTGAGATACGGCGCCGGCCTACCGTCGGCTAGCGGGGTTTTCCTAACCAGGTATTTCCCACCAGCGGGCACCGCCCCAGCCGGCACAAGCTCTAAGATCCCAACCGGACTCCCGGCATGTGTGGTACTGTAGTACTGAAATGAGTGGTGTAAGTAGGAGGATAGGACAAGGAAGCAAATGGAAAAATTAAGCGCGGCCGTGGCCCATTTGTTAGGGTATTACTCCGGCATTCACCTGATGTTGATCGGAGAAATCACGTAAAACTACCGTCCAGTCCAGCCCTCCGCTAGACTTCTCCTCCAGACAGCGAGAGAACTCACTTAGCGAGCCAGTGTCGAAAAATCCTTCCGCCGTCGGGATTCGGACCCTAGGACTCCCGGTTAGAGACACTGCAGTGACATCAATTGATATCCGGAGCCACCTCTCTCGGACCAGTTCGCGTGAAGGCTCCTTGAAGCGTTGCCGGGCTCTAGAGCGTGTCCGCGCAGGGTGGGCGGGGGCGACGAGGGCGGTGGAACCAGCCGCGCACCGGCCGCGCCACTCCAGGGGCCCGCGGACCTTCGCACTCGTAAAACAGGCGGCGCCTGCTCCCGCGACGACGACGAAGGCGCGGCGGCGGCCAGGGCGTGACGAGAGGTATAGAGTCGTCAGCGCGCTCGTCAATAGTGGGCGGGGGCGGTGGAGGGCGGGGCGGGGGCCGCGCGGTCGCCGCAAACCCGCCGCCGCGGTCGGGGACCCCGCCGCCGCCGCAGCAGCAGGTGTGAAGAATCGTCGCCAGCTGTCATCCCTTCGCTTCGGCCCTCGCTTCTCGGCGCCCTCGGCTCCGCGGAGGAGTTTCACGTCGCTTCAATCCGGAACGGCCGCCCCCCCCCCCGCGTATTCGCTACCGTCGCAGGACCCACTCGCCTACGGCGAAGGGCAGGCGACCCGTCCTCTAGCCGACAAACTCCCTTCCTCTGCTCTGAGCTGGGTTCAAATCCCAGTCGAGCCAGGTGGAATTTGTGGTGGATAAAGCGGGTTTTCGGCAATTTGTCCTGTTCCTATCTTTGCCTCTCATTCCAACATTGTTCCATCGTATCATACCTTCGTTTCCCGACACATTAATATCCCAACACATTATTAACCCATTTTTAGATATCATCATACGGCTGCTTGGACACTTATTGTATTTAGGAGTATACTATCTCCTTCGGCTAAGTCATTGTTGCCAGCCTCGCCTTCCCAGCCCTAGACCGAACTCGCAGTAGCGCGGAGCTACCCCAAGATCCATCCTCCCTCATCGCCATCGGCGACACTGAAACGTACCAAAGGTTACTCCCGTGTTATTTATTTCATCACGGTACATTATTATTTTTCGCGATCTGAGCTCACAGTAATTATTTCCATCATTAATTCTGTCATTTATCGGTTAATATCTCACCACTACTCATTCTTGCTTCTTGCAATCATCGCCACCAGCGTCTGAGTCCGTGAGAATGATATTATGAACATTGTTATCTCCATTCCTGCGATCGCCAAGCTGACTGATCCAGCCGTTGTTCGAGCCCATTTCCCACTTCTTATGTCCTTCGTCATCAACGTCTCAAATTTCTTCGGAAAAGCTTCGCTTAGCATTGGACACGTAGGTTCTCACCGCTTCCTTCCGTGAACAACTATGCTATCGTCGCTGTCCTCACGCACGTATCTGACCACCATGTGGTCGTCCCAACCTCTATTCCACCATGCCGCCCGTTGCTGTTTCTACCACACAATCACAATAGCTTAATTTCCATTGCCTCCCTCTCTCATAAATCACCACTTCACTACTGAGTACACCGTTACCACCTGCCTTTGTCATATATTTCCGTTACACCTTCAACGAACACGACATTCCCGGTCTAGTTACTTGTACATTCTAATGATGGTAGCACATTATTTTCTACTTCTCTCCGCTACCTATTCTATCAGTAATTTTTGCTTCTCTCCCCGCATTTCAGTTTCAAAAATTCTCCGGCCTAGTTTCAATGTTTACCTGGATCCCTTTTGAACTTTGTCCTCCGACTATCATCTCTCGCTCATTTCCGTCTTTTCAACCCAACCGTTTCAGCCGAACCAATTCCTTCTTCTACTTTAACCACATGTCGGCTTCCCCTCGTAGTTACTTGTATTGTTGGTGTCCCATTCCCGAAATTTCTCCTTTTCTCCATTGCCTTCTCCACTTTCTGACAATAAGCCTGTTTCATTGACGGATTTTTTTCGCCCCAGGCTTCTTTTCCCTAATATAGATACTTCCCAACCCCTCCTGACCACTAGCGCTGGTGTTGCCTTTTCCACCACCATCGCCTCTCACGACGTCGCCACTAGACGACGTAGACTCCGCCGCCTGTCTCATCTCTCCGCCGCCCTCGTCGCCTCGTCACCCCCCTCTCCTCTCCGTCGTCGCCCTCACCGGCGCCTTTTTACAATATCTGGGGGAGACCTTCCTCCACCGCGCCGGTCAGGAGAAGGGAGGAAGAATTTTTCCTGCTCGCTTCAGCATTTTTACTGTAGCCACGTGTGTAGTATTTTTTGTTATATATATAAAACACTCCTTTTAGGATTTTTTTTTTGCTCCCTTGCCGGACCTCTTCTCCGCTTCTATCTTCGCCTTGTATAGCAAATGTCCGAACCTGAGCCCGGGTCCTATTTGCAAGCTTGCATGTTTCTTTCCAGGGCTCGGCGCGGCCGCGCTGCGCCGCCCTCTGTTCGCGTCTTCCCTTTTCCTGTCCGAGGATGCGTTAGCTTTACAAGTCCGCCGGACGCCGCCGGAGGCGGGGCGAGAGTTATTGAAACTACGCCACACGTGTCCTCCCCACGTGCCCTTTTCCACGGGGCAGGGGCCTGCGGGACGTATTTGGCTTCCGTGTGAGGAAGCGGGCGATGCGCTTCGTTGACTCCACAGTTTATGTGCCGAGGATCGACGGGGAGTGCTTTGTGTTTTCGTCTTTGGTATAAGGGTCTGCTTTATTTCAATATCTCCTTTTTAGTTGTTGTTAATTTCAGGGTGTAAAATAAAGGCGAAAAGAGAAATATTGAGTAAATTTCATACAATTGATATCTATAAAATATGATTAATTACAAAAATTGCCAAAGTTTCATCACTTAAATTTCATTATCGTTCACAATGGAATGAGTCCTACTCGTTTTCTATTTGAATTATTAAACTGCAAATTTTAAACTGCGTGTCCTGTTACTGGAATTGCTTCTGTTAATATTAATATCGAATTTTTGGAACTTGCCTCTTATTTGAACGCACTTTCTAGTTCCTTAACCCTTGCTTAAAAATTCATGAGTGAAAATCACTGTTCGCATAGCAAAGAAATATTGTATAGTGGCTCATACAAGCCGACATGAAAATAGTCTTACAAATTCAAAAAATACCTACATTCTTTTCAGCGTGAAATATAAACTTGTATCTTTCCTTTTCATTAGCCAAGCTCTTCGTAGTTCCGTAAGTCAATATAAATAAGTTAGGAACTTTTCTTCCAATATTTTCAGTCTATTTTCTATTTTAGGCAAACTCAATGCAAAGTATTATCATTATGTAAAGTTCAGTACGATGCTAAAATTGTGGACAATTCGCAAAAAATATTACTGAACGGATGACAATTAAACTCTACATCAATTCGTACCATTGTATCGGTATATACTACATGAAATCTTATTACCTGTTGAAACATCATGACTAATCGTGAAAAGATTTATTCATTTAATTGAACATAATTATATGATGATAAATAATTAAAAACTAATCGCTGCCATTCGCATTCGTGTTCAAAAGTGGAACGTATTACGTGTAAAAATCGCATAATAAAAATAATTACGGTTGGTCCTGTGTGAAAATTGGTTCACATTATCCAAAATGGGTGGATAAATTCCGAGGTACAGCCTCGAATATACTTTAGCAGAGTTTTAGTCGGATGGCGTTGAGGTGGCTAAAGTAGAAGGTGTACGTTACGATGACGAAAAATATCAGATATATGTTAATGAAGGATCATACTGCTGATGGGAAGTTTCTTAGATTAGTGAGAATCAAGATGTGTGATTTCGAGTTTCACTATATCGTAAATTTTATTTGCATGATATTTCACCACACTAGAGCTGAGTTGACGTGTCGTTATGAATTTCCGGGTTGACGAGCCTGCTGCAGTGATCCACGTGCCATTCGCCTTTCACTAGACTAGTGCCGATCGCACCTGAGCACCTCACCTGTCCGGCTGACTCAACAAGCAGCAGGGTACACCACTAGCCCGCAGATAAGCGCTGGGCCATGACACACTAAGAGGTCCACCTACTTGAGCAACTCTGGTTTTCGTCATGATGCAATGACGTGGGAGCTGCTACGCAACCTATTTGTCTTCAGCCAATGAGCTTCGTGCACCAGTTTGAGTCACAATATTAGCGGGAATTTTAAATGCAGACAGATACCAAAACAATTATCACCTTGTTACAAGTCATTGAAACACATATATGAAGCATTCTTTAAAAATATTGCATCTTTCATTTCAGCTCTTTTATAATGTATTTTTGTGGTCACGTTGAAACTTCTCACTCTCGCCACTTTCAAAATGTTTCAATACTTCCGCTTGCCCGCAGCATGGCACACCGTACGGTCTGGTCTGCTTTTCAACCGAATTGCGCGTGTTGAGGTCCCGTGCTTCGTGACGTATCCGGCGCTGCGCAGAACGAGCCAAAAATCGGTTCACCGGAGCAGCTCACCCATGCCATTACATCGTGATTGAGTTCATCGGCCGCCTCCGCTGCCAGAGATGCTCTGCGTCTCAGAGGGAAACCCAATACGCGTGAAAAAGCGGTCCGGGCAGACGTCTCGGGCGCGATGGAGGTGTTGGAATGCGCGCCACGTGTGGCGGCGTTAATTTATGTGCGTAATATTGCATTTCGGCAGTGGCAAAGGGAGCGCGCTTTGTCTTATTTAAGTGCGCCCGCGGCGTCTTGCTCGCTCGTTATTGGTGTTGGGTTCCGCGCGAGAAGTACGTCCGCTAACTCACCGCGTGTGTTTTATCTGCTGCTGTGTCGGACGTTTACAGCTTGTTTGCGGTGAAACTGAAGGTTTGAGGTTCGCTTTGGCTACGAATGTTGAGAAAGAGCCTTTTACTTTCGAAATACGAAAACTGAATAGAATACTTGGAAGAAGTCAGGGTTTGGTAAAAAATATAGAGCGATCGGTAAGATAGTAGTTTTTAACTTTAAAAAAATATTCGGTGGTTTCGACCGGTAATTTTTGGGATTCCTAGTCAAAAAGAGATATATGGTAGAAAATATCTTCCACTATAAACTTCTAGTTAAAATACTTGTTGGCGGGGAAATTGGAAGTTTGAGGTTTGCTTTTCTGGCCAGATGAAACCTTTATTTAGAATCTTTTATTTTCGATAAGAAAGCGGTATAAAATACTTAAATATTTTCTTTATGCTACCTCTGATTATTTATTAGCCAATAGTGTTTTAGAATTCCATATTAATAAGGAGATAAATATAAGATATTCTTTCTTAAAAATTAAGTGAAACAAATTCCCTGGAAGAGATATATACCGCTGTGAAATGTTATTTTCGCTACGTTTAACCTTAACATATATTCTCGGCAGTAGACTACCTCCATACTTCCAAACCTCCATACTTCTGTTGCTTTGAAAGAGGAGTCGATAGCTTGTCTTACGATGAAATTTTACAAGCAAATCCACTTAAACTAGTGCCTGCTTTATATAGTACTACAGGGTTTTAATTCATAGAATTTTTGACATGCAATAATTTGACTATTAGTTTTTAAAAAGCTTGTTGTATATTAATATCAATTTTTAAGAATTTTAATTTTCATAAATATGTAATTTCAAACAAGTGGATAATGCAAAGTCGAATTACAACAAATATTCCCTGACACAATAAACAGTTGAAGGTAAACTCTCATTGCGAGCACTGATGACGTTACAAACACACCTTCGTTAGTGCGTAATACAGGGTTACCAGACATTTTTCTCAACGGAGAACATTTACAAAAAGTCCATTTAATGAATTAAATTACTTAAAAATTATGCCAGTATTATTTTAGATTAAACAGGATAAACAGGAGGACAATCTATGTAAATTTAAAAAAAGGAGGGAGAGCAGGCGGACAATATTAAAAAAGGAGGGCATTTCATCCAAAAGGAGGACATAGGCAACCCTGGCCTAATAAAATCTATTTGCTGTTGAAACGAGAACTTGTTCGTATTTTTCTCCAAAATCTAAAGAAATGGCCAAAGCATATCCAGATCCATCACAGGAGATATCTCGAACTCCTGAGAAAGTTGCGAAGCAATGACTGACATTCCAGGGTTGCATTGCTCTACAATCTAGTGCTGTGTAACTAATACCCACACACACACACCTACCTGCATTTCTCCAAGTATCGGTCAAAAAATTTCTGCGGTTATTGCATCATTGAATACCTATCTATCTGGTACACCTGTCTAAACAATTATTACATTTCCAAGGCCGCATAAATATCTGAAGAACAGATTCATCTAATATAAATCATATTGAGTATCTGATTTCACGAAATAAAGATGTATTTTCACTTGGAATAATAAAGCGGGTGTAGATTTAAAACAAATATTTTTGAATTTACCGATAGGAACTTTACTCGTGCGAAGTGACAGACTCCCTAGTTAAAAGGATAATTTACCTATTCCAAGGTGCGATCTCTAAAGAAAATTTCATAAAGGAAGAGATGGCTCAGGGCATCAACTGAGTCACGCAGTGCTCTGATCGGGAGGTCCTAGGTTCGAGTTCTGACGGCGCGGGGCAGGATTTTTGACACCAGCTAGATAGCTAGGTCACGTTCAATCGCTGTCTGGAGAAGTAGTCTAGCGGCCGGCTAGATCGGTAGTCTTCCGTGTTTTCTGATCAGCATCAGGCGAATTTCGGAGCAGTTTCCTAACAGGCCTCGGATCCCGCGATCTTTCCTTCCCATTCCTTGTCATATCCTACCCGTTACACACACTTACACTTACATTCACTTCACTACCACTGTACGGTCAGGAGCTTAGAACTAGTCCCGATGTGGGGCAGTGCCCCAATTGGTGGGAGATACCTGGTTGAGGAATACTCCCGTTAGCCGACGAAAGGTCTGCGGCGAACTCACCATCCAGCGGGGGATGATTACGTCATTTCCGCGATCAAACATGCCCTACACTTACGAGACTAATGACTTTAACACTTGAAGCCCGGAATCCCGGATAGACCGGAATCATTAAAAACAACAAACAAAAAAAGACTTCAGGTTAACTCTTTCATTAATTGTTAGAAAATGGAACTATTTCGTAATTTTATTAACATGATTCGTTTCTGTACTAAAAGAAGTACACCATTGCTAGCAGCATCTCTGGCCCGCTTAGTCTAATCGTTCACGTTTACCTGCCGATGCTTCCAATCATTGAATTAAGTATTCTTCCTGTGGAAATGGGACAGATAATTCACAAGATTGGAAATAGGGAAAATATGAGATGGATGTTTGAGGTAAATGATATCACTATGTGTGATAGTCACTATTTTTCCATTAATATATTTTCAACTGTCCACTTTTTAACAATGCAAATCACTGTATTGTGATTATATCTTATGGCAAAAGAACCTCGATCTTGTATTGGTGTATAATTATTCATTCTAGTGGTAGTTTCTTCTTGTCACTTTTCTGCTGATTTTTTCTAATTCGCCTGTAAAACAGGACGAAGACACATTTTAAGAAGAACACATAGAAAACCGAAGAACATTTAAGATTTTCATTATTAATAATGTGTTAATAAATAAAGTTTTAATAACAAGCTCGACTAATAAACATAAAATAAATGGCGAATGCAACCTGATACATGGTAATATCATGCATAGTAGAAAATTCTGTTTGATTAGGTTGCTTGCCTCTAAAGTAATTACATGTTGTTTTTTGTGTGTTTTTCTTAATTTTTGACATTAACAACTAGTGATAATGGAAGTTAAAAATTGTTGAGATAATGAAATAGTGTTAAATATAATGAAATTACTATAAATTTTAATGTGTTAAATTATTTGTGTAATATTTAAGTGTTAAATCATTTTTGTACCTACTGATCACTAACACTGAACCCACCACCAAGGCACCTAGAACAATTACAACAAACACAGCCCAACCTCTGAATAATCCAGATCTAGATGATTCCATAGGATCGTGAGTTGTGGGTGTAGGTATTACAGGCGTTGTTGAGGGAGGCTCTGTGACTGAACTGGATTCGGAGGTAGGTGTGCTAGTGAAAGTAGTGGACTGCTTACTGAGATGACAGATTTCAAGGCCTCCACGACCGCTTGGGCGTTTTGTGACACCCAGAAGGCGTTCTCGTCTGCTACCAGGTAGGCAGCGTTGAGTTCGCTCATCCCAGGGTGACTGGTCGCCAGAGCTCTCATCTGTGCAATACAGGGAAAAGACGAATGTAGCAAATCAGTTGTAGCATGGTTTAGATTTAATACCAAGAAAAGACGGACTACTACTGATATTCCATAATCCCCGTCATACATAACAATTATATCAATTTTGTAAACATTATTAATTTGTATAATGGTTCAGTGCATTTTTACATGGATACAAGTAAGTAATGATCATTGAAACTTGTGCTATATGTTACATTAGAGAGATTAAATTAAAAAGTTGAAGAAAAATAAGGTTTTAATATTTGTACTATACGTAAAAATTCGAAAAACGAATTCTACTTCCAGATTCTAATACATATTTCGAACTGAAAATATGTTCTATGACCTAAATGCGTTTTGAAACTTGAAACTGTAAAACATAGAAATAATCCTAAAGCTTAAATTCGATTCTATAACCCTACTCGTCAAGCAGTTTTTCTCCGGATAATTCTCTCAAGAATCCATATTTAACCTTTTCATATAATTATGTATTTGCTATATTGTGGTTCCATGCAAAGCGTAATGAGACTATTCCAATAGTTTTCATCTATATTATGACGTTGTGAGAACACAACAGACACGAGCTCCAAATATTTACAGATTTATTAATACGTATTTACAAATAAATAGTTTGATCCGTTATTTACAGTTCTGATAGATCCTGCCCCCCGGATTGCAAGAGAGACCCTTATATGATGCAATATCTGCCTGACTCGTGGCCCTCGCCACTCCTCAGTGAGCTTACGCACACAGCGTAGAGCCCCGGTGACCGCAGTCACCCGTGGAAAAAATGTTCCACAGCGGCGTCTCAACACATAGGTTGCCCTACAAGCATAGCTCGTCTCCGCACCGTCCTGGGCGCAAGTTTTTGTGCGTTCGCACGAGGTTTTCACTCAGCTCAAAACCCATCCCCGCGCTTTGCGCTCTCGCTTATATACCTTCCAGACCACGTGACACGCAACCTCATCTTGCTTTCGCGCGGCACTTCATGCCACGTGACTGTCGCGCCGCCACGCATTTTGGCATCCCTTTCCATGGATTTGTGGAAGTTCCCAAAATACCTCGGGGTGTCTCCGCCCCTAGTTACCGCCTATCATTGTACTTCCTTTCTCCACCCAGAATTATCTGGCTGCCCTAATCCTGCGACGCGGCGCCTGGAAGGTGCCAGTCTTCCTGCTTATGTTAATACAATACGTTACAATATTTAGAACTAAAACTGTACTAAAATATTGAAGTGATAAAGAATAGTAAGTAATATGTGAAACATTCCGGAAAAGTTTATACTGGGTGAGAATTGCAACTATTTAATGAGAAAAAGTATTAAATGAATATAACCGTGGGTAATGCATGGGTAAAATATATGAATATAACCGTGCTGTTTTGAAGTTTACCTTTTGTACTTGACCAGCGGTGACCAGATACTCTGCAAGATCTATTACAACTTTTTTCAATGCATTCTCTCCATATCTGTGAAAATAAGAGATACTGTTATCACCATAAATCATGCAACAGAACAAGTAAGACTGTAATCGTGAGCTCGTCTAAATGACAGTTTCATTCATGAAACGGATAACATTTCCCTAAGAAATTTGATATATACAAGTTAATATCATCATATTTGACATAACTAGATTTTGTTTTCTCGCTACTGCTTACACAGTGTATAGAAAATATTGTAATTCTGCGGGGAAAAAACGACGAATTTTCGACAGAAAAACTTATTGCCGGGCCCTGGTTACAAAAAAGGAGATAAATCTTGTATCTACATATAGTAAATTACTTCCTCTCATTTGTGGAGCCCAAAATGCATGTTTTGTGGGCCCTTTGATACTGAAAAATTGATTGAGGGCAAAACGCGTGTCTGGCAGGTAGTCAGTCAGCCAGCCAGTCTGTGAACAACGCTAGCGGCTAAACCGTAAGGAGGATTTTCCCCAAAATTGATATTCCGTAATCTATCTGGCGGATGTCGCTACCCTTGAATTTCAAACCGCTATTTTAATTTTGGGAGTACGTTACATGAAGCTCTAGGACATTTTCAGAATTTTCAAAGAAATGGCTCAAATTTATTGATTAAATTTTGAATCGGATAGCATAAAGGAAACTTAAGGGAATCCAGAAGATATAAAAACTTAAGAGATACAGGTCGTATTTTCATTGAAATCCCTGATTTTTCGAAATTTGAAAAATATCAAAATGTGTAGATATGTTTTCTTAATGAAATGTGTTCGTCAAAAACAAATTTTTAAAAGCGGTCATGTCCAATTTTCGGAAAATATGAGTATTTTTTCCATAATTTTGCTCAAACATGGTTTTTAAATTTTAAAAATTATTTTCTCTGAAACGGCTCCAATTTTTTTTGAAATTATTTTCGTGTTTGTAGGAAAGATCTGTAAAAATTGATACTAGTCCCACTTCCGGCGCACGTTCGGCATTTTCATAAATTAAAAGAAAAACAATACAAATAAAAACCGAATGGTAAATTCGAATTTCTTGCGCTTTTGACGCGTCAAAATATCGTTCGCCAAATGACAACACGGCGACTGCAATTTCTTAGGAGTTTTGTTATTGTTACAGATCATGTTAATCGTACGATGTAAGTAACATTCTTATGAAAAGAAATAGATTTAAGAAAGGTAATAATATATTTAATGCAGAATTAAAAAAATACTTTTCTTTTACTTTAAGTCGTTTTTATCGTTGATTATGGAATTTAGAAAGTGTTAGCTCACTTCGATGTCATCAAGGCAAGCTATTTTCTTCTTTTCTGTATGTGCTCCAAATACTGTAATAGTTAAATTTAGTCATGTTTGTTTCATATTTAAGAGTTAGATATGACTACTATTCCTGACACAGGCACTTCGTTTGAATTTGACTTTTTCAAGCTATAACTGAGGTTTTAGATGGGCAGAAATTACAATTTCTCAATATTCTGTAACAATTTCCAATAATGTGAGAAAGTATGTCAGTTGTAGAGCCTCTAGTTTAATAAAGAATATAGTCATTTTAATTTACTCACGCAGACAAAAGGTCGTCGAAGTCTGCCACCAACTTGTCCAAAGCTATATTGACCCCAGCTGGATTAGCAAACACTGCAGCGAAGACAGAAGGTCTTTCATTATCTCGCAGATTTTCATTCGTGAGAGAATCATCAAGATACCTGCAAAATTGTCAATTACTCTTCAAAGCAATCACATATTAGTAATTACATGTAAATGTGTATTTTTGTGGTCACATATCATCGTATAATACATTACTTAGGTCATTCGTAAACTACGTCTTCTGGAACTTCTCTTTTAAGTTTTCGATTGTTTGTTGATAGATCCAAAATTGTATTATACTCCTGTTCGTCTATGACATCTTATAAATCAATGATTGAGCTTACTCTTTCAGTGTGACAGCGTTTATGCTGCAGCCTAATCCAGAGATGACTGCAGCTCGCTCCGATTCGATGTCTGAAGTGGCCAGAATCTGTGACACTTTAGTCCAGTCTGCGGTTGAGCCTTCTTGAATACCGTAACACAGAACGCCCTCGCGAAGATCGGGCTCAGGTCTGCAAATAAAGGAATTAGTGATAAATATGGGGTTGCGACCGCGTAGTGGTTAGGACACACGTTTGCTAATCTGAGGGACCCGAGTCTTCAAATGAGTATTAACATTTAATGGCTTTATTTACAGTAAATATTGGGGAAAATTAGCACATGAATGCATGGCCTTTACCACGCCAATTAGACATGATGGCATGGCTCAACTGTAAAAATAAACTGACAATCTCTTCTTTGTGCCTACCAGTCTCACAATAATAATAATAATAATAATAATAATAATAATAATAATAATAATGAGCACAAAATTTACATTTGTGAGCAATTGTTTACATTTAATTCACCACTCTATATCAAGTGTAATTGCATGTATACTACGAATTGTTTTAACAAATAAGATCGACATTTGTACAATCACAATAACTCTCCCGTATGTCTTAATATGATGATTGTCTTGCAGTGATTGCAATTGACGTGCAGAATTTCGGGAGTTCTGAATTTTCTTACTTGAATTATTATTTTACCTCGCACCATAAAAAACTTCTAACAGATGAAGGACTGAAGGACAAACAAAACACTTTTACATATTAGGCTCCAGATAAAATTATAATTCTGAGGAATTTCGTAATCTCATGAGTGTATTTCTTTGTACGTTTGCATTCTGATGTACGACCAATAAGGTGTATATTAAACTAATGATACGATTCTATCTCCTCGTAAAACATTAAATTGAAATTTCAAGTATAATAAATGATATTATATATATTTTTATATCACAGTTTCTCTTTTTGTTTCGCACTTGCAACGTGACATCGGATGTTTACCGGGAGCGATAGCTCGGTTCATCAACTGATGCCACTGCAGCGCCTCAGACCGGGAGATCCTAGGTTCGAGTCCTGACGGCGGCAGGATTTTCGACACTAGCTTTCAACTAGGTGTAATTCAGTCGCTGTCTGGAGGAGAATTCTAGCGGCCGGCCGCTCTGATCGATAGTTTTCCGTTGTTTCTCCGATCTACACCAGGCGAATGCGGAAGCAGTACCCACAAACGGGCCAAGGATCGCGAAATTTTTCCTTCCTCTTCTTTGTCCTATCCTTTCCCTTTACACCCCCCCACACACACACACACACAATCCCACTACATACTACACGACATATTCCGGAGACCGGTCGAGAGCTTAGAGCTTGTCCGCTGAGGCGGTGCCCGCTGGTGGGAGAGTCCGGGTTAAGGGGGGAAACCCGCTAGCCGACGATAGGTTGGCGCCGGATCTCGCCAATCAGTGGGGGAAGATCCCCGCCATCTTTCCAAGGGAAAATATGCACTACATTTATGGGACTAATGACCTAAGCTTGTGATCCTAACTTTTGGATCGAAAAACTACTTTTTTTCCTCGGCTGCTCCACAGTGTTCGTGCAAAATTTGGGATCAATCGCTTCGGTAACTTAAACAATTTTACGAAACACACACACACACACACAGTTTCATGTTATGCGATTTAGTAAACAAATAATATTTCGGGCAATTGTATAGGCTATCGTCTATTAAACCATCGAGGGCAGTGATGTTGGATGGAAGCCATCATATCTGTGTATTGCTGAAATTTAAAATAGAACTAGTCTGTTTCTTAATTTCCTAGCATGAAACGACCCACAATTTTTTGTGAGGTTAAACTTGCGGTTAGTTGTTACTGACCGTATGTTGTTATCCAGGAAGCCTCGGAAGGCTTGCAAGGCATAAGTCAGGCATTGGGTGTCACCTGCTGCACACGCAGCCTTCAGAACCTCCAGGCGCAGCAGCTTGTCCAGGTGGGATCCGGTGTTCGTGAAACCAAGCCTGGTGTAGACGGTCGATATGATGTGCAGCACGAATTTCTATCCATAAATGAAGCCATAACAAGTATTTAATTATTTGGGATGAAGTGTGTGTATTCAATTAGCTCAGTGATTTTGTTCAGTAGCGTAGCTAGGGGGTGCAAGGGGGCGGGGCGCCGCGGGTGGCACCATTTTAGGGGTGATACAAATTATAAAATTTAATTGTTCGAATTATATAATTTAGTGATTTATTGAAAAATTATACTCACCACACATGTATATATTATATTTATATATATATATATATATATATATATATATATATATATATATATATATATATATAAAGTAAAACGCGAAACTGTAAACAGTAAGCCTCGATTCTTCAGTGGTCCAAGAGTCTCGATTTCAGCGATTACTTTATCTTATCCTTAATCTCGATAAAATAATCTATAAATTATCTTTAATATCGTGCAAATATACTTGTATTTTTATTAAATAATGTATAAACTATTCAGATATAGTAGGTATTTTTATATTTAATTTAGGGGGTGACACCATTAGTTTTGCCCCGGGTGACACCAACTTAAGCTACCACTGATTTGGTTAGAAATTAAATGGATTTAGCAAGAATAGTAATGTTTTAAAAAATCATTGACAATAAGTAGAAAGATAAATATCATTTAGGGCTAATAAACGTAGAAATGATTTTGTCAAACTCACTGAAACCGCGTTAAGTACGCTTCGGCTCATTTACTGTCATTTTCAACGCCATATGTGGCAGGTTACAAGTAAAGCAGAATCTCTGTCACAGCTCTAAGCCATTAATACAATCGTTGCCAGGTTACATTGTTGTATTTACGATTCCAAGGCAAATAACCACACAGAATTATTGCATGTCGTTTATCGATATTTAATGGCATACGCACCTTCAAGCTGCCGTCCGGATCTTGGTTGACCAGCATTCGCTTCAAGAAATTTAGGCCGCGGATTGCGGCTGTCCATGGAACGATGTCTGTTTCCGTCTGTAGGTATTCTACGAACGCCAGCGCGTCCTTGTAAGTGCGGACTCCGGCTCGCGCCAGGTTCAGCGCATCGTCCACCAGCTGCGCTCGGTCCACCGGAGAGATTTCGTTTTCCTGCTTGCAAAGAGACTCCAATGACGCCGCCGGTAGAATTTAGCTCAGAGCCAGCATTGCTGCCACTCTTACCGGAAGGTCGTAGGTTCCAATCCCGACGGTCGCGGATTTTTTACCATGGCTACTACAAAAATCACACTAACAAATAATTAAAGATAGCGCATGGTCTTTGGCTCGTTTGTGAGGATACTGCTCCGGCAGTTGCCTGTTATTGATACAGTGAAACCTGTTTAAGTCGACCGCCTGATTAATACCTTAAAACTGGTCTTTTGGAGCGGTGGTCTTCCTAAAAGGAACATCGCACTATGAAACTGTACTCATCGCTGCTACTGCGACTACTAGGAAAGACATCGTAACACTATTCTGGTTTCAAATGAAAATTTTATTGTATTGCATTATTAAATTACTTGGTCAACTGTATTTATTAATTAATGTGATTACAAAAAAGAATCGTACAGTGTAGTTTAAGAACTGTTCTGATTTAGGTAATGAGTTTTTGACATACGCTGGTCTCCTATTTATTGTAATCCAGGAAAATTGTTTTGCTTCGGTAAAATCCCTTTCAATTTTAAAACTATAGTTTCCCTACATTTCCTGGAAGGTCTTCCGTTCGGAGTTATAGCGAAATATCTGGCTTGCGATTTCTGTTCTTTTCTGAAAAGCACAAGAAACAGCTTGGCTCACAGTAGTACACGATCTATCGGGTTTATTATTTCAGTGCGAGGTTTTTCGGTCGTCGTAAAGGGATTGCGAAATTACGATAAAAATTCGTGGTCGTTGGTCGGAAAGAGCGATGGTCGTTTTTAAAAGGGTAAAATACATTGGTCGGGCATAATTATTCCGTTCAAAAGAAAATTGGTCTCGAAAATGGATGGTCTACTTAAAGAGGTGGTTTTGACGAGAGGTTTCACTGTAGTAGAAAGCAAGAAAACCGACCAGATTAGTCGGCCGCTAGAATTCTCCTTCAGACAGTAATTAAATTCTACTCGGTTTTGGAGCTAGTGTGGTAAATCTACCTCCTTCAGGACTCGAACTCTAACACTTTCCGTTCAACGATGCCGTAGAAGCAACGATGATAGTACTGAAATATCGAAGTCAGTACCCGCTAAACATGCAGAGTATGGACCGTTTGATTGGTGGCGGTTCAGAATGATCGGCCGCTAAAATTGTCCGTTTCCCAATTCTTTAAGATTTAAGTAGCGGCAGGATGGGAAAAAAGGGTGTTGCGCTTTCCGTGGTCTTTATGTTCCCTTAATGTGCGTTAAGAAAACAAAGATTTACCGTTGTGCCAGACTTCAAGTGAGCGAGGAGCAGCTCCCAGTTGTGGTCGTCATAGTTGACGCGAAAGTATCCAGTACTCTCTATCAGCACGTAACTGCTAGAGGAGAAGCCCGTGAAGACAGAATCACTGTAGGCATTGGGATACAAGGTATCCTTCTGGATGATCCCAGATTGCCTCACCGTCACTGGCACGTAGTACTCATAATTCTCCAAACTGGAACCGCTTACTGCGTGGAACTGCCTCTGGAGAATGCACAAAGCGTTTAGAATGTGAAGAGCCGATCCTGTGTTAATAATTATGTCTAGTCTAAAATTACATGAATGTAAAAAATATCATCCGCATTATTTCCTTTCCATTTTCTCATATATTGGTTATTCTTACGGCCTAATATACTACGTACTATACCGTGACCACTCTTCCCGATCTGCATGTTGGAGCGAGTCTCATGCGCCTGTACCACCATTTTCTTTTTGTGAAAGCCTTACATTCAGGTTTATACCGGGTGTGCCATCTGAGGAGTGAAATCGAATTCCTCTGTTTATTCTTAGTCAGAAGTGCTCACTGTTGGTAGAACAGTCAGGCGTCTACGTTGCCAACGTTCTCAGAGTCAAACTGTGATAATATCACTACAGTAGTAAAAAGACAAGGTAGGTGATAAACCCGAAAAAATGTTACGGAAATAGTGCTGATAATGTTTGTGGATTCCGTTATACCGCACCTACATAAGCGTGTTTACGTCCATTCAAGTTACAACAACCAAAACCTTACGCGAAGTTATTGAAAACTCTTTAACATGAATGATGAACGATGTAAAACATAAAATCAGAAGAATGATGTGTTATTGAAAATCACACTTTTTCTTCATATATTTACATCGTGTGTAATACTTATATCCCCTCCTTTATTTGCTCTCACGGCCACAAAGAGCAAAGTGATATTATCAAAATGTATTGGTATTTTAAATTTTATTTTTTGTTGAGATATCTTTTCTCTTAATAAGATCCAGGGGCCCCCTAGAGAAAACAAGGTGCCTGAAACAGTAGATTCACGGGGTTCCCTTACTACAAATAAAAGTCCCCCTCTCCTCTAACGCTTAAACGATTTCATCTATCAATGTAACGGAAATAACCTATAGCGGGTAATTTGAATTGCAAGTAATGCACTTTCAATGTGTTTTGAATTAAAAAAATTGGGGCCCCAAATAACTCGGGACCTAGGGTAAGGCACCCCCTTTCTGGACGCCACAGATAAGATTACCTGCCCCACTGACGCTTTTCCTTGTGAATAATCTCTTGTCATCGTCAGCAGAGGGTACCCAGGAACATCTGTCCAGTTCGTCAGAAACATTCTTAGATCGAATGTTACATTCGCTGGACTGTTATTTTGCAGACTTGACTTTAGTTCGCTTGTTGTAGCTGTTAAGTATCTCCTAGAAATATTATAATTCCATTAATCTTTTATAATTTTACTCACCTATTATTCTTTATTTTTTTTTCATTGCAGTAAAAGAGCGTTTATCCTGTTTTTAATTTTAAGAATTTCGAATACATAACATTTGTATGGACCAGAGAGTTGTAGATAAGCAAATACATAATTCATGAAAAAAAACTGTTTCTGAATTGATGCTTTTCTTGATATTTTAAGACTTACTTGCTTCTAAGGTAACTTCGCAATCCATCCCGTAAATTGTCTCCTCCCAGGAGATTGCTGAGCATCCGGACAATTGATGCACCTGGAAATTAATTTTGACTAACGTATTGATGAAAGAAAGAAATATTCTATAATATTCCTCTATATATTAATTGGCCCCTGATTTTTAAGCAACTCTGTATGGCGAGATTTTCGACTGGTATATGAGATCTCCTTGACTGTGTCGAAATGTGAACTGCGGAATATATGTGTTTATGGTGATAAAATCAGCGGGCGCCCGCCCACACACACACACACACAGACGCACACACACATATGTGTGTATGTGTGTATATGTATGTGTACATATATGTGTGTGAACATATATATTGTGTGTGTATGCGTGCGTGTGTGTGTATGTGTGCGCATATAACTCCTTTGTATAGCGATTTTCCAGCATATGTTCATTGGCAAATAGTGATCACTTTCGATCTCTACATGACCTAGAAGTTTGTAACATTTATTTCGCAACGCCTTGTATGGTATATACTGACCCTTGGTGGAGATCAAGTCACTGAACTTGCCGGCGATCTGCTTGGGCGTGGACACGCCGCTCGTGAGCGCCGGGGCGTGTCCCGCGCGTCCGCCAGCAGCGCTCTCTGCTGCTGCTCCACCACCAGGCGCTCCAGCGTGCGCCAGTCGGGGTGCACCCGGTCCACCGCCCAGTGCTGGAAGTAGGTGTCGAATCCCTCGCTCAGCCACGTGTCATCCCACCACGAGGGCGTGACGAGGTTGCCGAACCACTGGTGGGCCAGCTCGTTGGCGATGTGCTCCTCCGCCAGCTCTTTGTCTGCCTCGGTGCCTTCCTGCCGCCGAGAAAGTCAACTTTAGCGGCACTACGTGTCCCTTCGATAGTATCGCAAGGAAGATCTTAATATACAAAATATAAAAATGAAATAATATGAAATGAATATAATGAACTACAAATGAAATAAAAGAATATAAGCGCGCGCGTGTGTGTGTGTGTTTCAGCATGACTATGTTACGCGTGAAACAATTGCAACCGAAATTGGTTTATATTGTATTATATTATATATTATTATATTATATTATATTATTTATATTGTGTTGTATTTTGCGTACAATGTAGAAAACTGTGCTGTAAGGGTGAAAAACTCTCGTAACCTAGAAGAAGGGAAGAGAAGAGAATAAAATTATTGTCACCTGTGATGCACAATTGCACATCATGCGGGCAAGGCGGGGTCTATCAGATCCTGTAGCATGTACGATAAACTGTTCCATACTGCTTGTAGTGCCATCTTGAAACGACAGAGTAGACTACTATCGCTAAACTAACGCATAATGAAACATAAAACTGATTTGGTCACTTAACTCTTCTCTTAAATCGGAAAAACATATAAAAAAATAACTTCACGCAATCAGACTTTATTAGTCCAAACGGAAAAGAGTGACATTGAAAAGAAAAGTAATAGAGAATTTAAATCTGTTAAAAATATCAAGCAGTCAGGGCAGTTAAAAGAAAAGTGTGCCGCATTCCCCTATCAAAGTATAGATCTGTTCATGTATTCTGACTTACCGTTGGATCGACAAACAGACGGTCCGCGCGGTAGCTGATGAGACCCCAATTTGCCCTGCCCTCTAGCCGTAGGTTCGGGATGACCGTCTGGTCCAACTTGCTCATGTTGTACTGGAAGTTGCGGAACGGAAGATCTGTGTATTGTTCGAGAGCCGCCAACGCTTTGACACTGGCGGATAAGCTATAGTCAGCTCTTCCTGCTTCGATGGCACTTTTGGGACCCCAGGAAAAGATGCTGGTCTCTGATTGGGACACGACTCCGAAGGGAGTTGGACTGTAGCCGTCTTCTTCGTACACCAAGAATCCAAATGCGTACGTAGACATTTTAGCCGTAGGTTGAAATACATATTTCGTCGTCTCTCTGCAACGATCAAATTTATCAGTATCGATTTTTTCTATTATTAAAATGTGGCTGCGTCTTTTAACTAAAAAATAATCGTGAGTTATTGCCAAAAACGTTCAAAATGGAAAATCGATAGGTGTACTGTTACATCATAAAACTGTAAAATGTTTATATCATAGACAAAGAAAGAAAATACAGTTTGCTGGTTAGTAAGTGCCCTCAAATACTTACGTAGTTCCCCAGTAGGTTTCTGTTTTGTCCAGTGGTGTGTTACTCAATGCTCCATAGCCTTTCGGAGCGTAAATTGTTAACTTGAACGTTGCTTTAATACTCGGTTCATCAAAGCATGGAAATGCTCTGCGAGCCATTGTTGGTTCGAATTGTGTAAGAAGTAACAGTCTGGAAAATTGAAACATGTGTAGTTTTTTAGTGTGAATGTATAATAAAAATGTTTTGAATGAATCATGATGGAGTCGATAAAATATTAGATCAGAAATTGTTAAGGAAATTGAGTACAATAGAGTAACCCGAAGAAAATGCAATTAGGTAATAAATTTTGTTTGATTTCTTTCACAAAATTTAACTTTCACTATTCACGTTATGATTTAGAATAATTCTCAGATCGTTCATTTTACATATTGTTGCAGTCTGCGCACAAAGTAAAAAAATATATATCCTGAAATACGTGTTTTGAACAATGTGGACTAATCAGTAAAACTTCCTTCGAAATGCTGTCTTCTACAAGTCAATGAAAACTATTTGAATTAATGAATTATTAACGCAATTAAAATTAATTTTATTAATTAACAGCAGAATCTATCTGCAATTTATATATTCTGGAATTTTTTTTTCGTTGAATCCAAACATACGAGAGCTGGTTGAACGCTGATACTCGTACCTTTCTTGGGCTCCATCCTTGTAAAACGTTTTGTAGAATCCACTCCAGTCGTCAGAGAAAGTGGCAGTGTAACTTATCCTGATGTAGAACGAAGTGAGGAGGTTGCTGTTGTAGTTGATATGCAGGAATTCGCGGGCAGCATCGCGTTCCGTTGAGTCGATGGTGACGCCGTTGCCACCTTGGTAGTCGATGCGCACGTTGACAATACGTAGATTGTTTCCGGCGTGCAAGGTGAGTCGCTTCACGTTGCTTAAAAAGTAGCCACTTATGACAACCTCGCCTGAAAAAATATTATAAATGAAATTAAATACTCTGTAATTAACTCAGAAAAATATATTGTATTTATTTTATCCAGAATGTTAAAGATATAGTTGATTCAATAGACATCTTTATCGCCTGCGGGTAGTAAAAAATAACTACTCATGTGGGCGCTCCTAATGGCGCAGGACCTGAATTGATTGATTGATTTCGCGCGCGCCAACTACTAAGGTCATTAGTCCCGTAAGTGTAGTTAATGTTTTACTAGGACTGTGGCGGTGATCCTTCACGCTAGATGGCGAGATCCGACGCCGACTTCCCATAGGCTAGCGGGATTTTCCCCATCCCCAACCTCGCACCGGTGCGTGGCATCGATCCACCAGGGAGAAGGTCTCAGCTCACGACGGTCTTCCACCATGTGTAATGCATGTAAGAGTGTGTGTGTTTGGGTAGGATAGGACAAAGAATAGGAAGAAAAGATCTGCGCGCGGTCTGTGGCCCTTTTATGAGGCCACTGCTCCGGCGTTCGCCAGTTTTTTGATCGGAGAAATCGCGGAAAACTACCGATTAGAGTCACCGGCCACTGTTATTCTCCTCCAGACAGCACACACAACTCGAGCTAGCTCTCTGACTAGTGATGAAAATCTTGCCACCGTGGGGACTCGAACCCCAGGATCTTCTGGTCTGAGTCACTGCAGTGACAGTGGGGCCTGGAAACTTCACATAAGGTAACCTACTCGTACATAGCTGATCATAATGAAATGTTTCTATATCTCTTTCCATCAATGCTTCAGTCGACGATGCAGAAAAAAAAATTAATTTGGCTTAACCAAAAATGTCATTTTGTATTATTATTTTTTGTAGTTTCTAAAACAAATGAGAGAATATAATTAAATATTATCCATAGCGATAAATATTCGTATCTAATTGAGAGAGATACCTTACTCGCTCTTTAGAGGTAATTATTTTCCTGTCGTAGATATTGCCTTCTAAATTAAATTACTATTATAGTTTATGTTTAATCTTTTAGCACTTATTTATAGTCTTTACTTGTCAATATTTTCTGCGAATTTGTTTCAACACACATGAATTTTTAATAAATTTCATTGAAATTGTTACACCAATAAAATAATCCGTTTATTGAATCCATAAAAATATTTTCGTCAATATTTTATAATTGATAACAATTTTATAAGTTGAATGTAAGCTATGCATGTAAAAATGGATATTGTAATAAAAACATGTTTTTAGCAGCAAGTAAGAAAGTGAATGCCAAAATTTCTTTTGTTTAGTTAAATTACTTGAGTTACATTTTCCATGGGTAATTTATTTTACGAAGATTACGAGGTTCGATATATCTAGTTCAGTCGCTGTTTGGAGAAAAATTCTAGCGGTTGGCTGCTCTGATCGGTAATTTTCCGTGGTTTCTCCGACCAACACCAGGTGAATACTCTAGCAAACGGACCATGATCCGCTCGCAATCTTTCCTTCCTGTTCCTTGTCGAATCCTCACCCCTCCTTACACATACCATCGCACATGTCAGGAGACCAGTCAGGAGCTTAGAGCTTAGCCCGGCTGGGATGGTGCCTCCCTGGTGAGAGACACCTGGTTGGGGGGGGGACTTTTAGGTTGGCGCCAGATATCGCTATCCGGCGGGGGTAGATCACCGCCACCTCCCACGAGAAACCATATACTATACTTACGTGACTAATGACCTTAGTAGCTGACGCCCAGAAACATCAATCAATTGATTGATGGAGCAGTGGTGGAGTAAGAGGCAGGGGAAAAGGAAAACCCCGCAGAAAACTTTGTGCGAACCCGCTTTGCCGTGCAAAAAGTTCATAGATCGGCAAGGATTTGAACCTCGGTAGAGTTCACACGAGATACACGAGTATCTTCACTTGATAACCGTTAAAGCGCGAGTACTGATATACACGAGGAAGGAGACACTGCGCATACGCAGAAGTGCCATCCAAGCATACTATCACTGTTCAGAAAACATCGGGTAGCGTAATGCATGCCAGGCACTGTAATCGCCAAGAAATTTGTTTTGGTTGCGTTAGTTGTTTGAATATATTTATATTTTTTTATTTAGATTCAATATTTTTCTTGTGTGCTTCCTTACACGAAATGTGGATGCAACTTTTTTGTGCCGAGGCGGTCGGGAGTCGATATTTTTGAGGCGGCATTCAGTGTAGGCGCCTCCCTGCTCTGTGACGTCAGCCGTGTGCAAAGATCCTTCGGAAGGTGAGCGCTGTGATCACATCACCACATGCGCTTTAACATCTGATATCTGTTCCAGAATTCTTTTGATAATGCATAGTGTACCACTTAATCCTATACGATTTGCATTGTCACCTGTAAAAGTGATGACTTCCCCGTTGTTGAAAAAATCCGGCTTAATCACAATATCGTAGCCGGAAATCGAGACAATTTCTGAGGGGAGTCTGTAATCGTCTTCATTCGCTCGAAGCTGAGGTTTTGAGACATCCTCACTGGTTGAATTGTTTACTAATTCAGACCGACGACCGGTCACCGCAATGATGAATAGTGCCAAACACAGGAGAATTTGGCTAGATGTCATTTTCCTGCAAAAAGTAAAAACCCAGCATGAGAACATTAGTGGGTTAAAACTACAAGAGGAGAAAGGGAAGACAGAGTGATACTTTATTGAATACTGACACGTCAATGGTATAGGCCTACATTTGTAAATTTCGGCATAATACAATATTTTCCGTAAGAAGCTTTAAAGACATAAGATGGAATACTAAGAACTCTGCAGCAAATATTCGAGGACCGTACTCTCGAGTAAAATAGAATAGTTCTTCTGCTAATAAAAAGGGTATTCCGTTACAAACTAGCTTGGTGTGGTGTCTCTGATGGTTTAAATAGCTTTAAACCTATTTTCATGTTTAATTATTTTTTAAAATTATATTAGGAGAATACGAAACAATAATTGCCAGTTGCCTACCAGCAAAAATACGTCGAATGACACCTCTCATGTTCCAAATGGTGGATCAGATATATCCAATATTTTCTTCCCATGTCTCGTGCTATTTCTATCTAGTATCTAGATTTTAAATATTTTAATAATAATAATAATAATAATATAATAATATAATAATAATAATAATAATAATAATAATAATAATAATAATAATAATAATGGCGATGATGAAGGATTCGAAAAAATATCCAGCACCCCACCAAGAGACGCGTCGAATGACTGACCACTCGCTTGATCGAAATCATGAATCAGAATGGGACATTTCGCAGCATGATGGCCGAAACATTGAAACCTGTACCTTGGACTCGGCGTTTTCCAAACAGCCATCTACCACATACTGACTCCGGTCTCTGCAGCCTACGCTTTCATGAAACCGTTATTGTCTCATTCAATATTACTCGATGCGTAATGGAATAAAATTGTTTGGATTTCGGTTTTTAAAATAATCATAATTTCATGCAATTAGTTATTTTGAGTTCAAATCTGGAGAAACGACCCGTATTGTAAACAGCAGATATGACAGTTTTCCAAGTAGCATCTCTAAAAGATAAGATACTCTTTTTTATTTCAACGAATGCTTCGCTCAGAAAAACGGATATTCCTGTGTAACTCTTCAAACTGATACCAAGCATTATTCTTAAAGAAACCGAACAAACCTTAGCAATGCACTTTTTAATATAAAAACAGAAATATTAATATAATAATAATAATAATAATAATAATAATAATAATAATAAATATTGAGAATTTGGATCAAAACTTTCCTGAAATTGAAATTATTTGCATTTAGATATACAATGGCGGCTATCATGACCGCATATTTTTATTAGAGATGGCAGATTTTTGCAATTGCTAAAAGTGCAAAATGTTACCAAAAACTGAAAAAATAGTTATTGTATATTTTACGATCGGTGCAGTCTATTTCTGAAGGTTTTCAATCTGCAATAAAATGCGAAATCGATCGCAAAATCGGAAATCACTTACGAAGTGGGAAATGGTCGTGAATCTGCGATATAATTGCTATATTGCAATTTATTGTTTCTTCGTGTTCGCTCTCTAACTAGGTATGCAACATCGGCAACAACATATCGATATTTTAAAGCACTAGATTTGAGGGAGGTCGTGTTTATTAATTCATAATTAAGATTTAACTCACAAAACAAAGTTACAAATCAAGATATTTTTTTTAAAGCCTGATCCTGAATGCCTGCGCGCTCAGGGTTGTCACAAGGGATCTCCGCTTCTTCAGATTGCTGTGCGGTGAAAGCCTCGGGTAGAAAGGAAGGCCCTACGCCTACAGCACACGCAAACCGAGAAACGAATCTCTTTCCCGAACATTTTTTTTTCAACCTAGAACCAAACACAATAAAAGTAACTTTAGCGCAGCGTAGCGTACAGCCATTTCGGCCTTTCTGCACTTGCGCAGTTCGAGTTATGCATCCACAGATCCTCAAAGTGGGAAAAAAGTGTTTTTGCAAGGCTTAGCATATTCAACGGAATCTCGATCTTCTGCGATGCGCAGATGTAAGAAAGTGATGTGAAACTCAAACTGCGCGTGCGAAATCGATAGTGCTGTCGATTGCCGTAACGCTTCGCCTTGCAGAAACTCCCCTTAGAATGTCTAATTTAATTTAATTTAATTAATTTTTTTTATTTAATTTATTTAGTCAAAGAACAGTAAAAACTGTATGTGACGTGTGGGGGAGAAATATTTTTTTTTTTTTTTATTTATTTATTTTACGTAAAAAACAGTTGAAACTGCGTATGACATGCAATGGGGAGAAGTAAATTCTGTGCACATTTTCAAAATTGTGTGATCTACACGGAGTCATATACTACATAAATTTTGAAAATTAAAAAGTCGAGATGCAGCTGTTGATTGGTGTTCGCTACGCTGTACTTAAAGCCCCTTACACTTATACGTTAGAACGTTGATGTCAAAGGTACCAGTAGCCCGGCTCGCGCAACAGGTGAGAACTCTACGAGCTGGTCAGCCTAACTTGCGTCATGAAAGAAACCTAACAGTAAGGTGTCTCGGTTTTCCAATAGAGATGGCGCCGTCGTAACCTAAAGCAGCGTCCTTCGTCAAAGAACATGAAAAATTTATCTTGCAAAAAAGTTGTGTACAAAAATATAAAATTGATCATGTTTACTATATCATCAACAATACCAAAACGCATATGCTATAATTGATTTTTAACCCACACCAAGGTATTACATACATATTACATGATGTTTTATTAAAATATGAACAATTCTCCTACTTTATTATTCCATTTTTTTTCATGACAACAAAATTATCTCTTGCTGCATCCTAGGATACTATTTGAATTAATTCTATTACGGCTAACGGCGATTAAACGCGGAGATTAACGCGGATGGTTGCACTTACCTGAATGCAAGTGTGACATTCACAAGAAACAATTGGTTTCACTCATTAGACATAAAAAGAAGTTGACCAAAGACGAACTTTGCGAGATCCCTCGGAGTGCTTGCAAGTGGAAGTCTGTTGCCCAGAGCTTCAAAGCACACTGGAAGAGTGATCGTCCTTGTGTCCGGCCGAGAACTCTTCAAATTCTTTTTTATCACGTGTATAGACACACTCTCGTTAGGAAATGATATCTTATCACTCAACAAGGCACTGAAGAAGCACCTTCGGACGTACTGATTAACGGGTGAATTGTTTGAATTACGATCTGATGATTTCCATTGTTCTTATTCAGCATATTCAACATTTGATTTAGAGAAAAACCTTTCAGATACGTATTGAGAATTTTTAATTAAATTGTGTTAGTACCACAAAAATCAGAAATTGTATATTGGTTATTTCTATGTAAGTGCTTTAAAATGCTAATTAATTTCAAATTTTATAATGTTATTTAATTAATTTCGAACATCGCAGATCTGCCGAGTTTTATTTGTCAAAGATTATTTATTTTTCCACTGTGCTCAATCTTTGAGAAGATAAGACGAGGAAAATTTCGGCGAACATTGAAGAATTTGGAAGACTGATTTCATAATATTGGATAATTTGAGAGTATGAATGATTGACGTAACATTGCATGCATTGATGTCTCGCGTACTACTACCGAAATGTATTTACCTACATGTTGCAGTAAATTTCAAAAACATTTCGCAAGAACAAAATACACGAAATAAAACCATGTAAATAATGGACATAAATGTAACTTCATTATCTGTGCACGTCTTCTAGAATTCAATGGGAAATACAGTTATTCAAATTATCATTTCCATGTTGTCGCGGCAGGAAGTATTATTCCGAAGGACAACATGGATAAGAGCCCAAAATTTATTGCTTATTTATCCTTGAAAATAGATTTTATTACATGGGAGTTTCTTTTTTTAATTCAAAATTCAAGTAGTATATGCACAGAATTTTGAAAATGTGCACAGAATTCACTTTTCCCCATGGCACGTCATACGCAGTTTTAACTGTTTTTTACGTTAAATAAATAAATACATAAATAAATAAATACATAAATAAATAAATACATAAATAAATAAATACATAAATAAATAAATAAATAAATAAATAAATAAAAGCTATGTAAACCCGTGCGAAAACTCCTCACTTTGCCAGGCATGTCAAACTGCGCCCGCAAGAGCTGCTTACCCGCTTGGGAAGTCCGAGGCTTCTGCGAGTACGCACAACTTCCTCTCACTCCGCTCTAATTTCCGTCCAAATCCAGAGAAGAGTGTACTAGCGCAAGTTGAATTGGAGAATGTAAGTGCAAAGCGTGATCGAAGTTTAACAAAGAATTATGGCTTCATAGAAGATATGTTTGCCTTATGTTTTCTATCAAACACCCAGGATATAAAATTGTTCTTGTACTTTACTATTTCTTTATATCATGTTCATTTTGTTTTTTAATATTTTCATTGAATAACATTTGTGTTAACGGGTAGGAATATGTTTGAATAGAAATCTTTTTTTTTTTTCGTTTTGTATGATTTTAATAAATAATTATTTGTGAGATATAGCAATAATGTAAAATAAAATCGGAGGAACTTTCTTTGCGTGTTAAACCTCCTAACCTGTTAAACAATTGTTGCTGTCCGAAAACTCAGTTACGAAACGAAGATCTTTTCGATTCAAAATGTTTAATTTTACTCCCAGCTGACAATTTGAAATATGAGTGATGCATTTAATTTAATGGGTGATTTCTCTGCTCTCTTGAAGAAAATGGGAATTATTATTGCATTTGGGCAGTAACTGACCACCGGTTTCTCAAACGATTTCTCCAATATACTGTCATGGGCCAGGTAACCAGAAATGGACCGCCTTCCCGATGCAGTTCCTACAACCCGTACTTTTAAACCACACCCCGGTTGCTCTGGAGGCCATGCCGGCGAACGTACGAAGCTAGTTACCTTGCGTTTGACATACACATGTTTGTGGTAAATCATTAATTTGAAAGTGGAAATAGTGCAACCCGTCTTCGAACGGCCAGCCCTGGTGGCGCTATAGGTCCAACAATGTTCATGTTGGCAACAATGTTCAACGATACAACGTAGCAGATGTTAGTCATGTGATAAAATAAAGGACAACAAATGTTAAAAGGTTACTAAAAAGAGGACATTTAAAATACTAAGAACGCCGAGAGGTCAATGGAACGTCAATGGAAAACTGTACTCCCCCTTTCCTCCCAAATGGAGGACGGTTGGCAACCCTAGGTGGCACTATACATTACAACAATAGAGATGCACCAAGATTACTTAGAGTGTTTTCTAGTAAATAGAAATTAATCCCACATGTCCTATTGTGTCTCCACCAAGTAGTGCGAATATTCCACTCAGGCATTACGCAACAAGCCGCCGCCCACCTCATCGGGCCAAACGTCCGTTAACCCGCGTAAGAAGCACGCCGGTATACATAGGTTGGTAGCTGCGCGCGGGCGTAAGTCATTTGTCTTCGGCGCTGTCGCCGCGTGGCACGACCGCGTCGCCGAGCCGCCCAAAAAGACGAGCGACGAGCGATGGGCGAGTCTGTGGCGGCACTTCTACTAAATGGTGATGGCTGTGGCTGCATCTAGCACGGGCATAGGATTTCACTTGAAGTTATCAAGAACCCAAGCGCGTTTTTTTTGTCATAAAAACGTAGTAGGGAACGAAGTTAGTATGTTGTACAAAGGAGACATTAGACAATAGACGCATGGAAAACGTATATTAAAATTAATATAGTTTATAATTCACTTTTACTTGAGTATTCAATAATATTGTTTCACGTGCGAAATAGTTTTCAGTTCTTTTATTTTACATTAAAGTGAAAAAGGAATATCAATTGTGGGCTTGGTATTTAAAACGAAAGTAAATTTTATTTTATTTACATGAATATTTATACTATCTAGAAAAGGTACGTTTGTATAATATCAAAATATTTTCTTTCTCTGTTATTTATTGGGAAAAAATTATTGTATATTTGTTTTCTGGATAATTTATTAGAATACTCAGTAATTCACACTGATATGCTGAATTACTTTCTTTTGGTCGATTAAAAAACCAACGTTTATTTTGTTTCTATTATTCGTATTATTTTTTTCTAAATATTCTATATATGGCTGCTTGTAAACAAAGGCGATGACGTTTAGACGATAAGGGCCACCCCAATGGCAGTCGAAGCATTGCAAGGGAGAATAATATTGTTAACATGACATTGTTGAGCAGATCTGGCATGGAGACAGCGGTGACGACGAGAAATGTGATGTCATGTAAAATGTATTGGTCGAGAGTTTTCAGAGGGAGGATGTCGGGACAGGAATAACAATGGCGGTGACCTGCAGACGATTACGATATAGATTTTAAGAAAATCTCGAATAATGTTGGCGTAGATGTCGATGATTGTTCGAGGGACGATGTCAGTGACTAGACGTTACTAATCACGCACTTTTTCTTGATACTCCTCTGCGGGAGGGTGCGGGGAGAGGCGGGTTCTGTCTACGTCACGGCAGTGCAGGTTTATTGTCAGAAAACTCGGCGTAATTACTCGTCTTGGACTAGATAGCTATGAGGAACTACGAAAGACTTTTTTTTTATTCTGAAGAAACCATTAATAGAAAAAAATGAGTAACAAGAAGGAACATGGTATGTACAGATCGACAGAAAGAGAGACCGAAATCTAGGAAGTCCGCATTGGAAAGGAAGGTGAGCAGCACTGCAAACTGAGCCGTGACGTTCCGAGTGGAGCTCATATTTTCTACCGGGCCGTGCTACGCCGGGCTGAGCGAGGACTAGGGAGCTCAAGATCAAGAAAAAGTGCGAGCGTAGTAGTGGACAAGAAATTGATGCAAATAATATAGGCTGCTGATTGAACAGATTCCCAGAGTTAATGATAGGATCTGTGACAGTAATAATTCGTTAATGACGAAGTATTTATGAAATGGAAATGCCTGATCTGGCGATAGTAGAAATGATGGTAAGAAGCAATTGATGAAAGTGTCTGTGGATATTGAAGGGACCGGCTGGGATTTAACTGTTGCGTTGGAAGATCCACGTATAACAGAGATGTCTCCGATGGCCATGGCAAATGCAGATGATATTGGTACATGAATCTCTGATATTGACGGCTCTAGTGTTAGTATAAGTATCAATGGCAGTGGACAAGCTCATAGGATCATAAGTGACCTGACGTAGTCGATGGCAACCCCATTGTAAACGAAGGTAACGGAAACCCTCGCAGTGACAGTGGAAGACCAGGCTGGCAACCGAAGCAGTCGGCGAAGAGGGCGGTGGCGACGGCAACGGAGATGGCAACGGCGGCAGCGGCCAGACGACGGATGGGGAGCTCCAGCGCTTCTCTGACTGACGTCGACACAAAGGAGCATTAGTTTACGCGGGAGCTGCCTTAAATAATTGGCGAGGTGCGAGGCGAGCGGTGAGGTGAGGCACGTGGAGCTTGGAGGCGGCCCCGCTCCTAATGATTTCAAAACACTGTGTCTTTTAAAAGCAGGATGTTTTCTCTGCCCCGCCCCCCCCCCCCGCCCCCCCCCCCCCCCCCCGCCCCGCCCGCCCCTGCCCGCCCGCCCCGCCCCGCCCCGCGCCGCGCCACGCCCGTTCTCTGAGACCGGCTCTGGCCGAATCTTATCCTGGATGTGTGGCGCTTCTCGTCAGGACTAATTCGGAACCTCTGGAGCGACCGACGAGTAATGATTCTAACCGCGTCAACTGCTGAGGTCACTGATCCCGTAAGTGTAGTGCCTGTTATTTCCCGGGGGGTGCACTTACGGGTCTGGAAGTTTGAAGGCGCCGACCTACACGTGGGCTTGCGCGTTTTCCTTTTGTGACGTGTCTCCCTCAGCGGGGCACTGCCCTAGCTAGATCAAGTTTGAAGCTCTCAGGTCTAGTGCTTGTAAGTGCGAGTGTGTAAGATGGAAGGAGTAGTCAGGGATGAAGAAGGCTAAAAGATTACTCGTGGACCGTACCCGTATGCTAGGTCACCTACATCATTGTGCAGCATTCGCTCAGTATTTTTCGGAGGAACTACAGAAAACAACCGATCGGATTAGCCAACCGATAGAACTTTTCTCCAGACAGTGGAATTCCTCTAGAATTCGGCCCAGCTGGTTTATTGAAAGCCCACCTCCACTGGGACTCGAAAGTGAGAACTTTCCGGTCAACGATGCTGCTGATACAATGTTACTGCTGAGCTATCGTAGCTGATCCGAAATCTAGTATTGAGGTTTAATTCATAGCGGGCCATTAAGTGGAAATGGAGGGTTTGGCTCAAGATATTCCTAAGCCACTTCAAGTTTATTCTGAGAAATAAGAGGAAGGTAGCAATTCGACGCCTCTGGCCACAGAGTAAAGAATAAATGTTTTCATAGTACTGCAACTCTGTTTCATCAGAATTTCAATATTTACGCAAAATGCAATTATGAACTGACGAATATTTAGTATGATTATCTTAATTTCGACGAAAATATGGCAAAGAACTATCTAAAGTTGAGATCTTCAAATGAATTAAATTCTGAAAAATGGGTTTGGTTTCTGACTGAACTCCATTAATTTTGAAGTTCCTGCCTTGCCATTAAGACTCACTACAATAAAGTGGGGCGTGCCTGTGAAAGTAAGAGATAAACCAATGAACATCGATAAAAATTCTAATTTAAAAAGAAATTACCATAGTGGGATAACTCTTCGCACGATAAGAGATTATATATATCGTAAAATTGCAAAACCAGTAACCAGTTTTCCCGTAACCAGTTTCATCACATGACTTTTGCAAAACCAAGAAAAATTCTAATTTAAAACATAAAGTTTCAGCGTTCCAAAACGAAAATATTTAAAGATTTATGCCGATCACTTACCAATTTGTGAAAAAAATTACAATGCCAATGTGCGCAGAATTTGAAAGGGAACTATGTAGTCTCCAGCGTTTTGAAAGGTGGGTGTTTGAAACTGGGGAAAGTTCCAAAACATCTATATTACTACATTCGACATTTGAAATTGCGACTGTATAGAGCTATTGTCGAAACTATCGCAACCTTTTGATGCGAATGTTGGGAAACAATCAAAAACGGAAAGGGAAAGAGTGAGAGATTAAACGTACAACCACGGAGAATCAGCCTCAGCCTGCAGAATCTCCCGCGAGAACTTTTAAGAGACAAAAGAATTAGGGAGACGAATTCGCTCTCTATCACCACAGCAGATAGGTAGGTACAGCTTCCATGGAATGGCCAAATAATACGTATGAATGACTGAAGGCCTCTATGGTCTCAGGTCTGACAATATCAGCCTCTCGAAGGAGAGAGGAAGACCTGAAAAATCGTAGACATGTTACGAAAGTTTAGCGTGGGGAAATAAAAGAGAAAATATATGAAAGAAAAGAAGCCCTGGAGTTAAGGAATGAGGCAATAGTTCCAGAACCCCGGCTAGAAGAATGAGAGGAGAAGGGACGGGAAGGGGCGGAGAAGAAGACTAAGAGGAAACGCAGGAGGGAGAGAAGAAGGCTAGGAGGAAGAAAAAAGGAAGTGGAGGAAAAAAAAGGAGAGAAAAGAGGAGGGAGAGGACAGGCGGAGGAAGGAGAGGAGGAGAGGAGGGGAAGAGGCGAAGGCTAGGAGGGAAGAAGGAGAAGGGAGAGAAGAAGTATAGAAGGAGGAAGAGAAGAAATTTATTGATTACTGATTACGAGCGTGTCAACTGCTGAGATCATTATTCCCAATATCATAGTGCTCGTTTTCATCGCAGGAGGTGGCAGTGATCTTCTCCCAGCTGACGATACCCGGCGCCGACCTACGTCGACTCCCGAGGGTTTTCCTCAACCAGGTGTGTCCCACCAGCGGTTCACCGCCCCAGCCGTGACAAGTTCTAAGTTCCCGACTTATCTCCCAACAAGTGTGATAATGTAGTGCACGTGAGTGTAAGTGTGTGTACGTAAGGGATGAGGATAGGGCAAACAAGAGGAAGGAACTATTATGCGCGGTACGTGATCCGTTTGTTAAGGTACTACTCCGGTATTCGCCTGTTGTTGATCGGAGAAACCACGGAATACCACCGATCAGAGGAACTGCCGCTAGAATTCTCCCCCTGACAAGACTGAATTCGATCACCGTCGGGACTCGATCCCTAGACCTCCCGGCACGCAGTGACGTCAGTTGATGCCCTGAGCCGGTGAGAGAAGATATACAGGATGAGGGAGAAGAAGAAGGAGCGGAGGGAGAAGAATAGAAGGAATAGGGAGAAGGATTAAGGGAAAGAAAAGAAAGGGAGGAGCGAAGAAAAAAAGAAGAAAAGGAAAAGGCGGAGGTGAATAAGAATAAAAAGGAGAAAAGAAGAAGATGGAGAGTAAGGAAGGAGCAGGAAGAAAAAGAGGATAAGAAGAGGAGATAGGAAGAGGATAAGAAGGGAAAGAGGAGAAGGAGGCTGTTGAAGAAGAGATGCAGTAGAAGAATTCGAAACCTTACGTGCAGTCACAAAAGAGGGAAAGAATCTCGACCCAGCAAATCGAGGCTCTTGCCCACTGTGCAGTCGCGGCGGCGGCAGCGGCGGCAGCGGCGGCGGCGTGGCAGCGCGAGGTAAACACTCGGCGCGTGTTTGTGTTCGGCGCCTTTTTAAAGGCCGCTTCCAGGTAATTTGCCGGCCGTCTGCTTCGTACCTTTCGCTGGCGACTCGCGCTCACGCCGCGTGAGGCCCGTCTGCGCGCGAGAGGCGAAGGCGAGGGCGAAGGCGAGGGCGGCGGCGGGCGCGGAGCTATTTCGGGGCCGTTGGGGAAGAATGATGGCCGGCGAAGAGTTGTTGCTGTTGGAGGAGCCCGCTGACAGCTAATGTCTACGAAATGTTTTTACAAATGCTTTTTTTTCCTTGTTTTTGGTGGGCGGTGGGTGATGAATTGGTTTTCTATCGATGCTGAGACAAGTGGGTAGCGAGTGTAACAGGAATAACTAGGAGCATACTCGCTGACAAAATTGCGCCTAAGGAATCATAATTCCTCTTATTTTGGTGTCTAAAGAATGTTAGGAATTAAGTAGTTGGATGTTGGACCTTTTATTATAACGAATTAAACTGTGAAAATAACCACACCTCAGCCGATTCCCATAAGCGTCCACGCTGATACTCGTGTGTAAGATTCGACGCTGAGTAGCGTTCGTGTCTGTTAGTTTGGAGTGCTCTCGCAGTTTCGTTAGTAATTTTTTTCACGGGCTCTGGTTTGTTCTTTTTGTTGAAATTCGATGTTAAATATAAACTGTAATTGTTTAGATCGTTAAGTAGTGTAGCAATGTTTTTTTTTAATTAAATATGTGTTAGTGATACTGGACTATCCTTGGTTTCTGTGTTCGGGATTTATGAGTAATCTGTGAGTAATTCTTGTTTTCTCGCAACCTCTTTTCATCTATTCATAATGGGTTAACTGAACTGAAGAAATTATGACCAAAATATAATATTTTAAAAATTAACTTGCTTCCTATTTTCATGAAACACTTTGTACGCGTGGCTTCATTTCACCATTTCACAACCGAAAATGACACTCTTCGGGGAAACTTGATTCTTTCTTTTCCCCTCAGAAGACAAGTCCCCGCTTCTGGTTATTTTCTGTACAGTACATATATAGACGGGTAATAAATAATAAGGTAAAATAACCTAACTGGCGATGCGTGAAATTATAATGAGCTTTCGTTGTAAAAATATGTTTGTAGAGATTGTATATTGCAATTATCAGTATAAATAAATTCAATTTAAAAACGTGTTTACACATTTGTTAATGTCCTCCCTCTCCCCTCTGCCCGTTTTCTGACCCCCCCCCCCTTGATCAGGAAATTGCTTGATTTCTTGATCTGTCCATCATATTCTACAAAGTTTCTGCGAGCCTGGGGAAGCGCTGGAGGAGCGGGTGCGTAGGAGGCGAGACGACCGCGTGGGCTCGCGCAGCTGACAGAGACAAGCACCTCTCTCGCGCCGACTGTACCGAGGAGGAGGAGGCACTTGGCGGGGCGATGAGTCACGCGGTCGCCCGCCACCTTGCGGCCATCTGCCCATCTGCGGGGCGGCCCCAGCTGGGGGCGCTCACGGGGCGCGACAGTGGCCGGGCGGGGCGGAGCTGAGAGATGCTGCTGATTAAGCACAGGATCTTCATGTCTCTTCGCCTTTGTCTCCGCCGACGTATGGCGCCGTGGTGTTTGGTTCCGTACCGACTCGGACTTACAGGGATCCTGCCATGCTGAAGCGAGGCGTGCAAACCCGGATTTTGCCATTTTTATCGCCGTATTTTTCTCCTAGTGAAGCAACCTGTAGGAACAATAGGAACAAGTTTGGAATGAATCCTTAGTACGTTCAGTTCGGTATATATGACGTTTTAATGTGTATTGTTTACTTGTTGAAGTAAATGGAAACCTTTGGGATCACAATCCCAGGAATATAACTCTCATAAAGGCAATCCAGTTGCTTCTGCATTTCTTCAGAATATGGATTCCATTGATTAGTTAGTGATTCCGGACGTGTCAACTGGGACTCTGGGCTCATTGTTTTCCCTAACCAGGTATCTCCCAACGTAGGAGCACCGTCCCAGTTAGGATAAGCTCTAAGCTCCCGACATGTATGGTTCTGTAGTGCATGTTTCTAAAACACGTATCGACTACCAGGAATGAAGTTTCAGATGTCAGATTAAGTGGTATTGCATTATAATAAGTATTGGTTAGCTCTTCAAAGACTCAAAGGTTGCCACTTATCACTAATATATTTTGCGTGTCTGCCAGAAAACTGTTTTCCTTACTCACTAAAAATTCTCAGGTCAAAGAAGGCGTAGTTTACAATGCCATCAATATTATCGTAATATTTTATCCTTTTGAGAAATATCCATAATTTATATGGCGATAACTCGCGACGCTTATCGACATGCATGTCAGTAATTTCATAATCAAGTTTCTTTTATGTCGAAATATTGCGAGATTTCCTTATAGATTGAAGATAAAGTTGGAGGTGGAATAAATGTGGTGAAAAGCGACAGAATCCTGCGGAAACTTATAGCAAACTCATTCTAAACATCTGCAATCCACCAGTGATCCTGCTTTTATAAGTGCAATCCAGACATCCCTCATTATCTCAATCATCCCTCATAGATTCCTTACAAGCCTCACAGCTCTATGAATGCCTTTTTACTTTCTCAATACGGAGTAGAGAGAAAGTTACGTAAAGCTGCGCGAAAAAATGGCGAATTTTCGACAGAAAACTCATATTACAGGGCCCTGCTAACGAAAGAGTGGATGAATCTAGTTGCTAAATTTATAAAAAGCCTCTAACACGTGGTGTAGCCAGAATCCATCTTTTGTGGGTCCTTGGTACCGAAAAATCGAGTGAAGGCAAAATGTCCGTCTGTCTTGTCTGTCTGTCTAGCTGTGAACAAAAGTCAGCTGTGTCTACAGCATTCAGCCGATTTTCTCCAAAATTGATTTTCCCCATGGTTCGGGCTGATGTCACGGCCTTTGAATTTGAAACCGATATTTTAATTTGGGTACTTTACATGAAGCCCTTGGGACATATTCCAAATTTTAAAAAATAGGTTCCATCCTTTTTGATTAAATGTTGTTGGATAGTGTGAAGGACTTTAAAGAGAATGTCGAAGGTCTCATGTTAGTTAAAAATCCTGATTTTTCGAAAATTGCAAATTTTTTGGAGTCTTCTAGAACTAAAATATTAAAGATACAGATTTTCCCTTAATGAAATCTTTCCGTGAAAGCAGATTTTGAAAAATCTCACGTACTATTTTTCAAAAATTTGAGTATTTTTTGTTTAATTTTGCGTGAAAATACGGATGAGAACGTAGTGGGGTTTTAGCATCACTAGTTTATTCATGTCCGCCATCGTAGTTCCATTAATTCCCTGAGCTTCTCCTCTCTCATAGTTCCATACGCCCTTCAATACATCACTTCCCCCATAATTCCATGACCTCGCAGCAGTGGGGTCAATTGGCAGGTGGAGTACCTCAACGCGTGAGGGCTACGGTGGGGATGAGTCGCTCCAAATACGGATTCTTTACGCTCCCGGGTCATCCGCAGGAAAAGATTTACATAATGGATCGTCGCTTGAGAAAGATTACTCTTCGTAAAAAATACAGGTTTCGCACGTGTTTCATTCTTCTCAGTAAAAAATGCAAATGGAATCATAGATTACGAAGAGATTACGTATAGGAGCTCCCATGTATATGCATCATTGTTACAAAATATCTTTCATTTTACGCATAAGGAATTTCGAGAGACTGATATGAAGCGAGTTTCTACATTCTTTTTGTGTTCTCTTCATAAACCGATCGCTACAAAACTCACCTGAAACGAATTTAAGAATTGCGTCTAATTCAATGATGCTTTTAAAAAAGTTCTTTATTTTTTGGATCCAGATCTATGAACACTATGGCAATATATAGTGACATACCGATATGTCACATGAAAATAAACTAACATTTATTTGTAGACTATATGGTGGAACATGCATTAGCAAATATCACGTGAGCACGGGCTTAGCAACGACCGTGAATAAACAATGTAGTTTTGTTTTTGTAAAGGCATTAAGAGGTGTATGGATGCCGAAAGTAGAAAATTTGGGATTGGGCGAAGAAGTTTAGACGATCGAGAGTCAGCTACACCAAAATATAACGAACGTATGGATTGGCTGGGTGAGAGAAGGACGGTCAAATGTTATGAAAAAAGTGAAGGTAGTTTAATACGAAGTCTTCGAGGAGTGAATCATGCAGGAAGATTTGATTCTGACCGGCATCGCGCTTCTGAACTGATCGTAGGTTCATGAGAGGAACGAGTATAATCTAGATAGTCAGAATTGGGTTATCAGTGAAATTTTAAGGACAGTGAATGATATTGCCGATATTTTCATGTGGAAGTAATATTGATGTATAAATTGGAACTTTTTCGGGAGTGGTAATCGAGTTCGGGACTATGTCATAGGACGTAATCGGGACTGATAATTTTGATAGTTTGAGACCAGCTTGGATAGGGGCAGAAGAGGATTTCTTGGGACTTTGGACTACGGCAAGCTCGCAAGATATTTCCACTGAGAAGTCTACGAGGGACATCAACGAAGAATCAGAAGAGGATTTCTTGGGACTTTGGACTATGGCAAGCTCGCAAGATATTTCGACTGAGAAGTCTACGAGGGGCATCAACGAAGAATAGATAAGTTAACCGCGGTATAAAATTCTAAATTCAAAGATATCTTGATCAAAGGTCTAACATAAAATCATTTTATTAAACCCACTAAATTGTTTGCTAAAAGGTAAAAATAAACTTTGTTAAATTTTGTTCTTTAGAAAAGAAAGTGATCTTTCATTTAGTCAATCCAAACAGAAATGAACTAGGAATAGAATCATTCTATTTCAGATTCCCAGCTGCGCTGTATAGTCAGCGGATCCTATAATCCATTATAAAGGTAATAGGATTATAATATATCGTGACCCATTGACCAGCAAGCCGGACGCTAAGATCTTTGGCAGATATTAATGTAAGAAAATTTTGTATATCTCAATATATTAATTAAAAATCAAAGAGAAGACTTTTATTATACAAAACTGTGCGGTGTAATTCCTATGTGTAATGTATCTAATTGAACACTGAGATTATGAATTTAGAGGCATTGAACTGATTCCGTAAGAAACAACTTTTGCCATTCCTTTCCATCACGCCTTCACGTGTTCCCTATTTTCCGAGAATGGTTTGTTGTTTCCCCTCTATTTATTTGTTTTATACTCAATTGGATTCCAATCTTTCTCCCATCATGTCCGTGTTTTAACATTATTCCTTTTATTCTGATTTTGCATGCATTTTGAGCTTGAAATGTGAGCTGCATTTTTGAACCTAAAGAGTGGTGCGTTTGTAGAATTCTCCACAGCGATCTCACGTCCCATTCCTTTCGTTTCAGCCTCCGACCCTATTTTCAAGCAGTCGCTTGCCATATTCACAGTGATCACCTGTGTTCCTCGCAAACTTCCCCACTTCCCTCCAGCGCTTCTTCCACCCTCGCCCCTGCCCCCGCCCGCGCTCTCCCTCTTCCTGCCTGGGAGGCCGCGTCTGCAAATATTGGCGCTGGGGATCAAAGTTCAGGCGGCGGGCGCCGTCAGGTGTCGCTTCTCATGCGCGGGCGGGCGGGCGGGCGGGCGAGTGTCAATATGCGACTCGTCATCGTCATCGCAGCCCGCCGGCGGCGGGATCTCGTTGCGCGCGGACGGACCTGCGTTCGAGGGCACCGAGAACGCCAACCTAGTCGAGGGAGGGGCAGACGATGTGTTGGTCAGGAAGTACAGGGACGGCCGACCTGTGGAGAATGATTGGGTAGGAAGTATTCGAATGCAGAGGCAATTTTTTACTTTACTTGTGGCTTATTCACAATTAGTTCTACAAGAATGTTCGATGATGTTAATGTATTATATGCATACGTGTTTCAGAATGGATGTTACAAACTTTTAGGGCATTTGGGGGATCGAAAATGATCACTTTTTCCCAATAAATGTGAGGTACATTTCATGCAATAAATTTACTCATGTGATGTTTCCCCACATTGATACGCATCTCAATCGTCCACTGGTATTCGTCCGATGCACATTCTGATGCAGCCACAGATTTTGTGTAGCTTTCAAGCATCAGTGTAAGAAGAGTTGTCATTATGGTAACTACCTGCTTGTAATATTTTTATAAAATTGAAGTTTCATAATTGTTCGTGTTGGACGTCACGGAAAAGAGGAAGTCGCGTTCAACAACAATTATAACGCAATGAAGAGAAATTGTTTTCCAAATGATACATAAATATTGTGGAATAAATAGAAAGAATAAATTTCACTATGAGGAGTTCACCGACTACGTTTCACTGTGAAAATTCATTTTTTCTATCCACTAGTGATCTTCAGTAAAATTACCAAAAACGAATGGTTGACGGCTCAACACGTAAGTGCGCGAACTTTACTGCCAAAGAAAGAACATGCTTCTTCAAACGTGTCACCTCTTCAAATATTTTATTTTGATATGTTTCAATGATACTTCCATTTACACCAAGGTATGTTGGAGTGCAAATGTAGGAAAACGTTCTCGAAAATTGGGGTGTGAATATTTCATTTTGATTTTACCAGACATTTCCTCACAAGCACAAACCTGTTCTAATACTCATATGAGCGAAATTTCTGGCCAGAAATGTTAGTCACATTACGCACGTGCTCGTCTCAACCCCGCGATCAGGCCGGAGAGAGGCATGTGTGAACAGGCTACGTGCAGCGTGCACCGTGAAGGCCACTAGGTTAGTGCGCGCGTTCTTCCAATGCACATGAGCACGCGGTCACACGAGCGCAGATGTCGGCGGGGAGGGGTGTCCCCCAGGGGTGCGAACGCCTCCCTCCGCCCCCGGAGCGGCAGGCAGGGGGGCCGGGCACGGGCGGCTTCTGTAACGGGATTAGCGGAGGACCTCGCGCCTTGTCGCCCGCAGATGGCCACGGCGGCGCTCGCGATCGGCCCCGCCCCCGCCACCGCCCCCGCCCAGCGCCCTGCACCTTTCCCCCTGTGCACGTCAGCTCTCTCCTCTGTTCCACCCCCACCTCCGCCCATTCTCCTCACAGTGCGTCTCCCTCTGCTCTCCCGTTCCTCTCAGACTTCTCCAGTTCCCGCGGAAACCCTCCACGTCCTTTAGTTCTCGTCACTCTATCCTTTTTATTTCCTCTCGTTCTTCTCCAGTTCTTGCTATCCCTTACTCGTCCTCGTTCCACCTTCAGCACTCCTCACTCATTCTCGTCCTTGCTCCGTCCTATTTCTTTCTCCCCGTGTTTTCGAGATGCCGTTGAACACCTCTTGCACTTCATTTATCGAAGAAGCGAGTTCCCACTTCATTTATCGAAGCAGTTCATCTGGCTGCAAATGTGCAAAAGATGTCCATGGTTTCATTCATGTTGTAGTAGTACGTTAAGTTTGTGGCAAATAGTTGGGTTGGTAAAGGTTGCCTGTTCATGCAGTACTTTTGTCGAGCGAAGTAAGCACTAGGAATTGAATTTAATTTCAATGAGATTTTCCTACAAAAGAATACTTAGTTGCACGTAATTAGGAAAGAGTTGCTGGGTCGTTCATGGGAAGAAGTTCATTAGAAATGTAAGTTTTGAGTATATTATATACAATTTTACAGTATATGCAAATGAAAATTTTCCATAAGAAAATCACTTGTCTAACTCATGAACCCCGGATTAAGTAATTTCCGTAGTCGCGCCTTCTCTCCTCTTCCTTTCTTCTGAATCTCTTTACAGTTCTTTTTTATGTCTTCTGGTACACACTTTATCTCCATTACTCGCTCCCACTCACGCCTCTTCCCAACCTCCTGCAGGCGTTTGCCGCTGCCCCCTCCCCTTCGCGCTCCGTGATCGATCCCATCGGGGCCCGGGGACCCTCCTCGTAAGAATGGAAATTGGGTACAGCACTGGCCAAGCGGCGAGCCCCAAACGTCGCCTAATGAATCGCTTTCGCGCGGACTCGCCCCTTTCTTTCTGAGCCTCTGCGGCTGAAGATAATCGTGCAGTCTCTCTTCGCAGGTGCACAACATTGGACTTTTGAAACGAATGAAATTTCTTCTCGCTATAATGTAGAAAATCTTAAGAGTAGATCAATAAAAGTCAAGTTATTTTTACATGCCATTTGGCAATTATTTTGTCTGTTTCAGGGCTATAAATATACAATAAAATTCAAGAAAAATATACATGTAGTGCAATGTTCTTGTATTTTATTGTATATTTACAGCCTAAAGTAGGCCAAACAAATGTCCGAAACGTGGCATTGTAAAAATAACTTGATTTTATTGACCTACCCTCAGATTTTCTACATTATATTTATTACGAGGTCAAGATCAACAGAATGAATTTCTTCTCAGTTACTCGTAGAACAATTTCACTATGGCAGAGGATTGCTGTTTATTACATATATTTAATATGTGTAATCTGATTTGGACTTGTTCGATGTTTTTGTGAAAAATGCTTTTCCAACGTAACATGAGAGTATGTTGTGACATGCTGGAAAAATAATGTCTCTTTTGAGAAAAAGTTAACCTTTTGAAAAACATTAATTATTTCAGTGAAAAATACATGAAATATCACTCTCGTATTAGATGCTACTCCGCTTCCAGATATACAGTAAATCGCCAAACCGATTTGTGTTATCTCAAATTAATGAAATTTTTATGTAGTTTACTAGAGATTAATTGTAAATGATAACCATTGAATTCATCTGACGTACATGTACCACGAACTTATCAGTCTTCAAAGTGTGTCGTAACATTGCATTAATATGACTACCTCCCCCCATTTTCTTCTAAATTTTTGAACGGAGGGGTACTTGTCGTAAAGTGTGAATATGTGTGTAATATATTTGGAAGACATGCAATATTAATTCGGCTTCCTCCAGTTTCATACAGGAAACATGTTACGACTTTACACACTTCTCTCAATGGGGATGCCATTGGCAAAATTTTCTCCGTAACCTCCTTTGTTACGTCGTAAGAAAACGCTGGGAGCTGTAAAGGGAGACAATGCGCACACAGCTGCTGCAATATCGCGTCACCTCAAAGCGCACTTCAGCGCCCCTTGCCGACAGTGCCACATGCGGCCACGAGACAAATCTCGCGGGACCTTACGAGGGAGTAACCTTTCTCGCCATATGACTCTGCGACGCCCTGCGTTTCGTCACCCCAATACTCCACCAGCCCGACACCTCTCTATCCCTTCATACATTTCTTTCCACCATTCGTTCGTTCTTACAACCATGCGGGTTCGGTGGTATAACGTTATCGAACTGTTGAACCCAAGTTTGCGGCTTCCAACCCGGTCGAAGTCGTGGATTTTTAAGGGCAAAAAAATCCTTCTTACGCTGCCTTCTTTCAGAGGGGAAGTAAAGCCGGCATGTCCCATGTAGTAGATTTACTGCATGTAAAATATCCTCATGCCTAAAAGAAGCTTCTGAGGTAAATTCAAATCAGTGTTTCGTCGCCCGAGTAATGCCTTTCTTTCTCTGATAGGTGGTGAAAGTGTAGCGAAATTTGCGTGGTGGCCCGAGTCTCACCATGGAAAGTATGGCATTAACAAACCAACCATTCATCCACTCACCATTCCTCTATTCATTTATCTCTCCATTCGTCGAACCTTCTTTCACTTCGACCCTTCAAATTCCTCCTCCACTATTTCATCCTTGCGTCCTTATACCTACCATTTCATTACCCCTCGACCACTCCATCTCCCCGCGACCAGGTGAATATACTCACATTTATTTAAACGCTCGTCTTTCCCACTACTCCACACCCTGCTCTCCGATTCTTTGCGTGACCTACCTTCTACGCACTGCTGCTCCTGCGAATTCCTCCCGCCATCTTCCGTCAGCTTCTGCTTCACGACCCTACAATTCCGTCGCTCGTTTCTTCCTTACTCACTACTCTCACACACCCTGCATCATGCCAATCCGTAATTTTGACATCTAATCCTTCCATAGTTGCTGCCTTCGTCTCATCGTCGCTTTGTACAGCTGGATTTGCTACGTGTTTATTACCGGCTTGTGAATTCTTCTTTTCGATTATCGCTTACTATTTTCAGTCAATTGTCAACATTTACTGCATTGTTCACTTCATGTCCTCGATATTCCAAAATTACTATTCTCCCTCAGAGGTTTTTTCAATTTTCCCCTCTCCAATAGTCCCAGAGAGGCGGGAGTTTTTTCAGTTCTAGTGACTTGACAACAAATCCTTCAACCGTTTACGCGTTTGAAACGATGGGACGTCGGGAACTTTAACAAACTAATAATAACTTATTGTTATTCTAAGAATTATTTACACCAGCCTCTTTGGGTTGTCGTCAAACGCGCACCTGCTGCCCATTGGCATCCTCTTCGTTGTCCCGCCATTCCCAGCATTCGCACTCCGCGTCCGTCACGCATGACTTGTCTCGGAAGCCCCTCGTAGCCACCTCGCGCTTTGAGCGGCCTCCCCTGAGTTACGACCAATCCCACCACTCACTTCTTATTATTTTCTTTCGAGGGCGCCTCCTGCGCGAGGCGGTCCCTCAGCCTCTCTTCCCCTTCTCCTTCCTTCTGGTTCTCCTCCTCGTCTCCTGCGGGGGCTGAGAGCGGCGTTCCTTCGCACCTGTAGTCGCCCCCGTAATGAAATTGCACGTAGCCTCCGGGGAGATCCCTTCCCGCGCCGAAAGAACGTCTGAACCTGCCGCCTCACCACTTTTAACAGCCGCCCTCGCGCCCCGCCCGCCCTTTCCCACTGCACCTCCACGGTCCTAGTCGCGCCACCACCTCCAACGTCGACACTCTTCCGCCTCCACCCAGCCCATCATTCCTTGTCGCCACGTCTTCGCCTATTTTTAAACTTCCTACGTGTCTTTGCAACCTTCCTCCTCCTCCTACTCCTGCGTGCTGTTGCTCGACTCTCCCTTCCACACCATCCCCCTTCACGCGCCACGCCACGTCAACGAGGCGCCGTGCCTCCCTCTTAACTTCCTTCTTCCTGACGAATTTAATTTTCTTTCCAGTTCATGTTTAGAGGAAAGGCGAAATATTGGTCGGGGGCGGGCACGGCAGCGTACGTGTACAGCGGAAACGATGACGCCTCCGCCACCACGGCTGCCGTGAAGGCGTGCCGGAGGGACGGAGGAGCTGGAGGAGAAGGAGTGGGAGGGACGGAGGCGAAATTAAATGTCAAAAGCACTCCAGGAAGCGAGCCCCGCCGCCTGAGCGACTCGCGCGAGAACGAGCGAGAAAAAAAAGAAGATAAAAAATCGCGAATATTACTTTATCATATTACGCGAGAAAAGATTGGCCGCGCGGCGCGGTTACAAAGAATCTCTCCGGAAATTTGCACTTCCGGGCGGCTCCGGGCACGCGGTCCTCTGGGTCTTTGCCGCCACTTGGGAGGACCTTCCTTTGCGCCGGAGATGCTTTGCATGAGGGGCGGTGGCAACGGGGTTCCAATTTGTCGCAATGTGCCTTCTAGGTGTTTTTTTGCATTATGATTATATGCTTATTGTTGGCTTTCTAAACAATTTTGTCTCTTTTGTTTTCAGGTAAGGGGTTCATTGGACGGTGTATTCCGGTACATCAATGTGCGTCAAAAGCTCATGTAAGTAGCTGCGGTTAGCATCCGAAAGTCACCAGTTTTCTATATTATATTTTGCGGTTTTGCCTCCTGAATTAAATCCTGAATTTCATCTGAAAATTATTGATCTTTGAAAACATCAGTAAATCTTCAACAACATTTTTTTTAATGTCTTGAAACAGAATATAATACAATAAATATTGTTTTATGCATTATGTTTTTCCTCGGGAGATGGTGGTGATCTTCCCCTCGCTGGATGGCGATATCCGGCGCCGACCTACCGTCGGTTAGTGGGGTTTCCCCCTAACCAGGACTCTCCCATCACCAGGGCACCGCCCCAGTCGGGACAAGCTCCCGACCGGTCTCCCGGAATAGGTGGAAGTGTAGTGCATGTTAGTGTAAGTGTGTGTGTGTGTGTGTGTGTGTGTGTGTGTGTGTTACAGGAGAGGATAGGACAAGGAAGAGGAAGGAAAGATCGCGCGCGGTCCGTGGCCCGCTTGTTAGGGTACTGCTCCGCCCTTCGCCTGGTGTTGATCGGAGAAACCACGGAAAACTACCGACCGGAGCAGCCTGCCGCTAGAATTCTCCTCCAGACAGCGACTGAATTCGACCTAGCTGAAAAGCTAGTGTCGAAAGTCCTGCCACCGTGAGGACTCGAACTTAGGATCTCCCGGTCAGAGGCGCTGCAGTGACATCAGTTGATGCACTGAGCTACCGCACCCGGTTTATCTTGTTTTAAAGTGTGTTAATTTGCTTAATTAAAGTGAATTAATAGACATTAGAATTTTTGATTCATTAATTAAAGTGAATTAATAGACATTAGAATTTTTGATTCAGTAAGCATTTTATGACTAATTATTAGTCACACTAAATTAAAGAATAGTATAAATATATTAAAGACTTTATGTGGTCTTAGCAACACAACTTATAATAATGCAGTGTAGTTAAAGAAGGCTCTTGTTGGACCTTCAAGGGAACATATTGGTATTCAATCGACATCCAACCATATACGAAAGTTACATTGAAAACTTAACAAGAAATTAAGCTTTGAGCGCAAAATGATATGCAGATTTTTCCATCCACCTCGGCCTTTCCTTTCAAGCTGCTCGAATTCTTTCCTCGCTTTGGAAAGTACGGTCCCCGTCAGGACCATAAAAACCCTCCGTCCTGCCTCCCCAAGCGATTGCCAACCCTCTGCACCTCTGAAAGAATGCTCCGTAGGTGCCCGCTTGTCTCCTTTCGAGAAAGAAGCCTGCCATGCCTCCCCTGTCCCGTAAAAATCCCGCCCTTCCGCTCTACCTCTTATTAATTACTCCCTCTGTACCTTGCGTAATAAATTCTGGCCGCGTCACCCGAAGAATAGGCCCCTCGCAAATTCTTTGGGGCGAATTTTTTATTCGCGCAGGGCTCCGTGCTGAGAATCGCTCTTGTTTGAAACTGGACCGCCATTGGTTGGCCATCATCTCCTCTACCGCCACCATCACCACCCACATTGCTGTTTCGTTAACCGTTCCAGCTTTCACCTCTGTAACTTGCTATCACTGCCTTTATCCCGCAATGTTATCATGAACGTTTACATTCCCAACGTTAGATATTCGTCCATGCTTCATTTCTGTCATTTACTTCCTCAATTATTATTTTTCACTGACATCTTGGGTCACCATCGTTCGTAACATTCTAAACTTATGTGACTGTTAGAATAGCTCATGAGATAATACATGATGTCACCAATTCTATCGCGATGTTTCTTCCGTCCCTGAAGGGTCTCCCTCGATCGATGTATGGAGATATCGAAGTATTTATTTGTGGTCCTTTTCCTGTCCTTCAGTTCCCCATTATGCGCATTCCTGTCTTAATGACGCACAATTAAAATCATATGTTAAATGTTTTTAGACCAATTAATACACACAGGGAAAAATTTTTTATGTAACAATTTTTTCTTGTGACATTTCATTCCTATTTGAAATCATGTTAGATAATCCATATGACTTGCGTTGTCAAAAAAAGTCAATTCATTAATTGTGCCGTCACAGTGTGTGGGTCTATTTTTTAAGTAAACAATTTTCGTATACAACGGATTAGCATTTATCCAGAGATTTGATATTAATAAAAAATATAATTTTGCATTAATTTTTACTTAATAAGATGGAGACACTCCTTTTGAAATCCCAATTTTAATTTATGTATTACGTGCTGGGATGATTTGGAGGAATGGTAGAGGGCTAGGAATTAATACTGTTAGTTAAAGAGGAAATAGATTATTCAGGTGGTCGAATTTATCCTTGGGAACTGGATAGAATTCTCCTTTGGGAGTAGGAGTATCCAAGTTGAAAATTACTAACGTCTGGAGAAGACGGTAAGGTTAGGAAAAATTTATTGGAAAGTCTACTTATTAGGCTCTCATGTCCATCCATCAATTTTTATCTATTCCCATCGTCCTTGCATCTGCTGCTCCCATAAATAATTATATTGATCGTCTTACAGCCCTCCTCTCGACATCTAATTGCTACTAACTCAGCACTATAGTTCATGCCGACCAATTTAATTATTACACGTTTTTGTCTTGATTTTTCGTTCTGCAGCCTGATATCGCCGTCTCTTCTTCTTCCTTCACCGCATTCGAACTTTTCCACTTCATCATTGACAATTTCCTCCCACAGAGCATTCAGGAATCGCACGTCTTCTACCGACACAGCCTCCACTGTCGTCCCTGTATTACCCCTTCACACCGGAGTCCCTGTCCTCCGCGCTCTCGGTTCCCCCCCGACCCCCTCTCGGCGCCCAGTGTTCGCTCGCTCCGCCACGCCCACCTCCGCTGTCGTCCCCGCCACTGGTTTCGTCGACACCCGCGCCACCTCCCCCCGCCCCCCCCCACCGCCCCCCGCCACCGTCACCGTCACCGTCAGCGTCACCATCAACGTCACCGTCACCGTCAATGCCACCGTCGCCGTCACCACTACCACCACCGCAACCGCCGCCGCCGCCGCGCCGCCACCACCGTCACCGTCCCCGTCACCGTCACAGTCGCGTCACCGTCAGCGCTACCGCCACCGGGCCGCTCCACCGCCAACGCCACCGCGCCCGCCTCCTCCACCGCCCCCTTGACTGACACTCCTGTTCAATACACGTCAAGTCTGCGCGAAGCGACGGGCAGACGGGCGGCCGCGCAGGACGCGGCGGCGGCGGCGGCAGCGGCTGCTTCAAGCCTCAGTGCCTGATTGAATTTTAATTTCCTATGAAAAACACACGCACACACGCACACGCCCGCGCGCGCGGGAGACGACCCCTGCCACGCCCCTCCCCTCCCCCACCCTCGGTTCACCCCCGCCCCTAACCCACCCCCGCCGCCACCCGCGTGTCAAACGCGCGGCGCGTCGACCGACACTGGTGACGTTGCCGCCGCCTCCGCCGCCGGTGCCACCCGCTCGCGTTTTTTTTAACGAAAAAAAAAAGTGTCCCTCCTCGTCGTGTCCGCTCCACCGAGCGCTCTCCTTCGCCCGCGTGTCGCACGTGCTGCGTGTCAAATGACGCGCCCGCTCGGCGCGACAGGTGACGAAATCATAATAATTATCACCGTCGTCTTGATTTCGCCAATATTTGTAGCACGTCGCGGCTGCGCCCGAGTTTTTAATAATAATTTTTTTCCCCACCCGCGTTTTATATACATTTATTTTTTTTTTTATATTTTGTCGGAGGTAATATATGACCGGACCCGGCGAGAATTAATGCACGCCATTCGGCCGTGTACTTGCTACCCCCCGCTCCCCCCGGTTGAGAGAGGGCGGGAGAGAAGAGAGGGTTTGATTGATTAATTTTTGCTTTGATTGAATCCATATTTCCAGGTACCGCACCCGCCGCGCGGTGGCGTGATCAAAGGCGCGGGTGCCGGCGAAATTCAATTTGAAGCGAGCTTCTGGCTTTTGAGCGCGGCGGCGGTGGCGGTAGCTCGACCACGGCCCATTGAGCTGCGCGCGGCCGGTCAAACAGCTAACTGCTATTGATTCCCCGCTCCGCTCCGCGCCCTGCCGCGCCGCGCCGTGCAGAGAGCGAGCCCCCGTGCGGTGCTCGAGCAACGCGGCGCGGGCTGTTTATCAAGAGGCCCAAGTGCCCGCGTTGCCTGCGAGATGGCGCGCCGTGCCGCCCCGCCCCGCCCCGCCCCGCCCCGCCCCGCCCCGCCCCGCCCCGCCCCGCCCTGCCCCGCCCGCGTTGCGCATACCGCTGCGGGGGTTCGCGCCGTGGCGGTGCGGTGTGTTGTGGAACGGTCGGGCTTGAGGTGGATGATTGACGCGGAGGGTGATGGCAGGTAGTGGGAATTAAACGCCAATTAATCAGAAAGATTGTTCGGATTTTCTACCAGTTTTGTAGGTTGATATAATATCAAATGTAATTTGTGGTATTGCTACTGCACAAAACTGTAAGTTAGTGAGTTAGTGTGCTGTATTAACTTCCAAAAAACTAGCACTTTGAAACCGCTATTACTTGAACTTTGATTAACAATGTCATTGCCATCTCTAATTTTGATCAATTGTCTTCACATAGTTCCTTTTCTGCACAGTGTTCGGTACCTACTTCAAATAGCAATTGATCGGAGAATAGTACATAATTCGAATATTTAATTTTTCCTTCAATTTAAAGATATCCTTGAGAATTATGTGTGAAGAAAAAGATATAAGATGTTTATTCACGTTCACTGTATTGAATTTGAGGAGAATGCAGTTTCATTAACTGCATTCTCAAAATAAACCCTGGATTTGAGCAATTAATTGAAAATAACAAAAAAATTACAATCAAAAGTCAATAATAGAATCCTGTAACCCACCAGTTTTGATACGAAATGAAAACATGGCCAACAAAGCAGCACAAATTGCCAGATTCCAGCAATGAAAATTCTTCAAATCGGTCTAAGACAATAAAAAATTCAGACATTCGAGACATCAGTCACTGTATTGCAGCGGCTCATGCCTGTCAATTATAATGGAAATACTTGGGACATGCCACGAGAATGGTTCCTAAGTGATGGAAGCACAATGCAACTGTAAGTGATTCCAAGGGGGCTGGCGCGATCCATGCAGATCACGGCCAAGATGTAGGCATACCTTCAAGAAAGAGCTCGGAAACACTTTGTAAACAGAAAAAAATCGGAGCAACTTACCTGTAAAGATATTACTACTCGTATCGCTGCAGGGCTTACGCCGTCGAGACATACCGTGTTAGCTAGCTAGCTGAGGGCATCAGTTGATGTCACTGTAGTGACTCTGACCAGGGTTCGAGTCCCGATGGTGACAAGATTTTCGACACTGGATTCAAAAGTAGGTTGAGTTCAGCCACTGTCTGGACGAGAGAATTCCATTTCTCTGATCGATAGCTCTCCGATCAACACCAGGCGAAAGCCGGAGCTATACCCATCAAACGGTCCATGGATCGCGCGCGATACTTCCTTCCTCTCCCTTGACTTGTTCTCAACCTTACTTATACACTCATACTTACATGCTACACGACCATACATGCCGGGAGACCAGTCGGGAGCTTAGAGATTGTCCCCGGGTGGGGTGGTGCTCCGCTAATATTCCGCTCCACCGATATACCTAATTGGGGAGAACCTCGCAAACCGACTTACAGGTTGCCACCGGCTCTTGCCATTTAGCTGAAAATAGTGCAGGTCAGTTCGCATCCTCCAGGCGGTACGAACATGCACTAGACTTACGGGAATAATGACATTAGCCAGTTGATGCCCCGCATCACTAATCAATCAATCAATCAAAAAGCGAGAACGTCACGTAGTATTGTAATTTCTAATACTTTGTGCTATTTTATCTTCCATAAAAGTAATATAATGGTAAAAGTAAACAGGATTTATTATTTTTCATTCACCATATATTTACATATAAGAATGCAAGTGGGTGTATCTCAGTGGGTGAAGTATCTTGGAAAGTGGGTGATTATCAATATTGAGGTTTTTATGATTGATTTCCGCCTTTGAATTCGAATTTTTTAAAATTCTTCAGTACCTAAATAATTACAAATTTGTCAAAGAAAAGAAAACAAACATTCCGCGATGATATTGAATTGAAAGTAATAAAACTACACATCTTAAAATAAGACCTTTTGAACATCTATGTAGAGGTGGTCATGATTTTTCCGTCACAGAGATACGTACACACGGCACATTTTAGCATTTTGATGTAGGAGAAGATGCATTGCTTTTATTACAATTTGTTTTTGATAGAAAATGTTTAACCATGTTTCGGAAATACTGAAACATGTTCTTTAGTAAGCTGAAAAATTTTGCAAAAGATTTTTATGGTAGGGTCTTACAATATATATCACAACTGAACGATTTGTTTCCGCTTTGCACAAATTCTAAATTAAAACATTCGCAAACTAAAGTGTTATTTTTTCTCGCCCTTGTTAGTTTATTTCAATCTTCATAGCGACTTCGGTGCCCAGATATTAATTGATGTACTGCAGTTCTCCTGACAGGGAGGTAATTTAGTTCTCTCTTACACCATTAAATAAATTACTTTCTCCGCTTGTATTGTTTCTAATTTTGCCCCTTATGGGTTCTCTTTTTATTACGATTACAGATTTGGTACTCTGATGCACTTTCCTGAATAATCTATTTCATCTAGTGTTCAATCTTCGTCATCATTTCGTCTTGTGTTAAAGCAATTTTTAATGATTTAATTTGGAAAAAATCATGTAAAATATGTTTTCGAAAATCAGCAACAAACAAAAAGGGTTCTCTTATTCAATTTTTTAATAATTTTATTTTACTTTCTAATCAACTGCGAATACCTTTTTTAAATAAAATTGTATCTATCCATTTTAATACTAATAAATATTCTCTTGTAATTCCATTATCATGTGCGTTTACTAATGTTTCACTACGACAGTTGCTGATCAACAACGATATCTTCATTGGCATCACATACCTCCAAGAAAGAACGTCTTATTTCCGTTTTATGGTTCTACGAAACGTCATCCTCACGCATTCCCAAGAATCGACACAAGAGAGGTCTCTCTCTTCCAGAAAAAAAATATTTCCCATGCGACCGTCCCCGACCGACCGACCTGTCGCTGCCCTTACGATAGACCGCTCGGAATCGATGTGCCGCTCCATAAAGATACTTTTCGCAGTAGCTCGGGAGCGTCGCCGGTTGACTGCTGACCTTTCCGCGTGACTGCGTGTGGCCCACCCGTGGCCCACCCGTGGGGGCCACCGCTCGTGCAATGGCTTGCCACAGGCACGTCAATGGCAGGGACGAGTGCTTCTTTTTTGCTGATTTCCAGGAATAGTCCGTCACGACTTCGTCACATCGGTCGCCCGGTCACCGCCCGACCGCTCGGTTGCGACACGCGCAACAGGCTCGTTGCCGTCCGAAGGGGGGGGGGCATGTAGATAAGAGGTCGATTGTGCTACGTTGGCCATGTAAATCAGAAGACTACGGGTGGATAAATGCATGAGCACTCCCAGCACGTGGTTAGGGCCTCCGCTGTAGTAGAGGCCTTCAACGTTTTGTTCACAAATTTGGATGTGCAAGATCTTCATATATATTTTAAAATATTTTAATGCATTGTTTCACGGCAAGGATAATTTTTTATTTTCGTTTTAATTTGGATAATACATTATCAATATTTCGGTCTCGTTAGGGGGCCCCATTGTTTGGTCATGCTTAGAGTTTCTTAAGGTATTAATTTGGCTAACATTGATCCGTTAGGTGAGGAACTTAAAATTTCTCATTTCTATTACGATTTACTTACCCTACTAATAGGGACGAATTAATATCCGAAAGGGCTCTTAGCATGGCCAAACTATAGGACTCCTTAATAAGTGATATAATGATTCTGTTGATAGGAAATGAATATAAAATAAACTAGACTTTGCAAAAAATATTATAAGTTGTTAAATATGTATAAAATAATATACATTTTTATAAAAATTTTGTGCTCTTTCAGCGGCCCTAACTACTAGCATAGTGTCCTTAAGAATTAATGCACCTCTGTCTCGTGACCCAACCAAACCACGTGAAACCTGTACTCTAAACAGAATTTTGTGTGTGGATGTTAATTTCTCACGATCTAGAAGAAAACCATTAGATGTCATCATGTGTACAGTTCTAACCAGAGACAGAATACCAAAAGCATAGCGGTAAAGGTATTTATACCAGGACAATAGTTACCTTTATTCGAAATACCTTTAAAAATACAGGTATACAACGTCAAATGCCTGTATGGGCCTGTGGGTGTCTAGAGCATGATTCGAGATACACCCTATTCAGGAATTGAGGATAAGTGGAAAAGTCCGCGGGTGGAAAAGCCGTGATAAAAAAATAAATGGATAGAGATTGTATTTAATTTTCATCTTTAAACGTAGAGAAATTTGCAAATGCTGTGCGTTTCGACGCAAGCATTAGAGCAGGAATGGAAGTCAATGGCCTTGTATTAAAATTAATTTTGCATGATGGCCATGGCATCCGTAATCATAGTTGTTTTTAAAAAAACATTAAAATTGTAGAGTGCAGACCCAAGCAAATTAAGTGGCAAGAAACACTTGTTCAGAAACATTCGATAAATTGCTTATCCGCATCATTCTCGCATATCTGCACCACATTTTGGCGCCTATTACAATAAAAGGAAGCGACAATGCACGTGGGTCTGACAACTCATCTACATTGGCATCTGGATCACTTTGCTAGGAGAGCATGAACATCTTAACTCTTGGTTCTTGTACTTTGATATCTTAGACCTGTCACTCGTCTCTTCATTTAACCAAAAATATGTACTTTGTTCACCAACGAACAATTTTTTTCTCTTGTTTCTCTGAACATTAAAAATTTCGCATGTATTTGATAAACCTGCCTAAAACTGTATGGAAAGTTAGTTTTCTTGCTGAAACACTTGGATTGCGATTTTGAACGATACCCAACTATCGCGACACGCCAAAAAAGAACTCGCTTCGAAACCAAAGGGGCGCGCAAATGAGCCACGGTAAGCGTAAAATGCGCATAACAGAGATGTTGTGGGGGTGATCGACCGTGTTTGGTAAAACGTATCATTATTTTTCTTGTTCTCGTTTTGTTGACAAGGATTTTAAAATTCCTATTTTCTGTGCGTAATATATTATTATTTATCGTTAAGTCTACAAAACAAATTCATGATAGAGCTCTCCGCTTGGTATGGAGCTCCGATGCCAGGCAGATGAAACTTGAATATGGTGATAACGCCAGTAATTGCCCTTTTTAGAAATTCTTAAAATGAAACAAAATTAAAGAAGAATTTTCCGTTAAATTAATTAACAATTTTTCACAACCTTTTGCGTATACAAATGCATCGTTATTTGTTTAATCCACTTAGAGCGAGGACTTGACTTGCGGTGTGACGTGGATCTGCGCCTGGCGGTTGCGACACGCCAAACGAGGAGCCGTTTGCCACCCAAGGGGGTGGGGGCCTTCTGATAAAACCAATTCAATGTCCTACTTGATCCTGAAAATCACATGATGGTGATGTCACCCGTAATCGCGTTTGTGCAACAAAATTAGTATCCGCCAGCACAGAAGGCGCTTTGTTTAATGAATTGTTGGCCATTTTCAATCATTTTATTGCACGCAAGACGAATACATTATTATTTATTTGTTGAGTCTACCGAGAAGCATATTCAGTACTAAATGTTCTTTATCTTATTGTGTTAATTTACGAGAAAAACCATAGAAGAGTGATCCAGAGATGATGGATTCAAAGAGTAAAACTATTTCAGGAAGAAAATCGTAATCAATAGGATCAGTGAATATGTTTTAAAATTTTGTTAACCTGAAAGTGAGTTTTTTGTATTATCTTCATCATAATTATTTATTAATTGCACTTGAAAAAACATCTCAATTAAGGTTTCGTACATGAAAGAATGAACAGTTGTATCAATTAATAAGTAATAATTCACATTGATTTATTGTCAAAATATTCAATTCTATTGAATAAATTTTAAAAAATGTTTTTAATTTTTAAGGTTTTTACTGCTGCAGTAATAGTAAGGTAATTAGTAAGGTAAGCAACTTACCTCCATTCAAACTGTGCAAACAGAACACTCGCGTGGAAAATACGAGTACTGGTAACGTTGCCAGACAATAAAGACGATACATGACAAAAATCGTCACTTTTTAGTTAAAGGAAGAATGATGATTAGGAAATTATGTGTATTTACTAATAAAAATGCATAAAGATAGTTTACAAGTCAGTCAATTTACCGAGCAACACCTTTTGTTGTTGGTCATCAAACACCACCCCTCTCGAGACAAAAACGTTCTTTTATAAAATAATAACTTTTCAGATGAATAACTTATCATATGCAGAAACCTTACGGTTGTACTTGGTGCATTTGATCTTCCAGTGCCATTCCTATTTACTCGTACTGCAAAGACTTCTCACATTCCTGCTCCATCCGTGTCGAACATACGGGAAGATCACAGCCTGTCAACCGAGCAGAAAACACTCCCCGTCCGAACGGGAAGTTTCCTCGCAAAGAGGCACCGCGGGAGGACACCGCGGGGGCAGCGGCGAGGGGGGGGCGTGGGAGCGGCCGCCGCAGTGCGCCGGGCGGGCGGGCGGGCTTGCCAAGGGGAAAGGGCCCGCCGCCCCCGCCGCCGCCCCCCGGCGGGCGAGGCGAGGGGGACGTCGGGCGTCGACAGCTGCGCGCGCGCTCGCTCCCCCTCCCCCCGTCGCCCCCATCGCCCCATCAGCCCATCGGCCCATCTTCGGCGCGGCCGTGCATACTGCAGGATGCCCGTGGCGCCGGTTATCTAAGTGCACGCGGGCGGCGCGGGGGAAGCATTGGCTGGCGGGGGGCGGGGGAGGGCTCGCGGTTCGCGGGCGGGAGGGCGATCGAGGGCGGCGGCGGCGGGCCCCGCGGGCGGTCGCTGCGGGCAGCCGAATCAGCGATATATGGCGCTGCGTTTCTGTTGGGAATCGTTCGGGAATCACAGGGACTGCGGCGGCGAAGCGGCGCTGCGGAGGGAAGAGGGGCGAAACCTGTACTGCTGATGGGCGTGTTGTGGTCTCGGCGAACGGTTTACCGGAGGGGGGGCGCGCGCGGGGGGCACACAGGACGGACGGACGGGCGCGCGGGCGAGCAGAGAGGAAAGGGGGCGGGGCGGGGTGGCGCCAGGAGAACCGTTAAAATTACGCTTAAACCTCCCACCGCCCCCGCTCGCTTACTCTCGCGTTCTCTCTATCCTCCCCGCCCGCACGTGGTCAGTCGCTCCGCATACGAACATGGCATGTGTGCGGGGGCGGGGGACTCCGCCGGCGGGCGCCGAGCGGTGGTGGCGGTGGCGGCGGCGGGCGCGGGGCGGGGGGGGGCGTGGCAGAATCCGGACGGAGCGGCGGTGGCGGCGACGGGGGCGGTAGCGGCAGTTTTGTCGAAACGCGCAATTTCGAGGGCGATGTGATTGGTGTAATTATTGCTGATGCAGTCGGAGAATGTGGGTGATATTAACCAGGTTGCCTGCCGTCGCCCGTTGCCCGCCCTTCACGTCCGCCCCGCCCCCGAGCCCCGTCCGCGCTTTCCGCGAGCGCCCCTGCTGGTATTCGCTGCAATTTGTTTTGCGCGTGGCGCCGGCGTGCCTCGTGCTACCTCGCCCGGGGGGGGGGGGGGGGGAGGGGGCGGGGCATCGGCGTGCGGTCCGCGCGCTGCCGCCCGCAGTGCCGCAGGTTGTGATCCCCTGCAGGTGCCTGCCGAGTGGAACGTTGCGCGAGATTCCCAGTGGGACGGAGGGAAGTATTCACGGAAACAAAGGCGGCTATGCGGAGGCCGTGCTGTGTGTCTGTATTGCGGTATGTTAGCTACTTTGCGGTTTCTTTTCTGTGTTTGACACAGATTACTGTTGTTTCCAATTACTGATTTTTCCCGGAAAAAAACTAAAAATTTATTAAATTGCTGATATTATTACGAGCATTTTCGCAGAGCTTCATTGCGAAAGACTACGGGACATACTCTTAAATGTTAATTTGAATATACATATTCGATTCTTTACTTCCAGTTAAATGAAACTACACATTGCTATCCCAAGGAAAATTATTTCCGCTGATTTTCCTGTCCGTTTTAGTTTTATTTTCCGTCTTAGCATTTGCACTATTGACTAGATTATGTTAAAAATGAAAATGATTTTTTTTAACCAAATGAGACAGATGAGTGGAGTATCCATTTCTGTTGTCGGGTAGTCTGTAAAATCAAATTTGCTTATGCTTTTTAGCATATTATATTACGGCTTGGTTTTGTGTTCTACCTATGCGACACGTCTTACTCGCATTATAGCATTTAAATTGAGCATTTACAGGAAATTACGACTGGAAGTTTCAAAAGTAATCGTTGAGACTTGTAATAAACAGTTTCAACTGAGTGTTAACCAAACATAGAATTGATGTCATTTCCTTTACGTTGACCTATTTTAGTGGTCCCGAAAATTATTCAGTTATTCTTCTTAGGAATAAAGGTATAAATGCACTTGAGAAAATATGCGGAATTGCTTATAGTTACTGGCAAACAAAACCCTAACACTCTCTACAATGCGAAGTTTCGTTTACAAGTAAATCTCTCTTGTCTTATCCAACAAATCATATATTTCTCAGCTGGCAGTTTCAAATGGTTCGCTTCCACCACATTACCTGTACGTAATAATTTACGGATGGATATCTGATGCAGGAGAATGTTGAGATGACAATTATTAGGCAGAATCAATTGGCCGTTCGGGCTCTGACGCTTCTTCGGCCGAACACGGATCTCCTCTGCCGCTGAGAGCGGGGGCGGACGTGGGCGGTTGTGGGGGCGAGGTGTGGAGCGGCGCGTCTTCGCGCGCCCGCCCTCATTAGTCGGCGCCGGGACGGCAGCGCGGCGGCGGCGGCGTCGCTTTGAGCGTTGCGAAAACGCATGGGCCCCGCCTCGCCTCACCTGGGGCGCGCTCAGCCCTGCACCCGCCCCCTGCGCCACCGCCGCCACCCCGCACCGCCGCCACCGCCGGCACCGCCGCCACCCCCCGCCACCGCCGCCACCGCCGGCCGCCACCGCCGCCACCGCCGCCACCGCCGCCACCGCCGCCACCGCCGCCACCGCCGCCACCGCCGCCACCGCCGCCGGGTTTGGCGGCGCGCGGGCGCTGGCGGACGACAAGGTATTTGTAGCAATCAGGCGCCGCGCCAACCCTTGATCCCGCCGCCCCAGGAGGTTACCTTCGCCGCAACCGCCGCCGCCGCCGCCGCCGCTGCCACCGCTTTCACCGTTGCCCCCGCCGTCGCCACCGTCTCGCGTGCTCGCTAGGCGAAAGTTTGCGATGAGGCGGGCGATCATGGTACAAGAGACAATGCGGAGATGTCCTTTAAATGTGACTGAGAATTAAGAATCATGGTTCAAGTGTACGTTGTGTAATAAAATGTCCAATACGTTGAGTAATAAAATATATTGACCACAAAGGTGAATAATGTAAAAGTTTAATAATAAATCATTCAATTTTCAGATCTTAGTATTGAGGAATACACTTATACAGAATTTTAAGATTTTGTCGTGTAGCCTCAGTGTATTCTTTAATATTAAAATCTGAAAACAAAATTTTTTCCTAATTACAATTTTATGGACCCGATAAATCTGAATCCGATTAAACTACCCTCAGTTTTCCCAATATTTTCCAAATTCGTTCTTGTACAATCAGTACGAATTCATCAAGTTATTATTATCCTAGGGAGTGCTCGGAAACGCTTTGAATCTGTAGCGATCATTTTTTGTTTCAGACAGTCAGCTATTTTTTCTTATCAGCTAATTGGCTTTACTGTAAAGAAATGCATTACTGATATTTCTTGTGATGATATTCCACCAATCGCATTTTGTTACTGATTTTCGGAAAATTTGAATGTCCAAAACTTGTTTTTGCACGAAAAGTTATAAACCAAAAAACTCAAACTAACAGTAAATAGTATTTCCTCTGTAATACAATTTACCCATCTATCCACCTTAGCCGTTCGTGTCCTTCCTTCCTCCCTTCCTTCCTCCTTTTCGTTCTTTCTTTCTCCTCGCATTCTTTTTTCTCCTCTCCATCTCGTTTCCCTTTCCATTTTTTCTCCCCTTTTCGTCCGTTTCTCGCATTGTTCCTCCCCTTTTTTCCTTCTCTCTTTCATGAAACCTTCGATTCTCCTTCTCCCCTTTCTTTAAGCGTACTTCGTCTCTTCTACCGCTCTTGTCCGTTGTCCCTCATCCTCCCCATGCTCCTTGTTCATCCCACTTTCCCGCTTCTCTCCCCTTCCCCGCCTTCATCTCCATCTCCTCCTCGTGGAGCCGTGGCAAGGTGCGTGGCGACGGCTTGTGTGGCGCCACGGGGCCGCCGCGCCGCGGCCGCGCCTGCTCTGGCCTGGCCGGCCGGGCCGGGCCGCTGCCAACGCAAACACGGCGCCCGCCCGCGACCCTTCTGCCTTGGAATTACTCGCCTCGTCTGCATCGCTGCCCTGCCCGCAAGGTGATCACTTTCTCGCTCTCGCGCGATGCTTATCCCTTTTGGCATGGCTCGCCAACCTTTTTTTTTCTAATATGATTTTTTAAGACTTTTTTTCGCTGCCTTTTTGATTGTTTATTTTCCTTTTAGTTTTTCTTTATGCTGTGATACGTTCGGTATTTTTCTGTGAAGTTTTTTCTCCCCTCTCTCCTTTCTTTCGACTACCGCTGACTAATTTCTCACTATTCATATTACCCGTCTCCTGTTTGTAGTTTTAGATATAAGGAGCTGAAGGTATTTTCTGGTTGAAAAATTGCTGACAAATGAAAAGGTGTCGTAAATTTGTAGTATAAGGAAGGAATATTTTCTCGTATCTAGGGTTACGTGTTGCGCCTTAAATCATTTCAGTTTGCGTTTTCTGTTGGCAATGTTTTGTATGCGATGCAGGTGTGTGCTCTTTCCCTCGGAATGGATGTTTTGTTTTGCTCTTCTTTCTACGCCTTGCCCTTCTCATCATTATTCTTCTTTTTATTCATTTCTTGTCGGCTTCGGATTTGTTTTTGCGTTTTTTTTTGTTTTTTTTTTCAGAGCAGATATGTCCAAGTGAATAAATTAGAGGAATTAAAATTGGGATTCAGACTATAGAGGAGTATCGTATAATGATTAAACTAATGTATCTTTCTTAATATATGTGGTTTTAAACATTTCGCACTAGTGTAATATTTTCCTTATCTGGTTAGTGAGTTCCAAATCCTTTTTACGAATTGTCTATTCTAGCAAATGTGTTTCTTGGCATGTTGTGTGAGCTCTGTACTCGTCGTTACTTTCGCTCATCATACTCATTTCCCGACAAGCGAAAAGAGCAGGCACCGCCACCGCGACACACGTGGCTGTTCCACCTTCAACACGTCGTGTCCATAACTCGCTCAACACGCCCTTGCAGTCATCCGTCTCAGCGCCGGGCGACAACAGGTCGCCTCCATTATCCCCATTACTGCCGTGTAACGACCGCGCGCTGTCGGCCGTCACCCTCGATGTGCAACTATTTTTAAAGAAGAGCGAAAGCTACCGGCACGGATTAATTCCACGTCCTTTGTGCGAATTAGCCGAGTTAGCCGAAATTAAGTAGCCGGTGGAAAGTAGCAACGCTGGCTGCTCTAGCGTGGACAGCCCCGCGGGAGAGGAGGGGAGGGGAGGGGAGGGGAGGTTGGCCGCACATCCGAGCACTTCTCGGAATTGTTGCGTGGTCTCCGCTGTCGCCGCACTGCTATCGTCATCGCCGCCGTTACGGCTCTAGCTGTCGCAGTGAGGTTCTTTGCTCCGTCGTTGGTTTCACGTGCTGACTGTGGCAGTGTGGCCCGTACCTGTGTTGTCTCCGTCGCTTTCCTCTCATCTTTCTTTTTTTTCTTCCTTTGTGTATTTTGCTATTTTGTTGTTCATTTTTTGAAAGTCCTCTCTCTCTCTCTCTCTCTCTCTCTCTCTCTCTCTCTCTCTCTCTCTCTCTCTCTCTCTCTTTTCTTTTGCATATTCGGTAACTTTTCCAAATGTTTCATTGTTTACAGTTTTGGCTCTCGCTTTTTAAATTTCCCCAACCCTCGCAACGTTTCTGCATAGTACATATATTTATTTATCTGTTCTATCATCATTATTTTTCATTCATTTTCCACCGTCATTTATGCTTGCTTGTGTACCCCTTCGGTTTCTTCTTCTTCTTTTCTTCTTCTTTGTTTCTATTCACATCAATCTGGCACTCCCTCGTCAACTTTTTTCCTCCTTGTTCATTTCGTTTCTCCCAGTTCCCACTATTCGGTTTTCAGTTCATTTGAGCATCGAGACAGCATTCCTCTTATTGCAGAAACAGAACTTTTCGCTTTAATATTTTAGGTTGTCATTATGTTTTTGAGCCATTGAATCCGAAAAAAATATGGAGCGTGTTAATTTTTCTCGTACAATTCATGAATTTAAAATTCTCGAAATGTCGAGTGTATTTCACAAAGAATTTGTCTTCAAGTTTTCATCATTATTTTTCAAGTGTTGTAATAAATATGGATTAAATTACTTTTTCACATTCTCAGTTCGTACTTGATACACATGATCAGGCCACGTAGTCGCACAAAGATTGAAAACAACCGAACCGGTGGCCGAGATCGCTAAGCCAGTAGTGTCGTAGCGGTCTCGGGCCGAAGGGTCGCGGGTTCGAGTCCCGCCTCGGGCATGGTTGTATTTGTGTTCGTCCTTTCATCCCTTATCATCATATCATATCGACCTTGAAAAAAAAATCTTCCGTCGTTCCCCCCGTTGTCGCCGCCGCCATCGCCATCACCAACACCGCCATTCTTGCCCCACCGCCGCTCGCCTCCTGCGAGCAGGTGAGATCAGGGCTATTCCCGTCCAGCAGGCTTCCCTTGCCGCATCGGCGGCGAAACGGAGACGGGGGCGGTGGCCGGAGCGATGCGAATCCGATTCACGCAGCCCCACCGCCGTCGCCACCGTCGTCGCCACCGCCGCCGCCTCCACTGACCCCGCTGCCGCTGCCACGTACTCCGCCACGCTCCGCTGCCGTGTTCCGCCGTTCGATTCCCGGCGGCGACAGACGACGCAGCGAGGCGCACCCTCGTTGCGGTCGTTAATCACATTCGCCGCTGGCCAGAGTATTTCCTTGATAAATCGTGGGATCGTTATGTTCTGACATCTCACTTCACGTGCAAATATGTAAATCCTCATGTGAAGGATCCCAATTTTTTAACAACAAAATATTATGTTGCTGATTTGGCAAAAAACTAGTGTAATAAGAAAAAAAGGTTGTAGGAACAAGCGGCCGACGTCGTTAAAACCGGAGTGCCGTGAATACTTCCGCTAGATGGGTTCCCGATCAGGCCATAAAATAGATTCCCGTTCAGACCTAACCACTTTGTAGCATTTACATAATTACAATTGAGGCATTCCGGCGTAAATAAAATTTACCTGGTATTCGTCGTTTCATAGAAAATGAATGATACTCTACATGATATGGATGCATTGCCGGCTGTTCAAAGATTATGCAAAAAGCACGTTCGTAAAACGTCTTGCATTATAGAGCCTCTTCCTCTCTTTCATAAACGTTAACTATCTTGATTTCGTAAAAATGTCAGAAGCCTTCGTTTATATGTTGAACAATTTGCAAGTGCATTAAGTGACGGAGCCAACCCAGAAAAATCATCAGATTGCGGATTAGATTGTGCTGGTTCAAGCATAAGTATTGGGAGTATAGTGAACCATGTTAGACACTAACACACTTGCGGGCTCTTCAGATCTGGATTCAGCAGAACGCGAGGTCCTCCGTGATAACACACACGTATGGAAGCTCTCGCGTACAAAACTGTGGACAAACATGCCATACATGTGTTAGAATATCTCAAAAATAATTCTTTGATCCCGGTGAATAAGCAGATAAGTCATAAATACTTAATTTTACAGAAGAACAAAAAACAACTTTTAACAGAATTAAATCAGGGATTAATGATATCCAAAAGAAGGTGTATTCAAAGGAAAGTATTTGTGTCTTGGTTTTGTTGGGGTATCATTAATCCCTCATTTACAGCATTCGTTTAAAGTTATTTTTGCTCCCCTGTAAAATTAAGTTTTTTAGACTTATCAGCTTATTCACTGGGGTCAAAGAATTAGCCTAATGTTATTGTCAATGTTTGAAAGGTTATGAACCATGGATATGCTTAGATAACTATTTGATTTTGACAATGTACGGTCTCAGTAAATGATCGTCAAAAATAATTCTGTAAAACGTATTGAAATAAAACCATTGTGTCCTTTTATGAATGTGTTAAAATTTACACCAGAAGTGATCGCCACAACAGGATTTGAACCTGCAATCCTTGGGATCGGGGGAGTTCGTCGATCATTCAGGTCTGCAGAATAAGAGTCAGTTTGCAAAATTATTTTTTCTCCACTTCTGGCATGAATTCTAATGGTTGCCAACGTTAAACGATTAAATCTCTACCTTTGATTAAATATTTCAAAGATTCCCAGCTGGAAAGTCGGTGATGAATTCGACCATTATCTCGTATTCATTACTTATTTATTTGACCTTCGAACTCCAGTGATGAGTAAATTTGTATTAAATGAATGAACTGCAGCGCGGCCTTCCTTTTTGTAAAGTTGGTGTTTGTGTTCCTGCGAGCGACCGACCTATGGTCATTTCGGCAATTGCCTCGTGTATGAGAAGTCCTGAGCTTTCTTGCGCTAAGAAACCGTGTGCCTTATTGTGCTGAGCAATCGTGTGATTTCTTGTGCTGAGCAGTCGTGTGATTTCTTGTGCTGAACAGTCCTGTGCTATTTTTTGTGCTGAGAAGTATTGTGCTTCCTTGTGCCGAGAAGTCATGCCTGGCCCTAAGAAGCTGGCTGCGACGATTCAGGGTCTATGGAGGACATTGCTTTCTTCAAGGAGTCGCGGAGAACCCGAAAACGGTAGGATACCATTATTTTTCAAACTGCGAAATCGTGCATATTTTTGCAAACACGAGATAATATAGCTCTGTGCTCAGTACATAGGTTTTAACTTACCGGACTTTTACTCGACGTGAGAACAGTAGCGATTTCTAAGATTTTAATCGTATATTCAGTATGCTTTTGTTTAGTTCCTCGTATATGATGACGTGAAATGTTGAAATTGAAGGGAGAAAATGAATTTTTTAAGACATTCTGGAGATACTTCATTTAGGTTGATGATGTAATATACACAATATGCGCTTTTTATCATCTTATCGCTCAATTCAGTTGTTTTATGAAGTTTATTTATGTACTTCAACCCTAACATTTGCCTGCATAATAATAAAATTACTTTTGCAGGATAATACTTACTATTACTGCCGGTTGGGTGACCATTGTTTGAGCACATTCTTTCCCAACTTCTATTTGAGAATTACGTGTGTCAAATTTATTGACAATAGGTTCGTATTCCTTCGATTTTTGTTTCACAACTGATGCGGAACTGTCATAAATGACATTGAACATGTCCTGCTAGAATTTGTTTCGGTTTGAGAAAACTGTGATACATACTTGGAGCGGAAAGGCTAATCACTTTCGCACAAAAGTTATTTTCTCGAAAGGTAATATTGAACGACTCGTTCTACATCACTCAACGTTGACTATCCGTTTATTTAGTGTCATTATTCATCTTGCTCATTGCGTCAAATAATTTTGCATTGTCCTAGGAACTTCTAATTTTATACGAACTAGCATGTAAATTTAATACCGTTGTAATTTGATATTTGTACTGGGGTTGTATCGTCTTTGGTATAAAAGTGTAGTTATTTATTAATTTACGACGAAAAACTTTAAAAAGTTGTTTGCAAAATATAATCGATTGTTTAGCTATCTCACTTGTAGTAAAATAATTTGAATTGGAAATCGATAAATACTGTGTCAATGACCACTGAATAAGGGGGAAGTAAATATACAAAATTTCCACTCCAACAAAGCCAAATCTTGAAAACAAGATACCATTTCTTAGGAATGGTATTTAAATGACATTGTAGCGATCGTGTTTTTTGCTTCTGAATTCCATGACAACGGTTTTGCAAAGTGACGAACATTTATACAATTACATACCTTTTGCTACGTGGTATGTAACTACATGGAAGTAGAAGTTCGCTGCTTAGCTTCCTTAATACACATTTTACCGCCGTGTCTAAAAGTAGTTGCTGCTATGAAATGTTCGAGGTAACTTATATAATGCATCTTCGGCAACTGTACCAGTCGTCGGGACATCTCGCTCACCACAGCTCTGTATTATACGCGCACGTTTTTTTGAGCTCCTAAATACCTACCCCCTCTCCTTTGCCAACATTAGTTGAATCAAGAATAAATGATAGCAACGAGTATTGTGACAAAATGTGAAAACCAGAAATGTTCTATCCCATATAATAGAAACTATTTTGCATCGAAAAACGAACTAAAAATGTATATGAAATTCCTTGTCAAAATAACCAAACTCCCCACCCCTCGCGCAACAAGCGAAGTGAGGGCTCAAGAAAACGTGCGCGGGTAATACATAGGAAAGAGATGAATATCGCCCAGCGCTGGTGCATGTTTACCTTTGGTGTTTACAGTGGCGTAGCGTAGTGGGGGTGGCAGGGGCGGCCCGCCCCGAGCAGCACTCTTAGGGGGCGGCAGAATGTCACAATAATAATAATAATAATAATAATAATAATAATAATAATAATAATAATAATAATAATATATTTTTAACATTTGAAACAATTCATTTCATATTCTTGTCGCACTACGATTCGGACCGATTGAAATAAGCACGGAATTACTTTACTCATTCTGTGACGACTTCTTTATTCGAATGAGGAATGATTTTATATTGTAAAACATGTGATTCTTATATTGTAAAACATGTGATTATTATACATGACTTTTAATCGTAACTTGTACAACGCACTATAATGATGATTGTTCTTGCCGAAAAGTTCTTTAGAATTACTGTATATTAAATGAAATACCTAAATACAGGAGTGGCGAAATTTTCCTCCGCCCCGGGCGGCTCACAGCCACGCTACGCCACTGACCTGAGATAACATTGCTGAAAGTTGCTGATAACGTGAGAAATGACGGATAAGGTTCCCACAAGATAAACTATGAGAATGAGTTAAATCAAATTTGTTAAATGGAAATAATTTTATTAGTTATGCGACTGCATAAATCAGAGACCTTGCGGTCTTCCTCTTGTACTTAATGTTCCGTGTAACAGTCCTGATGAAATTACGGGACGGGTGAAAGGGTGAATCCTTTCTATTTTGAAAACGAAATTTTCGCAACAAACGGTGACTATATTTGTTTTTACCATTGTGTACATTTGAACCTTATCTGTTTCTCATTCTCTCCAGTTCTGCTGACATGGCCTAGCAAACTTCCTAGAGTTCTCGCAAGCATTTATCTCAATTGTTTTCGGATTGTAACCCCCCCCTTTCAGGCATTTCTTTCAATTCCACGGCAATGTCCTTTCGCTTAGACGTTAGAGGCCTGCTTCGACCTCTGTTTCCGACAGTTCGACCAAGGTTTCCGATAGTTTCTGCTTTCTACTCGTAATATATTGATAATGAATGATTTTCGGTGGATAATATTATCTATTCGTTTTTGTTTCTTACCTATTGATTTTATTTCATCATTTGTTTTATTTTAAACATGAGTATTATCATGTGTGTACAATAGGTTAATGAATATGAGAAAGAAATGCACATAAAATTACATTAGTATATAACTATCAAACAGCAAAATTCGCTTATCCACAACATTAAGAGCTCATTTCACATTGTATCGTTATTTTTTCTTAATTTTAGGCTTATTCATATACATTATGGCGTGGTTCACATTACAAATAATAATTATCGCAATTCATCCAGGCACAACCTAGGCAAACATGACTTAGTGATGCGTGGTCTTCGGCGCGTGTGAGAACAAGCAATCGCGTCTTGTTGTACACGAAACTCAAGTGGCGGGCTCATTGATAGAACATAGCGAATTATTAAAAAATACTGATATTTCTGTACGCCGAACAAATAATATGAAGTAAAGATGTTTTGGAGGAGTTTTAATGTTGAATTAACGAAAAGATTGGGTAAAGAGGTGTATAATTGCATGAGTGGAATATTCAAGAAAACGAGCGACGATGGGTGGGAGTTTTCTTATTTACTGTGAGTGCAATTGTACCCCTTTATCAACATGTTACGTTCAATATTTTTTCGTTTACATTTAAGAATAACTTAATTTTTGAATTCAAATACATATTTACCATTTGAGGCATACATTTGATGATGTATTTGGTTTTAAAAAGGCCTATTTTAGTGGGCCATGCATTGTGTACGTATGATCATTATAGTGACTGCCAGGATAAAAAAAAATGTGTCAAATGGAAGACAAATGAACTTATGAATCCTCCGGATGAAATATCAGGAGAAGCTGACAAAGCCATTGTAACATTACTTAACAGGAAAAGTTAAGACAGGTATGAGAGAGTACAACATGTATAAACCTTGGAAAGTAAAAAAAAGTCACTTTTGACTCAGTTTTGCTAGCTTACTTTTTAGATCAAGTCAACACAACTGACGTTTACATTTGTAATGCTAAGACAATGTTTTTCATATAAAATATTTAATTTACTCATATTAAATATTTAATGTTGTTCCATTAGTCAGCTAACTTAACGTAAACTTCACCAACTTAGTTATCTTCATTCATTGTGTATATGTAATTGACGTAGGTACGTAATTTGTGTTGTACATTTTGTTCATGTTTCATGGCCGACTGGAAATACCTTTGCCACTGTGAAACAGTCTTAATTAAACGATTTTAACTCTTTTCTGAACTCTGATTGGTAGTTCTGGAATTTTAATTCCATGCCTACTATTAACAAAGTGAAAATCAAAGTTTTTTCTTGGAATTAATGAGCATATTTTCTTAACTAAATGAGAAATGTCAATAAGAAAATAAAGAAAAACTAATCGGTCGAAGTCGCGGGCTCGTATGAATGTGACTCAATCCCCAGTGTTTTCAATTATTCAAACGAAGGTATTTACAAATGAATGTTGCGAAGTACTCTCAGAGTATCAATTCCGTTCCGTTTAACGCACGATGATCCACTGTGAAAAGATTCACTTACTCACGGACAGCACGCGTTCCTCCCGCTCGCCACCGTGCAGCGCGTAGACGCGGTGCTGCGGTGCATGGCGTGACTCGGGACCTCGGCCAGCCGCGTAGAGCCGGTGTGGCGAAGCCGGTGACAAGCGTGGCGGTCACTGCTTGAGTAGAGCGGCCTCCGGAGTTCGTTGCGGCAGACTTTGAAGTCCCTCAGGTGAGGTCCCAGTGGACGGCGGTGTGTTGTAATGCGGTTTATGCATTCCACTGGCAGCTGGAGTCTGATCCTGTCCCGTGACCCGCGAGAAATTGCGCACACCTGCCTTCCCGCGATACATTGGTTGCCCTCCGCCTTCTTTTTATCTTCTCTTTTCCCTGTCTCTTGAGTTTCTCTCTTCATTTTTTCTCTCCTCTATTTGCATTATTTTTCTCTCTTTTGTCTCAGTTTCCGTCTTTACTCTCTTTACTACTTTACTCTCTGTTACCTCTTTACTCTCTCTCTTTCTCTCTCTCTCTTTCTCTCTCTTTTTCTCTCTCTCTTTCTCTCTCTCTTTCTCTCTCTCTCTTTCTCTTCTCTCTTTCTCTCTATCTCTTTCTCTTTCTTTCTCTCTGCTCTCTCTCTCTCTTTCTCTCTCTTTTCTCTCTCTCTTTCTCTCTCTCTTTCTCTCTCTCTCTTTCTCTTTGATGGCGCTTTAGCCCAAACCGGACTCAGGTGTAATGTGAGTCATTGTTACTGAACTATATAATTTCCAAACATTCAATTTTTTTTAATCTAACATCCACGTACTCTAGTGACAGTCTATTGAGGTCGTAAAGAGTAACTTGTAGATGAAGTGCTAGCCATAGACCGGCTTTTTGGATGGTAGAAATGATTCTTCACACTGGCCCTTCTGGAAAAAGATTGTTAGCCTGAGTACCTAACAAGTGCACTCCGGAGCGACGAACGAGTAGGGATTTTAGTAGAAATAGAGTAACTTTACGATTAGGATTTTAAGTAGAAATACTTCGGTCGTAGTTACGCGATTCAACATAAGTCGAATCAGTAATTGCAAATTTTGCGTTGACTAGATTCAAAAATGAATCGACTACCAGACTTCCATCGGAAAAACAATAGACAACTACCGATAAAGGCTTCCTCCATGTGTCAACAATGGAGGACGCCATTTACCAGTTATGTTTTGAAACAAAGTAATGTAAGATGGCGTAATGTATGTTGTCAACATTTTTTTTCTTTTTCTTTCTTTGGTTCTTTGAAACTGCCTTTTGAAATGTGGGAGCGTGGTTTTGCCGGACCCTGTACTTGCAAGCGGGTGACGAATGGGTAAACCTAGAACTCCGGGTCCACGAAGCATGAGATGTAGAATCGTATGGTCACACGCTCGGTTTTTTTGAACTAACTCAGGTGAGGTCGTAAAAACACAGGCGTGTTGTTACACGGTTTATACGTTCCACCGACATTTGAAGTCTGTTTCTGCACCGTGTCCTTTGTGTTGTACCTGCGCACACCTGCCGTACCGCATTACCCTTTGGTTGCAGCACAATAATTGAAAGGTCGTTATTTTGGTCGTAGTTTCTCAGAGATGGGTCATTGGCTTCCAAGTGTAATGTCTGGGTGGGTGTAAGAATTGTCAACGTACCAGAAATATTCTTCTTGTGAAAACATTATGAAATAAATTACCTGAAAAATTAAGAGATACGAATAAAAGTATGACATCTCGTCGTTCGCAGCAATTTATTGTTGTAAGCCGTGTATTATTTAGCAAAAGAGTGAAACAATAATATGTGTTTTTTGTTTTTTATTTATTTATTTTTTACGTCAAAAACAGTTTCCCGATTAATATGCAACTGTAGTGTGTCTGAAATATATTCAAAAACCTTCGTTATTCTTGCATTTGTATTCAAAATTAAACATATTGAAATCTGTACTTTTCATTACTTCTTTCTGTAAAGTATTTTTATTAATAATTATTACTCATTATTTTTAGTTTTATTTATATTGATCAATTAAATGTTCAGCATTATAGAATACATTGAGGAAATTCCAAATCTGTTTTAAGCACACTTTTTCCCTTAGAGAGAAATATGTGATTTTTTGTTGTTGGTTTATTGTTTTTAGTTATCGCTGAAAATTCCGAATTCTTGGGCTATTTTTGATGAACATTTCCTTTACATGACTTACATTCTTAGGCGATGGAATGTGAAATGGCCGTAGTCTTCATAGTGAAGAAGAATATTTGTTTTTCTGACTTTGTCTTAGGATCTCTTAAGATTCCCTCTTACGACGTCTTTTGGCCATCATCAACTTCTATGTGCATTTTCTGCTAACCGCAACCATGCCCCTGTCCTGTTACGAGCAAAAGTATCCACTAGTGACACATCTTGATCGGAAGTCTTTGCAATCTGGTCCTGTAGACATGCATGTCACCGAACAACACAGAATGGACACCGTAGATCAGCACTCACTGATGACAGCTATAACGAACTTGCACATCGTTAAGCTGATTATTTCATGTTTGGCCCAACACGATCGTATTGTATAGTTACTGCCACTGAAACTTCAAATGAACTACGAGTAATACCTTTGACGTATCTTGACCAAAACCGACATCGATCACCGTTCTTTGGTCTAGCATACAGTAGAGGTGCGACGGCTCGAGCGTGTCGTTTCACTTACGACACTCTTGGCATGCCTTTCTGGCACCTGACTTCCTTCAGCTGCGCAGTGTCTCGGGAGCAGTTTCACCTGTGGCACCGTCTGATCATCGTCAACGTCCACCGTCAACATTCTTTGGTGGCGGTTACAACGTGCTCGCGCAGTTTGGAGTCCGACACGTCACCCGCGGCACCTCTGGCCTGGAATCTCTCACGGCGTGTCGTTTCACCTGCGAAGCCGTTGGGCCAACGAGCGTCTACGTCGACAGCGTTCCGGCGTAACTTTCCAACTAATACGAGTGGCGTGAGTGAGCCTTTTCACCTGTGGTGTCCTTTGACTAGCGTCTCCGGCATCTGTGGTGAATGTCACCGAAAATATACGCAGCTTCAAAGGATTTGTTTCATCTGCAGTGCCTCTCGTTCGTCATCGACTCCGATCTGCATTATTTGATGGCGGCTATTTTGGACACGTGCACTTTCAGGTCAGCTGTCTCAATAATGGCATTCCTTGTATAGCATCTTTGGATTCCAGTGACTGTCATTGTAGATAGACGCAGCATCGAATGGATTCTTTTACTTGCTGTGACTCTTGCCCTCTTTATCGATGATAAACGTTATGTGTTTATGGCTACTGGGAACACGTTCGATTCCTCCTGTGGGATTCATTGATGAGCATCTGTGGCAAAGAAGGCGACTGTCAATGTATGTAATATGCAGCATAGAAAGAGTAGTTTTACCTGTTGACAATCATCAACGTCAGTCCGCATTGTTCAGATGCGTTACTCTCTAGGCGCCCTTTTGGCACGTGGGTAGTTGTCACTGAAAGCCTGAGAAGCTTTGAGCCTGGCGTTTCACCTGCAGCGCCCCTTGACCAGCGTCGACCCGACCTCTCGACCGCCCTGCCTCCGCCTCCGCTTGGGCCTCGGCGGCGTATTAATAGCGAGCGCCAGCGGATCCGCTCGCGCCGCTCCGCTCTCTGCTCCGCGGCGCCCGCTCTATTTCCACGGGCGCCGTCACCGCCACCTGAGTCAAGTCCCCCCTCCCTTCGGCTCCGTCGCACCTGCGCCCAAAATACGCGGGCTGGCCGTCGCCGCCGCCGCACGCCGTCGCACCGCGCGCCACGCGCCACCCGCCTCCACCCCTCCGTGGTCGCCTTCCCCACGGCCTCCATCTCCAACAACGCTCCCACCCCATGCACCACCACTTCCACCGCCACCGACACATTCATCTTAATTCCCCTAGCCTCCAGACACATTCATCTTCATTTCGTCGCCACTAATCGCTCCGCCTTAGCCTTCTTCGGTACCACCACCATCTCCACCACCCCTGCTTCCATTGTCGATGCCATTAATCGTCCCTCATATTCCTCCATTTCACATTCACTACCGTCTACAGCTGAAGCCACCGCCTTCTCCTCCATCATCACCTTCACCTCCACCTCTACCCTCACTCACGCCCTCCCACCTTTCCTCACCTCCATCTCTACCTCACCTCCACCGCTACCCTCACCTCACCTTTACCTCACTCACTCTACCTCACTCCTCTACCCTCACCTCCACCACTACCCTCGCCTCCACCTTTACCCTCACCTCCACCTCTACCCTCACCTCCACCTCTACCCTCACCTCCACCTCTACTCTCCTCCACTCACCCTCCCCACCTCTACCCTCACCTCCCTCACCTCACTCTCTACCTCCCACCTCTACCCCTCCACCTCCACCTCTACTCTCCCTCCACCTCTACCCTCCCTCCACCTCTACCTCACCTCCACCGCTACCTCACCTCCACCTCTACTCCCTCCACCTCACCTCTCCTCTCCCCGCCCCCCGCCCACCCGTCCGCTTCCCGTCCGCGGCTGCCAGCCTGACAGCACCCCTCCGGTTTTACTCCGTGTGCGCGCGCGCCGCCGCCGCCCGTGCTCCCGTGCTCCGCGGCGCTTTGCTGCGTGCCGTCTCGGTCCGCGGTTTCCGGCGGCCTCGCCGCGCGGCTTTGGCGGCCGCCCACCCTGGACGCGCGCTGCACCTGCCTCCGCCGTTGCGCGTCGACTTGGACGGCCGCCTTGCTTGTGTCAATCGACCTGTCTGGGCTTCTGTTTCTTCTCTGTGAGACGCAGTGGATGGTTGTGTGACTTCGGCACACCACTCTTCTAATTTATCCAAATATGCACCATTCGAAATGTGTAATATGAATTTTTCGGGTACACCATTCTTCTAATTTATCCAAATCTGCATCAATCGAAGTTTTAATATTAATTTTTCCTGTACACCACTCTTGTAATTTATTCAAATCTGCATCAGTCGAAGTTTGTAATATTTTTTCTAATTATTTTTTTATTTTCTTGCCCCATTAATTTTTTATTAGTTTTTATTTACCTTTGTTATGTGTGTCAGACTGCTTGGTTCCTTTCTCTGTTACTTCTTCTCTGTATTACTTTTCCAACTGGTCCAAATCACACTCACCCGCATAAAGATCTACGTTTATATTTCACTGAAGTTCTTTGTTTTCGTCTTAGGTTTTGCTCCCATTCACCTAACATATATTAATTTTACTGGTTTGCTCTTTCTTTTTGTTGTTGTTACTACTTCTCTCGCAATTACCAGTACGATGTTCTCTACTGCTAGATATAGCCTCTGAGAATTGGCTTCATTATCTTTGTTTCGAAATCTCACGTGTTTGCTTCCGCCGCAACCGTATTTCATTTTCTGTCTGTGCACCGAGTTCGTCCGTTCAGCTCGTGTATTTCTGTTATCATTGTCAGTGCGTTTTCACCCAATTGCCATCTCTGTTCCATCATTACATTTATCATCTCTCTCACATTCTCTTCTTGTCGAGTGCGAGCAGCTCTACTAAAACGTCCACCCGCCGCGGAACTAATTCATCTTCGTCCGTTTTGAAACTATGCATCGTCGTTGTCACCTTCACCGTCATCTTCAGCGTTACCGTTACCGTAACTTTTACCGTTACCGTCACCGTTACCTCACCGTTACCGTCACCGTTACTGTCACCGTTACCGTCACCTTACCGTTACCGTTACCGTCACCGTTACAATCACAGTTACCTCACCGTTACGTCTCTGTTACCGTTATGTTGCCGTCACCATCACATTCCACACCGCGCTCGCCGCGCCGGCTTTTTAGCGCCGTGGATGTTGACGGAACCCGCCATCGCCGCATGGAGCTGGCAGTTTCCTTCGCGCCTTCGCCCAACGGCCCTTTCGCCGCTGCTTTGTGTATCTCCTGAGAGGTGAGGTGAGCTTGCCAGGTTGCTGCTAACTGGAGCGCAGGCCCGGAAGTGTTGATTAGTGTTTGTCTTGTTCGTTATGACAGCGTAGTGACGTACAGTATGCATGAAAAGAACGATTTTGTGTAACCGTCTTTTGCGCCAGCAAATGTTTCAACGTGGATGAAGACTTATTTTGAAGGGTTCTATTTTTGTGTTGTTGTCTAGAAGTATCGCTACTTCGGAATTGACGTGCGTTATTTTATTATGATTTACTCAGAAGTGTGAACACTGCTATGAATTAATCATCAACGTTTGAAATTATTTTATGATGCATAAATTCGTCTCTTGAAATTGTGAAGGATACAATGGTGTTAATGAAATGTACAAAATGAAGAGAAGTGTCCGCCTGATCTGAATTCTCTTGCAACTCTTCTTTAATTTAGCTTTTATCTCTAGACCGTTGCAATCGTTAGTGCGAAGAAAGAGTCATATTCGAAGATAATAGAAATTATAATGATAAACTATATAAATATATTTGTGTATGCAATCTCGGGATAATTCCAATTTAGAAAATTACTTTTTATACTTGAAATATTCGTGATACATACGAGAAGTGTATAAATATTGCGTTTATAAATCTTGTTTATGTAATTTTTGAGAAAGTGTGCCAATTTAGAGAAGTTTCGTTTTTAGTTTAATTGAAGTATTCATTGTAAATACCAGAAGTAAAATGTACCTGTGTGTAATAAGACTTACCATTTATATACAATTTAATATATTCTCACTTCCTATCGAGAAGTATTGAGTGATTAGGTGGTGATAGAATTTTCTTCGAATATCTTATACTGTTCCTTTGTCTATAATCATTTCATTTATTACCCTCTCGTTTATAAGCAAATAACGTCGGTTTTCCTAACAGTATAAACATCAGTTAATGCTTTAAACCATTTATTTTTGTACGTTTAGATAATGGAAAAATAACGATCAGTTTGCCTACCTGAATCATCCTCCGTATAACCTGCGGTCTGGCATCGTAAATTCTACCTTGTTGGAATAATATAACTTCTTTGAGCAAGAGGGGAGGTGGGTAGTCGTGGGTTTTAGGGGCCTCCTGGTGGTCCAAATTCTCTCGTAACTCGGTTACGCCCGGCGCCTGGCGCGTCTGGTGCCATCCTCCCCTCACCCCCCTCACTTCCTGCATCGTACTTCCTGCCTGCTCAGTGCTGCCTGCGAAACGAGTCCGTTTTGTGCTGGGTAGGTCGCAACCTTGTTCGATACTAGAACGCGAAGGCATAGAATTCTAGATTAACCGCATATATCGATCTTTGGTTTCCAAACACGTCAAATGCTGGTTAGTTTAGTGAATTTTTATTTCTGGAGGTGGCGGTGTTTCTGTCTCAGAAATCTTGGAAAACTATCAATCAGAACAACCGGCCACCAGAATTCCTCTCCAGACAGTGGCTCAATTCGATCTAGCTGCCTAGCTAGTGTTTAAAGTCCGCCACCGTCGTAATTAGAATGTCAGGGCCTCTCGATCGGACATTGCAGAGGCAACAGTTGTTACCCTGAGCCATTGCCACATGCAGCTGGCTCGCATGCGATGTGAATCGGGAACACAAAAGCATTTGAGTGCTTATGCGCAAAACTTTTATTGATGGCTGAACTTCCAAGAAACATTGGCTGCGGGTGGGTGGTAACTTCGTGATGTCTCTACTTGCTCTGTTTTGGTGACAATTGATACCATTTGGGCCCGTTAGGTACGTTGGGCGCCAATTGTATAGCATCCGTTGACCCTTACCAAATGGAGCCACACTCGGAGACTTCCCTCTACGCTGCAAGAGACACGCTCTGTCATCAAGCTCTGACGTTGTTGTCTGTACTTACAGCTAGTGCAACGGTTTAGCTAAAATCATGGTTTGTACTTTCATTTCTGATTTTAAAATGTTTCTTCCAATCGATTTATTTGTACAATGATTTCTTTTTGTTCCTTTGGGAAGTCCTAGGTTGACTCCAATGTTGCGGATTTTAGTACCAGCTTGGTCGAATTCATCCGCTGTCTGGAAAATTCTAGTGGTCAGCTGCTCTGATAGGTAGTTTTCCGTGGTTTCTCCGATCAGAACCAATCGAATGTCGTAGCAATACCGTAATGAATGGGCCGCAGACCAGGAACACGATATTTTCTTTATCTTCCTTGTCTTATAATTTTCCCTTAGACACTCTGCATTTGTTTGCATTACCCTACCACAAATATCGGAAACCAGACGGGAGCTTATACTGCGGGGTTTAGTTTGCTACCGCTGACTTTGATCGGGTTTTACGGTGTTGTCCAATCGGGACCTTATACGTCACTATAGTGACGTCATAACGGTGGGGTTCAGCCTTCCGACTGGGTGACACCGTAACTGCTGATATCATTCAAATCCTGCTCTGTGAAAACTGCAGTATAGACCATGTCGCGGATGGAGCGGTGTCCCGCCGGGGTGATATCTCGAGGAGGGATCCGTCCGCATGCCGACGTGTAGATTGGCGCTGGATCTCACTATAGCGAGGAAGGAACTCACCACCTCCAAGCGGTAAGACATTCACTACACTAACGGGAATAATGTCCATAGCAATTGATGTACCGGGAAGTACCAATCAACTAATCAATATTTCTTTTTTCCCCTCCACATAAACTCGGTCGTGCAAGATTGAATCACAAACTTAACACAAATCAGTTATTTTTATAAGAAAATATAGGCTTTTTTCTACTATCATATAAAATGCTTTTATTGCGAATTATTATTTGTTTAATCTCGTCTTCGTTATCGAACCGTTATTTATCCCCTTATTAGTGCGAATAAGTATTTTTATACAGTGACGTGACGTCACCATGAATAGAGATTTTTTCGTTCTGAAATGTCTTGCATTTCTAATGTATTATGAAAAGACTAAATTTATTCACACGTAGCGATACATAAAATCCTTCTTCTCCATTGAAAAATAACATTTAAGAAAGTGAGAGGAAACAAAAAAATGAACTAACAAAAAAGAAACGAGTCAATATTCATTTAAAAGAAATGAATAAACAAAATGCAAAACAAAAATGATCCATTAAAATTTTAATAAGAAATCGGATCCACCGAAAAGATAGATTTCGTAATTATTTTCGCGTATTCTCATGAAGAACCAGCCAAGCCCTGTCAGTGGGAGGTGGGAAACCTTGCAGTTAGAGAAAACAAAAGAAAACTGAACAAACAAAGAATAAATGAGAAACACTAATGTCATGAAAATGAATAAACAAAATGTGCAACATAAAAAGAATCGATTAAAATTTAAATACGAAATCAGATCCACCGATAAAGATTTCGTAATTCTTTTCGTCTATTCGCAACTTCCACCAGGCAAGCATTACCCGTGTGAGGTCATGGAACCTCCAATTCAGAGGGAGAAAAAAAAACGAACAACGAAGAAATAAGAAAGCCGTAATTTAATAGAAATGAATAAACAAAATGTGCAAGATAAAAGGATTGATTAAAATTTAAATACGAAATCGGTCCACCGATAAAGATTTCGTAATTTTTTCGCCTATTGCAAGTGCCACCGGGCAAGCGCTGCCCGTGGGAGGTCGGGGAGCCTGCAGTGTGTGCTTCCGCGGCGCTCCGTCGCGGGCGGCGGGCGTGGGCGTGTCGAAGCGCGCGCCGGGCGGAAGCGTTCGCGTGAACGACGGCGCCGGCGGGGGCGGGGCGGCGGAGGATGGGGGAGGGCGGAGAAGGCCTTTCGTAGTGTACTGCGTGGCGGAGGCGGGGTTTGTTTACGAGGGCTGGCTTCTTCGCGGCCGAGCCTTCGTTCTAGCGACTCTTCCGCGCTTCCCTGCTGCGTCTCGCGTTGCTTTTACTTTTGTCCTGCCTTCCACTTTGCCCCCTGTTTTGTATATGTTTTCTGCCTTCCTTTGCGCGTTCACGGACACCGTCACCCGCTTCTGAATATAGTCGTTTTGTACATTATTTCTTTTCGCCCTTTCCTACGTCAGTCTACAAACTTCTTTGTCTCGCGTTTCCTACTATTTGCAGCGGGGAAGTGGAGGAGACGAATTTATTTTCGAAACATATTTTGTGGTAGGTCTTGGCATCTCGTTTTGCATTGCACACCTCTCCTTCCTTTCTCCATACTGACCCCTCCATATCTTCTCTCTATTCTCCCTGATTCCATCTTGTCCGATTTGCTATCGCCTCAGCCTCTTCTCCATTACAGCGTGAAATTAAGGTTTTCCCCACCTCACCTTTGTTTCTGCCTTGCATTGTCCACTGCATAGGTTTGCTTATAATTGAACTACCCATTGATGTTCTGGACGTGGTTTCCTTCATCCTTTCCTTAAATCGTAATCAATGTGTCACCAAATACGGACTTATTCACCTCTCCGTGCCTTCGACAAGTCTTCCCTTCCCACTCCTGGATATCCATGCTTCACTCTCTTTACTGAATTCTTTGCACTATTTTCATTCAAACTTTTAGTATAGCTGCCAGCTACATCAGTGCTGTCACTATCTTTTATTTTCCATCTGTTTTACCCGGTTGTCTTTTTCTTACTCTATATCTTAATAGGTGGTCTATTCTCTACTCGTTATGATATTCACGAACCTTTTACTAACCTCATGATCTAGAAATGTTGACAGTGAGCCAACGTCAAGAATTCTTCGTTCCAATTGGTTCTTCTTGGAAGTTTGATTTTTTCCTCAGATACTTATTTTTCTTGTTCATATATCTTCATCACTTTGTTCTTTTTCTATTCCATTTCAGTAAATCTCAAGCCTAGTGTCACTTTCCCTCCGCTCGTTTATTTACTTTTTCATCCTATATTTTCTGTAGCGTTTTTCATTGGTGAACTGCCCGTCATCTTTGCCAACCATTTCCGCACTTTATTTAACAATCCCATTTTATTATAGCTCTGTTACCATTAAGTAAGTCACGTTTTCCTAGTACATCTTTTCTTCCTTATCTTTTCTTTAGCCATCATTCTTTCAACAAACACATTTCTTTTAATAGCATTAGCATTCTTTGTTTCTGACTTCCTATCTACATTCTACATTATATGCCGGATTCTTTTTTTATTTTTTCCTTCAAATCAGAACATTCGCTTACAGCTCACCGCCTTTGTCGTATTGTTCTACTTTCATCCAAACAACGTCTCCCTTCCTTAGTTACGCTCGAAACACTAAAAGCTTATTTTTTGCCCAATTCTTCATTTTTGGCCATCTATTGGAAGTCTCTTTTCGCCAACACTCTCTGAGAGATGGACCTTCTTTCTCCTTTCTCTTTCTCCACGTCTACCTACCTTCCAGGTTCCTGCCTAAGCGTCTCACCTCGCTTGTTCAGTCAAAAGTCTTCCCTTCCTACTTGTAGGGGATTCGATCTCCCCTCGTCGTCCGTATCGACGCTGTGCTATGCTCTCTGCTGTTAAATCAACACCTTTTCTTTCCATTCCTCCTCTTCCTTTCTGAGTTCTCCTTTCTGAAACACGCTCTTTTTTACCGCCCTCCTACCTCGTCGTCATTTTCCCTCCTATATTTCTACCGACCTTGTACATCACAGCCCCAGCTTATTTCTGTTTCTCCTCCTCTTAGCTGGAACGCCTGCGCCTCACCGTCGTTGTCGTCCTTTCCTTCAAGCAGCAGCGACTCCCCCTCCCCTTACGTCCTCCGTTTCCTCAGCACCGCTATGCGCACCGCCCGCTGCCGCAGGCGCCGCCGCGCCGCGCCGCAAAAAGGTGGCTGCCGGATGGCAGGAGATTGTGTTCGGCACACCTCGCGCGCCCGTAAAGCCGCCGCTACCCTAACGGATAGCGTAGTTAGGTCGTGATAGAGGGCGGCGCTCGACGAAGACTTTTATTGTAAGTTGTGGGCGCCGCGCACATTTTTATAAAACTAACCTGATGTTGTGGAGGGCGCCCCGACGCCCGGCGACCGCGCCGTCGCCCCTGCCGGGCCGGAGGATGTGGGCGCTTCGCGGCGTATTGGGTGTCCCTCAAGGACTGTGGGGCGGGCCATTTCGAATGATGGCTATCTGGCCACACCGGAATGTTTTGGTTAATGCCGACAAGAAAATAATGTTAATTAATAAATGGCAAAGTCACAAAAAGAAGAAAATAAAGAAAGCCCGCATAATACTCGTGAACATCATTTACAGTATTCACAAAGTGAGCTGTTATTAAGAAAGAAATTAGTTAAAAACTTGGTAAACATCATTAAGAGATAAAAAATACAAATCAATGTATTTCTTTGCCAATCTATTTTAGAATGATGAATGAACGAAAAAATCTTCGTCAACATAAAGTAATATTTTATCTGCGTAATCCTACATTGAGCTTGAAATACATTGTGAAAGCATAAACCCAAACATATCCAGCATCAATTTGGATATTATTCTTGGGTAAGTTCTTTCATAGATACATCCTAGGCTTAATTTGTGTAAAATAAAAGAATGTTGAATTATTCTAATAACTTATTTGCACTTTTTTCACTGGAATAATATGCATCCCGTTTTATAATAACTTGTAAGTTACATATTATGACATTATTACAAGGCAATCGTTTTGGGTAATATATTAATTTAATGGAAGGTATTATATTAAATGTAGGTAAGCGCCATTCACTTTTCAAATCCTGGGAATGAAGCAATGGATATATCCATCTAGTAAGCCCCTTTTATCACTCTTTGATATCTTCATCCATACATACTTCACTAACTTCACTCTGGTGTGTCTGTTATTGAAACGCATCAAGATATTGAAAAGAACCAACATCGCATTTACTTTCTTATTTGTTCTTCTTTCTCTTCCACTCTTCTTTCCCCTTCCCCTTCTCTACGTCTCGCTCTCTCTCTCTCTCCCTCTCGCCCTCTTGTCCCCTGTCCCCTCTCTGTCCCCCTCTGTCCCTCCTCTCGTCCCCCCCTCTGTCCCTCCCTCTCGTCCCCCTGTCCCTCCCTCTGTCCCTCCCCTCTCGTCCCCTCCTCTCGTCCTCCCCTCTCGTCCCTCCCTCTGTCCCCTCCCCTCTGTCCTCCTTCGTCCCCTCTCGTCCCTCCCTCTCTCGTCCCCTCCCCTCTCTCGTCCCCTCCCCCTCTCGTCCCCTCCCTCTCTTCTATTCCTTTTCCCCCCATCTCTCACCCCTGTCTCTCTCTATTTATCTCGCTCTCCCTTTCCACGAGTCAAAGCTCCAGGTTCCCACAGTCGGAGCGCGCCGTGCACAGCGCTGGAGGGATCGCCAATACGCCGGCGCGAGTTGGCGGCTGCGGTGGCAAGTTAGCACTTCCTCGCGCTCGAGCAGATGTGACCTCCGGTGCCAAGAGTCATTTTTAAAGGTGTCGTTACGCAGTATAGTGCTCTTTCTCTGCCGCCTCGCTCCTCTCTTCCTCCCTACCTCTCTTCTTTTTTTTTTTTTTTTTGCGTTTCCTTTTCGGTAAACCTTTTATAAGAGATGAGGCCGCTAAAAGAAGGTGCCGCACCGCGCTGACATTAACGCAAATATACTGCGATCGTTGGGAGCCCCGTGCAGGCGAACCGTATTAGCAAATGAAGGACACGTGTCCGACGCCACGATGTGGGCGTGCGCTGGAGCGGTCGGAAGTGAAGGAGAGTGAGATGGCGAAAAAGGCACGAAAAGACTGGGTGAAAGAAGGTAAGCTGAATTGATGCAGGGCGGAGAAGGTCAAAATAGGAGATGGATAGTTAGAATGTGGGAATTGTGAAGAGAGGTTGTTGTTGTAGTGCAGTGTGATGAGATGACAGAAAAGCTGAATAGAATTATTTGAGATGTGGAGTGTGGAATTTGGAATGAAAACCGACAGTGAGTCGAGCACACGAAAAAAGGAATGGCAGACATGGGAGGGATGGGAAGTTGACTTCTGTGAAAAGAAGTAGAAAAGAAACGAACATAAAAATGGAGGTAGTTTTATATTTTCACAATTTATGATATTGCAGTTTACTGAGATTGAAGATATTTTCATAGTAAGAAATAGACTTCTAGTCAAACGGACGCAACTTCAAATCTAATGAAACGAATGAGAGAAACTTGCGTACCGTTATATAACATTCGTAAAGAATTAGACGAGCGAATGGTGACGAGGCGGAGGGAAGGCAAAGGCGTAATGGAAGGTGATGGCGCGGACAGGCGACGAGGGCTGCGGTGGTGGCGGAGGGGCCAGGAGGGGGGGGAGCGGCGGGCGGCAGGTGCGGAGGCTGATAGAGGCGGAACGAGAGCTGGCGGGCGGTGGCTCGCGTTAATTGAATCAGCCGCTGCCGCCCTGCATCGCTCTTCCTACCCCACGAGCCACCTACGCGCCTGCCTCCCGGTAGATGGCGCCCCTCCCCTCCCCCTTCCCCCTCTCCGGCGCATCGCGTCGTGGAATACTCGCGTCAAGTTCATTTGTTTTTAGGTTTTGTTTTAAAAAAGAACAGCTGGAGTGATATCAACATGGTGCGAATGATGTGTGAAACAAGAATTTTGAGGAAGGTTCTAAGGTGGTTAACTATAGGGAAGAGGAAACAGGATGACCATCAATAACACGAAGTAATAAACTTCATGAAAGAGAATTTAAATAAAGAAGATTGGGATAGTTGAACATTTTGACGTAAAAATTAAAATATCTTCAATCCGATGTTTCCAAATATGCACAGTATTAATTTATTTTTAATATTTTATATTATATATTTAAATTAATATTATTTTGTAGGTTGAAATATTTATTTAGTACATTGTAAACATGTTTTAAAAAATTAATTTGCTGCGGTTGCGAGTTAAGCTCCGTTGTGAGAGGGTTTTAGAGCTTCATTTGAGATTTTAAGAATATTCTCTAGGGATTCTATTCTCTCGCGATATTCAATGAGTAGATTGAATTCGTTTTCGAGCGACATTCTTTTCATTTTGGCGTTACAATTTTTGTTTTGCACTCTCCCTTGAGATGTGAGTTTTTTTCATTTGCAGAAATCATAATATTAACATACGAAAAAATCAGTCTGAAAAAACTCGTCGCTATCTCTTGAGAACATAACTAAACCACCTTTATAAAAAATGATTCTCGTCAGCCCACTATAAAAATCCGTATGCCTAATTTTTCCACTCCTACATACATTTTAAGGGTTGCAGTAGGAGAAAAATTGTGGTATTTTGCAATAAGATATACGAAAATGTTAATTTTTTACATAATGGAAAAATAACAAACATTTGAAATGTTAATCATCTCTACATTTCCAATGCAATACTTTAAATTCTGTTATATTACTTCCCTCCCTTCTCTTACTTTTCGTTACAATGTACTCGAATTCTAGCTCTTCTATAGAACATTTGTCCTGCACTACTCACTCAGAGCTTTCACCCTCGCAACACACACGCGACGCCACTTTATTCCTGCCGCCCCCGCCCTCCGGCAGTCCTCTCTGCTGCAACCGCGGGAAGGAGCGCAGTTAAATTGGCTGCGTAAAGCTGCTAGCGGCGGTTTCCTGCATATGCGCCTATCCACACGCTGCGAGGGCGGTGTTTGGAGGCCCCGCCACTTCGCCTTCCCGCCATCGCCAAACTGTCCCTAGCCGACCTCAACGTCCCCCACCGCTCCTCACGTGACGTCCACCACTCCGCCCTCCTCTCTGCTCCCGCCACATCTGCCGACCCGTCGCACTCGACGTCCCACCACTTCCGACGTCCCGCCACTTCTGACGTCCCGCCACTTCTGACGTCCCGCCACTTCTGACGTCCCGCCACTTCTGACGTCCCGCCACTTCGACGTCCCGCCTCTTACTGACGTCCCGCCACTTCTGACGTCCCGCCACTTCTGACGTCCCGCCACTTCTGACGTCCCGCCACTTCTGACGTCCCGCCACTTCTGACGTCCCGCCACGTTCTGACGTCCCGCCCCTCGTCCCCCTCCCCTCCGCTACCCGTCCCAGCAGACACGCCGTTCCTCCGCCTCCCTCCCACTTTTCTTCCCATTCGCAACCCCACCGGCGCCACGAACACTGCAATCCTCTCCGAACCCACCGACCCCTCACTACCGCTATGCTCTCCATTCCATCCCGTTCATCTCCGTTCCCTCCCCCTCCCCCCCCCTCCGCCATCCACGCCACCTCCATTTCCCTTGCGTGCCCGGCAATCCACCCGCCTCCCCTCGTCGCTTTCCGTCCCCCGCCTCGCGTGATTTGTGGCTTGTGGATGCGGGATTTACGGCTCCGCCTCGCCCGCGCTGAAAGTGAGGCGTTATGTGGTACTCGTGCACCTTGTTCCTGCGCGCATCATGTTAAGTAGATCCTGATGCGCGGTAATGGCTTGTGTTTTCTCGCTTCGGCTTCGCTGTATTGCCCCATCAATACGTTGCTCACTCCCAAATTGTGTAATACAAATCTTCCCCCCAGCGCAGGTGGCGGCTTCGTTCGCTGTGGAGGGGAGCTGCGTTGGTTACCCTGGTGAAGGAGGGGGTCGAAAGTGTAATATTCAGAAATGGTGCGACATGTGAAATACAAATTACGGGAAGTGTTGGTCGTGTTTATCAATATGCAGTGTACGTGACTACTCCTGTGTCGTTGCTAAATGTGATGTGCGTATTTGAATACTAAATCATTCTGTCTAGTCAAAATTACTTCAGTCGTTATAAAGTTTAATAACGACTTGAGTATATTTTGTTACTAATTCTTTCATAACGTGTGGATTTCGGGAGGTACGTTATTCGGCGAACTCAACTTCTTATATGAGACTGACAAAATAAGTAATTTTCGTCTGGATTATCACGGAACTATTTCTCTCACATTAAAAAAATAAAATAAAATCCTACTGTATTAATTTTGTATGAATTAACTAAAAGTCATTGATATTGACTAATTACCACTGACAGTGATTGATTGAGTGATATATTTCGGTTTATTTTACGACTGGAGAATTAAAAATATATGTTTCTAGCTTCACATTTAATACATTACTTTATAATCTATACTATTTATAAACATGTTGATTTATGTCTTCTTCTTCTTCGCATTTTCGCAATGCCTACCCGATAGTTACGTCTGTTGTTACGTGAATCCGAGCGCCTACTCTGCATTAATTAAAATTACCCACAGTAGCATTCTGTCCGGGTGAGAGTGTGTGTGTGTGCGTGTAGGTGTATGCGTGCGTGTGTGTATCTGCATGGTCGCGGCGGCGTGGAGCGCGCCGGGGAGGGGGCGTGGGCGGGGCTCGCGCTAACGCCATTGCGGTGATGACGTTAGAGCGGGGACGGCGGCGGCATCGGCGGGGGCGGCCGGCGAGGTGTGCGTTTGTTTCTGTACCTGCGGGTTTTAATGCGATTCCGTGATTAATGCTGATGGAGTTGCGGTAATGAGCCTATTGGCCGACGATCGATCCCGCGGCGCTCATAATCACGCGGCCCGAGCGGCAATTGTCAGGCGGGTTCCGGCGCCCGCGCGCTTCCGCTCTCGCTCGTCCAGCCCTGCCACGCCCCCTCCCCGCCCCCCCCGCCTCCCACGCCCGCGGCGGGGAACGCTTTCTGGCCGTCCATACGCCCCTGTGCAGTCGTCGACACGAATGCCCGGCACCGCTGTGCTCTTGTCGTTGCTGCACTTCCCGTGGGTTTGGCCTGCATCCATTCACCCGCTTCACTTTCTTGGTTTTCTTTGACCATCCTCTTTTTGACCATCGTGTTCGTTACCACTCTTCGTTTGTTTTCCTTTTTCTTTCTTTTTCCTGTTTTTTATTATTTTTCTTTATATATTTCTCCCTCCCTCTCGCATCAAAAAATCTCTCTTCATATACTAAACCTAACAGTTCTTTTTGGATTCACCACATGTCCCGCTTCCACGAATTTTGATTCCTGCATTCGGAGATGTGGTTTAGTCGGTAGTATTCATTTATACCCCTCTCCCTTTAACATTGTACCGGTCAATTTTCTAATCACATTTATGAGTAATTATTGTTTCTTTCGGATTTGTACGAAATGCAGTCATTTATTTATTTATTTTTGTTTTGTTTTGTTCTGTACTGTTTTTTCTTTATTATTTTTGTTTTCTATCTTTAAACAACCGCCGACTCTGGTTTGCTGTTTCTCGGTCTCCTCTGCTTCTTCTAAAATTATCTCTGATTCTTACAGTTTTCCGTTTCTACCAATTCCATTCTTAGACACACTCCATAAAGCCCACATTGTGCTATAAACTAACCCCGTGTCATCAATCGTCAGCATCATTTTGCGCTCTTTTGTTTTCTTTCTTCCATCTCTTTGTTTTCCTTCTATTGTTGTTGCTCTCTTTTTGTTTGTTTTTTTCTTCTTCATATTGCTCACGCCTTATTCAGGCAGAATGATCTCCATTCTCATCTCGATGACATCTGCCCAGTCCCGCGAAATTTTCATCTTACCCATCGGACTTGTCATTGCCTCTTCACATACAGTGCCCGTTCTTTTTTCTATCTTTAGTGCATACTGCTTACCCCCTTCCAACTCTCCATCTTGCCTCATCACTTCTTCTCTTTTCATTTGACGGTCTACCTTCTCACAAACTCAAATATCAGACCCCCGATTCAACTTCTCTTCCACCATCCTCCAAAGCCTTCTGGCGCTTCTACAGCCCTCTCTGTTGTGTCTTTGGCTGTGTCTGTTGCTGCCCTTCGACGTGCTTTGCCATCGCTCTCCGACACGGAATGACTGACTGCCTCGCGTCCAAAACGTTTTCCCGCATTTGACGTGCGGTCGATTATTGCGCGTTTTAACGTCAGTGGTAGTGCCCGTTGTACCTGGGTTTAGTCGTCGTTTGTGCACGCAACTGTGCGATTAGGTGGATGTGAAGGGTTAGTCGCTTCATGCTCTGTAAACAGATACCTTATGTTTCTGTTTAAATCGTCCTCGTGATAATAAAGTAGGAATAAGAAGAAACACTAATATTATTATTGTGAAAGTATTAAAAAGTGTATAATTATCTTCTGAAAAGATATCAATCTTAATTTGCTACAATGTCTTGCTAGTTGCTGAATGTTATTATAATATTTTATTTACATTATTAGTTTGAGGAAAAATAACCATTAATTTCACATTTTTAAATAGAAAACTATGGCTTCCGCGCGATTTGGAACACAGTCTGATGCAAACTGAAACGCCTCGTGATACTCTTTGGAATATTATAGAGAAAGAAACAAATAGTATCGTGTTACAAATAGATAAATACAAGAAGTATTTCAAGGATATAGTTGCTTTAATAAACTTGCAATTTTTTTCTCTTTCATTAAAGTTTTTATTAAAGTTACTTAGTGTCGCTCACCTCTACAGTTCAGTGCTCTTCTCTCTCTCTCTCTCTCTCTCTCTCTCTCTCTCTCTCTCTCTCTCTCTTGCAATCATGGTGAAGTATCTCACGAGCTAGGAGAGAGGATGTTTTGAGAGAAAATGATAATTGAAGTGTAAATATATACTGATGCCATGGGGTATTTTGAATTCATCAGTAATTAGTAAGTATTTCATCAGTAATCAGGTATTTAATGAACATTTACAACTTTCAAATTCACAATTAAATTTAATTTACATGGAAACGTACTGTCCAAATTACGACAAAATATCAGAGTCCAATTTCTTCCGAGTAGTTACACACACACACACACACGAGCGCGCGCTCACACTCACACACACACACGCGCGCGCGCGCGTACACTTACACGTACACACACACATTCTCGCAACCCCTCTCTCTCTCTCTCTCTCTCTCTCTCTCTCTCTGTCTCTCTCTCTCTCTCTCTCTCTCTCTCTCTCACTCACAAACCGGCACCCAATGCCACTACACCGCCGCGCGACTCCCCGTGCGCCCGTAACGTGGAGTGCCATTGTGACCGTGGGTCGCGTGCTGATTCAGCACGGGCCAGTTCGCACGCGTTGGCAGCGCTCGACACGCGGGGCACAAAGTGAAATCCGAAACCCTCCACAGCGCCGAGCGCCCGCCGCCGAGAGCCCTCGAAAACAAAACGGCCAAGAGGCTGCAAAGCCATTTTTCCCATTCCTTTCGGTAAAAACACCTCTCCTCTCCCCGCCCCTTTTGTACCTTTTGAAGCGCCGAGGCCGTGGGGACGGCGTGGCGGCGGCCGACGCGGGACGCGAAGGGCTGAAGGGCCGCGCCGGGGGTGGGCGTCCACGAGGGGTGTAAGCGGCCTCCGTGGTGCGGGTAATAATTTTAACGAACTGATGAGGGCGTTCCGTCGCTCCCCATATTTTTCGTGGGCGCCCACGTATATTGGTCTTTATTGGCGCCCGTATGCCGCTCACTTACGCGCCGCCCTCCGGTTAGTATTTCATAATTGTGCTGTAATTGAGGCCCGTATAGCGGTATATTAGCAGCTATCGATTGCCAAGCGACGCCGCGCCGCCGCCGCCGACGGGCGGGATGGGGGTGACGTGGGCGGGGAGGAAGGGGATGGGGGATGGTGGAGGCGGATTCAGGGGGTGAGGATGCGTCGACAAGGGAACGCAACATGTAGGCGTTGGAGAATAGGAAAAAGCTCAGGTTGGGATGTTGGGGAATGCGAGAATTTCAGAGAGTTAGATGTACGACTTAACTGCGAAAATCAAGTACATACGTAGGTATATTGGAGAATACGAGTAATTACATGACGCACGCGTTAAATGACTTTGCACGCGTTAAATGACTGCAATTGCGATGAAGATGCCATTCGAATGTTGCAGCCAAAAATCGAAGGCAAAAAGCAAAGAATTGAGGGTGATTCACATTCTGGGAATCGCGTAGTGACACTTAATCCTTGAGAAGTTTTCGTCTATCCGATACGTAATCAAACGTTTGAAGTGCAATTTAATTAATATTTCTGACGATTCAAATGTTCAGCTGTCAATGAAGAATTGTATCAGATAAATTTATCAGTAATTGACTCAAAAACATTCAATTATTTCCATTTCTATTGGAAATAAAATATCAAATAATGATGTTTATTGAAAAATATACGAATCGATTATTAAATGATGATCGACAATTGATGTTTATGTACGATTGAAAAAAACCGACCTCATACACTTTTCATCGAAATTGAAGTCAAATCAACTGTCAGCAAATAACCAAAAGTAGAAAACTTAATCTGTAAACGACGAAGTAAAATACTTTTCCCTTCCCTTAGATACTCTCCGGTACTGTGCAGATTGGAAAAATACCATAGGATTACAAATTCTCTGTTGTGCTACATAAGAAATGTTGAAGTATTCATAAAGCAAAAATCCTCGTGCTGAGTTGGCGGTCGCGCTCCAGCTACAGTGGAGAATGACCACAACGAGAGTCAGCCCTGCTGACTTACTGGAGAGTGCCCGCTTCGATGCTTGCAGTCGGATTGATTGTTAGTGATTCCGGAGTGGCGCGTCAACTAATGAGGTCATTATTCCCGTAAGTGTAGTGTATGCTTTTTTCATCGGGAGGTGGTGGTGATTTACCCTCACTGGGTGGCGAGATCCAGCGCCAACCTATCGTCGACTAGCGGGTTGTTCCTCAACCAGGTATCTCCCACCAGCGCGACACCGCCCCAGCTGGGACAAGCTCGAAGCTCCCGACCGGTCTCCCGGCATGTGTGATGGTGCATGTTAGTGTGTGTGTTGGTGTGTGTGTGTGTGTGTGTGTGTGTAAGGACTGAGAATAGGGCAAGGAAGGGGAACGAAAGATCGCGCGCGCTCCATAGCGCGTTTGTTAAGGTACTGCTCCGGCATTTACCAGGTGCTGATTGGAGAAACCACGAAAAACTACCGATCAGAGCAGCCAACCGCTGGAATTCTCCTCCTGACAGCGACTGAATTCGACATAGCTGAAAAGCTAGTGTCGAAAATCTGGCCGCCGTCGGGACTCGATCCTACGACCTCCCGGTCAGAGGCATTGCAGTGTTGATGCACTAGGTCACCGCCCCCGGTTTGGAGTCGGAAACAAACCCTAAAGTGCAGGTGAAGGGTGTTCGGAAACTTTTCCCTGAATTACGTTTGCGTTCGAGAAGTCGGCACAAGGGACTGGGGATCGCAGCGAGTTCGGGGTGGACCGGGACAGAGGCATGCGGGTACGCAGATCGCCACTCCCGTCGCCCCCCCCGACATTCTTTCAACGTCGCTCCCGCGCGCCGTCCTCGCCGTCCTTGTCGTCCCCACTGTCCTTGTAGACACATCTGACCGTGTCCAAATTATGAACTCCATCCCTATTCTCCGCTTCGTCATTGCTATCCCTGCCGTACTTTCATTTTCGACTCTACGGTTCTCCGCGATCCTTTGCGCTCCTGATATTCCCTGCCATCGTTGCCAACCTCCCAATCCCGCAACCCCTTTCCGCCGTCCCTACTGACGATTCTGCCATCATTTATGCCACGCTCCCTCCTTCTCACTATCCCTCTGCCATCATCACCGTTCTCATGCCGCCAAAGCCTGACGTGAGATTGCTCGAACGGTTCAAGTACGTAACGCGGCTCCTGTCTGACTGTCGGTAAGAATATTAGCCTATTAGTTACTATTTGTGATTGAGAGAATGAGTTCACGGAAATTTTAAGCGTGTTTTTTTTCTATTTATTTGGATTTTTGTTTCTCTGTCGTTTTTCGTCATGGCGCCATCCCAACGGGCCTCTATCACTTACATAATGATCATGGATAGTCGTGATTTATATTCATTAATCCAACCTTACTAAAAATACTGTTGTGATTGAGATATGGTAAACTAAACGAATTTTATGTTTATCAATCATATCAACATCATCAACATAAGCTATTACCAACGTAGTTAGCAACTGATTTTAAAAAAATTGTTTTCGTCGAAAATACTGAGTAATACGGTTTTTTTGAATCGGCAACAAGAGGTTCAGCTCTGCAAAACCAATGCTGCAAATGGGATTCTGAACAGCTTAGTGATATTTACTATCGTTTCATATTATCGTTAATCACCTGTTCTTTGTAATTAAACATCAGATAACAAATTGCATTGGTAATCACAAAATAGTGCTAAAAACAATAGTAACTAATAATAATAATAATAATAATAATAATAATAATAATAATAATAATAATAATAATAATAATAAATGTGCCTAGTCCTTTCCAAATGCCATGTAAAATATAAATTCGCAATCATTATACATAATTGCTGATGGGTTAAACTATATTGAGTGGCTGTAGAAAGAAGTGTCGGGCTGTGACTCTTCCGCGCTTTCCACCTTCCCGCCCAAAACTGACAGTTCGTATTCGAGCACCCCTTCCAACCGACCTTAATTACCTCGTGCGCGCCGGCCAGGGAGCTGCAGAGGGGCCGCGCCGCTCGAGGGCTTTGTCCGAGTGCGCTGGCAACCTGCCGGTGGTGACCGTCGTGCCAGTATTCGCCGGCGCCCCTGCCCTTCCTTCACCCTTCCGGTGTTCCTGTCGCCCAGTCGGCTCCTCTTTGCCGACCCTACCTTAGGACCACCGTCCCCCCTTCCCGCTTTGGCACCCGCCTGGGTGTCCCCATCTTACTTTCTCTGCCTTAGCCACGCGGCCTTACCATCTCCGTTTTCGCGTCCCCACCTTACCGTCCCCCTCCTTGCCGTACCGCCTTACCACCCCTGCCTTATCGTCACCCGCCTTACCGTCACCCGCCTTACCGTCACCCGCCTTACCGTCACCCGCCTTACCGTCCCCGCCTTACCGTCACCCGCCTTACCGTCCCCGCCTTACCGTCCCCCGCCCCCGCCTTACCGTCCCCCGCCTTACCGTCCCCCGCCATACCGTCCCCCGCCTTACCGTCCCCCCCCCCCCCCCCCCCCCTACCATTCCTACATCCTCGACTAGTCGCCCTGGCTGCCATCGACCTAACCGCTCAACAGCATCCACTCTCACCGCCATCCACACAACATTCCCGCCTCACCCACCAAATCTCTTGCTACGTCTCTCACGCCTCCACCTCCCCACGCGTCCTTCCCAAGCGGAACGCTATCTTCCCTGGACCTCTTCCAACATGCCGTTCCTCTTTCTCATACTTCATCTTGGAGTCATTACGCCACATCTGCCCCACCGTTCTGGCCTCGCTTCAACTTCCTATTCACCTATCATTTTGCCCCCTCCTCGTCATTACAATACTACCTCACCTCTCTTATTACACCCTAACCCCTTGTCTTCTCTACCCCTCCACACCCTTTCTTAATTTCCGTGCCTTTGCCTATCTGTAATTTCTCTGTGCCACACAACTTGCAACGTGTGAGCTTCCAACTCTTTCTACTCTTTTCTGCTGGACTTTGGTTTACCCCCCCCCCATACACACACACACACAGACACCTTGCATCCACCCCTCACTTCCGGTGCCTCGGGCAACGGCGAGCGTGGCGTGGGTGTTGCGACGCTCTGCACGTAGAGGTTCAAGCTGTGCAGGGGAGAAATAGGTGGACAGCGCTCTTGGAGGACCGCGTCCGTTCCGCCCCGATGACCCTCTCTTCCGTCGCTGTCGCTGCTTCCCGGCGCCTCCGGCACTCCCGTAGCCACTGTTGCCCCTAATGCCATTCTCACAACCACCTGGGCCGACAGGGTTTGCGTCCTTATTCCAAGCCTTGCTACGCCATTCCAACCCACTTTTCAACCATCCTCACTCAGCTTGGCAGCAATCAATCTCACCCCACTCAGTTCCACCTCATTTCACTCAGCCCTGCTCAACCTATCACATTCACTACTCGCCCCCACCTCGTCCTCATATCTCCTTCCACTCTCAGCTCCTTCCTCTCCTCATTCCTTCCCTTATTTTCCCCCCTCCCCGTCTTCTCCACCTCCTCCCGTCTCATCACATGACATTCCTCCTCTTCCGTCTTCATGTCACCACCTGCCACTTCCTCCAACATTTGCTGACTTCCAATTCTCTTGCCTCCTTCCACGCTTCCCTTCCTTCCCTTCCCCCCATTCCCTTCCCGTCCTTTCCCACCCCCCATCTCATTCTCCCAGCCATCTCCACGGTGTTTCAGTTTCTGCATCGCCGCCATCGTCCGCGCTCGTCCCCGCCCGTGGAGCGAGAGAAAGCGAGAGCGAGAGCGCGGACGCGGGGGCGTCGTGGAGGGCGATGGAGTGCAATTGCGGGTCCTTTGGCTCGCGAGCGCCAGACAACGAGGAATTAATTAAGGAAGTTTAGCTGCCGGTTTGGACGTGGCCGGCCGCTTGGCCTGGCCTGGCCTGGCTTGGCCGGGGCCGCGCCGCCGCCGGCGTTGCCACGTCGCGTCCGTCTCCGAGCGACAACCTGCGGCCACCCGCCCACGCCGCCTCGACGGCGGCCGGCCTAGGCGGGGGCGGAGGAGAAGACGCGCGGACTTGGTCGCGACTTCTGCACCTGACTCTGCGGGTCCTCGGACCCCCCCGTCCTTGCCAATGCTCTGCCGCCGCCGCCACTGACCGTTTGCAGCCGAAGGCGTTCGACGCTCTAATTAAATGCGTGTAGTTTGTTCAGCTAGCTGAAGACGACGTTGCATCGTTGTGGGTTGTGAAAACTTCTTCAAATTGTATTTTGTGTTAAGAGTCTGAAAAAGTTACAAGAATTTTGTAACGATTTTGTTCTTAGAATGCCTCTTATTCGGTAATATCGTTTTGTCCTATTGAAACGGGCCTTTCCACGTCACAGTACGTGAAGATCGCGTATTTGAATTTTGACAAGATTGTATTGAATGCAATCTCTGACACGTAAGTGCACAAGGAATGTAACTTTTTTGTATGCGAATTCTCTTCTTCTTATCATTTTATTCTTACATATTTACTGCATTTCTGAACATGTTTGACATACATGACTTCGCTGTCAATTGCCTGAAAGTTATTGAAAAAGCCTATTTGATGATTTTAATTTTCTTCGGTGATTCTTCTTCTTCAATGAATTTCTTCTTTGATTTTATGCAAAATTAATATAGTATTCTTTTTAGTAAAAAGATGAAAAAAAGTGCAAAGTATGCTTTGTAATACTAAATTTAAATTTTGAAACATACAAATTGTAAATTTCAGAAAAATATGAGCTTTAACAAAATATAAGAAATTGAATGAACTTCCTAGCTTTATACATGATTTTAGATGCTTTTCTGCAGCTTTCTAATAGAAACAGAACATATATTTATGTAGTTCCTCTTCATATTACTTTCCTTAATATTACAAATTACAACCGACCAACATTTTCTTGGATTGTAATTTAAATAAGAAGAATACATATTTCATAAACTTCATATAAAGTGTGATCATATGTAACTGTTGACGTGTGTAGATTCGAAAAAGTAAACAAGGAAATTTTTGTTCGTGCTTCCCCAGAGAAAGTATCAAATCAATGTAGACTTACTGGTAGGCTTGTATCCGCACTTCTATTGCTGTCATTCAATAAAGTATTCCGTGGCAACTAGCTAGAACTATTGTGCTAAAATTTCATCACTTAATGTTTGTATGAATTATTTCATTTCATCAAATTTACACTGTGTGTACAATGTTGTCGATTTTTATGCAACAATCATTGTAAAAATCGATGAAATGAAGTACAAATATCGATGTATCGCATGTAGTGTTGAAGTTTTTCCTTGAATTTTCACCGTATGAGAATCGAATTTCATAGTTTCTTGTGTTTTAGTTACATTTATTGTCAAAAATAATTTTTCCATTTTCTCTGTTTAATTTGATTATGTCATCCTCATTGCACGTGATTGCAGTTCCTAGAAGTTATTCTCCTGTCTCGTAATTAATTTTCTGATTTCGTAGTTGTAAACTAATTTTCCTACTCTCATCTGACACTGCTTCTCAAATCCTTCTGCTTCGCACGAAATCGCCGCTTGCTCCTGGGGGAGGAGGGGGGGTGCCTGGGTTGTGTAACACGCCGTGCCAAACCTCCCGAAAGGCGCTTTGCATATGAGGAAGGGAACAGGGACCTCGTCACCTTCAGGGGATTTTCATCACCCCGCGTCTGTGCGTCCGTCTGCTTTGCACGGAATCACCTCTTGCCCCGAGGGTCTGTCGAGGGTGTAACGCGGCGAGCGCCAAACCTACCAAGTAATGGGCGTTTGAGGAAGGGTGCGCATCGAAAGGGGACGTACGAGCTTGAGCCCTTTTTCTCATATTCCAGTTTCAGGAAGGCGAGGATGAGTGTGGAAATGCCAAAGTAGGGAATGGTACAATCGGCCCGGTGAAGAGAGATTCATGTGGACAGGCAACAAGAGGAATCTGAAAGAGTGAAAGGAGGAAAGATATGTAGAATGTGAAGCGGCGATGGAGCATGTGGGTTGAGACCAAATGACAACACAAGGGAATAGAAGACACACTAGCCAAGAACGTGGATCGGAGACGACGTATGCTTGAATGATAAATTCTGTAGGTCGACCGCTCTGATCTGTCGCTTCCTTTTCTGTTTTAATTTTTCCAGGCCGATGCCGAGGCTGATGCCAATTGGAGCTACCAAAAATCACGAGTCGCCCACATCCTTCCTTCCTAATTATTTTTGCACGATTCTACAAAGGGTGATTTGTAGAAAGGTTACGTGGTTGTGAAATGTTGGAAAAGAAACCTTTATGAACACATTTTATAATAATACTAGTATATGTCTCATGAATATCATCATGTCTTGAGTACATTTCTTACAAATATAGAAAGTGTATGTATTGTTTCTCGTATCAACCTTAACATAAAGATATCTTGAACAAAAATGCTATGACTCTGTGAACGCCAAACTATGCCTTGCTGAACGCCGCGCACGAGGTTAAATGTGTGATCAGTTAATGGATGCATTCCTTTACCCAACAAGTAAGACTGAGTCGCGCAGGAAATTAGGTTGCAAATATATAAGCGATGACATGTTTTCTCCCACAGACCCACACAGACTTCCACAGAACGGCGCGGAACATCCGTTGCCTACGCGGAACGACCACAGCGGCAATCTTGCGTCACGTGTTGACTTATGAGCACGTTCAGATCTGCGCGGCAGCAGATTGGCAGCGCTTTACTAGCGGCGAATTTCCATCCGCGGTCGGACTAATTTTTGCCGCTGCCGCCCCTGTTTCGCTGTCGAAACCAAGGCTAAGATTCGTCAGATCTCAAATATTTTCAGCTCGACAATGAATCTGTCACGATAGAACGGTCAGAAAAAATACTTCTAATCTTGTTCAGTAATTCAATTAATTTTAAATAACATATATATATATATATATATATATATATATATATATATATATATATATATATATATGTATGTGTATATATATTGGGACCTCTTTTCTACGTTTTGTATTGTTATTTTTGTATTTTGTATTTTATATTTTGTATTTTGTATTTTTGTATTGTTATTTTGTATTGTAGATATTGACAATTTGAAGGAAAATAGTAAATAAAGAAGGAAAAATACATTTATACGTGCTCAGAAAAGTACTATGAAAAATATGACATTTCTATCCTTGTAGGGAGCGCCTTTTCTCTATGAAGCACAAACGCTGCCTGTAATTGACGTCTGTGAACGGGTCACCAAATCGGGCCTCGACTACGCTCTTCGCGGCCCAGTTGCGATCTACGCGCCGGTTGAGGACCTTTAATCTTGTTACAAATGCGGTCTTAGGAAATATATTGCAATTGCAATTTTAAATATTTAACCAACCTCCCCGCGCGGGTGGAAGCCGATATTTAACTATAATTTTTTCGGAATTTTGCGTCTTTGAAACCACTGTGAGGCAGCGGTGACGGTGGTTTCTGTAGAGGCGTGAGGGATGCGCGCGGGGGTTGGGAGGGCGGTGGCACTCGCGGATGACGTCAGTCGCACCTCCCCTCGCGCGGGTGGAAGCCGACGCTGCGAGCGCGTCGAGTGGCGCCGGGCAGAGGGATAGGGAGGGGAGGGGAGGGTGGAGGTGCTGACTGCTGCGGGGGCGGGGTGTGAAGAGAATGCGGATCGCTTGGGGCTGTCAGCTGTTCGCGTAGCGCTTCACCACCGCCGGGAATTCGTCACTCATCCACCAATTGAAATGCGCGCGAACTGCACAGTTGCAGATTCTTTAATATTTTTTTTACACAATACGTTTTTGATTATTTAAACTTTAATCTGTATTGGCTTTCAACAATCAATTTTTTAGGAACAGTATTTTTTGGAAGCAATAAAATATTTTTAGCGAATTATATTTCCTTATGAAAATGAATTGGGTTCTTCTTTATGAATTAGGCGTTATTACATTAATGACAGTGGTTTGCTCTTTAGTCTTTTAAACTTAATAATCGTCTTATAACTATACTTAACGATTTGTATATAGTGTGATAGTAACTGCAAGTGTAGGAAATGGTATTCGAAATCTTGACCTGGTGGTTGCAAATTCAGAGAACTGTGATTGAATCATTTTCGAAAGTTTGGGAGATATTATAAGATGATGAACAGCAAATATTTCGTTTCTGTGATTTAATGAATGTACTTATACATCCGAAAAGTTATCACCAGGGAATGTATTTTGCGTTAATTATTTTTCATCTTTGCTCATATGAATCGGCAATTTTAGCATGAATTTTGTTTTTTATAGAAACCAGAAATAAATACTATTTTATTTTAAATTATATTTTACAAATTTATTAATCAAAAGAGATATATGAAATATAAATAAATGAAAATAAGCGTTTATTGCAGCGTCAAATAGAGGTATATAACTGGATTGCTTTTCAGAAGGAACACAGTGACTCAGAATCATATAACATTCTTGTGCTTCCGACGTAGTGTCTAGTGCAACTGGCGCAATACGCACTAAATTATCATTCCTTATTTCCAGATGTAGAAACGCGGAGATAACCGTTTTTGAGTTATAATGAATTTTGCAACGATTTCGAGTTTGTCGCGAAAATCCGCCGGTTACGCTTAAAATCACTTTGTCGCGAAAATTCGCGAACAAAATTATTGAATTCTGATTCCCAACGACCCCATAAAAAAATCCTTTAATGTAGTATATCTTACTGTTATCGTCATCGTGAAAAGTTCACGACTCCTGCAGTCCCCGAAATGAGAGCGTACTGCGAAGCCGTGGTCTCCGCCCTGCGCGAGGGGCAAGTGCATCAGGCAGGGGAGGCTGCTGCTCCACGAGGGAACAAGGCCGCCACCTCCGTCCCTCGCGCCCGCCGCGGACCGAGCTGATTGATCCCCTCCTGGCGCGACCATCTGCCGGCCCTTGCGTCGTCCTTACTCCCTCCCCTTCCCTTCGCTCGTCTGCCTCCTCCCCCCCTCCGGGCCGCACCTAACTTCAATTGAAACAGTTTAAAGCCGGAGGAGCGCCCGCGATTGAGGGATGGGATTAAGAAGGGGCGGCCGCCGCTGCCAGGGACGCCGCCCGCCATCCCCTGCTCCCATCTACACTGTCCTCTGGCCGTAAGTGGCGCCTCCAGGAGGAGGTACAGTCCGCGTGGCTTCATCGGCTCGACCCGCTCAGTTTTGCTCTGAGTTGGCAGTGACTCTCACCGGAAGGATTCGAGTCTCAACGGTGCCGGATTTTCGATATTAGCATTACAGCTTTGTCAAAATTCCTGATCGGGAGTTTTCCATTGTTTTTACGATAATTACCCAGCAAGGAGTTCCCTAACAAACGGGCCACACACCGCGTGCCATAATCCTTCCTTCTTTCTTGTCCTGCCATCTCCCCGCACAGAAATGCATTTATACGTACCACACTTTTCGGGAGACCATAGAGCTTTTCCTGTCTGGGAAGTGTTCCGCTAGAGGAGATACCTGGAGGTGGAATATTCCACAAGCCGCCGTGCAAGTAGACGTTGGATCTCATCCATTCAGCGGGGAGGAATCACTGCCACCTCCCTGAATAAATCGTTTAGCGCACCAACGAAAACTAATGACCTTACCAGTTGGCGTGCTCGGAAACGGCAAATAAATTAGTCTACTGCGGCGGAACTGCGGCGCAGATTCACGGCACATTTCAAATAATAATTTTCGCATGGTAACTATACGGCGCTATGTATTCTCATTTTTACTTTCTTGCTATATTACGTACGAAGTAAAGAAAAAGATTGTAATGCTGCGAAAAATGGGCGGTTTTTCCACAGAAAAACGCTCTTGTGTGGCCCTACTTCGAAAAAGGGATAAATCATGTTCCTTTATGTAGTAAATCACTTTCTCTATCACCTCGTGTTGACAAGAATCCACGTTTTGCGAATCGTTAATTCTGAAAAATGGATTGACGGCAAAACATGTCTGTTTCTGTCTAAAATCTTCCGGTCTCGGTCAAACCCAGTGACTGAGCAATTTCACAATCATCCAATTCTTCTTGTACTTTCAGGTTATGAAACATTTATACATGTTACTAACTTAGTCATGAATGTGTTATCACAAGTAGGAACTACTAGTTTAGGATTTGTACTTGTGTTCGAAACGTAAAATTAGATGTTCATAAATAATTTGCAATATGACTGATGTCGGTGGAAATACACTCAAATTTAAATTGTATTACCCAGTTTAATTATAGTGGAACAGATTAATTATACGTGTAGAAATATTCATTGCTTCTCCGAGAGAACTCCTCTTGTGTTATATGGGGAATCGTTACCCTTCGAAGCAATCCAAAGTTCGGGCAAATAGTCCTGCTCACCTATTATTCCATATCAGCAGAGCCCACGTTGCTTCCTTAACCGGAATACGAAATTGTGCACGTAGCGTGCGAGGCACCGTAAAGGTAACTCCCGCGCCGCGTGCTGCTGTCCTTACGTGGGACGTGGCGTTTTCTACCTAGCGCAGAAGTAGTTCGTCGGTGCCATTCGGACAACCGCGCCCATCATTAGAAATTCCCGGCCACTTGCAGCACGGTCGTCCTGCAACCTGCGGCAGCCGACGGTTGTAACAGCTGTCGCCGCCCTCCGTCCCTCCCCCCTCGCCCCCCCCGCCAGCCCCCGGCCCCGCCCGTCTCGCCGCTCCTCATTCGCTCAATCTCACGCCCCCGTGACCGCGCTTATGGCTATTAAGTCCAACTCTCGCCACCTCTGTGCCGCCGCTGCAACCTTATCACGTTGGATGGCTGGTCCTTCAGGTTTCCTCGTTTCACGACTACCTACGTTATGTTCGTCATTTCCCAATTCTGTCCCGGTTCCCCTATTTAGCAGCCCACTGATTATTTTTTCTTGTCCTCTCCGTCCATCGCTGTGCCTTTGCTTCTCTGTCACCTTCTGTCTCCAACATACTACAGATCTTGTCTGGCTGACGCTCACCTGTCTCACGTCTCCTCTCAAACTGCCTAGTCCTCTCCCTGTAATCGTTCGCCTGTTCGAGTTTCTTCATTACCACTCGAGATTTCCGCCTCTCCGTCACTTACACCCATGTATTATATGAAGCTCGGCATCCAGACTTCGACTTCGGTGTCTCTTTTTTACGACAACTATATTTGCATTATAATCCATTCCCCTCTGTCTTTTCGCGTCCTGCCGCCAGCTCTCCAATTTTCATCTCTGTTCGATCTCCACTGGTCTCTGTTAGCTCCAGAGATAGAAAGTATCTCACTTTCACATAACAAACTGTTATTTATCACCTCTTCCATTTCATCACATGCGCTATAGTAAACAGCATTCGCAAACAGCCATTCCATTGTTAATATTCATTCTCCTACCGATTCCTCCTTTCTACTCAAGGCAATGTGTCACGTCGAACTCCACCTCTCTGACATCACCTCCTCTCGCTCCTGCTTCGCCTCCACCGCTTCCCAGCCACCGACGCACGTCGCGCGTCGAATCGCTTAACTCCGCCTCACCTCGCCAACCGGGAATTATCTCTGGAAATTTCCGCGTTCGCGCCCACCCGTCCCCGGTCCCGCCCTCGGCCCTGCCACTCCGGCCCCGACTCCGCCCACGCCCGCCCCGCTCCGCCCCCGCCCTCGCTCCGCCCCCGCCCGCTCGTCCCCGACCCGCCCGCCCCATGCCCACCCCTTCCCGCTCCATCCCACCGCCGCCGCCCCGCCCGCCCTCGACCCCCCGGGGCCCACCCCGACCGCCCCGACCCGCTCCTCCGACCCGCCCACGCCCCGCCCCCGCACCACCCACCGCCCGCACCCCCGACCCGCCCTCGACCCGCCCACGCCCGCCCTGCCTTAACCCCACCTTTCTCTCACGCCCGCGCCCCTCTGACTCCATCCCCGCGACGCCGACCCCGTCGACAAATGGGCGCTTGTTACCGGTGCGCGGGGCTGTCGGGAATGTTAATTCGCGCGCGGGCCGCGGCGCCGCGCCGCCCGGCGCCTCCGTCGACGGCGCTGTCGGATATTGTCCGGCCGTTTAATTGTAACGGCCGCGCGTGCGGCGCCGGCGATGGCCCGATCTGCGAGTATCGGCAGCGGGCGTGGGCGACGGAAGTGGGATGTGGGAGTAGGGAGTGACTGGTTGCGTGGACCTAGGCGAGGGTGAAGCTGGAGGGGCTGAGGAGTGGTAGAGGGAGATGGAGGCGGAGGCGGCAGGGTGGATGTGGAACCATGCCTTCTCAGAACAAGGTTCTGGATGGCGGTTAAATGGGTTGTGAGACAAATGGGAGGTTCTTGCGATTTCGGAAAATAACGGATTATTTCCTGAGTGCCTCTTTTTCAAGTGAAGTTTCCAACCACTTAACTTATAATTTTGTAATTCGGTTTGTGTGACGATTGTTCTTGAGCTGTGGTATGAAAAATAGTTCAGGTGGATCGTGAGGGCATTGAACCTACGACGTTTGAGAGTGAGTAGGATGCGTAAGGTATCGACAAAGTCTTGTTATGTTCGAATCAGTAGGTTAGTATCGGAGGAGTAGACTGTTGTGATCGAATTGAGGGGAAGGGGGAGATAGTGGGTGATGGTAGCGATGGTTTTGTAAAAACTTGCCACCAGTGAGATTCGGAAAACAGAGCGAACATATTGAAGGAAATGATGCGAGAGTAGAAGCAGACCCTTTATAATATTTGCAATGAGAATTATTATAAGACATTTGGGAACGTACTCAATGGTAGTCCTTCGGGATGTTGGTACTTGAATGTAACATTTAACCAGTAATTCTCCGACAAATCTCAAAACAAAGGTAATGATGGGAGAAGATAGTTTTGGATGACTCCCGTAAGTGAAAAATTATTGATTAAATAGAGGAAATTATTGTTGAAATGTATAAAGGTGTGAAGGGAATGAGAGTAGAAAATGTGAGGAATTTCAGCGCCAGGCGCGTGGGCGAGACGGCGTGGACGCATGTGGAGGTTGACGCGGCGGCAGCAGCTGCGCCGGTGGCGTGGAGAGCGGTGAGCGCAAGGGTGGCAGCTGCCTATCGGCCATCACTTCCTCCGATAGCCGCGGGCGCCGTCCGGGGCGGATATCCCGCCAGGATGCGTGCGGGAGCCTATCTGTGCGCCACACGCACTCCTGCACTCGCCCTCGCCCCCACCACAATGCCCTAGCTCCGCTACCACCCTCGATCTTGCACTACTCCACCGGAGACCTGAGGAAATGACCCTCTCTGGCCGCCGACTCCGCCTACGCACTCGTACAGTCGGAGTGGCACCACTGAAGGTTTCCCTTCCCGACACCTGCTTTCAAGGTCCTGTTCCGCTTTACACAGAACGGTTTACCTGTAACATTTGATTACATTAATAACAAAACAGTAACTGAAAATATGTTAAACAATTGAGCCGTACATCAAGTGTTTTTTGTTGTTTTACGAATTAATAGAATTTTATCAGTAGGAAAACTTGCCAGGTTTTACTCATTGCGTCGAAATAAGCAAGAAAAATTACAAGGCATAAATATTAATAGTATTACGGTTTTTCGTTTAAACAGTTTATTGCTCTCCTGTTACTTGCAGTATGATTCTGAGTTGTATTTATTATTATTATACTTCCAAATTATTTTCAATAAAAACACGGAAGACACTGCTATCAAATTGAATTTACAAATCTAGCCTCCGCGTCATTTCTATCAGCCTTTCCATTCACGTATTGAAATTATTCACAGTAATATTCCAAGTTTTCATTGACGTCGCTGAACAGCATTTACCAGTCTCCACTCCACATCACGTCCCGGCGCAGGGAGTGTTTTTCGCGGAGTTGAAAAGGTTCGGCCCCCGGTGTAATCGGAGCCCATGAGGAGCGCGCGCGTGTGCACCTTGGCGCCACCCGGGGGCGGGGCGCGGGGCGGGGCGGTGCGGGGGCGGCGGCGCGTGTGGCGGCGGGCGGGCCCGGGATTTGCCGTATCGCGTTAACGAGCTCGACAGCGGCCGTCGCTTTCCAGCCCCGCGCGCCTTGTCTAAATACCACTACCGGCACGGCGCGGCGCGACGACGAACCACTGCGGAGGGGGGCGGGGCGGGGCGGCGGTGTTGGATTCGGCCCCTTTTTTCACTCCACGTCCCTCTTCGGCCGCCCACGCGTCTGTGATTGTGATCCTCCCGCACGCGTTCCGACTGATGGTTGGCTGTTCTCCGGTGGTACCCGCTACGTCTCGCTCCAACGTGGCCCAACGTTAACCCCGACTCGCCCATTACTCCACGGTTTGCTGTTTCATACCACACCACGTTGTTCCAGTTTTTTCTTGGTATGATACACGCCACGCCATACATCACACCGCACCTTGCCTTATTTGAGAACATTCCACGCCTTATACATAGTACTATCCGACGCCATATTATGTATTATACCATGCCACAGTATGTATCATACTACGCCACGCTATATAATATACAATAAACTTCTTCGTCATAGCATACCGTAGCACTCTTCACCGTAGCATAGTATAGCATGCCTCTCCACGTCATGCCGTACCATACAGCGTCAGGCCTTATCATTCTGTACCAAACTGAATCCATGTTATACAAACTATACCATTTACACGAGAAAATACCACACGCCTCTCCGCACTGCTCAGTTCGCTTATTGCTCCTACCGCTCAATGCAGCATCGACGGTAGTGCGTTCCCGCCATGTTTGTCCCCTCTCTGTTTTACCTTCCACGTCGTTACTCAGCTTAATCTGCATACACGAACCTCTACAACCACGTAGTCCGCATTCTTCTTGTCACCCATTCTTCACTCCACTCACTTTCTTGCTTATGTGGCTATTCATCATTACTCCGTTACCTTTGCTTAGCCCACCTCCATGCTTCAGCACAATATTTTCCCCACCTTTTATGGTCCCGTCTGTCGCCTTCCAACCATCCGCCCCTTCAGACTCACATTCTCCTTTGTGCGGTGTCACGTATCCTCAGTGGTTAGGCGGAAGAGCAGGCCCTATGGCCTGAGCCTCGCCATTAATAAAGACATTATTATTATTATTATTATTATTATTATTATTATTATTATTATTATTATTATTATTCCACCATCATCATCATCATCAACCTGCTTCTCCTCTCCGAGCGGTCTTCCACTCATACTGCTCCGTTCCTTTCCTATTCCTCCCAGCAGGTTCCACCCACCCTGCAGTCCTGATTACGCCAGCGTCCACTTCCACCTTCGTCCCCAATGTCCCCTTCTGCCGCCACATGTCCCCCACGCCCACCCCCGTGCCCGCTCTCGCGACGGAAACGGAGTCTCCGCTTGCGCGCGTGCGAAGCGCACGGTTTTCAGCCGAGCGGAGAGACGTCACGTGATACTCATTTGCTCCAAGGAGGATACGCACTTTCGCGCCTTCCCCGTACGTAAAGGGATCCCTGTTTGTTTTTCCAAAGCTCCCCGTCCATTATCTTCATTTCGTGACGGCGGATTTCTTCCATGTCTTCGCCTTTCCAAATTGTAAACAAAGTGATGTGAAATTGCAAATTGCCAAGTGGTGGCACTCACGAGAACGAAGGGATTTTTCCGAACAAAAGTACCTCACGTTTCTGTGTTCTTTTTTGTTGGATTTCGAGGAATGAAAAAAAAAAACGGGGGAGAAAGGAAAAATCTGAGAGGGCTGTTTGAAGCGATAGATCCTTTGCGGGATACATGTCAACCTGTTCGTCGTGTTCATATTTCAGCCTCCTCCGCGGCATCTCTGATTTTCGTATTTTTTTTGCGGCTCCTTTTCATCTTTTCGTCTTTTTTTTGTAACTTTTCCCCGCAACTTTTTCTTTCTATTGTCACCGGTCGGAATTAGACGCGGTGCGCGAGTGGGTGGCCGGAGATGCACGGTGGCGGGGGCGTGGGCGCCACAGCGCTCCGGTGGGCCGCCGCCGTCTGTCTGGCGTCTCCCAGCCTCCCCCCCCCGTCGCGCAGTCTCTCTGCTATTTGCTGCCCCCCCCCTGTGTCCCCCCTCCCCCCCCCTTGGGCCCCCCCGCCTCCGCCTCCGCCCCACCCCCGACGTCGTCGTCGACTCCCCGCCGCCGGCGCCGCCGCCAGTACCTGCCGTAGCCGCCGCCAGGTAGCAGCTCGGGCGGCGGAGGAGGCGCCGGATGTGACGGACAAATTGCGGGCGCCGTCATGCGTCTGGCAGCGAGGTGCCCTCGGGCAGGTGGGGGCGGCGGAAGGGAAGTGCGGGAGAGGGAGGGGAAGGGACGGAAAGCGCGTTGCTGGTGCCGCGGGCGAGGAGCTGTGCCGTCGCAATAAAGTTCCCAACCCTTGTGGCGCGCGCAGGAGGTGCCAGTGCCTGCGGGACCGTTGACGCCCCTGGTGGCGTCTTCGCGGGGTTCATGCACGCGCCGTCACTGCTGTACGTGTCATTAAGCTCGTGTCTTGGTTTCGTTTTCCATACGTTACTCTCTTTGGTCGATTTCTTCTGGGTTGTTTTTTCTCTTTTCATTATCCCGTCTCTTGTCATTTTTTAAACCGAGTAGTCATCTTCAAAATCATCGCTTCAGTTACACTGGGGCATTTTTTGGTTTTTTTTTTTTTCTCCTCTTATGAGCAATTTACGTTATTTGTTACTTGGTCTATTCATGTGTGTATCTTATCCTCTATCATCGAATGTGTTAATGTATGGTGCTGGTTCACATGTAAACCTTTTCTTTCTGTTCTCATCACAATAATTTTGTTACTTTTTTTTTACTTTTCTAGATCTTTGTTTCTTTTTCTTTTTTCTCTTTTTCAATTGAGCTTTTTTTAATATTTTTTTTTTTTGTTTTATTATCGCATTTTTTTTTGGCTTCCTAATTCTTCCTTTCCTTTCTTTTTTCCTTCCTCCTATCTTCGTCCTTTTTTCTTTGGTTTCTTGAGTCTCATATACTTGAACTTTTTCCTCGCACTACTCTTTTATCTCACCATCTTCTTTCACGTGCTCTTTCGTTCCACCACCGCGTTCACCTTCGCCGCCGCCAAGTACCGCCCCCGGCGCCCCCTCCTCGCCAGCTGGTGCTCCGCCGCCTGCGCCGCTTGATTCCGCCTGCGTGTTTGGAGAAGGAATGAGGCGCGCGGATGAGGCCTTTGTGCATGGCTGAGTGGCCCCGGGGCGGCAGTTTGATTGAAAAGGTGCTCGCGCCGCCTTCGTTGGCGGGCGCTGATCACCCAGGGACCACGCCCACCCTCCCCCCCCCCCTCTTGCTTCCTCCCCACCGCTCTCCATCTACTCTCCCTCCCTACCTTCTCCAACCTCCCACCCTCTTTACTGATTGCTCTCTAGCCTCCCTCCCCCCTTCCTACCACTGTCCACCCTCTCTTCCGCTACCCTCCTTCACTACGTTTTCCCCTTCCCTACTTCTTGCTTTCCCTCACTCCCTACTTCTCTATCTCTTCCTTCCCCCTCCCACCTATGTTCGCTCTGGCTGTGCGTTTTGTTTACGCGTCAGCAGCGGTGAGCGAAGGGCCGGCGCTCGAAGAGTCGGAAGGAGCTCAGCTTATCGTGGAATGGCCGCCTTATTGCGAGGCGTAGTCGTCTGTTGAATGAGCGGTGAAAAATTTCACATTGGAGTTGGCGGCAGAAATGTAGAGTCAAACCAGAAGCTGCATTTAAATTGAACTTTACTTGTCAATCTTCAATATTATTAAGTTGCCTCCTCAGTTTTCATTCTGTGACTCGGTGAAATACCGAAATTTGAAACACCGAATTGATTTGTTAAAATAACTCGAAAGACTGCTTATGTTAATTCGAAGGCGGCATATTCTTATTATGAAGATTTGATAAGTAATGTGAAGATAATTAATTTTACGATTCATGGGTAATGTAATGTTATTTGACTTGTAGGTAGATATAGGCCCAACACAAGATTTTAGGACATTATGAACTTATATCTTACTGATGGCCACCTTCAGCATTGTAATACAGTTTTCAGTTAGCACATACTTTTCAAATAATTATCAACAAAAAATGCCCGTGGAAAGGTTAAAAGAAATTCTCCTCAAACAGAGATAATAAGAAACCTTCTTTACTCAAGAAAGTCCGGATTGAACTCGCCACTTTTGATCAGTTAGATAGATCTCTAAACAGCTGATACCAGCGAAGCGGGAGGAAAATGTACGCCTTTTCTAAAATATTCAATTAATTTTCATCGTAAAGAAGTTATTGTGCTTTGTGATGCTTTCACGAGCAGAAATTAATATAATATAATAAATTATTATAACAGAATAATAAAACACAAAATCGACTAGTCTTCTTTTATTTCTAAACGCTGGAGTAGAATGACAAAGGATTCCGCAGGGCGGAGGGGCCGATATTCCCCAAGGGAGTGGGCGGGCGTGGGCGGCGAGTGGCCGTGCGGAGAGGCCGGCGGCGGGCGCTGGGGCTGTCAGCGGCCGCAGGTGCGGGCGGAGGCGAGGCGGGCGGCGGCTGGCAGAGGCAGCGCCGGCCTTTGTCCGGTGGCGGACGCCAGCCGCAGGCGCCTTTGCCCCCCGCCCCGCCCCTGCTGCCCTCGCCAGCGACTTCCTGTCCTTCCGTCCTCTTGCCGCGCCCCACGACTGCCCACCTTGCTCGACCCTGCGACTCTGTGCTCGCTGCCTGTCTGTGGCGCCTGGCTTTGCTCACGTCCATTCGTGAAATGCCATTCCATGTTCTATTTGCTCTCTTTCTTTCAGAGTATGTGCTTTGTGCCTCTACCTGCTTGAATCTCCTTTTCCATCCGTCATTTTCTCCAGTATCCTCCTCGTGCTTCTGCAGTCGATATCACTCATGACTTGCTCCTACCTATCTTCCCGTACCCTTCTCTTTTTTTAAGTCTAATCGCAAGACCAAGACTGTATGTCGCTCCCTTCCTTATCTATATCTCGCTTAGATCTTTGCCTTTGCTGATCTCTGCAGCATGTCTCTTGTATTCCTTTGCGTTTGCCTCCCATTCCGTATCATCTGGTGATCTTGAACTTCGCCGCTTCTTTCGTTGTATTTGCCTCTGCCTCTTTCTTTGCACTGGCTTTGTCTGTTTCTTCCCTAGCCTTTTCCCATTTGTCTGACGACCTTGCCCAGATGATAACTTGTACTTAGGCAAACACCTCTATGTACAGCACTTCACTAATGGCTCTGACTCTGTACGAGTTCTGCCTCCAGATCTGTACTCACATTTTTCCATGCTCGTTCACGCTTCTTCCTTTTTCTCCTCCCTGACTTCTCATTTCACTTCTTCGGTTAGAGACAGCCAGTTTTGTTGCATCGTAAGTTCACGTTCTTGCTCTCCCTCAGACCTCTGACCCTGGCTCCGCCAGTGCCTTCCGGCTCTCCAGTCCTCGCCCCCTTTGCAATGCCCTATCATCAATGCTCTCATGTCCTTGCCGCCCTACAGTACTTCTTCTTCCATGACCGGCACTCACTAATCCTTCACTACTCTCCGTCATCGCCTCCTTTCCTTGTCACCCGTACTGTCCTCCCCTTCCTTGCTACGCATCATGTCTTCCTTTAGTACTTTCCTTCCTTGCCCCGCCTCCTGCCACGCCACTCATACTGTATTTTCCAATCTTTGATCCACCTCCCTAATTCTTCAATACTTCTCGTCCTCGCACCCACATCCCGTCCTCGCCACACGTTCTGAACTTACCCCTCCTTCCCCCCCCCCATCCTAGCATCCGGCTGCTCGCGTGGTCACCCCACCAGCGACAGGTCCTGCAGGTACTTCTCCCAACTGCGCGGCCTCCTCTGAGCCCTCCGCGTTTGACACGCACCTTTGCGACGCCCTTCCTGCAGGTCGAAGATTCTCGTTTGAGAGCATCTCGACGACGAATGCTTGAGCAGTACCAGAGCGTTCCGTTAAATAAAAAGGCTTTTTCTTCTTTTTGAGCACTAAACGCAATTGTCATTCTCTTATTTGGCATTTAAGAGGGCCTTTCACTAAAAATTCGACAATTTTTCTGGATTTTTTTTTTGGGGGGGGGTAGTGTAAAATAATATCCTATTCCACTTCTGTTAACAAAGAGTTAAATGATTTGTGTTGTGCTATCTTTAAAGGTCATGCGGATATTTAAAGACCTGCACAGATTAGAGGTACGTATGTAATCTGAAATTTTAAATCCTTTATTCTGAGATTTCTGTTTTAGTGCACCATCTTGTATGTGAAAAGCTCCTCGAAGAATAATTCTTGCCAGATTGCAATGCCTCTTTCAGGAATTGTAAAATAAACAAGTGAAACATGTTCTCCTCAATGATTTTGGCATTGATGTGAAAATAAATTTCTTGTGGGTGGGCATGAAGGAGACTTTCCAATCTTCGCAAAAATCTAGTTTTTATAAAAATAGTAATGATACATTTTTAATGTCGTTTGAATATGTTCGAAATCTACGATTGTGTTACATACTCATTTTCTAGAGTCACATAATCCAGTAATATGATCTTACTTGTTATTCTTGGCAACAATATTTTCTATCGACCTGAGAAATATAAGCAATTTCTTTAAAAATATGCCTTGTACTGCTGTTAAATCATTTTAAATAATCAATATCAATGTCAAATCAATTTTATTAAGAGGTCAATGACGTAGATAAACAGTTTACTAAGGAAATCTTGTAGTTAGAATGCTTACTTAAATGTATCCATATAACGATATTGCTTCGAAATTTCTGATTACAGTAGACTCACTTATGGTAATCACGGTACTCATTTATACAATGTCCAGCCCTAACTGAAATTACAACATAAGAAACCGTTGTTTATTGTCATCAGAATACGTTCAATGTGTTCGTTATTTGAATTTCAGTTACGCACAGTGTTGACGCTGCGAATATAGCTCGAGTATTTTGGTAGAGCTTCTGCAGATTTTCGTGTCAAAACAAGACCCTTGTCGGTTTTCTTAATCCATCGACAAAATGGAAAATTGCTGAAAACCAAGTATTTAAGAACTATTAGTATACCTCAGCGTAACAATTATTGAGTATTGCAGAAATTGTCAGTGTTACCTGTCTGGTCGAAACGGAAATCGTTTACTCTGTTTTTTCTCTCGTAATTCGTGCATGTTAGTGTTATTACGCGCCATCTATTCTGCTGGGATCTCGGTCGCAACATCAACCTTACGCAATTGAATTGACTGTGAGTGCGCTCGATACATACGCGTGCATTACCAGCTTTTTTCACGAGCGAGGCGAGCCGCCGCAAAACTGCTCGGCTTCCTGATTTTCTCTCTGATCTTATGTGGAAAGAGGCAGGATTCCGCGAAATTGCGACAATATGCAATGTATTCTGGTCGTTCTTGGTGTCTAGTCTGTGGTGCGCTCTCACGGCCATCTCGGAAAGCAGTTCAGTCTTTCCAAAGTGTTTAATAGGAAAAATGAAATCCTATCAGCCCCCAGGAAAAAAATAACTATCTCGAAGGCGCTACGTTGGAAATGTATATCTTTCGTTGATAATTAATGCTAAAGCATTGTTATAAATGATTGAATTTCAAGTACGGCGCCAAATTTGAATTAATTAGCCGCATATGTACCAACATAGTTTTGAGCTTTCATAATTCGCGACTAGCGAAAGACCAAACAGATACTAATTGATGCTCGCGTGAAGAAATTCTGTGCACCTGACTATCAGTTACGAAAGAAAAGGAAGGTTGAGAATGGATGGTTGTGGATAAGATCATCACAATTGCTGGACATTGTGGACAGAATACGACACACGTAAAATCGTTACTTCTACACACTCGCAAGTAGCAGCAGGAGTATGTGGACAAGAAAGTTACGACGAGCTATAACACTCAATCTCCAACGGCTGAAATGAGGCAAGCATTAGAAATAGTGCGACGTGGTGTTCAGCACACGTCAGTACATTTGCAGAAGCATATCTTAATTGAGGACTGTTTTAAATTATAAACCTGTGCTTGACAGTTTTTATTTGATTTTAAATTTAAAATTAAAAAAAAATAATGAAAATATTAATTAAACGAAGGCAAGAATGTATGTCGTTATGTATAATGTTTCTCCGTTTTAAACGTTTGTATTGGATTTTCAATTACAATTTTTCTACTATTGTTTTCAATCGGTTTAATGTTATTTTATCTGTGCCCTTAATGATAACAAAAAGCAACGTCCACTGTATTTCTAAGAAGAGATTGAAGGCCACTTCTATTTTAAAATGATTGAAAATAATTCTTGTAACAGTTAACAACATTTGATGCGACGTTAAATCATTCTCTACTTTTATTTTCCTTTAATCTACACTACAAGTTCGGAGAGTTCTCGTATTGTTTCGTTCTTTAGTTGCCCATGAATACCTTATTTAAGAACCACTTTATAAAATCACCCTGCCTACTCCTGACATCGCGTACCCTTCACTCGGCACACCTATTCATCGCAGTTTGTTTGTTCCTATTGTGCTCAACCGAAAACCAATTGAGACAGTTGCTATCTCCTGCGGGCGAATCCTTTCGCATTTTCGCGCTCTGTTTCATTCATCGCGTCCTCTGGTTGCGTAGTTGGTTTGGCCGCAGGCTCTTTCAGTGGCTCGCATCTGGGCACTTGTTACCGATTCACTGCATCGACGCAGGACGGAAGGGACCAGCCCGACGTCCTCGGGAGGCGGCGCGTGGTGGACGGAGGGACTGACTCACGCTTGAGGACTTGAGGACTCGAGGGCGCGTGTGGCCCGCCGGAGGGAGTCGATTCCCACGCGGGTCTCGGCGTGCTTGGTTCGGCGCGTGGCGCGGTGGAGGTTATGGATCGTTATTGCTTTTGATGACACGCGTTCCCGCCCTGCTGTGCCCACCGTGATTGGGTGGTGCCTGAAGAATAGGCAGGATTCTGACCTCGAGGGGAAATAACTCGTGCTGTATTTTATTTTTTGTGTTAAATAATGCCTTTCCATAACTTCGGTTTTAATAATACCATTGTTACACATAGTAAACGTACCTTTTCAATTCAGTGAAAGAATGTTTTTTAGGAAATATTTGTTGAAATATTTTTTTCGACAGATTGTATATCAGCTGTCTCCTAGTTTGCCTTTGTTCGTGCTTCCTACTATACATCTACGTGGTAAATGCAACATACGTACGAGTCGTTCTTTGTTTCAATTAGGCTCCATCAAGTCGCTCTCGTTGATTTCTCTTCATTATTGTGCAACATCTTATTCATTCATTTGACCACTTATTACTTGATAATTATCTCTTCCGCCCTTCCCTCATCTCAGTCATTACATTTTCTTTCTTGTATAATTATTTTCTTCTTCTACCGCCTTTTAAATCTTTGTCATTCTATCCTTTGACCTTATTTGCTGTCTTATATTTCAGTCTTCATTAGCTCGTAATAATCATATGACTAAGCTGACATACTTTCTCGCCTTACTACGTCAATATTAAAGAGTAAGTATTATAAACATGCTACGGAAATTGGCAATTTTTGGATAGAAAATTCTTATTGTTAGGTCCTGTTAACTAAAATGTGGATAAATCCTGTTCTTCTATGTAGTGAATTACTTCCCTTATGACGATATGTAGCGTTTTTGCATATTGGAGACATTTTTGCAGGTTCGTGTAGTAGTATAGTATAACGTTGTCTTTGCCAATAATGCGAGAAAGTATGTGATGTAGTAGTACTACTAGTTTTACACTTATTTGTTTATCTTTTTTCCCTTTTGTTCATTTTGTAATGTTTTCAACACTTTTTTTCCTCGTTTTATTTCTTTGTGTTTTCTTATTTTTTCTCTTCTATTTTCATACTTTCTTGATTTTTTTATTTTTTCTTATATTTTTCCTCTTTATCCTTTGTATTTTCCTCTATATTTCTTTGTTCTCATTCATATTCTCACCCTCCGGTATTATTCACTCACGTGCGCTCGCTCACCCCCACCCCCGTATATACACACACGCGCACACCCGCCCGCACAGTGTCCGCCACCTCAGCCAGCGAGCGGTGCCGGTGCGGGCACCGTGCCGCCCGCCCTTGAGCCCTGGGGCGGCGCATCAGCATGAGAAAGGGCGGGCGGGCGGGCGGCTGTACGGAGGCCCCGCGCAACATTTGGCCGAGTGCTGCGCCCCTGGGGACCACGCGGCCGCCACCAGCGCAGCGACCGGCTGCGGAGAGAGTCGATTGCGCCCACATGTTCCCGTGGCCCCATTGCCCTCGCGCCCGCGCCCGCGCCGCTCGCAACACACACAGAGAGAGAGATCGATATTTTCAATTAATTGCGGCGGAGTTACGAGATAACCCGCGGCGGTGGCTGTGCATACAGGATTTCTGCAGGGAGAAAATTGGGAAGGTATTAGATGTTGTTCCAATTGTCTCGGAACATATAGGATAATAAACTCTGCGGGTATATTTATGATTAGTATCGTGTGTACCTTCGTATAAACCTAGGGTAACTATGCTGTGTTTCGTTTTAATTGAAGTTATTTTACGTATGTTGTACAACGGTTCGGGAGAGCACGTGTGTAGTTTCCCTAAAATTTTCAACTGATATACTAAGAAGCTTTCAGCAAATTTGAAAAGATCCAAAAATAAGTAGGCTAACTTACGTAATTTTTTGCGACAGAACTTTACGTCTTAGCGGGTATATTATAAAAAAAAAATGGTTTCCGAGTTGGGGAGAAAAAAAAATTCAAACTTACCGGGCTATCTGAATCTTCCGCAAGAGAGCAACGAACGTGACGCAAACAAGGTCGATTTCTTTTGTGATTTTTATATTCATCCAACACTCATTCACCCTGCGAAATGAGCGCGGGCACTCATTTGCAGCCGAGAATTTCCATCTTCCACTTAACGAGACCATCTACATCCCCTCGCCTCTCCCCCTTTCTGGCCAGTTCTTCATCCGGCGAGCGGGCGGACGGACGGACCGTCAAATCCGCCACCGCGATGGCCACGTTCACGCGCCACTTGCGGAGGCGGAGCGGGGGCGGAGACGCCGGGTCAAACGCGGCGGTGGAGGCTGGACTCTGCAACCCTCGGAGGGGGACACCCCCTACACCTCCCTCCCGCCTTTCCCTCGGGACGCCTCCCCCGCCGCGTGCGTGAATACGGCGTAATGAAGAGAGGCGGGGGCGGCGGCGGTGGAGGCAGTCAGGTAGAGAGCGAGTGAGGAGATTCGCCCGGAACGCTCTCGCCCGCGGCCACGCTGGAGATATGGCCGGCTTTCCCCTCGAGAGCACCGCCGTCCGCCCCATCCCGCCCCTCCTCCTCCTGCTGCTGCTGCCCGCCCGCTGTTATCTGTGCCGGTTATCTCTGCAGAGCGCCCCGAGGACAATACTGTGTACTATTAATCTGAAAAAGATTGAATGCGCCGTTAATGAGGCACTCCCCTCGTGCCGCCCCTGTGCTGACCGTTCGCCGCCCCGCCAGGCCCAGCACGCGGCCGGGAAGCCAGGCAGGCGGGCCGCCGGACGTCGAGTACGGGAGGGTCGGCCGCGACAGGGAGTACCCCAGGGTCGTACAATTTGTCCTCGAAATTCGCTCCCCCTGTTTAATTGACGCAAGCTGCAAAGACGTGGTGCAGTTCTTAAATAATGTAGAAATATTGATTAGTTAAACATTTTGAGAATTTTGCGAAGTTTTATTTATTATATTTTCCCTCATCTTGCAATAAGGCAATATAAAGATTTTGAACATTGCTTTTCTAATTTTAGAATGTTATCTTCAACCAGCTTCCTATGTGACGGAAAACATGATGCTGGCCGTAATTCGAGGATAGCTTGCACACCTACGAGGAGTGCTACTGTTAAGTAAAGTGCGATGTATCCCAATGTCAGTCAATTAGAATACTATATGTTTTACTGTCCGGGTATTATTGCAATCAGTTAATGAAATATGTATTTTGAACGTTGATCGTTTCATTCAATTTTTTCATTCAGTTTTTGGATTATTTGAAATAATTGACTCATAAAATCTAACTAAAAAAAGATTGACCTAGTGAGGTTTGAAGTGCGAGAAATGATTCTCGGATATAGCGTTGTAACGAGGGTCGGATTCCTGTATCTACCAACTGCGCTGATAATGGGAAGTTGAGAAGCAATCTTAGACATGTCAAAATTAAATAGACACATACTTAGCACGAGAAGATGGAAATGAATAATCATTTTCTGTTTCACATGTGCTTTTTTTGAAAGTGTGTTCAAAACTCAGCGAATACAGATCTTTGTCACTTCTAAAGTAGTTACCTTCTACAACTATCACGCGAAAGCAACATTGAGAATGAATTCTGTATTGAATAATTATTATATTGTTTATTTGAGATAAACTCATATGAATTGATCTTGTAGAGTACCAACTACATTCACTCCACCACTCTCCACTTTGTATCTTTTTACTGAGTTCGAACCCAACTAATAACATCTCCGTGATAGTTCTCAGAGTACTTATTGAAACTCCACCAACGCAATAGTTTATCCAGCACAAAAGAGATTGTGAAGTGTTACGGAAGAGCAACGAGAATTGCTATCCCAACAACGTAAAGTACGTATTTCCTTGTTACCCTCCCAAACCCATGTTCCGCACAATACCTAAACTGCTATTGTGCTCTCATCTCGAGCTCATTATGAAACACGGCGTATACTGTTACCAACAAACGTCCCCTGGCCAATTGAAGGCCGGTTTGAACGCGGGCGTTCTAGTTTTTCATTCCCAGCGCACCGTGCCTCCCCCCCTCCGCGAGTCTCCCAGGCCGAGGTCTAATTCGCGTCGACCAGCCGTCGCCCGTGGCCGACGGACGGGCCCTGAGGGTTCAATTACCTCTACCCGAATAGCCGTCCGCCACGAGGTAACCCGAGTGCCCACCCCCGGGCGGTGCGGGGGGGGGGGGGGGGGGTTTGGCGTCCTGGCGGTGGCGTTGACGACGATGGCGGCGGCGGCGGCGGCGGTGGCGGTGGTGGTGCCGTTGAGCTAGTGGGAGATGTACGCTTAAAATGAACGGTGGGAGTATGGATGGAAAGTGAATGGGTGTGTTACGTTAGTATTCATTATATCAGGGAGATTCCATGAAGAGTACGTTCTCTACACTCTACACACTCAGAACTAATGAATGGAATTAATATGAACATACTGTCTACAATTTCCGCTTCGGAGGATATGAACACGATGCCAACGGCGATCGTACGGTCACCAGGAAAGGAAAAGAATCCCTTAATACGTATGGATATCCAAAATGTTATCGCAAGTTGCAACATTGAGATTCGCATTACCAAATTCTGGTTTCTTCTCTGTGATAGCGTTAGTTCTTTCACAGTTTTTTGATAGATTTATTTGTAGAAGGTTGGCTAATTTTTTTATAAAGATCTGAACAGAGGTGCGTTTTGACACCTGTTTCATCGTGTGCACGAACTTCTGATTCCGGCGACGGTGGTAGTAATTGTCCGGTGAGGCACAGGAGGGCATTTATGTGAGGGGCGTGAGAGGAAATTAACGATGGAAATATGAACACCGTCTTGGTTGGTGGAAGACACCGCCTTGATTGAAAAGGAATCTCCCTCGTCATTTAAAAACAAATCTTATTAATATTATTTTTTACGAGTTGTAAGGATTTACGTATCGTCCAGGTTCTACGACACGCTTTAGAATAAATGAAGATTATTTTTCCTTAATTCTTTCTCAGAACTTTTTTGTATTCAAAAATTACTCGACGCTGTTTGAAGTTTCTGTGTATTTCTCTTAGCATCCCTTCTCACCATGTCCTATTTGAAATAATTCCAGAAAAAATTACTGGTATGCAATCTCCTGTAGTTGTCGAAGTTGATATAAAATTTGTTGACATATATTGAGTTTAAAACTCTTTATCGTTTATTACTAACCTTCCAATCTATTATTTCCGATAACTTGATCTACATTATGACGAACTATTCGACAACGAGAACAATTCCTTTCAACCACAGATTCAAGTTGGTAGTTTTTCTAGTGTATCATTATATAAAGACCTCAGTGCTCTCGTTAAAGTTATTGGCTTCGAAGACAAGCTTTGGTTGGTCCTTGCTCTCTAATCGCGCTACTACTTTTAAGGCTGCGATAATCGTCAGCGGCCATGATTGATTAGCCTCCTTCAGGATTCCAATGCGTAAAATGGATTGGGCCTTGGAATGTTATCATTTTTGTTTTGCTTCAAAGGCATGCTACCAATAACGATCGAGTACTAATCAAGAGCGACCGCTTTGTGAATGACCATGAAAGGAGAGCCGCAACTTTGGTGCAGCAATCTTCGAACGTGGCGTATTCTGGGCAACCAAGAGCTCATCGACTTCTCCGAGATTTCGGACAGCAATGCCATCTCGTTGCACAAGTTGCACATTGACTCATGTTTTAATATTAACTTAAGATCTCAGGAAAAATAACTTTCCTGTCTTTTATGAAATAATGAATTCGTGTTGCAAAATCACCATGTAATTACAGAATAATTATACTAAATGTTTAATGCCTATTTTAGGCGAATACCGGCGCAGAATCGTAAGAACGGGGTACGAATCCTACTCGTTCCTTCCCAAATCACTTTTCACCCTCACTCTTGGGTGCTGGCTGGCATTGAGTTGATTCTGTATTCTAACATGGCCCATCACCATAACGTTCTCCGGCAGAACTGCGAGTAGGCAGAGGTTGACCAAGACTCAAACTGAAATATTGCAAAAGTAAATAATTTGATTGTTAGTTTATTTTTTGTCCAATAGATAAACAAATTTGCTGCTGTAGGCCACTAGTAATTAAGCATTCGTCGTGTATCTCTGCAAATAGCTCTTCGCTCACCGTTGCAAACGCATTCAAAAATCCGAACTCGGACCGTCACAGGCAGGCGTCGCGCACGGCTTTGTACCTGCGGGCGTGCGACGTCTTCTGTTTCGCAGGGCGTGCTCGAACCCTGCTCTCTTTTGAGTCGCCCCTCCCTTCCCCCATCTCCGCGTGCGAGGGGACGCGTGCCCCTCCGGTTACGCCCCCCCCTCGTCATCTTCCTGCTTCACTCGTACGTCCCGCGGTGCGAATGACTCACCCCCCTGCGGGTGACGCTTCTGAGAGGTGCTTGCTGCCTACTCCGCCTTGCACGACCGAGATTTTCACTGCGTGGATGTGACGCCTGGGTCATTGAGCCATTGTTTATGTACGGCTGGAATAAGACGTCGGGGTGGGAACAAACTGCTTTGGGTGTGGTGTGTTCCCAAGTCTTTCGCCAGTCGTTTTATATATTGATTTTTTGTGCGACTGAGTCCATTGTAATTTTATCTTCATAAATATAAATATTTGTTTCCGATTATATGTGTTGTGTTTCTAGTGCCTAAAACGATATTTCTGACTGACACTTAGGGATATACTGCATTTTGTTTGGAGCTGTACTTGGGCGATGTCTTGGTGGTAAGGAGACGGTATTAATGGCGATCTGAATAGCAGCTGTTCATTGACTTCAGAAACGTATTTAACAATCTACACGACTGCTGTAGGGTTGGTTGTTGATATAAATGGATATTATTATCCGTGACAAAGAGGAAGTATATTTTTTCCACTGCTTCTTCTTCGTGTTCATCGCTTCGAATTAATGATAGAATCGATGTCCCGTGAATACAGTGGACGAAAGAACCGTAAAATATCCAGTTACTAGTACTCATTTACTTCGGTTTTTGTCATTTATGCTCGTTTGCCTAGCCTGACTGTAAGACCAGGATGATCCCTTTAACTCTACGTGTTTTGAAGGGGAAGTGATATACGACTACTGCCAATGACGGCACTTCACATCGTGGAAAACGAGTGCAAGTGATTTATTGGTAAATATTCATTGACTGGAAAAGCTTGTGTCAATACCGTAAATGCATTCAACTTTTCACCTTGTTTATTTTATTTCAATGATTAAACCTCATAAATTTTGAATTTCTCCTTCGTATCCTCTAAGAATTTTTTTGGACGGTTACACAGTTCTTGTATCGGAAATATATCAGGGATCACAAATTGCTATCAAACACTATGACGATTCTTTTCTGAACAGCGTTCTGTTGTGAATTTGTGGCTGCGCATGTAAGCAACAATTCCCAAATTACCCGCCATAAAGAGCAATTACTTATAACTTTAAACATAAACTTCTTTTATACTTCTTTCGAACCTTCACAGCAAAACAGGGAAACCGATTACATAAGGAGAGATTGCAGAATAAAGCGGGTTTACTAGCGTCTGTAAAGGGTGTTTTTATGGTCGGGTGTTCTGCGTAATTGCGTTATCTGCCGTGGTATTTGTTCCTGCGACGGTCGCACCGTCCACCTGTACTGACACACTAAGCTTAATTTTCCTGGCTTGCAGGGTGGTCCGCAATAATAGTATACTATCCGATCTTGCTCACTCAAAACTGAATAGAAGGGTAAAATATTTTGAATTGTAGAGATTTCACGCTGTTTTCCAAGAGTGTCTCTAAATGGAAGTTGAAAGGAAAAATTTTCCCCGAATTCTAGAGATTTCGATTGAGACGTTTTCTAAACAAGGAGAGAGTAAAAAAAGGAAGAAAGATGGTTCGTTCGTTTTTGAAGATTTTATATAATTTTAAATGCATTTATTTTACATTTCTATGTGTGCGAGGAAAGGAAAAAAAAGTATTAAAAATAATATGGAAAGTATATAGTGAATATTTATTAATTATATTCAGAAGTGAATATTTATTAATTATGTCTTTGTGAACAAAATTTCAGTTATTTGCTATTTTTTCTTTTAAAAATTTGCTAACTACATCCGATATTATCCAGAGCAACAAAAGCAATGAATTACAAAAATGCTGCCACGACAAAGGTAAAAAATGTAGCCTTTTCGGAATAGGCAAATGTAGGAAGTATTGTGTGAGAATGGAACAAATTTGATTTAAGAAAAAGGAGCTGTGGTGGTGTGTGAGTAACATCGGGAGGCAGTGAGCCATATGAGCGGTCAGTGTTACCGGGAGTGGTGAGACCAAATTGGGATCTGGGGCCAGTGAGGGCACATTTAGGATCATTGACGACGGCAGTGGTTTGGCCACATTTTGGGCCAGTGGTATTCACAATGATGAGGACATATTTGAGGGGGTAGTGGTGACGAAAAAATTTCAAAGAATACGGTGACAGCAATGATATAGCCTCATTGGGAGGCAGTGAAACGGCATCGGTGAGGACTTACGTATGTTCGGGGGGGGGGGTTTGGAAGGGTGCGGTGACGGCAGTGGTGACGCCACATTTGCGGGCAGGGGTGAAGATGGGGGAGATTGTGTGTTTAGCATAATATTTGTGTCCCGCGCGCTCTCTCCCTGCACCCGAACGGAGACGTAATTTCATCCACCGCAGCGCCGTCCGCAATAGCGGCGGCCAGCGAACGCAATAACGTAAGGGGGCGTCCACTGCTGTGGACCACGTTCCGATCGGCGGCCACGCCCCCCAGGCTGTGGGTTTTGGCCTGCGCTTTGCTGCAACGAGCGCCGTGAAGTGGTTGAGAGGGAATTTGCGAAGGTGGAGGTGGTAGTGATAATGGCATAGGCGAGCGAATCCTAAAGCAAGAAGCGGGTGGGAGGGGAGGAACTACATTTCTGGGCCCCTTTTGTCCATGAAACTTTCTTAATTTACCTATGACAGTTTTTTTTTCTACTAAATATATAAAACATACTACAATGAGTACGAAAATATATCTAATGATAAATTAATAAATATAATTGATTTTACGTTGAACTATTTACAGGGTTGCCTGGGTGATTGGAAAATTTCTTTCCCAAATATATGTATCAGTATCTGCATTAGTTTCCTAAATATCAGCTTAAAAATGGGTTCAATCAGGAATTGATTATATATATATATATATATATATATATATATATATATATATATATATATATATATATGGAAACAAGGTGTTTTATTGTATATTAAGAGGCCCATTTCGGAATTTTCAGAGGAATCAATGAAAATTCTTATTTAATGACATAGGCTAATGACACTGGTCCCAGAGTGAGAAAGTCTGTGATTGTGGGCATTATTACTGTTTATTAATTTTCAACTTTTGAATACAAGTGTGGGTCGCAGGCGGCGACCTTCGCAGTGAGAGCCATCACATATTCATTAGCATTGCTCCTACTCTTGTGATGACCTCCACTTTACATTCGCTTCACTAACTCTAAATACAACAGTATAATTTTTATCTGTCAGTTCGAAATTATCCTTTACAGACACACAGATCTTAGTTTTGCACCTCGTTTCCAGGTGGACTCTTGAGATTTCGCGCCAATCCCATTGTTGGCAGAGAAGAGACAGTTCTAAACGAGGCAGAATAAAAGCTTGGTGGTTTGCCTTAGCAAGCGCTGGCGACGTCGGAAGGGGTAGAGTCGCCAGGAGGACGCCGGTGTCGCAGGGAGCGTTTGGGAGGAGGCTGCAGCGCCGTTGCGTTGCGGCGGTGGAGAAGAGGGGGGGAGGGGCGGGGCGGGGCGGGGCGGAGGGCGGCGAGTGCGCCTGAGGGCATAGCGCTATTGTGGTCCGGCACGCGCCGCCCGCCCACCGTTCGCGAGCGAGAGAACAAGCCCCGCGCGTGTGCTGCCTCCGCGCCGCCCCGATCCGTTCTGCCCCGCCCCCTCCCCGACCCCCGGCCCTGCCTGGCCCCAGCCGCCGCCACCTGGCCGCTGCCGCCCTGCAAGCTGCTCCGGCTGCCCGACTCACCTCACCTCGCCAACCCAATTCCCCTTTCACTGAGATGATTCTTTGGCTGGTTAGCGCGAACCGTCTCCTCTCTTTCGTACTTACCAGAAAGAGGTCTCAGTAAATGAAGGTTTCTCTCATTCTTGTTGCATTTCCTCTCCGCCACAGTACCCCAATTATATTTTTGTCCATCACGCTCTTTCGCTATTCTCTGCTCTTCTCTGATTATTAAGACGTTTCTCATTCATTTTACCTCTTTCCTTTTCTTCTATTTTGCTCTTCTGCAATGAAATTTTCGTTAAATTAAATTTCTCTTTCTTCTTACCTCACGCTGTTTCTCTCTCTCTCTCTCTCTCTCTCTCTCTCTCTCTCTCTCTTTCTCTCTCTCTCTCTCTCTTTCTCTCTCATTTCTAACAGTTTTCTACTTCTTCTGCGTCGTAACAACTGATGATTATTCATTTTTCCATAATGTAATCTTGCTGTACACTTTTTGCTGAGAATTATATGACCTTACTTACACTTTTTTCTTTTTATCCTAATCTTCATTTTTGTTTTCAGTTTCCGCTTTACAAAAACTTTTTTTATTAATATTATAGTTTTCATTACATCTTTACGTTTACCTGAATGTTGTTTCCTTGCATTTTAATCGCTAATCTATATGAATACTTTTGCTCATTTGTTTGAAATTTGTTGGGCATTTGAACCACGCCATTGTTTGGAATGTTCAGTGTCCACTCTTATCATGCTAAGATTCCTCTTTTTCTTTTTTCTTGGTTTACAAAAACAATGTGTACTGGTTCCTTTTATCGAGTTTTTTTTGCTGGGGGAATTGTTTTCTTTCATAGGGAACATCGGTCCCTTCAGATTTATTATCAATTAGTGATTAGTCTTTTGTAGTTAGTTTTATCAATTAGTCTTTTACACTGTATCTTATTTCAGACAGCTACTTTAAATCGTCCTCCAGCAACAGAATTCATTCGAGATTATTGTCCCACCCGCCGGCGAAACCTCGGTCGCAGAGACTCAATATCACCCGCCCCACCTCCACGCCCGCTGCGCTGTCCTTTCCTCTCGCAATGACTGCACGCGCCTCGTTTCATCCTGCGTGCCTCCTTTCCCGCTGCTGCTCCTGCCACCCCGGTCCCCCCGCCCGCCCCAGCCCTTGCCAGGCCCTTGACATTGCCTCCTTCTCCACAACCACCATCGCCTCCGTCATCGCCACCGCCATCACCACCGACTGCACCACCGCCGCCGCCTCCTCCACCACTACCACCGCCTCCTCCTCCTCCCCTCCGCCTCCACCTCACCACCATCGCCTCCTCCGCCACCGCCTTTTCCAACGCTTCGTTCCCGTCCCGCCACCGCCTCCTCCTACTTCACCAATTCCGCCACCACCGCCAACGCTACCACCTCTGCCTCCGCCGCCGGCGCCGCTGCAATGATTTAATTCGGCCAGGTTAGGTTACAATGTCGATCTAATATCGCGCTGATGAGATTACGGCGGCCAGGAATGCGCTGCTAAATGAGATGTGTGCGCGGAATGCTAACGGCGGCGGCGCTGGAGCCGCGTGCGCCTCGCCGCGCAAGGGCCCTGCCGCGGGCGGGGGCGGGGCGGGGAGGGCGGGCGGGGGGCGGGCGGGCGGGGAGGGCGGGGCGGGGCGGGCAGGGCGGGGGGGCGGAGGGCGGGCGGCGAGCGAGGGAGGCTGGCGGGCTGGCGGGCGTGGCGGGCGGGGCGGGCGGGCGGGCGGGCGGGGCGGGCGGGCGATAGCGCTGGAAATGCAGCCAGTGGGGAGGCAACGCAGGTGGTGTTGGAGCTGTTGCTGACTGCTGCAGTTTGGATGCGTGAGGTGCGCTGTGTGCGGGCTGATGAGAGATGGAGTGGGAGTGGTGGTTGTTACAGAGGTGTGTGAGTGGTATTAGTGAGAGGAAAAAATGTGGAGCATGATGTTGGATAAAATTCTTTTTAATGAGTGGAAAAATTTGCATTGATGATGGATAGCATTCTTTTTAATTATTCCTTATTTCTAATCGAAATGTTTGAATTATCATTGATTTACCCTTTCATTCACCACCCCTTAAAACGCTGACAATTTTAATTGTAAAAATTAAAATGTTGAATCTGAAAACAGAAAAAGGATTCAGCGTGTGAAATAACAGAACACTGATAAGATCAGCAGAAAATCTTGATATTACCCGCTCAGCTTATTCTGCTACTGACCAATCCTGGAGTGTTTTAAGACATAGTTGGTGAATCCCATACTCTTAAACTGTGATGTGATCGGATATATGGGTTAATTGTATCTCTCAATGTCCTTTATTGTGTACTGTAACAGCGATAAATGTAAGATTTTTTTCTATGAAACAAAGAAATGCAGAAGTATTAACTTATCGGACATTGTAACACACAATCAGCACGTCTCAGCAATGCGAGTTGAAAAGAAATATGCACGAGAGACAACGTGGCAATAATTAATTGCGCAAATCGTGGAGGGTCGAGGGGGAAGCGGAACATGTTCGGCACGGCGACTGGTTGAGCTGAGCGGGGGCGGGGGCGCGGGTGGCGCGCGGACCTTACCGCCGCCGGGGAGTTGATGGGTCGCTCCGCGTTGTGGTTGAAGTGGGCAGATCCGGCAGCGCCGCCGCAGCGCTGCCGATTGCCCCGGTGGGCGTGTCTGGCGCTTCGAGATGAGTTGCGGCCGGGTTCATTACCACGTGGCGCGGCAACGTGCAGTTCTTGAGGAACAGCGCGATTGTGTTGCGGGGGAACTCGCTGATGAAGAGTAATTGTACGAACTACGTTGGCACGAGAACTATGTTGCTCCGAAGCATTGAATGGAGTTGCATCCCATTAGAAGAGAATCGGCTTGTAGGAGAATTCCACTTTATGACCCCAATGGGTTGTCTCGAGAGTCGGTTAATAAATTAAGAGGAATTTTCTTTCGGCCTGAAAGAGATCTGCTTTTAATTTTATTTTTCTCCTATAGTAAACAGAATACTTTTCCAGACAATTGTTACCCACGAATAAGTCAGTCGAAGCAACAAATTGACTCATACGGCGATCCGCCTGACTCATTGTCATACTCTTAAACACTAAGTTCCCATAAGAATTAATACAGACTACCTACAGATCCAGAGAAACGCAAGTCAGTTGAAAAGAGGTATTCGAAAAAAAAAACGGAGAATAAAAAATGATAATGACGTCTCGTGACATGTTCCGTTGATGAGGTTTACAACAGTTTTTATGACACGTTTACAGAACAATACCGTTTTATTTACCATTTTCCAGATTGATTTTGTATGATTCATTATATTCGAAATAGCAAGGATTCAATTTATTGAAGCTCGAATTTTCTATATTGTCTTTTATTTGTTCATTCTCTTTAAAAATTAGATTTAACAGGTCAATGTAATGTTTCGTTAGTCGATCTCCATCGTCCCAGTTGAAGGTGGGATAATCATATTTCCTACCTTCTTGTACATGAATGTCATTGTCAGCTGGACATGTAGTTAAAAAAGTAGTAGAAAATGTTTTCTATCCCCGCTTGTATAAGAGTTCTTACTTTTATGTATTCCCTTTGAAACGCGGCGTGAACCTATCCGGGGAACAATTACGTGCTCACCTTGTGTTTCGCGTAGCGGAGAGGCGCGTCGCACAATGGCCTCATTTACGTTCGTTATGACATCGCTCACTTTCATCGTGGAACACCTCTAACACGTGCAAATGGACCCCGAGGGTCCCCGCCAGCCCGAGCGCACTCTCCCGGGCGCGTGGCCGTGCGTTGGGGGAAAGGGCGGGGCGGAACGAGGCGGAGTGGGGCGGGGAGGGACGGGACGCGGGGAGGCAAGAAGTGGGATGGATGGGGGGCCGGTTATGGGAGCGGGGATGGGTGGCACGAACGGAGGTGTGACGGGGGTGGGCGTGGCAGGTTAGCGCGGCACACGGGGCGGGGTGGGGCGACCCGTGGGGCGACGACGGGTGGACGCGCTGAAATATGACAGGAGGTGCGAGGGCGGCCCGTGGCGCCAGGGGGCGTGATGCAGCCCGATGCATTTTGGCCGCCGTTGCCTCTACAGTTGAAGCCTGTTGTCTGCTGTTGGCCCTCTCTTCAGCTTGTGATTTGTAGATCCTACCCTCCTGTGTTACAGTGATTCTCGTTCTTGCATCTTCCTACTTCACAATTCGTCTTTTCTTCTCACTCGATCTGTCTCATCCTTTTATTTTCTTTCTCCATTCTATTCAATTTAACTTTTGTACTTTTCTTCTACTTGATCTTGCTGATGCCCTGAAAAGCTATTCTCTCATGCTATTTATCTAATTCGTCTTCCTTTACTCATTTTCTTTCTCTACGTTATCATGCCCTTCACCCATTTCGTTCAATGCTAAATTGTCCTTCACAACGACGTACACTTATAAGCACCTCATTTTGCATGACCTCAATTTTCCGTCACCCTCACTGTTATTGCCTCTACCCTCAACCTCACAAGTCCCACCACATATCGCCGACCAGTATACCTTCACATCTCTGGCAGGTCCACACATTTGCTTTCCCTCTACCCTCACTCCACCCTGCACTCGCACGCAAGGGACCTGTATGTGGCGCCACCTAGTTTGTTCCCCCTCTAAAAAATGAATCTCGGTCTCTCCGCTAACTTGCTATACCCTTCATCTTCACCCACTACATTAGTTGCGAAGACTCCTCTTTTTCCAATCATCTATCGGCTCACCTATCTCAGCTCCAAATACCAGTCACATCCAGCCGACTTTCCTTTCACCTCTACTCTCATGCCCACTTATTCATCCTTCATATATCGTCGCCCCTTTTGGCCCCCACACCACGCGAAATTTCTGGCCAGCCCAATTTCACCTCTGCCCCCGTCTCCATTCCCACACCAAATTCGAATCCCCACCTCCCCAGTGTCTCTCAGATACTTCGCCAACACAGGGTTCCCACCACGCCCATCTCCACCCCGTCCGCCTCCGCCAGCGCGCGTCGCGTGCCCGCTCGGGCCGCGTGGGCTTCATGCAGCGGGGGCGTGAGTGAGGCGGGGGCGCGCAGGTAGGTCGCTGGCGGGCGGCGCGCCGGCCCGCCGGACACGGCTGTGCGTTTAACCGCCATTTTCCCCGGCGAGCGGCATTGTGCGCGTGAATGGAGCGCCGCCGCCCCCGATAAGTGCGGGGGTTCCCCCCATTCTCCGCGCGCAGTTGGCGACACTGCGCCCCGTGACAGCCCAATTAACCTGTTACGTTGGCCGCGCTGACGGACCAATCAGAGCCCATTGTGTGCTCGTGTTCCGCCGCAACCCCCCTTGACGTGCATCCCGGCGGACGTAGGCGAACTCTCGCCCCCCAACCTCACCCCCCTCACCCTGCAGTTTTTGTGTGCCCTTTTGTTTCCCGCGGTCCGAAGCGTCGCATAAGGGGTTTCGTTGTGTTTGTTTACCGGGAGGTGATTCGCTGATGAGTGATAATCATACAGTGCGAAGCGGACGGGACGGCTGAGCTCTGGAGCGGCGTGCTCGGCAATTTTTCTCGCGTTCGTGTGTGGTCGAGCGGGAGTATGCCGGGCTTGGGGTGGGGGAGGATGTGTTTTTTAACCGCTTGCGGTCTCATTTTGGATGTTTGTCGCCCGTACTTTGCGCGAAGTTACGAGCAAGTAGGCAAGTGAGCTGGCAAAAATGCTGAACGGAAGCATGGTTGTTTTTTGGAGGGTAGGCGAGGACGTTTTCATCGCTCGTTCCTGGGCTTACAGCTTCATCAATGGGAATCTGTGCTGCGAAGAATGGGATTGTTTGTTATAACTAAACGCAGAGTGCAAATATCAGATTTTAGATCAATTTGTACATGTTCTTGATATTTTGAATATCAACATTTATACAGTTTCTCCTCAAATGATGATGCACTCAAGGTTTTCTGATTATTATTATTATTATTATTATTATTATTATTATTACTAATAATAATTTTATATTTTAATCGACAGTCATAATATAACAAGCCAGCAAACCAGCCTAATTTTTCAAGGCAATGTACATCCTTTGTACAGTCAACTGCCCTCCAGACCGCTCAAGCCATTTGCAGTAGTTGAACGTACTAGGCAGATGGAAAAGTAAGATAGTACAAAATTGCGTCTGTTCACCACCTAATTGAAAGTAATTCACTTGTTGCTATGTTCTTTAATACAATTGAAGGGGAAGTTACTTTCCAAGAGTTAAAGAATTATTTTCTCTGCTTTTTCTTGTGACCAATTTCATGAATTTATTTGTGTGTAGTACCTCTAAAAATTCTCATACATAGATGTTTGTCACTGAATGAAACCTACCCGAATAAATAAAAGTTCTATATGTGTATTATTTCTGTATGTATAATGTGACTCTTTAAGATCTTTTAAATGGTTAAATCTTCAAAGTAAATACAAATTGGTTTCTTACCAACATAAAACGGCAGTTGTGTATACTTGACAAATTAATTTAGGACTTGTTTAGAATTAACATCTTACTCTACCAAGCCGTTTAATACTCAATGGCCGTAGTGGCTAAGAAGGCAACTTTTAGACAGTCACGAGACCTGCCAGAGTTTCAGCGTTCTGTGATATAGCAAATCACGCAGACTTTGTTAGGCTGCTTGTTAATGATGATAATGATAATGGTAATAACAATAATAATAATAATAATAATAATAATAAAATAATAAATCAGCTGTAGGCCAATCCGGATAGCCGAAATCTGTACAGCAGTAGTGCCTTGGCGATCTCGGATGGAAGAATCGCGGGTTCGACTCTCGCCTCGAGCATGGACGTGTTTGTGTATGTCTCTTTTTGTGTGTGCCGTCCATTCATCCTTCATTATCATCATCATTATCATTATTCCATCTTCCATGAATAATAACCCTGGGGTAAAAAAAAAATTGCTTTGGAATAACGTATGCAATGAAGACAGACAGAAACGGGCATAATGTTTGAATATATATTTTGGTATTTAAAAGTGACTTGAAAATAATAAAAAAATGAATATTAGTCAACCCTGATAAACATTTTGTGTCGTTGGGACCCGTTTTCATTTTGCGAATACACTTGGCAAAGTTCTCTGTGAAAAATTGTGTCTTAAGCTCTGCAACGCTGCAGATTCTTTTAGCACTCAAGACGCCGTATCTCCTCCATTTCTCTGCATTTCCACAGTGGAGGTTTCTCATGATGCACGAGCTGTCGAATTTCGCGCGTTACGCCGCTGGGGTCGCCCTAGCGCATCTCGGTAATTGGCAGTGCCGCGCCGCGCCGCGCCGCCTCGACAGACGAATCTAAATCAAGGTATTATTTGTTTACTAATTAAATGAGAACTAAAGGAAGTTTTTTACGAGATTATCCGTATCTGAAATGAGAATTCATTCAAACTTTGCAAATACTTAAGAGATACTTCTTTTGGTGCACCCTATGAATAACGACAAAAAGCGATTTATTAAAGATGCAGAACGAAAATTTTGAATTTACACAATATGTTTGGAGTATTAATATAGTTAAAATAAATAGAAAGTATTAAAACATGTGGCAAAATGTAAAATTAGAAAAACACGTTATTTAAAAAAATCAATGATAAAAAAATGCATTAAACACCGTTTGTTTTCTTGAGCTGCTGGGCGGTTTCGAAACAACCACTCAGATGTGATGCTTTTTAATTTTTTTATGGAAATGCCTCCCCTACGCTCAAGACGATTTTCGTTACACTCAACACGTCACATCATCTCCATTTCACCGTGACGAACAAGCTGTTGTCGAATTTCGCGCTTAACGCCCCACGGGTCGTCGTAGCGCATCTCGGTAATTGGCAGCGCCGCTCCGCCTCGACAGACGAGTCTAAATCAAGGTCGCGTCGAGCTGAGGGGTGTCGAGGGCCGGCCTAAAAGCACTCGCGCATCTGCGAGCGGCGAGAGGCACTCGACGACGGGGACATTTCCCCCGCAAGCCACCGCCCCAGGGAAAGAGATATACGCGCCTATTTTTCATACGGCAAAAAGTGAAATAAAGTGTTGGCTAATTTTGGGGATACCTTACTCTTACTGCCAAGATGTACGCGCCGGCCTCCGTTATAAAGTCTGCTTTCATCTAATTTGCTAAAGCTTATTCTTTCAAGGTAATGAGAGCAACGCGTAGTGGTGGTTCCCCCTCCGTCTCGTAGCCCTTGTAAAGGCAAATCAAGTTAACTCTCCATTACGTTAACCGAGTTAAAAATTCTTGTAAGTTTCCCATTCGTTTTTTTTTATCCGACGCACACCTTTGGCCGACCTTTTCTCGTTCCCCGCCTTGTACTCCACCCTACGTGCCCTTTCTGAGTCGTTCCCCTTCCCTCGTCCTGCCCACACACTTTTATATAAAAATGTAATTAAAAATGTTCTACGTTCTGGCGCATATTTTATAACTTAAGTCGGTGCTCTTGCCTTCATAAGCGGTCCTTTATCGCTCCTAATTTTATTCCCTCCCTTAGAGCCTAGTCTCCCCCTTGCATTCCGCCCACCCCGGACTCAAGCTTTCCTTTACCTTCGGGCCGAGTGGTAGGAGGCGCTAGCAGGCGGAGCACGCAGTTACAAGGGGGCAAGTAGGTGTTCGTGTAGATGCCATAACCTTTTCTCTAATGTTATATTTATACCTTTTATTTTTATAGCCAATCGCAGTAAAGCAAAGCGATTTAGGAACTTTGCAGAATGCGATAAGGTATTTAAGGGACCCGGCCGTAACTTATTGATTAACTAATAACTTTCCGTTATCTCGGCGCGTCAAGAAGTAATAAGGTGCCAGGTTTATGTGGTGTCGGAGCTAAAACCGCGCTGGAGGTTCTCTTTATGGGGCGGCCCGGATATACCGGAAGTAATGGTTGCCGCGCGTACGTGCTCGCTGCACGGGTGTGCTGGTGGGCGGAGCAGTTTTAGCTGTGTGAAGTATATCGGCCCTAGGTTCGACATCTAATCAATATGTCGTGTTCGGTTTGTGTATGGTTTAAGGAAAGTTTGACATCTGCGACATAGACATCTTCTGTTGCTTGATTTATTTGCGTCGTGTTGTTATTCACTTGTCACTTCTTGTATCTGACTCTAATCATGAAGTCACGTTTCTTTCTTGTACATCTGTCTCCTTCCCTCCCTCCCTCTCACTCTCTGTTTCTCTTCCTTTTCTCTCCACATACGAACATATGGGTATATTTGTGTAGTACATGGTAAACATTTCTTACTTTCCCCTTACGGAAGGTAAATATTCACAATTGTTAACCAATTTAATTGTCAGATAATTATTTACTACTCACTTGTAGTGTAGATTGGATCAATAAAACTGAGATTGGATCAATAAAACTAAAACTAATTTTGTTTTAAAGACAGTTTGTATCTAAAATTAAAATTAATTGGAATTTTCGTAGTTCGTTCCTCATACTTTTACGATGTTTTTTTCATGAACGTCAATTATTGCAGAAGAAATTGTCAGGAAGCGAGCCTTTTGAGCGTTTTTGCTGTATCCGGGGATAACATTAAACACAAATTCATTTTAATTGTAATCGTACAATAATCTTAGTTGACAGTAAGGCAAACATGCCTAATACATGCAGGGAAAAAATTAAACCATTTCTTCTTTACCAATGGATGGATCCTAATCTTGAGATTGTGTATCTGGCTTATTACGGTGGACATCACTTTCATCTCTAACTGGTGGAGCTTTAACACTTTGATTTATTTCACTGCCTTGCTTCGTCATCGGAATTACTGCTTTTTGGTCAGCCAAGGTTGATCACATTACTTAGAGACAATACTGAGTAAACGTACGTTATTGTGTGTACTGAATGATAACATTACTTTCTTTTAATAAAGAGAACCAATTGCTTATTTTAGAATTATTATTATTATTATTATTATTATTATTATTATGTCAATAATATATATTTATTATATTATTGTCCTGGTTAATATTGTGATTAGTATTACAATCCTAGTGACTGCTTAAATGTTCTCAAAAGTTTTCTAAAATTAAAATGGATATTCTAAAATCACCAATATTAATATTCTGTTTTCTTTACTGATTTAAAGTTAATGATATAGTAGAGAAAATACATTAATTTGAAGTTTTGATAATAATATCGGGAAAATATGAAACAATCCCTAATAAATACGCGCAAATGATTATAATGGATTTGTTTCCTTGGGAGAATTGAAGACTGTTGAGAGGAAGTAATAATTAAGATTCGATGTTGCTTATATATTCGTATAGACGGCAGATGAGTTCAATTCGATGTAGGTTAATATTTTCCCTGTTCCCAACAAGTGTTTGGTCTATTAAATAATCTGTATCGTTAACAGCAATTCAGAAAAATCAGCACTAACAATATTCTGAAGAAACTCTTAACTGCTTGTTGGAACTCAAATCTCCTCCAAAATACTGATACTACTTCCTTCTCCAACCGCGGCACCACAAACAGAAGTAGCGTCCGGCAAATTAACTTCCCTCGAGTAAAACGATATCTCGCGAGGCTTTTCTTTTCCCAAGGCGGCGCTGGAGCGCGCTTCGAGGTTCGCGGGAGCACTCTCCCTCTCCCCACCCCTCCGCCATTTACTCCCCACCCCCCGCCTCACCCGCGCGTCCTTCTTCCCGGCGGCCGCGGCTCCAGCCAGGCGGGCGGCGTTCACGCACACACATACACACACGCACGCACGCAGCGCGCTTCCTCGCACACGCACACGCGCGCGCTCTGTCGCGCCCGCCGCGGCGCCGACACTGATACCGCACGGCGCCGCCGCCGCTGCCGCCCGCCCCCGCAGTCGTTCGAAAGGCCTGGCTCCCCCTCCGCGGAGGTATTTTTACCAGGCGCGCACCTGGACGAGGTACCCGCACGCGGGTAGGGCGAAAGGTGACACTCTCGTGTGGGTGTTCCCGCGTCCTTTGTTCTTCACGGGGCTTGGAAAGTTCTTTGTGGAGGGTGAAATACAATTTTAGCGAACTTCAGACACGTCAATTGTTGGTAGTATTTGTTTTGTAGTATTTCGGATACTCGATTTAGACGGGATTAGCCTGCACTTCAAAAGTAACAAGAAAATGTGTAATAGAAAAATCACGTATTAATTTCTATTCAAGAAGGATGCTTTAATCAAATTTCAGTTGTAACCGCTGTGGAAAATCAGGAAACATTGGTTAAAAATGGGGTAAAGCATGTACTCACTCTAAGAAACGGATTCGTTAGAGATGTCCTGGTATAATTGATTTTGTAGTACTGAGCAACTACATCAATACTAACCCATCCAAGCAGGAATGAAAAGCTTCTCGACCGGTATCCGTTATGGAACTATCGAAAAAATTAGTTACTATAACCAAAGATGGCGTATTGACACTCCTATACAAATCAATGGAATTTTCTTAATTATGCACATTTTGTATAAGAATGAGATATTAACAAAAGTATTGAATGATCTAAGGTCGGTAACAAATTGCGGATTCGGTTCGTAATAAACCTCGGCCACTCGTTTTACAATCTTCAGTAGCAATTATTGTTTGCTGTATATTAACCTAATGATATTAATAGCTAAATATACTACGTATATAGGGAGTTTGATAATATGTGAGTAGCAATACTACATTGTCGGACTGAAACTTGTTTTTACGCTGAATAATGTAATGTCGAAATTTCTTACTAAAAAAGTCTCTTTCTTCCCGCGTTTATGATGTGTGTCAATATTGTCTATTCGAGAGATGTACATATTTTTTGACCTGTTCATACCAACAACCAATAAAAAGTCCTGTTCTTAGAAAAAAATACCGTCAATATGAGATGTTTGAGTGTGAATAATGTTGAATTTTCACATTTTATAAAAAAAATCACAATCTGATTCCACCGTCTCCACAAAACAATTTGCATTGGTAATAGTGTACGAGTGAATTTAAATTGCCTTTTTACTATCTGATCTTGAATTCACTTGGAAGAACAAAGGATTTATTCATCATAAAGGCCAATAACCTCTATTTCACTCAAATGTTAGATACCATTATTTACACTCAAACGCCTCAAAAATAATTAAAAATAATAATAATAAAACAAGAGTCAAAATATTATTCATTTAAGAGTTATCCTTCTTCTTGATCCATTATTGGGACCTCCTTCGAAACAGAACTCGCGAATCTTATACGGGGGGAAAGAATCAAAACGTAGAGGTAGATTTCGACATAAAATGACATTGTTGGCCGACCTGGATGGCCGAGGTGGCTAAGAGCTAGTACCGACTCAGCGCTTCGGTCCGAAGGGTCGCGGGTTCGAGTCCCGCCTTGGGCATGGTTGTTTGTCCCTTCTATTTGTATGTATGTGTTGTCGCGGAGGGCTTCGCGTTCTGCTGACCCCAGATCAGAGGAGCCCGCAAGTGTGTTGGTGTCTAGTGTATGGTCGAATATGCGTCCCATCGGGACGCAAAGGGTAGCCGGCTGTCGGCTGGATAAAAACCCTAGAAAGAAGAAGAAGATGACATTGTTGTCGGTGTGATTGCCAGTCGATGGTACGAGCGCCGTGACGCCATCACAGAGGTGGTCCTTCCCTTCGTGTAACGGATGTGTTAGTTCTCGTGGCGTGCGGGAGAGGAGGCTGGGGTGGGCGCGAGAGTTGCATTCCTCTGTCGGGGGGCGCGAGGGCGAGCGTGAGGGCGAGGGCGTCTGGGACACACCTGGGCCGAGCGAAGACGACTCTCCAAAAGTGGAGATGGGTTCCGTTTCGGTGCGCGGGAGTGGAGTATGCAGATAGCGGTGCACTGGAAAGCAGGGTAATATATTGCGAAGATTTTGACACTCGTGGTTTGGAGATACATGGAAAGAATTAAAACGTTCTAATAGTTTTGCGTCTCAGCGAGGTAGATTCGAATCCTGTTTCTGAGTTGTTTGTCTGATATTTATTTTCATTTTATGAATCCTTTTTTTTTATTGACTTTTTGCTACGGCTATTATTTCTGCAGTGTTTACCATCGTGAAGTCGGTGACTTGATATTGATGTGACGTATTGATATGCGTAAACAGAGTAAATTTTGTATTTCAGGCTATTGTTAATTCTAGGGAGAATGCAAGAAAGTCGGCCTAGAAGTATTAAACGAAATACACTTGAAATATTTTTTAAAAGAGGATACATCATTTATGTCATTTGTGTTCTACTAAATATAATTTGCAATTTTCACAAATACATTACCATAAAAAATTACTTCTACAAGACCTTACGCTGAAGAAGTTCTTGGATCTACACCTACAAATATATTAATTATATCGTTAGAATTATTTTTCAGACAAGTGCTTCATGTCTCTCAATTATTCACTACTGAAATGTGTAAAAATTAATCCAAGGTGTTCAAATGGCAAATTTAATTAATTGGGCCAAGTAGTGGTAACAAGCATAGATACTCGAGATATTTATCGATTAAATTCGTTAAAAAAAGTGTATAATGTTTTAAACTTTATTCGCGAAGTTTTCAATAAAATGTTGACCTGAACGTATGTAATATGATGAAACTGCCTCCACTAGAATAAATGTGTCTGCAACGTAAGCCTTATAATAAAACAAAAGTATTGAACATAATGAGCTATTCAAAAAAATTACTGTCTTGGTAGCTTAAGAGCAATTTGGCATATACCAGGAAACCCTTTTTTCGGATTATTCCGGGTTGGAGCAGTTGATTCTCTGGTCAGCTCGAAAATCATTTGTAATAACATATTAGAATAGTAGCTATTGAGTCACTAAGTGCCTGACATATACATTCAGACAGGAAGCTTATTCCTACGAACTTGACAAGGTACTGAAAACAAAAATAATAAGAATGTAAAAAAAAAGTATTCAGATAGTAATAATAATAATAATTATTATTATAATGACATAAGGAAAATGAGGAAAAACAGGAAGAAGAAAACGAGGGGAAAGGCAAAGTACACAAAATCTACGCTTTATCTTCACATTCCATCATATTGGCGAGAAATCGGTATAGGATTAGACCGTGGCCTCGTACGACGGATTCACGAAATACCCTTCCTCCAATCGCTGACGTTGCAATACCCCAGGGAGCGCCACGCAGTGGAAGGCCGCGGGCGGAGGCGGGCAAGGCTCTTGGTCGCTCCGCGGGTGCCCTTCCGCAGTTCTGGGCACGCGGCATACCTGGCTTATCCTCCCTACTGCTTGGCTGGCCTTCTCGGCGTCTGCGAAGCGTCCGCCCTCCGCGTGCTGATCGCCGGAGATGATTGGCTCCGCGATCTGGAGAGGCTTACTACAGCCTCCATGCTGACCTTCCTTCCGAGAGCTTTCAGTAGCCTTCTGTCGATCGCTGATCCATGAGATTTGGGTTTGCATGTGTTTTCTTTCGATGGTCCTTGAAGATATTTTTGTATTGTGTGTTGATTTACGAAGTAATACGATCATTGTACTCAATGTAAGTATTACGAAAAATATCAAGTGATTGTCAGATATGTTCACAATATGACTGACGTGACTAAAATTAATACACATGAAGAAAAATCGTTGTCAATTTTACAAAGCATTAGGTTTCAGATATTAAGTCATTGGTGAATTTATTTCCTTTCAGTATATCTAACTAATAACTTTTAGTACAAAAATTGTATAAGTTTAATATTTAAAAGTAAATCAATCTCAAATATAAATTGTCTTCAAAATTAGATTATATATTTCTCTTTTCAGGAGAATATGCAATGAGCTTGTCCGAGTATTGCGAGCTGTTTCGATCACACTTTCAAAGTTAGAGATTGCATAATAATTTTAAAAGTCAATGCAATTGGGATATTTGCAGTGTATAAAGTGTAATTAACCATGAAACCTTAAGGTTTCTAAAAAGCCTCGTTGCGATTACGCCATATAAAATTCCACAAGGCCAATGTGATGAAGACACGTTGTCTCAAGCAGCAACGAAGAAATTATCGTGAAACTGAATCGATGGGAAGGTAGAGGAGGCGCAGGTTTTTAACGAATGATCATAACCTTAGCACTCACTGTAAAATGCTTATGAAGACTCTACCGCGGACAGTTCTTCCGTGAAAAGTTCATAAATGTTAGAGAAAATTATTTTAAAATAAGAAAATTTAGAAAACATCAAATTCAAAAATTAGTTTGGAGACAGTGTTGCCAGCTACTCTGTAAACCAGAAAATACATTTGTGTTCAACCAGTTTAATTAGCTTTATAATAACTTGCTTATTATGGAGAGTACGTAATTAAATTTCAGTTGAAATTTATGTAAAGTCTTAAATTAGAGAATTGCTACTGTAGCCTAAAAAAACTCTGAGTGTAAATGTAGGGAAATAAATGTGCAACATTCAACAAACGTAATCCTTGACCCTAAATCCGTAACTGTTGTCGAAAACGTTAGTGCTAAAACAGTTGCGTAAAAAGAATTTTTTTTAAGGCCGCACTTCAACATCTTGGTCATATAGCCGACCACTGGATATTTAAACTGTAGGGGGGAACTGTAGGGAGAACAAGTAAGGACAACACAGACGCACACAAACATCCATGTCCGAGTCGGAATTCGAACCCGTGACCCTCCGAGACTGCTACTGCTTTACTGCCTTATCGATCTCAGGCTCGAATAGGCAAAAATCAATGTTTATTTCACGATATATTACATAATTCAGCTACCCAGTGACGCTGAGTCCTTCAAGAAGTACGGTCGACTCCGGTTGTAGTGAACTCGGATGTAGTGAACCCTAGGTTATAGTGAACCTAAGTTACTGGTCCCGTTTCACGTACATTAAAATTAAGCATAAGAAGGTTCGGTTATAGAGAACTTGAACATCGGCTATAGTGAAACTAGAAATAAGTACTGGAAATTTATTGATCTCGTATGTTATTAGGCGATTGAAAGGGCCTTCGGAGAGCGGGTTGGTGTTATAACAGTGCTAGAGGCATTGAAAGGTGCCAAGACTGAATTACGATACTTAGAGCCAGAGGACAATACAGAATCAAGTATGGAGAAAGCACGAACACTGGATAAGAATCTAATGAAAATTGTACGAAGCCAACAATTGAAAATAATTTATTTTTAAACGTACAACTAAAGATATTGAACTTTTCAGCTCGTGCTGTTAATGAATCATGCTGCTCGTATGTATGATTGATTGATTGATTTTTACGTGTTTCCGGGCGCGTCAACTGCTTCGGTCATTAGTCCCATATTGATGATTTCCTGAAAGGCGAAGTTACCTCCCGCTGGATGTCGAATCCGGGGCAACCTACCTTCCTGAACGTGGTTCCAACCTGACTTCCCACCAGCTGGACGACTGCCTCAGTCGGCCAGCTCTGCCCTGACGGTTTCCGGGTCAAGGCGTGTCATCGTTAGTGTAAGTGTGAGTGTAATGGGAGAGGATAGGACAAGGAAGAGGAAGGACAGATCGCGCGCGGTCCGTGGCCCGTTTGGTTGGGTACTTCTCCGGCATTCGCCTGGTGTTGATCGGAGATGTTTATTTATAAAATAAATTATTGTGGAGAAATTCATTTACCTTTGACATCATCGGATACAGCGAACCAAACATGTTAGTCCTCAGAAGTTCACTATAGCCGGAGTCGACTGTAAATGCAAACTTTCCACCTAGCTCCGTGTGTATCACCTGCGAACGCTAACCTTCCTTCGCAACGTGTCGACAGATGCCGTCATTCCCAAAGCAGCTCTTCGGCAGACTGCTACGAAAACGCGCCAGTTTGACGGCTGACGGCCGCGGTTTCAAAGGCGTTCATCGCCCACGCGCTGTCGTCGCCACGTGCACGTGCAGCGCGGCGGGAGCGGCACAGTGGGCCGAATTTACTTGAAATTCGGGCAGAGCAGTGTTGGATTGTGCTGCGTTGTACAGGGAATTCATCCGGCGGCGCTAGCCGAATTCGTTTACTACGCTCCGTGCAGTCACGAAGGTTAAGCGAATTCGAGACTCGCGGGTTCGTGGTTGGGTGACCGGCCAGGAACCCCGGGATCTAACGGCGTCGAGCCCCTGGCCGAAGGTATAAAAGGCACTGACTGACTGCGACGTGACGAGACTTCACACATACAGTAATTATCGTAGGGTTACTCCAGAAATAAAAAGCACATTGATGGAGGATTACTCCCCAGTGCAAAGCGCTCAACGCCCCTTAAGGGGCTTGGAGACGCGTTGCGTCAAGGTGTAGACGCAACAAATTAAAGAAAAAGTAACAACTCGTGCAAAGCAAGGTAATGAATGTTTTACCAATATAACAGATGTTTGTCGCAGGCTGAAAACAAAAGTTCAACTAAATATGTTGGACACATCGCAATAAATCTGAAGTTAAAATTATCGTGATAGATTTCAGTGTAATTCAATTAATTACGCGTTGGGATGCAAATAGTAAATTTTCACTTTAGGCAAAAAACATTGTTTCAACATTTACCCGAAATTTCGTGACATGCGATTGAGTTATTATTGCTATTTTTGCCGCATGTCCTGGCTACTTGCGATTCGAGAGAAACTCAGTCTCATTCATAAATGTCAATAATCCCATTTTTGACCCAAATATCAGATATAATTATTTACACCCGCACGCCAAAAAGTTATTTATACTTACACCTACTTTTCTATTCTTCCCAACTAGTCTTTACATCAGTTAACAAGTTTTTTTATTGATTTGAACCAACAATGTGATCAACATGCCAAGTGGTAGAATGATTCCGAAACGTGACGAACAGAAACACCCAGGACTAATTTAGAAAGCAAACTCAACTCCCAACCCTTTGAATTTACACCATTCCTTCGCCACTTGGTGCATTAATTCTATTTTATTTTTCCCAGTATGGCCTGGTGTGCGAGGCGGGATGAGGGAGGCGGTACGGGGCAGGGGCCTGTCAGGTGCGGGGCGGGGCCGCCGTATTTCGCAAGACGCCGAAGAACGCTCGCTCGCCCGCCCACTCGCCCACGTGGGCGGGGCTGGGCGTGGGCGGGCCGCAGGGGGGGACGCCGGCAAGGGCGGCCGGTCCGTGGCAGTCTCCGCATGCATAATGCAGCGGCGTCGGGCAGTGTCATCATGATGGTTTCCCCGGGGGGGGCGGCCGTGGCTCAGGCGGCGCCCGGCGGGCGGGCCAGCCTGAGGCGAAGTCGGTCCGTTGGCGACGGTGATAGTGACAATGTGATGGGCGCGGTAGGGGTCGCAGACGACAGGCGTCGACGAGTAATGTGGAGTGAGAGTCGAGAGATGGCCTAAGATGGGAAGTAACTGCGAGAGGAGTAGGAAGATTCTCGCTATGGATTGTAGGCGGTGAAGCACTGCTAGCAAGGGACTTAGTTATATACACTTCCCAGAATCAAACCTGTTTTATGTTCATGATTTGACACACATTTTGCATCTAGACATTGAGTTCAAAGTTTGGTCATTTCTTAAAAACTACAAAATAATTTTGAACGCGTATACAATAGTTATAAGAGAAGCGAATTCTGTGTCCAGAAAGGTATAAAAAGTATGTAAGAAGTTTTTTCTTCTTTCTCTGTGGCTTTCCTTGGTGATCGAAAAGATAAGAGAATGTGCACGAAGCATCGGATGTGTGAGAACGCCAAGATGTGATGGATGATCACGAGAGGGAATATTTTAAAGTAGGAAACGGAGTGAAAGAACGATTCTATTAATGCACGCGCTTGTAAAAGAGTAACCGAGAAGAGGCGAGAAGGCTGGACACAGGGGTATGTTGATGGTGATACACGATAGTCGGTAGGGTGAGCATGCGCTTTGATTTGACGATTTAAAATAAGGATACATGAACTATTACGATAAGTTCATTGCTGACATACAGTGAGCTGATGGAAGGAAAAGAAAGAGAAGAAGGACCGGGCGAGTAATTTACAAATTTAGAGTAACCGATTTCCAGAAAAATGGGAAAATCCTGAAAAAAAATACAACAGAAAAATTAAAGTGAAGAAAACTTGAAGGGAAAACTCGTGCAAAAGATAGGTGAGGGCGTGTATTGGACGAGGGTCCGCGGCGGAAAAAGGTGTGTGTGTGTGTTTGTGTGTGTGTGTGTGTCGATGTGACACGGGAGATCCGCGGAGAGAGGTGGAAAAAGGGAATCTTCCAAAAGCATATGTGTTGTTTTCCGTAAATAAAACAGAACTCAGGTATGGCAATTCTCATGGACTACTCAATTTGATTACAAAATTCATCTCATTCCCAAGGCATTAGGTTTAAAGGTGAAACTATTATGGAAACTTCTTACATTTTAAAACCAATATCTACAGTCATCAATATTCTCGAGCGACACTCGAATACCGTAGATGATGAAATCTGGTTGAAAAAAAATATACTTCAATTTTTTAAGAGAAAGCGGGAAAGTAAAAAGGAAACATCAGGTGACCAGTGAGTATTGCGAGTTCTGAGGTTGTTACCCCGAGCACTGGGAGGGTCGGTAGTAGCCGGGCGGGCGGGCGGGCGCGCGGTCACCCAAACGGCATCAACGGGCGTGCGCCCCACCGCCCCCGCACGACGCGAGCGCGCACAAATCTCCCGGTCGCATCCATCACTCGAGAGCGAGAGAGAGCGCGCGAGAGAGAGATAGCTCGGGGGAGCCCGAACCCGGGACCGCCACGGAGCAAAGTAAGCGGGCCCGCGGGCCGCGCTCGCCTCAAGGTGGCGCTGACAGGAGGCGGCTCTACTCCATCACGGCGAGGCGCGCGCCGGCCTCTGGGCGCGACAGCAGCGCTCGCTCGCACCCCCGGCACCCGGCCCGCCCTGCGCCCGGGCGTGCACGCGACATCTTCCTGCGCCGCGCGCGCCCCGCCCACCTCGCTCCGCTGCGCCGCCGGGCGGGGCCCGCGGATGGACGACGTAAGATGTTCATGGCGACACAGGCAGACCCGTGGGAGGGAAACATCATTAGAGATGCGAATGTTATAATACGTACCCTTCTATTTTTGTGTTAAGCATTATGGAATGCGGAGCAGATTCTAAAATGCCTTGAATCCAACGGTGTACTGTTGGACGATGTGGGACGGAAGATGTTCATGGTGAACACAGGCTGACCCATGGGAGGGAAACATCATTAGAGATGCGACTGTTACAATATGCTTCCCTCCCTAATTTTTTGTGTTGAAGCATTATAGATTGCGGAACGGATTCTAAAATGCCTTGAATCCAACGGTGTACTGTTGGACGATGTGCGACGTAAGATGATCACGGCGAATACGAATGGATCCATGGGAGGGGCACTGGGGGAGGGGAGCAAGTCTTGCAATTACAGATGCAAACGTTACAATAGGTGTTTCTCTTCTATTTTTCTGTTGTAGCAATATTACAGATGGAGCATATTCTAAAGCACATGAATCCAAATTCTAAAAGGTTCACAAACCTATTGAATATCTCCAATTCTTCATGGACTGGAATAAAATATTAAAACTTTGCTCTCCTTTGAGGTTTACTCCTTTAATTAAATAATTGGGAATATTTCAATGAATTATGCAACAGTTTACGTTAATGAAAATTAATTTTATCTTAAGAGTGAGGAGCTAATGAAAAGTACGTGAAAATTTGTAGTGGAGAAGGGAGAATGGAGGAAGGAGAAAGGAGAGAGGAGAAAGGAGGAGTTTGAAAAGATTCTTGGTATTCGAACCTCGGCGTACTCTTAAAAATACGGGAGTCCAGGGTGCAAATGCCATTTTCATTGAATTCACTGTACTAGGAATTAGTTAGATGTTTATATTTTCCTTTTTGTGAAGTGTTCGGTATGTTTTAAAATATTTATATATCTAAACGCTATTTTTCTAGCAACAGGAGTTCCTAACATATTTTAAAACTTAAAAGTTTTTTAAGGAAACATTGAAAATGTTTCAAATGAGTAGTGTCACTTGCTGCATACATAAATAAGAAACAACCTGAATTAATGCTACAGATCGTAGATAGTATTTTGTCTGATTCATTTTGACATCAGTAATGGGAATTGAAATCGTTCACTTTCATTAACTCAGATCCCCAACGTATAGGGAAAATATAGGGGAAACTTATCATTCTGAAATAAAATGCCTTTAGTTGTTTGTTTTTGAGTTGATTTTTTAACGCTATACAAGTAATATGCTCAGAATTGAGGTCAAATTACTTGTTTTCATCAGCTGTGTATTATCAACTCCGAAGTTGAGTGCCCTCATATTGAAAACGTCAATGATATTTTCCTCAATTTGTTCATGGATGGTCGGACTACACAAAAAAGTTCATGTATTACATTATTCACCCCATAGTTGTTTTTTTCGTGAACACTATTGAAAGCCAGACTGGCCAGACTCAGGGTAAAAGCATGCCACTAAAACGGTACTTAAAGCAATTTTTTTCAACCATCCCAAACATTGTCTCTCGAATTTGTTTAAGCTTTTGTCAAAGTATTCAGTGCCGGTAATCTTGAGTAAATCTCAGCCGCATTGTCACGTTTCCGATTCCCGTTAACAATCGAAGAACGCAACCTCATTTCCTCTTTCCACTAGAGCGGCCCCTTTCAAATTCCGCCTCGACGAGTGCCTCCGGGCAGGGGAGCGCGCCTCTGTTGGCACCCCTGCGCGGCACGCGCGACTCCCGCCGCCGCCGCCGCCGCCGCCGCCGCCAGCTGCACCCTTTCCCCCGAGGGCAACCCTTTGGAAGGCGGTGGCGGCGAGCGGGCGGCCTACCTTGCGTTAATCGCAAGGGCAAACACACGCGCCCCGATAGCTGCCACTGCCCGGGGCGAGGGGCCGGTGGGAGCGCGCGGGCGACGGGCGGCACCCGCGGCGGAACGGCCTCCCGGAGGCACAGTGGGCAAAAACGTCATCAGCACACCTCATAGCGAAGCTACAACCTGTACTCTACTCTACTCTACGACAATTTTGTTTTTAATGTTGTGACATTGTGTAATTAAAAAAATAAATACGTCTAGTGTTTTATTGATTTCTCGAAGATGTATGTTTACGTACAGTATTTCTATTGCGAGAGATGTGTTCATTGAATTGAATTGAATGTGCCTTATTTTACGTGGCGAGACTCAGGCCATGAGGCCTGTTCTTCCCCTTGACCACGCAAATTCCGCTATGCTCCTTTCACCAACTATGGGAGAAAGAAGGTATTACTTGGGCGACGAAACAGGCGATTTGAATTTCGCTCAGAGGCATCATTTAGGCTTGAGGACCTTTTACATGCAGTAAATCTACTAACATGGGACAGATGGCTTTACTTCCCCTCCGAAGGAAGGCGTACGAAGGACTTTTTCGCCCTTAAAATCCACGGCTTCAAATTTGATGACATAGGTAGACATTTTTATCTGTTGATTACTGTTTGAATCATATCACATAGATTCTCTGCTTTTTGCAGAATACTGCTTAAAAGGGGTGAAATATTTGCTTTATACTTCGAAGTATTTTGAAACATAAATATAGATTGGTTAAATACAAGTATGCTCTTTAGAGACCTCTCACAGAAATGTGAATATGTAAGTGTAAAGTGAAAAAAGATATTCAGAGAAATATATTCCAATAGACAGTAAAATGATTTTCAGAGGACATCTGCTAGGAAATCAACTTCGCCACATTCATGTTTCCTATTCTCAAACATTATCATGCGATGTGACAGTTTTAATTAAAATAAATAATGTCTGACAATTTATTGATTGGTTCTATAGACAATGCATTTTGATTTTTTTTTACTATATTTCGTTGCATTTAATTGAATATTTTTACCAAATTTTGTAGTGAAAACGATCAAAACCCATTATAATTTTAATTAAAATTTCTAATGATGATTACTGTGACATAAATTAATATTTCTCAATGTTTCACGGAAATGTGGGTAAAATATTTAAAAACTCATCAAGATACTCACCACCTACTTGTTGATTTATTGATCATGAGAATAACAAGACTTTGTAAGTATAAAATACGTGCAGGAATTTTACTTTTGAACTCAATCCATCAATTTTGAACTATAAAATGTGACATAAATATTAATTTTAATTTAAAGAAATGTACCAAATTATCTGTTATTAACGACCTACACAGCAAATTATAGTAGAAATCACTCGGGGAAAGCTAGCGTTCTACACGCCAGGCTACAGCCTGTCCCTTCATTCTGACCGGGTAGGCGTTCCCCCTTCCGTTCTCCCGTGCGTGCCCGTATGCCCGTTTCGACCCACTGCCCGCCGCCGCAGGCGTCGCCCCGCGGGCGTACTTTTTCTCGAAAGATCTCGGGCCGTACCCACGCGGCCGCTGTTTGCTTGGAGTAGTTATTACGTAGGTAGGTCAACAAATGAAGGGGATTTCGACCGGTTTATTTATTGACTTATCCGCGGGTAAATAACGAAAAGTTTAAACTCTGGGGACGCGGCCCCTGCGGTGTTCGCCGTGGGCTCGCCAGGAAACGATCCAGGTGTGACCGAAGCCTCCGTCAGACCGAAGGATACTTTTGAGCTTGATTGTGTTGGAACAGGGTTACTGCCTGGTGATTGTGGGTATCCGGTTGCTCGGAACGACTGTGTAGAGTCTTTTACGCGCCTGGTATTTCGTTATTTCTGAAACTCCTGTCTCATAATCATAAATAAGTCTATCCGTGTAGATTTTTACGAGTTACCTCAATTTTATCTTGGGGAAAAAAAACAGCAGCTCTTTCGCTGGTTCATTGAATAGTGATTTGTATACAGCTGAGAGGATTTAAGACTATTTGGAAAACGTCGATTCAATCCAAAATGTGCTCGAGGTGAGGAGGGTACTGCATAAATTTTCTTTGAGCGATATTGTAAAATAATATGTAATATACCTAATGTATAATATATTAAAGCATTTAAACAATTGTGTGTTCAAAATCACTAGGTGGAAGGATGTTTCTAGCGTCTCTTGGCTTATATAACATAAATAATTGGAAGAATATTGAATATACAATATAATGAATACTCCCTGAAGTGAATAATATAGGTGTTATAAGATACCTTAAGTACTCAGGAACTTGTATCCTTGAATGTTCCTCGTAGTCATTTTTTCATTTGCATGTTCCTTGCAATGTTAATTTATTTAGTAGCTTTTTCACCGACAACGTCATCATATTTCATATATTCTTTAATTGTAACAACGATTTTGAAAAATGCTTCAGTTACTTATTCCCTGCCGTGTCTGCATTTTCAGTACACCAGATCCACTGATTCATCTGTGGTTTTATTTTTATAACTGTCATCTTAAATAAAGCTGTTGAGAATGGTAGAATTTGTATATACGTTGAAGTATAAAAGCCTAACGATGAATAAATTTAATGATCCTAAACTTGTAAATGCATACATTGAATGCAGGGGAAAATAATGCTAACGTCTCATTTCACGCATTCCAAATATAAAGGTAACCCGTGAAAACAAACAATATGACCCAATCGCGGAGCAAACATGTTCACAGAACAACAATACAAGTATGAAGAAGTATATACACAAACTGACGAATATCGTTTTTTACAAATTGTGTCTGTCTTTGTGCTAACAAGAAAAGTAGGTTATCATTATGTTGCCTCGACACCTTTTCAACGGTTGCTATCTATGAATACTCCAATTTTGCTAATAAAAACGTTGAATAGAAAGGAGTGGTAATACTTTAATGATTCATTCTGGGATGTTTTAATTGATTATCATTTATTATAGATGCCTTGCATCCAAATGACTTTCTGTGCAACGTGTGGAACACATCGTACATTTTCAACGTGGCCATATCCGCCGAGGGTCCGTCTTATTCCGCGAATGACAGCGTCATGCTGGTAATTGTTTAATTCGCTCTCTCTCTCTCTCTCTCCCCTCTCTCTTTCCCTCCGCTCTCTCTTTCCTCCCTTCTCTCTTTTCCCCCTCTCTCTTTCCCTCCCTCTCTCTTTCCCGCCCTTCCTTTTCCCTCCCTCTCTCTTTCCCGCTACCTACGTTTTCTTCCTCTCTCGATGAAGCTTTTAATTGTTATTTAAAAAGCGAGCACAGAAACGACCTAGAACAATTAAGTTGTGCTTGGTTGAATTATAAAACTATACACATTTTTAAATTAAAACACCAACTTAAAATAGAAGCCCCATCCAGCTACTGTTGCTGTGCCCCGCGCTACCTCTCCGCCGGGGCGCGCGTGTCAGCGCGTCTGTGCCGCAGTCAGCGCCCCGATAGGGCGAGTGGGCGGCTCGCGCGCGGACCGATATATCCGCGGGCGGGCGGCGCGCCTGGCGACCCAGCTGCGCGCGGCCGGCGGCGCCGTACTCCGCCATGCGGGGACGGTTCGCACTGGGTGCTTGGAGCAGGGCGCGATTATTGTGTTGTTTTTTGACAAAGAACTAAAAGCCTATGAATAAATGAAGGGGTCGGGGAAGATACTGCTAATCCTCTTTTCATATATCCTAACCAATGATTAGAGAATGGCCCCAAAAAATATACATTATGAACCGAACTTTGTACGTTGTAACCATGGCTCTTTGCTCTGCCCCTGCAGTGCCTCTGACCGGGAGGTCCTAGGGTTCGACTCCTGACGATGGCACACTTTTCGACACTATCTAGATGGGGATGGCAAATTCAGCCGCTGCCTGAGGAAAATTCTAGCGGCCGGCTGCTTTGATCCGTAGTTTTCCGTGGTTTCTCCGATCATTACCAGGAGAATGCCGGAGCAGTACCCCAACAAACGGGCCACGGATCACGCGCTATCTCCCCCTTCTCTTCCTTGTCCTATCCTCATCCATTATTTACTCACACACACACACACACACACACACTAACAGGCACTACACTACCACACATGCCGGGAGAGCGGTCTGGAGCTAAGAGCTTGTCCCAGCTGGCGAGATACCCAGCTGGTGGGAGATACCCCGCTGGTGGGAGATACCTGGTTCGGGAAAACCCCGCTAGCCGACGGTTGGTCGGCGCCGGATGTAAGTAGTTGACCCACCCGAATCACTAACAACCAACTAACCAAAAAATATCAGGCGAATGCCAGAGCAGTACCCTATCAAACGGGCCACGGATCGGGCGCGATCTTTTCGTCCTCTTCCTTGTCCTAGTTGGACAATGCCCCGCTGGTGGAAGATACCTGTTTGGGGAAACACCGGGGCAAACCAACGTGTTGGTCAGCGGCGGTTCTCGCCATCCAGCGGCGGAAGAGCATCGCTACCTGACGCAATAAAAACATGCAGTATACTTACAGGAGTAATGACCTTAGCAGATGACTCTCCGTTAATCACTCTTTAATTATTCAATCGGACCACATTGGAAACTGGTGGACAACGACGCTTGGAGCATGGAGCGGGTAATGTTTTTTTTTACTAGCAACTGAAGCCTATGAATAAATGAAGGGGCCGGTTGGATATAGTGCTAATCTTAATTTCATAAATCAAAACCATGATATTATAATGATTCCAGAAAATAAGCATTTTGGTATAGGCCGATTTATAATGTAGTGACTCCTCAATGTCGTTAGCTGGAAAGTGAAGGGAACCTTTCACTTCGCGGCAGGAAGTAATAAGAGCCAAAATTTATTGCTTATTTATCCTTGAAAATAGATTTTATTACATGGGAGTTTTTTTGTTTTTTTTTCTCCCTTTCAAAATTCAAAATTTATTGCTTATTTATCCTTGAAAATAGATTTTATTACATGGGAGTTTTTTGTTTTTTTTCTCCCTTTCAAAATTCAAAATTTATTGCTTATTTATCCTTGAAAATAGATTTTACTACATGGAGTTTTTGTTTTATTCTCCTTTCAAAATTTCAATTCAAAATTTAAGTAGTATATGACTTAGTGTAAGGTTCACAATATTTTGAAAATGTGCACACAATTCACTTTTCCCATAGCACGTCATACGCAGTTTTTAACTGTTTTTTTGACGTAAAATAAATAAATAAATAAATAAATAAAACCTATCATCCAACTGGGAGCTTCGTTACGACTTACTTTTGATATTAAAGTTCTCAGTTGGTTGAGAGAAAGCCCTCGCTCCTTCCATCTCCCGATCTTGATAAGATACTTCATTTAAATACGTTGCACTAACTACCTTAGCACCTCGCTTTAACCTCTTCAACTGTATCACGTGTGGGAATGCATACATTTTTCATAATAGCTGTGCTTCAACTGTTTGATTCGCTACAATTTATAAGAAATGTGTTTTGTATATCTATTTGCTTTAGCTATTAGAAAAAAATCGTAGTGGAGCGTTTGGGGCCTACCTTATCAAGAAGAAAAATGTTAGGCAATCGTATTTGTAAAAAAGTGGATGTTGATAGTGTACACGCGTTTAGGTAGTTTCATTTGAATGAAAAACTAATTTCTTTCCATTGTTTTGTACACAATTAACACTTTACGTAATTGTACACAATTTGTATAAAATTAAATGAATAGGTAATATTTAATATGTTTAATTATATTCAGCTCATTATAAAGAAATTTTCATTAATCATAAAGGGAGACTAGTTTCAAATCGACGCATGCATTTGTAATATTTCTTGACGTTTTATTTGCACATTTTTCTACCATGTGTGATTACAAGTTTCTCTTTCGCTAATCATCAATACAAATATATTTCTCGTCATCCCGTTTTCCATCAACTCCACATGCCCTTCTTCAACCTGAATCATCATAACCTTCTTTATTCATCCCATCTTCACTATATTCTCTTTCATCTCATTTTCCATCTGCTCTCCCTTTCCACCCGCACCTTCTTCTTCTTTTTCCCCTCCCCCTCCCTCCTCCTAACTTCGAACCACTCTTCCCGCCAACATAGCGGTCGCGAGCGGCCGCTTTACCGCTTTAAAATCCGTAATTGAATACTTGAGTCCTGCTTCTAATTACATCACTCCTGCTTTGCATCGGCGACCGCGCCCTCCCTTTCCCCTTCCCCCTCCTCCCCCCTCTCCATCTCGCGGAAGGAGGGGGAAGGGCGGGAGGCGAGAGGGGTCGTTCGGGGATCCGAAGAGCGGCGATGGAGGCAGGAGGCCCCGAGAGTGAGGAAAAAGTTAGTTAATACCTCTTCTTGGTGTAAAAAGCAAAGTTAAAGTGCTTTACCTCCGCAGCTTCCATCCATCGCTGCCGCCGCCGCTTCTTCGGGCTCTCTCATCTGCCCCCGCTCTTACTATCCGCGTTACCTTTCTCGTTTTTCATCGACGCTCTTCCTTTTTGCTTCCCATCCGTCTCCATCGCCTCTCATCGTCTCGTCCTCTCATTTTACCGGCGAGCGAATTTTAACAACTGTATCTGTTGTCTACCTATGTTCCGCCTTGTTCAGAACGAAAGAGAAGCGGAGTCTATCAACGTTATTGAAGGTTTATTAAAAAGTTAAAATCTCTCTCCAGGGGCTGCCCGCTAAATTACCGTGTTTCCAACTTTTGTGCCGACGATCCTGTAGACGAGAGAAGGATGGGCTTTTCGTTGCCCTATTACCTTAATTGGCACATCAGGTGTAGCAACTGAACGGGAAATATATAATAACGAGGAGTCTGCTTCTACCCTTGCTGGTGCTCCTGTTGCTGCTAACTTTCTGGGAAGCTAATTTTTTTTTTTTTCGGTGAAGAGGTGGTCCGTCGCCGTGCGTTGAGCTCGGTGAATGCGAGATGCCAGGGTGCGTTCCTTTGTGTGAGGCCGAGAGCTTCGGCCGATGTTCCTCGGAAAGAGCAGGCTCTGAGGCTGTATCGTCTGCCATTAACTCGTCCTTGGGTTGATGCTGGAACGCGCGCTCCGCCCGCGGGGAAAAGAACTCGAGCTAATTTTTGAATGTCCTCTTTTATGTTGCAGGTAAGTGGTGGAGCGTTCGTGGCGGAGCTGCAGGACGGTCGATGGTGCTTGAGTGGAAGGTGACGCGGTTTCTTGTGCAGCGAGGGAGCGGGTCTTTTGAGAACCACGACGACAAAGTAAGCGTGGGTCTAAGAAAGAGACGAACCTATTGAATGTCGTGCTATTTCTCGGCATTCGGGAGCAAATGGGGTAATTATGGGAATTCAGGAAGATAATATTAATTTCTGTTTCGTTTTCCCTCTTCGAGGGAAAATTTCAAGATTTTTCCCTTTTACTCGATTATGGGCTACCAACACTTACTCTTACGATGACTATTACGTTGAATTTCGGACCATATTTGGTTTGGTGTGTATTTTCCCATTAATGGTTTCTGGCCAACAGCCTTCAAACAATATACTAGCCGCTATCTTTCAGGTCTCGACAAAGGCTATGGAGTTATTGAAATTATTTTTTTATATTTAGTTGACCAATACAAAGTATTGTTTATAGTAAAGTCATATAAGAATAATTTGACTTTGACCCCTTTATGGGATTGGAAATATTAAAATCTTGATTTACGCCAACTACTAATGTAATATGACTGCATGAACTCAACCTTCAAAAATAATTGTAAACGACAAAGTTGTTTCAAATACATTTCTAAGTTAAGTGTAGCATTTTAAATTAATGAATTTGCCCTTTTCTGCCTTTATTTCTATTTGACTCTACATTTTCTTCCCCCTCTCTAGCCAAATATGAAAAGGATGATACAACTCTCTTTAACGGTCAAGTTCGCCATAATGCTTTTGTTCGCTGTTGTGATGAAACCCGCTTTTCCAAACACTGAAGCTAAGTGCTGTCAGTGTTGTACTTTCTCGTTGAACCCCAGCCCCGTCTGCCTCCTTTTGTGTTTTCTCCTAATGGCCTCAATAAATAGAGCGCCCCTAGTAGTTTGTCGGGCGGGCAGTTGGCAATCTTGATATTGCGGCGCGCCTGCTTTTCCTGGGAATCCTTCGAATCTGGCCGCTGCTGCCCCAAAGCCCGTGGTGTCCCGAGGCTAAAGGAGGGGCACGGGAGAGAAGGGAAGATGCTGCACGGGGTTCTCCAATCCTGACGCAATTCCGTGGTCCGGCCGTAAACAGGGAACAGAGCGAAGCGCGCCACGAGATTCACGAGTCCGATATGTGAACTCGGAACTAGGTAGCAGCATGCGTCAGTGCTGCACGTGCTGCAGTACTCATGAATGCTATAAGCAATCTGCTTGCGAGGTTTTGTTCACTTTCTCACGGCCAGTGTTCAGCGTTGCCACTCATCTGACTCGCCCGACGTCGCTTGAGAAGCGCACAGATGCCTGTATCTGCAGATGTGTGCCAGGCTGTGGTTTGGTTATGGCGAAGGTTATGACCATGACATCTAAACGTTTCATAGCCTGTCGGTAAGTGTTTATGTTTTGATATTTCATTTACCTGCCTTGTAGATGGTGCATTGTAATGAGTGGCAACAGCGCGTCGAACTGTCAGAGTCGCTTATACGCTGCTGGTACTTGTAGACCTTCTCATGTCTTATGGTCTTCGAAATGTCTTCTCCCTTATTTAATGAGCAAGAGAATTGAATGGCAATGTCTTTATTAAGTTCAACACCAGTATTAGTTGTTTTTTTTTCGAACGAACAACATTTTAACTCTTATATTAAATCTTGATTAAAGGGTGTGCAATAAAATATTTACTTTTACTCGTTTATTGTGTTATGTTATGTTATGTTATGCGTTAATGTTAGTGGAGTATTATCGTATTGGATCAGAGTAATCATTTAATTTGACACTAGTAAGTAATAATATAGTCAGAATATTCGTTTCCTTAGTACTAATGCCATGCAGTTGTTAATCTGAGCCGTCATTTCTTAGACTCCAAAAAGGTGTTCCTCAGTAAAAGCAACGTAAAGATCTTCGCGATATGTAGTAATAATTTTGCCACTTGAAATACGAGGTTGCAACATCACATTTTTCTGTTCGACCATCACAATACATTGGGCTTCACTACAGAGTATTCCAGTGAAACTGTACTCAATCAGAACTTATTAAATTGTGTCTGTTTTTTATAACAATTATATTTCAATTCCCATGTTCAATTTCTTACCATGTCTTAAAAGTGTAGTATCGAATTTCTTGGCAAATATTAGCAATTGAATAAAACTCAATTTTTATCCTTCCAACTTTTGGATAACGATATCTACTCTTTAAAGCACTATCCTACAATTTTCATTTCGTTTCTGACCTCCAATTTCCATTTTTATAAATAAATTTAAACATAAGATTCGTGTAGGAGACATTCCATTTTTGCAGTTCCATTTCCTCGAGACTCGGGCTTCTCCCCTCACCGAGCAGCACGAAGGCAAGTGACTACTTGCCTTGGATAAGTCTCTACTTTTTGCCATGTTACTAGACAAGAGATCTTATCTCTAGTCGTAATTGGATTAAGAAGAAATAAAGAGGTCATCTCGTCAACATATCAGCTTTATTAAGATAGCGGCTTTCGACGGCTTTGCCGTCATCGTCAGTCCGCTACTGTAGGAAAGTCGGCGGCTGTGCTGTTTATTTCTTCTATAAGAACGTCAAAACACAAATCAAATTCACAATTCGTAATTGGGTTGCAGGAATCGAAAATCGGCTGCTCGGTTGATGGTCACTACCGAATACGCACCAAGAGCTTGTGAATATCGCGAGTAGGACGCAGGCAGGAACGAGACGGGGTGACGCACACCTTGGCAGGTTGCGAGGCCGCGGCTTCTTCTTCTTCGGCGGGGGCGGGGGCGGAGGCGATGGGGGCGGAGGGGGTGGAACGAAGGAGGGTCGCTCCCCGCCATCCATCATCCGTGATCCGCGGGCTGGCCCGTTCTCCGCCGCACAGATCCATCACTGGCCCCGCCCCCCCCGCTTGCCTCTTCCCCCCCCCCCCACCTGAGAAAAACACCGCTCCACCCCGCCCCACTCGCCGAAGGCATCGCCAGCAGGTAGAATGCCGAGCGATGGATCCCGGCCGCCTTGGAAGTGGTGGCGGTCGAGCTGATGAAAGTTTTTGGAACTCGTTGGCGATGGATGTTGCTTTGAAGGGGGTCAAGGGATATGTGATGTTGGGAAATATTGCTCGTTTTGAAGAGCAGTTATCTTTCGACCGAATTAACAAAGACTTTTATTAAAACGACATATTTTATGAGAGGAGAGGACACTATTTACAGAATGATAATTAAAGATTGTGAAAAAGATGTTTCTGTAACTTAATATTGTGTTTACACCAGTGAGAAATTTTGAATGTTTGAATCACATTCCTGTAATTCGAAATGGGGATTTTATGGCTCTGAAAAATATCCTCAGTGGTATGTATGAGAAACTTCAAATTGTTTCTTTGCAAATACTTGCACAAGGGAACGTACGGAACCTAAGAAAGAATTCTATGAAACTACTTCAAAATGTCAAAACCATATTGATCATAAAATCTTTGCCACCTTTTCAGTACCAACATCGAAGCTTTTGGAGTATGTGAACTTACTAGAACTTTATATAGTTCCAATCATGACAGTTACGAAGAAATAAACATATAACTACTAATAATTCTGGGTGCCCGAAGTTAATTTGAATTCAACAAAAATATATTTAATTGAATATTTTGGAGTTAATGTTGGAGCTACAATTAAAATGACTCCAGTAATATTACTTTTAGCCTTGGGACAATCGAAATATTGTATAATTTTTATACCGTTATATGAAACTTGATTACGTGATAATTCTTCCGCAAATAACATTTATGCCTGATTTTATAAAATGTTATTTGCGGAAAGATTATCACTAAAATTTTCTCTTTATTACTTATTGTTGTAGTTATTATTATTGTTGTTGTTTTTATTATCTCATATGTTTGTCCTGTATTTGCTGTCAAACTGTCAATTCGGTGTCAAACTACTACTACTTATATCTTTCTTAAATCCAGTATTATAAATACCTCTTGGAAGAACTCTCTCTATATTTTGTCGCATTTACAAAAATGTGCATATTTGTTACAAGCGGTTAAAATTTAAAAAGTAATACGTATTTTCGTTACCACCACAAAATGAGTCCCATAATCATGCTAAAGCGCTTCACCTTCTTAATATTAATTACGCCATTCCAGCCCTTAGAAGCTAACAAAGCATTTCAATATACATTCCGCACATTCGGGAGCCCCTTTCGTCAGTTGTTCCCGACGGCGCAGAAATCCTCCTACTTCCCCTCTTCCCCCCTCTCCCCCCGCCACCGCCGCGACCGCCGCCAAAAGCTTAATCCGCCCCTATCCGTGTCGCCGGCGCCATCTCGAGGTTGTCAACCTGAGGAAGCTAACCCCGTTCGCGCGGAAGGAAGGGGCTCGGTGCTCGTCGGGTAAGTCGTGCGCCCTTCGCCCCGCGCCCTGCAGCCCTTCGCTGCGCTACCTTGCGGTACCCCCTTCCACGACGCTCTCGGCAACTCCTTGGCGGCGGCCCTTGTCGAAAGAGGAGACGGGGAGCGCCGTTGAGGGTGCAAAGGAGGCGGAGATGATAGAGACGGGGCGGAGGCCAGGACGGAGCTTGTGGCGGTTTGGGGGGGGGAGCTGATGGGGTAGTGGAGGTGATAGCTGTTTTGGAGACGGGAGGGAGAATGGAGGGTGCTGTGAAGGGGGCGGTGAAAGAATATTCGGTGATGGCGAAGGATGAGGTGGCGCTGGCAGAGGCGACGGTGGAGGGGTAGCGGGAAAGAGGCAGGAGGTGGCGAGAGGGGATGGAGTGGTGGCGGAGACGGCAGGAGCAACAGCTCCGTCAGCAGAGCCTAACGGCGCTAACGAGCCGAGGCGAGCGTCGCGAGGTGGCCGGCGTCTCCGCAGCGTAGACCTGCCAAGGGCCGGCGGCGGAGAAGCCCTCGAGGTGTTGTGCGATCGCTCGCAGCAGGGGCGAGCTCGGAATTTCTAATTCGCCCTTGCCCTTATGTGAGAAGAGGCGTGTAGGCCACGTGGAATTTCGGGATCTTGCCTTTCCTGTGCAGTCAGGTACCTTTCCGCTCCTTGTTTTTTTTTTTTTTTTTTTGAGACTTTACTAATACTTTGCATTTCGTATATTTTATATGAATTTTTACTTTGACGAGTAGAATGATTAAAAGTTCTATATGCGAACTATGCAATGTAAGGAAGTCGGTCCCGTTGCAAACATATTGTAATTCTTCGTTTTGGAATTTTAGTTCAGCGTATTTATATTGTTTTGATCTTTCATTTTCGTTTTAAACATCAATTTATTGAGCATGTTATTGAACCATTTCATTTTCACACTTTCGTTATTTGAATTAAGTTACAACTTTTAATAATGCATTCAGTAAACCTTCAATAAATCGTCATGAGTTTTTGAAATTTTAGTACCACGTACAACAGAATATTTTTAAAAAATTCCCAACACATTTTGGTTATTAATTACTTACTACTAACGCAAGTTAAATATTTGGCTGCAGGTTCTACAATTATTTATTTACGTGAGAAAATTCAAACAGATGATTCTCCCCTGAGCATTGGTTGAGAACACTGAAGAAACTAACGGTATCAAATAAGTTCGAATTTCCTAGGAAATATTCAGTTTACATCATTTCCCCCTTTCCCTCCCCTTCCACTCCCCTGCCACCCTCTCCATCGCATCCTCATCCACACCCCTCCATCCCGTCTCAACGATGCTTGACAGTCTCCGCGAAACGTCTCCGGTTGACCGCGAGCGGGGAGAGCGGGGGCGGCGCAGCCGAGGTGACGCGGCGGGGCGGGGGCGGCGTCGACCGGTGCGTCACCGAAGACTCCTTGGCGCGGGTGCTACGTCAGCGCCCGCTGAGGGCAGCCGCGTCACCTCCGACGCCGGCGCCGGCGCCGCGGCGCTCTGTGGGCGAAACCACGCCACACTCGGGCACAACGAGATTTCTAAGAAGGCAACTCCGGAAGAATGTGTTTTTGATATTATCCGACTGTGCGAAAACAAAGATGTGTAATTTGATGGGTTGTAGACATCGTATGCATTATTGTATGTATTAATGTTTCTTCACTTCCGTGTCGCCCGCACCGTAATTGTTGGCGGCCTGGTCTTCGTAGAGGCGTTGCACGTTTATGATGGACATCTGTTGTCATCGTAACAGAAAAGTTTGTACATTAGAACTGGTCTTAGCATCTTGGGACTTTTGAGGGTTTGGTAAGATGAAGTGAGTATCGCAAGATTCCCCATGGACGAAAAGTGAGAATTTCCGCAATGAAATAGCTTAATGAACAGGACATATTTTTTGTGGTCGGTGCCTTGTAGGTCGTAGAGTTGAAAATTCGGATATGAATGAATGAATGAATGAATGAATGTTATATGATATAAAGGGATGTTAGAGTACAAATGAATGGCTAAACATAAACGCCCTAAAATTATATTTAATTCAAATTTAAATAGATTCAAAATATAATATAATTTTGAGTATTAAAAATTAAAACGTAATTAATCATCAAATATTTTACCAACTTTCATAATATTGTAATATTTTAAAATTTTTCATTTGTGCTCGTCCGTGTGCTGATTTCGGAGCAGTGTACTACCCCACCGTGACGCCGTCTTCTTGGGCTCCGCCGAAGTCTCCGCCTCACCGCCGTCGCCTCGAGGGCTCCTGAAGAGGGCCGCCTGCCCGCGCAGGGAGGAATATTAACCGCTGCGGCCTCCTCAGAAGCCTGCGAGGCTGTTTAATGGGCTCCTTGCAATCTTTGCAACCTGTCGCGACGCTCATAGAGCAGACTGTGGGCGTGCGATTCGCGTCGTCATCAGTTAGGGGGTTCCAAGCGTTGTTTGAAATGAGTGTCGTAAAGGCTGCGAAGATCAGCATGTTGACTGCAATTATTCATCCTTAATCGAAATTTTTAAAAAAATACTTCAGTTGTAATGTACTTAATATGCGATTCTCACCCTTTTGTGATTAGTGTTAAAATTGGAAATAGCTTCCAGTTAATGTCGGTTAAAATTTGAAATATTGTTAGGCGCTAGTTTGTGTTTTCATGCTTGAGTTTTCATCTAAATGCACCAATGATGTCTGTAAATTCCGCAAAGGAAACGCCCGTTTTACAAAAAAATTTAAGCTTACTAACTCGAAATAAAATTATTTTAATATATCTGATTGACATAATCTTCCAAAATTTAATTCAGCATCTGAACATTCTTCTATGGTATACATTGCTGAAAAACATCTTTTAATTGCCGATTCAGATGCCTTGTCCTTGTATCTAAAGTTCCATGTTCGACTTTATTTCGAGTTTATTTTTCTAAGACGAACGTGGGACATTTGAAATGTATACCCTTTGCTTTTAATGTAATATCCTTCGTTGTAAGGCGACCAAATTATTTCTAATTTGTGCCAATAATTCCTATGCAAGTGCCATTACTACTACTTACAAAATGAATTACTTCCGAACTCGTAACTCCATTGGACATAATCTTCCAAAGAATTCAACATCAAGACTATTCTTCTACTTCTTCAGGTTCATAGGCATTGCCTAATACGTCTGATATAATTGCTCGGTTCAGATGCCTTCGTCCTTGTATATCTATTTTCCCTCGGTGTTATATTTTGTATCCCATAAAATTAAAACTGAAAACTTGCATTTAAGTTAAATTTTATGTAAGCACTTTGAATCTAATTGGACTCATTTCTTCCAAGTCTCTGAAATTCGTTTTTGTAAAGGATATGGTCACGTCATTCGTTGATGTTATTTTCTTTCAATCAAACACTGCTTTTTGTAGAGTATTTTAGTCTTTTGATCATTAGTAGAAATATAAAGTTGTATTTTACATTTTATTTTGTTTTTGTTTTTTGTAAAAAATCTAATAATATTTTACTATATCTACAAAAATTTATTTTAGAAAATCGTAGTTCATGATTTTCAAAACAGTGTTGCCAACAGAATTCGAATTTCAAACTTTGGACGGGCTGCATATCATTGTATAATAAACGTGTTTATTAGAAACGTGAAACATATACACATGATCCTAAAGATCACTTTTATGCAAGAGATATAACTGATGATTGATCGATCCCCTCCCCCCAACTAAAACTGAGAGAGAATTTAATTAACCTCTAAAGATGCTGTAATTGAGAAAACTAATGAAATTCTACTTTTTTCTATGGTATTATATACGCTTTGCTGCTTTTAAAATTGTATTACTTGATTAAGACGGTACTAACATTTTATATTAATATTAAATAATTTTGTTTCTCAATTGTTAATGTTATCGTTCCGTTTTCCTTCTCTTTCTTCATTAGAATCTCCATGTGGAAGAATTCTAGCAGAACGCAAACATACAGTCTCCCTCCGCACTAGTTTTAAATCCAAGTTGTATTACCTGACGCAGCGCACTTTATGAGCACTTGAACGCCAACTCCCAGAAGAGTCGCCTGCAAAGAGGCTGCAAGAGCGGCATCTCATTCTCTCGGCTCCTACAATAGATTTCATTTCGCAGCGGAGGAGAAAACATCTGCGAGCCCGGAGGGTGGAGCGGGGGCGGAAGATGGGGGTAAAGGTGCGCGTACCCGAAGACGCGCGCGTAAATTGACTGCTAAAAGCTTTCCGCGCACGGCTCGCGCTGCGGGGGATGGCAGCGCACGTTGAGGCCGAAACGCGAAAATGTGGCCAAAACTTCAAATGACTTCCTAATTTCAGTTCGATGGCGAGAGACCAGGCGGGAGCTTGGAGCTTGTCTGTGTTGGGATGGTGGTGCCCCGATGGAGGAAATACGTGGGGTGGGAAAATCCTGCAAGCCGACGCGTTGTTCGGTATAGGGTGTCATTTTACTGCAAACACCGCAACCCCCGAATTATAGCGTAGGCTGTACTAACTGAATTAATAACCAAAGAAGTCAGATTTACGCTAACATGCACTACACCGGGAGACCGATCGGGAGCTTGGAGCTTGTCCCAGCTTGGGCGGTGCTCCGCTGGTGGGAGGTACCTGGTTGGGGAATATCCTCGCAAGCTGGCGTAGGTCGTCGTCTGATCTCACCAACCAGCGGGAGAATATCACCCCACCTCCAGCGATAATGCACTAGTGATGGAACTGATGATCTCAGGAGTTGACGCGCCCGGAATCACCAATCAATCAATCATTAAACCAATGAAGTTGACGCGCCTGGAAATACTAAATACTCATTAATTGACACATTCGTTTACGTGACCAACATCCCATTATCCATGTACCAGATTACGACACGTGTTCGTGAAAAATAGCATAAATGAATTCCCCAAAGGAAACTTCGTATTTTATTTTAGACATTTTGGCCTCGCTTTCCACAATTCGGTGACACCGTGCGGGGAAAGGGTGGTGCCTGGGAGGAGGGGGGTGGGGCGGGAGCGGCCAATTTGCGCCGCCTCGCGGAGGGCGCGTTTCCGATTGCGCGTTCCGCCCCCTCCCCCGCCCCTCGCGGAAAAAGCGCCGTCGAACATTCACGCGCTCTCCAATTAGGTCGCTTGATAAGATTTGAGCCGCCGCACGTACGCCCGTGAACCGGTCGCCCGCCCGCCGCCACTTTCGGGAGCGGTGGGTGGAGGTGCCCTGCCGCGTGGACCCCTCGGCCGGCCACCCCGCCGCTCTCGAGGTCGATTGACTGGCCGCTGCTCCGTGCTTGCATTGTCGTTTCGGGCTCCTCGATCCCGTTGCCAGGGGTGGTTCCTTTGTTGCTTACATTACAACCCACCACACTCTCGAAAGTTTGCTACCTTAACATGTCTCTTGCGTTCCTTTTCGCTCCTCCTGTCTTTTCTGTATTTTTAAGACATATTTTTCATCTATTATATTCGCTCTAACATCGTACCCTGTTGCTTGCGTACCCTGCGACTTCCTTTTGTTACTTGTATTCGGCATTTTATTAAGGCTTCAATAGCAAATTCAAAATCTGCAAACGTAGATTTTCTTGTAAATTTTGGTCATTTAAAAGTTCTATGTTACTAAATTCGAAATCTTCATCATAACAGTTCTTCGCCTTTCCTTGTATTCTTATCCTTGCACAAATATTGTGTGCTTGTTTTCTTTCGTTCTATTGTATTATATTCGCAATACTGTAAAGACACTATTTGTATGGTTAACTATTCAATTCCTAAATAAATATTGGCCCACATATAAATCTAAGATCATCTAAACGTGCATCTTAACAGCTTTGAAATCTCTAAAAAATATTAGTAATACAGAGTCCCTTGTACATCTAATTAATGTAAGCAGAAATTTGATGACAGGCTGAATTGTAGCATTCTCGAGAACTTGATTCCTGTTTTTTCAACCAGTTGCAACATTGGTTACCGGAATCATGTAGAGGCCGCTTTGCGAGTCAGAGTGTAGACGTATTGGGAATACCTGAGGGGGTAGCCTAGGCCCTTTTCTACACGGTAGGCTTTGTAGCTGTTTCCCATGTATTTTAGCTATAGTTCCCCAGTAATGCATTAAGATTGCTCTCCGTTTAGAATTACTTTGTAGTTGTCTGTTAAAACCTCAAATCACAAGGGCTTTTGCAAGTGAGCAACAGTAAAGGATTTAACAAATTTTAGGTGATCCTCAGGGACCAAAAAAATTTCCCCGTGCTCCAAACACAAGTGAAAACATCCATGCCTTCTGCGCCATTTGAACCCACTGCCCGAGTGTGCACGTACTTGAGCCCATCTGCCCTAAGTCCCTACGCCATTGGTCCGGCTAAAATGTTTTTGAAAATAATATTATTTTGGTAATATTAATATGAAAATGGCAGACCAGCCTTGAGGAAGACCACGGAAAGATAGTCGAAACGTCGGCAACACAGCCTTCGACACGGCGTCACCCGGACAACCAAGATCATTTGATATAAAATAGTTTGAGCAATGATATGTTTGAATGCCGAACAATACCCACGTCCTCGATATTTCCATCAGTCCTAATACTTTCCTTTTGCTCTGTACTTCCATCACAGCCTCTCCGGCCTTTCCCGGACTGGCCGTCGTCGCGTCGCCGCCCCCGCGCGCACCTTGTTCCTCCGGCGTTTATGCAACCAATCAGCCGGCGCGGCGTCCGCCATTAGCGCCGCGCGGCCCTTTGTGAAGGGCGCGACTCACAAAGGGCGTCGGTAGGGCGGGCGGACGTGCCTTCGCCGGCCCTTCGCGGTGGCGGGCGCTGGCCCTCGCAGCTTCCAGACGAAGCATCTCTCGCCCACGCCGCTGCCTCCCGCGCACAACGGGGCGGATGAGCGCCCACACGGCGTTTATCCTCTCTGCGCTGATTTCCAAGCACTTCGATTGACCAGAAATAAATTAAGGGGGTTTCATGTGCCTAAATAAAAGAGGACACCAGTGCATCAACTGATGTCACTGCAGCGCCTCTGACCGGGAGGTCCTAGGTTCGAGTCCTGATGGCGGCAGGATTTTCGACACTAGCTTTTCAGCTAGGTCGAATTCAGTCGCTGCCTAGAGGAGAATTCTAGCGGCCGGCTGCTCTAATCGGTAGTTTTCCATGGTTTCTCCGATCAACACCAGGCGAATGCCGGACTAATACCTACCAAACGGGCCACGGACCCGCGCGATATCTGTCCTTCCTCTTCCTGTCCTATCCTCTCCCTTACACACACACTAACATCACTACACTACCACATATTCCGGGAGCCGGTCGGAGCTTAGAGCTTGTCCCGGCTGGGCGGTGCCCGTTGGAGGGTGAGAGTCCTGGTTGGAAACCCACTAGCCGACGTAGGTCGGCGCTGGATTTCGCCATCCAGCGGGGGAAGATCACAGCGCATATCCCGAGAAAAATATGCACTACACTAACGGGACTAATGACCAAAGCAGTTGACTTGCTCGGAAACATGAAAAAATCAAATCAAATCAAATCAAATCAAATCAAATCAAGAGGACACTGCAATGGATACTCGTAATTCAGATTCTTGGAAATCACACTCATTAAATAGTTATGTGGTATCAACTGTGGAGAGTAGGATTGAATGTTTCCTGAATGTCTGCGATGCTGGTAATTCAATAGCGGATAGCGTTCCCTCACTAAGTTCAGCACCTGAAATGAACAAAACAGTTACGAAACATGTGAAATACGAATAAATGAGGCATAAAAACTGGATACTTTTATTTGTAAATCACACTCATGTTCATTTGGGAGACGTAATTAGTTTAAAAACTTAAAAGGATCATTATTGTGTAGAAATGTTGGGTAATTTGACTTACTTGTTCTCCTTAAAATTTGAAAATTTTAAAAACTTGTAATTTGGATGTTTATAATGTTGAGAGATTTGAAAACGTTTCTTTATGAGACGTTCGTTTCAATGTTGATTTCCATGGTGACAGAAGCCACTTGTAGCATTACTTTGTTTACATTTTAAAATGATTTTAATTCCTTTTTGTCATTCTTTTTTTATTCTGTTTCGAGAAGAATGTTTCATTTTCATTTGCAAATTTAACGGTTCTTTTACGTCGTATAGTTACAAAAGAAATTGGCAGTGGGACATATCAGAGTTTTAGTTACTAACGTCTCCAAAGAACCTATTGCCTTCCTCTTTCCCTTTGAAATGTTAGACATTTAACCGCACATTACTTTATTTTGTTCCTGAATTTGTTATTTATTGCGCGGCTCTCCCCCAATTTCGGCCCAATGTGCGCAGTTAGGGCCCGAGGGCGTGTTTAAGGAGCCGCTTCTTCCCCTCGGACGGGCTGCCTTCACGGCCGACCCGCGCGCTTCTCTATATTGATCTGCACGAGGAGGCGCTCAAGTGACCTACGTGCGAATCGAACTGCCATGTCTCTTATCGTAGTTTCGGGAGTGGATCGTGCATCTGCTTGCGGCAGGTGATCGTTGGCAACTCACCTTGCGGCGTTGCTCCTTTTTTAGCTTTCTTTTCCTTTTTTTCATTTTACCTTTTTCCCCCCCTTCATTCCCCGTCCTTTCCCTTCATTCCCCGTTCTTTTTCAAACGTGTGAAAATGAAGGATTTCATGATAACCTGCGGTGGATAATTTTACCCCTTATTTTCTTCAGTTTCAGTCTCTTTTTTTCTAATTCTTATTTCTTTCACTCTTTTTTTAATGCTTATATTGATCATTTTATTGATTTCATAATTATTTTTAATTCCCAATAATTGTAGAATGAAAAAAACATTATATACAAGATGAGAATAATTTTTGTTGATTGTTTGAAGACAAAAAATACAATTGTATTTCGTAGAAACTCAGAACAACATTACAAGGGTTAAGTACATGCTTTTTGAAATGGCCTACAATGTGATGTACACTTTTCAAAGCGGCACAGTAAGTGAAAATGATTATCTAAAAGTGTAAAATTTCAACTTTTGGTAAATATCAGTGTAGTTCTTGGTAAGAGATTACATTATTAAGGTAATAAAGGAATTGATGTTTAGTCGTGATAGCTATTGTTAATGTTGTACATTGCGGATATGTTCTCTCTGCTTATTTCCCATTTATTGATAACGCATTTTTCTTTCATTATCGTCGAATTTTAAGCATTATTATAATGTGTTCGAGTAACAATATGTTGCCTGTTACTTTGAGATTATGCAAGTGTTGCAGTTGTGATATTGAAAGGAAAATTATTTGCAGTTTTGAATGCAAGCACTATTGCCAATCAGTCATGCAAATAAAATTCACGCGTTCTAAAACATCAACCCTGTATTTCCGCAGCCCTCAATAAGTCTGCGTTGATGGATTGCCGGCTTACTCTCCGGTACCATTTATTATTCATTGACACGCGTCCATCGGACGCCGCTTGTCGAAGGTTGCTCGCGGAGACGGGAGTTTGTGTGTTTTACGAAATCACTTCTGGTGGGCGGAGGCTCTCTCGGAGTTTATGCGTCATTAACTTCGAAATCAGTGTCTCTGGAGGGGCTGTTTGCTTTGGAAGCGGGCGAGACTGGTTTTACCGACGCCGCGCCACGCGATCGCAGATCGAAACCGGGACTATGAGTAATCGAGGGAACGAGTGCTTCTTTGCACAACCTCGGCTATAGTGAACGTAGGAAATGAGTCGCTGGAAATTATGTAGATCTCGTATGTTATTAGGCGAGTTGAAGGATCTTCGGAGAGGGGGAGGTGCGTGGGACTTCGGTGGTGTTCCAACAGTGCAAGAGGCATTGAACGGTGTCAAGACCTCATTTCGATACTACGAGACTGAAGGCAATGTAGAAACAAGTACGGAGAGAGTACAAGTCTCGAGAAACATCTAGAGAAATGACTAATGAAAAATGTACGAAGCAAATAATTGAAAATAATTGATATTTTAGGGACAAATAAAGATTTTGAAATTTTCAATTCATGTCGCTAATGAATTTTGCTGTTTCTATCTATTAATAAAATCCGTATGGTTCAATTCTATTTAATTTTCATATCAACGGATATAGTGAACCTCTGATATAGTGGACGAAACCTTATAGTCCTCAGAAGTTTACTATAACCGGAGTCGTCTGCACTTTACATATTCTTCTTGCAATGAGGTCATTGCTAGTCGCCGGACCCAAAACTTCCCCCTCTGTCACGCCGATTAGGAAGGTCCCTGATTTGACACGGCTCAGCGCAAGACGCGCGAACGCGTGCCAGGAGACTCAAAAGATTTACGATTAGGGTGCAATTGTCTCTCGGGGACAGCCCTTCAGGCAAACGGCGGCCAGTCCACGTGCACGGCTAGGCACCGGAACAAGCAAATTATAGAGATCACGGCTACTGTTGAAGTTATCCCGTAGGACCCATATAAGCGTCACGAAGACAGCAGAAAGGACTGCTTTGTTCATCTCCGGTGTACACACACGCACCACAAAGTCCACCAATCAGGCGCCCAGAAAATGAGGTTAATTTGAAAATACCCTATCGGCTTCCGACTCGCGTCGAATATTTTGGAAACTAAGATTTCGGCCAATAATATTCAAAATTCCAATCACGTGAAGGAGCGATGGGCGAAACTTGGAAAAAGGGTGGGGATGCGACGCAGGAAGCTCGAAGCGGCGGATTTTGGCAGAAGACGGATAGAAGGCGAGAGAACGAGACAGAATCGAGACTGCGGTGTTGATGAGAGGTAGTGGCAGCAGTGACTTGGGCGTCGACCAACGTAGCGCAGGACGCCCAGTATAAAAAGAGAATCAGGAATTTATTCCGATTTCAACGGGCCGGCGCCTCCGGAAGGAATGATTGTGCAGCCGAGTCATTGAGGCTGGCCTGGTGAGGAGTGGGTGGCGTCAGACGACTTCCTCCAATAACCACCGATCGGAGCCAGGAGCACTAGCACCGCACGCACTGCTGCTTCCGGTTGGCTGCGCCTTGCCGTGGTGCGGCTCGCGACAGCGACTGCTTCGGGGACGACTACGGATTGTGCAATCATCGAAAGAGGTGAACGAAAGACTTTCATTTTGTAATTATTCCAAAGACAGTAAAAAATAGGAAAGGTGTCATTTAATGTTAATAACATATAATTTAGTTTAAGGGGATTCCTGACCCAAACTGTATTATAGAAACAAAAGCAATAAATGTGTTCTTGCCATTCAGGTGATTGACACTTAAAGTTACAAAACTTTGTGATTATTGTAAAGTAGTGGTAGTAATAGCAAACCCCGTGCATGCCCTCATTCAAGAGTGCCTACCCCTTGAGGTTCTCGAATGCCGGTGCCAGGTGACAGGTAAGTGCCCGTTTGGCGCCCTTCATTGATAAATTTAACGCGCACACCTGTCAGCTGATTACCGACGCACTTCGGTGTGACGGTATTTCCCCCCCCCCTTTGTGAGGTACCCAGACCGCGAGTTGCGCGCATTGCGCGCATGCGTGTGTTGCCGTGGCGGCAGGATGGGTTCATCACATTCTGAAAGTAGATACCGTTCACAAACATATATATTTATTACTCAGAAAACGGAGCTTTAAGAGCGATGTTATCACCATAAGGATTTTATTAATAGATAGAAATTAGTAGATAGAAACAGCAAAATTAATAGATAGAAACAGCAAAATTCATTAGCGACATGAATTGAAAATTTCAAAATCTTTATTTGTCCCTAAAATATCAATTATTTTCAATTATTTGCTTCGTACATTTTTCATTCGTCATTTCTCTAGATGTTTCTCGAGAGTTGTATCCTCTCTGTACTTGTTTCTGCATTGTCTTCTGTCTCGTAGTATCGAAATGAGCTCTCGACACCGTTCAATGCCTCTTGCACTGTTGGAACACCTCCGAACTCCCACGCACCTCCCACTATCCGAAGATCCTTCAACTCGCCTAATATCATACGAGATCTACATAATTTCCAGCGACTCATTTCCTACGTTCACTATAGCCGAGGTTCAGGTTTACTATAACCGAATCTTCTCATGCTTATTTGTAAGTGAAATGGAACCAGCGACTTCAGTTCACTATAACCACTATAACGTAGGGTTCACTATATTTCGAGTTCACTATAACCAGAGTCGACTGTGTTATTTTTTTGTGTTGATTATATTTATAGTCATTCGTTATAAATAAACACAGTTATCGTAGTGTCTTTATCGACTTACGTGACTCCGGGCAACAACTAATGTTGCTGCAAAAGTAAAAACTTAGCTCCTTGCCCTGACCCTGCCGTGCGTCTTAGCGGGTGAACCAAGGACTCGAGTCCGGACGGTGTAAGGATTTTTGACAATAGCTACATAGCTAGTCAAATTCAACTGCTGTCTCGAGGAGAATTCTAGCGGCCGGAACCTCTGATCGGTAGTTTTCATGGTTTCTTTGATCAATTGATCAATCAAGAAAACTGATGATGATGGCTAAGCCATCGAAAGCTGCTATTTGTGAAATAAATACTATTGTTGACAATGAAAACGCCTTCTATCATTTCAATTATTCTTTGATCAATACCAGGCGAAAGCCGGAGCAGAGCCCTAACACATGGGCCATAGATCGCGCGCGATATTTCCTTCCTCATGTCTCCTCCTCACTCTTATTTACACACGCTTATACTTCAATGCACTACCCTACCACACATGTCGGGAGAGGAGACCAGTCTGGTGCTTAGAGATTGTTCCGGCTGGGGCGGTGGCCCGTTGGTGGGTGATACCTGGTTGGGGAAAACCACGCCAACCTAGTGTAGGTCAACGCCGGCTCTCGCCATCCAGTGGGGTAAGGTCAATACCTTCTCCAGCGATAAAAGCACGCACGCACATGATCTTAGGACTGGACGCGCCCGGAAACACTAATCATTCAATCGCAGTGGCTTTGAGTGGAAGTTTGTTCAAACGAAGTAGGTAGATGAATGCATGAAAATGCGCGAATTCTTCGCAAAATCGTAGTCTTTAACACAATATATTTGTTTGCTACGTTTTGAAGAAAAAAAATTGTAAATTGCTTTTTAGGTAATTCAATTGAATATCTTAAACGAGTAATGTTTTAATTCAGTGGAAGTAATAAAAGCTGTGGCACAATGGCTAACAGAGTGTGGGGAAACAACTGAAATGACGCTAGGAAAAAAACAACAACCCAGTGGTGGTTAAACTGGGTCGGTAGAGAACTAAGATGGGAATCAATGCTGAAGAGAAGAATACGTGCAAACAATTATACACCTTCCAACATTCCTGAATCACTATTAGTGAAGGATAAAAAAGGACAGGATAGAGAAGTGGCAGTAGGAGAAACAAAAGCACTATGGTATGAAGTTTTGAGAAGAGCAGAGAGAGGCAGACCATGACAGAGCTTTCCATGGTCGAATCTTACTCCTGTGACGCAAAATGTAAATGGTCGGTCAGCCAGTCTGAATTGAGCGTTACGATATAACGACCTGGAACTGTAAAAGGGTAAGCATTTTAATATTGCTTTGCACTTAAGTCTATTAACAATAAAAAAAATGTATTTCGGATTTAATTGCCCAGATCATGAATAATCAGTATAATTTTACACACATTTCGAGATTCGTCTGGGATACCCAGAACAGCTATGTCTACAAACTTGAAGCGCGATCACAAAACAACGACGCACGACCAATATTGATGCAATTGGAAGCTGTTGAAATAGAATTTCATTCGTAAAAAGTCTTATTAAACACCACCCGTACGCTGGAAATTTCCGGATAAATCGTAATAATACTTAAGACTAAGCTTTTGACTTCGCGCAATTCCATCGGCTCGCGTAGCGGTAGCTCAGTGCATCAACTGATGTCACAGCAGAGTCTCTGGCCGAGAGGTTCTAGGTTCGAGTCCTGACGGGCGGCAGGATTTTCGACACTAGTTTTTCAGCTAGGTCGAATTCAGTCGTTGTCTGGAGGAGAATTGTAGCGGCCGGCTGCTCTGATCGGTAGTTTTCCGTGGTTTCTCCGATCAACACCAGGCGATTGCCGGAGCAGTACCCTACCAAACGGGCCACGGACCGCGCGCGATCTGTACTTCCACTTCCTTGTCCTATCCTCTCCCCTTACACACACACTACACAACAGCCCTACACTACCGAGCTATCGAAGCAGTTGACGCACCGACGGTATTCGCCGCCGGATCTCGCCATCCAGCGGGTGAAGATCACCGCCATCTCCCGAGAAAAAACATGCACTACACTAACGAGACTAATGATCGAAGCAGTTGACGCGCCCGAAACATGAAAAAATCAATCAATCAAACCACCCGTACGCTGGAAATTTCCGGATAAATCGTAATAATACCTAAGACTAAGCTTTTGACTTCGTGCAATTCCATCGGTTCGCGCGACGTCAGAACACTTCGCTCTGGCGCTGCAGCCGCCCGCGGAGACCGCCTCCCGCTCTGCGCCGCGCCGAGCCGAGCGGTGAGCTCTCAATTCAGGGGAGGGCTTATGGAGCGGGAGAACGGCGCGGGCGGCGGCGGCAGCGCCACTCACCTACCATCCTGCCTGTCGTTGCAATTGCTCGCATCCGCCTGGTAATGGCCCTCTTCACCTACGGACGAAGGAGGACGCGGACGAGCACGAGCAGGGAGCGGAGGCAGCGGTACAGTCGCTGACTGCGACGCACCTCCGCCTGCGCGGTTGCCGTTGTTCTGCTCTGCAATTTAAATAGAGTGACTTTTGACGTACGATCTGCTGGACGCTGTTACCTAATCGGGAGCTTAGTTTTTGGTAGTGAAGTTCGACTTAATTTACGATTTACTCGCTTATGACTTAAAATGTTGGTAATGATTTTCCTGAATGGATGACCGCTTCTCAACTGATCGCACGTAAAAGTCAATCTATTTAGATTGGAAAATAAAAAGGAGGCACTTGGTTTAGGTAATCGTAAGCTGCCTTAACTTATATTTGCAGAATATTCAATTGAAATCTTAAAATTCAATTCTTTAAATCATATGGCCGACATAAAATGAGTCATTAATAATTTTTGTATTAAAAGATGCATATGCTAATGCATTCTCTTGTGACTTTCCAACCCCCATCAGAAACTAAAATGACAAATACATCAATTTTGCGTGTGAGTGGTGTACCAATGTCTAAATCTAGGCGCTTCAACTGTAGGAGTAAAGTTTCCTTATTTTGTTTCGAGACGGAAATCCTTTCAATTGGGGAGCTATTGCTGACGAACGTGGTGTGCCGGGGAAGATTCATTTTCAGTTATTTTTATTAATGCACTCTGTTGCACCTTGGTGATCTGGTCCATTTAGTGATGTTGTCTTTTTCCATTGTCGGCCATGTTAAATTTTCTTCGATCAGGTATCATAAAGGTTAAATTTATATGTATCAGAAAATGTTCAAACCCAGATTTTCATCGAATCCGACAGGTAATGACAGTTTTCGCCAACGGATGAACGAGAAAGATGATACTTTAGGGAAGGATAAATCTAACTTCACTAACAGTGAACGTCTTTTAGAATTCTGTCGGAAATACAGTTACTCAAATTATCTTTCTTTATGTTGTCGCGGCAGGAAGACGATTCCTTTACGATGAGAGATAATAGCCGAAATTTATAGTGATTAGCCTTTGCAAATACATTTTATTACACCGGAGCCAATGTTTTCTTATCAATTTTTGCCAAAAACGCTCATTTCCTTGTGTAATATTCAGAATTGAACTAGTTTCTGCCTTAGGGTAGGGATCTCAGATTTTAGAAAACGTGCAAAGACACTTCTTCCCGTAGCACGTCACACACTGTTTTTGTTTTTGACGTAAAAATTATAAAAGGATAAAGAGGGAGCAGAGGAGACTGGTATAGCTCTTATTGCGCCACACCTCTACTTATGCAGGTCTCCTCTGCCATTGAACGACTTTCTTGGTAACATACAAGAGATCCTATGGTAAGTGAAATAGCATGCCTCCAGATATTCTGATGATTAACATATAAATGAACGAATTAATTAATGAATGCATGATGAATGGATACTGAATGAATTAAAAAAAGCATTTTAATGAATTAATAAATGAAGCATTGACGAAGTTGCGGAAAATTGGGTATTACTTTCAAGCTCAATATGAAGAATCAACGGTATATTTTCAAGTTATACCTCTCTGAAAATGATGTTGAAACGGTTCAAGCATGTAACGTTCTTGGTGCGTCGAGGTATGCAAATTTACTTAGTGATATGACAGATGATATACTTGGTTGTAATGACACAAGGGATTGGTATCTAAACACCACAAAATGGAGTTGCTATAGTGACAGATTAGGCAATAGAAATTGAGAAAATATTTTCGTACTCGATCATTACATCCTTGGAATTGGAGAGCCGTTCGAGGAGAGTTTTTCAATTTTGTTGCCTACTGTAATATGCAATAATAGGAATAACTATATGAATACGTTATTATCTTTAACAATAACGTTAGCGTTTCTTAATGAACAATGTACTATTTCTTTATGTGTCTTTTTTGTTTTCATTTAAATTTTGGAACTGAATATAAACAGGAAATTATCATTATCTACAATTTAAAATTGTACCCGTATTTTACCTCGATATTTCAGGAGTCTGTTTCTTTAAGGTGGACCGCATAAATTCTCTGCATTGTGTTTTTGATACTAAACAATTGAAAATCTTAAATAGTTACACAATTCATTTCTTATTCCAGTACTTTGTTTGCAGTTTATCCTCATAGGATTTCTTTTAAGAAAAAATCAAAGTAGAATTTACTCTTTATTTACATTTGCCTCGTGTTCTATTCCTACCTTAAAGATTCCCCATCAGCCGTTGAGGATACACGTGGACTCCAAATTTGGTTGACCGTTAAGAGACATTTTAAAATAAAAGTCAGCCATTAAACTCCTCCTGGGCAAGCACTCAGACCTGAGAAACTAAAATCGCGGATCCGCTCACTTCCTTGTGAAGAGGAACCGGAAAAGCTAGAAGCGCTCTAGTCTTGCTCTTTGAACCGGTCCAAGGTCTTATATTTTGGGCGGACCACGTGGAAGTAATTTCGGTTGGTCAAAACCTGTTTCTTCCCTTCCGTGTGTGAACCTTATTCTAGTATTAGGCTGCTTTTTTTTAACTTCTCTATTTCCTAAATCTTACCTGAACGTGGGATCGTTTAACCGGGATTGAACACGTATTTCAAGAGTTGAAGTGAACCTTATTTTATTTATTCTTTCTCGTGAATGTCGTTGATCCAAGATGACTCAAATGATAAATGTCACACTCCATTCAATTGTAAATGTAAACAATATCTTTTTTTATGTGGCATGCATTAGAGCATTTTTTGCAATGGAAAGTAAATACAGTACTTATTAAACATTTTAATTTATTTGAACCATGTATAAATGTACGTATGTATTAACAAGACAAAAGAATCGAATTTTAATTTGATCATTGAGTTCGTAAGCAACACGCGAAATGTATTCTGGGTGTAGACTCGTGATGTGGCACACCTCAAGAGAATGTTTAACGAGGGAAAGGAAAGTAATCCCTATAGATGCTGGCAAATTACTAAATTAAATTATGAAATAAAATCATTGTGTGTAAAATAATTAAATATAAAAATAAATAAATGTAATGAAATCCATAATACGATTTAATGTCGGTGCAGCATGCAAATGTTTTTAAATTCCCCCTTTTTTCATTGGCCTCATTCAAAGGGATTATCCCGTTCACTGATATCACGGATCTCCACCGCTCATATCCTATTCCTCTGCAAACAACACGGGTGCAAACGCACATACGCCCTCGATATCTGCTTTACGAGAGCGCGCGAAATAAGGAGTCCCTGCCTGCTGGGCTGCATTGTTCGGGCAGCTGCCCCTAAAATCGCTCGCGCCCTCGCCACCCCCCCCTCACCCCCCCCTCCCGCCGCTGGTCCTTCCATCCCGCTCCACCCTCCACCCTGTTACACCCTAATCCCATCCCCACCCCCGTCTCGCCACACCCTCCTCCCGCAAACCCTCGCCGGCACACCCTCCACCCCGTCACACCCTCCCCCCGGACCACCCTCCTCCCCGCTCCACCCTCCGCCCCGCTCCTCCCCCTTCCTCCGCCCGCCCCTCTCCCCCCTGGCCCCATCCCCTTCACCGCCCTTCCCCTCCTCCCTCGCGCGCTTTCAACGGTCCTCCGCTCGATATCGAACGCACTGCCATTCACGTCGGCGCGGAAGAAATATTCCCGATTATGGGGAAGTCAAATAATTCAGGTGAGCGGCCGGAACCGCGCCGCCGCCGTGGCCCGCCCGCGGGGCGATGGAGGGGAGGGGGGTCGGGTCACCGCGCGAGGGCGGCGCGGCGGGCGCGCCTCGCGGGCGCTATTCAGAATTCGCCGGCAGCTGCTCCGTGCGCCCGCTGCACTGCGGAGGGTAGCTGGGGGCGGCGTTCGCGAAAGGTGCTAGCGGAGGCAGGGGGCAGTGGGCTGTGGGATCAAATAAGACTTATTGCCAGAAAAAAAAACCATCTTTTGGGAAGTGAAGTGGAGGAGAGGACTCAGTCGTGCAGCTGTTGTCTCTGCAGCGTCTTTGACCGGGTGATCGTAGGGTTCGAGACCGGATCGTGGCGGATTTTCCACACTAGCAGTAGCATTCGAATCCAGATTCTATCTGGCCGAGAGTCCTATCTGTTGCCGGCTGTTATAGGTTTGTTTACTTTGATTGATTTTTTCATGTTTCCGGACGCGTCAACTGCTCTGGTCATTAGTCCCGTTAGTGTAGTGCATGCTTTTTCTCGGACAATGGCGGTGATCTTCTCCCGCTGGATAGCGAGATCCGGCGCCGACCTACCGTCGGCTAGAGTGGTTTCCCCCTAACCAGGACTCTCCCACCAGCGGGGCACCGCCCCAGCCGGGACAAGCTCTAAACTCCCGACCGGTCTTCCGGGATATGTGGTAGTGTAGTGCATGTTAGTGTAAGTGTGTGTGTAAGGGTAGAGGATAGGACAAGGAAGAGGAAGAACAGATCGCGCGCGGTCCGTGGCCCGTTTGGTAGGGTACTGCTCCGGCATTCGCCTGGTGTTGATCGGAGAAACCACGAAAAACTACCGATCAGAGCAGCTAGAATTCTCCTCCAGACAGCAACTGAATTCGACCTAGCTGAAAAGTTAGTGTCGACAATCCAGCCGCCGACAGAACTCGAACCTAGGACCTCTCGGTCAGAGGTGCTGCAGTGACATCAGTTTCGGTTTGTTTACCGTGATATTGATAAGATATTAATCGTCATTGTGTTTGCCTTTTGGTTCTTGGTTTAGAATGGATTTGAGATGGTAACGGGTGAGTATGGGACTAATAACTACATTGTGTCATGAGGCGAAAGGGTTCCAGTTCCGTGAGAAATATACTGCGTAAATCGAGAAGTGGATGAATCCAGGAGATGAATCCAGTGACACATAAATCAACAAGGAAATCGCTGATTTGGCCACTTAATTAATATGTCACATGTCCCTGTAAAATTTAATCAAAATCATCGCCATGTTTTGCCCTGCCAAATGTTTGTTATTTCTTGGGGGTTGTTAGACCTTGTTAATTTGAATCCTTCTGCCGTTCGTCTCCATTCTGCCAATTGTAGTATTTGAACGTCAATTCTCACCTTTCGGTCTCCAATCATCACACCGGTTGGCTCGTAAGCTCGTGCCATTCGTAGTATATTCTTTGTAAAGAAAGTAAACCTCAGGAATAACGTGGCACTTGAGATAACGAAACTTAACCTGATTCAGTGGAAGGAAATGGGACTGCATCTAGATGGCGCTAACCACAATAATACGTTGGCTCATTACATCACGTTCATCAGGTATTCTATCTCCAAGATGTTTACTAGGGTAGGTAAAAATATTACAGAGGTAGAAAAATAAATAGGTTCAGAGGAAAAATAATTTAGTTCAGAAGTGAAATGTGTTTTGGGAATGCACATCAATATCCAATTGGAAACATCCATGCTTTACGTGGAATTCGAACCCACAGACAACAGCCTTACTGGAGAACCTACTTGAGTATGCAATGCCCCATGTCCCTGCGCTACCAGGTCGGTATATTGTTTTCATTTCCGCACATCGGCCCACAGCGCACCCGCGAGCGAGGAGAGGAGGGCGACGGACAACGAGCTGTACACAATACACGCGCACGCGACTCCGCCGCCGCCGCCGCCCGGGGGTGGATCCCACGACCCGCCCCCAGCCTGCCCCGCCCCCCCCCTCTCTTCCCCGCCCGCCCCCCGCCCCGCCCTGCCACGCCCCCGAGCACGCGCAGGGGCTCCATTGCCCCTAGGCTGAGAACGTATACCTCGCTTCCGGCAACGCTGTTCGGTGCCGCAGGCACGGTCACAGTCGCAGTTTCGGAAGGAGACTTTTTCGGCACCAAGAATTGTGTAATAATATGTGACCCACATTTTTCAGAAACCCCAAAATATTCTTTTTCATGCGTACGTTGGAGGTTGAGATCGTAGGATTTGGTGAGAGTGATCTTGTTTTTGTTTGCTTAACTAAGCAATCATTGACCAGATGCAAATGTAAGAATGATTACAACACGAAGACCTGTTTGTACATTTTCATCGCATCAGAATTCCTCTTTAATTTGCTGTGATGCCTTGATCTATTGTGGATTTACAATGAACTCGTATCCTGTAACCACTCCTTGGGGTCGTGCTTGGGAGATGTGTTACCCATCTCTGTGAGTTGTTGTGTTTGATTCCCATACTTAAAATTTTTGTGCTAGATGACTGTTATATATTTTTATTTTTATCTGATGGAATTTTTTTCATAAAGGAATAAAATATTCCGAATCGTTGGCAAACTTAATGATTTGATGTTTTAATTACTCTGACCAAATCCCATCAATTCAATTTCCAGCATTGAAGGATATGCAATGGTTGATTCAAATGTTTATGCTTGATTTATCACGATTATCAGAAAGCGACTAGTTATTAAATTTCTTCGTAATTTTATAACACACCTGGTAGGTTTTAATCTTCCGCTCTGCTTCATGTTCAGCCGCTTTCCTGGTTCTCGGGTTCGCGCGTGACGCTCACTATCATATGGTTTTTTGGGATCTCCCTTTATCCTCTCCTAGTCGTTGCGGCTTCTCAGTTTTCATATTCAGTGTTTTTGTTTGTTTTGTATCAGTTTATTTTCCGACTTGTCGATTTCAATTCGTATTTCTTTCTCAAAAGCTCAAAGGAAAGAAAAAGGGAGACAGAATGGAGGAAAGGGGCAAAGTCTTTGTCTTCATGATGTGGGTAAATGTTTTAAAATTGCTATTGTTTCGTAGATTCTGTATAGTAGAACATTAACATTTTACTGTTATCGTAAATCGAATTTGTTATCAATTGTTTTTACATTCATGCACTGTTTTTATTTGCTTAATCATAGTATTTGTATTCGTCAAAATAATGTGTGTGTGTGTGTGTGTGTGTGTGTGTGTGTGTGTGTGTAACAAACGAGAAAATATCTGATGCCCGAAACGTAACCTACATTTCAACATTTAATTCTACATTTACTTATGTAATTGTTCTGACTTAACCATTGAGCTTTGTGTGGATTGAACAAGCTACTCATCAAATCTTCAATTTCCGCAATTTTGAAACCATTTTGATTAACAAATCTTGTTAATCAAATGTCAACCAGCAGTCATTCAACAATATCAAATTTATTTCCCTCCTTCCCCCAATCCTCTCCATTGTTTCTTCTACATTACCTACACTTCCCGATTTTCCCGTGTAGCCAAAGTTTGTCAGTGGATTTTCCCGTATAGCCAAGGTTTTCTCCGCTCGACATCATTCCCCTTAAACAGTGTAGTTATTATGGCCCTTTTCACACGTAAATGTTTCATATCCCCTCTGAACCATATGTCTCTAAGCTGCTCACCCTTCTGTAGCTTCGACGGCCACCCCTTGTGCTTCTGAATTCATTTGCACTTCCTGCTCCTTGTCAGCCATCCCCAACGTAGCCATCACCATCACTGTTAGCGACTTAGTGTCAGCATCACTATTACCACCGTCACCATCACTGTATTAATGGGACCTTCGTCACCATAAACACCGCCGTCAATACTGTAACCGCCCATATGTCGTTACATTGATTTTTGAGAAGCACCCGAGAACGTCAAGTCACAAGTTGCAATTGTGGTGTTAACGAATTGCAAGAGATCGCGCCAGCAGTAAATGGTATCCCTTGCGAGAATTTATTAAAGTTTCTGAACGCACTCGCGTACAAGAGAACGACAACCAATCAAAAATCACCCTTGAAAAATATCAGCACTAGCGCAGCGCACCGCTACGAAGAGCTTTCTTTCGCTGCCAATCGCCGATCTGGACACACTGAAATTGTTCGTGCTGGACGGAGAGGAGAATTCGCCGTATTTCGACGGTTAGAAGCTTGAAAAAGGTAATTCGTCTCATCATGTTAAAATAACTTGAGCCATGTTGAAATAACCATGTATGAGAGAATTGATCATTTTAAATCATGAATATTCTAATAAATTCACGTGAACGCATTACGCAGAAATATACTATTTTTCTATCAACGAGGAAATAATATGTTTCAACGTTCAAGAACGTATACTGAAGTGGAAAACATGTGCTATAGAAAATGTTTCTTTCTATTTCCAGCTTTTTTTGTTTTTGTCTTTCGTTTTGGCTTACCACGTGAGAAATTCATTACGCGGAGATATTGCAGTCAGATTGTATAAAATTCGAAGGACTGTGGTAGCGATTCACCAGAGCACGTGTTCACCAAAGCAAAAGGGTTGCCACGACCTTGAAAGGATCTGGATCGCCGTCGCCGCTCCAATCTGTGGAAATATTTCTTCGAAACGACGTTTTTGTGAGTTAGAAAAATTACTAAAAATTCTAAAAAAAGAACTTTAAAGAAGCGAGAATTATGCTACAGAGATAGAATTCACCTCACTTACAGACGTAGATAGTCCAGTTAAATTCATTGAAATCATTTAAACGTAATCTTTTATATTATTGCAGTCGTAAAAGGAAACCAGACAGCTAATTCCTGTATAGAATTGTAAAAACCTCTTTATTTCATTTTTCTATTATCGATAATATTTGTTCTTTTGGTATTTTATGTGATTTCCTTCTGGCTAAATTGATAAAGTAATAATCTATGTGAAAGTGAAACAACGTCTTGTATATATTTCATTCACTATTCAAGTGACAATTTCTTTGAAAGTGTATGTAAAGGGTATTTTGGTATGTGATTCTTTTTCAGTATTTTGTGTTTCCATGTATTATAGTCTTGTGTGCAGTTATTTTATTGTGTTTTTTTTGTGAAGTGAAGGGTAATATAATTTTATGTAAAGTGTTTATGCAAGTGTTAAAACGCAATTGCAGTTGTTAGGTAATCACGTAATTTCTAAAGGTAGGGCAAGTGATAGAATTTTTCAATGCAATGTGTAAATGCTAGATTAGAATTGTATTCCATTATTTAACAGAATATATCTAGAACTCTGTTTATACTAACTTTTTACTAACTTTATAGTTAAAAGATTAACTTGCCTATGTTTCTTTTATTACAAAAACAGGTTAAAAGACGAACCCATTCCTGCAGTTAGGACATATAAAACCATTCTTAATTTTTGGTGTGACATTGTCATAACAAGTCACAGATCAAGTAACACTACTATGTTACTTGAGTGACCCGCTGTAGGCTTTTTAGAGAATAGTCAAATGGGAGAGCGGTCATAATACCAACCACCATTATCATTGCAATCGACGTCACCATCATCGTGATCATCATTACTAATGTCAACTTCTTCATAATCAGACATTATCATCATAGCTACCATCATCACCATCGTCTTCACCGCCAGCACAATCATCACTAGCTACGCCAAACGCCATCTCTATCATCTCCGCATTCCCTTCAGCCTGAGGTGGCCCTAGGTATCAACTGATGTCACTGCAGTGCCTCTGACCGGGAGGCCTAGAGTCGAGTTCCGATGGTGACAGCACTTCCCACACCAGGGAGATAGCCGGATCGAATTCAGCCGCTGTCTAGAAGCTGCTCTGATAGGTGGTTTTCGGCGATTTCCCCGATCAATACCAGGCGAAGGCCGGCGCAATACTAACAAACGGGCTTCGGACTGCGCGCCATCTTTCCTTTCTCGTCTTTGTCCTATCGGCATCCCTTACATGCCCTTCACTATCAGATATCGTCGACGTCGGAAAACTTGTTCGACGTCGAAACATCGAGACCAGTTCGAGCTTGATCTGGGGGCGTCGGTGCTCCGCTGGTGGGAGATACTTGGATCGGGAAAACCCTGCAAACTGATGTGTAAGTCTGTGCTGAATCTCGTTATCCAGCTGGAAAAGTCCACCGCCATCTCTCGCAACAAAAACCAGCCCTACACTTACGAGACCAATGGCCATAACCGTTGACCCACCTGGAACATAAAATAATCGATCAATCCACAATCCCTTTCGCCATCACCACCTCAGCGTCTTCCCTCTTCCTCGCCCCATGGAACCCCGATCTCATCATGCACGCCACCCGCTGCGGCCACCATTCCCCTCTTCCGTTGACGGCGGCGTCGCCGGCCCCTCGTCCTCCCCCGGCGGAGCACGCGACCTCCACGTGATTTAATCCGCTCTCGCACTCACACCTGAGTACTTTGCTCCGAGGGGGGCAAAACTAAATGGAATGGCTGCGGGGGCCATTGCCGCGGGCGGGCACGGAAAGATCGTTTGTGCGCACGGGCGCGTGCGCGTGCGGGCCGCCCCGCCCCGCCCCACCCCGCCCCGCGCACCCGGCCGCCGCCATATGTGGGCCGCGCACGGGGCTAAGAGGCGCTGGAGACGAGGTGGGACGCGTAATTGCCGCCCTTCAGGAGCGATCGGCGGATGACGGCTTGTTGGGGATTGGGGTTTTCGATCTTTATGTGGAGATGGCGTTTTTTTCTTTTGGTGAATGCTGTTTAATGGTATCGATTTTCGTGTAAGTGACCGGGAGCGGTAGCTCAGTGCATCAGCTGATGTCACTGCAGCGCCTCTGACCGAGAGGTCCTAGGTTCGAGTCCTGACGGCGGCAGGATTTTCGACACTAGCTTTTCAGGTAGGTCGAATTCAGTCGCTGCGTGGAGGAGAATTCTAGTGGCCGGCTGCTCTGATCGGTAGTTTTCCGTGGTTTCTCCGATCAACACCAGGCGAATGCCCGAGCAGTACCCTACGAAACGGGCCACGGACCGCGCGCAATCTGTCCTTCCTCTTCCCTGTCCTATCCTCTCCCCCTTACACACACACACACTTACACTAACATGCTCTACACTACCACATGTTCCGGGAGAGTGGTCGGGAGCTTAGAGCTTGTCCCGGCTGGGGCGGTGCCCCGCTGGTGGGAGAGTCCTGGTTAGGGAAACCCATTAGCCGACGGTAGTCGGCGCCGGATCTCGCCATCCAGCTGGGGAAGACCACCCATCTCCCGAGAAACAAACATGCTCTACACTAACGGGACTAATGACCAAAGCAGTTGACGCGCCCGGAAACACGAGAAAACCAAACCAAACCTATCGTGTGAAGTGTTTTTATTTCTTTGCCCATTTTTTGTGCTTTTCCAAGATTTTTTGATTTTCCACCGAGGTAGTATCTATCGTTTTGTGGTTTCTCTTTGTTCTTAACGGGGTTCCGTTTTTTTTTTTTTCTGGGGATTCTCTTTGATGGTTACTTCTTGACCGTTACTTTTTGTGTAGCTGATAATTTGGATGGTTTTCTGTATTGTCGCTTGCCGGCACTGGGAGGTCGTTTGTGTGATCGAGCTCTTTCCAACTGCGCTATGCGGCCCGCGCTCAGCTATGTCTCCACGGATGGGGAGCAAGGGGCTATTATGACGCCAAAGTGTATCGCGTAATTTCCGCCCTTCAAGAATGATCCAAATTTTGAGAGAACGGTTTTTTTTATTCTGGGTAGTGACGATGGATATTTTATTAATAATGGGCCTTGGCTATCAGGAATACGCATCGTCCTAGGCAAGGTTCACAACGTTGACAACGTATTGATTCGCGACCGAGAAACTTTGCTCTGACGGGTTCGTTTTAACGTTTCTTTTTTTACTTTCCTTCATGTTTGTGCCCTTTCAATTGCTTTTTGTTGTTGTTGTTGTTGGATTTATCTATCTCTCTTGTATTTATTTTCTCTTTCAGTTTTTGCTTTCTTGTTATCTACTGGTATGTCACTAGGAAGATTTTATTTCAACATGGAACAAATTTGAATGCTTCATAATTGCATTCGGCATTGGTCCTGCTTTTTTACCCGGTCATTGTACAATTTCGTGTAGGTTCGCATAATAATTAGTAAAGGTATTTATGCTGACTATAAATAGTTTTATACGTTTGACCTATCATCAAGGAGTAACCAAATTTCATTTTAGAAAAATATTTTTCAAATCGTTCAGGAGTTTTTTTTTCGTAGCGACGTGTGAGTTTTATGACTTTAATTAGAACATTTAATTTATACTAATTAACTTTATTTATGTGTTTCCCGCTTTCCTCGAAATTCCCTTATTTTTCTTTAAGAAGTGTTTATAGAATTGCATTTTACGTTACAGGCTATTATTCCTATTTTTTACCGAATCAACTACAGAAAGTTGTCTATAACATTTCGAATCTTTAACTACAGTTGGGTAGTTTATAATTTCTGGACATTTTCTGCTTCTTAGTATATTTGTCCTCCCTCAGGTAAAAGTATGAGAGCACCAGCAAAATATGGAAGTCAATGTATCATTATTTTATACAATTATAATTGATAAACCTGAATACTTTTTCCTCTTCTATCCAATTATTTACTGGCAATACCTTTTCATTTTTTTTATTAAGATTAACAAGTACCACCAACTCAAAACATCAGAAGTGGCTTTTCTGATAGGTATTAAGAACTATTCCTGGCTTTCAGAAGGTCTTTGCCCGAAAGGGATTGTACGGGCTTAATATTATATTAATGCCCCAAGTAGTCATCATATTTACCAATATTCTTAATTGTTGGTAAAGGCAATGTCAACTAGCATTACTGTTTCATTACCAACGACACCTCACCTGAAGATTAATAGTTACGTATTATTTCCATGTAATGAGGTAAAAAATTAAGAATTCCTAGAGTACAATTTCATTATCAGTTATACATCAGTTAGTTGTAGTATTGATGAAAATGCAAGTTATTCTTATTTTGCAGTTCAATTAAGTTCTATTCCGAATAAATTGACCCAGTAACTTCCCGCCGTGACCGCAGTGTGGCCGGGCCTCCGCCTTCCTGGCCTTTTCGCGTCCGCCCGCACCCGCAGCGCCTGCCATACGTCCCGCGCCCTTACGTGCGGGTACGGCACCCCCATACCTTTTCATCCCGCCCCTGCGCTGCACCACTTCGCTCACCGGGCGCTCCATCTGGCACGGGGCACTCGCACAAAGGTAAGCCCCCCGCCCCCTTCCCCATCCAACGCGACTCACCCCCCGTGCCAAGCTGCATAAGTTTACTTGGCCTTGCTTTGTTTAAACGAGCGTATTGTTGCGGCCCCCGCCGTGCCACGCGCGGATCCCCCCCCCGACCCCCGCGCCGTCCTCACCCGTCCTCTCCGCCGCCGTCCTCATCGTCCTCGTGCCAAGCTGCGGGCCGTCGCCTACCCACGGGGCAATTTCATCCCCCCCCCCTCCTGCTTCACCCGCCCAGTGCAGCGTCTTTCATCATAATGGACGTTAAAAAAAATCGTAAAACGTTTTGCGAAGGTGAGACGCTGTGGGACCGCTAGTGGGACTATTGATCAAAAGGAGGGCGTATTGTACTCGGTGCCCCCCTCCACCCCGCCTGCTGGCAGTCGCGCTCTCCGCGTTTGTATTCCCTTTGTTAGTGTCCGTGATTTAGAGAGAGGGACGGCGGCGCGGGGCGGGGTCGCGAGTCGCCAGCGCCGCCGCGGCGTGCATGGGAGCTGGTCTAATCCCGCACCGGGCGTGCAGGGGGCGGTGGACGGCACGGAACGGGGTGGGCAGGGGGCGGTGGTTGCAGCCGCCTCCAAATGAGCAAGGAAGGATTGCCGGGCCCCGCGCCGGGAAGGGTTAAATGCCCCAGCCCGTGTTGGTTTTGTAGCTGCGACGTCGCGGCGGCGTGCGGTACGGCCCGTCGCGTGCTGTTTGCGTCGTCGATGAGGCGTGGTGGCGCTGCGGAGAACAGGTCGCGAGTTGCGTTAGTGTGGTTAAGGCTGGCGGCGCTTAGTGATGAAGTTCATTGTTGTCTTCTCTACAAAATTCGATTGCGTATTATTCAAATCCATTTACTCGTAAGTGTATGTATGCGTTAATAATATTACAAGCGAAATAATATATTAGTCCAAATACTAAATTTTTGTTGCATTCAAAATTAAGTTATTTTTCATTAGCACTTTTTTAAGAAAGAGAACATAATGTAGGTATTGATTGTAATCCACATTCTGCTAACAATTTCCTAAGAATGCAAAATTTTATATGGAGAACACGAATGTTTATTGATCAACTTGCGAATTAGAGAAAATAAAATACACATTGATAATAAATGGAATATAACAATCAGATTACAACACAAAGCGCCGCCTAATGAAAATCGTGTGCGGCAAAATACAGGAGCGAATCCAAGAGGAAGATCGAGTGTGTCATAATCTCCCACCCCCCATCCCAACAAAAAAATTGTCGAAACCAATTTTGCATTTAGTTTAGATGTTTGGAAATTTAAAACAATAACATCTTCCCAAATCAAATGCGTAAATTCGTGCACGTGTTTTTAAAGATTGATAAGTATAGTATGTAATTGGTGGGATTGGTTTACTGGTATTTGAGAAATACTCTCTGTCGACCCTATAACTTGTTCTGTTTCCTTGTCTGGCCTCTCTCCTTGCTATGCAATCTCCGATTTCCAAATAGGAATCGTTGAAGCGGCTTCATGCATTGGAGCGTGAAGGGTATGTCCCGCACTTGAGTCCTGCATTGGAGCACAGATGCAACGGACGCTTCCTGCGGGGTCCCCACTTGCCTACTCCTTCCTGCTCCTCCTCCCCCTCCTCCTTTATTCCCTGCCTCCCGCGGCGGTGCCGCTCTTGAATGGAGTCGTTTGCAAAATCAGCCAATTCGGAGACACACCTGGGTTCTTCCGGTCCGCCGCCGCCACTACCGCCACCTCCACCTCCACCGCCATCGCCGCCCTCGTGTCTACCCTCTCGTTGTGCCCTGCTACATACAGTCTCGTAGGTGCATTCACGCACATTCACTCTTGATTGCCATTTTTTCTTGCATTGACAGAATTTTCAGCGAAGCATAAAAGATAAAGCAAGGGCAAGCAGCAATAAATAGTTATTTTTAATTGAAAATTTTTCATTTCATTTTTCAAATGTGTATCACATCTTAATAATTAAATTACTTTTGGATTTTGTGTGAGCATTCAGTAGCAGTTATTGCAAGAGTGCCTGTTATTGCAGATGATAAATATTGAAAAATACGAATTTTATCAATATACAGCTTTCATAGCATAGACACGAGACCAAAAATCTTCAAAAAGGAAACCAAAAGAACACAGGTAGTATATTTCATTAAAAAGTGAAGAGTGTGTAATATGGATGTGCCTATATATGTTACTTTCGCTCCTAACTTCGTATTGCTGTTCCTGTTACCACCTTTTACAGAAATATTCAAAAATTCCAATATCGTCATTGCTGCTGCTCCATTGTATGTGTTGGGCGTTCTTTCCATTTCCCTCACACCGCTTTTCTCTTTTTTTTCAGTTTTCTTCTTACTCTTTATCTGTTTAAATCTTTTCTTTCTCTTCGACCCCTCCTCAACTAATTTATTTTTTTATCGTGTCAGCTCCGCCTTTGTATTTTGAACGTGACGTTTTGTTGCAGTATTTCCCATTGAAATCAGCGGCGTCTTCGTTATTTTCTCATCCTTCTTCTTTATTTCCCAGTCCGTTCCAGAGTTTCGTGGGCCTTCACCTTCAGCTGCCCTCCGCCGCCCGCCCTTGCCGCAATCTGGGCTGCGTGCGTTATCGCGCCGCCCAGGGCTTTAAGGGCTAACCGGGCGGGGCGCCCCTTTAACCTCGTACCCTCCGGGGGCGCGCGAGTAACGTCTGTATCGCAGCGATGGTTCTGGGGCCCGAGATGCTCGCTTCTGGCTACGCCCCGCCCGCTAGCTGTCCAACTGTTACGCAATCCGAACCGCTCTCCGCCTCTGCTGCGCTCGTTTTTTCAGTTCTCGTGTCCAATATCTGTGCCTTTTTTTCTCTCAGTGCTAATTCTTAGCCACCTACTTGCGCCTTCCTGTTTGTTTTCATTGCCTTCTGTTAGAAGCCTACTGCAATTGATGACTCCTGGATTGTGCGTGTTGACATGAAGTAATTGCTTATGTCGACTCAGCTATTTTTATTGTTTATAAACAATCTTTAGTGATTATTTGATGTGTCAAGTCACTTCTTACCATTGTTTGACAATCTAGTTCTTCTCGTCTTCATTTTGGTACAATTCCTCTCGTCTCTACTTTGCTTGATATAATAATTGTGTATTCGTGTAGTTTTGTTCTAGTATACTTAGTATGTCGGTCATATGTTATCTTCCGGCCTATCGTCCTCCCTCTCTCTTTCTCTCTATCTGTATCCTTCTCTCTTACTCTTTCTCTCTCTTTCTTCTCTCTTTTCCCTCTTTCTTTCTACTTTCTTTTCTCTTCTTTCCTCATCTTCTCCCACTTCTCTGCGTGCTATATTTTGTTTCACGCATTTTTTATTACCGATTCCCCACATCTATGAATATTGTATTTATCCAAGAACGGTTTCGTTATTATTTTTGTTGCGCCATACTTCTTCACGCACCGTCCACTCCTCCATCACTTTCCGCTCGTCCGAGCCGTTCATCTGAGCCGGGCCCCACCCTCTCACCACGCGGAGGGCGCGCCCTTCCCCCACGTGCCCTCCGGCGGCAGAGAAGGACTGCAATCAATCGATCGGCGGCGCGTCGATTGGGCGTCCTACCTGCGGGATCGCCAGGAGCTCCTCCACCGGGGCCTTCTTTTGTTTCTTTTGCTGCGGCAGCGGCGCCGCGCCCTCGTCTCGCGATCTTCCTTTTGCGCCGCCTGCTGATGCACCACCCGCCGTCGCGTCAGTCGCACGTGCGCGGTCCGTCCGTCCGAACACCCACCCACCCACCCACTCAACACCCCCATTCGCTCGTCCGACCTCGTTTCGGCTCTCTGGCGACTTATCTCCGGCCTTACATCGCGCCCGACTATCACGTCTTCTCCCACGTCATTCTGTTGTATGTCGTGTCCCTCGCCCTCCCGCATCCCCTCTCATGTAAGGACGTGAGAGTGGAGAGCGACTATGGCATTCGCCATGTTCGTTCTCGTGTCCTTGACGATTTCATCTTCGTCCATCGCATTTTCGGGTGCTTGTAATGCTCCCAGACACGATTCTCCGGAATTTCTCCGCTACGTCCCTAATATCCTCCACCACGTCCCTCGTATCCTACACCACATCCCTCACGTCATGCGCTACCTTCTTCCTCTTCTTTCCCCCGTCAAAACCCTCGTCACTTCCTCTGCCCCTTCTCTCGTCACTTCCCCCTTTCTCGCCCCTTCATCCATCATCACTTCCTCCATCACTTCTCTCGTCATTACCTCCGTTACGTCCTTCGTCACTTCTCTAAGAACTCGACCACTTTCCCGCCTCGCCCCTTCTCACTTCCTGCGTCACGTGCTCTTCATGTTCTGTCGCATCCCTTCTCATGACCTCTTTCTTGTACTCTAACTACTTTTCCGTAACGCCCTCCGTCACGTAAATAACGTTCCTCCTCACGTCCCTTCTCCACCATCCCGTGTGTTTACGTCCTTTGTGTCCATCAGGGCCTCCGTCTCCTCATGCTTCCGCCTGCGTGACCTTCCTGACGCTCTCTTGTCTAAATGTACGTTCTTTTTTTCTTCTCATTCGTTCTCATGACATGTTGTCCCATCTACTTCTCCCATATGCGAAACATTCACATCCTCACGCCCTAGCACCGCTCCAACGTCTTTGCGGTTACCCTCCAGCATATTCATTGTGTATATCCACGCGCCAACTCCACTGCCCGGCCCCGCCATCCACAGGCCAAAGCTGCCCACTGTCCCGCTCACTCCCCGGCCCCTCCGCATTGGCGTGTGCCGCATCGCAATCGATATGGAAGACGTAGACTTTTGGAATTCGCTTTTATGGTATTGTTTCTTAGGCGTGGCCAGACCCGTACGTGGCGCGTTTTATTGCTCGAAGACAAGACTGCGAGGAAGGAACTTTATGCGACCACTACGGCCCACAAAAGACTAGCAGAGCACGACGGACCGCCTTTCTATAAACCGGGAGGGTATATCTTTGTTCCCGCTACTCAATGAAATGTTTATTTGTTTCGCATTTTCTTGTTTGTTTACGTTCGCGGTTTTCGAGATGTTTTTCCCCCTTGTTTTATGGGTCGCGAGTGTATAACGTGTTTAAGCAAACTGTTGATGTGCACTGCGAACGCTATCTACGTATATTTCTTCCTGTATCGCAAATAAACAAGCACTCTTACTCATTGCCGATATGACGTGTGCGTCATATCTATTGAAATTTTCCAGGAGATGGCGTCTGAAAGGTTCAGACTTCACTTTAGTTTGTCGTCTGCAAAGTTGTGAAGTGCTGCCTACACAGTAAGGTGTGGAATCAAGGATGCCATTATGGATTAAATAAAACAAGATCCACATAATAGATATGTCGCAGAGTGTAGACTGATAAACAAAATTAAATAAAACGTCATGTTTGTGAAAAAATTGGACGAAAGAAAATATTTCATGAACTGCGATGATATTTTAAAGAGAACTTGAGGTAACGAAAGAACAAAAATAAAGAAATAACGGTTAAATCCTCAAAGTTCGCAAGTTATGAGTTTAAATTTAGCATGAAAATGTATGCTGATGATTAATCTGGAAAACGATACCCAAAATACACGAGTGATGAACGTGACGGAGGAGAAAGCAATTCATTTCCATTGCATGAAATACACAATTAATAGTAAATGCTGAGTGTTAACTGAGACTTCGAAAAATTTCATTTTAAATTAAATAAAAATTGGTGAATTGTGAAAATAATTAATAAATAGTTCTATTTAGACAATATTAAGCTTTGTCCGTGGGAATTAGAGAGGAAAAAGAGAATTACGAAGCTAATGAAAATAACTTCTCAGTATTGAAGACTTTATTTTGAGCCCTATAAAAACATTAGAATATATACGCACTCTCAGTTTGCAGTGCTGGTGAATACATTAAACCATGAATATCGAGATCGCTAAGGTGTCGGCACATGGGAAGTCTCGGCAAGATGGGTTGCGGATTCCAATCCTGTCTGAGAATGGATGTTCACTTACTATTGTAGCATGATTGGATTTCCCAATAAAACATCTCACCTTTCCAACAATTTCCCGTTTCTTCCAGCCTGCCTTAATGGCGACATGTGGGAGCAGCAGAAAAAGGAGGTAGATATAGAGAAGAAAAAAAGCAACAACATAAAAATAAATTGCTCAGAGAATTAATTGACACCTTAGAGAGGGTTCTGTAAAATTAATGTTCAACAACTTTTCGTTAATCTCTTGCTTTACGTCAGCACTGATGTTTTTGGACGTCGAGAAAGTTTAAACTATCAGTGATCAAATGCATGATAAACAGGAAAAATAGGAAAAACCAGGGTGGACATATGAGACGCCGATGAAGACATTATTCAGGGATCACACGACCTACAATGTGAAGGAAAGATCATTTCAATTTCACGACCGAGAAATAAGCACAAAAATCTAGCTTCGAGGCGAGGGGATGATGCAGCAGCGGCGGCGGTGTGGGGGCAGCCGCTCTCCCGCAGATGGAAGGAGGGTGGGGGGGCGTCAGGCTAACGACGGAATAAGAAGGGGGCGCGACCGCGTAGGGCCGCCGCCGCCCGCGGGGCAGGTACAGCGGCGGCACCCGGCGACGCCGCCGACGCCGACGCCGGCGGCGGTGGCGGCGCCGCCACGGCCGTGTCCCCGCCCCGCCCCCGTGTAAGTGTGGAAATTACCTCATTTATTAGGTAAGGGGAGGCGACCCCTGGCTCTGACACCTCTCCTTTGCACCTGCTGCCGAGCATTATTGAGTTTCCGGCGTAGGCGGAGTGGGGCGGGAGAGAGGGGGCTGCGAGGTGGAGAAGGCGGGGGGAAGAGCAGAGGATAAGCGGAGGTGGCGGGGGTGGGGGGGGGGGGGGGGGGGGAAAATTCCCTTGGGGGGGGGCGGAGGTGCGAACGGGACGATGAAGGAACAGCGGCGGCGAGCCTCATGATGGTTGAGGTGAGGTGGCGGCTGCGAGTTGCACGAGGTGACGAGTTTCCGAGTCGATTATGTGGGAGATGGAAAATGTAAAGATGTCATGACTGAGAACACTGATTTATTGATTTCAAGATATTCTTATTTAAAAATGATGGAGACACTAAAATCTGAAAACGTGTGTTAAGGAAATGGTAAGCTATAAGAATGTGAGAGAAAGGATGTGTGAGAGAGAGAGAGAGAGAGAGAGAGAGAGAGAGAGAGAGAGAGAGAGAGAGAGAGAAGAAAAAGAAAACGTAAATGAAAAAATGGTTCAGATGTGTGAGGGCTTATGTTTAGCCTATTAGAAAGGCGAAACGAAATGCCACAAGTACGTAGAAACTTTTATAGAGACATTTCATCTTCATGGAACGAAACATGAATATGATCGAGAAAATGCATGACAAGTTCGCTTTTTACAGAACATAGGAAAAGTCAGTGATCAAGAGAAGGAGGAGTAAATATAATGAAAGTGACCACAAATAACGACAGGACACGGTAGACTCAAGAACAAGGACATATAAAAACCCAATTAAAGAAACAATACATTCCAAATACGATATTATTTAAGGCAAGAGCAACAGCAACAAAACAAATTCCCGAGCTGCAAGGAAAGGGAAAACGAAGACACGACCGCCTCCGCCCGGCGCCGCCGCCACCACCACCACAACCTCCGACCTGTCGGGGCGGCTGCGTGGGCGTGTACATTCGGCGCGGCGCAGCACGGCACGGCACGGCGCTGCGGAAGCGGGGCCACGGCCTCTCATTACAGTGATTAACTCGGACAGGTGGCGGAGGCGGCGGGGCGCCCCTGGCGGCAGGTGCGGGAAACAGCGCGCGCCGCCTCGTGGGACGCGGGTTGCGCGCGTCATTTGTCTCGCCTCTCGGCGCGGCGGTGGCCCGCATTGTTGAGACGCGGCGCGAGCGAGCTGCTTTGTGCGGGAGTAATTCATACCTGCGGCTAAGGAGGCGCCGCGGCGGAAGCAGCTTTGTTTGTTTGTGTGGAAGCCGCCGCGACCGCCTCAAAGTGAAAAGAGGAGTAGCCCAAATACTTTGAAGTTAAAGGGTGAAAAGGATAGCTGGAAGAATTGTTGGTGTTTTTTTCGTGAAGGCACGGAGAAGTGCGGGAGGGGGATATGTTAACTAGAGAAGAAAATTGAAATCGAGTAGATTTATAATACGTATGTTTTGTGCTTTCTTGCTAAGAAACTTCCGAGAAATATAGCAGATGTTTCTTCTATTAGTATGCAAATAAAAACTGTATCTAATAGTATGCTCATATTCTGCTGTTTTGGGTTATTGTTGTTGTTGTTATTATTATTACTATTATTATTATTATTATTATGACTTTCAGTAGTAGCTTACTAGATGTTGCAGCAACTTGCCGAATGACACTACGCAATACACTTGAGAAATCTCTCAGATCTCGAACTCCCCGACTTTTTAACTACTAATACTCTTAATTATTGTTTTTCTCTATATACAGATTTCATATTTATTTTTGTAGGATAATATGCAATTAAACTGAAAATGAGTTGTATATTTATGTGAAATATTTATTTGCGCTTTCCCCTCTATCATTACTTGTCCTGGATTTCCCGTTGTGCCAAAAATCTCATAAATGTTTAATCTAATGACTTTAGCTGATCATAATTCATGAAGTTAATCTCATGAATTTTGCAGATCTCCATTGGAATACGCGAATTTTCATTAATCGTGTTACTCATTAAAATTCCTCATCTATATTCCTCTGTAAATAAACTATCTCTGCTCCATTCTCGACGCACTCGGGGCGTCGCAGGTAATATAGGAAGGAAACAATTTGTGTAATCGTGTTAAATCACAAGTTTAATCTCTTCTCCGATTCATAAAAAGGAGGCGTGGAGTTATTGATCTGCACGTATTTCATACTGTTTAATTACTTTAATTCACGGCGATGTAGTTAAGCACGTGTTCTGGAGGATGACCTGGTATCAGGTGGAGTAATAGCGAGGAAACATTCATTACGGATCTCCCTACCGGCAGCCAAATAGGGAGTTAAAAGTGTAAAAAGGAGAAGAATTATAGCTAAGTAATTCTGGCTCATCTTATGAAGCAAGTTGCATGGGAACGAGATGAAAAATATCTACGCTGAATGTCCTACATTCATGCGAAGTATCACATGATTCATGTGCTCTATTGTTTTTAATGTTAAAATGGAGAAAAAATTATATGAAAAAGTGTTGTGTTTAATTTCTGAGATTTGACATCAGAACGACTATTACAATAGTCAGAGGGGGAAGATATGAAGCAAATATTTTTAAGTATAAAATAGAAAATAAAAAAATTATTCAAATAAATAAAATGATTTTCGGATATTAACATTATTTAATTTGGATAAATTTAAAATACAATCTAAATCAAACATCATTTATCCAAAACTCTTAAAAGTATTCAAATTTCAAATTCTTCTATCCGAGTTGCGAAATCGGGGCAAGACGTGGCAACGTAGGGAAATGGTGTGCTGAGATCACGATTTGGGCAACGTAAGCAACTCCGTCAATTACCGCCAACTGGACACCGCCGCACTGCTGCCAGCGATAACGGCATATCGCGAGGCCGGTCCACTGACTGCGACCTCTTGGCGCCGGCGGCGGCGGCGGTGGAGGAGGAGAAGCGGGAGGTGCCGCGGGCAAGACGTTGGTGTCGGCGAAGGAGAGTTACGAAGGGACTGAAGATACAAAGAAAGTATAAGTAGGCAGTGAGATGAAAAGGAGGAAAGTGGAGGCATCGGAGGCGGCACTAAGGGGAGAAAGGAAAAGGTAACATGACGTGCGCAAAGACCACGATTGTGATGATGATGATGATGATGATGATGATATTGATATTGATATTGAATAAAGAGGACAGTAATAAAAAATGAGAGAAGAAGAAAAAGAAAGATGGATATCGATATTTGCTTTTATGGAGAATGCAAATACAGCGGTGATAGTGATTACTAATTTTTGTTATTGTTTTGATTATTATTATTATTATTATTATTATTATTATTATTATTATTATACTCTAAATACACGACTAAATGTGCAGCTTTCTAAGTCCAAATCCAGTGACTAAATGCCGAAGAGGAAAAAAAAAAAGTTTTGACAAAGAAGAAAAGAAACGATAGAAGAAGCCAATGAGATGAGGGAAGGGAAGTAGGTGAAGAGTGTGCGAAAAAAAGAACGTAAATTGATGAAAATGGGCCCAATGATGACAAAAGCATATAAAACTAGGGACAAAGAGATCATTACAAAGCAAGACAACCAAGGAGCTGATAACAGAGAACTACGACAGAAAAAATGATTGTGAAACGTCAGGCAACGGGTGCGGTTAATGAGATGTGTAATAAAAAAGGAGGCCGCGTCGGTATGTGAGCAAGAGATAATATCCAAGGAGTCTGCAACGCCAGAGGAGCCGGCGGTGGTGGTGGCGGCGGCGGTGGCGCGGCCGGCTTAGCCCGAGGTTCCGCGTCGATAGCTTATCACCTTGGCGTTCGTAGCTTTCCTAAGCAGAGCGAGATGTGCGCTCGCGGAGGTCCCCCCCCCCGCCGCCCAATGATAGGCCAACGGGTTGGTTGGCATCGCGGCAGTATCCGCAAAGTGATCTGAAAAGGGTGCAAGCGCGCCCAATCAAAGTGATTAAAAATGTCTGCTACAAGACGTTCAATCCCAAATGACTGTAAATTTTGAGTTGTAATGATAATATAAATTATAATTTATCACGGCTTATAATCCATTAGTATTTATTTATTTTACGACAAAAACACTTGAAAACTGTGTGTGACGTGCTATGAGGTAAAGTGAATTCTCTGCACGTTTTCAAAAATTCTGTGATCCACCATAAGCCATATACTACTTGAATTTTAAATACAGAAAGAAAATGAGCGTTTTTTGCAAGATTGTTAACAAAAATATTCGCTCCAATGTAATAAAATATATTTTCAAGGGTAAATAAGCAATTAATTTGGGCTCTTATCCCCCATCATGTCTTTCGTCAAAGAATAATACTTCCTGCAACGACATCATGAACAACGATATTTTGAATACTATATTTCCCACTGAATTCTAGAAGAAGTGTACAAATAATGAAGTTACATTGAAAAACAAGGGTCCATCTCAGCATTTGTCAAAGGATCAGGGAAACTGGACGAAAAACCTGATTGAGATGGGGTATTTAATGATTGAGTATTTAAATAATTGGGTAATGAGATGATGGTAATAATTCTCATTAATTGGTATGAGATGGTATTTAATAATTATTAATCACTAATAGTTTATAATGATAATGTATTAATAATATTCATAGTTTAATATATTTCATATTTCTTAAACCGGGAGCGGTAGCTCAGTGCATCAACTGATGCCACTGCAGCGCCTCTGACCGGATGGTCCTAGGTTCGAGTCCTCACGGCGGCAGATTTTCGATACTAGCTTTTCGGCTAGGTCGAATTCAGTCGCTGTCTTCAGGAGAATTCTAGCGGCCGGCTGCTCTGACGGTAGTTTTCCGTGGTTTCTCCGATCAACACCAGGCAAATGCCGAGCAGACCCTACCAAAGGGCCAGGCGCGCGATCTGTCCTTCCCCTTCCTTGTCGTATCCTCTCCTATTACACACTCACTTACACTAACATGCGTTACACTACCACATATTCCGGGAGACCGGTCGGAAGCTTAGAGCTTGTCCCGACTGGGGCGGTGTCCCGCTGGTGGGAGAGTCCTGGTTAGGGGGAAACCCCACTAGCCGACGATAGGTCGGCGCCAGATCTCGCCATCCAGCGGGGGAAGATCATCGCCATCTCCCGAAAAAAACATGCACTACACTAACGGGACTAATGACCGAAGCAGTTGATGCGCCCGGAAACACGAAAAAATCAATCAATCAATGATATTTCTTAATAGAATATTTTTGAAGCCTGCGCTTTGGCCCGCCTCCGACCCGTGTGCGTCTCGGCTGGGCTGGAGCTGCGAGTGAGCGGGCGGCCCAGTCCAGTTTTGTTTCCACGCGTGGTCTCCATTCCGGTCTTTGACCGCCCGCAGCACGTGGCGCACTCGCATGCAACGCCCTGTGGTGGCGCACCGACGCAGACGCGGCTACTGCGCCGTCAATTGGCCTTGATTTGCACAGTATGAAACAGTGTTGCCAAACATTATTTTCCTTATTGGCGCGATGTAAGAGAAAGCTAGCTTGCGAGTGTGTGCTGTCCCGCAGAGGACTCGGAGGATGTGGTGCACTCATATGCTTGGGAACTATAAATTTTTGTTTGTTATGTTTTCGAATTTCTTCTGGAGTATTGAGAATTACTCTCAACGAAAGGAAAGTATTAAAAATTTAAAAAATAATTCCTATAACCTAATTTATGAGTTTTGTTAATATTACTTGTAAAGAAAAAATTAAAATTAAAAATTCAATTTAAATAACTAACTGGAATTTGAAAACTAGATTTTCTAAAATTTAAGTATATATTTTAATTATTGCAAGTTAAGGAATGGTTATTAATTTTAATCGCTTTGTACACAAAGTATATTTACATTACGTATCATTTAAACTATGGATTTTGGTTCAGTTCTTCTCATTATTCTCCTATATTTCTATCTATTATTCTTCTATATTCCTATATTTCTGGGGAAAACTTCAAACCTCGTGTATTAATAGGCATCAAAGCTTTTAATCTGGGTCTTCTGTCTTTCGCTGAAGCTTCGCCTAGAGTCACAAAATCGTCGTCGCCTGGATGCAATGTTTCTCTTATATTGTAATTTGAATGATTGGATGAGTAAAATGACGAGGACGCATTATCAATCTCAAAATATTTATGACTTACAAAAGTAATATACCCTACAATATTACGTCTCTAGAAATAGATGAAAAATCCCGTATGTTTATTTCTACAGAGGAGCGAAAGAATGTTATTTTTACTGAATTGCGACCGGGAGCGGTAGCTCAGTGCATCATCTGATGTCACTGCAGCTCCTCTGACCGGGAGGTCCTAGGTTCGAGCCTGACGGCGGCAGGATTTTCGACACTAGCTTTTCAGATAGGTCGAATTCAGTCGCTCGGGTGCTCTGATCGGTAGTTTTCAGTGTTTTCCGATCAACACCAGGCGAATGCCGGAGCAGTACCCTAACAAACGGGCCACGCACCGCGCGCGATCTGTCCTTCATCTTCCTTGTCCCATCTCTCCTTACACACACTTACACTAACGTCACTACACTATCACTATTCAGGAGACCGGTCGGGGAGCTTAGAGCTTGTCTCAGCTGAGGCGGTGCCCGCTGGTGGGAGAGTCCTGGTTGGAAACCCCATTAGTCGACGGTAGGTCGGAACTCAAATACTAATATATTTTCAGATGCCCCATATTACCCGGAGAAAAAATCAATCAATTTATTGAATTGCGTTATTCATGAAGCTGCTTGACAACCTGTTCTCTAAACTTTCAAATACTAATATATTTTCAGATGCCCATATTAAGAGATCTGTGAGACATCATTCAGATGTCTCGTATTAATAACATTCAACACGATTAATTAGTACCAGACTTATTAACTAAAACATCTTATTCATATTAGCTGATGAAATAATAAGCTATACCTTCATTCGTCCATGCATCTCTCAACCCTGGCTGGGTGCTTGGTATTCTCCCTCTCTGAAGCCTTACCATGTGGATTCGGAAGGACCCTGTAATATCTACAATTGATATTACACATTTATTGGTCGGAATGTTTATATATTACAAAAAATGGTTTTCCCTTCCACCTTACAGACCTACAACTTTCATTGGATGAAGAAGATTCTAAGGAAATTGAGAGAACGAATTAACAACATAATATATTTACGTGATTCTGATTAAATAATTATTATATTATTATTAATTTCAGTGTTATAATATTAAGAAATCTTCTGCACTTTCGTCTGTGATAGTAGTAATAGCGTCTCTTGCAAGGATTAGGTATTTTTTAATTATTAGTTTCAATTTCGATTTCAGCAGGACAACAAAATGGGGCGTTGAGTTTCGTACGTAGTATTTTTTGTCTGCGGACTTTAGTTCTTGTATTTTCAGAAAACTCTCTTTATCCCTGTCTTTCTTTTTATCCTCATCTCTCTCTTTATCCTTATCTCTCTCTTTATCCTTATCTCTCTCTTTATCCTTATCTCTCTCTTTATCCTTATCTCTCTCTTTATCCTTATTCTCTCTTTATCCTTTCTCTTCCTCGCGGGTGCTCTCTTGTGCGTCCTCTCGCTAAGCATCTCCTGGCGGTGCTGTACCCGAAGGGGAAGCCTCTCTCACCTTTCTCCCCCGCCGCCCCCACCCCGCGCTCCCCTCCGTTTTATGATGAGTCTCATCAGCCTGGAACAGATTCCTCGATCGCGGCGTCTGCGGCGGGGGCGCGGGGGCGGTAGACGTCACTCGCGAAGGGGAGGGGAGGGGAGGGGATGGTGGAAGGTGGAGGCGCGACGCCGGAGTTCCTTTGTCACCGCACTCCCCCGTTGCGGGCGCTGCCGCGGCCTCGGTACCTGGAGCGTTGCCGTTGCTACCTCCTACTACGCCGTAGGGCCTGGGAAGCACTAGCTAAAAGTGGTCCATACACCTCCCAGCGGCTCTGGCAAGTCTTCGCTTGCGTCGGTTGTAAATCTGTTCCAGTTCGTTGTTTGTTGACGGATTTAAAACACACAATAAACGCTTGCAAACGCTACTTTTTCATCCCTACTCTGCAGAGCCTATTGAAGCTGAGCATCTTCATTCATCGGCAATCCCAATGTTCAGAAACGGCCATTTGCTGGATGTTACAAATTCCTTGGGATTAATATTTACGATATGTGTAATAAAAAGAGTCTACATTCCACTTTTTTCACTTATTTAGTCTGGTCTTTTTTTGAGAGTATTTCGTTAGGAAAATCTTATTTGACTGACCTGTCTTCACGAAGTTACTTTTATGGAAACGGAATGCAAGAAAATAAAATAATTGATAATTACCAATGCGAATTACATCTGGAATATTCTGAATGGTGGAATTGGTGACACGTGGTTGCGTCGGAATAATCATCACTAACACTCTACCATGCCATTTTCCACACTGCGTACTTACGCTACTGTGTGAAGAAATCTGTTTTATTCTTCCGCATTTCGCTCTCTTGTGCTTAATTCTGAAATTAGTTTTTCCATGACTTTTATTTCGACCTTCATCTAAATCCTCAACGTGATGACTCATTATTTTCAACCTTCAATCCATTGCTAACATTATCTTCGTTGTCAATAACGTCCTTTGCTCTATCACCGCAATCACAACACACCAACTGTGATACTTGAGCTGCTGCCAATCGATACTTCCATATGCCAAAAAGATTTCCCATATTATCACTATTGTGACATACCAATCTTTTCCTGTGCCCATATTCTTATATAAATTTGGAACGGGTTACGTTGAATTTATATTTAATAATATTAGAAGGGCAGAGGAGATATTTAATTCAAAAATTAAAAATCAGACACTTTGTTTCACTATTACTGTTGAGCATCGTTGTCATTACCTTCTTTACCTACATTTTTCCCCAAAAAAGTACCTTCACTCGATCATTGTTAAATAACATTTAACACAACCGCAACCGCATTTGTCGAGCAACCACTTTCCCCAGCTGAGCCATCACCGCTCGCCCTTCCACAGCGGCGGGAGGGGCGCGGCGCCGGTCAGCGAAAAGAGCCCCGGCCCGAATCGGCGGGTTTGAAGGTGGGGCTTCCCTGATGGCGCAGCGGTCTGGCGCGGGGGAATTACGCAACCGCTCCATTGTGCTCGGGCGCAGCACGTGAGGAACGCTGCGCGGTGGGGGTAGGTGGGGGATGCCTTCGGTGGCGGGTCCTTTGCAAATTGACAGCCACCACCGCCACCGCCCCGCCACTGCTACTGTCCACTGTTTCCAGCCTCCCGTATCCCCGCACCCGCCATGGTCACAGAGTTCTGCCGACCTTGCCGCTGCCAAAACCATCGCCGCAGCCACTGACCCCATCCCTCGCCTTCCCCGCAGTCACTCTCCCCCCGATCTCCACCGCCGTTGTGCGCGCTTGGGGGCTGTCGTAAGCACTATGGAGAGGACGGAAGGACCACACCACACCACATCGCCCAACGCCGCTCCCCGCGCCGCACCGCGCCTACGCTGCCGTAAAATTTTAAAGACGACGCTTCAATCGATTGGAATTGGAGTTACTGGGTCTATAGGTATAGTGGCGGTGGGGGGATAGTAAAGATGTTTTCTTGGAAGAATAGCTGACGTACGTTTAAGGGGAAAGTTTGGAGGTCTTTCAATTAAGAACTGGAAAGCAGCAGAAAATTACAATTTCCTTAGAAAATTGCTTTTATGCCGATATTAAGAGAAAATGACTGATCGATAATGCCACTACATCTTCGGACTACATAAAGCACACTTGAAGCAATATCTTCCCTTTTTGTAGTTATAATTACTAATTTTACATAGCATATATTGTGCTTCCAACTATAAAGAGCTCGCAGGTCTGCCGGCCGTGTCGGTGTCAACATTTGCGACCGCTTCCCGGCAGGCCAGTCCTAGGCCGGCCCCCGCCCCCCCCCCCCCCGCGCGCCCGGATGTCCTCTCGCGACTCCGCCCCCGATTTCCGGCGCAGTTTCCCGCTTGCCCTCGCCCCGCCTCAACCGCCGACATTCCTCTCTCCCCCGCCTCCGACTCCCCCGAGCGGGTAAGTCACTTAGGAAAAGTTTCTCCGTCTGTGTATAAATCCAACACGGACGGCGCGCGGTCGCGACTCCGCTGAAAAGCTCCGACATACCCCCTGCTCTCCCTCCCCCCTCCCCTTCCCTTCCCCACCCTCACTCTGGCCATCGCTCTCATCCCATCCTCGCTCTCTCTCTCACCCTCACTGTAGCCATCGCTCTCATCCCTCCTCGCTCTCCTCTCCCCTATCGCCTAGCTGAATCCTCCTTTCGCCCTAGCCTTCCTCTCGCCCCCCCCAGCTCACGTTTCCGCTCGAACCCTGATCATTCTACGCTACATCATTGCTCCTAGCTTCGCCCTCGCCTCCGCTCTTGCATTCCCATCGTCCGTTGCCTTAGACCCTCCCTCACCGTCAGTCCTCGAACTCGTCTCTCGTTTTCTTTTTCCTCCCTCCTCATCTACCCTCCTCAAATTTTTCCACCCGCACATCTTCCTCCTACTCGTTTTCGCTCCTCACCGTTCCTGAACCCTCATCCTTTACCCCCTCCCAAACCCTACCCTCATCCCTCCCTCGTTTCCCCCTAAACGGTTTTTCATCTTTGTATAAATTTGTACGTATGAAGATTGAATCAAATTTCCGGGCGAAGGCTCTCCCCATGTTTCTATTCAGCTCGGCTTTCTCTCTACATTTTTGAATGGAAGCTCTTCATCGTGTGGGTGAGTGTTTGTGTGCAGGTATTTAAGAAGTTTGTCGTCATCCCCCGAACACTCCGCGTCTCCGCTTTCCGAAATCGTTTGACTTTGACGGGATCTGAATGCGTACGTTGAATGTCCTCGATTGCGGATAATAAAGGAAGGAAATTGGTGAGGAATATGAGATTTAAAATTCACCTGTGTACCAAAGGAAACCTTGTAAAAAGGAATCCGCACGGAAACCGTATTTCCCTCGAGAGTTTTAAAGAAGGGGCGGTGATTGATCTAAAGGTTGATACAAACGGATGTGGGAAATAGGTGGTTTGATTCAAAAGGGAATGGCTTTAGTACTAGCCTACCATGTGAAGTATTAAGAAATGATTTTTCCTCTTAGTGCTTTAAACTGGATCATAAATATACAAGGGTGGATTTCGCGGAATATATTCAACAAATCAAAGAAATTATGTTTTTAATGTTGACTTGCTTACTGCTCACGAAAAAAATACATTCTTCACATATTTAATATACTTTTCTTTTACGTCGAAAATACTCTCCCATAAATCTATTACTTTCTTAATATCTTTTAAAATTAAAAAAAAAAAAAATTTAAAAAGGAATTTGTGAACAAAACGGCGCAAAATAAAACTAGATCAACTTCATTTTTGTATTATTAACAGATTTAAATATCAACAGACATTTAAACAGATAAGAAATTCGAAAACCTTTATACAAATAGTTTTGTGTACTTATTTACTGCTTCCAATTGCATTTATGTAACCTAATGAAATTGTCTCGTTTCCATCTTAATGTATCGTAACATGCTAAATTGGTAATTGTCAGGTTTCCCATTCATTTCATGACATCAAATATGCAACGTTATAAACAATTTTCTCTGAGGGATGTATATTTCCTTTCTTCGACTTCCTTCCTTTCTGCCTACCATATTGTTAGATTTTATGAGCTGAATTAAAACACAGATATTATTTTAACAAAAACGTTTATTTTGTTTCTTAAAGATACATTTAAAATACTTGATTTTTGTACAGATAGTCTTCAGTCCTTGTGTTCTTCACTTGGTTATTTCTTTATACGGAGCACTTCTCTTGATTATTTATTTCCACTGTTACTTCTTTTGCACTGTCGCACAGCCTGAGACTCACCACCGTCCGATGCACTGACACGCCACTGCCTGACAATTCAAGACGTGGCCAAGTTCACGTCACTGAGCACATCACTGCATTGCTGTTCACCGCGATGCCACACTTCACAGTCAGATTCCACTTCAGACTGACTAGCGGCCGCCGACCTAGGCGAATTTATACCTGGTTGACACCTGCCTAGACCTTTCCGGTACTCCCGTCACTCATCTAAGTGACCTGCGAATACCCCGGAACCGTCCAGTTCGGGGGGCGTCGGCAGATGATGCAAACCACGCAGCGGATTCCGGCAGATGATTTCGTTACGCAATGTAATGGACAATGGTGTTATAGGCGTGCGTAGCCTAAATAAATTGGGATAACTATATTTTGGGTTCCTGTGGGGTCCCCTTTTCCAGTAAACTTTTTATTTATATACGACATATTTTACTAGGAAATAAATAAAAAAAATGAAATTAGTAGCTTGACTTCAATGATACAATTTTAATAAATACAACTGATTTTATATTGAACCATTTACAGGATTATCAGATGGTTTGGAAAGCCTTTTTCGCAAATAGTGTGTACCAATTCTTCAAATTGCTTAAAAAAGGGGACATCATAAATTGATAAAATTGACGGAAAAACTAACATGTTATTACGTAGGGATAACGAGGACCCCCTTTCGAAACTTTCCAGGTAGGCCACTTTCCCTCTCTGTGGGCACGCCTATGTTGATACACTAACATTTAAAACGCTGTGATATTTCTCCTTTATATTGGTCAGACAAGGTAGCATATTAGGAACAACATATTTGATTTGTGAAGAGGTGTGATTCCCTGTATTCAATATTTTTGAAGTGCAGAATACATATGTGCCACTTTTGCAAGAAATGTATGTGTGAAGAGCAAGTAAGAAGCTAACTTTTGTGTCTCTGTCGGAAATGTTGCCTGAAAATCGCGCGCCCCGACGCCGTCACTGCCATTGAGCGGCGCCGCGTCGTGACGCCTTCGTCGCCCGCCCGCCCGCCCGCCCGCCCACGGTGCTAACGCGCTGCGCGTGTCTGCCGGCAGGTGGCGGGCCGGCGGATTAGCCCCGGGGAAAAATTAAATTCCGGGGCTCCCCGGGTTCTCGGAGGCACGGGGCGACCTCGCCCTCGCCCCCCCGTCGCTCCACTCTGCCCTCCCCCTCTCGGTCTCGTTGCGTGGGCGCGAAGGGCCCAGGGCACGCCGCCGCCACCACCGCCCGAGGGGGTTTAGCGGCTCCTTTCGCGGTTTCGCCGCCCTCAGGACGTGTCGAGGGCTTTGACGTTCGTGAGCGGGAAGGTCGCTCAGCGGAGGGAGCGGCCGATGGATGGCGCGATGCTTAGCAGCAGTTTCCGTGGAGCGGAGGGCTTGTTCCAAGTGCAGGGTTTCTTCCGGCGAGCTATACTGTGTTCACGACTGCCTGAGAAGTTTTTTTTTTGGGGGGGGAGGTTCCTAAATAGACTCGACTTCATTCGTTATTCCTCGCTGCCTACGACTGTTCGGTCCTCGGTGAAGTTGAAATTGAGAAAAACACCATCTACCTGAAAATGGGGTTGTAATGATCTCATAAGATATTGAGAGTTGTTTTGTTTTTTTCTCTGGGGCTTTTATCCAGCCAACAGCCGGTTACTCTTTACGTCTCGATGGGACGCATATTCGACCATACACTAGACCAACACACTTGCGGGCTCCTCTGATCTGGGGTCAGCAAACGCGACAACACATACAAAGTCAAGGAACAACCAACCACGCCCAAGGCGGGTCTCCAACCCGCGACTCTTCGGACCAAAGCGCTGAGTCAAAACTCGCTCTTAACCACCTCGACCATCCACGTCGGCTATTGAAAGTAATTTGTTAAATTATGGCAGCTAGTCAGGTATATGCTGGAGGGAAATAGTGCTATATGTGAAATTTATGTTGCTTTGTGTAAGAGGTTCAAGTAAATATTTATCCCAAAATTATCAAAAAATGAAAAATGTTTCTTAAATTTGAACTTTCACAGTCTCGGTTAAATAACTTTTTTCTTTTTCTGATTACCATTTCCTTATTTTTCAAATACATTTCCTCTTCGACACGCAGCATTTACTCTGTAATGTTGGAAATATAATATCAGTATTGTGGGGTTTATTTATTTACTTATTTATTTATTTATTTATTTATTATTTATTTATTTATTAACTGTATGTGACGTATGGGGGAGAAAATCATCTGCGTACGCTTTCCTGAGTTTCAGAATCCCTTCTCAACTATTTAACAATCAATAGTTGAAAGTTAAATAATAATAATAATAATAATAATAATAATAATAATAATAATAATAATAATACATTTTAAAAAGCGAGAGATTAACATTTCAAAAACTAGATATTTTTGTTGCCGAATTATAGAAAGCTTACTTGTAACGGTAAACGAACGGATTTGATTTTTCTCCATTGCAAACAAATAGAAACTCACCCTAAGCTCTACTACCACTACAAGCAAAAGGAAAGCTCAACGAAACGTGCGCATAGTGGAGCTACATTTACGTCCAGAAGCAAATCAAGGGGCCATCTCAGCATTTGCTCAATGGATCAGGGAAACTGGACACAAACCCGATCGAGATAGGGGTCATTGACCCGGAAGCTGAAGTACATTACCTGTTACAGGCATTTCAGTCTTTTTTTTTTAATTACACAATGCAAATGTAAACTAATTCATAGTACTATATCATTGTTTTGTTAAAGTAAACATTATTTTTCTTTTTTTTTTGACGATCAGTATAGTCTCTAATTGTATAGAAAATTATTATTGGATACCCTCTTCATTCTCTCGGGGTCAAGGTATCAAGGAAACGTGCACAACTAGTGCGTTGTTATATAGGAGTTTTACATAAATAAATAATATCGACCTTCAGTGTATCGGGTAATATCTTTGTTCAAGTCACTTGGTCGTTAAATGTATTTTACCTGCGTTGTCGATACATTCTCTTGACTCAGGCTCGCCTGTTGTCCATTCTTTCAACATTTCCTAGGTCAATTGTAGGGTAGGTATTGTGTTCGCCTTATCAGTTTCTGAGAATTCGTGTGTTATGTTTTATCAGAGGTGGGTATTGAAGGTGCTCTTAAGTTATCGTTGCCATAGAGAGGAAATATATCATTTAAACGTGGCGTAGGTCATCGATAAGTCAATTCTGTATTTAACTTTGTTGTGTACCTTTTATGAAAGGAAACAAAGCCGAGTGTTCCAGAACGTATCTTTTGGTTTGGGTAAACTTGTACAGTGAAGGTAGGCAGGCACTTTTTCATCAACTTCCGTTTCAGTAACAATTATTTTTTCCAGATTTTAGAAAGAAAAATCGGTCTGATGTCTAATATGCTTTGAAAAGCATTGTTACATTTTATACTTTGTGTAAATTATCAGGTTCATAACACAAACACATGCTAAAGGTCCCTCCTCCACAGGGGCTCTCAATAATGTTTTAAGCAATTGAAATTAGTTCATAAATATGAAAAAATACGTTAAAATTAAATTTTGAATTGTAAAGATTATAGCTGATTTTGTATTCATTATGATTACACTGATTTATAAATAAAATTGTAGTTTTGATCTACGATTTCAAAATAACTGCCATTTTTAATCTCACATGGAGATTTACGTGTTGTAAAAAACATTAATTTTTTCTCACAATAGTTTTCTCTCAGATGCCCGTTTATTCGAAGAAAACTCTGGAGCGACTAAACAGATTTCGTCGCGTTTTTCGCTCAAACGTAAAGTTTTATCAAGCATAACCTAGGTGACTTTGTTTTCTATTGTACAATCAATAAATACATTTGTTTGCTTTTTCTTACAAACTATCCTGTTTCTATCCTGTCTTCTATCCTGTTTAGCGACGAAGAGAAAGCTGTCCTGCGGCAACCGTTATGATAGGTTGCAGCAGTCAATCAAAATGTTAGCGCATGAACAGTGTAAGTGAATATTCTTCACGGTTCAGGTTTCGATCGCGAGTTTCGAAAACCTTGCTCTGCCGGAACATGAACCCAGTATCTCCCGATCTACGAAGCTTCCGTTGCGGATCTGGTTTCACTTTCGCACCCACTAATAGGCATTTAAGACGATTATAATCCTCAGGAAGACAATCACGGGCTTCCGTGATGCGTGTGCCCGAAGCGCAGTCTTTTCTTGTCGCGGCCCACGCGCCGGGTCTCGTCCTTCCGCTCAGCGCCGCCCTACGTCGCCCCTGCCTGCTCGCCCGCCCGCCTTTCCCTCCCCCGCCCACCTGCCCCTCCCCCGCCCTCCAGACGCTTCCCCGCTTACCCACCCGCCGCTTGACCGCCCGCCCGCCCGCCCGCCGGCCCGCCCGCCCGCCCGCCCGCCCGCCCGCCCGCCCGCCCGCCCGCCCGCCCGCCCGCCGCCGCCCGCCCGCCCGCCCGCCCGCCCGCCCGCCGCCCGCCGCCCGCCGCCGCCGCCCGCCGGCCGCCGCCGCCCGCCCGCCCGCCGCCCGCCGGCCCACCGCCGGCCGCTCCGCCCGCCCGCCCGCCCTGCCCGCCCCGCCCGCCCGCCCGCCCGCCCGCCCGCCGCCCCCCGCCCCCCGCCCCCGCCCCGCCCGCCGCCCGCCCGCCCGCCGCCCGCCCACCCACCCCACCCACCCACCCCCCGCCCAAACGCCCACACCCCACCCACCCAAACGCCCACCGCCCACCGCCAACGCCCACCCGCCCACTCGCCCGCCCGCCCAACGCCCAAAGCCCGCCCGCCCGCCGCCGCCCGCCGCCCGCCCGCCCGCCCGCCGCCGCCCGCCCCCCCGCCCGCCCCCGCCCGCCCGCCCGCCGCCCGCCCGCCCGCCCGCCCGCCCCCCCGCCCGCCCGCCCGCCCGCCGCCCCGCCCCCCCCCCCCGCCCACGTCCGAGGCGGCTGCCCTACGGAGCAGGAAGGCCTCCGGCCCTGATTGATGAGCGCGAGGGGCGAACGCAGGGGGCACGCGGCGCCGACGGATCACGTTTCCCAGCGCTTAGTCCGTCGTCGCCCCGGCGCCGCCCTCGCCCACCCCACGCCCACGTCCTCGTCCACGCCCTCCTCCGAACGCGCCTGCGTCGTTTCGTGCGCACCCCCGCCCATACCGCCCCTATGGCACTGCGGTGTCCGATGCTGCCTTGCCTAGACTTGCCTCACAACCGCTGCCCCTCCTCCAGTCTTCCGTGACTGTCTTACCTACACTACTGGATCTCTCTTCTTCTTCATCTCCCTTTCCATCGATCACCTCCGGACCTATCCGCTCCGCCCCATCCTTGTCCCTACCGCTTCGTTCCACTTGCGAGTGTTTTGGCAAACGCCTGAACCATACGGATAACTGGACCACGTGATGAATGCGCGTATTTAATTAACTTGAAATATCGTACGTTAGTTGCAAGTTACGCAAGGAAAGTGAGTAAAGGTAAGCCGTATCAGTATTTTGGTGTAAAATGCGTTTGAATTTTTCGTTGGCTAGACCAAGTGATGTTTTATTTTAATCGCGAAGTCACCACTCGTCATTTAGATCGCATTACACACGTGCACCGTGTGTCCATTTGGTGTAGCTTGGTGTCGCAACAGGGAACTCTCGACATTGCTACCCCTTTCTTTGCCTAGTTCCGCCAGCCCTTTCTATTCCGTCGTGTCCGTTCTCTTTCAGTCGCATTCCATCTTGGTCCATCCCACTATGTCCCGCTTACTGGCCTCCTTTCGGTCCGTATCCACACCTTACCAAACCGTACCGAACCGTCGAACGTACCGACCGTACCGAACGTACGCACCGAAGCCACCGCACCGAACCACACCGAACCACACCGAACCGCACCTAACCGCACCGAACCGCACCGAACCGCACCGAACCGATCCGCCCCGCCCTGGGCTATTGTGTGTCTCTACTCTGCTGCTCCCTTCTTTCTTCTCCACCTAACCGACCTCTGCCAAGTTCTCTTTTTGGCACCGTTTTTGCTGTTTCTCATCATGCACACCTCGCAGTTTATAGTACCTCCCTCTTTCAGTTTTCTCCCCTCTCTCCATTCTAACTCCATCCCATTCCCTGCCCTCTCGCTAACCCTCCTTAGTATCCACCTCTCCTCCTCCTCCGCGCCTCCCTCGCGTTGCCGCTCAGGTGGTGACACTGCCCCTGCTTTTACAGCTGCCGCGTGCCCACGGAGGCAGGGTGTCAGCCGGGGAGCGGAGATGAGGGCCCCCGGCTTGTACCTCAGTCGTGCTCCGTGGACACTCTGGCCAAGAGTTGCAACACGCAATATACTTTCAGGAAGGACCGAAAACTCGGAATTTTCTCAAGAGGATTTGTGGAAATGGACACAACTAGTCGTTCCTTCCGTCATTTCAGTTTTATTCTGACACTGGTTTCCCTTTACGCATTGAAATCGTACGTAATATGTCTTGCAGTAAAGCAGATAGTAGACAGACAAAAACCCAGTCTTCAAAACTTAAAGAAGATAAAATAAGGCTACGAATACTTCGATATCGATTATCGGCCCCTCCATCAAAAACCCATTGCGCGTAGTTAATATATAAAGCCATCCTTCGGACACTAATTTCTTACGCCTGGTTTCTGTGAAACATTTGTAACTATGTAACATTACTCGTTTCTGCAACTTAAGATCCACTTGTAGCTTTTTATTCCCTTCTTGATCTTCCAGTAAAAAAATCTTTTCGCTGCTGTTTCAAAAGGTAAATAACTTTTCTAATGAAATTAAGTTATAGCTTGCGTTCAGCTGTTTTTGACACAATTTTGAGTAGAAGGATTTCATAAGAATATTTATTTACAAACTGCTGAAAAATGCCGAAATATTATTTTGCGATTACGTAAATGGAAAAGTAGAGAACATAACTTGTTCATAGTTAATGTTATAAGCTTTTATTTTCGCAATTTTGAAGGACAGGTTTGAACGAATGTCAAGCATTATGCCATTCCAAAGCAATATCAAGCTCTAAACGATTCATCTATTTTCCATGAAATATCCTCTGGTAAATAATGAAATTTTATTGAACTAACCTGCCCATCTACTATTTCAAAAAGAACACACAAAAAAACAGAAACATAATTAAAAGTACATTATTTTATGTTTAATTGAGGAATGGGATGCTTTCAAAATTCGCTTGCTGGAGAATATATTGTTCTTAAAGAAATGTATTTCATTCCATTCCACGGTAGATTTCTTTAAATATTTATATATGAAAATGCAGCGAGGCTGAACAACCACTTGTACATTATCTCCACTATTACTACTGTGTAAAATAAATTCATAAAGACGTTATTCAGTTATTTACTTGAATCTAATGATTTAATACATTTGTGTGTTTTTAGATCAATATTAAAACGTGATTTTGCACTACAGAATAAATTCATTCTGAAAAATTAATTCGTTTAATAGAGAATCTGAATTATCCATAGGTTTCTCCTTTTACGATTTCTCTCCGGAGACTTCCCCTCCAGGTTGATATTGGAGAGCACGCATCATTTCACCTTGTCGCCCGCAGAGAGCGTGGGAGGGCGCTTCCGCGGGCAGCTTTTCGGCCTCCCCCGCCACCTTCGCCTCTCCCACTACCACCGCCCCCATCCGACTCTACCGCCACCGCGCCGCCGCCGTCGCCGCCCCGCCAGCGCCACCCCCGCACGCCACCGCCATCCGCCCCGCCCCGCCCGCCCCCCCACGCCCCCCACCACTCCCTCTACCACAACCATCGCCGCCGTCACAGCCACCGCCGCCGTCACAGCCACCGCCACCACCACTGCCACCGCCACCGCCACCGCCGCTGCCACCACTCCCATCTCCCACCACCCAGACCCAGACGGTGGTGGTCCCACCCCACCACCGTCGTCGTCCCCCGCCTCCTCCCGCCACCCCACCACTGTCGCGGCTGCTGCGCCCGCCCCGCGGTCACGTCATCGTCCTGGGATTTCCGTGGTCACCGCGGACAAACACAGCCTACCGCTCCCGCGGGGCCGCTCGGCGCAACGGTGCTACCGCCCCCGCCCACAGCCCCGCCCCTTCAACCAACCTTCCTCCCCCGCCCCCGCCTCCTCCCCCGACAGGGCGATCGCCGCCGGCGCCGGCGCCCCGCTGCCCCCTTGGCCACGGTGCGGCGTCGACGGCGACCTGACTGCCACCAACGTCATTCCTTGGTCTTCAGCGCACCCAGCATCGGCTCGTAGGTAATTCATTTCTCGCGAAACTTCGATCTTATTGTTCTTCCAATATCGTAATCATGTAAGGACTCACCACCTCTTTGAGCAGTCATTCCAGCCTACGGCAGCTGCTCTATCCTCATCAGAAAGTTTAGCAATAATTTCTTCTTCTTCTTTTTCTTCGTCTTCTTCTTGTTCTTCTTCTTGTTATTATTATTGCTATTATTATTGTTATTATTTATGTTAATAATAATAATAATAATAATAATTTAAGGTTTTAGAATTTATTTATCAGTGTCTTTAGGAATTGTTTTATAAGATTTTCATTATGACTTTTTGTGACTAATTAAGCTTCCAAAGCATGTTTTATCTATTTTGCTTTACTTTGATAGTTTTCGTCTTATTTACCTCCTCCCCGTATTTTCCTTTTTTCTCTCGGCACCGATCTCGATCAAGTCGGAAACATCTCTAACCTTGGACCATGCGTTTGGTCTTTCTCTGTAAGCAGGGGAACGAGAGCGGGCAGGAAGTGTCGAACTCGGGCTCTAGGGCCAGAAAATGCTAAAAACGTTGAAGAGAAAGGAGATAACACTAGTCTTTATTTCATTGATGTTTATAGGCATTCTTCGATCAAAAAGTATCCCATCCAACACTTCCGTATTTGCATCCATCCTCTGTCGAGACAGAGCTCTCTGCTCATTCGTATACGACACGGCTGGCTGGCTGGCATTTACACGAATTCCCCTTTACTTTTTCGTAGGAATTGTGAGTGAAACATTTTCGTATCATTCCGAAATTTGGGCGACTTCAAAATAATTTTCATCGAGAAAAATATTATATCTGACGTACATTTGAGTCCATAGTCAATTTTAAAAAGTACCTAATGGTTGTAGCAAATTAAGTTCGCAGGGAAAATGTCAAGTCTCCAAGTAAATGTCGATGTAAATTTGTGTTTTAATAAAAAAAAGTGAATTATTTTATATATTATGGAACTATTTTGATCCAGATGCTCTTTTGAGCATTGTACATCTCTATTTTAGCCAGAATAAATGCCATTTTGCATCCCATAATGCATTCAACCGTAAATGCATAATCCAGGAAAAATAAAAGCCTTTTTTCCTAACCCGATTAGGAAAATAAATGTTCGAACCACCGGGCTCCAGCCATCAATAATTCCACCACATCTACTCCTAATCTCGGTCCCCGCGTCCTCCCCCTGCCGCCAGCCACGCGACGCGTTTCTCCCGGCCCTCGAGCCCAGAGGGAAGGAGATCCTCTGCGGCCGGAGGCGGTCGGTTTGTGAACTTTTCCTGCGCAAACAGCCGGACCGCGAGCCCACCACCCTTGTTTGCCGGTCAACACGCGCGCCCGCGCCCGCGAGAGTTTGACCGAGCGGCCACCGCGAGCGCGCAGGTAGCCGGCGGCGACGCCTGCCGTCCCGGTGGTTGAACGCGAGCGCCGCGTATGATGCCCCTGGAACGCTCTGAGCGGCTGCCGCAGGAGACCTTTGCGACCAGAAGGGCGCACGATAACCCCAAAGGACGAAGGAACGCATACCACGTTGTGTGAACTTGATGCTGATGCTCTGTGCCTCTTGCACTTTGGAACCTGTGTTCTGGATATCCACTCCAGCTTATGGAAAGCATAATGCTGTTTTTCCTTAAATATTTGAAGCATAATGTTCATGGCAATTTCTAGACCCCATATGTACAGATCATGCTGAGTGACCGCACGCGTCATCAAATAAAAACGTGAACCAACGACGATGACGACGAAAAAAATACGAATCCATCTCTTAAAAGACATCGTCAGAGAAAGTGAATTCAACTACTTAAAGTAATGAATACCAATTCGTTACATACCTAGTCGTTTTTGTGACTTCCAGACAGCATAAAACTGAGGATGATGATGGCTAAGCCATCGAAAGCTGCTCTAATTTAAATAAATAGTATTGCTGACAATGACAACGCCTTCAATCATTTCAATTATGTAAATGTCAACTACAACACACCACTAAACCAATATACCAATTCGTGCCTAGTTTCTGAATAACACTGACCGAAAATAGAAATAACAGTAAACACCTACGTGAAAAAGGATGTAACTAGCGCCCTTGACCACCATGCTTGAAAGACGATTCTATATTCCTCACCCAAGTATCCGTCCTGTAATACATTTGACACAGAAAGTCCCTGAGTGGCAGCTTCCAGGAACTCGTAGTGTTTCGTTGTCCAAATTTCGGTGAAATCCAAAACTATGATTAGAATACTGTTAATTGGATGAACAAAATCGACATCGATAGCTCACATCGCACAGTTTCACGTTCGCCGCATCAGTTCAGCCTGGCGGGCTGCTCGAGGGGGGGTTAAGGGAACCCCCGGCCGGCGCGCGGCCGCCTGCGCCCTCTGCACAGCCGCGCCAAGCCGCGCGCTGGCCCGGGCCAATCAGAGCAACCCCGGCAGCTCTGGCGGCGAAGTCGCGAATCGCCGTTTCTGCTCACGTGCGCACCGGCCGCTGGGCCCAAAATATTGCCATAACTCATAAGAATCTCGAGCGCAGAGGCCACTGGCCAACCCCAGCCGCCGCCCTCGCCGCCCCGCTGCCGCGCCGCGCCGCGGGCTGCAACTCCGCCACCGCCGTAGCCACAGCCACTGTCACCTGCCTCCACTACCGCCGTCCCCATTGCCGTCTTCCTCCATCAGAATCACTGCCACAATCCCAGCCACAGCCACAGTCAAACCACTGTCACTGCCACTGCTACTGCCACTGCCATTGCCGCAGATACTGCCACTGTCAGTGCCACTGCCACAGCCACTCACGCCACTGTCACTGCCTCACTGCCTCCACGGCCATGCCGTCACTACACGAAGTCACTGTCAACTGTCTGCCACTGCTGTCACTGCAGCACTCACGTCGCGCATCACTGTCACTAACTGTCACAACTGTCACTGCACGTCACTGTCACTGTCCCACTGCCACTGCCACTGCACTACTGCCACGCTTGCATGCCGCAGATCTGCCACTGCCACTGTTACTGCCACTGTCACTGTTACTGCCACTGCCACGACCACCTGCCTCCGCTCCCCGCTCCCTTTGCCCTAGCACTGGCCTCATCGACGGCTTTCCCCTTCGCCTCGGTTCGTGCTTCCGTCCCTTTTGGAATCGTCCGCGCCTTTGCTCTCTGCTTCCGCGCTGCCTCCGCGTCCTACGTGCATTTCGCTTCTTGCGGCTTCGTTCTCTGTCCGGGCACTGGACTTGAATTATTTTGTTTTTTACTTATTCAAGATACCCTGACACAAAATGTAGATCAATAAATTGAAATTGATGAAAACAGATTATGAAATATCCAAGAAAACGAAAGCATAAATGAGAAAAACCTTCATTACCGTATTACTCATCTTTTAAAAGTTTCTCTCATAACCTTTTGTTATTTTCAGGATTTCTTTAATTTTTTTTTCCGCTTCCGACTTAGTTATTTAAAATATCTACATCAAGTTCTGTCGCCCGGGTCGATGTGTCAAATGCGTGTTTTCATTCTTTAACCCAATTAGTCTCTACCAAAATTCTCAATATTACAATATACAAACGTGCTCTTTGCTTTTACGCCTTTCTGTGAAATCTGTTCACTGAGTTTCATCTGCGTCGTTCTTTTTCCCTCCCTCTCTGTCATTTAGGTCCGTTCAGACTTTCAAATCTCTGTGTTTGCTTCGAGTCCCTCTCTTTGCTTCTGTCTCTATGCTCGCGTCAAGGCTGTCCATGCCCATCCCCTCCAGTTTCCCCTTCTTCACGTACCCTCCGCACCGTCGCACCTTCCCAACTTGCGCCGCTCCTCCTCTTCCCATCCCCTGTCCCGCGCAGCCACTTTTTTTCTCCGCGCGCCCATTCACCGGCGATATTACCAAACTTCCGGCGCCGGCAGCAAAAACTGTCGCAGCCTTCCTTGGCCCTCCGCACCGCGGTCGCCGAGGGTCAGGTAGCCCGGAGCCCCGCCCACGCGCCTGCGGGCTCGGCCCCACGTGCGACCGCGCCCAAGCTGCAAGTGATGACGTCGCCAGATTGCGAGACCGAATTGCTTATTCGAGATTCTCGGCCTCGGTTCTCGGTCTATTTGCGGCGCAGTCGTCTTCAGATTCTCGTTTTGGCCGGGCTAACGCCCAAAAGGTGTCTTGATTTGATCCTGCCCTTCGGATAACATATTCGTTCGCTTGTCATTGGAGTGTTGTAGTATTTGAGAATGTCGGACTTCGTTTTGATGTCTCTTTTGAGGCAGTGACGTGAACGACACTTGCTGATTAAAAGTTGTGTGTCGATTACAGTGCCAGATATTTTCTCTTTGCTGAATTGTAGAGTATTTTTTCTCGCACGATAAACCACTAGGAGGTAAGTACTTTTGGAAATGTGAGTAATCGGCAGCTGGAATTGTTGACCATAATGCAAATTGAATTTTTTTACTCCAGAATCGCTACTTCTAAACTGCCTTGAGTTAACGCTCTGTAACGCGAAACCAATTCAATATCTTTTATTGAATAGATTATCATAAGTAATATCACGAGAAGTGGCGAGTTGTGATTCACGACTCGCGTAGCGAGGAATGCATTTACCGGCTAGCGCAGACTTCGAGTCATATTTAGTATGACTTTTCACGAATTAAGACATCACATGAATTGAATGGATAATTAAAATCCAGAAATCATGAAAAAGATACATATTACTCTAAATTCTACAGGAATATGTAAACTTTATTCAGCTGAGTTATCACTGCCTCCTGGAACGGCTTATAATCACTAAAATATGAATAACAGTTTAATGCAGAAAATAATTTTCAATATATTTAATTTTTGGTTAAAATTTAAAAACTTAAATTTTGGTATTCCTGATATTGAAATGGAAGATGTACAAGCTGAATTAGCAGCGGGATTGTCAATTTCGAATGATTAACATATGTGTGTACTTATTAAAGTATTTTTTTAATAATTTTGGTTGTAACGTTCCACATAGTTTTATAGCATATTCTTTTTACTCTTCATCATCTAATTTTCGCATATTAATTGCCTAAAATATGTGTAATTTCTTCATGTGTAGTTTGTGCTAGCAATTTGTATTTTCTTTCTTCACAAAATTCTTGAAGTTGCATCCACACACTTTCTCTGTTTCTTATGCTGTTTTCAACACTGAATCTTAAATACTAGATTATATTTCAGAGTTTTAAACATTACCAAAACGACACATTTTTAATATTAGATTGGTGTTCACAAGCTGTTTTGGACCTAAAACAATTGCTATCTTTATCTTAAAAAGGTAAACAAAGTGATTACCACGGAATGCAAAAGGTAAACAATGGGATTATCATATGGCGATAGATATTTCGGATTGGTTTAATTTGAATGGATTCTTGCTTAGCATTGGTTACTTACGACATGGACAGACATGAGTGAAATAATCATTTAAATATTTACTTTCGCTGGACCTCAGGTCATTATCTGTATATTTCATATTCTTTTAAAGCCCTAAGATATTCCACATATTTTTAGTGTAGTGTTGTTATTTTTTTTTTTTGTTATTATTGTTATTATATTGTAATTGTTATAATTATTGTTATTATTGTTTTATTATTATTATTATTATTATTATTATTATTATTATTATTTTGTGATAGCACTGATCTGCTTCCAATCTTTTTTCTCTGTGTCTAGATTAAAGCTCTGGAAACAGATCTGTTACTGAAACTTACAAATCCGATTGCATTACCACATTCAACCTTCAATTCGCAGTAGCACCAGAAGAATTTAATATTTTCCTTTATTCTATTATTTCCTTTATTTCTTTACTTTTGAAATGCGGAAGAAAACTTTATCTGATACACTGATCTCTTCCAATCTTTTTCTGGAGTACACATTCAGTAGAAATATTTCTTTTGAGTTTTCTTTAATATTCGTGAATTTTCTCATTGCTGAATGCATTACTCTTATTTCCACGCATCCTGTTCATTTATTTATTTCACATTTAACTGTTGCTCATAGCCTTTTGCGCCCCCGCAGAAAGAAATCAAAGATTACCACGTGATGCGATTTTACCGGCCGAGTGAACACCAATACAAATCCATTCACTTCCTACAAACCTGGACAAACAACGCCTGAAAGGCAACCGGACAGATAAAAACTTGTAAAAAGCACCCCTTTGCCCGCAATGCTCATTTCTGAAAGCATCCCTTCTCCAAACTCGATATGCAGATGCAGGGAGGGCATTGCACTGCCACCCCATACAGGGAGCATCCCCTCAGTCTATCGTCCCCTCCCCCCTGGTTGCACACCTTTCCCTAGCCCGCCCAGTTCAAAATCCGCGTCGCGTCCCCCCCCCCTAAGCGGAGCGACTGACTGCCGGGCCGCCCGCTGGGTTGCCGCGTTGGTTGCGGGGGAAAAGTTAAACCAGGGGACCGGTCGGCGAGGTGTGCAGACGGCGATTAGACTGCTGGCCAGCTAAAAGCCGAACTAACGGGACAACTTTTGAAAAATGTCACTGTCGGATGAGAACATACATTTATACTCGTTTAGGGTAGTTTCGTTTCGTTTTATGTTGGCAAAGTTGTTGCCAACCGTCACACTAAATACCCAGTATATATTACCTTCAAGCGGTAGGGACATTTTTTAAAATTTAAGTTTGCAATGAAACAATGACTACTTCCGTAGATTCCGCCAACATTCAAAGTCATACAAGTGAGGTTGTGTTAGTTTACGAGTGTTGCTAAAGATTTGCATTTTGCGTTTTGGTGCTCTTCGTTCTTTGCGTTTTATCGTTCGTTTTATCGTTATTTATATATTTAGTAGTGCTAGGCGTTTCTGAGTTTTATTTATTATTTTCCAATTGTTTTCTTTAGTAATAATAAAAAGTTAATTGAAATAGTTATTGTAGTTCATTATTTGTTTTTAAGTGCCCCTTTAGTATTTTTGTTTTAGATTAATATATAGATAAAATTAGATAATATTTAGATAATATATTTATTATTATTTTTTAAATTCATTTTAATTATAACGGGAAAATAAGGGATAGCCCAACAACATCTGGGTCTATATTTAAATTTTTAAACCCTTTTGAAGTTTAACTATTCAAAGTTCTTTTCAAAAGGAATTATCAATTTATTTTGTGGACTGTGGAAGGAAGCAGTGGAAGAAAAGGTCCATTTACCCACTCTTGTTTAATAACGCGAGTGGAAAATATTAAGGAAAAGATTGATTTTTTTTCTTTCTACATCTTATCTTTTAAAACTTACAAGTGTAATTTTCTTAATTAAATTGGGATGAGTACAGTTGTTAATTATCTTCCATTACTCATGTATTAATCGTAATAAATCTAATTTTCTTTTTCAAGATGTTTGTTTACAGGTGGTGTAAAGTCAGTTGATAGTATTATCAACAAATATAAAAAAAAAAGCTCACACACCCAAAGAGACCGTAAAGACCCCGTCCAGTACAGATTACAATTTCACTAAGATGCAATTGCCAAAAAATTTATTGTAGTTTGAATTCAGGTAATCAATTAGACTTTTTAATTAGTTTGTTAGTATACAGTTTTATGATCATTTTTTATTTTTTTTATGTATTATTTTAACAAGTACCAAGGATTATATTTTATATAAGTTGTGGTATTTCTATAAGAAAACCCGTACACAGAGATTGTGGAGATGAAACGTTAAATTTTGAAGTCTCTCAGACTCCCTAAATCGAATAGTGAAGAACATGGGTTTTACTTAGGAAAGGGAGACAGGTATCCCCCGTGAGGAGAATGAAATTATAATTTTAAAAGAGAGTGCTTCCCGAGGAATTACTATGAAATACAAACTCCAAACACCAAAGGAGTAATTATTATTATTATTATTATTATTATTATTATTATTATTATTATTATTATTATTATTTATTATTATTATTATTATTATTTGTGTATTAATAATAATAATAACAATAATAATAAGGAAGCATACATATGATTTTGCATATTTTGTCCATTGCTTCAGGCATAGCTAAATGAAATTCCTTGACATGTGGTTAGAATTGGATGCTATGTAGATCAATATGTTAGTGCAATTTGGCAAATTTTTCCTGTTGGGGCATATTCATATAATAATAAGGCATATTTTTATGCTCCTACATTTTATTTTGTTAAAAGAGAGCTTATCTCTAAACCATTCCTTGTTGTCATAGAATCAATTTATTTGGAGCAGTCATTGATTAGAAAAAGCTTTTACACTTTTGTGTTTTTCTTTTCTACAGACAATAAAATACTTGCAAATGTAGGATATTTCTTGATATATTTTTATACCAAGCAGAAAAAATGAAAGAGGGCAAACAATGTCCTTAATGAAGGTGCATAATTACTTCAATTATTTCTCCTGAGAAGTAGCTAGGTTATATTATGTTTCAATAAAATACATCTTTTCATTAAGTATCCCTGAAATGAAATATTGTTAATTTTAATTGCATATTTCAAATTTTTAGTCATAGATGATATTTCAAGATTTTTTGGACATAAAAATCATCTCTCTAATTATTATAATTTTAGTTTTCACACATGTACTTCTTGTATATCTAAATGTATATGTAAATAGTCTTTCAACATTGTTTCAGTTTTTGTAGCTTGTTTGTAACCTTATTTGATTAGTAGCATTTGTGACATTACTTGTAATACTGGTTTTGGGCAAGTAGCACCGCATCTCTCTCTAAATCCCACATGCATTTTGAATTTCCTTGGCACAATACTCTAATTTTAATGCTGAAAATAACCGTTGTCTTACCTTGAATTTTTTTCACAGCAAGAATGTGTATTTAACTGGCAATAAATAAACAATATATTAATCTTGTACTGCTTGGCTGCCTATTGGGAATTATTTGACATGAATGTGTAATGGAAACTGAAGTATAATATACTTTTGATTTGAATTATTTAACAAGCAATGAGAGGGTTTACTGTGTAATAACTGCATGTTCAGGGAGAAGCTTATAGTAATGTAGTCACAATAAGAGAGTAGATTCAATATTATTGTGCAACTATATATTTAATGTGTCATTTATATTGATTGTGTACATTCCTGTTTAAATAAACATCTTTAAAAAAATCAAAAGTCATATTTATTACCATTTATTCCAATCTTATGAATCACACCCCACTGAAATGGTGAAAAAATGGGTAAAGAGAAAGACTGTCTCTGGTAGCAATGGATAAGTTATTGAAGACTTACTTACACTAATGATGATTTTCATTTTTTTAAACTTATTTTTAAAAGCTAATGAATAATTGAACAGATAAATTAAATGGATGCATTTGCATTGATATTGACATAACTGGACTGTAAGGAACAATTCATTACATCACTTAAAAACTACCATGTATATCACGTTAATTAACTTCAATAATTGTGTATTATTTGCGTTCAATAAAACTCATTACTACCAGTTCAAAACGTGAAGGAACTGTTGACACACATCTCAAAGCATGAATAACATAGAAGTATGATCGCAGATAACTTTTGAGGTTGTATTTTTCATTTGCAGTTGACACTTTTTAACACTTCTTAAGCTCGCAATAGTTGATAATTCTTAATTAACTTAATTATTCACAGAGTTAATATTCGTTTATAGATGAACATCTCCTTTTAATTCCATCGAGAAACGAAACATGTGTTATTGAACAGTGGACAAGACTCGAGACCGCGCGAGGATTGTGAATGAGACAACAAACAAAACAAAAGCGAGAGACTTGATCAGAGTTATAGTTTCATAAGTTGGCTATTCTGACAGGAAATCTTTCAAGCTGCCATATTGCGAATTTAGTGCGGCCTAATACACGGCCTGGAGTATACCGCTGGATCGCTGCCTTCCTTAAACACGCGTTAGCGGCGGGCGCGTTGTTCCCATTGTTGCCGTGTTCGCCACGCTCGCACGGCGAAGGAAAGATCACTAGGTTGCGGTCTCGTTTGTTGGTAGATGCCGGGATTTCTGTAGGAAGAGCTTCTGGAGAAGGGATCAATGAACAATGCAAAGACAATTATACAGTGTATTATAATAATAAATAAAATATAGTATAGATATTTATATTAAAATTTGCAAACATAAAATTCATTAAAAACGCATTTTGTATACGATATGATACTACTTTTAATTCATTATTTCAGTATTTTTTACTTTCTCGCATATTACTTACGGAGTACAGAGAAAGTAGTGAAATGCTATAGCGGAAAACACAATAATACAGTATACAAGTATTTTAGTAATTATAATATTTAAAATTTTGCAATTATAAAATTTACTAAAATCATTTAGTTAACATGATTGTAAATTTAACACCTGTTACTGTTATATTCTTACTTTCTCGCATACTGCTAACGTATAATAAAATTTTGTAATGCTTCTGCGGAAAACAACGATTTTACAACAGAAAAAATCGTATTGTGAGGCCCTGATACCGAAAAGTTGATATGTCCCCTTGAATTTGAAAGTGTTATCCTGATTTGGGGGAGGGGACTCTTTAAATGATGTACCAACATTTCGCATATTTAAAACGTTCTCAAAAATGGTCCAAATTTTCTCATTAAATCTTTTCCTCAGATAGAGCAATGTTTGCCTCTAAAACATGGATCCGATTTTGGGTTGAATTCTTTAAATTTTTTGAAAATTTTAAAAGTTTAAAATTGTTTCGGTCTTTAATTAAAGCAGTTTTAAATACAAAGATTTTTTGCAAAACAGCTCGAAACTTTCACTTTATTTTTTTTTTAGAATGTAGTAAAGTATGCTTATGAAAATGCATCAGGTCCTATTTTCGGTGAATTCTCGGTATTTTCGAAAATTGCAAAAAAGGCAATGTGGCAACTGTGTAAATGGTATTGTAGCTCCACTACTTTATTTACAAGTTCCTTAATATATTTGATTGCAAATAAATTATTTTTCAGTTAAACTGTTAATGATGTGTTATTGAATAAATCGCGTTTAATGACTTCTTCGGCTGCCGGTTTGGGGGAAAAGTTAAACCGAAGACTGGTCCGCGAAGTGTACTGTCAGCAATTATCTCTGTATCATTGACTTCATTAAACGCGTGCAAAAATCATTGCAAGTCAAGATAAAATTACTTCAATTGAAGCCACTTCTAAATCCCGACAGTCAAATTTACCGTTAAAAAATCTATCATTGTTGCCTTTTCTATCGTGGTTGACTCTGTCACGGCGAAGATAAGCACATTGCGACAGCTGCCACAAGTAGGATAGTAGTCGTGGACTGTATTTTTGTCACAAGATCCACGAAGGCGAGTGTGACGGATATTCTCAAAATATTTATACGATCCATTAAAACGTTAAGAAATCAGTCATTTGTTACAGTATAACAAATGTCAGATTTAACTAAATTCGTAGAGAAATAAAACATTTATAATAACAGTAAAAATTACGCTAATAAAAAATAATTTCAAGTTTAAAAATATTAAATTACTTATACCAAATAACATTAAAACCATAGATCTGCGCCCAGTAAAGCTGAGGGAGTCGTTTCTAAAAAAAATTTAACGTGGCCCCCATGCATTATGTAACAAAACATAATTTTTACTTATCTTGAGTCTCTGATTTTCCCCTTTTTACACGTGACAATTTGGAAAAGAATTGTACAACTTTTAAGAAAGATTCTCCAACTCATGTGGCAACCGTGTAAATGGTTTAGTATGTAATCATTTGTATTTTTTAATCAGTGGAGATAAATTTCATTCTCCTTGCGGTATAGTTTTTTCATGCACTACTAAAATATGTCGTAAATGAAGAAAGGAGCCCAGAAATGTACTTATGCCCCGACTCTTCTTTTATGCTGCGCACACCAATGATTAAAACATTACGATGAACTCTCCAAATGATTTTACAAAACATCTTGTGAAAGAATCTCAACTTGTTTATGATCATCTTCTGTCGAGATGTAGGACTTGTATGGTATTGTATTATTTTGTATGCGTTGTAGGGTATTGTGTTATGTACTGGCAAATATGTTTTGCATACCCTTAAATTTTTGCTTAATATTTTCAACATTTATCATTTATAAACTTGTCTTGACAATTTTCTTAAATGCTATTTTTCATTAACTACGAAGATAATAAGCGATTGTTTAATTGTGTATTTCTCTAGCCGCTGAGTGAAGTAGAAATACCGTTTAGCAATTGGACACGTATTTAAAATGTCGAAAATTGTATTAACATGACTGTTATTTCACTATAAAATCTGTAGTTGTAAACGAATTAGGATTCACTATTTTATTCCCTTTTCCTTATTTAAAATGCGATGCTATAATTTGGCACCGCTGTCTTAAAACTGCGGAACATTTCTTGGTCGTCCCTTATCTTTGGACCAAAACCATATTCTGCAAAATTTGATTTCCTTCGGAGTTGAAATACTTGTAAATCTGTATATCGTTTGGTGTTCTGACATCGTTTCGTCATCACTAATATTCTGTACCTTAGTTTTCTCCTGTTACCTTAATTTATACTTCTAAACAGTTCAGAAATTTCAGTTCAGAAATCAACATTTTAGTTATTTCTATCATTTTAGTTCCACAGCCACGCCGTATATTATCATTATTCCTTTTTCTCCATACTCAACAATTCTTTGCGACTTCCATGAATTCTGTCAAATGCGGTGTCCATATCGCCCCTTTTCTCAAATAATTGCGTCATCCCCGTTGTCTTATTTCAGCCAAACACAGTGTCATTTCCATCTTATCTACTCCATTAAGAAATTGACCATCTTATTCTTCCTTCAAATCTTCCTCATTGGGCTTAACACTATTTCCGCAGTTATCTCTCTTGGCTTCCTTTATTTCATTCTTCATCATTGCCATTAGTGACTGCCTTAATTCTTCCAATATCAAGTCCATGGTTCATCCAATTCTTCTCATGAACACCTCGTGTTTCGCTTCGAAACGAATGCCTGCAGTCTTCGGAGCCGGGCCAGCGCAGGCAGCTTCGCCCCTGAGCCATCGGACCGCCACCTCCTGGCCCGCGGCGCCAGGTGGGAGCGGCGGGCGGCGCGGCGGCGGTGCCGGCGGAGGCGGCCCGGAGAGAGAGGCGCGGCGCCGGCGCGGGCGCACAGCGACGGAGCGGGCGAGCGAACGGGCGGCAGCGGAGGCAGCGGAGGAGCCGAGGAAGAACAGCCGACGATCGGCCGCTTCTCCGTCAGAGCGCGCGCGCCCGCAGCCACCGCCGCCGCCGCTGCCGCGACGCCGCGCCACGCTGCTGTCCCGCGTGCGAGCGCGTGCCGCCGCTGCCGCCGCCGCCGCCGTCGGCCTGGACGCCGCTCGTCGACTGCGTGTGCGCGGGAACGCCCCTCAGCGTAGGAGTGCATGTGTGAAGTGCTACCAACTCCGCGACACGCAAGACGTTCGCAACTGTGCGGTGGTGGTGACACGCGTGGTGGCAGCCCCAGCGTCATGGCCAGCCGACGCAAGAAATTCGTGATTCGGCGCCGGATAGGTGAGTGCCTCCTTACCCCCCCAGTGTGCCCGATCACCACCGCCCCCGACCGAAAGTGAAAGTGTCAAAATGGATTACTAAGTGTGCCACGGCAGTGTCTTCCTCAAAAACACGGGCCCGTCCCAGGGTCGTGTTCACCATAACCTAAATCCGACGTCGCCGACACAAATAGCGTGCGTGTGTATGCGCCGGAGGAGGCTCGGGGATGCTATTTTCAAGACGGCGCCGCAACCTACCCCAAGGCAGCCTTGACGACGCGTGTGACCGCGCGCGCAGAGACATCTCGCGACGGGCGCGCGCAACGCGCGGGGGCGGGGGTGGCGGCCACGCCGCCGGCCCCACGCCAGGGGGGAGGGTGGGGTGGGGGGAAACAATGCGCACAAATTGGGGGTAGGGGGTTTGGAGGGTGAGGGTAGGCAGGCAGGCAGGCGGGCGTCGACTACGTGGTGGTGGGTTGCGACGACGTAATGGGCCAACGGGGGTTGCTTGCGCACGCGTGCTGTGGCGTGCCACGTCGTGGACGCCGGCGTGCAGTGAGTGAATGGGCGTTTTTGTGAGGACGCCAAGACGCCTCGGTGCCTTGGGCTCAGGCCGGCGCTGAGCTGACAGGGAAGCTGCCCATTGATATCTTCTGCTCTGCCGCGTTCTGCATTAACGAGTTCGAACAATCGCTTGAGTGAATGGGACCATTTTGCTAGATGGAATTAACCATTCGTCCTCAATTTAGGAAGTATTAATATGTTGATATTATTATTGTTGTAGCTATTGTTTTCTACTGATAGGATTCTGGAAACCTGTTCATTGCCCCCTCCCTCCACAGGGATTTATTGTTGAATTTGACACCACATGCCAGATTTTAAATCTATGACATAATATCCATTGTCATCATTAATTTGCTTTGAAGATGGTTGTAGTATCGTACAACACTTTCATTGTGATTTTAATTCTTTTGCGTTAATTTCTGTGTTTTTTTTATTTAATGGAATGTAGTACATTACAAAAGACAGAAAAAATCACCGTCTACTACTTGTCTGAGCAATAAATAAATAAAATTCATTAAAAGGAAATAAAATGTGTGGATCTTCTTACACACAGAGGCGATATGGGTGCAATAACGATAGCGTAATTCAATTGTAAGGCGTAATTATGAATTTATGAAAAGCTACCCTAATGTTTTATTATTTTCTTCAAATATGTTATCGAAACTCGTCAAATATTTGATGCGTTTTCAAAAATATTACTGCAGGTTTTTTAGTTGTTGCGTGCTAACGGACCGTACTCCCCGACGGCCTGGTCCGAATGGCTTTGTGGGTTGGGGCCGGCCGCAGCCGCCCCCATTACCCCGCCCCCGCCGCGAGGCGGGCCGGGCGGCGGCGCGGCGGCGCGTCCGTGACGTCGTGACATCTCGCACGGGGTCACTGACGGAACGAGATCAGGAAGTAAACAAGTTATGAATAGACGCGGTTGTTGCCTCTAACGATTCGTAGTTTGAACTGGTTAGCGCTCCGCCATGGATCAGCCCATTGAGTTCGTTGAAACCCTCGGGGGCGGGGCGGTGTGGGGTGAGAGGGGCGGGGCGGGGTGGCGGTGGCGGCGGCGGGAGAAGCGAAGACGCCCCACTCAGCACTTCTGGACGGTCTTTGTGGCGGCGGCTTATTTTTAGTCGCTGCGTGACTGCGAGGCGCGGCAGGACGTGTCGCGACTCCCGTCCGTTTCCGGCGAATTTCGGAAGGAGGGAAATTCTAAAATGGGATGCGTTCTTGGATGTGCAGGTTACGTAACGTCGCTGAAATATTTCGTCGTCGGGAAAGGTTATTCTTGTTTGAAGCGATGCACTCTTCAGCATGTTTTTGCATTATTGTCATATTTTCGAAAACAATTATGATTATTTTTCGTATTCTTCGAAAACTAGAAAACCATGATTCAATATGAATCCTTATAAACCACTAGTTATTCAGTAATGTTTCATTCACCGAGAGCGACACTCTATTATAGAATATGATACGTTGGGACTGTAATGACGAGCCCAATTTATTTGAGGATCAGATTCTTTAATATTTTATTACTCGTGAAAGAATGTATGGATTGGCAAACTTTTTGATTTTCATTAATTTTAAGTTCAAAAATTTCATTAATTTTAAGTTTCAAATCCCTTAAATTATGACAGGACGGAACTTGCATTCGTCTTATACTCTTACCAGCAAATCAATATTAACATTTCGTTTATCATTTTCTACAAATTAATAACAATCGTCAACTACAGCCATTCATTTGAAAGCTTTATGAAATATTCTGTAGAGCTCAAAGTCGGATGTTATTGCAAATTGCTACCTGGCTAGGACTACCAAATGTCTCGTCTGAAACTCAACTGGAGTAACAATGTATCTCAAATATTCGCCAGGATTAGAAAATACAGAGACCAGGAATCTTATATTTAGGAACCGTCTGATTTAAAATTGCCATTGTTTTGGTGGGCCATGTGTTTCGTGCGGACGCGTGGCACATGGTAGCGATCCAAGATGGCCGCCGCGCGCGTCATCGGCGCTTGTCGGAATTGACCAGGTCTTTACAGAGATTCTACAAGTCGTGGATTTGAAAGACGTACCACGACAATTCTGGGGAGAATTGTACTGCGCATGCGCCGGCATCAAATGACGGGATTTCGATTGTCGGGTCCCGTCATTCTCCCTGTTTTGTCGTCTACGACAAACTTGCAGTTTTCGCCGCCACCACTAGACACGAATTCAATACTAAAACACAATGAGCGTGGAAGTAATGAAAAATACATTATCTCTACTACCAATATAAAATGGCAGGAACTTACGGTATATTTTTTCTGAAGTTAATTCAAATATGTCAGAAATAAGCTAACGTAACTGTTTAGGATTTGGAGGTTATGTAAATAGTGAGGCTACATTGATTGTCACAAACTATTTGTTATTTATCCAAAGGACGTTATAATTGCGAAACATTTCCCAGTCCTAACATAAACAATATAAATATATTACAGTAAATTAGCGGGGTTATTTAGGAAGCTATAGTTTTCTTTGGTGATAGACAAGTATTGCATATTCGTATGATACAAATAGAGTTCATGTATTATGTATTTACTATCTTATAATCATAAGAAAAGCAAAAATAGGGTCAGAGATACACAGATGTTCCATAAAAGCTTTTAGATCCTGTTTGAGGTATTCAGTTCCAATTAGCTCTTAGTTTTAACGTACGTTTTGGAAATTTACCACATGCAAAAACTTACTTTTATTAAGATACGTTATTTCCTTTTGACGATAACGTTTACGTACTACGACAATTGATTTCTCGTCTTGCAAAATCTCTCGTATCTCTCGGCCGGCGCGGGCGGGAGGCCGACCGACCGTGGCCGTAGGACGCACGTCCCGCTGGCTTTCCCGCCCGCCTCACAGGGCCTATGTTTAGCTGAGAAGCTAACCGGCCTGCTGACACCGCCCGGCCGCCGCAGCTGCCGCCGTCACCGTTGCCACTACTACTGACCGTGACGTTGCCTGCACTGTCATCGTCACTGGTGTCGCCATTGTTAATGCGCTGTCATCACCGTCGCGCCTCCGCGAGTTTTTTTTTCGTCACTGTTTGCGTCACTGTTACCGCCTCCACCATCGTCACGTCCACTGGCATTTCCATCACGAAGATTTGCTCAGCCTTGCAGTCATGAATGAAATAGGATCTTAGGGATGCAGAAAATCCTGCTGACATAGACACCCTATAAATTCTCATATCATAGAAAGTTGCCTGTTGTTGTGCTGCTGCTGGTACCGACATTTTCATCCTTCTCCTTTTGACATTGACATTTGCGTCTTCGGCACACGTGTCCTCATTGTTAAATTACGTTTCATCGTCTTCGGTTCGCTTTAGCAATTCTTTGTCAATGTCGCTGCCCTTCGATTATTACAGTCCCTCTTGCTCAACAACATTATCTGAATTGTTCAGCCACAGTAAACCTTACGACGCCGCAGTTATACCAATTGTCACTCTAACTGAACTAAAATCTCCTTTCATCGTCATCTGAAGAGCGCTGTTAACTCGACGATACATCAGCCACCGATATCCACACCGCCAACAATGTTCCTCTAATACGCTTAACGAAATTGTCACAGATTACAAGTGACTGTGACCGTCATCAACTCCGTTACAGTTCTCTTTTATCGTTACTTCCACTTTCGCGAGCATGTAACCGAAATCATTATCGTTTCTTCTACCCTTTTCTTTGTCACTGTGACCGAAACCATTTCTGTAACCATCTCCATCACCATCACATCTCCAACGAAGTTAGGGACTCAGACACCACCGTTTCCGTCATCTTCACCGACACCATTACCATCACCTTTCCCGTGACTTTCGCACCAACCGCCTCCATCTCTACCAACGCTGCCGCCGCCGCCGCCGCCGTCTCTCCCCGCGTGTCCCCCTCCTTCTGCGCCTCCCGCGGCCCCCGCCGAGCCGCCCCCGCCCCATCTGCCCCCCCGCCGCGCCGCCGGGCCTTGACGAGCATTAGAGCGGCCGAGGCCGTCGCGGCGGAGGATTCCGTCCGCTCCGCTGATTCGCAGCGGCGGCGGTGGCGGCGGCTTTCTGACTCCCGCCGCCTGCGTGAAGCGGCTGGCGGCGGCGGCGGCGGCAGCGTGAGGCAACGGTAGCACGAGCAGGTGCGAGCGGACGCGTGCTGATTGACGTGGATCACGCTCGACCCGTCCCGAGGAAGATGAAAGACGCGGCAGGACCGGTTTCGGACACTATGGCTACTCGTGTCCTTTATGGATCTGAGAATTTAGCTGTCGTGTAATCACAGGCAATGTAGTTTTAGGTCCCGTACTAGTGCCCTGAAGAAGGTCGTTCGGTCCCGTAGGTGATCGGAAGATTGTCAACTTTGGATAGGATGTAGCGGCTCCCTCGCAGCCTAAACCAGTTAGATAATATCGGTGCAGAGAGAAAATGAGATACATCTTACACCTTTTACAGGAGAACGGTTTTCATATGGCCGGTCCCGTTTATATCGTGTATAAAGACAAAATGTTTTACTCTCGGCTGTCTTCTGGACTATGTTTACTAGTAAAACTATATTATTTTCTAAATATTTCTTTACTTAAGTAAAAAGTGTCGATTTTTCAGATGTGTCAGTTTTCTTGTGCGCTGTCTACATCTGCTTGGGTTATTTCTCCTGCTTATGGTATCTAGTATATTGCAGGTGACCTACGATACGAAACTTCTAGAACAATGAAATCTCGATAAATCAAACTTCGGTTGAAAACTGATGTCGAATTTTAAAAACATCTTTACGTATTCATTACACGCCGTATTTAGTATTTCACATTTTTTAAGTACAAGCCAACTGGAATTTTTCCGAGGTTTTGTCCATATTGATTAGAGATATCGAGATTTCATTTCTATTCATCGCAATACACGGAGTTGACCGCCTAATGTTTGGTACTGATAGTGAAGCCCCCAAACCACCTACAATGGTGTTGGACAATTTAAGGGCTTGGGGAGCGAGTTAATCTTTAAAATGGGTTCCCACACACCCTTCGTGACCTGCTGGAGAGCGAGGAGTGGTTATTGATTGTGACGTCTCCAGATCATGAAGAGAAGGTTGATTTGAAAGCTTGAAATGTATGTTTCACTAAAAATTCAGTTTCAATTTAAAGGCTTCATAGTTAGTGTAAATATAAAATATACGTATACTTATTTTGTTCAGTTTTTTAAAGTAAAGTGTCAATTCTAAAAGTCTCATATATTCTCTATTTTTTGTATGTTGGATTTTGTTTCATTTTGTCGAGGATAATCTCATTTTCTGGTTCTTTTTACCTAGCGAATGAATATTTAAAAAAAATTAAGGTTTTCAATTGTTATCGGAAAAAAAAAATTCTAAGCATTTGTCACTTGCAGTAATATATTGTTAAAATGTAAATGGACTCAAAAGAGTGATGAGATCGTGGAACGAAAACGAAATTCTATTCTTAACAATCTCAATTAAAAATTGATAGAAGGCAATTGAAATTATTAATGGTAAATTTGGTTGGTCTTTCTTATATAACTTCGTTTCTTTATCCAGAATCTCGAAAATATGTCGATAAAAGAATCTCTTTCAAAAATGAGAAGATGTTATGAAGGGTATTTACCGGAGTAACATATGAATCAGTTGTATTTGTTGTGATATCTTTGCAATATGATGGTTCCTCGATACCGTTACTTGATGATTAATACAGTTTCTGTCTATTTTCTGATTCACTGTTATACTTTAATTTAACAGTAGCTCTCAATATCTCAAGTGTTGTCTCTTCTTATCTAAACAACTGGTATATCAATAGAGTTCAATGACATCGTGCTTGTCGACATAAGCTTCTTTTGATGAAGGTAGGTTATGCCACCTTTGAGACCTTAGTGCATCTTTAAGATTCATATTCGGTAATACTCATTCTCCCAGTGTTTATAAGAAAGGCGGAATTGTATTTAGAATTACGTTGAACTTCTTGAGAGCTTTCAAAACTTGTCTTAGTTTCTTATTTGTTTTTAGAGGTTTAGATAAACGATACACCTAGATCATTGATTTGTGCAAAAAGTACAATAAAATAAAATAAGTCATACCAAATTGATTAAATTATTTTCAAAACCTGTGCAACCGTAATGAAATGTCAACTCCCTACTTGGTGGGCAGCAGTATTACTGCTACCAACGTCTTACACAGATGATCCTAAAATAGTATGAAACAGTTTGCTCACAGTAATTTAATATAATAGTATTCTGACTACTACAATAATTTCAGACTGTGTGCGGGCAGGTACTCAGTTGTGTGTTACATCATGTATCCCTGCGACTGCGCATGCGGAAAAACTTTGATAATTCTAAGTATATGTTAACAAAAGAAGTCTTATTTATACCCGTGCGATTATATTATACCCACAGAATGAAAAATGCTACTCATTTAACTGTTACTTAGAAATCGTAATTTTGAACGTATTTGACCACCTGTGTTACGAAGTGAAAATTTCGAACATACCGCAAGTACGTAATAGTCTCCAAGTAATAGAAAGCTCAGAATTTTTTTAAAATTTCGTAGCTTAATACGGTAGGAACTGAATTCATGGGCCCTTCGGGGCATTAAATGTAAGTTTTAATGGCATTGAAGTAATTCACGATTGAACGTGCATTAAACACAATCTTTTAAATTTCAATCTTTTAAAAAATATAATTCGTAATGGTCAGAAATTGTTCTCACGTGGTTCACCGCCTCTGACCGGAAGGTCCTAGGTTCGAGTCCTGACGGCGGCAGGATTTTCGACACTAGCTTTTCAGCTAGGTCGAATTCAGTCGCTGTCTGGAGGAGAATTCTAGCGGCCGGCTGCTCTAATCGGTAGTTTTCCTTGATTTCTCCGATCAAAACCAGGCTAGTGCCGGAGCACTACCCTGACAAACGGGCCACAGACCGCGCGTGACCTATCCTTCCCTTCCTTCCTATCTTCACCCTTACACACACTCCTAACATGCACTAGACTACCACATATTCCGGGAGACCGGTTAGGAGCTTAGAGCTTGTCCTGACTGGAGCGGTGCCCCGCTGGTGGGAGAGTCCTGGTTACGGGGAAACCCCGCTAACCGACGGTAGGTCGGCGCCGGATCTCGCCATCCAGCGGGGGAAGATCTCCGTCATCTCCCCGAGGAAAAAAAATACACTACACTTACGGGACTAATGACCTTACATGTTGACGCGCCCGAAATCACTAACCAACCGACCAACGTGTTGCACGCCTCCGTGGTGGTAGGCATACGCGGCCTGAAGCCGCCCCTCGTATTCAGTGACGCGCCGCGCTGTGCGGCGTGGGTGTCATGGCGACGGAGGCGCATGCGCGGCGATAAGAAGAAGAAGAACGTTGCCCGAGCGCCCCTTCGGGAGAAATATGGGACCCCTCCCCCCCGACCACACGCCACCCAAAGGGTGCGCTCACCGCTGTCCCTAGACCCAGGCGAAGAAAGAACCCTCTGTGGCCGGTGTGCGAGAAAGAGACGGCTGGAAATGAGGCTTAGGTGGTGGGGTTAAATATCTGAAGGCAGGGTGGGTTTCGTTTTGTTTGACGTAATCATAAAATAGAATTATTAGAAAGTTTAGAAATGTGGCCGCGGAGAAAAATTTTGAAAAATCAATGGATGGGAAAAGTGGGTAATGAAATTGTACTCTGAAGAATAGAATCTGGGACATTGAGTGGAATAATTAAGAACAGGAAAGCAAATTGCTTAGATCTTATTTTGTGATGAATTTCTTGCAAAACATGTACAGATGTCAAAGTGGATTGAAAAGTTAAAGAAGGAGAAGAAAGCTAAATATAGGTATTTTATTACATGGGAAATAGAAGCGATAAACTAATGAAAGAAACGGCTGAGAATGGTTCATTAAAGAGAACATCAGTTGAAACTTTCGTAAGGCACGTCCACGAACAATAATAAAAATTGTATTCCACTTTTATTGGCATTTATTCTTAAATAGTTTCTTCACATGGATTGGATGATTTCTTCATACGGATTATTCCACATGGACTGACCGGGAAAAGAAGCCGGGTCCATGCGGTAGAAGGCTTACGCGCTAGTCATTATGTCTTGAGCCTCACCCCAGCCTCCAAGCCTGGCGCAAAGAAAGTGCCATATGTGCTTGCTTGGTGACAAAGGAATGGTGGGAAAAGGTGGTGCAGTAACATGTGTTAAGTTAGAATTTGTTTCTAAATAAATGATTTAATAAAGTAATAATATAATATGATTAAATAAAATAATAGAAAAATTAATAATAATAATAATAATTATTATTATATATTATTATTATTATTATTATTATTATTATTTTTATTCTTCGATCTTCTATAATACACGGTTTATTAGCGTTAATTTCCGAAACCTTTCTGATTATTTAATTGTTTGGCTTACAGTTACAAAGTCTGGCATAACATGTTTGATATTCTGGAGAGGAATTCTTTTCTTCTATTAATAAAAAGAAAACAATCTTCAGAGGGTGCACTGATCGTTTTTCCTGTAGGAAAGAATCCCCTTCATATTATTACGGACTGCGATATCTCACCTGCAACAGTGTTGCCTTTGCAGCATCATTGACCGGAAGTGAGATCTTCTCGAGTTATTTACTTTGTAGTTATTTAGACTGTAAGGAGTTTGTATTATCCTTTTTGATGGAGAATACCTGGATTCCATAGATTATAACTCTTATTGTAGGCGATATTACAGCAAAACCTGTAAACTTCGAAACTACCTTCCTGTTCATAGACGGGTTTGAATTTGAAAGAGACAGTTTCTTCTGGCGTATTTCACCATGAGGTCTCCTACTTGCGAAACGGCTCCCTAACGTTGACGTTTAAATTGTATTTAATGAGCGATGCCAGTTTTGGGCACTAAAAATTCAAGTGCACTAAAAATTCCTATAATGACACTCTTCCAGGCGAGTGTTCAGAATTGGGTAGAAGAAACTTGCATTACATCTCTAGATTCTGGTGGAAGGTACATCCTGGACTACATTTGTTTACTCCGAAAAGTTTTTTCGTTTTGGAGCAGAATTACGAACCCAGCGAAATGTTCCATCAAGGGAGCCACCACCGTCGCGTCAAGAAGGATGCGTGCCCTCTTACCACTCCACTCCAAGATCTGATGCGAAGAAAGGGTCCTCTTTCTTCGTGGTGTGAAAGGGGTGGTAGGTAATGGAGCTTAGGTGTTTGTGGAGGAAAAACTCTGAGTCACGATTGTATGAACACTTGTTGGGAGTGTATAAATGATTTATTTCTACCATGTGAGAAAAGTACATAGCTTCTTTGTGTCTTGTATTATCCTTTTTGATGGAGAATATATGAATTGTCTTAGGGGAATTGGTCATTTTCAGGATTTTTATCTTATGATTTCATTGAAGTCTTTAACTGACATATGCCTTTTGCATTTTATTTAACTTCAAAAGTTCAGAATACTGCCTACTAACAAAGGATTTTTCAATATAATTCTTTGTTTTTTAGAATGAATGTGTGCCATGTCGAAAAAAACAACAATTTAATGCGAATGTAAGTTTTGTAATCTCCATGTTTACAACTATTTTTCTTTGTTGGGAAAGTTCGTATGCGATTTTAGGTAACGCATTTCAAAGCATTCTTACTCCTTACCTGTTGACTTTTCACAAAGATGGGTCTTTTATGGTTGATACATTTAAATTGAAATTCTGTTGTTTATGATTTTTCAATGTTGTAAATCCTATCTCAATATTTACAATTAAATACAAGTTATGAATTACATTTTATTTTTTCGACCTTGAACTTTCGTTTGCTATCAATTAATTAAAGTGTGAGATGGATGTTTTCCATCCCAAACGATTTTCTTGAAAATATTTCTCTTTGTGTGAAAAATACAAACTTTACAATATAATCGCGAGAGAGTCAATAGGCACTGTATGGTAATTTGGCATTCTTAGCGACCTGTATTCGTCTTCGCAAGTAATTTACGTAACTCAACAGCAATAAAATCAATCTCCATTTCCAATTCAATGCTCAACATACTCCGAAACGCATCTCTCTACCACTAACTTACATCGTTTTCAACGTGAAATCCGGCAACGTGCACCCCTTTACCTTGACTGAAAACAGATTCCGCCAGCCCGCCTATCCAATCAGGCCAATTCCGTAAACCGTGTGAGCGACACGCATGAAGCGTGGCGTATCGCGTTTGCACAGGTGTCCGTGTAGCGGATTTCCCCCCTCTCTCTCTTTTTTTTTGTCGAAATGGCGAACCTTCGAAGCTTTCTGGCCGCAGCAGTCGCCCGTGGCGGCGGTGGCGGCTCGCTTTGATGTCGCTAGCGCGCGCTGCCGCCGCCCGCGCCGCCCACGGCCTAACCTGTTGCGCCGGCGCCGCCGCCGCCGCCGCTACCGCCGCTGCGCGCGCTGCGGCGCTAACGTCGCGCCGGCTCTGCTGGCCACGCCCCACCCGGCCCCGCCCCCTTCGCCGCGTTGGCGTCTCTCGCGAGGACAGTTTGTTATTGAACATTACTTTGGAAATAATTTTGAAAGAAATATTATGTATAGGGTTAGATTTAAAAAAAAAAAAATAGAGTTCTTGTGACTTCTGTCTCAGTACGATTAAAAAAAGGATACTGGAAAAGTAAACATTCAAGAATGGAATAGAATGTTCAAAAATATATATGATTTTATAGAATACGGCTTAATAACTCGTGGAACACGGAAACCTTGTTTTAAGGGTTTGGTGGCATGGTTTCCAAGATCTGCACTCCGGTGTGCAGTAGCGTATGTTGCGAATTGTATATACGCCTTCTTTTTCCCATGTATCGTAATCTATGAACGTGAAAATTGTTCGTTCTGAATCTTTTTATGCACTCTGGAGTTGGGGGTAATTCCCCATATGGAAATAGTACGCTTAGGGGATTTTGAGTCGACGGGTTTTATCAATGGCATAATATAATAATAATAATAAATATAATAATAATAATAAAAATAATCAATATTATTATAATCTACATCAAATGATAACACACAGCATATGAAATATCAAAATAATAGTCTCAGAAAAGAATTGACTTGTCACTCTGATGTGTCTCCTGAATACCGTAAGGGCACCACAGAACCTACTGCAGGAATCGAAGTTAAGGTAATCCCCGTCCAGATATAATGCCACTTTCTAAAATAAGTAAAGTTTTCCATCATTAAGTGGGTTTCTTAAATTGAAGACTGTTCGTGTTTAATAAATTTCGAACAATTACTTGTTTTAAAGGTGAATAGATTGATAGAAAATAGAATTGACTCATTATAAACTTAAGTTGTCATTCCGTATCTGAAGGATTTTAAATTCACATGTATGGTTTTTATTGTTCATCTTACTTCACTAATTCAAAATTTAGTTCTTTGTTCTTTCGTATCAGGACACCTTTTTTCGATACACTTTCTATTATAAAGTGTTTTAAAAATAGGTGTGTTTAGGAATAAGAATTCTCATAGGAGAATTTGAAAATGCAAGGAAATCGATTGATATTTAAAATGCAAATAAATACGTATAATACAGAAAACAGGCTTCCCTGGCGAACGATATTCTGAAGATTGAATAACTCTTTGCTGAAGCGTGTTACGGAATTTGCCTCTCGGGCAAACAGGTCTTCGAGCCATGATTCAGAGAATGATACACATCGTTTCTCAACCCCTTTGAAAGGACACCATTTTCTCGGGTATGACGGTGCTTGCTTCTAGAATATGGCATCCCGTTATGTTTGTTTTGGAGGTGGAGTAAAGTCCAAAAACGATACGTACTCCGGACTCCTGAAGTGCGTAATGTTTGAGTATGAACTTAGCACTTTTGTCAGTGTGCTGTATGGTTTTCGGGAGGGTAATGTGGTACATTGCTAGACCTTTTTTCTAAGCAGTATGTCCTAAATTCAAACAAGAACTTTGGAGTTTTACGACGTTTGGGATCGAATGGAACCTGTCATCGATATTTGAGACCAGTTTTAGAATAGAATTGATGCGACCCTTCGAAAAACATCAGATTCTTCCTCTTCTCTTTTCTATTAGCTGCCAAAATTCGGTTACTTTGTTTCTCTTCACAAAAAGTGTTTAATTGATAGCTGATCTTCAGCTGAAATATTCGTTGAATTCCATGTTACAATAATTTGATAACAGGAAATCCTGAATGGTATTTATGTGAATTCCAATATGTGACTATACATATACAATATACATATATAGTTGAAACACTGAAAAGACACTTGTGTAAATTGCAAATATTGACTTAATGGAACAACATGCGAGGTTTTATTTGTTTATTTCTCAAAAGTTGACATGTTCACTTCTACTCTTGATTTGGCTACTGTTTGAGAGATTTGGTTGTGATAGAATAATGGAAACAAGAATTATTGGCAAATGTTAAGAAAGGCACTATTACAAACAATTTTGTCGTTAAGTCAGTAAAAGAACTTTCTTTAAAATATAGTGTGAAGGCGATAACACCCTTGATAACATTGTACTTTCGTTTGGCTTATAACTCGATGGATTTCCAAAATTAGCTTTAAAAGTTTTCTTTTGGTATAATTAGAATTTAATTGAAATGCTGTGATATTTGTATTAAATCACATGCCTAATCCCAGTAATTACCGGAAATAGCGACAACACATTTACATCCAATACAAATTCGATTTCAAATGTAAATGTGATTTTCAAAGTACATGTCAAGGGATATCAGCGATTTAATTTTGATATTAGCTTTTAAAAAAGTTTATGTACTTCCTGAACGTGGACTAAGACCATCAAAATGATGTTAGTAAATACGTACATTACATGTTTATTTTCTACAGAAAACTAGTGTCGATTGCACGTGGTTATATTTTATATAAATTATGTTTCATTTAACCTTTAACAAAAAAATGTGATGCACATTGTCTTTTACACGGTCATATTTTTCGTAACATTGATTAGCCCACCAACTCTGGGAACTATTGTTTACAAAATTGCATTCGGCCGTACTTTCCAAATAACATTTGAAATTACTACATCTTAGGAATCGTCTGGCATTTCTATTGTAGAGCAATGTTTTGTCTGATTTAATTGGATTGAAATCTCCTCTGGAACGCGGAAGATTCCTAGACAATCAATTCGCAATAACAACTTCCTTACAAAGAAATATTGTCTTTACTAATAGCATTATATTAACCTTCTCATATCCCAGGATATTCCTTTACCGGTCGATAACTGTTACCACCGCAGTGACTCGGACCGGGAGGCCCTAGGGTTTGTGTCCCTACGACGGTATTTTTCGATTTTATCGAGAGAGCTAAGTGAAATGCACTCGTTATGGAGGAGGATTCTTGTGGCGTTTCTCTAATCAACATCAATCGAATGGCGGAGCGGATAGCGAACAATTGGACCACCTACCGCGCGCGATTTCTCCTTCCACGTCCTTGTCCCCTCCTCTCCCCTTTCCCCTCCCATACATAAGGTTACATGCCTTGCACTACCACACCTGTCGAAAAACGAATTGGAAACATAGTTTTTCCCGGCAGGAGGAGTGCCCCGCTAGCGGAGACACTTGGAAAAGACAGAATATCCCGCAGCCGACGTGTAGTTTGGCGCCGAATCTCACAGTCTAGCGGAAAGGAGCACTGCCACTTTCCGAGATATAACATGCACAACACTTATGGTACTAATTACCACAGCAATTAACGCGTTCGGAAACAAAAAAGGAAATGAATGAATTCAAACTTCGAACATTTCGTGTTTTATTAAATATTTATGTAGAGCAAACTCCAAGTTAGTAAATTAAAAATTGCATGATTGTATACTAAAGGGTTGAAGCGATTCTAAAATTCGAGAATATTACAGTAATTGTAGAATAACGCACCGTTCGTCTCGTCTCTCCTCAAACTGAAATTTCATGCGTTTGAGCTCGTAGGCATCTCGAGTGAGTTGGCAGCAGGAGCAGCGGTGGCAGCTGCCTCGTGCATCCCGTCGAGCCCGCACCTTGCCTCACCGGGCCGCCGCCGTCATCGCTCGTCTGCCGTCTTGTTGCGGCCACTTAGGTGTAGATTGTCTTAATTGGATAATGGCCACCTGGTGCCCGGCGGTCGCGGCCCCTCCACCGCGCGGCGGCGGCGGCGGTGGCGGCGACAGGCAGGCGCCCGTATGCTCTCTGCTCCCGCCGCTGCTACCGCCCCCGCCCCCTCCCGCCTCCACCCCCGCTGCCTGCATTCCGCCTCCGACTGGTCACTCGTGCTCTCGTGACTCACTGAAGGGCCGCCGTCGCCGCTTTTGCGTTTTCACCCCAACAGACCACACGCGGTCGTTAATTGTAGGTTGCGTTGCGTTTTTAGGCTTCAGTGAAGGAATATTAATGTCAACGGATGAATTAAGTATTAGAAGTGGTTGTCTCGTGGAACTTGCTTCTTCCTAGGGCATGGATGTATTTAGAGCTTGATTAAGTATGTCATGGATGTATTTAACTTGTAATTGTGGTGTAGAATGTGTAGGAAAATCATTAGGTCATTATGATTTTTGTAATTGCCAAATGCTTCTGTATCACTATGAACTTCGCCCTATGAACTTCTCCCGTGAAATCATTAGGGAAAAGTTGTTCTAGCATTTGCTTCTTTTTTATATTTTTAAAATTCCAGTTGTTTACTAAGATTTAGAAATTAAGTACTATGATTATATTGAAATAATATAATTAACAAAAAGTCTTCCACAAACGGTTGTGGAATTGTATTTTTATAATTATATTATAGAATAATACAATATTGCCGCTGTCTCTACAGAGGAAAAACAACCTCTATGCCAAAGGCATGGGTTGTGTTCTCGCGTATATTTTCACCTTGTCGTTGTGCTGTGTGAAACAAATGCAAATTACCACGTGCCTCATTTGGCCCTCCAATTTATTTATTTTTTATTTTACGTAAAAAAACAGTTAAAAACTGCGTATGACGTGCTATGGGGAAAAGTGAATTGTGTGCACATTTTCAAAATTCTGTGATCCCTACACTAAGTCATATACTACTTAAATTTTGAATTTTTGAATTTTGAAAGGGAGAAAAAAAAGTCCAAGTAATCGTTTCACAATTACTCCGGAAAACCAAGGATCAGTTCTCTACTTTTTTCGCCAACAACCCAGTACAGGAAAGGCGACACGTCTCAATAAGTTTCATTTTGCAGGAGATCGATTATAATCTGACCGGGGCTGTTTATTTTGCGGACAAAAGTAATATTTTACTCTATATACCGACTGCGTTGTGAACTATGAAAAATACTTTTAAAAGCCGTCTCGGACGCCCGAGAAATATTCTAGTCGTATTCATCAGATTGTTTCTATATTTCCTTTTCTTTTATAGTTTCGACCGTTGTAAGACCTTTTTAGTTAGATTCAATCGCGATGGCATGCAGAATGTATTCTTAATAATGTCTTGGCGACTGTCTTGAATAATGGCTGCATATATGCAAATATGTATGTAGTGTCTAAAATCACTTTCATCTGAATCATTTAAGGTCCGCCAGTTATTCTTAGCGAAGTAAGTTATTCAGTTAGGAGTTCAATATGTGAAAATAATGTGATTCTCAATATATATTTTTTCTTTAATAGAGATAATCAATGAAATAAATTTAGTTTGGTTGAAATGCGGAAACAACGATTATAACTGTGACTGTAGTCGACGAGAACAAGGAAGTAGACCTGTTGGATCATGTGTATGCCAGATAATTAGCTACAGTTAAATTATTACTGTACTAAATAACTATTTATTGGTTTTATTTATTACATAAAGAGAAAATATGCATGATGCAACGAACTCTCTGCCTCAAGTTTCGAAATTCTATAGCACATTTCATATAGCCATGAAGCCAACCAGTTTCCCTGCACGAATTACAGTTTGCACAGTATCTTCTGTTTTCAGACCCACGTAACGTTATCGTTGTTATGCATTTGTCTCACTGTTTGTGCCTCCGTCCATCTGGCCTTCCGGCTGTCTGTCATTCCGCCCGCCTGTATTTACGAACCTCGGACAGTATTTGCGTTCAGTCGTTCGAACAAGAGTTGAAAGTGCTGCCCTACTCTCGAGAGATATATTGTGCGCTCTACGAACTTGATGAGGCTAGATTTCTTTGATTTTGATTGTTTCAAAGATATGTTCAGATCATTCCAGTGGTATCTCATTGTCTTTTGCTATGTAGACAACGTATTTAACTCTTTCCATGTGCAAATCCAAAAACGTACCAAATTAATCTAACACTTCATTGACATAATGATGCTCCAACACTTATTTCTTTATCTTTCCTATACTACAGTACTCAAATACGGAGAAAAAGTATTGTTATCATTTCAACAATGATATCCGGAACATGTGGTCATAAAATTAGAGTTAAGATTACTTGAGCTCTAATTTCTCATACACGTCAGGATTAAGACTGTCCTAAAGACCTCCTTAATTAGTGCTGTACTAAAGATTGTTAAGATTGGTAGAGGTGGCGAGAAAATACACGAAATTTGTATCCGAATATCTGGCTGACTGTATGGATGGTAGTATTTATCACGCCTAAACTGTCACATTAAAAGTTCTTGTGCTAAAACTTGATAAGCACGTCAGGAATAAGATTCAGTTGTGTTGTTCCAGAAACCATTTAGATATTTTAATTTTTGGAGGTACTTTGCTTGACGCCCCTGTGACAATTTCCCAATTTTCTGGAAAATAGCTGCAATTTTTAAAAAAATGTTGAAATAGAAGAAGAAAGTGCATTTACAAAATTCTTGTAGTTGTATTTTTATTAAAATCTCTGAAAGTTTGAGAATTGCTAACTTCGAATTTATTTTCGAATCCGTCTTAGGTTTCCACTATTAAAGCAAGAAATTTCTTCCTCAGTTCAATTTATTCCTGAATTTTAGATCTTTAAATGATGTCATGATAGTTTTTTAAAAATATGAGTAGTTGTTGGGAAGTGTCACTAAGAGAAGAAAATGTTTGGTAGGTCGTGTATATCCATTAGATACTTGCATTTCGACTTCGAACAGCCTTGGTAGCGTTTCTTCAAAATATTTTATTTTAATATTGCATGGTAAATGTATTTCGGTATTACATTGTGATACTCATATTTTTTACAAGCATTACGTTCCAGAATTTACTAGGAACCGCTATTATATACTTCTAAATAAAATCCTTGACTATCTCTGAGCGAATGTCCTGCGTCTTCGATGCTTGTCACTTTGTTTTATATTTTCATAGTTTTCGAACGTTGAGATTTTATGTCTGCATTCCCTCAAACTGATAGCTCTGTGAGATGATAATGTGAGTAATTGTGAAGCAACCATGTGGTTGGTACGCAGCAATGGCTCGCTTAAAGAGTTCTGATAACGTTAGCGTCATTTAGCTGATAGTTTCTGTTGGTAACTGAAGGTTTAATGACTTGACCGAGATGACTCCCGCTTTTTCTGAGCAGGAGGGTGCTCCCCTACGTGATGAAGGCATAACATTATCTTCCAGACTGAACAAAGACGCTCTTGTTTGCTCCAAACTCCTACCGATGAGATATTAGGAGCACGCTACCACTTTCGTTGAAAAATAGTATGTTAAAAAAAAAAAACAATGTGTCTCTAGATCTTTCTTATATCTCATTGTTATATTGGAACTGAGATTTTTAATAGTTATTGAGTTATCTTTCTTGTAGTAATTCTGAAATATGTATCCGCAATTTAAATTCTTCTCGTTTCTAAAAATATTAAAAATTAAACATTTTATAATTTGATATACACTTTTTAGAGAATTCTAGCATAATCTATATTTTCTTTGAAGATTCAAAAACTCTATAGGCATTTACTGGAACTAATTCATACTTTGTGAGTGAGTGATGTTGAAATATATTTTTTTAAAAGAAAACACTCGGGGTATATTACAATTCTTCACTGCTTCGTATGAACTTGTATAATGTAATTAACTGGATATAATATGTAGGTTATAATAATTTTCTTTGTTAAAAATTTTATATACATTCAAATTTTTTTTAATATGATGATCCTCAAGGACACTTTTACTTGCAATTAAATCACATCCTGTCGATTGTTGTCTCATTCGTGTCTTCTGTATTTCCGTGCCATTTTCCAACGTTACCGTCCTATCTTTTATAGCCAACACGTTCCTTTTCGACTTCCCACCATTCCAGTCTGCTCTTCCTCCTCCACCGCGTGCGCTTCTACCTCCGTCCCAATCCCATCAGCGCCTAATCCAGGCGGCAGACCGGGGCACGCCCCAAACATCCTCTTACGGAAACGTATTGTCGGCAACTTTTTAAAGGTAAAACGGAGACAGGGGAGGAAAAGTTTAAATTAGCTTTATACTTTTTTTCTTCCTCCTTTTCTCGTCGGCGCCGGAATCTGAATTAATATTTCATTCATCGGCCGAGGTTTCCCGCGAAGAGCTTCTCTGGCAGCGACGTCCCTGAGCTGCTCAATAATGCACGTTGATTCCGTGTTAAAGTGATTGCCGCCGCCGCCGCTGGTGGTCCCGCGAGCGCGTGCGTATAGAGGGGCAGGAGGCAGCGCGACAGAGGGTAATGGCGGCGTTGGAAACATCGGCTACACGCTATTGCCCTTGTAGGTGCAAATCTGTGCTTAGGTGCAATGAAGGAAAGTCCGGTTTCCGTGGGAATTTGGTTGGAAAAGTGTTGACCTCAGCAGAAGGGAGAGGAATTTTGGCAAGGGAGGGGCGCGGAAATGCAGAAGAGGTCACCGTTATAAGGGCAGTGGAGTGAGTTTGGTTTAATGGCAGAAATTCGGCCCTTGAGGAACATCAATTGCATTAAATTAAAGCAATCAATTGCATTAAGTTCCATTCACAATATCCATTCTAAACATTATCATTTATTACCTAGGGTAATGTGGTTCTAAAAGTCTCTCACTTGAACTTTTATTTTCCACGGTGTCCCGTACACTTTCGAATAATCGAATTGTACAATCGATTATCAAACAAAATCGAATGCAACATTCAAGTGAGAGACTTTTAGAACCACATTATCCTAGGTAATAAATGATAATGTTTCGGATGGAAATTGTGGATTGAATTTAATGCAATTGGTTGCTTTTCGAGCAGCAAATGAAACATACTATTGTTTATTATTATGATGATTATTATATTACTCTTATTATTAATATTATTAACTTTTTATTTCCAGTTCTGTCTGTGGAGCATCATAGTTCTTGTGTGGAAACATATGACAATATTCTGTACCGTTACTTTCTGTAGCCTCTCGCATGAGCCATTTATCACATATTCCATCACTTTTTATGCAATTCAACGTTCTCTACGCACTGTGTGATGAAATTCACATCCTTATTTTCTGGGAAAAACCCTCTCTTCCACCCACGCACCAGCACGTCGAGCGTGCAGCAGCACTTGCGGCAGGTGTCAGCGAGGTGACTGCGGAGCTTCACTGCTCTCCCGGGACCCCACGAAGCGAGCGGTACGTACGTAGTAGTACCGGCGGAACGAGAAGAGAGCGCTGCGGGCGTCGGATGGCGGAACGCCGGAGCGCAGCGGAGCGGCGTGGGAGACCCGGGGCCTCCCAGCAATCTACGCGGCGTTCCGCGGGGGCGGGGGCGGGGCGGAAGGGAGGTGGCAGAGGCTTTTGAGCGTAGGAGGGGGGCGGGGTACGCGCAGATTGCGGTGGTGGCGTTACGTTGGCTGTTGATTCCTCAAAGGAAAATTACCTTCCACCTCCCGGCTCCGCGCTCGCCCCCGCCCCGCCCCCGCTTCTCCGCTTCCCCGCACCCACGCCCCGCCTCATTTCGCTTCTCTTTTACCTATAAACCTCAACCTCCCCCACAGAGCCACCGCCACTGCCGCCGCAGCGGCAGCCAAAATCAGCTTCCCCAATTAAATTATTCATTTAATCAAATACGTCTTTGCTTGAGCAAGAATTAGCGCTACAGCCGGAGCAGATGCCGCGGGAACGGAGGGATCCGACGGCGGTGCGTGTGTGTTGTGGAGCACGGCTTGGGTTTTGAGGTTAGTTTTGCGGTTGGTACGGTTTCTGCTAAGGTAGCGGTATAATGGGGGAAGGCTGCACAATGCGTCGACTCAAAGTGAAATCATTTCGGAGCCGTGGGGGCGCCATTGTGCGAGTTCCGAGGCGTCTGCCGTGGCGGCTGTGGGGGCGGTGGTTGCGGCAGGGGATTGAGAGAGTTTCGACGATAGCAGCCGGTAGGTTTCCTGGTACTGCCCGCGGAGAAGAGATCTGCTCCTTCTGTATGATGGTATTCCATGTACTGTCTTCATGGATTTGCCATAGACGTTAGTGTGTCTTGTGGGAAGTGTCATTTCAGCCTGCAGGCGTTTCACGATATGGCGAAAAATATTACTTTTCTCTCTTTTGGAATGATGAATGAAACCATCTGTAGTTCAGATAATAAATAAATTTATTGTATTAACATATTCTTATACCACGTTGGAACTCGTTTAAACATTACAATGTTCAGGTATCTAATCTCCGTCAATAAGAACCTGGACTTGTAATTTATTATTTGTTCATTTTATTTTCATATAATATAATCTGTATTCTTTGTTTTCGTCCTAATTCTTTGCATTACATTTCGACTCGCGTTTCGAATTGACAATCACAACCATATATTCTGTATACCTAGAATTGCTTCAATCATGACTGCAAATGTTGTTGTGGGATTATAAGTGGATGATTTTAATTAGGAATTGTTTGCAAGGAGTAGAAAAAATACTAATTTTACTAATTTTTTACTTGGAATTTTGTTCCTACTTATGATTTTTTACTTTTGAACACGTTTAACTTGAAAGAAATAAAATAATTTTACGAGCTTCTCCTGAAGATAGTTTAGGAGAGGAGTTTTTCAATAATTTACTTTCGAATAAAACGTGGGTTTGCATTTCCCCACCAACTAGCGGTTCACTTACAATATTTCTTCCCGAGTTAGAAATTTCCATTTTAATTGTTTTTCCTATCATTTTCCCCATCATTTCATTCTTTTTTAAACATTGGTATTGTTTAGCATGGGGATATCATTTTTAGTATAATATTTGTAATTTTATTCTTTCTCTTCTTTTCAGGTAAGCAAGTCATAGTTCATTTGAGTGGATCTTCTTGTCTTTCCATCTTCGGTAAGTTTTCTTATGACAATACTTATCTCAATAAAAAGTAAATAATACATCATCATATACAAAATTATTCCTAATTCATATGACAATATTTCACTCGCAGCCATGTGAAATACTAATCTGGACATATCATGTCTTTAAACTAAATATAGCAATTGGTAAATAGGTATATAGGCACGTACGTAGATATATAGGTAAATACAGGTACACACAACAATGTCTTGTTACAAGACTCAGCTCAGTAACTTTCAGGTGCACAAGCATCTTCCGTGAATAATGTTCATAAGACATTGTTTGTAACGGCTGACCCTATTTGATAGTTTATCACAGGCGGGCAATATTTGAAGAACTTTCTATTTAGTCTTTGTAGGTTGAGTGTGGATAGATAGAATATGCAATGGTTGAAGTGAAATAATTGGGTTACATGTTGGCGACAGCGGTGTAGTAGTAGGATACAGCATGGCGAAAGTGCTTTTGGCACGTAAAAAAATAGCATAAATTGCCAATAATAAGCTAATATTACATTATAAAAGGAAAAAAAACAATTAAACTATTTCGGAATCTTAATGCAAGAATTTGTCTCCATAATACAGTAATCAATTCAGTGTTAACGGCTATTATAAAAGTTCCGAGTAGGATATGACATAGAGGGCAGGGCAGCACTTGGTTATGGAAGGGACAATCAAAAGTGTAGCTCAGGCGCAGCGAAAATTTGCTACACATGGTTTAAATATGTTTACAGAAAATCTAACACCGGCGTAACCTCGTACTATAATAAAACTCGATGGTGAATTATCCCGTTGTCACCTCCATGTGCCAGTCGGCAACTGCAGACTCGAAAACCCTTTCTTGGGACCTAGAGTCTGTAGATAGAGAAGCGCATTTCTTTACGTCGTCGATTTCACCACTTTATGTCCCAATTTTCAGGCGCTTTCGAATTATATGGTATTCTATGTGTGTTCGAACCAACAAATCTACCCGAAATCACTATTAATATCTTCGGAACAACTTTATAACGTACTTTGTTTTAAGTAGTTCTCCTAGACTCTTATATGCTTTCTGGCGAGGCTGTCAAGCGAGATGATACGAAACGGCGGCGGCTGTTCTTTCACTTTTTCCCTCCTCAGTTACCCAGAGAGGGGAAATTTATTCATAATTAGGGTATACAGTATATTGCTCAGCCTTTTTGGCTTCTGACTTCTGGACGTCGGTTATCTTAAAAATACAATTTAAAACTATCTTATGATTAACGTATGACTAAACACAGATTCACTCGGGGCTCATTAGTTATTTACAAATATTATTAAAAAATTCTTCATTGAAAAGTTATTTTTATTGTTCAATCTCCTTCTCATTTTTTGATTTTTGTCATTCACTCGCACATTCAATCTTGAACTGTATATACAAACACATTCAGCTAATCCGGTGGTCGAGAGCGCTGTGGCAGTAATGTCGTAGCGATCTGGGACCGATGGGTCGCGGGTTCGAGTCCCGCCTCGGCCATGGATGTATTGTTTTTTTTTTTTTTTTTTTTTTTTATTTTATTTAACAGTGAGCTGATTATACAACGCTCAGCCATGTGGCTTTTCAGTTGTTTGTAGCGAGCATTTTCAGACGAAAATATGCGAAGGGGGTGGCTACGGCCACCTCCCATTAAACATAGATTGTTGTAGTGCGAATGATAAAGCGGATGAATACATATTGTTGACTATTGATGGGAGGACTATTTATTTTATTATCTTATGTCGGCCAGTTTCCGGAGGAAGATGTGGAAGGGGAGTCGGTTGCGGAGACGAGTTTCTATGGGATATTCTTTACCTATGTTGTAGTGGGAAGCACCGGTAACTGAGGGTAGATTTTGGAAGAATGATGCTGAAAGTTTAATAATGTAAGTTAGGACGGGCTCTATGGTTAGGTCTTTGTGAAGGTTAGTGTTGCTTATAAACCAGGGTGCATTAACTGCAGTTCTGAGGAACCTATTTTGGAATATTTGGATTTTATTTATAGTTGTAGGGGCGGCATTGCACCAGACTGGACAAGCGTACGTGATTAATGGACGTAAAATGGCTTTGTATATAAGGAGAGCAGAATGGAGCTTTAATGATGAGTGTCGGTTGATTACTGGTTTGAGAATACCTAGGCGTCTATTAGCTTCGTTTACCTTGGAGGTGATGTGGTCTTTCCAAGTCAATCTGGTGTCCATTAGGACACCTAGGTAACGGACTGGGGCGGTTGAGGAGCACCATGGTATTAATGCCGAGTCAAATTTTAGTGGGGGTGGGAAGGCTGGAAATCGTAGCGTGAAAACTTTGGATGAGGATTTGTTTGGATTTATCTTGATTTTCCAGTTTCTGCACCATGTTTCAATAGTTGTGAGGTGTGTCTGAATTAAGTTCCTTGTGGTATTGAGATATTGGTCAGAAGCAAAAATGACAGTATCGTCTGCAAAAGGGCAGTGTGTACATTAGGGTGCGTTGGAATGTCAGAAATGAATATATTAAAGAGGACTGGTGACAACGGGAACCTTGTGGAACTCCTGCTGAACTGTTTCTTGGTGAAGAGAAGGTTGAGCCCACTTGTACAATAAATGTGCGATCATTAATGAAATTGAATATGGTGTTGATTAAATATTTTGGTATACCTAGTTTCCTTAGTTTATATATGATTCCTTCGTACCAGACCCTGTCGAATGCTTGAGCGACATCGAGGAATACTGCTAATAAATGATGGCCAGATTGAAATGCTTCGTGAATATTTTCAGTTAAACGCAGTAGTTGGTGGCTTGTGGAATGACTTGGGGAGAAGCCAAACAAAGGGAGGAATAATGTTGTTATGATGTATAACTTTACGTAGTCTCTTTAGTAGTAATTTTTCTAAAATTTTTGACAAAATGGGAATGAGACTGATGGGCCTGTAACTAGTAGGGTTGGCATGGTTTTTGTTGGGTTTTGGTACAGAGATTATTACTGAATGTTTCCAGGAACTGGGGAAATATCCTGTCCTTAGCACCGAGTTATATATGTTGGTTAGAAATGCTAAGGCACTTCTTGGGACATTTTTCAAAACAATGGAGTTGATGCGATCATGACCTGGTGATTTCCTTGCCGGTAAGTTTTTAATGGTATGATATACTTCTTGGGGAGTTATAAAAGGAATCGGTCTTGGTGTGTCGAAATTAGGGGAGCTATTAAATTCAATGACTTCATTATGAAATTCTTCCCGTATGTTGTGAGTTTGAAGGTTGAGGCAAAGTAATCAGCGAGCATTTCGGCTTTCTCTTTCTCGCTATGTGCTGTCATGTTGCCATTTTTCAAGATTGGAATGTTTGATTTGGTTCCTAACAACCTGCGTGTAGCTTTCCACAAGGAGCCATCGTGGGGGTTTAGGTCTGCAACGTATTTTTTGTATTTCTCAAGGTGGAATGAGGCTAATGCGTTGCGGACAAGTCTGATTAGGTGGTTGTATTCTGATTTTAAGTGAGGTAATCTATGTTTAGTCCAAAGACGTCTTACTTTGTTCTTTCTTGTTATCAGTTTTGGATGTCTTCCGGGAGTTGGGGTGGTTTAGAGCACGAGTGGTCTGTGAAGTGCTTGGGGAAGAATTTTGGATGGAATTAATAATAGCGTTGGTCAGAATGAAGGTGGATTCATCAATTTCCTATTGCGTTGTTAACTGTTTGATAGGTGGGATATATGATGCGAGATGTAGTTGAAACTTTTTCCAGTTAACTTTGTGGGTATTTAAACTTGGTGGACTATTTATAATTGGTCGAGTTGTGCTGGCTGTTAAAATAACCGGATTATGATCCGAATCCAGCTCTGAAATAGAAGGGAACTAGTGGAATATTTGAATTAGTAATGGCTATATCAAGGATGTCGGGGATGCAATTCGAATTGTATGGAAAGTGCGTGGGTTCGACCGGAGCAATAACTTTTAAATTGTAATTTTGACAGAGATTGTGTAAATATATTCCGTCTGGAGAATTGGTTTTGCAACCCCATGACGTGTGTTTTGCATTCAGGTCGCCCAGCAAAATACAGGAAATATTTGAAGAGAAAAGTGTCCAAAAATGTGACCTATTGAGGGATTTGTTCGGTGGTTTGTATGCCGAGATAACTATTAAGTCGCCACTCATGAGGGAAACCTTTGCTGATATTGTTTCTACACCTGGTGTGAAGGGCAAGAAACTGGGGCAACTACTAATGTTAGTTTTGATCAGGATCATAACTCCGCCGGCTGGAGTATTGTTGGGGCGATCCGCTCTGTAGCACTTATAACCTGGAATGCGTAGTGTTTTAGTAGAAACAAGATGGGTCTCAGTAATGCAAGCTATGTCTATTTTATGTGATATTAAAAAGTGAATTAGAGCATGTCTTTTAGGTACTATACCGTTACTGTTCCAATTTAGAATCGTTAGATTGTTAAGGCGCGGTAGACTGTCCATTGTTGCAGTTATTGTTAAATGATGAAGGACTGGATTAACTGATTTTTGATATTTTTTTTTTATTGAATTGACAATTGATGGCATGAAGGACTGGATTAACTGATTTATGAAATTGCTTATTTGCTGGGTTAAATAATTGACAAGATCGAAATTATTATTATTATTATTATTATTATTATTATTGTTATTATTATTATTATAGTTGTTATTTTGGTTGAGAGGATGTGTAGAATTGGGAGGATGTGGATGTGAAGTATTTTGACTGAAGTGCGGTATATGAGAAGTTGCTGGAAGAGGAGGAAAATGATTTGTTAGTATTCAATTTAGTATAGTGAGCACAAGCATTAGACCGTGCATTGGCTCTGTGACCTTCTGTATTGCAATTCGCACATTTTGGAATGAAATTACTCGCCACTTTACAGTCTTTGGTATAATGATTCCCAGTACATTTGGCACATATAATATTGCGTGTGCAGTAGTTCTTTGTATGATAATAGCCCTGACACCGCGCGCATTGGATGGGCCCAGGCCGACGTTTTCGATCTTCCACACGCACGACTGCATGGCAAAGTCGATTTAGTTTATAAACGTCTTTCCAATTGTTTTCTTTAGTTAATACTACTGCAACGACGGGAATTGGCAGTCCTTCTTTGTTGTGAAGTCTTGTCACTTGAACTACGGGATAATTTTGTTTTAGTTCATCTAGAATGTCACTTTCACTTATTGATTGATGGATATCTTTAACAACTATTGACAGTTTTTTAGATGTTGGATCTGAGTATGTGGTATTGTTTTCCGTTTTCATTTAAAGATTTAATCAACAGTCTGTAGTCTTCACTTGAGTGAGTTTGTACTTTTACTTTGTTATATTTAAGTTCGGTGAAAAAGTTTTCTTTTAGCACTGATTTCAGAAATACCGTAAATGTAATCATGTCAGTTACATCATAAACAAATATTGGTGGAACGTTAATTGGTGATTCTGGTTCATTGAAATCGGCTAACCTTTGGAATCTATTTTTCACTGGCACTGCGTAAACGAGTTCATTTGCCATTTTTTTGGCAGGAATAGACGAGTTTTCGTTATTTTCAAGTGATCTCTTTGAAGTCTGTCCATTTAATTGTTCATTGGTGTTGATTTCAATATTTTCTACGTTAGGCGATGAAGAGAAACCGTGCAACGAGGGTAGAGACTAGCGGACGCTACACCTTGCGGCATTGCTTCGTTACCTTGTGCTTGTGACCCACTTCCTTCAGATACTTCATCGTTGACGATAGCATTTGGGGTTGAGATTGATGTGGGTAAGGCTGATGAAAACTCCATCATATGGGACAGATGTGCTGGAAAGCCTTCAGCGATACACTGGAGACACTGCCTATATCACTATTAACTCTAAGTAATTGAATTATTGGGCCTTTTCAGATGAGTATTCAGTGAGGCCATTGCCGACACGGATGGCCTCACCGATAAGTTGTGATGTTGACTCAATTTTGTTATCGCCTGCGGCGATAACACTGGAGACACTGCCTATATCACTATTAACTCTAAGTAATTGAATTATTCCTTAATATTCGATGCACTTATGCGCCGACTAGAACATCAGCTGACGCATCAAAGTTCGTAGAACACTGCACTCGGCTAGAGGTCGGTAACGGCACTGCGGAGCACGTCCGAACGCGACAGCGGCTGAGCGAAGAGTGCTGGATGTATTGTGTTCGTCCTTTCACCCCTTATCATCACCGTATCGTTTCATCATCATTGTTACCGTATCGTTAACTCCAATAGTGGTCGCTAATGACCTAGATGTTAATGCGACCTTAAATTTAAAAAACTACAACAAAAAACACGCGGACACATACACACATTCACTCACGCATTCATACTGCGACTGTTGAGGTGGCGCTTCTCTTGTGGACCAGGAGATTCGGGTGGGCCATGGCGAGCGGCGCCTAGCGCCCGGCTCGGCGTTCGTCGCACGGCGCAGGAGGCCTTGGGATGAATTAGAGGCGACCGCCCGCTCCGTCGTCGGCCTCCTGGCCTAAACCAATCAGCAGTTGTCCGTCCCGCTCCCGCCCTAAACCAATCACCGGTAGTTCGAGGGCGGCGCGGCGCGTCTTCCGCCCGCGCCTGCTTCCTGTCGCAGCGCCCGCCCCGCCCCCCTCCGTCCCGCCACGCCCCTCCTCCTCCTCCCGTCGCCATGGCCTTCGCCGCCATCGCTAGGCCGTTGCTACTGCGGCGTCTAAGGTACCATTGGCATAAAACCGTGAACGGTGAAATACTGTACCTGCTGAAGCATAATCACAGTGCTAAAGATAGGCTAGTAGATGGCCATTCGAACATACATTTTTTGATGTTTTATCCTTACTGCATTTCCATCTAAGAAATGAAGGTCAGGCACCATTTTGGATCCTGATTTCACAGATGTTGGTATGGCGAGAGAGCTGTAAACACTGTAATTGTAACTATTGTGTCACGGATCGTAATAATTAATCATAAGAGCCATTTCGTGTCGGCAATATTGTTTGAAAGTGTACAAACATTATCCAAACACTGTGTTTTTGATTATTTATTCAGAAGAAACTACCTGTGTTGCTTCTTCTGGTTCCGTCATTGTTTGTTCCATTTGTTCTCCGCCAAAGATTCGTCATTCTAGGTAAATGTATTCTCCATTTTACCTGTTCTAATTTGTTACTCATTTCTTCCCCATTATTAACGAGTCATTCTACATATTCACCTTCCTGCATTGACTTAGCCACCATCCGCTTACCACCAACTTCCTGCAACAACCGCGACCTCCACCGCCGCCCCCGCTGCCGCCACCGTCTGATGACGTCGGGGACTCGCGAGCCCGAAGGAGGGCGAAGACGGCGTTGTCGGCGGTGTGGTGCCGGGAGGGGAAGAAAGCGAGGGAAGGTCGTAAGAGGTCAAATTTGGAATGAGGTTGCAGCCTCCGCTAAGTCCCCCAAAGCAGCTTGGAGCCGTGCGAGGGACCCTAATCAAATCAGTGCTCGCCCGAAAGCCTGTGCGCCGCCTCCGCCGCCGTCGCTGCCTCCTTCGGCCTCGGTACCTTCAACCGATTCCCATGCTCAGGTTCTCTCTGTCCCGTTGTGTGTGGGTCTGTCAGTTTCCTTCACTGCTTTCTGTTTGCCAACCTACGTCATCTTCTTACATTTTCCCTCTTTCCCCCTCTCACCTCTCTCCCTTTCTCTTCCTCTCCGTCTTTCTCCCCCTCCCCTCTCTCTTCCTCACTCCTCTCCCTCCCTCTTATTCCCCCTCCCTCTCTCTCACCCTCACTCCTTCTCTCCCTCTCTCTCAGTGGCGTTAGTTTGTTTGTACTCGTCAGTGTATTTCATTGGTTTCAGTTTTTCTAATTTTTTATGTCCAGATTCTAATTTTTTGCACTGACTCCCTTGTCAATAGCCCGTTGATTTTTAATGTGCCTCCTCTTCTATCATTTCTTCTTCCTTAACACTTTTTCTTACCACATCTCGTATTTGCTGTCTCCCTCTTTTCCCTTTAGCATTACGTTGTGTGTGCTCTTGCGTTGTAGTCTTTATTGCTTGGCTTTTTACGCTCTAAATTTCTTGACTTACTCTTTTTTGCATTTTATTTTTTGATATTTTTTTTTCTTTTCTTACTTTTTGTGATTTTAATATCTACATTTCTATCCTGTTTTTCGTATTTTGTTTTCGTCATTCTTTTGAGACGAATAGACAGACACTAATCTTAGAGATGACTTTACGATCGGTGATGCCTTCGCGGTCGTAGTTGCATCTTTTCTCCATATTATCGCCTTTCCTTTTCCTTTTCATCAAAATTTTCAGTTTTTTACTACATTTTCAACCTCCTGTATCTTTTTCTTCTTCCTTCCATTTTTTTTATTCATCTCCCTCCTTCATCTCTATCCCACTTTTACTTTCTATATTATCTTTTAACTTCTTCTTACCCTACCTTTTCTCTACCATTTTCTTCATCTGATACTTTCTCTCTGCCTCTCTATCGTGCATTCTCGCCATCTCGCCTATTCTTCCTTCCCCGCTTCGCAATCCTCCTCCACTCAGCCTCTGCCGCCCCCACCCCCTCCCTTGTCCTCCCCCTTCCCCACCGCCTTCGCCTTTGCGTCTATTTTTAATGATCACACGGGCGCTCTGCGTAAGCTTGTTTATTTTTTTACCTTGTGTGTATACGGGCCCGTGTAACCGTGGTCCTCTCCTCTTACGAAGTTCTTAAGTCGGTCCAGGTTGTTTTTATCGTCCGGAGCCGCGAGGCGCCACCAGGGAGCGGCGGCCGTTGAAATAAAAATTAGGCCTCCGCCCGAGGATTTTAATTGTAATTAACATTTTAGAAGACCCGCCCGGTAGACGTAATTTCTTGAGTAATAAGGGAAGCTGGAGCTTCGGAACAAATGATGGTAGAACGGAATTAAGCGGAAGAAGGGAGAAAAATTGAGAAAAGATGATGAATTCTAGGAACCAGAGAGATAACTTACTTCAAAGTGGAGTATAAGATAAAAATGATGTTCCTGGTACTCTTGTTTATTTTATTATTGACGGTTAACATATAACATTAATTTCATTTCTAGAAGCATTATTATTATTATTATTATTATTATTATTATTATTATTATTATTATTATTATTATTATCGTATTGTTTGATTGACGGGGATATTGTTTCGGAGCCGGGTTATTCGGATCGCTACTAAGTAATTCAAACATGAAATTAATGAAACAGCAATAATAGGGTAAGAGTCGAAATGATATTGATGTATTGTGATTGATGACTGTGTGAATCATTCCACTAGATGCGTTCAATGATTTCGCGCTAAAGAACTAGCGTTTGAAATGTCTTTCTCTGGATGTACCCTAGCCGTTCAGAATGTGATATTGCCATCGTTCGTGCACAGAGTTTTATCATCAATGATTAGTCTTTTAGAAATAGTTAAATTCTTTCACCTTTTGAATCTACGCTGTTATTTATCAGTAGTTTTTATTCTAAGCAGGGATTTCTCGAAAACTACTATGTTGAAACATTTTCTTAGAACACATTTCAGGAGAAACAGTTCTGTAAGATTTTCTACCAACCCCCAAAAATCCAAAACCGATGTCGTGGTCTCGTATTTTCAAGAACTGAAAAAGATGAGAACGAAAATATAAAATCTTTCTACCAATGATGATTTTTTTGCTAGAAATAATTTAATTTAACCAAATAAATATTTTTTCAAATATTATGCTATTGAAAAGCAGATAAAATGGAAATCTTTAATAAAATAATTAAAACAACTTTGAAGCATATTTATAATTGTAAAAAAATAATTAATAATCCTGTACGTTTTCAAGGGGAAAGCATGGCTTCCAAAGCCCTCACAAAGCTACCTATTCAGCAAAGCAATGATTTTCCAGTAATCCCGTGCAGGGTAACATCTACTTCCAGTGTAGCATAACGATAATTTACCAGCAAACTCATTGAAAACGTGAGCACGTGGGAAATCGCACATAACGGATTTGTAAGCATTATACACATAGAATTAGTGCCCCTGATTTTTAAGGAACTTGTTGTGCACAGGTGTTCGGCAGGACACTTTCTGACGCCTGTAATATGGCATGCTCTGGCCAAACACCAATGCACATGAGATTGTCTAAAAGTCAGGAGAGAAATGTCATATATGTATATGCATATAACACAGTTAAATGCAATTTTTCACGCATTTGAGTGGAAAAAACATTGCCCATTTACGCAACTTGTTTGCTTGGTATTTCTGAGTTAATTTTTATTATGAACAAACTTTTTCATTTCTTTTGTGAATAACAAACACATCATAAGTTTCTGGAGTGTTTATATGCTTCTGCAACGCAAATGTTTGCATAGAAAGTATTTTTTCAAACCAGCTATTGAGTGCTTATTGAGACTCCACAATTCGGAATATACCAGTTCTATTAAACAAAATACGCTTAAAATTATCTTAAGAGCTTATTTGGAAGTTTCGACGTTCCTCCCTGGACATTCTGTATGTATGTAGTATATGTGTATATATGCATACCATTATGGCAGTGCCCATTAACCCGTTAACCCCTAAGATAATCATTGCGTGCCACGTGGCCGGGCGGTGCGGGGTTGTGCAGGGCGGGCGGGCGGGCGGGCGGGCGGGCGACGCAGAAGACTGGCGCGGGCGCGGCGTTGGCAGGCGCTCAAGGCGGCGTCGCGGCGCCATAACGAGGACGAATAGCGCGCGGCGGGGAGGCGGCGTCGCGCGCGGCTGCGCTGGCGCGGAAGACGCGATGCGGCGTCGCGGGCGGATAAATACACAGGCCACGCCCCGCCGCCCCCGGCGTCCTCGGCCCCGCCTTTCCTGCGCCCACGCTAGGACTGCGTCGCAGCACCCGACTTGCGCTACCTCAGCCCGCACCTTCGCCTACGATTCAGTGTTGGACGTCGTATCCGCCTTTACGTCCGCATCCGCCCTGGCGTCCATCTCTGCCTTCGCATCCGCCCCCGCCTTCGCGTCCACCTCCGCCTTCGCATTCGCCCCGCCTTCGCGTCCACCTCTGCCTTCGCATCCGCCCCGCCTTCGCGTCCACCTCGGCCATCGCATCCGCCCCCGCCTTCGCGTCCACCTCTGCCTTCGCATCCCCCCCGCCTTGCGTCCACCTCTGCCTTCGCATCGCCCTCGCCTTCATCACCTCTGCCTTCACTCAACCCCGCCTTCGCGTCCACCTCTGCCTTCGCGATCCCCCCGCCTTCGCGTTCACCTCGCCTGCTCCCCCGATTTGCTCCAATTTTCTCCCTTTTTCCTTGCTTCGCCTTCTTCCCGTCCTGCCCCCTTTTCTCCTTCGCTTCTGCCTCCTCCTCCGCCTCTGCCATAGCCTACGTTTCCACCAATCATCAGCTTTTCTATCCATATCCGACTTCAACTCCGTCTCTACCTCCTCTTTCTTTACGGTCTCCGTTTATTATTTGATCAGTTGTATTGTTCAGTTATTGTTTATCTTTGTTTTAGAATCGATCATCGTCTTAGTCTCCACTTAATCTTTGACTCCTTCCCTGTAATCCACTTTCTTCTTGGCGTCCGTTTTGACTGAATCTCCGTCTTTACTTTATTCTCGTCTTATTTATCGCTTCTTCTACACGTAAATCTTGCGAACAACTCAGTTGTACGTCTGGTCTTTATGGGGCGGGCTCGCTGCATTACAAGTGACACTCTCCTTTCGTCTTTCGCCACCAATATCTTTTCCTGGTAGGAAATACTAACTTATGATCATTTGAAATGAGCACTCTCAAACAACAATGCAACTATGTTTTAACAATGTTTTATTTTGTAACAAATTAAAATTGCAATTATTTATATGTTTTATTTTGTAACAAATTAAAATTTGGAAAATTAAGCGATTATATTGATTTCGCGGGAAATTTTTTTCCAAGATTTTTTCATGTGTAATTTAGGACTTGCCTCAGTGGCGGCTGGTGGTCATGCCATTAGGGTGTGCAACGTTTTTCTTCTTTTTCCCACACTCTCTCTCCCTCTGTCTCTCTCTCACGCACACACATATACATTACATGCATGCATTGACACATTAACATTAATAATGACAATTAAACACAAATCATCTTATGACGTCTGATAGCATGCCGAACAATTCCATTCCATTGTTTCTTTTCAGCAATTTTTTCCTGTGGCTTTTTCATTGAAATCATTGATTTCTTACGTTTCATATTTTCAACGCTATTCATTGTTAGTTGCACAAACACCCTCGACAGAAAAAGAACTCTCTGATTTCGGTTTCTCAAAACACATTGAAACGTAGCCTAATACTTACGTTTACAAAATACACTAGGGGTTTGAATACTTCGGAATGGTTCTGTAATTGCAACTCACTTTAAAACACAAGAGAATACACATATTATATACTATTAACATTTTTATGAATGCAACAGTGCACAGCAATGCGTTCGCGTTTCGCGCGCTATGTGAAGCTCATTTAAGTGGAGAGATATCTCACACTTTCTTCGTTCAATGTCATACTTCTCTTAAAAACTTGTGCTACTCGAGTGTTATATCTTCGAGACACGTCAAGGCATTACCCGAGATCGCCACTGCGCCTGCGCCGTAGATGGAGCACCGCGCCGGGTATGCTCCAGTCCTCCATAAGCCACCGTTGTTCCCCTCCTTCCCCTACAGCCCCGCGGCAGCCTAGGACGCCGTTTCCTCGGTCGCATTCTCCCGAGTGTGCTCCCGCAGGCTTTCACGAAAGAAAGGCGGACGGACCGGCAATCGCAGCTTCCGAATGGCGCGTGTTTTGAAATAACATGTTTCGGGAATGCTCTGAGCGGACTTGTATTCTCCTCTTGTTAAGAGATGTTTAAGAGAAATGGCACCGAATTAATTTGGGTGTGCACATGCGAACGTGCGAATACCCACGAGCCGCCACTGACTTGCCTTCATTTCCTGTCTGAAAAAAAGTTCTAAAAATTGATGGGGTTCTAAAATGTACAGTTTTTTGTTTGGATCAATCTTATCAGAACCATGATCCAGTCTAGCGAAGATGACGAATGCTGTATTATAATTTTCCTTCTATTCGTCTGTGCCCTGATTATCCACGGAAACAATCCACCTTCGTAATACATTTTGAACTTCATATTTCATGAAAGTATCTTTATGGCTGCCGGACTTACTACAATTTAATGAAGGCGTTAAGCTTACATAATTCATACGAATTTGCAACGAATTCTCATCAGTTCTGAATTTCAAACCTCCGCGATGGTCAACTGCACTTGTAATGATATTAATATCCTCATTAGGTTCTTCGTATCATATCTGCTCTCTTCTCCCCGCTTTCAACTTCTTTATGTTCTTCTCTTTCCGCTACCGTTCCTCTCTTTCTACATTCTGCGTTATTTTCCTTCTTTTTACTCCTTGCTACTCTTCTTCTTTCCTTCTCCCTTCTTCCTGATACTGTCTTACCATCTTTCTACCGTCTATTTTTCCCAATTTCTCCTTGTGCTTTTCCCCTATACTTTTGCCATTTGCTCCTTTTTTTCGTGTCTCTTTTCCTTTTCTCCTGTGTGACACCTTCAGCGCAGCCCGCCGTCCAGCGCAGCTGTCCGCGGCCGCGGTCGTTGCCGCGGAGACGCGACCTGTGACAGCGCCGCCTCGTAAACGCGTGCGAAGAGAGCGCAAACAAACACTGCGAAGGCGGGCGGCATTGCGGCCCCGCGCCGCACCGGTGCAGCGGCGGAGGTGACTCAGTGCGAGTATTCCGGCATGCTCACAATAGCCCCTTGTGCGATATTCGCGGACAGGCTGACGAGGTTGACTCTTGATGGTTCCCGTTGCTCTTTGAGTACCGTGAAGGTAAACGGGAATAAATAACTTCCAAAGGTCGGTAGAATTTTATTTTAAAGAGTTGTTTTTTCGGCGGGTCGCCCATTTCGCATGAAGTCTATTTTTTAATATTGATATTTGTAGAAAAAAATTATGCAAATTGGACCTTACGTTGAAAATATTGTCGGATCGATTATATTTTTCCGTGTTTATTCTTAAATTCGGAGTCATCTTCTCTAAACCTTCAGTTCGAAGTGGTGTTACACATTATCTATCTATCTAACTTTTGAACGCGCATTAACAGTTTTCGCATTCTATTTTCGAACGTTATTTCCTCTTTCACCTAGGTCAACAGTGGTGTAGTATTTTTTTTCGCCAGTTAATTCTTAATTTAGGGGAGAACCTTCGTACCGGTGTTTGCCAGGGGATGCGGCAGGATAGAAGTGCCTCCCATGCTATTCTAATGTTTGTTCTATTGTGTTCTTTAATTTCTCTCTGATGAAATCATTACTTCCAACTACCTTATCGTAGCGCATCCGGTGAGTATTTTTAGCTTACATTTTTTTATTTGTGCCAGTGGGCAAGCTAGTATAGCAACTGAGAGCGTTTCACTATTGTAGGTGGTTTGAAACTTCCCAAAATCCTTTTTTTTTTCGTACAATTTTCCTCGAATATTCTAGAAGAATCCGACTAGAAATATGTCAATTGATTCGCCTTGTCGACAAGAAGATCCATAGACGAGCTGTTGATCTCATTCTCTAGATGCCATATAAACGCTTGTTAGATAATTAAAACCTTAAAAAAAAATTCTTCGAGAATTCTTCAAGAATTCTTTAGAAGGATTCTAAAAAAAAAGTGCAAGTTCCTCACCAGTAGACTGAGACGCGTCGAATGAGTCCTCGCTTAACCCGAAGGACTAACCGTGCTGAAGGAAGTCTCACTGGTACACGGACACACGGGCATACGGTCATGTGGGTGCAAGGATACAGGTGCACGTGTAGATCTATAATAGATTTGGGTGAGAGTCATGGGCAGGGGAGAGGGGGGTTGCGGCGTGGGCGTGGGGGAGGACGCGAGGGCAGGCTCGGGTTGGGCAAGGGGTGGACGTGGGGCGGAAGCGAGGGGCCGCAGCGGAGGGCGGGAGTGAGGGCGGGCGCGGGGCGCGAGGGGCGGCGCGGGGCGGGCGCGGGGCGGGCGCGGGGCGGCGCGCGGAGGCGTGGTAGCTGGCGCGGGGCGGGCGCGGGGCGGACGCGGGGCGGCGCGGCGGTGGGCGGTGCTGGCGCGGGGCGGGCGCGGGGCGGACGCGGGGCGGGCGCGGGGCGGACGCGGGGCAGGCGCGGGGCGGGCGCGGGGCGGACGCGGGGGCGGGCGTGGGGCGGGCGGGGCGGGGGCGGGCGCGGGGCGGGGTGGGGCGGGATGGGGGCGAGGGTGGGGTCGGGCGTGGTAGCTGGAGCGGGGCGGGCGCGGGGGCGGACGCGGGGCGGGCGCGGGGCGGACGCGGGGGCAGGCGCGGGGCGGGCGCGGGGCGGACGCGGGGGCGGGCGTGGGCTCGGGAAGCTGCCAGCGCTCCGTCGGCGCCCGGCGCTCGTCATGGCCGCGGCGGCGCTGCGACGTTGGCCAGGCGCTGCTGCAGGCGGCGCCGCAGGTGGTTTCGCCCTCTCCCCACTCCACCCCATCATCCCTCCCCTCTTCCTACATCCTCACCTCGCCCCGTTCTAGACCCGCTGCGCCGTGTAAAACGCGACGAAAGCCCCGCACAGCGCCGAGCGCGAGAAGCTCAATGACATTTATTAAGGCGTTTTATACCAAGCAATTTCTGACGACGAAGGCTCAGCTGCTGTGGGTTGAGAAGAGAAGTTGAGAAAGAGCAGGAAAGATATAGGATTTAGAACATCTGTTTTATTGCTGTATCAATTTAACGATATAACAAGGTCAACATTGCCTAACTTTAAAGGAATGATTCTGTTTTTTGATGCGAAAGTACAACCTGCCAGAAAATCTTATTCCCATTTCTTTCTAGAATATTTCATTTAATTAACAGATTTCGCGAAGGGATAGCGGTTGTGTTCTTCATCGTGGAGTTCGTGAGTTCCTTCCCGCCGCCGTCGTCAGAGCGTTTACACAAATCAAACTATATTAATGTTCGAAGAACCAGTGACTTGTAGAGTTGTACAGTAACTGTTTTCGTGAGATTATCCAGAGAATTTTTAAAATCATTGTGGCAGGTACTGACAAGGGTGTAACACTATTTAATGTTTAATTTTAATTTTATCAATTTCGTATATTGCAGTATATTATATCTTGCATTGTCATGGAGTGGTTAGCTTCTTTTATCGCAATTACATAGGAAATTTCATATGAAGGCCGAGTCATGATACAACATGGAAATTTTATGTCAATTTCCGGTGCGTAAATTGTATTTAATAACACAATTTTGCGACTGAACGTACGTCCAACGTAGGGTCAAAATATGCCAAAAATTAATTGTATTAATGTATCCTGTTCTTTAAGTTCAAACTACGTTCTATGACTGATGTATCCCAGCTTATAATTGGGCACTAGAGAGAAGTGGTAGGATAAATTTTATAGAAAAAGCGACAATTTTTTTAGATCTCGATACGAAATATAATGTTATGTGTTCACTTATTTCAACATTTTACTTTGTAGTAGACATAATAATTATCGTAATCATCATCATACCTAAGACGATGACTTTTGGCGAATGAACACTGCCCGTTTCGCGAATTATTCAAATGGGGTACAGTCTGTATTAAATCACGCCTCTTCTTTCATTGCTGTGGCGTACACACGTCATTTACTTTCAATTGAAGAGAGTGCGTGCAACGCCATCTATATGAAGGCATGAATTGTGAGCTTCCTGGAGTGCTCACGTTGTTGATGCTGATGATACTTCATTGCAGTTGAAGGATTTATGGCCATTTAAAATAATAACCTCACCATAAAGAGCATTAGTTGCAAGTCTTTCGCGTTTTACACCTTCAAAATCAACGTTTAAAATTTGACATATTCCTCCGATCTGCGATCCGTAAATTGGACGATATTTGAGGGGAAATTAATTAAAAAAATTATTAATTTTTTTTAGTCTTTGTTTTTAGAACGCTGCGTAATTGAATGTGTTTAATTCCATTTAATTATAATTTCCTGTTTGTTTGTTTTTTGTGTTGTTTTTTCCTTTGCAAGCTGCGAGTGGATGTTGTCAATGTATCAATTATCGGCGATCTTCAGATGTTTGGGCGGGGGGGAAAGTATGGGTGGAGAGGCTTGGTGCCTTCGATAAATTTCCTAGGTTTGCTAACCTTAGTAACACATGGAGAAATACAATGGAATGTCGTGATTCGAACCTGCGTTTTTTCCAGCTGAGGTAATAAGTCGGCTTCCGCCGAAACAACCTTCGACTTGCCGAGACAGATCGGCATCCTCATACTACATTATTTGATTTTTGGCTTACTAATGGTTTGAAATGAATTGTTAATAGTTGTCCAATGAAAAAGTATTGAATGGACTGAATTAACACACAGCATTATCTACGAAATATATGCATCCGACTTCTATTGACCCTCGGCGATTCTTTAACATGATATAAAAGCATCAACCGAAATATCTCTTAAAATTGCGGTATAATAATTCATCTACCAGATGATCCATAAAAAACTCCTCTATAAAACAGACCCAATATTTCCACACACCCGCCCACATCTCCTAGAGAAAAAAAGATGTTAGCCTTCTCGTTAGCGAAAATAACTCGCTTTGTGCGCGAGAAGGCGCAGGGCGCAGTCGGTGGGCCACCGCCCGGGGCGTCTTCGCGGGCGACGACGGCTGCTTCGCCCCCCCCCCGCCGCCGGCGCCGAGCGCTACCTGTTTCTGCACGCGTCACCCCCGCACGCGGCTGCCGCCCCGCCCCTGCCCCGCCCCGCTCCGCCCCGCCCCGCCCTCCGCCTGGACCTGCCTCCCCCGCCCCGCTCATTCCCATCTCGCCCCGCTCAGATCCGCCTCGACCTGCCCCGCCCAGACTCTCCTCTCCTCCCCCACCCCGCCCACTCCACCCTCTCTCCCGCCCGCCCGCCCCCCACCCCCCTCTCCCCCCCGCCTAGCCCCGCCTACCGCCCGCGCCCGCCCGCCCAGCCCCTTCCACCATCCGTTCCTCCAGACCCGCCTAGCCCGTCGCGGATCCGCCCGCGTCCAAACAACGGAAGACCCTGTCGCCCTCCGGCGGACCGTCAAACGCTCGGGAGTATTCTGAACTGATCGCCCTCGGTGGAATCGTGTGGTCCACAGGACAGTTCTGATCTGCAAGCGGGAAAAATCGCTTTAATGCCAAAGTTGACGACTTTTGAAATACATTTTTTGAGTTGTGCCGTTTTCTAGTACACTGTTGTGACCTGAACACGAAAGAAAAGAAGGATCTGCAAAATTATAATTTTTATTTATATGGATAAAGGATTGGGATTTGAATCATATTACATCAGGTAACGTTTCATTCAACGTAACTGCTGAATATTAAGCATTTATTTTGTTCATGTTGGTGATCTTTTAGTGTTATGGTTATCGAGTTACTTCATACAGAACCGAATTGTATCCGGAATGTGTTCAGTGGGTGTGACTAATTTCTCCAAATGTGCAATATGTTTGAATAGTTGAAAGGTTCGGAATCCATTCTCGCTTGAAGTTTGAATTCTTAGATAAAAAATTCGCTTTTTTGCTAGCAAATAAATGCCAAATTTTTCATTTCATGAAATTGCCGAATTTTTCTGAAGCTTCTTTTTTTCTCCAGACTAAATTTGCCCTGTCTGAAGCTGATAATAAGCTTATTATTTATTATTCACGTTGCACTTTAATTGCACACTCACGTTAAATAATAACTGACTTATGGCCAAAATTGTCAGAACATCTCTTACAACATCTCATGCTCAGGATCAGGATTTTTATCCCTAGGGAAGCTGTAAATGTCTTCCAGATTTTCCTCGCTTTCGCTACCTCGCTTACAAAAAAAATAAATTAAAATCCTGTCCCCCTCATTACCTCGCGGCGTCAATCCGCCGCGCCGAGGAAGGAGTCCGGCGGACTCCATCGCCGTAAAGGCGAAACACGTGTTCCTTGCGGCGCGTCGGCCGTTATTACTGCGTTGATGGGCTCTCGTCCCGAACAAACGGCTGTCGGAAGCGGCGCCCGTCGGCACCGCGCCGCGGGGGCGGTGCAGGTGGTGACGTAGGCGAAGGCGGCGGTGCCAGAGGCAATGCATCGGACGGAGAGAGAGATGAGATCGCAAGGTGGGGCGGAGGGCGTGGTGTATGCCTTCTGCTGCAAATGTACAAAAATTTAAAATGCAATTTTTTATTAAAAATTCGCTTGGTGATTGTTTATTTGTAAATGTAATTTAATAATATAAACAATTAACATTTTAAAAAATTTATATTTTAAAAGTTGGTCCAGTCTTGTGAGCGGGAAAGGTGGGAGTGGCGAGGGTGATGTCGGGCGACCCGCCAGAGGGAGCGAGGGCGGCTGAGGAGTGAGCGCAATGAGAGGCGAGTGAAAAGGCGGGACAGGCGAGCCGTGAGTGCCTTGTCAGTGTTGCAGGCGGGGAGAGTGTTGAAGGCGGGGGGAGGGTTGAAGGCGGGGGGAGGGTTGAAGGCGGGGGGAGGTTGGAAGGCGGGGAGAGTGTTGAAGGCGGGAGAGGTGAAGGCGGGGAGGTTGAAGCGGGAGAGGTTGAAGGCGGGGAGAGGTTGGAAGGGGAGAGGTTGAAGGGGGAAAGAGGGTTGAAGGGGGGAGGTTGAAGGCGGGAGAGGTGGGAAGGCTGCAGAGGGTTGAAGGCGGGAGAGGTTGAAGGCAGGGAGAGGTGAGGCGGGAGAGGCGAGGCGGGAGAGAGTAGGTAAGCGGGAGGGTTAAGGGGGGAGGGTAGGGGGAGAGGGTTAAGGCGGGAGAGGGTGAAGGCGGGAGAGGGTTGAAGGCGGGAGAGGGTTGAAGGCGGGGGAGGTTGAATGCGCGGAAGTGTTGAAGGCGCGAGAGGTTGAAGGCGGGGAGAGTTGAAGGCGGGGTGAGGTTGGGCGGGAGAGGGTTGAAGGCGCGACGTAGGTCTGGGAGGCTGCAACGGTGTGGGAGCAGCGCGGGAGGCGGGGCGGGCGCCGGGCGCCGAGCGTGGACCTGCGAAGATGCTGCTATTTCCGGCGGCGCGCGAGAGCGAGTCGTGGAGGTAACGAGGTCGTTTGTACGCGGGGGCGGCGCGAAGGTGGGAGGGCGGAGAAGAAAAAGAAGAAGGGGAAGGGGGTCCCGAGTTCGATGCCCGCACGTGGCCCGCACGTGTCGGCGCCGGATATCCGGCGGAGAGGTGCGAGCGGCGCGCGCAGGCGGGGAGCCGTTTCCGCAGCTGCCGCTCTCCGCCGTTTTGTCTGCTGCCGGCTGCCGACTCGTCTGCTCGCTAGAGCTCACGTCACTGCTTCCGCAGCGGGTGCTGTCCGGGTGTGTCTTTCACCGCCTGTCAACTGTTCGCATTAAATTCGTACATTACCATCCGCAACATGGTGGAAGCTGTTAATGAAATTGCCTCAGTACCCTTTTCGCGGCTGTTGCAAGTGTCTCCAGCTGAATATGTAGAAACAGAGGGGCAAATTCGTGACCACTTAGGGTGTTTGAAAATAACTGTATTAACATATAACTATTTGTATAAAGTAGTGAGAGGATGGAGATATTTAGTGGAGATATTTAGTTCGGGATTTTAAATATCGGAATTTTTGTGTCAACTCTGAATTATATTTCTGAGCTCATTCATCTATTTTATTATTGTGCGGCGTAATTTTTTATTAGGTAGAAAACTGCACGATTTGTTAGAATTAATGATTAAACATTTTTAGAAAGGCCATTGTGAGTTCTGTCGCCACGTGTACATGATCATCTTCCTACTAACGTCAGATATTTGATTAAAATATTGACTTAATGAAGATGTTGAATGAGGAATTCCTTTTTGTAATCGTATCATCTTGTACGTTTCTCGTATTTGTGAGTAAAATCGCTACTCGTACCATCTTCACTCTCCAGTCAATGTTTGATTTCTATATGTGTAGTTTAAGACTGTTGCTGAATAGACGTCGGTTAACACTTCTTTTTGGCCTATTTTCCATTTTTTCTGGCCTCTGTTGTCATATTTCTACTTTTACTGAAAGCCAGCATCCTTCACTTTCTATTTCCCTCTCCTCCCCCAGCGACCCATTGGTGCAGCATGGCTCACCTGCCTCCTTCCTCGATTCCTCTCCTCCGGCCGAGCGGCGTCCGGCGTCGGCGCCGTGGTCGCGCGGGTATTAATAGCTTATCTGCTGCAGGGGCTAGCGCCGCGGCTGGCCGGCGCGCGCTGCTCCTCCGTAAATTGGCCTGTGACGGCTTTATGCGCGCGCCGAGTGCGCGGCCGACAGCGCTTTCCCGCCCCGCCCCGCGCCGCCGACGCAGCCTCCGCGCCCCGCACCGCACCCGCATGGGACGAAAGCCGCTCGGGCCTTAAATAATAATGATACTGATAATGATGATGATAGTGATTGAACTGTTCAAAATGGATTGTCTCAGCCGGAAAACGTATATGGATTTCTTAGTTTTTAATTGTCAAGCTAAAACTGTGACAAAGTGTTAAAATTTATAATAATAATAATAATAATAATAATAATAATAATAATAATAATAAAACCACTGTTATATTGTAGTTCAATTTAAGATTAATGTAGAAACGTTTGGCCTCTGTAACAATGGTATTTCAAAAGAAATTACACACCATTATTGTTCAAGATATCATTCTCTATATGTATCACACGGTAAGGATAATCGATGATTTGGGTTGTTACCCAAGATGGGACTGCGGATAAATAATTCCATAATGTTGCTGTTTGTAATAACAATGAAAAAGTATTTATTGTGTATTTGTTTTTATTGTATTACATTTTATTTATTTTATTTTATTACAAGTACAATAATTATTAATTGATTTGTAGTTGGAATGATAAAACTCTTTTCCAACTGCTCTCATTGGTATCTCCAGTAATGATGCAGACGATAAATCCGTAAAACATTAACAAAAACTTCGAATTAAAATAGGAAAAACGAAATGTTGCACGAAGACATAAAAAGGATATCACATCATCTTTCGTTCCTCGATTAAAAGGGATACGTCTACAGCTGATTCGTATTGGTCATCAAAGAAATGAACATTAACGAAACGTAGATATTTTTGAACAGTAGATACGAAGTAGGCAATTATTTCATGTTTATTTAAGGACAGCTTGGTGTTTTATTTAGTACATTTTGTAGGCTTACAGTTCACTTGCTGATGGTTCCTTCGCAAATTTCAGAAAATATGCTATGAGGACATGTGGTGCGGTTATTTCGACCCACTGTCCTGAACACGTGCCGTGCACGCATTGCTTCTCGCGTCGTAGAAGCTCTGCACTGTGTGCTTTGCCATCTGTCAGCTCGTGATGCGAATCTTCGCTTTCCCATGCAGCTGCATCTCTCTGACGTGAAATACGAGTGTTTCTTTTCGAGGAGATTGCAATACGAGATGTGCATGTTGCATTTTGGGTATATGTTGGTTGATGTTTTCGTTTCAGCGTTATAAATGCTTCTTTGTTTGATTATATTGCGATTTGCTGATGGAGTTAAATGCTTTTGCAGAAATTTTACGGAGCAACGAAAGACGTAATTTTTATCTTATGATCGAATTATATTTAAAAAATTAAACGAAATCGTTGTGTTACGTGTGTCATCCTATGGCATGGATATCGCGGCGTCTCTTACTGAATTATGATTGTTTTTTTGATGTGAACAGTGCAGTGCACTATCTGCAGGTGCAATTAGAAATCTTATTTAGTTCTTTTGGGTCTTGGAGGCACTAACTTTTCTCTTCCTAATATTATTGCGTATTGAAGATGGTGTACTGGCAGAAGTTTATTTTGTATTTGCACATATTAGTAGAAAGTTCTCGGGACCGTTTTCTGTTAGTTATATAAAACTTTTGCAATAACACTAACTTGCAATAAATTACCTTCTGATATGAGCTAACCATAGTAAGCATTTTTTTTCGCTTTTCAGTACCGTCTATTCTTAGGTATTACATATTTCTCGATCCCTTAATACATATCTTAACTATTGAAGCCTCTCAAATTTTATGTTGCTCCTCTCTTGAGTCACTTGATTGGAGCTTAATCATTCGGGATTAGATAAACACGTCATATTCTCACTGGAGTAATGATTATATTGCATCATATTCCTTTTCCAAGTCTTTGTTCGAGCTTATTGAAAGGGTTACGATTCCATCGAATCTTCTTTTGAAGATAAATGCGCAAAATTGTGTGATTCTGCTGCAAATACTGGAAATTCTATTTAGATCGTGTTAAACAATTTTTTACTTTTAGTTTTTCGTGCCAAATGATACTGTGTTAAACTGCGTGTTCACTGAAAGACAATGTAATCGATACTTCTGAAACAAATTTGCGATGTTTTGTAAGGCTCTGACGAATTTATTTCCTGGTTTTTAACGCTCTGTATAATGAAGTGTATTGTGTTTCTTGTCACACGCGTTCTGCGCGATGCGTTCCCAACGCTTATCGGAAAATATGCGATGGGAATCGGATATACCTGGAAATGAAGTCGGAGTTGACGAATATCGCGGCTTAGTAATGGATCGCTGCAATTGAGTCACTCGCGTCCAGTGCCCACAAGGGCCATTACTGTAAAGTATGAAGCGAAACGCACACCTACTGTGTACTCGCGAGCTATTCCCGTATCGTTACAATCCTCATTTTTATTATATTTTGGTGTAGTATCTCTTGCCTGTGGCAGAGTAGATGCGACTAAAACATAACACAATAAACGCCTGTGCCGCACCGATGGTTATCATTGTTATTTCAGCCCTCCGCCCCCGCCGAACCCCGCCCCCTCCCCACCTTTCCCCGCCGCACCCTTCCGTGCACCGCACACGTCCCCGCCGCGCTGTTATATATCGGCTCGGTTTTCGTTTCGACCGACCGGCGCCCGCCGGGCAATTATACGATTTTTCGGATAGAACGGTGACGCAAATAGGCTTTTGCGTGTCCGCTTACAGCAATTTCGGGTTTTGCGCGGCCGTGTACCGGGTGCAGGTAAGCGGGGCGGGGCGGGGCGGGACGGGCGGACCGCTGCGGTGGCCCGACCCGTGTCCCCGCGGGTGGGCGGGGCGTGGGGGGGGACGGGGTGGACGCGCGTCCGCGACGGTTGCGGGATTGGCGAGCTGTCGAACACGCGGGCCGCGGGGGTGGGGGAGGCGTGGGCGGGCGGTGGCGCGGGCTGGGGGGGGGGCCCAAAACGCGTCCGCGCCCTCTAAACCTCCCCACGCGCCGGCGCGTCACCTCCCGTCGCGGCGCTCGTCTGCCGTCAGTCTGCGCCGGGGCGCCTGTCGCGCCCTGACACGCGTGTCCTCACTCCCGCTTCGCTCCCTGTTTATACTCGGGTTTTCGTAACGGAGCGGATGACATTAGGTCATTTTTACACATCCTGCCTTATAAAATGAATCTTTATACAGTGATAAGACTGTTTGAGGCCATGACCCTTTGAGAAGGACGTTCGCGAATTAATTAAAAATTCATTTTATAAGGTGGACCTAATGTCATCCGCCACGTTCGAAAACCCAAGTATACCTAGCTTCCTGCCGAAATGCAGTTCCTCTGGAGTTATATCGCGTTTGGTACCGGTTTGCGTGGCCTTTGGCGTAGTACCTGATCGCCTAGTTCTCGGTTGTGTTTGTATACGTTCGATGGTACGCTTTCATTTGAGTTTTCGTATACTTCCTCGTTTTATTCCATTAATTTTATTCGTTTCATTGTAATCATCCCTCATATCAATATTATCACTTATACCCCTTGCATCATCCTTTGTCCTGATGATACCTCTTGCATCATCCTATCTCCCTGCTGTTGTATTTTTGAATTCGTTTCTCTAATTGTTTGATGTGAACTCTTCTTTATAAATGCATAGAAAACGTATTGATAGGCTTCAACAGTCTGTTTTCCATGTCATCTTTTCTTTTTTATCTCGCGTAGTTTTTTTTATTACCCGCCTGTCAACAATTTCTAGTCTCTCATTTCTCTTTTATTTCGATTTTCTATTATTGTATTTGTAATTTTTGTTACAATTTTTTCCAAATTATTTTACTTTTCCCTTTCTCTTTCATTACCACTGTGCTCATTCGTTAATCTTGCATTTTACCTTTTTCAATCGTTTTAGTGTGCCTGCTCATTCTATTCCTTTCGTTGTCCCTACTTTCCCCCCTCATTGCACCTGCCGAACCGTTTTGGCCCCGAAACAGTCCGTGTTCACCGCTCCTGCCACCTCGGCCCACCGTCCACCTCCCTTCATCGGGCGGCCTGCCGCCACCACCCCCTCCCCCAGCGCCTGCCACCCCTCCCTCCCACCGCGCCCACCCGGCAGCGGCGCCACCGCGTGCATTCCGATGCACACCCCGTGTAGCGCCCGCCAGCGCACCCTGGTTTCGGCTCCGAATGAGTTTTTGATTACTGGGGGGTGAAATTTCATGTTTCGCTGCGTTTTGGGGTCCGCGTTTGGTGCGGTTTCAGGCCCTAATAGCGCCCGAGCGCGCGCAGGGGGGTGTCGGGGGCTGGGGGGTGAGAGGAGGGGGGCGAGGGGACGGGGCGGAAGGCAGGTGCGTTCTATTTGGCGGGGGCAACCGCCTCGGAATTGGGCGCGACCGCACGGGTGCACCCGGGATGTCGAAATTGAGCTGTTTTCTAATTATTGGGGAGTTTGTCGCAGTTGCGATGAAATCTGATGAGCGCCGGTTGTTGGGTCGGACGTGGCCGCCACCGCCACGCCGCGCCACGCCCCCGCCTGCCCGATTCGCGTGGGCGTCCTGCAAATGAGGGGGTCGCGTGGTCGATGTCGTTCCAGTTTTCATTTTGACGCCACGTCGATGTGGCAGATACGGCTGGTAGGCACCGCGGGCGTCGAACCGCCGATCCGATGGGGCCGATTCCTGGTGGATGCTCCATTCCCGGTCTGTAGCTCGGCTTGTTGGTCCGCGAGCTCGATGAGCGGATTGGCCTGTTGCGAATTTCTGAGTGACTAGTTTTTATCGAATCGTTATCGACGGTTAAAAAATTGTATCCGCATCTATCCACAAAATACCAGTTCTTACAGATGAATGTATATATATTTCAGTGAGTGACGTGTAAAATCACTATCCCAGATTTTAGTCGGTTCTGCTTATGAAACTGTGTCGCGATGAGTTTTTCTAGGTTTTACTGGTGCGCTGTTATTCGTACGTTAGTTGTGTTGTCTCTCTCGATAAAATCAAAGAATCGATTGCGACTGTTTAGTTGTGATGTTCCTGGGAAAATAACTAATTATGCACGTGAGAACTAATTGAGCTAATTGTTTAAGCTTGGATACCGCGAGGAATTAGGAGAATAAAGTAATCAGAGAATATTCCAAATTGTCTACTTGCAATTTATGTCGCAGGAAACACTTCACAGAAATCTTCGCAAATACAATTAGGTACGAGTAAACAAAATTAGAAAAACAGTGGGACTTGTTGCAGAAAATATTTTTTTCATCAAATATAATTATTTTGATAGTCCAGCATTTTTATACGAAACTATTGAGAGTATATTTTTTCCCTATGCGAGGAATCCAATAACTAGAGCGGGCAGAAAATAAATATTATTGTAAGACAGTATGACTAATTTATTACATACGTCTCTATGCAGACAATCATCATTTTGTCAAATTAGGAATATTTAAAACAAAGATTAGTCAAAATAGGAGTTCCTTCTCAGTGAATAACGACACTATTCATTACTCTGTACTTTAAATACGAAAACGTTCTCTTCCACTATCTTTACTACTATTGTGTTATATTACTTCTTTACTTTACTACATTTGGCTTGTTTCTGTATTTACGAGAACGTAATTTGATATCCTTATAAGATCTAGAGAGTAATTTAAATTATTTATCTTACTCGTGATTATTTACGGATGAAAAATAAAACGCCCATTCCGTTTTCTAAATATTTAAATTTGTGTTAAGTAAACTCATATTAGGAAGCAATATTCAATATGGGACACAAGCTCACCCTCAGACTTAGGGACTACTGTTAGAACGTGTGATACATTAGTTTGAGCTTCACCAAATCTTTACAAATTTGATGAAATGCAGAGAGTTAAAGTATAACATTTCATGTTTGGTACTGTACTAAAGTGTATTTTCAATGACAAAGGCGCAAGACACTTGAATTTCGTTAGCAAGTCTAGAAAAAATGACTGCATGAAGGTTTAAATTTCTGACAGTTGTAATTGTCATTCATATTTATGCATACGTGTATTTATGCTACGTGGATTTGACGAGCGTACACGCATTCTGCGATTCAACTGCCGCGGAGAAACCGCGGGCCACTCGCGAGCGGATATAGGTCGCCGCGCACACGTGCGGCAGGCGGGCGGTGTCTTCACGGCGGCGGCGGCGGCGGGGCGGAGTGCCTCCCGCCTCGCGCCGCGCCTCCCCGCGCCGTCCCGCACCGGGGCCTCGGTAACGATCGCGCGCGCCGCCGCCCACACCTCCACCTTCGCCGGCGCCGCGCGCACTCCCTCTCAGGCCCGCCTCGCCGCCTTCTCTGCCTTCGCAGTCTTCGCCGCCCTCGCCCTTTCGCCACCCCCACTGCCCCTGCCGCCACTTCCGCCTCGCCGCCCTCGCCACCCCACTGCCCCTGCCGCCACTTCCGCCTCGCCGCCCCGCCGCCGCCCTCCCCGCCACCCCTACTGCCCTGTCACCCTGTCGCCACTTCCGCCCTCGCCACCTCTCCGCCCTCCCACCTCGCCGCCCTCGCCACCCCTGCTGCCCCTGCCGCCCCTGACGCCACTGTCGCCCTCGCCGCCCCCGCCGCCGCCCTCGCCCCTTCGCCACCCCTACTGCTCCTGCCGCCCTTGACGCCACTGTCGTCCTCGCCGCCCCGTCGCCCCGCTCGCCCTCGCCGCCCTCCGCCTGCCCCGCCGCCCTGCCGCCCTCGCCGTATCGCCGCCGCCACCTCCACCACCGCCGCCGAGCGAAGGCGCGCGCGCGCGTGGGCGCGAGAGAGAGAAAGACCTGGCCGTGGCGCGGGCGCGCGGCGCGAGCCTTCATTGGCCCACCTGGCGCCCAGGTAGCGCTGACGTAAGGCGCGGCCCGCCGCCCATGTGGCGCCTCCGCCAGGTGCGGCGAAGGGCATTGGCTGTCTTGAGGAAGCGTGCCCCCTCCGCCCACCGGCCGGGGCGACGGCGCCCGGGCCGCTTCCGGGTGCCCGGGCACGCCCTCCGCGCGCACCTGAGTGGGCTGGGGAGGCGGTTGGCGGATGGGTGCTCGGCGGCATGAGGAGAGTTGGCCTATTGAGAGGGCCTCTTGAATGCGGCTATTGATTAATGGATGGATACCTATGACGGAGTGACATTGGTTTAGGAGACGTAAGAGGATATGTTGACGTGTTTTATCTTTGGAATTGTATTTAATGACATACATTATTACCAGTGATACAACTTCTCCTTGCGTATGTCAAAAACTCACGTAATAATTACAATAATTTTTGTACTCGATTAAAACTTACTTAAGTATTGTTCTATTAATGATTTTTGAATTTGCACTCGCGCTCTTTTCAAGTTGTGTCTATGTGAATATATAATGGCACTTTGTTGGATTGTTTGCAATGGGTGATTAAACTCAAGGGAGAGTAAATGGCGATCGATAATGTTCTTCTTGCGACCAAATGCAGGGTCCTCAGGAACCCTCGCTTCCCGGAAAACCAAAATAATGAAAGTATTCATAATTTACACGTTAGTAATGATACAACGGATTGAGAGTAGCGGTTCGTAATAAGAATAGGAACGAATTAAGTGCAAAAAATGGAATGAAGTATACTATTACGTATACGTAAACATGCCGAAATGTAAAGGATTTGCAACAAACTTCTACATTATTTCGAACAATGCTAAACACTTGTCACTTAAATACCGTTTTTAGTCTTCTGCAAAGACAAGTTTTCAGTGAGGGATGAATGACAATTTTTGGTATTATTACAATCCGTGCTATATTATGATTTATTTAACGTGGCACCTCAAGGTAACGAGCTGGGGGGAGAGGGACACGTTGTCATCCAATTGGTAGTACTAATACCAAAAATTTGAATTGTATCAGAGCTCCCGATTGGATGCCAGTGTCCCCCTCTTCGTCCAGCTCGTGGTATTGAATCGCCACATTAAATAAATCGGAGAATAATTTCCTTGCAGACGTCTTCAGAATGATTGAAGTTGCGAATATTTTAATTTAGAGAAAATAATATTTCACTTAATTTCTACAACAGTGCTTCCACGCCATAATATTGTTCAGTACACATATCGTCAGGGTCGCAAAAACGTACCACCTCTAAAAAAAATAGCAATTTTTAGTTAAATGAAGAATTATATTTCGAAAATAGTATATTTTTACTAGAGAAAGTTCATGTCGTTTCTAAACAGAGGTGATGTAGGGTAATGATGATAATGAAAAGAAAATTTTCAAGAAACACTTTCCTTCATATTAAGAGGGTTTTCGTGCAAAGTGCAATTTTGAAATGTCACTTTTCTTGTGAACTGGCGATATGTATCTGAGGGTACCCTCCACCAGGGCAGCACCGGTACCTGCGCAAACGCACCGCGGCTGAAGCAGCCTCCCGCTCCCTCTCCGCCCTCGCCGCACCGCGCCGGGCTTCCTTCGACCTGGCGCGTAGGTGTCGTCCAGGGGCGTGTCCCGGTGCGCGCAGGCGCTCGCCTCGCCTCGTTCCCCGCCCCGCCCCGCTCTCCGCCCCGGCGCACCGACTTCTCGCTCTCTTTCCCCGCTCCGCGGCGTCCTCGCTCTCTCTCTCTCTCTCTCTTCTCGCCCCGCTCGCCCGGCCTCTCGCTCTGTTTCTCTGCTGCCGTCGGCGATCCTCTCTCTCTCCTCGCTACCCGCCCTGCCCTCTCGTACTTGCTCTCCCCACCCCACCTCGTACACCTTCGCGCCTTCTTACCTGCCGTGCTCTCTTCTCGCCCTCCTCCCAACTTCTTTTTCCTGGCGGCTTCTCGCTCCCGTCTCGCCATCTCGTACTCGCTTCTCCCCCCCATTTCTCTCCGCTCCGCTTCTCTCTCGTCACACACCCCGCACTCTCACCTCACTCACTAACTTCTCACTCTTTTTCTCGATCCCGATGGTGTTTCTCGTCGTTGTTTTTTAACCCATACTCCACCCCGACATGCTCCTCGATCTCGCCCCTCGCATCTCCTTATTGCAACACATCCCACATTACACACCTTTGCTCCTACCGGCCGCGCTCTCATCTTGCGCCGCCTCACCATTTTCATTCCCCGTCTCGCAGGCCTTCCGCACTCTCCTCTCCTCCCCGCAATCCCCCTCCTCTTTTCTTTTCTCCTACTTCCTCGCGGTGCTTCGCTCCCTCCCTTTCCCTCCTCTCCTTTTTCCCTCCTCTCCCTTTCCTCTCTCGCTTTCTCTCTTTCCTTCCCCCTTCCCCACTCCCCGCCAGGCACCTCTCGTTCTCGCTCTCGCTCCGCGCGCCGTAGCCCCGGGCACGCGGCCCCGCCACCTCAGCGCCGCGCCGCGGACGCTGCTTTCGCGCTGTCGTGCCGTGGGGTCGAGAGGTATCACAGCCCAAAAGCAGCGTCCGCGGCGGCGCCATCATCGGCGGGGCGGGGCGCGGCGGACTTCCCCCGAGTTTTGCGCCAGGAGGTTCAGAAGAGCGTACACGATCGGGCATTTGACGAACTGTAAGATATAATAAAATGCAGTCATGAGGGAATATTGGTTTTGGATGTTAAAATTACCTGTTGTAACATATTAATATTCCAAAAAGGGTCACAATTCAGAGCGGTGCAGGAGATGTATGTTCGTAGATACTTGGCTGTCCGAGAGACGTGGCGTCTGCGCTTAGCCAAGTATCCATTGTCTCTTGCTTCAGAAACCTTCGCTTTCAATATATATGTTAATTAATATTTTTTGTAGTTGGTAACTCTAATTATAGTATTCAAACTTAGAAAAGTACTTTAAGAGGTTGTAATATAACGATGTACAACAAATTCTCAGTATTTATTTTGGTTTTGCGGAGAATTTGTACTAATTTCATTTACATACAACAACCATTCAAACAACTTACAAATGCAAAATAGAAAGAAGAATGATGCGTCCGTATGCATACCTTGAAGAACATGAAATAGTCACCGCGCTTTTATGTGTAAACGACCAAGTTCAAAAACATGTATTTGAAAATAAATTCTTATTGTACACGGAATTTGATAAAAGGTTAAGTATAATTTTTTTACGAACTGCGGGCATTAATTGAGTATTATCTACGTATCATTTAAACGAATTATTTGTACTTTTGTTATTTTCGTAAATACGAGTAATAAAGATATCAATTCTATATCATGAAAGATGCATATATAATTCAGCATCTGAAATGTTAGTATTGAAGGAATAAGTTCGAGGACCAATCGAGAGATAGCGCAACGAGTCACATTGGGGGTCACGTGTGCAATCTCTCGTCTTTTCAGTATTTAGAGGACTTTCCATTATGAAGAATAATTTGAAATTCACCCAAGATTTGTTCTTACACAAAATATTATGCAGCTCCTCTTCGTGTTAAAAAAGTATCATGTTCGTTTTTATTATTACTATTCTTATTATTAATACCAAATTAGTTATTGGCGAGATTTCAAAAAAAAAAAAAAATTTTTTAATTAAATTCTTTACATGTTTTTTAAATAAATTTAAATTTATAGTTAGGTATCGTTAGGGTCATAACAGAAAATTAAGGCATATAAATATAGCTATTTATTTACTTTAAAAAATCAAACCAAATTTTTAATATTGAAATAACATTGACATTGAAGTTCAATTAAAATCCTCTACTTTCCGCCTGCGATCCGTGTTCACCGGCGCTTAACAAATGAGTACTTGATGATTCGGAAACACCTAGTAATATTGTTACCGTGCATCGCCAGTGGAGAGGTATCACCGATCCCACGAGGGCATCTACATGATCCGCCCGGCGCCTTGGCCTGGTGAGCGATCCTTCCCCTTGAAGCATGCTGCCCGGATACAATGCCACCCCGCCTCGCCCCCCTCCGCGTCGCACGCCTCCCTCTGCGCTGCTGCCGGGGGGCAGGTGTTGGCACCCCGCGCGCGCCCTTGGCTCCCCGCACCCCACGCCACGCCACACCCGGCCGTTTAGGTCCATCTCCCTTGAGGCGCGATAGACCCAGGCGCGCGCTCTGGGGATAGGCTGCCACCTATCCCCCTGCACACACCCAGGGAAAATGATGCTTTTCTGCGTTTATATATTCGCAGCACAGTGGTAAAAATATGTAACACTGTGCGTTGTGCATTGGCTGTACGAAGGTACTAAATTTGAACCACTGTTTCTCCTCCGTGTGCGTTGTTACGTGGTAGTCTAATTTATGGACCACCAATAAAACATTGCACCGGAATATTATATATTATTGAAAATGAAATATTGCACCAATATTATATCTTCGAAGCACCGGAAGATGTAGGCACGATACATTCGTGCAGAACACCGAAGAAACATTTCTTACGTCTGTAAGACATTTCCTTCTCACCTGTTGACGAGAGTCGAAGTCTCATCTGTGACACTGGTCTAAGAAAATTCCAATGAAAAAATTAATAGAAATGTTGTACATAAAAACCGCGCATGTGTTGTTGTGCAATAGTTATAAAATGCAGCCGATGATGAGCGTTTTTTAAGAACTTGCCATAACGTTTCTACAGTACTAATTGCGGATAATATTTTCTTGCGAGATATAGTAACGTTGGGAACTCATCGTTAATTCTTGAGTTTCCTCTACCTCCTAACGATAAATATGGAAGCAGAATGAAGGTTGTAATACAAATCGGGTTCGACACCTACACGCTACGTTTACTTACGTGAGGTTTCTTTTGCTCTCGTTGATAAATTTAAACCTTTTTGAATGTTCTAATATATTTTGGGAGCGGACACGCACTCCGTGGCTGGGATTGACCAAAAACGTATAAATTTGGGGATAACGTAAGAAGTTATTTTCACTTGTAAAACAATTTTACGAATCATAGTGTTCGCACGGGTCCAGCTTGTGTTATAAAACGGGAAAATTTGGATCTCATGTCTATATATCTGAGGAATGGATACGTATGAATGCTGAGAATGAACTATTCCCTCCATTTTAATAAGTTTTGTTTCGTATACACGTCCTTAAAAAGTTATTTACAAATGAAGCTGTGCGGGAACACATATTGCGCAAAGGTGAGTTGATAAACCTGCTGCTGCCAACGAAGAACGATGTTGCGTATTCTGAATCTACATTGGTTCCACAAAAAACTGTTTCCATTCTTGAAGGGAATTAACAATTCATGCACTCAAGACATGGAGAATGAAGGCAATTTTTGATTTAGGACTCTATGATTTTAAAACGACGCGCGAAATATTAGCACGGGAACAACTAGTGAATTTAATACACGACTTGTTTTCTACAGCCACGCCATCATCTTTTCGTCAGCGTATTCCTGAAGAATTCCTGTTGAGTAAGAACTTGCACAGACTGATGTCACCCCTTCTTTTAAGCTGCAAAACAAAATTCCAACTATATGATTGTACTAGACTAAGCGGGTAGTGACTCAGTTGGTGGAATAACGCAGGAAATTAAGTCGTTAACCCCATGAACGTGCACAATACTAATTCCAAAATAACAATACGAACGAAATTAAAATGAAAAAAAATCGAATGAGAATATAAATGAAAATAAGTACGTTGTAATTACTACGGATAAATAAATAAATTAGATACCAGTTTTCAGATTGACCAAAAATATTTGGCATTTTAGTTTCACCAAGACGTTTCTTTCAAACGGAAACGTATCTCCCTAAACCTAGGTGTCACGGAGATACCGGACATTTTGATCTGGTCCAAGGAAGATTTTCATTGTTTAGACAGACAAGGATTTATTTAATAAAGTTTGGAGAATGAACTTATAATGAAATATGAAAGAGATATGATAAAAGAAACAGGAAACCTTCATCGAGTTTTGCCCAGTTTTATTTGTACAGAGGTTTTCTGCGTAATTGTCAAATATATTCCACGACCTCAAACTTCAAAGGACAGGAAAATGGCTATGTAACGACGAGAGACTCAAGAAAACCTGACCCAACTTCATTCGTACGCCAAATTCTCGCATTAATTCATAGAAATAACATCCACTATTCGGAGATGCAGGGGAGCAACTACGAGTTAGGAGCACAGCATGACCATTAAGTACAAAAATGACCTACGTCAAATTTATCAATTCGTTTGTATTATTTGCTCAAGGATTCTCCGCATGGAACACTGCATCGTAGTCGAGAGCACTGGCCCCCATCTCCGTCATTGCCAAGGACGCCCTCTCCCCTCCCCTCCCCTCCTGGTCATCTTGGCCCCCACGGGCCTCTGGTAACGAGGTTTGCGTAGCGCAGCCGGGCGCAGTGGTGTTTGGCTTGGGATCGATCCTAGGCCCGCCAGTATTTTTGTGCGCTCTGGATGCAGAGTGCTAGGAATTAAGGGAACTAACTGGAACTTGGTACATGGGAGAAAAAATAAAACATTCGATGTATTTTCGTTTTTGGCACCCGAGTCGTTCATAATCCCACTATAACATCATGTTTTAACGGCATGTTTTGTCTCTTCAGATTAACGGAAACCTGTTTCCTCTAAAGAAATTTGTTATTATATTTTATTTATTTAATTTATTTTCTCACGAAGTAGTAAGAGGTGTTTTGATTTATTTTCTTAGAAGATAGTAAAAAATGTATGTGACGTATGAGAGATGTGAATATTTATTTATTAATAAAGTAATTATATTAATTTACTGAACATGGAAATGAAGAAATGTATAAATATGCTAATCTGAAATCTAGACATTTTACTTTGTTGTTTTAGTTCATTTAATTTATGCTCAAACATTTCAACTTATCTCAGTTCTATGTCCCTAGATTTGTGTAATAATGTTGCCTTGGGGCTTCAGCCCCATTTTATTTTACTGATGGTTAAATTATTTTTTTTTTGCAGTTACTCAACTGCCAACGAAAATACTTTCGACGATTTATAATGTAAAGCACATTGTTGACACTGTGCAATGTAGTTTTCGTCAACCTGATATATTTCCGTTCCTGTAAACACGAATCCGCTGCGGCGGACCGGAGGCGAAACTGTATAAGACATCGCCTGGCCCTACTCCATCTCCCGGGAACAAACTGTAACAAGTTGTCGGGGCTCCCAATCGTACAACTACACGTTGGGGGGAGGCCGGCGGTTGTCTCGGGCGGCGCGGGCTGTCGGGGGCGAAGCAAGCGCGCCCGCGGCCGCCGCCGAAAATAACGGCGGGCCCGTAAATCGGATCCGAGCGACACAGCGGTGCCCGTAGGTCAGCGTGATGCCATGCACCGCCGCTGATGTCGACACCCGCGCCACCAGCCCACCACTCCGGCGCGCTCGCCCCCTCTCATCCTTCGCCCTTCTCGCCCCCCACTCCCCCCCTGCCATGCCCTCTCAGCTCCTAGTTCCCTCACCCTCTCGCCCCTTTGCCATCTCGCCCACTAGACCCTCTCCCCCGTCCGCCCTCGCCCCCGACTCTCCCACCCTGTCTCGCCCTCTCAACCCCTAGTTCCCTCACCCCTCGTCCCTTTGGCCCACTTCCTGCCTTCGCTCCCTCCTTTCCCAGCTACCTTTCCCTCCCACCCCCCCTCCCCCCCCTTTTTTTTTGCTCGTTCTGTTCTACCCGCCCCCTCCGTTCGCTTCGTTGCCACTCACACTACTCGCGAAAACTCCGTCCCACGTATTGCACCACCCCTCCGCTGCGACCTTCGGCGTGTTCGATCGGCCACTTTTTGGTTGTAAGCATATATTTCATATTTCAACAATTTCTTTATGAGGCGGAATTCACTTCATGGCATTTGTTCACTATTTGAATATCGAAAAAAATCGAAAAACGTATTTTCTCATTGATTACTTTCGTTTCATTTTGATCCTTTTCTAACTTTTCTCACAGTAAATGTTTTCGTGTTATTTAACATTCAAATGTTGTCTAAAGGGGCTTTTGTCAAGTATAACTTTGGGAAATTATCATTGTCTTACATTGAGAAAGATTTAAGATTGTGTAATGATCTCGTGAGTTACGATTCAGGTTTCAATGAAAGTTCAGTTCATGGATTGCTACTTTTTTATTTAATTATTACTTTGTAAAATGTTGCCTACTATCATTTGTCATATTCTTTCGTCGCAGTCACCATTCTCTATTGCATCATCATTCCCTCCTTGTCTTCAAATCAACATTGTTCTAGAAATGCTTCAATCCCTCCATCCTTCGGCTCTGTCTGGATAATTAGCAAACGATATCGCAATCACCGGTCTCTGTCGGTATCTCCATTTCCACTCTAGCACCGTTTCTTTTCATCATCAACGTTTTCCTTGACCTGCCATCAACCTCACAATTCTCCCCAATCGTGACGCCGGGACCATCATCACAGCCACCGCCGGCAGTTGCGGTGTCCATCGCCAACATTCGACCACCCCCGCGCCAAATCGGCCCGTATCTGCGGCGCAGCGCCACCAACTGACACCGTGTTAACCGGCTCTCCTCGCGGGCGGCGCGTGTCGCCCTCGCGGCCCCGCCCCCTCCCTCCCCTCCTCCCCTCCTCCCCCTTTCCCCGCCCTACCCCCTCCTGCCCCCGCGACCGTTGCGTTCCGGCGACCAGTATTTTTAATTACCGGGCCGTGTTATCGTGATCCGATCGGACGGCGACGCGCGGACTTAGCCGGCACCCCGTGAAAAACGCGGACCCGGGGAAACCCCCGGCCCGATCGTCACTTGTCGGCGCGCCGATGGCAGCAGGGGCGACAACATTGCGGGGATGTTCGGCGGCGGGGCCCGCAACCGGCGCCGAGAGAGACAACATTGCAAATAAACAAGGTTGTAAAAGTTTTGTTTAGAGCCGCAAAAAAACAACAACAAAAAAAGCGCGTCGCCCCGAGGACACACGCAGAGAGAGTGCCCGCCGCCGGAAAGCCGAGGTAGTTTTAAAATTTATTAGAAACAGCGTCCCGCTGGAGTGCGCAGGTTAACACGGCGAACCCCGGCGCGGGGAGAGTACCCGCGCGTGTCTGCGATAAATCAGACGCGCCGCGTGACGGAGGTGTAAGTGATGCGGAAGGGGGCGGGGGAGGTGTGGTGCAAGCGGAGGAGAGGCGGAGAGAGATGTGATAGTGGCCAAGGGGACGGAGATGGAGGCCGAGAAGGTAGTGAATGTTGAGGCGAGGTCTGAGAGAGTGGAGACAAAAGTGGGGGACATGTGTTGAGTAGTGTGTGTCGGTAGTATAGGATGTGTGTAGAGTACGTGTGTGTGGATAAAGTAGACGTGTAAGTGTAGAGTGGGGGCGTGTGGATAGAATCGGGGTGTGTGGGCAGGGTTGTTCAGGGTCTGTGAGGGGCAGGGTCGGGTGTGTGGGCAGAGGGTTGGTGGTGGCGGTTGGGGGGCGAGGTGTGGCAGGGTGGGTGCGAAAAGGGAAAGGGGAGGTGAGGAAATGGGCTAATGTACTGGGCGAGTGTGGAGGGTGGGGCTGGACAAGGGAGAGACGCAGGTATAGGCGTGGGAGGCAGCGTGCAAGAAGTCGTGGTTCCAGGGGCATTTAGAGGAACAATCGTAGCAGAAGTGCATGCGTAGGTGGAGTCAAGGAGCCCCGTCGGCCGTCCGGGCAGGCGAGTGGAGACGGGGCAAGTAGATGGGGAGGTTGAACGGAAGCGAGGGTGAGCGGGACTGAAGCGGGGTGCGGTGGGGGTGACTGGGGGCACGGCGGGGGCGACCGCGGTGCCCTTCGGCCCGTGCGGTTTTCAAAACTTCGACAAGCGAATTCGTCTTGCGGCGGGCGGCCGCGCAGTGGAGTAGTTCGCTTGCTTCGAGGTTATTTGCTGGCGCACCTCCTGACGGCGAGGGTTGCGGGGGCTGGCGATTTGTTTGGTGCCAGCCCACCTTGCCTCCAATACGTTCGGGCGACTGCGGCTCGCTCGCTGCCATTCTCCGTGCGCGCGCGGGGTGTGAATGTATGTTCTGTGGAGGTGAGTTGATTGGGACAAAGTGAGCTGCGTTCTTCTGGAGAAGTACCGTTGGGCTAGTGGAGGTCACGCAAGAATGCATTTGGAAGTGACATTTTAAAATTTGCTTTTTACCACGTTTTTTCGTTTACTAATATGAATGTAATGTATTGTTTTCACATTTGGTTCTAAAATAGGTTCTTATCTTAAACCCAATTTTATTTTAACAGCTTATTTTGAAAGTCCGCATTTATTATTTATATTTGTGTTCACAAATTGCTACGGAATCTTTGCATATTATCATGTTCGATTTAAAGATTATGAATCTAATGTATTGCTATACAAGTTTGGATAAAATAATATGCATAAAAATATACTTGAAAATTAATATTTATATTACGTACACATTACATGGACATCGTTTCACCTTCTACATTAATAAATATTATTTAATGCAGTTGTATCTATTTTGTTAGCAAATGGATATTTTTTCTGGGTTATTAAACGTGAAACACGATCGCCTTTAGTTAGCAGCTAGCTCAATTCCTTGCTGGTTCGGAACAGCGGTCTCACAGGTGCGCATTAACATTGGTTGAACTGGCTTTGGCTCTGCTCCAAGCGGAAATCATGTTGTTGAACAGAGTTTAATGAGGCAGGAATGTGTGTTGTGTACGTTGGTATGTGATTGAATACGTACAAACTGTTTACCGAACAGTAATATAAACGCAAAATAATATGATTTCTAATATGAAAGTGAATGCATATGTTTTACGAAAAAAGTGTATTTGAAGAGATGAAAAAACGAATTTTCTCTTTTTTTATCATTTTTAAAGACGTTTCGAGAAAGGACGTTAGCAGCCTAACTTTCCTTTCGAACTAGTACACATTATATAATTGAAAATATCTCAAAACAATTGCAAACATGCAGAAAAATGACACATTAGTTATGATTTGGTTTCTGATATTAACGTTTCAATTTTTTTAATTTTTTAAAGATGTTTTCTAGTGTACAATCTAACTGTTTCAGTCTAAAAAGTAGTACTAATTAGGAAAATGTTTAAAAAGATATATTGTGTTTTAGTTTCAAATTGTTTATAAATTGCTGACACCAACGTACAAACTGATGGAATATGTAATAATAATTGTTGCTAACAACTTAAAAAAATATTCTTTCAATTTTTTAAATTGCCATGACCTTTTCATTATTTTGTGTAGCAACCGTTATTCATGCTACTTACTATTCAATTCGTGAATGGCGCACGATGACTTCGGCGTCGAAGCAAATTATTTCCACCGGGGGCAATCGTGTACCACTCCGGCGGTCCATAGTTTTGATTCGTAACAAAGTAGAAACATCCATTTCCTTTCACCCTGGAACACGCGTCTTTTAATGAGTACTTTTTATGTGAAATAGTACTCAACTACGGCAATTACATGGGTGGAATTCAGCGATGCGGAAACAAAAACTCGATTCCCAACTCGGCTCATTTGCAATTCCACAGAAGTCGCCCGGGCGCTGTAGGATATTGACTTCGTTCCCTAATTGCAGCTCTCCCTTCAGCCCCGACAAGTCCCCCACCCCGCTGTGCCCGACACGACCCGCCTGCCGCAGTCGCTGCCCCGCGCTCGCCCGGTCTCCGACGGCCCGCCCTCAGGTACTCCGGCCAAGCGCACAGACATTTTTCATGGAGGCAAGGTGTATGGGTATGTCATCGTTACTTTTTAACCCTAGATTACCCAGGCGTCATCTATCAGTGCCGATAGCTTCGACGAAACTAGTGCCGAAAGCTTCCCTCACCCTCTCCCTTCATTCCCCATTTCCGAAACTATAGCTGCAACATTGTGTGACTATACTGCGGTTTCCACAGAGCGGAGTTTGAAGGATATCAGCTGTTACGGTGGCATCCAATCGGAAGGCTGAACGCCACCATTATGTCGTCACTGTAGTGACGTGTAAGGTCCCGATTGGACAACATCGTAACAGCTGCTCAAATGTCAGCGGCAGCAAAGTCAAAACCACAGTATAGCCAGTGAAACACACGTAAACTTGTGATCGTGCCTATTTCCGGTGTACGTCAACACGCATCGTCCAGTAAACTACGTCTTTATAATTACGTCAGTTTTTTGGCGTTATATTGCGTGATATTGTTAATAATGAATACGAAAATGAATAATGAAAACCGAGTCTTAAAGCATTTAAGTGTTGTTCTGAACATTTAGCCATCATAATGGGACGACGGCGATCATAACAAAGTTCGCATGACGAGGTACTACTGCCTCTCAAAAGCCATGTGTGGACAGCAACAAGCAAGTGTCTGCTTTTGTATTTTTTAACTCCATATCATACATGTTCAAACCATTAAATTTAGTGTTTCATTGTAAAACCGAGTTTTTCTTTATTTTTCTCCTAAGTAGTCTGTCAGACTACGCCTTTGTAATAACTCTTCGTACAGGTCCCTTTGTAATCTAGGGTCAAGAGGAATAAATTTAGTCCTATAACTTTCAAATGTCTGAAAGTCCTATTCGACAAACTCGCTATCGTACATGTGTCGTTGTGGACGATTACTGTAATTTTTTAAAACTTTAACTTCTATTGTCTATTAAAATTATTACGTATTTGACTTATTTCAGTAAAGTTACTAAATTCTCGTTTCTCTTTTTTGCTTCGGTCCTGCTCTATGAAGCTTGTTCTATTTTCTCACTTTACTGTGTTCCATCCGTTTCTGCTTTTGTTTTAATTTTTTAATGTCGGAGCTTTGGATACGTGCCCATTGCCAACCACTGACATGGGAAGAATTTTTAAGCATTTTTGAATGTGGCACAAACTTAAACGTCGAACACTGCCACAGGCAACACAGCCTTCGACCCGGCGTCACCCGGACAGCCAAAATCATCCACAACACTGCCAAATGTTGTTTACTCTCCTTTCTCGCAATCAGGGTAAATGACACAATGGTCTCCGACACATCTATCTATTGCTTGTTGTTCCCTACTCGAACAAATACGCGATGTGATTAGCACGGGAGTATAATTTTAAATTTTGCCGGGGGTATAGCTAGGGTTTTTTCAATATCACTCAGGTGATATAGCAAACTGCGTTTTTTCGTTTAAAAAACTTAACCCCGTTTTGCCGTATTTGAACTCGTGAACTTCTGTATAAAGAAACCACCATGCTAACCAGTGGAGCTGGACCTTCTTCTAAAATTATATTTTAAAATTCCCCCATACTTGACATCCCCGCTATACTTGACATCCCCGCTATACTTGACATCGCCGCTATACTTGACATCCCGCTATACTTGACATCCCCGCTATACTTGACATCCCGCTATACTTGACATCCCCGCTATACTTGACATCCCCGCTATACTTGACATCGCCGCCATACTTGACATCCCGCCAATTGACACCCCCCTTAAATTACTTGCCATCCTCCCGTTTCCCTTGGCGTCCTCCACATCCTTGCCATTGTGTCCATACCTGTGCTAAATCAGCCTGCCACTCGGTGCTGCAGTGGCACCTTCGCTGAACGCGTGCGCCGCGGGGGCGGAGGCGCCGTGTCAAACTACGCGCGTGGCGGGGGCGGTGCGGGGCGTGGGCGTGGCTGTCAGGTGTCGGTCGCGGTGGCGGCAGGTGAGGCGTCGCCGGCCCGCGGTCGGGGGCGTCGCGCCCGTAAATCACCGGCCTCTCTCGTATCAGTGACCGGCGGTGGAGCGAGGTCTTCCCCGCGGCCCCGCTGTCCGCGCCACCACGCACGCCGCGCCGTTGCCGAGGTACCGCAGCATCTGACGGCCTTTTCGTCTCTGCCGCGCTGCTGTTAGCCTCCTTCCTCACCTCGATCTCCTCCCCATCTCTCGCCTCCTTCCTTCTCTTCCTTCGTCCACTTCGCCCTCGCCATTCTCTTGTCATCATCGCCTTTCTCGTCTTCTTCGACATCCACGCCATTATGGATATCCTCGCTATTCTCTCCTTCCTCGGTATCCTCACGTTCTTGCTCCCCCGCCGCATCTTCTCTTTTCCTGTCTCCTCCTTCCTCTCCGGCACACATTGTCCCTGCCGCTTTGCATTCCCGCCAACTCCGCATCTCCCACCGGTGCCGTTTGCTCCGCTGCCACCTGGCCATAAGACCCCATTGTGTTTGCCATTATGATAAGTCGGTATGGCATCGGACCATATCGCCTTGCTGATTCGGAGGACTGTTGTCAACTTTGCACATTTACCTACCATTACTATAACTCTTCAACCGTATTTTATTATTGTAGGTTCTATTCCTCTTTTGGTACTACGCATACCTAATCGTCGTCTTTATGATTGTTACGCATCTTCATTCATTGTCACCACAAGCAAAGAGTTTTTAGACCTACCACAAAATTGAAGTAGTTATTTCTTTAAAAATTGACAGTCTCGATGAAATTTTCAATCCTTCCCTTCTTTCCCTCTCTTAAAACAAATATCTCTTAATACATGTAGAGTTGTCATTCTACAGCACCATCAACTTATTTCGTTTATTTATTTTACAGTTACTGGGATAAACATATTTTTTAAATAAATTGTACTTACATGTAATTATGATACATTAGGTTATTTTAATAACCCAATGTTCATATTGTATATCAGTTTATGAACATTTCTCTGTAGGAATCTGGTATCGCAACAAGGAAAAGGAGAAAAGACCCCAAACAAGCATCGATCGCCATGGCTACCAACTCTTCAGTGCTCCCTCGCCATGCGTTAAAGTTCCATGTGGTGCTCTCAAACGTCCCCTTCGTTCGCCGGTTGTCTCCAGGGGCGCGTCTTCGAATTGCCGTTTTCTTCTCCCCGCTTTGCTTCCCCGCACCGCTTTCGCCGCGTCTCTACCTCCGCTCCCGTCGCGGATGCACCTTGCCTGCTCGCCCCGCTCCCCCCCACCCTCCCTTTCCCTCCATCCTTTCCCTTGCCACCACCTCCCTGCTACCCCCCCACCCACCCCACCCGTCCCTTCCCTCAACATCCTTTCCTGTCCCTTCGCTTCCCATCTCCCCTCGCCGTGCCTCTCCCCGCCCCGCCCTACCGGTGCCCCTCCGCCGCAACCTCCGCCCCGTCCGGGTGTCGGGCCGTCACCTGCCTGCTGGACGCGCGCCCTCCGAACGGGGATCAGCCCTGGGGTGGACGAAGAGGGTGACGCGGACGTGGATGGTGTTCGACTGACGTTTCGGAGGGAAGTAACTGTGAAGGACTGTCCAATCAGGCGCGTCACATGACAACGATGTGCGACCCGAAATAAAAATTTATGGTTGAGATTAGTAGTCCGGAGGAAAATATTCTCCTGTTCATGTTTTTAAAAGAATCTAGTAAGTGACCTACACAGAAACAAGTTGTGAAAAAGCTTGTTTTAATTATGAATGCTACTAAGTTACATCAATGTATGACTTTTCATTTACTTCAGGAGAAATTGCTTCGTACTTTGTTCAGTTTCGTGCACTTATTCATTTACAAGAAGTGAAACCTTATGTTGCAATTCAACAGAATCTATTTAAATAAATACTGAGATTGTAGTCTATTTTTCCGCAATGCTCTGACTGAATTTCATAAGCAAAAAATTGAAATATACGATGACTTACAAGATTATCTTCCTTACAAGTAATGTCATTTAAATGAAATACTTTTATTACATTCTTAAAATGCTTGTAAAAGAATGCAAGGTAGCTAAATGCATAAGACAACGTTTAATATAGTAAACAAACTCACTGTAAATAACTGTAATTCAAATCTCGATCTCTCAAATTCGTAGGTAAAGCATTTTTTTAATAATTCACATCCACCTTCACGATACACACGGCGTTTTGTAATAGAAACCTCGCTAAGTCGAAATATCGGAGAATTCCAAATATTTCTTTTCCCTTCATAACGGAGATACCGCGATTCCGCTGTAATATGTTTTTCGGTTTGATTTATCTCGTGCATCAGTGAATGGGGTGTGCCCCAAGGACAGCGGGGCGGACACGGGCGCAGGTGCAGGTGGTAGGCGTGGGGCGGGCGCAGTGGGCAGGCGGTGAGCGATGGTGCAGCTGCAACTCAGCGACGCCAAGACCCCCCCCCTCCCTTCCCCTCCCCACCCCTCCCCTCGTCCTTCCCCGCCCTCCTGTGCCTCACCTGTGATTTCCGGGCTGCCTCGCTCCACGCGCTCTCGCTGCTTCCTCAGGCGGCTGGCGCCTCTCGGTACTACTCTGGACGGGGATTCCTAACCTGTTTCTTTCGTCGATCCCTTTTACGAGAATTTTGCCTTCAGCGACACTCTTACGTTTTCTCTATAATATTTATGATCCGTAATAACACAAAACATTGCATATAAATTTGAACTTTTGCACTTTCATTTGGAAAAGTTGCAAAATGTAAGGCACAAGTTCGTTGATCATTATTCTATTGATTGACAAACTTCTGCCTTACAAGCCTTACATTATTTCATTACTGATTTTCTATGCGATCAGAAATTGAAAGAAAAGTATGAAACCTTCGACATTTGAGAGGTGTCTGTGTGTTTGTTATATACCCAAGAACGCGAAAATCAATCCCAAAACAATGAAACAGTTTTGATTTTGACTGAAAAATGTCAATATTTGTTTGCGTTATTCCGCCTATTCTCATACTACACGTATGGACTGATTTATCGTACTCAGTGCGTCACTGCTTACGACGCAGGTGGCGCCATACGTCAGCAAGGGTCCAAAGAAAAAGCTCCAATCATTAAATATTTTATATTCCCGTGTTACGATAACGAAGAGCAACTCAGGTTGTGGAATTATTGTAAAATTCTACTTTTCCTTTATCCGATGATATTTTAGATGTAAAGTGTTTGCTGTTTTTCCGAAAATGTTGATACTTGCATAATTTATTTTTCTAGTGACATTTCAAATTGTTCTTGACTGCACCCTCTGTAATATCGCTAAATGTTTAAATGTAAACATTTTTTTTCCTTTTCGCAATAAGGAACATAAAATAAATATTTCCAAAACGTGTTAAAGCAGTGATGGACTAATTCCCTCCGAACCAATGTTCATCCTCCGCCGAGAAAGATTGTTCTTCAAAATCACTCTGACACACAGATTTTCATTAGAATGCAATTAATTTCCTTCATTTCTGGAAATAACTTTTAAATATCACTGCTAGTTTTGATGTACGATGCAGGAATTTATGCTAGGCATCATGTTTATCAAAACGATTCGAATACCCGTTTCCCTTACCGATGAGAAACTTGACAGACTGTACCTGTCGACCAGCAGCTGCTGGGTACATTCCCGAATAGACCGACAGTGCCCAAACCGCAAACTGTCCGGTGAGCGAGTGCATTCTTGCGCGTAGGCCGGTGACCGCTGGGCGCCAGGAGATAGCAACGAGGGCGACGTGCGTTTGCGCGCGAATATGTGGCCACCGCCCCCCACCCGCACCCCCACTCGCCCGCCCGCACACATGCGTATCTGCCCGGGGATTCCATTACCTTTCGCCCTTATCCACGTCACATCTTGATTGAGGTGAACGTGCGAACCTGAAGGCACATTTTTCCTCCGGGCGAAGGCCATATCCCCGCACGGGACGATAGCAAATCAAAATTATTCCCTTCATTTTTATAACAAAAACCTCCGCGCAACCACGAAACACCCTTTAAAAAGACAGCGTAAAATTGAAAGTTGAAGATAAGAGTATGGACGTCGCCTAAAAAAGGAGCGAACGGTGGGAAAGAGACAAGCGGGAGGGTTTTCCCTGCAGATAAAAAGAGAGGCTAAATTGAAATTCAAATAAGCTGAATGATAAAATTCAAATCCGGGGACGGCGTATGTATAACCGTGGTGGCTACACGAGTCCGTGAGGAACCGGCATGCTGCTTGCTCTCTGATATATCTGGCGTGCGGTGGGAGGATGCGGCGGAGGTGGGGTTGGTGATGGCGAGGGCGGGGAGGTCTGTTTGGTAGGAATTCGTCCCTCTGCCCTCCCGCGCCCCGGCCACCGTGCGGCTCGCCACCCCCGCCGCGCCGCGCCGCGCCGCCTGGATCGCGCAGCAATCTTTTATCCACGCGCCGCGGCCAATATTTTTAACAGCTTGAGGGCGCTGGCGCTGCTGTGCGGGCGGAGACCCCGTGCCGGGGTGGACGAAAAGTTGGCCAAAAACGTTTTATTTCATGAAATCCTTTAAATTTTTTTTAAATTATATACTAAATTGATATACTAATTGATGATATACTAATTGACTGATATATAATGATTGATATACTGAATGATTGATAGTTTGACAGTTGATTGAGTGTTGATTGATTTGTTAACTAACTGATTTGTAATACGTCATGTTCGTCTCATGTCGCTCTTACCCCTAAGCATGGGAATTTAACTAGTCTCAGGTATGGGGGTAGCTGGTCGGCGAAGTCGGACTACCGACCCAATAACGCCGAATACATACATGACTGATTTGTTACGTTGGACTATTGTCTGACTGTTTGACTATTTAACTATTGGTTGACTGTTTGACTATTGGTAGATTAAGTATTGATTAACTGGCGCTGGGAACCTGGGCTCTGGAGAAATATCGAATCTAATTAAAAGCGCTCAAAACAGTCGAAAAATCAAGGGTTAATGTGATTTTATTTGAAGGTGAAACGTTTTTTAACGTACTGTTTTCTTTATTGGCTAATCTAGTAAAAATCGCACATGCATCAAGGAAAAATGTTCTTGCTACACAGGCGTAAATAGCCTAGATTAACATACGCCGCTCTTTATTAACTTTTGTGAAAGCTTCTATTTACGCCTAATTCCTAATTCAATTCGAAAACAACTAATATGATGCAAAATTACTCAGAAATCGTCGTATATTCTTATTCATAAGAAGACCATAATATTCTTATATACTTACCTTAATATTATTTACACTTATTCCTGTTTTCTTGATTGAAATATATACTTCAAAAACACAGCTGATCTTTTGCGATTCTTCTGCGCCCACTGTACAGTATGGGCATCAGAGGAAGTTGGGGAGCCAGGGATGGACGGGAGTCGGCGACGGCGGCTCTGCTTGCCCTGACGAACACCGCGCTGCCAATTTAGGGCCGCTCCGCTCCTCTTCGCCCCGCCCCCCCCCCCCCCCCCCCCCCTCCATCTCTCCCCGCCGTTCCGCGCCCCGCTGTTCCCCGCCTCGCTGTTCCCCGCCCCGCTGTTCCCCGCCCCGCCGTTCCCCGCTTCGCACTGCGCTCTGCTGCTTTATGGCGCTGATAGCGGTGCGGTGAAACGCCCGCGAGAGGTGACTGAATTAAACGGCCGCCCGGGATTGCGCGCGCGCCCTCGGCCAGCGCCGCGCGCCGCTTGCTGCCGTCAGCGGGGCTCCTTGGGCGCTATCGTGCTCCGTCTTGCACCTGCGATGACCGCACGGATTTTGTGGCAGTCGCTTGGCTCGTTTCAGGATTAGTTGGGTGTGTTTATGTTGAGCGATGGATGTCCGGGAAATGTGCTCACAATTTTCAGTGAAGAAAGCGAAGTAACATGACGCATTTGTGGAAAAGTTCAATTACAGAAATGTACTAATTTGTGGCGTGTATGTATTTTTGTGAGCTCCCAATATACCTCAATGGAATTTACTAGAAGTTTGTGCTAACTCCTAATTTTTATTTGAATTTGGTAGATATTCCCATGTTCAGATTACTACCATGACCGCCATTAATGTTTCATACCCAACTTGGTTAACATGTTACTTCCTCACCCTTCACAAAATTAGAATTATTTATTAAATTTATAAAATACTCTCTGCACCGACAACCTGGTTTTGGAAATTACAGAATGTGTTGTCGTTTACGTTTCTTTCTTGTTTTTTAAATACCGCTTGAAAACAATTTTCTTACATTATGTTCGTAGAATTGTCAAACACTGTGCAAGAAAATTATTGTCGTTCCTTGAAAAATAATATTTAAAACAATGTTTTGCAGCTCGCTGGATCTGTGTGATAACAATTCCTCTTGTGCAAAAACACCAGAAGTAATGTCGCATTTCTACTGTCCATTCGCTTCTAAATCCACGTGATTTCGAATTACATCAAAAATACTGCTGAACATATTAATTTCACCCGTTTTCCCACTTCGTTCTTCCACGTTTCTCTCGGCGTGACGTGTTCTCTAGGCCGCGTTAAGTTGCTACACCTCCACCCCTGCCGTGGCCGCCCCCCCTTCTGCCACCGCCTCCACTACCACCGCCACCGTTGCCGCCGCCGCCGCCGCCTCTGCCTCTGCGGCCGTCGGAGGGTGGTCTGTTTTTGCTGCCGGAACTCTTCGCAAGCCATTAAATGCGGCTTTGTAAGTATGGCGTGCGATTTGCATATTTGAGGCGGCCGCTTCGCTCTCTGGGCCGGGGCTGTCGCGATGGCAAAGGGGCTGCCTGCTTTGCGTCGCCCTACAGTGTGAGGATATCCGCAAATGACCGCCGAAACCTACTTGTGATGGAGTCAGAAAAAAGTATCGGCTGTTGTTTGCGGGGTGAGATTTTTGAGTTTGCACAAACATTAAATGAATATAATTATCATTTCTTTCGTAATTCCATATTAACATTTTCCGCCAGTGAAAGTTTTGCAGGATATGTATTCTTAATTTATCCTTTGTGACATTAATAGATAATTAATTATGATACGTTTTGTTTTGAAATGAAGAATATTTTAGTGAACTAAAAAAAATTGCCTTTGATTACACATCAACGAATTTTGTAGCCCATATACAACTCGTGAAAATACAATAAAATCGTCATACATTCTGTAAAGAGAATAATTATAAAGTTTACAACATCTAGGTTCTAAAGTTAATTATACTAAGTTTTCATAGGTTTTCAATCTTTGGTTAAAAGTAAAACAAATACACAAAGGGGGGGGATTCTCCAATTTTTCTACGCAAAATTTTATCGTTCGTGAGCAAAGACCCGTCAAGTATCTTATCGATGTGATTTGTAATGAGTAAATAATAATAATAATAATAATAATTATTATTATTATTATTATTATTATTATTATTATTATTATTAATAACGATTTATCTAGGCCGTGATTTAAACCTGCGACCATTCTAGACAAGAGTGTGAGTCGATGCACAATCATGACAGTTTGAACACATCGAATGTTCTCTCCTAAATAATTTATTAACGATTTGACCAATCGTCGAAGAGAAGTAGACGCGTTTAAACGATCTTCTTTTGAAATCACCTTGTACCAAACGTTCCTTTCCCGTCTTCGATCCGCCCGGCTGCAACGCCCCTCCCACTGTGCGCCGGAGGCGGCCGGGGCGACGCGACGTGGCGGCGGCGTCTATCGGGCTACACGCGCCCGCGCTCTGTTGGGGGAGCCCGGAAGTTGAGCCCCGAGCCGTCGCTCGCTCGGCGGAGTCGGTGGGTGCGGCGGCCTGCGACACCCCCTGCCGCCGCCCCCACCTCCCCTCGGCCCTGCGACCCGCGGTGCGCAACGACTTCGCCGCCCAGCTGCGCGCGCTCTCTGCTTCGCCCGCGACCACGTGATCTCCGGAATCAAGGGCGGCTTCGGAAAATATTTCAGAAGATATATTAATAATAGCAAAATTAAAAGAAAAAAAAATTAATTTTTTTGTAAACCTCCAATTATAAACGACCTTCTCTGTTGCAAGAAATCGTTCATAATCGGGCATTTTATGGCACAAATAATTACCTGTTAGATTATTATAGTTGCGTCATCACAGGTTCAGGTAATCGCAGCGTGAGAATCGTGGGGTGGTCCGATACGTCACAAGAAAGTTGTTTCGCAAAATTAAGTGCGATTCTCATATAAATTTATAATGCTGTTATACAAAAAATTGCGTATGCAACTCGTTTATAATGTTGCTATATTGCATTCGTACAAACTAGAAAACTCGCTCCTAAATCGTTGATCGTTTTTAAAACTGTACTCATGCAATAAAGCTTAACATTATAAACTAGTATTATGTATAATAGTAACTTAAAAATCACACGCGAATTCAATCCTACGTTTCAAAGCAAAAATAAATTTGGAAATACATTTAAAAATACTTGTATAAATCGTTTTGCTGTAACCTTTTCTACTAGATATAATTTTAATTTGAACTCGGAGAAATGCTTTAAAATTTTATATTTTAAAAAGCGATTGTTTATTTTATGATTAAATAAGTTCGCAAATAACACATTATCTTGTACATTTTCCCAGAGGGCCTTGGAAGCCACGGCGCTCTTTTAGAGCCAACTGTGTTGTAGACTTGGCAGGATTCTCGAGAACTGCCTCCAACCGGGAGGTCCTAGGTTCCAGTCCTGAAGGCGGCAGGATTTTCGACACTAGCTTTTCAGCTAGGTCGAATTCAATCGCTGTCTGGAGGAGAATTCTAGCAGTACCCTACCAAACGGGCCACGGACCGCGCGCGATCTGTCCTTCATCTTTCTTGTCCTATCCTCTCCCCTTACACACACACACTAACATGCACTACACTACCAGAAATTCTGGGAGACCAGTCGGGAGCTCAGAGCTTGTCCCGGCTGGGTCGGTGCCCCGCTGGTGGGAGAGTTCTGGTTAGGGGGAAACCCCAGTAGCCGACGGTAGGTCGGCGCCGGATCTCGCCATCCAGCGGGGAAAGATCACCGCCATCTCCCAAGAAAAAAACATGTACTACACTAACGGGACTAGTGACCGAAGCAGTTGACGCGCCCGGAAACACGAAGAAATCAATCAATCAATCGAGATCTGCGATATTTCCTACAGGTTATCCCACCGCGTGATGCGCGAGTGCTAATTGTTAAATGCCATGCTTCTTTGTCACCGTTTACACGCATTGCGTTAATTTACCTATGCTGAAATAATTTTTATATTACGGATGAATGAATAAATTATGTTATTACGAACATCCGGATGATTTCTTCCTCATTATATTATTACTCAGATATTGCCGTGTATCGTAGGATTTGTAGAGATTAGTGATGAATCTTTAAAAGTTATCCCTTTGCCTAAGAAAAAGTGTTATAAAAGCCTCCTTAAAGCCCTTCCTGAAATAAAGCTTCTAAAAGTACTTGCTTGAGCTAGCAAATCATATTTAACTGTACCGTTGTAGTTAGACGTATTTTTAAACAGTTTAGTGTTGGCTAGAAATGAAACGACTCGTTTCATTTTCTCTCGTGGTTTGTTTGCCATTCTATTTCCATTTATTCTTTTTTCCACTATTTTTTCATCATCTGTCTCTCCCTCGTCCTTGCTTGGTCATGCTTTATATTTTACCTACAAATTCAAACGATGTTTCTGGTATGCAGTGTAAGTCATAGGATCAGAATTCACTTCCGATATTGCAAATATATCGCTCATATTTTGTATCAAAAAATATTTTAAAATTATAACGGAAGTACGTTAAAATGCTGAGTTTATACTTTGAGATAATATTTATTCCAGTCACCACCCTGGCACCTTGTTTGGTCACCTTGGGCAGAAATGTGTTCCACGTAGTAAATGTCTTACATGATGAAATATTGTTACTGTTTGACAAATTTATTTTTAATTGTTCATGTTGTTCAAAGAATAAGTAATCCCCGACCGGCTATCCAGCACGGCTTCTTAGTAGTTACAGCAACCGGGCGTCAACCAGGAGCCTCGAGTCGGCATCCTGGAGGGAATGAGACAAATAAAATTCCTGGAGGGAATAGGCAAATTAAATATTTATTTAAATATTTGTGAATCCATTCGCATTGCTGCCGGTAGAAGCGCTAGCACACGCAAGACGAGGCCTAGCGAAGCCCAGCAGGGAACGAGGCGCGTCTCGGCGGAGCGGATTACGTGCAAGGAAGGCGGGTTGCGGCAGGGCGCGCCGCGGCGCAGCTCACCTCGCCGCACGGAGCCGGGCCGCAGCAGCCGAGGCGCGTGTCCCGGCGCACCTCTCCCGTGCGGCTGGAACTTGAGCGCACCGCGAAATCCAGCCCCCGCGCACGCAAGTTGGGAAGGAAGGCGGGCGGGCGCGCGGGCGACTGTCTTCCTGGGGGGGAGAACGGGCGAGAAAGGGTAGGCGAGTGAGGTAGCGTGTGTGTAGAATAGGGGCGTGCGAGACAGCAGGTCAGGTGGGGACGAGAGGGGTGCGGGAAGAGAAAGGAGGCGTGGAGAAAAGGGGGTGCAAGGGGGGGGGGGCGAGGTCGGGGGGGGGTTGGCGAGAAAGGACAGGTAAGGTCTGCCATACACGGACCGGGCGAGAGAGTGGGCGACCGGGCAGACGAGAGAGCAGGTGGGAGAACGAGCCAGAAAAAGCAATCGAGAGAGTTAGCCCGTATGCGAAAAGAGTGGGCTGGGTGAGAGAGTCAGCCGGGCAAAAGAGTAGGCCGGGCAAGAGGTAGTGGGCCGGGCGAGAGGGAGTGGGCCGCGCGAGGAGGGGCGCGAGAGTGGGCCCGAGGAGGGCGTGAGAGGAGGGCCAGGCGAGGAGTGGCGAGAGGAGGAGGGGCCGGGCGAGAGAGTGGCCTGGCAGGGAGTGGGCTGGGCGAGAGGAAGTGGGCTGGGCGAGAGGGAGTGGGCCGGGCCAGTGGGCCTGGCGAGAGGGAGTGGGCCGGGTGGGGGGGGGGGGGGGGGGAGAGGAGCGGGCCCGCGCCAGAGTGGGGGAGCGAGAGAGCTAGCGCGTGGTCGGACGAGCGGGCGGGGGGGGCGAAGTTGCTCAACTTTCTACCTGGATGCGGGCACCCGCGCACGGTGAGGCGCCGTGCGCCTCCGCAGCAGATCAGGTCGCGCGCTATCGCGTCGCAGCGCTCGCCGCGCTCTTGTTACGTGGAGGAGGTTCGGTTTCTGGCGGTGAGCTTCTCGTTTTGCCTCGTGATTAGTTGTATCCGGTTAGAATGTTGGTCCGTTAGCAAATATGGATAACGCTTCATTCATCTTTGTGGTTTAAATATTGGATGTGTTTTCAGTTTTGTCACTCTTTTACTCAATTACATATTTGGCAATTAGAAAGTAATACCTATGATTTATATGATACATATGTTTCTGCTACATCTGTACTTGTTTAAAATATGTACCATAAGTAGACCTTTCTGAAACTTAGTTTGGCTGTACTTTCACGTAACCGAATGCTCTTGAAGGTGTAACCAAATATTTTCATTCCATTATAGAAATTCTTTGTAACTTGTTTAATGCGCTCTTCTTCCATGGTGAAGGTTCTTTTTCTTCCGGTGGCCACCTTCTGTTGTATCTTTAATATTTGTTTCCACATCGAATAGATATGTTAGCAGCTTTGTATCAAATAACTTGTGTCGCCGAATATTTACAATGAAACTTCCTAGTCTTATTTCATTAAAGTGCAGTTTAGTTTCGTACCTTCGTCTGACATTCATAAATTTCTGGTATTGGGTTCGAGCATCAAGAAATAATTAACACAGCGAAAGTTAGCCAGTGTCATTTTAACTTTTTATTGTAGTCTTCACTTACGCAATTTTCTCTCTAGTAGTTTACGTACAAAAGTAGTTTATGCAATTAGTTTACAAGCTTTATTGCATGAGTGTATGTTTTGAAAACAGCGACGTGAGTAGCGAGTTTTCAGATTTGTACGAATGCAATAAACCAACATTATAAACGAGTTGCTATTTTTTGTATAACAGCATTGTAAATATTGAAAATCAAACTTAATTATGTGAAACAACTTTCTCGTGATGTCTCGGGTATTTTATATCTGTGCGAGAAAACGGTGGTCGGCTGTTGCGTTTACCTTTACCATCCCATGGTTATCTCGCTGCGATTGACTGAATATATGTGATGACGCAACCATTAATGCCATAAATGCTAATACGTAATAATTTGTGCCATAATATGAACAATTTTTTGCAACAGAAAAGGTTGTAACAAAAATACACGTTTGCTTCTTGTTCTGTAAAGTTGTTCTTTTTATTTGTGGTGATAAGCGCTCTAAGAATTTTAACAATAGCAATTAAATGGAAGTATCAAGAGAATAAATGGAATAATATTCTGTAATTGCTGTTTCTGTACAAACGAACATCATTTTGCAGGGATGAAATGTTGTTTCCATATTGCCACGAATTTACGAGCGTTTTCCATGAAAAGATTCATGCATTTTGCAAAAAGGCGTGTCCCAAGAACAAGCTTATGTTAATCCCCACACGTCTTCCTCCTCCCCAAAGGTTTTACGAGCGTGTGTGCGTCTACGTGTCCGGGGGATTACCCTGAACGAGAAAACGCGGCGCACCTCATGGTCCGTGATTTGGGGCTTTTTATGAATTTTTGAAAACTGCGCGCACTTTATGCAGCGCGTCTCATTTCCCTGGCGGCGGCGGCGAGCGAGGGCGGAGGAGGAGGGGGAGGGGGAGGATGGGACGAGGAGGGAGGAGGGGAAGGAGGAGGACGCGCGCGTGCGCAAGGTGACAAAAAGGGCGGGGAACGGGGGTGGGGGCGGACGCGGAGAGGTGCGCCCATGTGCGGAGGCACCGACGCCGCGGGGGTCGGCGTAGATAATGCATGAGTGTTGTCTTTATATTCATTGCTTTCTTCCTTCCCGCCCGCTGCTGCTGCCGCCGCCGGACGTGCCGAGCGCGCGACCGTACGTCTTGCGCTCCCGTTCCGCTCTCCTCGCGCGTTTCCGGGTTTCCGCGTTGCCCTCCTCCTGTTCGACTTCTTCGAACACAGCGAGGCTCTGCTCAAGCTTCTCTCATTGCGCTTGCGCTGACCATCACCAATAGAAACCGGGAGCAGTAGCTCAGTGCATCATCTTATGTCACTGCAGCGTCTCTGACCGGGAGGTCCTAGGTTCGAGTCCTGACGGCGGCAGGATTTTCGACACTAGGTTTTCAGCTAGGTCGAATTCAGTGGCTGTCTGGAGGAGAATTCTAGCAGCCGACTGCTCTGATCGGTAGTTTTCTACACTCACACTAACGTGCACTACACTACCACATATTCCGGGAGACCGATCGGGAGCTTATAGCTTTTCCGGTTAGGGGGTGCCCCGTGGTAGGAGAGTCCTGTTAGAGGAAACCCTGTTAGCCGACGGTAGGCTGTCACGGATCTCGCCATCCAGTGGGGGAAGATTACCGTCATTCCGAGAAATCATGCACTCACTTACGGGACTAATGACCTAAGCCGTTGACGCGCTCGAAATCACTAACTAACCAACCAACCAATAGAAGTGAGAGAGAAGACTACTACTTTCGATGAACAAGTGAATGGGAGGTTCTTTTCTCGATTCTAGCCAAATGCAGCATTTTTGATTGATGTGTATAATATCAGTAAGGTGGTGCCCATCGGAATAGAATACCTAGGCCGACTGCTCTGGTCAGTGGTTTCCGTGTTTTTCAGGATCATTAACAGGTGAATGCCGGAGTAGCTGTCTGAACAACAAGCAATTTTCGGAACGCGATCTAGCCTTCCCAATCCAGTATCTTACATTGGTGGAATCCCAAGAGGACATGACCTCTCTGTTGCTCGATTTCGGTCGTCCTTGTTCTCGACCTAGTTTTGTTCATTTTTTAGTTCGAGCTACATTTTCCACATATATCTCTCCGAACTAATCTTCGGTCCTCTTGAAGTTTCTTAACGTGAATACACGCAACTCCTGATTTTCGTACGCCCGTCCTATTTCGTTTCTTCGTCACATTTTGCTTCAAATTTTCACGTTTTGGTCCTGGGATTCGTGCATTTTGCTAACAAATCACTCCCTCCTGCATTTAAGTTACACTATCCTCATGCTGATCCTTGTCGCAGAAATACTTTTATATCTTCAACCAAAGCAGGTTAACGGAGGAAGACTTAAAATGGGAGGAAACGGTAAAAGGATTTTTAGGAGCTAATAATGTAGAACATTTTGCTTCATATTAATGGTTTTGTGTTACGCCTTCAGCTTCAAAGTAATGTTATATATCACGTCCGTGTTCCTGAACGTGCATTTCTCCATTATTTCCGGAAGTGCATTATGAAAGTAAAGCTGTAAAATTCATTGAAAGTGTGTGCTGTTTTATAGAATTCCTGTTGTACGCCTGAATCTTAGATAATTGTGGTATGATACTGGAAACTATATTTATAAATTTTCTATGGATTGTATAGTCTGATTCTAATAGACACTTCCGGTAACGTGTGATATTTCCTGCATGATTTATCCCGTGTTTCTTCGAAAGAAAACTGATTAGTATTGTGCGATATCATTCATTAATCAAGATGTTAACGTTTCTCTTATCAGAACCTCGGCAGTGCACCATTTCCAGGGCTCGAGAACTGTCTTCTTCCGTTTTCTCCTTTCTATTCGTAAACCTACAATTCCCTTGGCTAGCTCACCGTGCTCATTCTGTTCCATTCCGCGAGGAACGTTCGCCTTATCGTAATTACGTGTCAAGCCCACGTCGGTGTTGTGAGACCTTTATTTCCACTCGCTGGCTGTTTCTAGCCTTGTTCGTGCACTACGGTGTGTAGGTAGCGCAGAAGCATAGCGTTTCTCACATCCTGAATTTCTTGTCTTGAGCATAAAAGGTTTATTTAGGAGTCTGGGAAAAAATGAACCTAGGCGTCGTGATCGTAATATTTTGTTTTTAATGAGATGGATTCAAATTACAGAAAATATTTTCCTTTTCGTGACGTATATCATGTTGCTTTAATAAATTGTTTATTATCAAAATTATTATTCATCAAACTTTTGGTTTTTATTTAATTTTTTTAAGAATCGTGAATTACTTTCCAAATAATTTCTAATTTCATTCATCATTTACAATCTGCTGTGTTAACACTAATGTGAAATAATATTTAGCTAATCATTACACATCAAGCTATTATTTAGTAATAATACATTTACATCATAATTACAATTATATTAAATTAAAAGGGCTTTTAACTTAAAATATACCGAAACAAAAAAGGCGAAGTAATTATGTCATAGTTTCTTTTTATTTTTAACCAACATTTCAAACATATTCAAAAAGTCAAATCGTATTTAGGTGCGTCCACTAGGGACTGGAGTTCAAAATGAGCTGCATATTCGTCATCTCCTATTATTTCTATAATGACCGCTTTTGCTGTTGCCTTATACCAATCATTTAGAATTCGCATTCCCTACTTTCACGAAGATGAATATTGAGCAGTATTATAATATATTAGGGGGCGGTGCATTACGGAAAAGGTGCAATCTTTTCGACTTTCAATAATGTCCTGTGCTCACACTATTGGATCATCAACCAGTATGCGTTCTCCAATTCGCACTACCCTCAACCAGTCCCAATTGACCATACAAACTACAATTACCCACTACAATCATACCCAGTCATTCATATTCACACACACTCTTCCCACGTGGTTTATCCAATCCACATCCATATTCACCCAATCCCACCAACATCCCAAATGTCCACCCATTCCGTATTCGGCTACGAACACGAAGCCTTCGCGTCCGCAGCCTAGTGGAGCCTCGCGGAGCGCGGAGGTTCGCGTCCGGCCGCCGCAGCGCTGCCGCAGCCCTCGAAGGAGGCGCCGGCCGCGGCGCGGCGGGGCGAGGCAAGGCGGGGCGCGGCTCAGGTGCGGAGCTGCGGGACTTCATATCCCGGGTTCTGATTGCATGGGCTATTCCTGCGGGCGGACTCCGTCTCCCTGTCTCGCTCGCTCTCCCTCTTTCTCGTGGGCCCGGCGTTGCTCCTTCACGCTGCTGCCTCGCCTCGCCAGTGTTGCGCTGCTGTCGATGCGGAGAGCCTCGTGTAGTCATGGCTCTGTTCTTTTCGAAGTTGGTTGTTTTGTTGTTATATGTACTTCTTTCTTTTTAACTTCTGGTGCTTATTTTTGAATGTTTTGTGCATTTTCTGAAGCACATTTGGCGTAACATGCCTAAGCATTTCTTGTCATTCCGAACGGTGTGGAACTTCTTTCCGCTTCTGTAAATTATTCTCTTTTGGGTTTTGTGTTCTTAGTTTACTTAGTAGAAAATTTACAGAAAACTTGTGTTTTTCTGCTTCATCATCTATGAATGTATGCTACTTACTCTCTATTATTTCCCACCCCTACAATGGCATCATGCTTTCTATTGTATTTATTTTACTGACCACAAGTATGTTTGATTTGACACAAAGTTGAACAACCTCACTCCTCCTCTCTCTCTCTCTCTTTCTCTCTCTCTCTCTCTCTCTCTCTCTCTCTTCTCCCTGCTCCCCATTCCTTCATTACCACCTCACTAGTTACTTTTGAATGATATTTTTCTGTTACTTTCTGTACACTTCTCCTATGATTGCATATTGTCCTCTACTCCCTCCTTTGTCATTAGTGAGCGTTTCCATCCTGTGGCCCCTCCCAACCCACCCATCACCGCACTCATCACAGCCCCGCCGTACACGTCTCGCCCTCCCCACTCTCTTCTCGACCTGGCTTACCTCATCCCCCCCTCGCCCCTACATAACTTCACCTGTCTATCCCTCCCCTTCCCCCTTCTCCCCCTCCCTTCTTCCCCCCCTTCTCCCTTGCCCTTCACCCTGCTCCCAGTCCCTCTCCCTCTCTTCACTCCTCTTCTCTCCTCACTGCCCCGCTCCGCCCCGCCCTTGGCCTTTGCCCTTCCTCGGCCTGCCCCCGCCGCCGCCGGAGGGCCGCTGGGGACAAACCCAATTTAAATAAACAGCGCGCGCGCGGCCCCCGCGGCGCCGTCCGTCTGCAGGCTGCGCGGTGCAGCGCGGCGCGGCGCCCTGTCCCGGCCCGTACCTGCTGCTCCTGAGAGGCGGTGCTGCCGGGCCGGAGGTGCTCCTTTCGATTCGTATGCACGGGGCGCCGCGTCGCACCGCCCTGTCCCTCTGCCCTCCCGCGGCTCTCGGGCAGTGTTTCTTCGTTGGCGGAACGGCGCGCGGAACTTTCTAGAGCGCAGACCGCCGGACCAGACCGAGGTGACCACATGTCAGGTGTTGGCTTGGGTTTCTGATGGCGGAAATCAGAGTGAAGATAATGGGTGAAGTTTCGTGATTTGGAATAATAATTTTTTTTGTAAGGGAGGATCTGAACTAGATTTTTGAGGAAGTTGACCACAATGTTCATCAAGTTATGAGTAAAAATTTCCGTTTAAAAAAATTAAAAAAGATTATGCTACGAAAGTTTTGTAAATGAAGTATTTCTTCAAACGTATCCTTTTTTGACTGACATCTAGGTGTTAGTGCTTCTTTACATTTTGTCTTATAATATTAACAGCGTTTTAAAATGTACTTAAAAAATGAGAATTAGTTTTGAAATATCTCTAGTTTAAGTTTTTTATATTACGTGGATTCTGTGTGAGATTTATTCGAATAGATGGATGACAACTGTAACCTACAATTCAGGATTATTTTATATTTTTAATTTTATAAAAATTCAGGTTTTATTATTTTTTTAAAATTTTCATTAAATAATGTCTCTTAATTACTTTAACAAATTTTATAGTGTAAATTGGTGTTTTCACTTCATTTTAACTTTACATTTATCATATCATGAATGGTACGTCATGTTCGGCAAGTTCAGGTCCGTGACTGCTTTCGTCTTTCCTTTTCTCTGAAACCACACTCCTCACAGCTTCAAGAAAGTAAAAGTAAAGCAAAATAGTAACTGAAAATACTCCATATTTTCATATATTTTCATTCTTAAAACGAATACTACCAACTCATTCGACCAGTACATCCGTCGCAATAAAACTGCCGCGCAGTCCCACCCTCCCGTTTCGCATCGAATCGCTGCACTAAACCCACCGCCATTTACCAACAATCCGCATACCTTCGTCATGCACCGCACCGCACGCTCGACCACTGCCAATCCCGTTGCGGATATCCCGCGCTCCCAGCGCGCGATTCGCGGCCGCGGAGAACGACACTCGCGGCGCGGCGCGGCGCGAGGGGGCGGGGGCGGGGCGGGGCGGGGCGTGCCGGCGCTCGCGGGGCGGGGGCGGGGGCGTCCGGCGGGTGACGGCGCGCGGCCGGCCACGCAATGCGGAGCATTCGCGCGCCTTGGTGCGTCACGAGCCCTACTATGCAATAAATAGGCGCGGGGGAGGGGAGGGGATGGAAATAGGTGGTGGAAGAGGGATGGCGAAGGGACCGAGGGCACTGGTGCAGAAGCTAGCCGTGATGACGACGGCTGTGTGGACGGCAGCGGTGATTGTGATAGGTTGAGTTGGTGATAGGTTGTGTGGAGGGGTGTGGGGGGGGTGGTGGGGGGGAGGGGGCGGCGATGACTGCGGAAATAAAACGCGGATGCACTTGGGGTGGTTAGGGTGGGAGGGGGGAGAGTGGGGAGGCAGAGGCGGCAAAAGGATTGTCGTGCGTGTGGGTGCAAGGATTATGGTGTTATAGAGAGCGAAATTTGAGACGGCGTAGGAGGATTGTCGTCACGTGTGGGTAAGTTGATGGTAGAGGCGACGAGAAAAGTTCAGGCGGTGGAAGGATTGTGGTCACGAGGAGTGGATGGAGGATGATAGTGTCGGCGAGAACAGAAATTGAGGTGGCGACAATAGGGTTGTCGTCGCATGTGGGTGCGATAGTGGTGTCGGCGACAGCAGAAGTAGAAACGGCGGTCGGAGGGTTGGACCGGTTGGCGCATGTGAGTGCGATAGTGGCGTCGGCGACAGCAGAAGTAGAAACGGAGGTCCGAGGGTTGGACCGGTTGGTTGTCACGAGGTATGGACCGGTAGCGGTAGCTCAGTGCATCAACTGATACGCTTCTGACCGGCACTGCACCGGTCACTGCAGCGCTTCTGACCGGGAGGTTCTAGGTTCGAGTCCTGACGGCGGCAGGATTTTCGACACTAGCTTTTCAGCTAGGTCGAATTCAGCTGCTGTCTGGAGGAGAATTCTAGCGGCCGGCTGCTCTGATCGGTAGTTTTCCGTGTTTTTTCCGATCAACACCCGGCGAATGCCGGAGCAGTACCCTACAAAACGGGCCACGGACCGCGCGCGATCTGTCCTTCCTCTTTCTTGTCCTATCCGCTCCCCTTACACACTCACATACACTAACATGCATTACACTACCACATATTTCAGGACACCGGTTGGGAGCTTGTCCCGGCTGGGGCGGTGCCCCGCTGGTGCGACAGTCCTGGTTAGGGGGGAAATTTCACTAGCCGACGATGGGTCGGCGCCGGATCTCGCCATCTAGCGGGAGAAGACCACCGCCATCTCCCGAGAAAAAATCATGCACTACACTAACAGGACGCAGAAGCAGTTGAGGCGCCCAGAAACACGAAAAAATCAATCAATCAATCAAACGAGGTATGGAAGCGAGGTTGGTGTTGACGAGAGAAGAAATTGAGATGACGACAGTAAGGTTGCGGTGCGCAGGGTGGTGCGACGAGGCAGTGAGCGTGGAGGTTGTCGATGTGGGTGCGAGTGGTGTCGATGAGAGAGAATATAGACGCGATCGGAGGTTGTCGCGCAGTGTGGGTGCGAGGGTGGTGTCGGCGAGAGCAGAAATCGAGGCGGCAGCAGGAGGGTTGGCGACGCGTGTGGGTGCGGGGGTCGACGCGACTGCGGGGTCGGCGGCGTTGCGGTACGAATGCCGCGGGCCGCCGCGCCCGTCAACGAAAACTGCGGGCTGTGGACGGGGTGTGAACGCTGGTTAGCCGGACCGCACGGCATGCGAATGCCATCCCGCGACGTCGGTGGGTTTTGGGAAGTCTTGTGTGGTTGGATTTGGAATTAGATCTATTTGAACCGTTAGGGGATGTTTTGGGGATAGCCTTATTTCTTTTGCGGTTGAGATTTCGTCGTTGTAAAAAGAACAGAATGTTTTACCACAGAATGTTTTTCTTTCAAATTTTTGGGCACAGTGCTGCTCACTTTCACTTCTGAAATTCTGATGTAATTTTTAGTTGAATTTTACACATTTCTATTAAGGAAACACGAAAAAAGTGAGGAGAGTAAGTCGAAACATCTGCATCTGTTCTTTAGAAGAAAAACAAAAAGCAAAATAAACTTGTTGTCAATTATCTCCGGGGTGCTTTAAATTTCCTTTTCATTCGAGAAATTGATCTGCATACCTGGTCTTCTAGAACACCTATTTAGAAGTTATTCGTTCAATTGACCTCGATTGCATATCGTGTTGTAGGCGTTTTCGAAAAATAACCACAGAGCAAAACTGCAACTTTTCCGTTATGCTGTGACATGCTTGAATTTCTTGCAATGCACATAGAGAAGACTCGTTCCATATCTCTGAGTTACTGATTGAAGTCACGTTAAAATTAGGTAGGTGTGTGGCTCGTAGCTCAAACGGATTCGGTGAATGAACATATTCTGCTTGTGTAAGGATCGATTTGCAATAACGTGCGATTTCTTCAATGAGAATATTATTGGTTGCTTAAGAAATTATTTGCCTTCAGAAATTTCATCGAAGACTACATATACTTCAGTTGACAATTTGTATTGATAATAACCTGAGGATTAGACACGAATAAATACTTCGATCTGTTCATATCAAGAATAAAAATTCTGAAAAGCACTTGGACCGAATCGGATCTCCGAACAAGAATAGTTATTATACACGACTACTTCTAGCACTACTCCATCGGAAATCCCCACCATCTCGCTCTGGAGGCACGTGCGGGTCCAACAATCCTGCCCTCCCCTTCGCCCTCCACTATGACTACGCAGCCCGCCGCCCCTCCCCCCTCCGCTGCACAGACCGCTCGTTCGTCTCTTCGCGAGCCGCTTTGCGCGCTGCTTTCTGCATTAGAGCAGTGCAGGGGGGCGGGGCGCGTAGGCGCGCGGCAGGCGCCGAGCAGGCGTTTGTGCTTCGCGGGGGCGGGGCGGCACCCAAGCTGCGCTACCACCCCGCCGCCGCCGCCCCCGAGCGGGTGTTTATCACGCAGCCGCCCGGCGGCTCTCCGCGCGACGGCTTTTATAGGATTCAGCTCAGCTGTGAATGAGAGAAATGTGAATAGATCGGTCATCATCAGCGGCGATGAAATCCCAAACACTCGCCGCGCGCCTGCACACCCGCGTGCGCGCCGCCCCGCCCCGCCCCACGCACCCCTTTCCCTCGCGGCTGTGCGCGCGTTGCCCCGCCCCCCTCCCCCGCCCTCACACGTCCGTCGCACATTACACAGCTCCGAGCTTCTGCCAGGTATGCACTGCATTATGTGCGCGCAACTAGCCATAAATTATATCATACATATTCATTTCAGCGGGCGATTTCAAAATACATATATACACGGGCGCGCGGGCACACACAAGCGCACGGCGGGGCGCGGCGCGGCGCGGATGGTGACGGTTGTGGAGGCAGCAGCAGCAGCGGTGGCGGCGGGGTACATACACCTCATGCTTAAACGCCGTGATGCATGTTGGGTGTGATTTCCCCCAGACTCGTAAAATATCTCTCACTGTATAACGCGTCCCCCTCCGCCGCGCCGGTCCGCGCCGCTCTCGCCACCCCCGCCCCTGCCCCTTGTCAGTCTGGTCCTGCGGCGCCGGCGGCATCGGCGGCGGTGGTGGCGCCGCCGCCGCCGCCGCCGCCGCCGCCACCGCCCTCCACACCTATTCTACCCTTTAAACCTTTACCCACTAATACTCCTATTGTTTTCAATTGTTTTGCACGGCTATTCGGATGGCTCAACAAACACCGAGCGCGCATTGTTGTAGCCAAGCCATCACTTTTCGTCCTCCCTCCCCCCGCGCCCCGCCCCGCCCCCGCCCGGGTCCTGCCAACGCGCCGCCGCCGCCGCCATCGTCCCCGCCCCTCCTCCACCCCCGCGCGCGCCTGTTCTCGCCAGCGCGTCCCCGCCCCCACCCAGCCGCCGCCAGCGCGGCTCGTCCCCGCCCGTGCCGTGCAGCACAGCGGCGCCACCGCCGCCCTCGGACGCCGCGTTCTCATTCCGAATCTCCGGCGCGCCGGGCGGCCGGGGGCGGCGCGGGGGCGGCGGAGTTAGGCGCTAGCACAATACGCGCGTCAATCAGCGCGGCTGCGAAGCGTGTGATGCGCGCCGCAGAACTGAAAACACGCGGGACAGCAGCCACCGCCGCTGCCGCCCCCACCCCCCCCCCCCCCGGGGGCCCGCCGCCCCGTGCGCCGTATAAACGCGCGCGGTGTGTGTGTGTGTGCGCGCGCGCCTGCGAGACCGCGTGCCCCCCACCCGCGAGCGCGCGCGAGCGAGCCCGGATTTCATACGCAAACACGCACTCAACAATTACCGGGGCCGGCGCGGCGTGGCGCTCACACACCGCGCGGTGGAGGTGTGGGCGACGGCAGCGCGCCCGTGCGGGCCGAGCGCGCAATAAACACATGAAGAACGACGCGCGTGTGCGCGCGCCGGCGTCGGCGAACAGAGCAGCGTCGGTCGGTCGGCCGGGCGAGCGAGCGCTGGCCGAGATTTATGCAGCCGCGACAATGGGAGGGAAAGGTGTGGATCTGCGATAGTTCTCGCAATGCCGACTGCTGCGCGGTGATGGCTTTCTGACGCGTATTCGCTTGGGGACGGGATGTGTTTGCTGCGGGGAGGAATAGAACGCCGTGGGATTATGGAGAAGGAAATGTAGTACTCGGAAACTGTCGAATTTGTTGTTTTTAATGCACTGTCACGAAATCTTCTATTGCTTCTCTGATTCTAATGATTTGAAATAAAAAATATAATTTTTCAGTATCCACTTTTGTGAATTTTTCTTTATTGGGGTAAAAAACTGTTAAAATTGTATTCAGCATTCTTAATAGAAGAAATTGAATTCATAGGCGAAAGAGTCAGTTATATGTTATTGAAAACATTTCTCGAAATGAATGTGGTAAATTTAATTAATACATGTATTTTGTGGCGACGGATATGTATTTAGCTTCTATAAATAACATTTTGAGGATACACTGACAATTTCCCTATAAAAATAATTGCACACAAACTTCCAGGAACGCTATTACTTTTGAAACATGTTAGGTCAGTATTTTTATTGATGCCATTACTGAATTTTGCTTTCTTTTCGATTCTTTTTCTTTCTTTTGTGTCGTTCGTTTGCTGCTAATGATTGTGGTTTAACCACTCAAAAAATGGCGCAAGATTCATATGAAGAATCGCTCGTGCGCGCTTCTTTGACTGAATGAGACCGTCGGCGTACTGCTCGCACTGATGCAGTCGCAACTATGATCTTAGAAGATATGGTATGGCAATCGCTTTTATGAACGGATCTCGAAGCTGTGTTGCTGCGGTTTTCACGTTAAATAAACAATGGAAGCGTCGATTTCAGTTAACTTGGGTTATTGTTGTTATAATAATAATATTAATAATAATAATAATTATTATTATATTATTATTATTGTCATTTCTATTGTAAATTTTGTTATTTATTTAGTGTGTCGAAACCTTTCAGTATCACCGCAGAATATTCGATTTTGTTCATGTTATAGTTACATGCTTTCAATATATAAATAATATATAATAAGATTCCATGACGATGATAATCAAGACTCTCATTTCAAAAATGCTGTGAAGTGAAGGTTCTACTCAGTAAAAAAAAATCAAGAGTGCCTTTCTCCTGAATGATAAGAGGTCAGCTTTGATTGAAGTGGTCCCCACGATATCTCGATTTATTTTCATTCCATTCCTTGAAATAAACCGTGTCCTTCGTTTCCGGTTAATGCCCGTGAGCCAGTTCACTGCTCTGGCCGGCACAATAAACACATAAAGAACGGCGTGCGCACGACGCCGACGAGAACAGACCGGCGTCGGATTTATGCAGCCGCAACAATGATCGTAAAAGGTATGGAGCGGCGATTCTTCTCGAGTCGCTTTTTGTGAACGGGTCACGTGAATCGGGAGCCGGGAGGTCCGTACTGGCGAGGTTTTCGCGCGCGCGAGAGAGAAAAAAAATGGAAGCGTCAATTTTATTGGCGCGTGCTCAATAATTTAGGCCGCATGCAAGCGGCTGTCGTGTGCTGAGCGAGGTGCGCGGCGGGACAGGGCGGGGCGGGATGTGGCGGGGAGTGTATGGGAGCGGGTTATAAAACATTTCGCTCACGCCCTCGCTGATCTTTGCCTGAGCCCTCGGGTGGACAGGGCTGCGTAGCCTGCTGAAGGGATGCCGTTGCCACTAAATCAATTTACAACCGTTGCTATACGCAGTATTCAATTTTGATATTTTCAGGTACAGTGAATCTTCTCTTTTGACTCGATGCTTTTAGGGGTTGAATTCGGAACTCTCTTTTTTTCCTGCTGTGTGTTGACAAGTGCACCGGAGCGCTGTATTAGATATGGAAGTCCCATTCAATCGTGAATTCGTGTCTGAAATTCTTTGACATTGCGTACGAAATAAAAGTGATATACTTCAGCGCTGCGGATGGGGTGAGGCAGGGCGGCTGTCCGGTGAGCAGAAGCATGGTTTTTTGAGGTTTTGTTTGAAATGGGGTAAAGAAGAGAGGGATGTCTGGAATAGGCGTGGCGACCTAAATCTGTTTGTAGCCAGAATGTTCTGTTTATTATGCGATAATATATTTTCTCGCTTAAGGAAACTGCTACTTATCACATTGGTGTAATTAGTCATTAAAGAAATTTTGGAACATTTTTGCACTGTGTGATATATTTTTGGTGAGTGGAGTTCTCATTTCAATTTTGTGTGCTAAAACAAATTCAGTTGACTGTGAGCATGTTTCATAACAATCATTTAGACTATGTATGTAAAATTTATAGGAGTAAATTCAAAATGTCTTTGAGATTTGTGATAACTTTTTCTGGTGAATCTTCCAAAAGATAATGGCGCATTATGTAGAAATTCCTGCGGAAGGAATTTTCTTATGTACTTGCAGCGTGGTAGCACCGGTTGATTCCACAGGGTAATCAGGCGACCATTGCCAATCCTTACTCTTGTCTCCGTTCAATTTAGTGCCTTCTCTCTTGACTCTGCTCTTCTCCCTTCTTCCTTTGCATTTAGCGTCTGAACACGTCCCCGGCCGCCACTTTCCAGCCTTTACATGCTGCTGGCCGCTCGTAACTGCAATGCCATTCCAGATGCCGTTGCCTTTTGTCTCGCTCTTCTCGCAAGTTGAATCAACATCACCGTTTCTTCGGCATGCATTCGACCACTTCTTGTTGTTTTTTATCATCGTCACACTAAATATTATCAGTTTATTTATTCATCATCGCAATACTGTTTGCAACTACAATGTTGCTCCAGTACCTGCCTTTGTTGATTTACATTGTCTGTCCAGTCGTTAACTTCTATGTTTTGTACGCATCTTAGTTCTCCAAGTGCATACCTGCGCGTCGTCGCACGTTGATGACCTTCGCTCCTTAAACCAAACGTCCACTACCCTCTTTCTTTTCCATCTTCCTCCGTTACACTCTTCCAGCTCTCTCAGAATCACACTCCTCGCCGCTCAACTCTCTTTCTCCTTCTCCCTCCGCAACAATTCTGTCCTGTGAAACGCGTTCTAGACACACACTGTACCTCTCCTCGTTCGACCGTCACCACTGCTCGCCTTCCCGTCTCTTCCTCGAGAGCCGGCCCCGACGCCGAAGCCAAAGCCGCCGTGGCGGGCGAGGGCGGGGTGGGGTGGGGGTGGGGGGAGTGGGCGAGCGCACGATCGCTGCCCCGAGTGGCAGGTAATTGTCCGTCATTAAGGCGAGGGCGCGGGCGAGGGCGAGGGTCGGGCCCGACGCTAAGTCCCCGCGACTCCCAATTGATCCCGCCCGCATGCCGCCTTATTACAAGGTAGCCTGCGACGCGCGCTCGCCCCGGCCCCGGGTAAACACGTTCATCAGCCGGGGACGCCGCGGGGACCCGCGGGGAGCCAGCGGGGGCCGGCGGTCGGGGGCGGTGGGACGGGGCGTTTTGGGGGGGGGGGGGGGGGGGGGGGGGGGTGCGGGGGTGAGGACGGCGGCGGGTGGAGCGGCTACGGGGCGGCGGGGACGGAGACGCTAGAGGGTGGGGGGGGGGGCGGCGTCGGCGGGGCCTGGGTTTAGCCCCGCTAAGCCCCGTCACTCGGCTGCCGCCGCCGCCGCTGCGGGTCTCTCCTTCGTCCAGCCTTCGCCTGCTCCCTTCTGCCCCTTGTCTTTCTCATCAGCCTCCCCGCCCCGGGCCACACGGCTCGCTTCTGCCGCACGCGCGCCGTCTCTCAATTGATCCTCCGCGCGGGGAATCGTTCTTGCTGCTGTTCTGCTACGGCGATCCGTGTACTACATCGGGTGAACGGTGAGAGCTTTGCTGGCTCGGAGACAATGTTGCCAAATATATGAAAAGACAGTGTATGAAGAGAAGTCGTGGAGCAGAATCACTTGGCGTTGCTAATAGTAGCTGAGAGTTGCTTAGAAGGATTACTCTTTGATAAATGCACTGCAATTTGTGCGCTATAGTGTGTGTATGTATAGTACACACAAGATATTACTAGGCATGAGTTATACTTAATCGCATCTCTGATCTGAACCTGCAAAACGTTCTATTACATTATAAGACAGGCCAGAATGAAAGCGTGACTCTTTTCTCGGTATAATGTATTGCTTGGCGTATAAGACCACACAAGAAGTAAGAGTAAGTACATAGGTGACATATTCACTGCACGTAATAAATTTATCGCTTCAAGTGTCACATCATGTCTTAGATCACGAATCTTTCAGAAAAGACTGTCCGTCAAAGGAAACGCCACATCAGATTTCGATATACTGGCGCAGCAAGCACGAAGTCATGCATCCGTCGGGCAACTCAACAGTCCTATTCGACAACATGCCAGTTCACTTACTATTCATGACTGATTTGAATTTGTTGAAGTTCTGCAGTAGGTGGTTGTGTTGAAATTGTAGTATGTGGCTTCTTCACAGTCCCCCCTGCATCCAGCTAATCGAAAAGCAATAAATTATTTTCTACGAAAAACAAAAACCATTATCACGGATCTATGACTTCCTCAATAGAACTCTGCCTCCAAAATTTAATTACAGATTGCTGGGGCCGCTTGGACAAAGTCATGTTGTGAACGTATTCAGATCAACGTTCTTCTTTATTATAAACAAGACTCTTCGTTGACATGACCATATCAGGCTGCTTTCTCACATGCGATTATTATGGCATCTTCTACAGAAAACAAATTTCTCTGCCTTTGCAGCTAAGCTGCGAAAAGGACTCGTTGTTTTTTTTTTCGTTTTGGTAATCCTAAAGCCCAACCCTTTTGTCAGATTTTGAAAGCTATCTAGCTAAAGTCTGATTTTGCAATTTACCTCGAAGCCATTCCGAGGAGGGTATCAGATGCGATTCAAACGTATAAATTGATTTTGATGGTGAGATATATATTGCACATTTTGCATTGAACATTTATTGCGTTTATCGCAGTTGATACACAGTGAAAATTATTCTTACTTGTTCTAGATTCTACTATAATGAGTTGACGAAGGTTTTATGATAAATATTTCGTAAAGAAGTTCCTAAGTTTCTAAAAAATACACTTGTGCTGTTTCCTTAAAAAAAATCAGTCACTGGTGAGTGAATTGTGATGGTAGATAAATGGAATGCATTAAGCAATGTACGTTTTCCCTAAGATATTAAAAAAGCCTGTCAAATTTGTCTTTACACTTGAGTAACGCAATCAAACAAAAGCACACGACTGCCAACTCAACACACTCAACAAATTCGCGAGTGAATGTGAGTGCACGGAAAACATGATTGCATTCTTGCCAAGAGTGACGCTTTTAAAGAAGAAGGTACACGCAATATTACATTTACATACTGGAGTGGTGCGTACCCAGGCGTCAATTTCATTCTAGATCCTCGGCCCAGTTGCTCACGCAGACCTGCCAAGTGCGTCGTCTCCTCCGCCTGTAATTCATTTGCGGAGGGGAACGCCTTGGCAGCTCCACCCCCTCCCCCATTCACCCTCTCCCTCTCCGCACTGTGTGTATTACCATCTTTCGCCCTTCGTTTCCTCATGCATTTTTTTTCTGCGCCCCCATCTGTATACTCGCCTTGATTGTACGTCATTTTTCTATGTTCCGCCTGGCTTCCTTCGCCTGCCACACCAACCCTACTCCCCCCCTTGCGTCTCGCTACCCCAACGCTCCCCGCGACGACTCTCGTAATTAATATAATTCCGCAGGCGGCCATCAGGGGCGTGCTTGTTGTGGTGTGTGCATCTCCTTGCCAGACGTCTTCGCACTTTTCGTAACTCCCTCCGAAGCCTTGCCTTGTTGATTTTGGCGCAGTGGGAAAATATGATCTCTCGAAATTAAAGAATAATCTCCGGTACGAAATAGTGTGCAGCCAAAGGCCTTGAGCTTGGAACAAGCTATTTGTTTCTGTCTGTGCACCACTTTTTTTATGTTTCTTTCACTTCGTGGTTAAAACTTTTCTCTGTATTTATTACATCCTCCTATTGGATTGGAACCTTTCCATCTATGCTTGAGAAAAACTAATATTATATCTTTAAAATTGACTCTGAATCACATTATTCTATAGTTTTCATATTCTAATTTGGCTATTAAATATCTCATGAATCTATCTAGGTTTTGAGAACAACGCCATGAACTGAATCCTTATAGCAACTCCATTCATCAGGGAACTCTTTGGACTGTCGGACTTGTTACTGGTTGTCATGAACCCATGAAAGATGAATCACAGTCGCGAAATCTACAAAACCACGCTCTCTACACATTTCGTTCCCGCGTAGTGGTATAACAAATACCAACAGTACACAAATCTATATTTTGTAACCGTTCACAGAATTATGACCAAGATATTCGTTTGCGTTCGGCCGCTGACAGGATGTTTTGATGCCCTTTTGGCCTCCTCAGTGTGTGTCAGAGCACTGGCAGCTCCCGCGGAGCTCATTAGAAAGAATTCATCGCGGCAGCGGTGTCATCGGTGGGTGGCCCCGCTCGGACAGGGACAAAGCGTATTTTTAGGGCCCTCCAAGCGGCGTTTTTCATAAAAATTCATCTCGAACGTCCCGGAATCTGTTGTTCCCATTCGTCATCGCAACCTGTTACTCCATCGCTTGTACGGAATTAGAGCGCATTTCGCCACGTAAGAAGAGATGGCGCCCTGAAGCCGCTGCTGGATTCAGGAGTGGTCGACGTGGATTCGTATTTGATTCTGTTCCCACAACTATTGTTGCCTTTGAGGATGTACCACTTCTTAGGTTATTGTTTTGTATGTTGGGGCACACATTTGAAGTTTGCGCTGGGCGAAAATGCTCGATGTCGGTTTTCTGTTGTTGTTTTTCTCACATTGTGTTTGTTTCTAACACAGAATTCGCGATTTTACTCGTTTAGAATAAATAGTTTGATAGGTAGATGATGAGGGATCATGGCATTGGTAGGATTTCTATGATGATGAAATGTCAGGAAAATGAGAGATCAATGAAGCCCGAAAAGAAAAACTGAATGAGAACGTGATGAAACCTGCTGCGAACTACTTACCCATCTCAAATTTAGAAATCGGCTGGATTTAAACGTCTTTAGGCAGCAGTGGCTGTTTTGTGATCTGTACAATACACTGTGAATCTCCCACCTACAGTATAATGTTAATTTTATTCTTTATTGTGATAACAGTGCCTAAACTTTATAGACATACCTGGATTGGATGAATGATTTTGCTGGGTAGGTGATTATGAATATATGACATGAGTGATCAATTGCGGAGTGACGGGCTGGCACCCCCCCAAAAAAAATCTGCCACGAACCGCTTTGCCTAACATAAATTCCATACGGAACGAACAGGATATGAACATGAATCCAGCGGTGGAAGGCGAGCGGTATGATCTCTACACTATTGTGGCGCCTCAGTTGCATGATAATTATTCATGTTTATTTGTAAATCCATCTGCTTTGCTAAGTTTTCTAATCCTTCCTTGACTATCGGCTGCAACAGTTGAGCGGCAACACCGTAGCCTATGCAGCATGGTTAGCCGGGATATCCTAATCTTCTAGTTCGAATGTGATGTTTTTTTAAATTCTAGCCACATATAATGGAATTCAACCACTCTTTCGAGACTAGCTATTTTATCGACTACTATTCCGTGCTTTCTCTGATTAATACTAGGCGAACGCCGGAGCAGTACCTTAACTAGAGGAGCACGCGCGATCTTTCCTTCCCCATCCTTGTCTCCTGATCTCCACTCTCTCATACACACACGCACAACACTAACTCGCATGTCAGAACGACTGTCGGGGACTTAGAGCCTGTTCCGGCCGGGGCTGTGCCCTGTAGAGGGGAGATATCTGTAGGAAGGAAACTACCCCAACCGGACATGTAGTTCGGCTCCGAAAGGGGAAACACCACCCCCTCCCAATATGTATCATGCACTTCACTTACGGTACTAACAACCTAAAAATATTGACGCTCGGAATCAATAAATACTTTCACGTCAAATAAATCCACCCGTGCCCTAGCCCCGTCCCTGGTTTTTAGTGCCGCTGTCGCCGTCACAGCTTCCGTTGCCGCGGTCGCGGGGCGCCCAAAAATACCTGTGCAGGCGCCGCGTCGCCCCGCCCGGGCGCAAATCATTTATTTTACGCGGCCATTTATAATAGCGGCGCCGCTCGGCGCGGCGCGGCACGGCGCGGCATCGCGGCCGCTGGCAAAGTGCGCCTAATATTCGGTAATTTATTCTGCGCGCGTCCGGCATTCGCGGCGCCGCGCCGCCCGGTCCGAAGAGATATTGTGCGAGAACGCGATATCCTTTCCGCGCCCACCGCGAGAAGTCGTTGGGCCCCGACTGGCCTTGTCCTCTGATATCGCGCTCAGTGGGGGTTAGGTGTGAGTGCGGCGAAGTGGATTGATGATGTATATTTACTCTGTGTGTTTTTTGTTGCCAGTGATGGTGGTGGAGGGGTGGCGGCTTGGCAGTGGAGGTGAGGATGATGTATGCCTGCAGGTGTGTCGGTCTCGCGTCTGTAGTCACGTGAAAAAAAAAGTGAGAAGTAACGTGTTCATGATTTCTTTTCGGGATCTTGTGAAGAGTTCTGTTCAGTTGGGTCACGGTGTTTGGGTAGTTCGTTTAAAAGCAGAAAAAAATGTATGTTGCATTTAAATGTTTATCTCCATCGTGGAAATGTTTCACATCGATTCGATAATTTATCTATGTTCTTTGAAAGCTTCTCTAATTGCATGTTCAGGACTTATGCTTTCAAGTTTTTTGTTTTTATTTATTTCCCTTCCAAGGGACGTGTCCAGGTGTAAAAGTGGTGAAATGGATTAATGTAAATTTCCTTCTTTTATCTAGCTTCCTCGGTTTCTTTGCCAGGGGACAAGTAATATAGACATCTCTGAATTTCTTACTGGGGTTCGACTCTTGGCAAAGGAGCAAAGTGCTATGTATACTTTTGCAGGTAAAATGGTTTCACGTCTAGTTTTGCTAGGCAATAATTAGTAGGAACAAATTTCGTGTCTCACTAATTTAGTCGTATCTATATGAATTCAGACTTACGTGTTGAAACAGTGGGCCTAGCGCTTTATTTGTTTATAAGGAGAGATTTAGGCATACGCATTTATTGAACATTTTAAAGCTGGAAAAAAGTTAAATGGTTCATTGGTGGTCAGGTTGAATTTGTCAGTACACTCTCATTATTTCTTCAATGAAAATCAAATTGCTACCTACTGAACGTTGGCATAACCCAAATGTTTACATTAGATGATTCTTCAACTGCTCTTGACGGATAGCCGACGTGCTATTACTTATTTTCTCAATGGTGTGTTTTGGCAACTTTGTATGCGAAAAAGATTTACTTTCCACTGGAGATATATTCGTAACTGCACATCTTTGGGATATAATATAATCGAAGTTTCAGAGGAAGAAACATTGCGTTCTTCGACCACTCTTCTATCGTTTACCCGTCTGCCACCATTTCGTACACATATTCCCTCTCGATATCTCAGTCTCCATGCTATTTCACTTCCACCTCTCTCTGAGTTCCAATCTTTTCGGCGTTTACAGCTCCTCTTTCGTTTCGTCCAATCTATGCTCTGTGACACTTCAATTGTGTATCCTTTTGTTGATATTATTTTCTTTCAAAATCTCACCTCTCCATCGTATTTCTTTTGCCATTATTTCTACTACTATATCAAATCTGAATTTTCCCTTTCACTTATCCAACTCCCTTTTCGACATCACCCGTTCATTCCCACACTGTTTCATTTCTTATCTCGCATTTCCCACAACTTTTTTCTTCCTCTTACCTTCCTTTCACACGTACTTCCCATACTCACTCCATCCCTCTAAACCCTCCCTCCGCATCCCCCACAGCAGCCCCGCCCCCCTCATCAATCCGCGCTTCCAGGGCCCCCTGTGGGCGTTGGGCGCCCGGCCATGTGAGAGCGTTCGTTTTTATCCTGCGGGGATTCCCCGAACGGGTGACTGATTTCTTCAGGATGTGAGCGTCCGCCCTGCCCCGCGCACTCCACGCCGCTCTGCCCCTCCCCGCCTCGCCACCGCCCCCTCCCCCGCCTCGGCGGCTCCGCTGTGTTTTCTGTTCGCCCGGCTGTCGCCGCGTGTCTGACGATTCCCCACCTCGCGTCTGGTGGTTTGTGCTGGCGGTTACTCGGTGTCGACGGGGGCCGTCTGCACTGCTTTTCGTGACCTCGACAGGGAGCAGGTCGAAGGAACGTGAGGTAACATGGGTTGATGATGTCCGCGGGACAGATGATTGCTTTTCGTTGAATGTATGGCAGTGAATGTCGTCAGATCTGTTCGCTGAGGGGTCTCATGATGATAAAGGAGCGAATTTGATTACTACAGAAAATAAGTGTTGCTGTAAATAAATGATGCTGTGATAGATAGAATGTGAAAGGCATGATGATGGTGGAGATAATGATGATGATGATGATGATGATGATGAACAATTTATTGGTATATCTGATAAGAATTCTGGCGTGTCGAAATTCTCTGAGGCTATTGTTTTCAGATAACAGGAACATTTTAGTAACTTTAATTCCTTACTTACAAAATATAGGTATCAATCGTATATATGTCAAGAAATAAAAAGTAACTCTGTGCATTATATTCAATGTTGGGTTAAAATCAGTTGAAAACAATGAGTTTAGTAATTGCTGGCGCGGGAGTAGTTTTAATAATTACTACAGGTTCCAGAATTCTAATGGATTACATCCGGATGTTTTACAAAGTATAGACTAATACACGCCGCTACATAGTAATAATATTATTCTTCGTTCGGCACACAGATAAATCCGTATTTGCACAAAACGATCCCCTAATATCTTAACAATTACGACCTCTTAGTTCAAAACCACCACTCGTCGGAATATTTAAAGTCGAGGCGACCTCGGGGGCGAAGTTAGGAAACACTTTCTTCTGCAAATTAATTACAACGGCGCTACGACTTTTAAATGTATCTCGCCTTCGTGGCCTCCCTCCCCTCCGCTCCAGCCCACCCTCTCTGCCCCGCCCCCCCCGCTTCGCCCCGTTCACCCGCCCATCCCGTCTACACTGCTCCTCTCTCAAAGCTCATCATCACTCCACCCTCCTTCCCGTCACGCCACGCTCCTCCCCCTCACGCCACGCTCCCCCTCTCCCCCACGCTCCTCCCCCTCACCCACGCTCCTCCCCCCACGCCCCCCCTTGTGGCGCCTCTCTTCGTCCCGACCCACCCCTCTCCTCTCCTCCCCGCCTCGCTCCCACGTCCCCCTCTCAGCCACCCACCGCGCCCGCTCAGCGCTTATACCGCAGGGGGCGGCGCACAAACAAGGCCTCCTGCGCTTCCAGTCAACGTGGCCTCGGCCCAATTTCCTTCATTGTTCTTTCCTCCACGTCGGCGGCGGCGCGGCGGTGGCGTCTGCCTCTGCGGCCCTTGCGTCTTAATTGACCGCCTCGTCGAGAAGACGACGTTGGCGGCGGCAACGGTAGCGACGGGGAGGCGGGGGCGGGAGCGGGGCGTGCGCGGCTTCTGTTTGCTTTGCATTCGTGTGCCTCGCTATTTATTCTTGCCGCTATCTCTCCGGTGCGGGGCTGAAGCGGCGAGGCTCCTGGCGGTGGCTTCGTCATCCTTTCGTTCCGTTCTTGTCTTAATACATTGAATTAGAACCAACCTCGGGGCGCGGTTAATTTCTGCGTCTGCGGTTGGGAGCGTGGCGGCGGCGCGGCGGCGGCAGCGCGGTGCGGAGCTATCAGAAATGTTATTAAGAACAGCTATTTTCCTACTGCTTCTGTTGCCGAAGTTTGCCGCCGCCGAAAAACTGTGCCAAGAACTCCTCCGCGCCTGGGATGCGGTTGCTGCTGAGTGCGACGTAGTGGTTGGAGGCGGGGGCGGAGACGGGAGAGTGAAAACGTGCGGGAGGCGGGGAATGAAAGGGAGGGTGATGTGAGAGGGGGGAAGGGAAAGCGGAGAGGGAATTAATAACAAGTTCGTATTACACATTCAAGTTTGTTCTACAAGGAAAAGCGCGCCGGTGGTGCCGCCCGCTGTCTGCCGGCGCGCTGGCGCACTCTTCGGGCGACGCGTTGGAACACGGCTGGCGGGGTTGGGTGAGGGTGGGGATGAGGGGAGGATGGGGGGGAGAGGGGATTGAGGGCTTTGTGCCGACGGGCGCCGCGCGAGGGCGGCCGGAGGAGTCTTTTGTGCGCGAGCGTGCTTGTAAACGCGCCCGAGGATGCACCCCAGTACTCGGTGTGCTTTTGACAGTTGGGTGATCGATTTCTTGCTGCATGCGTTTTTGGCTGACTTTGCTCTTCGGTAGGCGGGGAACGGGAACATTGCGCTAATAAAATACAATGGGTGTTCCTCAAGGTTCACTAGAGAAACGGGAAGGATTTTGGCGAGTCATTGGCGATGCTTCTTTTATCGATATGTATTCAACAGAACAGAATGTTATGCATTTCGAAAGCTGAGTTGTCTATTTGTTTAGAGTATGTTTCAAATATCCTTGTATTTTACGTCACAAAAGCACAATATTTTGAAGTAATTTTACGAAAAAAGAGAAGTAAAGTTCTACCATTCGAAATTACGAACAGTGGGGAAACTGGTATAATGGAAACGTATGAACTGAATTTGTTTAGATTTTAGATTGCGTTCGTAAACACATTTTGTTTATCTTTTTGGAAACGGTTGTTAATAGTATTGTAAGTAGATAGAAATAGTTATATTTTTTTAAATATATATTAATAAATTTCCGACAATCTACGCAATAACAAAGTTGTTCTTTATCATTCGAAACACAAGCTACAATCCCGTTACTACAGGTCTTCTGTACCTCGGCAGTGTCCTCCGAATTCCGCGTTGAAATAAATGGATTACATCGCGTTTTGTGATCTCCGCTTGTTAGTTATAGCTGATGGCAACAGAGCGCGCCGCAGGGGCGTGGAGGCCGCCTCCACCTCCACCTCCGCCGCCGCCGACGCGGTGAGGGCGGCACCCCTGGAGGGTGACTGCTGCTGGCTGGCTAAATGTAATATAAATGTTGTTACATGCATATGCATAAACTTCGAGTTACAATTATTGGAAATTCTAATGTGCTCTTGATTAATATTTCTTCGCTTTCATTTCCTTGTTTCTGCCGTGTTGTTGTTCGGCTGCCTGCCATATCGAGGGCGTGGGTCCCGGGGGCGGCGAGGGATCGGGGAGGACGGGTGAGGACGGGTGAGGACGTGCAGGATGTGGGGTGAGCCGGTGATTAGTTTTACCCTCCACGTGTCTTTGCGCTGTCTTCTTTGCGTTGCTCACCCCCTTCGCAGTGCGTCGTGGGAACGGCTGAGAGACTGGCTGCACCCCGCTTTGGTTCCCCTCTGGTTCCTGCCGTGACAATCCATAATTTAACCGAGTGCCGCGGTTGAGATAAGGCACTAATAGGTCTGCAGCTTGTGACGCGTTTATAATCGTGTCGTCTTCTTACTCGAACGTATGGAAAAGTTGGTCGTGTACCTGGCACATCGTTATTTGACGTGATCTTTGTATAAGCAGGATTGAAGTTGTGGAAATGATTTGTATATGATGTGTGATAAGTGAGGGTGTGTACCATGGAAGGGGATATTAGTGCCTACAAATTGTTTCTCTCACATTGAAATAGTACCGGAAATAGTACCGGTCGTTGAAATAGTACCGGAAGAAAGAAATTGTAAATAAATTATGTCACAGAAAGATGCAGTTCAAAGAAAAAGTGTTGGGTGGAGACTTTTTCTGGAATACACTAACATAAGAATACAATTTCATTTTACAATATCATAGGCAGTAACACTTTAGCAGATGAATGATCTAAATTCGTACGTCAGTCAGAATGAAAGAGATTCCAAAACTAGAACATGATTTATTACTGCTCTAGTAAATTTCAGTTTAATCACCATAAATAAAACCTGCTTTAAAGAAAAAGGAGCTATCCTATACTCAAATACGATTGCTGAGAGTCATTGTAAATGGTTTTTACTTCCAACGTGTCTATCGAAGAACCTTGTAATTTCCTATTTTCATTCGATGAATTTTCACACAGATGAACTAACTCTTGCGTCACTTATATTCAGTGGCACCCTGTTCTTGTGTATTGATGCAAATGACGGAGTGTGTTATCAGCAAATAAAAGCAATGCCGCCAATTCTGATTCAAGATAAACTTATCGTTCATGATAATTGCCAAAAGAAATAAGCGTCTGAAAGGAAAAATTATTCATATCTTCATAAGAAAAGAAAATTTCATAAGTGGTAGTCTTCTGACAAATGATAAATCATCTATATGCTAATTTTACCATAATTCTATGAGAGAACTGATTATTTCAAATTCTAGCACGAAATTTGTAGAATTTTTCGTTAATGGTCTAAATGTCTCAATCGTTTCCCGATATTGCAACTTTTTATTTCATTCTTAATAAACATCCCGAAATACTAAAAGCGAGCGCTGCAATCATTCCCAGTCCTGATATGAGGTTATTTGTGACTAATCGATTGAAATATAGAAACAGACTTTTTGGAATATATTCTAAGTTTGTAGAATATAAAAAAGTATGACTAAAGGTACTGCTGTCCTAAGCACTATATACTTGGCTCTATTTAGTAGTTAGAGATGTTTCCAATTATATACCCAAATTCTTTTCTTTGTACACATTGAACTTCCTCGTCGTTTTCTTACTTTATTAAGATTCGTCCCAGTATACATTGTAGTTGTCACATTTATTACATTTCCTGACTGTACGCAGCATGAACGTCAAATCCACGTTGCCTCAGGCAGCTCGCATATATTTATTACAATTCCTCTCCTCAGCCTCGTCTGTAGGCGTTTGCACCAGCTCCAGCGCCATTCTCTTCGTCCCCGCCCGCGTCACAGTCGCCGTGACCAACGTCTCTATTGCCCCCGCCGCATCACCCGCCCCCGCTCCGTCGTCACTACTGCCGCCGCCCATCACGCCCTCCGCCCCGCGCCCACAGCCCGCCTCGCCCCTGGCTCCCGCCCCCCTGCCGCCCGACCCAATACGCCGGCCCGCCCCCGCCCCGCCCCCGCCGCCCGCCCTGCCCTTCCCGCTCGCCCCGCCCCGCCGCCGCCCCGCACCCTCCGCCCAACCGCACCCCCCCGCCTGACCGTTGGCATCTGCCCCGTCCCTACCTCCCGCCTTTTGCCGGCGCCCGCCCCGTACCCGCCACCCCCTCCACCGCGTCCCCGCAGCCCCACTGCCCGAACCGCCCCCGTTGCCCCGCAACCCCTGCTGCTCTCGCCGTCCCACCGCCCCATCGTCTGCTCCGTCCCCCCCTGCGGTGCGAAGTTAAACACTCCACCGCTCGCAGACGACGGCACCTGCGTGAGTTCGCACCTCCTAATCTTTCCGCCCCTCCACCCTGCCGCCCCGCCGCCTCGCTCCGACCGCTCCTCAGCTGCGGGGGGGGGGGGGGGGGCGCTGAGGCGCTTCACAACAACAGAGCCGCCAGCGCCGCCGCCACTCGTGCTAATTGGAATAATCCAGAGGCAATTAATTCCTCGGCCGCCAACCCAGCGCCCCCGCCGCCCCCGCTGCCGCCGCCACCGCCACTGCCGCCGGGAGCTCGCGACATGCTGACAATATCTGCCTGGCGGCGGCAGAGGTGCCTGGCTGCGCCAGCCGAGCGCAAGGTGAGGCGCCTCGAGAGTTGTTGTTCCGTTGAGGCATCCTGCCTTCCGTCTTAGCTGCATTGCATTTACCTCAGGCTGCATTGCTTCTTGCGGGGAATTATGCTGCAATTGCGCTGCATTCTCCGTCTGATTAACTTAGCACCCGCGCTATAGTACAAGTTATTCGAGCACTCGCGGTGATCTCGCAGATGCATTTATTTGAATTTTAGTTTGTCTTGCTTCACAAATGGACTCTTGGTTGTTGCATTTACAAAAACACAATAAACACTTGTACTAACATCGAAACTTTAATACTTTATTGAACTACAATGTTTGTCTATAATAAGAACAAGATGTAGATTAAAAAGTTGAATCAGTTGTAAATGGTACTATACGCTCCGGCCTGCGGTTCGATTGAGATTATTTTTGTGACGACAGCAAAAAGCATGTGTTATCTAATTATGATGTATTATGCGTATGTAATCTATGTTATGAGATCTAAAGCAATAAAAGAGGTACTGAGAACAACAGTGCTCTATGTCGTAACAATGTCGCTCTATCGACGGAAGAACAACTCAAGTCATCTGACATATCGACTGCGTGTGCCGCAGGATTAATATTGTCAAGCCATTGTGTTTGTTAGTTTTTATTTTGCGTAGTATTGCAGTCTCGATAAGAACTGATGGATTGTATCGAGTATGAAATATAATTCGTTTATTTTGCGTGGACGTAGCGATTTTTTAAAATAAGAATTTTTACTAGATATGGGAATTATTTTCATTTGCCCACGTATTCTAAATTAACTAAGATGTTTCAATTTATAGTTTGACATTTTGACGTTCTTGAAGACAGGAGAGAGGAGGTGAAAATAGGTTCTAAATTTTATGTGTCTTGTCGAATGAAATGTCGAATTAATTGAATATAATTCATTTAAAATAAATTTCTATTTAATAATATTTTGAGGTTGTGAAATTTTGATCAATATCATCCTGCTATTAAAAAAAATTGTATTTCCCCATTTCTTATGATTGGCACCTTAAACCTTCGGTTATTAATGCTCTTCGATATGATATCTAAATCTATCCACGGTTTGTAGAAGCCATTTATTTCAACTTTCCTGGATAATGAAACATTTTTCAACTTCACATTGGTTACAGTATAAAGCATTCATGCATTTCAAATAAAAATGTTGCAGCTTCTCACATTTTCCAGTACCTCTAATTTTCAGAAAAAGAAGTCAGCCTTAAAGTAATTTATCTGTACGAGCTCGTCCTGTAATTCCACCTAACAGCGAGTTTTCTTTTGTAACTCTTGCTTCCGAGCTACGTTGCCATGTGCCAGTTCCCAATACTTTGCCACATGCAGCTGCTATCATTTGGCGTTATGTCCAGTTCATTTCACATGACGTCAACGCGACATGTGCACTTCCGCTGCTGCGCTACCACCGCCACCGCCGCTGCTGCTGCCTGGCGGCCGCGGCCCGGTGCGTCACGAAATTAAGAGCTAATTCCGTAATGAGTAGCCCTAAATCTGAAGATCTTAGCATCTCGCCGCGTCCAATAAACTGTAGATTTACTCCAAGCTAGCCGTCACGTTAAAAACACCCGCTAATAAATTCATACAGGTCTTTACTCTTTTTAAGGTTTATGGAGAAGTTGCAGTTACGACTGAAGGGGAAAAGTGAATAATAAAATATCTGCAGAAAGGACTTTTAAAACGAAGCGAGATGTGATGTTTTTAAAAAAGCTCAACTGTTAATGTCATTGAATAATTAAATACAGCACTTTGATCGAGTTACTGTCTGAGACACTCGGTCCCTTGCTGTAAGAAAATGAAAGGCGCAGATGTCGGTAGTAAGAAAAGCGAAGCGGTGCCCGCACTGAGCTGTTTCGGGATGGGGGCGGAGCGGGGCGGGGAGGGGAGAGGGGGGAGAGGCGGGGAAGGGCAGGGCGGTGCTGCTGGAAACTGGGCGGGGGGGGCGGGGTTGGCCGAAACGGCGCGGAGCGGAGCGGGGGGGGAGGGAGGGGGCGGGAGAGGCGGGAGGGCAGGGCGGTGCTGCTGGAAACTGGCGGGGCGGGGTTGGCCGAAACGGCGCGGAGCGGAGCGGGGAGGGGCGGGGAGAGGCGGGGAAGGGCAGGGCGGAGCTGCTGGAAACTGGGCGGGGCGGGGTTGGCCGAAACGGGGCGGAGCGGGTTGGCGTCGGTGTAGAGAAGTAAAGAGCGAGAAAAACACTTGGCAGTCCGAAAGAGCGAACGCTGTTCTCAGAAATACCGGAGGTTGGGAACGGTGGAAAGGTGGCGAGTATAATTGGCCTTTCACGGTAAACACTTAGCGATGGAAATGGCGGCGCTAATGCGAGTTATGAGCGGCAGGTGACTGTAATTGCGGGCGACGCGCGACTTCAGAAAGACGAAGTGCGTCGTTGGCGCGGATGAACGGAGGACGGGTTCGCGCTCGCCAGGCGTCGGTAGGCGTTGGGTCAGGTTAGGAACACCCAACCGTTCCAGTCCTTCCCGTGCTAAAAGCATTACGCAGCCAGCGCAGAATTCAGTGATGCTCTCGAGGTTCACTCGCGCTTTCAATCACCACCGAGCAATGCTACTTACTGTAATTTAACTTCAGTCATTCATTTATCACTCATCAATCGTTTTCAGATATAAAATTCAATCCAAATGAATCCAAAAATTCGTGAAGACAAGGAAACTTTTTATGCATTAAATAGGGTTACATGAAAGGAATTTCAATTACTACTGAGCAATGCTACGTACTGTAATTTAACTTCAGTCATTCATTTATCAATCATCAATCGTTTGCAGATATACAATTCAATCCAACTGAAAGATGGGATTCTTGAAGACAAGGAAACTATTTTATGCATTATATGTGGTTACACGAAAGGAAATTGTAATTAAGTAGTTAATTTATTATTTATATATGCGATATATTGTATAACGGTTTCAAGCCTGAAATATTGGAAATATGTGAACACTAAATTTATTCTCTAGTGGCATGTATGAAGGGAACGCACTCTGTGAATTGTTTCTGGCTTTAATATTATTTGCCTGTGGAGTTACACATTTTCTGTAGCTTAATCACATCGATGTAACCTTCATTTAAGTAGAAATCGCCTTCAATGCTTAGAATCGATAAAGTAGTAAACTCTGAAAAATACATATTTCTTGACTTCATTTTTATTCATCATATTGTTAATTTGGCTGTAAGTTATGTGTATTCATAGGAATCTGGATATAAAATTGCATAATTTGGGTACTAGCATTAACCTATTTATCACCAGGTGTTGTTCCCCTAAAGAACACTAGGATTTAATTCACATTTTCGAAAGAGTGCGATATTGAATAACCGAATCAGTGCCTATGTACTACTGTGTAAATATAAAGTGCGTAAGTACAGTCCAGAAAATGTAAAATAACATTATCTCGATTCCTTGAATATTTTTTCACCATATATCACTATCTGACAAATTAGGTGTCACTAATTTTGGTTATTTACGTCATTCACAATACGAAACATTATGAGAAATTAGAAAGAACACTTAGGTGTTTTCGTTTTGGATTAGTAGACTTTCATCGGGCTTGTGGGCTAACATAGTTGTAAATACGATGATTTGTTCGCGTCAAATTGATTAAGTAGACTTTCGTCGGGCTTGGCTAACATAGTTGTAAATACTAGTGTTTGAAGTCAATTAAGGAGTTCGCTCCCTTCCTGAAAAGATAATTCCCAAGATTCAATTAAGAATACGCGAAAATACTTTCATCTTATACAGGAAAAAGTCTATAGCTTTATATTCTCAAAATATAAATCTCCCAAGTGCGTCAAACCAAACAAATTTTTAAATCCAAAAATATAACGCTTTGGGACATCGAGCCGAATCAGACGCTTGGGTCGCCGTTTGTCTACCCGCACTCCGCTTCGTCAACCTCGTTGGGCCGTTGTGAACAGAGATGTACTGGCGGAAACGCCCATGCATCATTGTGTTGACGCTACGGACGTTCTTGAAGATACATTGATGCATGCATGCAACCATGGCGATTGCTTCCTTGATGCATGGGGCGGGAGTGCGCGTGCAACGGTCGCGCTGAGCCAAGAGAGCATCCGCTAAAAGCTTCGCGTAGCATTGAGGTGTCTGAAGGGTGAGGAACGACCCTGCACGTGTTCGCACTAACTGTTCCTCTTGAAGGATTCATTTCTATTTGTGCAATGTCTGTGTTTGTGATGCAATATTCTCGCGGAGAGTGCAAGTTGCAGTTTTGATGAAGTGCAACGATGAGATGTAATATTTATTTTCGTTTGTTTCAGGTAAGCGTTATGGCTGCTTTTCTGTCACGAAACGCCAGGCTTGGGAGTAATTTCTTCTGCTTGCCGGGTGTTTTTGCTTTCTTCTGACGTAAGTAGATTCCTTAATGCTACGCAAGTAGTATCCACAAAGCTACTTGAAGAATTCGGTGGGGAGATGGGTGAAATCTAAGGGATATTTGGTCAGAATAATCGAATACGAAAATTTTGTTATTGTATATTTTTGTACTCAAGAAATCAAAATGATCACATGAATGTCACATTGACATGTTACGATACACGGGTGCACTTGTAAAGAGTAGTAAAATTTATTTTATGTGATTAACTGGAAAAACATACTATTCATTTTTATATTGTTATTGGCTTTAACGTAAGTTCATTCTCAAGTCACTTATTACTAAGCCTTTTGCTTATATATTGCCTACAGGCATAAGGAATATTATTAATCAGTGACTTTTCAAAACATTAAAACAATAAGGTTTCACCCTCTCCTTAATCCTTTGGATATATGAGCATTTTATGGCCTAAAGTTGTACACTAAATTCAAGTTTCTTAATATATTTTAAATGTTTTTTTGCCCGTTAATTATTATCAGTAGAGGTCTGTTCGCTCGTGTTTCGGTGTTTCTATTCATTCTAAAGACAATTGCTTATTTTTCGCATCCCAAAGCAGTAGAAGGTTATCTCAAAAATGTAAATGAAAAACGAAAAGAATATGTGTTATCAAATATTTGATAACATTTATTTGACCCCTAGAGGTGCAAGTTGCGATATTCCTATGCATCATTCTAGTCAAAGAGAATAAAAAACTCATAATAAGAAGTAATTCGAGTTATCAGTATTTGAATTAAGGGAATTCACCTTTTTAGGTTTCCAGTTGTGGAAGTTCGTAATATTAATATAACTCTACAACACACGTAGCTATTGCTAAATTATTTATTATTGCCATTTATTACCTCCGAATTGTTTGGCGCCACGTCTCACGGCCACCTGCCCAAAACTAAGCGGCCAATTAATTCCCACGAGGGCCACCTCTCCCGCGAACGCCCTCCGGACAGCGGTTCATCATTTCACGCCCGCTGGATATTGATAGCGGGTCGCGCCGCCCCTCCGCCGCCAGCGGCCTCCGCGGCACGTGACCGCCTTACGCAGCGCCTTTTTCTCCCCTTCATCCCCCCCCCCCCCCCCTTCCACCTCCGCCCGCCTCCGCCTCCCCCACGCCCGCAGGTCGAACGTAATATCTCGAGCCACCTGGCCGGGCATGATGGAGGTGCGTGCGAGAGGGGCGGGGAAAGCCTCAGGGGCCGAACCGCAAGACGCCGACTCAGCATCGCTCCCTCTCCCTCTCTCTCTCCTCTGTCTTTTTCTCTCCTCTCCAGCTCGTCTGCTCTCCTCGCGCCACGCCCCCCCCCCTTCGCTCTCCGCCACCGCGCGCCCGCTCCGCACCTTTATCCCACCTCGCGAGCGGAGGCGGACGAAAGAAAGAAAAGAAAAAAAAAAGAAAGAACATATTGTGCGTGGTTGGAATTCCCAATGACTTTATTATATTGGGGCGGTTTAAAGGCGAGAGGCCCAATCGAGAAGGCGGGCGGTGAGAAATGCGCCCTGGGGCCGGGGAGCTAAGCCGCGGGATGAACCGCCGCCTGACGAATTGAGAGGGTGCGGGCGGAGGCGTCGGGAGGGAGGGAGGGACGGAGGGCGGCCCAGGTGGCGCGAGGGCGGGAGATAAGAGGAACTCGTTTCCTCACGGGGGTTGGCTGCGTTGGGTGAGGTACGAGAGGAAAAGTGGACCCTCCGGGATTCTGTGGCGCAGCGGAAGTTGGAAGCAACTGGAGGAGAGTTGGAGAGTGTCGACATGTGTGGGATTTGTTGAGTTTTGAGCCGTCGTCGTTGTCTTGATTGTACGGAGGCTTGTGGATAATTTGCGACAGTTTTGTAAATGAACGAATTCTTCACAAGTGGATGAATACTATCACTATTAAAATTTAGTTATTCAATCAAGTTATCAAATAAAGGCGGGTATTGCGAAGAATGGAATGAAAAAGTGAAGTCGTACGGCAACACAGTCTTTATCGTCACCCGGACAGCCAAGATCATTTACATGGAATGGAAAAGTGGCAACAGCGTATGTGCTACTAAGAAAATTCCCTCGCATAAGATTGGTGTATTGAAAGAGAACCTTTGAAAAAGTGATAGACAGTAATGTTTGGCTCTCTCTGACATTTCAGGATAGTTCATTTTAGGATATTTTAGCCTTGCAAGTTCAGTTAGAATTTTGAAATGTTCGGAATTTCTCGAGTTCTCAGAAGTGTTTATGTCTTACGAGAACTTGCGATGTATTCGTGCATGATAATTTCGAAAATGAAAAACTCTTCCGGAATTTAAACCTAAGATTTCTTAATTCTATTACTATCGAAGTTCCAAAAAGTCAGATCAATCAAAATAGATTGAAATCAGACGGTTTTCTTCTCTCATTGAAGAAGAAATATACTGTGTTGCAGGAGGGGAAAATATTGAGACTCAAGAATATTCTTTACAGCAAAGGAAGTATGATGCAACGAAAGTTTAATCTGGAGAGTTGCGTTATTTGCGTGATTTGTTGAGTTTTGAGTCATCACCAATAACTTGATTTGTTGAAAAATAATGATTGATTATTCCTATGAAAAAAAAATTGTATATTGATGAATAATAATAAATAAATAACTTTAAATTCCAGCCGTAAATTTGTAATACAGTGTTAAAGTAAGGAAATGGTGTGAAAAGTAATATGTTTGATGTACTCATTTGCAACGAATTAGAGGCGTATTAGATGAGTATAGGAAAGCATGTTTCGCAATGGCATGCACATGCTCGTATGAAGACAATTACAGTAAAGCCAGTAACTTTCTTCTTCCACACTGATGATTACACATATTTTTCACTCATGTCAATTTCCCATTAACTTCACTCACCAGGTACCATTTTTACCCCATTTTCATAATTGTACATAACAATCCTCGTTTGTCTACCCTCGCTCATCGTACTTCATTTTCGAGTCCATGACGCCGCTTCAACCATGTATTAATAACGAGAAACCGAAGGTATATCTGCTGAGGCGAAGGCGACGCAGAACATCGGATATAAATAACCGAGGAACTCACGGAAGAGTGAAAGGAGAGTCGAGGTATTCCTGGATTAACACGTGCGTGCATATTGACGAGGGCGGGCGGGCGGGTCGGTTGGCTGGCTGGCGTTTCGGGCCGACGCGAATGATGGACGCCGAAGCACGGAGCGGTCTGTGAGGCTGTTTGGACGAGACGTCAGGAGCGAGCACCGCATTACGCGCATATGAGTCTCCCAACGTCTCTTCCTGTTGAATGTCGACGTTTCTAGACGTTTACGCCTGGCGCCGTCGTACTGCCGAGGCGCTGTGCGTAACAGGTATTTTGGCAGGAGCGGTGTTATTTTGGTGGGTTCGAAGAGGAATCTATAGTTTTGATTTGGCGTCGGGTTTCCAGTTTGATGTTGAAGTGGTAGAAACATTTCGGTTAGGTTTTTTCTTGTTTAAATGGTTACACTGGTTTTTGAGGCAACCACAGATTTGCGTTTAATTATGAAGAATTCTTCTCCTTATGAGAGTCTCAACGAGTCTTGTTGAATGTTAACGTTTGGCGCCCTGGAACTGCAGGGGCGCTACACCCATCATATAGGAGAGACGATCGATGTTATTTTTATGCTTTCCAAAAAAATCGATTAATTTGGATTTCTCAATTGTCTGATTTAAATCATAAAGACGTTCAATAGAGGTGCCTGAACCGTTTGGATCTGAAATGGAAACGCTAGTGCCTGAAGTACCAAAGATTTGCCATAGAATCCATATCTCTTAGGAGAGGAAAGGTGGTAATTGTAGCTCACATGTGCCTTCACTCTTTAATGTTTCTGTTGGACGAATAATGAATTCTATCAATATGTTGTGCCCAATTATTTTAATATTCTATTATTTACATCTTCGTTTCTGATCATTTCTCTTCTCGAGATTTCCCTAATCTTCTGCAAAAATATTTTTTCACCACTCTTGCTCTTACATCTTCCGAGTAACGTGGTGATTGCCATTGCATTGCGATGTATAATTTTATTTGTTGGTCTTTTCTCATTCTTTGATATGTTATTTACACTCCCGCTTAGTTTTTGAAACTCTAATGAGCCTAATCTTGCTTGAAACGTTAAAAAAAATGCGTATCCCACCACAAAGCAGCACTTGAGCGGCGCCGCACATCGCGCGTAGCGGCCAATCAAGGCTGGAGGCGCAGGCGAGCAGCCGATGCTGAGCGGGTCGCTTCTCGCGTGTCAATTAGCCGCTCCGGCCCTGCGCGATGACGCCACCGCGGGCAATTAGCCCCGACGGGCGCAGCGGTGAGTCATCGCCGCGGCCGCCGCCAGGGCGCAGGCGCATCGGTTGGGGGATGTGGCCGCGATATCCAAGTCGGTTTATGGGACGTGCATTTCCTGAGCAGTGCGGGAAATAAAGAAGCCTTATAAAATGTTGACACCGGAAACGTTGAAAGAAAAATCTGTATTAACGTCAATTTTAGGAGTTACTGTAGAAAACGTTTCTTACTAACACAAATTCGATTTTATTTGTTTTCATTTTAAAACTTTTTTTTAAAGTCTAATATTTTTTGTAGAACGCCATTAGATAAATGTTTTTTTCAGATCATGCATAGCGTGCTAAAAGTTCAATTTTTAGCTCTAGTGCTAAAAGGGAGACGGTGCTCAAATGTTCAGTTAATTCCGCGATTGCAACAAAGAAAACAAAATAATTTCGTTTGACCGCATCAGGTACTGTAGTATCCATACCAAAATGTATCAAGTGATTTCTATACTTAAATGAAAATATAATGAAAGTAAGTAAGACTGTCTAAAACACTGATGACACTGATACACGTGGTAAAAGTGCACGTAGGATTGCACCACTCGGCCTATCTGGCTCGTGTAGCTACCTTCCTTACTCGCAAAATGAAATGTCACTTTTTCCACTTGTATCATAAATATAGTTATTTTATGTACAAGGGCGTTACAACTGTTCTAATTATCGAGCGGCGACTAAATGCCCAAGGGCTTTAGTCGCCCGAGACTATTAGAAACAGTTAACAACCGTGGTACATATATAATTTTATTTTCATCTAATAATATTGATTTATATTTACTTATTTATTAATTTACTAGATGTTAACTTGACCCAGGTTGTCTTTTCATATTTCTCTCTCTTAATTCCGTCTCTAAATTCCCTTCGGAGGAGAACATTTTTTATTGAAAAAAAAAGCAAACATGAGTTTTGTGCTTTCAAAACGTTAATTTTGACTTCGATCCTTCCTTTGTGAGGGGCAGCCTGTCCCTTCTCAAGTGGACGCGAGGGCGAAGCGCATATTATCGCAGGAAAGCCGCTCCAGTTGACCGAGATCACCTTGGAGCTCCGTATCGCAGCCTCCCCCGAGAAAACGACCAAAAAGCGCTCGCGATAACCTCGGCGCGTCTATCTGCGGTCACAGCGCGTTCATAAAGACCCCGCTTCATTTCACCGGAAGCGGCTCTGCCAAGTGACCTCCTATGCCGTGTTTCTGGGAGCTTCTTCGACCTTTGTTCCTTTGTCGATGATAATTCTCATTCAGCGTCTGTATAGACGGTTTGTTGGTTTGACGTTGGAGTAAATTCACCTATACACGAAAATTATGATTCTGTGTAAACATACAGTGAACATTTTTTATTCACAACTAATACGTTCTGTATATCAGAACGTCAATATTTATTTGGGTTCGGCAGACTATTCAGCAAGAAATAAACCATGCAGATGGTTACGGGGATTTAAGTTCTCTTTATTAGCGACGAAAATTGAGGTCAGTTATCATAATCGATTTGATCAATCTTGTATCCAATATAAAAACGGTATGTACTGAATAAAACATTATTTTAATTTCGGATTCTCCTTCACTTCTTTGATTCAATAACATCATAGTTTGGAATAAGCACTGTTCACATAAAATTGATATCGATAACATGATTGATGTACGCCTTTTATTATTTAATTCAAAATTAGTGTGATGTATGGAACACTTATTAATTTTTGCATTGTTTCATGTCACTTCATCTTTCTTGCATGTTGATAGTTAATATCATAGCATCTTTCGTTGTAGTTAGTATTAAGGTTATTACTATTACATATCGTCTTTTTGAGTATATAATTTTTCGTATTCTTTTGTTCCTTAATATTTTATGAAAACATATTCTCAGAAGGCATTATAACGTAAAACTTTTGCTGGGTGCTGAACATTTAAATCTTCCACCGTCACACCTTAAATGTGTTAGAAAAGATACATCCATAATGGACGGAGTAAGTGCCAGTTTTCGTAGAGTTCGAAATTCCATCCGCACCGTCCGATTCAAAAACAAGCTTTACGGTCCAGTGTCAACATTCTCTCAAGACCAGTCGGCAAGAAGAGTTCCCTTAACACAGAGTTGCATCGGGTGGAATTGCTTCTCTTGAATGTGGGCGCACTGCGCAGTTGCCGGGCGGGGATTTATGAGCGCTCGTGAAGAGCTCGCTCGTGCCCGCTACTTTAGGCGCAGTTGGAGCGGTCAGTTGTGCCGCCTCCGCTCTGGCAGTTTGGAGTTGGACAGTAATCCTGAGGCGCTCCCAATTGCTTCTTTCCCTCGCGAAAACGTTTTGTACGTATGCTTCAAGAGAGTTTTCGTTATTGTGTAAATTAAAACGGTCGTCCGTCCCCTCCATTTGTGCGAGTTCTGAATCGTGGGGGCGTTGTGAGTCTACGTTGTCGAAAATCAGTACTAAGTGTAAGACTAATACAACAGAAGAGGTAAAAATTTAAACGTGGGTAATCTTTTGAAGTTCCCGAATTGGGTGCTCAGGAACTCTACCACTGTGCAACCCACCCGGCAATCGGAGGCCCTTACCCTAGGGATTGTAAAGGTAATAATAATAATAATAATAATAATAATAAAATAATAATGCAGATAGATTGCTCATTTCAAGTAATTTGACCATATAGATCAATCTTACGAGGAAACCAGGAATTAAGACAATACTTTTGCCTTTTCAAAAGCAATAAAAAACAAGCGGTTGACAATAGTATAAACATTACATGTTTACGTAATAAAAAAACAAAGGAATACAAAATATTAAAATCCATATATACAATTTGGAGCTTATATCAGTGTTCAACTACAATATTATGAATTTTTTATAATATGATGAAGGCGCGTCAACTTGGTGGTTAGAAAATTCAGTGTTAGTTCGTGCATGCAGTACAAAATATTGTACTGCAATAATTTATGCATATACAAAACAAAAAATTAACTTTTCCATAATAATAAAATAATATTAATAATTTTTTGTTCTAACGTCAAAGAATTTTGTACCATTACATTTATCCATGTTCCCGCGTCTATTTGCCTACTAAAGCGCACAAATTTTCCTAGTCTTATGATTCGAATGCACTGCTGTCTTGTTAACATTATTGTTCTTCAATGATTGTGAAGGATTATATTAGCTGTGATGTGCTTCTGGAATAATAACGTTGAGACTAAAGGACAACATATTCGTGTATTTCCATAGTTGCTTACCTTAGCCACTTACTGTTTTTCTTAGTTATTTTCCTTTCCCGTACTGTGAATTTCTTTAGTAGTCTGATAGTGTGTGTTTTTAACAAGATTATTTATCAGGGCATAATGATCTTGCATTTCAAAACAACAATATAGTAAAGCATCTTTCTTCTGAAATTTGAAGTTTAATTTTGTCTTTAAAGTTATTATAAAGTTTGTGCTACAAAGCTTTAAAACATTTTTAAAGTCTGACGACAAGTTCTTTAAGAAATGAAAATGTTTCATGTGAGCCCTAAGCATCAACCTACTGTTTCTGTTACCTTGACAGATTTGTTTGAAAGCAGTTAGTATTGTGTTGGTCATTATAAATTATTGTGAATTATGTGACTTGTGTGATAATAAGATACACAATTCGAGCATTACGCAATAGCATGTCACTCTTCCCACCATGCATCACGAGTGTCCTTAAAATATTGTCGTCGGTTAAAAAAGGTTGGAAACTACTGACAAAAATTAAAGACGTTTTCAAAAAGCACGTTTTAAGGATGCACCAGTGAAAATAAGTGCGGTAGAAGTTCACGAGGTTATGAGGGAGACGTACTAAATTAGGGAACACTTTAATGACCACTTCTGAAATTACGGTTTACGAGTCGTAAAGTGCTGGACACATTGTATGCGCGCATTTTATTGGCCAGAAGCTACTTTTTTTGGAACGGCACACACGTTGCCTCTGGTAAGGTCTTCGGCTTGTCTAAACACTGTCCCGGGAGACCTCGAAGTCAACAAGTCGACGGTATCGCTTTCAGAATGACCTCATCGGCTGTAAGAAGTCCGAACTGGTCCATCTGGATCTGACCGTAGGCTTGTGGCCGAAAACTATCCAGACGCAGCTCTTCGTTAGTGCGCTGGGCGAATCATCGCATACCTCCCGTCTTATTCAGGCGAACGCCCTCATTTCTTTCCTTCATTTCCAGCGACACAGTTCCTTCATTCCTTCTCGCACATTTAAACCGTTTCGCGAGGAAAAACTATGTTACTGTGAACTGGTCAACTCGTTGTGGCCTAGATAATCCCTTCATTAGTGTTGGATTTGCATCATTTCTTTCCCAGGAAAGGTCTATGGCCGTCAAATGCGTAATTATGGTTTTTTTATTCAAGGCTTGTTCAAAACATTGTTACGATACTGGTAAACCTTGCGGCCTGATAAATTTAATAATTTTTTTTTTATTTCCATGAAAGAATATACAGTAACACGGTTGTACTTTTTCTAAAAAAATGTGAATTATGTTTCTGTGGTGATGGTTTATACATTACGATAAGATATGCCCCTTCAGACCATGTATCAGACGACTGTTTTTCGTTTAATTCCAGTTCTTACTGTAAGGTGTATTCGCGAAATCTGGTATATACTCTTGGAGAAGTTATAGCGTGATATGTCTATTTCTGCCTGATCGTTTGCGCATATTCCCAGATCTTCACAAACAAGCAGCTTCAGACTTCCAAATTCACTTCCGAACCGCTTCTCCCACTCGTCATCCACACGTGTGACGACTCCCAGTCACCCTCTCCCTCACCACCCACATCCTCGCCCGCACCCATCCACGCCGTCCGGTTGCGCCCTGCCCGTCGCGTTGGGTGGCGCTGTCACTCCGGCGTCGTTAGGCCCGTGACGTCATCAGCGTCCCCCGCCCGCCCGCCCGCCTGCCCGCCCGCCTGGCTGACGGACGCAAAAAGACCCGCCCCCGCCCGCCCGCCCGCCTGGCTGACGGACGCAAAAGACGCGCGCCAACGCGAATTAAAAACGGTTTATTTTATGTTTGCGCGCGCGTCCGTCCGTCCACGCCGCCATCGCCGCCGTCGCGGCTTCGTCTGCTCTCCAGCCGCTCGCCCGTCCGCCCGCTCGCTCGCTAGCTGATGGGTTGGTTGGTTCACTCAGCTGTTTCGATGACTAGGTTTGCTCATCGCCCGCTAACTCGCTCACCCTCTCACTGGCTCACCCGTTCACTCGATCACCGGCTTACTCGCTCATCCGATACTTGCGTCCCCTTTCACTCTCCCCGCTCACTCACTCACCACCCTTATCCACCCTCTCATCCATCTACCTAACTTTTTATCCACTTACCCTCTCATCCACTTAACTCTCTCATCCACTTACCCTCTTACCCACTTACCCTCTCATCCACTCATCCTCTCATCCAATCATGCTCTCATCCACTAACCCTCTCATTTACTCAACTGCACATCGCTCTCGCACCAGACTGCTCGCAGCGTTAAACGACAATAAAAACAACACATTGGAACAAGTACGATTGATAGGGAGCTCACTTAGGTAGCGCCCCATGGTGAAGTGTTCGTATCGCCCACTTTCCGTTAGCTCCGCTGTCCAAATCCAGGTCGATCCAGGAGGAATTTGCGGTAGACAAAGCACTTGCGCTAGGTTTTCTCGGAGGGTTCCAGTTTTCCCTCTCTCCGTTTCCTTTTTACATTTAAAACACTTACACTAAACGGTTTCCGTTTAAAAATAAATTTGAGCTTTGAACGCTACCAAAGTTCAGGATTTTTGCGTTAAATAAATTGTAGTGGACTCCAGATGGTCACGTTCAATAATAGCACACCCTTTCCGCGTGCTATTATTAAACGGATTTATAGTATAAAAACTCAATTTTAATAAAATCGTCAAAATTGATAGAATGAACGCTTATTCCTCGTTATTTGTTCATTACATCGTTTGGTTGTATTAAAGAAGGTTTTGATCTAGCGGGCAAGCGTGTGTGTGTGAGACATATTATAGTTAGCAAAGTGAAGAATCGGAGTTTTTTAAGATCGACAATTTAGTGTTTTAAATGCAGAATATTCTCAGTATTTGTAAATGCATTATTCAAGAACCTTTTGAATCATGTGACCCTTAATCAAAAATCAGTGATTATAATATTAACAATTCATTATCGATTCCTATATTTCCTTATTTCAGTAGTGTACATACCTTTCGCGGCTCTCACACGCAACCAATCTTCATAAATGAGGTCTCTAAAGAGAACTTCACGAAGACGTGACGAATTGCACTTTGACTTGAAAATATAAAAATCGTTTTAAAAACGCATATAAATATTCATGTCAAATGCAACTCGAAAAACTCTGTTGGATTTTTTAATCTATATCGTTAAATAACTCTTAAACGAAGCGTTTTAGGGCCTTAAAAACTAAACTTTTTAGGCCAAGGCTTCTAAAAAACCTTTCTCCCACTGTATTTTACAGGCTGCGATCTTCTTAATTATTACTTTACATTTTTGTTGATTTGACGCTCCTCGATTCTACCTCACCTGTTCAGAGCCTGTAGAATCTGCAACTTTATGTGAAATTAAACCAATTACTTAATATTCTACGCGCTTAAATTTCACGGGTGTACTACTCTGCTCGGTAATAACGTTAAATATTGCATTGTTATCAATTACAAGGAGAAATACAGAACACGTGACGTAGGATAACAGTGTCGAAGAAAAATATATATTACTGTCTTAATATGGAAATAGAAAAATAGGGAAGAGTGTGGATACATGCGGAGAGTTCTAGCACGGGTACGCTAATGTTCTTAAATTCAGGTGAATAGCAACATTTCCTGCTATAGTTTACTACAACAAACACGTCTAGATCTTGGTAACTATTTTTAAATTTAATTTCAACCAACATTTCAATTACATTATCCGAAACATGTTTAAATCTGTATCCACAGCGAATCGTGAAATTATAGTTGTAGAATTTGCAAACCTTCCTCTTTTCTTTAGTCTTCGAGAATAAGTTGTGAACAACATGAAACAATATTTTAAGAGAGTTTGGATTATAATGTGAATGTTGTACTTTTCTATTGTAACTTTTCTAAAGCTCATCCTTTTGTGTGATGTAATCCTAAGCATTAATCACAATTTCATTAAGGTAGTCCAATGTGGCTGCCAGAACATGATTAAGAGGGACATAGTAATTAAGGTTGTTTTATTAAGTCGTATGTAATGCAAATGAAACGAAGAACATTAACTCATGGCGAAGTTGTGCACTCGTGCGCGTAGCAAGGCGTTGCAGATCGAGGTGACGAAGTGCTTTCGAGAGCGAGTGCGAGCCGCGCACGCGACGCCTCGCGTTGCTCATCCCCGCCACGTGCTGTGGGCGCGGCGCGTTTGTCGACTGACGTCACCATCTCCAGTGCGCACTTCGAGACACATCCTCCTGCTCCACCTTTGCGGCGATACGCCTGCAACTTATCCTCCTCCAGCTCCCGGGTGTACTCGTCCAAAATTTTGAAAACACCGAAACGGGAAGAGAGCGAGTTGAAGGATAGTAAAAATGAGTGGATAACTGATTTGAAATCGATGTTTCAACTATACTTCAGTGAATCGTTTATTTATGTAATATTCAGATGTTAACAGATAAAATTCTCTTTATTAATCTTTAGACTTCCTTCGTGCTTCTGCTTCCGTGTTTCTCTTGTTACTTCGTCTCTTTGTTCTGTATATTGGCATATTATCTTCTTCATCCTACATCCTCTTTATCCTCTCTCTTCAACTTCACTCATCATCCATTCTATCCTTCATACTACCTCTCTGTATAACGACTTGTCTTTCAAGTGCCTCCTACCAGTCAACTTTTCACCAGGAAAAACTTTGTATATTTCTTATGAATATGCATATTTTAATCGGTATTGTATATCAAGTAATAAAGAGCACAGTGTTTCAAGGCGTCCCTGTGCACTTCTTTGCATAAATTTCAAGACGTTCTTTCTGTATTCCTATGCATAAATCAAGATGAATCTCTAATATCGTACCCTTGAAATTAGTCATGAGCATTTCTAATAACTATCATAATTCTAAAACATATCATAATTCGCTTTATTTAACATTATTACAGGTGACTTGTTAGACTTCACTTACATGACAATGGACAATCTGACCTATTATGACTACGCTATATTATTTATATTTCGTTCTTCTCCTCTTGGCCTTCATCTGCCTCCTCCATTCTTCCCTTCCTCTCTTTACCAGCTCCACAATCGCCTCCATCTCTACCTCCAGCACCACCCCCACTACCACTGTCACCACGACCGCGTCCACTTCACCTCCTGCCCCACCTCCAACGCCAGCAACATGGCCGCTTTCGCCTGCGCAGTCGACTGGGGCACGCGAGTGACACGTATAAATAGTGGGCCGGATGACATAGTTCGGGCGCGAACAGAAATACATTTACTGGGCTTTTGAAGTCTGTCATTAAATTAATGTGGAAACGCGGTCTTGGACTCGGCCAGGCTCTGTGTGGCGCAACGCCGAGTATCTGCCCGTGGACCCGGCCGCCAAGGATAATTCAAGTACCCTGGGAGGAGGGCGGAGATGCGTATCGTATTCGTGTGGGGTGGCCCGGCGAAGTAGAATGAGGTCATAGTCCATAGCAGTCGGGATGGTTGAAATTACCAGCGCGTGGGACGAAATCAAATTATTTTAAATGTCTGGACGTCATGATCACGTTTTTTTGCTAGCGATCGCTTCTTTTAATTTCTGATCCCCCATCAGACGTTTGAAGAATCGGCTTGAAGTACATTATCTTCTGACGGGAGTTTGAACGTGAATGGTCACTTGGTCCAATACGTTTTCACTGGATCCCGATTTGTCTTTGAGAGCTACATTTCTTACGTAATGCATATGATGACTGTGGTTTTATAATAGTGCCTTCTATAACAAAAAAATATGGACTTCCTAAGTTTAAAAAATGTATTTTGATATTTTTATGTCTGATATTTATATCTACCATTATTGCAAGTAGATATTGACAACACAATTTACTTAATATCTACTCATGCGCAAGTTTTGTGTATTTTTAGTTTTGAAAGATACACGCTTTATTTTCAAAGATACTTTTCCCTTCCAAATCCTTTTCATGCCATCTGGATTGCCTGCGTAATTCACGAAAAATATAAGTAAATGACGTATCTTACAAATGATTCACTAACAAGAAACAGCACCTGGAAATAATTTAATTAGGTGTATTAACTTGTTTTCTTGGTGAATATAAGTTTAAATTCTTAGCATTTTGATCTCGAGAGATCTGCTTTTCTCATTTTTCGAATTTTCTGCTTTGGTTTATTAATATCCCTTAACATTTAGAATTTCGCAGCTCTTTACAAGATAATACGCCTGGTCTTAGCATTTTGGGACTCTTTATAATATAATACTGAAGGAGATATTAGTCTATAGAGCAGGACAGAACAGCTATTTTCTTGTCTGGTCAAGTCTTCTTGTCCGGCAGACAGTTTTCAAAAGTGTTGACGGTATTTTTCAATAGAATCGTTAATTTGACAGACATTTGGTACCGAAGCATCGTCAAAACACTTAGTCCACATAAGTTAGTGCATTCACAAATGCGTGAACCAAAACGACCGCCTCCTCTCTCAACGACAATCACAGCCCTCGTGCATGCAATACTAACAATACCATCCGGCGTGCGAACAAACAGAGCGACATCAGCGGAAGAGGAAAGCGAATGCCACGGACACGACGTCGCCCGTCGGCGGCGCCTCCCGCTTTTAATGATGATGATAATTTCAGATGAACGCCAGCGGGCAACCAGGCATCGAGGCGCCGCCACTGCCGTCGCCCCAAAATTCCCTCCGTCACTGTCCCCACCGCCCCCGCTGCTTCCGCCGCCTACGCAGCATCCACGAATCCTGCGGTGACTCCAACTGCCGATACTATCCCCGCCTACAATCACGACGCCACGATTTCATCGACACTGCAACTACCACCGCTACCTTCCCACCGCTCAAGCTACCACAATGGAGACTTCTGTCTCCCGGCCGCCCTCCCACCATCCACAGGTTCCATCAGTTGATGTCATTGCAGTGCCTCAGACCGAGATGTCCTAGGGTTCGAGTCCTGTCGGTGACTGGATTTTCGACACTAGCTAGATAGCTAGGTCGGATTCAGTCGCTGTCTGGAGGAGAATTGTAGTGGACGGCCGCTCTGATCGGTAGATCTCCATGGTTTCTCCGATCTGTACTAGACGAATGCCGGAACAGTTCCCTAACTACCGGGCCTCGGACCGCGCGCGAACTTTCCTTTCGATCTTCCACCCCTTTTACATACGCGTACAATTACATTCACTACACTACCATACATGCTGGTAGACCGGTCGGGAGCTTACAGCTTGTCCCGACTAGGGCGATGCCCAACTGGTGGGAGATACCTGGTTGAGGGAAACCCCGCTAGCCGACAGATAGGTCGGCATCGGATCTTACCATCAAACGGCATAGGATCATCTCTTCCTCCCGAGGAAAAAAATACATTATTCTTATGGGACTAACTACTTTGCAGTTGACGCGCCCGGAATCACTAATCAATCAATCAAATCATCAGATTCCACCACCGCCTCCTCCCACGCCGCCGCTCCCTTCACCACCACCATCACTAGCACATCCACCTCCTTCCTCTTCCACCGGCTCAACCGTTGCCGCCGCGACACTGCCGACCCCGCCATCCCCACCTCCGCCCCGGGAGATGCCACCGCCTCCATCGCCCCCGCCCCGCTGCGTCCGACTCCGCCGCCGGTTGTTTTTCAGGCGTCGCGTGAAGTCAGGCGTGACGCGCCTCGCATTCCTGTCGCCAGGCGGCGTCTGTGTCGCGTGACAGACTGTGTATGCGTTTGGTGGTTTCTCGCGCGAGGAATGCGTGGAAAAAAAACCTGATGTGCGGTTTTCTTGACAAATTACTTGTTCTGGATTTATTGTGATGAGATAAATGGTCGTTTTTCGTAGTTGGGTGGATTTGCATGTATGCTGACCAGTGTTCATAGAGCACTTTTTTCTGCTATGATTCAGATAGCAATATTTTCTAGTTCGTACGCCTTGTTGATGAATTTGCAGTTTAAATCTTAAGCAAGGAGATGGGATGAGAGATGACTGGTAATGAGGAAATGTGAATAAATCGAAAACAATTTTGAATACTCCGAAGGTTTCATCTTCAAGTGATTTAATATCGATATGGTATTAGCGATCATTGAGAGAGGGGAATATGCAAAACATGGATTACTTTTTGCGGAGGAATTTTATCCTTAGGATGAAAGAATTTCGAATTGTTTTTTTATAATATTATTAATGAAAAGGGTATTCCGAAAAGATTACCAATTCTGCATATGAATTAGACCATTCCAAAAAGAATTTGTTTTTAGTACTGGTTAATAATTTACATTTTATACTGAGATTACGTAAGAGGTTTTTTGCATGCCGTTTTGAGCACTATTCATAGGTACAAAAATCGTTCATAAATCCCCAGAATGTTCAGACCCCCGCCCCCGCCAAATATTCAGATATCTGCTCTTAAACTTCTACTTTTTCAGTTTATCTTTTTCCTCTTCAAACAATGTCCTAAATCTCGCACGAATACTTTTTGCTCTTTTAACTCATTTAGCCATTTTGTATTAATTACAAATTTTATCATAAAAACATTTTGCCATTTTTAAACAAATTTTATCATAATGACAATAATTATAACCATATTTATTACGGAAACCATTTTGATGAAAGTTGAGTTTTGTAATCACACAAATATCCTTAACCGAAATCTCAAAAACGTTCACAGAAACCTGACCTTCTCGACCTTCGAGTTTCCCCGAACTCTTCTCCAAACGCTGTCCCGAATCCCGCACGCACGTCGCTTTCGCGGCTCTCTTTTTGCAAGGCGGGGCAGCCCTACTCGCGGGAACGCGCTCTTTCGGCGACCTACAATTTTTTTTCTTCTTTTTTCCCCCTCTCTCTCGCTCTCCGGCATCTCCTCTCCTTTCGCCCTTGCACCCGCACGTCGTCGCCTGTGCACATGTTAAATTGAGCTGAAAAATAAAGGATTTAATTTCAATTGACAGACGAGCCACATGGCCGTGCGGTCTCCAGTTTTTCCGAGCCGGGGACGCCCGCCGACGTGGCTTACTGTCGTCTGCCTCCATATGGCCGGTGGGTGGCGGTCAGCTGTGCGTTAAAGGGCCCGAGGGCTGAGTAATTCGGCGTTGCCACGGGTGAGAAGAGATGTTCCGTATGGTGGCGATTAGATGCGGTGGATGTCGTGGGTGACGAAATGAACAGAGGGGATGTGGTGGTGATGTGTGGTTGGAGTATGGGTGCAGTTATGTTTCGAGTATGGGTATACAGTTGTGTTTTGTGATGCTACTACTGAGGAAAATCGAATCACCCACGTTTTGTATTGTGATAGATTTTCCTTCACATGAGAAAGTTCGGTACCTTCATTTTGTCGATTATAGTACATTGTTATGAATTACACAATTTTAACACTCCTCTCGATGATTCGAAAGGAGAATGCTAAATAGAGAAAATCCATCACGTCGTAATAAATCTAAAAGAATTGACAAAATAATACAAAAAATATAAAACATGCTTGTATATTTGATTGTTCAGTATATAAATAATTATGTGATTTTATTGTTTAAATTTTTGACATTTTACAAATAAAACTTTAAACACAAAAAGTGTCAGGATGACAATCCACAGGCATTCTATGTAATCACAAGGTTCAGACCTTTTAGTGTTAAGTGTTATTTTAAAACTGTGGGACTTGGTGGAATTAGTGGTGTTTGAATTAGGGGAATGATCAGTGCTATTGTTTATATTCTTTTAGGAAGGATGAAAACAATACTGGTAATCACTTTTGATTACTAATTTCACATTTCAATATTTTCCACACAATATCATTCATTATTGTAATGTTATCATAATTATTTGTGATTAATGTAAATATCAATTTTATTTCTCATCCGTATCTACATCCTCGCTGTGTTCAGAATTTACGAATGTTAATTGACCCGTACGTTCTTGATGATGAAGATGATACACTTGGAAGTAAATTGGGAGTAAATTATGTTCATTAAACCTTTCCATGCACAAACCACCGTTATCCAGAACTATCTTTTCATCTCCTAATACGACATACATTTTTTAACCGTAATTTTATCTTAAATAAAATTTTTATTTTATTTAAAATCTAATTTCGATTAAAAACTAGGCGACTTAATATTATTTCACCTTTAGCGTATTTCCCGACACATTTATGCTTCGCAATCAGTATGCAGTACTTAAATTTTTCAACAACAAAATTGGTAGGATTTTCTGTTTTTAATTCCTTTTGTCAAACTCAACTCAAACATCCTTTGTCAAATAAAAATAAATTAAAAAAATAAACTCAAATTACTTAATAATCACAATCTTAACGGTACTTAATGTACACCAATTTCATCTTCATCATACGCTCACATACCCTCCAGATTTTCAACCTTGGTTCGGATTTGAACTCCTGTGCCTGCTCCACATACCCTGGCAAGTCCCAGCATGGGGCGAGTGTGACTAATTGGCGCCTCGTGGGCGGGGCTGCATGCAGGGGCCGCCGGCGGGCTCCTGGCGGCGGGGCGCCACCGCGCGATGCGCCCCCGGGAATTAAGCACGGGCCCCCCCCGCGCTCCGGCCGTTTTTGGCGGCGGAGGTTTCTCTGCCGTCCCTGTCGCCCTCCCGGTCGACGTTGCCGCTGCGCGTAGCCATCTTGCCGCCTCCGGTGAGTTTTCGCCGTTGTTATCGTCGTCGTCGTCGTTGTTGACGTCGTTGTTGACCTCGTCGTCGTCTCGTTGTTGTCGTAGTTGTCGTTGTCATCTTTGTCGCAGTTGTCGTTGTCATCTTTGTCGTAGTTGTCATTGTCGTCTTTCCAATTGAAGGAATCTGGGCAACACAATCACAGATAAGTGATCATCCTCACTTTTGTAATATTTATGAGACGGGAAAATGATTTTTTTGCCAATCCTTTTTTTTTTTTTCACTTTGTGTAAACTCTTCCTGCTGGTTTCTACATTTATTGAATATGTGTGTGCAAAGTTTGGATCATACTATTTGTTTTTCGGGGGGTATGTTACATCTATATTTCACTTGTGTGATATGATGTTTGCCAGTATGTTCCCTGCCATCTTCAATTGTCGCTTCAGGGTCATTGTCGAATTCCGCATTATTTTTATTGTCGTCGCCGACGTTTTTATTGTCGTTCTTATTGTCGGTGTCCTCTTCGCTAACTCCATTTTAAATGTCTTTGTCGTTATCCTAGTTGTTATTATTGTCCCTATCGCCATTCTTCATATTTTTTGTCGTTGCCACTGACGTAATTGTCATTGAGACTGCCGTATGGACTAGAATCATCGAAACTGTTTTCGTTCTTTTTAAAGCTGTTTCTATTGTGTATAATACTTTTGAATTTTTTACTTTAGAATCGTTTGCAGTTGCCATCTTCGTCCACGTTATGATTATTACTTACAAATGTCTGCCATATGCAAATATCCTTGCTTACGCGCTCTTCAACTCACACTTCATACCCGCCTTCTTTATGCGGTTGCCTCGACCGTATTCACTCCCGCCTTTCTATTCTCCGGTGGATTCCCTTGCTCGTTGTTTTTAGGTCCTGTCGTTTCTGCCTCATCCCTCTCTAACACAGCATAAATATGTACCGCCCTTGCTGCTGATGTGGCCTCCTCTATAGCTCTCTTTTCTCCATGTATGAACACCTTTCTATTTCTCTACTCAGTACCAGTTTATTCTTATTTCATTTTGTTCCATTTCTCCCTTGAATCGTTTCTAACGTTCTCTCTGGTTCTGTGATACTGATTTACTTTTAACTTTGAATTTTATTATTTCATTCACGTTTGTGCTCTCTTACCCTCCCACGTTTTCTTTTTTCCATATTTATCAAATTTTAACTTTGCATTATTGATTTTTAATTTCAACAGTGTTGCAGTATTACAGTATTCATTGTGTGGGTTTTGGTAAACCTTTTCATCAACTGATCTCAAATTTCCTCCTATTCAATTCTCTTGTCAAATCTGTGAGTCACAAAAGTAGCCTAAGCTTACTGTATCTACTCCGTCCTTTTTTCGGCCTCTCCAACTATCCCCCTGCCCGTCACATATATACTACAATTATCTTTTGATTTACCTTTTTTCTCTTTGTAAAACCAGTGTCTCAAACCATTTCTTTCTTCTATGCATCTACAACAACTAATTCTTCACCACCGCCCCCGCCCGTGACGCAGCCCGCCCTTGGCCACGCAGCCAGAGTGCTCTCCTCCTTCCCCCACGCCGCCCTCGCCTCCGCCGCCCTCGCCTCCACCGCCGCCCAGACCGAGGACACGCGGGCGGCGGTAGACTTCAGAAACATGAAATTAAACTCGACTCGCCTGCCACAGCCTCGGTACACATAATTCACATCGTGCCGCGCACAACACATTTGTGTGTTGTCCTGCCAACGCTTTCCCTACCGCCGTCTCCTCCCCTCCCCCAGTCCCACACCCAGCAGTCCTTTCGCCTCCGCCCTTCGCGGTGTCCGCGCCGTCGCAGCCCTTCCTCGCTCAGCCCCGGAGAAAATTATTTCTCCCTCCGTGAAGATGCTAAGTGCAGTGCACCGCAGAAACAGCTAACTTTTCGCGACGAGTTGCTTGCGTTTTTTGGGAGGCCGGCCGGCCGCCCGCCCGCCCGCCTCAGACGCTCCTAAGAAACGCGGCGCCTCGCCGTGAGTTTCTGGTGCGTCGTCCTCGCCGGCGCCGCGTGGGGACGCCCCGGACGGGATCTTTTTCTGACAATCGTCGCGTGAAATATGAAACGGGGTGCTGTGCGTGTTTAGTGCCCTGTCTGTTATTCTTTCGGAGCGCTCTTGTTACGTGGGCCGTCTGGGATGCTTTGCAGTGTTTGGGGGCAATGACCGGAAAGGCTAATTTATTTTACGTTTCCTAATTATATAGGAAGGAATGACTCTCCCACGGTAGGTTTTATGAAGTAAAGGTTTGTTTGTTTGTGCTTGGTTATTTTCGAGTGTGATGAAAGGAAATGGCACGGGAAGCGTTTATTGCGTTCTGTTGATGTGGGCGGACAGAACACTTCAGATTAATTAAACACTTCCCTCATATGTTTGTGAAAGTTTGTTAAGAATTCACTACGTTCGAAAGTTGTAAGGGAAAGAAAAAAGTTGTCTTGATGGTGTTAAGTTTTTTCTTAGTTTTAAAAACGTGTGCTGAAAGCCAGAAGTGTTTTCAAAAAATTCTAGTCGTCCTCTTACAAACTGCGCAAGAGCTATGTTGTTGAATTCCATACAACTAGCGTAGTTTTAGAAGCAGAGAAAATTATAGGACAATGACGAAGCAATACCTAATTTTGTTAATCCTTTTCTACGCCTTTTCTTCAACAGGTTTTGTTCAGAATATTTCACAAACTCGATTATTTTGAAATTCAGATTTCTCTTGTCTAGCTTGTGTAATCCATTTGTCGTAAGTTTCTCAGAAATATTTTTACGAAGGGCGAGCACCTTCTCTACCTTTATCACTGCCTCCCAAGAGTAAACTGTTATATTCTGTATGTTCTTTGTAATGTTCCTTGCAAATGAAGAGAAGACGTTTCTAGCACCTTCTAGCACTCCCATCTTCACCCAGGTCTCCATCTCGCCCTCACCGCTAAACCTATCCCTTACCCTGCCTTCATCCTCTCGCCTTGCTTCCTCAGCCAACATCCCTGCCGCTTCCATTACGTCTGTTCCTCAACCCGCCGCCACCGCCACCCTCTCCTTTGCCGACACCGCCAGCTCAGGGGGCCGCCTACGAGCCGACTGCGAGGAAGTTGGGCGCCTGCACTCGCGAACAAACAACCTAATTTCAAATGTAGCTCCCCTCCCCCTCTCTCAACCCTCTCAACCCACCTTTCTGCACTCGCCCCTCTCCCGTCTGCCCCTCCCTCGTCTCCTCCTCCAGCCCAGCCGACGCTTGCGGCGGTGTGTTATTATGATGTGGATGTTTTATGTACTACGCTGCCGCGCGGCTGGAGGTGCACCCCGCGGGCTCCTCGGAGGGTGGCGAAAGGAGCTCTCTTAAGTAAGCAACTTGTCACGACGTCTGTACACTCGCGAGCAAAACCTCGACCTTGTCTCGCGGCACCTGGGGGACGCCTCCGCGCCGACAATGCCCTACCCCCGTTGAATTAAGCGTACTACCTCCGCTTTTGGGCGTTCAAGGGATTATTTTCGTTGAATTAGAAGTGCGGGCTCGCGAAAGGGTGCATTGTAATTTCACCCCCTTTGGCATTCAACGTCTGTCGCCCTGGGCCGCGGGCGTCTTGGGATCTTGGCATTCCGCGAATACGAATTAACTTCGCGTGCGTTCGTTTTGGGGGGTAATGAACCCGATGGGGTCTTTATGGCTGGTGTTTGTTTGAATGGGCGTCGAAATGGTTGTAGAATAATAATAGCATTTGTGGCGGAGTTGTTGCTTGTTGCAGAATGTTGAAGGGATGGGTTGATATATACTTTTGAACCATATTTTTCCAAATAGATTACACACAAGTGTGCAAGTATTTTTAAGACCAGTGTATTTTTTATCCAGACCAAGTATATTTCATCCAGTTAAATAGTACCATAAATTGAATTCAAAATTTCTGGAAAATACAGTGAGAATTCATTAAACTACGCAAATATTCTTATTACTATTCAATTATATAGAAGTAGAAGTTCAGTCTACAAGTATGTCAAGTGTAAAAGTAAAATATTTATTGATGAAGACGATTGTACGTCGCATATTCGAAACCCAACATAAAGTTAAAACTATTCGATTTATTTTACAGTTTTTCCACAATAATAACTATAAATTAGAATAAAATTGCAGTAACAAATAAATGTAATATTCTGGATAAATCTAATTTCATAACTCTAGTTGGGAAGAATTTCGAGACCGAGAAGTACCATTCAGAATTATCACTAATTACTATTTAACTTTTTATTTGCGGTGTGTCTGTCTCAGTTGTCATAGTCTGCTACTCACTCGTTCTTAGTCTTGTTTCTTCATTCCATGTAACCTATCCTGGTCCTTTGCAAATGCTTTGTTCCTCTATCTCAGAGGCCGTTGACACCCAAAAATTGTTAGTACTCCGTCATTTGCCCGCATTTTTGCTGGCGTTTATTTTTACAGTCCCTCTTTTGTGCCATCCTCGCCAACGATTGGATCGATCGCATGAAAAAAAGCTCTTCCGAAAAACATATTTCGATTATGATAATATTAAATAAAAATTAATAAATATAGAATTAACTTTAATGAAAAGGGGAGATGTCGCATGATAACGGCCGCATCAAGCAGTGCTGCAGATCGAGCGACTCTAGCGACAGGACTCAGAATGACTCAAAAAGCCGTGCCGAATTCCATCTTGGAGATACTACCCTCAGCCGCCATTATAGAAAAACCCAAGGATAGGTCGTCGCCGGTACTGAGTATTTGACTTTCTCCAGGGTCGTATTCACCACCTCGTAGGGCGTCGGCACCCGAAGGATTGAGGCTGTGTGTGCACATCGCACTTCACCCGGACATGTAGCGGCGCAGCGGGCGTCTGGGGGCGGGGGGTGCTAACACGCGAGGAAGAGTAATAGATGCGAATGAACGATATTAAATGAAACATAAGTCACTAGATTGAAAATGTTAGGAAAGAGCTAAGGGAGATTAATTTAATATTATTCTAACGAATACTGGGGAAAGTTTTGTTCGAGTGACGTACTGAGTTCAACAACACCACTAGAGCAATACTAATAATTATTAAGAGTGTGGCTAAGTTTCCTTTCTGCAGTACACAAAAATGACCTACTCACAACCCTCCCACCAATAAAAAAATATGTAAAATTGAACTAATTGCCTGTAGCGACTCATATCACAAGATAATAATGTTTAAATTACGTAACTTCCCCAAGTACGAGGCTCTTGCCCCTTCTTTGGAATATGGGCTATTTTTTCAGTAATCCTTCGTGTGCGTCTACGCATTTTTGCTGGACTTTTCTGCTGTACGTTCTTTTAATGCAGACAGCCTATCCTCGTCCGTGGAATCTTCACGATGACGTGTTGAGAGGCCGTTGACACCAAAAGGGTTGAGGCTGGAAGTGCTCATCTTCTTTGGAATACGGTCTATTGTTTGCTAGTCTAATCCTTCATCTGCGTCTAAGCACATTTGCTGGACTTTTCTACTGTCCGTTCATTTAACGCAGACAGCATATCCTCGTTGGTACAGTCCTCCCGAAAGTCGTGTTCAGAGGCCGGTGAGATCGAAAGGGTTGAGGGTGGAAGTGCTCATCTTCTTTGGAATATGGTCTATTTTTTGCTAGTAATACTTTGCATGCGTCTACACATTTTCGCTGCACTTGCCGTTCTTTTAACGCAAACAGCCTATCCTCGTCGCTAGAGCCCTCGCGAAAGCCGTGTTGAGAGGCCGTTGACACCGAAAGGGTTGAGGCTAGAGTGCTCGTCGTCTTTTGCCCGCACTTGTACCGGCGCAGCGGGCGTCTTGCAGAGGGGCGCGCGAGGTCGCGGGGAGGTGTGGGCCGGTGGGGGCTGCAAGGTGCGCGGAAGGTGGGTGGGACGGAGCCCCCCGCTTGCGCTTTGCGGGCAATTTAATTATAATTAGGAGCGAGTTCGCTTTGAAATGGAGCTTGATGAGGGTAAATAAAACCGAGGGCCCACCTGCCGCCCGGAAGCAAAGGACTACTCCGCGGGAAGACAGTGCGACAGAGCGCCGGAGAGGCGGTGACAACTTTTTGGAGTGAAGTTTTGTTCAATCAAAGCTGTGTAATTGAAAGCATTGTCTGTTACCACTCGCTCGATCACGCGCAACATTTTTCTTCTACTTTCCAAAGCATTCAGATTATTAGCATTTAGAACTTAAAAAATATAATTATTCTTCTTTTCCATGTAGGATCTCGAGACTAAAATTGTTCACGCCGTTTTTGTTTTACACGTTACATAGAAAATAGTTGAAATTCGGATATTGAGGATATTCTTCGTTAATTTAATATCTTTAAAGCATTGGTAGTAATATTTATTTTGTGAAAGGTTACTCTCTTTGTCTGCTCTTATTGTTCCCCTGAGAATCCCGCCCATCCTGTCATTTTCTGTCCCATCCCCATTCTCATTGTATCCATTCTGGTATTGTGAAGATATCCTTTGTCAATATATTACCTTAAAATCCGTATTCGGCGCTTTCAGATCAACGAGTAGCGTTTTCAGGCGCATCAATTACTTTCGACATTATTTCCATAAGTGTAGTGCCAGTTATAGCCGGGAGATGATGTTCATCCCCCCGTTTGTAATGTAAGATACGTAGGCGACCTGCTGAGTTGGCTTGCTGAGTTTTCTACCTTCAGGCATTTCCCCAGTGGGGCATGCTCTTGCAAGATAAAGCGCTACGCTCGCGACTGATCTCCCAGTATGTGTGTTAGTGTTGTGCATGTAAATGGATGTGGGGGAGACAGAAAGGGATAGGAATGATAAAGGGAATATCGCGGCGTTCCGTGGACAGTTAAAGTACTACAATGCCATTCGCCTGGTATTGATTGTAGAAACCATGGGAAATAACCGATTAGAGCAGCTGGCCGCTAGAATTCTTCTTCAGAGAACGTCTGGATTCGATCTAGCCTTGAGGCTCCGAAAGCAAGCAATCTCAGGGCGATGAGAGAGACGCTGAAAGCAGCAAACATTTGTCACTGAAGAAAAGGTCTACCGGTCGGTCTTTGCAGTTGGTTACTGTGGCGCGCACCGGCTGTGGAGGCGTCGGAGCTCGAGATGAGGGAACAGGGGACACTGTGCGTCGCTGGAACACAGCCGTCTGCGCGCGGCTTATTACAAAGCGCCGACAGAGACAGGTGCAACTTGTGCCGCTGAGGCAGCGAGCGTGGGGGCGGGGCGGGGGGGGAGGGAGTCGCAGAGGTGGAAACGCACCGCGGGAGACGAGCTCGTTTTGGATGAAGTCGTCTCGGAGATGAACAACCAAATGCTCAGAGGCGGAATGAGAGATTAATGTGCTAAAAGATGTCTTTATTATTAATTTCCAATTTGAGCTGAAATTGAAAAAGGATTACGCAGTGTCCGGTCATGTAAATGTGTGTTGTTTTGTTAGGTACCAAAGAAGTTGGGAAATACATAAAGGCACAGGAACAGTTTCGATTTTGGCTAAAAAATACAAATAATTGTGTTATTCGGCATATTTTCATACTGCGCGTACCGACAGGATTAGTATAGACATTGCGACTCTCTTTCACAGCTGGTGCATGCGTGGGAAGGCTCAGGAAGAGGCACCTGAAATATTTGTTATTTATGTGTTTCGCTATGTAACAGCATATTGTGATATTTTTGTATATAAACATTGTACTATACAAAGAGTATTCTCTATGTATTGCAGTATTTGGAAATTTTTTTGTTAAAATATTTAATTCCTACAGTGTTAGCAGGAGTATGTTATTTATTGTTCTCAAGCAGAGCGCGTGCTACTTCTTGGCAACTACATTGTTTGGTTTTGTTCGGTAGCATTTTTGTTGTAGAGGCCAATATTATTTCTTTTTCAACCCAGCCTGGCGTAATCGGCGAGTATTTTCGTGTTTACAATTTTTTATTTGTATTATGCACGTTTGTATAAAATTACATTTAAAACAGTTGCCTACTTCGGCTTCTTGACCACAGAAAATTACATGAAAAATGACGAATAGAAATACAGTGAATCTTTTAAATTTTTTGTTTCATTACATTTCTCGTGAATGGGATGCATCAAATCCCAGTGATTCATGGTATTCTGGAAAGAAAAATAATACACAGATTTTTAGCATTGTAGGTACTTGAAATCATCCATAACACATTTTTTATTCTTCCAGAATATTCTTGAAGGATCTTAAAAAAGAGCGATCGATTAATATTGTCGAGAGGATGAATTGTTATTGATTAATATATCTCAATCAGGTTTTTAGGTGCTTTTAACACCTCCAAAATAGGTTCTTTTAATTTCTTCGAATGTTTTCGGAAGGATTGGGAGGAAAAGGTCCGTGTCTCATCATGAGGCTCAGACGCGCGGGGACATGGAAGTTTGTTTCTTGTGTTTCGTATCGCTGAAGATCTGGAGTTGTGAAGACACCTTGCCCAATTTAAGCAAGGCCAAAGTATTCGCATTTGTTGTTATGTTTGAAACAAGGAAGCAACACTTTCTCACCATTGAATGTGGTCATAAATGTCTGGGAAAATGTGAGGTTTTGCAAAGATTTAGATAAGGACTTTCTTAGAAACGTTTCCATAATCGTATCAATTGTAATTAGGTTACTCATAATTAAATTAACGATATTTATGGAAAACTGTTAATTAAAACTGTAATTCGTACCCTGTAGTACGAAACTGTGAAATCTTTGAAGTAGTCATTAAAATTTTCAAATATCTGAAAGAATTGTTACAGGTGTACTGAAATAGGATTACCAAGGTACGACTATTAGCAATTAATTTATGTTTGGAAGCAGGAGGAAAAATATATTTCTGAAAATAATTTGTTGTTGAAGATTGCAAAGAAATTCATTATTTGAAATAAATCAAACGAAATGAAAGTATCATTAGAGCTGCATTGGAAATTGTGAGAAAGAATTTATAAACAATGCAGAAGATAGTCTCATATTTCCTTGATATTTTTCACCTGCATTAACTTCCATCTTTCTTTTCGCAATGTATCGCGATGAAAATGTGATATTGTATTCAATAATAGTGAACACAGAAGAGTAATGGCAAGGAGTTTCACGTTTTTGCTACACGTGGAAGTAACGTCGAAACAACTGAAGCAACTCAACCGTGCGGTATCGGGGCTGTGCGCAAAGTGCTCGGGTCGTCTAGACAGGGTTGGCGCCTGTGTGGCGCCTGAGCTGTGCCCGCAAGAGGTAGGGGAGGAGCTTCTCATAAATGTAAATTAGCTTAGTTTTCTTCCGGCATTTGTTGCCAGAAATATTTGGAATTTGCGCGAACTTTTGCGGCGAAATAGAAAATTTATGATTTCTCTTTGGAAGTATTCTCGTTCCTCACTTCCGGCCTGAAGTACTTCTTGGAATTTCTTTACACTCTGCTGAATTCTTAATGAGTGGTGTGAAAATTCTGCTTTTCTAGAGGGATACCGTATGCTGCGGGGCTCGTCGCGAAGTTTTGTTTTGGCGGTTGTAAATATGCATTTGTGTCTCTTGTTTTAAGCTTTATAGAATTCCGAGACCATGTGTAACGTCGCAATAGATATATTTTACTATTGTGTTTAATGAATGTGAGGTGGTGTGAAAACCAATCATGTTTTAATTCGCCAGTTGGTATTGTGGAATAATTCATTTATATTTATTTAATGATAAACATATTTCATTTGTTAGCTCCTGGTGGCGTGAATATTTTCGCATCAATGAAATTGGAAACCAACCCAATAAAACAATATAGTGGCTAGTATGCGACAAGCTCGATATGCGCAACGACTGTAAGGTCCCTTGTGAATATGAATTGTCCTGTTACATTCGAATAGATGGGGTTTATCGATTCTCCTGCTAGTTTCTCAGAAATACGTGTTTTCCCGCAGTGTTTGTATTCTTTTTATAATTATTGTAGTCTAGGATTATTGAAAAGGTGGACGTAGGAGTTTTCTTACCTGTATAGGTATCAACGGTATCCGGATAAAATTCCTATAAATATTCATAAAACTTAAATTTTGGATCAACGAATTCAATAAATTCGAAAATATTGGTCTCACATTTAACTTCGGATCTTTTGAATGATCTTAACTTACCGCAAAATTAATATAATTGCCTTTTAAATAGGATGATAAATTTCTATACAGTTGTAAGTTAAAATTATTTACCTTGTTCCATCATCCGTAATACTCGTATATTTAGAAAAGTGAAACACAAATAATCTCTTTGTCTTCATCTCCTTTGTGAATGCGTCAGAAATATATTTACTTATATCAGTATTGAAAATAGATCATTTCATATACGAGGAGACGACGGGTATACCCAATAAATACCTTAATTCATCTCCTTTCCTCCTCTTTTTTCATATTCTTCCTCCTCCTCCTTATTTCCCTCCTCCACGTTTCTTCCTTCTAGTGCCTTACGAAATGTTAGTGACCAAAATACAAAAAGCAATGTTTTTCTAGGGCAAAAAGCATTCTTCATTTTCTTTCATGGATCGTGTCGTGACCGGCCGCACACAGTCAAAGCGGCCGCCGCCGAGTGACAGTGTTACCGCCCCGGAAAACCCGAGCAGGCGGGAGAGCCGCACCCCGGGCCAATAGCCCTGCGGCTATAAGAGGGCTCCGACTCGACGCCAGGGCAGACAGCGAGCGGCAGTGTAAGCGAGTGTATCCTGGCTAGTGTATTAGTGATAGAAGTGTGGAGAACTACTACTACGACGACTTGTGCTACGGACTTGGAACCTCCTGCGGATATTCGACTACTTGGCTGATTTCTTTTTGTTTTCTGGAATAAAAACCATTTTAAGAATCCTTGTCTTTTATTGGATACTACAGATCGACATACCTAGAGTACATCAACATGTATTACAGAACGACGTTAACCAACAGAAGAGTTCACACATTGTGTGAACTTTCCTTTCTAGGGCGGTGGAATCCCCCAACCCGACTCCACCCGGGACTCTCCGGCGCAGCTGATCGAATCTCGCGGAGGCCTTGACCCCCGGCGAAGACGCACGACCGCCGCGGGAGAGAAAGACTGCCGCACGGCGGGGAAGAGGTGTCCGGGAAAACTACGGGGGCGTCGGAGCGCAGGCGGGGACAGCGGGGAGGGGGCAAGGGGCGGTTCTCGCACGTAGTGCGCCGTGTAATTGTCTTTTTCCCCTGCGCGCAAACAAGAGAGCAGCGCGCGCCGCCGCCTCCGCGGTGGAGGCCGGTGCCGTGTGCGGCGTAAAAATGCGGTGAGGGGCGGGGCCGGTGGCGACGTGGGCGCGGGAGGCGGAGGAGGTGGCGGCGGAGGCGGTGTCGGCGTGGCGAGGTGCAGGCGGGGCGGCGGCGGAGGAGGCGGGGCGGTGGGCGGAAGCGGGCGGCGGAGGCGGAGGTGAGGCGGCGGAGGCAGCTGGCGCAAGCGGGGTGGCGGAGGGCGACAGGCGGCGGCGGCGTGCGGAGCAGGGCAGGCGGCGGCGGCGGCGGTGGCGGAGTTGCCCGGAGCGGTTCAGGCTAATTAGTGAGGTGGAAACGCAAACACGTGTCGCCCCGTAGCTCTTTTCTCTTCGACGCCCCTCCCACGCCGTCCGTGGCGTTTCCTGGGTTGCCGTCTCCACGTGGGCGTCGCCCTCCTGCGTGCGGTCAACCTGGCATTGTCTGCGTTCACCGCCCTTGCCGTAGCTCCCTTAGACGTGTGCTTCGTCTCTGAGGGGGTTGTGACAACTCTCGTAATGTCGCTGCTGTTTTCGTATCTTTCTGCGTTGCTAGAATCTCGCGCATCCACTTCCAACGTTTCTGTCATTTTCCACCAAGTCCATTCTATTTGACAGTTTTGCTACACTTTCCTTCTCTTGCATTTTTAATGTCATTCTCGCCACACCTGCCACAGTACTTTTGTACTAATCATTCTCTGGAAGTTTTATATTCTCCTTCTACTTTAGTCGCTTCCATACTTAATTCTTACTGTGCTCTGTATACTTCTGTCCGAGGCCCAGCTTTCATGTTAGTGCCACTCCTCTTGCCTCAAGTGGTCGTCACTTCATTCAGCTATCTCGCCTGCATGTTCGCTACGACTCTTCTGACATTCCCACCCCTACCGGACCTCTATTTTCCTCTCTTCTGGTTTCACCGTAACTTCTTGAAGTCATTTCTCCACCCCTGCAACTTCAACTTCATTAGCCATTGTGAGGCTATCTACTTGCACCGGCTACTTGTTCTGGTTATTTCTTCATTCACCGTCTTTACCTTTAAATCCGTTTCCACCTTTACGTCTACTGCTGGCAGTTCCCACCAACAGTCTCACCGCCATCGTAACCGCATGCCTTCCACCGCCGCCACCCTCCCCCCCCACCCCCCCCCCCCCCCGCCCCTCCACAATCCCCCAACCAACCCCCACATCTGCCACGGCTCCTTCACCTCCACAACCGCCAGCACCGCCACCTCGTTGCTGCTCTTTTCTCCGCCCCGCTGGGGTGAATAAATCATCCCCCAGCGCAGGTTTTATTTAAGCCCTTCTTTGTAATTATGAGCTGCAAGAATTTGTCCTGCGTTATCTTGCGAGCGCCCTCTCCGCTTGCGGTGCTGCGCCAAGGGCTGGCCGGCGCGGCACGGCGCGGCACGGCTTCATAAAGTCACCTTAATTTGCTTAAGCAGCGTCCAACACGGCGGGCCTGCGCTCTGCCCAGAATGCTAACTCGCACATTGGCGTGTTGTTTTTTGGATTTAACCCGCGATTTCGCCTCGAGGCTGTGAGGCCTGCAGGTGGGGTCTGAGGGGAGAGGAGGTGTAAAGTACACGCGCTGTTCAAGTGCAATAACATGTTTCTGTAATGAGTCTCCGAAGTTTTTTGTGGGGGTTGTTAACTGGGGTAGAGTATTTGTGCTGCAGGACTTCCGTTGATGAAGTGGGAGTTGTGTGAAATATTTTCGTATCTCGGAAAGGGCTAAATTACCCTTTTGTTCTCAGGTCAGAAATTACTCTCAATAATTAAATAAGTTTTTGTAGTACAGGTCTTGCAAATAATAATTACTAATATTTCTTTGTAATATTTTAAATGTTTTTAATTAAACTTACGCATTACATGTAAAGTACCGCATTGCAAATAAAATAGCATTTTACAATCATGTAAAAATTAAATTAAACCAAACTACTAGAATATATTCTAATGACTACAAAATATCATGAATTCTAGAATGTAATTATATTTCTAACAGAAAGTAACCGATTTACGGTATAATGTTCTGACATGTCCTTCAAAGATGGATGAATTTTATAAATAATCTATCTGAATTTCTGCGTATATTTGAATTTTTTCTTCAGAAAATAAAATAATTGAAGTGTGATGTTTCTGCCGCAAAATAGAATTGTTGATAACGTAATTTGGTTGATTTGGGGTTTTCTAATTCCGCAGCCGCTTACACAGTACATGATGTATTTTAATCAAGAACCCAAAGAGAAACATAATATTTGGGAGTCATGAAATATTGATACTTTAATCTGAAATTATGATTTCATAATCTAATAACAATATCCTTTGTAACCTTGTGACTCGTAAATGTTCAGGACAATATTTGATGCAAAACTCCTCGCGTCGTCGTCTGAGGGCTAGGATACATTGACACTTTTAAACGATTTTTCAACTTATCAAAATATTAGGACTTAACCCTGGCATACACAGAGGGTTGCCAGGGCACCCCAGAAGTCCTTTTTAATTGACTATTCTCATTTGAGTAGATAATCTTTATGCCTGTGCACGTGTTGTACATGTCCTTTTACTACTTTTTGGGTTTTCCATTGTTTAGGGTTCTGTAGCATTCCCTACGTGTATTAACAAGTGAGAAATTTTGTATTGAATCATAGGCTGAGATCACTACATATCTAATAAAAGGACTGCCAAACAAGCTAGGTGCGGTGTGTCCAAGAATAAATCATAGAAAAAGAAAACCTTTTTGTGACAAATGTAAAATACCTATTTGTGCTGAACATAATAAAAATGTTTGCCTGTCATGTATTGAGTAAACCTTTCGATTATCTGTATTAATTTCGAGTAGCAAATAAAACGTGTAATTATATTTCCTGTTCTTATTTCGAGGACAATCATTTTAATTATCCTATTTTAATTGGGGTGCAGTGACACTCCACCTATGTCTTTACGTATGTTGTTTTTGCCTGTGTGTGGCACGGTTAATATTGTATGAAACCAATTTCTCTATAGATTTCCATCTAGTAAAATGATATTGCTAGGACTAATCATTTCAAGGATTAATCATTTTAATTATCAGTTTCTTTAATTGGGGTGCAGTGCCACCCACTTATGTATTTACGTATGTTGTTTTTCTTGTGTATTCCAGGGTTAATATTGTACAAAACCTATTTCTCCCTAAATCTCCTATCTAGTAAAATGCTAAATGCTACAAAAGCTCGGCCGCCCGCAACGGTAGGCCGCGCCGCCTCTCCGCGCGTGTCATCGGCCCACGACGACAGTGCCACGTTGGCAGCGCGCGTGGCGGGCGAGCGAGCTAGCGCCTCGGCGGCGGCGGCGGCGCCTGGCGTCGCGGCGCCCCGCCCTTATCAGACGGCGCCGGTCGGCCCGTGACGCGTCTCCCCTCCCCTTGGGCGGCGCTGCGCCCTACTCCCTGGGCGCCCGCGCGCCACGCAGCCGGCGGCGGCGGAGGCGGCGGCGCGCGCCCGAGAGCACTGGCGCGCCACACGGCGGGAGGCTGCGGAACTGCCACGGCGCCCGCCACCGCCGCCTCCGCCGTTGGGGGGGCAGTGAGGAAACGCGGGCTTGGGGGATGGGATGGCGCTAGTGCTTGCTGCTGAGCTTTTTCTTTTTTTTTTCTTTTTCTTCACAAAATGTAGGCGATATCAGTTGTTGGGAGGTGCCGTTGTGATTGTGAAATGTGTAGTGGGAAGAAGAAATAATACATATTTATGAAACACATTAAAATGCATCGACCGATACGCCTGTGGTTTTGTAGTAATGAGATACATTTTCCTCCCAATTGAATTAACGCGAAGAAAATAATTTATACCCATTGAATCTATTCTTCATTATCTTGACTTAATATAATATGATGAATTTTGAAACGTGAGAAATATACTTCGACTGAATTTTCAACGCCTCTTGTTAATGTGAAATAAGTATAGATCTGAATTTTAAGTATTGTACTTCATTTGAAGTATTTTTAATGATAATATTTTGTTGCAAAAGGCAGTTATTATATTGAATCAGCAAATAACGTTAACATGATTTTCCAGTTAGAAAATTAAAATCAAAACAGCTATTTGTCAATTAAATTATGTCACACGTCTGACAGGTTTAATCTTATTTAATCGCAAATATGCAAAACAATGCAAGTACGACCTGCGTCTCCATAGTTTCTGGGAAGTTTGATTTCTAATTTATTAACCGAAATTTTCAGATATTGAATTATTCCTTTGCTCCCTTCTCCCCCCGCTCTCCCGCCCCCGCGCCCTTCCAAGGGCCGGAGCCACCTCTCGCGATCTCTAGTCGCCGGAGCTCGAACCCTGAGCGCGTAAGACTCCCGCCAGAGGCGCGGGCCTCCGCCGGGGCGCGCGTGCGGGTCTTGCAAGACGGCGGCGGTGGGGGCCGGTGGGGCGAGGGCGGCGGGGGTGTGACCCCGCTCACGGCCGGCAGATGGCGCGGCGGCCGCCCCCGGCGACGGCGGCGGTGGCAGCGCGAACGCGCGCGCGCATCGAGCGAGGGCGGTGTGGGGGCGGGGGCGGGGGGGTGTGGCCCGCGTCCGCGGAACGTCGGGCATCGACGCGCACCCGCCGTCCGCCCAGGTTGGTTCCTCCGGGCCCCGCCCCCCGCCGCCCACCCTCCTGCTCGCCACACGCCGCCATTCCGTCGCCCATCAAGAAACGGAGAAGAGGGGCGCGGCGGTGGCGGAGCTTCCCCCCCGCGGTACTCGTCCGCCCACTGTGGAAGTTATTGACGCGAAAGTAGTTGTTGCGAAGCCGTAAAGTGCGGGCGAGAAGTGGGAGGAGGATGAGGAGGCGGAGGAGTGGTGGAGGGGAGAGGTAGAAGAAACGGAGAAGAGGGGCGCGGCGGTGGCGGAGCCGTGGTAGAGACGCAATCGGAGGTAACGTCAGTGATTAATGCAGCTTTTGAATCAACAGCGGTACCGAATGTAGTACAGGTGTTGCCAGTGGGAAGGGCATCTGAGAAAATGGAAGTGTAGGTAAAGAGAGCACAGGTGTCGGAGTCGGAATTGCCTGAGACGAAATGGAAGGGCAGCAGGATAATGGAAATGGTGGCTAGGCAGAAAGGTGCCAGTACAGCGCCAGTGATTGGAGCAGTGTAGCAATGACGGTACTGAAAGTTGACGCGACGGCAATCGGAAAGAGCGCCTGAGAAGTGAAAAAAGCATTAGGGGAAAAAGGGTGGGAAGGAAGTACTTGGTGGAGATGATGAGGTCTGGAGGTTCACTAGTGTAGGGATGGCAGTGGCCGGTGACTGCTGTATTGCGAGAGTGCCATCCGTGCATGGATGTGGAGATTGATACGGAAGGGAAGGGTTAGGCGATGGCATTTTCTCTGATGGTGTGGGGAGAAGTGATGGCGAAGGCTACAGTGGCAACGGCAACCGTGGGTTTGCATCATACAGAAGTTCACAACAGTGAGGAATCGGAGGAAAATGACCGATTAATTGCATGATTATTTCATGATTCCGGACGCGTTAACTGCTATGGTTACTAGTCACTTAAGTGTGGTACTTGTCTTAATCATGAGAGGTGGCGAATTTCTTTCCCTACTTCCCACACCCATTTCTTCTCATTAAAATGGTGAGATCGGACGCTGAACTACGCGTCGGCTTGTGGATTTTCCCCAGACAGTTCTCTCCCACCAGCATGGCACCACCTCACGAGGACAAACACTTAAGTTCCTGACTGATCTTCCGTGAATTGTAGTGTAAGTCTGTAAGTGTAAGTAGGGGGGGCAGGAAAAGAAGGAAAGATCTGGCGGAGTTTGATTTTCCGTTGTTAGGGTACTGCTTCGACAATCGCTTGGTATTGATCGGAGTGATGAAGTAAAATTACCAATCAGAGTAACCTGCCGGTAGAATCTCCACCAGACGATGCCTGAATTCGACCTCCTATCTAGCTAAATATCGAAAATCCTGCCACCGGTTGGTCTCAAACTGTAAACCTCCGAATCAGAGGCTCTGCAGTGACATAGTCGGAGGGAAAAGAAGAGTGGCAAGGGTGGTGGTGGTGGGGGGTGGGGTGGCGGGAGTTGCACCAGAAACGCCCTGAGGAATGAGATGTCGGGAGGGCAGAGAAAGGTAAAGGTGACGGTGAAGGGTACGGTGACGGTGATGCTGTCGGAAATGGTGTCAGTGTTGGAATGGGAGTATTGGAGAAAGCAGAAGGTGCGGTGGCTTGCAAGTGAAGAGGCAGAACAGACGGACGAGGAATCATCTTCGATGTGACGGCATCGTCGTCGCTTTGGATTTATCGCGAAAGATGGCTGCCTGCGTTGAGGGAGGTTACGCGCTGATCTTCACGTGCGCATGCGCGCTCGCTGCTGCCATATGGAGCATCGCGATGCGCAGCTTCAGATGCCGATGTGCGTTTGGAGAGTCGTAAAAATACTTCGGGCGGAAGCACGTCTGGTCGTTTGAATATCAACCTTCGATGTAAACTCTGGAGATGGGTAAGACCTGCGGAGATGCGAGAGATTTTAGAAGTGGTTGTTATGCAATGATGGCGGTGCATTTAAAGCTGCTCTGCTCCATACTTATAATACGGATCAGGAAAATTCATTTTCCAAAGTATATTTTAATTTGTTTTTATTAGACTTATTATGTACCCTATAATATGGAACGTTTAATTGATTTAATATTCATGAATTACTTCACATTCGTTTATATTTCGTAATCGATCTCCCAATTAGTTTTAAGAATCGCTGAGTAAGAGTTTGAATAATAACATTTCGAAACTGATGAAAAAGAAAAAATTGAACATTTCTTCTTAAGCAACGTTTCGATTTAATGAATCTTTGAATTTAACAAATAGTTTCACTTAATGAATATTTCGGCTAAGAGATTATTGTGTTGAATATCTTAATGAGAGAATGTATCGACTAATCGATGTTCGTGGGTCATCGCCACCTCCTGTCTACCTGAGAGGAGACAGCTGTTGAAAACATCGCTCGTCGGGGCGGTGAGAGCCACGATGTTACTGTCTTTAGATTTAAGGGTGTATCTAGGATACCTATTGTTTGGGAAATAGAACACGGATATGCCTTTGTTCCGAGTAGGGCCATGCTGTTTGTTAGTGACTCTCGATCTGATGAAACTTTTTTTCTCCTTATGGTTAGTCTACGAATATGAATTTACCCTTCGACCTGCATCATACTGAATTTTATGTGACGTAGGTTAAAGTCAATGAAAAGCTTCAAGATATTAGGGATTTTTTGCACGACATAGCGTACGGCAATCGACTGAAATCTCGATTATCTGCGCACACATAGAAACACAAAAGTGATGCGCATGCGCTGAAGATCATACTGCTGTCGATTACTGTAACACTTCGAGGCAATAAAACTCCCTATTTGGATTGACTTATTAGAGATTGTTGCACGCCTTAGCGGACCGCTCTATGGATCTTCTGCGCATGCGCAGATGCACAAAATTGATGCGAAACGTAAATTACGCATGCGCAGAAGATAGATAGTGCTTTAAAATTCGAGGTTGCACAAACTCTCTATTGAATTGCGAATACATCGTCCGTTTCGTCGTCCTTTTCTGCTGGCGAGGAAACACGCTCTGGCCTCATCCCGCCGAAACGGGAGAGGTCAGGTGCCCCATGGAGGGTCACACCTGCCCCCGCCCTGCCGCTCCTCGCCCCACTCCTTGTCCTCGTCGTCGTCGTCTCCGTGCGCACTTGAGCCATGGCGTCATCACCCGGCTGCGACATCTGCCTGCCTCCGCGCCGCCGCCGCCCGGGGACGTACACAAACCGCCGTCGCTGCCGCCGCCGCCGCCGCCTCCCGACCACGTAAGCGGAGACAGCTGTTGAAAACATCGCTCGTCGCGACGGTGCTGCTTCCTCGAGATGTGAGGGTGGAGCGCGTAGAGGATGCCAGTTTGCTGTGGGAAATGGGACATGGGAAGGTGATGCTTTTGTTCCGAGTGGGTTTTGTTGTCTCTCGATCTGACGAGACTTTTTCCGCCTTATTGTAAGTTTTGCGAATACTTTACTTCAACATAATTGTACACTTTGGACCTGTATCACCTGAAAAAATGATTCCTTTCGAAAGGATCGTCAGGACATGAAACAGGGGCGAAAATACATCCAGCATTAAATATGGTACTGTATTAAATAGTCATTTTTAGCTTACTTGTGTCATTGAAACCTAATTTGTATTTTTCACTGCATGAGCGTTAATGGGAGTTCGCAGAATGGAAATATTTTTATGCAGTCATCACCTTAAACCACTTCGTATTATCATGAAGGAAAATTTTAATCCAGAAACGCATTTGTAAAAAATGTCAGTTTTTATGTTGTCGCCTTTAATGAAAGGCATGTTTTTATTCTGCTGAATAAATGTATGCTGTAACGTCTTCTGGGAACTCAGATAAATAAAATTTTCCAGTTACAATACTAGAATGAGGGTCACACTTTTGACATTTTGAAGGTTCCTCGCCTCAGAAGTCACTGGCTTTTTTTAGTTTTGATGCAGGATGATATGAAACATTGCTATAAATGTTTAAATAAACGAATACTCGTTCGTACTAATTGTCCTAAATTACTGCTTGAAATAGTTTCTCTCAGAACCTTTGGGTAACCTGTGGAGGCATTTCACTATATTATTGTTCACTCAGAACATTGAAACACAATACTTGGATTAAACATTTCATGATAGCGATACTTGTATGAAATAGTGACCTTTTTTCGTTAAATAAAACTCAAGTTTATGCACTACGTTTCTTGTGCTGTCATTCAAATACCGTTACCAAATACCGTAACAAATTCCGTTACATTCAAATGCCAAAAAAAAGCAGCAACAATCGGATAAATTTGTGCCGATCGGTTGGCCGAGATCACTAAGGCAGTAGTGTCGCAGCGATCTCGGACCGAAGGGTCGCGGGTTCGAGTCACGCCTCAGGCATGGTTGTATTTGTGTTCGTCCTTTCACCCCTTATCATCACCATATAGTTTCATCTTCACAGTTACCATACCGTTAACTCTAACAGTGGTCGCTAATGACCTAGATGTTGACACGACTTTAAAAACCTAAAAAAAGAAGAGAAATTTGTGGGTTCCCTTTGCTGGCGATGCAGACCAAAATAGCCCCGTGGGTTCTGCCGGGCGCCTCCCAGGGCGCCATCCAGCGCCGGCCAGCCGACGAGGCCCTTGACTAGCGATGGCAAATTTTACCAAAACGTCGATACATCGCTAAAGGGTTTTCGATTTCGAAACGTCGACGAGAAAACATCGATGTTTTAATTATAAACTAATAAACATGCTATTTTCCTGTATATTTTTAATTACAGTACGGAAAAGGGATATATTTTATTGTTTGGTTACTAGCATGTTAGTAGTATGTAAAAAATATTATGGAATATAAAGAATAAAATTAACAATAAAGAACATTGTGTTATGCTATCGATTTCGTGTTTCATTGTCGATGGAGGCAATGATACGCCTGGCGATAACATACGATTCATAACACGAGCAGCTCCCTAACTTCTTCAGATTGCACAGGCGAAATGTGCAGCGTGATAAAGAGGATGACGCAAAACAATGATATTGCGTGTGAATTGCTGCTACTCTACTACGTGCTTAAACCCCTTCATTAAAAAAATAAAAAAAGAATAAAAACATCGATATTTTTGCAACAAAATATCGATGTTAAGAAAACATCGAAAGCAAAATATCGAGTTAATATATCGATGTTTGAAAAAGATCGATGTTTGAAAAAGATCGATGTTTTCTTGGCATCCCTAGTCATCCAGCGCCGGGCGGGGCAGACCAGCGCGGACCAGCCGGCGGCGGGGCCCTTGACGGCTATCATGCGCTGCCTCCGCCGATCGGTCAGCGGTCAAGCGGTGGCGCGGCGGCGCATTGGGGCCGATTGGTTTGTTGAGCCGCGACCTCGCACCGACGTCACCGGCCAGGCGCCGCGTGGCAGATGCCGCGGCGATGGATTGAGTGGGACCGGGGCTTGGTACGCGTAAGCACTTCGCCCTCAAGGAAGGTCGAAGAATGGCGGCCGAAACTTTGGCACCTGTGCCTTGAACGCGGGTCCCCAGACAGCCAAGTAGTTACGAAACTATCGGGGCGCGGTGGTGTACCTAGCTGCGACTGGACTTTTTTATCCGATATAGAGTACATTAGTGTTCGATATTATGTACAATATATTTGTTTATAAAGAAAAATTAACACAGAAATAAAACAAAACAATTGAATTGCTTAAATTGATATGTTCATTTCTTTTTATAAATAATAAACAATTTTAATGTTTCTGGAGTGCTTATGTGCTTCTGAAATTCAAATTTTCCCATAGAAATATTTTTACAAACCAACTTTTGAATCCGTATTGCGACTGTCATTCGAAATCTCGAAGGAGTTTATTAGACATAATAGGCTTAAAATTGTCTTAAGAGCTTATTTTCAAAGTTTCGTTGTTTCCTCCTTGAACATCCTATATACCATATATAATCATAAATTATTCATTTCATGTGTACCCAGCAAAGCCAAAAATCTATTCTCGATCATAATCGCCCACGCGCTAATCGATATTTGACTCTAATATTAAAAATACTTTTAAATAAGCTGCATAACGTGAACAAGCACCCTTAAGAGAAAGATGATTCCTCGATCTCATTTCAATTCTCATTCTGCCTGAGGCCCAACGGCGGTGGTGGAGGGAATGATATTGTACCGTGTGGACCTGCGGCCGGCGGCGGCGAGCAGCGCTCTTAATTCAAGGCCGCGGCGTCGGTGGCGTCGGTGGCGACGGCGCCGCCGTCGTCGCCGCTCGTCAGCCCGCGACGGCTAATAGGGGCCAACTCGCGGCAGTTAACCTGCGCGGCCGGCAGGCAGGCGAGCGCGGTGGCCGCACACGTGCACCGGAGCGGCACGGCGCCGGACGCAAGGGGGAGGGGGCGGGAGGCACAGAGAGGGGAGGTGCCGTAATGAGGAGGAGAACTCTAGAAACGTGGAGAATTGGTCATCGGGGAGGGGGATGTGTGTGGCACGAAAAAAACGTAGAGGAAACAAGAAGTGAAAGGGGCGTGGAGGTTACGTGAAGAAACATGGAAGGGGCATGAAGGAGACTGGAGGGCTTGAGAAAATCGGGGTTTAAGGTGTGAAAGAGGTTAAGAGGTCTGGAGTAGATGTGGATGAGGCGAGGAAGAGGGTGGAAAAAGTCTGGAAGAGGCGAGGAAGATGTCTGGAAGGGACGAGGAAGAGGCTGGAATGGAGGGAAGAGGCTGGAGCGTGGAAGAGTTTGAAAGAGTTGAAGAGGTCTGGAAGAGTTGTGAAAGAGGCATTAAAATGTCCGTGGAGTATGCGTGAAAGGTTCTTGAAGGAGTTGTGAAAGGGCCAAGGAAGAGACCCGAAAGAGTCGCAGAAGAGACGTGGAGAACACACGGAAGGCTCTCGGTTGAGTGTGGGGGGCATGGGTGCGACGGCGTGGCCTCGCGCGGGCGCCGACCCGCCACCGCGCCTCCGTTTCCCTGGAAGTGAGGAATGCGCGCGCTCGTGACCTCGGCGGCGACCCCCAAAGCGCCCTCGCGAGGTGAAGAGGTCGGTTTCTGGAAGAAGCGGACATGTTGTGGAGTGGCATGCTGCGCTGAATCAGCCTCGGGTAAACAAAGCAATTACAAGTGATCCAAATACGGTGATGCACCTAACGCACTAACCGGTTGCCAACCGAGCTAGTTTTGAAAAGTTACTCTTGTCTTCTTTATAAAATGCTGTATTGGTTGTTATTGCTCGCTCGAAATAAATTAATTACTTAATTTATGTATTGTTGGCAGGTTGGTAATTCAAGCTTTGAATTTTTATCTTGTACTTGTAAAACTCAGTAATTATTTGTTTAGTATTGGCACCTTAAACCTTCCAGAATGTGAAAATGAGTTTAAAATATCGTTTTTATTGATATTGTTATTTATAACTTTTTTTGTTACGCACTGAATCAATAATTTCCTTATCTATTGTTGGTTTGATTAGGCTCACAGTAGTATATTAACGAAACGTGACTCCACCTATTCTTCGGTATTTTTGGCTCTAACTTGTATTTGTGAATCAAACTTGTATGTTTATGTTAGCAGTAGAATTGTCAGTAATCGAAAATGTATTTTATGAAATGACTATAAAATATAAAACATACCTTTCGTTTCAATTTAATTTAAGGTACTAATTTACGTTGGATCGTATTTTTAGAAATAAATGAAATCGTGATTCAGGGCGTATTTGTGACATGAGGTCGTGTAAACCGGCCAATGCAATTCTCTATTTTGCCATTTTCGAATGGCTCCGCTAAACAGTACACTAAATTTATGGCGCGATAAAATCGTCCAGACATTACTTCGGTGTTTTGAATTGTTTTTGGCTGTTGTACGGCTTGTTTCAATTAATGTCTTTGTTACATATCATTACAGGTTTTAAGTACCTTGGTGTGTGTTGCATTTTTCCTGATTTTTTAATAAAATGTGCTTAAACGTGTAAACCAGGGTTTTACTGTGTGAAAATTTACCCTTTGCGTCAAATGAATGATGTGACTAGTTTTCTGAGCCATTTTCTAACTAGTTACAGTGCTGTTTGAATAGAAACGAAATAACTATTCAAAATACCTCTATTCAGTCAATGACTATTTGGATGTGCGTTTTTTTCAAAACTATTCCTACCTTGTGCTTTGTCTGTTGTGAAGACTTCTTTCACAAGCTGAATGCACCGTGCTTTTCGTGGAGCAACCTATCGAAATATATTACCTCCACAATTCGTTTGAATTTTGATTCGTGTGAATTCGTAATCTAGTGTTTTAAACTTTCTGAACGTACATCAGCATGCTCAAGCAAAGAATATTAAATCCATATAATTCCTATCATAAACAATATAAGTATTCCATCAGAAAATATAGTTCTCTGAGATGAATTTTTAAACGCATGTATTTTCATACGTTTTTATATGTTACTCGTCGTGTAAGATTTAAATTATAAATGAACCCACATAAAGAGTTCAGACTACCTCGTCGGCAACTTCTGAGGGCGAAGGTCGAGGATTTGTCGCATGTGGACTCTTTTACTATGATGTTGTAAACAAAGTAAACCGGTTTGTCCATATAATAAATTTCGCGATTTTCGATCTAGGAATCTGTGTATCAACTTTGTTCACTTGCACACCAAAAAATTCGATAAAGATACCGTTCTTTAATTTTAAATCTCTAGATCCCTCACTATTCTAAGAGATTTTTCGTTAATCAAAAAAAAGTGCACCGTCCTCCTCACCCGGAACTGAACTCGCACGGTATCTCCCATCACTTCGATTCCTTTCCGAAAGGTATCCCGGGGCGGGGCCGGCCTTCCGAATGAACACCTCCGTCGATCGCGCGCCGCCCTCCCCTGCGGCCACGGCGGCGGCGACGAGCTTCGGAGATTGGTTTGTGGGGCCACCCCCCCACTACCGGCGCTGCCGCCGCGAGTTCCGCCAAGGTGTGGCGGGGCCCGGGGGAGGGGAGGGGAAAGGAGGGGTGGGCCCAGGAGCGGACGTCAGGTCCGCGGCCGCCGTCCGACGCCGACTGTGTAATATAATAACGTGTCCGGGGTGGCCAGCCCCGCTTCCCTGGAGGGGCCACTTCGTTCATGTAGAGGAGCTTCGCTCCGCCTGCTCGACGCAGCCCGCGTTGCTCTTGAAAGGGAACGCATCTCAAAGACACCTCAGAAGTATTTTGGGGAATTGGCTTTGCGAACCGTAAAGGTAAAAAATATTGAACGTGTTCTCCAGCATGTTTTCACGGTGGAGCGATGCATTTGGTGGCCTCTAATAGCGAAACACCATGGTGTTTTGATGAGTTCGCCTTCTTTTGTCGCTGGAGATGTCGGCGGTAACGAATGATGCGAGACGAAGCATTTTTGATATTGACTTTTGATGCAAGATTTCAGGGAGTTCGAGCGAAAAATTATGGTTATTCATTTAATTAGTTACAAAATTTGTATGAAGGCAACTGATAATGATCATGAGAAATACCATGTTATTCGGAGCAGATATTCGGGATATTAATTTTTAATGAAAGAAACCGAATACCCATTGTTCGGTGAACATTTGCCATACTCACTTCTCACTCACTCACTCGTATGTTATTTATAATATTGATTCTGAGCATCTGTTGCCTTTACTGTCCATCCTGCTTCATCGAATTTCATATTTTGGATTCCTGTAAGCATTTCCGCCACGTTCAATACCAATCTCCTGTTACAATAATGGCAAACTTTTTCCAAGGATTCAAAGGTTAAAAAAATTAATTCTGGTTTACTATACAATAACGTTATCGAAAGAAGAATGTGAAGAATTCCTTTACTTCAAAATCTTGGAGGATTACCTAAGCATGTTTTATCGCGTATATTCTCACAAATTCATTCACTCATTTACGCACGTAGAGTGATTGTTTTCTAGAACGAACGTAATATTTAGTAGCATCGAAATAGAACAGAAATGTACGTTCCACATTTGGAGAGCACGGTCGCAGGAATACGTTCGCAGACTGCTAATTCAATTCCGCAGCCGGGTGTCACGCTGCGCGGCGACACCTTCGCCGGGCGTTGTTGGACGCCCCTGCTGAAGCGCAGGCATTCGCGGGGGACGCTGCGCCGGAACTTGCCAGGAAGTTGGACAAAATAGGGGCCCTTTGTCGTCACAGCCCAGACCTGGCTTGCCGGCCTTTTGAGGAGGAGGAGGCGGCGGCGCGGGCGGCGACCCGGGGGGGGGCGGCTGCGACGGAGACGTAGGGAGGCGCGTAGGGAGGGCACGAGGGAGACACGGACGGACGGAGGGGGGTGAAAGAGCGAGATCACAGACGGGCGCTCGGCGGCAGAACGAATCTGACGTCACACTTCCTCTGTTGCCCCTGGTCCCCCCCCCGGAAGTCTTTCCTTCCCCCTTCCCCCCCCCCCCCCCCCCCCCCCCCCCCTCCTTCTCCCCCCCTCTTCTCTCTCCGCCCTACCACTACGCTCCTCCCCATCTCGTCATGCTTCTGCCCTTCCCGTCCCCATCTCCTCCCGCAATAGCCCCGCCACTACCCGTTCCCTCATGAGTTCCTCCCCGACGCGCCTCGTGGTGCCTTCGCAGCGGAACGCACTGAATGCGCGAGTTGGGGAGGGAAGGGGAGTGGCGGCGAAAGTGCAGCGTGCGACACGGGGTGGGAGCAGTTGGGCAGGACGGAAGGGCAGCGAACGGAGTGACGTGGGAGGTTGCGGCGGTGAAGGACGTCGCATCTAAATGAAATGGTTGCACACGAACGGTGGTTTACGTGGATGACGTGTTCACTTGTGGATGGCATTGTAGGCATCAAAGAGAGGCATTTTAGAAAGAGAGCATAACAATTAGAGAACAAAAATGTTGAAAAAATTGTCATTTTTATATGCTATTAGTCATTAAATATTAGAATTTGCTATGTTTGCGTATTACTTATTTCTATTTAGTGAAATGGCCAATCTACCGAAAATGAGCTTTAGAAACATAATTTTAGCTGCTAAATTGACTTCTGACGTCGAGAAACCCAATACTCCATTTCTTTTTCTTTGAAAACTAATTCACTGAACATGAACTATTAAACCAGGTATATAGAGTGTCTATTCATGAATGGAAAAATTATTACGTCGTAAAATGAAGAAATAATGGATTAATTTTGTGTCAATTACAATTTTTAGAAGGTTATGCGCTTAAAATGCAAGTAAATATTGCAGTTTTGTATCTGACAACTGCACTATGACAAATTTAAACTTCTCATATTTACATTATCATTATGTAGGCAATCATTCTGAAATATTATTATTACATTTACCTGTATTTCTAATATTGATTTTTTTGTTTTCAGGTAAGTTCAATGGAGTTAAATGTTTTAAGCCGATGATTTACACAGTAGGTAAGTGATATCCTGACAACACATTCATATCTCATCAGAAAATAAATTATATCCCCGTGCATAGAAAATCATTCCAAATTTCAATGGAAACTTCATTCAAAAGCATCAAAATATGTTAGCTTTCCTGTTTCCGCTTTATCTTACTATATTGATACAATTTATATTCAACAAGTCAATAAGATCGGAAGTCACACGAATCTAAAATTATGCACACTCGCCCGCATTTATTTGGAATTTCAATCTCCGATAACATTAACATTTCTTCCAATTGTGACACTTGACGCAATTGTCACACTTCACTCAATTACGACACTTCACCCAATTATGGTACTTCACTCGATTATGGCACTTCAATTATGCCACTTTACTCAATTAATACTCTTCACCCAATCAATACACTTCAGCCAATTAGTACACTTCATCCAATTATCACATTTCACCCCAATATCACACCACTCATTTACCACAGTTCTCCCAACATCTCTGACTACGATATTACCACTTTCTCATTCGAATGAGTCAATAGGCTGGAAGTCGCGTCGGAACGGCATCTCGCGGTATTGACTCCGCCGTACCTGCGCCTCCCTTTCACCCCCCCATCTACCCGCGCTTTCGGCATGAAGAGGCGGTGTCACCCTTAATTACCGCGAAATTAATATGGGCGCGCAGGAATTCGCGCGCTCTTGTCTGCGCGACGTGAGAAAACTGCAGAAATCTTTATCGCCCGCCGCCACCGCCGCCGCCGCCTCCGCCACCGCAGCTTCAGACTGAGATCGGGAAGATCTCTTCCAGATCTTCGCAGGAGACGGTCGGTGGCTGTCGTACTAAGACTCTTTAAGATTCGAAAATTAATTGAAAATTGTTAATTGAGTATACTTGTGAATTTTTATAGTCGGTACGACCAAGAGACTAAAGAATATTGTTACATCGTGTATATATGCTTGTTGTAGGCAGGTTCTATTCCGTGTTGAAGCTGTTTATTTTGAAGCTGGAGGAAAGCGAGTAAAATTTTTCAATTGGGGAGTGTCTAATTATGTGTTTTATGTTTTCAATTAAGAATATTTTGTTACGACAATCTTAATTTCATTTCTTAGAGTTTCTCAAATAGACGATACCAAAAGGTTATTTTAATTCGCAAGATTTGGTAGCATTTTTGTATTTTTGGTTACTTTGTATGTAGGAAACTGAAGGATTAAACTGGAATCTTTTCATATTCTCTTATCTCTACATATTTATTTATAATTGATTTCAGTTCATTTAGTTAATGCAAAATCGTCGTCACCTGGACATTATTATATTATACATTTCATTTCAACAAAAAATGATTCACAATCAAGTGCTTTTAAAGTAAAAGATAGGATCAAAATTTAGTACTTAATGCTTTGCACAATTTCTACATCCCTTTTCAATTTAACGATTCTGAGAAAGTAAACTGTACACAGGGTTTTATGTTTTCCGGCGAGGGTAATTGGGGAAGAAATGGGAAACTACTTACTATAACGTGAGAAATTCTATACTCTAATATTGTGTCACGTGCCATTTTTAAAATGTTAATTCCTGATCGCATTAATTTTGTAAGTCTAAGTATCATGTCTTCTGTTCCGAAAATTCCGAAGCCACCCTTACGTGAAATCCTAAAAATCTGAACGCCCGTCAGTCCTAAGGGTGGGCCCCCTTCCTGATAACCAGAAGTCGTTCCGCGCGCCTCGTCTGCGCGGAAGGTAAATGAACGACTGCGCGACTTCGGAGGGAAGGTGGGTCGGGTGCCTGAATTACGGCTCTACCTTCGCGGCTTCCCAACGGCGGAGAGGCGGCGGGGGTTGGCGGAGAGGCCGGCGGTGGATGAAGCGAGGTACATCGGGTCGCTGCGCGGGACGCCGACCTGGACGATGAGTTAGTGCTGGCGAGGCGACCCCGCGCACAAATCTTCATCAGGACACCGTTGCGACCGCTGGGCGGTGCAGCCACCTCCATCCCCTGTTTCCCCACCTACTTCACCGCCTTCCCTGCACTCAAGAACTTTCGGAACGCCTCCCCCTTTACACTCCCTACCACTGCTTCATACATGCTCATTTCTCGTTGTTTTTTCCATTTTCCTCTCATGCCCTATACTTTTCGCCTCTACTCCTGGTCACTCTCCGCCCTCCCCCCCCGCCTCCACCCACCTCAGTCGTTTCCTCCCCCCTCTACCTCACCTCTCCTCGCCAGCCTTTCCACCCCACTCATGCCTTCCGCTCTTTAACTTTTCGTGCCCACTCCCTCGCCCCGCCTTCGCAGACGCCTTTTCACCTCTGGCCTCCCCCAGGGGCCATTTCATAGCGCATCCTTGTGGAGCACCATCTCAGGTTGTTTTACCGTTGAAGGCCACTTCTCTGTGTCATTTTGGACGGAATGGGGCTGTGTTTCATTCTGTACTGCACATCTTTAAAGTAGGTAATCGCTCATATTTATGCGACCTCCGTAATGGGTTTATTTTGTGAAGAAGAATGATTTGCTGAAAATATTACAAACTTAAATTTTAACTGTATCGTAACCATCGATGAATTCAATTGACTAGCCGGTTCAGCGTTAGAAACTTTGGCAGAGAAATCAAACTGAAATGTCAAAAATTACCGACTTTGTCAGTCTTCTTGATATATTATTCCATACTTGAGGAATATTGTGCCTTTATTTTGATACTGAGGTTCATAATGAACAATTGTACAAATTCGAATAAACACAATGTAGTGATATAATGCAATGAAACGTCAGTCAGCATCTGAAAATATTGATAAATTATCTGATAAAATAATGGTGTTAAGGTGAGTTAGCATTACGCATTTCATGTATCCGGATTCTTCCAGAGGCGTAATGACACATTATTCTAACGTTTGGGAGAGGATTTGTACTCGGGACAAAGTATATGAAATTCGTGTTGGACAAAATGAAATCTCGGTAGATTTTGTCGAGATTTCTTCTCATTCCATCATTTCTTCATTATCATTATCGCTATCATCTCAACATTAGATCTTAACTCATAGATATTAATGAACATAGCTGTAAGTAAATTAAAAGATAACAGATTATGAACCGATGATTTTGGGATTGCAACACATGTTTTGTAAAAAATTCGCCATGTCACGAACAGAAAACGTGACCTGTAATAAACTATTAGGTAGACATCTTACTGAAAACACAACCAGACTTCTATTTTTACATAGAGATATTTATTTCTGAAACGCATAAGAACAGAATAATATTTTCATCTTCATGTTACTCATGACACAGCCCAGATATCTTATACGAAATGCTATATGTTTTTTTATTGTTTATTTTTTCTAATCTTAATTCTCTTCGTTAAAATCTTCCAACAGTCACCTTCAATATTACAGTTTCGAAGTTCCCCGACTGTCGGCTATTGTTTCTTTCAGGCCTCATGCCAGCGGATGTTTATAGCTCGTTCTTCATTTTACGAAGAGATTGATTCATCGTGGGCTGGTTGCCACCATTCACAGAAACCTGTCTTGCTTCTACTTTTCAACTCATTAAGCTTCTCTTTTCTTGACACGTCATGTCATGTTCGTTCTCTTCCGTCCACTTCATGGGTCCGTCATCGTTGAATTTCTCCGACCGTGTTCATGCCAACTCCCTTTACTCAACAAGATAAGTGAAATCCATTGGAGACTGAATTCTTTGTTTTGCAGTTATGGAACCAAGGTCAAAATATTGTCAAAGTAGGAGCAAAGAATTGATTAATTGGTCTAAAATAATTGTTATTAGTGTCGTGAGGAGTAAAATGTCACAAGCTCGATATAATTATCAAAAAAAAAAAAAATTTGAGGCATCATTTTCCAACTTACTCTTGGGAAGAGTAACAAAACCATCAGACAACGCAGACTGGAGGTCTAAACTTCATTTACTTACAATATGCTTGATTCACATTATTATTATTATTATTATTATTATTATTATTATTATTATTATTGTTGTTGTTGTTGTTGTTGTTTAGTCGCGAATTGGCTATGTCGGGACCAAGTGAAATGCAACGCACCGGCACTCAGTCATATTTATCGAGAGTAGGTGCACGTGACTTTTATGGGGGAGATCAGCATTTTCATGCTGAAACCATTTTTACAACAGGGTTGTTAACCCTAAAGGATGAGGTGAAATGAAAATGATGCTGAAAGATGAAATGGACAATCACATACATATAGACACACACACAAACACAACCATGTCTGAGGTGTGTCTGGAACTCGCGATCCTTCGGTCCAAGACCGCCATGGCACTACTGCCTTAGCGATCTCGGCTAGCCGGATCGACACATTAATTATTACTATTATTATTATTATTATTATTATTACTATTATTATTATTATTATTATTATTTTGTTTTTATTATTGTCTACTCTATTCTTTAACGAAAGGGGTTCAGCGCGACCACCCTGGGGAACACCTTGCCCGATATAGCACACGACTCCGCGCCAACCGTGCGCGCCCGCGGTTCGGCGTGGGTGTGGGTGGGCGTTCGGAGCTGCTCCGCGCTGCCTCTCGCTTCTCCACAAATATATCGCCGACAGTTGAGTCCTAACCTGCGCCTAATTTGTCACGGGGTCGTATTATCCGAGCTGGAAACGGACGCAAAAATAAATTTCGAGGGCGGAGGTGAAACTATAATTTCGGAATAATTCGCTCGCTGACCGCATTTTCGTTTGTGTGCGCGTTTTGGCAGCCAACCGCCGCGCCGCTGTGTAATTTGTGTGTATATACGGGCGGTGGAGGTAGGGCGGTAGCGGTGGGGCAGGGCTTTACGAAAAAAATCGCGATGCTTCGCGGCGTCGCGATGCCGTCCGGTTAGCACGTCCGACCGCGTGGAAGGTTGCGGTGCGGCGGTACCTTTTTCCTGCATTAATTTTATTTAATTACGGCCCGCCGGGCGCTCGGTTGGAATGATGGTATCCTTTGCGTTGTAATGTTTAGATTGCATCCTTTCCACCTACTGTAGGTGAATGTTCGCGTTTGTCACATGCATGTTTTCCTTAAACTAGAAATCACTGCTTTGTAATGTTATTTGGTGAGATGACTGGGATACATGTGCAGTTATGTTGTGAGCCGTGCGGTGTGTGGCCAACCTTTTGATCGACCATCATGTCATGAAGTGATTTCGATCCTTTGGAAATTAGTTTAAGCAATCAGTGTCCATATAAAATTACGTTTGTGTAAAATCAATACGTAGAACTATCACTTTCGCCATTTTATATCGAAGTTCAGGGTTAATTCACATGTTAATATCAATTTTCGTTATGAGGCTATTTGGGATATGAAGTTTCCGTTCACTATTCAGAGCAACTCTTAATCTGATTATTTATCATTTTGCCACCAAACTACATGGCTGCTATGCTTAAACTCTAAAACGCTCCTTTGATATTCAATTGCCAATTTGTGAACATAGTTTCCCCTTTACCGATGGCTTATCTGGCATATTTAATTCTCGTGTGCGGTCACAATTAGTTTCCCCGGCACATCGTTTCCGTTCGTTTTTGATTCCTCTACCATGCTCAATATCATAAAATTTTCAGAGGCAAACTGAAATACACGTTAAAGTAACATTATTTCAGTTAACGTCAACTGTTGGATTATTGATTTAAATAATAAAACAAACGTTATTTATCTGCTTCTTTTCTTCTCTGTTCGGATAACACCTCTTTCGTCGCTTTCCGACCATACCCCCACCCTCCCTGAGGGGAAAACCTCATCCATAATCAACCGGAGTCCACCACGCTGTCCCACGTGCGGGGGCTGTAGATCGCGGCTCTCAACCCATACGCCCGGTAAATATGTGTCGCCGCAGCCCTCTATCCTCGTTCGTTATCTGGGGACGTCTCCAAAACATGGCACCGCGCCGCGCGCGTCGCCGCCGGACACCGCCTGTCCGACCCCGCCCCCCGCCCGCCGAAGGGGGCGACAATGAATTGTGATGGGGGGCACGGGATCCCTGTCATCGTTTCCAAAGCAAAGAGCGGTGGCGGGGGCGCCTTCGGATGTTACACAATGCCGTAGCGGTGGGAGAAATGTGTGAGGGGGAAAAGTGAGAGAGTTGTAGAGGTTTGAAAATGTACGGTGCTGATTTGGGATGTGGGTTGAGATACGAGTACTGGTGAGAAAGTGAAATGTATTGGGTTTTGTGATGTTTTCGTGTAATAAAGTTTTAGATTTTAAGCGCCTTGCCTAACGTTGCTCCGAAATAAGTAGTTTGGAGGCAACTGCGAGATGACAGAACGGAATTAATCTTCGCTTGCTGTGCCAAGTTGCATTGCTATGCAGATGAAACCGAGGGAATTGACACGTGTTTATCTTTGGTGTGAATGCAATTTGGGAAACTATTTGATTCTGATGAGAGTAAAGAGAATAATTCCCTTTTGATACTGCATTGCATTTCATTTTTTTGGCGAAAATTTTAACTTACGAATGTAAATGAAGGAGTGCATTCATAATGCTGAGAAGAATACAACCGTTCATAGACCTGTGATTGCGGTATCGTGCGAATATTTTGAAAGTAATTGCTATTTATCTTTTTTTATACAAAGCCTTTTGACAAATGTAATGTACAAACTTCTTTCCTTATAACCTCATTTTATCAGGTACGTAACAAAGTATAAATACCTGATATAAACTTTAGGCTCAACGGATTGAGATTAAAAAAAAAGTCTTGAGTTAAAATTGAGACAGATTATTTCGAAAAAATCTGATATGATCTCAAGACCTGAATACAATTACAAGCAAGCTAAGTAGCTGAAGTATACTTCACTAGTATAACACAGTGAGCGTCATTTTATCCCTATCTGTTCTCTTTCCCTCTTCTTCTGTCCCTTCATACTTCTAGATCTTCCTCTTGATTTCTCTTCCCTTTTCTCGTTTCTGACCCCTTCTTCTTTCCCTTTCTATTTCTCTACCTCTATTTCTTTCTACCACTTCTCTTTCCAGAACGTATACGCAAAGTCAGTTCCATTCGTTGATGGGCTGCGCACATCGTCCTGATCTCTGCATCGTCATTTGACCTCGCAGCAGCGGAGCGGCGCATAACCAGCGACACCGCGACGTCGGGATCTCCCGGCGGCGGCGCGGCGGTCGGTTTTTCGTGGCCGGCGCCGGCGTGTTTCGCGGTTTCCACAAACACTAGCGCTCGTAAATCAGGCCCTGTGTCGCTGCGGGCACCCCGCCCTCCCGCTGCCCTCCCGCCTCCAACCTTCTCTCTTTTCCACTGCCCCTCGCTCCCACTCCTTCATTCCCTCCCGCTCTCCATCCTCCCTGCCCTCCCTGCCCTCCCACCCTTCTTCCTCCCTTCCTCCTGTTCTTGCTTCCTTACCATTTATCCGTCCGTCGTCTCCTCTTCCTTCCTCCTCCCTCCTACCCACATTTCCCCCTCCTTTCCTCCTTTCTTCCACTCGGCCATCATATCTCTTCAACCACATCGTTCCCCGTCTCCCCGATCAGTGCGAGTTGGTCACAAGGCTGTCCTTTCGCGTCGCACGCCACGCAGCTTCCTCATACTGCTGGTCGTTTGATGCCCTTAGGAAACCTATGTATGATCATCCACAGCGTTATGTTTCTGATGCACCACCTTTCGCTGTAACTACTCGTAGATCTATACCACGCCACCTTATATCACCATAGTCGCTCTGCCCTTGACTCCCCTACACACACACACACACACACACACACACACACACACCCTTCCCACACACTTCCCTTCTGGTCGTAAAACATCGTCCCTTCATTGTAACACTCGTAACATCACATTTTCCCTTCTCATTCTTGGTTCTGTTGTCCCCTTTCGCACTATCACCGGTATGTATTTATTACACTGCCTCAAGTCTTCGGCAACTTTCGGAAAACTTGGCTTTTCCAACACCATAATCCATCAACTTGTCCCCTGCGTTTCACTTCCTTTATCATCTGCCACTTGCACCCTGACTCCGCTTCGTCATTTCATCGCCCTACCTTTATCTTCGTCTTTTCTCTCATTGTACTGACTCGCCGATCTCTTGAAACTTCGAGGTGCATCTATACTTTGGCTCCAACCGTATACATATATAGCCCTAGTCCCAATATTTATGGTAGTTCTACTCGGTTTAACTTCGTGTCTCCTGCCTAAATCATTGAGTTGTATCCACTCCCGCTACTATTCTCTAGCTCACCCGGGTCTCATGCGTGTTTGCAGGGCGCGGGGGGATCGCGTCGTGTCACGAGCGCAGCGGACGCCCGCGAGAGGCAGCGCCAGCCAGAGGGCGCGTCGTAAATATGGCGGCGAGTCGCGCGCGGCGTTCGGTATTTGTCACCTGTCACGCCGCAACAGGTCGGGCGGTCGCACTGCCGCCGGGATCGCCAGCTCCCTACCGCCCCCCCCACTCCACCACCACTACCACCACCACACCACCACCATTACCATCTCCACTACCCCAACGCAACCCCCCCCGGTAGCCATTATGACTCCATCCGTCTCATCCATCACCATAGCCAATGCCAACATCACAGTTTCAATTTCTTCTTTCCCCCCCCTCCTGTACCTTAACTCCATCTTCCTTTTTCTCTTTTTCTACATTCTATTTTTATTTGTACATCTACTTCTACCTTTACATCTACATTGACTGCCACCTCTACCTCTACTTCCCCCTCCAAATTTTACTTCCACGTTTATCTCTACTGCCTTTATCTCTTCTTTCATTTCCAGTCACTCCACATCTGTTCCTCCAACTCCACCTACTCTTCCGTCCGTACTGTCACTTGCTCCACCACCTTCACCGCTACCGCCATTGCTGCTGCTGCTGTTGCAGTCGCCACCGCCACTACCGACCAACACCTATGCCACAACCAGCTCTCCTAGCGTTGCTACCTCTGTAACTCCCTTTCATCGTGACGGCGAACGACATCAACTCAACTAGCTTCTTTCTCTCGTGCCACCGCTTTCTCGCACATTTCCTCTCCAGCGATAGCATCCGCTGGCTCCCAACGTTAGTTACCGTTACCAGCTTCAACCCACCAGCATACGCCAAACCCACCAGCTCGTCTCCCCGTGAGGTCGACCCACCAGATCCCGAATAAATTTGTCTGCAGGAAGGCGCCGTGGTATTGGTAGGGCGTTGGTGTGTGAGGTGGTGAAAGTCGAGGCGTGTGGGAGGTGCTTGCCTTGATGAAAGTGTGGTAGCGTGGGTGGCCCCGACTCCGACTGCGTGGTGGGTGGCGAATATGTAGCAGATGGCCTTGTGATAGGTGTTGATGGCTTGGAAGGCAAAGTCTTGGCATGTTGTAGACGAAGGAACAGTAGATGTTTTTATTAAGAAGAGTACAGAAAAAAATTCAGGCAAAAATGAACGTAGTGGTTGCGAGTAATGTGCACAATTCTTTTAATTTCTATACGTCTTCTGAGTAGGAAAGTCCCACTTATTTATAACCCGATCATTTTCACCTTTAGGATTACATGTTTATTTTCCAACTGCAATTGCTATACGTGTGACGTATAATATGCCATCAACATCGTCATAATAGGTATAACTTATTTATGTTTACAATTAATTTTCACCATTTAACCATTACTGCCATTACTTAGAAACCTCTTGAAGGTTCACTTTCTTCGAGTTTGATATTGTTAGCAACTCCCTTCTGCTCATCCGTTGAGGTTGGCGTGACGCATGTTTTATGATTTCGATCACACCGCCTGATCATCTTCACTTCATGTGGTAGGTTTATTTGGTAAGAGGATCATGGATCACTAACAATGAATTTCTAAAAAAAATAGAATCCTCTTTTAAAGGCATTTTAATGCAACAATTAAGAATATAATATGTTTTTGTTGAAACTTATAAGGAAACAAAAATATGATTTTCAATGAAAATATGTTGGAGAGTCTGGTATAATTCACAAAAAGGTACTACAGACATCTTATTGGTGGAATATGAACCGACAGCATTACGCATGTGATGCATTTTGTGTAGATCTGAGCCGCGGCTTTCCGTTATTCAACATGCATGAAGGGTTCGCCTCTGGTGATTCACCACGAAACAAGTTGCAAGAAGGATGCCATAGCAACCATCATCATAAGATTTCGCTTACAACGGCAAGCTTTGAAGATTTTCGGCACAGGCCATGAAACACTTCACTTTGCTTAGCAAAAAAAGGAGATCAAGTGTGCTTGTTGTCGCCTCTCCAACTTGTGAAAACAAGAGAATTATTGTCGAACCAAACGTGAAGGAAAATAGACTCAGAGGTTTTAAAAACAGTTGCTGTTCATACCCTGTTGCTCTATAATTTTCTACGTGTACATGGCCACTTGTGGGTGAATCGGCACTTCATTTCCATCATATGACGAGTCGCCATTCAAGTGGTTATTCGAAATAAATGTTGCTTAACATTTACAAAATGGTGCCAATCATACAGAATGTCGATTATATCCGACTCTCAATCCATTTTTATAATTTCTTGTGGACCTTTTGCAAACCACATTATCTGCACGCTCGTCAATAGCTACATTCAGCAAACGCTGACTTCCCGTTGTACTATGTGGATGTTTGTGGCGGCGTAGCCTTTTGGCTCCCACCCGCTCACCCGTCGAACAGGTTGGCGCGCCGCATGTTTTATGAGCCCGGGCTCCGCGCCTGATCATCTCCGCACCGCGCGCCGGGAGACTGCCGCTTCGCCGCGTCGCCAGTGATTTATTTCGGAGCAAAATTATGAGCTTGTGCTCATCGAATGGCCGGCGGGGCGGGGCGGGGTCTGGGCGGGTGGGGCGCGGCGGAACGGGGCGGGACGGGGCGGGACGGGGCGGGCGGGGCGGACGGGACGGGACGGGGCGGACGGGCGGACGGGACGGACGGACGGGACGGGACGGGACGGGGGGACGGGGCGGACGGACGGACGGGACGGGACGGACGGGCGGACGGGCGGACGGGCGGCGCAGGGCGGGATGGGGAAGCGGGGAGGGGCATGGGGGACCGGAGCGGGACGGAGCGGGGCGAGGTAGAGCGGGTGCGGCTGTGGCGGCGTGGGACAGGGGAGGTCGCCGCCGCTTGTTGCCTTGTTGCATCCTGCGCGATATTCGAGGTGTCGACGTGTGTTTGTAGCTCGTCGTCGAGGTGCCCGATGCCATACATCTCGCCGATGCAGAGGTCGGCTCGGGTTTCCGTGCGCGATGAATTATGTTGTACACGCTTGTGTATTTGTTTTGTCGTGAAAATATTGTTCGCGGCTGTCTCAAGAGGACGCTGAGGTGAGAATTATTCAACAAGCGCATCTTTGATGTTGGATACGGGGAAACATTATTATCCAGTGCCACTAAAATAAGTTGGTTCAAGTTAGCATATCAATTTTTACTCATTTCACTGCCGGATTTCTGTAATTTTGGTTTGTCTTCTTAAAATTTTCATATTTCTGTTATTGTCTTTCATTTCGTTTCCATCGCATAAATAAGAACACAGATACTTTCAAGTATAATTTATAACCGAGCCAATCTTATAACGCCACAGGGCTTTCGCCAGAAGCCATATTTCCTAGTTCATTGTAGTTCTTTGTGAGAAGATCTTACACAGCATTTCGAGAATTACGAGAATTCATATAAATTTTCCTTTCCGTGATATTTGAATTCTTCCCTGGCAATTGCTTCACAGGCATTCCGGTGAGCAGGCGCGCAAATGCTAAATATTTCAGCCTGAATACCAGCCGGCGACGTCCTTTGAGCGGGGTGCCGGCCTCGTGACCACTTTACGAAACGTGTGGCTGCGAGCGCCGGGGCTCCGCGAAATGTGGAAATCCGTCTCCAAGGACGGGCGGGACGGCTCCGGGCGGGGGATGTGGGTGACGTGGAAGGTGTCGCAATGGCGGCGTGGGTGGGCGGTTTGATCGCGGGCTGCCTGCTACTGTGCGCAGTTTGAGGTGCTGCGTGTCTTAAGATGCGAGAGAGGCATTTGAAAGCGGTGTGGAGAGATGAGTTTCAGATCAGAAGTTTGAAGAGCTTTGAGATTGGGTTGGTTGGTGATCTTGGCTGACACCCTAATCGAATACATCTACTGAAGATTCTAATTTGTAATACGTGTAAGGGTTATTATATTCAAATTTTGGTGATTTAGGTGTAAATTTTGTCTGTTGTATTTACAGGATTTTGGTGAATTTGAAGTGAATTTGTATGTCCTGTATGTACTTGTACATAATTACTTTTACTTACCTAATCTGATATTAACCTAATGCAATAAGTAGTAAGAAGTCACATTCTTTCTCAATTTTTAAGAATTAAAAATTCCATAACTGCTAGGTTAACCAAGGCAGTCGTTAGAAAAATAAAAAATAATACATTGAGAAAAGAAACATGAAGTGAATAAATCAGTTTAATGCAGTAGTTTCGCCTGGCATGCACACTGAAAATGTCATGTATGCTAGAATATTGGACCTCCCCGAATTCGCTTGTAATCGGATTGCTGGATAATTTTATACTTCCTAGGTCAAATATGAGTATTTATATTTATATTTATCTACGTTTTACCATTTTATCTCGTTTTCTTATCCTTTACTAAATAAAAACGGGATGATTCTATTTTTTCCGTATCTGAGGTTCTTTGGTCACATACAACGGTTCATCGTATTTATTATTATTATTATTATTATTATTATTATTATTATTATTATTATTATTATTTTATTATTATTATTTTCTTTGCAAATGTCGGCTATCTCGGACCACGCTCCGTGTTATTGTCCGAGGCCCACTCATGTTTATCTCGAAGACGTTAACGTGGCTTAACTCGCTATGAAGAAAAGCCTTTTCGCTGTATCCATTGTTCAGACAAGGTTGTTAGTCTTGAATTATGAACTATGAGGTGATAGGATGATAATGAGGGTTGAAGGGACAATTACAAATACGTCCCTGCCTACGCAAGATCCGAACCTGTAATCTCCTCAGCGCAGACGACGGCTGCCGCAATCGCCTGTGTCATGGGGCAAATGCATACACATGGAACATACTGAATACATGTCTCGTCAATTTCAATTATAAATTTACGTCGCAAACAGAAATGATTGGATTAGCAATCTGAAATTTTTGTCATCTTTTGTCTTTCCTGTCCTGGTTATCAAAGGGATTTCCTATTTCCACAGGATCCACCTCGACTTATTTTCATCTCTTGCGTGTGTGCCTGTTTGGTGGTGGGGAATCCGCGACACACACACACACCGCACGCACGCGTACCTCCTGGCCCTGCCGAGACCCGCCGAGACCACCTCCGCCTGTCTCCGGACCGCCCGCGGCGACAAATCGCGAGAGTGTTTTGTCATAAAGTTTTATTACCATCCGCCACCGTCCCGTTCGCTGGGGGCTCCACCGTCGCTCCTGCCGCTGCCGCCCTCGCTGCCGCCCTCGGCGTGCGGCGCCGTCCGTCAGTGTCGCGCGATCGCGGCGCGCTCTGGTTTTGCGAGTAAATACCGTTGGAGACGTATGGGGCCGTTGCACCTTCCCTAAAATTGATGCCGGTGTTCGTCTTTTGGCAGGATGTGCGACGGTTGCTGTTTTGTTGGGATTATTTTCCAGAATTTGTGTCTCAGGAAATGTCCGATACGTTCGTGTTTTTGTTAGTAATTTTGATTATATTGCTTATTTGCAGGAAATGAAACATTTCTCTAATTTTTTTATAATGTAGTCATTTGAACATTTCATTTCTTATCAGATACAGGTTTCAAGATTATAATGTTTGTTTGTTTATTTATTTGTTGTCAACTTGCAGTACTTTGAATAAGTACATTATTTCTTTCCTTCAATCTTTAAAGCTGTTTCAACAGAATATTTCATATCATTTACAAATAAAGTAAGCTTTTATTTCTCACTATACACATTTTCGAAACTCGAAATTTCAGAACGACACATGTTCAGGGGTCAGTTATTATAATGGCTTAATTGTATGAATCTACTTAAAATACTTATCTAAAAGTTACCTCGACGTCTATTTTGCGCCTATCCCGTTAATACATGTATGTTGCCCGGGTTGCATATATGGCTTCTTTCCTAGGGAAAACGACACAATGTGCAGCGAATGCAGTTTCAAACATTTTCTTCTTTACATGCGTAAACGGAAAAAGTAAAATCGATTCACCGCATTAAAGTTTAAGAATTGTGGTTACATCTAGCTGTCAAATAACTCAAATAGCTACAAACAGTTTTTTAAAATATTTTGATGCCTTGAAAGTTGATAGTTATACCCCAGATTTTCTTGTAATACTCACAAACGCAAGTTGTTTTATTATTTGAGGTACACTCAGAGAGAACAAACCTGAATAGTTGCAATTACGATCAGCGCAAAATAATGAACGTTTGAATTAATAACATAAAAAAGTATAAGAGAAAGAGGAAAAACTAATTATACGCTCACTGTTTATTAAATAACTCGAATTGACATCTATTCTAAAGGGATCGTATAAGGCCAGTCTTGAAATTTATGAACGCATAATTTCAGCTACGTTTTGTGACTTTGTAATATTTAATCAAAAATTAGGTTTTGCTAACATTGGACATTAGAAAACCATAAAAAAGGCAAAGTAAAGAAGTAAATTAATATTGAAAAATCACTATAATGAGCAATATTTTGTATTTTCATTTTTATTACCTCCATGTTTGGACACCATAAGAATGAGGGGTACTGTAATCCACGCCGAAACCCACCAGCAAGCACAACACGCATCGGCTTAATAATACATCCCCTTATACGAGGCAGTCGTAGTTACGAAGTACACCCGAGTCCATTCGGGGAACCCTGTAACTCTCGCTTCATGCACTCTACCTTACTCCGCCCTACCCCACCCCCTGCACCGCCCACGCATGCCCGAGTTTTAACGCAATCGCGTCTCTCTCTGCATATCGCGTGATGCATAATAATTTGTCAAAATCAGTCTGTTTTTCCACCCCGATAACTCTTATCTTCTTTCATCTGCGAGCGCGTGTGATATCGGTGTGTGTGCATCATAACATTCCGTACGGCGTGGGCCCATTTCACGCTTCAGGAAATTTCAAAATTAAAAATAAAATCAGTACAGCGTGCCCGGAGTTTTTCAACTCTCGGCGTCGCCGGCCGGGCCGCCGACGACGCCGGAACTGGCTAATTTGCTTTATTACAAGTTATATTAGATACACGTGAGAGTGCGAGAGAGGGGTAATCATGTTAATAACAGAACTTGGCGCCGCTGGAACCTGGGCCTTAGGGCTCCCACCTCCCACTCCGCCTAGCCAGGCTCCTCGCTCCTTGTGATGTTTTAAAATTTTAATAACGGCGGATGGAAAACTTTTAAATGTATCTTAGAAAAAACACGCGGGCAACACAAGACTCGGAGGAGAAAGTTATAAAAGGCTTGTTAAAAAATAAGAGGTACGATGATGGAATATAGGGGAGGTGCGGGGCGGGAAGGGGTGAGGTGGGCGGGGGTGGAGAGGTTTTCCCGCGGGTGGGCGAGAGCGCGACGACATAATTAAATCAAAATAGGAGCGAGGACGCAACTGATCTCGCGTTTAACGAGAAAGCTGCCGCTGCGACGGAGTGCGCCCGCTCGCCTGCCTTTGCTGTAATTAAAGTTGGCGGCCTGGCCTCGAGCGAGCGTGAGGTGAGGGGCGTGTATGGTGGCCAGAGTTGAGCTAGTAAAAACATCGATACATCGATGTATCGATACATCGCTAAAGGGTCTTCGATGTCGATGAAACATCGACAAAGAAACATCGATGTTTTAAATATACGTAGACTAATAAACTTGCTATTCTCTATCGAAATTTAATTTAATGTTCAACAATTATAAAGTTAACTCGTACATATAAAACATACACGGTGAAGGACGTGCCAGTTTGGAAACAATGGTTGTTCACGCATCACATGTTACTGTGGTACTTCTCTGGATTGAGTGGACAGAGTCTGATTGACAACCTGTCAAAAATCTGAGAGCCATTTCTAACATACTATCGATTCAGGTAAATGTACACCTACCGATAATACACACTCATGACGCGAGCAGCTCCCAAACTTCCTCAGATTGCACAGGCGAAATATGCATCGTGGTAAAGAGGATGACGCAAAACTTTCATATTGTTTTATTACAAATAAAATTTTAAAAATTTTAAAAAAAAATATAAAAAACATCAATGTTTTGGCAAGCAAAATATCGATGGTAATGTATCGTTGAGTTTTCTGGCGGAAGATGCGCAGGTGATGTTTCTGGCGGAAAAAACATCGATGTTGTTGCCATCCCTGGTAGAGCTATGGGGAAGTGCGTTTTGCCGTTAGATATGCGGATGAGTTTCTTTATTGTGAGTTTGTTTTGTTAGATATTTTAGTCTTAAAAATAATTTGAAATAACTAATTGTGACGCATAGGGCATAATTATACTGAATGTAAAAATAAATTCATTACTTTTGTTAAAGAAATTTTTCTCCGAGAGAAATGGTATAGATTTGTCGTGTAGGTTCGAGAACAAATAATCTAAAATAATATCGGACAACATAAAGGAATATCATTACGAATATACATCACATCTTTAATAATGAGTTACTCAAAAAGTCGATAGCGGGTCACAAAATCCCTTCAACGGGTAGTTGCATCGATTAAAAAAATATACCATAGAAATCGAGATAAAAACCGTATATATATATATATATATATATATATATATATATATATATATATATATATATATCACTTACACGTCGTTGGTCCATTGAGGGTTCACTAATCTTACCGATTAAAATACTTCGTACATTAAAAATTGTCTTATTCAAATTTTAAAATATTATACAAATCACATTTGCATATATTTTCATTGTATTAATTGCATAATATGATTTTCGAATGCCAATTTACACGATATGTATACATGAGAAATAGAGTGATATTTCAGTCTCATTCAAAGATGAGAGACGGTCCTTCTGTTAACCGCTCAATTTTCCGATGAGTTTGTAGGCGAGGGGAATGCGTTGTTTGTCATACTGAATATTTCTTCCAGATCTCATCAATCGAAAAATAGTGTACATTGAAAACAGTTTTCAATTCAATGTAGACACCCAAGATTTCTCTTTTGAAATGGTCTTTTCACGAAGATGAATACATTTTACTTGACAACGGCGCATGTACTTATAACACTACAGACGGTTCAGAATTGGAACCCTCGAGTGCAAAACCCCCTCACCGCAAGCTCATAACATCATGATTCATTGCAAGCAGTGAAGATTTCTCAGAAACCATTATCCTCACGGCTAGAACATCTACGCCCAACTGCCAGCGCCTCTTCGGCCCATTTCAGCCGCCATCACCGCCATCGCAGTTGAATCACCACAGCCGCTGTCATTACCGTCACCACCGCCTCTCCCATCATCACCTCACCCACCACTCTTTACTCCAGGAACCCTCCACCTTCCCCCACCATAACCTTCGCCAGCAATTCCCCTCTACGCGCTCGCATACGCCACCTGCATACCTTCCGTATCATCTTAATCATCACGACCACCATCACCACCACCACCACCTCTACCGCCAGCACACTACCTCCACCACCACCACCACCACCACCACCACCAATCCCCCCCCACCACTATCACCAAAACATCATCACCACCCCACACCCTCTCTTTACACTCCATCTCTAATCGTTTGCCTCCACTTCCAAAAGCCCCCCCTTTCCCTGCACACGCCCACACAGTCGCCTCATCGTCACGGCGGCAAGCTTCTGCATTTTTTGCGCCTTACGTGTAAATGCCGCCCTTCTCATGGCGCGCCCCGTCCCTCCCGGCCGGGTCCTTTTTTAACGAGATGCTAACGTTTAGATCCCTCGCGTTCTTCGGGGGCGGGGCGAAGGCGGGTAAGGGCAGTCGGGGGCGTTTTCTTTTTTTTTCCGCGCCGGCGCCGCTGCGCGGCTGTCGTGTCGTCTTGCGCCGGCACCCTCTCTCCCCTTCCCCCTCCATCTCACTCTTCCTCCGGAGCGTTTCCCCCGCCCCGGAAGACCACAATAAAAGCAATTTAACTTCGAATGTAACAATTATTGAAAGGAATTCCTCTTTTCTTTTCCACCCCGCTCCCTCGCCGCCGCCGCTGCGGCAGCCGGCGCCCGCCGCGCCGTCCCCGTGACTGCACCCGCTCGCCTTGCTCCGTCTCCCCCGCTGGCGTGGGCGCCGGCTCCGGCTTTGAAACGGCGGCGCTCCTCCTGTCGAGCCACGTGGGTTTCGTTACGCCTCGCTACGTCACTCACGGCCCTCAACCGAGGGGGCGCTGGAGGAGTAAAAAGTAAAAATATTTCATTTTCATTAACACGGTGAAAATAAGTAAAAATTAAAACGAGATATTTTATTATTGTTGTTATGTGGGATTTATTATAAAATTAATTTATTAATAAGTAATTTTTGAAAAAATTATTACCTCTCAGTTAGTGTTTAAGTTCAACTACGTATTTCTCGAGAAGAAAGCATTGTACTTGTTGCTTCATATGGAGGCAACTTTGATTCTCTCACAGAGGGACGTTTTGCAGATAGTTTTCACTGTCAAATAATCTTTCTTCTGCTATAGTCATAACCGAGCTTATTAGTATTAATAGCACTCTCCACCATGCGTGTCCACAACACTGTCGCACAACATGTTTGTAATTTTTAATGACCAAAACCGCTTGCAATATAACATCCACATCCTTAGAGACTTTTTCATCTGTGTTTGTCCTTTTCACTGCATTATCACCCCGACTGGCGTGCCCTGAAACTACCTCATTAAATCCGGCTTCTTTTCACCGACGTCGCTTCATTGTGGTTGTTTGAACGTCCCTGCTATTCGAACATCGTCACTATTTAACAGTATTCTCTACCGACACCGAGTACACATTGAGGCATCAAGCACTAATTCCGGTCTTGCCGACTCGCATCTCGCAGCCTCCATCATTACACGCGGCCGCCGCCAACCGCCGCGTCGCCGGCGCCACTCCCACTCCGGGTGCGCTCATCACCCTTCATCACCGCGCCCGGACGTGTCACCCTGTCCCCTCCAGGACCACCTCCGCGCCGAGCGGCGCCGCCGAACCCCTCGACGAGCTGTTATTTAATTTCCTCCTCGACTATAAATATTCCGTGCCGCCGCCGCCGCCGTCGCCGTCGCCGCCGCCGAGCCTGTCGCTCGGCGTGGGAGGCGGTGGGGTCGCTGGTTGGTCACCGGGTCGCCCGTGCCCTGGTGCATACCTCGCCCAACGCGTCACCGCCGCTGGCGCCGCCACCGCCGCCACTGTCGCCACTGCCGCCACTGCCGCTATCATGTCGCCCTCGTTAGCCTAGGTCCTAGTTCGGAGCTGACGTCATGACGCGACTGATGCCTGGCAATGGGTGTGTGGTGTAAGGAGAAAGGGGAGAGTTAATTGCGGCGATGGAGTCGTTGGAAACTTTTTAAGAGATGCTTTGGAAGAAGAAAAACATGCTGGTTTGGGGGTAAAGGGTGAGGAAATGAATTGAATTTCTCCCTTTTGTCGAAAGTTAAAATACTTCCAAACTGTTATATTTCTTCGGGTGAAATCTGTTGATTGCAGCTTTTGATTGATTTGTCAATTAGATTTATGCTTGCGAGGAGGGCATTTGATAAATTCGGTGTGAATTGAAATCTGCGAAACATGAGTTTCGAATATCTCTATGAGCAGAATTCATTGAGTACAGTTCTGCGAGTTTTCGTGCATGTCTTCGATTACCAAGAAAGATAGAACTTTCTGAGACGAGTGTCTCCTTTTCTTTCTCTTCATACGTTCCGTAGTTGGAACTCATTTTCATTCGTTGGAACAGTCAGTAAATAATCCTATTTCTCTTTAACATCATATTAAATGATCGTTCTTTTCGGAATATTTCGAGTGAATTTTGGATTATTCATGTGAGAAACGTCTTTATCATGTGAGTACTAATACACTAATCCTTTTGAAGACTTTTGGGAAAAGCTGTGTGGACCGCGAGTTTTCATTATTTTTACGTGATTTATCACAATGTTGTGACCCTATTGCTCAGAAGCCCAACAACTAATCAAATACCGAAAACTATAGCGGAATTTAGACAGCTCTGTATAGTCAGAGAAGGTCCGCTCAACATTATTTTCTTTCTTCAATTTCACAGTCAGCAAGATGTATTGCCTACGATCGCCTTCATCATTGCTGTGAATAATACATTGCAAATCCTCATGTCTCCGTAGGCAAGTGATTCGTTTCGGAAAAACAATCCTTTTGATTCGCATTGGAAACCACAATAACGTTTTTTTTAATTCACCACGCAATCGTACGTGTAACATGGAAACTAGAATTTTTAACAGTTTTTGACGTTACGTAAAATACATAAATAAAACAGTAAAATAGAAATAAATGAATAAAAATTAATAATTAAATATAATAGATCCTGTGTAGATAGAAGAGCAGGAGGGTTGAGTCGTGTGTTGCGACGGGGTGGGGTGCGCCCCCCCGGCGGCGGGCGGCGGCGGCGCGGGGCGCTGCTCGGGGACACACGCAGAAATAAGGCTCATTGCGCCGTCGGCATGCGCCCGGCGCGACGGAAGCTCTTTGACGGGCCGACTTCCTCGGCGCACGCGCCCGGGGGGCGGGCGCAGATAGTCGCCTCCGCCCCCACAGCGGCTCTTCCCTGGAAATTCGCTCGCTTCTTCGGAGACGCCGGTCGCGCGATTCGCCCACGCCGGTGGTGATTTCTGCGGCGGAAGTGGCGGTTGCGATTTTGTGATCGCCGTCGGCAACTGGGGGAATGGAGTGGAATTGTAATTGCGTCTTTTGTAATTGGGGAGAAGCACCCTCATGTTTCGGCGGCGATGGTGTAACGGTTAGCGTATGGGACTGCTATACCCAAGTTAACGGGTTCGAACCCGTAGATTTTTAAGGGTGAAAATATCCTTCGTGCGCTTTCCTTTGGAGGGGAAGTAAAGCCAGCTGTCTCATGTTAGTAGATTTACTGCATGTAAAAGATAATCAAGCCTAAATGATATAAATTCAAATTGCCTGTTTCTTCGCCCACGTGATACCTTCTTTATCCACTAGTTGGTGAAAGCAGCGTAGCGAAATTTGCGTGGTCAGATGGAAGAGCAAGCCTCGTGGCCTGCGTCTCGCCACGTAAAATAAGGCATCAATGCAATTCAATTCATTCTATTCAATTCAATTATGTTTAACTGCTTACTTAAATTAGTCTGTCATATCATTTCGAACCCCAAATTAATTTTTTCAATGATACTTAAGTTACATGTGGTTCATGTACAAAGTTTTTCCCACACTTGACGTACGAAAATGTGACCCAAACATCATTGAAAATAATGAAGGCACTTTTCGACCGTACTCGACAGGTCACTCTCTTGTTCGTTTGTATTAATTCAATATTTTGGAACATGGTATTTAACCTTCCCTCTCGTCAACCATGTCAACTCTTCTCCCATCCCTCCAATCTATTATTTCTATAATTTCGTTCCACGATCCCATTTCTTACTCTTTATCACATCCGCCACTTATTTTCTTGCTCATCATCTGTACGACACTTCCTTTTCGGGCGAACGCCACGCATGCTTTTATACGTGGTGTAACTCTATAATCGCAATTGACTTTTTTTGTCATCTTAATTTATACTACATGATTCGATGAGCCTCTAGTGTTCATTGCATTCACTCCTGCGAGATGTACGTAATGTTACACACACAGACACCCGCCTTACCTCTTGGCTTCTACCTGATATTTCGTTGTATGCTTTTGATTTCATGTGCACTCTCGTGCGTGTACAGCAGCACCACCCGCGATTGTTTTGGATTTTATGTATCATTTATTCAATGACTGTGATTTAATACACATGTAAATAATATTGTTCTGCATGGTACCAATATAAATATTTTCGGTCTAAGGATAACATGTTTCTGATTATGTTATTTAATAATTTTGTTGCGATTTACCTCAGATTAAGATCGAAATGGTGTTCATAATCATTGAAACATTGTTATGTACGTTAATGATTTATTATCTCATAAATTTTAAATAAACTAACGCACAGGAAAGTATCGAAATAATATCAATTGTTGAAAATTAAACGTTGAGTTGGACGTTCAGAATTTATCACATACCATTGAACACCTTTTACAAAAGTTTCATAACAAACATTCGACTGCCCATACCAATCAAGATAAGACTTGAATTCCTGCAACATGGAGTAGGCAAGCACCCTCGTCATCCAGCTTTGTCCCCGTACAGCAAGCACGCCCATGTAGAAGACGTCCGGTGACCGTACCGCCGCAGCTCTCCCCGCCGCTCCCCGCCGCCCCCGCATCCCCCGCCGCCCTGGGAGCGCAATATCCTCGCCGGGCGCAAACTCGCCAGCGTCGCCACCTCCATTTGCATATCTCGAATAAACACGGCGACGAATTTCCTCACGCGACACCGGCGGCGGCTACGACGACGATGACGGTGGCGGTGGCTGGGCGAGGGAGTGTGGGTAGGGGGTGGGGTGAGGGCGGATGCGACCGCCGCGTCGAGGCCGAGGCCGGCTCAGGGCGCCGGTGCGTGTCGCGCGTGCAATCTCCCTGCGTGCGCACGCCCGCCCGCCCGCCTGCTCGCGCGCTGGCCCCTGCGGCACACCGCCTTCGCTCGCGCACGGTGGGCGGGAATGCGAAAGTCGGTGGCATGCGGTGCTTCTCTTCTGTGTTCACAGAGGTCGTTTCTCACATCGAAATCTCTCTTTGCCTCACATTTGACATATTACCAATGGCACAGTTAGGATTTTCCAAGGGGGAGAGTATAGGTGTAGTGTCCAGCCGACTTTAGGTTTTTTGTATTGAGTTTTTGATTTGTACTAAATTGAAAAATTATTTTAAATTGTTGAGGTATGGTTAATATTAACGTATTAGGATTCTTGAGTGATATATTCTTCACACACGTTCAATGGCTTCACTTTTTTCTTTTAAAACCACATTTTCTCATTTACTCGTATTGCTTTTAATCATCATTTATTGTTTTCTGGGATCTTGACATTCCTATATTTAGTTTTTCGTACTCAATCGCTCGAGTACTAGTCAAGAAGTTTCATTGGAAATGATAAAATATATTTTCTTTCTGTACTGCAGAATCTTCTAATTTCTGAAAAATAAAAACGCTTTTGACTACACAAGACTGTTAGAGCAAAGATACAAGACCACAGACCAATAGTTACAAAAGACCAATAGTTGCCAGATTATATAATATACATTATTCTTAATATTTACTACGGGCAAATCACAGCAGAACGCCAAAACTTGTGACGTGACAGTAGTTGTGTTGTTCGTCTCGTCTGTACCCGTTTTATATGACGCTGCTTTCTTTCTGGAAGATAACAAAATTTATTTTGTCGTAATGGACAAAACCGGAGGTTATGAAAAAATGAATGCATGCCATTATCATGGGAATGGAATTTTTGTCGTTATATGCTTTAATCAACTATACGGTTATCGAACGATTTATTTTTATGAGAATTGTTCCCACAATTCTCACGCTTTTGTCTCGTCTAGAGGAAGCTACTTTAGAGCTTCAAAATCCATCATCCAGAACGTGGCCACTTAGAACCGCACACCCGCCCACCGTGCAGCGCCGCGTCGCGTCGCCTCGCGTTCACCCCCCCCGGCCCCCGTCTCGCGCCGCCGCCGCTGCCCGGGGGGGTTTTCCCGGGGGGGCTTTGACCCGCGTGCTACCCACCGCCGCCGCCGCCGCGACGACCGGACCCTGCTGTCCACCTCTGGCAAACACGCCTCTCTCACAGCCCCTTGCCTGTCCGGCCGGCCAGTCTTGGCCGTCCTCCTCCCCTCCCCCAGCCCCGCCCCCCCCCGCCTCTCCCGTCGCCGCCCCCGCCCGCCCCCCGCTTTCGGACCCGCCCCGTCTCCGCCGGTCACTTGGCGAGGCCCCCGGCACCCGCGCGGAATTTCATTGGCTTCTTAGACAAACCCGCGCCGCTGCCGCCACCTGCCATATGGCACCGCGCCGGACCGCGCCCTCTCTTGCTACCCGGCGGGGGCGATCAGAGCGTGCATGCGCGATGTCTGGGACAGGATCGATCGGGGTGAGGGGCAAGATAAAAGGGGAGTCTTCAAGATGACAAGTAGACCTGGAGATCTTAATAGGTTGCGGAAAGAAGTTGGAGTTAAAAGTGACTTGTTGGAGATTTCATAAATGGATGTTGCTTAGTTGAAATCATGAACGAGAGCTACATTATTTTGAAAGGTAACATGTATACTTCTTTCTATAAACGAAATTTCATTTCATTTAAAAACAATCAAACTTTAAAAGTAATAATTATCATCGTAATCGAGAGGGATTAGTGTTCTACATTTGAATGAATACACGTTCCTTAAGATGCTCTTTCTTTTTTGAAATATTACAAATTATCTTACATATCTCCGTTCATATTTTTGTAGTTTTTTTTTACCTTTTATTACCTTTTTCTAACAGTCGATGCTCCAACTTCATTTTTTTCTCAATATCATTCTCATACTCCTAGTTTCACACTACTCGTTCGCACCTCCTCCGCTTTCGTCATCCTCTGAGCAACAGCATACGGACGTACACCCGCTCATCCGTTCTGATCTCCACCCACTATTGCTGCCTTTCCTGCCCCACTCTCCACCTCCGCCCCTCCCCATCCCCGGCCCCTCCCCGTCAGCGCGGCGCCTCGTGCCGCGCGGGAATCCAATTAAAGGCCGCGGGACGAGCGTTCGGCATTCGCTTTTTCCGGCGCCATTCAAACGGCCGGTGCCGCCTTCGCTCGCGTCGTCACCCCGCCCCCACCCTGCCCCCACCCTGCCCCACCCCGCCCCGCCCCGCGCCTCCCTCTGCCCGTCTCGCGCGCACCCGCCCACCTTCACGGAGCTATGCCGGGACCCTTCCAATTTACTCGTGCTGTATTCGCCGCTGTGTTTTCCAATTACGCGTCCCGCCCTGCCACGCCCGCTCGCCTGCATCATTCCCGCCTCCACGGCCTTACCTCCTCCGCGCGGCAATACCTAGCGTCGTCACCCCGCCAAGACGCCGCCCCGCTTCTGTTGCACCGCCTCGCTTCCGCCTCCCATCTTCGAGTTCGCTAACATCTGTGCCATCAGTAGCACCTTTGCCAGCCTGCGCCGTTTCTGTCATCGCCTCTGCATCCGCCAATACGTCTGCCACCGATTTCGTCTCCTCTGCTTTCACTTCTTCCTCCTCCGCCTTCTCCTGTTCCATCGCCTCCTCCTCCTCTTCCATTCACCCGTTTCCTTTGCCGCGTTCTCCTCCTCTTCCACCTTCTCCTCCGCCTTCTCCTCTGCCTTCTCCTCAGCCTTAATCTTTTCCTTCGCCGCCTCCACCTCCACCTTCTCCTGTAGTCTCCTCCTCCGCCTCCTCCTCCATTGACCCATCTTCCTTCTCTTCCTCCTCAGTCTCCACCTCCCAACCTCTGCTTCCTTCTCCGTTGTTTCCTCTTCCATCTTGTTCTTTTGCACTTCCGCTTCTATCTCTCCCACCTCCTCCCCTACCATCTCCTCTGCCTCTTTCTGTGCCTCCACGTCCTCCTCTTTACATCCTCTTCCTCCTCTCCCAAATTCACTTTCGCCATCTTCCTGCCTCCGTCATCTCTCCTGTTCCACGACTGCCATCATCACTTCCGCCGCCCCGCCAACGCGCCCTCACTGCCAAAGCCGCCTCCATCGCCGCCGACTGCAGCAGAAGTGTGGCATCCCATCGCGTCGCATTCGTCACGCTTAGCCCCGACGCGACGCGACGCGACGACCGACGCGCCGCCCTCGCCCGCCCGCCCGCCCGCGCCCGCCCGCCCGCCCGCCCGCCCGCCGCCCGCCGCCGCCCGCCCGCCCGCCCGCCGCCGCCCGCCCGCCCGCCGCCCGCCCGCCCGCCCGCCCGCCCGCCGCCGCCCGCCCGCCCGCCTGCCCGCCCCGCCGCCCGCCCGCCCGCCTGCCCGTCCGCCCGCCTGCCGCTCGCCCGCCTGCCCGCTCGCCCGCCTGCCCGCCCGCCTGCCCGCTCGCCCGCCTGCCCGCTCGCCGCCTGCCCGCCGCCCGCCGCCCGCCCGCCCGCCCGCCCGCCCGCCGCCCGCCCGCCCGCCCGCCCGCCCGCCTGCCCGCCCGCCCGCCCGCCCGTCCCGCCTGCCCGCTCGCCCGCCTGCCGTCGCCCGCCTGCCCGCTCGCCCCCCTGCCCCGCCGCCTGCCCGCCCGCTGCCCGCTCCCGCCTGCCCGCCGCCGCTGCCCGCCTGCCCGCCTGCCCGCCGCCCGCCCCCGCCTGCCCGCCTGCCCGCCCGCTGCCCGCCCGCCTGCCCCGCCTGCCCGCCCGCCTGCCCATCGCCGTGCCGCCCCTGCCCGCCGCCGCCTGCCCGCCGCCCGCTGCCCGCCTGCCCGCCGCCCGCCTGCCCGCCTGCCGCCGCCCGCCTGCCCGCCTGCCCGCCTGCCGCCTGCCCGCCTGCCCGCCTGCCCGCCTGCCCGCCTGCCCGCCTGCGACCCCCTCCTCCTCGCGATTGCGCAGCGGCTCGCGTCGGCTGCTGTTCGTGTACCTTCGCAAACATAAAAGGCTTTAGAATCTCGGCTTCTTTCTTGCGAGGAGCTATTGGGCGTCCTAATCTTTTATGATTGTAGTGGGACCTTTCAGCAAAATGCTTATTTTAAATGTACATTGATGTGTATTTAGTATCTGGTGTAGTCTTATTCGGGATATTATTCCTGTCGTTTTTATGTCTGCGTGTTAAAAATTACAGTATTTATTATTTTGACGTAAGTTTCATACAAAGGATTCCATCTGCCATTTAGTTTTGAAAAATGACTAGTTTTTTTTTTTTAACTTCGTTTACGTAGTTATAAAAGAGCTTAGGTAACATTAATTAACATACAGTCGCTGTGGTCTTTGTGCTTATTGATCGATGTGAATTCCTTAATTCAAGGTCCAACAAATAATTTTACAAATACGAATCATATCAATTCCTCAACATTCAATGACGACTTTCAATGTACAATCTAATAGCGAATTGTAGGATGCGGTAAGATACGCGGTCATTTTTTAAGTTCATTGAGAATTTGTTTACATACTAATATGGCGTAAAACCTATTTTTATTTCACACTTCAGGAAATTCTGGTAATCAATGACTTACTGCCGCAACCTGCTGGATGGAGGCGCGTGTTTTCTAAATGCATCTAGAACGCCAAGGAGTCTTTCGGAATCGCACTGAAAGCAGAGTTTTTAACGGCACGCAGACTTCTTCGTAGCCTCCACTTCCACCGCCTCTCGCCATCTCCGCCTCCTTCCCCGCCACCGCCCTTTGTCCCGCACCTAACAGCTCGACGCCTCGTCCCCACGATTCTCTCTTGCTCCACCCAACGCCGCCTCCATAACCGCTGCACCGTCCCTAACCCTCCCCCAACCCTTCTCCAATATCGCGCTCTCAACCCTCACCACCCTGGTCCTCCCCCCCTCCATCTCTGGTGCCACCGCCACCTTGGCCCTTCCCTCCCTCACCCCCTCCGCCATCCCTTCCACGCTCCGCCCGCGTCGCCTTCGCGCCGATCGCGCGATGTGTAAATTCCTTACCAACGGCCAATGGCGGGGAAATACGCTGGAAAATTTAATCAAACGACTAAAAAGGTATCTATTGGACAGGCAACTGTTTGAACAGGCGAGGCAGAAAACAGGGCGGCGGCGTCGGACGGCCAGATCTGTGTCGCGCGACGCACGGCAAGAAAGAGGAGGGAATGAGGGAAAGAGGAAAAGAGGGGCCGCGTGGAGGAGGTGGAAATCGAAGGAAGGAACGCGAGGTTTGTCCAAAGTGCCTCCGAGCAAAAATCGCAGGTTTTCTTCCTTTTTTTTCGACGGGGCGTTGGCGCTTGGTTCGTATTGTGCCGCCGATCGCTCTCCCGGGATAAAGAAGCATTGCACGGGGAGATGTAGTCTAGCCGAGCTTTTCAGCTCAATAGTATCGACGGAAGTCGCTGTTTGATTGCGATTTACGCTCAGACGCGGTGTTGTAATCCAGCTAACAAATTTCTTATAGATGACACCCATGTGTGTGAATCGAGATTGCAGTGAAGTATGGGAATGCCAAATACCAGGTACGAAGCATTAAATGTCGCTTTTATGTTTTCTTGTATTGAGCATGTAACTTGGGTGAATTGTTCATTGTGTTGTTTTTTATTGCAAGTCAAATAATTTTTAAATCGAATTTCTCCTGTAGAACATTTGTTGCGATTCACTGCACTTGAAACTGAGATAGTATATAAACGCATCGAGTTTGAAAAGCAGTAAAACTGAAAGACGAGATATTTATGTTAAGTGAGGCCCATTTGAGATATGTTGGGCCAAGATTGCTCCTTTAGTTTTTACGGGAGCACTCCAATGAATTGTGGATGACGTGTAGTCTATTCAATCAAGAAACGGAGGAGAAATTCTGAAAAGACTCAATTGATAGATCAGTATCTCAATAAAAGTTTTATTGCATTTCTCTGATTTCCAGAGGGCCATAGCAACATAAAATATGACGGTTCATTATTTTGTCTTCTAAACCCTCATGATTATATGTTGTTTCGTCTCTATTGTATTTTAAGTTTATATTTGTTGTACTAAAACAAGAGCGTTAATTTTTTTTTTTTTTTAAAAGGTTTAAATTTTAAGAATGTTTAATAATGAAACAAATTGTCTGAATAACGATTTTTCGTCGTGGCCATAGAAAGGAGTATATTGTGCAACTTTGATATACATGGTTAACGAAACTTAATTGAATTTTGAATTTTGTTTTTACACAGTAGATGGTACATTTATTTTACTTATTCGAGAATTCGAAGTTCCTGTTTACGTCTCATGATGTGATGCGAGCTGTTCTGTACAGATAATTGATATGTCGAGAAAAAAGTGTGGTTACTTTGACGAGTATTTGGTTGATATAATGATTTGTTGAGAATGATTATCAACTCAGTTTGCAAAATTTTTAAGATCACGTTCAAGTAATAATTAAAGATATTTTATACGTATATACAACACATTACTAACATTACTAACGCAATTGTGGAACATCTGTTCATGATTACGTAAAATTTCATATAACTCTGCAATTTTAAACAATGAAGCCAAGAGTACAAGTTGATGTGTACTAATTAAATATCAAAAATATTGTACAATTGCTTAATAATGTCATTATCACAGGCTAACACCCGAAAGTTTATATCGTTTCTACTTGTACGAATATCTGAAAATATTTAATTAATTCAGTTTACCCACACACCCACACCAGCGCCAGTAGCTAAGATCGCAACGGCGACGTAACGTAATCTGGAAGTTCGGCTGCTACCTGGGACGGTGCAAGAAATTCGCTGGATGTGTTAAACTCTAGCGATTTTGTGATCCCTGAAGAAACGATCGCGTTCGTAGGTTGTCTGAAGTGACCAATGGTTTCTGTGGTTATCTCATTCCTCCAGGCGAATGTCGGAGCAGCACTCTATACAATGGCTACGGACGGAACATACGTGATCCTTCCTCTCCTAACCTGCCCTACCCATTCTTAGAACCGAGCAAATCCTTACCACCCTCAAACTGCTCACTCCCCATTCATCTGTAAAAATCTCGAGGTAGTGTGGTAGATTCGGGGATGCATCTACTTAGGAGACCCCCAAGGCCCTAGTACGTGTCTTTTGGTACAATACGAAAAAATCGTGTAGTTGGTAGGATCTGTATAGTTGTTAGTTGATAGATTAATTGGCGTTTGGTTTTAATGCAGTCCGCCATGCATCAATGCGTTGCGGAGCGGCGCAGGGTGCTGAGGGGGCATATTCGGGACGGGACCGGGCGACGCAGGGCGATGAAAAGCGGGACGCGAGGGGCGGAGACGGACGGAAAGGCAAGGAAGACGAAAAGTGGCGGGGGAGGAGAAGCAGGGCGTAACGGAAATTTTCTTGTTACTTCAGCTAAGCTTGTAAAGTAATTAATATTTTTTCAATGGAAAGCTTAACGCCGTTACTCATATTAAACGCTGCGTTTGGTGCGTTGCCGTGTTCACTCAATGAGTGGGCGTGGCCGCAAAACGATTCGCGAGGTTTGCCCGGGCCGGAAATCGAACCCGCGACTGCCAGACAGGAAGCTAGTACGCTGTCCATAAACCACCCGGGACGCGAAAATTCTGTTCTTCATACAGTAGAACCCGCTACTCCGAACTTTGGGATAATCTGAACAAAATTCGGGAGAGAGATAAAGATACAGAGATAAATTTATTGAAACTGCAGTTGGGTGTACCCTTAAAAAATAAACAAAATAAAATGCATATTTGTAGTGTAATGAAAGGATTGTAAAATTACTGTAGAACTGAGCAACTAATTATTGAAACACGAGTCGAAATGAAACGTTTATTGCACTGCTATCTACGGTATATATAAAAAATTTATGTAGTAGCCATTTTCACTTAGAGAAACATGCAAAATCGGTCATCTTCCTTTGCTGTAAGGCATTGAATCTGCTTGATGGTGTGATATGATGATGTGATCGCTACGCTACGTTACTATTTTCCCACATCGCACGCTACGTTACATTGTGTCCAGTAATCCAGTAGATATATTTGTATATGTACGATACATTTTTTCGGATAATCCTAACATGTCCGAATCCAACCAGACCACACCCCAATTAGTTCGGAATACCGGGTTTCTACCGTATATGATGTCCTACGTTCAGGGCGTTCCCGTGCTCACGCGCTGCGTGGGCGTGGCCGCGAAACGCGGCGCGTGGCCTGCCGCGCACCTGCGCCTTCCGCGAAGCGGCCCCAGGGCTGCGCCGGGGCGGCGGCCTTTGTGGGCCGATTCCCAGGAGGCCGCTCGGTTTACTCGGCGGCGTTCGGGATCAGAAGCCTCTCCCGAGAAAGGGCCGGCCTCACACAATCCGCTTGTTTATTATCGCTCCCTTTTCGGACAGCTTGCGCGGCGGCGGTGCACCGTGACGGCGGGGCACGCGTTGTTCTTGGCGGCGGTGGCGGGGGAGGTGGCGGTGGCGGTGGCGGTGGCGGTGGCGGCGGTGGCGGTGGCGGTGGCGGCGGTGGCGGCGGCGGCGGCGGCGGCTGGCGGTGGCGGGGGGTCGGCGGTGGCGGTGGCGGTGGCGGTGGCGGCGGTGGCGGTGGCGGTGGCGGTGGCGGTGGCGGCGGCGGCGGCGGCGGGGCGGCGGGCGGCGGCGGCGGCGGCGGCGGCGGGGGCGGCGGCGGTGGCGGTGGCGGCGTGTCCGTGACGCAAGAGACTCCAGCCCCAAGGCAGGAATTAAACCCCGAAAAGAACGACCTTAGACTTACTTTTACATTAGGAGTGCTCATTGTTAGTTCAGTTCCTATGGTTTCCCGAGTATCGTTTTATACGTGAGAGTTCTGAGAAGGTTGCCTCAGAGCTCAGGTGTGGTTGTTTTTTGTCAGTGGGTTCAAAGCAAACGTTTAGCTTCCGAAAGCTGATGTTTAGCGTATTTTCTGGGGATAAATTTCTTTATAGCTGTAATGAATGTGCTACGTTCAATGTTTAATTTGTTTTTGAGCTCCCATGAGTATCTTGACTTAGTGCTGCAAAAGCTGATAATGAAAATTATTATAAGCGTTTGTCGAATCATGGGCGAAAGTTTGGTTGATCGAAAATTTGTTGTGGATGTGATCTGATGCTAAAATCCATATGTTTCATCGAACTTAAAAATCACATCCTTTTTCTTGAGTACATATAAAGGAATTCAATGTGTAGAACAATGAACTCGGGCTCTTATAATAATGTTGAAGCAATTGAACAGTTACGTCGTTCAAACACAAAACAAATTGACAGTTGAAATTACGAAAATTAGATACACGCGTTTAGGTTGACGATCATCCATTAACTATGCTATTTTCGCCAACAACACACCCAACTCTGATACACAAAGAAATATTTCAAGGAATAAAGGTCACTGCACTAGCGATGATGAAGGCATACCTCCAACTTTTATCACAAACCAGATAGTAGGTGTTGACAATCCTAAGCCAGAGGATGTGGCCGAGGAACACCTCATCACGCTCACCAAACGATCGCCAAGGGAACGCGTCATCACAGGAAATCCGACTCACTCCGAACCTGTGGTTATGACGTGTGCGTGCTCTTGTTTGTTCAACTCACCGGCGGTTGTTCATTTTTTGTTCTTTCTTTCTTTCTCGTCGCCTACGCAGGGTACAGCGTACGTGACATTACGAAGGCCGGCGCTTCCGGTAGCTCTCTTTATCTGGCGGGCAGTTCCGTGAAACTGGTCAACGGGAAAAATTCGAGGAAGCCAGCGGGGAGAGGGGCGACGTGGTCGGACGCGTAGCAACGGTGGTCGCTTTGTGGTTGCCAGTGCGTCGCCGGTCGGCAGATGAAAAACAAAGAAATTCATCTCAATTGGACAGGGTATCAGCGGTAATTGTGGGATTCTCGGCTTAATTGAAGTTGCGTAGTGCGTGAGAAATTTCAGTTCTGATAAACTGTTGCTAATGACGGTGACGCTGTTTTTTCTTTCTTATATTTAAGGTTTAGTTTCATTACAAATGTTTAAAAATAGAATTTCATTTTCAAAATGGCAAGGATCTCGTATGTACGTATGTGTTGTTTTGTTAATGTAAAACGTTGCAATGCTCTACTGATGCGTTAAAAGTTTGTAATTAACACCATTGTGTACTAAAAGAACGTTGTTAGTACTGTTTAGGGAAAAATGTAGAAATTTCAATTAGCTTGTTTTCATTTCAGTATAGACATTTCTTATTTCAAATGAGTTTTATTGTTGAGAGCATTAAATGTATCTCTTATTTATTCGCAGTGATCGTATTTTGAGCGATGTTGATAGAAAATTCCTCAATTTTATTATTATTATTATTATTATTATTGTTGTTGTTATTTTTATTGTTGTTGTTATTGTTGTTAGCAGCAGCAGTAGCTGCTGCTTCAGGGAGTACACAGAACGGTTTTTTCGATCTCGGATACATTTTTTCGAAACTGCTCCCACCTCGATACTTTGATGGCCCGCTTTCCTACTTCCTTTAGATTTTAATTAAAATACACTTTTGGGATGCAGAAGAATTTCCTCTACCAAGACGTTCTAGCCAATTAACTCTACATTTCACAATTTTTATTTCGTATCGTAATATACCTTTCCATTTTTTACAATTTTAACCTGCAGCACGTTCCAGTGAATTCATTTCAATGTAATTTCAATTATTTCTATCGATTAGGTTGACTTGATTTTGTGTCCATTTGTCAGATCCATAAAGATGCCATTAATTACTACATTTTTTTACTGATACATTATTACTTGTTATTGCCTTCAATACGGAACTCGACATTCACTGCATTACTTACCTGGATCGCGAGGATCGTGATGTCAAGCGAAATATGAAAACTGTTGAATGTTTCTAGATCTTCTCTTTTGGAAGGAATTCTGAAAGGAAGTTATGGGAGGGTAATGCGAAAAAACAAACCGAGCCAATATGACAACTAGCTAATTAGTCAATAAGTAAATCTGAGGCATTACAATTAGGTAAAAAATAAAATCCTGTATGTACCACGGGCGTTAACTGGTTAGTGAAAAATAAACCTAGGAGCAAAGACTATGAGGCTTTTTGTCGCCGCTCGATCATGAGAACCCTTTTAACGTCCTTGGTGCATAAATAACTATTATACACGTCTTGATGGAAATCGAAGAAGCTGCTGCCGGCGCTGCGGGTCCTCGCAGACGGAGCCAGAGGCGCGGGCAGCGGTGTGCGCTGCGCGATTGTTCATGGTGGAGTGCGCGGCGGAAACGGGCGGGCGGGCGGCAACATGGCCGCGCGGATGTCAGCGCCGGCTCCTCGGCGGGCGGCAGCTGCGGGGCGAGGCGATGCGCCGCGCGCTGCTTCCGGTTGTGCGGCCCCCGCGGGGCCCCGCCCCCAGCTGACCAACGCTCGCGTCCTGCCCGACGCGCTCACCTCGCTGCCACGACCTCTGGGTCTTTTCCTTCCGCCTCGGCGTTGGAATTAGTTACGCGCTCTTTTAATCAGTTGCTGAAATAATTGCCGTATTGAAGCCTCGTCAAAATATCACAATCTTGCAATCAAATTGAAGTTTATGTGCACAAACTAAGGCAGCCTAAAACGAGATAGAAAGCTGTACATTTCTGGGCCACCTTTGCCATTCAACTTTTCTTCTGATTTTTTTTCTTCTTCTTCTCCCCTTTTTTTCACCACATGTGGCATGTTTTACAAGTAATGAATAAAATTTACAAGGATAATGGAATGATAATTCTAATTATATGATTAACAAATAAAATTGTTTTTATATTAAATCAGTTATACATTGATACATACAACCTCCCGCGTTCGCCTCCCGCGTTCGCCTCCCGCGTTCGCGCCTCCCGCGTTCGCGCCTCCCGCGTTCGCGCCTCCCGCGTTCGCGCCTCCCGCGTTCGCCTCCCGCGTTCGCCTGCCGCGTTCGCGCCTGCCGCGTTTGCGCCTCCCGCGTTTGCGCCTCTCGCGTTCGCGCCTCCCGCGTTCGCGCCTCCCGCGTTCGCGCCTGCCGCGTTCGCGCCTGCCGCGTTCGCGCCTCCCGCGTTCGCGCCTCCCGCGTTCGCGCCTCCGCGTTCGCGCCTCCCGCGTTCGCGCCTCCCGCGTTCGCGCCTCCGCGTTCGCGCCTCCGCGTTCGCGCCTCCCGCGTTCGCGCCGACTTCCACACGTGCGCCCGGTGGCGCCGACTTCCACACGTGCGCCCGGTGACGAGCGAGCGTTCCGGCGCGGATGCGGGCGGCGCCGAGGACGACGCGGGCGTCGCTCCAGGATGCGCGAGCCGCCGCCGCCGGCGTCGCGACGCTCAAGCACCGCGCGTTCTCACAGCCTCCGAGGAGCTCCGGACCTCCGCTTCGGCCTTGACATCCGCGTTCCTTCCGCGGGCTCTCTGCGCTGACGGATTCCCAGCCGCGTAGGGGGACATAAGGTGACTTCAAGGAAGCACGCACCCCGTTGAAAATACAGAAATTTAAAAAAATGTAATTGGCTTCAAATTTATCTTTTGTTTGTAAATTTATATTGCAATATGCAATGGAGGTATTTTTACAATTTAATATTGTAAGCATTGACAATGAATTAATTTTAATGAATTCGAAAAATTTTAAAAATGAATTATACTTTACATCTTTTATTTTTTACTATATTGAAGGTAAGGCATAAATGAAATGTTTATCACAAAGTAGTTCGTGAACTCTCGTTTCTTAATAACTATTTGTTTTATTTTTTTATGTCTCACCTTAATATATGTTATGAGCCGCAATTGTGACCACTAAACGAGAGGATTCTTTTGTTCCAATAAGATTCAACTTTGATTAAAATCGACTTTTATGTTTTCAGAATGGATATCTGCTTCATATAATTTAAAAAGGAAGAAAAAAATTAAAATGTTTCAATTATGAACTGTTTTCTGTATTAAAATTCAAGATATTAACGATATACTCATTGATGTTAATAAGGAAAAATAATAATGTTAATTTGTTTATTCCTTTTTGATTCTTCGACATACTCGTATTAATTAAAATATCTGTATACTTTCAGTATTTTCTTCCGAGTTTTAGGTAGGAATTGGTATTTTCGTGAAGTAATAATCACGATTAAACTCGTAAGTTATTAGCCTTAGCCATTGATATGGCTCACATACGTGTATTGAAAGATAGTTGAAAATGTCTGTTTTTTAGTTGCAAAACTTTCTTAAAGTTATGTTACACATATCTGCAAACCACAATATTCTTTCCATTCGTGGTCAGGAAATTTCCTTATTTGTTGCTTTGCACAAATCAAGTTTCTTTTACGAATTCATGCCATTGCAAGACAGATGCATTATTTTCCTTCCATCTTGCTTCCCTTGTGCCCCTTATCTGAGGAGACAGCTTGAGTCAAGCGACGTCGCATTGAGCAACTGCAGTCGTACGCGCAGGTTCATTTGCCTCTCGTCCAAGACCGTAACTCCACTTTTTTATTACAAGACCACCGCCGTCCCAGCGCATCAGACGCTCGTGCAAACATACGCTCCCGGCGACGCCAATAAATTTGCGCGATTGGTTTTCAATCGCTCCGCCATTCCCAAACGCCCCCCCCGCTCCGCCCCCCCCGGCCCACCGACCCCCACCCCCCTTCGCCGCCTTCTCTGCCGAAAGCGTCACCGGCCCCGCCGCCGTTGCCTCCAACCTCAGCCATTGCCAACGCTATCACCACCTCCACCAATGCCGTCACCGCTCCATCACCTCTACTGCCGCCTTCCACTTTCCCACTCCCTGCAGCCCCCACTGTCGCCCTCTCTCCCGCCCTCTCTCCCGCCCTCTCTCCCGCCCTCTCTCCCCCTTTTCCCCTCCGCCACCGCCACTTCCACTTCGCCACCCCGCCGCCCAAGCCGCCCCCACCGCCGCTACCGCTGCGGCGGAGGTGAAACTTTGCAGCGGGCGTGTTTTAGTACCGCCTTCTATGGAAATCAGGTCTTGGGCGCTGGACTCAGTCGCCGCCGACGCCGCCGGCTGGACCTGGGCGTCGCATAAAGAGCGCCCCTCCCTCCGCGCCGGCGCACCCGGCGGACCCCCCTGGGTCTTCCAAGGTGGTCCTAATTTAATACGCGAATAAAATGCTGGGGCAGGGAGGAGAAGCCGAGGGGGCGGTGCAGAAGTGTACCTTCCGTGTGTCGCTTGTTTTCATAGGGACGCGGCCTCCGCCGCTGGACGCTGTCTTTTTATTTTACGTTCGTTTTTTGTTTCCCTCCCCCCGTGACCGACCGCCCCTTGATATGGAGAGCGATGGGTGTGGGCGCTCCAGCACATATTTATGACTCCTGTGCATTCACTGTACTTCTGTTATTCAGTTTTCGTGTCGCTTGGTTACTGATAAAATGACTGTCTTTTTCAGTTGATAAAAATTGACGTTAGAGTAATGTAAGTATGTATATGTATGTTACATTTGTCTTAAAACCACAATATTACGGATTTCTCATTCTCTAACGAATATGTAATAAATGAACTTGCGGTTCCTTCATTTTTCCATATTTCTTTGGAGTCACTTTAGAATACGCATTCTTGAACTCTTTTCGTTCTCTTGGTCTTTTACTCCGGCGTCTTTGCCTCTTCTTCTTTTGGCATTTTCTCCCGCGTTCATTCAACATGTTAATATCCTGTCCTCAAAATTTCGTAAGACGAATTTTCCCGCTTTAGTTGTGATTAATTGAATTAATAAGTAAAAAAGTGGAGCATTATTCAGTAATAGAACAAACTATTAGCGTACGGTAGTCCATTCATTTTTATAATTTTAGTTCTAAACACCCACCTCTCCATTCATCAATCCACTTTTCTTCTCCGTTCTCTTTCCAAGAATATCTTTGGTCGTCAACCTCTACTCTGTTTTGTAAGAACTATTACCATTCTCCCTGTTTCGCCTTTCACAGCCCCCATACCTCGACTCCCCTCCCCCTTCCACCTCCCACCCACGTCGCTCCCTCCCGCAGCTAGGCTACCTTCACCGGCCTTTTATTATGTCCAGCCGAGACGTTTATGTTATTCTTCGGAGCCCCTGGTCGGTCCGCTGGCCGCTGCTTCTTAGCTATATTCGTGATGCTGCTGACGTATTGGTTAAAAAAAGAAGGGGAAAAAACCGGCTTTCCACCCCACTCCCCCTGTCCTCCTCCACCTCCTTTCCAAGTTTTCCTTTCTACCCCGCTCCCTCCTTTCCTTTGCTTTTTCTTGATGGACCATTCAATATTCGCGGTCCCCCGCCGTGACCCCTCGATACAATAACACGACGGCCCAGTACGTATTGGTCATATCGCTGCATCCTTCTTCTTCCTCAGCCGGACCGACCCCGCCCCCCTTGCCGCGGCCACCCCGCCTTCCTGGAAACTGTGGACCGTCCGTCTTTTTACATAAAATTGAGACACTTTGCTTAATAAAAGCATCTTCTCTATAAAGATGGACAGCCTGGCCTTATGGGCGCGGGGGCGGGCGGGGCCGGGGTGGACGGCGCGACGTGGCGCGTCCCTGACGTAAAAATACGCGAGGAGGTGGACGCGACCGCGGGGTTATGGGGAATATGTTAGGAATTTGGGCGGACTGTATCGCCGCCCGTGTTTTGTGATGCACGGGCGTCGCCAGGCCGCCCTCCCCGCCCCCGCGCGTCCGGTCTCCGTGTTTGCGCGGGTGAAATTGAAAAATATTGCGGGGAATTTTGGAGGCTGTGAGAGGACCTTCTAGAGTTTGGGATTCTTTCCCTGGGGAGTCGCCCTGCGGACCCCCGGGGAAGGGAAGTGGGGGTGGGGGATATTTTCGTTGGGGCGTGGTTGGGAATGCCGTTGAGGCTGTGTGGTCGGGTTAGACGCGTTTGCTCGAAAATAACATTTTCGCTTGGGAGGGGGGGGGAGAGAAAAAATGCGATAGTATTTCATATTTGATGTCGCGGAGGAGTTGTGTGTTACTGAAGAGGGAGGAGGCATTGTCTTGGTGCGCGGCAATAAAGACATGATTACGAAACGGCAATCAGCAATCACCATTTCGTCGAATAGTGGGACGGTGGTGCGCGTAGTGCTTGAATATGTCTCTGGAGTAAAACCATAACGGTTTAGCACCCTGAACGTTGCGGCAACTTCAATAAACAGGACGTTTAGCTCCCTGGCATTCATTGCCACGAGGGACGTTGGAGGTTCTCGAAGGCCGTTTCTCCCCCTTTAAGTACGCGCGCGATATTGTGCCCTGCGTGAGGCCCCTCGCCGCCACCGCAATCAGAGCAGCCCGCCAACGAATGATGGCGGCTCTCCTGCTGGAGCGACAGGTCCTCAGAAGTCTTCAGACGTCCTGAGACGATGTGGTCGCTGGCGGTTGCTGCCAGAGACCTGCGTCGCGTTCAGCTGCCCACCTCCATAGAGTTGTTCTCAGGCTGTGTTGCTGATAAATGGACGTATTGTATTGGTGCAACAGCACCTTGATCCAACAGCATTCCAACAACTCCCCACCTCATTTGAAGGATTCTATACATATATATGTAGGTTTATTTATTTGAAAGTTTCAATTTTAGTTACATACAGTGGTCTCTTCAGATTATTCAATTATTTATTTTTCTTAAACATATCATCACTCCTCATAAATTCACACTCTCAAGAATAAAAACGTGAATTGAAATTCTAAAGTTCGACGAATATTAGTTTTGTTTGTCCTTGCTGCGATCAGAGCTGTCGGTTTCTCAATGAGGGAGACTCCTGCTGGCGCCACATGATCTTACGTGCGCTCAGCGCTCTCAGACCTCCTCAGATGGCGTTAGAACGGCCTCCGATTCGCAATTGCTCGCTGCTCACGCTCCGGACTGTGTTGTGGGTTTCACTAGGCTACATTGCGTGTGGGCTGGACGACTATCTGGATGTAAATTCATTTTTAGTTTATTCTCGTATTTCTGATTTCTGTTAAAACTAATTAAGTGTTATTTATCACAAACGTAAGTGTCATATATTTTCTTGTGTTTAGAAACACATATGCAAAGCAGTAAAGTAGCAAATACACATTTACGTACGGAAATATATAACCAGGAAATCAAGTTTTTTATTACTGAGAACAAACGTAACGGAATGGCATGTTTCTCTACACTTTGTTTATTTTCAGTCAAGTTTTAAACGGATCTCGCTCCGTTGATAAATATTCTGTAATTGATATAATAATGTACATATTTAAAGAAGAAAAACATGGACTCAAAGTACTTTAAACAGGAATTATGAATAGGGCACAGTTTTCACGCAAATCAAACAGATTATCAGTAGATTAAGCTACAGTATTGTAGCACTTATCTTATTTTAGAAGTTCTTTGGTTCCTACTAGATTCATTGGCAGTTTCCGTTGCTCTCAACCTTGTTTCTTTTCTAGGTCTGTCGTGTGTGATGGATATTTCATCTCCAAGTGCAGTAGTGCAGCACTCCAGTGCGCCGTTCCGCCGTGTGCGCCTTCCCACGGTTAAAGAAAAAGTACAGGGTGTCTCAAGGCACCTCTGCGCCCGCGGGATTCGTAGCACAAAGAGCGGGTGGCTGGGGGTGGATGTGTTGATGTAACTCTGTTTTGCCGGCTTCTATCGTACTATGTTCCCCTCTCATTCCACTTTGCCTCTTTTCGACGCCTCCCCTACCATTCGAGGCGCGGTACTTAGGTCGCCCTGCAGCCTACCATTATTCACTGCCACGTTCCGTTACGTTTGAACCCGGTGCTGCACAGTTCTCTCCTTCTCGATTTGTACGTATTACACCTCAATCTCGTGTCTGGCGACCTCTCCTATTGTTGTGCTTCATTGCCATATTAACTATAGATTTCTTGTTGTCGCTAAATCGTTTCTGTTCTTTCCGTTTCGTTTTGTGTCCTAACAATCTTTTTTTATTTATCAAGAATATCAAAATCTTGTCATTTCTTGTTTTCATTTACCTCACACATTTCATCTCTTTGTACTTCCAGAACTATAACTCCTTTTGAATATATCACGTTTGTTGAGGTCGTTGGTAATCTTTTCACTTATTTAGTCTTTCATCTGCACCTGTCACTCTCCATTTCTGCCTATTACTTTAAATATAAAACTACATTCACCCCAGCATAGAAAATAAAACCTACTATTTAACAACATTTAAATAAGGTATTGGAAGGTTTTTAAAAAGTAAGTACTAACTTAAACGCGCAACTTCATTCTATTTCCAATCCTGGCGAAAATCTCAATTCGTCTTTTGAACCGTGCCCTACACTTCGTCAGCTTTCATCATGTCCTCCTCAACCCAACTCCACACTCCTCGTCAGCGTTTGCTTCCCCTGGAACAACATTAGGGCCCCGCACGTCGCGCCATTTCGCGTACCTCGCGATATTAGTCGGACACAATGCCTGCGCCGCCGCCGCCATTGATTGCCCTAATTGCGTGGAACTCTCTCTGCCGCGGGACAAGACTCCTCCGATCTGTCGCCATCGCCGCACTCCCGCTGCCATTACTACATTCCCGCTATCCCGGATATCGCCGCCACTGATCCCACAGTCACTAACACCAACGCCACCAGCAACACCATCACATCACAACTATCGTCTCCATTGTCGTCGTTACCACTGTCATCATCGTTACCACGCCTTATCGTCATTATTGCCATCATCGTCACCACTACGGCATCATCTCACCACGTCAACGTCACCACGCATCGTCTCACCCACCACCTCACCCTCTTCCAACCCCCACCGCCATCCAGCACCGCCATCCCCCCATTATCGCCAACCCCACCATCATTGTCAACACGTTATCATGTCAATACCGGTCCCATCATCATTACCGGCACCCTCGTTGCCTCCACCACCATCACCGCTGCCACCATCGTTACCGCCATCACCATAGACTCAAACACCTTCTATACTGCCACTACCACTATCACCATTACCACCGCTCCCCGCCACTACCACCCATGCGAGTGTTGGAGGCGAGGGATGACTCAGCGCGAACGTGTACGTGTGATATGTGAGGATATGTAGCTTTTTTATTGCGGCTCCAGTGTCGCGAGGGTGGGGCGGGGGTGGAGAGTGCCGGAGGAGAGCGGGAGGTGGCTGCTTTCATCGGGCCCCTCCGTGTCCTTTTTGTGAGTGAATGGAGGTTGCGGCGCAAATGTACGGCGCCCGGCCCCGGGGGTTAGGTGGGCAGCCGGCGGCTGAGTTATGGGAGCGTGCAGAGGAATCGCGGCGGCTGGCTGGCGCCTCACTTCAGCCTGCCCTCGACCGACCTCTCGCTATCGCCGCTTTTCTCGGCGGTGTCCATTAGTTTCTCTCTTTCTGGCATCTTAATACTGCGTGCTCCACACCTTGTTTGTTTCTTTTTCCTTCTCCGCTACTCTCCTTCCCTTAATCTCTTGCGTCTACCTTTTACGTCTTCCCATTCCCCTCATCTTCTTCTTCGTTTTTTTTTCTCTCTTCTTTCTCGTTCTTCGCTCCTTCTCCAGAACTTCAGCTCCTTTTGTAACATCCTCTACACAGACACCTCGGTGATGTCCGGTATATGTTGATACAGAAATAGTATTACTTTTACTGCTCTCTTTATACCACCTCCTTTTTACTCCGTTTTCTTTTTCTCTAGTTTTTATTGCATAGTTATCTATTTACTACGAGATATCTCATAATGCGATCTTCAACTTTTTAGCGACCATTCTTCTTTAGAAGTTCGCTATTTTGAAAAGAGCGCCCTTTAGAATCTTCCGCTCGCGCTCATTTTAATCTTTCACTTCCGCCTCCTCACGGCGCTCGCCGTGGATCATTTTTCTTCCGTGAAAGCTGCCCGTTCCCGTAGCGCTGGCTGACCCGCCGCATCCGAGCACCTTCCCCGACGCGGCCGTGACTTCTCCGCGCCCCACGCGCTCGCCCGTCGATGACGGATCGCAGCGGGCGCCTCGCGAGGCGATGGACGCGGCGCGCGAGCGTTCGTCTCACCTAATGGGCCGAGAGAGGGGGCCTGGGTGCAGCGAACGCCACGTCGTGGGGCGAGTTAGGGATGAATCCGGAGGTGGAGATGATCGGGAATGGAAAGAAAGCGAAGGACGGAGGGGGAGGGTGGAGGCGGGAGAGGGGACTGGTCGGTGGGCATGCGTGTGGAAGTTTCGCAGGTCAATACTTGATCATTCGAAGTATATTCAATAAAAAATATGCCATACATTTTATTCCAAAATACAAAAAATGGTCTATGTCGACTCACTTTCCTCGTAAACACTACTAAAGAATGTTTGCTTAAATACACGCATTCCATGTGTATTACATTTATCCGGATACTTTAGACGTTTGTCAAAAAAATAACCGGTAGCGGTAGCTCAGTGTATCAACTGATGTCACTGCAGCGCCTCTGACCGGGAGGTCCTAGGTTCGAGTCCTGACGGCGGCAGGATTTTCGACACCAGCTTTCCAGCTAGGTCGAATTCAGTCGCTGTCTGGGGGAGAATTCTAGCGGCCGGCTGCTCTGGTCGGTAGTTTTCCGTGGTTTCTCCGATCGACACCAAGCAAATGCCGGAGAAGTACCCTACCAAACGGGCCACGGACCGCGACTCTTCCTTGTCCTATCCTCTCCTCTTACATACACACACTAACATGCACCACACTATCACATATTCTGGGAGACCGGTCGGGAGTTTAGAGCTTGTCCCGGCTGGGGCGGTGCCCCGCTGGTGGGAGAGTCCTGGTTAGGGGGAAATCCCACTAGCCGACGGTAGGTCGGTGCCGGATCTCGCCATCCAGCGGGGGAAGATCACCGCCATCTCCCGAGAAAAAAAACATGCATACTAACGCGACTAATGACCGAAGCAGTTGGCGCGCCCGGAAACGCGAAAAAATCAATCAATCAAAAAAATATCCGGGCGCGAGAGTGGTAGTGGAGACGAATGATAGTGGGGGCAAAGAGTGTCAATGAGAGTAGGACGTATTCGACAAAAGTACTGGACAGAAGTGGGAGTCGGGACAGGGGGCGGAGTCGGAGATACTTCCGGAATTTGGGAACTGTTGTAGAAGTGAGAACGGGAATGGAGCGAGGATCTGGTGCAGGTTCGTACAAGGATGCAATAATTCTGGTGCAATAATAAGGTGAAATTGGGATTCGTAAGTGAGCAAGATGGTGACAGGTTTTGTTCCGGTTCCCGCTGACTGCTGCATGGCAAACAACTTCAGGGACGGGATAACGCTGTAGTGCCGATATGCTTTGGAAAAATATTTGACCGATTCTGATTCTTCTCTGCCACTGTCGTGAGCCTGCTAAGAGCCCTTTGAGGTGAAGAACACTTGTCCCGGGACAGGTGGAATTCAATTCTTCACATTACACATTCACAGGTGGAATTCAATTCACCTATTTAAATGGATAAATGTGTTTTCTTAGAATACGACTAGTTGACCGCCTTTTAAACTCTAAACTATCTGTAACATCAGAAAATTGTCATAATAAATGTAAGAACATATCAAATTATTCCGTTTACATCAAATGAAAAATTACCAGGTAAACTATGAAAACATTCATGTTATTTCATTATCGTTTCATGTGGTTTAAGTTATAGGAATTGATATTTTGATAACGCAATGTATAGAGATAATGTTTACCCCGTTTAGATTTCGGCATAATAGCATTTATGGTGATTTGTGCTCAGTCGAATGGCTCTCTAATGTGTCGTCTGTAATGTCTTCGACAAGAGGATGAGCATTAACAAAATATACTTTGTCTTAGGTTTCGAAGAGATTATGATAGTATTGAAAACTATATCATATCCTAAGTAAGATTGGAAAATTCGGTATTCGTGTTTCAAAACACTGTATTTCCTGAGAAAATCAACGCTCTTAAAACTGTTCTGACCAACCCACTACACTCTCCAGGCTTTCGACACGGCAGTAAGGTCTCGCCGAACAGCGTTCCCCTTGTTCTGAACCAGGGAGGCAACACCGGGGTCACGAACTGCTCGGCGCGGCGGCACGCATCGCACTGTTTACCGCCGGCTCCACCGGAGCGCGCGGGCGGCGAGCGCAAGAACACCGGGGTTAATTGCGGGCTCGTTACGCCCTTCCGCCGGCGGGGGGCGCCACTTTTTCCGCCCTCGCCGTTTATTTAGTGCCTTCCCCTGCGCGCTGTGGTGTGGAGTGCGGAGTCCACGTCCGCGTGTGCTGTATTAGAGTGGATTGGGAGAGGGGTGATGCGCGGATCTTTGATCGCATGGTGTGCGGAATGTTGTGTTGATATTTTCTGCGTTTCCTGTACAATTTGTGTTAATGCTACTATTTGTTATGTAATGTATCCTTTCTTGCCTTTATGAAAATCTGTTTTCTCTTTCTCCCTCTTATATATCTCTCTCCATCTCTCTCTCACTCACATACACACACACACACACACACACACACACACACACACACACACACACCCCGCGCGCGTGCAAACAATCTTCCTCTGTCTACTTCTCTTTCCTCGTTTTGTTTCTCTCTACTCCTCATTTTCATTCTCTCTCTCTCTTCTCTCTCTCTCTTTTCTTTTTTCTCCCCTCTTTCTCATTCTCTCTCTCTTCCTTCCCTCTTTGTCATTGTATCTACCTCTATTTCTTTCTTTTTTATTTCCCTTTCCCCCTTTTTTTCTTTATCACACCTCTTTCTGTGTTTCGCGATCTCAGGATGATCATGTCAGGTGAATCCATGGGGCAATACTAAAATAGGAATGGAGGAGATTCATCCTTTCGTCTAACTATTAGGAAAGGAGTGTGAATAGAGAGGAGCAAGATGCGCACGCAGACCATGGCCTGTTGGACGTAGTACTGTTTCAGGAGTTGTCTGAATTTGATAGGATTTTATTGTTTCTGGGAAACGAATTTCCAGACTATCTACTATAACTTCTGGAATTTTCATACAGGCGGAGAAAATTCATATCCGTCACTGTTGGACTCGAAGGCTATAATAAGAGTTCTTTTTTACGAAACTTCAATTGGGAACTCGCAATACGTATGACTAGGATAGAAAATAGAATCGAATTTTTTACAGAATTCTCGCAAGGTTTGTTGAAGTGTTTTGAACAAACTAACGAACATGAAGACTTTCAAAAGAGGTACTCAATAAGTCTCCGTTAATTCTTTAATTCTGCTTTTCTTGTTTTGCTCAGATTTTTCTCAGTGAAATGAAATAAAGAATAATCTAGCAGGAATGTTACAAAGACGACATACGTAGTTAATACCTTAAAACACATATACTACGTACAACAACGACTTTTTAGTGATAAAATAATTATTTAAACACGTACAACATCCTCCTGTCTCATCATACAAAGTGTAAAAAACATGAACCATCAAATGGAAAGAGCTTCGTTCTCAAAGCATGCTGCAGAGCTGGACCAACAAAGACTTTTAAGACCAAAACATATCTACTACATTTTTTTCGGAATGCCCCCACGAAAACAGATTATCATTAATCACCTCCGCGACCGTTCTCCCAATTGTCATACACTAAATGGACGCGCCAAGAGGTGCCGTCCTCGGCGCCTGAGGTAAAAATTCCTGCGGGACATAAATCTCTCCCACATCTCGCAAGAGCGCGCCACTCCAAGCCGCTCTAAATGGTACGCCCCGAAGCGGCGCCCGCCGTCATCTCGGCAGTGGGTGGAAAAAAAGGCCTCTTGAAGCGCGCGTTGTTTGGGGGGCCGAGGCGAACCTGCGGGGGCGGGGCGGGGTTGCAGGGGGCGTTGGGGGACGCCGCAGCACGGGTAGTAGCGCACCGGCGAAGTATCTGGAGGATCTCCGGCGCGATATGGGGCCATGTCATTGTCCCGGAGATGCATGGGTCGGGGGCGAGGTGGAAGAGAGAAAAACGCGGTGATGGGGGTGGAGGGAGAGACGGGTAGTGGAGGTGGCTGAGCGTGTGAGATGGTGGTGGTGTCGCGGACTTGGTTGTGGAAATAGGGAATTGGGAGTGATGGAGATGCCTGAAGAAATGGAAAAGAAAATGGTATGACCCAAGGGTGGTGATGACTGGACGGCGGGAATAGTGATGGAGGCGGTAGAATAGAAAAGGGGTTGATATAAGAAAGGTGACAGATATATAGAGCAAGATAAGAACAAATCTGAAGGTAAGGCATTTAGAAACCGGAGACAAAAAAAAAAAAAAAATAGAGAGGGAAAGACGACTATGACGGTGATAGTGGCCTGAGACATCAGACTGAAGAAGTCAACGGGAATGGAGAACGTATTATGATTTTGTTGAGGTGAAGTTATATAATCTTCAGTGCCGCAGGATCTCTACACATAGAGGAGGCTTTGGAGGAGTGGCAATCATAGAGGCAACGAAGATGGGAGTTGTGGTGATGAAGTGGTAATGGAAAACGGAGCCTGACGAGTTGAGTATGAGAATTACTGGTGCCGGCTCCGACATCAAGGCACTACAATGAGGGAAAGGTAGATGAGCGGAAAGAGGGAAAGAAAACGTAACTGCTTGATAATATTAATGGAATAAAAGTTGCCAAATCCTATTAATGGAAAGACGTAGAAAAGACACAAAACCGTTGTCGTAAGCGATGTTGATAGTGTGGAACGAACTTGCGTCAATGGCGAATAAAACAAGACGAGCCAGTGACTTCGAAGAACGTGCTGGAAAGGCATACTTCTTCTAAGGTGGAAGTGGTAGCGGGAAGAAAGTCAGTGGGCGGTGGTTTTAGGGAGCGGGTGATGGCAGCAGTAGCGTTTGCGGAGACGACAACAGTGTCCGAAACGCAGAGAGATGAGAGGTGCGAGACGAGGCAGGAGAGCGACCGACGTTGGCGGCGCCGAGAGAAAAACCGACTCGCTATCAGGGTGGCCGACCCAATACAGCTGAGTGCTCTCCACGGCAGCCACCTACGTCGTGCGCTCCCCCTCCTCCTCTCCTCTCCTCTTCCCTTCCTGTCCCTTCTCGTCTCGCTGCTTCCGTCGGCGCGTCTGAGCCCTCGACGCCGCCGCGACTGCCCGGCGCCCGCTCGCACGTGGCCGGTCGACGGCGCCTGCACGTGCGACCGGAGCGCTGCCCCGCGGCCAAAGAGGTCAAGAGGGGACGTCAGGCGAAAAAGGAATTCGGTTCTCTGTTACGTGATGAAGAACGCAGGTGCTTCGTGAAGTATCATAGGGATTTAAAGTTGGAAGGTAGATGTTTGGCCTATTTAATGACTATTTATTTATTTTGGCCTATTTAATGTTTTGGACTATTTAATAAAGAAAATGCCAGTACCAAGAAATGTGAGAAGTGTTTGTGAATCTTAATGACTTTTGATTCTTGCAATTTAAATACCACGAATCCATGCGTAAACGAAGATTAATCATAGCTCCTTTTGTTCAAATAATTCTCAAAATTCAGATTCGATTTCCAGTAAACTTGAAATCATATCTCCTCAAATATTGCATACAGTCCTTTAAATGGAACCATAAACTTTGATGAAATCATCATTAGAATTTGAGGAAACCCATATGCTGTTTCAGTTTTTGAAGAAAGACGGTCCAGACAATTCATAATACATTTATATTTGACGTAAAATACTGTCCTTTTATGAATATTTACACTGCTAATAATTGAGGATCTTAATGAACAATATGGTGCAAAAATGGTTTTCCGTTTAAATGTGAGTATAATGTTAATTCCTTGTGATTTTTTGAAGATTAACGGGGAGTTATGTGGAAAACTACTTACTTTAAATAAAATTTAAATATTTCACATTTGAAAAATTCAAATGTGACTAGACCAAAGTATGTGCAGAAAATTTCTGTGTAATTAAATACAACAGAATCCTAGACATCTAAAGAGTGTGAATCTCTGAAACATAAATCTATATTTATAGCTTTTTAAAATTTTTGTGTATATCAGTTGAGATCCAAATGTAAAGTACAGATGGAGCTTTTCCCTTTGAAAATAAAAAAAAAAAACAATTTGTAAAGAGGGAACCGTACTAACGCATTTGACTTTATGTAAACGTTAATAAATTTTTTAAAAAACTTGGTGTCTAACATTCATTTTTGTTCGGTAATATGTGCGGAATATACGATATTCAATGACCATTTTGTTTGCTTATATCCGATGTCTTCATCGAGAAGATTGTTAAATTTTCAATTGATCATGAATCCACTTTCATCTACTCACAAACGTCTCGTCACATTGAAAGACTCTTTCGTTAGTTTTACACGTTTCGCCAGAGAGAGCATTCATTTTATGGGGAAGGAGACCTTAAGGAAGCGGCAGCAGGGACGGCGGCGCTGCGGTGGCGAAGGTTCCCGCGGTGGCCGCTGAGCGGCGCTGGCGCCTCTTCTGCCCCTCCGGCGCCGGCCGCCGCCGCCGCCGCCGCCGCCACTGCCGCCGCCCGCGCAAATCTTGAGCTGCCGTCGATTGCGGTGACCGAGCTTTGCGGTCCGGAGAGAGGCGGCCTTGTGGCCCGTGTCGATCCTGTTCTTAAGCTGCGTATTTCAGTTTCAAAGGGAACTCGCGACAGATTCCGAAACTGCTGAGTTCAGTGCAGAACGGGGATGATGCGGTGAAGTGAGTATAAAAATAAAGTATAGGAAATGCTGTTACATATTTGTGAAATATTTGTGTTAAATTTCTATTAGATATTTTGTATTAAAATGCAATAAATTTAGTTCTTTTGACTCTTGATTTTATTGTTTTAGTTGCCCTTTACTAAGTTACCAAATATACTATACAATATTTAGTTACAAAATATGAAACTATGTAATTGCAAGTTTACAAATTAACAAAAAAAAATAAACGTTATTTTTAAAACTATTTCATGTCGCAGAATCAATAAATCGAAATAGTATCGTAAAATTGAACGTAAGTATCAAATACATTTTTTTATTCGCGATTTACCTTAGTTGTATCTAATTCATAAAATAAACGATGCATCTTGAAAGTATTGTCGAAATGGAAATTACATGAAACATAACACAAACTCAAAGAAATCCCGCTAACTTCTCGTCGATCGCCAACGTGGTCACGTGGTCGGCCACAGCTTCTTCCTCCCCTGGTGGGCGATCTGGGAAGAAGGATGGGGGAGACTTCAGCGGAAGCGCCGACGTCCGACTACGCGCGTATTGCCCCCATCGCGTGACTCACCCGCCGCCGCCGCCGCGTCGGCCATTCGTCAAAACGAGACGGCGCCCGCGCGGCACTCATCCCCTGCGATGCCTCCAGCCCCATTGGAAGGCGGTGGTTGCTCAGTATTGACGTAGGAAAGTTGCGAGCGTAAATGCGAGAACACTACCTTGGGGAACACCAGATTTGAAAGGATAAGCCAATGAATATTTCTCCCGGTGTTTGGCGCTTTGAAAATAGCAGGCGAGAGGTAATTAATTTACATCGATTATTACCTGTATTTATAAGAAAGAAGAACATTTAATGGTGTGTCGAAAATGTTAATTCTGTTATTATTAAGATCCAACGCTTTGTGCATGTATGATCCCCAAGCTTGGAGTTGGGTATCGCACTTACACCGTCAGGAAATCTTAGTGGCGCTTCTTGTGAGTGATGTTCCTGTGGTGGTGTAATGTGAATCACTTCCTTACTTCAACTGTCAGAATCACCATATCGCTCATGCCCGCTCTATTCTCCAAATAAATTGTATAGAGTTGAGTTAATTAAGGGGCTCATACAATTTGTGGAGATGAGAAGAGAACGCCGTTGAGCAGAAACATGGAGTTCAGTTGCCACATGTCCAACAAGGCGAGTGACTCCCAACACACACAGACTCAAACGAACCCCCCCCCACCACACACACACACATGTTCGAGCGCACACTCACGCGTATCCATCCGCGAAAGACGCCAACTGGAGAGTGACAGCTCCACAGCTTGCCCGGCATTCGTGTCCCCTCTGATTGGCTGCATTTCCGACTTGGAGCCTCATGACTTATAGGCCGCGAGGGTGGGCCGAGCAGCTCTTAGATAAAGCTACTTTGTCCCGTGTGTGGGGGAGACCGATTGATACGTCTGAGGTATTAGGGCGCATGCGGCCAGATCTAATGCGCGGAACGGATCCCAGAGCTCGCGGCCGTTGCCTACGCCGTCATTGGCCGCGCAGTCACCTCCGCCCTCGCCCCCTGCCGCTGCCGCCGCTTAAGTGAAGTACTCTCTAAGGGGACGCACGCGGCTTCGGGGCATTGCGAAAATATGGGGCGTTCGACCACAAACGGCCGGCAAATCAAAGACAAACGGCTTAGAGGATTCTCTGTGATGTTCCGTAAAACCTAGGAGAAACAATAAACATGATTGTTTGGTTAAGTTGTTAACTGATGATTCGTGTCGATAGTCAGTCGACAAAATATGAATGGGAGAGAAATAGAGAAAAAATATTTCTAGAAGTATGACGCTCAAGTAGAATAAAGGTATTTCGATAAAGGACATAAAAATGTATCAGATGTGAGGAAAAAGAAACAATTGGAATTTATTAAGAAATGGTAGAGCTGAAGGCGACAGACAGGGAGCCGTCACTCAAGAATTCAGAGTTTTGTAGATGTGTCATTCAAACCATGTAAAACGTTATTTTTTAAACCATCATAAATTATTTTTCGTTGATTCAATAAGATCTGCAAATATTTCAGATTTATATTCCATAACTCAGTTTTACTTTTACATTCGCTGGCCATAGCGTTGTTTTCTAGCTCACTCCTCCAGAGCTCTAGTGCATCCGCTTTCCCATTTCACCTCTTTGCTTGACTTGGACCTCCTGTCTCCAGGGCCGCACAGGATTAGCCTGCGCGCCGTTATCTATACTGACCTCTCCCCACTAGAATGCCCTCCCTTGCGTCTCTTTCCGCCCCCGCCCCACAACGCCCCCCCCCCCCCCCCATTCCCCTCCCCCACTTCTAATCCTCACTTTACACCGCTGACCCTTCCTGCCCCTCCCGCCCCTCCCATCCCCCCCCCCCACCCCCCCCTCCCCCCCCGACCTCGTTCCCTCCCACGCCCCACCCCCTCCCGCCGCCCCGGCCTCGAGAGACGAGATGGGCTCGCGGCCGGTGATGGGCCGGGAGATAGCGCGCCCGGGCCGCGAACCACGCCCCGCCCGCCACAAAGGTGCAGGCGCTATCTGCCATCTGGCGGCCGCCCACGGAATCTTGTGTCGGCCTTTGTGCGCAGCGGCATCGCAAACGGGGAGGGGGGTGGAGAGAGGGGGGTGACGGCGGTCGCGAATGCACGAGTCCTTGCGCTGCGAGTCTGGGCCCGCGGAGTCCGGCGCACAAAGAGCGGGTGTGAAAATTCTATTTCCTCTCCGCGTAGGAGGCTGCTGGGCCCCGGAACCGCACAGTGCTTGAATGCTGGCGTTGCGTGGGAAGTACTCCACGGTGAATTCCAGAACTGAATTGGACCGAAATGGACTTGACTGGACTGAACTGATATCTCTGTTGCTTCGGAACTGGTTTTGAGTTTAAAATTAATGTGATGTGTCAAATAATCACCAATGAAATGGCTCCGGACTCTCGTGTTAAGATAAAGTGTTTATTATTTCACAATCGTTCTTTTAGATTTTTATTTCATTTTGATTGGCATAATCCAAAAAATAATTCGATTTTGCGACGTGTGTATCAATCGACAGGTTGCATCAGTAAAGAATATTGAAGTACGAGAAAATAATGTGTTTTATCTGTGTTTGTGAACTATCGATTAGGAATTAAAGGAAACAAGAATAATTAACTCAGATTATAATAAATTGTGGATGTTCTGCATTATGTGTATATAGTTCCGATAACACAGACAGTGGCATGTATATTTAAAAGTTAATAGATACTAAAATGATAACACTAATCAGATACGGCATTTTTCGAACTAGACATATATCAAGCTAAACTACATTGTGAACAAACGCTCCTCCACTTCTGTCGTTGTCGTGCGGATGAACGAAATTTTGTAGCATTATCAACACTAAGCCTTCTCTTCACTGCAGGTCCTAGAATCGTAAACGTTTCGAGCGACAACATTTAACAACCATCGGTATTTGTCACGTACTTAAAACACTATTGCATCTCTTGGAATCCATTCTTCTCCCAGCAGGCGTTCGAAGTTGTTCCACTGCCAGACCCCGAATCTGAAAATACCACAAGCCATGCCTTCTGCAGCCTCCAGTCTTCCAACAAACGGAAGGTGGGACTTCGTTTAAAATGATTTGAAACGAAAATAAATAAGCGTTATCCTGCGTCTTCCAGCCTCCGTCTCCTGATCGTCGGGAGAAAGTAGACGCCAGCAGACGGTCTTATCATGGACAGGTGAGGAGGGAGAAGGATGGAGGTGGAAATGGTAGCTTGAGGATTGAGGAGAACAGGGCGATGGTAGCGAGGGTAGATGAGCTTGTCTCGGAAAGGGCGTGGGCCGTGACGTGGCGGGGGCGGACAGGGACTGACGAGGCAAGACAGCGGGGCGATGCGAGACAGCGGGGCGAGGCGAGACAGAGCGAGGCGAGGCGAGGCGAGACAGAGCGGGGCGAGGCGAGACAGCGGGGCGAGGCGAGACGGAGCGGGGCGATGTGAGACGAGCGGAGCGGGGCGAGGCGAGACGGAGCGGGGCGAAGGAGGCGAGACGGAGCGGGGCGAGGCGAGGCGAGACGGAACGGGGCGAGGCGAGGCGAGACGGGAGCGGGCGAGGCGAGGCAGACGGAACGGGGCGAGGCGAGGCGAGCGGAGCGGGGCGAGGCGAGGCGAGGCGAGGCGAGGCGAGGCGAGACGGACGGGGGGCGAGGCGAGACGGAGGAGGCGAGGCGAGGCGAGACGGAGCGGGCGAGACGAGACAGCGGGGCGAGGCGAGGCGAGGGAGCGGCGGTGGAGGGGAGGGCGGGCAAAGCGGGTGGGGGGACGACGGAGGTTGGCTGTCTTCCGGGCGCTCTCCGCGGCCTGTTGTGAGAGCTAACGCGCGCCGACAGCAAGGTAGACGCCCCCTGTCGACGCCTTTCGGAATTGTTTTACCGCCACGACGCAGCCTGTGCCGTTGCGTCGACTCTCGTCGGCAGAGCGTCCTCTGTCGCACAGTGGGTGGTGAAAGTGGTGGGGCGAGGGCAAAGTCTCTTCTCCTCTTTCGTTCTCATTTTTTTCTTCTTCTCCTTATATTTATTGTTGTTATTATTATTTTTATTGTGATTATTATTATCTCATGTCGGGAGCCCAGACTTTGTTCCGGTTATGGCGGTGCCCTGTCCCGCTGGACGAAAATGAATGGAGGGGTAAATCCCCGCAAGCCAACATGCAGCTCCGCGCCGGATCTCACCATCCAGCGGAGAAGGAAGTAATCACCAGGATAAAACCCCCACAATGCAAACGGGACTAATGACTATCGCATTTGTCATACCCGGAACATCACTCAGTCAATCAGTCAATCAAGATCGTTATCATTCAGTAATGCACGTCCTAATATCAAGTGTGTAGGACATTGGGTCTTAACATGGGGAAATAATGCTAGCCAAGACAATCCCGTAAGAGTGTCCGAAAGGTTGCGATGGAGGAATACATACTTTTGGAGGAGTATACCTCATGTCATACCTATGCTGTTTCCTATCTGCCTGACTTAAGGAGAAACCTCCTCATGAGATAAAATTCAGTTTCGAGAGTCGCTTATGCAAACGTATTATTTATATAGTGCTTGATAATGTAAAATAAATAATGATTGAAGTCAGTGTGTAATATTTTGGCGCAGATTTGAACAACTTTTTTCAAAACAATTATTGCTGTTTTGTGTACATTATTCCATAATCTGTTCGAAATCATGCATTATAAGAACTTATTGTTTTAAATAAGGAAATATAGATTTTTTTTGCTTTCCTAAAAAAGGGAAATTACATAGTTAATTTCTCAGCTGGAAAACTCTCAGAGCTTCTATTTCACAAGCTTTGCAACCATTAAACCTTGTAGTCTCTAACATCGTTTGGAAGCGATAAACTCGTAGGAAAATGTATGTGCACTGTAATGACGTCGCAAACGTTTCGTTTTACGTTCCCTCGTACACTTTCAAAATCATCGTACATCGACGGAAACTTGTATATTGGACCACTGTGTGTCTCCAAGTAAACGAACCCGATTCGTCGCCAGTTTCTTGCTTTCAAGCCCGGGAGGCCTTTAATCTGATGTTTGTGTAAAGACGGCTCCACACGTTCGGCATTCACCGTGCAGCGAGCTAGTGCTCGCCCAATCCCGAGCAGCTGACATGTTCGGCAAATGTTCGCTCCCTTTGATGTGTCCAAAAGACAGACACGCGGTGGACAGGGCTAACCTCGAATGTTCGTCACTCGGCAAATAGCAAGCAACCTATCCACACTACGCGGGATTCGGCGAACGGTTGCTCGGTGTTCGCCGTAGGGATGTGCCCTTAAGAGCTAAACTGTTATTTCTTAACCGTTGTTTAACTCTTAGCAGTCGCTACCACTGCTTTAACTCTTAGCAGTCGTCCATGTTAGGTTGCTGGTCATGGACCTGTTATTTTTCAACTGTTATTAATAACAGCTACTACGAGTCAGCTGTTTATATGATAACAGCTATTGGAGAAAAGCTGTTAAGCCCATCTCTAGTTCGCCGAATAGCGAATGTGTGGAACCACCTTATAAAGGTGATTTAAGTAACAGTTTGCGTTCACTATTGCTTGTGTCTAAGGGAGTATTCGAGGCAACGGCGTTAGGAAGGGGGAGGCGGATGAGCCAAGAGACCGGCGAGATGAAAAAGCGGCTAAAAAGTTTGTTTTAAAGTCCTGAGTAAACCTATAGAAGAGCCGTTGCGAGGCCCCGCGAGTGCGGCGTTGTCCAAATCTTCCACGCGGGGGCCCCAGCCCCAATTTAATTTGCGGAGATTATTCCCCGACGAGGCGTCTGATAATGCTTCGCTTGTTGTGTACACTCTTGAAGATTTTGTTCCGCAGTTTATCTCCAAAGAGTGTCTGATTTGTGATTTTAATCTGGGAGTTTTGAAGTACTTATGGTTCTGTTTTCCGGGGTGATTTTACACAAATTTACTGACCGTCTTATTTGAACGATATTTCTAAAGCTTGCCTGCTGATTTAACGATATTGGTAACAATCTTTGTATGATTGTTTATGATTTTTTTCATTCCTCTTTATGTAATATTATGGTATTAGTATTGAAAACTTAGTAACGAAGAATAATATGAAAGATTTAAGTTCTTTTACATCATGGGTTGCTGGTGTGTGATAGAAATATTTACTTCCATTGTTTATCCCAGTGTGTGACCAGCTTTCTGATTTGAAAATTGTTGTATTGTTCTTATTTGTAATATCGGAAATATGTCGGAGGATTAGTAAGCAAAATTATTATCATACATGTTCACGAAACATTATTCAACTACATTCCTATTTTTTTCACCATAGACAATTATTTTTACACGTTTCTCAAAGGCATACGAACATCAAGTTCCAAGATTATTTTATGAAATGTTTCAATTAATAATAGTTCTTGTTGTAATAATATCTAAGATTTTTATTGATATTGGAGAAAGAATTAAAGCTAGAATTATCAGGAGTGTCTTATGTGTTAACGCTTGGGACGCTATTGAAGACGTTGATTCAATTTTTAAGCATAAAGAATTGAAAAGTTTCAATAGATATCATTATAGATAAGTTTCCATTTGCTATTCAGATGGTAGTTAATAATTACCATGTTATTGCCAGTTATTGCCATTTCAAAGATTTAATGATAATCTAGAAAATATCTTATTTCATTATCGCATTGCACGGTTTTTAAAATAGATTCATTCTAGTTACAGAGGTGCCTCATTAGTTTCGGCTCAAGAATGCATTTTATTATCACTTTGGCAATCGTTTTCCTGTATTACACATGAGACATTTCAAATTCAGCGTTTCCTCTCCATCTCAAATCACGCCCAAGTGGATGGCCTCTTTCCATCAGCTACTCTACCCCTGTAACGTTGCACCCCCTACACGAAATTCAATTTAAAAATTTCTCGCCAAGACCGAAGGTACGATCGTAATTTCACAAAGGGCTGTTTTTCCCGAATTCTTCCCTTTGCGCCCATCAGAAGGGGTGGCCGGCAGAAGGGTTGTCGAAAGGACGTCGGAAAGAAACGAATTTATTAGAGAGGACGGCGCCACGCCGTATCGCCTCCGCCGCGCCCATCGCCATCTCCCATCGCTGTCCCCTCGCCCACCGCGTGCTACTGCCACTACTGTCCTGTGCCACAGCCTGCTACAACCTTTGTCACTTTACTGCTCAGCCACTGCTACGCTACTGCCAGTGGTACTGCCAGTGCTACTGCCAGTGCTACTGCCAGTGCTACTACCACTGCTACCAGCCACTACCTGCTACTGCCACTTCCACCGTTACTGATGTCACTGCTACTTCCAGTTGGACTACTTTTTCCAGCCTAATTTTCATCCCTTTGCCTCTGCCATCCCCTCCTTCCGGCGTTCCCGCTCACCTCTTCCCAGCCTCACAACACCGCCCCTGCCATCATTGCCCCGGTACCTCCGCCATCGCGACCTCCTTCCCCGCCTTCACCCCCGTGGGGAGTGGACTCCAGGGGTGGGTGAGTCCGAGGTGGCCAGCGGGAGAGGGGAGGGGAGAGTCGCTTTACGAGGGCGTCGACGGCCACTGTCAGCCTTTCACGCCCGGTGCCTCCCTTTACTTACCGCCGGCGCGCGTAACAACTCGCCCCGCGATTTAGGGCGCGTCTGTCCCTTCACTCTCTCTAGGAGGCCGCCACCCGCCTGTCGCCTGGATGCTTCCACAGTCGAGTCGCTCTGGACCGAGGGCGTATCTCACCGGCAAACGTGATTCCTTTGAGAGAAGAGGGCAGATACCCGAAGTCCAAGTTTTAAAAGGGGAATTAAAATTGCCTATCTTCCTGATAACAAGGTTTTGCAGTTCGTGATAACGACTTTCTTCTGTACCAGAAGATTATAAGTAGTGCAATAATTGTATTTTTACAAATTTATACGAGTTTAATTCTGGAATGAGCTTATATTGAGAACCGAAACACTGACAAATTGGACAATGGACGAACGTTTAATTGAGGTTGTACTGACAGGATCAAAGTTTCTTTGCAATTAACAGTTTGTGTATTTAAGTATTATACTAGTCCTAATAATCTTGCGTAGCATTGTTTAGTTCACTACATATTATCTAGAGGTGAAGTACAAGTCAAAACGATTCAGGCAAGTATCAGAACTAGCAAGAATGTAGCCAGATCGATGCAATGTATGCAACATATTTTTGACCGCTTATTGCGGGATCTATTTCATTGCATTTTCTTTACGAATATATGAAGTCCATTTCTAAAGTGTCTGATTTTTCGTCATGTGTGAATGAACCCATAAACAATTTTCACAGATTTCACATCTAAAACTGGATGTGCTATTTTTTTAATCTTATGTGATAATGTCTCGTGTCTGATGCACCAAAATGTCTAATCATGATACTCTGTGTGATACATCGACATACTTTGGGGTTTGAAATGTGTTAAGAATATTCCGCCCAATCCGGACATCCTCCCACTTACAAATTCTTCTCTACATTAACCATTTACTTACTACGCCATTTTGAACATCATCATTTGTGAAACTAGTCACATCGGAGCGGTAGCTTAGTACATCAACCGATGTCACTGCAGCGCCTCTGACCGCGAGGTCCTAGGTTCGAGTCCTGACGGCGGCAGGATTTTCGACACTAGGTCTTCAGCTAGGTCGAATTCAGTCGCTGTCTGGAGGAGAATAGAGGCAGGCTGATCTGATCGGTAGTTTTCCGTGGTTGCTCCGATCAACACCAGACGAATGCCGGAGCAGTACCCTACTACACGGGCCACGGACCGCGTGCGATCTGTCCTTCCTCTTCCTTGTCCTATCGTCTCCCTTGCACACACGCCTACATGCACTACACTACACCACTAACATGCACTACACTACCACATATTCCGGGGCTTAGAGCTCGTCCCGGCTGGGGCGGCGCACCGCTGGTGGGAGAGTCTTGGTTAGGGGGAAACCCCACTAGCTGACGGTAGGTCGGCGCCGGATCTCGCCAACCAGACGGGGAAGATCACCGTCATCTCCCGAAAAACATTCACTACACTAATGGGACTAATGACCACAATAGTTGACGCGCCCGGAAACGTGAAAAATCAATCAATCAATCTATCAAACTAGTAAAATTTCAAGTCTCCATTTACGAATTGTCACCACATTTTTGTGTCTTGCGGCGTCTTTTCTTGTCTCGCCAGGGCCTTCCATCTATTAGTATGTAGTATAAAATGTAGTGTATGTGTAATAAAAAAGCCAACTTCAAGGAAAAATTTTGCCAGACATTTGCGCTCCTTCTGTCATTATTTACATCCGTTCCAGTTGAATAATACTTTTAATTCACGATTCCTATCTTACCTGATTTTAACCATCATTATTACATCCATTGCAATAGTAATGTTCCTTCATCAGCGAATAGCGTGGTCCTCAAGCATACAGTTCACGCCGATTCTATTCTACCGCATACTCGACGTTGCCATTATCGCCTTACTGATCCTATCGCTCGTGGCCCACATTTACACTCTTCACCCGCTCCGCCAACTCTGCCATCACCGTCCGTTTTTCGCCCCCCCCCCTCCCTCTCTCTCACTCTTCTTCCTTGTCTGCGCCGGGGGTACTGTTTGCGCGCCGATCGTACCTCTCCATATCTGAGATGAAAGCGCTCCCCGATGTATGTCCCCTCCCATCATCGGATATTTTATGCGTTCATTAGCATTCTAGGTAATAACGTTTTCCTATTGATGTGTCTTCGAAAATACGTTCACGATGCGTAGCCGTAATGGAGATAAATGTCCTCGCCCTTAATGTATATTTGCAATCGCCCACTTATGCTAGCCAGGGCCGGGCGTTAATAAATCCCGGCTCTTCGAACTGCCCTCTGCTCCCTTACGCGCATAAATAGGGACACGGCCTGACCTTTTTTTTTTTTTTTCGCCGGTCCGAGTAAGAATTAAGCAGATTACAGCGCACCCAAGATTTGTGTCCCCTTCTGTCTGATATCTTACTCACCCCCGCTCAGCCGGTTCTCATGGCAGCGTAACCGTGTAATGCGGGGATTGAGAACCTAGCCGGTCGCTCGCTTTAACTGACCATGACGAGTGAGCCGGTATTTTCTGGGGGGTGCGAATTCGTGTAGGAAGGAAAAGAACATACAATATTTCTGAAAGGAGCGAAATCAAGAATGGAATTGAAATATTCGGTTCAGTGAGAGAGGGAGAGTTGTAGAATTAGTGGGGAAAGAGGTTTCACTTTAAAACACGGTAATTAACTGTTAGGTTGAAATATAAGCGTCAGGTAAATATTTTGAGGGGTCGTGTTCGGATTTATCTATCACTTTTGTGATGGCTCCACTGTCTCTTGCTGCTCTAAATAGTTATTTCGCTCTTCAATTAATAGCACACTCTCTTGAATATTTCCCAGCCGGAAACAAGTTCACCATCCAACTACGCTCCGACCTTCAACTCCTCGGCTTATTACCAGTGTAGAAAGTGGTAATTTTCATCCCGTAAGACATCACTGTACGCTATTTTTCTGCTTTTGATAGTGTTTAGCAATTTGCAATAGGTAAAAGATCTTCGAAGTATTTCACGGTTAATGATTCTATTAATTCAAAAGATTTTGAGAATTCTCTTCAGTATCAACATCCAAAAGGTGGATAAAGAGGTCATCGCAACTGTTTGACGTTGTACGTCTCTATTTCATTAATAAGTAAAATACTTGTCAAAAAGTTTACATCATTGGTATTATTAAGTAAATATTACTGTCGAAATTGCACGTGTTTTCCACAGGTGTACCTGTTCATGCATTTACTGGGTATATTCTAGAAATTTAATATAAAGATTGTAAATTATGCCTGCACTCATTGCACACTTAAGATAAACCTATTTGCTAATGAACCAAATCCAGCAAACATTCCATCCAAACCTGAAATAACACTTTCTTTAAACATTAATATTGAAGTGTCCTTTCACGCCAGGCACTCACCCTCCCAATGCAGCCGCGCCGCAAATCCAAAAGTAGCGCGGACCACGAACAAAGTCGCCACATCTCAACACGGCCACGGCACCGTCGGCGGGTCAGACGAGCTCGTATCCCCAATTTACGACGCCCTCACCGCCAACACGGAACAGTGACGCCGTAGCCAGACCACCTCGCCCTGCTACCTCCGCCCCCCCCGTCCCGACCTCCCTCTCCCGCCCCGCCCCCGGCCTTCCGACAGTACTAAATCGCCTCCGTGGTATCTTCACGGCCCGCCGCGGCGCCCTGCTGACACGGGTTCCATGATGCCTCCCGGAGCTACGAGCATGATCCGTCGTTAATTTATACACTATTTTTTTATTCGACTGCCCCCGACCCTCGTCCCTGAGCCCCCCATACCACTGTAATTCACACAAAAGTGGAGAGGAAAGAACAAATGTCTTCTGCTTAAACAGGTTTGAAATATCGCCCCATTTCGCGAATTAGTTCAAAAAGAATTAATTCAAAGTGTCGCGAGCACCGCTCGAGACCAATCGGCCAGTGTAGCCCCGCCCCCTTCCCCGCGCTCTTCAAGTCGAAAGTCAGGCCACGCGTGCTAGGGGTGATAGGAACATCGTGTGCACACGCGGTGACGACGGAGGGGGAGGGGGTGGACGGGTCGGGGACAACGCGGAACGCGAGGGAGCCCGTGGGGAGGGGAGGAGCGGGGTCGGACGGCCGGCCGAGGGTTTAATTCCAACATTCACGCATCGCTGGCGGACGATCAGCGGGGGTTGAAGGCAAGATGGACGCGCCAGCGAGCGAGCGCGATCCGGAGGGCGGGGGCGGGGCGGAGGGCCGTGTGGCCGAGTACGGAGGGAACATAGGACGAAGGGCGGATGCAAGCCCCAGGGGGAGGGGAGGGGAAGGGTGGGTGGGGCGGAACGCGGTGCCCCGGCGCTCGCATGTCTGGCGCAAGGCATCACGGGGAAATCATCTGCAATAACAAATGACAAACGCACTCCGATGAATTTTTCCTCCCGCCCGGTCGGCATCCGCGGCGGCGGCGCTCGCGGGCCACCATCTCCCGACGCGCTCACGGATGACCTGCCCGTCAGCCCGCGTTCCGCTGACGGGGTGACGGTGGCGGCGGCGGCGGCGGCGGCGGCGGAACCGCAGAGCGGCGGCGGTGGTGGCTAGTAGAAGTAACCGGGATTGAGCCAATGGAAGCAGGATGGTGCAGTGGTGACTGCAGGAATGATAATGATGTATCGGCATTTTATATACTACATACGAGTATATCCATGTATATCGTATATCCATGATTTTTAATAAATCGTGCGTAAATATAAGCTTGACAAACTTTTTAAATGGGCGGGGTTGCATTTTCTGAAACGTCAGCGTTATTAAAAACTACAGAATTTAGTTTTTATTGCATTTAACAAAATTTGGTGAATTACTTGTGGAGAAATTATTGGTGTTTGACACACAAATCACTGTCCAATAACTATGAGTAATCTTCCAAAACTGTTTACCTATCTAATTTTTGTTTATTAATATTACGTCAGCGAAATGGAAACCTCGTCTTTCACTAAAATATATTTTAACTTGATAAAATTTTGTTTTTTCTTGATAAGTTTGAATGAAGTTAGTCGTTAGAGGAAACAGAATAAGGAATACGAAATGAACCATATTATGAGCGCACGGTATTAAGTGACAATTGACGGCATTCGGTGACAAATAACAAGGGCTCCCATTTGCTGTTTGAGAAAAAGTTTTATTTTAAAAATGTAACAAAATACAAATTCGGGTATCGGTAGCCATCTATAAATAGGAACACAGCCTGTATAAACATAAGCAATGGTAGAAAATTGTCCTATGATTTCTACAGAACGCTTGTAATGCATTAAGCGAGTAAAAACTGAAAAGAATCTCTTAAGAAAGTTAACATAATTTACGAAATATATTAAAGGATGAGACAAATTCGCTAATCGAAAGAAACGAAAACGTGTCGAAACGCGAAGTCCAGCAGCCGTGGCAGCCTTCGCCAGATACCGCTAGAGCGCAGGCCAGGCGCGTCGGCACCTCTCCACGTAATTGGCGCCTGGGCTAAATTAATGCTGGAAAGACGACACCCGCTGCCGACCCCGCCGCCGCCGTCCTCCACGCAGCCTGCCGCCGCTGACGCGATGGGGGAAGGATTATGATTTTTAAATTAGTTCCCCTTCTCCCCCACGTCCACGCCATCACGGTTGTTTACCTGGCTTCCTTTTTAAATTAAACGAGAAATGTGTCTCGCCTGAGGGACAATCTCGCCCATTTCCTTTTTAAAAAAGGTGGAGGCAGCAGCTTCGTTTGAGAGAGGGGCTACCGTAAAATAAGGCAATTTTCCGGTCGCGGTGGAAAAGAAGTGCTTGGGGACGGAAATAGGTTTTATTATTTCAAGGAAAAAGCCGCGATGTTCCGAGGCGAGCTTCTCGGAACCTCCCGGAGATCTCGGGCGCCCACTATTTCGGGGGCGGCCCTTCAGTGCGGGTGATCGTCGTGTGAGATGTGTCGCCTTGTCCCCGGGAACCACTTCAGTGTGTGCTGGAGCTTAAAATTTTGGGCCACATTCTACGTAGGCGTGTAAACTTAGAACTCGTTCCGTTTTTGTTTTGTTTTTCCGATTGTTAGTGATTTTTTAATGTTCTTAAAGAAAGGTTTCAGCAATTAATGTATTATTTCTCTTAAGCGTTTGTCCTTATGAATATAAGCATGAAAGCAGCTTCAGTATTACGGTTTTGAAACTTGAATACTTGAAACTTGAAACTTGAATACTTTTTATTTTTATTTTTGTAGCTTTATTTTGAAATGACTGTTTCATTAATAAGTTCATGTTTGGTGCATCTCAATTAAGAATGAATTATATTTGATAAATCAATATTTCTTCTTGATTGTCAATATATGTTTACAAATAAAAGTATCCAAAGTTTATGATATCTTATTTTCATATTGACACGTTGAACGTTTAATCTATCAGGTTGTTAAACTTGAGGAACCCTATCATTGAATTACTTCTCATAACTTTGATGGTATCAACTGAGTCAGAAGTGAGGTATTTCGTCAATGTTTCTTGAATATTCTCTATATTCATGGGATAGCGTTCCTTCACTAAGTTTAGCACCTGATGATGTAACGAAACGAGTTACGAAACGTTGTGCAATTGCTGAAATAAATGATTGCCATAAAAAAATTTGGATACTTGTATTTGTAAATTATATTTGATCTTGTGGATTAGGATGAAATGAAAAATGATTGTTCAAACCGTGATATCACGCTGCAAATTCGCTTTACTTTTATTTTAATATCTATTCTACTTTTATGTTCTCTGATCAACTCTATTTCCTGGAGAGCAGTTAAGAAAATAGCTAATTACATTTTCATATGTAAAATATTTTTGCTTTTATTGTAGTTGAAGTAAGGAAGTAATTCGGTAGTAATAGGTTTTGAAATATACTCAGTCGACTATTTCGGGTGACGGCTATTGGGTGCGTGATGTATTGCATCCCCTACGAAACCACGTCCCAGCATTGAAGGTTAAAATTTTCACTCGCTCTCTTCTTACGTGCGTAAATTAAGATGTAGTTTCATTTTTAATTCATTTCAACCTCGACCTCAAGATTTCTACCTCTTTTTGGGAAAAAAAAAGAACACATATTCTTCTTATTCTGGTAAATTTTCAATTCTTCACTTTTCATTGTTGATTATTTGGAAGCTTGAATATTTTTCATAAATGTTTTGAGACGACATTGATTCTTTAACAAAGTTAATTGTAAATTACGTTTTAAAGAGTATTGTGAATTATGCATTATTGTGTCTTTCCGAGTCAGTTCGCATTTTTAATTTTGTAATAAACGATCAGTCGCATTGTGTACTAAAAATGCTTTGAGTCGTACTGTTCAAATCTGAGAGTTTATATGCTAGTTACATTCCTACTTACGATTATACCTTTATTTTACTGGATTGTTAGTTTAATACAGTCAGTATTTTACAACGCGATAACAGGAGAAAATATGCTTTGAATCAAAATATTTCGTGAACAATTATAAAGAGTGGACTTTGTGTTCAACAAATGTTATAGTATGCACGTTTGATCGGAATTTTATTGATGAAATAAAACAATTGTGTGTTGTTATTCCGTAGCATAGAAATTCAAACATAAGTCTCGTATATGAAACTAGAATTTGGTAAACGTAGCCTCATTTATGTCATACAACTATACGAAATACTACATATTTTAATGTGCTATTTATCTGGAAATCCCCAATGCTTTAACTGTGCTTTCAATTTCACCTTTCAGCATCCATCGAAGATACAGCATTCGAAATCCATCAGTCTCCAGCTCGGGGACGAGCCGTCCTCTCATATCACTTCCCATTTCCGGGCAACCCCTCACACGAGCCCCCATTTACTTTCCGCTGAGAGAAGTGGAAAGCGATACGCCGCAGGTTATAGCCGAGCGACATTCGGCATATGCCATCTCTTGTCCGTCAAATTTCGACGAAACGCCCGGCGACTCCCACCCCCCCTCCCCCCACCATCCTGCACCCGCCCCCCTGCCACCCCCCCAACACGCTCCCTGCTCCCGCCACCTTGCGCCTCCGCCCTACCGCTCTCGCTTCCCCAGTCTCCCTTCCACTCAATCCCACCTTCCCTGCGTACACCTCCGCTCGAGCCTCCGCCCCGAGCTCGCCCTTACCCCACCCAACCATCGCCTCCACCTCCGCTCCCGCCCCAGCCGCTCTCACAGACCCTGCCGCCCCCAATACTACCACTCAGCAGCAGCGGGAACGTCGCGACGCGTCGGAACGCGGGGCGGGCGTGCTCCGGCGTCAGGTCACACAACGCGGGCGCGCGCTCGTTCCGGGAGCGGCGGCGGCGGAGGCGGAGGCGGCATCTGGACGGCCGGCCTCATCGGAGATTGCTCATCAGTGCGCGATCCATGACAACGCCGCCTGCGCGCATCCGCGGAAAACAAGCCACTCCCCCGCACGATTCCCTCTGTCTCGTGGCGCCCCCTCCCACCGATCATCGTAACTCAGGTCATTTGCTTCTGCGTCCACGGCCGCTGCCTCCGCCGTCCCCGTCACGCCGTCCGTGTCACCAAGTAATTTCACTCTGTCATCTGGCGGATGGGCATCGGGTTTTTTTATGATTTCCTTTTCATATTTTTTATTATTCGCTTTCTTTTTTGACTCTTGCGATCGGGGCGGCGGTGGCGTTCCGTTGCCGGCGGAGCGCGCGCGCGGAGGCGGGGGGGGGGGGGCCCGAGTGATATTCTGACGCAACATGTCAGGACAGACTGGCCGGAATTCTGATATCTGGAATTAATTTGATTTTGCGTTCGTTTCTCGGTTGGCCGACCGGCGCGGCGCGGCGCGGGGAAGGGGGCCGGGGTCGGGTGGGCGGGGGCGGGGTCGGTGAGGTTATCTGGCCCGGCGGCGGGGGGTGGCGGAGGGTCGGAGAGGGTGGCGGGCGGTTCGGCTACGCCCTGATCGGGGCTCGCGCATGTCAGCATGTTGACCATGCGATGCGTATATTACTGTTATTGGTCCCGGGCGGACCTAATGCCCGGCGCTGGCGGCGGCGGCGGCGGCAGCACTCGCCGCCAGCCCTTTCGGAGCGTCCGCTCGCTCGGGTGCGCCCCGCCGCCGCCGCCGTACGGCGCGTAATTACCTCGCCTCCTGCCGGAACCGCCGCCGCCGCGTGCGGAGCAGCCGCTCCCCCAGGCCTCCGCACGGCTGGGTCCGCGCCCTCCGTGAGAAACGACGCGATCGCTTCGGAACTCGAGTCAAGGTTGCGGTGCACGCCGAACGCGACGAGGCGGAATGTGATGCACATGTGATTGTTCTTGAAGAGGCTGATCTTTAGTGTTGGGTTTCTGGGAAAGACACTGTCGAGTTCACTTTCTTAACTTGCTATGTTTTCTCGTATCCATGAAATGTTTCGTATACACCTTCACTAACCTATTCACACTCTCACGTTCTCATCCAACCGTCCACTCACTCTTTGACATATACACTCGTTCTTTCCATCTCTTGCATATCTTCTTTTCTTGCTCATTCTCTGACACTTTCAGAGGCCCACACACATGCAAACGTTCGTTTGTTCGTGTGTTAACAGCGCTGTTCATAAGCCAACCTCTCTACACTTGCAAATTTCTACAAATGTATCTCTTATAGTGCATGGAAATTGTTGGAAAGGTTATTTCATAGAAATTACCTAATTTTACTAAATTGGAACTTCGTGGATTAGTGTTCGAAAATCCTCAATCAATTTTTAACTGCACTCCCTTCTGACTATTTAGATGGTGGGGCGTACACATTACTAAGAGATGGTGTTCTTTCCTCAGAATCCTCAGTAAAAGAAAAGAGTAGAAGAAAATTGTAGAAACAAAAATTATTATTTTAAGAACTCATGAAATTCACATTTAAATATACATCAAATGTAAATAAAATTTACAAACTTAGCTTAAAATGAATTTCTGTCATTCAAGTACTTATTTTATAAATCCCTTGTGATTAGTTTGCACTTTATTACTGATAATGTATTTTAATTTGAATGCAAATTTTGAATGATCCAGTGAATATATTAAAGAAAGCAAATATTAAGTATATTTTTATTATCTTCATCACATTTCATGATGTTTTAGTTCATATGTCTAGTGATAAATATTCTCTCTAGTATTTCCCTCTCAAAAGCACTGAATAAATGCATCACAGTGTCCCTTATCCAAGACTTGCGTAAAGTCTATTACCACAAGGCGAAGTCAATTTGCGCGCAGTCCACTCGGAACTGCAACCTCTTCCACGCCCCCTTCCCCACGCAACCCCTGGCGGTGGACAATCGCGGGCCTTATCCCGTCATCCATCTCTCGCGTTGCGAAGGCGGAGGCGCTCCTCATGCCGTCTTCATGCGCTCATCGGCGGCGTAATGCCTGTTTTATGTGCGCGCGGCCCCGCCAAGTGCTCCCTGCGGCCGGCGGTGGCGGTGGCGGCGGAGGCCGCGGCGGGACCGCCTGATTGGGTAATTGAACGGCGACGCGCGCCCGGCGACGGCCAGGGACCGCCATGGGGGAGATAATGGTGACGGTTTGCGGTAGTAGGGGACGTCTTGGCTGTCTTCGCTGCCTGGTACCGTCACCGTCTCAATCACGTTTAACGTCACCGTCACTTTCACCATCATCATCACTTTAACAGTATTCGACTCTGTCACTGTCACCGTCATTCTTTCCGCCTCCATCATGCTCTCCGTCACCGTCAACTGCCTCCGTCATCGTCTCCATTATCGTAACAGTCTCCATATCTGTCTCCCTTTCAACTTCGACTGCTTCCCTTTTATCGAACCGGTTATAGTATTTGTCTCTTCCTCTGAATAGATACTGATAGTTCGAGTTCCCCGTGTAGAGCAGTTCAGCAATATATGAATCCGTTCTATTGTCATTCTGCCCTCATCCCCACCTCACGAACTCATAGAATTTTTCTTAAACTGTATTCACCCCAATACTGTCATCCGCAATAATTCCGCTGTCTCATTGCCGACTGTTCCTAACAATTAACTCGCAATAGCAAAATTTATATCTTACGAAACATTTTATTATTCGTTACAAAAACGTTGCAGTGTAGTCGCAAAAACTGCTATTCATTTCGACTTAAAAACACTGTCAATTTCTAGACTTGTTTGACATTAATATAACATTACAACGTCTAAACGCATTTTAGAATGAAAATATTTTAGAACTTTCGCGAAACACATTCAACTAGCTAGTGAACATCCTCGCAGCGTAGGTGCCCGCTTGCACCCAGCCACCTCCTCGCCCTCCCTCCTCATTCGTCCCGCCGCCGCCCGAGCGGCCGCCCGCGAAATCTCTCGGCCGTCGAATCGGTTTGTTTAGCCTGCGGCGGCGAAGGGCCCTCGGCGCCGTCTCCGGGCGTCGTTAGCCGCGCGCGTAAATCTATAATTAATAATCGGGCGCCGCCCCGGCGCCGCCGCCGACGCCGAGGCGGCCGCCGGCGCCGCTCGCGCGCTCGCAGCCGCGCCGCGCCGACCCGCCGCCGCCGCCGCCTCGCCTTTGCCTCCGCCTCGCCTCGCCTCGCCTCGCCTCGCCTCGCCTCGCCCTGCCGCCGCCGGCGCGCGCGCCCGCAGCGGCTAAGATTAGCAGCCCGCGCAGCACCGCTCATTGTGCCAAGTAGTTTTGGACCATGCGGCCGTCGCTGGGAAGGTCTTGCTTAGAGGCATGCGCGTCTTGTGGAACAATTTCATTTGTTTTTAATATATGATTATTATTATTATTATTATTATTATTATTATTATTATATTATTATTGCGATAGATGCTTGTTTCAGTAGTTTTGACCATACAGGATCAATCTTACTGCATTATATTGCATGCAAGATGTAACATATGAATTATTTTAACCACCAAGTTAGACGCTGCCTTCAGCAAATTATAAAACAAAATTCATAATAATTTATGTTAACACTGATATAAGCTCCAAATTATATGTATATACAAATGTGTTCGTTCCTGGTATCCTCGTAAGATTGATCCTATATGGTCCAAAAATACTTAAAACGTGCCATCTATCTGCAACATTAAAATAGGATCAACAGGTAGAAATTGAACTATTCCATTATTATTATTATATTATTATTATTATTATTATTATTATTATTATTATTATTATTATTGGTATATTGGCATTTCTGTCTACGCTACACGATTGACGTTTGTAACTATCAGGATTAGCCTTTCTGCTGTATCCCTCGGTAAGACAAGGTGGTTACCACGTGAGTTGTGAATTATGAGGTGATAGGATGATGATGATGATGATGAGGGGTGAAGGGACAATCACAAATACGACCATGCCTACGCAGGACTCGAACCTACAGCCTCCTCGGCGCTGCGCCACAGGGCCTGCTTATTATTATGTCCGTTGTGTGGTTTAGGGACAGCGTGCTACATGTACGTAGTTCGATCTCGGAGACGATTCCCCGTCGTGACAAAAATAAAGCCATAGCTTTTCATTACAATAATCTAAAGCTGCGTGACGAAAGAAAATCGAAGCTGGCCAAGTATCCTAGATACAGTGAAGGGAATGCGTCATACTCGCCAGATGTCCCTTACACCAGGGCGTGGATAATAAATAAAATCAGGGCCTAGGTCCGGATTATTATGATTATTATCATTATTATTGTCATTATTATTGTTGTTGTTTTTGTTGGTGGTGGTGGTGATGGTGGTGGTGTCGTCAGCCTGTGATGTAGTAGTCAGTCACGTCATTTTCAATGACCGATCAGTCCATTTGTATGCATTTGGAATTGTGACATCTAAGATCCTGTCTTTTTGTAATATAGAATGTTTGTGTGACTTTGATCATACTCTGTCAGTTAAGAATTGGTCTGGTATTTATTTGATTGCGGTTGTTTCAATTATTATATATGAGGAACAAACTATCAGAAGACGTATTGTAGTTCACGCATTACGCTTTTGGCTGTTAAAAGACTCATAAAATTCCACTTGTTCCCTGACGTTTCACAGTGATAGTCATCCTTCTGTCCTCAATCTGCAATGGCTACAGCCTTTATGAACTCACCATGGTCCTGTCCTGAACTATTGCTGAACTACGATCCTTCAAATAACTGCCACCGACTTCTTATCATCATCTGCGTATCCCACAATTTTGTGTCCGACCCTCGCCTCCGCCTGGTTTTGCTTTGATGGTCTCGATGTGACTGCTACCACTTATTTTTTTCTTTTTTTGTGTTTTTTTTTTTTTTTTAATTTTTCTGCCTCAGTCTTGTCGTTTTCCTTCTCTTCTTTGGATTTCACGTATTTGTCTAATGTAGCTATACCTTTACTACTCTCCTCTTTATTATCATTCCATCCTTCAAATGATGTTCAATTTTAACTGTTTATTTTTATACTATTTCGTCAAATTCTTGTCGTCTTCAGGTTACCATTCGAAATTCCCTTTGTCTTCAAGCTTGTTTGATGATTTTGATGGAATGATTGAGTTTGGCTTTGATTAAAGGAATGCCATTCCTTTGATCTTCATATTTTGAAAGAATTTTTAAAGTCTCGAAGGGTGGTTGAATGTTTTGTAAAACGTTTGATGATACTCAAGAATTATTTTTCTTGCTATTATCGAGGCCTTGTTGAAAATACAGCTTATATATTAATGGGTAGAATCTCCTGCTTTTTAATGCAGATTTTTATTTCTCCTGAATTGTTATAAACATTTATATTATTTGGATTGTTCCAATACTATTTTATCTATTATTGAAATATATATTATTTTTGCTTACAGGTATGTACAAGCTGATAAACCGAGATCTGGCTCATAGCTGCACGTAAGTTTATAATTAATATTAGAATTTTTTAAATTAATACTGGATTTTAATATTGTAATTTCGCACGAATTTGTGCAAATACCCTAATACATTTAGAAAAATGAAATACATCGATAACATAGCATTCACTCAATTTCTTTCATTCGTAGAACGAGAATATTCTGCACACAAGACGTGCGTAATAGCTAGGAAACAGAAGAGTCGGCAAGATTACTCTCTATGTGGATGGTGGTATAAGAGAACAGTGAGATAGGTGGAAATATCCGGTGAAAAATCGAAGCTTTGTACGGTGCAATATTGACTAATAATTGTGCATGCCCTTGAGTGACTTGACACATACAAATGTTCCTTCAATGACACATCAAAATGTATTTATCGCAGATCAGTCAACTCCGTGACATTCTGTAAATGGTATCTTAATGATCATTCGCTTCAACCTCCCCTTTCACTAGCGAACGTCGTAGGCGACGGCAGATCAAGCACCACAGGACCTACTCAATGGCTCAGGCTGTTATGTGGAGTTAGGGTTGATTCCCTCTTCCAATAAATGGTAACTTAATGACCATAGAAGCTTTACGTACATTTTCTCAGTTTTCGGAACCAAGCATGTCAAGGACATCTCAAGCGACAAAGTGGATAGAAGAGTTGTCATTGATTTTATCTACATATTAAAACAACTTGCATTTTCTCGTTGGTCAGTAGAAAACAGTGAAGACATGATATATTATATACCTCGAAGTTTATATTTTTGTAAAACAAGAAATAGAAATATTAATCTATCAAATTTAATGGATAATCTTTGTATAAATTTCTACATCATTTCCATTCTCAGGTAGTGTGAGTTTCGGGAAATGCGCTGTCCAGAATAGGGTAACTGCACATTTTGCCACCTAAAATATATATTTGCACTAAAATGTGTTATTTATTAGGGTTTTCCGTTGATCCGAATATCGGATTGTTGCCCAATATGGAATTTTCAGTCGCGAGGCAACCTACTGCGACACATTAACTAATGAAATCTGCTAATTGAGTTGAAACATAACATTAAATAACAACAAAGTAGTAAAAGAAGTGTGACCAATGAATCGATTGATTCCAATATTCCAAGCGGTTCATCTGATTTCACGTGAGTAATTAGTCGATCAGAAATGTAACGAATGAGAAAATATTTACAAATTTTTCGAGTCATTACAATAATTTTTAACTCTCTGAGGTTGAGACTATCGAAGTCTTATGGCATTTTTTCTTTTATCTGAAACCTGTAACGTATATGGTGCAATAAATTCTATTTGTGATCAAAGTTTATTTTATAAATTTTTATATCAACTTTACAATAATTACATAAATGTGGCGTATGTGTCGACTTAACAACGTCCATTCATGCGTTAGTTGAGGGCGAGGAGGAACCCGAATGCACCACCCTGCGGAACGCCACTTCGGCCCCGGGAACGCAAACGCACGGGGGCGGGAAGTGGGCGGGGCGATTCCCCGCTGAGCCTCCGGCGCCGGCGCTATTGGTTTACCGGGGCCGTCCGGCGCGCACTTAACCTCGCAGGTGGCGGGGGCGGATCGGGGCGGGGCGGGGGGGTGAGGGCGTGCGGCGGGCGATCGGGGCGGGGCAGCGACCTCGCGGGGGGCCGACAGCTACACGGCTCCAGCATTACCCGCGGCGCCCGCCCGACTGCTAAACGCCCGCCCGCCGCGCATACCAACGCGCCCGCGCCGCCCACGCCGCCCGGCCGGACGCTCGGACGCCTGGCCAGTGCGCCGGCCGACGCGGGCGGACGACGTGGAACCTGGGGTCAAACGCCAGTCTTTGTGCTCTGGGCTCAAGTTTGTAGAAACATTATACAGTCGACTCCGGTTGTGGTGAACTTCTGGGGACTAACATGTTTGGTTCAGTTACTATATCCGATGATGTCAAAATTAAATGTAATCTCTCCCCAATCATTGATTTTATTAATAAACACCAACATTAATTCACAGCACAAACTGAAAATTTCAATATCTTTATTTGTACTTAAAGAAATCAATTATTTTCAATTGTCTGCTTCATACATTTTTTATTAATCCTTATGCAGAGTTCATGCTATCTCCATTCTTGATTCTGTATTGTCCTGCCTCTAAGTATCGTAATGCAGTTTTGGCACCTTTCTATGCCTCTTGCACTGTTGGAACACCATCCCACTCTCCGAAAGCCCTTTCAATAGCTCATAAGATACGAGATCCAATTAATTTTCAGGACTTATTTCCTAAGTTCACTATAGCCGATGTTCAGGTTCACTACACTACTCTTGAAATTGTAAGATTTCTTTTCTGTTCTTCGTTAAGGTCTCCCCCTCTTCTTCCTTTCCTCTTCCATTTTCTTCGTATTCTTTTTCTCCTTTCCTTATCTCTTAAATACAGTTATAATTTTTTTGGTTTTCTTCTTTTATAACTTCATGTTCATCATCTTTTATCGAACCCTGATCTGTTGTTCTGTTCCACCTTGTCCATTCCTTATTTACTTCTATTTGACTTCGCTCGGCCACACATTTCCTCGAACTCTGAAAGGAAGGCATCCATGAGCAAGCCTCGCACCGGATTGACAATATTCGCCGATCTATTCGAACATTAAAACAGGTATTATTGGCGAGCAAAGTATATAACCGCCTTGAGACAGACTTGTAAAGTCTCTCTTGTCCGCGGGTGCCTACCTGCACCCCATTTTCTCCTCCTTTTTTCTCCATTCAGTTAATATTGTATTCCTCCTAATTTCCAATTTCTTTCTTCTATTCTGTGTTTCTTTTCCGTCTTTCTGCTCTCTCCTCTTAATATATCTCCGTGCTCTTCGCTTTTCAGTTCTTCATACTCGCTCGTCCCTCAATGTTTACTCCGTATCCTTTTTTCCCTTCTCTCTCGTTCTCCTGGAAACCGCCCTTATGTCCTTTTCCATCTCTTCCTCTCCATCTCATCCTTCTCCACTCCACCCCGCCCTGCTACTTCGTCTCCTCCTCCTCCACCTGGCCTTCCTTAACTCATAGCGGTGGCATACTCTGGTGCTTCTGGTTTTCGTTTCCCTCTTCGTATTCATCCTCGCCCCGCTCGCAATCTTCACTTCACATCCCTTCCCCTCCACCTCCTCCTCCTCCATCCCCGCCCCGCAGCTCCCGACCGGGGGCGCGCGCGCAGGCGGCGCTCTGCGGCGGTGTCGCTGCGGCGCGTCGCACTTGTTTCCGGCCACCGCGTAATTACTCGCGCCGGCGGGGGCGATCATCGGCCCCGCCCCCTCCCTCCGCCCCGCGCCCGCCCCCGCGCGCCGCCGCCGCCACTGCTAATGAGCCACCCGCCCCCGCGTACTCCTTCACTTTTATTACACGGCCGAAATCCGCCCGCAAAGAAGTTAAGCCCGCAAAAATTATGGCGGGTGTCGCGCCGGTGCGCCGCGCCGCGCAGGAGCTGCGTACTAACCCTTACCCGCCGCCGCCTTCCGAGCCCCGCCCCCTGGCGACGTGGCGTACGACGCCGCCGTGCTGGGTCCCGTGGATGTTGTCTACGTTGCTGCGTAAAGAATTCGGGGAAATTACTTGCTGATTACAGATGGTATTCGTAAGGCGCGTGAGAGTTGTTCTCCACTATCTTTCAGCTCTTTCTCTTTTCATGAACCTTCTTGCGTCATCTTATTGATATGACACTTTATGGACTCCTTGGGAAATTTTTTCATCTCCACATTTCTTCAAAATACTACGCTTGTTTTTCTATGTACTTAGTTTCATAGAGAAAAGAGGGAAAAAAGAAACAATGTGAAGTCACTTTCTATTTTTCGCCGTACGTTCTAGCAAACCCCTTACACGATGTTGAGTAATAAATATGTTATTCTTTATAATACGCTAGCTCAATATGGATTTTTGAAAAGTAAAGCATAGATTATAAGTACTGCTATTAACTTCTGATGTCTTACGTTTCTTAAATACTCAGAAGAGTACGATGGCTTAATATTACAACTAATATTGCCGTTCACAAGATGATTTCATGAAACTGTGGCACCAAGTCACATTTATAAACTGACCACGAAATTCCGTCATCCATCGTTCAGTCAAGTTGTAGGATACAGTGGTAAGGAACAAAGAATTGAAAACCACCAAAACTTCCTGCCAAAACAGAACACTGATTTGTTTGTCCATTTCTCAGTTTTGTGGAATGTCGTAATCTAAGCCCAAGATACAATTTAGAAGTAATAACAAAACCACAAACCCCATAAAGGACTTCCCGAAATGAACCAACAAAGGGCATTACGTACACTTATATAATAAGTCGGCAGCAACGTTGTGGAAGTACGTTTCCGTCTCAAGGTCCATCCGTTCCGTCCGGGTCGGCCGCTGCACTGGGCGCAACGTCCGGGCCGAGACCCGGATCGGGCGCGTGGGCGCGACACTCGCCTTCCGGGGCACTTCCGCCCGCGCCTTGGCCAATGGCCCTTCCGCACTCGCCCTTCCGCGCCCCCGCCTCCGGCACCTCTAGCTCCTTCTCTCCTCTCACACTCTCCTCTCACCCTATCTCCTCTCACTCTCTCTCCTCTCACTCTCTCTCCTCTCACTCTCTCCCTCCTCTCACTCTCTTCTCTCCTCTCACTCTCTCCTCTCACCTCTCCTCTCACCCTATCTCCTCTCACTCTCTCTCCTCTCACTCTTCTCTCCTCTCACTCTCTCTCCTCTCACTCTCTCTCCTCTCACACTCTCTCCTCTCACACTCTCCTCTCTCTCCCCCTCCTCTCCCATCACCTCCCCCCCTCTCCTCTCACTCTTCTCTCCTCTCACTCTCTCCTCTCCTCCTCTCCTCTCCTCTCTCTTCTCTCCTCTCTCTCTCTCCTCTCCACTCTCCTCTCATCTCTCTCCTCTCCACTCTCTCTCTCCTCACTCTCTCCTCTCACTCTCTCTCCCTCTCACTCTCTCTCTCCTCTCACTCTCTCTCTCCTCTCACTCTCTCTCTCTCCTCTCACTCTCCCTCTCCTCTCCCTCTCTCTCCTCTCTCCCTCCTCTCATCTCTCCTCTCACTTCTCCCTGCCTCTCTCCTGTCTCTTCTCCCTGCCCTCTCTCAAAATTTCCATCGATATTTTTCTGGCCGAATTTCTAATCCGATATCCTCTTGGTTTCATTGTTGCGAATTTGCAGAAGAACGTAAAAAAAAAAAGAGGTGTTGGCTTCCAAATATTTGTATGTAATCAATATTTCCCCTCATTTGGACCATATTGAAATCTGGTGTATTTCCTTGTCTCTTCCTTGTAGGGTCAATTAAATTCTTGATGTTGTTTTTCATGTTTCGTCCATGATTTTGCGACCATCATTGACTTAGATCTATACAAAGCAGATGGCTTCTTGAACCCTTGGCCTACTTCCTTAAACAAAAACGTTCCACTTACATATTGACGTAGCAGGAATCCTTTACAGTAATAACGTCCGCAGGTGCAAGGAGCGATTACAACTTCACCATTAAGCTCACCATTAATGAACACGATTCCAACATCACCATAAATCAGTTACATGGAGGTGTCAATGGCCTAATATTTTCGTTGCGTTTACCAAGACACGACCGCCACTAGTAGTGTCGACACTGTGATGGCCATTGACCTGCCTTCTCACCGCCCTGTCACCGCACATTCCGTCATTTCCAACGCCATATTTGTCACTGATAATCCACCAACTATACCGCTACTACCACCATATTTATCATCTACTACCCTCACCACCAGCAACAACAAAACTCCTGTTACACCATCATTCTCCTACGTCTACCATCATTCCATGACCAACTCCTCCAATACTATCAGCTTCGCCCGCATCATCACCATCCACCTCTCCAATTACTACCACTACCACGATCGCGTTGCGGCCGCTGGCTTCCCGCAGCTTCCGTTGCGCCGCGGGAGATTCGTGAGGATATCCGGCACGTGCCGGCGCGAAGGGCCCAGGGCCGCGCCAGCACAGCTTCCTCCGCGCTGCCAGGCGCCACGCGGCCGCTTCCGACACCTTCGGTTTCGCCCTCGTGGACATGCAAGTGCACGCGCAGGAACTTCCCTCTTTGGAGTTTTGGTGTTGACATTGAAAATGTTTTCACTTTTACTTCTTTAAGGGATGAATAAGTTCATTTTTCCTAAATCTTAGCGAGTTCATTAGTTATCGCGAGCGAGGAGTTCAATGTTCAATATTTGTTTATTTCACATTATTTTTAACGATAAATAATTAATTATTCTAAGACCCATTGTTCTACAAATATATTGCACTTGTAAATATTCCTTGTTTGCGTGAAATATTGGACACATGTGTTTATAAAGAAACTACAAGTGAATGCCTCCAGCGCCACTGATTGTGAGTTCCAAAGTATATCCAAACAAACTGTGCAAAAATTAGAACAAAACACAATCTACAAAAGTACATTGCTCAAGTGAGGACAGTGACTTGCACACATACGTATTTAAAATATGCCAAATCCAATGAATGACAGCGGCGCTGATATCTAGCAATTTGTCTTTTTGTCGGAAAAGGCGGTGAATACTTAAGATAGTGTAATATAATGTATATAAAATAATATAGAACTTCAATCTACATAAAATTATTTTCATTTTTTCATTATACTTCTCATCTCATAAGGAGCCTCCGTTTTCCAACGGCGCTCGTAGTTTTATAAAGACGCCTCCGCCCTTGGCCCAGATGACCTTAAATTAGCCGCCACTGCCCAAACCGCACGTGTTCCTCGCGGCCGACCGTCTGTCCACCTTCGCGGGCGGCGGCGGCGGCGACGCGGCGCAGCGGGGCTCTGCTCCCAGGGCGTCCGCCGCCCCCACCGCCGCGCGCGCTTATCGGGTTATTTATTGCCGCGCGCCTCACAAAGCCGCTTGTTCCTTCTGCGCCGCCAGACAATATCATCAACAAACGACTCGTGTCCCGTCGCCTTCAACTTCTTCTTCTTCTTTTCCTCCTCCTAGCTCTTCGTCTTTGTTCTTTTCCAGGAGGGTCGAGTTCGTTTCTTTTTTTTTTTTTGGAGACTCTTCTTTGTTTTTCGCCTTCTTTTATTTGCTTTTTACACTCGACTGGCAAAGCGCAAAACATCGCTAAGACAATTAGTATGCTGCTCCTATACAATTAACGCAAGGGGAGACACGCGGATCTCCTCTAAGACCTCGTCGTGGAGTGGTAGGCAAAGGGGTGAGCGTGGGGAGGGGGTGGCGTCTAGCGCAGGGATCGAGACACTCCACCCCGTCGTGATGTCCTCACCACCCCCGCGAGAAAGCGGTTGGAAGGGGAATAAGGGGGAAGCTCCCCATTCTTGAGACAAGTGGAGGTTGATGCGGGAGGAAAAAGAGTATTTGTGGTGGTGGCTAAACCGTCTCGTCGGGATGACTGTCTCGTGGAGTTTTGAGTGAGGTCTGCTACTTCTTAACGCTTCGCGGCGTGTGTTGTGTGTGGGTGCGATGTGATGTTTAGCTCCGGTGTTGGGTGGGATGATCTGCTGACACTTGCTTTGTGTTGGGAGATAAAAGAACAACTGCTGTGGAGATTAGGCTTCCAACGTATTGTGCGTGAATCAGCGTAATTTTCTTTTCATGTAAGGATCAATTTTGAGATAAGTTTATCTTGAATGATGATTATATCAGACTGAAGTTGGAAAAATTGGGAAGTGTTAAATATTTTTAATTCACATAATCCTACGTTTTAATATGATATAAAAATATAAGAATGACTCATTTATTGTTTTGAGAAACCAACGTCTTATAATACTATGTTGTTAATCAAACGATTTTATGGACATTAAACAAATTTCAAAAAACTCACCGAAACATTTATTCTTGTGAGTTTGAATTTCCCAGAATAGCCTCTCTGAGGACACAACCAGAAACATCCAGTATATGAATTTTATTACCGCAATATGTGTAAATAACGCTATACCATCAATCATAGAAAGCATTTGAGAATCAAATATATCCCACGAGGCACCATGAGTCATTCTCATCACGGAGCTCGAGCTGTAAATCTATTTTCCGAGAGCGGGTGCACTAAAAATTAGCTTCGACATTCCATGCGGCATTCCGCACTTGTAACGCCTCGAGTACTCTCTCGTGCACGAAGGCTAATGCTGTCGTTCACTAGTTATTTGGGAAACGGGCGAACGTCGCCCAAACCCACACTCCAACCACGTCTCCCCGAGGGAGTCGTAACTTCTGGTCTCGCTTAATATCGCAGATACCGCAGAAATGAGTAAAGATGCTCCGGCGAAGAGTATTAACAACTGTTATAACTGTGCACCCATATAGCCGCCACCCCATTACAAAAATATCCCTCCCTTCTCGTAACGTTCGAGCAGACGACTGCGGCGGCGGCGGTGGTGCCTGTAGCGAAATACTTAAGCACCATCGTCCCCACCCACTCTCACGCACCCTTTGCGCGCCACAGACCACTTAGGGGTCCGACAATTAACATAGAACAAGCAAAGCCGCCCTCAGATTTAAACGTTACATTTTTAATACACCGCAGACTTTTTTCTGAGAGCGCTCCGAGAGTTCGCCCTTCTCGGCGTTTTTTTCTCTTCCCCTCTCGTCTTCCCCTCGGGCCTTTTCCTACATTTAATATGAGGAAGGGGTAGGGTGCCGGCGAGACAGTCTCCGCGGACCCTCACTAAATTCTCAATTATTTCCAATATCCCACTCCCTCGCCTTTGCCCCCGACTCTTTCCGAACGTTTAAACTCAAAGCTTATAGTCTTAAGAATTAATTGGTTTTAATTATAGTCCTCCATGGCCACCGCGTTATCAGGAGTGGTCAACTAATTGAATTATTACGTAGTAAATTCCGGTACACCGAGGTTGGCTCCTTCCAGGGAGTTTCCTCGGGTGCCCGCCTGGAGGCGACGGTGTCGCGTGAGGTGGAGGGAATTCGGACTAAGAAAGTGCTGCGTTTTGAAAACTTCCCTTTGTTTTGCGGGTTGTCTCATTTCACACAATACAGTGTTTACGCGTTAACATTTGTGTTTTGACGGGATTCTCCGACTTAAATATTTGAAAATAAGTTGTTGCATAATAGAGATCTTTATTATTATTATTATTATTATTATTATTATTATTATTATTATTATTATTATAAATCGGAACTAATAATTAACCAAACTTTCCATAAATGAGAAGGGATGTCTATTATTCCTTTGCCAATTTTCTTCTCTTTTCCTTTTGCGTAAAATAAAATAAAGAATTTTCCCATCATGGATGGTGACTTTTTAAGAGAACATGAGCTTGTTCAAATCTTTTTCCATCTCCAAATAAGTACTGCAAGTCTGATTCCATTAAGATTCAGATTTGGTGGAAAAAAATCGCTCTTGCTAGAAACAGGAGGAAACAACAACCAATCAAACTTGATTTCGTTTATTTAATCAGTACTTTAATTATTGTTTATTACGAACTCAACTTTTGAATACTTTTAAAATTGGTAACTATCGCTTATACAATTAAATCTTAATATTTTTTAAAAATTTGGCATGGTTTGATGATATTTTACTTGTATATAGTCGAAGTGTTTGAGGCGGAGAAATCGAAGCCCCCGATTTCCCCTATCAAATGCACAAACTATCGCCCATGATTACCTTCGATCACTCTCGATAACATTCGACAACACTTGATAACCCATCATCTCCCACGCTTCCACATTACTCTCCAGGTCTTTCCACTCTTATCCGTACTCATCCACGATCTCATGATCAGTTACGCATACTCTCTTGCTAACCATGCCCCTCCTTCCCCATACCTACCCACGCCTATTCACACTCGTCCCACCCACAACCTCCCTGCCCCAGCCGTGTTCACTTACATTCTCGCTTTCCCATTCTCATCCACCACGCTCACCCACCCTTCCCGCGCTCACCAGCGCTCGCCCGCGCTCTCCCTGAAGGCGGCGCGACGGCTGCGGTCGATTCAATCACCTTGCGCAGACGAGCCCCACCGCGCCGCGCCTCGCGGGGGCGTGTGGGGGCGGAGCGGGCAGGGCGACGCCGACGTCCGTCCCGGCGCCTCTGGCCTCGCCCCGCCCCCCGCCGCCGCCGCCGCCACGCCTGGATGTACGAGCGACTAAATCACCTTTCGCCCGGCGAATCCGCGCCGCGCTTAATTTAATTCTCGAGAAAAGCGCGTTCTGCGCTGTGACGTCCTCTGGTGCAGGGGACGCCGCCGCGCCTTCTAGCCACCGATCTCGGCGTGGCGAGGTAGCCACTGTGTTAGGACCGGAGCTTCTATTAAATCAGCGAATCACTAGCCCGTATGATTACTAAAATATTATTTTATCGGCATTTCTTTTAATTTTTCATTTCACTGAACAATCACAGCCACACATTCCTTAGATACGAAATAGTTTGGCTGATCCTTCCAGTGAATTTAGACCGGTCGATGTCGACGATTCTACTGCAATCTTATTCAATTCATGCTATCCTGCCGTCGAAGATCTTCTAGTTTATTTCTGTTCAGCTTAAATTGTTCTGTCATCATTCCAGCTCTAGTAACGATTCTGGCCTCGTTGCTTTCACAATTTCTTGGTGCTGGTAAACCAATTCCATGTGTTCCACCAAACGAACCAAGAACATAAATCTTGTCTTAACTTTGCACGTCTGATTTCGTTGTTATAAGAAAGTGAAATAATTGGATACTGAAATTAATAAAAAAATCAATTTTCTTCTAGATGATTATGAATCTTGAATTCAGAGTGTAGCTGTGAATATCTTATTTGCATTGTGAATTACATAACCTTGGAGACAGATTTCTTGTGCTTACCGCACTAGGGTGTTAGTACAGAAGGGCTTGGAAGGTCGAGGCGGGAGTTCCAGCACGCAGAACTGGGTCCGAAGGAGGGGGACTGAGCCGAGACGAGTGCGGGGTGAAACAGGGACGGGGACGGAACACAGCAGAACGGGGGCGGGGCAGGTGGCGGCGGTTACGGAGCCACGTAACTGTTTGTCGCACGGCGTTGCACGATGTGTTCCCCCCTGCTCCGCTTTCCGTCTCTCCCCCCACTGCACCCACATATATCTCGCTCCCCGGGATCCTTTTCTCATTCGATCTATACATTTCCGGGTGGCACGTGTATTTGCCTGTATTCAGACTAAACTCTTAATTGGCAAAATAAATTCCATGTGCCTGCGAGTCCATATCTCTTGCGTGCTGTTCGCCCGCCTCTCTCCTCCTCCTCTTTCTCCCCCACCTCCATTCCCGCTACCGCGCCTCAGCCTTCCAGAGCATTCTGTGTGCCGCGTGGAAGTCAGAAAGGCCCCGGGTACGGTGGGGAGAATAGTTGCATGAAGACGCCGAAGGGAAGGTAGGTATATGTGAGGGAAGAGGTAGGTTTGTGGAAAATTGTACTGCGGAAACATATCTATGGAGTTGGCAGAGAGATTTGGCTATACAGGAGGTGGCAAGCGAACAAAGCAAAGGGGGGCAGCAAGGAACGAGCAAGCTTTATTATGAAAAGACAGAAGACTCGATAGGTGAAGCAAAATGGAAAAGTTGAAAAAAAATCCAGAAAATGGCGGGTGACGTAATGAAACTATCAATGAATGGCGATTCGTTGAAAACATGAGCGTAATAATTTAACGTATAGAGAAGAATAGAACAAACAATAAATGAGTGATACTCTGGCGAAATGGGGTGGAACTGAGAGGGATAGAGTATTCTGAAGAACACTTTGGTTGAGAACACGGGGTATCATATACAGAGTTAGGTCTTCAAGAAGTATGAAATTAAGTTTATTATAATAAAATAAATGATAAAACTCACGCCTACATATAAATATAATAAATGCGAATTTCGAATAAGAGAAAAGGCAAAAGACTTTTGAATATTAAAGATAAAAAAATTTAAGAAGCCAAAAATAATCGTCACGTAAGGAATAGAAAAGTAAACACAAACGAAATACGAAAAAGAAACGATAATTCCAAACGAAATTAACGCGAGTCTTCACTAAAACAAGAAGTGAGGCGAAAAATGAAGGAGAATGTAGTAGGGGGTGCCGGAGAAGGCTAGGCCAAAACGGTGAGGGGGTATTCGCTTGAGAATAGAGAAATGCAGGAAGACCGGTGAGTTGCGGAACGCGCCTGGTAGGATGGTATGGTGACGGGAACGGAAGCGGCAGCAGCGACAGCGGGGAAGCGGAACGGAAGAGGGGACAGTGGGGTGGGGGCGGCGGTGCGAACGGAGGAGGGAGCAATGGTGGTGGCAGTGGCTGCGGTGGAGGCGGGGGGGGGGGGGGAGGGGGGCGGCGGGGGGGAGGGGGGGCGGAGGCGGGGGGGCGCAGCGTGGCCCAGGCGGGCTGGGCGAGGGGGCGGGGCGGGACACTCGGCGAGGGCGGCCGGCGGTGGCGTCGGAGAGGCGAGGGCCAATCCCGAGAAGGCAGTTTACTGCTTGTAAGTGCGGTCGCCTCGGTCTCGTTGCTCGAGTTGCGTCCGATATATTACGCAGACACGGAACTGATTTGAATTCCGTGGGCCCCCCCTCACGCCTGCTCCACCCAGAGAGTGTGTTGTTACGCTATTTTTTGGAAATTACGAGAGCTTAATTTATAAAAGCTGTTAATTTGTACGTAGAAAGAAGAAAATTGGAAAGTGCAAATATGGTTTATTGTGAATGTCAGGTAATACGATATTTTGTAATTAAAATATCAAAACTGTAGCGGGAAGAAAAATATGGAATTAATTTTTTTGTTATTGGAAATCAAGTTCAGGAAATACAAACAATATATTATGTTATTTTATCTAATACTTCTCGTAATTTATTTTTAATTCACATAAGCGAAGAAGCTCTCTGTGTAAAGAGTGTCGGTGGATACATATTAAGTAGATATAAACAAGTAGGAATAATATTTGATGAATAAGCATGGAATGATAATGTGATTTATGAAATAATCGATACTATTGCTCGCAAATTATTCTTCCATAAAGCAATTTTATTGTGGCTGTCTTATCTATAGAATATATTTGAGACACTCACACCGAAGCGTTTCCAAAGCAGAACCGACCAGGGGCAGTAGATTCGGTTGTGGAAAACAATTAAACACGATTTTTGTTTATAATGAGGAGACGTGTCAGCCGAATTGACAACTGAGTTGTTGGCGCAGAAGGCTACTAACGTGCCCACGTGTGCTCGTATTCAGCAGCGGCCACTGATCGCGAGCATCCTCAATCGCCCCTAGCCGAGCCCGCGGGGCGCCACTCCTCCGGGACGGCGCAACGGCGTCTCCCCGCGCCTCGCGACAAAATGGCCGAGGGCGGACGGCAGAGCCGCGATTTCTGTTTATAGCCCGTGAACAAGTGCAAGCGGCGCGGCGGGGCTCTACGCGGGGCGGCGGCGGGAGGCTCGACTCGACGTCGCTGGCTGCGAGGTGACGAGGGCGGCGGCGGCGAGGGCGGCATCTCGCGTACCCGGGGCCTGTTTGTTTGGGAAGGTGCAGGGAAAACAAACGACCACGACGCTGCCGTGTCCACGCGAGGCAACTACGCTGCCTTTCTACCTTTCCAGCCGCGCCGGCCAGCCGACCGACGCGGAAGAGCGTTAAAAAAAAAAAAGAAGACAAGAAAAGAGGGCGAAGTTGAGGAGGGAGAGAGCGACGCACACAGAAAAAAAAAGAAACAACACGGGGATTGGCTCAATAAACATTTGAGTTTGCCCCCCTTTTCCTCTCTACGACCATGCTTATTGCTCCAGCCGTTCAGAAAGTCGCGTAAAGACGCTAGGAAGGAGAGAGGACGGGGAAGGGGAAGTAGAGGAGATCCCGAAACCAGGGCTGCCAACACCGGCGCTGCCGTATACACAGGGCGACGCGCCGACTCGGGTGGATTGCTCATGACGCCGCTGAAAGACGTAGCAGGTTAAAAGTACAATAAGCAAACGGGGTTTATGGACTGTCAGGTTGGTAATCGCGGGTTTTATTGCATGATAAAGCAGTGTTCCGCTGTCGTTGAGGGGGCTTCGTAGCCGTAGGGCCTCCGGAACGATCGCGTTAAAATCGCGGACGTTGAAAATGTCTTGAGAGAGCAATTAAGATTTTATAAACTTCGTTTTGCGTCGGCGCTCTTTACAGCTTTCGGATCCTCGTACCGAATTTCTTACTCGGGAGCGAAAGGGATATAGAGGTACTACGAGATAATTTGCGATAAAATTCGTGTTCCGATAACTCGGCCGAGATAACGTAGTGGCCCTACGACTGTTGTCTTTTCCTACTTTCTGCTATGAATGCCGAGAAACGTGAGAGGATATATGTTTTTGTTTTGTTTTGCTTCGCTTTGCTTTGTTTTTGAAAGCTATTACATAAGAGAATTTAGACAAATTTTTCTAGCTCCCTGTTTCTTAATTCTGAATTACTTGAAGTGCAATTTGAAACCTTTTTTTGTATTTTAAAATGTTTGATATTCCTTTAAAATCACTGGAGCGTAGTCTTTTAAGTGTAGCATCTCGATTTTTTGAGAGTTTATTTTTTAGGTAAAAAGTACTATTTCAGCGGCTATTAATTGCCAAGGACCGTCTTTGCTAAGGTTCTCGGTTTGGAATCCCAATGCGTATATGATTTTCATTCTCATTTACTTCATGTTTGTCGTGACGTGCAGGGCCTTGCGCTCTGCTGGCCTTTTATTACATGATACAATCCATTGAGGTGTAGAAGATAAAGGTCTCCAGCTGGCAAAAGCGCTAAGAAAAAATATAATTTCTTTTGACCTAATGTTAAAATAATTCATAAAGGACAAACTATAAACACTAATTTTCTTTCTCCCTTATTATTTTTAGAGAGGAGTGCCCTTGCGTTTGTTAACTCCACTCTTCGAATCCATGAATCGATTAATCTGCGAAATGATGATAAATGCACGAATTGACAGACGCCTGTCAGTCGCGCGTGTACTGCAGAACACGCGTTGCCGAGGTAAACTACATGGAAAACATCGAAGTACAACTAGCAACTCTATTGCTTTTCGAATGTTCTACATCTCAATGAAAGTGTATACAGAAGCGAATCTATCGGGGAAATGAAATTAAGAAGACTGAAGGATTCCATGACCTGAGAATTGTGAAATGTCTGACTACCTAAGAAAGATACTAAACCAATACATCTAACATATAAATTAAGTTAATTGCATTTACGTAACCAAAGAAATATTATACGCCCAGTACTTTCAACCTTCGGAACTCACGAGTATAGCTTATAAATACACATGTCAAATTTTTTAGAACTTACTATATTTTAAAATAAACCAATATATGTTTAATTTGAAAATAATAGAGGTTAATCAATATAAAATTTTTGGTAAATAAAATTAAATAGACGAGTATGAAATTTAGTCTATCTTATCCACATTAGCTTTGAATGCATTAGACACGTTTTCTCACTCAACAGAATTGCTGTGGTTCAAATTCAGATAGACCGTTTCTTTCAAATTTAATTCTATCTTGGAGTATAATTGATTTTCACACTTCTTTAAAAATCCACAGCTCGTAAGCTTTTTTTGTAAGCCGCCAGAAGAAATAGAAAGAGAACAAAGGCGTATTAATGACACTTCCCAAACGATATATTGTCCACTCAACTCTCCACACTTTTCACTCAGAATATTATGCTTGGACGCCCCACAGGACCGCTGCTGGCGAAATCCCGGTAACAAAATCCAGTCTTCGAACGCGCATCCACGTATAGTACCTCTCAGAATTCAGTTAATGAGGCAGACTGTCACATGCAGCGCTTCTCACGGTGCGACGTGTTTGTCATTCTCGGCGAGACGGCAGCTACAACCTCCACCTTCTCCATTCCTCCCACGTCTGACTACCCCTTCCCCTCCTCTCCTTCTTCCCATCCTCTCTCCTCCCCCGTTCCCCTCTCCATCCACTTCCCCTCTTCCCCCTTCTTCCCCTCTCCACACGCTTCCCTCTCCTTCCCTCCCTCTCCCCTTCTTCCCATCCTCTCTCCTCCCCTTTACCATCTCCACCCACTTCCCTTTCCCCTTCTCTTCCCCTCACCACACGCTTCCCTCTCCTTCCCCTTCCCCTCTCCAGCCCCTTCAACTCCCCTCCTCCTTCCCCTCTTCACCCGCTTCCCCTCGCCTCTCCTCGTACGTCTTTTTCTCAAGCGCCACCCCGCCAGCGTGTGAGGTCGCGAGACGAAACGAGAGGTTTTGTCTGGAATGAGACACCTAAACAACGTATATTTTAAAAATCGATAAAATTAGGAGACGAAGTAGTATTCTGGGGCAGAAGAAAGATTTGTGAGCAGCTGCGGCGCGTCTCCTGTCATGACCTTGTTTTGATAATGAAAAATTTTCCCACTTGCAATGCCGGACAAGAACTAAGCATTGGGGGAGCAGTTGGGAAGATTTATGGGTTTAAATGTAGATGGGGCTCGTTGTTCGGGGATTTGAATTATCTTCTCGTGCCTCTTTTGAAGACGTAAATAAGCTTATGCATTATACAATAATTTGTACACTTTATTCTCACAAATACTTGAATTGAGAGAAGCTGTTTTGGTGTTTCTCCGAAAGTTGTAGAAGTACCAAAATCATTTGAAATTCTTACTTCAATTTAATGAGACTACCAAATCTCGTGGCTGACACTATTTATTTTGTAAAGATTTCTTAAAGTTGTCTATCTGTATTGTAAGTCGTATATATAATTATTATTTGTAACTATCAGTAGAATTTTACACAATTTCCACTGCAATTTTGGCTATTAAGACGTCATGAAAAGTCGGTCTTTGAGATTCAATCTTTGTTATTCTTAATAAAATTCTAAAAAATCTGTGTAGTTGACTTGATGCTATGAAGCAAAATTTGTAAACGTAAATTTCGTTTAGTTCGACATTGCGATATAAACATTTGTAGCTTTTGTCGCCCTGATTTCAAGATAAAGAATTGTGAAATACTCCATAACTTAAAAAAAAAGAATTAGTAATTGTAGAGTGTTTAATTAAGATCATTATACTTCATAAATTTTTAAATACTATTAACGAAAGTTTATTACTCAGAACTCCTTTACAAGCCTCACCATCCAGAATCCTCGTGACCTTCTCATTGCCTGAAGGTCATTCTCTCTCCGACTCCATGACCTTCAAATTGTGAAATATCTGACTAACTATAAAAATAATAAGGCAGTGATCTTGTATATTAAGTTCATTGCATGTACGCAACCAAGTAAATACATTTCGACCAGTACAACCTTCAGAACTCATTTTCGTTGGGACAGATTAGATCATTACGTATATTCGTTATCTCACGGCTTCAAGAGTGGTGAAATGTCACCAGATCTATGCAATGTACACGAAATGCAACCAATGCATACTCATTAAAAACTCTGCTCTCAGGACGTTGTCAGAACCGTCTAGAAAAACGTCTATCCTGGGAACCCAATCTTTGCGAGACCCGCATGACACCCAATTCTCGTGACCCTCAGATTCTTGGAGGTTGCGATGTCTGCGGCGGGCCTGCACGCGCAGATTCCGGGGGCGCGGGCCCACCCACGCCCCTCGCCCGCCCGCCTGCCCCGCCAGCAGGAAGCTGGGCGATACGGCGTTTCCGGCCTGCATCCGCCGAGGCGCTCGCGAACTCGCCCGCCCCGCCCGCGTCGCCCCGCGCCGCCCCGCGCCGCCCGTGGCCGCGTTTCCCAGGGGAACGCCCGGCGACGCCAGTCGGCGCGGCGCGGCCTCGCGATAGCCTCACGGCAGCCGCTCGCTGCTCCAGGTCCCACGGGAGCACCTGCCCGGCTGCGCGGCTCGCGCCAGGAGACGCTCGGCTGCTGCTGCTACCTCGCTTGGGCTCGACGTCTATACCAGGGGTGCTCAACTTGCAAGGCCTCACGGGCCACAACAAAAACCTTCAGTATGGTTGCGGGCCATATTTACATTACTTAGGCGACCCACACCTGACTAACCCGCATGTTGATCGCGGCAGTTTGCGCAGGTGCTCCGAAACAGGGGGGGAGATGAAATCATGCGTGATATCAGGCCGTGCCATGAATAACACTTCGAGATGATTTTGAATTTCTAAATTTAGTAGAAAAAGATAATTATTAATTCTAAACTTACCCTCCATTTTACATTACGGGCGTGTTTACCACGAAAGGACGTGTGCGTTAAGTGCGATGTTTTCGCCCGCCAAGAATGCATGGGTCTTTCACGTTTGGCTAATTCCTTTTCGCGGGCCGCAATAAATGTCACCGCTGGTCGCATGTGGCCCACGAGCCGCCAGTTGGACAACCCTGGTCCGTACAGAGGAGTGATTTGCTAGGATCTTTGGAACTGTAGATGCGTCAGGGAGCATCACAGACATCGCAAGAAATTGGGCGCAAGGTTTCGTTGACTCCCTTTGGAAATGTCACTCGTAATTTTTGTAACATTATTCTTAGTGAACGCGTATAATTTACCTCTTGGTGTCTTCTATCCTTTCCTTTGCTTAAATGTTTTCTCAGACACTGTCTGTGTAATTTGGATGTAGCATTTTTGGACTCAGTAGTGTTGGAAGTAGCTTAATATTTTTTGTTGATTTTATTTCTCACGATCGGAAAGATAGATTTTTTAAAAAATATAGTAAAAATATTTGCGAAAAACATTGTTTATTGATATATTTTTCTACGATTATTTCTACTTCTGTATAAAGTTAGTTTTCTTCATACACAAAAAACTGCCTTTTCTTTAAAAACAAAACAAATTTAAAATGTAGATAATTTTACAAAATCAGATTTCTCTTTATTCTCTTCGTATTTGAGATCTTCCTTAGAGGAACGCATATAACAGGAAAGTAGTTTGCAGATCTCAATACTGCATTTTTTAAATTACATCATACCAATGTTTTCACCATGTTTCTGGAGAAGATAGAGACGCAAATTGCAGAGTATCTAGAAGTTGGACTGCTACTCTCAATGCAAAGTACATCACATTTATTAATCCAACAGTTTTTCTCGAGAAAATAACTATTTATGATACAAGTGGTAAAAGTGGCTTTTTAATTCGCGAGCAGGAAATTGTGCGAACGAGGCCGAAAGGCCGGGTGACGCATTCTACGAGCAAAATAAAGTCACTTTTTCCGCGTGTGTTAAACGCTATTTTTAGGGAACCTTAATGATTTTTATTTTATTTAATTCGAAAGTACATTAATTGACTATCATATTACATTAAGATCAGTTGTAGATCAAGATCATGTTACATCAAGATCTGATCTGACGACTCTGATCGTAGCTGATCAGACAAAGGTTGGACTCACAGTTTTATCTCAAATTTGTAGACAGACGCACTTTTAGCACTAGTACTAAAAATATAACTCTTAGTCTTTCTTTGTATGCTCTAAAAGTAACCGCCTTTACTAGGAGCTGTTTGAAAAATAGTTATTTATGCACTAAGGGCATTATATGGGTTCTAATGATCGAGTGCCGACAAGAAGCCCCAAGGCTTTTTGTCGCCAGTCGATTTATTTATTTACTAATTAAGTAGTTGTTAACTTGACTCGGTTTATCTTTTCATATATCCTTCCCATAATACCCTCCATATGAGAACATGTGGCATCATTTAACTGTTTTCATATTTCCCTTGTAACCAGAATCCTCTCGATCCAGATAAGTTATGCAGTATATATGAAGCTCCGTATCGAAGGAAATAACAAGCAATACGTATCAGTAAAAAATGAAGTAATTATACAATGTGCGTTTCGCGCCGCGACGTTCTTCACACCGGAGTGCACTCGCGCGCGCAAAGCTCACTTCCTGCGGCGAGACGGCAGTGGCGGCGGCGGCCTGGGAACCGGGGCGCGCGGGTGGGCCGTGCGATATTGCCCCGATGCACGGCGGCCTTCGCGGCGCCCTGGCGCCTGTGGGAGCACGGCAATCGCCCACGTCTGGACCTCTCGATCGGTCGCCTTCCTGCTTCACACGCTCCCTGCCTAGGATCCGTTCCTCCTCTTCCTCCTCCTCCTCCCTCTTTCTCGCTCTCAAGCAGCTCGGTTGTAGGTGATAGACCGGAGTCTCACGGTTGTGTAGTTTGATCTTCGTGTGAATTGCGATTTTGCTTGGGTGAGCGATTGCGACAAGAATGGGGATAATGGATCCAGATTAGTTGGACGCTGGGAATGAAAACGAGTTTTTGTAATGAAAATAAATAGTACAATACTTATCAAAAATGTTGCATGTTAAATGTTTTCCCATGAGGAGATAGAAAATTCGTTGACATTTTGAAATTTCACTTCGATAACTAAATGAGACATGTCGGAAGAGCGTGTTACAAAACTGTTTCAATTGTTTCAATATTCATTTACTTTTGTGTGAGTCGATTCTGCATTCGGAACGTATGCCTTTTCGTCATCCCTTGATGGATTATACCGACTTAATGATTTGATTTTTGTCATGTCAAGATGTGAGTAATGATGGTGCGGTGAAATGAGTGTCAGGAGAAAAGAAAGGAAAAAAGAGAAATCGGCCGCGAGTCCGGGGCTGCACATGCCTATTAGCTGGCAAATTATCTCAATGGCTGTAGGATGTGAACTGACTTCAACCGAAGAAATTGCCCTAGGGTAGAGCAGTTCGCATGGCCGCCCGCCGCCGCCGCCCGCTCTTGCAAGGCGCGCCCCGCCCACACCGCCGCCGGGGACCATTTCGCAGAGGCGCTCGTAAAGTTGGGCGGGGGCGGGGGCGCTACCTGCGACGCCACCGCCACCGGCGCCGGCGCCTGCAAATGGGGACGCATGGCTCCCGACGGTGCGCCTACCAGCGGGCGCCACGGGGCCGCTACGTCTCTTGGACAACGCCGCCCTCCCCCTCCCCCTCCTCCCCCCCACCCTGCCCACCACGCCCCAAGCGCCGACGCGCCACGGCGCGATTTCGCCGTCTTCCCGCCACTCCACCACCGCCGAGGAGCATGGAGGGATTTCAAATTCACATCTAGATAGAATTATTTTTCAAGATGCATCAATTTGTTATCTTGGATGAAATATAATCTGGAAGTAATTTGCTGTACACAAGAACAATATTTTGCCTTTTTTTTTCTTTACTAGGGTTCGGCAATAAGACTTTTTCTGTTGAAAATTCGACATTTTCCGGCGCGCGATTACAGTGCTTTCTTTTCGTACGAAGTGCGAGAAATAAAAGAAAAACAACTAGTAAAGCCGTAGCCGTGCGCACGGGGTTGGCAGGGAGCCTTGGCCTAACCTTTCGGATAAATGATTCGTGGAATTTGGAGGAAAAGCTCTCGAAATTATGTAGCAACCTGCAAATCCTTCAACAAATTCTTTATGAAAAAACATCAAGTTGGACACGTTCACCTAAAACCTCGAAATTTTCCAAAAAAGTTACGTGTGTATAATTTTTTAAAGTTCAAAAGTTTTGATCAAAATGGCGCTAATGTCGTGTGTTTTACAACTTTGTGTTATATACGTACTAAAAGTTCGGAGTTGACGGATAAGAAGGCCATGATGAATTTTCTGAACAAAGAAAAAGATGGAATAAATTAGGAATATATAGCATCATTGTTAAAATTTCTGTTTGATTTTCGATTTTACGTAACTCCTTCATTGTAATGATATATTCTTTTTTCCATTTTAAACTATTTTAACATCGAAACATGCTTTTTCCCAACCATTTATCCGACCTCCACTCCGCAGAAACGCCGATTTTTTTTCTCAAAGAACTCCAACCAACGAAACCAAATGAAACCTAACAAAATGGCCCTATTGAGCGTTTCGCTCCTGATCAGACGTAGAAGTGCAGTTGTGCCGAGAGAAGCTGCGCTCGTGATGAGTCGGAGAGCGCAGAACGAGGTGAAGGCAACTGTAGCAGCTATGCGGTTTGAATGCGCGCTTTCATGGAGCAACGATTCCCGCGCGGATAAAAGCTTCCTCTCTGCAGTGGCAGGGATCGAGCGACGGGCTTCCATCCCGATCGCCGCGCGCTTTTGAAGGAGTTACGGGAACTGCAGATTCCCCAACCCCGCGGCATAAACATAGAAAGAAGTTCCGATATTTGTTCAGATTGAACGGAACGGTAGTGGTAGGTTTTTGCTCACGGGGAATAGAGCCTTTGCTCCGGGAAAGAGCAGTTGTATTTCGGGTTGAATTAATTCGTACTTGTATTTCGGACTGAATTAATTCGTACTTGTATTTCGGACTGAATAATTCGTACTTTATTTCGGGCGAATAATTCGTACTTTATTTCGGGCTGAATAATTCGTACTTGTATTTCGGGCTGAATGGGAAAAAAAATGGAGCCCTTTCTCCACAAGTGCGGTTTTCGGTGTGCGTTTAAAAGAAATGCTTTTGTTGAATAAAAATTTAATTATTTATTTTTATTTAAGTTTACTTGAAAGTTATGGTATAGAAGCATACTACAAAGTAAATTATTTTAGGAGAGGGGGTTGTTGATGTGTAATTGATTGATCAGATGCGAAGGCCCATTTCTCTACGTAGTTCAATAGCTGCATCAGTGCTAAACAAGGTAGTTCAAAGAAAATTAAAGCTGTACTAAACTAAAATATATAGTGAAAATTTAGATAATTAACCGCAAAGGAGAAGCTATTGCAACATTTGCCATAGGAATGATTTGGAAATAATAGCAGCCGCTTTCAAATAAAAATACATTACTCCATGGAAAATTAAAGGTTTTACCAATTTATTTGAGTACATTTGGAATGTATTGAAATTTAAAAAAAAGTGCATCACAAAGATTTACATTTTTAAATAGGGACTGTTTGACGTTAGTGGTGTTTCAGTAGTTCTCGAATTTTAATAATGTGTTTATATTGTCATTTTAGCAGTGGCATGATTATTGATTGCAATCGCGTCTTAATAAATACAGACGTGTATGTGGTTTCGTATTTAGGTTACACAAATCGTTTTGAAATCACAGTAACATACATCTTTCAGTAGGTTAAAAAATCGAAGTAATATTTAACCATTACGGAGTAAGTGTATTTAGGTGGGTCTCTTCTTCTCTCCATACTCTCTTCCTCTATCCTGTTAGCACAGAGGCATATTCCTCTCCGAAAATGCTGCAGTAAATAATGGTCGTTTTTTAGTAGTGTGCGGAAAAGGCGATGGCGGTGGAGAAGAAGGAAATAGCTAAGGTGGGCGCCGCGAGATTGAGTAGAGGGGAGACCTCTACAAGGATCTTATTGTCAAAGACCGTTCTTGATAATATTTAACCCTGCTGAACTGATCTAATTGAATACACGCTAGTACTGCTTGGGTCTATATCCCAGAAAGTTATTTTTCTTACTTGCGATGATTAAGAGAATTTGTTGGATCTTCCAATTAATAATGCAGAAAATAATTACACAATAACATATAATAATATTATTCATTTAAGTTATTCAATTATTAATGTTTTAGTTACTTTTGTAATAAATGCAAAAAGATATTGTGGGTGATTTACAAACATATTTCTTTACAATTACAACATAAAATACAGTTCATTTACATTTAATGTAGATCCAAAATTCACAATTGTATTACATGTGACTAGTAAATCCTGAAGCACTGTTCAAGTTTATATTTTCCAGCATTGTTGCTGGTAATTGTTTCTGTGATATTTCCGAAATTACTCACTAATGAGAGACTTGCCAAGTCCTCATAATTTCTGTTGTTGTTTTTTTAATGTTAGGTTTACTGAATTATTTGGTTCGATGAGACGATCTGAAGTTGTGCGTTTTTTCTATCGTTGGAGAATCATTTAAAGCAAAGAATATAATGGAAAAAGTAGTACTTATTTTTCTGTTGCTTATTTGCCATGCAGTTCTAACTACATTTTCCATGTGTGCCTAGAATCTTCATTTTTATTTTTAGAATTGTTTCAAATTCCATGGTTCGATGTTGTCGAAAATGTTATAAAAATATAAGTTTCTACTTAGTTAGAATACTCATACCTAACACTTTATAATTATTAACTTCTGTATTCATTTAAGACTTTAGATATAACAAAATCACAAACTATCAAAATGCTCACTAGTCAAGCATGTCTTAGAACGCAAAACAAATTTCTTTTGGGGTCCTACAGATCCGAATAGTTCAACAGGGTTAATTTCGCATGTTCACTTATTTAATGGTGAACAGAGTTCCCAATTCATAAATAAACTAAATATAGTTGTAATCATTGGCAATACTTAATTTTTGAAAACGAATGGAAAGTTCGCTTTCCTTCGCATTGATATCAATTCCCACGGAGAGTCCCATGCACAACGATACTGCTCTCTTATCGTTAGATGCGTGTCCCTCTCACACTCTTCGGAGTCGTCTTGACACACATACTTCGCTCACATTTCAAGACGCGACCTCCCATCTCATATAAACACCACGTCTCCGCCTCCGCGTCTCGGAAGGCGAAGCGGAGAACATTGACCGGATGAACTTCGTTGGTGGCTTCCGTACAAGACGGTCGCAGCTGCCGTACGCGACCACATCTGCCGTGGCCCACCGACTCCCTCGGCCCCGCTGCAACCACTGACTCACTCCCAGACGCAGGCATTTCAATCAAACGAACCCTGGGAAGATCCACATGAGACGGCTCGGTGGGTCTGCAGCGCGTCTCTCAACCCCTCGCTCAAACTCCATAGCCGCTCGCTGCCGGACGTTTCGCCGTCTCTCAACCGTCTCTCTCGGTTCTGCTCCGAAACGGGAACTTTTTGTTATGCTATTATAGTGTGCGCGCGTCCCTGTGCCTGCCCCTCCGTCCGTTCGTACGGCGCGTCTCTCGGCGCCACTCATAATTACCATCACGGCCGGCTGGCGCGCCACTTGTCACTTGGGCCTAACGCGCCTAGTCACGGGGCCCGGAGAGCGGTGGGAGAAAAGATTATATATATAACGGTGGCGACGGTAACGGCAGTCCGTGAGAGCGCGATCCAGGGGTGGATAAACTGAAGGCGTGGTTCGTTTCGCCAAACCCCTGCATTCGTACTATTTCAAGTAGCTGTAAACGGTATATGAGCTCTCGAGGATTTAGCTCCTTATTTTTTAGGGTCTGTCTCATGCGAACGGCTTCTAAGACGACAGCTCTGTGAAATAATTGCTTGTTCTAATCTCAAGTGATGTAGGGGAGTTTTCTTCCTTAGGCGTGGTTCAATGATACAAACCACCACCTACGCTAAAAAATTATCTAAAATATCATTCATCATTTCTTAATTACCAAGGAAAGGCAAGAATCACTTCTTTTTACATGGTCGCAAATATTTACGCAGGGATAGTGTGGAAGTATCATTTTTCAAAGAATAAACGTAATAGATATCCGCGCAACAAACGTTCCAAACCTCTCTGGTCTAGCTAGGATTGTGTGAAAAATACACTTCGATTGAGATATTTTGTCAGTAACAAAGAACCAGCCCACGGCATGTGACAATATGCGGAATTTTCAAGAATAGATTGAGATTGACGCACAAAGAATAACTAAAGAGATAAAAAAAATCTGAAGAGATTTTCGGTTTCTTTAATCTTTTCAAAATAATTTATTTGTTTTCGTTCTATTTTCTGCATTTATAATCCGACTGACCTTTACACATACAGGCTGTCCACCTGACTAGAAAAACTAAAACAAAAACAACTCCATTTCGTTAAATCGTGGTAATAGCGTGAACCAGTTTACCAGGCTTACCTGGTAAAGAGACAGTGATACAGATTAAGAAAAATGAAGTAAATATTTCCGAAGAAGCTGATTACCTTCTGTCCATTATTTATTTCAAAATATTAGTTATGGGCCCTTCCTTAAAAAAAATGGATATCCCTGGCCAGGAGCCAAACAGGCGTAGAAACAACGCTACAGAAGCCAGTCCGTGCTGCACGGCGCTCCGACCGGCTGACAGGCCTAATTCGTCTGGTCAGGCCGCTCACAGGCGCGGGCTGTAGCCGGCCCAGCTCAAGCCCACCTCCTCGAATCAGAGCCATTAATTTGTGCACTGGAAAAACAAGAGACGGCTTTATTCAGAATTCGAAGTGTTTCGCACCCTCCCACTTCTAACCCTCTTTTCCACCCATTCCCCCCAACCTACACCACCCTCTGTGAAAATCCGCGTGTTCGTGCTGGCGTGAGTTAGCTCACGCCCGTGTTCGTGTCTGTGTGTGTGTGTATGTGAATGATAGATGTTCCAGGAGAAGGGCCTCGGCCAAATTTCGTTACGCCAAATTGAAATGTAATGGGGCACGCAGGAGAAATAGCTGTGAAATGGAAGCTGAAGCTCAACGCGGAATGCCAAAGCTCAAGGAGGAGGTGGAGAAGGAGGGAAATGGAGGAACCTAAGAAGAAGCAGAGGAGAGCAGGAAGTAAAGGTAAATGGCTCGAAAGGCTACGGAGCACGGGTGGTAAAAAAGGATGTCTTCTATTTATTTTGTTTGGGCGTAAATTACTGCAGTTTGAGAAGTGGCTGTTTAAGATTAAGAAATCGATGTGGCGTTGAGTGGTAATTTATGGACTGATTTGATCGTGCTTGGTGAATTTGAAACAGCTCAACCTTTTCTGATGGAGTAAATAGGTTGAAATGAATTGAAGAGTAGATTAACCATGTTTAATGATATAAATATTAATTTATAGTTGACTATTCAAGTATGGTTCTTGTATTTTTCTGATGTTTTAACGCATTTTTGATCGTGCTGAATATGGCAAAAATACGGGAGTGTAGATTGACCATACTTAGAGATGGATTTTAACAGTTTATGGTGACTTATTCGGTTACGCATTAAATTGCAGTTACAATAAATAGAATACAACCTATTGAGATAACAAAAACAGGATATCACCTGTATATCATGAGGTACTAGACACCTAAATTAATTATTCCTCCGCATATCTCATTTGGAAAATATTACTAATCGTATGACTATTAGGTGATTTCTTTCTGATCTTTTTTCTAGTAATATCTTCAGATTCTCTCATAGTTTTGCTTACTATTTACATTTGATAGCTCTGAGAGTATTCATGATCCCAGACTCTATGTTGCTTTGTGAAAGACAGATATAAGTGACACCTTAATATATTTGTCGTTATTTGCAAGCCTTAGAGTTTTGGGCACGTAGGCAGAAACCTTCTAACTTTTACGTTGAAAGTACGAATTAGAAAAGAAAGTATTAAATTATCACATCAGAGAATTTCATTTATGTCAACACCTCTCTTCAGTTGGATGTATACATCTTATCTGTTTTTTTGACCGGGTCGTTTATTAAGAGCGTACTGTATCTCTTCATACTCTGTTGTTGAAAAATGCATCCGTGACCCTTCCCATAAATCTGAGTCAGGAGTGAGTAGTGTGGCCACTGTAAAACCGTGTTTCATGACCTTTTCCAGATACACTCATAGAGGACTTCTCTTTCGGATGCCCGTGATGTATGGTATCACTTGCGAGCTGTTTACTGCTTGATAACGTATTCATCTTCAAAGGCGGCAGCTTACGTCGGAGCAGCTTGCTCTGGGCTTCCATGTTTGGAACACCGTCGGTCATCCGAGGTCATTACGTGCTGATATAACAGTGAAAACTTTTGTTTGTTTGTTTTTTACCAGAGTAAACTCTACTCAATACGGAGATGAAATGGCTTGTATTCGTTTCTGTAATATAATTGGCAATGCCGTACCTGTGATTGATGAGCAGATTGTTTAGTTTCGAAGTCTATAACAAGCTCGCTATTTGATGGAATTAACTGTTATTCCTTCCTCTAATACCAGCAACGTTTTTATATTCGTTCCTCCGAAGTCATGTGGGCTTGCACGTATTTAACTTTCAGTGCTTCGCTGTGTAGAAGATGCTAGAAACTTTTAACATTTATTCTGTTCATGACTGTTGAAATAATTGAGTGCAGTTGGTGCGAGTTGGTGGAGTGGCGATGGTATTAAAATTAATATTTAGAACCTCGGTTTATTATTTATACGAAATTAAAATAATACCCGGGGCTCAATCTTTGAATTGAAATGGATTTTAGGAAACATTGGCAGGGAGTAAATGCTGTGTTTCTAACACTTTAGATGGATAACCTGACAATTTTTTTAAAATTTTTTATTATAAACATTTTCAGGTTTAAAAAATAGTTTAGTTTAGACTCTACATTTGTATTGTTGGCTTACTATAAAATTAATGCTAATAACTTAATCCTAAGTTAACCTGGGAACTAGAAGAATTTGGTTGACATATTAGGTAGCATCATTCATATAATTATGATAAAATTAATATTGGCATATAGTTCGACAAAGTGTGTGGTAATTTCCAACATCTCTAGTTTTCTAAAAAGAGTAAACTTTGCAATATCTTCCAATAATCATTCATGTTCGTTTACCTGATTGAATGCCACCTGAAGTTTCACATTCAGTGATGGTTTACCAGGAGCTTCTATAGGACTGAACCAAAATAAGTAATCGCTTGTCATTTCCTACCCTCACTAACCGCCTCTTCCACATGCTCACCCGGCCACAGAGACGTCACTCGAGCGTCCTCCACCTCATCCACCCTTCCTTCCATTCTCGCTCCCTCCCTTCCTCTCACTTTCCCTCCCGTTCCCCTACTTTCCTTCCCATCTCCCCACTTTCCCTCTCATTCGCTCACTTTCTCTCCCATCCTCCCACTTTTCCTTCCATTATTCAACTTGTCCTTCCTCCAATCCTCTCATTTTTGCTCCCTCCCATCCTCCCACTTTTCCTCCCATCCGCCCACTTGCCCTCCCACTCGCCCACTTGCCCTCCCATCCTCCTACATGCCCTCCCATCCTCCCACTTGCCTTCTCATCCTCTCATCAGTCCGTTTTCCCTCCCATTCTACCACTTTCCCTGCCACTCATCCTCCCACCCTCTCCCATCCTTGCACATTCCCTCTCAACTCTCCACCCATTGATACCCCTTCCCTCCCCCCTCCCATTATCCCTGTGTCCCTCCCTCATCCTCCTCCTCCTCCTCTCCCACCCCCTCGCCCCCGCCGAGTGACACGGCGCTTCCAATTGGGGCAGGATTAATGATGTTTAGGCGCGCCGTACACAGCGGCTGAGGCGCACGCCGCCGCGGCGCCAGTGACGCCACCGACGCCGACGCCGACGCCCTGCGTCCCGGCGCCTGTGCGCGAACACCCGCGCGCCTACGCCCCGCCAGCCGCCCTCCCTCAGCTTGTTAACTGCTCCGCACAGGAAGTCCCGTCGCGAACCTACTGGCTCTGCGCAATGTCTGCTCGGGAAAGCAGTTGCCTCTTTGTGGCGTGATGCTGCAATTAGCGCACTGCGCAGCACGGAGTGGGTTTCGTATGCGTTTAACCTTCGCAGAACAAAAGACGAGTGATTTGAGCGGAGAAAATATGAATAAGTAAATGCACGCTCACCGGAATTTATATGCGCGAGCGTTCTCAGTGTGTATATATTGTTTTTGTTGCTCGTAAGTGTGTGTGTGTGTGTTTCCAGAGCATGTGTGCCATATTGCCTAATTACTCGGGCTAATACTGCAACCACCCTGATACGCTATGAGAACGCTCAAGGATGAATGGCCAATTAAGAAGTCAAGACTCATCTCCTGCGTTCCAGATTGCTCGAGCACAACAAATAGCTTTCTACATCCTCTCCTCTGCGGAAACCGTCATTACATATAGACGGAATACTGTTTTTTAAAATACCGATACATCGATATTGCAATATATTGAAAGACGAAAATTGCTTCACTATTTATTTTGAATAAAATATACTGCTATAGACTATGAAGCAAGTCTTTATTTAGATACCACTGGATACCAGAAATCTCCGAGTATAAAACCTGCATGGGTCAAGAGATTTATATGTCAATAAACAGATTAGCTTTCCTCCCCAGGGGGGAAAATACTTTTTTATATATTGAAAGAAATATTTCACACCAATATACCAAATATTGGAAGGGATATCCCGGAATTCAAGGCCCGCCAATCCGTCGTTAGCATCTAATTGCGAGGCTTTAGCGCAATGGGAGAGTAGGCCGAACTGCGCCCGGGAGGCCGCCTCTGGCTGCAGCCTGAAAGCGTCGCGTCGGTCGGCGCGCGCTAACGCGCTGGCGCGGCGCGGCGCGGCCCGCGCGCTTTTTATCGCGCGCACTCGACGCCCGGCACGCCTCCTTCGCCAGCGCTAATGAGGCTGCGGAACAGAGCACAGCGGGAAAGAGAAGCGCGTGACAGGACATACAAGGAATGGACTGGTGTGGGATGGTGTGATGTCGTGAGTGTGGTGAGTGTGGTGAGTGTGGTGAGTGTGGTGAGTGTGGTGAGTGTGGTGGTGGAGTGTGGTGAGTGTGGTGAGTGTGTGTGGGTGAGTGTGGTGAGTGTGGTGTGATGTGTGGGGGATTGAGAGTGTGAAGTGTATGATGTTTAATGTTCGGAAGCAAAAATGATTTCCACAAATTGCCGTATTTAGTTTTGTAGAAACCGAGAGTAAGATACTGAAAACAGAAGCGCGAACACAAGCACCAAAGACTGAAATTGTAGTTTACGTTGGAAGTTAGATGTGAAACTTGGTTTAATTCCTGGCACTTGAAAGTTTCAGGTAGCATTCCACATTGCTAGGCTGAGAATAGTGACTTTACCTGGTAGTTCTGTGGTTGAAGTTTAGTGCAACAGATCTGAGTGCTGTTTGTGCTATTAGGCGGAGCAAGATTGAAGTGTGGTGAGAGGGCCATGCCATGGATTCGAATTAAAAAGTAGTTTAGAGAAATTCTGTATGTTTATTATTAATCACGTTTTTCTATGTATATTTTAGTACATATCAACGGATATACTGCGGCCAGCTTTTTCTGGATAATGTAGTAATGGCGAAGTGTTATTTTCAGAAATGAGTTAAAAGCTGCTTCTAGTTCCGCAATACTATACGCAGAACTTAATCGTAGGATATGACGATAAAACAGAAAAATTACACTTTTCTTGTGTAATCAAATTGAATGTTCGTAAATAATTACGATGTTTTCACATTTTGTGTATTTTCGCGCAATGTATTTTCCGAAATACGTTATTTCAAAACATTTTTGATGATTCTGCTGATTTAGAAGATCAACACATGTGTACACGAAGTTGTGAGGAATTTCCTTTCTCATACATTTATTTTTTGTGTTAGTTATTCGAAATGATTTAGTTTGATTTTTATTTCTTTGGTTTGGTTTATTTCATAAAAAAACACAAAAGTTAAAATTGTATGTGGCATATGGGAGAGCCGTTTGGGAGAACGTATGGGTACATCCTTGGTCCTTTTTCTAGAGGTTCATTCGTGAGATTCATTTCAATATGCAAATTATTATGGTTGTATATATTAGTGATATAACTTGTAATATTAGAGGAAGTCTGAATAAATTGGCGCAAATGTTTCCGTGACCTGAAAACAGCGGAAAATGACACTCTGTTTTTTTAAAAGATGTCATAAATATTAACGATTTTCATTACAAATTCTGCTGAGTATTGTTGAGGACATTACATGTTTAAAGCATTTGGTGACGTATGAAAATTGTACCTGTTTACATCCATTTTCAAACAGACGTATTGAATGCACAATCCCCTTTCCTCTCTACCCTCCCACCCCAAGTACTTTTTGTTCTCAAAAGCGTGCCTGAACTACCAGTGTTTTAGGAAGCCCATAGTGTCACAATAAATAGAGGACAATTTAAAGACGTTACTTGCGTGGTTTCCAACTATTCCACACCGTGGGTGGTACACCTAGAGAGAATGTGTCCTTTCTCTCACCCATCACCCCCACCCCGTACCTCTCTCCGCCCCCGGCTCCACCACTCTCCCGGCCGCTGCGCCGCTGAAAGCCCTTTAAACCCCCCCCCCCCCCCCCCCCCCCCCCCCCCCCCCCCCCCGCCCGCCCCGTCGCCGGCCGCTCGGCTCCGCTACACAATCTTTGGGCCGAGCGTCAACAGTCGTCGCTCCTGCGGGCGGCGCCACGTCGCGGTTTGAGCGCTCGCCTACATAAGCGCTCCACGCGAGAAGAATGCTTGGGAGGATCAGCTGAGTGGGCGAGGAAGAGCAGTGGGTTTATTTTTGTGGATTATGAACAAAGCTGGAGCTCGTTAGTGTTTCTTAATTGTTGTTTTTAGAATTTAACCGAGAAGACAAGGAATATTCCGTTTATTTCCGCGGAATTGTAAACCTCTATGTAAAAATGATTAGTTAAATCTTTTTTGTTATTGATTTCTTGGTTTGGTGAGATTCATATGCACGTCAACCACTGCCATTAAGACTTAGGGATCGGAAAGACCGCTGGTGTAGTATTATTATAAAGTTATACAATTATACCAAAACGATCAACAAACACTACCAGATACTCGGCCAAATGCATACAATCATTAACATACAGCATTGATAGTGTTTGTAACCTCTGAAATGAAACTTTCTGAGATGTATTAATTCCAAAGTTGTGCTTATTTAAAGCTTTGCGTGACTAATAGGTTAGCCATTTTGACCGGGGCAAACGTATAATAAATTTACATAAATGGATGTTCTAAGTTACATCATAAATTATATATCAAAGTATATTAAGAAAACAGTAAATATTTGTATTAAAATTTAAAAACAAGTTGAAAAACAGAAAGTAGACAGACAATAGAGACTCTTTGCATGCCGTGTATTTGTAAGACGGAACACGACAATTCTGAAGAGAATTGTACTGCGCATGCGGTGGCATCAAATGACGGGATTTCGATTGTCGCGTCCCGTCATTCTCCCTGTTTTGTTGTCTGCGACAAACTTACACTTTACGTAGATTTAGCCGCCATCACTTAAACATGAATTTATAACACAAACACACAATGAGCATGGAAGTAATGAAAAATACAATATACATACTACCAATATAATATGGCAGCAACTTCATGGTTAATTCTTTCTCAAGTTAATTCAAATATGTCAGGAATAAACTAACGTAACTGTTTAGGGTTTGGAGGTTATGTATGTAGTGAGGCTACATTGATTGTCACGAGAAATTTATTATTTATCGGGGTTATCTAGAAACCTGTAGTTTTCTTTGGAGATAGACTAGTATTGCATATTCGTGTGACACAATGAGATTTCATGTATTATTATTATTATTATTATTATTATTATTATTATTATTATTATTATTATTATTATGTATTTACTATCTTGTAATCCTAATAAAAGCAAAAATGGAGAGAGATACACAGATGTTCCATAAAAGCTTTTAGATCTTGAGAGAGATATTTAGTTCCAATTAGTTCTTAGTTTTAACGTACGTTTTCGATTGTACGACAAACAAAAACTATTTTTTCTGAAGATATGTTATTTCCTTTTGACGATGTTTACGTACTACGACAATTGATTTCCCGTCTTGCAAAAGCTCTCTATTACGAGTGAAGTAACCCACGGTCGGAGGTTCTCCGCCGGACACCGGATACCCGAAGGCGTGGGCGTGTGTCGGCGCGCGCAGGCTCGTCAGGTGGCGGGGCGCGGCGCGGCGGGCGGGCCGGCACGTGCGCTGGCGTGTCGCCTCGCGTTGTTTGGGCGGCGCTCCCGCGCCACTCCCGCGCGCGTTTACACGTCGGCGCAGCCCCGACACAAATGTTTCGATGTATCTCGTCGGTGCGCGCCCGCCCCGGTAGTGGCTCTTTCGCCATCAGGTTGATGGAAGCGGCGGACGTTGGCACCTTTCCCTCAAGACGCATCAAGTATTTTTAGGAAGCGGACCGCTCCGGGCGGGGACGGCGCGCGGGTGGTATTTTTGTGAGATGATGTGGGGTGGGTGGGTGGGTGGAGGAAGTGCGTGACCATTTGTGGTTCGCGGCTAGGTGAGAAGGGGTTTGTCGTATTGTTGCCTTTGTAAAATCAAAGATTTATTTGGTTGGGTCAATATTTTACTCTATTACAAACTGAAATGTATGGAGTTCAACATGTATTAATTTGTCGTCGTGAAATGAATTTTGTTTATTTAACTTGAACATTACTATGTTTCATTGTAGTTCTACTCCTTTTTTGGCAATTCTTGTCTACTAATACCCTTGATTTTATCAAGATTGTTTTGAATTCGTCTAAAGAGAAAATTCACTAGCTTTTTATTAAATACATGCACTTATTCCTATTCATTTTCTAAAATAGTTTTATAGTTTCTTCCATACAAGTATTTGTATTTAGGGAAAAAGGTCCACAACTAAATTTTATTATTATTATTATTATTATTATTATTATTATTATTATTATTATTATTATGCACTGATTTGTGTGCATGCTGATTACATACATAGAGTATTTTCGTAAATCTGCAAGAAATGAAAATAGTATATTTTGCTTGTTTTGGATTCTTTATTTTGTGTTCTGTAGCTGCATTCGCTCCTAACGCATTTGAGTGTATCGTATTTTCACTATTTCCAATTTTCTAGTAAATTGTGTCTATCTTCCCTCATAATTCGAATATTAATCCGAAAATATTGCATTGGCAGACTATTTCTGAGAAAGACCCTGCCTAAAAATCAAATTTCAATAAATAAATCAAGGTGCAGATATTGCAAAACACTGCTACTCTGAAAGCGTCTAAATAAATTCTCCTTTCAAGCATCGACCTCTTCTGGGTGGAAGCAATGCCACCTTCGACGCGGTTTATAGCGGCGTCCAAAATATCACTGGGATGGCGGAATCTCTCAGCCACTTCCCGGAAGCACCCCCAGCCAACGCGTATGTTGACCCCGAGGGAGGTGTTTGGAGAGGTTGGAAGAGTCCGGATTTCATGCAGTTCATTCCGAGAGGACGCAGCCTCTACGAGCCCATAAGAGGAAGTGAGGACTGACGGGTGACTCGGAAACGAATGGACAGTCGAGCGATCAGAAAGGCGAATAGACTACGAAGGAGACCGAGAGAACTAGCGTGCAGGTAGGCAAGAAGGTGGACCTCACTGGAAAGAATGATGAAATGGTGAAAAATGAGGTGTGTGAGAAAACAATTGAGCATGTAAGGAAGAAACAAGCGAGTAGATGCGCGAGTAAGCGAGAGACAATGCGAGAAAACAAGTGGAATGATTTACCGAAAGCATGGATTGCTAGCGAGGTGGAGAAGCTGGGTGAAAAGAAAGCGCGCTCGAAGGCCGTCAGAAGACGGTAGGGAAAGGTAGTTGCTGAAAGTTGACGAACAGTGAATTCTCCGTGCCCTGACAAACGCTCATAATAGTTGACTGGTGAGTAGAACGAAATCGTTCGAGTGGATTAGTGAACGAGGTCATTGGAGCAATCAGTGCGTGGACGAGAGCGTGAGTGAAGAGTAAGTGAAGCGAGGGCGAGAGGGAGGGTCAGAGCGAGGGCGAGGGCGAGGGTGTGAGCGAGGGCCAGAGCGAGGGCCAGAGCGAGGGCCAGGGCGAGGGCGAGGGCGAGGGCGAGGGCGAGGGCCAGGGCGAGGGCCAGGGCGAGGGCCAGGGCGAGGGCCAGGGCGAGGGCCAGGGCGAGGGCCAGGGCGAGGGCCAGGGCGAGGGCCAGGGGCGAGGGCCAGGGCGAGGGCCAGGGGCGAAGGCCAGGGGCGAGGGCCAGCGGCGAGGGCCAGGCGAGGGCAGGGCGACAGCGAGCTCGCAGGTCAGCGGTGACGGAGCGAGGGCTAGTATGGGGGGAAAAAGGTGAACGGCGCCCGCCGGGGCCGACAGAGAAGACCCGGCGCTTGGGCGGGGCGAGGGCGTGCGTGCGCGCTGGCGAGCGCGTGGGCGGAGGAGCCGTGTCTCAGGAGGGTCGTCTATCCGTCTCTTCCGTCTCACTTGTCCGGCGCGCGGCGGGCGGTCGCGGGCCCGGGTGCGCGCGCGCGGCAGCGCACGTGTGTGCTGTCGGCGGCAGATAACCGCGCCGCCCACCTTGCCCCCCGCGTTAAATCACCGCCTCCTCGATCGGCCGCCGCCTGCCGCCCGCCGCCTTGCCGCCGCGCTCAAATCCGGGCACGGCCCCTCGTAACTTGGCCTTATCCCCGCCGCCGCATCTCCTGCTCGCGGCGAGGGAGGCGGCGGCGGCCGCGGGCGAGGCACTCGCCGGTGTTTATTATATACGTGCGTGGCCCTCGGCGTCGTCCCTGCCCCGCCCCCCTCCGCGCCTGGACCACGCGCTATCCCTTCCCCGCCTTCGCCCCTCGATGCTCCTGATTTCCCCCCCCCAGCCCCTCAAATCCGCCCCTCCCCCTTCCCCTCTTTGCTCCCTCTCCCCCCACACCCCCAACCCCTACCCCGTCCCACTACGTCACTCAGAACTCCGCCCTCAACCCCTCCTCAACCCCACCGACAACCCCGCCTCATCATCGCCAACCCCCCCATCCCCTGAACCCCCCCCGCCGCCGCATGCCCACCACCTACCTCCCTTCCCACCCGGTCCGCGCTCCTTCCTTCCCACATCCCTCTCCAGCCCTGCCTCTCCCACTTCATAGTCTCTTGGCTCCAATGTCCATTGAGAATGGTAGTGCGTGCAAGAGGAATGGGGAGAAGAGACGGTGATATATCACACGTGTGCTGAATTTTATTTAGTTTTCTTGTTCAAATTGTTTTTAATTTTATTCGTAATGAATTTCGTTATCATTTTTAAGGTTTTTTGTACATATTCTTATCTCCATACTAATTATATTAATACTTGAGCGGTTTGTGTGAACCCTTTAATAGTTAAGTTATGATTTCCTTTGTAATAGAAATTTATTCCTTTTTATTTTTCATTATTTTCTTTATAGAATGTTTTATTTCACTTGCGAACATTATTTATGAAATTTTTTGCCTTTCCTGTCGTAACAATTCACTGGAAATAATGTAAATAAGTGGACATCAATTTTTCATGCAATAGAGCGTGAATATTGGACCATCATTATTCTGTATTTTTTGTGAATACTGTTCCTTTGAATTTCGATAAATGCAGTACGCCAGGAGTACAATATTTGAGATTATTTGGGCGTATGTGCATAGAAAACCACTGTCTCTTTTGCAGTGGGATGAAGTAAAGAGTTCCATATTAAAATTGAAATAAAACAAACCTCATTTGAAGTCGTAGAGAAATGTTGTACGAGGTCCATAAATATTTTTCGCAAATTTATGATGCTTATACGCATAGAATGAAATAATACTCCGAATACCTCAACAGTTCTCGAAAAATTTACCGACACCGACACTTTATCTGTTTCAAATTCAGAACATTTGTTGTTCAATTCACGTGTATCGCCATGACTTATTATTGATTTCGAGCTCTCAATAACGTTTCGAAATAGTTAAATCACGTACTTCGCTATCGCGGCTTCGACTTTCACACTCGTTTTCAGTTGAAGTGATTTTGGTCTCTTTGCCAAAAACTTTGTTCCTTTCCTTGATCTCTGACCCACATACTCTAGATTGAAAATTATACAGGAACATAAAATATAATATATTTACAGAATTTTACGATAAATTTCCTTTTATAATGCTGCCCTCCGCGTAGGTGATATATCAGGGTGCGTATTTCTTCCTGCGAATACTTTCTTCTCGGCAGATAACGCTTTCTGCGGGAGTGAGATGGCAGGCGGCGGGAGCGGCGATCGGCGGTACGACTATATCATGTATACATTACGTGTATAGCAGCACGCAATATTTATGGAGCTCGTGTATTCTGCAGCCTGCCCTACGACAATGCATCACTGCTCCTCCCCCATAACGCTGCACAGAAATATCCCATCGCGCCTCCTCTAAAGGTTGTTGACTATATCCTCCCTCTCCGGCAGATAACGGAAGCTCGCCCCCGGGGGGAAGTTCTCCGGGTGGAAATTGGGGAAGAATGCGTTGGAGAGGGGGGAGAAGGCGACTTTCCGAAAATTTTAGTGCGCGTGGGGGTGTATCGGCTTTCCCTTCAGCACCTTTTGTGCCGTGCGGAACCTGAGAGTGGAGAGGTGGCGCTGTATCGAAGGCAGTCGTTGGCGGCGGCGGCAGGGCGAGAGCTGTATTGTATCGAGTTCATGAGGGGTGGGGGTTGGAGAGGGGGGGCTGAAGAGAACTGTGTGAAGTGCGCATGCTTGGAGTGCAGCTATCGCGTCGCTGCGCGCAGTCTTCGATGGAGCTTAATTGATTGGTCGTCACGGCAGGAAGAGTGCAGCTGCACGTCTTTCTTTCTCTTCTCGGCATCAGTTCACACAGTGATATTATTTCCACCTCTTCTTTTTCAGAGTTGTATGTTTGTTTCGGCTTTCCTGTTAACCTGTTCACTTTTTCGTTTATTTTTCCTTCCTTGTCACCGCTTTAATTCACAGATACGTCTAGTTATCACTTTTCCAACACGTTCTCTTCACTTGTGAATATTGAGTCCTTTATTTTTGTGCAAAATGCATCCTTTATTTTTGGTGTTATCCATTAGTTCGTTTTTATCTGCTATGAACCCATTCATTTTCCAGAGCTGTTCTATCAAGACCCATCTACTCAGCAAAATAACCAATAGACGTGTAATGGAACATTATATACGACTTTAATATTCTATGAATAAAAGTGCTTCAATAAAGTTATGATTAATTTCTCTACCATTCTACTGTTCGATTCTTGTGCAAAAGTGAAATTTATTTACTTTTATGATATAAATATACCTGGAAATCGTAATTTATATCAATGTAAATCTGAGGGCACATTTTTCATTAATCTGGTGACATTACTGGTTCCACATCCATTCGTAGCGATTCATTATCCTTGGGTAGGTCATCTCTTTCTCGTACGTCACCGTACCTTCTGTGTGTAGAACCGCCTTTATGGTTTTTCCGTCCTCGCCCGTCTTGCTCCTCCCTCATGCGTCCTCGCTGTACGTCCAGGGTAACCCATCTCCATCATTTCGCCTCCAATTTCTTCACCACCTCACGCCCAACCGTTCTTTCTTCAGGCACATTTCCACTTCTTCCGCTCTCCCTCACCCGCTCCACCCTGTTTTCGCGTCTTCATTTTTCACGTTACAATACGCTTCGTGTTTCTATAGGAGAGAGCCGTCGCGTCTTCTGCGAAGGAAACAGATTCCACCTTCCGGCCGGCCCGGAACGGAAGTAGTCCATACGTCAGCGCACTTCCGCTCGCCCGCCACCATCTCCGCCCGGCGACCGCCGCTGCCCTGCCCACCGCCCCCGCCGCCGCCGCCTCGGCCGGCATTTCTTTTGCGCTAACGGGGTTAACCCGAACTAATGGGGGAAATCGCGTGGCGTTTAAATTTGGACAGGGAACGCTGCGCCGATAAAAAATTGATGAGCAAACGGAACGCGTGGTATGAGATATCGACGGGCCCTTTATTCTCTCTCTGATTGGGGAGGGAGTATAAAATCATTCGGCAGGTTGGAAATCCAACATGCCTTGTGACACGTGATTGGTTTGCCATCGACGACGTGTTAGTCTTGCGTATTATACGTTTTGTCATTCCGAAAGGGTTGGGGTGGAGCGGTTGACAGAAGGGTTGTTAGGTGTATCGGGTGAATGCAAACGAATGTATCATATACATTATCGCTGCTTTGACGTTTACAATGCTTGCGCGATGTTCACTGCTGCTTTAAATGAGTTATTAGGTAGTTCAGATAAGGTCGATTACTGAGCGTTAAAATGGATGAACGCCCCCATGGTCAACAAAAAGTTGTTTTTCAGCACTACTTTATACAAGGGTCTCAACTCACAATTCAGTTAAATCAATATTTATACACTTGTGTAAGTTGTTAGTTGTTCTTCCTAAACGGGTTTGCAAAACAATTTCATGGAATTTCAATTTACTTTAATAATGCACTATTAAATAAGTTTATGCATAAAAAGAGAGAAATACATGTGATCTTTTGGCTGTATTATACATATTTGGCGTGTTTTTACGTAATGTTTAATGTTTCAAAAAAATAATCTGTTAATATTCTGGGTTTAATAAGGAAATTGTTATTATTGTTGAAAAAATATTTAAAGAAAAATGTTCAAAAAACTGTTCTTTATATAACAAAATTAATTTTTTTATCTATTTATATTATAATGTGCAAATTTAAGAACAGTGTTTTCGAAACTTCAAATTTATTTTTAAGAGCAACATTTGAATGGATCCGTCATCTTTTCTGATGTTGTGATTACCAAATATCAAAATTTTATACTCGGATATAAATTTAACGCGAACTGAATGGTGACAAATTTGTTCTTTATTTCCGTTATAAAACAATCATCAGTTTCACCACCGTTTCAGAAACGCCACCGGTCCGTTCCCCTCACCCGTTAATTGCGTTCGTTGTCGATCCCGCCTCATCCGAAGCTGAAACTAAGACAACCGGCGGTGATTGCGGATTCACAAAACCCGCCTGCACGCGCCCCCGCACATCGCCACATTCCCGCCCCGCCGGCAGCTAATGGAGGTATCAATTAAGCGAATTTGCATACTACCGGGCGCCGCAGGCTGGGGAATAAAAAGAGCTAAAACTTGCTGCGTGCGAGTGTACTACCTTGGGGAACTCCACCTCTGCCTCACCTACCCACCAGCCACCTTCTCTCATCGCCGCCCCTCCCTCCCCGCCCGCCCGCTTTGCTTCTGGCTTCGCAAATTGATTACGCGTTTGTCACATTAAAATTCGCTTAACGAGAAAAAAGCTGCGACAGGAGCGCGGCGCCCAAGTCCCCTCCGATGCGAGACTTGTTGTAGGCGCGTTAGCACGCTCGCAAGATGGTGGGGACGGCGCCGGTGGGGTTCAAGAGGGAGAGTTTTCCAAACAAACGAATGACTCAAATTTTCGATTTTGAGCGTGGCACAGGTTTATGACTAAGTTTTCTCTATAGAAGTAACTACCACATGTAGTTATGTCATGCATGATTAATTCAGCTGAAAGCTTCTCATTAATCTAAGCTAATTCAGTATGAAGCAGACAAAACTACGCCTTGTAATTTCTTTTATATTGATGCTGTCATAACCTCACGCCATTTTCTACTGACTTTTCGGTATTTCATTTTTGTTGTCTAGCACTTTGTTCCCCCTACTGTGATTCTATCCGATTTCTTCTAACATTTAATTAGTACATTTCAATTCATCGTTTTCTTTTGCTGAAGTACATTTTACTGAAGTATCCACACGTGTTACATGATCTTAGGAAGCTCATCACTCTAGACATGAAAGCTTTTAAATTAAATTTGGAGAATAAATTGTACCACCCTTTATAACTAGTTCAATGTCCGGAAAACTGAATTGTGTTATTATTTTGCTTATATTATAGATGTTTGAAATGATTATGTAGAATTAACAGCTCTTTTTGGTAGCTATCAATTAATTTTTTTTTTAATTCTCCATTGTTTCATTTATTTCAAATAACGAGGAGTATTTGAAGTCTGCTCTTTCCTTTGCCTATCGTGGGCCGCTCGGAAAATATTCTTACGCCACATGCCTTCAAACTCTTTCTCCCCCAGCCGCCGCCACCCCCATCCCGAAACCAACTGCCGCTGCAGCCGCCATGACCCCGGACCATCCCGCTCCACTGCCTCTTCCACTACCATCTCTACCAAAACCACCGCCTCCTCCGCCCTCGACATCACCTACTCCCCTCCTCCGTGCCGCCAACGCCTCCACCTCCACCCTGCCTGTCTCTCTCCATTTCCTTCCCTGCCTCGTCGCTACCACTGTCGGCACCGCCCCCCACCACCACCTCAACCCCATCCCCGCCATCACCCCCGCCGTCATTTCTTACCGGCTGGAGCAGCGACGGCGTTTCCAAAATGGGCAAAGGCTTGAAGCAGCGCGGCCGGGTTCACAGCGTGAGAGACGAGGGTGCGGGGCGCTGCAGATGCCCGTAATGGAAGACTTAATGACGCCACGTTACCCCTGCCTCGCCCTCGCCCAGTCCTCACTCCGTCCTCGCCCCATCTCCCCCGCGTTTGCCCCAGGGCACCGCGCCTTTTAATACAAGGTAGCAAATTGCGCGGGATTTCGTGTTCGCACTCCTTGAAAAAGAGCCGCCGATGTGTGTGTGTGTGTGTGTGTGTGTATGTGTGTGAATGTGTAGCAAGCGTACGAGAAGCGAAATGTTCGCGCGGATATCGAGTTAAGGTACAGCTGCGTCGACGGAAAATACGGTCTACACTTGTTTCGCCGACTCTTCTCGGAAGCCTCGTGGGAATGGTTCCTGGAATCATTTCGGCAGGAGCACGTTTTGAATTAGTTGCGTTGTAGAGGAGATCAAAAGATTTAGTCAATTTTATTTTGTCCGAACAATATAATTATGTCGATGAATTATTTGTATTGCAATTTTTTATTTACTTTTATTGATAGCATCACCGTTGTTTTACATCAGAACCATGTTAATGAAATACTTGTGAAAATAAGCATTATATTGTATTATTAAGAATAAAGCAAAATATATTAACAAATTCTGTCATCAACACTAGCTAAACACCTGACATGTAAATGTGGTTTGAGTTACTTTCGATTTACTAGGATTTTTATGGCTGCAAAGTTGTTTACCATTAACACGTTTTTATACCCCAATCGTTCTATCAGTAGTTTTGGTGCCTTTGAAAATTAATAACCTTCATCTCTAGTCAATCAGAGTTCTTTTAGAAACAAGCAGTAGGATGCCTGAAACGAAAGCTACTCCAATTCTAAATTTTTATCACTGAATAGAATACCATTGAATTGTTTAAATTCCATGAATTCCATTTTTTAAAATTTTGAAACAACGTATTTAAGTAATATGTTTTTTTTAAACAGCAGGATTTTATGGGACAAAATGTATTACCAATAAATGAACTACCTCAAACATTTCGGACCCTGTGAGACACCAGCCTTTTACTACACTCTCCACCACATCCAGTACAGCATCAAACGCTTCATAAGCACTTCCTCGCTGAGTACGTCCCGCAGACACCTCGCAGCTGCAGGTTCCTTGTGCCAACCTGTACCTCGCGGGAGCGGGGGGGAGGGGCTGGCGTGGGAGGGGGAAGGCAGGCGCGAAGGCGGCCCGTCACTGCAATACGGGGCCCGTAAAAATAATACGAGAGGCGAAACGCGGGCGGCGCGGCGGACCGGCAGACGGAGCGGGCGGGGAGGGGGCGTGGGCGGGGCGGGGCGGTGCGGGGAGACGCAAAGTATTTAATAAGAGGCGGCCTCCACGGGGTGCCGCGAGGAAGGCCAGATAAAGAGAAGGCGAACCCGTGTGCGCGGAGCCGGCCGCCGCCGCCCGCCAGCCCGCGAACGCTACGGGGCGAATCGACGAGGGGGAAAAGAGGAAAGAAAGAAGTAATATGTATATAAGGCGGGGCGAAATAAGGAAATGAAAGATACAATGAATTTTAAATTGGAAGACAGGTGGCCCGCTGCTGTAGCACGGCGTGGGGCGGGGTGCGAGTGGATGAGGCGATGCTGCAATTGTGTTGGCTGTCGTTGTGGAGTGGAACTTCTGTAGCGTACCGTCTACTGTGTTTCTCTTGCGCGGCCGGTAATTGAAATACTCTCGCCACGTATTGATTACCGTTTTCTTTGCCTACGTTTCGCCGTGGAAGTGCTTCTCTCTGCGTGTATTCTGCTTTCTCTGCTTATCCTCTTCTCACTAGGGAGTTTGTTATGGGAGATTCCTCTCTCTTTTCAACCGTAGGTTATTCGTTCCATTCTATTCTTGCCATATTTGATGGTCTCCCAATTACCAGCTACCTACAACACTCACTATTTTTTTGTGTCTTATCCAACCTAACGAAGTTCTTTTTCGACCATCTGCCAACAATTACGCTCAACTTTTTCTACGTCTCTTCACTCTCAATTTTATTCGTACTATAAAGATATTACTGCAAAGTATGAATTAGAATACTATTGTCTCACCTAAGAATATTATTTTGTATTAATTTAATCTCCGTTTTTTCGTGGTAACTTTGCAATTGGCAGGGATACCTAGCTACTACAGCCTCGAGAAAAACTAAATTAATTCTCTTTCAAATCAATTCTTACTAATTATCTTCCAATAATCACATACCTACTAACAATGACAGCTGAACTGTTAAAAACTGACTATAGATGCAAGAGTATTGCCTAAGACAGTTTCCTCTTAACTAGGAATACTCGTCCTTTTCCTCAACCTGTCACAAAGCGTTCCTCTCCACTTACTCAGTCCAGTGCCTCTCCCCTTGCTAGAGATCTTCCCCAACTCCCTTTAGCACCGCTGTGCCGGCGAAACGAATCCAGGCTGCTGATTTCGTCGTGAAAACGTGATGGAATTATTAATTCCTTGAAATTTAAAAACAAAGTTTTTTCTACAAACTTTATGTTTGGCGCTCGGTTGACTGGAGGTGTTGTCGCATCTTGCATAACGAACGGATCTTTTATTCTCACGAAAGGAATTTGCTTCTGAAACAGATTAAAATTCGCGAAGGAAATTAATAGTATAAATACCGGGATGAGAATTTTCACTTTATTTTCTCAGACGTAACTGCTTATTCTCGGAATTATTAAAGGACGCAAAAAGAATAGGAATGCGCTGGGAGGGAGGAGCTTGTTCAGATACCGTATTCTTTGCAGGTTTTTCTTGCTGAGACTGAAAACTAAGCAATGTAATGATTGATTCCCAGTTTCAAAACCTTAGAGATGCAGAAGGGACTATTGCATTTCTCTCCATAAATTCAATCTTCCTGACTAACTAATCTTTAATATAATTGAAATCCTGACAAAAATGCCTTCGATTATAATCGGTAAAGCTTTCCAACATTACGTTCTTTGATAGTTGCATCTCATGGCTGCAGTAGCTATGTATATGCAGAACATAAACAAACGACATTTATAAGCCGCGTGAAAAAAAATATGAACCAACACGAAAAACCTAACAATCGACAACCGATTCTTCTCAAAGGTTTCTGCCAACTATACATCTTTTCGTTACGCCGTAACTTTCAGTCATTCGTCAAGTCCCCTCGGGGGCATCGTAAATCTCCAACGGGTGCACGTCGAGCGCGCGAGCGTGAGCGTGAACGCGCGTGAGGTTTGGGCACGCACGCGCCGCAGATCCTGGACATTTTCGCCCACGTTCGTTCACTCGCACGCGCGCGATTTGCAGCGCAAAACAAGCGCGCAAATTTTTATTCGCGAAAATAGAGGTCGCTCCAAAGCACGCAAACGGCGGGAAATAGACGCTCGAGACCTCCTGCGGAAGTACGGGGACGAAGGCTGACCGCGAGCTATACATAGATGGGTTCGAACCCAATACGTTTGTTTGCAGACTGTGAGACGTCGCGCGCGCACGTACAGGGCGGCTAAAGTTAGATTCACGTCGTCGTGGGCGTGTCAGAGGTCGGATGTGGGCAGCGGTGAGCTGTGGGAGATTTGTTGCGTCTCGTGAAGCGGAAATAAACTTTTTTTCAACGCCTCTAAAGAGGTTTGATGTTTTGGTTTTCGAATATTTGGGTCGCTGCAAGGACATTTATTGGTGGCCTTGCAAATAGCGTGCCATATTATGTGGTTATTTTGTCCACATACCTTCGTTCTTAGACAGACGATAGAAAGAGACGTCTATTGAGGGAAGGTATTTTGGAATCAGTGTATGGGTTTCTGAAGAATTTGTGGAAACTCATCAAAAAACGACCTTCAATAAAATATTCAGATGACGTATATATATATATATATTATATATATATATATATATATATATATAGACATGCGTACAATAAGAAGGACCGTTTCGTACCACATCTTATAAGGCCGACAAGACGGTCGAAATCAGTTACAAATTGTTTTAATCCATCACCGAAAAACATTTTGTAACAATGTACATCAACAAACACATTGAGAGGAAGATGATGTTATTTTGTCCGCAATACAATAGAATTATATATGTTCTTGGTTTGCCGATGCAAAAACATTTTCTATTACTCTGAGCGATTATTTGTGGTTTTCAAATGATGACAACCACGCTCGTTGATACCTAAAACAAGAGAGCGTGTCAACATCATTTATGGACCACTCCGGGCCCCCTTTTGCCCTAAACATTTATTTAATATGACATATTTGATAGGAAATAAATAATAATGTTACAGTGAGTATGAAATTATAATTTAAGTGATACAATAACAATAAATTCAAATTATTTTAGTTTGAACAGTTTACAGGGTTGCCAGATGGTTTAAAGAGCCTCTTATTCAAATGTCTAACAATTCTGGAAACAGCCAGCTTAAAAAAATAAAATCAGGGATTGATCATTTTTGCAGAAATTAAAGTTATTTATGATACGAGTGATGATATAATATATATATATATATATATATATATATATATATATATATAATATTCCTAGTAGGAAATGTTGCCACATGTGGTTGATAGGCCGAGTGACACAATCCTACAGGCTAAATAAAATCACTTTTGCTAGTGTGTCGTATTTTTTAGACTATTTTTAGGCAACCTTACTGACTTCAATTTTATTTTTATTTACTTGACAAATCACATAATGAGACATTTAAGGTCAGTAGAAGCTGATGCGGTCAGACAAAATTATTTTGTTTCCTTTGTTGCAGTCTCATATTTATCTGAACATTTCAGCATCGTCTTACTTTTAGCACCAGTGTTAAAAAGTGAACTTTTAGCTCGCTACGCATGCCCTGAAACTGCTGCTTTTACTAGTTGTTCTTTGAAAAATATTTTTTTGCGTAGGTTGTGGAGCCCCCTTGAGAAGGGGCACGGCCCTCTGGCTCCCATGTGCGCACGCCTATGTTAAACGCACTGCAATAAAATCTTTTTTTTTTTTACTTGCAGCCTTTGCCATAATTGTAATAATTGTAGTATCATCGGAGAAAGTAGCCACAGTGGTGAAATCGTAGTTTGACATGTCTCTAGTGTATATTAAAAATAGAAAAGGAGCGAGAACACTTTCTTATGGACACCGGATTTAATAGGATAAACTGAGGAATATTCTTCTTGGGATTTGATTTGGAAGTATTGTCAGAGAGAAATGATTTCAATAGAAGGTAAAATTCATATGGTAAGACGGTTTTCATTTTACATAGAAGTTCATTGTGTCATAATTTTTCAGATGCTTGTGTAAGTACAGAAAAACAGCTGAAGAGTAGTGTTTTGATTTAACTCTTGAGAAATGATTTCAACGACTCGATGGACTTGCTCAACAGTTGATTGATTTTCTCTGAATCGTATTGGACGGTAAGATGCTGTCTCATTTGGCGATTTTTCAGATTTTAGTACGTTATATTTATAGATAATAATAATAATAATAATAATAATAATAATAATAATAATAATAATAATAATAATAATAATAATAATAATAATAATAATAATAATTAATATAGTATTATGGCGTTATTGGGTAGGTAGTCCGCTTCCCGGGCAGCTACCGGTGTCCCCATGCCTGGGCCTAGTTAAATTCCCATTGCTTGGGGTGAGAACGTCATGAGGCGAACATGTACTCTGTTCACCGTAACTAGCAAGATCCTCCTGCTTGAGCTTTTCTTTGTCACACAGCTACAAAACCGGGGTGATATTTAAAGGAAAGCTACAACTCTATTTTTTCCTCGACCGGGAATCGAACCCGGGATCACACCACGGGAAGCTAGTAAGCTGCCCATGAGCCATCCCAGAGGCAATAATAATCTATATATTTAAAAAAAATAAGGCATTCTGCCATGGCTTCGTTTAGAGCTTCTACCGAACCGATTGTAGTATTTTTCCTTTAAATGAAAGAATATCTAGATTGTTATCATGATTGTGTTATCATATATTGTTTGTGTTGGTTCACCTACATTTATGGTGTAAATTAATTAATTAAATCATTCTGTAATAGTACGTTTATCAATTTTTTATTTTTTCAAAGAGCGGCTCTTATGGTGGCGCTACTTGATGCTTTATTTTGATTGTTGAGATTTGTTTACAATTCGTCAAGGTTTTGTTTCAGTGTAATGATTGCATTGTGGTGTTGACAGTTTGCATGTATTTGCTTTTGTGGTGTATTTTGTAGAGAACATTCGGACAGCGAGTTTTGTTCGGTTGTGCTGAAGTAGTGAAGTTGTTCACGGGTTAAGTTGAATTCCGAATCCTTACCCCCGCGCCCCAAAAGACGCAAACGTACATTAACTGGACGCAGGGAAAGAGAAAGTCGGTGTAGGTGTCGTGATAGTGAGGTCATTTCGTTTTCTGTTGGGTCATTGTCTATAAAATTTCAGTTTTGTTCTGATTTGTACTTCCCACGTGAGAAAAATTCTGCAAACCAGTTTACTCTGTGTTGCTTAAATGGGAAAATAATATTCGAGCAATATACCAGAAGAAATCAAAGAGTTGCTTATAGGAGATGATGACGCATCAAAAAACTTTAGAAATAATAACCTTCAGTATAATAGTGGTCTTTCTTTTGTGTAATTTGGTGCCGTTATTACATTGCCACCTGGTCATGGGCCATACGTGTTCAAAATGTTGGGAACTCAACATCACAGAATATCTTCGTTGTACCCTGAAGATCCAAACAATGCAACGTATTGTTAACATTAGTCTGGGCACAGTATTTTACATTTATCTCAGATCTCGCCGTCTCACTAAAAAATAATAATAATAATAATAATAATAATAATAATAATAATAATAATAATAAGGAAAATAAAAGGGGTAGTACTAATGGTAACAATAATAGTAATAATAAATAAAATTGAAATGAGCGCGTTTTATTTCGACCTCCGAGACGAGGGTGTCTGCGCACTGCGAGGCCGCGCCAGAAGCGGCGGCGCTGCCGGGTTGTAAATGTCTGCGCGCGGAAATCGGGTTCAAAGGGCCGCGCGGGGACGGCGCACGTGGCGAGACGGGAGTCGAACCGAGGAGTCGCGTCCAGAGGCGCGTGACCGTGGCGGCGGCAGAGGAGCGGCAGTGTGGTCGGTGGTGGTGGTGGTTGGGGCGGCGGTTTCCTGTTGTGATTGGCGGAGTGTGGCGACAAGCACGCGCCGGGCGACGGCCCAAAGCGAGACGTCGCTCGCGCGACGGGTGCTCAACTGCGCAGTGTGTCCTAAAACTGTTGAGAAGAGGGCAAGTTGAGGGAGAAGGGGATAGGAAATCTGCGAATAGACCGAGAGAGGTGGCTCAGGCCATCAACTCAGGTCATTACAGTGCCCCAGGCCGGGACATCCTAGGTTCGACTCCCAGCGTGGGCAGAATTTCGGCACTAGCTTGATAGATAGGTAGAGATCTGCCGCTGTCTGGAGTAGAATTCTAGTGGTCGGCTGCGCTGATCGATATTTTTCTGTGGTTTCTCCGATCAACAGCAGGCAATTGCGGAAGCAGTACCCTAACAAACGGGCCACGGACCGCCTGCAGTCTTTCCTTCTTCTTCCTTGACCTAATCTCACCCCTTGCACATATTACACTTACATGCATTACACTACCACACATATGTGGAGACCGGCCGTGATCTTAGAGCTTATCCCGGCTGGGGCAGTGCCCCGTTATTGGGTGATACCTAGTTGAGGTAAGCCCGTAAGCCGCCGGTAGGTAGACGCCGGATCTCGCCATTCAGCGGGGGAAGATCACAGCCACCTCTCGCAATAAAACGTGCACTACACTTACGGGAATAGTGACCTTAGCTGTAGACGCGCCCGAAATCACTTATCAATCACTCGACGAATAGAGGCTGTTGAGATGGGGCTGGATGGTAATGTCCTTTGATGTGATTGAGATTATGAAGGAGTTATTTTGCGCTGTGATTTTGATTTGAGGTTTGCGACCTGTAGAGACTTCAACACAAATAATGTTTTATTTATGACGAGCAGAAAGCAAATTTTAGCTTTAACAATGTTAATGATATCAATTATATCAGTACATTATATTCAAATGACCAACATAATACTAAAATTACAATAATAGTGAACTTTTAAACCTTTTTTTCTGAATATTTCTGCGGTTAAAATATTTCAAAAAATTTTTACTTCTAATACTGTAGAAAACCGAATATTACGAGGATATCAAGGTCAGAATGTGTCGGAAAATCAAACTGGTGGTCTTGCATTGTACTTGGTTTGAGATCCTTAATTTTATCTATAAGACACGTAACATTCCTTTGCAACCCTTTTCGTGAAAGATTTTCCAATTATTTTTGCATCTCTCGTCCTTTTGAATTTAATAATAAAAGAAACTTACGTTATTTGTTTCTAAGCCATTCACCAACGAATAAAGAGTAATGTTACATAATTCAATTTTGTTTTAAATTGTTTCCTTTTACGGAGGCATTTGAATTTCCATATGAGGTTCACGAGGCTTAGGACTAAGACATCTCAAGCAGGTGTGAAAACAGCACTTACGTCTGTAGACACACAGCTTCATTTCTTGATGAGAAAGCAGGTCAAAGATTTAGAGTGTAGTTGAACAACGATGGACGGCAAAAAGGGATAACTGGTCGTAAGCGGCAGACGGGAAGTCTGAAATTGTAGACAGACGCAGACGGGCGAGGCAGGGCACTGACTGCCGACGACCAGAAACGCACAGGGGGCGATGAGAGCTCTGAGGTGGGAGAGCGCAACCTCAGGCTTCGCAAAGCGACTGGTAGAGGCGAAATGGCCCTTTACGCTTGGCGTTTCACTGCTGATCTCGCTACTTGCAGGTCGAGACGGCTTTCCAGAAATAGAACGTTCGCTGCCTGACTGTGTTGAGTGGTGTTGGCAAGGTAGTGCTCGAACAAACGCGGATATGTAGATGATTTCATGCGGGAGGGGTACTTTGAAGTGTTGGTGCGGAGGAGGCTTGTACGCCTGGGTCTGACAGTTATTACAGACCTCCTGTATGTTTCTCAGAAGACCTAAAAGTAAATTATTTCATCTACGTCGTAAAGGATGTTTTCAACGCCCTGGAAATACCACCGACTAAAGTTACATTTCAAGCACTGGAGGTCTTATTCCGATATGATGTGACTTTAAAGTTGGTATTAACATGGCAAGTTTGCTGAAAAACGGATTTGAGGTCTTTGTAAACTACACTTTCGAAGTTCGTTATTGTTGAAAATCAGGTTTTAGTGTTACATAAAACGAATATTTAGACATAAAGATTGTCCCCACTATAAATCTCAAAACAGATTTCCGTGAAATATTGGAACAATTATCTCAGACGTACATGAGAAGAAAACTTTTTTATCTGCACGATTTATGTAAACTTACTAAACGTAAGTAAGATTGTTCTAAAAGTTTACCGGTAAAATTTCTGTATTAATTATACTTTCACTTCAATTCTTTTACAATTCGGGCGGAAATATGTAGAACAAAAAAAGCACGAATTCGAATTTTTGTGTGTAAAGAAAATGTTCTGTCATGAAAATGACACATGTTATCAGTTTATGATATTGCTTGTCAAATGATGCAAATATTTGGTAATGTATCTTTTTCGAGGAAATACCCATTAATAAAAGAATTGTTAGAATGGAATAAAATGCAAGGAAGAGTATGTTCCTATAACATGACTTTGCGCAAATGTGTTTTATGAGAAAGCGTGTGCAACGTTCATTCCTCTCGCTGCTGACTCGTGTACAGTTTCAAATACCTCCAGTATCACGGACAGGCTGTTGGAAACTTCATTCGTCCGCTGCCACCCACACAACGAACGGGACGTCACCTGTTTGTGCCGCCCGCTACCGCCGCCGCCGCCGCCGCCGCCGCCGCCGCCGCCGCCGCCGCTGGTGACATCGGTTGAGAGCGACGGTGGCATCCCTGGGGAACCCCGCGGCCATAACTCAGAGCCGATACGGCGGCGGACAATTGGCGGCCGTAATGCGTGTGTCAAAAATTGGCACGTCCCAATTAATACGCATCACGCTCCTATCTCACCGGGGAAATATGGCGTCTTCTCCCCCGGCGACGGGGGCGGTGGCGGCGGCAGCGTGGCGGAGACCGCGAGATCGATGTGTGACACGCGACAACCGGCTTTTTGCTCCTGGAACGGGAGTGGTCGTGTGCAGGAAGCCGTAATCGGAGATAGCGAGTCGTCACGACACGACTGGCTCCGTTTGTGTTACGTAAGTTTGATTACTGACCTAAGGTGCTATGTGGTGTGTGTTGATTGCTTCTGAGTTTGAAAATGTGTCTGAAAGGAATCGCGTTTGTTTGTGAGGTGTCAGAAGAAGAACGTGGAGAATCCAGAAAGCATAAATCTTGTTGAGAGACTTTTGTTTAGGCTCTTCTCTTCAGTGCTGAACCCAATAACCGGTATCAGTCTAAGAATGAGCGATCAGGGCTGCTACTCTGCGAGTAGATGGCTCGTGAGGTTGCAATAAAGTTCTAAAAATGTACCAAATGAGTATATTTCTATAGATATCAATAATTACTGTCAATTATCAATTTTATTTATGCTTTATAGTGAACAACATTATTTCACCTTTTGTAAATTAAAATACTACTATTATCAGCTAGCTGTAGTATTTGGTACATTAAATTTTCTTATTCAAAAAAATAAATACTAAAAGTAACTTGCGACTTACTTTCGGACGAAAGTTGCATATTATGTCTGATTCTCTAAAACCTCAATTCAGCATTATACATGTGACCAAACTCGAAACGAAATCTCTTTAAGTGCGTCAAAATGTTGTGACCGCCCGTTTTCTTAGATTCCGAAAACGTGTCACATACCGCCCTAAGAAAGCGAGGGAAAAGAATATTTTGAACGCGCGCCAACGCGGATGGATATTTGGAATGATAATTAGAATTTAAAACAAGAGAGACCGCCACCTTAGACCAAGGGCGAGACGGAGTGGGATGAAAGAAAAGTTCTTTCTGAAGGTAGCAGCTGAACTGGGCGGACGTATGGAAACAGTACCCCAGGAAGTGACATTGCAGCGGATTTCAGATTTGCAGCTTTTCTGAGGAAAACTCTTCTAGAAGACCAGAAGAGGTAATTATTCTATTATAAATTGATTTAAACATAATCTTAGAAGAAAGATAATAAGAAACTTATGAATTTATAATGGAAGAATTAGGGAGTGGAGTTTTGAATAGATGGCAGTAATTAATAGCGCATTCATTTCTCTTTCCAGTTTTTTTCTCTCACATGCTTTTCGTATATTTAAATACTCTCTGAAGTTGGTGTTCATATAAAAAGGGTGATCTCTGGATTCATTTTCACTCTGAATATCCAGTGGGTCATTAACTGTAATCGAAAATAATAAAATACATATGAGAGTATTCAAACATATAAAACTTGAACGAGAAGAAGAAGGCGATTTCTGAGGAGCAACGGCGTTCTCAACCCGAGGCCACGACGCTTCAGGCCGAAGCAGCTCGGTGAAAGGTGTAGAAGGAAGCAAAGTGGACTGTCTCTACGCGGCGAGAACACAGTAAGGTCGTTCCAAATAAAATGTTTTGTAGGGATAGGAGTGATTCAGTTTAATAAGAAAGCTCATTCTGTATCTATCACGTAGAAGAAAAAGGAGGGTAACAGATTTACCACGCTTAAAAGATAAGAAAAGTAAAAGTACATTTGTTTCCGACTTCTAATACGTGAGAACAGAATCAATCTTTCTTTCAAAAAGGATTTCAAGATCAAATATTGTAATATAGTGATTAAGAGTTTGTGTAAGAGTATAATATAATAATAGTAATTCTCTGGATTTTAGAGAGAGAAAGAGTTTCCTTTGTTGTAAAAGTAATGTTTAGGGAAAAAGTATTAATTTTTGATTTTCAATGTGTGTTTCTTTCAAATTTTGTAAGTAATATTTTAACGATTCTTTCGAATTTCTGAAAGTGTGTTTGTTAAACAATTGGGTTGTAGATGAAAGTAGGAAATTGTGTATTGTGTTATTAGTGTGTTTTTTTTCAGTCAAGAGTATTCTGTATTTGATTTTTTCTTATGTGCCATTGTATGTATTTGTCAAGCGCCAATATTTTAGAATATATTCTGAATTTAGTGAAAAGTGATTCTCACCGAGTTGTTTGAAATTTTGCATCCAATCCATAAACGATCTTCACGACCCTGCCCCCCCCTATTTTTTTTATTTATTGTGTCCACACTGGGACGTCTATACTGAGCTAGTCGACCATCTGGTGAATTGTGTTCGCCACCCCCCCAAGACGTCTCAGGTCGGGTGCTGGCCTTACGGCTTGTACCGCACACGACTGTGGCTCGCAATTGGCGCCCATAAGCGGGGCTCGATTATTGGATGCATTTACGACAAACTCGATTTGGGAATAAATGAGACCAAAATTTGGTGTAACTAAAATTACTAGTACAATTGAATCACAGTTCACTAAAATTTCTGACCAGGTTGCAGAGTACAAGTGTGTTGAGTAAAAGTGTGTTATTTCAGGAGTGTTTTTCGAAAAGGATATTTATTATATGAGAGTTTTATCAGTTTCAAATTGTGTCTGGTATTTCTGTGTGAAATATTTGTGAGAGGTGTATGGTGTCTGGGAAAAGAATTGATTGATTCTAGGCAGTTAATAGATTCAAAATGGCAGATAAGTATAACGTGGCTAGGAATTTACCTACCGTGGAAGAACTTCTGAGGAATCAGATAGCGATAGGAAACTGGGGACAAGCACCAGGTACGATGATCGGGAGGAACGACAGGAGTAGAACTAGGAGCGGCAGGAGAAACTAGTGAGACGTCGCCGACAGAATCACAGCCAACGCCAACACGAGATCAGGATGAGGAAGAACGAAACCTCGAGAGGCTAATTCAATGATGCAACAGTTAATAGGTCAATTTATGCAACAATTAGATGTGAGGTTAGTCATGCAGGATGAAAAACAAAGGAAACCATAAAAATTAGAAGTTCTTTGGAAACTAAACTAGAGGAGAACAAGGCTACTGGAAACTAAATTAGAGGAAATAATTCGGCAATAAATGCACTGAAACTAAACTAGAGAGAACAAGGCTACTTTGGAAACCAAATTAGAAAATAACTCGGCAATAAATGCATTGGAAACTAAACTAGAGGAGAACAAGGTTACTTTGGAAACCAAATTAGAGGAAAATAACTCGGCAATAAATGCATTGGAAACAAAATTCACGGAATTCGACATGAAATTAGAAGAAAATAATAGGAAGTTAGAAGAAAATTTAAAAGCACAGTTTACTGAATTGCGGAGCAGTGGAAGGTCGAATTTAGAGCGAGGTTCACAAGAATTAGCACAGGAACACGAGAACTTAGAGAAAAATTCACGGAGCTGGGACTTGAATTAGAAGAAAAAGTGGATCAAGTAACGAAAGAATTTGAAACGAGGATCGAAACACAATCGGATCTTATAACCGCCGTATCCGACAGGCAGATTGAGGTAGAACAAGGAGTAGAAAAGTTCCAGAAATTAGTTACTGAACAAGTTCAGGTTCAAGCTAATAAATTAGATAGTGGAATAAAGGCTCTTTCTGAACAGGATGGCGTTCTACAACATCAAATTAATGCATATAAGAATGAAGTAGTAGAACTGAAAAATCAATTAGAAAATTTACCATCGAGTGGAGGAAGTGTTCAGCCACGATGTTTCATTGCCGTGTACTCTAATTTCAGTGCAGTGGGAGATGAAAATCCATGTGTATTTATGAAAGAGGTAGATAATTTCTTTTCTTTAAATTGTGTTCCGGACAGTAAGAAAACTCAATCGTTTATCAGATGTTGCAGGGTAATGCACGAATCTGGGCGATAGTTTAGGAAGTTTCCCAAAACTATGGCCGAACTCAAAGAAAAATTTTATTCGAGATATTGGAATAACGAAACCCAAATCAATTTTAAAGTTAATGTAATGTAGGTACGTGGAAGAAGGGTACGATGTCCATGCAGGAATATGCAACGGAGAAATTAGCTTGTTTCAAATTATGTACTCCGACGATACCGGATGAAGAAATTGTCTGTTTATTAATACGTCATTTCTTCCTCGACGCAAAATTTGCTTAGAATCTCTTACCAATGTCCACTGAAAAATTAATAACGCAGCTAGGTTGTATGATGCCACTTTCGTGTATAATGAAAGGTTACAGAAAGCAGGGCAAATGCTAATGGTCCGGTAAATGGTCAAGATAGCAGGCAGCAACAACATAATGTAAGCAAACCAGAAACAGGAGAAACTTACAAACCGAAACATTACTAAGAAAAACAAACTTATGCTAGACAAGACAGGACCTCGTCTAGGATAGAAATAGAAAAATTCTATTGATAGAGGAGTTTTCCAACCCAGAAATACAGGACCAAGTACATCTCCGGACATGAGTCGGAAAATTAGAAAGGTTTGTTTCGACACGCCATCCCCCAAACCAAATAGAACAATCTAGTGAAGAAGAGTGGCGATATTATCAATCGAATTAATCTCATTTGATGATGAACCGTGGAACGAAGAAGAACAAATGCAGATCGGATCCAGGAGGCAGTGTCCGAGAATTAAAGTCAAATGTGAGGGTGTTGATACTTCGGTATTAGTAGAGCACAGGTTGTGCAACTTCCGTCATAGCTGAAAGTTTGTTGCATGAATTAAAGAACAAAGGATGGAGGTACCTACATTGCCGCTCGTGAAATCTTTTCTGATAGGTGCGAATCGGAAAAATCAAAACCAATAACAAGACAAGTTTATTTGGAAATAGAGATAGGCAAGAATAAGTATCCAAGTTGTGTGTCTTGTAGCGTCAGAACTTTTATATCCACTCATACTGGGAGTCGATTTCTGAAACAACACGGAGTTGTTATCAACTTAGAGAACAATACTTTAACTTTGAAACCGAATAATCAGCAGGATCTTGAATTCGATTCATTCACGTGGAATTATTGGGAGGCTAATTGTTTGGAGGAAGAAGATGTGAACCTACAAATTCGTTCAGTGTGCAGAGAAACGATAATCTCAATGCATATCAGAAAAACAGTTAACTGAAGTATTACTTAGGAATCAAAAGGTGTTTTGCAAAACAAGAATCAGTAAAGATTTTCAATTCGAAATAGAATTAACAGATAAAACACCATTCACGTTGCCAATATGTCATTCCAGAAAAACATAAGGAAGAGGTGGATAAGCTCATTGCTACCATGGTCAAAGATGATATCATCATGAAGTCCAAAACCTCTTATCTAAATCCGATAGTGCTCGTAGAAAGAGTAATGGGAAGATAAGGTTGTGTTTAGATGCAAGGCGATTGAATCAAGTTACCTTACCGTACAGAGACAGACCGTTGCGTGTAGAGGATTTAACTAATCAATTATCCGGCATCAAGTGGTTGAGTTCAACGACTTCACTGCATCGTATTGGCAAATAGCGATAGCACAGAATGTAGACAATATACAGGATTTATTCACGGGAATTTCGTATGTCTTCAAAAGAATGCATTTGGACTCAAGAACAGTGCATCTGCTCTTGTACAATGTCTAGACAATATCATTGGCAGAGAGATGTCCAGCGATGTTTTTATCTATATTGATGACGTGCTTGTGTATTCTAAGACATTTGAAGAACACATGACTAAGCTAGATATTTGTTGAAACGTCTAATTGAAAATAATTTACAACTGAATTTGGAGAAAAGTAATTTCTGCACTAAACAAGTTAAGTTCCTGTTATGATGTGACAGTTACAGAGTCAAAATGAATATGGAAAAGATGCGAGAGATAGATAAAATTGCACCGCCAAAAACACGAAACAACTTAAAAGTTTGTTAGGTTGCGTCAATTATTACGCCAGATTTATTCCTAATTTCGCCATGCACATTGAAATATTTCTTCCGTGCTGCGAAAGCACACTAGATGAAAGTGGAATACAATCAGAAAGTAAAATTTCTACAGTTTGACCATTTAAAGAATGAAATAAATGGCAAAATGATGAAACAAACAGATAAAGTAACCACAAGAATCATGTAAAAAGAAAAAGAAAAACAAGAGGGAGAAAGAAGGAGGAGAAGAAAGAAGAAGATGAGGAAGAGACAAGGGTAGGAGTACAAGAGGGAAGAAAACAAGATTGCTCGACGTTCTAGAAGCAAGAAAAAGAAGAGCATAAATTTAGTGAAAGATTTTACGGCATATGAAATCAAATCCATAAAATCTTTTTTCAAAGAAGGGTTATTGACCGCCCGTTTTCTTAGATTCCGAAAACGTGTCACATACCGCCCTAAGAAAGCGAGGGAAAAGAATATTGTGAACGCGCGCCAACGCGGAGGGATATGTGGAATGATAATTAGAATTTAAAACAAGAGAGACCGCCACCTTAGACCAAGGGCGAGACCGGAGGTAGGATGAAAGAAAAAGTTCTTTCTGAAGGTAGCAGCTGAACTGGCGGACGTATGGAAAACGGTACCCCAGGAAGTGACATTGCAGCGATTTCAGATTTGCAACTTTTCTGAAAACTCTTCTAGAAGACAGAAGAAGGTAATTATTCTATTATAAATTGATTTAAACATAATCTTAGAAGAAAGATAATAAGAAACGTTATGAATTTATAATGGAAGAATTAGGAGTGGAGTTTTGAATAGATGGCAGTAATTAATAGCTTGCATTCATTTCTCTTTCCAGTTTTTTTCTCTCTCACATGCTTTTCGTATGTTTAAATACTCTCTTGAAGTTGGTGTTCTATATAAAAGGGGTGATCTCTGATTCATTTTCACTCTGAATATCAGTGGGTCATTAACTGTAATCGAAAATAAAGTAAAATACATATGAGAGTATTCAAACATATAAAACTTGAACGAGAAGAAGAGGCGATTTCTGAGGAGCAACGGCGTTCTCAACTCCGAGGCCACGACGCTTCAAGGCCGAAGCAGCTCGTGGAAAGGTGTAGAAGGAAGCAAAGTGGACTGCTCTACGCGGCCGAGAACACAGTAAGGTCGTTCCAAATAAAATGTTTTGTAGGGATAGGAGTGATTCAGTTTAATAAGAAAGCTCATTCTGTATCTATCACGTAGAAAGAAAAAGGGAGGTAACAGATTTACCACGCTTAAAAGATAAGAAAAGTAAAAGTACATTTGTTTCGACTTCTAATACGTGAGAACAGAATCAATCTTTTCTTTCAAAAGGATTTCAAGATCAAATATTGTAATATAGTGATTAAGAGTTTGTGTAAGAGTATAATTATAATAATAGTAATTCTCTGGATTTTAGAGAGAGAAAGAGTTTCCTTTTTGTTGTAAAAGTAATGTTTAGGGAAAAGTATTAATTTTTGATTTTCAATGTGTGTCTTTCAAATTTGTAAAGTAATATTTTAACGATTCTTTCAGATTTCTGAAGTGTGTTTGATTAAACAATTGGTTGTAGATGAAAGTAGGAAATTGTGTATTGTGTTATTAGTGTGTTTTTTTTCAGTCAAGAGTATTCTGTATTTGATTTTTTCTTATGTGCCATTGTATGTATTTGTCAAAGCAGCCAATATTTTTAGAATATATTCTGAATTTAGTGAAAAGTGATTCTCACCCGAGTTGTTTGAAATTTTTGCATCCAATCCATAAACGATCTTCACGACCCTGCCCCCCCCTATTTTTTTATTTATTGTGTCCACACTGGGACGTCTATACTGAGCTAGTCGACCATCTGGTGAATTGTGTTCGCCACCCCCCCAAGACGTCTCAGGTCGGGTGCTGGCCTTACGGCTTGTACCGCACACGACTGTGGCTCGCAATGTGACCCGCCAAACATCAGCTCATAATGAGTTGCCCATGTCAGGAGCAAATATCACATGTGCAATCACCAGTTGTTCATGGGCAAAATATGATCATTTTCGATCTCACCGTATGCCCGAGAAGTTTGCAACATTTATTCTGAGACACCTATATTACCTTACATCTCTCATACTTTTATTTAGCCCATTACATTCTATTAAGGACAAAGGTCTCCTGATACAGGGAAAAAGAATAACTATTTCTTCTTGAGGAACGGTTAGGATGTCCAATTAACATGCACACATCACGAATTCTTAGTCAGAATTCACAGTTCCTACTCCAACTGGCTCGGTGTGGGTCAGCGATTTCCTGGTTCATTCTTTCATTCTTGCCATGTGTTCTTAAGTCTCGTTGTCTTCTGTATGTCATTTATCTCTTTCATATTATACACCAATAACTCTGGACCACTCCTATTCTCCGCCATCTGAACTCATCACCCCACATGCGACCAACCGCTCCCAGAACGAGAGATGCCTTCGGCCGGTGGAGACGAGGCGCAACATCTGGCCGGCGGAGACACGGCGCGGATACACGCGGAGAAGCGCTTCGGCGGAGAAGTAAATTCGGGCGATTTGTTTCTGGCCCCGGGGCGAGCGGGCGGGCTCTCGCGCGTATCCCGGGCCGGGCCGGGCCGGGGCAGGCCATTAGGCGACGCACCTCCAGGCCGCGCCTGAGCAAACACGGCGGCCGCCCGGCGCGGCGCGCCTTGCCTCGCGGAGGAAGCGCGCGTTTACTGGCGGCGGCGCCAGGTGGCCGCCCACGTGCACCCGCGGGGCGGGGTGACGGGGAGGGGGAGCGACATCCTGAGCCCCCTGGAGCGAGGCCTCCTCCCGAGGTGTTTACGAATAAAACTGTTTCACGCTGATTTAAATGGGGATGGATGAGGTATTTCTGGTTGTTAGTATTCGTTTAAAACTTTTGGGATTTATACAAATGTTTGCAATTACACGAAGGTTTTAATAAATAAATGTTTGATTACGAATTCATTGTCATTCAAATTCCTTGTATATCTTCAAATGCTTTTGAGACGTTCATTGCTGAAAGAATCGAAGTGCTTTCTTTATGAAATTTGTTATTCCCGGATTACAAGTATTTATTTAGTTAGTACTATGTATTCTAATTTTACGTCCAGTTATTTTCTTGAAGAATTTATAATGACACTTAGCATCCGAAACACGTACGATTTTATCTAAACGCCTATCTAAGCTTTATATGCAATCCAAGGATCTCCTTAATTCCTTTTTTTTTTATTTATTTTCCAAAGTAATAAAAGGTTGTCTTGTAACAAATTAGATTTGATACCAGACAACCTCTGTTTATACTTTGATAATATATCTACATCACCAACAGTCTAATTAATTATTTTTCCCGTTCGACTTTCGTCTTTCGGGATTTTGACGGTACCACGTTACATACAATGAATTTACTTCCATCCTCAGGCAAAGGCAGGTCTCGGTATAACCCCTCACTATTTTTAAAATTTTATATTTTTATAACTTGACTAAGGGAAGTTTGCTTTTATTGTTTAGAAATGGAGGGGTGTGTTTTGTTGGAATTCTTCGACTCCTGGTATCTGATACCTTCTTTGAATTATCGAACTAATATGTACCATTTTAACAAACGAGAACCATTGTGCGACTTCGTATTAAACTATTGTTCTTGACCCTTAAGTTAATTGATTTTTTCGTGTGTCCGAGCGCGTCAACTGCTTTGGTCATTAGTCTCGTTACTGTTGTGCATGTTTTTCTCGGAAAATGGCGGTGATCCTCCCCCGCTGGATGGCGAGATCCGGCGCCGACCTACCGTCGGCTAGTGAGGTTTCCTCCTAACCAGGACTCTCCCACCAGCGGGGCACCGCCCCAGCCGGACAAGCTCTAAGCTCCCGACCGGTCTCCCGGAATATGTAATAGTGTAGTGCATGTTAGTGTGTGTGTGTAAGGGGAGAGGATAGGACAAGGAATGGGAAGGACAGATCGCGCGCGGTCCGTGGCCCGTTTTGTAGGGTATGCTCCGGCATTCGCCTGTGATCGGAGAAACCACGGAAAACTACCGATCAGAGCAGCCGGACGCTAGAATTCTCCTCCAGACAGCGACTGACTTCGACCTCGCTGAAAAGCTAGAGTTGAAAATCCTGCCACCGTCAGGAATCGAACTTAGGACCTCCCGGTCAGAGGCTCTGCAGTGACATCAGTTGATGCACTGAGCTACCGCTCCAGGTCCTTAATTTAATGTTACAACACATTTCTTAACAATCCATCACATTCGTCCCACTTTAGGCCCAAGGCATACCTTGATAAGGACGACCACCTACGTGTCTGCGCCTCGCCACGTGCCCCCCACCTTCGCCCCCCTCCCGCTCCACCCCACCCGCCCTCCCACCCGCACCCCTTGCCCGGAACAAGGGCTCGTTGACGCGGAAGCGCGGGACCCGTGCCTAGCGCGCGCACGGCAGCCGCGGCGCGGCGCCGCCAGGAGGATACACGTGCGCGCCGGCACGTGCACGTGTGTTGAGGGAAGCAGCCCGACCTGCGGCGGAAGCGGCGCGCGACGTACACAGGAAGCGGCTTTACGGTGCGGGCAATTGACAGACGAAGGGGCTTGTTGAGTGATGCATTAATGGAGTGCCGGTATGGAATACTGGAATTTATTTAAGGGGTTTGCTGTTATAGACGGTTATTGGTAATCGTCGAAAAGAAAAGTCGCAATTTTCTTCTATGTCGCTACATGGTAAGGGTTGTACCGTTTAAATAGGGCCGATTTTTTGACAAAACAAGTCACATGATGAAATATTTTGTCAGTAAAGTTATTGTACATCTGTTTATGAGAACGTGCACATAAAACTGCTGGGCGTTAAATGTTTTGCAAACGAAGCATTAATTTATAGGGTCTGAACTTAGTTTAAGAATTGCTTTGGTAACAGAATACGAGTTAAACAATTAGAACAGCATGAAATGTTTTGAAATTCTTGTATAGAAAAATATTATGAATTATTCCTTAAGCCAATATGTTTTGAATAGTTTAAGCCGGTTGTCTCACCGCTCAAACCGCAGGATGAAAATACTAAACTTTAATTTCACCGTGTTTTTTTCCTTTGCTGCCCAAATGTCTTGCACTTTGAATAAGCAAGTGCCTATTCCCTTACTATGCAGGTGCTACTAATATGCTATTTGAATCATACAATGACATAACATACAACATTCTCATGCTTCATTTAATCTTTCTCACTTTGTTGATAATGGATAAAATAATGAAAGGCACTCGTTAGTAAACAAATTTTACTCAGTCGTGGAAATTACTTTCTTTTGGCTTCCACTGTCTTCTCGAAAGATAATATTACTGTCGTGAATAATTTTCTCTTTACTGTTCTTTATCAAAAAATCTGCATTACTGAAATATTTTTCTTATATTCCAAATATTAATATTTCTATTGCAAGAAGACGAAGAACATAATATTCACATAGGTGTCGTCCAGGTGTGAAGAAACTTATTTTGTTTTTAATTCACTTCGGAGCAAAATCGGAAAGAATCAACACCAGAGGTTCGAAATATAAAACGGTTGATTTATATCCATTCATAAGAGAAATACAATCGGTGTCTGTAAATAATTCGTACCCTTTCTTTACGAATATTCAGATAAGGAATGTGTAAGAAGGGATATCCGTTTTGTCAAAATAAATACCTATTTTTTTCGGAAAATTTAAAACTTACGCGTCGATAAGCAATACACTCCAGTAATGAGATATCTCTTGAAATCCTACTTCGTATTTTGTTGACAAGCAGTTGCTCACCGTCCTATATAGTGCTGACATTTCGCTCGCGCCTACAAGTTTACTGCGTCGATAAAGAAGTCCGAGGACCGGTGTGAGTCATTGCACCTTCTCTGTGACATTTGGCAATCGTGTGAGTCATCCACGCCCCGAAAGGTCGAAGCAGCGTAGTTGGTAGCCGTGGGTTGATGGGTCAACGGGTGACTGAATCGGGCTGGGTGGTGTGAGTGGCAGAGGTCGAGGAACGACGGAAGGTAGGAGGACCTTGACGAAGCAAAATCCCGTTGATTGTATTTGGTCCATTGAGGAATATTTGGACACATTGGTGAGAGATTTAAGAGTTAGAAAAGGCAAATTTATCGATTAATAATTGACGTTCTTAGTAATTGAAGTAAACCAACCAAAAATTAAATGAAAAAAAAAAAAACACTGTCCTGGAATCTTCAGAAGGATTTTTCCCACAAGGAATTGAATGTGCTATGACCGTAATAATAATAATAATAATAATAACATAATTTATAATAATATAATTAATAATAATTTGTAAAATTTTTTTTTGAAAGGATCAGAAAGAATTTCTGATAAAATCAGACATAGGAAATATTCATGCCCATTGAAATATGCGGCTATATTTGTAATATAAAAAAGTATTGAATGCGTCATGCAAGATTTACTCAGTCCTAATTTTGATTTCATTTGTGAATTCACGAGAGTGTGATCCGCACTGGTGATAAAAATTGGCGGCGTCATTTATTTAATAGTTTGTTTCCTTAAAAAGTAAACAAATATATTTTTCATCTCTATTTGTTTGGATTTATTCTGTAAATTTGCATGCAAATGTATGTAATGGAATGTGAACCAACAGGTTACAGATAGCCATAGCAGTTCTGAATATAATATTTTATAATAAATGCATATTAATTAACCTTTAGGATGTCAACACAAAAAAGAAATAAACACATGCTACATAAATTGTAGATTTCTCGCATCATAGAACGCCTCAGATGTATTCGATTGACTAGAATATGGGTTTCTATTGATTAGCAGCATGGTTATTGTACAGTGTTTATTGGGTCCATTCCTTCCTGTCTTCCGATGCCTCTCCCATATATGGTGCTATCGCTTTAAACATACGCTCGAATGCATCTTGCTTCTTCTGAAGTTAAAGAGTAGAGAGGCATCATTGTCTTCCACCACAATTCATACATCGACAAGACGAAAACGGCGAAGAATTTAATTCCTTTAATTTCTTTAAGAAAATTCGCTAAATGTCGAAGGAAAATACTTGGAATTTTTGAGGTGATGTAGTACATGTAATTTGACGATTCACGTATGAACTTATGGAAAGTGTACTAACCATTGTTATTCGAAATTATTCAGATGGTATTTGCAAGTTCTTTTTGAAGAATGAAATACTAATTGGTTTGATGTGTCGTGTGAACTCGTCTTCACTGCAACACATATCATAAAAGACATTTCAAAAATCCATGCGTGTTATTTTAATATATGGAATTTTAACTTATAAAAGGGGAAAAACCTCTTTTCTTTCGTGCTCATTTACTTGAAAAATTCGTAATGTCCGCATTTGAAATTTATTTCCTTCCCTCAGTTTCGAATTAGTGAGGTTTTTACCGAACCAGACAAGCAATGCGTATATTGCACAGTCAAATTGCTCTTTCATTACTCTTTACCTTATGACAAATCATGCGACGACTTCGCTTAATAGAAATAACAAATAATAATCACCCATTAACTTAACGCTAATTCCTGTCGATAAAGAATCTGATTACAAACACGTATGCGAAAACAGATAGTTTTCAAAAAAGATTAAGTATTATTTTGAGTCAGAAGTTTATAATTATATGACTGTAAAGCGCGAATACAATTTTTACCTTAGCAACATTACAATTCTGGTTGAGGGAGATAATGCACAAATTTTCGGAGCCCCAGCATCAGAGAGTGTTTTGCGAATTATAGACGATTTTTCATCTTTATTCCCTTAAACTATGCGAATTCTGTTATACGGAGTGAACAATGTTACTTAAATCGATTCGATTGCATTCTGAATGCATAAGTATTTCGTATTAGCGAAAGTTATAATGTACTGTATATACTCTTCATGAATAACTCGAATAATTTAAGGCATCAGAATTCCCTGCGTTTGGTCGAAATACTTTCAATTTCCAACAATTTAGCTCTCTGAGCTACTGAGCGTAAAAGCAAAAATCTACTCCGGACCTGCACTCATCGCGTGCTAAAAGCCAAACAACGCCAGCGGAGCGTTCTGTTCGGTTCTGCGACCCACGCCAGGTAGGCTAATGGCAAGTCTGGCGAATTCTTAATGAGAATTCGTATTTGAATGCGTTTAGCAATATTGTCATTATCTCTGTGCGCGAAGCGACGCCGAATATGTGTGACAGACCCGCCCGATTTTTTTTCCGAACCAGAAAATAAACATTAATAACAAAGTTTACAAAGGAAACAAAATGGAACCGCAAAAATAAATAAACACTCCCACGCACACATATGGTGGATTTTGAAGTATAATATATACGGAGGGCATTTAACAATTTGAAATAACATTAACGATTTAATACGGGACGTGGGCGAGAGGAGCGAGCGGGGCGGAAGGTTTATATTGGATTTTTGTGTTTGCGCTCGGCAGTTGTCTGCTACCTACCGCCACAACCGAACCGCATTGACTTGCTAAAATCACGGCTGATTGTATTTCGCGCGGGCGAGGAGGCGGGGATGCGGTGTGATGGGGGTGCGAGGGGAAGAGAGGGGGGTGGCGGGGTGGACAGGGTGAACACGGTGGCCTTCCGAAGCCCCGTGTGTACAGCGGAGGAGTTATATTTTGATTGTGAAGTTTATGTTTAGTTAAGTTTAGCATATTCGTTTGTGTGTTAGGCTGCCCGGCTTCGGTATTAACATAGCTGCCCGCCACGGCCTGCTGGATATCCATATTTAACTGCCGCCACCCCTTCCGGAGGCTTGGGGCACTATCGGCTGAGCAGGTGCCCAGTGGTGCCCTTTGACCTCCTCCCTTCCAACACTTCCCTATCTCCCCTTCCCCTTCATCACAACCCTTCCTCCTTTTCCTAGTTCTTCTGATATACCTACCTTCCCCTTCGTGCCCTTTAGCTGCTCCTCCCTTCTTCCCTCCAACCTCTCGCCTCCACTGCCCTTTCATCCTTCTCCTTATCCTTTTCCTTGTTCTTCTATTCTCTTTTACCTTGGTTCCGGCGTCTTCACATCTTCCCCCTCTCCCACCTATTTTCCGTTTTCATTCCTCGTTCTCCCTCTTTCTCTTCTTTTTCCTCTGCTTTCTTTCCCATCTCTTTTCTCTCACACGTTCTTTTTTCCCTTACCTCACTTCCCCCTTTCTCTTTCCTTTTTCTCTTCCTCTTTATTGTTTTCCTTCTCGTCCTCTCCTCATCTCCTTACCACTTCCCTTTTCCCTCCTCTCCTCTCACCTGCTCCCCTATCTCCCAATCATATTTCTCTTCCTTTCTTCTGCCCTTCCCCCCCTACAGAATCATAAGCGGCAAGGAGTATCCGCGGGGAACATGTCATGCCTGAAGGTGCCTCCTGTGTCAGGAAGGGGTTTGCTTTGCGCAATTTGGTCGCAGGTTCCTGGTAACCCCTGGCCCTGTTTGGGGTGGATGAGTGAGGTATGAAAGCGCCCGATTTTGAATTACTAATTTCCTACCTCGATTCTGTGCCGTGTGGTCAATATGCTTCCACGAAGGCTCGGGTGTTGTTACTGAATGCATTGCTTTTGTTGAATTAAATATTTATACTTTTTCGATTGTTTCTGCTTTATTGTAATAATATTTTAATTTCATGATTCACATTACTTCTTAATTCAGTTTTTCAGTTAATTCATTATTATATTTGCCTGATAGTAAATTTGGTGTAATCGTTCGCTGTTTTCCATACAATCGCTGAGTGACTTTGAATACCTCATTTACAAACATTTAACTACACGACGTATTTTTGAATTGATAGGTAACAGTAGTACTTCGTTGTAATCCAATTCATTAAAAGTACCTTGCTTCTTTTAATATTACTGCACGTCATTATTTCCTACGATTTTTATTCATTTTATGGTTTTGATGTTCGTGGTGGAACATTTCCTGAGATGCTTTCATTTCATTAGAGCCATTTCCTGAATTGAAATGTTTCTCAGCGAAGACCATAATGTTTTTCTCAATTTATGATATTCTAAGAAATTATCCCACCATCTTCCTGCTGTTACCTTTTACCCTTTTTCGCATCCCCCTCAACTCGTCTTCCGTCTTTCACCCCTTTTGCAGCCTCTATCTTCCATCCCCTTATAATGATCATGTCTTCTTTTACGACATTGCTCCCCGTAAGCTGGCATTTCTTTTTTAGGACCTGCCCCGAGACATTAGTTGAGTTGTCCTCATATTGTTACCACTAATATTAAGTAATAAAGTACTAATTGCCAATTTTTGTCCCTCCTCTTTTCCTCGTCGTCCACAAAATACTACAGCCATCTACAAGGGAGTCAAAAGCTCGGAGGGAAAGGAAAGAAAAAGGAAGGAACAAACAAACGAGGATCATTTTGGGGATGGGTCTGTTTATTACAATATGAATGCGCGAGGTATGACACTCAACCACTGGAGAGGAAGTCATTTGCGAACTGCTGCCACTTTGAACACGCTGCTCCGTAATGTGGAATAATTGATAGCACGTGGTTCCATGATCAAGTACAATGAGATGACGGTACCAGACCGTGAAAAGTTCGTTGTTGCTTTCAATTCAGGACTTATATTATTCTCTTTCATGGTGATGTTTGCAAAGCATTTTTTAGTGTTTTAAGTGCACTTACCAGGACGCTCGGTTAAGCACTTATAATCATCTATACTTGTTTTTTTAATTCCTCCCAAATAAGTAAAACCAACAAAATGTAATAAAGAGTGTCTGGATACTTGACACATGAGAATCTCTTATACTTTAAACTGCTTTCTTCCGAATTGGCAGTAATCACGAGGAAACTGTTAGGGGCTTCTCAAATCAATTAATTGTATTGTTTCCATCAAGGTTTGAAAACATTCTTTGCACAAAGGATTTTATCAATGACTCTCTGTTACTAATTACTAACATTAAATAGATTAGTATAACGCGTAAATATCCCTGAAACAGTTCTGAAGCTTCATTGAACTTGCAGGTAACTTCTTCCATCAATAAACGAGAGAAGAAAAAGTTGACTCTCCCTCGACGTGAAAAATCAGCGAATTTTCTTTCCCCTCGACGGATCACTGCTGATAAATGGGGTAGAAAATGCCAAAATTAAACGGAATTAATAAATACTTACACATAATATGAATATGCATAATGCGAGGCGGCGACGAGGGTGGTCCGGAAGCCGGAGGGAAGCGCTGACGGAAAAATAATAACGATGATCCGCGGATAACAAACGATGAAGGGCGCCCGCCCGCCCGCACGGCCCATCGGCCCGTGAGCTCAGAAGGCGCTGGGGGACGGCTGTGACGTTGGAGTTGTCGTTACCCGCCTCCCCCCTACCACAGCCGTTGTTGCCCTCGCCAGTGACGTTCTTTGACATTCCCACCATCACCTCCGTCGCCCCCGCCGTCACTCCATCGCCTACGCCATTGCCCGGAACATCCGCCACCTTTGAACCTGCCATTGCCCCGCCGCCCCCGCCATCCCCTGACGCCCCACAACCCCCCCCATCGTGTTGGTATTCCTGCCGCTTTCACAGCCCCCCTTCCTCATTCCGAATTCTTCCCTTCCACCATCTTTATGCATCTTCCCGCCATCGCTACTCTATCTCAACCACTCCAATCTCTCCTTCTCTCCATCCTAGACCACTGCCCCCCCCAACACACAATTCTACCTCTCTGCCTCGAGCTGCCGTCTCCAGAGAATCATCCGACGGATGTTGCTAGCACCTCTTCTTCCCCGCTGATCGTCTTCGATTCTGTTCTATGACCCCGCCCATCCAGAAGCTCATAAGCTCATACTTTCACCTACCTTGTCCTCGACGTCTAAACAATCACTTCTATGCCCATTCTCCTACCATCGTCCCTTTCTTTCCTCCTTGTGGTACTGACTGTGGTCCCCATTCGATCTCGTTTCCGCCTTCCATATAATCTCAAATCCTATTCTCTACGATTTCTTCGAAGCTTGCTGTTGCTATCCCTCCAACCCCACTGTCACCATCGCCCTCAATTCCCCCTCCGTCTCCCCCTCCAGCATCTCAATCGCCTCCATCCGGAACCTCTTCCACCGCCACCCCCTCTCTGGAAGAAAGACACGCGCAGACCTGCTTTGGAAGTAAACTTAAGTTAATGAAGCCGGCAGCAAATGAAGATAAATGAATGTGATATTGGATTAAGTTGAAGGAATACGTTGGGCTCCGTTTGCCCGCCCGCCGCCTTCGCTTCTGTTGCCCGCTATACACCGCCGCCACGGGGCCCGGGACTTTTTTATTGCGCTTTTGGCAGGCCTGCGCGCGCGCGCGTGAGAAGAAGCGCTGCCGCCGCCGCCTCCGTCCCTGCCGCCCCGGTGTTGCGAGCGCGCTCTCGCGGAGACGGTTGCGGAGGTGGCGGGGCTCCGTCCGTCACCCACCGCGACGATGACAAATGCTGTTTTGTAAAATACAGCACCGGGAACAATATATATAAACCGTGAGCGAGAAAGAGACGGAGCGAGCGCGAGTCGGCGAGACGGGTAGGTTTTCGAGAGCTCGAGAGCTTGAGAAATGCGTACGAGAGAATTTTAGCACTAAGAGAATGCCGCTTTGTTGCGAAGAGAAAAGGGGGCGCGGCCGTCTCTTTCTCTCCTGTACCTCCCTCCTCCTAAGGCGAAGGCGTCATGGTGCGTTTTTGCACTTTTGTTTCTCTGTTTGTTACGGAACAAGACCGATGCGCGCGCCCTGCCCGGGTTCCGTCAACGGCAGCCGCCGCCCCTTCCCCTCCGCCCCCTCCTTTTCTGCGCGACTCCCTGCCGCCCGCCATCGCGCGCGCTCAAAAAATTGTTTTGTGTATGTATTTTCCCTCCTCGAGTGTTTTATTTTCGAAATAATTTATTATAATAATTCAAGACATGTTCCTTTGTGGCTTCTGTTTACTCTCTCGATCCCGGGAAATCCCCGAGTGCGTCTCTCTCCTCGCTGGGGAATCCCCTTTCCTCTCTGCCGGGCGCGTTCGTCCTTTTTGTTGCTTTCGAGTTTCGTGTTTCCGTTCGGAATACAGGCCGTGAAAAATTTATGAAGAATAATGTATTAAGAGGATATACGTTACCGCGCCGGCAACCGCGTCCGACGCCGCCGCCAAGAACGTAGCACGTGCCAAGTGCACCTCCTACTACCTCTCGAGCCGAACGGCGCCGCCCACGCCTCCGCGCGCCGCCGCAGCCGCGGAGAAGGGGACTTTTTGTGCGCGATATGGAGGAAATAAAACGCACCGCTGAGCAAGAACTTTGCCAAAGTCCCGTGCACGATGCCGCGTGGCGGCGGCCGCGGTCGCGGTGGGGGCGGGGCCGGGGGCGGCGGCAGTGGCGCGCCCTCGCACGTTGCCGGCAAACAGAGCGGAACCTGGCGTTCACGCCGGTGCTGTTACGTGTTGAGAGCTCGCTGCGATTGGCGCTTCGGACCGGATTGTTTGGCATTGCTCGAGGCTGGGGGCAGAGTCAAGGATCATTGGTGGCGACTAGTGACCGCGGGTGGGATTCTGTTGAGGGGTTATGTTGTGTTGGTTTACTTGATTTTACGTGCTTCGGGCAGGTCCCCCGTTGACCAAGATATTCGCGTGTTGGAAGAAGCATATTCACAAATCCTTCGTATTCAAGCTGTATTATTTGTGAAACTGCAGCGAATACGAGTATTGTTGCTTCTTTGGCACATCTTCGGTATGAAGCAATCTATTTGGGAAACACATTTTTCCAATGGCCTTATGAATACTCTTATTTAATTGAGGAATATCTTGCTCAAGTACATGAAAATTAATTTCTCGTGCTTGAATTTGGATTTGTGGTTTTTTTTGTGTAATAACCATTTGCTGCTTAGAAGACCCGGCAACAGTAAATAGTGCCGTAAATCAATTTTCTTTTTTGTGTAAAATAATTGTAACATAATAATTTTCCTGATTCCCGTTTATCCTCTCGATTGTTAATGCAGTAACCTCTTTTGGAGAATAAGATTCAGTTCATAGATGTAACGATATTCATCTTTTCTGCAATCCTATTTGAAGTTTTCTAGAGATTCGGTTGTCTGTTGGTTCTAGAGATTCCATTTTAGTGGATACTCACAAATATTATTAATATTTCAAAAAATGAATGGATTTGAACTTTTTGAATGGTTTCAACAGGAACAAAAATTGTTTCAGGAGAATTCAGGTAGATTCAGGACGTTAAAATATAGCAAATATTGGTAGGTGAATTGACGTACACACTATAGAATACGTCTTTCCGTTTCTGGAAGCAACCGAGAGGAAATCCGTGTGCGGTCTGGACACGAGGGCGGCAGTTGCGAGGAGTTAGGGGCCAGGACGGGGAAAGGGACGAAGGCGGGTAGGGAGTCGAGTGCAGTTGAGATGGGCACTACCACAGGTGCTGGGTCGGCGGCAATGGCGGAGACGGGGCGGACGCGGAGGCGGGGCGGAGGCAGGGCGGGCACGGAGGCGGGGCGGGCGCGGAGGCGGGCGCGGCGGGGTGGGGGAGTGGAAGGCAGCCCTCTCCCCGCGAGCGCACTTCGTTAGCGCGCAGGCGGCGGAAGCAGATTAAAAACCGGGCGGAGACGAGGCCGGCCGGAAACGACTCCTGCGAAAGCCACCGTGTGCAGCAGGAGGTGCAAAAAACCTAAGACCAGCTCTGCCCTGACGGGCGCGGGCTGTTCCTCCGAACAGGTCGGCGAGCAGAGGCATGAGATAAAGTGGAATGTCAAGAAAATAGTTGAGAGGCTAACTAGAGGAGTTACAGCAGTACATACTATCTCACATTATTTGTAACATTTGCAATTTTCGAAAATTCTGAGTGTTCATCGAAAATACGATCTGTCAATTTTTATAAGCTACTTTGTCCCAGAAACAAATTATAGAAAAAGCAAAAAGACTTGAGTTTTTGAAAAACATTTTCACGTTCTTATTTAAATATCATTAACAGATTTTATCAAGGAGAAAGTCTCTATCATCAATATTGTCATTTTGCCATGTTAAGCTTCTGCAATTTTAGAAAAACAGAATTGATTGAAAATGGAATAGGAGATTTTTTTAAGCATACATTGCGCTATTCAAGAAAAAATTAATGAAAAAATTTGTTTGTAAACCGTTTGAAACTGTTTTTTTTAGTTACCTGTACTTAAGCGGAAAAATACGTACACACTACTTAGATTTTTGAAGAATCGTCCAGGATTGTATTTAAAGATGTAACATTGAATAGCAGATTTCATTAAGGAACAAATCTCTATCTACATTGTTCTAGTTGTAAGAAGACGCCGAAAACTGAACTTTTGCATTTATCGATCATTATGAGAAGTTTTGAAAAGTTAGAATTGCGCCTTGTTTTTTCTAATTTTTTTGAGAAAGTTTTGAAACTAAAGTCATTATGTAAAATATCCCCCAAAATCAAAATTGCGTGAAAATTCTCAGGGCATTCGCATTTTATGAAAATAGGTCGAGAAAATTTAATAGGCTATTCACAACTACCCGAAGAAGACTCTTTGCTGAAATACAGGGGCACAAAATGATGTGTGAGAAATAATGAGAACAAAATCACAAATTGTCACTGATAATGAGAACCGTGCAAGAATGTCTTCGATTATAGTACTACTACATTGCTGATATTCAGGAACCCTATGATGATGAGTGTAAGATAATGAGAACAAAATTAGAAAATGGCAAAGATAAAAATCGTGCAAGGTGGCCTTTGATTATAGTACTACTAACATTATGAACCGCGGGAGATAATCCTGAAATTTTCCATCTCAGTTTTCAATGTTTTTTACAATTTAATTTTTTTTAAGTATAACTAAAAGTAATACCAAACAATATTTTCTTAATGAAAATCAAATGTTATGAATGTATCTAGTAGTTTAAACATTAAGATATTGGTGAAAGGAAGGTAATTCATAGTTTAATTACTTAAATTTTAAATTTACGTACGTGGGTGTGTGTTCTGGAAATCTGGTGGAAGTGTAAGCAGGCCGTGACCGCAGGAGCAGTCGGCGGGGAAGGCGCAGGCCAGCGTTGCGAGGGCTGACTTTTTCCCCTAATCCTTCGCGCCCCCCGCGGCCCGGCAGCCGGCGCGAGGTGTGCGCCGGCCCGCTCATTAAACTCGGATTAGCGCCACGCCCTTATTAGCCAAGGTAGCGCCGCCCCCGCTGCCTCTGCCACCGCCGCCCTCGCCCTCGCCGCCGCCCGCTGCCGCTGGCGCTGTCGCAGCCGTCGCATCCGCAAGCAACTCCAACGCTTTCATCACACCGACTTGGATAATAACACAAATAGCAAAACCACCATTGGTAATAACCACTACCAACACTAACACTAACAATCAATTCCACCACCACCACCACCAGCGCCAATACATTTTCTATCAACACTACCACACCACCGCCCCGCCACCGCCAACGCCACCGCCCGCCACCGCCACCGCCACCGCCACCGCCACCGCCACCGCCACCACCACCACCATCGCTGTTGTAATCACCACTACTGCTATCATCGCAGTGACCTCTACCATCGTCTCAGTGGCCTTGCCCCTTCTCCCTGTGCTCATGTCTTCCTTCCTTCCTTCCTTCCTTCCTTTCTTTCTCTTTCTTTCTCTCTCTCTCTCTCTCTCTCTCTCTCTCTCTCTCTCTCTCTCTCTGTCTCTCTCTTTGCTCCTTAGGAAACACTTATTCCTTTTATTTCTCGTGCCAATTATCATCTTTGCACGACATCCACTTTTACGTCCCCAAAACTTTTAGAGTATTATAAGATAGTTCATACGTCGACATGGGTGCAACAGATGTGAATGAAGAATCATGAGAATAGTAGTAATGTTGAGATAAGTGTTTATAGTACGCATGGAGTTTGGACAAGTAACAGTATATTACGAGATCTGATTACAATATTGAACTCTTAATTTTTGTCTATTGATTTTTTGTATTCTTTAATTGTCAAGTACACTTGTTTCTTCACTTCCTATTTAACTCTATTATGTTTCTCGTGGTTATGTATTGGAAATATACTATAATATATATTTATAATTTTATTTATACATATTTATAGTTGGTTTTTCTAGCATTGTAATATGCATTTGCTTTTTGTTTCAGGTAAGTCGACATCCTGTGGTCATTTTTTTCCGAGTCACACTCCATTGCAAGTGGTGAGCTAACAGTTATTTTCGTCTTCATAATAACATTTTACTTTGAAAATAATTTTATATGTTAATCGATATTTAGAGCTAGTAACAGAACACGCAGATGCTAATTAGAGATAGATATTTTTCGTCATACAGTAACGGTAGATAATATCTGCGCAATTTATTTTTTCTCTACTCAGTTTTAATTATTCCAAAAGTTTAGGAAGGATCTAAGAACATCCGCATTTTAATTTCAATTAACTCTTGTATGCGAATTTGAAATTATTTTCCTGGCGTGTCTGAAGAATCGTCAGTGAGGCATGCGAGGAAATGTGTTTTAAGAAGACTAGATTTTCGCTTCGCTGTTATAAAAGCCCTATTAAAAAGTGTTTTTTTACCGATAAATCTTGAATTTCATATTTTGAATACAATTTACTTTAAATAATTTTATTACAAAGCGAAGGCTTTGATTCCACATTAATCCTATTTTTCGTTCTCTTGCAATGAAGCTAACTAATTTTTAGAATCCTTCCATAAAATAACGAAGAACACGGACGAGGGCACTTACCCTCCCGAAGAAAGAGAAACGCGCTGTCTGCTTCGCAATTCATTCTTCATCTTAATGACTGTCGGCGACGACGAGTACGCTGCAGCAGTGACATCACCAGCTGCAGCAACCCTTTGGCGACCGTGACACCCAGAAACCGCGAGTTTTCTCCGCTCGCGCGCGCGCTGTTCGAGCCGTTCAGATATTTTTACGCAGAGATGATTGCGCTTTGACGATTCCTCGTGCTAGGAAGCCCCGCACCCCGGGGCGAGCCGCACTCCTAAGTCAACGGTCGCCTCGCCTCGCGTCTTTGTGGAGAGACGCAAAGAAATGAGACAGCGGCGGCGGCGGCGTGCAGTTGGACGAACGGATACACTCCCACCCCTTCCCCCCTCCTCCCCGGCCCCAGCCTCTAACAAGAGTCCCGCTCGCTCGCGCGCGCGCGCCCTAGAAGTTGTTCGTTGCCCTTTTGAACCGAATCTAATCTGGAAAACCAGAATCTCGGTTCGAGCAATAACAGTATCACTTTTAATTCAAAGTGCATTTGAAGGACGGACCCCCCCCCCCTCTCCGCGCCTTCCAACCTCGAATAAAACTATGGGACCGACAAGGAGACTTACAGCGCTACGGTTGTGGGTGGGGGAATTAAAAAAAAGAGAAACAGAAGAAAAAGGACTACCCAGTGACATCTAGGAGAGACGGAGACCGGGCGAGCGGGCGGGCGTGCGGGCGGGGGAGAGAAGAGGAATATTTACTGAAAGAGAAATGTTTCATGTGCTTTGTCATTTTCCACTCGAGGAGGAAACTGAAGGAGATGCAGAGAAGTTGAAGGGAGGAAGAAATACTACTTCCCCGCGCCCGAGACGGCCCGCTGCTCTTCAGTCTATAAACCTATCTGCCGGAAAATTTTTGGAAGTCTTCTCCTCTTCCGAAATGTAATAAAGTGGATGAAGTGAGCCTTTGTTGGAGGACGGAACACGCGGGCGGGGCAGGGCGGGGAGGGGGCGGGGCGCGAGCGGGGAGCGGGGAGGCGGCGGGGAAAAGAAGCGGGAAGTGGGGGGTGCGCGCTCCCGAGCAGACGGTAGTCTACCTGAACAGTGCATAAATCTCCAGATTACAAGAGTCGCCTGGCTCAAAGGGCCTCGAGGATATTGATTCGCTTGAAACGGCCTCTTTCCTCGACCGATTCTCTCCTCCTGGGCTCTGCGCCCCCGTCGGGAGGATGATGGCCGTGCGTCCCTCAGGGCATGTTGTGGGGGCGGCTGTAGGTTGTATGTGTGGAGTTAATTGTTTCTTAGGGTGCTCTCGACGTTAGAACATGGCCAAGGGCTCTTTTACTAGTCTGCTAGCAGATTATTTGGTGTTGGGAGTAAGTTGTGAGAATCGAGTTCTACGAAACGGGATGCAGATGAAGAGATAAATAAAACTTTTAACAAATAATAAACGATTCGTTTGGAGAAACATGAAACAATTCTTTGTGATATTTGAAGCTAATTATAGTATAATCGCTATTGGCTATTTTGACAATTTCGCGTATAAACATAAAACTCTTTGAAAAAAACAGAAATAACATTGAATTTAATTTCGAGTGAGATTACAATCCTTGTCTACAAAACAATTGGTCCATTTTATTGCGATTGTTTAATGAACGTTTTCCTCTTGATTTATTAAGCAAACTAATTTTCCTTTACAACGAATGTATATATAATTAGATTCAATTTTACTAATCAATCGTTAGTCAAAATCACTGATTTCACTTTTGACTTTTCATTGCTGAAATGTTTGTCCTTTACTGTATAATTCAATATACTTGGCTCGTGTCGAAAGCAAAGACTCCCTCAACTGTTCCGAATGAGTGAAAAAGAATTTTGGTGATGTGAGCATTAGATGGAGAAGGTCAAGACGCAAATCTGCTTGTGGAGTATCAAAGAAACAACAACGTAGAAATCAAAGGTTGCCCAGATATGAACCGTAAGGGGGCAAATGATCGCAATCAGTCGAGATGTCCACTGGCAACTCCAAGTGTCTTGTTCCTCTCGTCTCGTGAGATCATTTCCGGTTCCTGGGCAGCCTCCACCAGACCCTCGGCGGGTCTCGCGCACCGATGACGTCGCCTCGCGGGGGAGGCAGCGCGCTCAACCTCACGGACGACACTTAGCCGCCGCTTCCCGGCCTCTCTACCCACCACTCTTCCCCGTATCCCTCTTTTCTTAATCTTTGTTTTCGCCTTCTGTGCTCCCTCGACGGTCGCCCTTTTCTCCGCGGCCGCCGCCTCTCTCCACCCCGCCCCTCCCCCAGCCACCCAGGCCACCCGCCACCCCCTACACCTCCCCAGTCCCCACCCCCCTTGAAATTACCGAAGTTTTCGCAAGTTGAAGGATAGTATCGCTCGAAGAAAGGGTTGCGCGGGGAGGGGGCGGCGGCGCGGCACGGCGCCGAGATAAGGGGGCGCGGGACGGGGGGGGGCGCGGCAGAAGGAGGCAGCTGGAAGGTGGACGAACGGGGAAAGTAACCCCCCCTCCCGCCATTCCCCCCGTTCCGCTAGTGTTCCTTTTAATTAAAATGACGCTTTTAAGATTTTTCAATTTTGAATGAAATTAAATGAGAGAGACAGATCCATATACCACTACCGCCGCCTGAAATTTCCACCCCTTTCCTGCCCGTGCCGCCCCTTTTCCAGTCTTATACAGCTACTAGAATGTTCTTATATAACAAAAAAAAAGGGAAAAGCTGAGGAGTAGACGGAAGGAAGGGAAGGAGTTAAAAAATAAGGGCTCATCAAGGGGTTTTTTGTTCGTCATTAATGAAAACAATCTTTCACTTCCCGAGTTAGTTTCCTTTTAAAACACGTGCAATAATAACAATTTGTGGAGGCCCAGATGAATGGCTCTGGGATTTGTCTTTAATTTCGAGAGGCTGCGGCCGCGGCTGTCTTCCTTTTCATTACGTCGCCACCTTTTCTTCCGCCTACCGCGAAGCGCCTTCCGCGCCCCGCCCCCTCGCCCCCGCCCTCGTCACTCCGAAAACCCCTCCGGCGCCGCGGTCGGTTGCGCAAAGCAGTGAATGCCGCGGGCACGCCGGCGGGCAGATGACGCATTGAAGTCCTGCTGTCTGCGGGCGGAGATGTTTTTCTTTTTCGGGAGGTTGAGGTATTGCTTCTGTTGCTTCAGAAAACAAAGTGTTTGGTTCGATTGTTCCACTAGGTTGAATTAATACCTTGAAGGCAAATGGGTGCAATGCGAACTAGCCGTTGCAGAGGAACTGAAGGTTGGATAGTTGAGGGTCGAATCTGCGGTAAAGTATGGATTTATTCACTTCGGGTTATGAAAAGAGATCTGCGAGCGTCACCTATCTAACTTCAATTGGTGTTTTATCATCTCATTAATATTTGGCCAGACAGACCAGTTTCCGTTCTCTGGTTCTTTGCCACTAACGACTTAAAAAAACTGACTTTAAAAATATTTTCTTCTGCCTACACCGAATCATCTTCAACGCCCCATCCTCCCCTGTCGGTCTCTGTAAAGCAATTCGATGCCATTGTACAAATCATCAGGCGAATGTTTTCAGGCCGATGGCGGTAAAGACATTAAAGACATTAAAGTCTTGCTTCAACTTTTAGTTTCGGGGATTTGAGTTATTGGTCCTGTTGATTCAAAAAATGAAGTGTGTGGTGCAATGATTCCAATTAGAATAATAATATATACAAGGTAAAGACGGACTTGCTAACCAAAACGGTGCATTTGGGTACAAGGGGCAACTACACTGAGAGGAACTATCTGTTGGAAGCTGGTTTAAGGAATGAGATCAAATCACTTTCGAAACAGGAAAATATTTCAGGGCAACATTTGCCCCTTTCCATTTAATCATAATTCCGAGAAAAAATGTCTAGAGATTCATGTTTATTAGACCTAATAAGAATATCTTAAAATTTTCTGCTGACTTAAAAATTCTATGCCGAGACATCAAAAATTTTTGGGGATAATATTTAACCTTGAATCCTGCGGGAAAGATGAAATATCTTTTTTTCCTTCTTGTATCGCTTCTGTTAATTCTAAAAGCAATACGTTTTATAGAATTGTCTCTAAGCTTCCCCTCCGGACTCGCCTTCTCGGTCGTCCCACTTGCGTCGCACGTCATAACTTGCCCGTGTGTGTTTTAGACATTGACCCGCCGTTTCCTTTGCCGCCGCCCTGCATCACCCTTGATTGACCTGGCCGCTTTCGGCATTGACTCTTGTTGTGACTCCTATCCGCACCCGAGTGTGTGCTCTATCGTTAACCTACTTGAAGGAAGTGAACTTCTAAGAACGCATTGCAGTGTTAAGAGTTGAGGAGAAGGCGGGTAGAGGTATAAAATTCTACAATACATGCGTATCTACGTACATATTTGCCCTCTGTCAGTTGTTTGTTAGGATGAGAGACTAGACGTGGGAAATGCAGCGGGTAAAAACCAAATACAAAGGAGGTTTGCGAATTGAAATTGGACGGAGCGGGTTGCTTTCCACAGGTCACTGGTTCGATATCCGAAGCTCGAAGGACCATGGACGTGGCGGGTTGCCTTCCACAGGTCGCTGGTTTGATATCCGAAGCTCGAAGGACCATGGACGTGGCGGGTTACCTTCTTCTACCTTAAGTGTTTAATTACCTTTGAGTTGTCACAATTGTTCTTTACAATAAAAATACACTAAGTTATTGTTCTCAGTGTGAGAATACAGGAATCTTCCATCTTGAATCACGAAGCGCGAGAACATGTGCTCGCCTGGCAACTTACTTGCAACTTCGTGTGAAATACATTAATTAGTTCAATACATACACAATGCTGAACTATAACAAATTGAAACAATGTGGCTTTCACTTGGCCACAACATAAGCACAGAATATTACTTTCTGTATAAGAATTTACGTGATCTTTTAACACGGAGCCCGAGACATGCTTCTCGCAAGGGTGCTACTCAGCGACTGATTTTTCTTCGGTTTGCGAGTTCTATCGGGCACGCGAAGAGGGATTTGCACTGATTTGAACTGGCAAATTAGCGACTGCTTTTCCAGCGGTTGCAGTATGGCGAAGAGGGGTGAATTTGAACAGTCCAATAGGCAACTGCTAGAGTTTGAAAATATTCTAGAACGGTTAGAAGATTCGGGTAGCTAAGGCGAATTATCACGCGGCGCATTGGTGCCGCTTGGCTTATGGAACTTTCCATCCGCGCTTCCGGTGTTGCCGCCTAGGGCGTAGGAAGCGTTTATATTTATACGTCCCTTTCTGCTTTTGCGTGTGGGCCCGAACAGAAATGATTCACTTTGAAGTGTCCCTATATTTTTCACTTCAGAGAGTAATTGATTTTGATCCTATTATATTCGCGAAATAGTTAATAAAATTATTAAAATAATCCTTTGTTTAAGTATAAATGTTAAGAATACAAATTTTAATATATATTAAAAATCATATGAATCTCAATTTTATTAATATTTATGATTATTTCAATTGTCAAATAAAAAAAGAATTAAAAAAGTCTGATATAATAGAGTATTAAAATAATGTATACGATATTGCCACGAATCTAAAACAATAACTTTTCCAACAATTGAATGATTTAATTCCCAACGAAACAAAAATCAAAACGAGAAACTGACATTGTAACACAACACTGCGCGATTCGCTTTCGGTATCTCGGATCTGAAAAGACAAGAAAAAAGAATACTTTGATTTATCGAAGTTTGGTTTATCAATCAATGTTTAGAGGGAATGATTAGACGGAGAGTTTGAAAAAAAATGTGATATCAATACATTTTAGTTTCTGATTATGTAATAATTGATGTGGTATGTTGTAGTAAAACGCTCGGTTGAGTCATAAACCTCTCTCCGTGCTCTGGGCCAAGAAACGTCTTTTCCCAACTGACTCGTACTTTTCGAGAAGTGCACCGCCAGCTGCGTGCGTGGACGCTCGACCGCTGAGGTCAGACTTTATACGGGTGCGTCCAAGCAGCTGCGGGCGCCGCCCTCTACTCTTAAAATAGCCTTAATGAATACCTTTGGCGTGTGTTGTTAGCGTGGTCACCATTTCATAGTATGTAACTTGGGAGCTTGGGTTGCTCCATTTTGAGTCGCAGGTCACGGAGGATTCTCACAGTTTCTCGTGTTCACATTGTGGGTTATATTACACCCTACTTCGTGGCTCAAATGGATGTTAAATGGGTTTAATTTAATGTTTCATCGAAGTAAGTCTTCGGAATTCTAATTTGTCTGTTCTCTCGTGACAGAACCACTTCAGGCGGGAAAATAAGAATTGCATGATAAGTATATTATGTGCGTTTTCAAAGTCGGTGACGTCATTGTGATACATGGAATCTGGCATCCCAAGTATGGCTTCTGCTGGTTGCTTCGTAAACATTGCTTCAACATTCATTAATTAGCAAAAATCATATTTCAAGCAATAGTTTCCTCAATTGGTTTTCGAACGAATTTACCTATTCACAAGATGGATGGTTACAAATCAGAAAATATTCACACAACTAATCTCAGAAGATTTCTCTTTGATTAGAAAATAATGTTAATACAATATTCATTGGACGTTCTCTAGATAAAAACTGAAGTACCAAATTATTCTGAAAATTATATTCGTTCGTTTACCGTTGCAAATAGTTTTTCTAAAACTCGGGAACGAAAATATCTAGTTTTTCAAATGTTGCTAATCTCGCGCTTTTAAACATTTTATAACAATAATTATTATTATTATCATTATTATTGTTTTAACTGTCATTCATCTTTCAAATGTTTATCATTAAATTGTTGAAATAGGATTCTGGCTAAAATGATCTTCTGCCCCATACGTCATGTACAGTTTTTTACTGTTTTTTGATCAAATAAATCAAATCAAATGAACTGCGGATTACAGCCTTGATGTTTGCACTGTTGCTTAGTCCCCTCTCATTAAAACCATTTACTATCTGTAGATCAGAGTAGCCAATACCGCTGTTACTATCAATTATCACATTGGCATGTACAGAAACCCATTATTAGTAATATTTACACGTGAAGACCAAAATTCTTAAGGGTAGTAAATTACCAGGGTTTCTTGCTACTTATTTAGAAAACGTTATGCAACTAAATATTTCCAGATATTCTTGTCCATTCGAGTCGATGCCGTCATTCGAGTTTTCAGGTACCTATGTGATGTATATTTCAATATTTACCTACTACTTGTTCAAGAATCACTGAAAATATTTAATTACAAAGCATATATTATAAACAAATAGCAACAGGTCGCCTAGGTTTTGTCGCCTTACACCATCGATAATTCTGATCTTCAAATATGTAACTAGCATCTGAACGAAACTAGTGCGTTGTTTTAATAGTCCGCGATCTCAACACACTATTCTTTCTCCGCTTCACTTTCCCACATTCTTTCTCGGACGGTCTAGGTCCTCCAGCGGCAGCGGACATCTCCCGGCCGCCGGGTCGCAGGAAAGATTTGTCTTCCTTCCGGCGAACAAATTGAGTCTTACGGCACGCCCACCGCTTCTACGGCGCCGGCAGGGCGCCACCTCCGCCGTGGCCGTTCGTCCAGCCGACGAACACGTGGCGCGACCTGGCGCCGGCTGCTTGTTAATTGAGAGCCCTCCTGCGGCCGGGCGGCGAACTAATAAAGGGCTAGAAGCGCCGAGGGCGAGGGCGAAGAAAAAGGCCGGCCCGGCGCCCGGCCAGGAGCCGTAGGAGCACCGGGGATGCGCGGTATAAAATGATAAAGTTTCACCCAAGAGCCATTAAAACTTGTAGTTTGTTGTCTTAATGTTCGCGCTCGCGCGCGCGCGCGGACAGCACCACCTGCTGCCGCGCCCGCAGGCTGGCCACCACTCCCGCGCTAACTCCTTCGCGGGAATCTTTCTCCCCTATCCCGCCGTTTTGTTGGTTCCTCTTCGATGGAGGTGGTTTCGGGGATCGGAAGGTGAAAATTCTTGGGTGAAAAAATTGTCGTGGAACATGTATTATATTAAATGTGATTTATTTTTCTAATTTATTATTTTGTTTGGTTGAAAAAAAAATAGTAGATTGGGGGATATATTAAGTACTGCAGACAAAATGATCCATAAAAAAATACGACAATTGCGAATCACTCGACATAGTTTCGTATACTGAGTTTTGTGTATACTGACAGCGCTTCCACGAAAACAACTTCCTTCTTGATCCTGATGTTTCGGTTTCTGCCCATCGGTCCTTTCCGAGCAGATTTTGGCTTAGGATTGGAAAAGCGGAATGATTTTTTTTTATCGAAACAATCTGTATGAAAAATTTGTGTAAACTAGGATCTGTTTATCATTTTTTATTGCTGAGCGGTGAAATGTTTGTATTATAATTTGAATTATTTATATACTCATGAAAATTTAAAGTTATTTTCTTTTTAAATTTTTTTTCGGGGGTTTCTCCCAAAAATAATGATTTTGTATGGACAAGCATTTTCAAAAAAGTACATTCAGAAGATTTTTTCTCGATTTATTTATTATTTTCATTCATTTTTTAATTTCAATGTTATTAAAAATTGTCCTCCCAATGTCTTGTTTCAACACTCTCTCTCCTACATCCCTTTGCTAGATTGTTTCTCTTGCATTTTGTCGGTTCCCTCCACTCGGAGAGGGGTATGGAGGGAATTGAACGACGTCTGGGTTCTTCTTGAGTGAAGGGGAAAAGTAAATATAAATAGTGAAGAAGATTGGGTTGTCGAAGTAGAGAAAGTTTCGGTTAAAGGTACGCAAAAACTGGATTACCTTCTCTGAAGATAAATGGAAGATCTCCTGACTGTATAACAACTTTGTAGAATTAATTTTTGGTTGTTATTGATCTTTCGAGTTTTATAATATCGCTCGCTGGTAAAGTTTTCGTGAAGCGGTAAAATGCGTAAAGGTGCTGTCTCAAAGATATTTATTTAACAACCTTTAATGTAAGTGTATTTTGAATGTGTAGGCCCAGAAAATGAAGCCTGTTAAAATTTACTTAGTGCCATCATATCTTAATCGGATTTTGTATTATCTACACTTGTGTTGTGTGCAAGAGTAAGAAAGACATTTTTTATAATGCACTTCAACAGTTTGTTTCTCATTTCTATTCTCATATTTAACGCAATACAGTTTCGCTTGTTAATTGTATTTATTTTTCTTTTGATGAATTCAAGATAAATCTTCTGTCTCCTTCTTCTCCTTTTTTGGCGTCACATCCTACACGGGATACTCGTATGGTGTCTCTAATACAGAGAACTGATACTTGGCTTACGTGAGCAATTTGGAAATAATGCGTTAGATTATTATACAGAATATTGCCACAATCACAAGGCTAAATTAGCCGTGTTTTGCACTGGATACCACAACTCCGATGTCGAGCGGTCGTATCCACTAACGTTGCGCTATACAAGTCGGCTTCAAATCTCTCGTCTTTTTCCACATTCCTTCAGCAGTTTCTTTCACTACACTTCATTCTCCACTCCAACCTTACTCATACCGCTCACCGCGCGCACCTCAGGACGCAGCGAAGCACTCCAGGCCAGGTAGCACCCGGAGTCCCGTTGATGTATGTCCTCCCTCGCCCACCGGCTTCAAAATCATTTTCCGCTTTTTCCCTTCGTCGCGCGGCGCGGCTTGCATGGCGCGCGCGGTGGCGCGGCGGCGCGGTGTAATAAGAAACTATATTTTAAAGGTTTAATGGTACGAGGCGTAACGGCCACTAATTGCTTGTAAAATTACCTTGCGGGGGTGGAGATGGGCCGACGGCGGCTGGTGCGACGGGTGGCGAGCCTGCGGTGCGCCGGAAGTGGCGGGCGCGAGGAGGAAATGAGGAAGTGAAGCGCTGGTGCTGTTTGTCGCCGCTAGGATGCGCTGCTGTGGCCAGAATGCACCGTTTCTAGGGACTCTACGAAATATAAATTGAGTGGTAAAGAAAGAAACTTTTAGTTGAACTATGTGAAAGAAGATTATTAGTTTTATTTTTGTTGCAATGTAATTTCGTATGATTTAGTAATTTAATGAGATCACGATGTCCGATAATGGAAATAAGGTTCGTCATACGTTCGATATTAAGTAAGTATTAAACAGTAAAAGTACCGATTGTTGTGAACAGATTATGTCGTGATATTGGTTCCAAAACTGCGTTGTCGAACCGTATGTAGTATTATCGAAAATTTTTTTCGTCGTATGCACTGTTGAAATCGTGTTCAGCATTCCTAAACTATGTCCATACTTACCTTTTATCAACTTACTGCACAGTTTCTGTGTTTTTGAAAAGTTCTCTTTAGACCTTTTTCTGTTAGATTAATTTTTAGTATGTTTCCACACTTTGTCTTGGATCTGGTGTCATCGAGCTTTATAAATATGTTCCTGCACCGCAGGAAATATGACAAGGAGAAAACACAGATTTTATAATGTAAAAATATTATGCAGATAATGCCTGTTCATTACATTTACTCATCAATCTTTGTAAGGTCGTTCATTAAATTATTAATGTGGGCTCATGGTAATTTATTCCTCATTCTTCGCATGAAAAAGCACTCTGTGGCACAGTCATGAAACCATTACACAGGCTGACGGGTTTTGTCAATGGAATGTATTAACAGTAAATGGCAAATTTTTTAGAGGGTGTACATCTCTATCGTTGAAGTAAACTAAAAGTGCTACACTTTGACACAGACCTTCTCGTAGTTGTAGTTTTCTAATCTCTTTCGTCGGGGATAGCTATTCACTTTTGCACCACCCTCTCTCCAGTTTCTACCTAGTCGCCTAAACGCACTTTTCCATATTTTCTCCATTTTTCGGTCAACTAATTGTAGAATTAAAATATGACACTATGCACCTTGCATAAGAGTAAAACCTGGTCTTATATGCTAATTTTCATTCAAACATTTTGTGCCGTTTTTGAGAAAATGGCATTCGAGCGTTTCTGTAAATGCGCCATTTTATGTTCATTTTCACAGAAACATTTTGAGTTTCCGAGAAACTTCATCACAAATCATTTGAAGTAATTATACTCGCAAATGCAGTAATGTATAAAAAACGCTCTTAATGTAAATATTATATACGTACGTGCACAAGAAAGTAATACCTGTAAATGCTCCATATATTACTCAGCAGTAGGCCTATGTACAGGAAGAAAAAAACAATATTGGGAGGGGGGATTTTTCACGTATGCATTATCATGTATTTAGATTTTTAGTTTAGAAAATCAATCAATGAAATATTCGAGTGATGAGGGTTTGTGAAATAAAATCGGCTGACGAGGGAAGAAATAACGCATCTCCTTTCCACCTGATTTTGACATTAATCTCAGAACACATCCTAATTCTGCGTTTTTCTATTCAAAACAAGCAAACTCAAAGTATCTACGTGGGTATATTTTGCCTGTCGGACCAGGTGTTACAGAGTAAACGAAACCTCGAAATCCTCATATTCACGCCCCCCTCACTCCGACCGCGCGCGTCGCAGCCAGTTGGGCGTGCGCCACCCGCCAGGTGGTCGCGCGTTGGCAGGCCTGGCGGCGCTCGCACGGGGACAAAGCGGCCCGAGGCGGCGTGGGGGTGGCCCGTGAGGAATGCGGCCAGCACCTCCCCCCATCCCTCACTCCTCCCCCTCCACCCTCCAACCTCTGCGCATTTTGGGCTTCACACCCAGGCCCATCTTCCTGTCCCGTGCCACGAGGCTATGTATCTTGTGGAAATTGTAGATATCTTGTGATGTAAATTAATGTTTGAGTTTTCTGTGGCACATGTAAATGCGAATTTAAGAGTGAATTGGGGAGCGAATGGTCAAAATTAAAAAAAAAAATATAGTAAAGAAATAATAATATTTTTAAAATAATCATTTTTCATAGCTAGAAAAATTGCAAGAGGGCCATTTTGTTTGTACATTGGTTATTTTAAGACATACTAGCTAGAATTTAGTTTCAAGGTAAGCTTCAAGCCCACAAGTATTTGCCCCCTCCCTTCTGCTGCAAAAGCAAGCAGTGATGCACCGCGGGCGTCGATAGCACGTACTCTTCCTGTAGCCAATAAAATCTTGGCAAGGAGAGCTGCGAGGGTGGGCATCTTCGAAAAAGCGTCCCAACGCCCGGCTCCTTGTGCCCGCCCACCCGCGTGTGTGGCACCTTCCGCCCGTTGGCCAGCAGGTGGGGCCCGGGCCGAGGGTGGCCGGGTGGGAGAGGGGAGGGATGGGGCGGCGCGCGCTGCGACACCCGAGAAGCTCTTCCGGCGCGTAACGAAGCATCCGCCTACTTTTCGCGGAAGGTCCCTGTGTTGCTTTCGTGCTTTTTTGTTGTTGTTTTTTTTGTTTCTGTGCGGGGTGAGAAGTTCGTCTCCGCGTATCCGGTGCTCTCCTTGGAAGGAATTGTGAAAGATGGCGGATTTGCGAAACATTTCGTGTAAAAAAATAGTTAAATACATTAAACATAAACTTTTAAATGAAATGTATTCGCCAGTATAATAAATTGTTATACTTACATTATTAATAATATAGTAGTAACTGCAGGATAATAAAGATTCTTTAGAGACTGAAAAACACAAAAATTTTTTTATAGTTTTCATAATATTCGAATTATTTGTTTAAAATATCATCCACGCTCAGAATATGTGTTTTAACTTTAAAGTCGTACTCAAGTTACTGTTTTATAGGTAGGTAATTCTTGTTTTTAGACATAGAAGGTATTTTTTGTAACAAATTTTTAACTTAAAGACAATACTGTTGCTATAAAAACCTGTGATGTGTGTGCATCTTTGCTGTTTCTTCCCAAAATGGAAAAAAAATGTTCCATCAAAAAATACGTGAAATTCAAACTCATATTTATACATTTAGTGTTGTCTCTTGGAGAAACTAGAAAACTAATTTTTGTGACGGTATTTTTATAAATAAGGCGAGGTGAAAAGAGATTCCTCAGAAAATGTACAGATCTATTTCTTTGTTGAGAAATCTGCTTTTCGTTTTTGACTTTTATCTCCTGGAAAAGTAGATAGTTTGACTGACGTTCTCCTCTTGTCGCGAACGAGTGATACGTATTCTCCGGAGACAGAGATATTAGCACCCCCGCCCCAATCTTCCCGGTGTGTGGAGGCGCGTTTGAGCACAGGCGACCTCCCCCCTCCCATTTCCCCTCTCCCGCGTCCCTCGTGCCCTCATTTCGGTGTTTTCGGGCTAAGCGGAAACATTAGTCTCGGAAGGATAAGAGTTATCTCGGACGCCCGAACGCCATCCATCCATTTGTGAAGATTCGGCTGGGCTGCCGGGCCAAACCCGAAGTGTCGGGTTGCGGCTCCCCTGGGAAAGTCGGAGGGAGCCTTATTATCGCCTACGGGAGACGGTGGCGGCGCCTGGCGACGAGCTCTGTCGGTGATGTGCGCTGGGAGGAAGTGAGCTGACAGCAGATTTTGTTTCAGCTTTTCGGGCAACCGAAACTTTGTGACCAACAAAGATAGCATTGAATTTTGCCAGTGATATGAAACAAGAGTGCTAAAAGTTTAGATTGTGAAAACAGTGCCTAAAACACTTAAAATTTGTAAGCGTGTAGTGTTCTAAGAGCTACAGTATGTATAAAGATCGATTCAAAATTAGTTGAAATTAACCATAATTTTACTCAGTCTAAACTGTCTCTGTTGGACATTATGCTAGTGGTCGTTGAAGAAACACGTACACAAAAATACGAAATTTTTGACTCCATCCTATTTCGAAGAATTCCGTTAAAAAAGTTCAATAAAACTCAATGTGGAATGTCTACAAAATGGGAATCTGTCCAATGCATTTTAATTTATGAGCGGAAAAATAATTGTCCCTTGAGATTTCACATTCCGCAAGTTTGACTGTAATTCTACCACTACAACCGTTCATGAACCCCCTCCTTTCACAATTGACATAATTACATAACAGTAATATAATAAATAACTTATCCATATAACTAATCCAACCTATATCGATACAAAATAAGTAGCTATTGTTTTTAAATTTTCTCAGACATTTTCCGTATTTTGTAGTTCTCCAGGAACTTAATTTGTAGTGTACGTAAACTTTGTAATTTCACCTCTCTCCATCATACAATTTCATCATATACTGCTTATATCTCCCCTATAGCGTTTACGTTTTTTTAAAGACCCTACTGTAGCGTCATGACGCTACCAACGGAGTTGGGCACGTGGCATGCCCCAGGCTCGGACAATAGCAAGCTATGACGCACCAGGTTTTTCCCGGCGTGCGCGTCGCTTGGGTAAGGCAATGGAGGCGGCGGGAAGCGTCGCTAGAGGGCTATTTAAGGGCCGAGCGAACAATAGACGGTCTTCTTTGTGTTCCTGGCTGCGAGGTGTTAGGTCGTTGCAGGTGGTGCTTTGGGCACGCGGCGCAGAAGCCGGCCGCTAGGTCGTGACGAAGGAGACATGTAATTCGGTCTCAGGGCAGGTGAGGCTACGCACAGCGCACGTTAGTAAAGGGGGCGGTGTGGTAGTCGTTCTAATATCATTTCTTGTAGTGGGGTCAATTTAGTTTGTTTATTGTACTGCAGTGTTTTGATTGTTTGTGACCACGGTCGAAGTCAGTAATAAATCAGCTGTGAGTACAACCCACTCTCGTCTGTGTGTTTATTACATCCTGTATGACGCCACAGACGAAGGAGTGATTAAAATGGTGGCAGCGGATAACAAGAACCCGGTAAGCATCGCTGTAGGCCGTGATTAAAATGGTAGCAGCGGATAACAAGAACCCGGTAAGCATCGCTGTAGGCCGTGATTAAAATGGTAGCAGCAGTTAACGAGAACCCGGTAAGCATTGCTGTAGGCCGTGAGTAAAACGGTGGCAGCAGATCAAGTGAACCCAGTAGGCATCGCTGTAGGCCAAGATTAAATTGGTGGGCGTTGTTGCAGTAGGCATTGGTTTAGGCCGTGATAATTAAACCAGGAATATCAGCAGTAGGGCTCGAGCAAGCCAAAAGTAGTGTTGTAGGCACCGAGTAGCGGGGCCGAGGTAATGCAAGCGTGTATGCTTTACCTAGCATCACGTGGTGCGGTATTTTAGAAGAGTTGTTAGGACCGGCGTAACAGTAAATAGCAACCGATAGCAACTCGGAGTGATTAAAATACTGCGGGCGGAGCGACGCTTCAAGAAAGAAGTAGAAGGAAGGAAGGAAGTCGTACGGGACCGGTACGAGCACGCACGAGGACTACGCACGAGCACCAGAACGAGAGAGGCAGCCGGCAGACAACGCACGGGGTAAGTACGTTTTTCTGTGAGGCACGGCACTGGTTGAGCTATGGCGTACTTAACTAGATTTAAAAAGAAGGGATGATCAGAATTGCTAATGATTTGGGTATTGTATTAAACGGACGGAAACCGTGATTAAATTAAAAGAGTTGATAATCAGCCATGAGGATTATGAGCAGGAGTTTATTGAGGGTTTGGGCGAACAACATCGTCAGGATATCGAGGAAGAGAGGGCGAGGGTGGAACGGGAGAAGGCGGAAGAGAAGGCGAGGGTGGAACGGGAGAAGGCGGAAGAGAAGGAGAGGGTAGAACGGGAGAAAGATAGGGAATTAGAACGATTGAGAATCGAAAGGGATGCTGAAAGAGCAAGCGTAGGAGGGAGCGCGGAAGCACGTGGCGAGGCACGAGTTGAATCGCATCGGGAAAGTATTAAAGTAGGGCAGATTATAGGTCGATTTCGTGGTGAGCAGGACGATATCACGACATATTTAAGTGCCTTTGAAAGTCAGTGCAGACAGCTGAAGGTACCCGAAAGCGAATGGGCTGTTCATATAATTGGATTGTTGCCGTATAATGTGAATAATTGGATTACGTTAGATGAACAGGAGGACGAATGGACTTATGCAACTTTAAAATCAAAATTATTGGAGTTATATAGATTTGATGCGGAAAAATTTCGTCAGCTGTTTGTTAAACACAGCAAAGGTAATAATTCCACGTGGGGTATATTTGCTCGAGAATTATTAAATTACGCGAGAGAATGGGTGTCCGGATTAAGTGTAAACACGTTTGAGGAGCTATTAAATCTGATAGTTACGGATCAGATGAAGCGGAAGGTTTCATGGAAATGCGCGATCATTTTGTTGATTCGTGGGCGGAATTTATCAATCCTTTAGATTTTGCGAAGAAATTAGACGCGTATGAAAATCACAGGCAAGGGTGGAGGAAGTCAGGACCTTTTCAGTCCAAACAGAAAGAGCCGGTAGAAACAAAGGGCGCAGCAGGGTCGGGAAGGTAATTCTGAGTACAAGCGAGAAGGACAAGGTTGCGGCGCGGCCTGAATTCGAGAAGCGGTTTGTTAGGAAATGTTTTGTATGCCAGTCGCCACAACATTTGGCTAGGCAGTGTCCTAATAAAAAGACCGAAGCTGCGAATCATGTGTGTGAGCCGGAAGCGAGCGAATTGTTTCGTGAACATACCATTGTTGGAAAAATTAACAGCCATACTTGCCGGATTTTAAGAGACACTGGGGCTTCGTTTGATTTAGTGGGTGAAAATTTAATCGATGCAGCAGATTTAACTGGAGAATCAATTTGGATTAGTCAACCCTTAGATAAATTTCCCAAGAACTTACGTGTGGCGCAGATCGTCCTAGAAATACCGAGCGGGCGTGTAGTTACGCGGGCTGCTGTGGTACCTGAAGAATGCGAATTACCTTATTACATTCTCAGCAATCGAACCATGTTATTATTACAAGAGGTTAAAGAGGGCTTTGTAGAACCGCAAGAAATTAATTTAGTGGTTACTCGCGCTAGTGCGGCAAAGGCAGATCAGGTGGGGCCGGGAAATTCTGTAGAATCGGTCGTACAGCCGGTGGAGACGGGCTGAGTGAAAGTATCGTGGAGGTAGAGGAAGACACAGGGGCGACATGTGCCGGGAGCGAAAGTGAAGTTGAACTCTCGGGTGAAATCAAGAATTTGTTGCGAGTAGACGCGGAGCAATTTCGTACGGCGCAGCAAGAAGACGAGGAGATCAGGCAGATTTATGAGGCACATAAAACCGTAAATCAAGCTTTAGGGAAAGATTCTTATTTGTTAAAAATGATATTCTCTTCAAGAATCGGCAAAGTAAGAAGGGAGAAACTTTCGAAATGTTAGTTGTGCCTAAGGTTTATCGCGGTGAAATCTTAAAGGTTTGTCACGAAACGGCCTCGAGTCATTTAGGTAGCTCGAAGTCAAAAGCATGTATGTCGCGATATTTCTACTGGCCGAACTGTTTTCAGGAAATGGAGAAATTTGTTAAAACTTGCAACAGTTGCCAGATAGTAGGTCATGGTGGGGATAAGAGGAAAGCACCTTTAGTTATTGTGCCTACAATTAGTGAAGTGTTCTCCAAATTAAACATTGATACTGTAGGGCCGTTTACGCAAAGTAGTTCTGGGGCGAAACACATTCTAACTGCAATTTGTGTAGCTTCTCGGTACCCCGAAGCCATTCCTATAAAGGATTTGCAGACGACCACTATCATAGAGGCTTTATTAGAATTGTTTAGCAGGACCGGATTTCCGCGGGAAATTCAAACGGATCAGGGAACATGTTATACGAGCAACTTGATGGTAGAATTCGCAGAAAATTTAGAATTCGACTAACTTATAGCTCGCCGTATCACCCGCAAAGTAACTCGGTAGAGAGAATACACCGGACGATGAATAGATTATTCAAGGTTCTATGTTTAGAGGCAGGAGGTGACTGGGAGACGAACCTTCCGGCAATATTGTTTGCCATGAGAACGTCGGTTCATGAGTCTTTAGGGTATACGCCGGCAGAGTTAGTATTTGGGAAAATTTGAGGACACCTGTGACACTTTTGTACGAAAATATTGTCGAAAATGAATCAGAGAGTAATTCTGTGACTGAGTATGTGTTTGAACTCATGAATAGGCTGAAGCATATTAGGGAAACTGCGCATCAAAGATTAGAGGGCGAGCAGCAGAAAAGAAAGGTTGCGTATGACAAGAAGGCAGTTGTAAGAAATTTTAGTGTGGGAGACAAAGTATTGATCTTTGCTCCTAATAGAACAAAAAAACTGTCAGTTCAGTGGATGGGACCGGGGGAAGTCACAGAAAAGGTTTCAGATGTAAACTATGTTGTAAGTTTACCTAATAAGAGTTCCGGGAAGGTTTATCACGTGAATATGATGAAACCGTATCATCAAAGGACGGAATATGTAAATTTTGTTGCGGGGAGTAGGAATGAAGAGGAGGCAACTGATGACGCGATTGATAAATTGTGGAATTCAGGGATATCTTTTCTGCACCGGAAATGCATGAGAAATAAAAGCATTAATTGTGGAATTCAGGGATATCTTTTCTGATAAGCCAGGTTTGACCGAGAAAGTAGAAATGGATATCGAACTGATTGACAATACGGCGAAGGTTAGGAGTGCGCCTTATCGCACGTCTATGAGACAAAGTAAGATTCTACAAGAGGAGATTGCTAAAATGTTAAAGGACGGAATCATTGAAAGCTCGGATTCTGATTTCGCGTCGCCCATGATTTTAGTAGAGGCTCCTGGCAAGGAACCCAGGCCATGTATTGATTATCGCAAGTTGAATAATATTATTAAAACTGAATATTTTCCACTGCCTAGTTTAGACGAGAGAATTGAAACGGTAGCAGCTGCGAAAATAATATCCACTTGTGATTTGAGCAAAGGTTTTTGGCAAGTTAGGATGACAGAAAGGGCGCAGAGATATGCCACTTTCTGCACAAATTTCGGAAGTTACAAACCATTACGTATGCCTTTGGGATTAAGAATGCACCTTATTGTGTAGTAAATTAATGGCGGCATTACTTAAGGATTGTTCGAATTTGCTATTCCTTATATGGATGATATCGCAATCTTTAGTAACGATTGGTCGGATCATCTGCGTCATTTACGCACAGTATTTCAAATACTAAGGGAGGCGAAACTTCACGTTCAGCCGGCGAAATGCAAGTTTGCTCGCGGAACCGTAATGTTTCTGGGCTACGAAATTGGCAGTGGTCTTATGAAGCCGAACGAGGTAAAAGTACGCGCGATTAAGGAATATCCGAGACCGAATACAAAAAAAGAAATTAGGAAATTTCTAGGATTAATTTCATATTACAGGCGTTTTGTGCCAGATTTTCGGAGAAGGCTGCGCCTCTCACGATTTATTAAGGGAAGTACACGACAAGGGAAAATAGCATGGTCGCAAGTGTGTGAAAAGCATTTATAGAACTGCGGGAAGCTCTGTGCGGTGAACCGGTCATTCATGCGCCTGATTTCAGCAGGGAATTTTTAATGCAGTGCGACGCGTCAGACAGAGGGGCGGGGATTGTACTCTCGCAGTTAGACGAGGAAGGGAATGAAAATCCCGTGCTATTTCTTAGCAAGAAGTTTTCTCCTTCAGAGATGAAATATTGCGTGACAGAGAAAGAGTGTGCGTCGATTATTTGGGGGCTACAACGATTAAAACATTATTTAGATGGGAATGTTTGCCTAAAGGTAGAAACTGACCATAATCCTCTGGTTTGGTTGCAACAATGTTCCGGAATAATCCCAGATTGATGCGATGGTCATTGGCAAGTCAGCATCTGAATATTAAGATTAAACATCGGAAGGGTAGTCAGAATGTGAACGCTGACATTCTTAGCCGTATATACGAGAATCAGCTCCAGGCAGAGTCGGGCTTTGCAGAGAGACGTATGTCCCTCGGCAACGCGTGTGATGTGAGTGCGCGACAAGCAAGTGCCGACACAGTTCACAAAGGTGAAACTGTTGCTGTAAAGCAAGTGTCTCTTGATCGAAAACACGAGACAGCATCTGTGACATAGTGTGTTGTTGTGTGAGGAAGTGAAAAGAAGAAATGAAGCAAGACGGACTTGCAGGAAATCAATAATTTATGACTTTTGCATAATTATATTCACGCAGAAGATAAAAAGAAATTGTATATTATTAAAATCTGAATGTGTAAGCAATTAGTAAGTATTTATGTGTAATGGATAGAGACTCACAGAAGAATTGAAAACTGTATATAGTTCGTGATGTGACGCAAGTCAATGTGTGCATGTTGTAAATTTGGCGAAAAGGTATATTGCAGATTTGTTTATGTAATGTTTTGAAAGGGTTATACGGTGGATTTGTTTTTGTGATATTTTTGGAAAAATCTTGGCTACAAAACATAGCGTTAGGAAATTGGGGTAGTAGATGAGTGTAGTTTGGTGTTATTGTAGTTATTCAGCTGATATAAGGAATAGAAAAGTAGGTTAGTAGGGTTGGAAAAGACAATGTAGTTGATGTAATTAGTTAGGTTAGGCGCAGTTGTTTAAAATGTGAGCCAACTGGCCTAGGGCATTAACTTTGGGGAATTTTGTTCTGTGTTATTGGCAACTGCGAAAAAATTCCTGGGGGGGTATATAGGAGTTTGTAGCGTCATGACGCTACCAACGGAGTTGGGCACGTGGCATGCCCCAGGCTCGGACAATAGCAAGCTATGACGCACCAGGTTTTTCCCGGCGTGCGCGTCGCTTGGGTAAGGCAATGGAGGCGGCGGAAGCGTCGCTAGAGGGCTATTTAAGGGCCGAGCGAAAAATAGACGTTCTTCTTTGTGTTCCTGGCTGCGAGGTGTTAGGTCGTTGCAGGTGGTGCTTTGGGGCACGCGGCGCAAGAAGCCGGCCGCTAGGTCGTGACGAAGGAGACATGTAATTCGGTCTCAGGGCAGGTGAGGCTACGCACAGCGCACGTTAGTAAAGGGGGCGGTGTGGTAGTCGTTCTAATATCATTTCTTGTAGTGGGGTCAATTTAGTTTGTTTATTGTACTGCAGTGTTTTGATTGTTTGTGACCACGGTCGAAGTCAGTAATAAATCAGCTGTGAGTACAACCCACTCTCGTCTGTGTGTTTATTATATCCTGTATGACGCCACACTACTAATAATTTACTTACTTTTTCGGAGAAAAGTTCCAAACCTTTTCCCGAAGTTAATTACCTTTATTTTCATGATGGAACATACGTTCCACATACAATTGCAAATAAACCCTCTGTAATGCAAAATGTTACGGAGGAAGAGATTTCAGGAAAAAGAGATCGGGAAATTACCGAATGGAAAAAAAGAAGATCAAAGAAGGAATCAAAGCAGTCTTTAAAACATTAACAGTCTTGGAAAAATAAACGCATTATTTATAGTCTGCTGTCAAATTATCAAAATAAAGTAACAATGAATACGACGGATTCGAAGAAAATAATTATTGAAGAGATTCGACTACATGAGAAATTTCCAAATTTTAAAACTTATTTGTGGAGTGAACATCTGTATTGTGTTATTTTATAATTATGAATGAGACGATTAGTTCGTAGAACATTATTTTATTTCAATCATCCATTTTGATAACTATAATATCTTCCGAGTTACGGATTAATGAACTAATAGAAAAGGCGAATTGTAAGAACTGACCCTACTGAAGTATGGTATTCAGTCAGATTCAACATGTTATTTAAAACTTGTGAGGCATGAAGATTTTATTTAGTTTCCCGCTTTTTTAAATTTTGGTTTTGCATTTTCTTATTCTAGTCGGTTGTTTTCCGAAGCATTTCTGCATTAATTTTCACAACAGGCATTTCGAACACTAGAACTTTTGCGTTTGTATCATGCTCAGGAGAACAGTACAACCGTAAGTTCGCGAATATCTCCGTGTTTCGCCAACGGCCGTATTAGGTTTCATGGAGGGACAGTTTGCAAGTAACTGCAGCGTGGCTCGGCGCTAGCGCACCGGGAACTACGGTCCCTCAGCGCCCAATAACTAGCGCGCCACTGTCCTCCGCCCCCACGCCAGCTGGATATCGCAGTCGTGTTCCTTGGAATGAACGGCTCCCTCACCTAGCCTTGATTATTCTGCGGGCGTCATTCACCACGTTTCGCGAGTCTTTCAGTTCCGCACAACAGTTTTTCCCCTGTATGAAGTGCGGGAAATGATTTATTTTGCAATAACAACACTGAGGGTGTTTTTCGTAGAGAACGATGGTTCGAAGGAAGAATGAAACAGCGAGATCCTACAAGAAACAATTTCGCTTCCGAAGTAGGAACAAAAAATTGTACAAAATTGTTTGAAAATACGAGTCATTGTTTTATTTCTACTCCTCAAGATTCTCGGCACCATCTTCAAGTGAATTTTTTTTACTATGTCGCATTTTTTATATGTCTCAAGAAAAACTTTCACGCACGAATAGCAAAATCCGTCACGCACGAATAGCAAAATCCGTCATTTTTTATAGGGTTGTACAAAAAAATTGCAACTGCTTTTGTGATAATTTTCATTTGCTTGTGAATCTCCGACAGACTCTGTTGTGTTTATATAACTAAATATTATAATTTTTTGATTTGATAAAAGGTGAAAAACGGAAAATGCCTGAAGTAAATTAAATATTTCTGCAGTACTGGTCGCTTTGGCACGTTTTAATACATATAATAAAGTTTCAGTTCTGTCTGATAACATAGTTCAATTTTTTTTTCTGATTGGTCGATTATTTTACGAAAATAGTATAAAATGTATGCATCATAATAAAGACAAGGAAGGAGATACCCCTTCTTTGCCCTTCCATCAAGAGTACATTAATGATTCTAGGTTTGTGATCTAAGAAAATTTTTGAAATAATTGACGCACATATGTGTATTGCGTCAATTGTGTATAATACTTTAATACAATTGTGCAATAATCAGTACAATTGTGGATAATACAGTGTATAATACTGTGCACAGTCATATGTATATAATACTGTTAATGACTAACGTGCAACCGCACGTCCGCAATCTTTTTGTCAAGCTCGGGCCTTCGAGAGCTGTTAATCGTTTTTTTTTTATTGTTGTGACGGTGAAACTTTTTAAGACCTTTCATATTATTGTGTCAGATTCAAAAAGTCCATAATTAAGATCCTAAGTTGACTCCCCACAACTGAGGAAAATTATACAAATATTTATTTATTCAGATATTCTTATTGCTCTGATCATCTGAGTTGTACCATCACAGAATTAAATACACATTTTTACTTCCCAGAATTACGAGTATGTTGTCTAAGAATACCGAGCACGGAAGACGGTCCTTGTAATGCGTGAGATGAAGTTGAGTTATTTAAAAAAATGAAATACAGAATGGTACATGAGAATGAATTGCATTTATAGTTTATCAGGGATATCCCCGCTGTGGGACACCACGCTTAGCGCCAATTCGTAGAAATCTCGCACTGAAGAGAAAGATTTCGCCATGTACTGTATACTGTCTTTCTTCCGCTTTCCTTAATGCCTTCCACGAAGGACAATCATTACTACGAAGCAGTGGTGATGGAGGGAGATAAGGAAAATAGGGCGTGGCGTGTGATGCAGTATGTACGCATATTGGGGTTGTCAGTGGAGGATAGTAACAACGTAGTGACGGGATGCTGCTTTGAGAAAATCTCGAGGTATAAAAGTGTGTGCAGATCAGAACGGCAACGAACCTTGCTGGGAAAACAGAATTTCAGTATAAAATTCCGTAAATCGAATTTCTTAGTGCCTTCAATTTTCTCCGTCATTCATATTCCTCCCTTAAAACCCCACCTTCACTTTTAGACATGATTTCCATCCTGCAAATGTTTAATCGAATGTGTAATTGAAATCGACGATATTAGAAACGAAAACTTGGGTGGTATAATTGGGAATATTCACGGACACTGTCGCAGTGTGCATTGGGCCCACAAACAAGATAACAGCCTGTGGCTACACGTATATACTGATTGTGTACCTCTGATTGGCCACTTGCTTTATTCTTTTAACATAATGTTTGAACTTCCAATTCGCGCTCTGCTGGGCGATGGGACATTAAATAAATACACATTTTTACTTCCCAGAATTACGAGTATGTTGTCTAAGGATACCAAGCACGGAAGACGGTCCTTGTAATGCGTGAGATGAAGTTGAGTTATTTAAAAAAATGAAATACAGAACGCCTGCGGTTGGAGAGAGTGAGCTGCACAACGAACTGTAGGTTAACACAGGAAACAGCAGATTGAAAGAATTCTTGGACGTCGCCTCATAAATTACTTACGTGTCGTGCTAGTTCACTTCAACTGTCGTCATTTTTACGGGCCAATGATTGCTCGAGGAAGTTGGGCAAGACGTCTGTGTAGTCAATGTGACGCTTCTTTACGGCAGTCATCATGTTGTAGGTCTGGTGTTGCGGGAAGACATGCTTAAATGATGAGTCTCGGACCACGGCGTTTTTTATTGAGTTCACTTCTCCAAAGGTTTCTGAGAAATATTAGCATTTCTGAGGTATTTTCTTTGTGGTAGGTTTACTTTTTCAACTCAGACGGGAAGTTCTGAAGGAAATAAATTGCTGGGGAAAAATGAATATGCTGGATTGAGGATGAAACTTACTGCATTGCAATATATTTCTCGGAAACTAAGTTTTTACGAAAAAAAAATTAACGGCGTCATCAGAGTGGGTCTAGATGGTCTCCTTCCGGCGGCGAACTCGGAGGTGACGGAGGGGCTAAAACGCGGCCGACACGTTGAGTTCTGTCGGTACCGAAGAATGCTGGTGCAATTACGTAGTGTAGGGTGTGGGTATATGATGTGTAATTTAAATGATCATATGAATATCCTACCTTATATCCACAAATATGAGAAGTTGGAAAGTGAATTAAGAAAAAAATAGAAATCAACACCTGACAAGTAAATATTAATAAAGAGAGATATATACTTCTGGAATGGGCGAAAGCGTCATTGTGTAGACATGTCAGTTTAAAGCATGATAGTAGGTTATATGATAAATTAGTTTTAGAAAAAGTTCATTTTTATATATGTGCCTATTCCCTCACTTCTGCTGGGGAAACAGAGAAGTGTTTGAGATGTCCGCACATCAAGACGTACTGCTTCACGAAAATAAATGCCCATCCTACACAGGCGATTTCTAGATGAGATTTCAAGGGGACCTCCCCCTAAAGTCAACTTTCTTTTTAGTTTCACTCAATTTATTAAAAATAATTCCCACGTGACATTCTCATCCAATACAGTATTTCTATTGTGAATTACTGCTACATTAAAAAAATCATTTTAACAATTTGAAAAAAATCGAAAACATTAATGAAGTCGGAACGGCAATGCACATCCCTCCGAGATACATTCAGAGTGTGCCACTTGGGGAGGAGGGAAGTCAGACATTCCGTTCAATGTAGTGCTGTGGGAATGAATGAGTAGAATGAATGGTTATGCATATAATGAATGAACGATGCGTGAATGAAAAAATAAATTAAAAAAATCACCCAGTAAACCATACGAAAACATTAGTTTGAATTAATATGATAATAATAATAATAATAATAATAATAATAATAATAATAATAATAATAATAATAATAATAATAATAATAATTTTTGTGAAAGTTAGGTATGCCAAAGTGCTAATAAATAACTATTAAATTACATTTAAGCTAGGTTTAAGTTAGCTTTCGTCAGTATTAGTTTATTATTATCTCTCCCTCTTAGCTGCTGAAGCCCCAAGGCAGCCGTTCAATTGTATGCCACCAAGTCAATAAATTCCGGCCTCCTCAGGGTTACTGTGGAGGGGAAACTGTACAGGGAGGGAAATAGAAAAAGCCAGAGGTGAGTGACGTGCCGTGAGAACGCCGCCCAGCGGCTGCCCCGGGTCGTCGCCCTCCGCGCCGGGCTACCTGCGTCCGTGGAGCGGGGCGGCCGCGGAGGTAGCGCATGGGGCTGCCATGTGCGCGCGCGCTCCAGGGGCGCGCCTTGCCTCGGCCCGCGCTTTCGCACGTGGCGGAGCATCTCGGCTCCCGTGCGAGCTCGTGTATGCCTTCCCTGGGCCCCGCGCGCTGCTCAACGCCCCTGTTCGCCCTCCCAAGTCTTTCAATGTACGTTTTCTCTTCCACTTTCGTTCGCCCCCTCTTCGCCCTTGTTCTACCTAGTTGACGCTCGCCCTTTCACGTTCTTCCTTATTCTCTCTCTCTCTCTCCTTCCCTCTTTCCTCTTTCATTCCCCTCGTCCTCTCATTCCACCTGTCCTCTCTATTCACTCTGTCCTCTCTCATTCCACTCTCGTCCTCTCATTCACACTCGTCCTCTCATTCACTCGTCCTCCGTCTCTACCTCGTCCTCTCTCATTTTCGCCCTCTCATTCTCACTGTCTCTTCTCATTCTCCTCTTCTCTCTCATTGCTCACTCGTCTCCTTCTGCTGTCTCCTCGTTCCATCTCACCACTCGGTCCTCCCCTTTCGTCTCACTCCTGTTCCTCTCGTTCTCCTCCTTCTTCTCCCGTTCCGCTCCCAGCCCTCTTCGCTCCGTCCTCTCGTTCACTCCGTCTCTCGTTATCCTCTCCTCCGTTATCCTCTCTCGTTCTCTCTCGACATTCTCATTCTAATCCTCACTCTCGACCATCTCGCCTCACTCCTCCCTCTCGTTCTCTCTTGTCATTCTTACTCTCCCTATTCTCTCTCGTTTGACTTGGTACATCTTGTTTTTAGATACCGCCTGTCTCTGCCTGCTCCTTGGCATGTCCACATATTTCCACTATCACATGCTTTCCGACCGCCTTCCCCTCACGATTTTGAGTTCGCTTATTCCCCTTCCCTCCCTCTCTCCATCTCTCTCGGAATGTGCCAGGTAGTTGCGATTTTGCATTTCCGCCCACGAAGTTGTCAGGCGGCTGTTCCTCGGTCACATTACCAGGAAGGGCGTCGCGTTCCTCGAAGGGACTACGCGAGCCCGGGAAAGAGAATTAACTTCACCTCCGGGCACAGGCGGTGCCCTGGCACTGTATCAATGAACACGGGAAGTGAGTCACTGGGATGGACGTGTGGGGTTGCGAGGGGGAGGACCAGGAAAGGTTTCGAGGGTACAGTCCAAATCACATGATCTTTCGTGAGTCTCGTTCTGAACATTTCTTACATGTCCTGAGGTACACTATTATTAACATTCATGTATTACATTTTTGCGTGTAATAATTGTTAATTGGCTGTCACACCTTACACTAAATATCTCGGTTCCCTGCTATCTTTTGAACTTATTTATCGCATGTATGTAGCCCCTACAAGTGTGTAATCGTGAAAGTAATGTTCGAAACAAATGTATGCAATAATGACAATGCATGTACTAATGCAATAATAGTACTTAATGGTCACTTTGCCCACCAATTCTTTGAACTAATTTAATTATTAAAATACATTGTTCCCAGTAACACGGTCACAATTTGGATAGCTGTGCGTCTGCGGAACATATTCTCTGAGCGTACGTGCATCCAACAAGGTGACGGGCAAGGTGACCATTATATACATACAATGAGCGATAATCGCGCTCAAGAAAACTGTTCAAAGGGTTGGTTGTCTCGGTAGCTTAGGGGTTAGAGCAGCTGGGCGTAAACCAGAAGGCCCGGGTTCGAATCCCGGTCGGGTGACCAATTCTTTGAACTAATTTAATAATAGTACTTTTACTCGTTTCTTTATCCGATTCGAAATGTCATTGAACTCTCAATAAATAAAATATTGTATATTCGAGTGCAACAAAAATGTATTAATTTGCAACACTTCCCTTTGCCTAACAAATCAGTTGTTAATTTATTTCTGGTAGTTTAGAAGCCTGCCAAGCCTACTTTCATACGCCCTTTTAAATTCTTCTTGTATGTACTTACGTCATAGAATTTCTTTGTGTATTAAACGGAACTATCCAGAAACATATTAATTAATATTCCGACACTTCCATTCTTATAGAAATCAAAGAAAACTTTAATTTATGAATATTTGTATCACATTCATGCGATATAATTTATGTGCAAGAATTCTGAAGAAGTGAAAAAGTAATTATTTTCTCATCTCTTAAATTTTTATAATTAATACGTGGGTGGAATAGTTAGACCAGCATTATTTCTTGCTCATTGCTGCATCCTTATAAACCCCACCCAAGAAATACAAAAAAAAAAGACATTACTCTTCTAATTTTTAAATTCGGTTCATCTAAAGCACATAAGTTCTACTTTTTGTTCACGTGCCACTACATGCTGTGAACACAAGGCCAGAAACCGCGCCACTCGTAACACCACCCGCAGCGGGACTCGACACGCACAATTGACGCGCACCAGAGCGATAACTGCGCCGCTGGCGTGGCACATGTAGCGCGCAGGTGACTACCACGTGTAGTTCTCGCCTCTCTCCCTCGTCCGTCAGTCGCTGGCGCTAACGAGACGCCGGGCGCCGTTTTATGCCTTTCAGGTGCGGAGGCGCCGCGCCGCCTTGCGGAGCAAACGCGCCGCTGCCATGGCGCAGGCGCTAACACGCCACCCCGGGTTGAACGCGATGGCCGACAGATGGGGGTACGGTACCCTTGGGAGATCGTAAGGAACATCTTTGGAATGAACTCTTTGGAATGAACAAAATTTTCTGAAGGTTCCGTTGGATGTGGAGCGGGTCACCTCTAAAGCCATCTTCTAATTCCATTTCTACCTCTTGGCCACCACGTCCGCCATCACGTCTTTCAACACGTCCACCACCACTGTCGCCACCACGCCTGCCATCACGACCGCTACTACGACCGCTACCACGGCCGCTACCAAAACAGCTAACACCCAAAGCCACCACCCCCACCCTTAACGGCCCGCGCCATTACCACGACCCCCCCCCCACCATGTCCGACACCACGACCGCTATCAATTCGCCATCACGTCCGTCGCGGCCCGCCAACAAGGGGCGCCCCCAACGCCCGTTACCACGACCGCCCCTACGTCCGTCACCACGACCGCCACCACGTCAGACATTACGCCCGTCACCATGACCGCCACAACGACCGCTAACATGACGGAAACCATGCTTACTTCCACCTCCCCCCAATATAACTCTACGCCTACTTTTACGCATCCGTCAACACCTCACCAATGCCCACCTCCATTTTTATCTCCTTTTCCATATCAATTGTCACCTTCGCCGCCACTTTATCCAACTTCTGTGCTGTTCCTTTTTTCCTTCCGTATTTACCTCCTCCACCTCTGCCTAGAAGCCCAACCCCGCCTCCGCCGTCAGTAATTTAGGACACTGCGCGTCGCGGGAAGCGTTTATTTTATCGGCGACGCTTCGCACGTCGCGCGTGATTATAATTTACGCGACGTCACGGAGCGATTTGGGCGCCGAAGGACGGACAGCTGCGGCCTGTACGCGCGTCACTCCTGCCGTATTGCATTTTTTTAATGGTTACCTTCATGGCCCTCCTTTCCTTTCTGCAGATTAGTGACAGCTTAACGACGAGCCATAATTTGTTTACATAGATTTCTGTAATACCTCTAACTCAATAACACGTTCCAGCTATTTCTATCATATACGTACTAAAACATTCACTTAGTTAATAGCACGAATCTTGCATATCAAATTTGAAAAAGTATTTCGAAAATGTATTATTTTATGGAATTATAGAGAAATAAATCAGTGTAGAATGCAAAATTACAAAAACGCATCTTATTTGCTTTTTCTAGACTTAGGTTCTGTAAGCATATTAATTGTCTGAAGCGCAGTACTAAGTCTCAGTGGCCACATTACGGGATATTACATAATTGTTGTAAGTGGTAATTTATTTAGTATTTGGAATGAAATTCATTACTACACCTTCCAGGCAAATTCGCAGAGAACGAAAAAATCGAACAAAAACGAAGATACCATTTTTGACTCGATCTAGTTCAGTCCTGAAACCTCGAAACCTTCTTTCTCAATGGTCGACATGTCCAAACGATTCCCTCTTGACTCTGTGCCCTCGAGCACTTCTTCTGTGTATTTACGCGAGACTTTGGCGAATGGGCGTTGGGAACCGTGTGCACCGATGGCGAGTAGCTCCAGATGTCGGACCATTAACTCTTCCGAAGCAGACCTTCGGGAAAAAATCACGCTCACCACACTTCTCGCTAATAGCTCTCCCTGGTTCGCTATTCTTAATTTATTGCCAAACGCATTGGACATTTATTTTTCGTGGGGTGGATTGGTTTGTCTGCAAAGACAAGTAATATTTCTTGTTATTTTAAATATCGTACATATAAATCATTGTTGGAGTTTCAGATATATTCGTGTCTTCAACAGTACGTTTCTTTTATTCTTTGGTAGCCACTCGTTCTTATTGGCTCTGTTTTAGCTCCATTTTCATTTCTAGTTTATGCATAACTCATCTCATATTAATTTTTTATCCGCTCTGTTTTATTTTCCAGCACATACTATTGTGTTTTACTCCCGCTTATTTGGTCTCTTTTATTTCTCTTTTGAAAAATGTGTATTGTGTTGGTGACGTCAACACCATAACTCACCACATAGGTTCAACAGCTCTTCAGTGTGATAGGTAAATTTACACATACCTTCCATTGGATGAGTACTTCAGGATTTAAGCATATCAAGCAAGGAGACGTAAAATCAGAGATCAGAAATCAAGGCTCCTAAAGGCGATGCCACTTTTCACATGCTTGAAAAAGAGATGGTGAACTAATTCCGCAGAAAGAGAATGCGAAATGCTCAGTGTAATTCATTAAATTTACCACTTTTGTGTGTTGTATAATGCATAGATTAACTTTTAAAATTTAATTATTAATGTATAGGGGTGAACTAATTCATTCGCAGACTAAGCAAGGGACTTAGAAACTCTGCTCCTGAAGGACCTTCTTATAGTTGTTAAATAAAAAATATTTTAGTTAGCAAACTTTAAAAATATTTTAGTTAATACATTTTAAAAATATTTTAATTTGTTTTTGTTTTTTCAAATTTTGAATGTATATTCAATTTTTAAAATATTGTGTGACCAGGTTTGCTCGAGCTTAGGATCTGTTATTAAAGCCACCTGGCTAACATTCTATGATTCACAAACCTATATTATGTGTTGTGTAATGATGATAATAATAATAATAATAATAATAATAATAATAATAATAATAGTAATAGTAATAGTAATCTCATTTTCCTCCATCAATTTTCCTATCACCGTGTGTTCTTTCCTCTTCTTCTAACTTCAGCGTCGCTTCCCCTCCACTCGCGTAAATCAGCACGACGTCCCGGCCGTGTAAACGGGCGAAGAGGGTTTGGCGAAGCATGCACACCCAGCTGGCCTGGCCCTCCAGCTGCCCTGAAACCCAACGGGCGTTCGGAAAGTGGGCGACTAGTGGTACTTTTCCCGATTCTTTTCAATATTTACGTGTTTATCCAAACATATTCAGACAGTCCTGATATGGTCATCCAAAAGGAAAGAGGACTTACTTTTCTAACTCGTGGCATTGACTTACAAGTGGCAAATGATATCCGTGTTGGAGGTGAAATATGATGTTTACAAAAGGAATAGAAATAATTGGTTGGAACTTACCAAGCCGAATCTTATAGTTGGTGGAAGAAAAACTGAAGGTTATGATGGGTGTCATCATTTTTCCATTATGATTAAATAGGAGATTGAAAACTGTAACGAATCTGAGTTTCAAGGGAGAATTGTAGAAGTTTTACATATATATATATATATATATATATATATATATATATATATATATATATATATTATATATACACACACATACACACAATGCCTTAGATGGGAATCAATTCCTGAAAAGCAAAATGGAACCGAAGAGATCAGGAAGCAATAATAATAAGAAAAATTATGTGTATTATTATAATACCAAAACGTACGATATTAGTTTATTAATAACACAATAATAAATTTATGGAATGTATTTGACCACAGAATCAGCAATTCAACATTGCTGTCTACGAATCACGAGAGAGAAAGACAGACAGAAAGAAAGGAAACTATGGAAACTAAGAAGAGTGAATAGGCGCCTCAGCTAACATAGGGAGTGAATGAATGATTGAGTGATTACAGGTACTCCGGCTGGCAAGCGTTTTGGAGAGGAAAGTGGAGTCTGTGGAAAACCGAAAGAAAACATCAGAAGACAGCCAATGCCGTCGTCTGAATACGCCACGCAGTCTTCGGTGTAAACATAGTTCTTCACAAACCAAGTGTGCTCATCTGAAACTTCTCCATGGTGTGTGGGTGTTTGGTCAAGCGATTTTAGCATTTTGCGTGGGCTGAAGCTGTGAATAGAGGAAATAAAATCACGACTTGATGAGAGTATTCGCCTTGACCCTTGTCAGCGGGAAGTGTTGCCTTCTGGCCAGACAGCCGCTACTTAAATTCGGCTACAGGCGTGGGCATTCAGTCTATTTCGGTCTATTGCCACAAAATGGATCCGAGATATACTTAACCATTGTCTGTAAGTTCGTCGGGGTTAACGCGTTTGTGCGTGCTTTTGTTTCTCCTAGCTCCACTTTCGAATACCTTCTTGCTCCAGGATGCAGTTTTTGCTTATATTAGCATTGTAGGATACGTTGATATAGCTAGAGAGATTTTAATAGTATATAATTTTTAATAGTTTAAAGAAGTGTATTTTCCTTTGTGAACAGTATACTGCATGATAATATGTGCCTAATCCTAAGACAATGTAATTTTCAACTCGAATGTGAAGTGTTTCAATTTGCATTTCCAGAATCCATATACTTGTAAATCTGCAATAAATTCTATAACTAATTCGTGATACATTGAATGCTAATTTTCCGTTGCTCATTATGCATGAACATTGCAATTAATATTGTGAATAGCCCATCTCGAAGGGGGTGAAAGTATTAATAAGCTTTATTTATTTATTTTACGTGAAGAAAACGGTAAAAATTGATGACTTTTTTCATAACTTTATATTTCAAAAATTGAAAACTGGCAGCGAAGCCGACGAATTTTGTGAGCAAATGCAACATCTCCGTCACATGGGAGAGTCCTGGTTAGGGGGAAACCCCCACTAGCCGACGGTAGGTCGGAGTCGGATCTCGACATCCAGCGGGGGAAGACCACCTCCCGAGAAACAACATGCACTACACTAACGGGACTAATGTCCAAAGCAGTTGACGCGCCAGGAAACATGAAAAAACCAAACCAAACCAAGAACTAAAGCTGGCAAATATTGTGTTGGTGACAGGCAGCGTTGGTGCCAATGAAGACGGTAACAATGACGGGATGAACAGGGAATGATGACACAGCTTTTTGTTTTTCGCCCGCCAGTGGCCCTCGCAAGGAAGCCATTTATTGAGTAAGTGGAATACATGAGCGGCAGCACTTTGGCTTGTGGAACAAAAAAGGAGACATCGTAAAAAACTTTTCTAACTTGGGACTAACACAATGTGTTGAAGAAGCCAGCACTTTCGTCTCTATGTGAGAGTTAACTAACAGGTGGTAATTATTTTGGTAATGACTATACTGTTAACGCACCCAAACACAGGTACGAAAAGACACTTCTAACGGCTGGAGTATGTTAACGATTTAAAAGTTCACAGTCCGTTAAGTACAATCGAAACAAATGCATTGTAAGTAATCAAATAAGTTATATGAGTACACTCATTCCAAAAACTGATACTGTTTTTATGTAAATTTAAGAAGATATTATTACGAATAGTACTGAACAACACATGGCCGTTAACATAAACAACAAACACGGTTAGTTAGTTGCCGTTTATCGAACTACCGTCGTTTATAACTATTTTCAGAGTGAGCGTTCACATTTTCATTCACGTACTCATAACCTTTCACGCTCGTTTCAGCACAGTCATTCCTATCACGCGCACTTAGTCACTGTGCTCCGCGGCAGTGACGGCGGTGGCATCGTGCGGGCAGCGACGCGCGCCAGCGCGGGCGACGGCGGCGCGAGGTCGCGGGTTGGCTGGCGCGAGCGGCGTTTATTGCGGCAATTACGCCCTGCGCGCGCGGCGACGACGCTGGCGGCGCCTTCTCGCGAGGCCAATAAAAGTCGCGCGGATAACGTGTCTATTGGACGCGGCGTGCAGCACGGAGTGTTGCGCCGTGTCGCACAGTTGGCGAAGCACGGATCTGAACGGAAGAAAACGGACTAGTCAGTTTCATTTTTTTTTTTTTCGTAATACTGTGGTGCTATATCGACGAAACGCAACCAAACAGAGGAACGAAAAGCCACTTTTAAAGGATGGCGTCTGTTAAGGATTTTAACAGTCCGTTCTCGGTTTATACACCTCAACCGCGTCCGTTATTTCCTCTACGTCGGTCTAATGGCGTTAGTAAGTAGTATTTACAGGGGTTTAAGGTGGACATGCGCACCGTCGGCCTTTGCCACCCCCACCTCCCCTTCTTTTCCCGCCATGTCCAACACACCTTCCTGATCAATTCTGCTGGAATGGTCTCGACACTGATTGAGACACCCCTCTATGGCCCCTCTCAGCTCATATGTGCAGAGTGGAGGTGAAGATAGGTTTGGGATAATTAAATCTGATATGATCCTCTACCTCTTGCACCTCCAGAAGCACCGATGTTGGAAACGCCTTCTTAAACCGTTGTGAAAAAACGGGTGCTGGGTGTGAGATGTTCAGTGAAAACATACATGCCTTATGCGATATTCAAACCCAGAAATGCGCACTTCGAGTTCTCAGGTTTGGCTTGTTTCGATGTGTTCTACCGCTTGTTTTACCTTAACTATTTCTCGCTAAAACAATGAGAAGGAAAATAACAGGAAATAACAAGATTCAATTACAGGAATGATCTTGATTTGTCTACACGTACCCTACATGTATAATATTGTGTGTGTTTTTAATTTTTAGTAGTGCAATGTTGTTTATCTGATTTTTTAGACGTATTTCATTTTTATTGAAGAAATTATTGCGCCACTAGTACTCCAACTGTTTCCACGACTCATGTCCCCTTTTCAAGAAACATGTTATTTTTATACATTACTCCGGGTAAACATTCTAATGTGTTATAATCTTGATAACGAATTCTTATTTCAGATCGTATTAGAAACGTTAAAGCTAATGAGTAAATTTAAAAATAAGTAAGAAAATATTAATACCATTGGAAACTCCAAAATAAGAACTACTCTCCTTCATAAAAAAACTTATCAATAAGAACCAAAGTAGACAATGGGAATGAACTAATATTTCAAAAGTAGTATACGTATCTGAGTGTGCGAATCATTTTGGGGCAAAAAAGACTTTTTGAAGCAAAGATTAATGCGAAGATTGTTTCTTCCCGTGCAATAATCGAACACATTTGTGTAGCAACATCGCGAACGTGTGCCACAGTGCGAGACCGCCGCGCGGAGCGGTGCTAGCGTTATTATAAACTGAAATGGAGCAGCAGTTTTTAACGAACCCAGGTCCGCCGTATGTCTGCGCTTTAGATTTACGCGCCTCCCGCCCCTTTCCGCCTCCACCGCCGCCCCCGCCACCTCCACCACCGCCGCCGCCAATTGGCTCCCGTCTCGCGTATTTTCCCAATATCCGGCGGCATTAGCATCTCTATCTTGCGTTCCATCTTTCGTTCGTGCTGATCCAACGCCATTAACGACCCGGCATCAGCTGCGAGATCGAGCTCCCGCATCTCTTCCGGTTACGCTCACACAACTCCACCCCCTCCACTTCCTCCGCGCTCCCCGAAAAATTTACGTCATGCCGTTCCGCCGCGTATGTGAACCAATGCGATCTCTTCATGCTGTCTTGGCGCGAGCGTCGGTTGTACAAACTAATCATAGCGGTGGGCGTAGCGTTTGCGTAGAATAAGATGTTGGTCTGTATTCCATATGCACGTGGTGACCTAGTGAAGCTCTAGCAAAGCAACCGGGAGCGGTAGCTCAGTGCATCAACTGATGTTACTGCAGCGCCTCTGACCGAGAGGTCCTAGGTTCGAGTCCTGACGGCGGCAGGATTTTCGACACTAGCTTTTCAGCTAGGTCGAATTCAGTCGCTGTCTGGAGGATAATTCTAGCGGTCGGCTGCTCTGATCGGTAGTTTTCCGTGGTTTCGCCGATCAACACCAGGCGAATGCCGGAGCAGTACCCTAACAAACGGGCCACGAACCGCGCGCGATCTGTCCTTCCTCTTCCTTGTCCTATCCTCTCCCTTTACACACACACACACACACACACACACACACTAACATGCACTACACTACCACATTCTGGGAGACCGGTCGGGAGCTTAGAGCTTGTCCCGACTGGGGCGGTGCCCCGCTGGTGGGAGAGTCCTGGTTAGGGGGAAACCCCACTAGCTGATGGTAGGTCGGCGCCGCATCTCACCATCCAGCGGGGGAAGATCACCGCCATCTCCCGGGGAAAAACATGCACTACACTCACGGGACTAATGACCAAAGCAATTGACGCGCTCGGAAACACGGAAAAATCAATCAATCTAGCAAAACACGGGAAGAAGGATCAGATTTTAAAAGAGCGTGAAAATGTGACGGAGATGTTGCATTTGTTCACAAAATTCGTCCGCTTCGCTGCCAGCTTTCAATTTTTGAAATATAAAGCTATGAAAAAGTCATCAAGATCTGTAGAGCATATGAGTCTTTTTTTTTCATTTGAGTACGTCCGCCCCTTCAGAGGTGCGGCTCGAAGTCGAAGTTTCCTCTGAGTATCCGACAGGATTCTTCACGCACGCGGTGCCGGCCGGCGACGATTCCATCGCCTTCCCTCGCGTCGGCGACCTTGCTACGCGCATTGGCACTTTGTTGAGCCGTCGGGCGGCCGCGAGGGCGAGGGGGCCGGCGAGGCGACCAAATGGCGCGCGTCATTTTAACGGCGCACAAAAAACGCGCGCTTCCTCTCGCGGGCCCTCGCGGCGGCGCCGGGGGACGGGGTGGGCGGGTCCGTCGCAAACCAAACAAACGCAGGGTGGAAATAGCTTCCTCCCGCCCGGCCAAGGAGCGCCCTATGGCCCAAACCTGCTCGCCGACTCAGTCACTACCACCATCACCACCACCACCACCACCACCACCACCACCATCTCCGCCATCACCACCCGCCACCACACCAGCACCACCACCACCACCACCACCACCCCCACCACCAACCCCCCCCCCCCTCTCGCCACCCCCCCGCCAGCCCAACTACCATCTCCAGCACTGCCACAACCTCCATTCTATTATCATCACGATCAGCTACACCACTGAACTCATCATCATTATCATCATCATCATCATCAATAGCAATACCATCGTCACTGTCAGAACACCATCCCTGCCCATACCACATCACCTCTGCCTTCGCCCCTACCACCACCTCACTGCTGATACTACCGCCCCCGGCTCATCCATCGGTTTTGTGAGCCTTGGGGGAAGACAGTTTTTCTGTTAAGTAGTATAATTTTACTAAATGTGTTTTAGAAAATCCTTACTTACATTGCACCTGCCACCATTCATATCATTCACCATTATCTGCCTTCTCTCTCTTTCATTTACTAACTTCCCATCTGACAGGTCATAATAAATAATATCCTTCCTACATTGCCAACTGGAACTACTGACACAGACCTGAAACATGTGCATTAACCTTGGTCATGTATCACGTGAAATTGTTGAATTTTTACAGCCATTCAGTTAGATATGATAAGTCGACGATAGGTTAAACGAGACTGCAAACACCCATGACAAGATGGTATTCGAAACTCCAAAACCAGTCGAAGTAGTCTCATAACTTACTATATAACATTAACAACTAGGTCCGTACTACCCTTATTGTTGATACTATCATAATTATTATTCACTAATCTAACACGTTCATTTTGATTTTGTTTCTGCTCTGAAACTACTCAGATAATAGCAGTTAACAATATTTATAAAATTTTAATGAATTAAAATGAATTGCAAATTTCTAAATTGTGCATCGCTTTAGTTGTCACTGAATCATTCCTCGAATTTCACTACATTAGCAGAACGTACTGGTAAGCATGTAAGAGTCGTAGAGTAGTCGTATTTTTTGGACTTTCCCTTCATTTTCTCCGTGCATGTTATCTTAAGAAATCTCACATATTTATCACCAAATCAGCGTTCTCTGCACAATCTTCACCACTTTAACCATTATATAATCAAGTGTCATTTGTTGCCGGTGAATCGCTCTCCACCTTTTTTTGCCTTCCAATTCCCCTGCACCCTCAGTCACCTCTGCCATCCCAGCTGGCTGGGGCCGCCGCCGCCGCCGCGTGTGACATTTCGACTTGTGTTGTCACCTTCTCTGTGAAGCGCGCCGCCGCGAGGCTTTGTTTGACTGAGTGGGCGGATGCGTTGTTTGCGTAGGAAGACTTGTGCGTGTGTTTGCGATTTGTGAAAAGTTTGTTGTGTAACGCGAGATACAACTTCCACGTCTCTGTTTTTGTTTTTAGAGGTAACATTGTGGTGTACCGTAATTTTGCGATATGCCATGTGGTGTTTAATGACTTTTTCTGAGAAACCTGTTGTGTTGAGAGAGGACTTCTAAGCTCAGCTTCTGCTGGGGAAGTGCGAAAGAAGGCCAAACCACCTTTGCTTTGCTCGTCATGAAAAAATATATAACCTTTTGAGGTATACTTGTAGCAGTACTACAAAACGAAGAACCGGATAATCAACTTAATGTTTATTATTAAATGTTGGATTTGTTTCAGCGTGACTTTTCCAATTTAAAAATGATTAATGAATACATAATTATAAAAATATTGTAGAAATTTCTTATTGAAAATAAATTATTAACGCTTTTGTACCTGGTAATATCGATTGGACTCTTCGTCACTCGACACAAAAAATGAAGTGAACTCATTAGACACAAAAACAGCATCTTCAAGATCAATTTTCTGTTCTCCAATTGGAAAATTCTCTCCCATTTGCCTTCAGCGCAGAAGCCGCCTCTTGAATGGACCTCTTGCAGTTTCCTTAAGTTATTACTCATAGTAACATCTTATATCAGTATACTTCTTGATTTAATATTAATATTTGGAAATATCTTGAACTGGCAACAGAATAATATAACAAGAGACTATTGAAAGAGTTTTCTGCCGACTCCGGGTCCACTTCGGTGAAGGAATTTTCGTACCTAGTTATCATCTTATGTTTATTTATTTTCTAATTTCCAATGAGTACATTTCTGCAAAACGGCAATTTTACTGAATGAAACTTCGAAGTTCCTTACCATTCGCCGCCAGCCTAGCAGGTCCCTCTTGAATCAGCCGCACGGCATCGCCACGTACCCTGAGCCCTGCGGCAGCGAGGACACCTCCACCGCCACCTCGCGGCGGCCGCGTCACGTGACCCGCCCCAGGTGACCTCTGCGCCGGCGCGGGGAGGGCCGGGGGAGGGGGCGGGGCCGCCGCGCCGCGCCGCCGGCTGACAGCTCCATTAGGGCTGTCGTCCGCAGCCGCGGCCCGCGCGCGTGAGCCGACTCACGCGTGACCGCGCGGCCCGCGGTTCGGGCCCCGGGGAGGCGCTCCCTCGGACCCCCCACCCCGGGGCCCACCCCCGCCCACTGGGGCCGCCCCGCGCCGGTGAGCGGCCGCGACCTGTCACCGGCCGCCGAGCTGAGCCGAGGTGAAAGGTCGCTCATGCAGAATAGGCGCCGGCTCCGTTCGACCCCCAGTGTCTCGTGGCTTTCAAGGACTTAATTTACGAAGGCTGTGGACGTTGCGGATAAATTGGAACCTCGATGTTGCGAGTCTAAAAATGTTACGAAAAAATTCAAAATGGCTAAATAATTCGATTTACATAGACAGGTATACAAACGCATTTGAATTATTTTTGTATTCAGGTTATGAACACGTACAAGATATGGACAGATTTCAGACACTGGCATCATCTCTCATCTGAAGACGAGAGCGGAGAGCGAAGGGCGCCGATGCAAAATAGGTGCCGGCTCCGTTCGACCCGAAGGGCTTTGAATGATGTAATTTACGGAAGCCGTGAACTTACGGTGGAACCTCTATATTGCGAATCTAAAGCAGTAACGAAAACATTAAAAATTGTTAAATAATCCGACTTAAGTAGAGGTGGAGGAATCTTGACTGTCTGGTTGTCGCTGCAGTGAGGACTGTCATGCCAACGTTTCGTCCCTCATATTGTTTTCCTCAGGGCTTCTCGCATTCCAACCCTGTACAAATCCACGATATGTCGCTCGGAACGTCGCTTCACTACCCTCAACGCAGGGTCACCCGGGCAGCAGAGAGCCTTCACATGACTCTGGCAGCGGAAGTCTAAGATTGCATCGACTACCTTCGTAGATAGGTATGCAAACGCATTTGAATTATCTTGTTATTTGAGTTATGAACACATGCAAGAAATCAAAGGATTCCGGATATCGGCACCTGCCCTCATCTGAAGACCAGAGCGGAGCAGATACGTCGATAGTGTATACAAGGGTCTTGCTAAGTCCTACATATTTCAGAGACTGATGAGAATATGAAAGGCTTTAGCGAAGTTATATATTACCATGAACTTACGGACGATCATTTTAGACTAATGTACTGAAAGGTATATGTTCAAACAGTATCTTCAAAATTTAAGCGTTTGGAAATATGAAGGTAATTATTAATTTTAATTTGAACATGTAGCAGATCACTAGAGTAATAGAGCTATTTACATCTGCGATGCGGAAATAAATGTTGTTTTCGAATAAATAAATAAATAAATAAAACATAAGTGAATAAATAAATAAAAATAAATAAAAAATAGATAAATGTAAAATAAGTAAATAAATGCCGAATGGAGTAAAAACATTTGTTGAGATTACTCTGAATTTAAAATGACTATTACAGCACATTTCCTTGTGTTTTAAACGCACTATTTTAAAGTTGCCTTCCCAAGCGTTAAATGCAAGTATGCACTTCATTATAAAAACTTCTAGGAGTGTTTGAACATTAATGCTGTCTTACAGAGCGACAAAGCACGTCAAGAATTATTCCGACCTTTCATTTCCAAGAAAAGGTCCTGTTAACCATTTTCGAAGTTGCTGTTTTTTGGTCTTGCTCCCAGACATACAAACAGCAGCCCGGATTTTCGCTTTTGTCTTGAGGATGCGTTGGATATTACATGTGATATGTGAGTCGCCCTACTTCGCGTACGTCTTAAAGATATTCACACACGACTTGTATATTGCTCATAAACACGGCAAACTTTCGCAACATTCGCATATTAACAAGGAAATTCACGATATGGGCACCATCTTCTATCTTTTATTATTGTGTTAGGTAATAGCAGAACGCGATTATTCTGCGTAGTCTTTTCAGAGCGGGTGCATAATTGCGGGGGTTTTGTCCATTTTAATACGCCATTTTCTAGGTCGATGCGACAATCCGAGCTCTTATGAAGATGGAGATTGTTCTGTGAACATGTCCACTGCAGCCTTTAGCGTAGGAAGCCTGTTAGATTGCATTTGAAATTAATATATTTCGAATCAGATAATCATATCTTTCACATTTCTTTCATCTGTGGTAGTGTCTAAATACTAATTTTGAAAATATTAACTTTCGAGTACGTACGATTTTTTATCATCTTCATTACTAATTTTCCTGTGTTTATGTTCTGAAAATCTACAGAACAACCAGCACGAAATTTGAACGTGCTTTTAAATAAGGATGATTAACATTGTTAGAAAAACAAAATTGAATATATTTCAACCAATCGGTTTGGTGAGAACTTTTGAATTTTTGGTAGAAAATTTGGATTGGACGAAAATGAAACGCCTTGGATATCAACACTGAAGTCTGTTATTTCCTTCATGTTTTTGTTTTATTAAAGATTTACTGTATTTGAACAGCTGCATCCAGCATTATATTTCTGTAAATAGTTATCGATTTGTATTTTTATTCTTGTATGATTGGAACCATTAATGTTGATTCTTTTCATTTCTGAACAGATGTAACGGAATTTGCATTATTTCAATTTTACTCGCCTTCCGGGTTCACTTTTGAGGAATAAAAAAAAGGAGTGCATCTGCAGTGAAAACATTATGCAATCTGCACCGCCTACGGCTTCAACTGTTTGCCACGCATTCATGCATTTGACTCTTGCACGAACATTGACTGTCTGCTCGTGGGACGAAAGTAGGTGGCAAACGGCGCCAATGCGACCTCTTGCTTCGTTGGCTCCTCATCAAAACCGCGTCCACAGACGGCGTACGCCCCGCTCCAGCGTAAATCGCCTTTACAGCGTCATTATCCGTGGCATGAAGCTGATTATATTCGGTCTCCCGCCTTCGCCCGAGCGACGTATTCTCGGAAAAAGAAATCGCCCGATGATTTTCTCGAGACGGCTCTTACGAGCTGCATGCGTTACGAAAACGACTCGCCGCATGGGCGTACTACTTAAAAGTGCCGGACGGTCGTGCTGTGTATTGAGAATAGAGGAGCTAATTCTGTGTTGCGCACTGGTCCGAAATGGACGTAAAGACGCTTTTCAAAAGGAGAGAAAATGTAACGAAATTGTTTGTCTTAAAACACTCATATTTTGGAAGATGAAGAGATTTCATGAAAAAAAATGTGAAGTAAAGCTATTTTAATTATTTATAAAGCTGTTTTCCATTAGCGTAATTTACATTTTTTATGACCATGAAAATGCGACAATAAATTCGTAAAAGGACAAAAAAATGGTTTTAATTAACGTGCATAAAAATGAGTCATTGAAAACATTCAGCTTTTGTATGCCTTCATGTAAGAAGTCATTGTTGCTGTGTATGTCATTCAAGCATCTGTCACCTTACAAAATAGTCGCTGAAATTTTGCCGAAAAATAGATGATGAAACTAGAGAGTAGGGAAACTAAAGAGATGGGTCACGATTTTTAATATACAGAAGGTAGCAACTGACATTTTAAAATTTTATTTTTATATCAATCGATTATAATGTAACAGTAGTGTATTTTATTCGAATTTCATGTCATCGAACATTACATGTAAAATGTCTGTTTATTTCAATGTTTTGTCACTAGTTGAATGGGTTAAGAGATAAGAGTTTCGAGTCTTGCTTATTAATAAACTATGAATTTCAGAAGTTAGACATGATGACAATAAAAAAATACAATGAAGTTCAAGGACCAAAAAAATGAATGTTTTGAAACACAAATGCTCGGATTCGGTTGTTGATGAGGCACAACTGAAGAAATTTTGAAATTCTTATTGTGAGAGATTTCAGTGGAGGGGATAAAATTAGTAGTGCTTGTGTAACACACGACTGGACATATTCGAAAATTCGACTAGCGGGTGTCGCAGTGTGATGATTGGTTACCGACGGATCGGAAGGACTTCTAGGAAAGTTAGTTAACAAAACGTTTCGAAATATTGAGATTTCCAGTTGGTGCCGATCAGAAAAAGAGAGAGTGGGCTTTCGAATTTGGCAAAATTTCTAATACTGATTAATTTTTAGGTTGCTTATTAATTTGGGTCATGTATTGATTAGTTATTTGGTTGTAAAATTATCAATTTAAAATCACAGAAATTAAGGGTCACTTCCATGCCGCATCATTTCGCCTTGAGAAATGCCGTGGTCTGCCTCGAAATAAACTTCGTATCCTTCATGATTGTATTTTGAAGTATTCTTAACTTTTTAAAATATTTTCTTTGTTTTTTGTTTTCCTTTTCTTCTTTATTATATATTTATTTAATTTTTATATAATTTCATATTTTCCTTGAAAAGGATACTTCTAGAACCGAAAGAAAATATTCGTGTTTGCCCTTTTGCCTCACTGTGCGCGAGAAGTCGGTGGGTGCCTGCAACTTACGACCCCATGCCCCACGGAATTGGCTGGCGCCGCGCTTGTAGCGACTTAATTCCTCTGCGGCGCGCTGCCCGGGAGGCTAACTGCCGCTACCCAGCCGTGGACGCTCTTGACAGACTTGGCATTCACGCCGGGTGAGAGGACGAGAAGTCAAAACTGTGTAATGCAATGAATTTAATGACGATAATAATGATAATAATAATAATGTATTATCTATGATCTTAAAGCTTACCGTTGGAAATGAATTCAAAGACATTATCTTTTTGATCATAGTGATTAATATGAACACAAGTACTGATCCCAAAGAACTGCTTTAAGGAAGTGTTGATACCTGGTTAATCTAAGCCTGCCCATACGTTAAAATACATTATTCTGCAAAAAAGTTGTTTTTTTATATAAAATTTGTTCGGCGTATTTCGGAAGTTGGCAATTTTTCCCTTCAATGGTCTCATAGCACGGTGCAAGCATCCGCCCGTAAAATGAAAGAAGTCTCCGAAACAAATGGTCCGCAACATCAGAACAGCTTCTCGTCACCAGTAAGACAAAACCGCTATCACACAACATCGTCCTAAGCCAAGAACAACACGATGGATGGAACTGTCCTCACACATAAACATTATTGATGAATGGAAGACTCAACGACAAATGGCAGAAATGAAGGAAAATTCCCGTTTGTAGAGAATAGTACTAATAAATAAGTTCCAGATTCCAACCTTTCCCACACTGTATGGTCAACGGTAAATAGGTCAGGAACAGAATGCGATAGATGTAGTTTTTTTTTTTACCTTTAAAGTAGTATTTTGCTGGCAACTGTAGGTAGATAGTCTAATGAAGTCCCATCAAACAAACAACTTCTGCTGAACAGATTTCATCAGTGTCACGTGTAGTGACATGATAGACGATCATAAACACAGGGACCCAACACACCCAGCTCGGAAGCGGCGCACGTAAGCCGTGAACTGTACTGTCTGGGTGTTTGTCGCTGCTTCCACTACTTCATGGTTTGCACAACCTGAAATCTCCACAATTTATTGTCGATCTGTTGCAACAGTGTGGTTCCCCGTTGTGCGACCAATGGACCAAGTAGCAGCAGCGCCATATTTACACCAAAGACTCCGAGATAACCTCGTTTAGTGTGATTTGCCATCACCGCCCAAAGGTGTTCTCTGTTGGCCGGGTCGATTAGGCTATGTCATAACAGAAAGCATTGAGTGATTTTTAAAGACCATAATTTTATAAGATCCATAATTTTAAAATGCTGATTACTTTATTTGATTTTAATATTACATTGCGTTAAAACATACTTTTGAAAGCTGAACGAAAATGAATAGATAAATAAACAGATATATTAATAAAGGAAAATAAAAGCAAAATAAATAAAAAATAAAATAAATAATATATAAAGAAAGAATAAATAAATAATAAGTAAATAAATAAATAATAAGTAAATAAATAAATAATAAGTAACTAAATAAATAATAAGTAAGTAAATAAATAAATAAAAATATAACATACATAATAAATTAAATACCTCCAGTGTGGAGTGTGATTCTTCTATCATTTAAGGGCATGGAGATGTTGGCGAAGCAATAATTAGCGACCCTGCCCTCGCCAAGTGGCGCGTATTTTCGCGGCGTGGCGTCACTCCACGAGGGCGGTGGCGGCGCCGCTGCCGCTGCCTTCCTGCTCCGTAGGCGCGTCGTATATCCGTCACTGTCTCGGATTAAGAACGCCTCTGCAATCGGGCCTCCCGATGTACATTAACAGAGCGGGACGCGACGTCTCTCCGAAAGTATTTAATTTATTACACATTTATATATCGAGACACAACTTGCGCTCACTTCAACTTCTGCCTCTGCCTCCGACGCGCACTTGAACGTTCGGAGGAGTTTTCGTGGTGGGTGGGGGGTGGGAGGTGGGGAGGGGGAAAAGGGGGGGAGTTTTCTTCCTTCCGTCGGCCTCTGTCGACTCCTCGCCGTGTTGTCTGTCCTCCGAAAAAACGAAAAGCGAAAATATCAGAATAAAGACTTCACTTAGTTCCTCTCTTCGCCGGATTGATATAAACAAAGTTAAGCTCACGAAATTAAGAAAGATGGAGTGGGCGGCGGCGGCGGCGGCGGCAGCGGCGGTGGCGGAGGACAGGCGGTGCCTGGGACGCGCACGAGTTCACTCTGCAAGAACGGCCTCCCCTCTCCCCCCTCCCCATTTCCATCCCCCCACTCACCCGCCCACCCACCTCTCGTCGGCCTTCGCACAGCCCTCGCTTGCCGGTTTGGACTTTCGGTTTCCTTCGTTGCGCTACCGTCAATTCGCCTCATGGTTGAGACTCCGGCGGTCCCGCTGAGCTTTTCGCGAACCATTCCCCCACTCGTCCCCACTCTGCCCCCTCCCTTGCTCCGCCCAGCTTTTCAGCACGAGCCTCTCCATGTATCTCGTTCTCATTGCACAGCTTTCGCCTTTTCCATCGAGTATAATTTAATAACATTAACTCTTCTAAAAAGGACACACTGACGGACATTATATCATTTTAAAGCTTGTTGTTCATGCAAGAACGGCCGCGGCGCGGCATTAGAATGAAACAAAACTCGCTTTACAGTTATTCTTTACTTTTCTTTTGTTCGCCCAAAAATTTCGAATGGATGAGAGTTCGACGAAGTTTCGAGACACGGAGCACGCTCCGTGAGTCTTATTTTTTTAGACTCTTCCACAGTTGTTCCTCGAACTCGTTGTATAGTGTGATGAGATCCGGTTCGTCCGTCTGAAAATATTCTTCACTCTTTTTAACCCCCATCATTTGTCCTGCAATGGCCTTTTGTGAGAGCGGACATTGTCGACGTGTGTATTGTAGCGGAGATGTTGAGTAATTAAATGAGGAAGGAACGTCGCCTCTGGTCTGGCATCTGGTCTATTGTCTGGCATCAGAGGAGAGAGGAAATTTGTTCCTTGATTTTCCATGTTTCGCTGCAACGCTAAAGCCAGAAATTACTCTCTTATTGCGAATTACTATGGGATTATTTAATTATTGCAATATGTGCTCAAATTATAAAATAATATTAATTTTTAAAATATTAGCAGACATATTTACGAAAATGAATCGAACTAACATTGGTACTTACAGAATTTTTTTGTTAAATCGCACGTTAATGCAAATTTTACTCGCTTCATTACGTTCATTTGAGTGTTTTTCACTACAAACCTAGAATCAGTGGCGTGTGATTCGAAATGTTATTAAAAATATATCAAGTAATGACTTCTGTTCATATTTTGGACACATTTTTCTATGTCATTCCTATATTTGTAAGGTGATGTAAACTTGCATAAATCATTTTTGGACATCTTGTCACGAGTGTAATTCTCGTCACTAGTGTCAAAATCAGTATAAATTCACCACTTGATCAACGTGGCATGGGAGTAGATTTGTTGCTATGGATAAAACATTTAGGTAAATAAACCTTACAGTTACACCCTTACATTCACCAAAATTGTATATCTGAAATATCCTTTTATTAGCAACCACCATGCGAATAACGTAGTTTAATGAACTTCGTATCTCCCATTGTGTGCGTTCCTGAAGCGTACATTACATCAGAGAAGTCGGACGAGACGACACCAGAACACCTAATTTTGAGTTGTTTTTTTTTTCTCCACGGGCAAATCACTGCGAACAGATCTCCGACTGTTCGGAAACAGCGTTTTCGGAAATCGCGTCGGCGCGGAGGGGGGACTTCGTGAGCCCGTGTGTCCCATCACTGCCGGAAGCGACACCCCCTTCCTTGCCCTTCTGACAGCCATCGGCCGCCCGGCGGCGTCGTAAAAACATTTTTCAGCGACCTGGGAAAGTTTGTGTAGGCTTCGGCTCCGACCTGTTTTAACGACTGGCCCCGCGCCCGCTGCGCCGCATCCTGCCTCCGCCGCCGCCATTGTGCTGCAGCCGCCGTGTGGCGGCGAATGGGAGTTCCACGCAGGGATCTGTAGAAGAGCAAGGCATTTGCGGGAGGAAAATTGGAGGTCCATTTCATACCAGGACCACGTATCTGAAATTGTGTGCATTCCCGACGAATCTGAAATACCAATTCGGCTGTGCCTTTCTGTATATGGTGTCTTTATCCTGACGGATTTCTACCTCCCCCTGCTGCTCTACTGACTAATTTCTAACTCCCCCCCACTGCGTCGACGATAGTGTAACGGTTAGCGTATCGGGCTGTTATATCCAAGTTCGCGGGTTCGAACCCGATCGAAGCCGTGGATTACTAAGAGCGGAAAAATCCTTAGTACGCTTTCCTTCGGAGAGGAGGTATACCTTCCTTCTCCCCTAGTTGGTGAGAGGAGCGTAGCGAAATTCGCTTGGTCAGACGGAAGAGCAGGCCTCATGGCCTGAGTCTCGCCTCGTAAAATAAGGCATCAATTCAATTCTCGCCTCGTTGAGACCACCTTGTGTGACTTTCAGGGGCAGCAAATATGATATCTAACAAATTTATCCTTTCCCTCAACTCATGTAGCCTACGGGACCCGGGCCATCAGGCCCGCTCTTCCGTCTAACCACGCAAATTTCGCTACGCTCCTTTCACCACCTAGCGGAGAAAGGAGGTATATCTTGGGCGACGAAACAGGCGGATCTAAATTTTGCTCAGAGGATTCTTTTAGGCTTGAGGATCTTTTACATGCAGTAAATCTACTACACGGGACCGGCTTTACTTCCCCTCCGAAGGAAGGCGTACGAAGGATACTAATATCAAGGTCGCTTTCGTACGTTCGCGTATGCAAACATATCCAGAAATGTAGTAAAACAAATCACTGATTTCACCTTGTTCGACGTCGTTGTTATTTACGACCTGCTGTAATCGTTTTTCTAACTTAACCTTGTAATAAGTGAACCATGTCCACCGACATTGTTGACACTAATATCGTCACAAGCGACATTCCAAACGAATACCCGATCGTGATTTATGTTGAGTTTCTGATGTGGCCGTTATTCAAAGCCTAACTTTCTGTCCATTAATCGACTATTTTACATATAACTTCGTGAACAAGGACATATTACTAAGTTCCGACCCTCAAGCATTATCCGTGAAGCAAACGTTGAAGCATTCCATTTGTTTCTGGATAGGAAACGTAGTAATTTTACTCGTCTCCAGGCTTCACATGTCAATATTATATTTATTAATATTTACATCAGATAAAACACTTTAATAGTGTCATTTCAACCCGATATTGAATGTGAATAATTGTCCGTACGTATAAGTTCATAAGCATGTCTAGACAAATGATGGTGAAAGGATATTCATAATTTTTATGGATCCATGAGCCCACTACAGAGCTACTTACTGTAAACTTCAAACATAATACAACTCCAAACGATACAAGAGTTGAAGACTGCAAGAGTGGAACTAGAACAAGTAGCGGGGTCATGAAGTACAATGGTCAATGTAAGTCAGGTTTAAACCTCAACAAAAGACATTCTGGACAATTTTGAACCGAATTTCAGAAGTCGCCATCTTACCAGCCTCAAAGAGCACCGCAACAATGGCCTTCTAGTGGTGGTAAACTCACTCAAGGCAAGGAGGCCGTGTCATCCGTGACGTCATCATTCCGAATTCATGGTAATGCCGCCACCCCACTACTTTCCCCCATTCCTGCGACTTCCTCTGAAGCCGCGGCCACCCTCTACCCCCTCAGGCGACTCCTTATCCTCGTGTTTACCCGCCAGTAAAACTCGACCTTGACCGGCGACGCAACCCCACCGCCACCACACGACCACGCGGCGTCGGAGGCGTCTTCAGCCTCTGCTTACCCGCTAATGACCGCCCTTCATAAACTTGTAAAAACGCTCTCCTACCGCGTCCTGTATAATAATTGCCGCTTTAGTGCCAACGGCGGCGGCCAGACTCATGGTCGCGGACGCCGCCTCTTTTTTTGAGGAGGGGGTGCGGACGCTGACAGACGCAAGACGACGCGGGTCGACGCGACGCCTGGTCGGATGCAAGGCGCATTCTTGCCGCCATTGACGACGCTGTAAAACGGAAGCGGGTTATAGCGCGTTGCCGCTGCCGCTTGCTGCCCTTTCAGAGATCTGGCTGATTAGCGTTGAGACAAAGCGCAGGCTATCTGCTGTGTGGAAGAGGCGGCGCTTGGAGAAATAATCTGCTGTGTTAGCAGTTCACCCAGGCCCCGCGCAGGCGGGCTGTGTCGTCTCTCTGTTAGCCCCGCCGTGTCGTGCCGTTGCGATTTCTGGGGCCGTATTGCCGCCCTGAAGGATGTTCTCGGTGATGTGGGTGTTTCACAGGGAGAGAGAATCTGGCGCATTCTGTTTGTTGGGTGTCGTTAATCTTACCGGGACTCCGGCGTGTTTTCCCAAGAGATCGTTTCATTCCAGTCACCTTAGGTTTCGTCTTGTCCTTTCTGCTTGACTCGTGCAACTAGATTCGTCTCGCTTATCTTAATGGTACTTCTGGAATAATTTTCTTATGCTTTTCGTCTACTTTTCCACCATCTGCTAGTGTTTTTTTCTATTGTTGTCTCCAAACATTTTTGCTTGTTCAGTATTCCCCTTCTGTAAATTCTTGTCTCATCTTGCAGATATCATCTCAGTGTGTCGTTTATTCTAAAGTTTTAGCATTTTTTCTTTCAATTGTGAAAACGCCTTTTTACTCCCAATTCTTTCCACTCTTCGTGTCTTTCTTTTTTGTATTATCATCTCGTCATAGAATTTCATTATTATTTTAACAATTCATTTTCTGTATTTTCTTTATTTATCTGCCTTATAATGAAACTTACTTTGCCCCTCATTATTACTCCTTCACCCCAATTCCTCTTGATCCTTTCACTTTTCGTGAGTCCACTCCAAATTTCCGCATCTTTTTCTCTACTTCTCGTTCCGACTCTCTTTTCCTGCTCTCTCTCTCTCTCTCTCTCTCTCTCTCTCTCTTGGTCGTTTTGCTCTATACTATCCCTTTTCTTACGGTGGTCAGTCATCTTTTGATCCATTCTTTCTATTCTTATCCGCCAATAGTCTTTCGGCTTATTCCTTCTTCGTTCTCACTAGCTCTATATCTTCCCAATCCGGAGGACTTCGCCGAAATTCGCCATCCCGTATTTTCCATATCAATGGTACAAAGAAGGACGAACAGAATGCATGTAGGCGTTTGAAATAAAGAATACAATCCCCCATTCTTTCCCAACCCTTCCCCCTTTTCCCCCCCGCCCCGCCCCCTCTCCTTTCCTCAGCCCTGCCCTAAACCCTTTCCCCGCCCCACCCCGCTCGTACGGCGGGCGGCCGTCGTCAGCGCGTGATGGCCTCATAAATGTCGCGCGCGGGAGGGCGGGGGGCTGAGGGCGCCGGGCGGGTGGGCGGGGCTGCCTGGCGCCGCGCGACGCGGGGGCGGGGGCGGGGAGAGCCTCCGGAACAGAGGAGCGCCCTCGCAGCCGCTCGTGGGATGGGCGAACGAGCCGCGCTCCAGGTTTACGATGACCGTGCACAGAAGTTGTGTCGCTCTGGTGTGTCTTTGTGGCGCACAGCACTCTGAAATAAACCTTAACATTTTGTTTTTCATTAGAAGAAGATCGTACATTAATAAACATTCCTTAGTCTTAAAGCAAAGTGTAGCTTCAGGCAAATGACACGTTTGAATAAAAAATTTTAAAAATACGGAAGGTGCGTTTTGTCTATTATACTCACATTTATAATTATACCTCATAATTAATTGTAATTATAAAGTTACTATGGATTCTTACTTACACATTAATCTTTTTCTGGAGTCTTTGGGACTGTAAACACGGAAAAACCATTATCGTGCAGCATGTAGAGAAGTCAAACAGGTGGGTAGTCTGCAGCAGTTTATTATAAACAATAAGAAAGGTTCAACTTAAATGATGTTCGTATAATGATATTCTTTAATCATTAATAAAATGTATCTATAATGAAACGTTAAATTTGTGTAAAAATGTGTGTAGACAAGTACTATTTTAAACAAAAATTAAATGCTATAAGTATAATCACTTCTATTTAATCATTTTTTCCTCTAGAGCTTTTCCAGCCAACAGCCGGTTACCCTTTTACGTTACGATGGGACGCATATTCGACCAAACACTAGACATCAACATACTTTGCGGGCTCCTCTCTGGGGTCAGCAGAACGCGGGGCCTCCGCGACAACACATACATGAGAGACAAGGGGCGAACAAACACGCCCGGGGCGGGACTCGAACTCGCGATCTTTCGGACCGAAGCGCAGAGTCGGTACACGTTCTTAGCCACCTCGATCATCCAAATCGGCTAATTATTATTTAATACTTTTATATTTGATAATGTATTCGCTGTTAACATTTCTGGTTTCCTGACCCCAGACGTTTCTTCGAAGCACAAGGCAGTTCTGTGCCCCAAAATATTGCCCCATGTACTTAATTTATCGATTTGATATTGCATATTGATTCTCAATGTGAAGTCATATGATCTTAATAGTTTAACCCATCATTTTGTGATTTTCATGGTTTTAAAACCAATCTGCTAGAATACGATTTGAAGAGGCCACTTGCTGAATGAAAATATCATAGTCATGGACCAAATCTGCACTCGAAGACGACATCAACAATATTTCCTACATATGCGACTTCTGACAAAGAATGTGTGAATGAAAAATGCATATAATCACAATTGGCACAAAGCATTAAGAGCATACTCACCCTATCCATTTACTCTGATTGCGTATTAGGAGAACTAAAAATATACTTTTATTTCTCAAAACGTATGAGTATAAAAATTGTTCGTAGGCTGCACGGCTTTTTTTCTCGAAAAAAAGTGAAAACATGAAAAATATTGCTTTAGGGCCTTAGCTCTCCTTCCTCTATATTAAGACTGATGTGATATCAAAATATGATTCTATAAATAGGTCTCTCCCGCGAATTCCCTTTCTAAGACTATCATTGGTTCCACTTTTGTCAGTTAAAACGCTTGCTGAATTTTGAATATTTCTGGATCATGCTACCATCAAATTGGTTTAGGCATTCCAAGAGACGGTCGGAGCGAAAGATGTTAAAGCAAAGGCATCTCATAAAATGTAGGGCAATAAATTGTCAAGTGTGTTTGACATGGCTTTTTGTGAAACAAAACATTTACGAGTTTCTCTTAACGACTTTCAAAATTCCAGAAAACTTTGTTTACTTTTGCCATGCGTAACGTTTTTTTAGGAGCATTTATGCGTAATATGCGTGGATAGTGGCAAATGAACAAAGTACTAGATGTAATTGTGGTCATCTCTAGCAGTGCAATTCAACCATTGCTTTGTGTCAATATCAAATGAATATTTTAAATGAGTAAAGAGGGAACATAATTCGCTCAATTGGTCGGAGAGCTAAATTTCTTTTGAGAAAGCCTTGTTTACAAACTTCATGACCTAAATGAGTCCGAGGTAAACTTTTTATGTCGGTACAGGTAAACAAAGAGTAAATTTTCTCATACTAACGAGAGTAAATTGATTTTGACATAATTAAAGAAATTAGTTTAAAGTGTAGCGTCACGTTGGCGGTCGTGGGTGGGAGGAGGAGCGGAAGTATCGAATATCTGCGAGCTGAATAGCCTTGGCGCCACGGCGTTGAGATATATTTAAACCAAGTGGACGCCAGCTTGACCTGGAAGGTCACGTGGTAGACGCGAGCCTCCCTCCTACACCAAAGACGGTCACGTGACGGCTACACTCTAGGTATAAAAGCGAGCCGACGAGCTCACACGGGGGTTTTGTTTTGGAAACCTCGCGCGATGCGCAAAACTTTACGCCCAGGCTGGAGTGTGTCGTGCCTTTTGCACTGGTGACGAGGTCACGGTAGTGGCGCGGGAGAAGCGTCAGTGGAGGCGAAGCCTCTCTAGCTATGTGTGGTATCCACAGGGAAATACTCAAAAGTGTGTAGGTTCGGAGCAGAATTTAGTTATTGTACGTACGTGTAAATAAACGTGTATATACTTGTAAATGTCTTTGTGTTTTTCTCCATGACGCCACAAAAGAAAGAAGCCCTGGTCTGTGTCGAATGTTGCTCGAATGTTGAAGTGGTGAGTGCCATTGAGCAACAAGGCAAACTTGACACCATCATGCAACTGTTGTGCAATGCTCACTTAACGTAATTTCATTGTTAGGATGGGTTTAGAATCTGAATAATTTGCTGGAGGGGGCCATGGGAGTTTTCAGACAAGAGCAAGTGTTCACACCAGGGCATCCAAGTGAGCAACTTTAGTACCAAAGAACTTCGCTTGAGAGGTCGATGCTGAGACATTGTGATACTTTCCATTCTTTCAGCAGCCTTACTGTTGTTTTCTATAATAAATGTAGATGTCGATTTCAATGAATGAATCAAAGTCGTAAAATGTACTGGCATGTAATTAATCGATTATTACAAACACATTTTCACTTGAAATATATTTTTCCTATCCATTGAACACTTCATACGTTTTTGCTGAATAGTTCGTAATGAAATGAGTTAGACATAACATGATGTATGACCAAAAGAAAGTGAATTGTAAAATTAGCCGGTTTATTTAAAGCATTCTTCAATGTCTTTGGGTATAAAGTGAAATACACCCCATTGCCTTAGTTTTAATGTGGATATCGATAAAAGTCGGTTCTATGGATATCGATATTTGAGTTTTACTAGTATCAACTAATCTATTCCCAACTATAAAGTTTTTACACCGCGAAGGTTAATCCGCGCATGAACAGTTCAAGTTTTGCATCACTTTTGTGCGTCTGCGCATGAGCAGATGATCGAGATTGTAGTCGATTGCTGTACGCTATGCTTTGCAAAAATTTCCTTTTAATGGATGCGTCGGTGCTTGAGATTCCATAACATCGACAGTCCAACATTTCCCTATTAGTATCGATTCCAAACATCGTTGCAATCACTTGCCGCTTCACCCATAAGTGACAAGAAGGGGGGAGGGAGAATGCCAGCTGAGGCAACTTCTATTTATTTGTGGCCTCGATATTTTCGTTCATAAGAAATACAAAAAAGTATTCATCTATAATCCAGATTTAACGCTCTAAGTTATTTCTGATGCATGGAGAAATGAATTCTGCTTATGAATAGTGGGAGGAGATAATTTTTGGTTTGAAATGAGGGTCCCCGTAATCCGAAAACAACATTTTATTTAACATGAATATACCCCCCGGGCCCGGTCTTCCTGGCTACTAGGGATGCAACATCGCCAACAAAACATTGATGTTTCTAAATATCGATGTTCAAAATTAAAATACTGTTAAAACCCCCAAACCGTGGATGTTTTTAAACATCGACATTTTTAAACATAAATTTTTAAAGTCGATGTTTTTAAATATCGATGTTTTTAATTATCCATGTTTTATTATCCGATTCGATAATCGAAAAATAATATAGACTTCATTTATCGGCGAAACCTCTATTTTAATGATTTTTCACACGTACTCACTTTGGTCTGACGAATGTTTAATTCATGAATATCTCGAAATTATTTCAATTTTTTTATTATTAGTGTACCTTTTCTCTCAAACAAATATCAATCACGTCAAACATCAAACTCAAAACATCGATTTTTTTAAAAAAATCGGCTAAAAATCGATGTCAAATACATCGATGGTTTAATAACATCGATGCTTGAAATGATAGGCTGCCCGTCCTGCTGGCTGCACCGACAGGTCGGTGGACCCGTGAACGCTACACATCGACAATTTTATAAAACATCGATGTTTTGGAAACATGCACATGGTTGCCGCGTACCTCCTGACTGTACCCATAGGTCGGGTAGAGCCGCGAACGCGGCGCGCAGGGGAAACCCGAGTCTTCCTGCTGGCGCCAGACGCACGTTTTATTGAGGTTCGTCTCGGGGTCCTCGGCCCCAGGCGCCGCCGCCGCCGCCGCCACTTCAACTACCGCTTGTATACCTCCCACTTGAGAACAACGCCCCCCTTCCCTCCCCCGTCCTCCCCATCCTCTTCACGTCCTCGCTTTACGGTCGCCGCTGAGTTATGTGGCCGTCGCATCCCCTCGTCGGATTCGAGTCGAGAGATTTTAGCACCTGAAACGAAAGACGGCGGCCGCCCCGCTCCGCAGCGCCTTGCTCTGCGCCGCGCCTCGCCGACCCGGCGCCACGGAGTATTTATTCTTCCGAATGTAGCCCCGCTTCGGCGCTCCGAGTAAACACGTGTAGAGAGCTCCGAGGCGTATTTATTTCACCGGCTCTATGCACGTGTTTCACGTCGAAGTGGAAAATGTGGGGGGGTACGATGCAAGAGGGTTCTTGAGGAGATACGAAGTGTGTGCACACGTGTTTTGGGGGGGGGAGATGAGATAAAAGTGTGTGCGTTTGGTACGGGAGTGCGCGGTGCCGTGAGGTTATAGTTCGGTTATTGCGTGCGTCTTACACGACTCTCAATGTTTCGTGTTGTTTAAAAAGTGGGTGAGATCGAGAGACTGCTGTGTAACATTTTCACATTTTATGATTTTGTTCTTACATAAGTAACTCCTCGGTTTTAAGAAAGTTGTACTAATTCAGATAGCAATGTAATGCAGATTGAGTAAATGAGCTGGTATATTTTCTACATTTTAACAATAAGAAAACATTTAAAGTTCAAGATTTGAGCCTTTGATGCCTGGATAATCAATATCTTCCATTCTTCTTTCCCACGTTTCGAAAAGATGTTAAGGATCGAATATCACGTTACTTTGAATGCTATACTGTTTGAAACGACAAGAGGAGGACGGTATTTTAAAGTTAGAACTTTCGAATACAGGAGTCTTAATGTGAAAAATTAAAGAGTAGACAAAGTAGGCTATAAGGAATGAAGAAATCTAAGAGCTTATGCCTAAGCCTATACTTTTCTTGTCCATTGGTAAAGTATCTGTATGATGAGCAAAACCATTAAAATTTAAATGGTGAACATATTAAAATAAACCGTTTGCTGAACTAATCAAATCGAAGAGTACATACGAATATACGCACACCTTCGTATACATACATCAACACACACTTCTTAATTTTCAAACGCAAACGTAAGGCATTCCCATCTTTACAATGCCTTTTTTTACTTTCATTTTCATCCACTTGTCCATTTTTTTCTTTCCCGCATCCGCCCCTTGTTGAGACGGCGGGCGCGGGGTCGCGGGCGGCCAATGGCGGGCGCGGCGGCGGCGCGCGAGGAGCCAATGGCGGCGCGCCTCCACCTGTGCAGGTGCGGCGCCTGCCCCGCCCCCGCAGGTGGAGCGGTGCGTGGGCGTGGCCCTGGCAGGTAGGCCGCGCGCCATTGGCTCGCACCTGCGCCGCCGCGTCCCGCCCGTGACGCGCCGCGCCGCGCCGTCGCCCCGCGCCACGCACCTCTCGCAACGGTGTGTTTCCGCTGGGTGGCGCAGGATGCGTTCGATACTGTGTTGGTACGGGAGAGAATGGGTTCGGCGGATTCCTTTCGTTTTCCTGGCGTTGGGTCCATGCTATTCCGAGGTTTCCCACTGGTTTAGGAGTCTCAGGGCATCAACATACTCCAGGACCTCTGCTCGTTCGATCCCGACGGTGGTAGAATTTTCGACACTAGCTAGATAGCTATGTGGATTTCAACCTCTGTCTTGGAGGAAAATTCTAGCGGTCGACTGCTCAGATCGGTAGTTTTCCGAGATCTCTCAGGCGAGTGCGGACAAACAAGCCACGGACCGTGCGCGATATTTCTTTCCTGTTCCTTGTGTGATTCACACTCTTACTTACACCCACCTGCTCTTATATGCACTACACTACGTCGGGTGCTGCTCAGACATGTTGGGAGCCGAGTCGGAAGTTTAGAGTTTATCCCGGTTGGGGTAGTGCCTTGCTAAATACGTTGAGGAGAAAATAACCGAAAAATCTTATAAGCAGGTCGGCGCCGGATCCCATGTTACAGCAGGGAGAACCACCGCTCCTTTTCATGTATAACATGCACTACCAGACACAGAATCTCTCACTCACTCTCTCTCTCTCTCTCTCTCTCTCTCTCTCTCTCTCTCTCTCTATCTATCTATCTATCTATCTATCTATCTTCTCTCGCTCTCTCTCTCTCTCTCCTCACTCACTCACTCACTCACTCACTCACTCACTCACTCACTCACTCACTCACTCACTCACTCACTCACTCACTCACTCATTCACTCATTTACTCACACACTCACACACCCACTCAAGGCTACTTTAAAGAGGACAGATTCTAAATACTGTGGTTGACGAGCGGAAGGATGTCACAAGTCCGGTGCGATTGTGGTTGTGTGTCCTGGTTTTGTGTTTCGCTACCTGACTTTGCAACGTGAAACATGTTTTTGTATTAATTGTATTATAATACATTATTGTAATAATGTTTGCCACCGAGCATTAGCTCAAAGCGAACTTTAATAAATCTATCTATCTATCTATGTGGCCGGACATCAGCGAGCTCCACTCTGCAGATTGTGCAGGAGAGACAGTGGAAAAAAGAATTTTAGATCATGCTGCCTCCACTTAACCACCTATGCAATATATTCACGTTTATTTATTCAACTTCGCGAAATCAGAAATGTCCCCGTAATGAGGGAAAGTGCCTTTCTTTACGGTAATACAGCCAAACGAAATAAATATCGTATTTATCCTAAAAACATAATTTTATGAAAAATCAGAAGTTTTGTAAACAAGGGTAAACGTGTCTAGAGGAAAATATAAAAGAATATGTTCTTGTTTACAAATTTTCGTTCTAGTAGAGACAAAATCCGACTTACACTCGTTGAATACTATCATGCAATTCAGCCTGAATTTTTTTTCTCGTTGGAGCGTGTTTTGTTGACTGATCTCAATCTTTATTCGTGTATCAGGACACACGAGTGTTGTAGCCCTTTGGAAGTATGTTTCTTAGCATTCCTGATTGACTAAGGAATCAAGAGGTAGTGTTAGAGTTCCGAATATATCGTATACCAGAATATTATATCTCACGAACCTTACAAGTCACTTTATACGCGTAAAGTTCTTCAGAAACATCGATTTCTTAAAAGTAGTTTTCCTGTTGGAATTGAAATTTTGATGAATCTTCCAGTTTCTTTTTTTCTTTACGTTTAATATGTGTACTCGTTCTTGCTAGAGGATGGTTTGTATATCACCGAATATATACCATTAGAACGAACTCTGCAATACCAATTATGTGTTCAAAACAAAGTTGTTAATACGTACGTTTTCTTATAGGACATACACTACCAAATCACTTCAAATGCTACAAGAAAAGTAATGATACTAAGATAAGTTTTTAGAAATAACACTTAACATGATGCTTAAGTACAACTGTGGTGTGTTTTAACGGGTCTTTTATTTATTGCGACTATTACACTACTTCTCATTATTATACTTTACAAATTTGTCTTCGATATGATGGATGTACAGCGAAAATAATAGTTTTTTTCTACTATGAGTCTTCAGTTTTACTCCCTATATTCTGACCTATTTCTGGAGCCTCACACGACGGAAGCAATAATGGAACAGATATGCAGCATGCAAGTCGCATCTTTCTCCTATCAAGACATGACATTACTTTGAACTTTTGCACTTTTACACTTTCGTTGTTTTTCAGTTAATCCACTTGAAAATGCAGTAGTACCAATTCAAGTAACTGTTTACACCAACTTAAAAATTATTAGATTTTTCATATAATCATGATTCTGAGATATTGATTTCCTTGGAACATTATACGATAATACCTCGAACAATAATTTTTCACTTCCTGTTGCATCGGAAAATTTGCAAAAGAATTTTGCTAAAGAATGTTTCCTGAACTGAGATCACCGAACTTTTAAAAGTATTAATCAACAGAGGCATAGTCACAGACTCTAATAATGCTTTACCAGATGTGACGTTTTCAAATAAACATCTTTCGTCTTTACGAGGTATATTTATTCGGTCTAATGAGATGAGATTGGACTTTCAAAAGGCGTTTCATCTCGCTAGTATCTTCTGCGATTTAGATCAATAAACTGCTTGACGTATTTCCACTTGTTGCCATTAGAGAGATCTGGGATGTATTCAATTTCTTTCCACCTGATGGATCCCATTTTGTTTGTTAATTCAAGTAGACATAATTCACGCATTGACAATGTGTGACACGTTTTCTAAATTTGTTTTTGTTAACGTTTGTATTAAATTGATTGGACAAAGAAGGCGCTACAGAATCATCGATTGTGCAAATTGCCCTCTAACTGGTGGAAATGCCTGAAAACTATGTTCGTAAGAAAATAGTCAACGAACTGAATTGGATTTGTTTAGACATCTTCAGTGAATGTAATGCTCGCAATGTTGTCTTTGCAGTCACGAATTTAGCGTAGAATGCATTAGATACTGTCATTTTTTCCCTTGATACATCTATTGAAAAGAGATTTTTATTAATAAAAAATCAAATAATGATTAACATATTCTTATTTTAAATAATTTGCTAAATAGAGGCTTTGAATAGAAAATAAATGATACTTGAGTATGAAACACATTTTTCTGATTCATTCTTCTGGATATAATATTTACAGCAATGTAATTAATATTATCATAAACTTCATCCTTTTGTCAGTATTGTTCTTCCCTATTGTTTTTGTATGTGATAGTAGTAAATTTTCTGCATTTGCCAGGTCTCATCTTCCGAAAGTCGCGAACAATTCCTGTAAACGTTCAAATTTCAGACTTTAGGGTGGTCTTTTCACTGCGACCTGTCATCTTTCAAACTGTCAACTACATTTCCCGTCAAGAGGAACATCCTCCCGGGAGTGCAGGGTGAATTCCGACTTTGCTGACTTTTCGCCGACCCTGACCACCAGCCACACCATTTTGCCGCGCGTTCCAACCACGTGTTGCAAATGGGGTCTGCCTTTCAAGGGCCTTCTCCTCAGCGTCAAGGCAGGCACCTCCGCCAAAACGCCCGACCCGACCCTGCCAGGCGCGCGGCAACCAATTGTAAAGTGCCCTCGCAACGGGACACCGGCGCTTGCCGTGTTTGCAGTGTACACGGCGTGCTCTACCCCGAGCGACAAATACCTACTCGCTTTCTCTGCCCGGGGCGGAATAGGCGGAGTGCGTGAGGGGGTGGGGTGGGGTGGGAGGGGGTGGAAGAAGCATCTTCAGTCCGTGGGTGGCCCCCCTGCCGACCGCCCACCACGCCTCGTCCCTCCCAGCCTCCCTCCGCCTTGTTTACGACGGGCCGCCTTCCCTGTTGCAGCTGCCCCTGCCCAGGTCCCAGGTCTCTCCCCCACCCCCGCCTCCCCGCCTCCCAGCACCCTCGGCGGCGATGGGGGTGGACGAAGGGCGGCACGTCTTTTGGCTTTTGGGTTACATTCGGATTTTCGAAATGGTCGGATGTCTTTGTCGCTAATAAAAAGGTTCTGGGGCTTTGGAAATTTTGTTTCTGACCGTCAGTGAGAAAACGCGTTATGTATAGCTTTTGAGAGGTTGTAAATTTTATCTAAGTATTTGTGCCAGATTTCTTGTGACATTTTTTAAGGAGCATCCTGAAAAATGAAATTCTCCATTTCTGACTACAAAATAAAATTATTTGAAAGAGCTGTGCAAACTTCAATGTGTATAAATAATTATGAAACAGTTGATCTGTCCTCCACATCACCAACTGAAAACGGAATACATTTTTATAACATCTTGTAGTAGTATCTTATATTTCGCTAAAAAAATGTTTCAAAAAATTGATTCGTAATATAAATTGCGGTAAAATTAATTCATTAATATCATTTATTTGTACGTTGATTATTACTTATATTGTGTATGATATTATTACAAAATCTTTTAATAAAATTAAAAACTTTATTCCATTACGTAAATTTTATTCATGGTCTTTCAAATTAATAAAAGGCTAATTTTAGTTAAGGTGCTTGTTCTAGTTTTATTTTTATTAGAGGACTTGTAACTTTTGGACTTGTAACTTTTGGCTGATAATCTTTATCGTTATTTATATCGACACTTTTTTACTGACCGTTCCATGCTCATCACGGATGAAATCATGACATCCTTACAAAACTTCAAAATTTATTATTCGTAGTGAATTATTGTCTGGCATTGTTAATTCATGATTACACTTTCCGCTTTATTTCAAGGAAAACATTTACTTATAAAAATGGACAATTTGTTAATGGGATATCTTGTAATAAACAAATGACACTCTGACATTTTGAGTGAAATCGAGATTTAATTAAAATCAAATAATTCTAAAGGAAGACGTTGGAGTCGATCTGTCTGTGTATTTCAAGTGGATTCAAGAACAAGCAAATAAAAATTAAAATTTTTAATAATTCACTCGTAAATAATGACATGTAGACCATAATTAGTGTAAATAGAAGCATGAAGTTGCATTTTCCTTCGAAGCACACGATATTCCGGATACAATTATTCACATTGAAACACCTAAATTCAATTCGCAATTTTCTTGATTTATGGAAAATCAATTGGACGGCGCAAACGATCCCCTTCATAAGTAAGGTGAACGAGCCCGCGACTGATCCCTGCGGAGCACCTAGGTCCGTGGCGAGCAGGCGCGCGGGCGAAGGTGCGCGGCCGCCAGGTGCGCCGGTAGGGGGCGCGCAGCCGACGTGAGGGGGTGGCGCGCGCACCTGGCCGGCTCCCCGCCCCTCCGTCCCTCGCCTCACCCTATTTCCCTCATTGTCAGCCGCCTACACGCCCCAGTTCCCAAGCGCTCCTCTCTTTGTCTGTTGTTTGACACCGTTATCTGGCAAACAGCTCCAAGATAACGACGCGAGCGCTGGAACGTCGTGGGAGCTCGGGAGATATGGCGTGTTATTCTAGCGCGCCTCCTCCTTTTTCTCCCACTCCTTTTTCCTCCTCCACCTGGACGAGGTGGGAAACAGCGAATCGGGTGGCGGCGTCCAGGCAGGTAAAACCGGCAGGTGGGGGACGTTGCCAGGGAAAGAGAGAGAGCGAGAGAGATCGTTCAGTCGTCCGTCCCTCGCACCTGTGCACGAGCTCTTCTCACCTGCGACGGGCATCTCGCTCACCACGCCAGTCTCCCCCTCTCTCTCTCGGGCGCTCCGTCTCCGTCTATCGAGCGGAGGCGGCCAGGTTACTTATGCTCGCATCGACCGTGCGCCGGCAGGCAGGCAGGTAGCGCGGTGTTGCCGTGCGTGTTGCCTACCTGTCGGGCGCCAGGTGCGGAGGGCCTGGCGGCCGGCCACGGGCCGCGTCCGCGGGCGGTCGCGTGCAGCCGGGCCGTCGCGGAGGCGTCCCCGCCGCCGCCGGGGGCGTGGGCGGGGACGGCGTCACCTGCGTCTGAGCGCGGCGCAGGTGAGCGCGCTACCTGGGCGACGCGGCCGCCATGACGCGATAGGAGGTGGCGGGCGGCGGCGTGTGGCTGCGGCGGCGGCGGCCACCGCCCTCTCCGCCGCGGCGCGGCCCAGTGCGCCGCGCCGAGCGAGGTGAACTTGCCGCCGCTCGCCCGCCTGCGGCGCCGAGGCAGAGGCGGAGGCGACAGCTGGGCCGTGAATCAATACCGCGTCACCTGGACGAGCCCCTTGCGCGTGCGCGACCTGAGCCTCCTGCCATCCCCCCCCCCCCCCCCCCGACCCCTGCCGCTGCCTGGCCGTGCAAAGCCCTCCGCGTCTGCCTTTGCCCACGTTTCTTCCGCTGAAACTTCCAGCACGGCTTTCATTGCTTGCGTCGCAGCTCATAGTCATGGAGTTGGATAATCGATAATTTAGACGTAGTATATGAAATTCAAAAAATTTGAACAGTGATGTTGAAAATATTAATTATTTGTAATAAATTTGTAATAATTTATATGATGTATAAATACATTTCTAAGTCTGTAAATAAAAAAATCTCTTGCCTAAAATTAATACTTAGTATTTTGTTATCATTGTGGAAACGTTGAATAATAGCTGCATCGGCGTACCATAGGTGGACATTTACATTGATTATCACTTATCTTCAAATTACATATTATTTGTTTTTTTTTACCTATTTCTTCTTTAACTAAAAGCACCAAGAAAATAAAAAGAAACCTGTACAGCTTATTTCAATGTAAGGGTGTCGATGTATTGCGTTGTGGAAGACGTTGCTTATGTGCATCAACTCATTGTCACCCCTGCTGTCTCTACTCTTTGATAACAGCAATTTCCTGTTTTCGTTCTTGCCACATGTACTACTTTCTCAGTTTGGCCGTCTTTGCCCTACCTGCCTCCTTCCTAACCATAGCTCTGCGCCCGTTATACTTGTTTTTGTTCATATCTGCGTGTGAAGTAATTCAGCTGTTACGGTGTCATCCAACCGGAAGGTTGAACGCCACCATAGCGACGTCACTGTGGTGACGTGCAAGATCCTGATTGAATGGCTCCGTAACAACTGATGAACTATTACAGGCTAAAAATGTAGAACTAAATGTAAGTGCAGTTTTGTATCAAAATATTAATCCGTTCACCGAACTTTCGATGTACTCATTACTATTTCCATCCTTCCTTTTCAGTAAGAGGTAACGAGAGATCGCTATCTACATCACCCACTTCTAAGTCATTTCTTTGAACATATCTCAATGTGTTTTTCCCCTCTACCCTAAATCATTTGCCTATCATATGCTGTCTCTGGCAATACCTTTTCCCACTACATCCCTCTGCTGTGTCTTTCCACCAGACCCTCTCCCTCCAAATCTATCTCTGTCTCTCTTCTCTTCTCTCTCTCTCTCTCTCTCTCTCTCTGACTCTCCCTCTCCATTGACGTTTTTTTCGCTACCAAGAACTTCTTTTGCCGTGAAGTGAGCTCACCTCTTAACTCCTGAGCAAAGCTGAAGGCTTTCGGAACTATCTCGCTCTATCGCCGTCGGCACGCGCTCAGGCATTCCGAGGAAATTAAAACAGCTTTGGCTTGCGCGGGAAGGTGAAAATATTTGCGCGGAGTGCTGCGCGTAAGCTACGAGGGCGTGGCACTTTGGGTCGGCGCGAAAACATCTGGAGGGCGTTTCAGCGCTGGCGGCCTGCCCAAATCGCGTATTTTCTGAGATTGTTTCTCAAAGGTGGCGTTGCACGTTTTCCTCGTTTTGATGGGTAGGTACGTGTACGTGCTATATAATTTCTTGTTGGGGTTCATGAAAACGTTAAAAATGTTTGTTATAGTTATTTTATTTCATTCTTTATTATTATTATTATTATTATTATTATTATTATTATTATTATTATTATTATTATTATTATCATCATCATCATCATCATCAATTTTATTATTTATCAGAAGTGAAATCGTTTAAGAAAATATATTCAATGTCATCCTACTTTTCTTTGGTGGATGTTTGATGTAGTTTTCAATACTAAAAGAGTAGTTCTATTAATAATAGTAAGATACAAACAATTCTATTACATCTAAATGGACTCCGGCAATCGTATTAACCGCCGAACCTAACAGCTGACTTCGCGCATGCGCAGAACTCACTTCAACTGATCAACGTAGTCTGAGCTTGCAACGGCAAATTGCAACAAAATCAATACCTGTACGAGCATTCCATTACTTCAAAGAAGCAATAAACGCAATTCAGAGTTGTGCTTTTCTCATAAAACTAACTAAAACTCCAAGATACGTACGATCCATTCACAGTTTCCGCGCATGCGCAGAAACCACCTAACACGATCTGCGTGTATCCAGCATTCGCAAAGCCCACAACAAAGCTACCTGATAGCTACAACACGTAAAAAAACACAACTCTGCCTAGGCCGATAAAGCAAACGACTCTCTTCGCCACGTAGATGTGATCATCTCAACGCGGCTCGCACACGCATCGATATTCCGGCGCGCGCGCGAACGCCCGAGCGGCGCCGGGACTTCCGCCGCCCCGCCAGGTGGAGGTGGAGGCGGAGGTGGAGGTGGAGGTGGTGGCGGCGGCGAGAGAGCCTCCTGGGCCGCCTGGTGGCCGCGTCCGCGCGCGGCTTCGCTACGTTCCGCAGACGCCGCTCGCGTGCGCGAGCTGGCGCGCGAGCCCCGCGTGGCATACGCGCGTTGACTGAGAAATAAATTCAGAAAAAGAATCACCTAGCAAACGCTACAAAAACATTATTTAGAATTAAGGAAGAAAAAAAAATAATAATATTTTTCCTGTAAGTTAAGTATGCCAAAGTGCTACTACATAATTATTAAATCAGATTTAAGCTAGAATTAAGTTAGCTTTAGTTAGTATTAGCTTTTTTTACCTCTCCCTCTTAGCTGCTTAAGCCGCAAGGCAGCAGCGCAAATTGTATTGCCGTAGTTAAATAAATTCCCGCCTCCTCAGGGTTACTGTGGAGGGGAAACAAGAAAAAGCATACGCGCGCGTACCTGCGATTGTACCTCACGCGTGTATTCTTCGGCGGGCGACACAGGGAATGTTTTGGGAGATGGTGGGGACTGCGACGCCTTCGGTCTCCTTTTTGAATCAGAATTTTACATTGGCAAAAATGAAATGTGTATTTTTTTTTTTTTTTTACTTTTTGTTAAATAGATTTTTCTGTCTATTTTTCACGTGGCATACGTGTGCGTACGTGTGGTTATACCTGACGCGTGTATTATTGAGCGTGCGGCGCAGGAAACGTTTTGGGAGATGGTGGGGCTGCTGCACAATTTGGCATCCATCTTGACCCCAAAATGGAGGATTTTGCATGTTTCAAATGTATTTTTGTAAATGTATTTTTTTACTTGAATAGATTTTTTTCGCTTTTTTTCCCGCGTGATATTCGCGCGCGTATTTCAGGTGTACCTTTCGCGTGTGCTCTTCAGCGGTCGGTTCAAGGAATATATGGGGGATGGTGGGACTGCTGCACATTTTGAGCACCGTTTTGAACGGGAATTTTACATTTAGACAAATTAAACGTATTTTTTTACTTGTTAAATACATCTTTTTGGTATTTTAAACAGAATATTATAAAGAGTGCTATTTATTTCTCCTAGCAGAGACAATGAAAGAATTATGAAGGTGTTAAATGAAAAGTCGGAACATAGAATGAATTGTGTTATCAACAATGTGACACATATGTATTAAAATATTCGTACTTAAATAAATATTTTGTCACTCCTTAAGCAGTGGTGCTTATTATTGTTATTCCTTTTGTTTGGGTGTTTCTAATGGTCTTCTTTTTATTAACTGTGTCCGAGCGCGACGTCCATGTTCTGCAGAGGCACCCATGAGTGGTGACCTGCACGTCCTTGCTGTTCGTAATTATAACGCACGTGTATTACTATCTCCCGGTTGATGAATTGATTGTTGAATGAATTGATTGTTGCAATCGTCCGTCTTAAGTTCACGAGGTATATTTCATGTTTCAGAAGCCATACTTTTTTTCTTTCTTTCCAGAGTAAGGTTCGTACTTTTTCAATCAGGTTAAAAAAAATCCAGTACTATAAAAAGTGGTAATGTGAAATGCGATTATAACGTAGCTTTTCATTATATATTCTTGTTTTATTGAATGAATTGTTAGGTTTTAAGACCCATTTTGTTTTGTAATACAGTGCATTGAAATTAAAATAATTATAATCATGAATAATGTACTGTTCTTGTTTGAAGTACCAATATTTCAACTAACTCCGAAACCACACGCAGCCATTTCGATTCTCGAATCGCTTGCGTAGTGAGTGTCCTACTGAACCGTGCAGGGGAACGAAGTTCAAACGGTCGGTGTTGCGCAGTTGGGTAGAGCGTCTGCCGAAGCCACCTAGCGACCCGGGCGGGGGCGGGGGCGGGGGCGCGGGAACGGGCGAGGGCTGAGGTGGAGGCGGGCGCGGACCGGAAATGAGCACACTTGTGCGGGCGCGCGACGGAAGACCGCGGGGCGATTGGACACCGCGCCGCCCGAGGTGCACGACCGCCCTTGTGCGACTTCGAGAGGTCGACCGGGCGCGCGCATCCTGCAGTACGGCAGTCCAAGGGGGACGGGGTGCCCGCAGTCGTGTTTGACGAATTCAGGTCGTGAGTTGGCCGTTCTCATGAGGAGTGCTTTAGCCGGATGAGGGATGGAATATTGGACTCGATACTCCGTGTATTTGAATTCGATATCCGCGACTAAACAAAGTTACGAATCGAATTATCGAAGTTGAAATCAATATCGATTGCTGTCGATTGATTATTTAAAATACATATTTCCAAACAAAACAAATACATGCCAGGATTTTTATAATGTTAAAATTATTGTTGTACTAATTCATTTTCTTGTAAATAGCAAATTTTAGTTTTTAAAATAAGAGGGAAGCTAAATATGTCTCCGTCAAAAATGCTTTAATATTACTGTGTTGTTTGCGTGAACAAAAGAAGTGTCAATGTACCCTCAACAAGAATAAAATAGGTTCAAAACTTTAATATATCAAATTATCGCCCCAAATTTTAATGAACTTCTGTCTTCAGAGGAGGGATTAAAATGAGTAGGTTTTCCCAGCAGATACTAGGCACTAGTCAATATTTTTCAGAACCATGAACGTTAATGAATGAACTCAACTCGTTTTTCGAACATAACGGACTGAACATGTAACAAAATTATTGGCGAACATTCAAAATTAATTTTTTGACCTTTTTATTCCTTCCTTTTTTTCTGGAACTAATATTTTTTTATAACTGACACGGTCCCTTGATCCCTTGAGTAAACCATGAAGATATCATTTACAATATTCCAAATTACACATTCTAGTGTGTATTCTAATAATATGACATAAAGCACCAAAAGTGCCTTTTTCCGTTTATTTTGACTAAATCTACGCTTCTACCTTGCCCCAGTTAGTTTTCAGATTAACAAATTGTATGTCACGGACATCGCTACTTACGTAGTGATTCATGACGGGGAACGTGACTGACGGAGAGCGTGTTCTGCAGGCCAGTCTTCTTACCAGCACAGTTCATCGCGTGTCAGGTTATCATGCAGCACGAGGAGGTGTCTGTTGCGACCCATATGAGGTAACGTACATGTGAAGATGGAGAGTTTCGCTACTAAAAAAACGGAAATGAGTAATTGTAGAGTACTTAGGGGTGAAAGTAGGCAAAATGAGACTTATGTGAATACTCATGGTGAACTATATAATGTAGTAATTAATAAATTTCGAATTTGCATTGATCAATAAACATTCACATTGCTGTGATTCGTAATTACACATAGTATTGAGAACAGAACAGAACGTCGGTTGTGTCGCGGTTTATGGGCGTCGGTGGATGGAACCAGTTTCAACTTTCATTGTAATAATTCCATTTTTAGATGGATTCATTAGTAAGAATTTCACGTCATCAGAAGATAATTTAGAAATTTTGTCAAAGTTTCTGCGATCACTACGTACTAGGTGTATAATTCTCCGAAATGAAAACAGAAAAATAATTTTACTTCTCTTGACCAAACAAGTTAATGTATTCTAAGTTAAAAATGTATTAATTTAAAATATTTATTTGCATTTTCAAGCATGCATATTGTGTTTTCATTTACAAAACTTAGAACACACACACACAACATTAAACAGAATAATTGTTCTCTTATTCCTGTAAAGAACTTGAGGAATTTGAATGTTTCCAATAATATCGTGCATTGAGACTAGAGAAACAAAATAATTGCGAAATTTGAGTGTACAATTGCACTTCTTATAACAATTGTAATAACGCATCCGGAATTAAAAATAAGGATCAAATGAAAGATCTTAAGACCTTTCTTGCAGCGTCGTAGCTTAACAAAGCGAGCATCGTTTTTTCCTCTTGAAGGAGAAGTAGCATGTATACAAAAGCAGACTGGAACGTTCTGTTGTCACACGATGTATCTGATGCGCTGAAACTCGGTGACTGAATACGTTCCCAATGAATTCGTCGAAACGAATTCGTTTATCGACTATGAAAGCAACTAGCTTTGACTGGCTTCTATTTCGCGCCAATGAAGTTTTAATGCTTGGAATGTTGTCATCAGTGCTCGCTGCGAGCTTTTGCCTTCAACTGTTTATTGCTCAAAGGAGGGGGAAGCAAGGTCATCGTTCAAGAAAAGTTGCGCGAGTAGTACAGGATTACTATGTGTAGTAGACATGTAAACGAAATATTACTTTTATAATTCCAGTGTATTCATGTACTCCAACCAATACATCATTACATGAATGATGAATATCACTAGAGTTTGGGCGATCCTGATATTTTTTTGGTGAGTTTTTGACAATGCGTATTTAAATTAAGAAACTACCGGAACTTATCCATTCTCCCGTTAAAAAGTCTACGTGTTAATTGACGCATCATGTATGCCTTTTAAACTAAATCATTCCATAACGACTACGTAACGAAGCATGGAAAATGTTCTGATGTACGACTTCGCTTAGATGGATCCGACTACAGAGGGGCGTAGCTAACTGGATCTGAAGGGTCACGCTGGGGACGGGATGGTCATCTATAAAATATTCAAGCGGTAAAAGGGGAAAACTATTTTTTACGTTGTTTATTACGATGTATTTTGAATTGTTGAAAAATACATACATTGAAAAAGTACATATTGAAAAATTAAAATAATTTAAATCAATTATTTGTTGTCTCACTACTGAACTAAGCACTTCAAAATAATATGTAGTGTCAAGAGAATTCCAATTCAAATATTTTAACATTATCAGAAAGCAGACCACAGAATTTGTGCATCTCTCCAGGTACATTTGTCTATAGTAGGGGCAGTTGCCGAATGAAAAAGGAGTACATGAAGACTAGCAAATTATATTTCTGAAAATAAACAATTGGTAATTATTAAAAACATTGCATATTAGTTAGAGACCTATGTCGTGTAATCCTCTAGAACAGATATTTTTTTCTTTTTCTTGCACCCATACTGACGTTTTGTTGAATAGTAAGTAGTACATTGAATTGGAGACACTATCTTACTCGCGAATTATGAAATGAATATTTAAATGGTAAGTAAATGTTGGTCTTCATTTATTTCATCATTTTACCCGGGATTCGAACCCACGTCTTTAACGCTGAACTGTTCCCGTAGCTGTGAACGTCGCAGCAGGGCATAAACCTACGTAAAATGAAAACAACGAAAACGAGAAGTCAAGACCACACAGCGCAATACAACGCTGCGTCAACGAGCGGCCCAGAAGAATGGCGGCCCTCGCCATCTGCGGCCTGGCCGTCCCCGTCACGGGCACCTTCTCCGCCCTCCCCCCCCCTTTTGGGGCGCGGGGCTTCCGCCGGCCCCAGCCCTGCCATAGGGGGCGGGGCGATGAATCACGGCCGGTGCGTGCACGCACAATGAAAGGCCGCCTCATCCCACCGCATCCTCTCCCTGATGATCGGGCGGCGCGTGAGTCACCCCGCCGCGTGCGCGCACGCGTGCCCCGCGGCCAGCCCCCCTGGCCCCACCCCCACCCCCGCGGGGGTGGACGTCTTGACCCGCGCGGCGCGTGGACCGCGGGTGCGGGCAGGGCCGGGCCGCCGGGGGGGTTACCCGGGGGATGGGGCGCGGGGAAGGCTGAGAAGGCTGGAGGGCGGGGCGGTACTGTGGAGGTGGAGGGGCGGGGCAGAGGTGGCAGGGCGGAGACGTTGGTGGCTGCGATGCAGATGGTAGCATTGGAGATGACGGCGCGGGGAAAGAGGGGGAGGGAAGGGCAGACGGTGGGGCGGGGGGGGGATGACGACGTAGATGGTTGCAGTGGGCGGTAGAGATCGTGGCCAGTGAGGAGGCGGGAGAGTCATGTTGGCCCATTTGAACTACTCAGTTAGGTTGGTGGCTTGACAGTGGAGTTGAGAATAATCCATGCAGGTGTGTTGGTCAAGCATTTGGATTCACCAGTAGAAAGAAAAAAAGAAGAATAAGAAAATTGATTTCCTTTTCGAGTCTTGTGATGAGTGGTGGCGGAGGCGAAGGTGGGAATGCAGTGGCGATGGATGCGGAGTGGCAGTGGAGATGACGTTGGCGAGGCGGGGGCGGGGCGGGGGTGATGGCGAGCGGCTTCTCGGTGTATTGTGGGTCTTCGTCCCGCGCTGTGCGCCGGATGTTTCTCCCGAAAGGAGCTGCTTCGGTGATCGCTCGCTGTGGAACACGGATGTCCGGCCCCGCCGCCGGGGCGCTCCACAATGCCCGAGGAGTTGCTCCGGGGCGGAGGGAGTGCTGCGGCAGTGCGTACGTAGCTTTTTCCGTTGGCCTTGAATCACTGAGCCGAGTGAGTAGCTTCGATTACCCTTTGTTGAGCTGCCGTTGCGGGAAATGAATAAGTTTCGGGGGCCGTTGTAGCAGTTTCCGTAGAGCGAGAAAATGGAATGGTCAGTTCACAATTGAATGTTGATGATAACTCTCAGTATCTTCCGTAAGTTTGACTTCAAATAAGTCTTGCTATTTTAATTGTAGAATTATTCTGATCTGTAATTGGCGGGATTAGTGTGGGTTTCTCAGTATTTCATCAGAAACGTAACATTTAAATTCTCCAGAAACTTCTCATTGTTGAAGCAGTATCTCGATAGACAACGTCTACGTATGCAATTTCTCGACAGCCATGTCGACCGAGGATTTCTGGCAGTTACCTTTTCTTCGATGTTAAGGAGTTAGTGTGTCTGCGGGAATACTGCAAGCTTCTTGATGCTTTCAAAGGAAAGAGTTCATCAAACAGGAAGTTCTTGTTTTGTCGTAAAAGGTTATTTAGTTGGCATCACTCTACGTACTATATGCTATTTCCACAAGTTCCCAGCCATACATCTCGAGTCTTCCAAACGAACGCTTCTACAGTTATGATTAAAATTTGCTTTGATCATAGAAAGCGTATTTACACTTCAGGATTGCACTTTCAAATTTACACCCAACTTGTATGCAACCAGAGCGGTCAGCATTTTCGGCAACATTACCACTACAGCCATTCCGGAGAAGCAGACCCCGCAGCTGCCTGCCCGCGCTCATAGTTGGGCGGCCATCCCAGGAACACGTGCTGCGGCGGTTAGGTCCCAGCCCGCGGCACACCTTCTGCGGCCCTCCCGCAGGCAGGTAGGCCCGCCATTAGCCTCGTTTCTGCCCCGCCGCCGCCGCCGCCGCCGCCGAAGCAAGAACGGCCGCGCTGTAATATGTCCCTGTCACGTTTCGGCGCCCCGGCTCGCCCGTCACAAAGGAGCCCAGCGCCTTTCCTGGGTACCTGGGATGCCCGGCCGGCGGCCATTGAGGCCGGCGCGGCCCTCGCCGTCGCCATCCCCTGTGCGGCTCGAACCACCCCGCCCCATTTTCCTCCCGTCCACCCGCACGCCCACATTCATTTTTCTTACCCCGATAGGATGTAATGTTGATAATGTCCGGAAGAGGAATACGAGAGCATGAGGAGTCACATTTCGTAGTCCAATGTAAGTTTTGTTTCAGAATAAAACCCTCAATCAGCACGATTATGATAGAATACGTTTTGTTCAATTCAATGCACCCTTAAAGATAATGAAGTTTATTTTCTGTTCAATTTCACTCGCCAGAAAATCATCAGAGGTTGTTGTTTATTAATATTTATTTATGATGTTGAGATTAAGGCGTGCCAGAATACACAGTGGCTGCCGTGAATTTGCCTTTCTTTATCTACAAATGTTATCTGTATAATTATATTCTTAAAGTCTTCAATGGTTTAATTGAAAAAGTAACTCCTTTTTAAGGCATTTATAGAGGTCTTTGCATTCATGACTATTCTGTACATCAGAGGCTGTTGTTTATTCATATTTATTTATGATTTAGAGATTAAGACGTGCCAGAATCACAGTTTTGCCGTGATTCTACCTTTTTATATCTATAAATGTTATCTGTATGATTATAATTTTTTCTTAAAGTCTTTAATTATTTAGTTGAAAAAGTAACTCATTTTTAATTGACATTTATAGAGATATTTACATTCATGACTATTCTATTCTGACTGTTCATTCCTTCACGACATCTTAATTTCTATTGGCGTCAATCTCCTTTGCTGACACCTACGGTTTGTAATGTAATAGGACCGCTGCTATTTCGACGCACGAATATGGGTTTGCATTTATCATTGAATATTTTAATCCCTATCTTCACGTGCACAGTTTTATTTTCAGGTTATCTTTTACGTTCACCTCTCACTTTATTTCTATTCCAGCCATCGTTGGCGTTTCTTCTAACACGCTGGCAATATCGCCCCCCTTCCTCCTCAGCCTGGCAGGTTCCATTACCGTTTTCGGTGTAGCCGGCTCTTGAAGCCCACTTCTACTCCTGTACCTTCTCCAATGGGTCGACCTTCACTCCGCGCCGAGCATGGTCTCCCGCCCTCGTAACGACCGCCGCCCCATTCCCCCCCGCCTCTTGGCCGTCCCCGCTGCTTCTGCCGACGTATTCTCCACCGCCCTCGCTGCCCCCATCACCCTTGCCGCCTCCGCCCCCCCCCCCGCCTCGCCCTCACCCCCCGCCGCCCCACCGCCCCCCGCCCCCCTCCCCCCAGCGCCCTCGCCGCCCCCACCGCCCTCGCTACCTTCACCTCCCTCGCCGTCTCCACCGCTGCCGCCCCGAAGCCCCACAGCCCCTCGCCTTCCTGACAGGTGACCCTGCACGGAATGGATGCTTGGGGCCCCTGGCCGTGTGAAAAGGCCTCTGTCTCCGAACAAAGACCCCGGCCTTTGCGCGCGCCCCAAGGTGCCCTGAGGAGTCCTTGTCAGGTGCACGCAGCTGCCAATGAATGCCGCTTTCCACGTTTCTCGCGTGCCGTTGGACATTTATGACCGTTCAGTTGCCGTAGCCGCACCCCGGCCATTGGTTCGGAACAAACAAACCCCTCGCGAGCGGAAAATCGGAGAAATTTTGCACAGTCGTGTCTAGACACTTTGTGCCGTGTAAATCCCAAAACCGTATGTTCGACAAGTTGTGCACAATCTTGTACAATCTCGTAGCTACGTACTCCATGTTCGTGTGCGTTTCAACATGCCGCCTTGTTGCTGACGAGAAAAGAAGAATTAAAAAAAATAGTTATTACAATCAAATTATGAATGAAAATTGAAACTAAATATCCCACGTGTAGAGCAAAAATTACGAAATTAACTATAATTACTGGAGATTTGATATGAACGGACCAGCCGGCGCGCTTACGCTCATCCAAGTTGAAAAGTTGGCTAAAATTATACAAATATTCGAATTTTTAACTTCTGGTGTGTTTCGGAGACATGAAACATAATATAATAATAATAATAATAATAATAATAATAATAATATAATAGTAAATAATAATATAAGAAACTTATTTAATGCCCAGAATTGATCATTGCAATTCTTTTTAAAATATGAAAAATCCAAACGTTGAATCGTGTGAGTTCTTTTTCTTTAACTTGCAAATAATCTTTCCTCAACCGCCGACTGTTCTTTAATTGGTAGAAATACCGTTCGCTGAGACGTGAAGGTGGCATCCTTCTGGGCTCCAGCGGAGCTCATCGCGGTGCGCGCCGGTGGCGGCGATTGGAGGGAGGTTCGCACCTGGGGGCGCACCTGCGCGGCGCGGCGCTGCCATTGGTCGGCACGCGCCCTATCGCAGGTGCGCCGCCGCGCCCCGGATTCGCGGCCGCCGCCCGGGTGGGGGCGCGCAGGTGAAGCCGCACCTGACCGCCCTGCCCGCCGCCTCCTACCTGGCCGCCTGGAGTCCTTCGCTCAGTGGCGGGCAAGGCGTTGCGTCCTTCGCGTGGTTGATGGGCTCTACGTGCATCTGCATTGGTCTGATGTCGGCGATGCGTCCGTGTCAGCAATTTGAGTAAAGTGAATTAAAATAGAAAATGTCCGTCGTGTTTTGAAATTAGTGTAATGCAACGAATTGTCTCACATTATCGCAGCCTTCCACCTGGCCATAGTCTTTTTTCCGGAAAAGTGACGAGTTCGTCTTTCGTAAAGTGTTTTGTTCTTCGTGCCTCGGTATCGGCCTGGTAGCTGTTCTTTTCTCGGAGGTTGATGAGATCCAACATTCGTGTGGTTGTTGTGTACCGTGTCCGCGATTTGTTCGGTTTCGTATGTGATAGTGAAGAAGATAAGCACCGATAGATTTGGCTCTTCGATTTCGAATTGAAACCTGTGTAATGCTACGAGTTTATTCGCACCTAATGGTTTTAGTATCGCCACCTCCTACTACCTTTGCAACCGAAACGCATACCGTAAGGCGTTTACTCATACCTGGCGGTGAATGTGTGAGTTTGTGTGTATTCCCTGCTTCGTTTCCACATTTTGCGTTATTTATGGGAAGATCAGTTTCTCGACATTTTATGATGAGGTGAGTAGGTCTGCTTTTTTATTAATTTACAAAAATCATGAAATTCATGATTTTACAAAAATCATGAAATATATCACAATGGTCATAAAATAAATTTGAAACTTAAGTTTTTTCTGGGACATGCAGTTTAGGAGAGGATTGGGTATTGTTTTAATGTACGGAAATAGTTTGTAAGATTACAAATAGCGATTTAACAACAAATGTGACATCAAATGGACTTTTGAACAGACTAGACAGCCAGCATATCATGAGAATAGATTTTCCAATAGTTTGGAATGTTTTGCGGCCATCTGCCCGTGTCCCCTCCGGCATCCCTTTCTCCCGCCCAGGGCATCAGCATACCTGCGCAGCCTCCAGACAGTCTCCAGGCGCAGCTGCGAAGTTTCACGTGGCGAAGCCCTTTTTTTTTTCGTTTTCCCCCCGCCAGTAGCCCAGGCGGAGCGGTAGTTTATTTTCGTGATAGTTATACATACGCCGCAGCTCGATGGCTTTTGCGGCAGAGAATAGGGCAGTGCTTACTTACTAACTTAATACTAACTTAACCTATGGATGAAGCCGGCGCTTTGGCCGGCAACCTAAGATAACTTTCGTGCTTTAATTATGTCTCTTTAAATGTTTCTTGTATATATATGATCTTGCTAATTTTATTTCCATTCACTCACTCATTCATACTTGTCTGTATTTACACTTATTTACAAGCCTAGCACGCGCACATTCATACGTTGTTATTTACACTATTTACACTAGCACTTTGCGCCACGGCGCCGACTGTGCTCAAAGCGTCCGTGGCGGTTAGGCACTGCACACCCTGGCGACGATAGCCGACGGCTCCACCTCTCGCCGCAGTTCGCATAGCTCTGCGAGGAGTTGCGGCGGCAGCGCCCGGAACGTGTAGGCCACGTGTTTGGGCCCTGCTGGGGCAAAATAGGCCCTGTGGACCTCACAGTTCACCGCCCGGCCGGTTTCGCGCAGGAGCCGCGGAGCTTTCGGGCCCAGCGCCCGCGTGGCGCGTGCGTGCCCTCCGGCGGATCTCCTCCGGCAGCTGGCGACTTACGCCCAGGGCCCCATGGTTACATTGTTCCTATGGTGGCGATTGGGAGGAGGGAGAGGAAGATGCGGCCGCGTTGCGGTGCGTACCGCTCGGTTCTCGGCCGCCCAAATAGGGCGTAAGGTCGAGACCGGCGCTGCCGCGAAGGTTTCGCAAGCATACGTCCATAAGCTGCGTATGCAGGCGGTAAAGAGGAGTCGTTTCTGTGGGAGTAACAGGTCCGGGGAGCTGAGGAGGGGGCGCAGAAGGGAGGTCCTGGCAAGTATTTTGTGGCGAAGGTCCTTGGCGTGCTTGTGCCAGTAGAGGCCACGGTCTAGAGTCACGCCAAGGTACTTCGCGCTTGGGGACCAGGGGAGGTGCGCTCCCGCCAACAACACCGTTTCCTCGGGGTCTGCCCTCTGACGTGTGAAGTTAACGGCAACGCATTTTGTAGGGTTTAAGGTCAGTCGTTTCTGGCGGAGCCAGATGGGTAAGGCGGCGAGGCATTCATTCAGGTATCTCACTGCTTGCCTGCTGTTCGCCGACTTCGCGTAGTACGCAAAGTCGTCCGCGAACATCAGGAGCCCGCAACGCTTGATTCCCGTTCTCCTTTCTGCTAGCAAGGGCGCGTCATTGACGTACAAGCCGAAGATGGTGGGGGAAAGCACGCTCCCCTGTGGAACCCCCGCCTCGGCACGTCTTAGGGACGATTGTACGCCATTGACACGCACTCTGAACGTTCTCTCTGTGAGAAAGCTACCGATCAACCTGGTGTAGCAGTCGCTTATCCCTGACTCGATGAGACATAAGAGAGCCCCCTCATGCCACACCGTGTCGAAGGCCGACCGCATGTCCAGGAAGACGGTAGGCAGGGTTTGCCGCCGCTCGAGAGAGAGGCCAATCTCGATGCAGAGGCGCGTCAGCTGCTGCGCGGAGCTGTGACCCGTTCTGAACCCGAATTGTTCGTCTCGGAGGAGACCTAGACGCCGTACTTCCTGTTGCAAACGCACCAGTAGTAGGCGTTCTAGGGTCTTTCCTAGGAGCGAGAGTAGACTAATGGGTCTATAACTACTCGGCAGGAAGAGGCTTTTACCGCTCTTGGGTATTAAGCAGATGTTCGCAGTTTTCCACGGCCGCGGGAAATAACCTTGCGCTAGGCAGGCATTAAAGAGCGCCAGAAGAAAATCCACCCCTTTGTCACCAATAGCTCTCAGCTGCGCGACGGTGATACCGTCAGGGCCGCAAGATTTTTTGGGGTTGAGGCGGCGGAGCACCCCACGGAGTTCTCCGTCCGTCACACGACGGGCTGAGGTGTTTGGTGCGACGGGCAGGTGGTGCCGTAGTCGCTCCTCAGTCAAGGGGGCATCGCTAGCTCCTGTGTTGTTGGTTCGGAACTGCCTCTCGAGCGAGTCAGCAAAGACTTCGCTTTTAGCGGCGTCGTCCCACACATATTCCGGTGTTGCAGGAGGTTGACCGGGGAGCCGTGGGGCGTCTGGCGAAGCCCAGCCCAAGCGCGACAGGCCGAAAAGTGACCCTGGAGGCCGGCGGCGAGGGCGGGGTGAAGCAACTTTCGAGGCAGCCTGTGCGGGGAGCGACCTAGCACCACCGCTCTCCCTCCCCCTCCCCCTCTGGGCCGCCCGACCGCCGCGTCGCTCCTGAGAGCGGCACAAAAACGGAGCCTGGAAAGTTGGCGGGTAGGTGACGGCCCGGCGGCCGGGGGCGGGGCGGCGAGGTTGCTAGGTACGGAGAGGTGCCGTATGCGGAGGGAGAGGCTCTGACAGCTGTGAGGCGCTCTGTGGGAGCCAACGTCAGTAAGGCCTCATTCGCAATGCAAACTTAAACGTAACGTAATGCTGTAAACTTAGCCGTAAAATGTACACGTTAAAACAAGCATTCATAATGACGAATGTAAGCTGGAACGTAAGTTTTGCCTGAACCAGTCAGAATTCAACTTACTGAAACTTGATCGATTTGTTTCTAGTACAGTGGAAAGATCTTTCCACCATAGTTTGTAGCTTTTTCTTCGACATTTCTGTCGATTAGTCTTTATATATGCGAGTAGCATATATGTAGTAGTGCTCGCATTTCCCTTATCGCATCGTCGCGTCACTAGAAAAGTCGCAAACATTGCCATCCTGCAAGAAAATGATTTTATCGTAAGCAGAGCCATTTATTACTACAGGATCGGAAACAAATTAATCCTATATACCCCTTGGGAACTATGTTTCGGGCATGCCTACAATTAGCCATAGTTTCACACATATTACATGACATAGCCCAAATATGACCAGTTTTTTAGTCACTTTCCCAGTACGACAACATTTTCCTTGTTTCCCGACGGAAACGAAACTTCCCAATACGCCTGCTTCTCGGCGCTTATTATTCCGTCGTTAGCGCGTCGCGGTCGGTCGGCGCCGTTTTACCGGGCGGTACCACGTGGGTCCACCGCGCACGAGAATTAGCGAGGCAAATCGCCCGCGTGGGGAGATCCTCGCACGCCACGCGGCGCACGGAGGCTTACGCGAGGTGAGGGCAGCGGGAGGAGACTGCGGGGAGATAGCGGGGCGCGCTCGGGCGACGTTAATGGGAGGTTTTGCAGGCAGAGCTCCTGGGGAGACGGTGCGGTGCAGGGGATGAGGGAGATGGTGGTGATACGTAGGTGTTTCTGGCTATTGCGTTTTTTGTGTGTTGTTGCTTTTCGTGAAAGTTTGCGTGGATGTGGCAAATGATGATTCATCTGGGTCACATGTTGCTGTAGTCAGTCGTAGTCACTTCAACAGTACGGTTAACGGATAAGGAAATGCCAATGGAAAATAGTGAATTTCTTATTATCAAATATGGCTTTAGTGAAAAGTATGGTGTTGTAAGGAAATTAGATATATTAAAAGTATTTGGTGTCTAAATATGCATCTTTACATGTGATGGAAAATAAATTAAGTTTCGTGTGTTTTAAATTAAGTGTTGATTTTCACCGATATTAGAAACAACAAATGGAATAAAGAAAGAGAGAATGAAAGAGAGAAGAGAAAGAAAGAGTCGAAAACCATTTTTCTCTCATGTGAATATTTTATTATTCAAGAACTTTGAAGAAAGAAAACTGGAACATCTTCTCTTTGTTGCTTCGCATTAAAATGATAAGAATAACATGATTGTTTAAATTACGAGAATGTCAGTATAATTTGAATTCTTGTATAGTGAAAATTGGCATTCTGTGTATTTTTCCCCTAGACTCGTCGAGTTTTGAATTGTTGACTAAATGTCGTTTAGTTACTTTCTTAACCTTCAATTGTTTCTATTAATAGCTCCGTAGTAGCTATAAATCAGCATACGCAAGAAATAAAAGTAGTGACTTCTAGGATTTGCTCAATAAACTTTGCAAATATCAATGCACAATTTATAGGTAGCATTGTATGTCCCTGAATGCACTCTTTAGAAACACAGTGTAAAAGATCAAGGAGTAATCTTGAGATTAGAATGTCGCTGGTAACAAACGACGGTCCGTTTTTGTGTGGCCGAAAAGGTTCAGCGTCACACGTGACAACGTAGTTCCGTATATTTCATGTACTTTATCGGTGGTGAAGAGACATTCCCACTTTTTGTGAACGTAGACTTCGGAGATAATTGGGGGTGGGAGGAACCGGGATTGTAACCATCATTTCGATGATGAAGACGTAACAGGTTCCTGAAGAACTCTCATTAAGACCGCCGTTCGATATCCCACGAGGCTGCGCGTTCTTCTTCCCAGAGGTCATGCGTTAATGCCACGGCGCGCGCTCTTGACCTTTCACAGCATCGCGCGATGGCGCAGGTCACAAAAAAACCTGTAGCCAGCTGCAGCCCCTCACCCAGCCTGGAGAAGAAAAAAAGTAATGTCTTTTCAGAGGCCGAGGAGAAAATACGAGATAACGCCGTCCCCTTGTCGAGCGCGCGGGTAGATAAGTGGAAGTTCGTGTCGAGTTGTCCCTCCCACCCCCAACCTCCGCCCCCTCCCCCTTTTCCGTCTACTGACTTTTGGAGGCGCACCTTTCTTGTCGTGTTTTTTAATGGGATCCGTTTCCGTAGAAAAATATTTTAGGAATTTCTTAGCGCACGAGCGAGGCAAGAGCTCCTACTACCTATCGTTGGCGAGGTGAGGGGGAGGAGAGGAGGGCGGGCCCAGATGGAGGCGGGGAAGGTCCATTTGGGTCTCGCCAAAGACGCGTCCACTTATAAAATCATAGCGCGGGCGGAGGCGAAGGAGGAGCCCCTTGGATGGACGTGAGCAAATAACCACAGCGCGAGCGCCCTGAAAGCGTTGCCGCTCTCTGCACGGGCGTCGGGCGCCGTTCCTCGCGGCGAAGTGGGCGGGGCGGGGCGGAGCGGAGCGGGGCTGGGCCGGGTTGGGACGACGGTTGGGCTATTCGTGGACGGGCCACGTGGGGGGTGTCAGTTCGGTCCTTGGGAACGTCGCGGGGCGCCCACACCGCCCCCACACGCCCACGACTGCGCCTCGTGGCGTTGCGCGGCGCCGGAGATTGGGGAAGGGTACGTTGATATGCCGCTAACAAAACCGAAGTTCTTAAAAATTGAACTCTTTTTTTTTTGTGCTCTTGGTTAAAAAAGATATGAATTGAAGGGCTTGATTCAGGAAGAAGGTAAGTTCAATTACACAAGACCTCGTCCTATTCACAAATGTTAATATCGCGATTTTATGAAAGTATGGGGTGTCTTGTTACTGTGTGAGAATATGTCTTGTTTACTTTTACGGAAGGCTTGAGGAAGTTACAAGTTGAAACATACTTCAGTCAAAAGCAAGCTGGGAGTTGCCTGTATATTTCCATAAAAGTACGTTTTCAATTGACCTAGTGCATAGATTTTTTTACGTAAAGTTTAAATTCCTGATAATCTCTTATCCACTGTTTATTCGCTTTCAAGAACGTAAACAATAGCTATTTTTTCCCTTGGGGATAATATTGTCATTTACCAAAGTCAAAATTTTCTCCTTGGAAATGTTTCAAGTGCCACCGAGTAAACTATATACTAAAAAAACTCCAAGTTTGGTGACCGCGTCGTGTGTGTACGGAAAGGCTGCGCCCCCTCTTCGAAGATTTTATCGTGTCCCCGTAAAAGTTGTCGCTCGTCAGCTCGTAAACCTTTGCTAGAAAGCCATCGCGTGTGTCCTCCGAACTGAGATATGCCGCGCTGCAATTAATGTCCCGATAAAAAAAATTGTTTCAGCTGCAAGACGCTTCATGAGTGCAGCGTTAACACCCGTGTTGTGTCTCTCGTCGCCTGGGTTTCTCAGATTGGGTTAGTGCGCAGTAAAATGATGTATTAAAAATATTGATGCTGTTTTTGAAATTAAATTTATGTCGTAACAAATTACAATGTTATGTTTTTCACCGAAATTATTTAACAACGGTTTTGGTCATACAAACTTGTGTACTTCCTTATTTATTGTTTTTGTTACAAATAATCAATTTTATATTTAATATTGTTGATGTATTGAAATGAATGGAATATATAAATTGTTATGTTTGTTGTAACTGAGGGTAATATTTTCTTAAACAAATTGATTTGGAGACAGTGAAATACGACAGTGTGAAGAATTTAGAAATTATTTGCAATTGAAACACAATGGATTTGTCTTTCAACATAAAGGTAAATTTTATCTAGTAATTAGATTCAAAGCGATTGAAGGATAGAATGTGTTCCGACGTTTTGTACTCACGAAATATTTTTTAAAGTAGTAGTGGGCATCTTACAATTTGAAAAACGTTTTTAGTTTTTCAATTTCGCTGATCCTGCATAAGTTTGTTTTCTGTGAAAGTTGACCTATATATTATGTATTTAAAAATTTCGTGATATTGATAAAAATTGTAGTGATGTATTGTAATGGCTAATTTCATTTAATATTTGTTTTCTTTGTTACAGGTAAGTGCAATTGTACTGAAAGCCAGTGAGGAAGCACCGCCTGAGTATACGTTTGTGCCTTACAAGTAGTAAGTCTTCTACAGGAAGGTCTCTCCTTACATTTTAGAGTGAAGAGATAGTTGTCATAGGATTGATAAGCAGGAAATATCTCAGATATTCCTGTCTTCTCTCATCATTCTCATTGATTAAAGATCCGGAGCCAATAATAAAATTATATTACTTCGAACTTCCATTTTTTTCAGAACTTCATTCGTTAATTTGCAAATGTAATAATATTAATAATAATAACACACAAAATATTATAGTTAATTTGGCTTACGTAGACGTTTTTTTAGTCTATTGTAGATTCTTGTTTGTTATTTAACAAGAAAATTCAAAAACATTACAAAATATAAATACGCTTAATACGGATATAGAATTCTCAAACACGGATGTATAATCAGAGGAAACGGAAATATACAGGGTTAGTGTTTGTGTTCATATTGAGGACATTCCGGATACCAAGAGCGAAGATAAGATCAATGGGATAATTTCGTGTCATTACATAAGAAGGGGAATGAAATGTAAACAAGGAAAATATTGTTCTGTATGAAATGAAAACTTTGCAAATAACATTCAATGTAGGGGAATCAACACATCAGAACCATCAACATGAAGTAATGTTTTGCCGGATAGAACAATAAATCATATGAATTTCCCTTAAATATTATACTGTGTGTGTTTGTTACTTTTTATCTGAAAACCCGGATTCTTTAACTACATTTTCAACAAGAATCATGTTTGTTCATCTTCGTTTCATATTACTGAATTAATAATTTTACAAATTCTTATTACCACGCATGAAATGTATCGTTTACTATAGTCTTCTTCCATACTTCACCCTACTATACTTCTTCCATATGTGAGAAGAATCGAGTAACATTATTTGTGTTATTCGATAATATTTTTGAGAGATTGATAATATTCTAATCAGTCTCAAAAACAATAATAATATCAATAATAATAACAAAAGTAATATCATAAAATACTAGCAAACCTGAAGCGCTTCACAGTGAGAATCGAATCGTCAATATTAATTATTTTAGATGATGTCTCATAGTCTCCGGGAACATACAAATCGCTTTCTTACATCCGCCGAGACGCCGTGCGGCGTCTCCGCCGCCGCCGCCGCCGCCGCCGCCGCCGCCGCCGCCGCCGCCGTCGCTCGCCGCTGCCCGCCCAGGCCCCCCTCCACCCCCAATATCCCCGTGAGCCCCCCGGCGCGCAAAAATGAGCGAGGGGCAACCCGGACCCTGCGCATCTTCCCCTCCCCCTGCGGCCTCTCCCGCACCCCTCCGCTTTTCTCCCCAACCACCCTGCCCTGTCTCGTTCCGTGCCCGCCCCTGCGTCTACCGTCTATCGGGCCCACATCCCCCGCCGCACCTGACGCCATCCCTGTCTCCGTCGTCGGCTCCACCCCACCTGCCCCACATACCTTCGTTCTGACATAACGTCTATCCCCGCCCTCTATACCGCTCTACCGATGCCTTCGCCTCCCATCCTCGTATCCACCTCCACCTTCCTTCCACCTCCCCCCTCGTGCCGGCCCTCTACTCTGCCTCCACCGTGCGGCTCCTGATGTCAATGTCAAAATAATGACAACTCCGGTACTTCGGGGGCGGGGACGGCGGCGACGGCGGCGCGGCCCGAGCTTCGTCCCCTCCCGCGCCCCCACCCCGCCCCCGCCGTCGCGCCCAGGGGCAGCGGAGGCGCAGACGGAGTGGGGGGAGGCTCGGCCGGCGCTCGCCCGCGTTCTATGATATAGGAAAAGTAATTTTCTCCCTCATTTGCATACTTGATGAAAATCGCATGGCCCATCATGTATTATACGTCACCGTGCATGGAGATGGGCCAAACGACGGTGGGACGGGCGGACGCGCCGTGCCGACGGGCGACGCGTTGCGGCGCGCGCCGCTCAAACGAGCCTACAGGTACAGGCGCGCGCAAAAAAATCGCCCTGCTCCGGGTTGACACGATTTTCTTTTCAGCGGGCTTCCGGGGCTGGAAGGAAGAGCGGAAATGGTTGTGCGTGAGAATTTTGTCGGTGCTGTAGCATTATAGAGAAAAGAACTATACCTCTTTAGTCTTTGGTAGCATAGAATAAAGAGCTAATGCTTTACTCTATGATGGTAGCATGTTACAAAACCTTGGATGAATGAGGTAAATGATTTGCTAAGGATTTACACAGCATTTTCTATTTTCAGAATTGTGTTTTTATTAGTTTTGTATTTTTAACTGCTAACGTGCATATTACCCCTTGTTATTTTAAAATTAACTTGATTTTGCTAGGGAGTTTCATCATTTAAAATTAAACAATAACATAATTCATAATGAACTGTTCATTGATCATGTCTAATTAAATTTATTATTGCAATCTTGTAATGTAAGTTAAAGTAGGAACACAAAATCTGCCACAAGCCTTGCAGTCCTGATGCGTTGCAATATTCCAAGAAGTCGTATTGCCTAGAAGCGAAGCCAAGATTTTTTTTGTTACATAATAATGCAAATTTTTTTCTAAAATGAAAAATAATCTAAAATGAATCATATGAATTTATTTTCCAGAACGTGTTGTGTTAAGCGATTACGTACTTTATTTCCACACTTATTATTAGAATCCTCACAGTAACATAAAATTCCTTCAATGACAGTAACGTTCCAAGTTCCTCTAAGGATGTTCCTTATTTAAACGAACATAAAGGTATTCTCGCATTTGAAGCGTCACGGAAAGAAATATTGGTTGACATCTGTGCCACTACGACTGCGCGACCATCTTCCTTTCTATCCGTAGTTATTTCCTTCCTTTTATTGCTACCCTTGCTCCTAGAAGGGTCATTCATTCTTTTCTAAAACCCAGCACCCTACTGTCGTGTACCTGTTGTCTTCAACTGTGCCGTGTGCACACCAGATGTTCCTCCCAAACGGGAAAATCTCTACTCTGAAGTCTTTACAGCGTTTCGTTATCCCATTTTAGTTCTTACTGCGAGTAGAGTCGGTACAATAATATTTAAGACAACGTGTATTGCAAGTTGTGATAAAATTGAAGTGCGCGAAGTGAATTTATTTGTTTGTGTTGTGCATTTAATCAAGAAAAAGGCATTTCGCAATTGATTCCTAATAATCAAGAATGAAGTGAAAAGATTCGGCAAACCGACGAACGACAAACTCATGCAAAAATATGGCTACGAGATTTCTGCTCCATAGATTTTTGGAAGGTATGTCCAGAAAAAATTCTCAACATTTAAGTAGAAATACGAAACACGTTTGCATTCTTTGGCGATCTCAATTACTTTCTTCCAAAACTCCATCAAAGAAATACGTACATCGGACACAGCTGGTATAATTAATGCCAATAATGATTAAACAGTACGTTATACCAAAATGCAAGACAATTTCACAAGAGTATTGCACACTTTGGAAATTCCACTTCTTGGAGCAAAATGATGGAGATAGCACTTTAGGAGATTCGTTGTGATTTGGAAAGATCGATTTAAAATATAACACCAAAAAGATTGTTAACTTTAAAAGATATGCATGTAATTAGCATGATTGTGTTTTCTACCACTTTGTTACGAAATATTACATCATCACTTCTTGTAATTTTTTAAACCTATGCAGTAAATTCCTAATTCTGGTAGACCTGATGCGTAACTTTGATGTCATTTCTCATTCACTTTAAGCCAATTGTTTGAATTTCGAAAACGTATCTATTAAAAATAATGAAAAAATTGTTCTCGATGGGCCATAGTTTTGTGTACTTGTTAATCTGATTCAACCGTCCGATGTAGATAAAATGGTGTTGATTCTTGCTTTTCGCACAAAATGCATGGCCAGGCAATCGAATGATCGTGTATGCAGTGGCTCCACAGAGGGGACAACCACAAAAGCTGTATAGGTTTTGCATGCTCGTATGTAGAGCAAGTATTTGGATTCGAAGCCGGGAATTTGTGCCAACACACGTGGCTGCATTCGTATCAACCTGCGAAAAAATTGCCTGTTTTCATGCTTTATTTCTGATATTGGTTATTGATTTTAGAATGTGTTTTGTTTTAGAATGTATTCAGAAAATTGGAATGAATGCGGAATATGTTCCCGAAGTCGTTATATCAATGTTCTAAGGTATTTTTAATGTGTTTCTTAATGCAATTTACTACTATTTACTGATGAAGACTGAATTTAGGTAATATTTTCGAAGCTTTCATCAGTTTATAAACACTGAACTTTAAATTAAGTGGAGATTTAGGGGTCTTGACATTTCAGCGAAAAAACGTTGTTTACTGGACAGAATAAAGTCAGGATATTCAATGGCTCGATATTTTACGATATTTGAAACTTCTGTCCAATTACTTGTAAAAAGGGACAGCATATTTTACACGAATAGTTAAATGGGGACTCTGTATCGTCTGTGTACAAGACAAACTCACAAAATCCAAAACCAGTGTTTTGAAATAAATCAAGTTGAAGTTCAATGTGGTAAATTTGTCTATTGAATACCTTTTGCTAGAGATAAAATTTATGTTTTAACTCACAGTTTAATGTTATAGTGTTTTAAGAAAAAAAATTCAGTGATGGTTTTTTTCGGAAATTTTCTATTTTCTAGATCTTAGTTAAAATAGTGGTTCCACAAGAGCACATTATTCCCATTATTTGCAACTTTTACTATTTTCGAAAATCGAGAGAGTTCTATGTATCATATATGGTATCTGCGCTACTTTTGTTACAGTATTTTGCTCTATTTGAGAAAGAATTTAAATATTGGGAGATATTCTGAGAAAACTTTGAGAATGTTTAGGCTTCATGTAAAGTACCCTCAAAATCCAACTATCCGTTTCGAATCCAAGGGGCTGCGACATCGACCATTTTCATCGAGGAATGTCAATTAGGGTAAATATGTATCCTACGGTTTTGTAGCTAGCGTTTTTCACAGACAGTCGGACAAACGTTTTGCTTTTATCAATTTTATCAGAAGCCCACAAAACAAGTATTCTGACTATATAACGTGACAGAGGACGTAATTTACTACACATTCGAACAATTAATTATCAACTTCGTCAATATTACAGAACTACAACAAGAATATTTCATTTTATTCATGCACAAAGTTTTAAAGACTAAATGAAGTTTCTGTGTTATTTAAACACAGTGTTGTCATTACAAAATTTTGATATAATGATTTGAATAATGATTTGGATAAATAATGTAGAAATATCAATTTCATTGTCTCTAAATATTTATGGAACTAACATTAAATAATATTTATTTGATAATATATGGTTCATTCAAACCACAATTAAATGTTTTACGAATTTTTCTCACGTAACATCGTCCTTTTCGCAACAGCATTGCATAAATTTCTGTGTACTATGTAAATGGTATGCGAAAAAGTAAAAATGTGACTTACATATGTAAATAACTAAAAGCACAGCAAACACGGAGTAGGTAACTTACAAATGTATACCGACGTTATGTACACGACATTTCTAATTTCCCTTTAGAATAAAGATATGAAAAAGAAAGCATTATAAAATTATTTTTTTCTACTCAACACCATGATATCATTGCTTCATTACATTGTTGCTTACTCGAATTCATTTGTAATAGAATAAATTATTGTAATATTTTAATTAAATGAGAATTTACTATCAACTCATAGGAGCACATACATTAGAGGATCACATACGACGACGAAACATTTTTTAGAAACACACAATTCATTGTGGTCTCGTGCGCTACAACAGTATCAGCCTTTACCAGATGACGTCGCTCACTCAACGCAAGTTTAAGACCGTGCGGGGGCGCGGGGTGGGGGTGAGGCGACGTCGCCAGTCACGTGGATCTGCGACCTGTCAATTTTACACCGCACGCTTCGCTAGCGCGTTTTAACCCGCGCCACGCTCCACGCTGCTTTACGCTCGGCGGCACCGTCACGGAAGTAAGGGGGCGTAGGATTCTTTTAAAAAAAACTGCTCTCAACCAGTATTTCAGATAAGGTGGGGGTTTTTAAGTAATTTCACGTAGCTTTAGAAACTGAGGTCACTAGCGTCCACTATTATTTTGAGTATTAGTAATATTTTAAATCTGAGATACCTATGCTTAAAAAATAATTACAAACGCAGAAATCGACTAAGAGAAGTTAGCTGTCAAACGTTTGCTTACATTTTTATTTATAAAGACAGCTAATACAGAATAATAATAATTTACTTAACACATTACTTGCGAATAAAACTTTACACTTTGTTCTCGGTAAGGCACCAACAGCGATTAATGTTGTGCTTTAGCGCACTCATGAGGGTGGAGAAGGGGGGCTGCTTATGGGGTTTGAGCATCTCTCTCCCAGAAGCCAATGATACATATTCAAAAATATAGCTTTCATTAAATTTCTGTACTAACCGAGGTCTTTGAATTTATTAACATTATAAATATTAACGTTACCCACCATAAGCCAACAAAATAAAAACATAAACATTTTGCATTAGGCATAAAAGAAACAATTCTTGATAAGAAAGCACCAAGTCGACTGGACACTATGTAGTACGTAAGCCAAAGATACATATTCAAAAATATAGCTTTCGTTAGATTTCTATATATACCGAGGTCTTTGAATTTATCAACATTATAAATATTAACGTTAGCCACCATATGTCAACAAAAAAAATTGCATTAAGCACAATAGAAAAATTCTTGCTAAGAAAACACCAAGTCGACTGGGCACTATGTACGTAGCCTCCCCCCTCCCCGCGAGAAAAATCCTGGGTGCCCTCTACTGCTGTGTGTCACGGTTGTGTCCGCACGGTTGTTGGATTCAGTCGGTGTCTGGAGGAGAATTCTAGCGGCCGGCTGCTCTGATCGGTAGTTTTCCGTGGTTTCTCCGATCAACACCAGGCGAATGCCGGAGCAGTACCCTACCAAACGGGCCACGGACCGCGCGCGATCTATCCTTCCTCTTCCGTGTCCTATCCTCTCCCCTTACACACACACTTACACTAACATGCACTATACTACCACATATTCCGGGAGACCGGTCGGGAGCTTAGAGCTTGTCCCGACTGGAGCGGTGCCCCGCTGGTGGGAGAGTCCTGGTTAGGGGGAAACCGCATTAGCCGACGGTAGGTCGGCGCCGGATCTCGCCATCCGGCGGGGGAAGATCACCGCCATCTCCCGAGAAAAACACATGCACTACACTAACGGGAATAATGACCGAAGCAGTTGACGCGCCCGGAAACACGAAAAAGTCAATCAATGAATCAAACGGTTGTTGGAGGCGAGGCCGCGCGACCACATGGCAACGCGCTGCTAGCGAGCGCCGCCTTCGCCTGCCGTGCCTGGGGGCGTGGGAGCGGCGGGCGTTTTGTTGCCCCGTTTTGCATTTCCGCGTTATTACCCGTGCGACCTTGTTTCTGCGATGCGTTGTGTCGGCTGATTAATTCCGTGTTCTTTTGCTCGCTTTCTTAATGTGTTGCTGTGGGGTGGAAGGTGGGGGCGGCGGAGGGGGGGGTGGCTCCCTCTTTTCGCCTCCCTCCTTTTTCCGTACGTACTTGTGAAACATTAGTGTATGCAGATAGTCGACAAATTTGATGCAGTTATTATGCCACCGTATTATGCAAGTGAAGTGAAGAGCCCGTAGTATGCTATTAACATTCATGAGGTTTAGTGTGTCAGAGGGAGGGGCGGGGAGGGTGTGCGGGGGCGGAGCTGCTAGCGCGAAGAACCGATGGAATTTATTTTATCGTTGTTGGAACGCGGCGGTGGTCGTACACCTCCGTTTTCTGCGCTTTGAAGGCCAAAAATAATAACTCGTTTCTTCTTTTGCTCCTGTTTCTGTTTCGTGGAGCGGATATCATCTGGGGCAACTTTCCTTCGCTTTGTGGCTGCAGAGTTACGCTGGATTGCGCAGTGCTTTGTTCTACAATGTATTCCTTTGAATTCGGTCTTCCTATGAATTTTCTTATATTTTAGTCTGTCACTCGAGATGCTTGGTTAGTTGCTCGTTGTCTTGGTAATTTACAATTGTAATGAATTAATTTTCTGTTTATGAAGGACACTTCATGCAGCGAAAATATGCAGGTTTTATGTTTTGTAATATCATTCAGGAACTTTGAAGAATAGGAAGTACAGAATAATGTTGTAAATTTAACACGACAAACATAATATCCAGAGGTGTACGTACAAATATAATATTCAGAATATCCAGTCGATAGAAGAAATACTCATGTTAAGATAAGAACAAATATACTTCTGAAATTTTGTGTAAAGCACAATAAAATATTATGTAATTCATTGCTAATGATGTAACATTTCGACTGCCGCTGTGTGAACTGAATATTGCTTTTCAAACGACTACTCCTTATTTCCCAATGCATTGTGTTGCAATATTAGCCGACTGCATGAAAAGAAACGGCGATTTGAAAGTTTTCCTTTTATATTTTGTTTCCCGAGGCATCGTATTCGTCTTCGCTGCCCCATTCGCAGTATCCTCTTGGATGCCCGCCGGCCAGCCACTTCGCCACACGACATTTGCCTCTTCTGCATGTAATTTTTGATTACCCCCATCACCGAGAACATTAGCGTCTGGTCGCGTTTCTGGGTTCAGTATATCAGCGCGCTGCGGCGAGGCAAGGCGAGACGGGGCGGGGCGGGCGGGCGGGTGCGCGGGGCGGGGCGGGGCGAGACGGGGTGGGCGGGGCGGGGGTGGGTGCGTTGCCGCCGTTCACATACGAGCGACCGTCTGTCGCGGGCGTGGTGATGCGCGTCTGGCGCACTGGAGCTAGTCCAAGGTGGACTGCCGGCGCCCCACCGCCGTGGTTCCCCGCCGCCTCGGATCGAGTGTGTTCCGTGGCCTCGGTGCATCCCACTCTGCCGGCTCCCACCCCCCGCCCCTGCGCCACGCCTTTCTGCCACCAGGCTTCCCGCTGCCCCTGCTCCCCAACACTACAGCTCCCCGCCACCCTTATTTCTACTTTGAGTGACAGTGATTCCGGGCGCGTCAACTACTATGGTCAATAATCCCATAAGTATAGAGCGTGTTCTTACTCGGGAGGTGGTAGTGGTCTGCCCCCGCTGGATGGCCTGATCCGGCGTCGATCTATCATCGGCTAAAGGGATATTCCACAATCAGGTATCTTCCACCAGCGGGGCACCGCCCCAGCCGGGACAAGTTCCCGACCTGTCTCCCGGCATGTGTGGTAGTGTAGTACATGTTAGTGTAAGTGTGTGTGTAAGGGGTGAGAATCGGACACGGAAGAGGAAGGAAAGATCGAGCGCGCTCCAAGGCCCGTTTGTTAGGATACTACACCGGCATTCGCCTGATGTTGATCGGAGAAACCACAGAAAACTACCGATCAGAGAAGCTGGCCGCTAGATTTCTCCTCTAGAGAGCGACTGAGTTCGACGTAGCTGAAAAGCTAGTGTCGAAAATTCTGCTAAAGCTTATATATATATATATATATATATATATATATATATATATATATATATATATATATATATATATATAATTTGATTTGCGTGATATTTTGTAGGTATTTTAGCATTGCAAAAAAAAATTGAGTGTACATCCTGAATATTTCTCTTAGCTATGATTTTGAAATTTACTTTTCAAATTTCTTCGCATTTTAGTTTCAAACTTTTTCTGACGTATTAAAATTCTAGAACTTTTTAAGTTGTCTTTTCAGTCGGCCACTTCAATGTTCCGAATATGCTTCCTGTTACAGGCACACAATCACAACGATCCCGACTACGAATTGTGCACGTCATGTCATGATAGGTCTATCAAAATAAAATCGAATGTACACCCACAATTTTCCTTTACAGCCCCGTTTTCGAAACACAGTTTTTAATTTTCTCCGCAATTTACTTTAAAAATTTCTCCGCCGTTTTTAAATTTCTCGACCGTTTCAACATTTCTCTACCTTTTCACAGTGCAACGCCTGAATTGAACTCGCTTGCCTCTGCTATGCTTCCATTACAGGCATACGATCGTAACCATCCCAATCATGAGTTGTGCTTGTCATATCAGCTTAAGTACGTCTGTGGAAACTAAATTGACAGAACACCCACAATATTTCTCTTCAGCCACTATTCCAAAATAAGCTTTTCAAGTTTCCTTACAATTTCGTTTGAAAATTTGTCCGCAGTTTCAAAATTCAAGGATTTTTGAGTTTGAATCGCTCGTCACTCCTGTGCTTCCAGTTGCTCACAATATGCTCCCCATTGCGGGCAAACGATGACGATCATCCTCACCACGAGTTATGCATGTCATGTAGTCTGTCACTTGCGTTTCGCGCCGTCGCTCCTGAGCGACGTACGGTCGCTCGTGGAGTAGCTCAGAGTCTCTCCGTGGCACCACGTCGCGCAGAGTGTTTTTTCCTTTAACGAGGCCCTCTACTCCCTCGTCGGTCCGACGGCGGCGGTAGCGTCTGCGGTGGCGTCATATGCGACGCTCATTTTTTCTCCTCTCCGGTGCGCGCGCGGACTTTGCATAAAGCCAGTGGCGGTCCCCCCGAAATTAGCCGTGTTAATTAGAACCGTCAAACGGCGCCTCCGCGCGTCTCGCCGACCGCGCCCGCCCGCGGCGAATAAGACGCAAGTGTCGGAAAACGGGGCGCGCGCATGATACACGGCGGGAGATTAAAGAATGGCGGCCCGCGTGTGGAAGGGACGGCGCGGTCGCTGCCGCTGCCAGCCGCCGCGCCGGGCCGTCCTGCTGACGCTGTTGCGGAGGGTGTGTTCTAAGTTAGTAGCGGTCTCTGTCGTCACCTACATCTCCTTTTTTTGACGCTGTTGTGAGTTGTGGCGGTAGTAGGTTATGTGCTACACATCAGGCTCCTAATTTAGATATTGATTTCATATCAATGCTCGGTTAATGTGTATCAGTTGTATTGCCTTACGTTTTCTTTATTAAAAATTCAATTTTTCTGTGTCTACTTCCTATTTGGCTGTTGAGTTTTTTCATATTCAAATGACACATTACGCCCTATTCTTTCTGTGATTTCTTAAATTTTTTCCATTTTCGATTTTCAATCGACATACATTTCTTAAGCATTTCTGTTCGTGTTAATTTTGACAATTTCTTCATCTTTTTCGTTTCCAACTCATTGATTTTTCACTCCTTTCTTTTGTCTTTCTTCCGTTCGCTGCCGTCCTTATATTTCGTGCTTTGCTTCCGAGTTCTCGTTCTGCGTTATCTTCGTGTCGGTCGCACACCTCACAGGTCCATCGCGTCAACTCGCGGCCGCGCGCGCCGGGCAGGGGGAGATGCGTGGCAGAAAAATTGCGGTCAGCGCGGAGCGGCTGGCCTTTACGACTGCGCCGCCTAAAAATCCACCGGCCGGCCGCTCATAAAGAAGCGAGGAAGAGGGTCTCCCGCAGATTACGCGATCGGCCTCGCCGCCCCCGGGGAGCGCTTGCCCCTCCCCGCCCCCGCGCCACCTTCGTGCGCCCCGCCCCCGTGCTGCCCCGCGCCTACTGCGGCTCTGCACCCCAACATCGCCGCTCGCGCGCCGCCTGCTACTGCCACCTCCACCGCTCCTCCCCCTGTCTCGTATGGGTCTACAGCTCATCTGCCTCGTCCGCCCACTCCCCGCCACCGTGGCCCCTCCTCGTTGCCTCCTTCTGTTCTCTCCTGTTTCGTATCTCGCGTCTCGCATTGCCGTCGCCTTCTCTCCCCTCCTGTCCTCTCCGCCGCCTTCGACTTGGTCTTTGTCTTCTCCTCTCCTCTCTTTTTTCTTTACTCTCATTGCCTTCTCCAACGTGTCTTCCTCCCTCTTGTCTCCGCCCTTTCTCCACCTCCCCTTCCCCCTCCGCCCCCCCTTTGTCCCGCCATCTCTGTCCCTGTCCTCTCTGACCCCGCCCTTTCCGTCCCCGCCCTCTCTTTCCTCGACCTCTCTTTCCCCGTCCTCTCTTTCCCGCCCTCTTTCCCCCCCTCTTTCCCGCCGTCTCTGCGTCCCCGTTCTCTCTGCGTCCGCGTCCACTCTCCACCCCCTTCTCTTTCTCGTCACCACCGTTACCTTCACCATCCCAAGAGAACGCAGCACCGACCCCACGGCCTTGGCTCCCGGACCGCCACCTCCAATCAAAACGAATCGCTTCCCCCGACACACACACACACACACACACCCTCACGCATATCGGCGTCCGCTTCTAATGAGTTGTAATGGCGCTCGCAAGTGCGCTGAGTCATTTGACGGCGGAAAGCAGGTTACGAGGGCTGGGCCGGCGGGGGCGGCGCTGATGGCTTTCTGATACGTCGCGGATCCCCGCTCGCGGTGGAGTACACGCGTAGTAACGCGCTTTGCTTATGGAAAGAATTTTTTTTAAAGGGCGAAATCGCCTGCGGGATTTATTCCTTCAACGTGAGGGAAGGAGTGGGGTCGTGTCTCGTCCGGGGTGGAGCGTCGGCGGCGGCGTTGGCGAAAGAGTGAGAGGGGTAGGTGGCCTGGCGGAAGGGTGAAATATTGCCCGAGGGGTGCGGCAGTGGCGCGGAGGCATCGCGGAGTCATCTGGCGTTCGCGTTTTCTCATTTGTTTTTATTAATAGGTGCGAGTTAATTATGCAAATCCGTTTGATGGCGCGGTGCGGCGGTGGTGGCGGTGGCGGAGGGCAGTGGCAGGGGTGGTGGCGGTGGTGACGGTTGCGGCGGGAGTGGAGGGTAAATTGCTTGCCCGAAGGGACTGCGAGGGTGCAGGAGTGGGTCAGTCTAAGCTGTGGATTGCCGCGCTTTTGAACGGGAGTATGATATTTATATGTGGATGTCGATGTACTGTGCAACATTTTAAATCCTTATTCTATCGAACTTTAAATCCCTACTCTAGTGTGCAACACTTTAAATTGAGTAATGCTGTCAAACGTTTGCGCAGTATTAGATGTTTAAAATATTGTAATGTTTCAGTCTACATTTATAGAAATTTCATTGATTAAGTAATAATTCGTTACAAACGATATTCCTGTAAACATTTATTATTGAAAGAGAACGAATGGCCATTTATATATTTATTTTTATAGTAATAGTTATTCTCTGAGAGAACACATGAAAAACATTGCACACAGCTAATCCCCCTTAACTGTTCCTACTTAATTTTCACGCAGGAAAATATGTAATAATTAACATTGCATCTAGGAAACATTCTAACAGTTTTGGACTTTCTCCGCAGTATCTGGCCTGAATTAAAGACATCTGTGGAGAGACATTAGGGTAAATCGTGATTTCACTAGGGTTTTATATTCCATGACATTCGTGTCAATGAATTAATTCCAAGGCTAGCTAAGTGGAGGCAGAGATACTTCGACCAAATGTGGCTTGCTGCTCTTGGGGTCATAAGTCTCTTTAAGAGCTCCACGTTGAATTCACTTCTTCCCAATCCGCAGCATTTACGATGGTCCCCGCGGTCGCGTCAGATTTACTCAGAAGAACGACGTTCGCTGACAGAAACGCATCGCGGGATAATGACGACAAAAGAAGGCTGCCGCGTGAGATCACACTTTCACCGAGGCGTCGGCGTCGGAAAAAAATTAGAAGGTCGGATGAGAGGACGGGTGGAGGGGTGTAGTGAGTGCTGCGGGAAAAATGACTTCCTCTTCACTCACGACATTTGCTTCGAATGAAACTGCATGACGTCACTTTTGTGGGTTTCGAGTTTCATGATGTTCTCCTTGCTCTTGTTAGTCCGCTGTTCCTTTATGCGTGCGCTCCGAGTCAGAAGTGCCAACTCTATTAATTGTTCGGTAGAGCTCTGAGTGTGAGAATGGAATCAATAGTGAGATTGTAAGGAAACGTAAGGCAGGTATTCTGACACTTGTGAAGTTTCGAAGAGGACTTCAAGTTCATTTATATAGGAGAAATAAACATTCATTTATTAATTCACCGACTAAAATAAAAAAAATAATGTGTGAAGAATACATTGAATTGTAATTAAAATTAATGTAATCGCACAGATACCCTGAATTTTCGTTTATTTGGGATGGCCGTTTGTAAGAATTCCATTTTGAGTGTCAATAATGTTCCAGATGATTGCTTTACTGAACGCCTTGAAGACATCTGAGAACATATCAGTACATCGAGTTGTCGTTCAAGTTAGCAAGATGTTCGAGTTGAGAAGATTCGAGTTGGCGTGGTTCGAGTTGGCGTGGTTCGAGTTGGCGTGGTTCGAGTTGGCGTGGTTCGAGTTGGCGTGGTTCGAGTTGGCGTGGTTCGAGTTGGCGTGGTTCGAGTTGGCGGGTTCGAGTTGGCGGGGTTCGAGTTGGCGGGTTCAGTTGGCGTGGTTCAGTTGGCGGGTTGAGTTGGCGGTTCGAGTGGCTGGTCTGGGGTTCGAGTTGGTCGATCGGTTCGAGTCGTGGCAGGGCGTGCTCGAGTTGGCGGGAGGGCGGGGTTTGAGTTGGCGGGTTCGAGTTGGCGGGTGTGGCGGTTGGTGCGAGTTCGGGGCAGGTTCGAGATGAGGGGGTAGGACAAGATGGTTTTTGTGGGGCCGAGTTGATGGGGTTCGAGTTAATGGGATTCCACTTTATCCACGGAACAAGTGTCGATTTTTCCCCAGTGCGGTTGGCAGAGCCGAGGGGCCGGCGCGGGCGAGAGGCGACGGAGGCGTCGCTGTGGTAGCGATGGCGCGGGCGGCGTCTGGTTTCTTTACAATTCCCCCGTGCGCGCGCGGGGGCGGCGTCGTTAGGACAAAACGGTTTTTGTTCGGTAATTGGGCCCGCGCTTGGCTTGCGCAGCCGCCGCTGCCGCACAGGGATTGTAAGGCGACGCCGCGCGCCGCCACGCGTGGCTGGGGAGGATGCGGAGGCGCCAAAAAGAAAGGAGGGTATGGGGCTTTGATGGTAATAGGGATGGTATTGCACTGGAGAAAAAAAGTTTGAATTGGAGGTTAGTGGTAGTCATGCTGCTGGTGGTAACGATAGTAAAACATGGTAATAGAAAACAAAATCCTTTGACTTCCTATTCGTACGTTCGCAACTTTCGCTCAACATACATGGACGATACAGGACGTGATTATGATGAAGTTAAAATATTTCAAAGCACGAGGACTGAACAGACTGCTCTGGATGCAGCGTGATGCACGAGAGGAAAATATATATTGAAATATTTTGGCATTGCAAATAATGTGGATGCAACTGATATGTTGTCACATAAAATGATAAAAACTACACTAATTGATACTGTGCGAGATTCTAATAGAGACTGCAAACGACCTGTGGGATGTCGATAACAGGTGTTTAAAGAAGGTGAGCCTCATGATGGCAGGGGGATTATTGAGATTTGAGGTGGGGTTGATTCTTGGAAGATTCATTGTGGGCGAAAACAAGAGACGAAAGTCACTTTTGGGTCAAGGGATCTTCATACAAAGCTTCAAGCGCTATTAGTACAGAAGGATTATCATAAGAATGAGCCAAAATGACAGTTTGCTAAACAAGGGAACAACACATGTAATTCGGAAAAGTATCCCTTCGCCGCAACAGCTGTTCAGCTACGCCTCTTCGTAAAGCGTTTGGTTATGGCTACTGTGAAGACATCACTACCCACAAGTCTAAGTGTTTCACTGAGGTATATACACGTGCGCGAGTCCGGCAAAGATTTAAATTGAATTACGTATGTGGAAAATCTCTTATCTCTCACAATCAGTAAAAGAAAAATGCCATGAATGTAAATAGAAATCTCTCAATCTCAGCTCGCTACACAACAGCACTATAGCCGCACGTACACGTGCACCAGTACGCATTTCACATTCAAGTCTTGGTTTCTAAATAAACATAATATTTATCACACTAAAAGTAAATTCAATGTAATATATAAAGAAAAAAGAATTTTTACATAAGAGCACATAATACTGCACTTCATAATTTCAATCATTACTCGTAGCGCACTATATTTTTGTCGGACGAGGACATCACAAAAGGAAGCGTTGAAGCCATTTACAAGTTAGCCAACCGCAAACGAAGAAATGCAGGAAGGGAGTCCAATGGGCGTGAGGACACAAGGACCACAGAACCTTCAGTTATGTTATTGGTTTAGTGGTGAGTTGCAGTTGACATTTACATAACTGAAATGATTGAAGGCGTTGTCATTGTCAACAATACTATTTATTTCAATAAGAGCAGCTTTCGATGGCTTAGTCATCATCATCAGTTTTCTGCTGTCTGGGAGTCACAAAAACGACTACGTTTCAGTTATGTTGCCAGCACTAGCTGTCATTTTGGCTGACTCTTAGGAAAATCCTTCTAAAGGTGTATGTGGAGGCGGGCGAGGGCAGGGGAGCGTAGTCGACTCATCAGAGCCAGATGAAGAACAGCCACGAGCAGCGGCATGTCTGTGACTAATGCGTCGCAGCAGCGCTGGCAGAGCACGTGGGAAAGAATGCTTCTAGCAGGTCGGCGTCGGAGAGGTTGGAAGCGGAACGGTAAACACTTCCAGGAACCGGAGGAGCGCGAACCTCTCCCAGCGCAGGACGTTTTCCTTTCGGAGGAGAGGGGCGAGTAAAAACTATACCCGGATTCTTCAATGGGCTTTCTACTATGCTGTAGGAAATTGTAGACTCATGAGACCGCCAGCTCTCGTGTGGTGCTTTCACGAGCGTGATACAATGCAGTTAGATATGCTTTAAGTATTTGCATCTGCCTCTGTAATGTAGAGGGTCCTTGAATTTGAGCCTATCTAAGAACACATATTAAAAGGAGCTACCAAAAATATGTTCTTAGAAAATAACTTTGTAGAAGAGCCTGCGAGTCTCCCAGATGCCGATTCAAAGAAGCAATACAGACACGTGTGTCCCTAAAACCTAGAAAATGCATGTATTCCCTTCTTAATAAGTAATGAATTAATAATAGATTGAATATCTATCATGAATAGAATTTTAATGCAAACAAAGGTCTTTTCAACAAATCTCTATGACCCGAGTATTTTCTTTTATTCCAGTGAGTTGACATTGCATGGAAAGAGTATCAATGTAGATGGGTTGTCGGGTAAATCAATTAGACTCAAGTATTGCCTGTTCTTATTGCAACATTTCGCTATAAATAAAATGGCTATTCGGAGTTAACATCATATTCGAATCGTTCAAGACATTATCTTCAATCACAACAAATTATAATGCCTCATTTATAAATGAGGCATTATAATTTGTTGTGATTGGTGACCCTAATTAGGACATTGGCGACAATATTTTGACGCATAAATTATGATTTCGATTCCCGGGTACGATTAGAAGATTGTCACTTGGTGACTATATCTGGGGAAAAGCGAAAGCTCCACGCATTTCAGCGAATCATTTGAATAATCATGTTATCATTTTTTAATAATCATGTTATATACCCAGAATAGCCAAATGTCATTTCTGTGAATTTAATCGATAATATTTTGCTGCGAATACCACACTAGGAGAAATTATTCTTTGTCATTTGCCCTAAAATAAACACCACCCTGCTCTTTCATTCCGCGCCGAAAAATTCCAACCCCGCGTTCATCTCTTTAGGCATCGTCCCACCCTCCCTTCGGGGGCGGCCCTTGGGGGATGACACGTGTCGTGTCATCGCCACCTCGCGCCGTGACGCGCGCACCGTAATGACAAATCCATCGCGGCGCACGCACCGACAGGCGACAGGTGTGAAATGAGCGAGCAGGTGCCTCCCACCTCGCCCTCCCCCTCTTGCGTCCCGGCGCTGGCTGACCCCTGCGTCGCCGCGCCGCCCTCAACACTGCTGACCGCAGGAGCGGGTTTGCATGTGATCTCTCGTGCTATGACGTGCTTTGGCACTACTGCCTTTTCTAATTATATAAAAAACTATTACAGTAGACCCTCGTTAGCATGAACTCGCTTAACACGAATTTCGCCGTAACACGAATAAAATTTTGGTCCCGGGAAGGGTTAACGTAATACGGACTTTTATAGTACTTGGATAATACGCATTTTTATAACATGATCTCCTATAATTTCGGTCTCTTGAAATTCGTGTTAATGAAGGTTTACAGTATTTATATATTTGTTTTAAATACAATATATTTAATAATATATAAATATTTCATTAAAATTTTAATTTTATGTGATTTTTAATTTAACAGGTGTGTAAATATTTCATAATTTTCAAATGGTCATTGGCGAATGCTTCAAATGGCGAAACATGTCATTTCTCATTAGATTCAAAATAATTAGCTTCATTTTAAATTATGTGAATTGCTATCGAAATAACCAAATATTGAAACATTTTAAAAACCTTTTGAGGAGTTTTTCTTAAAACAACTTTTAGCGATACTATTGCGCTAAGAAAACATAATACAACACAAATTACACACTGCCAGTGTTTATATTCTTTTCTGTACTGTTCTGTACTGTAAATCTCTGCGAATGTAAATCCTAATATGGAAGATTACAGGTTTCATCCAACTCTTTTGTTCCCGCTGTTTGTCTGTTTCTTTTGACAGTGTAGCGAACTCGCTCCCGTCCTCCTACGTCGCGTCTCTAAACCCTAGTCACCAGCATCACCGTCTCACCTCCACGTCCCAGTTCCTGCCGCCGCCCTCCCCCCCCCCCTCTCGCCCCCCGCCCCGCACCCCCTCCCTTGAGCCGTCGGGCACCCACCTCCGCTGCTGTCCCCGTAACCCATCCCCGCCGCCAACGTCGCCCCCTCGCCTCCGCTCTCCACCCCCCCGCGTTCCTACCACCCCCTCCGCCACCGTCGCCCTCGCCGCCTCCTCCGCCGCCCCCGCCCCCGCCCCCGCCGCTGTCGGCGGTGGCGGCGCTGGTCGCTGCGGGCTCCCGCACGGCGCCCTTGTCGCCGGTTATTAGTGTGTGCCCCCCGAAACAGGGGCATACGATCCAGGCCGGATTAAAAGTTTGAGTAATATTGGGACGAAAGGGAGGACCGGGCGCGCGCGACGGGAGGGGGTGGGAGGGCGGACCAAAAACTCATTTGACCAAGAGAAAAGAGAGGTGAAGGGGGTAAGGGACACACACAGGCGGGCAGGCGGGCGGGCGCGCGCGCGCGTTGGAAGGGACGGGCGGGGGCGGGGCGGAGGGCAGCGCGGATGAATAGGATACCTCGTCTCTCGCCGCCCGCCCGACGTCGCCGTCCTCGTCCTGCCGCTCCCACCGCCGCCTCCGCCGCCACCACCTTTCATTAAATATCTGGTGATGTGTCCTTATGACATGGGGCCATTTTAATAAAGCCAGCTTGGACGCGGTGGGCGAGGCCGCGCGCGGGCCGAGGCGGGGGCCTTGGGGGACGCCCATATGAGCCCGGCGACCTGCCGAGGCTATTACTGTACAGAGCGGCGGCGGTGGCCGCGCCCGGCTTCGTCCCTCGCCTCCGCCCCCGACCGTGCCCCCGACCCCGTCCCCGCCTCTAATGGACTTGTTCGGGACCCCTCCCTGCCCGAGCCCCGCTGATCGCCCGGGTTCCTGTCGCGTTCCCGCCGTCTGCCGTGCCGCCAGCGATGTCGTCGCTGCTGTCCGACGGACGAGGCCACCTGACGATTTCTTTTGTTTCTGCCTTATAATAACGCCATTTCCGGCTGGTAATGAGAAATTATTATTAAATAATCGATAACTTATTCGATAATAGAGAACACCGAATTTTATTTTCCTATCACATTCATTTGCCAAATTTAGTATCTAGAACGTAGTTCAATCACCGGTAATATTGCTTTCACCTTACAGGGCTATTTTCAACGCGTGGAAGTGTTAAATAATAAATTTCATTCCTAAATACCAACATTTATAGACTTACATTCTTCTGAATATGAATGTCGCTCGTGAGTCGTATGATACGTTTGTTTGAGTGTGCGTTATAAATTGCTTTGAATTGCTTTTCTATGCTAATTATAACGAATTGACTCAAATAATTGTGATTACAATAATTATCATCGAGACAATATTGAATTATTCAGGCCTGATTTATAGATCGAGACTGCTTTGTTCTCATTGTCGGTGTCATAATTAATTCACATATAGCGTTAATATTTTCGGAAAATGTGTTGGGGTAACGATTGTTCATTGCGTGATGACAGCCGACGAGTTGTTGAATGTTCATCCATTTTGTTCAATTTCTGTATAAACAAGAATATCCTGTGTTATTTTGGCATATGGCAAGCTCAACAAGCGAGCATTGCCTCTATATCAGAATGATTTGGCGTCTTTGTGCGTTAGCTGACGCGTGAAAATGGATTTGTATAACTCTTTTTTAAATTCCTAATTCTCAGAAGACTTGTTAAAATAAAACGAAACGCATGCATCCAGAAAACGTATAAATCAATGAAAAAACAAAAATGGTAGTCTCCAAATAAATGAAGTTTTTGAGTGTTTTGAGAGTTCTCCGTTCATGACTGTACGTGCCTAAAGTAACAAACTAAAAGAGCTTTCAACATGACACATGAGATCCTGTAGGGGTTTTTCCTCATTTTATAATTTCTTATTTAATAAAATATCATTTCTCTGTTAAAATTTGTACTAATTGACACTTTTTGAGACATCCAAGATGCCAATTAAAACAACACATCACGGTGTTGTAATTGACAGTATGTTTACCATTGCTATCTAGGGATTGGCTGCTTTATACTGATGTCCAGCTTTTCTAATTACATTTTTAATTTCTGACTTTTATTAAGAATCTAGATAATATTATGAAGAATTTTAGTATAATATGGTAGTTTTTTATATTTAAATATTTACCTGTTTTTTCTAGCTTACCGTAATTAAACAACTAAATTAATAAGAGAGAATATTATTTTACAATGAGTAAATTGTATTTCTAATGGCCCAATGAATGACTGAAAGACGAGCATTGTCAATAGCTGTGTCCAGTGGACTCGTCCTCAAACTGAGTCACCCACAGAAGCGCCGATGAATCGCCGCTGCCGCCTTTTGGACGCCGTCCTGCTCCTGTGTGGCGTCGCACCGGAACGACTCTCGGGCGGGCGGCGCGCAACTCATTTCGGCAGTCGGCGACGAGACATCCACCCCCACCCCCGCGCCAACTGGACCCGACGAAAGCCAGGGGAGGGGGCGGGTGCAGACGGCGACCGCGGAGATTAGCCCGCACCGGGAGTCGGCACCGCCACCCACGTACATACACACACGTCCATGTTCGTGGATGCCATTGCACGTACTCGGTCCACATCGGAGTGTCCCCCGCACGGGCGCATTCACGGCCGCAAAGGCCGTCCTTTCATTGGCGCCGGCCGACCTGGCGGTCGCTCTTCTCTGCGCGCCGTCCACCGGCCCCACACATACATGCGGCACATCCGCGCACGTTTGCCAGGCCGGCTTATCACGGCTCACCCTTTCGCAAGGGGCCGGCCGCGCGCGCATACAAGAAGACATTCAGGCAAGATGATGAAACGCGAAAAGCGGCCGGTCCGTTGCCGGTGGCGGCGACGGGGCGGAGACGCAGGCGCGAGCTTTGGAGGTGGCGGAAATGGGCGTGGCGGTGGCGGAGGCGGTGGCGGTGGCGGTGGCGGTGGAGGAGCCGGATATGGAGGTGGCGGAGACGGAAGCGGAGACGGAGGCGAAGACGGAGGCGAAGACGGAGGCGAAGACGGAGGCGAAGACGGAGGCGAAGACGGAGGCGAAGGCGGAGGCGAAGGCGGAGGCGAAGGCGGAGGCGAAGGCGGAGGAGGCGGAGAGGCGAGGGAAGGCGAGGCGGCAGGCGAAGGCGGAGGCGGAGGCGGAGGCGGAGGCGGAGGCGGAGGCGGAGGCGAAGGCGGAGGCGGAGGCGGAGGCGGAGGTGGAGGCGGAGATGGAGGCGGTGGCGAAAGCGGAGGTGGCGGACGCCCACCGTCCGGCTACTGGGCGCCACTTTGAAAGTGTTAATTAGCATCGCCGTGTGTGAGGCTGGCGCCTTTGACTCGGCGGGGGAAGGGCGTGGAGCGGGAGGGAGAGGGCGCGGAAAAAGAGCGGCGCGCGATGCGCGTCTGTTTCTCGTCCGCTGCCCGCGGGGCCCGGCGGCGAAGAGCGGCGTGCAGTGGCGGTCCCCGAGGGCCCGCGGCGGAACGGCTCGCCGCAGGAACGCCACCGGGCACTCCGCGCAGTATAGCCCCAGTTGAGAACTCTTAGAGTTAGTGATGTAGGGGGGTTGTTGATTTGAATGAGTACACAAGTTTCAATTTGAGAACTATTAAATAGAAATGGATAGTAGGAATTCAGCATTGTTTTGTATTGCATTCTGTTAATAATATTCCTTTCTAGTCATTTATTTTCTCCGGCCTGTGAGAACTGTTAAGGCACTGTTGCTTATTAAAACAGTTGATATTGCACGTTTAAAACTCTATGGAATACGAGCATTTCTCATGGTTTGGATTTGTTAACTGTAAAGTCAATTGTCATGAGAATGAAAATTTATTTTTCTTTGAATATCAACCCTGTTAAATGAATGTCATCTATTATATTAGTATTGCATTTCAATGGACCTCTTTTAATAAAATGAATGTGAACTTCTTTCATTTAGTACATTTTATTATGGCGAATTGTAGGAAAATGTTTTATCAACTTGAAGGTAAAACGAGTTGTATGGAGCTCTCAAAAAAATTGTTTAATTTTCTGCAGCCCTGGAATTCCGTAGCGTATCGAATTGCACATCAGTATGAACGTGAATGCAGTATCAATACGCATTGGCTTCTTTTCTGTTATGAGGAAACGAATAGACGTTTGCTTGAAACATCCTCTGTCCAGGGTTTCAAAATTCCAACGTGAATATCGCACGGGATTGATTTTTGTAAAGTCGGTAAGCGAATACCGCGCTTTTATTTCAAAATTTCCATATCAGTCCTCTCGTTTCGTATTCATTTCATTTGCGTGGCGGTCGCCGCCCGCTGATCAGCACTTTTTTTGTGTGTGCACGTTGCCTACCGTATACAGGTACGCTTAATTCCGCTTTTCAAAAGAATTTTCCTCTACTTAGTGTCTAATACGCGGCAGACGGCACGCATGGAAAATTCACAAAAAAATCTTTCATTTTTTGTTTAATCTTTTATCGTATACATTTTTAAATACAAGCCTCCTCAATTGCTTTTTTGATCCCATAATAAAAAGGGAGGAGCATTTTTGTTGCAAAATTAGTCGGTAGCCTCTCTTTTGAAGGAACGCCCGCCGGCCGGCCGGCCGGGTCGGAGTGGAGCGGGGCGGGGGCGGGGTGCGGCACAGAGAAGCGGGACGGGGGCGGAGCGAAAGGGGTGGAAGAGCAGTCCAAGGGAGGGGGCGACGGAGGCGGTGTTGGCGTGAGGGGTGCCTCGCGTGGATTAGGGCTGGCCGTCATATTGCTTTTATAAAATAACGCTGCCTTTCTATACCTTCCGGCTCACATTAACGGGGCTGACTCTCTCTCGCTTGGCCACTCCCATACACCCCTTTTCTGCTCCTCGTTCCCTCCCCTCCCCTTCTTCCTCCTTCTCCTCCACCTCCACCCTTCCCGGCGCGTCCTCGCTCTTCGCGTATTCTGTGTGACTACGTAATAAAGCATTATATTCACAACCTTTATCATATTTTCATCTCTTTCTGTCCTTTTTCGGCGCGTCTCCTGATTATTTTACCCTCTCCGTCCGTGTGGGGCTATTTTGCCCCACCGGCCTGAGTGTGTGTGTGTGTGTGTGTGTGTGTGTGTGTGTGTCTGTGTGTGTGTGTCTGTGGGTTGGATTCATCCCTCTATACATTGCACTTATTAAGCTAACATTGATATTTTCTCTGCAAACCGTAATTACACCACGTTGTTTTAATTACGAAACAAAAACCCCCGTGCCGCTGCCGCCGCCCGCCCAGGCGCACCCGGCCGCGTCGCCCGCCCCGCCCACTCGCCCGCCGGGCGACGCAGAGGGCGTGCCGGCGGTGGCCCGAGCGGCCAACGGAGACAGCGCATCCTAATCCATTCTTTGTGGCGAGCGGCGCGCGCGTGTCCATTCTTTTAAATCGATGCCGGGCACATCAAACAGCATCAGATAACCAGGGGAAAACCGGCGCGTCGACGGCGGGGGCGGGGCCGGGGGGCCCGCGGGGCGGCTGCGGGGGTGTCGTCCAGCCGCGCCAGGAATATACAATGTTGTGTTGCCGCGCGGCCGCCCCGCCGCCTCCACCCCCACGGCCCCGCCCGCCCGCCCGCCCGCCGCCCTCGGCCCGCTGTGTGTGCAGACCCGCTTTGTGCTCGCGTGTTGTATGACTATCATTTATACAGGGATTTACGGAGGCTTTGTGGCAGTTCGGTAAAAAGTCGGGTTTACCGATTATACCGGCTTTTAGTTCATTTTCAAATTATCAGTATTCTGTATTGATGGTCATAAATAATATGTTTTCGCTCTTTTTTCGGCGGATGAGGGGAACGCGACGCGCGGGGGAAGGGGCGGGTTTAAAAAGGCCCGAGGAGAACCGGGTAAATAGCGAGCCCGCCGCCCCCGGGAGGGGAGGGGGCCGGTAGGGGCGTGATTTTTTGTTTGCGCCTCTCGTCGCCCGCCCGTGTGAGTGTATCTTTTTTAAACGATCGGAACGTTCCGATGCAATATCGCCGCGTGTTTGCATTGTTGCGGCGCGGGTTAACGTTCCAATTAAAGGCGCTCGTTCGAACAGGCTCGCTCGTCGCGCTCTGGCGCCCACGCGTCCGTTTGTGTGTCCCCCCTTTGTCCCCCTTCCCGGCGCCCCCTCTGGCCCGCCGGCACGCGCGTTTCCGAGCGCCAAATTTGTAAATATGAGAGGGCTTTAAGGAAAATAATTTTTGTGAACTTGCCCACGAAACGAAATAATTACGGGTGGACCGGATAGCATCCCGTGCCATTCATATACCTTTTACGCGGGGCGGTAAAATCCCGGCCTCCCCCGTTTCCCGCGTCTGCTGTCGTAAATATCGCCAACTCGTCGACAAATGCGTGTAGAGTGCGGATGGTTGGAGCTGAAGTGTTGTTGGCGCAGTTGTCACGAAATAATTATTGTGGTTTAGGGGATGGCAACCATTGTTCTTTCTGGTCGAAATTTCCGAGAACAACCCCGTTGCTGGGATTATTTGAAATGTATGGAAGTTATTACCATGAAAAGGCACTTGAAAAATACGTAAGTACGAAATGTCAGATAATTATATTTTGAAAATTTTCGACAAAGATTTTTTACAGAAGTCTTTTAAAAAATGGATGCAACGTGATTAGATGTTAGAAACTATTTATGTGGATACATCAAAATATTTGAGTGATAGATGTTTGAACTTTGCGCAATCTGGAACAATTTTCTTGTGATCGGTCGTGAACTCTACCTTATATTTACCTAAACCAATTCTGTTACCTCGGCGATTTTAAGTCTGAAAAATTTGAAACCACTATTAGAGAAGAGTGTTTTTTTAAAGTAAGTAATGTAAAATATACAAGGGAGTACAATATACAAGTAAAATATACAAGGAAAATAACAAGGTAAAATATACAATACCTATTTTATCAATTTTCCTATTGCCAGACTTTTATTCTAAATTAGTGCAGTCTTTGCAAGGTATTAACCAATGTATGACTAACATGTTCAAAAATTTTAAATATTTTTATATTGTTCCCGTGTACAACTTTTCACACGTACAGGTCAAAATTATGGTTTTTAGCAAATAGGACAATCATTATTTTAAAACTCATGAATGTTCTCGTGAAAATTCAATACTATTTTGCTTCCTTTTAGATTTTCGTAGGGAAGGCAATGTTCAGCTTGTAACCTCACCCCAGTTTTCGAAATCAGCACGAAATCATTTCCCGACAGAAAAAAAAGTTTATGGTTCCCTGTTGTAGGCAAGCGACGCGTACAATTATTTTCGCCGGCGCGCCAATGCGCGAACTGGCCGTTGTTTGTTCGCGGGAGGCCTGTCTCTGATCAGCGTTATTGCGGGGCGGGCCGCACAGCGTTGCACTGTCGACGGATAATTATTACAATTATAGGTGCGGGCATCTGTGTTTCACTTTCATGCTCGCTGTTCACGGAGCACTGCGTGTAAAGAATAGTCGGATTGGGGGGTCGTGATTGTTTGTGTGTGTTCCCGCATGACTGTTTTCCGCTGGACGAAGCATCATCATCATCATAAACGACAGTTCGGTTTGGGAAGTTGGCCAAACATTAAAATGGTAGCGTTCAGCTTAAAATATTTCAGCGATGCTTCCTTGTAATTCGGGGAATACTGGTAATTTCTTTTCTGCCTCAATGTTTTTAAGCACTTTTTTCAGATGCTATTTTAATAGTTCTTGCCTAAATTCAATTTTTAATCGGAGTTCTCTTACTATTTTGGTGGGCAAAGCAAATATATTTAATATAACGATTTTCTCATGGGTATTTCTTTCTATCAAAAGCACACACGCAGAGACCACGTAAGGTATGAAATGTTTTGTCAGTTTTGAATTTAAAATAGCAGTAACAACAAAATTAACACAATTACATTAAAAAATAAGAGCCATGTTTTGATCATACGAGTTTCAGGTTTATCCTAAATAAGAGGATAATACTTTTAATGAGCAATAATGAATCTATTTGCCTACATTTTCTTTATTTTAATTTCATATTTTTGTTGGCAGTAACTTTCTTTAGTTAAGGAGTGATAGTAAAAAATGCCTTTTCATAAAATATTGTGGACGTTTCAGTTGTGTGTTCTTCCTAACAAAACTTCATTTTCCATTTCTACCAGTTTTCTTCCTTGTCAGAACGTTTTCCAGCCTGAGCCATTTAGGTTGGTGCAATGAATCGTGGTTGGTGCATTAGGTTGGTGCATTATCGTGCAATATAGAGAAATGATGCATATAGTATCACATAGGGATAATTTACTTTATTATTCACATTAGCTGTTCAACATTGAACTACCGTTTCTTCTGTTCTACACCATCTTAAATTTCAAAAGAATTTCTTAAATTTCTTTCGTCTTATCAAGTTTTTAACACTCACTGGACGGCAACTATTTTGCGGGTTATTGACAGCAACAGCAAAGATGAAAGTTGTCACAGTTCCTTCTAATTCCTAGCTGTTTGACAATGTTGTGAAACGTAAGATCTTGGTATTGATATTTTATTTCGGGATGGCACTTTCTTTGCGAAATCAAATCTTATGAGGTGTTGTTCTCTTAAGTGTTCATTCACCCATCACCGCTTCTACTTTCGTCAATTTCATAATTTAGATATTTCTTAACTACCCAGTTTCACAGAAGTTTTCAGGTCACCCCGAGTGAGAAATGTAAGATATGTTAGTATGCTGCAAAGTTATAGGAATTAACATGTCATTTCTAACACATCTACCATAAATTATAAATGCAGATCTGAGATGGATATTTTCTCAATGGATTCTTATGATCACGAGGTCATTTGAAAGCTGAGAATTCTGTTTCTTTTCGCCGTTTTAGTAAAGTTTGGCCGTACTAAAAAGTTTTTTTTACGAACAAACAAGGATAACAAGAACACACCGTATTGCACAAAAAAAGAACTGGAAAACTTTCCGCCAGCAGAGTTGTGGAGTCATTGAACTCTGCTGGCCCAACAAAGAGCTATACTAAATGAAGTCGTAGGCTTCCGCGGCCAGAATCATGAAGATCTTGACTGTCCGGGTCACGCCGCGTTGAGGGGGGGGGGGCAATTCAGCCGTCATCGCGGCGTCACCCGGACAGCCAAGATTTTCAAAGAACTATACTGTCAACCCTTTTCTATTTTTGAAGGTTCCTTGATCAATTCATTGAGAACGAAGGAAATTAATTGATTGAGTGCTCTCTCAGATTGGATATATATTCAATTCCGTAGAATTGTTCTTGCAGAAACAACCAGTTAACATATTTTATTTATTTATTTTAAATTGCTCTGTAACTACATGGTCATGAGCGATCAAAACATGTTTTACAATTTTACATTATATGTCAATATACAAATTTAATTATAGAACAATATTTATGACGTTGTCTTTTAACAAGTGAAAACATTCACAAACAGAGACATTTATAACAAGCATATTAATTTTTCTTTTTACAAGAAAAGAAAATACCTTATATATTTTTCTAATTTTCCAGCACATAATTAATATACCAGTTAACATAACACATACTCATTTCTCAAAAATGTTTACCTGCCACGATTTTACATGAACCCACAGCAGGCCGCCAGAGCAGGACATTTTCCCAAGGACCTTCTCCCCACGAGCTCTTTCCGCAACAGCTAATGCGAGCGGATCGTGCACAGCCGTGGGCGGGGGGGGGGGGCGGGAGACGAAGCACCTTGGAGACGAGTGGCCCCGCGACGCGTCCCTCGGGGCGGGCGCACGGCGTCGCGACGCCCAGTGGGCCGAACGACGCCGAGAGCGCGTCGACTGATAGACTGATTCACATCGCATGCACTCTTCACCTTCATTTATAAAATATTTATTGATCAAAAAATTGTGATGAATTTGGTTGGCAAATGCTCCAATAAAAGGTATAGAATTTTTTAGTCGTCTGGTCATTAAAGACGGCAAACAAAGTCGCCATTTCTTAAGAGTGATGCCTTACACTGGGCATTATACTACACCAAAAACAACAACAAGAAATTAATTTTGTTAATAAGCCAAACAACGAAACGACATGTTTTAAATCCTGTGAATTGGGACAAAAAAAATCGTCGATCATTCTCTGCACTGTAAGAAGTGCTTGAAGTTACGTGACGTCTTTGAGGATGCTACATGTGGTGGTGCTTGGCGGGAAGTCTAGCCTCGTCCAAGAAAGAATGCTCCAAAATTTAAAGAATATTATTGCGATTATAGCGATAAAATTATTATTAACGATTATCACGGGGTTACCCTTGGTGAACATTTTGTGAGTGAAGATAATCGAACTTTATGAAGAAATTGAATAAATATCTTAAGTCTATAATGCAACATTATTTTCAAAAATGTTTTTCCAGTATTTTTCTCTTTATGCCTATATTTTAAATATACGTATCTTTTGATGTTGTATTTTATAGCGAATATTTGTGAATATAAATGTAGGATTTAGCTTATTTTTATTTATAGATTGTATTTCGGATTTATATGTTTGTATCCATATTTATGAGATGCGAAGAATTGCAACTAAACCTACCATTTTATTTCCTATTACAGACCCATCTTTCATTGTATTCAATATCCTAATGTTGTCTTCTTCAAAGTTGTACTTAAATAATTTGGCAAATTGGCAAATGAGAACAAAATATGCCTCTAAAAAGCACTACGAGAAAAGTAAGCTAATCATGAATACCAAGCTGAAAATCAATAATAAAATAATAATAATAATAATAATAATAATAATAATAATAAAAGAAGCAGAAGGAAAAGAAGAAACAGAATAACCACAAAATATTTTTTTTAATTTTTGAAATTTATTTCGGTTTTTAATGCCTCTTTCGCCCATTGCGGCCCAGTGCGCGGCGTGGCGACGCCCACCGTCAGAGGAGGAGAGGGGCACCATGGGCGGGGGCGGGGGGACGAAGAAGAGGCGGGGCTAAGAGTGAGACGGTCGCGGCGTTCTTTCCTGTATACATATGTAGCCGGATTGTTTAGAATATTCTCCGGATGCTGGGGTAAGCCTGACGGACAAGTCAAATGTGGTAGAAAATTGTCTTGCTCGACCCCCTTGTCTTCTTTTTATTTCCTCCTCGCGCAAGAAATTGGTATGCATTTCTCCCTCCCCCTCCTTTTCCCTCGCCCGTTCCGTTCCTTAGTCCCCACCCCCGCACCGCGTCACCCTCCCCCCTCCGCCACCGCCTTCGTGCTTCTTCAATCTACGTCCTCCCCCTCTCCGCCCTCAGCTCCTTTCTCCTTCCTGGCGTCTCCTTTCGAAGCGATGGCACTTTTTTAAATAAGTGCGCACAAAAACCGTAGGCACACAAATTTGCTCGTATTTATCATATTCAGAGTTTCTCAATCTTGTATATTAAGCTATTCAATTTATTTACGGGACGACACAACGCCAACCGGGCGGCCTCGCCCGGCCCCCCCCTCACGCAACTCGCTCTCCGCCCACCACTCGCCCGCTTGCGCAAAACACGCGCCGCGTGCAAACCACTTGCCCACTCACCCACCCGCGCAATACTCGTCCGTCGCCCACAACTCGCCCGATCGCCTACCTGTCATTCGTTCGCTCGTCTCTCGCCCTCTCGTTCTCTCGCCTGCCCGTTCCCTCGCTCTCCCGTTCTCTCTCCTTCCCATTCTCTCTCCCTCCCGTTCTCTGGCCCTCCTGTTCTCTCCTTCCCATTTCATTCTTTTGCCGACCGCTTCTTCCGTCCTCCCGCTCCCGCACCCACAATTTACAGCCTTCCCACCCACCCACCCGCCCGCCCTCTCATTTCACCACCCACTCACCCACACCCACCCCAACATACGCAACCCCGCCCGCGTCGCCACCTCCCCCTCCCGAGCTCCTTTAAACGACGTGGCAAGGCGTGGAGGGCGGGGTACGACGGAGGTTCCATTATCGGCCGCATTCGTCTTGGTCAGCGGCGCCGGACACGCGAAGGCCGCCCGCGCCGCCCCCGCCGCCCCTGTGCCGGGGCGGCGTGTGTGCGCCCGCCCTCGATACTTCGCCTCCCCCGCCCCCGCCGGTGTCGCCCACGGGGGCAGTTCCGGGCACGTTTGTCGCCCATCTGTCACGGCGGTTCCCCCCTCCGTCCTGCCCCGTGTTGGCGACCGATGTAGGTGATTTCTGCTCGCCTTGGGGGGGCTTCGGAGTGGGTGGGGATGTGTAAACTGAAAGATCCTTCCCAAAGCAATTTCGAATTAAAAAAGGTCAACGAGGGATATTCATTAGCCACAATTTTGAGTTTTCGAAAATGAATAGACCACAATATTCTTTGAATAACCTTCTTCCTACTTAGTGCAAGTTTTCGTATCACGACTTATTTTCTTGTCCCTCCATGTATTTAAATGTATCATTTATTAAATCAAATAATAGTGACATATATATGAAGACTATTATTGTACCTTATAATGATTTCTTACTGAAGCCTTTAATTTCATATCGATAAAACAATACGATGTAGCAGTCTTAGTTTGAAACAATCTAGGACTGTGTGAAATATGTAAAGGTAGTTTTGAAATTCATTGATTCAGCAACATCTTTTTTCTTCGTCTTGAAGTCCTTATTTTTGCATTTTTGAGTGAAGATAAAATTATAAAAATTTTAAAAAAAGAATTCAGTCAAAAATTTGAGAATGCATTACATTGGGTATGAATGAGAAGAAAATAAATCAATAATGTTAATTCATTCGTCGTGTAGACACGGAAACAATATACCGTTGAAATTATGTTTTAACTTATGTTTGCTCTTTTTGTTGTTTGAATTTATCAAGCGAAATATATTTAATAACTGAGTTGTTAAGAATGGCATGTGTGTGGTCAAAGTAACGGTAACAAATCAGGAAGGTACCTGAAATATCGTCAGTATTAAATTGAACCACTGATTGCATGCTTTGCGTTTCTTGAATAATCGGGCAGGAATCTGACCTTATGGACGCCCATCAATACACGTGTTTTCCCCATGCATACAACCGAGGCAAAGCAATTTCTGTAAGAGACGTGGAGAAATGGCGGCCCTCAGTGGTCACTTCCACGAGAGGTGGTCTCCGAACATCCCTCACACATCGAATGGACCTGTCGAATTTGCCCCCAGGAGGATCAACATGAGCCATTCGCATGAAGATGAAGTTTTATTCAAGTCTCTAATAAATCAACTGATAAAGAAACTATTTGTCGAAGGATATAAATATTAATGGTTGCTGTGAGGGAAAATGCACACAAAGACAATAAATTTTGTAAAAATTATAGTAGTATTTCGTTCTTATCATATCATGTGACGAAGCAAAAATCATTCAGTGTTTTATTATATAAGACGATAAAACCATACTTTATCTACGGCAGAAACATACGATGTGAGCGACTTAGGCTTTCTCGAGTAAATGCCTTTATCGTCGTCAGTAATATTACATTTTATTATCGACCTTTTGTTTTGGCTAATTACAAGATAAAGAAAAATGTATTTTAGATTACGTCAGGTAAAATAAATTGTGCCGCTCTGCAAGAAACGCTTAGTCCTCTAGTTGAAAAAATTGATCATTCGTAGGCGATGAAGAAATACTGTAACAATAAACTTGTAAACAATTAAGACACTTCTTTAAACTTTCTAATAAAATAAAATAACACTTACGTATTTTTGCCCATCATTGGTGACTCATACGATCTGACGCATTATTCACAAGCTCGAATGCACAGTATCATTCCCAAACAGGAATTTAATACTTCACACAATATTGTTTTTAGGTATCAGATGATAATTTATTTCATTAATGCTGATATAATATAATCTATGCAGGTAATCACGCTGCAGTGAAGCCTGAAAATCGCGAGCTCGGGTAGCCTTGCACCCCAACCACACGGTCCTCTTTTCGTGGACCGGACGGGGGCGGGGAAGGGGGCGTGGCCCGGCGGAGGTGACGCCAGCAGCGGGGGGCCGGGGCCGGCCGGCCGGGCGGATAACGAGACGGAAGCCGGGCGGGGGCGTGGGCGATGGCGGGCACGGTCGGCCGGGCTAGCGGCAGGGGGCGTGGCACCTCTGTGCGACCTGGCGCCGCCGCCCCCGCCGCCGCCCTGCGGCGTCTCCGCTAACGAGCCCCGTTAAATAACTGTTACAATGGGCGGCCGCTCATTATTTTACTGCGGGATCGGCGCTAGGTGGCGCTTCGCGCCGCGAAGTGGGGAAGTGGTAGAAGAGGAGGGGACAGTAAGAGGAAGAGGAGGGGATGGGGGAGGGGCGGCCGCTGCCGGACAATGGACGGGCGCCGTACGGTTCATTTGGCGCCCTGCGAAGAGGCTGCTGCCTGTCGGCGACCCGCGCAGACGTCGCGCCCGACGCCCACGCCGCCCGGGGCTGGGCAACGCCGCCAGACGCTCGCGTGGCCCTCTTGGGAGTGCTTGGGATGCAGCGCTGGTTTACTCTTGCACCCTCGCAATGGTTCGAGTGGCATCATCGTAAGAGTTGTCACAACGTTCCCATTGAACAGAGATCGCAGACACCACATACATTTGGGCTCATTTAACTGCTTTTATATTACTGGGTAATTCATTTAATACATTATTTAATTTCGGCAATTTGTCAGTGCATGAGGTAATATGTGATATTTCGAAGTTGTGGATTTGATGTGACTTCGGTGCAACATATTTCTCACGTAGTTCCAAATTCATGACCTTGATATATTTGGCAAACATTATAAACATTAAATAATTTCACTTCAAAGATAATGGTACAGAAATCGTAAAAGGGAGCATGTGGAATTTCTCTTTTTCCCTCAAAAATTCATGTAGAGTGAAAACAAATAAAACATACCTGTGATGAATTCTGTTGTTTGTACATCTTTATTCATGGTCTCAAATTCCTCATCAGAAAGTTCACAAGAATGATAGTTGAAAGAGATATGTAGAGTTATAATTCTATTATTGTGATTTTTCTTTTTTTTTTTAAAATAATAATAATAATTTTTTTATTGTCTTAAAATAATGTAAAGTTGAATTTCATTTTAATCTCTTATTGTAATATGTAAATTGTAAATTGTTCCCCGGGGAAAACCCTTCCAGAAATAAGTCAATTCCCCACGTGGCTGGGCCATCGCATGGCGGGGCTCGAAATGCCGGAGCGTTTCGGGCGGCGTGCCTGGCGGGCGCGCCTGGCTGGACACCCCGTGGGGGCGGCGGCGTCCGCGCGGCGAGGGCGGCTTCCGCCCGCGGACAACAATGGCGTGCCCGCAAGGTGTCGGGGCGCGCCGGGCGCGGCTCGCGAGCGCGCACAATGGCGCAGAGACAAGGGCGGCGCGCGACTAAGTGTAAATTAAAAAGTTGGCCAGCGGACGGACGGACGGAGCGGAGCGGACGGAGCGCCCCCGCCCCCTCCTCAAGGCCGGCGCGGTTTGCCCCGCACCCCCCCCCCCCAACCGCTCCTTCGTCATCCCCGCCCCGGCATCCGCCCACTTCCCCCCGCCCCCTCCGTACTGCCTTGTTCCTCCCTGTCACGATCCCCACCCAGCATGCTGCTCTTCGATCTCACACCTCCCGCACCCGTTCATCCCCGCTCCAGGCATCACTCGGTCGTCCCCGCCGTCACGCCAATTTATGCCCCCACCCGCTCCCATCTCGCCAAGCTGCTCCTTCACCTTCCGTTGGCTATTTCACTTCTGCTCCAACTTGTTTTCCGTTCCGCACCTCCACTCTATTTCACTGACTCTTCTTCACTTCTATTTTTCCTGTTATGGCTCTAATGACACCCGCACCTAAATTTCCCTCCTCATCGTATCCGTTCCGCTCCCAGTCATCCTTTGCTTTCGTCTGTCCGCAATCTCCTTCACCTACCATTTCTTTTCTCTCGCACTCTCTCCCACTCCTCACCAGCTCCTCCCGCTACTTTCTGCCCCGCTTCCTCCACCATCCCACCCTGCACCGTTCCCCCATCAGAACCCTCCCTCGCCCCGCTCCGCCGCGCCGGGAGGCCGGCCACGGGAAGAGGAAAGGCCGGCCGGGGCGCGAGGGCGGAGGGAGAAGAAAGCGCGGCGGCGGCGTGGGGGACGGCGAGGTCCGGTCCGGCCGCCCGCGGGGTCTCCGCCGCTCCACAAAAGAAATGATCCCTGGAATCCCGCGTGCGAGCGGGAGGGGGCGGGGCAGGGGGAGGAGCGGGCGTGCGGGGCGCTGCGGCACAAAACTTCGCCCGCTCTTGGCAGCCGCCTCCGGGGACTTCCGGCGCGCCGGTCCGGTTTCGCCGTCGCCCGCCGACCTCTGACGTCACGCCGGCCGCGGGCGCGAGCGAAGCCGTGGTGGTGCAGTGGTGGCGCCGCCTCGCGAGGTTGGTGCCTGGGCGACGCGTGATGCTCGAATCCGAGACTGTTGAAATCGACACCGAGTGGCAATCCGAAAAGCGACGTGTTGGTCACCTCAGAAAATAGGCAATGGAATAAGATTGTTGTTCCTCGTACGTTAAATAATACGTTATAACATAAATTATGATTTAAGGGCTAACATGTGTCTGGAAATTTTGTTCCTGCTGAAAATATTGAAATTTCGTTTTGAAGTCTTCGTAATTATAGTATATATTTTAAATTGAATTATCATCCATAATTTTAAAGAAAATTTTAACCTTTCATTTAACTTTATTGTGAGACTCTAATCTTTAATTAATTAGATAATAGTCCTTGATAAATTTTCGTACTCAATTAGAACCGGAATTTTTGAATAGCTTAATCTCACCAGAAAGTAAATTATTCATGTAACGAGAAATGCTTTGGATGAACTCTGAAGAATATTTTTAAACACGTGAACTTTTGCAGCATCTCAACAGTAATGGGGTATGAAAATTAATGCTTATTGATCACGTTTAAAGAAATTGAATGGGATACTAAAAAATCAAGAAAAAACTTTCAAAATAATATATTATACGGAATAAACGTGTCTTGCTCGACAAATTAAAATACATTTAAATTCAGTTTGTACGTTTCAATCGTATTCTTGAAAAGTGAAGCCGAGTCTTGCTTTATAATTGCGGTAATAACAGCGGCACGCGTTTCCATGAATATTATTTATAGCCATCAAGAAACGCGATGAGAAAATATTCGAACCGAAATTCTCTCTCGGTGCGAGTTGTACGTGACGTTCCGCACTATCCGTTTCTTTCTCATCTCCCCTCGACAAACCTCCACAATGCCTTCGGAAATCATCCACTCCAACTTGCTTCACACATCGATCTAGATACCGCCCAAGCAATTCCTAAAGATTAGCCACGCCGCCGTCGCTACACTCCATTAATCATCCGACGAGCTCTCATTTGTCCGATATTTATGTGTGTTTGTCGGAGTAAAAACGTCGGAGAGTGAAATTGGCTCGTAGCGAATTTCCATTCGGTCCGAATGACGACGACGCCACCGTTCCGAATCGCGCCGGCCCGTCCCTCGCCCGGATTCTTCCCATGAAATTCGCACATCCCCTCGCGCGCGTTTCCTTGACTCTCTCCGATACGGACGCCGATAGGCAGATGAAATACGGCGGCGGGCGGACATAATATTAGCCATAATCGCGGATATGGTCGGCGTCAGGCGCGTCGCCGTCAGCAGCAGGTTCCCGAGCGCCACAATCTAATCTCGGACGACATAACGGATACGTAGTCGATCCGCTACCAGGCGAAGAGGCGGCGGCCGAGGAGGACCGAATCTGTGTTGACGGACACAATTGCATGTCTTGGGTGGAGATGGTATATAGAGAGGAAAAGAAGTGTGTGGGAAACTGTGGACGAGCACCTAACTCAAGAAGTTGATGGTGACGCCAATAGCTGAGTTTTGGAAACTGATAGGGAAGTAGTGTAGTATGAAGGATGCAATGATGGTGTTCGCGAAAATATAACGTAGTAGATTTCGTTAATGTGTTCATGAAAGGGCGTATTAGGAACTACTACTCGTACTGTATGTTGTCGATCTGTGTTGCTTGAGAAATGGAATATTGAAATGAAAATATGTGTATAATTAATTAAAATCGTCAAAGAATTCTTGGTAGGGAATCATCAGAGAAAGAAAATGAAACTGTGATCTGAGGTCATCGAGATACGATATGAAAAATACGCAAATTTGTTGCGAACGTTTGGTTACCTTAGTAGAGACAGCAAGCGAACAACGACTGCGCTAGTCGTTTTAAGATTCCTCGTGCTACAAGTCATGAAAAATTGATCATATATACTAATTTCCAAACAAAGTATTTTCACAGCATAGTTTGGTCATTACTTATTTAATAAAATAATCCTTCTTTATTGTAAAAAATATTTCTCGTCAACTGTGACCCAGTTGATGAATTATATTCAGAAAAATTCAATTATACTATATTATTTTGTGATTTTATTTTGTTTTCTGCAACCCTAATTTTGAAACAAACATATTTCAATTATGTACGACATGAAAAAACAAGTGATACTAATAAAATGGGCAAACATTGTTAAAGTTATTGTTGTAATGAATATTAGTAATTAAAAACGATGCTTGGTGTTTTGTTTATCGTGAACTGAAAAATTAAAGAGTGATAAAAATGTTCGTCTTTCATTGTACTTTCATTCTTCTTCAATTGTTTAAATGTTTTGTTGCATTAGAAACGAATTTCTAGATTTAAACAATATTACAGAATTATGTTGTTAACCTACTCGTAATACTAAGATTCAGCAACAGGAATTATTTATTATTTTAATTATACTGTTTTAGAATGTGGTTGATATCACTTCATTTTTTTTCTGGTAGTTCATTCAAATTCCCTAACTGCCCGTAATATTTGCATATAAATTTAAAATAAAATAATAACGGTTCCATCTGAGACATCCTAGGCGCGACTCTGCGGCGGCGATGGTGTAGCAGTTAGCGTATCGGACTGCTATACCCAAGTGTTCAAACCCGATCGCAGCCGAGTATTTTTAAGGGCGAAAAAATCCTTCGTACGCCTTCCTTTGGAGGGAAAGTAAAGCCGGCTGTCCCATGTTAATACATTTACTGCATGTAAAAGATCCTCAAGCCTAAATGACGCCTCTGAGCTAAATTCAAATCGCCTGTTTCGTCGCCCAAGTAATACCTTCTCTCTCCCATGATTGGTGAAAGGAGTGTAACGAAATTTGCGTGGTCAGACGGAAGAGCAGGCCTCATGGCCTGAGTCTCGCCACGTAAAATAAAGGCAAATTCGCCCTGGGAGCCAGTCGGTAAGGGCCGGCTGCCAGTGTGGGAATAGGTGGCAGCAGCCGGCGGGGCAGCGAGACCGCTTCCTGTGGGCGTGGGCGGGGTTGGGGTGGGGGGGGGGCGGGTAGAAGCAGGGGCGAGGCGGGAGGACCCGCGCCGTCGCGGAGGCTGGAGATGCGCCGATAAGCGCAACGACTTTCTATATCTGTCGGCGTGCGAGCGGTGGCGGCGCTGGCGGCGGCGGGGCGAAGCGACAAATAGCTTCCGACGATAGCATCAACAATCTCCCGAGAACCGATAGGCATCGTGAGCTAGCGCACGCGCGTGTAGCGCTCTCCTCGCCCCCGCCCCGTCCTCACGCGTGCCGTGGCCATCGCGCTTGACGTGGCTTCTTTCGTTTCCGCTGTCCTCGTGGCCATGGGGGGTTTCGTCCTTTGAGCTATGGCTAGTGCCGGCCTGCTTGTAATCACGGTCCTCACCGAATTTTGCTGGGCTCTGTTTTATTCGGCCTCATCTCACTTTTGGACGTTCTTGCCTTTAGATTGATTGCCATCCTCGCATCGATTGTGTCCTCACGAATCTTTGTTCCTCGTGCCAGAGTAACCCTTAGTAGCCCCGTAATCCTCATTAGCTCAGTTGTTATCGGTGCTCCCTTACTCCTACGTGTGCTCTCTTGATTCTCAGCTGCTCCTTAGTTTAGTTTGGTTTGGTTTTTTTTCGTGTTTCCGGGCGCGTCAACTGCTTTGGTCATTAGTCCCGTTAGTGGAGTGCATGTTTGTTCTCGGGAGATGGTGGTGATCTTCCCCCGCTGGATGGCGAGATCCGGCGCCGACCTACCGTCGACTAGTGGGGTTTCCTAACCAGGACTCTCCACCAGCGGGCACCGCCCAGCCGGGACAAGCTCTAAGCTCCTGACCGGGCTCCCGGAAATATGTGGTAGTGTAGAGTATGTTAGTGTAAGTGTGAGTGTAAGGGGAGAGGATAGGACAAGGAAGAGGAAGGAAAGATCGCAGGCGGTCCGTGGCCCGTTTAGTAGGGTACTACTCCGGCATTCGCCTGGTGTTGATCGGAGAAAACCACGGAAAACTACCATCAGAGCAGTCGGCCGCAGAATTCTCCTCCAGGCAGCGACTGAATTCGACCTAGCTGAAAAGCTAGTGTCGAAAATCCTACCGCCGTTAGGACTCGAACTCTAGGACCTCCCGGTCAGAGGCGCTGCAGTGGCATCAGTTGATGCACTGAGCTACCGCTGCCGGTTTGTCCTTAGTCCTCAGTGGGTCCTTAATATTCAATGACCCCTAATCCTCTATTACTCCGTTTTCATCTGTACTCGACCTTAAGTTGTGTTTCGCTGTAGTCGGACCCCCTCCGCCATTCTCATGTCTATTGCCGCCTTGCCTTTTTCAGTCTTTGCCCTCATCTCCTCTGCCGCTGCGAACGACGCCTGTTTGTTGGTTCCCGCTTTCGTCCAACTATTCCAAGAGCGTTCTCCAAAGACACTCAGAATCTCGCGAGAAACACGACTGAGATTCACTTTAAGCTGCTAGAGCTCGTGCCTTTGATGATTTTTTGCCTTTTTTTCCTGACGCTTATCCAGTTGTTCCAAGGAAAAGAAAACACTGTAGAACGAAAGTGTTCTTCATTCGTTCTTTCGTTATAATTCATTGCTTTAAGATGCTCTTTCTGTAAAATATGTTCGATTATTTTCATACTCTTTGACGGGGTGTATCGGTGAATATAACTCTCATCCAATTTTCCCGGTGAATTCACGTTAAAATTATGACAAAAAGGAAGGTATAATTACCAGGAGGTTCAGCCATTCATTATATATGCCCATCCACTTACTATAAAAGGTTGTGAAAATTGTTAGCGCTCTAAATCTAGGATTATCTTTATTATGATACTCCGTGTTCATCTGAGCTTTTAGAGCACATCTGAGATGAATGTCTCGATTGATAGGTTTTTCGTTATTTGAAAAATGACGAAGAAACGGTGAAATAAGAGGCAAGAAGACGGGAAACCTTGCAATCCAGTATCCAAAAGTGAAAGGTGAGCGTTCTGTCTACAACCCCACGAATCTCCTTTAAGTGCAGGACTGTCCTTTATTGCAATGCCAGTACCTAGACCTTATGGACAAACCTGGAAAATATGAATGGGTAGGTGGTATGAAGATATGGTATGAATGCTGATAGAACAATGGTGGAATGAGTAGCAGGAAAAGCGGTTAAATTTCGAGAAAATCTGCTGCAAACCTTGTCCAGAAATCCACTTCGTCCCCATGTCCGCAAATCCCGCGACGATCCATTCCGTTCCGTCCTGGACGATTCGTTCCAGGAGGATTATAACCCGTTTCAGCAGTGGAAGGCGGTCGACTGCTTCACCGAAGGTCGCCAACACTATTTCAGACCTAAAGTTAGACTTGTAATCTTGGTTCGACCGGGTTGTCAGTCTAACGCCACCGCATGGTTCTCACAGCTTCGTACCGATAACTCGGCGATGGCACATTTACAATCAATGCAAGCCAAATTTTGAGGCCACGTTTAATGTTCGACTACCTTAAGACCATTATTTCCCTAGCGTATCTGCCTTTTTTTACATGCATATGCCAGCTCGCTGCACGTCGCATTGACGGGCACTCGTTCTTCACGGTCTTCCGGCCCCTGGCCAAACCCCCGTCGCCCGCCCCGCCCACCTAGAGGGCGCCTCCCGCGCGCGTATTGTTGCGCTGTGAGTCAGGCGCTTCCGGTTCCGCCGGCGAGCCCTTCTTGCGCCGAAGCGCGCCCTTATTGTGCTTCTGCGACTGCCCTTAGCCAGCGTTGCTCACTTGCCATCACCGCCCCGCCCGCACGCCCTGTCCCTTGGCCCTCGTGGTTCCGGTTGGGAGAGTACGATTGCGAGTTGTGTGAGGCGGTGATCGCAATTTGTACAGTGTCTGAGTGTTGGAAATGGTTTAGGTTGTTTAATTGCTTGCAAGATTGTCAAATATTTTGAAAAGTACAACGTTTGTATTTAACTAATTAATTTCATCAAGCAGCATCTTCGCGAATTGCGTTTTTCTGAATTGTTAATTTTGTAGAAATAGCACTCTTCATGGCACCATCTATGTATTCTATGTTTTAGAAAATATTTTATTACATTTTGTAATAATCAGAACAATGAAATATGTACATGTAGAAAGGGGAAGATCACATTCGTTATATTTTTGACTCTAGTTTTAATTTGAATGTACCCGTTTTGTTTTTCGTAAAATATTTTTCTTAGAATGTATAAAATTGAGCATTTCATAATTATTAAACGGTTCTAAAGTACAAACTGCAAGAATAAGAAGATTTCAACGAATTTGTCCTAATACTAAAATCAATTTCCAAAAAAATGATAGTCATAAATCCAATGGAAATATTTTTTAGAATGAGTCTCATTGTTCTCGTGACAAACGACAAACAATTTACTTATTTATATTTCAAGAAAAAGGTTTCGACCGCCGAAATATTTTCATCGTTTCCGAAAAAAAATAAAAAAACAACTGAAGACGTGCTACGTATGTAATTCACAGTAGTCAGAAACCTGTCCGTTTTTTAAATCGAATTTTTAATTTTCGGAAAAATAAACAAAAATCACAGCCAGCGCCCCCAGAAGGTTCGCACGCTGAGAGCACGTCTCCTAGCCGGGGGGCGGGGGTGGGTGGGGGGCGAACGCACGGGCGCTTCAGGCGACCATTAGCGAGGGCGCGCGGCCATCGATATCTGTCAGGTTAGGCGCGGCGCCCCCCTCACCCCTGGGCGGCCTGCGCCCCTCGCTCGCGCCGCCCAATTAGAATGACAATGGGCCTCGCGGGCGCCGCGCCGCCGCCGTCGCCGCTGTGCACCTCGCCGGCCACGTGTGCTGCAAATCGCTTTATAAACGGGCGCCGTCACCGTTGCCGGCTGACGGACGCCGCGCTGGCCACCCGGGCGGTGGGTCCTGGGACGCGCCGCTGTCTTGGAAACGGCTCGTACGCCCAATGGCTTGGGTTCGAGCCTCCCCCTTTCTGAAACCAACCTTCTCATACTTGGGGATGGTATGGATTTTGTTGAGCCTGTCTGTTCTCTTCTGCTTTTTCGCTCTCGTTTTTCATGGTCCATTCGCATTCCTTTCGTGAGTTGATTTTTCTCTATTATTGTTCTGATCTTCCTCGTTTCTTATCTGCGAAAACATTCCCTTGTTCTTCGACGTCCCTTCAAAACTTTTCACGTTTCGTCTTTAGTAATTTGTGTTTGATAGCGTTAATTCATTATTTGTTTTTTTCTTGTCTTCATTTCGTCTTCTGTCCATATTTTGCACGTCCTCGTCCCTTCGTTGGTTACCCTCTTCCTGTTCATTATATCCTCATTCCTCACTTCTTTTCCATATCATCATCCTCCACCCTTCTCTCAACTTCTTCCTTCCTCTCACCCTCACGTCACTTCATTTCCCGTCTTCATTCCCACATATTTAATCACCAACTCGCCTCCCTCTAATTTTCTGCAGAACGCATGTCTTCACGTGGGCCATCGCTGTCAGTGTCTCCTCATTCATTGCGTCATTCCCCCGACGCACCGCGCTCGTCTCCTCTCACCCCGTGGGAGCGTCACCCAGCGCCCGTCGGCCTCCGGCTCCCCTTCAAGTGCGCTGTGGGAAAAGTTAATTGAAGCTGCGAGACGGCCAGGGCGGAACGGGCGCTGCATTGTGCCTTTGGGGGGGGGGGGGGGGGGGGGGCGAGGTGCGGAAGCGCTGGGCACGCGTGCGACGGCGCTCGCTGCCGACGCGCGCGACACCCGTGACGACGCATTGTGGAGCACGTCGGGAAGCGCCGTCTCGGAAGATTTGCGTTGCAGCGGAGATTTGTTTGCCGTGAGAACGGAGTTGACGTTGGGTTGTCCGACAGCCGTGTGGTCTCTGTGTAATAAGGCGACGGTTCTGGGGCGAATGGATGCATTGTTTAGCACTGTATAAATGTTATTTAAATAATAATAATAATTTTATTCATTTTTTACATAAGTTAACAAATACAGCAATACACCCATATCAGCAAATCCGATACACCCATATCAGCAAATAATTGTGTTCGGCTGTAGATTAAGTAAGCTTGTAACGAAAACGAGTACTGAGAAGTGGTACGAAGAAAAAAAATTATATTCCCTGGTGTTTAAATCTTCTGAATTATAAATAACGGAAAAACATAATTTTTATGAAATTGAAATAATTTATTATATCACTAATATTGTATGTTTGTATTAGATCAGATAAATCCGACTGTCAGCAGTCAGCGATGTTCCCAGGCGTGTGTCATATTGTTATTTATTATCCATGTATAGGAGACAAGTGGAAATCGTGTCGTATTTTAATCACCGTACATAGCTTTATTATGCCATCTTGTATCATACAGCTCTAGAAACTGAGACGCATTGTATTAGAAAGCTAGAATTCTATTTTTGCCCCGGGCGGAAATCGACCCCAGAATCCGACTTGTACACTGTCCATGAGCCGCTCTAGGAGCACACATTATTAATAATACCGGACAAAACAATTGTTAACCTCAGCGTAACTTAACAACATACTTACATATGCCATTACATAGAATTGTGTCAATTAGACAGTAATTCACTGTTGCCTTAATCCCTTTTTTTAAAAAACATGAAGTAAACATAAATTATCTCAGAAACGTTGATATTTTCATACACATTCAGAATCCGAAGATTCGCGACCGATATTGAAAATACAGATCATTTGTACATTTTTTCAGTTTTTTTTTCTTTGTTCTACTTCTTAATTAATAAAACCATGGTTGGATGTAGTTGCTTCAAAATCTTCTACCGTTCTTTTCGACTACTGTCATACTCTTATGTAATGTAATTTACGATAAGAAAATAATAAGAATGAGAATGAATAACACGACCAATCGAAAGGCGTATGTCTACTTCAGACGAATGGCAGGCTTTTCAAGGAAACATCATTGTGTTTTAAGAATATTAATCGCACGTAAAATGAAATTTCCGCCATCCAGTGTAATTTTTCTACGAAGTATCGTGACACTTCCTTCCTAACCGAATCAGTGAGTAACACGTTTGAATTTCCCAACGGCCAAGGGCAACGCGCAGCCGGTCGAATCGTCCGCTGACAGAGCGCAGCCGCGTTTAATGAGACGCGCCCCCGCGGCGCGCGGCTATCGGGGCCGCCCGGACACGCGCCGCGAGATCAGGCGCCCACTTATCAAAGCGTCTCCGGCAGGCGCGCGACGCTCCTTATCGCCTCCTCCCAGCCACGCGGCGCCGGCGGCCGCAGTGGAGGTGGGGGAGGAGGAGGGGCGACGGCGCGGGTGGCGCCGGTAGCGGAACCGGGTGGAGGTGGCGATGGCAGTGGTGGTGACGGCGGGCGGTGAGACGACAATGGTTTTATTAATTGATTGATTAGTGTTTTAGGGCACGACAACTACTATGACCATAGGTCCCGTAAGTTTAGCGCATGCTTTTTTATCGCGGTAGGTGGCGGTGTTGTTCCCTCGCTCGATGGTCAGATCTGGCGCCGAACCACGCGTCGTCTTGCAGGGTTTTCCCCAACAAGGTACCGGGACCGGTAGCTCAGTGCATTAACTGATGTCACTGCACACACACTTACACTAACATGCACTACACTGCCACATATCCCGGGAGACCGGTCGGGAGGTTAGAGCTTGTCCCGGCTGGGGCGGTGCCCCGCTGGTGGGAGAGTCCTGGTTAGGGGGAAACCCCACTAGCCGACGGTATGTCGGCGCCGGATCTCGCCATCCAGCGGAGGAAGATCACCGCCATATCCCGATGAAAAACATTCATTTCACTTACGAGACTAATGATCAAAGCAGTTGACGCGCCCGGAAAGCACGAAAAAATCAATCAAAAAACCCAACAAGTTTACTCTCACCAGCAGGTTACTCTCAACGTCTCTCATCTTCCCTGTCGGGTCAAGTTCTTAGCTTCCGAATGGTCTCCCGGCATGTGTGGTAGAGTAGTGCAGTAGTGCATATGAGTGTAAGTACGTGTAAGTAAGGGATGAGGATAGGGCAAGGAAGAGGAAGAGAAGATCGCGTGTGATCCTTGACCCGTTTGAGACGGTACTGCTCCGGCATTCGAAGAAATCATGGGAAACTACCGATCACAGAATCCGACCGGTAAAATTGTCCTCCAGACAGCGGCTGAATTGGATCCAGCTATTTAGGCAGAGTCGAAAATCCCGCCATCTGCATTCGAACCCTAGGACCTTCCGGTCGTAGGCACTGCAGTGGCAGCAATTGATGTCCATAGCCACCAAAGCCTGAACGCCGGAGGTGGGAACGCGGGCAGTAACGGCAGCGGCGGCGACAGGGGGATGAAGGGGGGCGGCGGCTGAGCGTGGACCGCTACCTCAGGCGTGCGAGCGCGCGCTCTCCTGGAAGAACAATGCAATAACACGCATTCGCCGGCGGGCCACGTGAAGCTGGCGGATGAATGGCTACAATCATCGCGGCCGCGTGCCCCCGGCCGCGCGCGCGCGCCGTCCCTCTGCCTCTCGCCGGCCGAGTGCGCCCGCCGCCCCTCGCCAGCACTCCGCGGCCGCCGCTGCGGGCGCTGCCGGAGCGCAGACCGTTGCTGTTAATGCAACTCTTATCGCCATTACTATTGAAACTTTTACTACTATGTGCAAGAGAAATAATACCAACCATTGCTGCTATTATTGCAAGTTCCTTTGTGAATTTAATCGCCGCTATTATTACCCTGCAATCGATGCATTCGCAATTGTTGTTGTAAATAGTAAGTAATTGCAACAACCTCTGTTTGCAGAATTTTCCAGAATTATTGCGATTTGTGCAATGGTTGCGATTGTCATTGTCACAGGAATTACAAGAAATTTGCAACCGCTGTTGTATTGCTATCTGCCTTTTATGCATAGCTGCTACTAAACGTTCTAATATTACCATGTTTACAAATATTACTATGATTGCAACTGCAACTGTGTCTGGTATCATAGCTATGATAACGACCGCCATATTATAATTGTGGGAAGTAATACGGTAAGTCGTTTATATTGAATCTCCATTTCTGTTGGGCCTTCTTATACAATAAACTATTGTTAATGTGCATATTCTATTTTTCTTGTCAATTTCCCCCCGCTTATTCCTGTAGTGTACAAGGAAACTTTTTTTTCCATAACTTATTTTTGTTTTGCTTGTAATTATAAGAAGCAAGTATTTTCTTCAGTGCCAAATATATTTCAAACCAATAATGTGAATAACGACTTCAAGAAATACGTGTACGTTAGCTCTTAAAGTTGCTCATATTCGGTACTTCAGGTGTAAACAAATGAAGCAACTAGGCAAAAAATTATACTTAAGATCCCTTTCTCAAATTGAAAATGCATCTTTTCCGAAAAAAAAATGTTCATCCGGTTGAGCCACCAACCGTGAGTGACGCTGACGAGCCTCTCGGGCCACCGATGCTTCGTCACCTCCAGACCTTCCTCCACCCCGTATCTGCCATATCTCAACCAGCGCCATCCCCATTGTTCCTCCTCCGCGAGGGAGCCGCCCCGACCGCTGTCTGTGACCACCGCCCTCCACCCCCCCCCACCGCCAGCTGAGTCACCCCCTGCGGGCGCGTGTGACGTGTGCTGACTTTTGTCACCCAGATTAAATCACACATCATTGCGTCCCTCCCCCTCGCCCGTGCGCGCCCGCGCGCGCGCGCCGTGCATCGCAGACGCACCGGGAGGACACGTACCACGCCGCTGCACACTCCCAGCCCCGCCCCCCCCTCACCACCTTGCCGCCCTGCTCTTATTCTGCCTCCCCTGAGCCCGCGCGACACGGTCACCCGAAAGGAAGCCCCCCCCACCCCCTCGTCCCATCCCTCCTTATAACCGTGCGTACCCCCTCCTCACAATCGCGCCACGCGCCACTCTGTGCTCGGCTGCGCGCGAGTTAAAGATTCCACCTATGTACTTAAAAAAAATCTTCATTGTAGTTTAATTTGTACCCCTTTTCGCGAACGGAGCGTGGCACTGACGGAATAAAAGGCTTAGACGCGAGGGGGTTGGCGATGGCGAAGGGTGCACAATGCGACGCGGTTGCAGCTGATGGCGAGGGACGGGAAGGGGTGCGTAGGGGGAGGGGGAAGGCGGGGCGGTGCGCGAGAATAATGGTGCAGTTGATTTAAAGAAGCTACTGTGCGAAATCTGCGCTGGAGCCGTATTAATGGCACGTGAGGCGCAGGGGTTGGAACTGGACTGCCACCGCCGACGGGGGGAGGGGGGAGGGGGGAGAAAGGGGTCGTTGACGGTCGAGGGAGGAACGGTTGCGGGATCCACGTACAGATGCGATGGGGCAGTTCCGCAAATACTGTGCGCATCAGCAAACTAGCATTGTACTGAGTATTATGTTAGTAGCATTATTATTCTACGAAATCCTTTGATTATCCTACCGAAACGACTTTATTTTTTTAACCGACTTAATGAACGTCTGATTTCCCAGATTAAGAAAATGGGAAAACTATTACCAGTAATTTATATGTCAATGGACTTATTTTGTCGGTGTGTCAATGTGATATTATTTTTTTCGGTGTAGATACTAATGGGATCTGGTTAAAAAATGCGTTTCTGGGAGAAAGGATAAAGTAAAATAGGAGTATTCAGAATATAAATATTATTTAAGAGGATATGACGCGTTTCTTGATGGAAATGAAGAAAGAAACTCCGTATTGCTTTTTTATGCTAAAACTGCTCTAAACTGCTTTTTTATTTTTATTTTAAAAATTGGTTTTGGAATTTGATTACTTCCGACGGAAACACGTACATATTTAACTAATACTTGCAACTGAAAAAATATTTCTAATATGTTAAATGAAATAAAACTGTCGATTCAACTGGTAATTGCAATAAGAGCATGAACTTTTACGACATAAATTGATATAAAAGCAACTAATACAACATATTTCTATCTCTCCAACTTTGAACTTGGTGCTCTGGAGTGTTTCATTTGTCTCCTTTTTCTTCTTCTTCTTCTTCTTCTTCTTCTTCTTCTTCTTCTTCAATTACAACAATAATAACAACAATATTAATAACTTTACATTTCTCTATCTGGTAAAAAATGTTAGTTGAACAGTCAAACATCATTTTTAACAATAACTCAATTTCTCGTATGAATAACTTTTACATCATAGAGAACTAATGACAAATTTTCTTAATTCTTCCTGATTTGTTCATTCTGTTCAAGAATGGAAATAAAATCGCCAATTGATTTCGCTCCCTCTGCAAATGTGCTGGCTCAATTTTTTTGGGATTATTAGAGTTGACGCCAATCCACTTGTCTACCCCTATGATATTGTGCCTTTGTTATGCATCCTTTTTTGTAAATAACTTTTTTAGGGCGCGAGAGGATTTCAAACGACACATTGCTCATATGGATTCATCCAGCGGCTATCTAAATCTGGGATTAGCATTTTATGGTATTAATATTATTATTATTATTATTATTATATAATAAATAATTATTTTGCATCGTTTTTAGCATTTTTATATTAATAATTCTATTACTGCTCTTGATTCAGTATCAACGACCGTTGCATCCTTGCTCCTTCTCATATCACACACACCCCTTGCCGCCTATTTTTTTTACCGGAGCGGCGCGTCCGTCCGGGAGTTCATTTGCTTCCCTGCAGCCGCGCCCAGAGCGTGATTTGTCGCAAGGGGCAGGCGGGAGCCTCCGCGGTGATAGACTCGCCCGCGCGCACGCGGGCGGCGGCGGCGGCGGCGGCCGCGGCGGGAGGCGGGCAGCAAGAAGCGCAGTAATTGCGCAGCGTGCGTCCCGCGGGGACACCGGGGACAGAGGGGCGCGGCGGGGGGAGGGCGCTGAATATTCGTTATGGGATTAGGAGGCTTAGACCGCCGCGCCTTTTAATATGCACTTTAACGGCGGTGCTGCCCCCTCCCCGCCCCGCTTCCCGTGCCCGCACCCTTTCGTCCCAGAACGCGGCGCTGGCTAATTTCAACGCAGTTGTCGTCGTTTCCTTTGTGAGGCCAATCGCGAGAAAATAAGGCTGTTAGGCGGATGTGTGGGATAAGTCGTTGGGTGACCTTCGAGTTAAGCGGAAAAATAAATGAGGTTAGTATCGCGATGAGTCTTACTCAAAAAGTTACGTCAGGAATGGTAATTATCTACTTTTTGATTCGGTTTTGCTTTTGGTAGAAGTTTTCGAGAAATAGGAGATGCCCTTTATGTGTATCGGAGGGAGGTTGAGATTTTAGTGAACCTAAATTCACAGTGTTTCCAGGTTCCAGTTGATGTAGGTATGAAAACTGTGCTTCAGGCTTATATGCAACTCTCATTAGCGATATTGACTCACAAACATCGTTGTTTTTATGAGACCCAAAAAAGGTGTGTTGTTGAACTTGAAAACAATGTACAAAACTGGAACATAGAATCACATTTATACTGTGAATCTCATTTATAACATTATGAATCTCAGCTCCTACCTATTGATTCTCTGAGACGCTCCTCCAATGTTATAAAAATACCATCACTTTTGTTCCCGTGAAACATTTTGCATTGTTTTAAACTACAAAGTGTAGTATGGTTTTTGAAGTATTAGCTTTTAATGGTATAGCTACTTTTTGGAATTATTTTGATTGCTCTAAAAAAAGCACAAGACAGCAACGAATACTAAGGAAATAACAATGGGAACTTCAAACTGTCATCTCATGATTTACATTTATCACTCGCATAAATTATTTGGTTAGTTCAATACTTGCAAGACATCATAAAATAACGTGCATTTGAAAGATTTGCATTCAGCCAGTAATTTACATTCTATCAGACTCATCAACCCGGAGACAACCTCAGCTCCGGCCATCTCTCGCACTTCCTATGGATGAGCTGCTGTTCCTCTCCATCGCCGAACTCATCGAAGCTTCGCGCTGACCCACAGCACCCACGCCTCTGGTCACAGCGGCCAGCCAATGAATAACAATACAGCGCCATCTTTCCAGCGCGGGCACAAAGACAGCGCTCATCTATGAGATTAGCTCATCAGGGCCTCAGGGGCGGGCGTGGACGCGCGCGCGGTACAAAAAAAAAAAAAGAGCGGCGCACATGAAAGCACGCGCTTCCACCGCATACTTTGCGCAGTCTTTGAAGCGGCGCCCAAAGGGGAAATTGGCTGCCCGTGTCCTCACGCCACCGCCACTGGCGCCACCGACCGGCCCATTCGTGAAGCCGTCCTCACTGTTCCGCCCAGCCTTTCCGCGCTCGCCGCGGACACCTTCCGACGTGCAGACCTCGGGAGATTCGCTGGCACCGAGCGGTTCGCCTATCCAGATGGCACCCCTGGCTACTTCTTTTAGCGATGGCCCATCTGTAGTGAACTACGTCATTGTTCTTCCATTTTTATTCGTTATTTCCATCCATGGACCGAATTCACGATTTTCGGTGGTCTTTTCTACATCCGTTTTCATCATTTTCCTTGGCGATCTCTCCCTCTCACAGCCCTCCGTCCTCATCCTTTACCACACTCAACCCTATCCGCATCAACCTGTCTTCACAATGTCCGCTCTCACCATCGTCCCTCCTATCTTCCGCCATCACCAACGTCCGTCTTCTTTGGCTCTTCGTCCTTCCGCTCTCCGTTCTCACCGCTCTCCGTCCTCAGCGCCTCCCTTACCGCCATCCACCTTCACCGTCCTCCATCCTCGTCATACTACCATCTACAACCCCGATCGTCCGCTCTTTAAACTGCGTTTTCCGGCTTGATATCACCTTTAGCAGCTCAACCCTTTTCTCCGCTCTCCATTTACACCGCCTGCGTCCTCACCACCATCCGTCTTCACCGTCCTTCATCTCGCCATCTTTGTCCTCACCACCATCGTCATTATTACCGCTGCAACACCGATCGTCCATCTTTAAACCGCCTTTTCCGGCTTCATGTCACCTTTCCATCAGCAGCTCAACCCTTTTCTCTTTCAACGTCCGCGCCATATCCTCTCCCTACCTCCTCTTCCAACACCATCGCTGCGCTTACTGCCGATTCCGTTCCGCAATAAGCAGAACCGCTTGTGAAGGGGTCGCCTTTGAAAGGAAATCACGAAACGCGGTAATCCGGTAATTATTCCTGCTCGCTCTTCTCCTCCTCCCGCCTCGGCGATGAACCTTGTCTTCGATTGGGCGCTTCGCCCGGCAAATTGAGCGATCGCTGTTCAATGGGCACGCCGAGAAGCATGGGCGTCGCAAATGCGGTAAATGAATTGCCTTTCTGGCTACCTTCCTCCCAATGCGAGCGGATTGTTTGATGCGGACTCACTTCGGCCATACAAGTGGATATGGAGATGTGCGCGGTCTTTAGATGTCCAGCGAATATAAAGCGAATTCAGGATGGATTACGGGTTTTATCGGTGCATGTCTATTGAAAGTGAATGAAGGCCAATCAATGTAACAGTTTGCGGTGATTCTTTGGAAAAATACTTTGGGATTTGTGAATTCATGGCATTTTTTCCCTCGTTCGTTTGTGGGCTATTATGCGTTTTAATGTGGTTGATTCGTGTATTAAATGACATTTTGGAGAATTTTATTTCTAATCGATTATTATCCTTGCTTCTGATTTTGCTTCTACTACAATTTCATTCGCCAATCCTGTTCAGTATACGAATAAAATTCAGGGGAAGCGATGATCGCCTATAGTAATGATCATTTTAATTTATGTTAGTCGGTGGGATATTGCATTCAATACAATATAGCTACTTTTTGGATTTTTTTTATTGCTCTAAAATTATACCACAATTTTTTTTTAATTTACAAATAAAAACTACCGTTGAAAGACTCTCAAGTTATATGCCAATGATCAAATGACATTCTGCGCTCCGTTCAGAACCTTTAGTAACACAAATTCAGTCAAATTTCAAACTTGAGTCAAAAGACATTTTTTTTACAAGATATTATAATTGTTGATCAATTAATTTCATAAATAAGTTAGGTTTTCAGAATTCGAGACCTCTGACAACTGCCCATCGTACTTGAACTTTTGTTAAAGTTTCTACGTATACTTCATGTGATGTTCATTTGATATTAGTGTTAACTGACGTACTAAAAGCACTTGCTCGTAACACTTCAATCAATAACTTATACCACACGTGCAGGTTTCGGTTACGCACCCCTGCCTAAGAGAGGGTAGATGTGCATTAGGTGTGTCCCTCCCTCCTCCTCCGCTCTCCCCTGCGAGCGTGACCTCAGCTTCCCCTGTGATCGACGCGAGGCTGCTCAGGACAGCAAACCTCCGCCCGCCATCATCTCAGAGGCGGCGTCTCGGCGTCGCGGTGGCGGCGGCGGTCCAGGTCTCAGGAGACGAGCGCCGGGGACGGCGGCGGCGGCGGCCACAGCAGCAGCCTGGGGACGGCCTTGTCCCCGGCGTCTTGACGCCCGCGCCGCCTTCACTCCTGCCCTCACCGTCAGAGCAGCCACCGCTGCCGCCCCCGACGCCGCCACGGCCCCTGCCGTTTCCCTCGCCGTTGTCACGCCCCGCCACTGGCTCGTGCCACGCCGCTGACCCGCCACCCTTTCACCCCGCCGCTTCGTCGCCCCGCCGCTGCCCTGCCCCGACCCGCTAGCCTTGACGGTGCGCCGCCCTTTCCTCGGCCCCTATCACTTGTTCCCGCCTCCTCCTAGCCTTGCCAATTCCACTGCCTTCCATCCCCATCTCCGCAGCTTGCCCTTGCCCATCGTCACCGCCGCCGCCTGCCCCGTCGTCCCACCTCGCCCTGTCGCGGTCTGCGGACGTGATGGAGCAGCCTGCTCGGCCTCCGCCGGCGACGCCGCGAGTCACGGCAGGCGCGTGGGCAACGAGCCGCGGCGGGGCGGCGCACTGGCGCGGAGGCGTCTTGGCGGCGCGGAGGTTCGCCTCGGGGGCGGTGGATGGCGGCTGCGGTGCCGCCGTTCCCGCCCCCGCCAACGCCCTCGCCGCCATTGGGGCCAGGCACCCTCTTGCGCTGCGCTTCTGGAACACCGCGAGGCATGCCGCGCCTCCGTGCCCGCAACCCGCAACACAGCTGGTGCTTCCTACCTGCCCCCTTAGTTTGGAAATCTTGGGTGCTGGTTGACAGCGTGATGTTCTGTGTAATTTCTGAGATTTGGTGCATTGTGAATGGAGGGGGAGAGAAGAGAAGTTCCGTAATTTGTTTTGACCAGAAAACAGCGCAAAGAAAATTTGTTGTAGTTAGCAAACTCATTTCGAAAGAAAATTTCATCTGCTAAACGAAGTTAACTGTAGACTAGGCAGATTAGAAGTATTAAGAATGATCGGCAATGTTTTTAAACTTGAATGTAATTACCTTGGTTCTACGACATTCGTTTGTAGTATTATTGGTTTAAACCAAAGCCTAGCGTATCAGTAAGGTTCACTTTTCGTAATAATTTTCTTTTTCATAGGACACAGAACATTATCTAGTACCGCTTTTTTAAAAATCTGTCACTTTTTATTCCTTTTTGTAACACGACAGTTTCCGAGGATCCGTCCAAGTATTACGTGAAAACGTGTATTAGAATGAGGAAACGTTGGATGAGAGGGAATGTGTGCAACTTCCTGGTCCAGCGAGGGTAAAGTGTTCTCTATATTATAGCATCCGTTATTTGATCTACTTTATCAATATTATGTCGGTTCACTATAATTTACCATTACGATCGAAATGTTATCTCATGTGAATTCACCATCTTTAAGTACTTTTTAATTTTCCTTCCTCATATTTAACCTTTAAAAAATTTTTTTGTGCTCCTACTCCCGTTCCCATTCTCCCTCTGCTCCCTTCCTGAGCTCACTTAATTTTCACCGCACCTGCCCAACCTCTTTGCCCTTCCCCCCACCCTCCCCCCTTGCCTTGGGGCGGTGCTACCTTGCGCCACGTAATCCGCCGAATCGATCAAGTCGGCTCTCGGGTCTGTACAGTGCCCGGCCCGGCTTAGGAGCGCCCCCGCCCTCCTCACTCCCGCGCGTGCACCTCTCCGCCCGGGGCGCGCGTCGCCCGCGTCGCCCTCGTCGCCCGCGCTGCGGTCTCGGCCTTCCAACACCCTCCGCCCTCTTCGTCCCGCCCGCCCCAGTCCGCGGCGGCGCGCAGTCAGCGTTTCGTGTCGCATCTCTGCGGAGGTGCAATTTTTTTGTTCCCCGCGGGAGTTGTGCAGCTACGGTTTGCCCGAGAGGTCGGTGCGTGGATCACCTAAACGCTGCTTTCCGGAAGGTTCTAATCCGGCGATTGATATGCCTGGGAAATTGTCATTCTCCACATTTTCTTTCTTGTTTTTTTTTCTCCGTGGTGTTTCTTTTCATGCTTCTCTCCCTCTCTATTCCTGAATTCTTTAATTTCTTAACACGTTATTTTTAATTAATCCTATTTTACCTTGTGTGTTTGTATATTTACGCTCTCTCGCATCTCTTCTTCGCCCACTTGTCGCTCCCCTCCCACCGTTATTGCTGTACCTCATTTTCTTCGTCTTTCACTCTCAATGTTCGATTCTATATCAAGGGTGATGCAAATATTCTTCTATCTTTATCTCTCTTTGCAAATTCACTTTGCTACGGAGAAGTTACGAAGATATAATATTTCAAGAGTGGTGTGAAGGAATGAGAGGGCATCACAAATCAATGTGTTTTTGTTCCCAATTTGCAGTAAACAGTCATAAATGCGCTATGTGTAGCATAAATGTCAGTCTTTCATCACTTTATATGAGTGCATATGGACAATTCTTGACTGAGAGATTATATTTATTGATAACAACTTATTTTCTATTTTAAATCGTAGTTTATTTTCACAAATGAGTTCTGTCCGGAGAGTCATATTTATGACGTGCATTCTTCGTGACTCTTAAATATATCCAAATGTTGTTAATACTTTCAGAGATATAGTATTTGACGTTTGCGTTATTTTTAGAATCCCTCACGTATTGCATTTTTTACGCAATTTATTTCAACAAATAGAAATTACGTTGCGCATAATTCGTTCGTGTTCCAAGAGGCAGTATTTCCATCTTTCGAAGGCAATGCGCACCGAAATAGATCTTCAGTTTAAACACGCTCCCTCTAGAAACCGCACTCGAGAATTAACATCTCTGACCTACCAACCCGCAACACACACTCGCGCCGGGGCTTAATTTAAAGGCTCGCAAAATAAATTCGCACCCAACTGCCCTCCCTAGACAGCTCCCGCGGCGCTCCTGGCGAGCAGACGGCGAACTACGTCGGCGAGGGGAATCCCCTCGCGGCGGGCCGCAGGAGCTCGCGCCGCGATTTACCTCGACGTTCATTGCCGTCAAATCCGCGCCACTTTACCAATAAACGCCTGTACCCTGTGCCGCGACACCCCGCCATAAATCTCGTCCGCGGAGGGCCGTTGCCGCCCTCTCCGTCGTTGCCCTTGCCTCTTCGTTCGTTGCTCTCCCGCTCCGCACCCTTGCTGCCGTCAGTATTGTCTTCGACGTCGTGGCTTCCTCTCTTGCACATCCTCGGTGCGCGTACCGACTCGTTGGTGAGTTTACTGCTTTGCAAGTCCCACAACCTCGGTGCGCTACTTGACTACGAAGATGAGATCTCTGTGCGAAACAAGGCAGTGTTCCACAGAATGTTTCCCATTTATTCATTTCTTTCTCTATGCTATTCAATTTTCTTTTCTGATACCTTCCTTATCTATTACTCGTTGTCAATTACGTGCAAAAATCGCAGAAGTCTTCCACCGACATACTGCGACTCCAATCCAACGGGTTCTAACATTCCATCAACTTTAATACGTGATCGTCTTTACTTTTCTTTGCCTGCTTCTGCGAGCATTTATACTCTCCCAATTATTTGAGATCATTCTCCATCGTCTTCCTTCCTTCCTTCGACTCCCAAAACAATCCAACCCAGCGCAACACTATTAAGCCTCAGTTGGGGAACCTTACTTCTACCTGTCTTTATCGGTTTACAAGCACCACTTCCTCGCCATCGCCTTCTCAACTTCCACCAGGAACTTGGATAGAAGTTCGTCAGCGTCATTCACCCGCCCACTATCCGACTACCATCCAGACGACCTGCCCAGTCATCCACACGGCAGTCAGCCAGCCAGACAACCTGCCCACTCCCACCTGTCGTCTTTAGCTTTTCCCCGCTCTTGCAACCACACCCCGCCTCAGAGCCCCCCTTCCCCCCCCTTCGCCACCCACGCCCCCAAACCCCCTCCTCGAACCTCCACTATTCCCACCGCCAAAGCAAGCCCGCCTGCGCCCAAACACCCACCTATCTGCCTGCCTGCACCCGCCCGCACTCTGCCGCGCCACGCCCGCCTCGAACTGTCAGCGTTAATTAATTGATCGCATTGTGTGCGAAAGTAATTATACCTGAGCCGCGAGCGACGTCTCCTCCCGCGCGCCGGTGTGTTTTAATTAATTGATCGTATTGTGCCGCCCGTAATTACCTGCCTGTCGCGGCGTGACGCGGCGCGCGCTGCGCGAGGCGACGGCGCGAGATGGCGCGATGCGCGGGCGGCGAGTGGGGGCGAGGGTGATGAGAGGTGAGGGGCGCGCCGTCTGGATTTGCCCCGTTGCTGCCGATATCGTGCCCCGGCGTGACGGGCGCCCCCTTAGCAGCTATTGCCTCGGGGCTGCGCTGACACGTCGGGCTGCGCTGGGGATATGAGAAGTCACCCGTTGGAAGCGCGATGAGTTGGTTCTTCCGGGCGCTTCTCTGTCCCGGATTAATTGTATCTTACGTGCACAGTGAAATACGGGAGGTGAAGATGTGCCGTGCATTTAACACTCTGGATTATTTTCTTAACCTACCTCTCAGGAGAGTTATCTTGGTGATGTTAATTTATTGCAGAGCAATTTAATATATTGTAAGGTGCAGATTTAGTTACATTTTTGGGTTCCTTACCTGTTCCTGTCCCCTTTACGATGAAACATTGTAATTTTGCAGAAAATCAGGGTGTCATATTTGATGAGATAAATTTTAATTATTTTCAAAAACAAAAGCAATTAAATGTCTACAGACTCTCTGGTGATCTACTTAGAACTGACTATTGGTATTCAATCGTAGAAGGCCTTACGGGGAAAAACCACAAAACACATCAGATAGCGCGAACCGCGAAATCCATCAGTTACACCCGTCACAGAGACGAACCCCACCATCTTCCAATCGACGTCCACCGCTTATCCCCACTCGTGAATCCGGGGCGCTGCAGTCATTGGAACACCTTAAAACGTGATTTCGCCGTTGTGTTTATTTTTATTGAGTACATCTAAAGGCGACCACATGGCGCTAGAATTGGGCATTTATCTAATAACAACGATAAGTATGTGAAATTATTTGTTTCCGTACTATAATGTCAATATTGTACACCATATTTCTGGGGAAAACAGAACCTATTCATTTGACACGCCTCGCCCACGTCATACCTTGCGCATCCGTGGACCGCCGCACCAAGCGAAAATCACGCCAACCGCCGCGCGCCGCGAAAGCCATCCATCTCCCGCGCCGCACTCGTCGCCGCGACGGGACGCGTCCGCCGCCGGCCTCCACCGTCCACCGTCCTTCGTCCACCGTCCACCGCGCCGGGCGGCGCGTGACAGGGCGCCTCACGCACGTGCGCTCGCCGCCGTGCCGGGCGGCATGGCGGGCTGGGGGGGCGTGTCGCGCGGGCAGAGACACGCGGCCGCGCCCGGACATGACAGCGGCTGTCGCGCGCACCGGCGCACCTGGCTCATTACCCCCACCCCCGCCCGCCCGCTGCCGCCGCGCCCGGGGCGGACGCCCGCAGACTCCCCTGCACGCGCGTGCTTGTCGCCGGACGCGTAAGAGCGTCCAATAGCCGCCAGGCGCGGCTGGCGGCGCGAGAGGAATGTGGGGGAGTGCCCAGGGTGCGCGAGGTTTTACTTCGTCGGAAGTTCGGTGGCCAGATGTGATTTGGGTTCCGCCCACTAGTTGGGGTTGCTTTATGTATATTAACGCGGAGAGCTGATGGTTAGCTTTTCTAATTGAAGCGCTTAGTGCAAGAAGGTGTTAACTCAGAAAATAACGAAAGGATATATTTGAGATGTAGTAAACTGGCATGGCACTTCCTTTATATTACTGGAAATTGTTTCTTATTTATACGACAATTATTGTGCTTTTGATCAAAAGTAGCAAAGCAACTAATAGGAGACTCACAGAAAAGTCGTTTAGACGACAAAACGAAAAACCGAGTTAACATCTTCATGCACTAAGTTCTTCAATTGTCTGGCGGTTATTGACGAAAGTCCTGGTGTTAACCTTTTTCCAAATGCGCAGAGTATGGACAAATCATTGGGATACTTTCTTGCCTTGTTCGATTTGGTTTTCGCACACTTACTCTTCCTTGTAAAGTCTGTTTAGGAATAAAATTAATTCCATGTTTTGGTTTATTCACTTATGTGAAACTCTTTACGAATCGCTGCTTCTTAAACACCGTACTCAAATTTCAGCTCAATATCATTATTTGATTAAAGAAATTCTGGTATCATGGTTTCGATTTCGATTAAAAGATGACGAAAGGTTAAATTATAGTACTCTTTCAAATTGTGAAGTTGTATCTGCGGTGCTTGAATGAGACGGCGTGAAATAATTTGAACCAAACATTTTAACGTGATATACATACATTCCGTATATTTTTCTGATGTAATTTTCAGAATTTCGTTATTTCAAGAGTAACATACTCAATATGTTTTCGACTTCATATTTTATTGTTTAATAAGAATTAAAATATCAAGTTCTCTACTAACGCTTATTAAAGTTTCTCTAGTCCTCAAGGCGTGTTCTTCAGCATTACAATATTAGATGAACTGTCAGCTTCCACCTACAATAGGAAACAAATGGTCCGATTTTATTGCTGCTTAACATTTTCCAACTACTTTGACAAACACGTACCGTTTCTCAATTTACTCAAGACTTCCCAAGAGCTCCTTCGTCCCCCATCCGCAATTCAGCTCCTTGGCTTCCTGCCTTGTTTAACCTCTCGGAACCCCTCGCGAGCTTTCCTGCTCGCGTGCGTCGAAAACAAGCCGTCTCGTCCCAGCCCGGGGGTCTTCCGGCTCACATCGCGGGCGCTGTGCGCTCGCTCGCGGAACGGCTGGCGTATCTCAAGGATCTGCCGGCGGGCGCGGGAAGCAGCGACCTCGCGGGGCGATGGCGCTAATAATCCCAGGGGGCGTCGACCACATGTAAGGGCTCATTCGTCAGGGCGTCACAGTTATAATCTGCTTCTCGTCGATCGCTTCTACCAGGAAATTATGGTTCAGCACCATCTGATGTCGGTGGAGTGCCTCTGACTGGGAGGTCCTAGGGTTGAGTGCCGACGGTAGCAGGATTTTCGACGCTAGCTAGATAGCTGGATCGGGTTCTGCCGCTGTCTGGAGGAGAATTCTAGCAGCCGGCTGCCCTGATCGACAGTTTTCCGTGGTTTCTCCGATCAGTACCAGGCGAATGCCGGCGCAGTATCCGAACAAACGCGTCATAGACCGCACGCGACTTTCCTTTCTCTTCCTTGTTCTATCCTCACCCCTTTAACTACACACACATGCAGTACACCACCTTACATGTTGGGAGACCGGTCGGGAGCTTAGAGCTTGTCCGGCTGGGGCGGTGCTCCGCAGGTTGGAGATTCTTGTTTGTGGAAAACCGCTCTAGCCGATAGTAGGTCTGCGCTGGACCTCCCCGTCCACTGGGGGTGATAACCGCCACCGCCTGTGGGAAAAATACACTACACTTACAGGACTAATAACTTTAGCAGTTGACACGCCCGGAATCACTAATCAATCAATCAAAAATCAATCTCTCGCTTCTACTTTGAAAAAGTAAAAGTCTTTCTCAGTAACAAAAAAAATAACAATTTATTTTCAAGATTTCTGTTTTACAGTGCATTAGTTACAAAACTTCTTAACAACTTCGAAGTTATTATTTCTAACATATCTAGCATAACATGTATACCATTGCATAAATTCACTTTCCATGAATCTGAGAATCTTTAGAAATAGTCTCCACGACTTCGCAAATCATTCTGTTTGTTTATTAATGGTCTTCTAACATAAAACCCTTTGCTGGGAGAAGATAACTGACAAAGGTATCCCGCTACGTTACAAGCAGCCAGCGGGCACGACCGATGTGACAGTTGATAACAATGCGGATTGTTGGCAGATGGCGGACGGGTGTCGGAGGAGTGATACTGTTGGATTGTGAGGTCACGAAACGAAAGTTATTTTGCATTATTGTGATATAATTGAAATGAATTATTAAGAAATCAAACTTGTAAAATTTCAGTGAATATAATAATCTGATAAAGTTTTTTTTTGCTGATTACACCAATATTGGTCCGTTATATGTTCTATTGTTAAAACGTCAAGATAAATGTATTAAAAATTAAAATAATACTTTTTAGCGTAAGCTTTTTGCTTCGAAGCTTAAACTAAAAACTTGATACCGTAGGAAATAATCGGTTTTTTAATGTTGACGTTTTTCGAAGTGTGTTTTATGAGACGTAGAATGTAATATATCGTACATTTTTAATTTTCTGATTCACAAGATGATGTAAATTTAATTTTTTGTTAAATCATATAGAAAAACAAACTTCTCATGCACGAAACCAACATGCCAATTTCGATTACAAATATCATCTTTGTTAAAATGGAGTTTTATTGGAACATCGAGGGAAAATTCAATGCAATATTGTAGAAATAATTTCGATTATTGCAACTGGTTTGCTCATCCAACATACAACGGTCGTATGTTAACTTATTGTTTGGATCTCATTATAAAACCCCCGCAATTAGATGTCTCCTTCAAAAAGTTACTTGCAAAGCAATTCGTAATATAGTTGAAGGAGTAGAACTAAAAGTAAAAATTTTCTTAAATAAAAATCAATTGAATTATACCATAAAATATGTGTATTGTAATGTTGTTTCCGTCATTTAATAAGTATCATCTGAAGAGACGAAGAGACGATTGCTCAACACTCTTTTGTGAAGAAAGCGTTGAAGACAGTAACGAGCTCTGTGTACTGAATGACTGGAACGGAGAAAAAAAAAACACTCCTACATCGCCTACATTAGGGGATTTAGAAACGGCAGCGAAAACTGCGACGACACATCTTCGCCAGCAGCGGGTTGCACACTGCGGTGCATCGCCCAGGGGGGCGCGGGTGAAATGTTGCGTGCAGCACCTCGAGGGCTCAACAGCCCTTCGCCGCCGATTTTAGTGCTCACTTGAAACTCAAAAAGGGCCTCTCCCTTCTTTATGGGGCAGAAAGTTACGTGTACGCTTCGTATGAAACCAGATGAGTGCCGAAGCTCTTGAGATCGGGCACGTCGCTATTGAACGCAGAGGTCGCTTCGATATTCATATATGCCCCCTTCTCACGTTACATTAGTCGTACTGACGGTCGTGTAGCATTGTACGTCGAGATGAGGATATGAGATGGAAGAGGAAATGAGGAGGGGACGAGCAGTGTGCAATGGGGTATGAAGCAGGTACTCGTGCCGTCCTGGTGCATTGGCGCTTCGAAATCTGGCCTAAAATCTCTTCCTGTGGGCATTATTGGGGGAGGAGATGGATTTGAGTATTATAGTATGATTTTGGTTGGAGTTGTTGTAGTATATGATTATGAGTAATGTGAATTGATTTAATTTTTTGTTATGTATTAATATCATTGGAAATTAATTAATGCCTAACTGAATCGAGTACTAAGGATCATTGATTGTCTTCACTCTTGTCTTTAAAATTCAATCGAGCTTTCCTGGAAGGAAAATGGAGCAAAGATGTTATGACAGAAGAATTCACAAAAACATTTAGATTTCTGTCATTCATTTGTCAAAAGTGTCGTTAATCACCACGATCTCAGTGTTTTAATAGAAAAGAGAAGACCGGCGGTGTACTGACACGTCAAAACACATTTTCTAACAAGTAACATTGTGGTTCTCTGGAAAAGTCTATATGGCACAGCCTATTCCAATCTGCGCCTGAAGGTTCGATGTGGTTTCAATGAGTGCTCTTATCCGATTTTCCTTCTGACGTCACCCATTGTTCCCGAAGAAATACTGGAGACGTGTGACAAAGCCACAGCGTTACGGTACATTCGCCTTGAGGGGTGGGTCTGTTCTTCGGAAAGGGCATGTCGACATACATTACCAGGACGAGCAGGCATTGTCCGGATTCAGAGTCGCAAATCGGTTGTCTTCGACGAGGGGCCGAATTTCTCCATCACCGAAGCAGATGCCGTCGCCCTTCAGCGTTGCTGCTGTTCCTGTTTCCACAACTTCCACTGCAAACGCTATTCTCGTCCTGACATCATCGCAAAGGTCGCTGCTGCCCCCACTGATGCAGATACTAATCGTAGTGTAGTCCCTTCCGCCACCACCATAGTAATAACGAGATCCAGAACCATTTCAAATTACCACTATTTCGACAACCACCAGTCACTCCAAACGCCACAGCCACTCTTATTACCACAATCACTCCTAACCAATTCACAGCCACTACAGTTATCACAATACTACAGTTACCAACCTACCACAATCACCAGAATTTCCAAAAATGATATTACCACAACCACTACCACCACAACCACTGCAAGCCCTGCGACGTTTGACAGCACCACAATTGCCAGCAGAACAACCACCACCAGAACCACAACTGTCCCACTAGCCGCCCCACTGGCTCCACTAACTCCTCGCCTGCAACACCAGTTCGCTGACCTACCGCCTCCAACCACTCACGCGGCCCCATATCGCCGTCACATTAGCCGCCCCACTGGCTCCACTAACTCCTCGCCTGCACCGTCGTTCCACCTCCTCCTCCTTCACCGCCGCCGCGAGGCGTCACCCAGCCCGCCCGCTCACCGCTCGACCGAACGAAGATCCGGAGGCAGGCAGGGGGTGAATCACCTCCACCCCCGGTGCGGACCCTTACAAAGAACCTCCCCCGTCCCGCCCCGCCCCGCGCGCGGCGCGCGTGCAACCCTCCCGGCCGGCGAACCGCGCAGGGACGTCTTGGCAGCCTAATGTGATTATGGGCAGAAACTGTGAAGGCGACGACGGCGGAGACGGCGGTGAGGGGTTGAAAGCCCGCCCCGAGTCCGCGACAACACATCGGCCGCCGTCGCCGCGCTTCGCTGACCACAGCCGGGGGTGAGAGGTCACCCGGCAAGGGCGGGGCTCCGGAGTGCCACCCCCGCCCCCCCGCCCCCGCGCCCGGCCCCGCCCGCTGGCGGCGGAAGCAAGGGGTGCGGGAGGACGGACGCTGCGTGACGGATTGGGAAGAAATAGCCGCTGCCTTTGACGGCGTGTATAAATAATTCGAGGTTGGAATTACGTATTCTTTATGTTTTTCCTATCTGCTGAGGCGGAGGGTTCACGAGACTTTTACTGTGGTCGTTTTGTGAATTAGGAGGTATTTTGAGTGCAGGACGCTTTGCGGTTGTGAAGTGCGGAGCTCTCGTCGCTCTATATTTTTAAAATCTCTAGAGGTTTCTTTTAAGTGAATGTTATTTGCACGTTTATCGACTTAATTTTAGTTACCCGCTTAAAATCTGATATTCACTATTAAGAAATGTGTAGGGAGTTCTGGGCTTGTCACTGTCACATTGCCACTGTCGAACTAGATTTTTGAACTTGAGAATTACATTATCTTTGTTCATGTGCAATACTTGTTTATTACAGCACGTAAATAGAACGCATGGGAGTTAATTAAAAAATAGGAAAACAATAGTGTTATTTTTGTATGATTATGTAAATCCAAATTTGGAATGGTTCCAAAACAGAAGAGAAGCATACGAAACGCAAATCTCACACTTGAGATTTCAATTTGTATCAAAAAGATATTTATTACAATTAAATAAAATAGAATTTGAAAAAATCGCGCATCCAACTCATATGAAATAAAATTAATATATTTTAGGATTAGAACTTTAATCCAACAGGGTTTTTTTCTGCTTCCTATTTGATCCTCATTTACCGTTCCCCACCCAAGAAACGAGGGAGACACAGATGACTGTGTGTTAAATGAAACGTGATCGACAGCAAACAGATTTCTTCGCATTCAAATGTATTCTCTCCTCACTCGCGTCTAATATGGAGATTTTCTCATATTAGAAGCATCCATCCCCCCTACGGTGCCTCCCGAATTAGTACGTTATTGTCATACGCTCCTGCGCCATTTGTCTTCCTCGCAGAATTCATTTCTTCTCACGAGCTCCCGGCAGGGCGGCGCCCGCCCAACGAAACGGCCCCTGAATGGCACGGCATGGCCCTCAGACGCGCGCCCGCTTCGCTCCCGCTGTTGCGTTTCCCTCGGCGTCGTAGAATCAGTAATCGCGCCCCGCCCCCTCCCCCTCTTGCTCCTTAAAGAAACATCGTTCGCGCGATCGGAAGAGGTGGAGGTGGTAGAGGAAGGAGGGGCGGTTCTCCTTCGATGGACGAAACAAACGACTGTGTTATTGCGCGCCAAAGGTACGGCGCGGGGCGGAACTCGCCGCCCGTGCCATACGAGGTGCCGGTACCGGAGGCGTATCTTTCCTATAGCGCTCTTTGGCGAATAAATTCTTAGCTTCCGCGGCGTCTCTTCCCTCCTCCGCCTGCCTTCCCGCCTTCCGCTCCCACGCGCTCCCGCGCCGCTTAGCTGCTGGATCCTCGAGACTTGGCGATAAAGAAAATGTTTCGGAATTTATTTTTATGTTCTTTACCTCCGCCCATGAAACCCAATCAAGTCGTAATTTCGAAAAGTTTAATCAATTCCCTTTTTCCACCCCTACGAAAAAGGGGGCCCCACCCTTCGTTCCGCCACCGGCGTTTCTCGAGAACGTTCTCGACCTCCCCCGCCCCCCATGCATTCTTTTATAACTTCCTTTTATGTATGGCGCAATCCTTCTTTCGCGTATGGGTGTGCGCGGCGCAATGAAGGAACAAGGGGAACACGAAAGGAGAAGATACTCAGATTTATCTTCCATTGGCTTTGCAGTCATTTGGAGCTTCGTGCTACGGTATGGACTGTTTCTCTACGAGAGGTACTCCAGCTTTCCGTGATCTTTTGCAGTTATTACGTCTCGTGATTATCGTACCCGTCTTTAATAACATTTGAAACGATGTTAACAATCAAAAGAATCCGAATTAAATGTCGTAATAAATGAATGTGAATGTACACTGACTTGGTGTTAAAGAATTCGAATTTTGACATTTCTGAATGAGGTTAATTAAGTCACATTTCACAAATTATTTAATTAATGCGTTCATCGATTATAGTTAGTAGTTGTAGCCATTACATATAGTACATAATTTTACCATTACATTTTTCTCTGAATGTATAAATCAGTTTATTAAAAGTAATCGAATTGCTTTCATAATTGCGCCGTTAAAACAACGCGCTCCGAAACAAGAAGTCGAGAGGTCTAGCTAAATGAAATAAAAATGGAGCCGACTCGTAATTTTTATAAACTTGTAGCACTTATTCGTCTGCTTTACAACGTTGCAGCATCGCGGAACATTTGTCGTTGCATCTTTTACTTGTTGGCCCCGCGCATAATACGCGGATCCTTGATGCCGTTATAATAACCTGCGCCGCTTTTTTTTTTTGACAAGTGGATATCCTTCATCCCCTCACACCCCCAGCCGTTCATCCCGCTTCGGGGCATTCGTTGACACCCTTGCTGCCTCCCTCCACCTCCCCGACCTCCCCCACCCTCCCGCCCTCGCTGTGCGCGAATCTCGAACAAGCCCGGCCCGAGCGCCATACGGCGGCGCATGTAACAAATATCGCGCCGGCAAAAAAAATTGACAACACGACTATCACAACATTTGTTCGCTATTGCTAATGTTTATTCCCATGTCGCTGTTTTGTGTTTTTTTCATTCGAGTGGATTTTTAAAAGGGGTGGTCGGAACAGATGGAGAGGCCGGTGTATTTTTTGGGCGCTAATGCTAGTTTTGTCCTTTTTGTTTGTTAATTAAAAAAACTATTATTTGAAGCGGCTCATCAGTGTAGGCGCGTGTTTGAAATGTTTTATTTATTTCCGCGTGTATGTGCCGCGCGCCATTGTCTGCAGAAGGGGTGGCCGTGGCGGCGGCGGGGTGGTGCGGGGGTGGAGAGAGGAAGGGCGGTGGCGGAGGACTGCGGGGGCAGGGGAAGCCCCAAAACCTGACGGCCGCACATGTGACGGGACGGGCAGTGTAATGCGATGTAACGCAATGTGTAACACAGTGCAACGGGACAAGTGCACTCAACCTTGAAACGTGGGGTCTCCCGCTCGCGCGCAGCACGCGGCACGGCGCCTGGGGCGGCCCTGGCCCCGCCTCCCCCCTCGCCCTCGCCCTCGCCCTCGCCCTCGCCTCGCCCTCGCCCTCGCCCCGCCCCCCCCTCATGCTTTCGCCCACGCCCTCACTCACGCCCACGCCCATGTCCACACTCTCACCCCTCGCCCACATCCTCGTCCGCTCCCTGCTATCCTTGCCTACCCCGCCATCCCCCACCGCTGGGGTTGGCCTCCCCCCCCCACCGGCGCTGTGGAGCTCATCCGTCTCCTATCCACCCCTCCCCATCTCCCCCATCTACACGCCTACCCTTCATCTCACGTGTCTGCCTGCTTACCTTCCTTTCTCCAACGCCTACATTTTACTTTTTCTGCCTTTACCTACTGCGTCTTGCTCTCTCATGCAATCTTGCTCTCTGCTAGTCGTCTTGCATAAATGTTTCTCACTCTTCGTCTCTTTTCACATTTTCCCCCGTCTTTCCTTCTTCCTCTCGCACCATCCTCTTGTATCCACATCAATCACGTGCTCGCCCGCGAACGCATGCTCCCATGTTTTTCACATTTGGTACCTTTTTCCCTCTACATTGCCGCCCTGCTCTTTCTCCTGTTATCTTCTTCTTTCTGCTCCTTTCCTATGTGTGTATGTCTCTCTCTCTCTCTCTCTCTCTCTCTCTCTCTCTCTCTCTCTCTCTCTCTCTCTCGCACACACAAACACCCACTCCATTCAATAATTACTTACTATCCCTCCCTCCCCCTCTCTCTGTCTGAATCCATTCAATAAGCATTCCTCTCCCTCCCTCCCTCCCCCTCTCTATTCCCATTTCTCGTCCTGTGTGCCTCTAATCACCTCCATCGAGTATCTTATGAAGTTTATTTTGCTTAATCCGTTGCCCTATCTGAAACATCGATCTGCACGTTATTTAACCAAACGTTTCATGCTGTTGCCATGTTACACCTTCACTTTTCCTTCATTATTGGCCTGTCTTATCTCTTCCTACTCACAAATAAAATGTGTTTCACCTCTTCTCATTTCATCTATGCGCTTGTGAACCGTTCACATTTCATATTTCAGCATTCTCGTCTCGTACCTTTCGGAACCTGTCATTCACAGGTCACTACCTATAGTTAAACCTATAGTTAGTTCTTGGATATTAACGCTGTCTCCGATTCTTTCCGCCGTACGTTGTATTGTCAATTACAGCTTCTCAATCCGTTCATCACTCCCCACACCCGCGCTCCACCACTCAGAAGAGTAATGTTTTCCCACCTCCTTCCTCGTACAACCCGCGCCACACCCACCCCTTTCAACCTTCCCTCACCCTTTGAGGCACACGCGCTCACAACACCCCCGCGCACCCACGCATCATAATATAATTAATATTACAATGAGTACGCATTACAAAAATGAGATTATAATATCCCAGGAATCGTTAGCGGGGGCGGCCCGGAACAGTACTCCGGGGCGCCCCTCTTGTAAAAAACATGCCGGGATGATTTTTCACCCCTCCCAGGGCGCGTGTGTCTGTTTCACACTTGATGTGTACTTTTTTTAATATGCAGAAAAAATGTATAACACCACAGATCCGCGCCCGCCTGCACGAGCGCGCGGAACGGGTCGCCCGCCCCGGTCCGCGGTCGCGAGCTCTGCGGGCGGAGGGGGCGTGGCGGGGCGGGGCCGGGCGGGGTGGCACAGGCCGGGCGTTCGCGTCATGATGATACTCCGGTTTTTGTGTTGCCATATTGTTTTGCATATGTTTTAAATATCATTATAAAACATGCCGGTTTCCCTACTCCATCTACGGGCGGGGAGATGGGTGGTTGGGCGGGCGAGGGCCGGTCGCCCGCCGCCGCCGCCCGCCGCGCCCCGGCGCGTCCGTTCGCGCGCCCGCTCGTCCCTGTAAAAACGCGCGACACGCTAGCCGCGTGTCCCCCTCCAGTGGAGAGGTGAGGCCGGCCGGGACGCGCGGGAAAGTTGCGTCGTGTTTTTGGCTTTTCGAATATTTCATGAGCGCGCCGCCGCCGCCCCCCGACCCGAGGGTGCGCGGGTGAAGGGGGAGGAGGGAGGGGACGCGGAAAAGAGGGAGGTTGGAGCGAGTTTTTGTGTCGGACAGCGCAGGTTCGCGCTTTTCGTCGTGTTCATTTTGCGGCGGCGGAGGCGGCATCGTGCCTGCCGCGCGCGAGCGAGCCAGTCAGCGAGGACGTCCCGGATGTGTTTCTGGGAGTTGCCGCGCGAAGTTTGTCGAGGTGCAGTTGTGGGGAGAAGTTCTGTGGGAGGAAGATGTGAGGCTCAGGTAGAGGCAGCTGGTACTCGTTCTTTGACGAGATGTTGAATTAGAGGGAAATAGTTTCTGGATCAAAGAGCAGTGTTTGGGAAAATTTCTTTTGCAAATGTTGCCCGGTTAATTAGAATAAACTGTCGAAATTACAATTCAGTATAATCTCGATTCCTGAATCGAAGAAGGAAATTTCGATATTATGTGATGAGATTAAGTAACGGAATAATTTGTACTAGGGAAGGGAGACTCAATCAAAAAATTCCAGAAATTCGAGGAAATTCGCCTTATCCAGGTGTGAGTTAGCATATTTCCACTGTATGGTACTAAAAAAATAAATGTTCGTAAAAAAAGAAAAAAAAATAGAGCACGAACATTGATTTCTGATTCGATGCCTTAAGTACTGATAACTGAAAAAAAGAAACTAATTTTTTATACTTTCTGTAATTTCTTAAATGCCGTTGGTTCGTGACCTGTACCTGTTCAACCATTTATTCCGTCCACACATATGGTTATACTCGTTTCTACAAATGAAGTGAAAAAAACAAAACAAAACATTAACACTGGAAAAGTATATGCATAAAAGTATGTAATAAAGATTTCTGTGTATGGGTTATCCAGTAACATAATTTTATGTAAAAAATCGTGCTAAACGTGTGGCTCGTTGCCTCTCTCCCCTGCAGTTGTTTGCGCCAGCGTAGTTTCCGTTTTCCACTAACCGATTAAAAAATTCAGGTTTACTCTGTCGGTCGATTTCTTTTATATTATTATAGTTTCATCCGCGGCACAAACAGTTCGAGTGTGCCGATAATTATGCAATTAGTGTATTGCGTGCGTGGTTACCCCTCGGTGTCATTGCTTGCTGTATCTCACTCTAGCGGCAAAACACATGACCTATTCAACGAATTTAAACACGAAATTAAATATTTCTGGGTCATTGGCAGCCCTGCGGGAGCAGCGCGCGGCTGATCGCACAACACACAGCGCGCGACAAATCGCTCAAACACTCGGCGCGCGTGCACCACCAGCACAGTGCGGCCCCGCCCCCTGGCGCCGCGCAGACACTTTGCAACGCGACCGCGGGCCGCGTCGGCCGGACCTCAGCACACAGCGTGGCCATCGACTGCCCCCGCATGTGTGTCTTACCCGCTGATGACGTTCCCGATGGTCCTCATATTGAGTTGCAGTGTCGCGCCTTCCCCCTGTCTGTTTCTTTGCTGTGTCTGCGTTCTCAGATCCTGTCTCATGTTTTTATTCGATGCTCCTAATCCATTTTTTTGTGAATATTCTTTTTCGTATTTTTTCCGTCAGTGATTCTCCAGATTCTTTGTGACCATTTTCCTCCAACCTCCTTTCTCCATGACCATTTATTTATTTAACGTCAAAACAGTTAAAAACTGTGTGACTCTTCATGGCGAGGCAATCAGTGGACGGTTTCTTAGGCTGTGAGATCTCTCCTCATATACCCTTCATAATGTTCTGGTCGTGTTCTTTCGCCCACGATCCTCCGTGAACTTTTCTGTGTGTTGTATTTCAGTATTCGTATTCAAATTATACATTTGTTTTGTCGCGCGTCAAATCGCTCACTCTGGGCGCGTGCATCACCACAGAGTGCGACCCCACCCCCTTGCGTCGCGTGGACACTTTGCAGCGCGACCGCGTGCCGCGTCGGCCGGACCTCAGCACACAGCGCTGCCCTCGATGCTCGCTGCATGTGTGTCTTACCCGTTGATGACGTTGCTCATACCCCTCATACTTAGTTGCAGCGTCGCTCCTTCTCCCTGTTTCTTTGCTGTGTTTACGACCTCGGGTCTTCTCTCAAGTTTTTATTCCGTTTCTATTTTTCTTCCTTCTGTGATCCTCCTTATCGTTTTCAGCACTTTCCTCCAACTTTCCGCCCCGCATGCGTGTCTTCCCGTTGATATCTTTCCCTATGCCCCTCACATTGGGTTGCAGCTTCGCGCCTTCTCCGTACCTGTTTCTTGACTATGTCTATGCCCTCATGTTTTTATCCGAGTGTCGTATTCCGTTTTTTAAAATATTCTTTTCGTATTGTTTATTATCACTACGTTGTTAGGTTATATCCTTCATTACTTTATTGGCGACTCTCATCAAACTTTCAAGCATGTTCTCTCTTTTAAAAATATGTTTTAAGTATGCTTCATCGCTCAAACACTGGCGTGTGCTTCACCAGCCGAAAGTATCTCACGCCCACGTCCGCCCAACGTCAGTGCAAACCCTTTGCACCGATTTTACACTTCAAAATGTGTCGCAAAATATTTTCCTTATCTTCACCTCCATCTTCCAATTCTCATGTTGTTTCCTTCGTTTCGCTTTCTTCGTCACATTTTACTCAAACTTCTACTTTCCGTCCTCGTCCTCCTTTCACCTCTTCCTGCTCTACGTTCTCCACTTCATCCTCCTTCTCTTTCTCCACCGCTCGGGTCGTGCAGGCCGCGCGCCACTCTAGCACGAGGCTCGCAAACAGGCCCTCATGGTCGACCGCGACCCGGCACACACAACGCCCGCCTGCTCGCTCGCTCGCTCGCCCGTCGAAGGTGCAGGACCGGCCCCGGGGCGAAAGAAGGCGTCGCCCGCAAACCCGGAGTGTGCGGGCGAGCGACGCCAGGGGGGCGCGGGGCGGCGGGCGATGTGGGGCCGCAAACAGCGCAGCCGAGAGGGCTCGTTTCTGACGCCGCGACGCGTCGCCTGGGGTCGGCACGGCCCGGCCCGGCCGGGCGCCGAACTGTTGACCGCCGGCCTCCGCGCCCTTTCCCACACAGAGTGCTCCAACGGCGCCGGGCCCCGTTCGAGGGGAGGAGGGGGTGGAGAGCGCGTCGCGTAGCGGTCGGCGCTGGGCTGCGGCTGCAGCGACTGGTGATCGAAGGGGGAAAGCTGCTGAGAGCCCCGCAGAGCGTGGCCCGACACGTGACAAAGAGGGCAGTGGGAATGCGGGAAAGATTGGAATAGGAGGAAGGACGACCAGCAATCGTAATAATAAATGAATTAATTGACCTACGTTTCTCTGAATACAAAATTATTGAAGACGTATGGGTGGTTCTGTTAAATAACAAAAGAATATGTATTTAAAAATACATAAATGCTTCCATAATGTACAGGTTATTTAGTTTATCAAGTAACTACATTATTTTACGCCTCATAAGATTTTTTTCCGCAGCTGTACTTCCTCGAGAAATTAAACAATAATACATTCCTTTGGACATTTGAGGAGAGTTTTCGAAATATTCTTGCTGTTCTTCAGAATTAAAATGTGAACAAGTCATTTCCATGCAACAGAAAGAATAGGGGAAATTGAATAACAATAGAAACAACAAATAGGAAGTAGATAAATAATCGAACGAAAAGCGCCGAAATATGTATGTAATAATAATTCTTACTTTTAATATTATTATTAAACATCAATATTGACCAGTCTCGAGTGATAAACATGACTGTCCTTTCCTACCACTTGAGCCTTTTCTTTTATTAACATTTTTCACCACTAAGAACGAGAGCGACAATACATTTCTACGGAATCAATCGTGGCACACTCAACAGCCAGAGAACGCTTGCATACGAAGCAGATGCACAAAGAGACCGCGGGGGCTTCTCCCGCCCAAAGAGCCAGCAACCAAAAGAGGAGGCTGGGCTCTGCCGACCGATCGGGCTGAGGGGCGCGAATAGACAACCGCTGACTGTCTGCGGGCGATCGGACAACGCCCGCCCGCCCATCCTCCACCCACCCACCCACTATGCCCGCTCACCGGCCTCACACCCGACCTCCCAGCAGCTTCACGCGCTTACCCATCCCACCCCACCCAGCCCAATCCACCTCTCCCGCCCCGCCCACCGCAACGCACTGCTCCGCTCCGCCCTGCCCGCCCCCCCGCCTCGCCCCCCGCTCGCTCGCCCGCCCCCCGAAACGCACCGCCTTGCTCGAACCACCCCCCCTGCTCCGTCACACACCCCCTCTGCCTACCCCTCCTCACCCTCCCCCCCCCCCCCCCCCGCACTGCTGCCCGCCCTGCACTCCCCCTCCCTCCCACCCCCAACCCCCCCCCCCCCCGGGGGACGGCCCGCGCCCGCCTGCGCTGCGAGGCACGGGAGAGAGCGTACGGGACGCGTGTTGTCTTTGTCCGACGGCGGCGGCGGCGGCGCGACCGCGACAGTGGCGCGCTAATGGCGGGGGCGGGCAGGGCGCCTCGCCGCATGCGGGTTTGCAGGCGCCGAGCGCACGCGAGCGAGTGAGCGAGCAAGCGTCCGCGCTCGCGTGTGTTTGGAAGGAAACAACTTCACCTGCTGCGCCGCCGCCGCCGCCGCCGCTGCCGCCGGTCGCGCCCGCGGGGCCCGGGCAAACACATTAGCGCCGCCCCGCATGTACACAGCGGATATAAAAATGATTTAACCGCGGGCGGCCCGACGGGGAAGGGCGGCTGCGGTTAAGGGACCGGCGCTGGCCCTTCGCTGTGTGCAGTGTTTGAGAGCGCCCTGTTCCGTTCGCCATGTGGAGGACGCGTGTGGAGTGCATCGCCACTTACAGCCGCCTCCATGAGGGGTGGACGAGTTCAAGCGCCTGATTGCGATGGTCTGGATCTTGCTGCGTTGGGAGAGTTGCGGCAATATGAGAATTCAATTCAGGAATGTCCTTTAAGAACATAAATACATTTTTGTATTCTCTAGCCACACATGTGGGAAGACCAGTCACGAGCTTTGAGCTTGTCCTGGCTTGGGCGGTGTTCCTTTCAGGGAGATGCTAGAGGGAGACCCCAAGGCAACGTATAGATCAACGCCGGATCGCACCATTCAGCTGGGCAGGAATCACCGTCGCCTCCCGCGATAAACATTCACTGCCTTAACTGAACTATTGACCGTAGCAGTTGACGTGCCCGGAAACATCAATCAGTCTATCGATAGTAGCGCAGAACTAAACCTAACCTCCCCGTACCTCATAAATGATTCCGAAAGAAAAAAGACGCTCAAACCACTTGCTAATAAAAATGGATAAAAACCACAAGGAAAGACATCCTCAAAATATCTGAAAGCTCAATATTCAAATATGAATTGAGTAGTTGAAAGGCATAGAATAAAAGCGGGGTGTTCGCTCCGAACCGCAGCTGACGATTCCTTCGCGCTGGCTCGTGCACTCTCTGCCGTCTCAATTGGACCATCCCGGTTCGGTTTTAGCATTTGTGGTTGCACCGTTAACCTTTTATTGCATAATTTCTTTTATTTTTATTTGAAATACTTATTTTTCATTAAATTTATTTATTTGCATTAAGGGAAACATAATACAAGAATTCGGAAGTAAATATTTCTTGAGGAAAACACAAAACTAAATTATGTTACCCCTCCAACAAAATGTGCTAAATTTCATGGTTTACAAAAAGTACTTATTTTTCAAATTGTTTATGTGATAAAATAAGTATCGAGCAAGTCAATTAAGTAAGTGTCGTTCATATTTTAGTTCAATTATTTACCTAAAAACTTTTCTCTTCTGATATACGGAAACAGAACTTATATTACCAGGAAGTTCCGATTCACAACGCCACTAGATTACTATCACTACATCTTCTTATCTTACCACATTTACCGCCTATGCGTGGTGTGACATAAACGCATGATGTACATCACGTGTATAAAATAGTTCACAAAATGATAGTTAGAATGCCTGAAAAAACATTATGTTACAGCTGAGTTAGACCGCAATAAAAGGGTTATTAGCTTGAATTAGTCAGCTATTAGCTGGTCTTGTATTGTACTTGAGCGGCATTAACCTCACGTGGCGTGTCTTGCCTGTTGCAGTGGAGCTGGAGGACCTGGCGCCTGCGGAGGACGTAGTGGCGGGTTCGGCGGCCGCCGTCGCCGCCTCCGCCGCCGGCGCCGCCGCAGGGGCCGGGGGCGGGGCGTCGGGGGACCTGGAGCGCCAGAAGATCGCCGAGTACCTGCGCCGCGCCGACACCGCCGTCATCTTCCCTGAGCCCGTGGGCCAGCCCGACGCCAGTGCCGCCGCCGGTGAGTGCTCTCAACCATACACGGGCCAGTTTGGCTTGCGAGCCTGGCTTGTGTCGGTTGTAAATATGTGGGCGCCATTCCCTGCTTCAATGTGAGAACAATGCGGTGACGATATAATGATTTGTCAGTCCGCCCGTCATGTCGTGAAGAAGTACAGATTCATGTGACTATGAAGTCATGTTGCTGCAGTATCCTCGTTAGAGGAGAGTGATGACGATAGGTTTACAATTGACGCACGTCAGGCTGTTATGTGTGGCATGCTCATGTATGAGTACCTTTGGCACCGTATTTTTAGGTTCTGTAAATCTTTAAAACATCACTGAACAGTAAAGTAAGATATTCTCTGCTTGAAATGATTGAATCCGTTGTCATTGTCAACAATAGTACTATTGTTGACAATGACAACGCCTTCAATCATTTCAATTATGTAAATGTCAATTACAACTCACCACTGAATCAATATATTCTCTGCTGTCTTTACCTCCTTGGATGCAGACATATCCAGCTCTACATGTGTGAAAGTACAAACTTTGTGCCAAAGATTTTCCTAGGATTCAAATGGATTTTTTGTATTGTGAACAAATAATGTCACCCACGCACCTAATCAGAGGTTCAGTTTTCTAATAGAATTATGTTAGATTACTGTAGCTAATAAATCGATTTTTGTAGATCCGAAACTTCTTAGGACCTGTAGAAATTACATATTCTCTACATAAAAAGCATAGTACAGTATAGGTTCAAGCCTGTGAAATTGGGTCTCACTCAGACAATACATATCAGCATATTTGAGTTTTTGTTGTATGCAAAATACACGTTGCACAAGTGTCATACTTGTTTTAATTAGATCGTATTGTGGATTTCTGCCCACATTATGCTATCGTTGGTGAAGAACTGTTGTGTGACAGTGAGGAATACACAATTGGGAACCGAATTCATCATATGCAAATCGTGATTTTAAGATTTGAAAGAGGCTGTACATTACAAACTTAAGTATAATGGTATTGTCCAGAATGTTCATTGGTCAATCAGTTGTGTGTTCAATGTCTAATTCGCGTCGTCATAAGACTGTCAACGATACTTCAGTGCTTTGAACTGCGTGCGCTTCTAATTATTTCACAGCCAGAAGTGAAATGGAAACCCTGAAAATTTTGTACTTGTTCGTGCTTGAACTTTAAAAAGAAAATGTGCAAAGAAAAAAGAAAATATTTGCTTTTGAAACAAACAATTTATTTTTCCGTCCTTTTAATAATTATGGAACACCTTTTTTGTCGTTTTTTGCGATGTATGTGTTCACATGTGATTGTGTCTTAGGATGATGTAATTTTGTCGACACATACTTATCATTTAAAGTTCATTCCAACAAGCACAATCTTTGTTGATCCGCTACACATGCCTCGCATTAGTTATATTTTCTTGCGAAAGGGATATTGAAGAACCATTCAAATAAGTCTTCGTATATTTGCTCAGCGAGCAAGAATATTTTTCCCAAGTACCCCGCTTTCCTTTTCATTCGCATCGCAACCTCAATGAATCACAATTCCGCCCGCTCAGGCATTAAACCGGCTTTTGAGGTCATGCCTCCGCCAGCAACCCCTTGCTTCCTGCAAAAGTCGAGAGGCGATACAATCTCGCGGCTTCATTAATATATTGTGGCAACGTCCACCTATAAATAACAGAATCCAAGAAGCCAGGACGCCGCCGCAGCGGCAGCAGTCTCCAGTTCTGTTTTCTTTAATCTCCCCTCTTACCATCCGGATGCTTTATAACGCAATCTCTCTCCACGTACACATTTGTACGACTCCTCCGCACTAAATACGGGCGGGGCCCCACCCCTTAATAGCATAAGAGGGTCGTCGAGGGCAAACCGAAGCCGTACATGAATTCTCGCTGCGCATTACCATTTTTCTATTTCGTGAGACAGGACTATTGCCAAGGAAAAAGCGAAGACGAAAAAAAAAAATATGAAAATGATATTTGTTTAGTCAGTTATTGCGTCCATCCATTCCCGAGAGGGCGTCCTCGGCGCGTCCTCACTCGCGAGGACGTCCGGCCCTCGCGAGGCGGCGTACAAACGGCTGTTCGCTCGCCCACGAGGACCTCTTCGCTAGCGATGCGTCGGACATTATACAATCAAAATACTACAACAACCCACTCTTACCCCGGCTCACCTATTTACGAGCGACTCGGATGTTGCCAAAAGGTCGGCTGCGCCGGGGAGACCGGGAGGGGGGGCTGCTTGAGAGGGGGCGGACAGCGGGCGTCTTATTTTATCTTTATCTGCGCGTCCCCTTACGTTCTGGTGCGTACCTCCCCCGTCGCGGGGGCAGGCGGGGAGGGTCGGACGTACGGAGCGAAATAAATACGCGCCCAGCGGGGAGTAGCGGAGCGGCGGCGCGGCGGCGGCGGTGGAGGCGGGGGCAAGGGCGGCGTGTGACTGCTGCATCTTGGGCCTCCCGCGGAGTCCGACGCTCCTCGCCTCACGCCTCGTATGCACATTAGTTGAGATATATGACACGAGGAGCGTTGCTCACCAGCAGCCTTCCACGGCCGGAGGGAGGCGCTGGTTTTATATTTGGTCAAAATCCAACAGGCCATATGTTTCCTTCCCTGCTCGCGAGCCCCGCCGCCGCCGCCGCCAACACCACCACCACCATCGTCCTCGCCGCCACACAACTTGAACTTGGCACAAAGTGATACAAAACATTCACACGATAAAGGAATTTCCAGATATGTACGCCGTTTTTATCTATTCTGCTAAGGGGAAGAAGGCGCGGGCGAGATCTACAAAAAAATAATAGAAAAAAAAAACGAAAGAAAGGCAAGGAGGCAGGCCGCGGGCGGGGTGGTTCAGTGGAGTAAAAAGATCCACACGACGATGTGAGGTTGTGAAATGCAATGTAGGTATGCTTATTTCAAGATTTTCTCGAGGGTGAAAAAGGCGGCGACTGCGCGATGTTGGCAGAAAGTTGGAGGCTGATGGTGCGGCCGCCCCCGCAGCCAGTGGGGCGTGAGATTTGTAGATGCGCCGCGTCGCGCAGCGCAGTGTGGAGCCGGGCCGGATCAGGGTGGCTAGATCTGCGGCTGAGGTGGCGGTCGGTGGCAATGCTGTGGATGCATGTGCGCTATTAAAAGCGGATCCTTCGGAAAAATTTCCTTTTCGATTTTTATTATGTATTAATGCACCTATTACACAATTATTATTAATTAAACAGTTCCACTTATTTTTGACATTCAAGAATAGTATTTTGCGTTATTATTACACCTTCAATAACAATAATAATGTATATAATGTAAATATGCTCTAAGTAAGATTCCAACTGTAATTTATAAGGTAAGCTTCTGTCACTGATTTTTATTGTAAAATTAATAAAAAATGATGTACTAAAATTGTTAAAATGTACAATTAAAAACAGGTCTGAAGATGGCTAAAAGATGTGCCGAAAGTCATCAGAAAATAATATATGTAATAATATACGCAAAATACATTTATTTTTGAATGTCAAAAATAAGTGGAACTGGTTGACTAATAATAATTGGTAGACATTCATTGGAAAGAAGAAAGAAAGTACGTTATTACACAAGTTGTTTTAAAATGTGTTTGATCTTTCCGGGACTGGAAATCTGGCCAGGTTAGGTAGAAAATTAATGTTTATTTTTGTAATTTTTTAGTATTCTTTAATTTGTTAAAGATCATAAAAGTTTCTTATCTAAGTAAACTCGTTAAGCCGAAATTACGTGGAACTATTAAACTAAAGTTTATTTCACGATTCATATCACTTGTTTAAAGGGAAAAGTAGATTTATCAGTAGATTAGCGAAACTGTGCTTATATTTTCTTTGTTCGGAACGTCTCTAATTTACGTGGAACTTATTTAACTAAACGAAAAAACTAAATTATTTCAATTATGGTACTACTTCTTTTAAAACCTGTTCGATCTCATAATATAATTATAAAAAAATTTAAACGATTACATGCAATTTCTTAGATTTAGTCATACTTGTTATTTCGATATATTATGTGACCGTAAAACACTCATCTACAATGTATACTAACAAAATATTACTAAGAATCTGCTGAAGTGCTATGAAAGCAAATTAAAAATTGCAAATTTGCGAGCACTCACAAATAAGTGATTTCTTTCTGTTTGTCTCTTTCTTTATCGTTCGTCTGAACGATAGAACATCTGAATGCAGAACCGATATACACATGAGGTAAACGAAACCAAATGGCACCATTACAAGATCTGAATGCAAACTTACGCTCTAATTTCATAGTAATGCCTCGCTATTTTCCATTGCTTGCACGTCTCTCAAGACCATGGACGTTATTGACGAGGTGAGCACTCTACTTCTGCTATATAAAAGAGGAAAAATTTTATTGGCTTACGAAGCCGAGTAAAAGAGGAACTTGTACCAGAAGCAGGGGATTTTGCAAGCGGAAAGGAAATATTAGTCCGGCCGTTTTTCATGTTTATTGGTCATGCACAGGTCGTCGTTCAAAGAATGAATGCGAAATGACTGCGTAGGGGCGCTTCCATCCCGCCGTAGCCACTTTATTCGAGGTGCTTAGGGTATATGAAGGTCATAGGAGTCTCAGAAGACCGGTACGTCTTCCTTCGAATGAAGGAATACTGCCAAATGGCCTTGCATTTCACGGATATAAACCTATGCTGTGTCTCTGTATCGCTATCAAGGTGACCTGGATGTACGGCAATTTTTATGCCGCGCCATTATACAGCCGGAGTTTCAATGGCGTTTGCGCTCTTGCAATGTATGAAAAGAGTTTTCTTATATTCTGCAGATGGAGATCGTTATTTTTTCTCCTTTTTGCCTGATAGGGCAAATGGTACTATCGGCAAGTGGTAGGGGAATTTTGTAGCCGAACGGCAGTCTTAAATGACAAAAGAGAAACTGTCCAGAGCTTAACCAGTTGTATGATGAGTTGAGTATTTCAGTTTTGCAACAAAACAACTAGTATATTAACACGTAAAAATTAGTAGAGTACACAGTGTTGCTGTCCTTTAATGGAAAGAAATGAATGTTTATTAATGAGCAAATGAGCGAAGACACAAATTTCTCTTCATATCCCGAATCGAACATTCGTTTCATTTTTGCATACAATGCTAAGAAAGTGAGCATTTTTATAATGGAAATCCACAACAGCATTTTATTAAAATTCTTGTCAGTTACAATATTTTTTTTGCATTACATATATTGCATTGAGTGTAAATTAATAGGCGGTAATTAGTTTGTCACATTTCTACACCACTACACCATTTCTACACTACATCCCATATTCCGAAGCCTCGCGTCAGTAGTTGTCTACATTGCGGGCGAAACGTGCTTCTTTTAGGGGAACTCTTCAAATTCTGAAAGAAATACGAAACATTTAACTAATATCACAGACATTTTCGAATACATTTCCCCAATCTAGCATCGTTGATTCCCGTAACTGAAAATTCCAGCTTGGATCTTAAAATAAGCCAAAGGTTACAATGGACGACATTTTTGTATCATTCTCAGTGTACTCAATAATGGAAGTAACGCACTACAAGTGAATTATTATATGATGGGTCATCCCAAGGTGTTATTAAGGGTGATAGGAAACTCGCCGTTCGAGAACGAGCAAACTATCGACCTTCGCGCAACCCCGCCAGTCACGTTCACCGCCTTCGCACCTTGGCCGCCTGGACGCGTCGACTCCGCCGTCCCCGGGCGTGGGCTCTGCGGCGAGGGCGGGGACGACGGCGGGGCGGGCGGCTTTAAAAGCATAATGCGGTCGAACTGCACCCGCCGCCCCCCGTGACTGATGGACCCGGTGACAAATGAGCGGCTGCCTTATTGTCAGCCGCCGCCCCCGAGCCGCCACCGCGCGCACGTAAGCCGCCGCCGCCCCCGGAGGCGGTTTTTGCTCAGGAGCACCTCCGTGACGTCTCCATCGCTCCGGGCGCGGGAGGGCGAACGTCTCGCCCGCGAAACGTGTGAGGGGAGCGGCCTACCCTCCTACGCCCTTCTGCCCTCCACGGCCTCCTACGACGTGAACGTGTTGGTGAAAAGGTCTGCGGGAGGCCGGGAATTGCTTGGAAAGAAATATATTGCGGATGATAACATTCTGACTGACAAATGGACTGACTGTAAACATGGGAAGGAAGAAAGAAAGAGGCAGGATTACGTTAAAGATTCTAAATATGATTCGACTTTATTGAGTTGGCACTATGATATGATTTTCTATTTAGGAATTTACACAGCATACTGCATTGTATAAAAACGTATTCTCTTTGTATATATAATATTTACGTTTGATAATATCATACATGTTTAAGATATATATTATTTTACACTAAATGTCATAAAACATATTATTTAGAGAACATCTTTAACTACCGGGGTCGAAAATAAACATTTACGGTGATTATAAGCAAAATGTATTTCACTGTCCAAGTACAGTCAATTTTTATTTAGGTCAACAAGCAAACACCTCAAAGAGAATCAAACCAAGATACCTCAAATAATCTTCAATAAAACAAAATTCAATCATTAACCCCTGAATTCCAAGAATCTACCTATCCTCTTGTCTAATGTTAAATCAACAACAAACTCATTAAACTGAAAATTGAAGAATTAGTACTTGCAACTTGGCGAGAAAGATACTCGAAATAACTTCAGAATGTTTCCACTCCATTTATGAATTGAATTTTGTAAGGTCTTTCGGCCGATCGGATAAAAATAAATTTAAAAAACATTTCGTCATAAAATGTTATCTCTTTTTGTAATAATCGTATAATATATTTTTCAACACTTTGTTTTGCGTTCCTTCTTTTCCTTTTCATGTGTATTTTCATTTCTGTTAATTAGCGGCCTTTAAATAAGGAAGATTTATTCTTGCACCCCAGACGCTTCCTGCATCTATCATTACTGCCATTACTCCTTCCAAACTGCATTGCCTTCGCAGTTATTACTTCTCGTAAGTTGAATGAAACAAAGAAAACGAGCAATCTATTTTCTCCTGCACAAGAAATTAAGTAATTACGTTAGCATTCAAAGAGATATTCCAGCTCTCCGCGTTTATACGTTTGATTCCATTCTTATGTTCCTGTTTTCTTCGTACCTTATTTAGTTTCTTACAGAAGTAATCATCGTATCATCAGATTATTTTTTTAAATCTTCTTTTCCTCGAGAGGTACTGTAAGATGGAATCGATCCTTCTTGATTGGCAGAAAAGTTGGACAGTTTTAGTTAGTTCTAGTGACCTACCAATTTTAAAGGAGTGTTTTCCAGCGCTCTGAGTGTGGCAAGATACTTTACTTACGTTTGAGAAAATCATAATAGGGGAGACATATCCTTAAGCAGCAATTATCGTGAAATAATGGTGGTATTACCATGTTAGGCCCATATTACAGTTACCCTACCATCACCAATTCAAATCATTTCTCAAAATAACAGTTCATATTGTACCAACAGTCATTCAAACGTTCCTTGCTTAACGGCTGCTCTAATCGATGGTTTTTCGTGGTTTCTCCGATCCACCAAAGGCGAATGCTGAAGCGGAATACTAATAAACGGGTACCGGACCGCACATGATATTTCCTTTCTCTTTCTTGTCCTGTCCTCGCTCCTTACTTTCACATTTACACTTACATGCACTACACTACCACACACGTCGGGAGATCGGTCGCGAACTTAAAGGTTGTCGAGGCTGGGGCAGTGCCTAGCTGGTTCTACGTTACGGTTGGGAAAACGTTCTAATGCAGAGCGTTACACATTATTGCAAAGACCTGAATGCAATTCCATTGAACGTAGCATTTTTCAACTGGTGATTCATACTAGAGCAGTGAAATTGAGAAAAAAGCTCACCAAACAATCAGCCACTGTTGCTTTCGAGTCGGAAGACCGTTCGGGAGCTTAGAGCTTGTCAGATTGAGGCGGTGCCTCGTTCGTAAGAGATACCTGGTTAAGGAAAACGGCAAGCCGACGGTTAGGTCGGCGTCGGATCTCGCCATCCAGTGGAGATCACCTCCGCACTACTCTTACGGTACTAATGACTATAGTAGTGACTCCGTAATCAATCAATCAATCCTTGCTTAAACATACAGCAATACTAATGTCACGAACTCTATTATTATTATTATTATTATTATTATTATTATTATTATTATTATTATCACCGTCATTAATTAAATGTCAGTTTGAATGTCCCTGAGATGAGTCACCGAGGAACAAGAAAAGGAATTCCTAAACAAAAAGTCATTCGTTAATCGGTAGCTCCCTTCGCAGCTGATCATTCTAATTATTTCCTCTGGCGCATTGGGCACACGCGCCGCGTTGTCCTGGCGCCTTCATTACCAGGCGCCCGTCGCGCTCCACTTGCGAAAGAAAGCGCCTCGGCGGCGCCTCCTCGCCGGGCGTAGGAGGGCTCCTACGCCTATCAATCTCGGCGCGCGGCGCGGAGGGGCGGGGCGGGGCGCGGCGCCGGACGCCCGGGCGGCGGCGGCCGCCGCTGTTTTACGGCGCCGGCAATTACCATCGGCGCGGGCCCGATGGCTTGTCCGCGGCCGCGCCGGGATCAGGCCGCGTCCGCAATTAATGGCCGCTGTTATTTGAGCTCCGTTCGCTCGCGCGCGCTGCCGCCGCTGCCCGCCCCCGCCGCCCGCGGCATCCTCGCCGGCCTTCCGTCGCCCCCCCTGCTGCCACCGCCACCGCCGCCATCCTACTACCCAATCAAACCCAACCCCCCCCACCCCACCCACCTCACTTCAGCTTTCGTCCTACCAACCCAGTCGGTTTTGCTTCACAGTTTCTGTCGTTCCCGCTATTCCTTTCCTCCTCACTTCCCAGCCCTCCCCTATCCCTCTTTTCCCCTGCCGTTCACGCTACTCAGGCCGTCCCCGCTACCCCGCCGTCCCGCCGTCCCCGCCAATACTGTTTTCTCCACTTCCCCTACTGCCCCTGCCTGAGGTGACCTCCGCCGTCGCCGTTCACTACAACAAATCATCCCCGCTCCCACCGTTACTACTGTTCGCGCGTGGCGTTTGCTGTTTCCCCAGCAACACTCTCAGTCTTCTCCGTTTCACTATTCCGGTATGCCCACCTCATAACCGTGCCTGCTTACCAACTCCTCTCCATTCTCTCAGTCTCCGCCGAGATAGTGAGCACGTTGCGTGACCAGGGACCAGAAGATTGGGCGGATGAGAGAGGGCGGGCTGTTTGGGCCCACCCTCTCTCTTCTGCCCACCCTTCCGGTCTCTGGTCACGCAACATGCTCACTATCTCCCTCTCTCGGAACTTCCAACAACCCTCGTCCCTCACTCGTTGTCAAAACCTGTGGCACCCTGGCTGCAGTGCGTCAAGAAAGAAAATCGCACGCTTCTGCGGTGATATTCATCTTCGTTGGTACGTCCCGTGTCATGTCGTGTGCGTGATGTTCTGGCCTGTGGCATGTATGCTTTCTGCTGTAGATGCTGTACCTTGCGGTTTGTTCATCGGCTATCAAATCGTGTTACGTACAACCAGAATTGTGGATAGTAGTTGTAGTATTTCCAACTTTACTTTTTGATCCTCACGTGGTGATACTTATTTCGTAGTTTGAGTTTTGACCTTTTGTATTTTTGACGCATGATGTTGATTCTGAGCAAACTATTGGCTAAGAAAGAAATTTATTACAATTTTCTTCATCTGTGTATTTTAAAAATCTGATATCCAAAGACAAAAATTATGAATAAATATTTTTTCTTCCCTCTTACGTGCCTCTTCAGCTTTACAACTCAAATTGTTTACTGTTAAAAACTGTAATATGGACAGGTGCAAATAACGTTCTTTTAACGAGTTCAAATAGACATTTTGTCTTTAACATTAAATAATGTCTAAGACATTAAATATGGCATTTCCCACTTCTAACTCGCTTCACTTGCACAAAAACTATAGTTCCTATATTCGTATTATAATACGAATTATCGACGAATTAAAAACGGTCGCTTAATTTTCTCGGAGCATTTACCGTTAATAAGCATAATTCGGAAATATATCACTATTCGAAAATCAGCATTGTATTTTCTTTTCCAATCTTCCTGTGTCTTATTTCAACCATCCTCATCTTTTATTTTATTTTATTTTTATTTATTTTACGTCAAAAAACAGTAGAAACTGCGTATGACATGCTATGGGGAGAAGTGAATTCAGTGCACATATACTACATAAATTTTGAAAATTAAAAAAAAAAAAATAGATCCATTCCTGCCGACCTCGACATCCCCTCCCTTTCCGCCCTCCTTTCCCCTTCTCTTGTGCCCCGCCCACCCGCCCACTCCGCCCACCATCCGCCCGCCCAGCCATCCGCATCAAGACGGCGCAGCATGGCCCCGCTCGCCCGCGCGCTCCGCCCCGGCGTCAAATGGGGCGTGAGCGTCGGAGAAAGTCGACTCGAGCACACCCGCACTAGCGGTCCCCGTATTTATAGCGGTCTTTCGGCTCCCGGAATCAAACGCCATCCGTCCAACGTAATGGGCAGAAGACTTAATATGGCCGAGGATGTTTTAATTGGGAAGGAATCTTCTTTCCCCGCGGAGGGACGCAGAATTGCTCTTCTGGGGAGAGTTAATTCTTTTAATTAAATACTCCCTCTTCCTCGCCACAGTCGCTCGGCTGCGCGCCGCCCCGGCGGAGGCCGCGCTCTCTCGCGAAACCAATAGGACGCTTTTTTAAAAACGCCGCGGCGCGCCAAGACGACGCGGAAGGACGCGCTGCAGCCAGCGGCGCGGAGGCGGAGGCGGCGGCGCCGGCGTCGCGGCGCCCGAACAGACGGGCGCCCATTAGGAAATAAAACCCGGATGCGGCGTTCGAGCTGTAATTGGCTGCGGTGTAGCGTCGCAGCCACCTCGCGTCGGGATGGCGGCGGGTGCTGGAGTGGGGGTGGAACAGGCGGCGGCGGCAGTGGCGGTGGAGGTGGAGGCGGTGTCAGTGGCGGAGGAGGAGGCGGAGACGGAGGCGGAGGCGGAGGCGGAGGCGGAGGCGGAGGCGGAGGCGGAGGCGAAGGCGGAGGCGCTGGCGCTGGCTTTGCCGGTGGCAGTGACGTCGGCGTTGACTTTGGCATTGGCTTTGGTGTTGACGTTGAAGTTGACGTTGACGACGTTGACATTGACGTTGGCGGTTGCGGTGACGTTGATGTTGGCATTGACGGTGGAGGAGACAGTGGCAGTGGCGTTGGCGGAGGCGTTGGCGTTGGCGTTGGCGATAGCGTTGGCCGTAGCGTTGGCGGTGGCCTTGGCGGTGGCGGTGGCGGTGGGGTGGTGGGGGCGCCGGAGAGAAAAGTCGCCGGGCAAATCGTTTGTGTTTTTCGTTAATTGCCGAGGGGTGGATCGGAGTCGGGGCAAAGGGCGATCGGAGGGAATCGGTCCGGGGATTTACGAAGATGCATTCTCGGCGGTTGGTAGGGGACGATGTTGGAGGCTGTGGACGAGGCGGCAGAGCTGCTGTTGTTAGCGATCCTGCGTCACAATTGAGGGCGGCGTTGCTGCGTTGCTTCGGTAGTGGAAAATGCGACAGTGGCAAGATAAGCGGGAGCGGTGCGGAGAGCATTGGGAGTTAATATGGTGACGACTATAATCACCTGTCTTGTGATAAAAGTACTGAAAGGCAACAGCAGTTTCATTGCTGTTGGTTCCAACTTCAGCGACAGTTTCAGGAGAATTGGTGACTGAATTGACGTAGTTATTGTACTCCTCTTTGTCGTAATTATCTCTATTGGGTTTCTAGATCTTATTGCAAATGCTTTTCAATGGAAAAAGTGACTCCAGACAGATAGTAGCAGAGAAAAGGAACAGTTCTGCTGATATCAAACGGACTATCAAAGGAGAGCTATCATTTATGTAGATTGAAATGTCACCTGGGGCAAGAAGTGTTACAACTGCAATTACATTGGAAGAGGCGATGACTTGTCATAAATAGTGTTTCCGTTTCATGCGAGAACATAGTACAGGGTGGTGGCGCCGATTACAGTGATAGATCATGTGTAATGGAAGGCACTGAGCACTAGAGCAACGGTTGCTGAAGAGTTGGGAAAGGGAGAGGCGATAAAAAAGTGAAATTCATCCAAGAAATAAGGTAGACATGGACACTGCATGATTAGAGACCCGGCGGCGAACAGCTAGTGATTGGAGAGGCAATACAAACGAAGGAAAGGATTGAGTTGTACTGCCGAATAGCATAAACCTTAGTAATGCGAGCTTTACTTTCCGTAGAGGACATGATCTTCACATACACGCACACATTGTCGTCAATGAGTTGTCAAGTTGATAAGCGGTTGCACAACACGAACAAATCTGCAACGGTCAAATGATGACTATTGGAGTAATCGGTGCTCAATGATTATGGTCAAGTGCTCGAAGACATTAAGTGTCACCAATTCCGAACGCGTGGTGGAACCACAATGATCAATGGACGAGAAGTTGAAGAAACTGACAGCCGATGTTTACTAAGGAGGCACCATTGTCACTCAAAACATTAGCTCACGCACAGAGCAATGTGTTTTTCTACGTGCTTCCGCCATACAGAAACCGAGTGCAGAAGCGGCGGTGGCGGAGCCGGAATCGGCGGATCGCCTTCTCTCCAGCACCCCCGCCCCTCCTTCCCGCACCCGCTTCTCCCCGGCCGACGGTGGTGGCTCTGCCGCCGCCGCCCCGCCTCTGCCGGCGCCACGCATGATTTGTGGCGTGGCCGCGGGGTGTCGCGCCTGTCGCGCCGAGTTAGCGTCTCCGTTGGCCGTGCGACGCTCTTTTGTTTCGCCTCTCGGTTGGCGCCGGGCGCCCGCGAGCGCTTTTGGCCGCGATCCGCCCCGCCCAGCCCCGCCCCTCCCCCGCCCTTCGCTTTTTCCTTTCGCTGCACGTGAACGCGCATGGAACGTGTGACCCGAGTGGCACGTTATTTATTTGTCGAAGTGCTGCAAGCTGCCGCTGCTAAGAGTTTTATTTTTTGTTTGCTTTTTTTTATTTTTGCTTTTGTGATTTTTGAATTTTATATTGGCGCTCGTTGCTCATGCATAGATATTAGTGCACGTCGTCGCAGGAATAAAGTAGTTTTACTAGTGATGGTTATTATGATAAACGCTGGAATCGTAAATCACTACGTAGGTCTCAAGACGTGCGATAATGTTGTTCTGAGGCTTTCTTGGCTTTGGGTTTAGTGCCTTCGAGACAGTTGTATCTACGATTCATTTATTATTTTACTCTTTCAAATAAGTTGCTCATATTTATGTGAGGTGTAATCAAATATTTCCATATACCTAAGTCCCCCCCTTCTTCTAAAGATCTTCAGTTCAAAATTCTATGTTGTTAATTGTTGTTTAAACGAATATATTCTACTGTCTAATTCTCAAGTTTTTTTCAAGAATAGGAATTTTGAATAGGAGTTCTGAACAGGAATTCCTATGTTACTGAGTTTATAATAAATTTTACATTTCCTACTATTTATATGTGTATATAAAAATATATTGATGTCAACGTATCAAGAATTGAAACGATTCTCTCTTAATTTTTAAACAAGTAGATACTAAATGAAACAATTCATGAATATTGTGAATGAGTTTCTTTACTTTAATGAAATCGATAATTCATTTCATGTTGTAGGTTTTTTTATTGAAATCTGGTGTAATATATCACGCTTGAACACAGTAGGATTTCAAGGACGAACATCTCTCCTCCTACAAGATTAAACCTAATATCAAATAATCACGTTGGGAACATGCTGTTTCGCGGACATCTCAGAGAAGTCTGGGCCCCGTAACTTTCTCCTTACGACCGAAGCCTTCTCTTCTGCTCGAATCTTACAGGCATCAAGGTGGCGGATGCTGTCCTCTCCGCCACCACCAGGGCCACCTCCACTACCACCACCGCCGCCGCTACCACCACAACCACCATCACCACGCCCTCACGTCCCCGAAGCACCACCGCCACCGCACCATACCTGCAACCCCCGACCCCCCCCCCCCCCACGGACCACACCACCGCCCCACCCCGACCGCCGCCACCGTTGCGCGGCGCGAAATCCTCCCGCCAGAAGAGCGCGCCCGGGGACGCCGTAACTTTTATCAGATTACGCGCCGAGTCTTTGTACCGGCAGGAAACGGGCGGCTGGCGCGGCGACGGCGCGGGCGCGGCGGCGACGCGGGCCGCGGGTTTGTCGCTAAGTAACGGCGGCGGAGTAGTAGGACCAGGGTGGGCGCCGTCAGATACGGCGTCCGGAAGGACGCGCGACGAACGCCGGGAAACCGGCCCGGTGGGGGGGGGATGCAGGGAGGGTCGGTCCGGGCCATCAGTCGGCACAGGAAGGCACCGGACGCGGGCCCGCTGGTATCTTATTAGCGGGAGTCAACCACAATGACCCGGACGGACGGCCTGCCGCGGTGGTGGACGCGCTCCGGAATGTGGGGGGGAGGGAGGGGAAACGAAGGGGGGGGGGCGTCCGCGACGACGCGAGGGATTTTGTTTAAAACGTCGCCATCCCTCTCTCTCTCTGGCTTCCCGCGGTGGCGGCTACCCTTAAACTCGTTAACCCCGGGGAAGAGCATAACAGGAAGCAGGTCGAGGAGATACGGGAGAGGGCAGGCCGGAGGGAGAAAGGGTCCGTTTGACAACCGCCCCCATGTTTACCCTATCGCCCGGCCGAGGCGGCGACGGCGGTGGTCCGTGCTGTATCGGCTTCTTTTGTCTTCGCCCGAGATACTACTGTGAGCGGCTGTGGCGAGGATGTGTGCGGGAGGATGTAAGGGTAGTGCTGATGGGGAAGGGCGGGAGGGTCCTGAGGTGCTAGAGTACGTGAGCCCATTGCAGATTTCCAGCAGCACTTGGTACTGTGTAGTGTTTCCTCGTTCATGACGAGGGTGATGTGATGTTTCGGGGACTTGCGATGCTGTCAGAATCGCTACTTCTGCGTGTTGTTTCCAGCTGCAATTGCTACGTACAAAGTTCTAGGTACTTCACGCTAAAGCACTTTATAACTCTCTTGAATGTGCGAAATGTGATTTTTATGAAGGGAAAACTTATTCAACTAAGAGAGGGGAAAAGAGGTCGAATATATTCTACGATAATGTTTGTCTGGCAAATTGAACACGTGACAATGAACACAACAGTGTGGAGAGTTTAATGAGATCCGAAAGTATGTTTGATATGTTACTTGACATACGTAACTTGATACATGACTGATAACAACCGAGATTAGTTCTTACGTGCACGGGAATAAGATTATCGTTTGCCCTATTCGTAGTTAATATTCCGGCTAATTACATTAGGAGGGATACAAAACCTTACGACGTACGTTTTATTCAGTCGAAATCTTAATTTTCGGACGTTATAATTCTGTATTTTCTTCTTTCGTGATTAAAGAAACACATTTCTCTATCCTACAGCCATTTCATCATTTTATCAAGTCTTTTTCGGGGCAGTTTATCTGCTCATTGTGGAGAGTTTATAAATTTGTAACCGATTAGTATATATCTACAAAAATACTTTATTTGTTCACGTACAAGTCTACTTTGCTTGAGTTTCCCGGGCTAAGTTTACCTCCAAGGAAAACGAGCATCCGAACTCCGGAGAAACCTGCATTTTTCGCTCTCTCGCCCCATCAGCAACTAATTTGCGAAGTGGGCGTCCTCGGAACCCGCTTCGCGAAGAAGTAACAGCGCAGAGCAACTCCTGCGGGCGTGCACCGCCGACCCCTTGCCCCACCACCTTCCCCGTCACGCCCCCGCCTCCGCGCCCGCGGCCGCCGCCATTAGCGACCCATGTCGAGTCTCCTCGCACACCACCCTGACGCCGCCCGCCTTCCCGCCGCCCCCGCCGCCGCCCCCGCCGCCCCGCCGTCCCGCCGCCACCGCCGCCACCCGCCGCCACCCGCCGCCACCGCCGCCGCTCCGCCGCCGTCCGCTGCCGCCCGCCGCCGTCCGCTGCCACCGCCGCCGTCGCCGCCAGCACACCACCACCACCACCACCACCACCTCCTGTGCCCCACGGCGAGGGCCATCGTAGTAGCGCTGGAAGCGGCCGCGTGGCCTTCTTTCGTTGGAACTTGGCGAGCGCCTCAGCAGCAGCAGTGGTGGCGGCGGGGGCGGGAGCAGGGGCGGGGCGATGAAGGAGGCGCTCGGAGCCCGTCTGGCGTTTGAGGCCCGGCCCCAGGGCGGCGGCGGCGGCGGCGGCGTCTTGCGGCCAGCCCCCGCGAGTTGCCGGAGCTCTCACGCGGGGGTGGGGGTCATCGCATGCCTCAAGCCACAGGGGCAGCAACGGCGGTCTCTGCCGCCGCCCCGCCCCCGTCCCTCCTCCTCACCGACCCGCGCTCGGGCCTTCTTCTTCAGTAAATGATGGCGGTTAGGAGCTATGTACTTCCTTGCGGCCGGGGAAGCTGCAGAGAACTTAGCTCGCCTGCCGCCGCCGCCGCCGGGTCGCCTCCACCGCGCGTCCGCCCCTCCCCCCAACTACTCCCCCACCCCTCCTCCCCGGGGCAGCCACCGGCCTTATAAGACACTGCGAGTATGAGTGTGCCCCCCGGCCGTGGTGGTGGCTGGCTGCTTGGGCCGCTGCAAACTTGTGTATCGTGGTTACACATTGCGTCTAAAACCCTTCCCGTCCCGTTTCGTCTCCCCGCCCCGCCCCCTTCCTACACCCTCCCTCGTCCGCGATGCGCCGCCGCCGGCCCGTCCCTGCTCCCCCGCCGTCCCCCTGTGCCGGGCCCCGTCGGCGGGGGTGCGCCGGAAATGTGCGCAGACACTGCGAGAGCAGGGGCATTAATACGGACCCGCAGGAAGGCCCATTCTTAACGGACGCATCAAGACGCAGGAAGGACGCGGGCGGCGGTGGCGGTGGCGGGGTGGGAGGCCGGGTAGATGACGCGGGACCGTGCTGATGTATGGCCGCCCAGAAGTTGGAGCTTCCGAGGCCCGCTCGTCGGTGACGGCCCTGTTGCGGTGGGCGCGCGACGTGTAATCGCCTGCGTCCTCCTGAGGGCGCTGCTGCTGGTACCTGCGTTTCTTATCGGGGCTCGTTTTGTAGGAAATGTGGAAACTTTGGGAACATACTGTCGTTTAGAGGTGAATATTGATGCAAGGGGCGTCTGGAACGACCTTTCGGAAATGAGAGAAGTTTGCGATTATTCTGCGCTATTAATGGAAAATGTTAAGTTTGTTCGGTGATTCAATTTAACCTAAATTCTATAACGTGATTTGTATGTATAAATGAATATTGTACTTATGGTTTCAAATGGCAGAAGAATAAACCACGATGAAGAACTCTTCTCTCTAATGAACAGCACAAGAAATAACGTCAGACACGGAATAACCGTGAATACCTCATTGAATTTCCAAAAACACGAGATACGAGAGAAAACAATGGTGGAGAAAATGTCTGTGTACTTAACTGAAGTAGATTAAAGAATTCCCAAAAGTCATTTTAAGGTCTTCTTACTTCATTTGAAGTTCCAAAAATTTACTTCGCTAATTTTATTTATTATTTGAAATTCATACATTCTTTAGTGTACTTCTTAGGTACATTTTAATTTCTGTTGTGTGCGATGACATTGCTTGAACGTTTAAGTTTAATGTCAGTGTAGATAAGTTTAAAGTGAATAAAATGGTGGTGAATCATAATTAAGAAACGATAAAATGTCAGGGAGATGGAATTATTTTTCATTTTTTGCCTTGGTAATATGTTAGAAATGAGAGTAATTTTTCAAAGATTTTTGAAATTTTGTAGCCATTTTTTGAAGAAGATGTCATCATGAATCATGTGATATAGTTGACAATATTTGGAAGAACTTTTCCAATTGAAAAGCAACCTTTTTTAATATTGGAAATAGATAAAATTATAAATTATAATATATTTTCAATGTAATTCTAGAATGAATGTCGAATGGAAAATTGGGGCTTAATGCGTATACTATAAGAACTTAAGAAATTTTATTTAAAGTTTTCCAAAATTTTTGGAAACTTTCGGTTTTTGGATAATGATATAATTATAACAGGTTTGCACTTATTCGGAAAATTATTCATTACAAGTATCTCTGTCTATATATCAACTATAATTTTGATGAGCGCACTTACAGTCTATTGATTTCATTTCAGAGATCAAAGATGTGTGAAAAATCCACGTAGTTTCATAATTTCCGTAATATTGGTATCTTCTCTATGATCTGTATTTAATATTGGTATCTCCCTATGATCTGAAAGTGGCAATGTCCTTATGACCTCCGGGTGGACAGTGGCGATTCTTCTTTCATGGAAAATAACCCATTACAAGTGTCTGTGCATTGAAAGTCCATTATTATTTTGATGAAATAATGTTGTATAATGGAACAAGTCTCTAGTTTGAAATACTTAGGTTCTTACGGTCCATAAAAATCGCGACATAAGAAGTTATGAGAGAAAAATGTGACAAATTCCGGCAGGTATGTGGTGTAATTAACGAAACATTTAGAAATAAAGTAAGGGCACGAAGTAAGGTAAACATTTACGACGTTATGGCAGTTTCTACCTGCATATTTGGAAGTGACTCATGGACCCTTCATCAAAAGAATTGTAGGGAACTGATGGGCGTTTTTGAGAAAAGTAAAAGATGCAGGAAGGAAGGCAAAATCACGACATAAAGTAAGAATTAAACAAATTCTGCGTTTGCGATAAAGTACTGCAATAAAGGACTCACTGCCTACAACATGTTAATAGAATAAACGATATGCGCTATCCAAAATATGTGTCTTACATTTCGAGGTGAAGAAGAGATAGGCTAAAGTCTAGAAGCTGGTGGAAATGTGCTGTCAAGAGGCAGGAACAGGCTAGTGGCTAGCCGCTGAAAGTAAAGAGAACGACAATTATTTTGATGAACGAAACAGCAGTTCATTGATTTCATTTTGTATATCTAAAATGCGCGGATACATCCTCCTAACTTCCGATCCCACTATCATTTTTCTTAGTCTCTTCTCCAAAACCTCGTTCATATAGAAATATTCATCTGGGGAATATAATACATCACAACTGTCTATGCTTTATATTGAGCTATGTATTTTGATGAACGAACTAGCAGGCCATTGATTCCCTTTTAAAAATCTAAGATGTGAGGAGAAATCCACCATATCAACTCTCCTCCAGACATCGCTCATGTGATCGCCGCATCGGCTTGGATGAGCGATCTCCATTTCTAAAATAACTCGTCACAACTAAGAACGTTTTAGAACTTATTCTCTCTAAGCCTCGCCCATGTCATCGCCTTCTCTCCAGCTTGGAAGCGAGTAATCTTCATTTTTGAAAAATAACTGGTCACAACTATTGTAATTATACGTAAATATAATTTTGATGAACGAACAGGCCATTGATTCATTTTTAAGAACTAAAATGGACGAAATCCAAGTTCAGTACTAACATTGAACTAACCCTCTCCTCAAGACCTCGCCCATGTGATCACCTTCTGTACGACTTGAAAGCGAGGATTGATCATTTTTTAAAAATAACTATTCACAACTAACTGCGAATTATACGTGGACTATTATTTTCAGAAATGAACTAACATGGCATTGATTTCATATTTACGGTCTAAGATGAAAGTATAAATTCACATAGTTTCAACCGTTATCATTCAACCTGCACTCTCCTCCAAGACATCACTCGTGTGATAGCCGTCTATCGGGCTTGGAAGCGAGCGATAGGCATTTCAGAAAAATAACTCATTACAACTGTTTGTTAACTATAATTTTGATGAATCAAACAAGCCATTGATTTCATTTTAAAACATGAGATGTGAGGATTCGTTCACGTAGCTTCAGCTCTATTATTCAACGTGCTCTCTGCTCCAAGACCTCGTCCGCACTTGGCCTCCGGCTTGGAATCGCCGTCGCGAAGACGCCGGGCGCGCGGCGGGTGACCGGTGGCGCTCCGGGTGGAAGGTGGAGGAGGTGGCCGGTGGGCTCGCAGCCGGAAATGAAGCGTCGCTCCTGGCGGAAGGTGGCCGCGCAGATTTACGGGGCCACCATCTTGTGTCTCCTCGCGGCGCCTTCGTTTCCGAGCGGTCAGCCAGACCGCGCGCCACTGCGGCGCCCGTTGTTTCTCAGCACGTCACCGGCTGGCTTCTCGTGGTGTTCTGGGCTTGGGCTCTGCTGGAGATGGGGTGCGTTCGGTGGAATGACACGAAGCGAAGCGGTCAGTGCGGTTGATGTTCTCGTTGGAATTTGTGGAAAGTGTGTTCGGAATGGTTTTCTCTGAGTTTTTGGTTTTCTATACACAATACTTAGTAATTAACTGTGGCTCCAGTTTCACCACCTCTTCATCTACCTACGTATAATTTTCTATTCTTGGTGAAAACAAAAGACTGGCTTCAAGTTATCATTATGAATGAATGAATGCCTTATTTTACGTGGCGAGACTCAGGCCATGAGGCCTGTTCTTCCGTTTGACAACGCAAATTTCGTTACGCTCCTTTCACCTACTAGGGAGTAAGAAGGTTGAATTTGAATTTAGCTCAGAAGCTTCATTTAGGCATTATTATTAGATTTTACTGAATTGTCCATTCTTATTGTATGTCTCATTATATTACAAGATTTTCGAATGTATTTTGACTGGAATAAAAAGATAATTTGAAATGTACGTTTTCTTTCGGTTTATGATATCTCGTGGATTGGTGTAAATCTGTCGCCGTTCGGTGTCATGTTCTTTCCATCTGTTGTTCTTTTTTCCCAGTCCTTCCTTTATCGATATTATTATTCATTATCTTTATTATATTATTATTATCTATTTGTTCTTTTAGTGTGTTGCCTCCGAATAATTGGAGTCTAAATTCTTTAGTTTATCCGAATAACGTAGGTTCGGATGAATATTTCGTCGTAAATTGTTTCTCCCCCACCCAGTATAATTCTTCAAAATTTTACCCCTTCCCTCTTCCTTTTTTCTATAATTACTTGTTTTCTTTCGAAAAAAATATACACCTAACATTGCATGACCTCATTTTCGTATACAACACCTAGTATTACAATCTTAGATCCACAAGCATAATTTTCATCATCTTACGTCAACAGTTTCATTCTTCATGCTCCTTTCCGTGCAATGTCTTTCATCTGCATTTCCAAACGTCTCGTATTTGAGACTACCACCGCCTCACGTCTTGCTCCGCCGCGTCTCCTGCGCCCCGCCCCTCCAACCACACCCCATCGCCTACCTCACCCCCTCCACGCCCCTTCACTCTCTCTCTTGCCGGTGGGCTCAGCAAGCACCTACTTGAAGCCAAACCCAGAAGGCGTGGAATGGACCCGGAGGTTTGTGAAGTACATATTTTATTCAAGATATAAGCTATCCTATATAAACTTTGTATTAGTTTGCAAACCACAGAATTTCTCCTCTCCTCCGCTCCAGCTCCACCTACCCCGTCCGTCACCCAAGACTGCGGAGGAATCCCGGCCCTCACAGTCACCACCCGCCCCCGTCAAGCCGACCTACCATGCCACCACCACCCACCAAGCCACCACCACAGTCACGTCACAGCCACCACCACAGGTCACCATTACAGCCACCATCACAGTCAGTAGCGCAACTACCATCACAGTCACCATTACCAGCGTCGGCGCCGGGCACGAGAGCTCACGCAAAGTAGACTGCTGTGGAAGGGGAGGGGGCCTTGGGAACGGGTCCCCCTCTTCCGTTACGTGCGGTGACCTCTGGCGTGACCCGCGGGTCACCGAGGGGGCTGTTGAGCCCCGTCGGGGGGGCTCGCAACTGTTGTCCGCGATAATTGTCGAGTTGAGCAGTTTTCCAGCGCCCAAGTTGGGCCCAAGAGCGGAGCCGCAGTCGCGTGACGCGGAGGCTTGCCGCGCGGGGAGGGCGGGTGTAATTTAGTGCGCGGGTGTGACTGAAATTCGTCGTCGCTCAAGACCGTGTTTCGGGTGGGGAGGTTGCCGGATGGGACCTTGGGAATGGGAAGTAGACGGGCTATGTGCTATTGTGGCTGTTAAGGAGTTGTGATGCTTAGACCTTTGTGACGTGCTGAGGTGAACTGATTATATGATCTTGTTCTATCAAACTTACTGTTCTGTTATGTTACCTTCAATTCTGTCGTTCTAAAATTCACACCGTGTATGCTCTAATGAAAGTTTTGAAAACAAAATGTTAAAATGATTGGAAAACGAAATATTTGTGAATATAAATGTGAATAATTTAAGATCATGGTAAAATAATACTGGACAAAATGAGTATGAAGAGGAAGAAAGAAAGTTAACTTTGATAAATATTATTCCAGTAGCTTAAGAACCATTCATGTTAAGAATAATATTATTCAAAATTCGAAGAAAAATAAACAGAAAGTGTATGATCTGTCATGTCTCTCAAGTTATGTGCGTGAAAATTTCTTTAGAAAAATTGCAGACCTTTATGAATAATATTTGTAAATGACAGTGTGACATAAAGCAAATTACTAGAGTAATTGCAATTCGCCCTAGAGTTCAAGAAAGATTAGTAATCATGTCAGCAAGTTTGTGAACAGAACATGGCAATAATTATTTCCTGTTTATCAAAGTATCTTTCTCAGAAATGAAATTTCTCTCATCTGGTTTTTATTGCAATATTCTGATATTAACGATTTGCAATTGAACTTCTCCCCATGCTACGTCGCAGAAGTATGTTTTTTTATTTTCTGAAAAACGACGTATGAAGGATTTACGATAAGTCATGACTGAACTTACATCGCCGCGATTCTTACGTGCCACCTCTACTCGGAACTTCATCGCCGTAGGAAAGATGCTGATAAAGTTTTCCTCCGCGAACGTCACAGGTTAGTACCTCGTAACTTTTGCATTTCAACTTAGTCGCTAACTTTGTTTGGAGAATGAAGTTCGCATTTTATCCCAAAGTATGAAATGGAGTTCCACTTCAAAATGCGCAGGAATATATTTTATTCCTGAAGGTAAAAGTTTCAATTCACGTTGAAAGAAAATTTCTCTACATTAGCGGACCAGTTTTCCTCGTGTTTACGTAGCTCTTGAAGAAGCATAAACATATTCAAAATTTCATTAACCCATTTCAATGAAAGTATTTTCCAAAATATGAATTTGTCGCAATACAAAGTCGTAAATGAAATTTTGTGCTACCCTAAAGCAATCCTAGAATTGAATTCATATTTGACTGTTATATGTATTGTCTGGAATTCGTGTGACTCTAACGGAATGAATTTTTCGTAGAAGTAGTATGTTTCTTATGTTTTATGGGTCAGTCGATAGCTGCCTTACACCATTTCAGAGTTCAATGATAAATGAAGAGGGTTATAACTGTTCCATATGACTTTTATTTCGTAATTCCATCCAAATAAAATACCTATATCGGACTGCAAACATGATGTTTCACAATTAAAATCCAACCGACCCCAACAAAATGATAATTCAAACTCGGAAATAATACCAAGCAATTAGACGAATCACTTCTGTTAACAACGGGAAGCTGCCTTCAGTCACACTCTCTTCCACGCATGCCTTAACGTAATAGCCCAGAATAAGACCCCAGGGGAGAATCGCAATCCTCAAGACGGCCACCGCTGCGCCTACGGGCCATTACTCGCCTGCGAGACACGTGTCTTGCGACGGGCAGCGCGTCGGCATCTTAAGTGCTGGCACTCGGCTCCTCCGGAGGGCGAGGTTTTGCTGGCCGCTGTCACGGGGCGCCCGCCCATGCGGTTGACCCCTCCGCCCTCCGCCCTCAGACCTCCCACCCGCTGCCCGCCCGCCCCGCCCCGCCCCAGCTCTTGCGTCCTCCTCCGACAAACTATCCATGAAACCGCGCGCCCATTCTCGGGGGCCACGCCGAGGGGCCGCACCGCGCTTTTCAATTGTCTAATGCAATGTAATGTTCCATGCAGAGAAAACTTTGCACCGGCGGGGCGCGGCGGGGGATAGGCTGGGAAGGACATGCAGAACGGCGCGGCGAGGAGGTAGCAGTAAGGCTTGCGGACGGTGGGGGGCGGCCGTAGAAGCAGAGAGGGAAAATTAAACGCCTGAGGAATTTGCAAACTACTGCTCCTCGCTGGACTGTGTAAAGAAAGACGGGAGAGAGTAAGGGAGCAGGGTCGGGCTTCTCCTCACCGTCTTACACAGGGCTCGTGCACAATCTCCAGTCGCACCGCAGCAAATTCTTGAGAGGGTTCGCTGCTGCTGCTACTGCTACTGCCGCACCGCCGTCTTGATACTCGCCGTCTCCTGTCCTGCGTTGTGGGGGCTTTAGTTGCTTCAGCGCTGCCACCGTTGCCACTTTCTCTCCCGAGCTGCGATTCTGGGTCCAGTCCCCTTCGCCATGATCACTGTAATCAAATGCGTTGCGATTCAGGGTTCATGCTGTTGCTTATAACCAGCGTTCAAATGTAAGTAAGCTTCCCCATCATCAACAAAACCTCCATATTAACGCACAACAACAAACTTCTACATTACTGCACCCTATCTCCTTAATCAATCACCACAACAGCCACAATGGCATATATCCCACCCCTATCACCATCAGTCCTGGACAACCAACTCTTTTCTTTCCCACTACCACAATGCCCACTGTACATTCACTCGGAAAGTGCTTCCAGCACTACCACCATTATTACCTATTTAGCATCATCACTACCATTGAATAGCATCTCAACTTCCCCATATCACCCCCATATCTTCTCCACGATTATCTCCAACATTTCTAACCGCCCCCCACGCAGCCTTCCTCGCACCTCCTCTGCCTACGCCACGTTCACACTGCCCTCACCATCCCCCTTCGCCTTGATTGCCTTCCTCATGGTCCGCCACCCAGTCTGCCCCATCATCGTACCTCTCTCCGCCCCACCTCGGAATCCCCGCCGCACCCTCTGCTCGCCCCTGCCGCCCCCGCCCTGCACGCCGCCGCCGCCGCCGCCCCCGCCGCCGGAGCGAGAGCTCTTGGGGGAAGTTTCGCGTGACCGACCGCCCCGCCGCCGGAGCAGAGCTCTTGGGGGAAGTTTCGCGTGACCGAAAGGGCGCCGCGCTCCGTCGGCGCGCGAGCCGCGTAGCAACCTTATGATTTACTCGCTCGTAGGCGCTGAGACTTAGGCATGCAAGAACTGGACCCTCCCGAGTTTGAATTAAGATTTAAACTCCCTTGCCCCCTCCTCTTCCTTTCCCGTCCTTTACCCTTACTCACCCCTCCCCTCGCGGACCGTGCCCTTCGCAATGCCCTCGCTCCTCCCCCTTCCCCCCCGGTTCGGCCTCCTTCGCCCTTCTTCCCTTCGAGTTCCGTCAGGCATTAAATGATTCCGAGGTAGTAAAAGGTATTCGGTAATGAATAGAAGCAATCAGTGTTATGGGGCGGGCGACCGACCGCCTCAAGAGGGTTCTGGGTTATGAGTAATTTACTGAGGGTCGCTTCGGATTACGCGAGTCCCGCAGCTGTGTTTGCCCGGCGCGGCGGTGGGCAGGGGGGCGGGGCCGCGTGGGCGGGGTGGGCTGATAGCGGAGTTCGGCGCAGGGAGCCCTCTTCGGACGCGTCTTCGAGGGAGAAAAACGAGCGGCGGAGATCGGAGTTTTGATTGGCTCGGCCGAGCGGAAGTGCGTCTTGTTTTGGGGTGTTGGCGAGCGCAAGTGCCCTGCGTTTCCCCGACGTTTACGGCCTTCCGTTACGCCCACAACTCACGATCCGCGTCGTGCGACGTAGTTCCACGCTCGCGTTGTTGATTAAAATTGCGAGGGACGGGGCGAGTGCATTGCCAACTTCATACGGTCTTCAGGAGCAGCTTCTTTGGCATTGAAAGAAAGGGTTCCTTAGATCGTTTCTCTACGGAGGATGTCGAATCCTTAGATTCTACAGTTGGGTAAAACGAATTTTAGTGCCTTTTTGATAGTTTAATTTTTTTAATATTATGGGAAATTAGATGATGCTATTAATGGCCACCACATTCAGAAATTGTAAAGGACCTATGTACAAATTAAAAGTAATAGTAGTGATAATAATCGTTTGTGTATAGTTTATATTTCGAAATATAGGACTTTACGTATGTAGATATTTTTCTGTGAATTCTTTGAAATAATTTTAATGAAGATATTTGTATCTACCTTTTTTGATTGTCAAATTATTATATCAAATTTCAATGTCCCATTATTTTTGACAATGAGTCGATAGAAAAATAGTGATTTCACATTATATTTTTTCAAATAGTCATTACCAACATTTTGAGGAGGTTTTTGTTCTCATTATGAGGCTGTAATAGCTTCGTTTAAATATTTAAATCCATTCATACAAAATCAATTTTATGGGTTATTTTGTTCTTGTCCACATTTATGTGTAATTGATACGTTTACGCAATGTATTTAAATATCTTAGATTAAACAGTTTCTGCCTGAAATAGTTCTCGAGACATTGATACTGCAACCATTTGAAAACATATAATTACATTTGAAATCCTTGTTTTTATAAATACATGATTGCCAAAAATACGGGGATCGTAAATTAAAACTAAAAGCTTTGTGATGCTGAAAATGGATTAGGCCTAAACGAATTTTCCAATCTACGTGCGATCAGCCACAGATTAATAAAATGAAAACTGTTTTGTGACCCTATTAAATTACAAATACTGATATTTGTAAAATACTTCATATAAGCAATGTACTGTGTTCAATTACTTGCATTCCTGAGTGAATTCCTAATTTGCTTGGACTGTTTTCTCACTACCATTATTTACAACTAACAAACACTACTGAAGTGCTGGAAAGAATTATTTCCTGCTGTCATATCTGTTCATACTACGTTTGAAATACAATATTTTCTTCTTTTACTTGTGAAATATAAGATGCTCTTATTTTTCTAGCAGACTTGTGTGCCTGAATATTTCCTGAATTCACGTACTTTAACTCTACAGCAATTTCCCGTGTGCTGTCTTCAAACTCCTTCCTTACTGGAAAACGTAGCTCCACTGAAAAGAAAAAAAAGCACCTATATTGTGCGGCTTTCGGTAATTCTCCGGTGCCTCCCCCCTCTTTGGTTTGGAATTCCGGGTTTCATCAAAGGACCTGCGCCACCCTCGCGAGGAGAGCTTAGTTTTGATCTAACCCTAAGTTAACTAATCCCACGCAATTCTCGTAAAGGTCTTCCCGAGCTCTTTAAAACGACAGCCTCCTTTCGCCTACCCGCGACCTCCTCCTTCGAGGGGACGACCCGACAGCTCTCCCGACGCGTCGTATTTAAATCAGCGTCCTCGCAGTCGGGAGCACGGGCCGCGAGGCGCGTGACCCGCCCTGCCGGCGCGTAGGCTCGATCTATTCGGACCCCGGTATTGCGATAAGGTTTAATGAAGTGTGCAGTAACGTTGTTCCTCAAATAAAGCTACCCTTTCGCTCTAACAAACTTTTTTGAAGGGCGAAGGAGTTAAAGAGATTAGCCTCTATAATTATTGTTCTTGTGGGAAAAGAAAGATACGCGAGGAAGGGGAAAGGGGGAGGGAGAGAGGGATAGGAGAGACGAGTCACATCGAGTTCGAGAGAGAGGGGGGGGCGGCTTTCGGGGTGGCTACGAGGGAGGTAAAAAGTAAGAAAGGGTTGGCGCGATGTCGCGGAGGGGTGAGCCGCGGGTAAGCGTAATTCGTCTGGAGCGGCCGCTTCAGGTGCGCATGAGCGAGCGCGAGGATTGCGGAGGGGAGGACTCGAGACTGAGGACTGAGGGTGCCCCCGCGCCGCCCAAGTGGCTGAGGGGAGCGGGAGAGCGCGGAGGATAGTGAGGTCGAGGGTTGCGAGCGACTCTTCTTTGCCGCTGGTGGCGCTTGTGAAGGCAGCGTCTTGGATGGGTGGGGCTCTCGCTTGCCCCTGGGGTTGAGAAGACGATGGGCCCATTTACCTGGGGAACTGTGAAGCGCGCGCATCAATTTCTTCTTCTCTAGATGAAATCTCCAAGGTGGAAATCACTTGGTGCAGCTCGTCGTAAAAGTCTGCATTGTGGTGAATCTCTTCGAAGACTGGAGGAACATTAGAAGGAATATTAGGTTCCTTTATGACCTTATAATACTTCTGAAGCATGATATTCATGCAAAATTATAAACATTGTGTTTAATACATGACATTTCCTCTGCCAATTTCTAATAATATTTGTACCGTGCAATGTCTACATCTCATGATTAGTGCGTTTTAATTCTAATTGAATACATGATCTATCCGATAACTCCTTCGTAATAGATGAGACGTAATAGCTAGTGCAGAGGACTTCAGCTACCGGGGTCCGTGTTTGATCCCCGGTCAATCCGTGTGGATAAGTGATAAACTTATCGATCTATCGCCAGGTTTTCTGGGAGTAATTCCTTTTCCCATTCCTCTGATTCCACCAATATGCATCATCATTATCGCTATCATCTACACATTAGGTCATCATTCGTAGATTTCAATGTCCTAAGAAGTTGAAACCCCTAAATCCCCAATAAATAAAATGAAATTCTATATTTCATTAATTATCCACTCTCGCCTCTCTTTGTAATTTATTTCTTTTAATAAAAATGGAGATGAAAGAATAAGCTCATCTTTATTGAGCTCATTTTATTGATATTTATTTATTGATTTGTAAATAAAAAAAATCTGAGTTTTAGATTCGATTTTCTCCTGTGCGAGCGGGTTGAGCATTTTATTTATTTTACCTAGTTAAAAAGGAAATTTTTGTTTGTATTATTACTGAAGATTTTAGTGTATCACTAAATATAATTCACGTCACTCGAAAGATCTATTTTTTTAAATCTTGTAAGTTTTAGATTCGATTTTCTCCTATGCGAGCGGGGTTGAGCAGATACTTCAAGGGTTTAAATTAAAGTATTTTATTTTTGTAGAGCATCATAGAATTCATTTATTTTATCTGTGCTTGATAGAAATATATTTATTATTTCTGTTATTAGAGATTTTGCAACTTGGTGGCAAAACATTATCATTTTCATACTTTTCGCCAGAATTATGCCTTAATGCTTTATACACATTTCTAATTAACAATAACATTAATAATACTCTCACATATTTATGATCATCCTATAATATTATTCCAATATCAAATCGTGCGATTTTCTAACTACGTAGCATAACATTATGTGATAATTGTGATAATTCTGATAACTAAATAAATAACGAGCAATGCAGTCTACATCGGCTAGTACCGTAAACAAGAAGCGCTTCCACACACAGGAATACCCTCACTCGAGTGTAGAAAACGACTATCTTCAAACTGCATGGCATCCACTGCAGAGCGCTGCAGCGCGGGGACAGGAGCGTCGCCCAAGGAGCCGGCGGCGGCGCCGTGGCACCTCCTCGGTCGCGCAGCCACCTTTATCACGGTGTAAGCCGAGCTTAGGCGCGCGCCACGGAGTCTCACGAACGCCACCGCCGCCACCGCCACCGCCACCGCCACCGCCGCCGCCGCCGCCGCCGCCGCCGCCGCCGCCGCCGCCACCGCCACCGCCGCCGCCGCCGCCCCGCCCCGCCCCACCGCTACCACCGCCGCTCCCGCTACCGCGCAGCCACCGGCCCCGCCCCCTACTTCCTTCCACGGCGATCTCCTTAGGGCGGCGCTAAAGCTGATTATGAGTGTAAAATGCACCTAAGCCGCCGTTATTTATGGGCGCTCCATGCGCCGTGCACCGATGCAGAGCCCACCCGCCCGCTCACTTCTTAAGCCGCGCCGAGAAAATTAACTTTAACAAGTCGCGTTTCTTCTCTATTTTCTCCCCCCTCCCCGCGACACCACGTCCCGCCACGCCCCCGCCCTCACGCCCCGGCGCAACCCCTTCGTCCTCCGGCACACCGGGGGATATCGCGGAGCCGGAGTTTATATCTTCTTCGCCTACCCCCCTCGGTTCTTCCAAAATCTCATTAATATACTCCGGGATAATTCTTTACGGCCGAAGAAGGATCTCGCGCTCTCTCTGCCGGTCGGAATTTTTTTTACGCAACACGTAAAATCAACGTTAAACGATATATGAGCGTGTGTAACGCCTCCGAAACTTACGCGAATAACGGGATTTTAAGATTAAACTCTGATGAAACTTGTCGGGAAGCGGTATCGGTCGCGTACCTTCGTCGCGTAAGGCCTCTATCCGTGCGAGGGCAGGGGAGGTGGGGTGGAAAGAGGCCGGGGAAGGGGAGGGGAGGAGGGGCGGAGCGAGAGCGGGGAGCGTGTAAGGCGGGGGAGGAGTGAGGGTTGTAATTGCGACGAGCAATCTCGGAGGGCGGCGGGGGCGTGCTTATCTGAGCGATAAAACGGCCGACTGATCGTCGTCGGTTATTAATAGAAAGCGGCTGAAGGTTTCGGAGGCGGCGCCGTTAATTTTTCATAACAGTGCGCCGACGCCTGCCGCGAGGCGGGCGGAAATTTTCGGTAATTCGCGTTAAATGGGGTCACAAGAGTGCGCTTAACGCTGAGTGCGTCTTGGGTCAAGGAAGGGCATGCTCTTGTGGCTTGTTTCGTTTCATTCTGATGTCGAAAATCGATGTATTGAATTACTTGATCGTGATTACGAATTGTCTCAGTATGATTTCGAAGAGATTCTGTTTCTTTTATGATTCCGCCCTATAAGGAAATGGTGAATCGTAATTTAAGGGTTAAATTTTTTTTATCCCAAGGTATTCCTTTTTCAAAGCTGTAATACACTAGTATCAGTAGTGACATAACAATACATTTCAAGTTGACATCGTCTTTACTTACATTTTTATATCTTTGAGAATGATGAACAGCGATCAATATATTAGCTATTGTCATCAGATCTCCTATATAGCAATTATAATTCTTATGTGCGTATACTAACAACAAATTAAACTTTCACAAACATTTATTTTCTGTGGATGGAGTCTCACATTTTTTCTTCAAAAAGTGTAATTCAATAACTTCTTCAGTATGTTAACACTCTAGTTCTTGTCATTAACGTGCACAATTTTTTTCTTTCTATGCGTTCTCTTATCTGAAACAAATTTGCCGACGGCCAAACGGCTTTGCCCGTCGTTATCAGACTTGCAACTGCCACTCGTTGGGGCTCGCCCAGGCTCCATCCCCTACCTCCCAAACATCAGCGGCCGCCCCACCTGATCCGGTGGTCTCCCCAACTGACTGGATAACGAGGGGAGAAGTTCCTTAACGAGAAGTGACGCCGTTTCGCCACTTCTCGAGAAGACGAGCGAAAGTGGCACGGTTATAAGGATTGTTACGATCTGCAAAATGGATGAGGGAACCTGCATTTCTCGGAATTTGCTGAGGATTTTCGCGAAACCGTCATTGCAGTACTTAAACGTGGTTGCTTTACAAAAGTTTTGAAATAATACGTGCCAGATAGCATTTTTTTACATAGATTGAAAATTTGGATTTCGTTAAAAGTAAAATATTAATAATAGTATCTAATACCTAGTCACATGGATGGTCTCCGTTCTCCTTCTTGTTCTCGATATAATTTAGAAACCGCTTTCAGAATTCTAAAGTATATTGATATTGTTTCAAGTTTTCATGTATGTTTAGGTTCTGGTGAAGGAATCTTAGAAAGCCGTTCGTAAGTTCCTCCAGTTAAATCTCGACTAATAAAAAAAATATAATATTTCTTGTAAATTATGCTAGAAAACATGGAATCATGCCTACGAAAATAGAGATAATTATGAGTTCGATAATCTTTGTCGATGAGTGCTTCTACTAGAAAAGCATAACAATATTGCCATCTTTTGTTGGCATTGATATACTGTTGGACTTCTCATGTGCTTGAGTTTAAAAAGGTTAATGAAAATTTTCAGGCAATTATTATTCTAGTTCAGTGGGAATGTCGACAATAATATATTTTAAGAATGGAAAATTTCTTAAATAAATCGAACTGAAAGCCTTACAGTTCAGTTATTAAAAATGACCTATGTTTTTAAATATTATTAAATCATGAAATGAAGTCCTACTACACTAATTTTCTTTATCATCCCTTTTTAACAGAACCAAATCATTTTCCTTTGTGCCGAAGCAGGACCAACACTATTCCACATTTTTATCGTTTGGTTTTGGATCTGTTGCCTCTCTGCCTGGAATTTCCACTTTCAAACGCAACGTTCATAATTTCCTTTCAGATCTCTATCCATTTCGAACATCATCTCGTTTTCACCTTCTCCATTTCCCAAAATCTCCGCCCCTCTCCCGCCGCCACCGCTACCTCGCAGTCCGTGGCCCGGCCCGGGTGCAAGAGGGCGGAATTTGTTCGAGAAGCTTAAAAGAGGAGAATATAATTTCTACCCTTCTGTACCGGAGTCGAGATGTTTGTTTAATTCAATCCTGGAATCCTCCTTTCCAACCTCTGCCTCAGCCGCTCAACTGCTCGCCGCCCCCGCTGCCCCCGCCGACCCCGCAGCCCCCGCCGCCTCCGCCGCCCCCGCCGCCCTGCCGCCGCCGCCACTCTCTGCCGCTGCTGCATTGGTCTTACCGCCTTGTCTTCCCTACCTCTCTATCCATTTATACTTTATTTGCAGAAGCGTCAGAGCCCGGTAGCGGGAAAGAGGAGACAACGGCGAGGAACTGAGCTGAGCCGGGGAGACCTGGAGAAGCAAATGAAGGAAGGGGAGGCAAGTGAAGGATGAGAGACGGAGGGGAGGTCGGGAGCCGTTCGTCGGCGAAAGACAAAGCTCGCGATTCCGCCGCCACTCGAGTAGTTCCGGCTAATTAGAAGGTACTCGTTTCTACCAGAGGCCTCTTCTTTTGTTTTTGTCCCGAAATCCTTTGCGCTAAATCTTGTCTCGTCGTCTCTCGGCGCACCCTTCAAGGGTTGTGAGATGGCCAAAGTCATAAGCGCTCTTTAGGCTCGGGTTGCGGTTGATAATCTTATACGAGATGGATAGTGCCAACAAAGAGTTATCAATGCACTTTGCAAATGTTAAAAAAGCTCATCCCAGTTTTGTTCTATTAATATTTATAGTATATCTGAATATTAGTAGTGTATCTGAATAAATACGTTCTACGAAATAGGATATTTTACTGATACGAAGTTAATATCACCCACATCTATATGCTCTTGTCTACAAGTTTCAAAATGTTGTCTTTATTGGGACTTTGTTTTCTACTGTACTTCTAAGCGTTGGTGCATATAGGTTTGTAATTTCTTTCTAAAGTGAACGCTTTCTTGAGCATTTTTACCCCCTTTTACCACATTCTGCCACGATAAATCTTTTTCTTTATAATAATAATATAAAACTAGCACCACACAGACGTCAAACCCCTGTTGTATCTGCTCCACATGTCATTTTTTAATTAGAAAATATCACAAATCATGTATTAATAACGCTGCTCACAAGCGTTTCGAGCTAATATATATTTAGCTAGTAGTCAAAGAGACTAGGAGATGCGTCTCGAGAAAGCAAAACTTGGTGGCTCAGGAGAACATAGTACATTGAACATGTAACTTCTGGTACATTTAGATGTAAATGAAAATGAACCCGCCTTACACTTTTCTAAGTAATAAATCCTTTACCACATCCTTTGTTCAAAACATCTTTTTTGCTGGCTTTCAACGTACTTTTCCGAGGGTCGGTCGAATCTGGACATTACTCGAACTGCCACAACGCGAGATTGCCAAGAACTGGTGAGTTTTCAAGAGGACTCGCGGCGCAACTCCGTGCCGAAAGCACTGCACCACACACACACACATCTCCGCGTGTGCGCAGCCGCACGTTTTCCACGAACGTAAAAGAAATTCAAGGAATCTCGCGCGGACTTAACTTCGTTAAGGCGGGCTGTCTTTGAAGTCTCGCGCTCCGATATCTGCGGGCCCAGACTGCGCAGTGACCCGTCTGCAAGCTTCTGGACGCGCACAGTGTGTGGATTTTTAGAAATGAGGGAAAACTTTATTCGAATACGTTGCCATGAGTAAACTATAGTAATCTGATTATGGCTGGTCGTGAAATTTGGTGAGCAGGCATAAATAGAAGGGATTTAAACGCTAATATATACACGGAACGTTAGTTTAATCACACTTTTTATTTGACTTATTGGAAATAATCAACTGCACAAGGTTCATTAAATAAGGTCAGTACGCGTCGCTACCATTCACGAATTAAATAATGAAGTCTGAAATAACCTTAAATTATTCGACACGAAAATATAGTACCTTTTCGATTGATATATGCAATACTTAGTTACTTCCGACTTTAAAGTGCTCATTTGTCCAATTATTGGCCTGTTACAGTAATAAATCTAACGGCTTATTCGTCTATTGTGAGAAGAGCCAGCACATTTTGATGTATGTAGCAGACAATAGCAATATTCAAAATGGAAAGTTTGAAGAATACCTTGTCTTTGAAATCCAGTGCATTGGCTTGTACAGTAGGTTTCGCACCAACACTCGAAGGTAGGCGCAGGCTTTTGCCCTCTGAAATGAGACGCGCTCAGCACTGTGAGGGCGAGTGCCTCGGGCGACGCCGCCGCATACTCCGACCTCCTGCTCGCGCCGCCGCCGCTACGTGTGTTTGAATTGCTTTTAATTTTCCTATCCATTTCTCTTGATTTCTCCTCTGCTTCTTTCGGGCTGCGTGGCGGCGGCGGCGGGGGCGGGGCGAGGCGGAGTCGGCTGCAGAGGAGGCACAGGCGCCGCCGCCGTCGACGTAGCAGCCGCAGCCCCCGTCTCGTGCAGAACAAGAATTAAGTTTGGCTTTTGTAAATTAAAACAACGACGGGCCTGCGCACTTCCGAGCTCTGCCGTGGCGTCTGCCGCCGTCTCCCTTACCGTTGGCTCAACTCCCCTCCTTGCCATACCGCATGCCGCCCCTGCCGCCGCCGCCCTCACGTTGCATTCCCCATCGCTCCCACCACTGTGGTCCCCTCCGCTGTCAGTGTCCTTCTGCCGTCCTCACAGCTTCTGTCTCGCTGGTTCACCGCCTCGTTCCGTCTCCTTGCGTGCTCAACTCCTCCTGACCAACCGCCATGCCGCCTCCGCTGCCGCCCTCACTTGCATTCCACCTCCGCCACGGTCCCCGCTATCATGCCTTCCGTCATCCGCTCTCCACGCTTTTCCATGCCGCCATCCGTTCCTGTCTCTCTGCTGACGTCAGCTCCCGACATGCTGTCAATCTCTCCTTCTGATTCTTTCCTTAACTTCTGATTCTTCCTTGTCGTCCTCTTCAGCCTTCTTTCCGTTTGAGGCCACTCCCTACTAAGATTGGGAATGGGAGATTTACACACTTTCTTTATGTCCTGATTATATCCTATTATTCTTGTTGCAAATATTCTCGCTTGTAGCAAGTGATATTTTTTATCTCCGGTTGTCATTTCCAATTTTTCAAATCGATGATATTACATGACATCCACTGTTTGGGAGCACAAATACTGTACTTGCCTTCTAAGCTCCGTGAATGGCAGTATCCCAGTGGAACCGCCCACTGCCACTTTCCACCACCTTCCATATCACGATATCAATGAGTCCTGCCGTCCTTCAGTTCCGACACCGTCAGAGATCTCTCACTGTCGTTTCACAACACAACAATGAACACACTTTCACGCCGAACGCTCGTCTGGATTCTTTCTCCATCCTTTATCTCAAAACCCCACCATCCCCACCAACCCGTTGCACTCAGTACCACTTCCACCTTTTTCGGCGGCCGACCCTCCCACCAAAGAGTCCATCCCCTGCGTTGCTTGATAGTCTCCAACGCCTCTGTCTTCACGTCCACAATATCTCCTCTTCCTTCACCATCATCGCTGCCTCCCGTAACTCCACAGCCGAGCTCGTTCCCGCTCACCTCCATCGCTCCTCTCTCCCCCCCATACCCCTTCCTCATCAGCACTTCTCCGTCGCTATTCTAATTCTCCCCACCTCCCCGCCATTTCCTCATTACCTCTACCCCCACCGAACCTGCCGCTCCCTATTTGAAAAGCTTTCACTGCCCACGTTTCCCCGCCTCATTCTTCTCTTATCCGGTCCCACTGAACGCGTACATTGAAGGCGGCAGCCGCCAACCACCATTCAGCTTCCTCTCCCCCTGCCCGCCTGCTGCCCACCAGACGCGAAGGCTGCACCGCCGGCTCCCGCCCACAACTTTCTCATTCACCGCCTTGCAACCCTATCGCCCCCTTGCCCCGTCCTTGACGATTCCTTTTCTGCGTTGCTTCGTAACATCCACGGCATATCTCTGATTAGACCCTAATAATTTCCCTGCTTCACTCACCATCATCGCCGCCTCCGACGTTCCACTCAATTCAGGCACCTTCGAGGTCCACTTTCTCCTCCCTCACCTTCACCGACTTCTGCAACATTCTTACTTCCCTGCCTTCCAGCGTTTTACTGCTTCTCTCCTCTCCGCCATTCCTCACTGATCCTACCACTCCGTTACCTCAGCCTCATTCACTGCCTTGTCTCCCCGCTGCTCTCTTCTCTTGGCTTCTTCCCACTGTACGTCTACATTGAAGGCGGTGGCCACCAACCACCATCCAGCTCCCCCCTCCCTCCCTGCCCCGCCGTCCGCTCGCCGTGAAAGCTGCAGGCGCCAGCTCCCCGCCCACCAGCCGCGCAGCAGGGAAGGAGTGCGGTTTTTAGCCTAATTAATTCTACTTATAAATTCCTATTTCCCGAGCTACCGCTTTCTCTTTCTTGTGCCTTCAGGATTTTATTCTGATTCACCATATTAGAAAGGGGCTTTTATTCCTCGTAAATAAAAAACCGGTTCGCACAGTGCAACGCAGAAAGAGTGTGTGTGTGCGCGCGCGCGCCGTGCGACGTCCTACCTACATAATGGGAGTACGTCCTTTTTTGTCTTTTTGGGTCCCGCGGTTCTTTTTCTTTTGAGACACAGGAGGAGGAGGGAAAAAACGGAGGCGGCGACTGGGAGTAATAATAATAATGAGAAATGCGGCCTGGGAAAAGGCAACGATTGAAGTTATGAAAAGCGCAAGGAAAAGGAGATTATAAGCCTCCCGCGGCTCCCTATATAATGCAAAGGAATTTACTTTTAACTCGATTAAGTAAAGCTCGTTCCGACGGCGGTCGTTCTTGTACGTTTCCGCGGCTCTTTTTTTTTCCTATTTTATTTTTTATTTTATTTATACGACCCCTCCACGGGTCAGTCGACCGTGGCGCGGCGACGGTGGGGGCGGCATCTTCTGAGACTAATTACCCTTCCAGGACTTGCGGGCGGGGGAGCGGGGGTGTAGCGGGCACTCAGGTGGACACCGCCGCCCTGCCCGCCGCCCGCCTGTGAAAGAGCGCGGCTCTCTTGCGCTCAAAGGCGGAAGTACTTGACCCGTAAGATTAATCTGTTATTAACGGCGAGCTAAGAACTCCAGAAGGGCGCGCCCGCCCGCCCGCGACCCACGGCGGCGGCGGTGGTGGTGGTGGTGGTGGTGGTTCCAAAAAGGACTTAGATACGGGTGTTTACTGCGGATTCCTTGTGGCAGCGAAACCCTCGAGTCGCCTTCACTTGAAGTGCTCTTTAGTCTCAGGATGAAAGAAATTCGAGTGGAAATTACGGTACGAGACAGAACGGTAAACATTTTTACCCTACCATCTACTCACCATTAGGCCTCGCCCCGCCGCGCTTTCCTGCCCCGCCCCGCCCCGCCCCGCGGGCGATGGGCGTTTTCCCGGCGGCGGCGTTCGCTTCGGGTCGGTATACAATATTAACCGCGCGCCGCTGGATTAAACCGGTCCGCTCGTCTGGGAACAGCTCGTCGTAATGGCGTTTACGCCGCCGCCGACGTCTGAGGGACCGCCGACGCCGCGCGACCCAACCTTTGGATACAAACTGACGCTGTAACTGCATTTTCTTTTAGCGTCCTTAGACATAACAATGGCGGAGGCGTCGCGGCGGCGGCATGGTTTGGAAGAGTTGTTGATTGTGTATGTGTGCGTGTGTGGAGGGTGGGTTGGTGGGTTGTGGATGCAAGGCTGTGCGACGGGGGGTCTTCGTTTGCGATCGTGTGCGTGCATTGTGTGTGGAATTGTGAAGTAGTGAGGATTCGGATGGGTGAAGGGAAGAGGAGGGGGTTTGGAAGTTAGTTGGAAAGGTGGAAAACGGTAGTAGTTCTGTTTTTCTGGGGATTTCGCGTGGGTCTCCGTCAGGTTTCGTGGGTGTCAATATTTTCGTGTTTTTGTGAAATTTTGTATTTATAGAATATACCCATGTGATTAGAAAGCTGTGTCCAACACTTCGCGTATAATCATCAAGTAAAATTAGTGGGGAAACATGTAATATCTCAGCAATTGGGAACTAAAATGTAGAGGAATTGAAAGATTATAATGAGAAACGCCTGATGACAATGAGTGTTTTTACAGAATGTAATGTCAAATTGTATCACTATAATTCAAGTGAAATCATATATTCCTAATAATATAGTTTATAGATCTTTGTGGCATTTGACCTCATCTTCTCTGGAAAATTGTTACAAGCACTGGGCTCAGTGTAATACATACTTCTTGGCAATGTTAATGTCTTGTTTCAAACGGTACTCCGCGTTAACCAACAATATTTTGAATCTTCTCGTTCTTATATTTTTACCTGGTAATGAAAGGAAAACAGAATCTTGGGGAAATAAAATACAACTGAATGAAGTTGCTATGTGACAACCTGACAACATGTTTTATTTCAATAATAATTTGAAAATTAATTATATGAAACCGATTTCTATCGACCGATCGTTCAAAGCACCTCCTTCAGCAAAATTAAATCAAAATAAATGTTACAAAATTGAATGTTTTCTTTAAAAAGAGAAACGCCGTCTTACAATCACAAAGTTCCCCCAGTTTAGAGCATGAGGCAGCACGGAGCCTCGAAAGGAACTCAGGAGTTATTTACGCGTTGCTCTGGCGGTCCGTACGTAAATTGTTATGGTGACCCTCAGTGTCAGCCCTGCCGCCATACCCCACACCCCTTTTCCCCCCCCAACCGCCATCCTCACCACTTACTTCTGATACCTCCTGCCCTGTCGCCTCCTCCACCATGCCCTCCGCCTCACCTCGCGCGCCCCCCCCATCGCTGCCTCCTCCTGCATGATCTCCGCCTCCACCATCGCCCTGCCTCCCCCCCCCCCTCCCCCCCCCCCCCCCCCCCGCCTCCACCATCGCCGCTCCCTCCTCCCCCGTCGCTGCCTCCTCCTCCACCATGCCCTCCCCTCCACCATCATCTCCCTCCTCCTCCCCCTCCTCCTGCTCCTCCTCCACCATGACCTCCGCTTCCACCATGGCCGCTGCCTCCTCCCCCGTCGCTGCCTCCTCCTCCTCCACCATGACCTCCGCTCCACCATCGCCGTCACTCCCGCGTGTGTGAGGCGAGTGGAGCTAAGAAGAGCTGCTGGAGGCGGCGGCAGCGACATTGAAGTGTTTGGAGGCCGCCGAAGTTTTGTGAGCTCCTCGAGCTTTCGCTGAAACGTCCCAGGCGGGGAAAGACGACACGTGCTGCCGGCGGCTATAAATGAAAAAGAATGTGTAAATGGAGAGTGAAGGTTGAGCGATGGTCTCGGAGATTGTTACTCGCGCGTGTCATTCCCAGTGGGTGTGAAAGTGGCGCGAGAGTTGTTTGTAATGCTGTGGCGCATCGTGAAAGTTTCGGACGTAAATACACTCTCATAGCTGAGTTCACATGGCGAATATTGTCGCAGTAGCGAGTGACGCCGATGCGTTGGTACGTTTTGTAGGGAAAGTGAAATGGGAAGATATTCAGTAATCGATTTTCCTCAAACTTTTCGCTTGGGCAAGTTTGGGTGGGTGGCCTTTGATTTTGGTCATCGCTTGAGTATCAATGTATAAGAATGTAAGGAAGTTATTAGAGGTTTGGGATGTCAGTAATGATATGATGCACTAAACAAAGTTAGTTGAATGAATTACTTTTGTGATTCAATATTAGTTCCAAGAATTAATGTGAATATGTATGTTTAACGAGTAGTAGCGAACTACAAAAATAATAATCGAAAAGTGCTAAGAAAGTGGAAGAAAATATGGCGGTTCATTAATAGTATTCAAAACTTCATGTATTATAGAAATAATTACACAAATTTTATTGATGTACAAAACCATGGGTTTCATTACATATTATTCTTAGTTAATATCCCTCAAGGGTCAAAAAAACAAAAGATTGAAATCTTCAATCTGGTCTGGCACAACCTGCGACATAGTAGCTGGGAGAAGCATGATGTAACTCAACCGGCCTTCAATTAATAATATCACAAATCTAATAACGAATTGCAGACGCAAATGCTACAGACACGCTCTTGGCTTTATAACGAGTGTCCAAGGTTACCTGGATTCGCTTAATGGTCCAAGCCATTGTATAACTTTCAACATTTTGGCAAGCTGAGGTGGCTCAGGGCATCAATTGGTGTCACTGCAGTGTCACGCACTGGGAGATCGGTCCTAAGGTTCGTGTCCCAACGGTTGTATGATTTTTGGCTCTAGTTAGGTAGCTAGGTCGAGTTCAGCCGCTGTCTAGAGAATTCTAGAGGCCGACTGATCTGATTGGTAGTTTCCGGTGGTGTCTCGGGAAACGAACCGCACGCGATCTTTCCTTCCTTTTCCTTGTTCTACCCTTCTCCATTACTTACACACTCGTGCATACATTACACTACCACACATGTCGGGAGACCAGGCGGGAGCTTAGAGCTTGCTCTGCTGGGACGTTGCCCCGCTGGTGAGAGCTACGTGTGTAGGTTAAACCCTGACGGCGACGGTAGCTCGGTGCCGTATCTCACCATCCATGAAGCCACTTCTGGCGATCGAGACGGACGAACGCAGCCACTTCCTGCGATCAAAGCAGACCCTACACACACGGGACTAGTGACCGTAGCAGTTGAAGCGCTTGGAGGCAAGAAGCAATCAATTAATGAATCCAAAATTCTGAGCCCGTTTTTTCTTAACCTCACGATAATAATCAAACGTCAGAGGTCGCCGTGACCTGGAGCGTGAGATACGTGACGGCCGGGGCTCCGACTACTGCTACTGATGCGGTTCGCATGAGCGGCGCGTCGTCGGCGCAAGGGGCACTGGAGCGTCGCGTGACATTTGCCGCCGCGCCGCCGTCACTTGGCACCCCCCGGGCGGGTGGGGTGGGGCGCGGAGCGGGGAGAAACGTGGGGGGGAAACGGGCAGCGGGGCTGCTGAGACGAGGTGGGCGTGGTGAAACGACTAGTGTGGCCAGTCGTAGCTGGGGAGACCGGGCGAGCGGGGGTAGTGAGGGGGGTTGGTTGGGGACGGGCGGGGAGGGAAGGCGGGGAGTGTGGACAGGCGGAGATGGGAGAGGCGCGCCCCCGTATCAATACCAGGAGTGGAGAGTGTTGTAGGCGCTGGAAGATCGCGCCGGTGGCGGCGGCGGCGGCCAAGGGGCCGCGCGCGGTCCGGACTCGTTAGCTGATTGACAAAAACCGGCGCGACTGCGGACCGCGGCGGCGGCGGGCGCGAGTCCTTCGTCGCCCCACCGCCCACGTCCCCGCCCCAGACGCACCCAGGCTGTGGTGACGGGCAGGGGTGGCGCGCAGGACGCCCGCAGAACAAGGTTGCACTGTGTTAAGACAAGGGAGGGGGAAGATTGTAATGAAATGTCATTTTTTTTATTTTCACTTTAGAACAGTGTCTTTTAGTATAGACATTAATTTTGTGTTATGATAAAAGGAAGACCCATTATAATGACGTTTTTTTACATTTTTCATCGATTCGTTAATAAATCATTATTTACCTTTTCCGTAATGTGTAAAGCATTTTTCGCCGATTTCGTCGATTTTAATATCATTTTAATGGTACTTGCTTCAAATAATATTTACGAGGTGCAACAAATTCGCCACGGAATTCCTGAGTAGCCTATTAAATTTCTTCTCTCAGAAATTGTAATGTCAGCCGCTGTGAGTATGGAATCTTAGGATCCTGTGGCGTCCATTAGCACTATTGTCGGTTCGGCCGATTTCGGGGTATCTAAACAGAGATAAATAACAGCTCAAACCAAAAGTTTGCTAGCTGAGTTCGCATGAACCAAGTAAAGTTTCTATTACATCAATAACATATCCATCTGCTGGAGTTGTTCATCTGAATAAATTTTAATACATTTTTGTACGTCATTTTTCTACCTGTTTAGGGCATTTTTAGTTATTAAGTGCATTTTATATATCATTTTTGACTATGTTTTAGCTCATTAAAATCTGTCCCCTAATTAAAATACTGAAAATCGCTTGTACGTTCACTAATGATAAGGTAGAATCGGAGGAAATTTTGATATTTTCCTATATTTACATTAAACCAAAACATACCTTAATGTGTATTTGGCATTTAATGTAAATGTTTATCGAAGAAAATTAATAAAGTTATCGAAGCCGAAGCGTGGCAATCTTGCTGAAATGTGCTCGTTCGAATACAGAAGAAAGTACGACCCGTTGTAACCGAAGTTTTTGGCAGCGTCCTCGCTTCCAACTTAGCGAATCGCCGCCGTCCCTTTCTTTCTCTCGTCGGGACCCTCTTAGGTTGTTAATCGGATGCTGTTGCGAAGTGGGGACCTGGGCAGAGGAGCCACGGCTTCCCAGAATCGCCCGGCCGTTCTCCCCGCTGACGTATTCGCAGAAGTCCTTAATGGATCTGCAGAAACACGAATGGAACGTCCCGTCCGCTCGTTTTTGCCGTTCGCCCCGACATCCGACTGCGGCGTATATTAAGGCTGAAGTGCGGTAATTAGGATCGTGTATCACTCCTTGGCGAAGGAGCCGCGTGGCTCTTTCGATATCTGAGACCGTTACGAGGGTCAAGGTTCTCGGTTTCTTCCAAAAATGTCCGGCACATGGCTGCTTTTTTCCAGTTGACTTTCTTTGGCTGGTTGAAAGGGTGTCCAAAATTCTACTTCGTTAATGTAAGAGTGTTTCCGTGATGGTAATTTTTTACTTACAGCGCTTCTCTTTCAATTGGAATTGATAAATGTCAGAAAGTTGGCTGCTACAGAAATTATTTTTTAACCTTGCATTGTCATATACCGAACCATATGGATATGGGAAAATGTATATTAGAAAGTACTGAAATATTGCTCTGTCGTAATGATTAGTGTACTCTCGCGTAGTCATTTGATATGTTGACGAAAATTGATGTATCAATCATTCAAATCTTTTCAAACAACATTTAAAGTGTAAAAGTCACTAGGTTTTTATACTTCCGCATTGTGATAAAATAAGTTCGGGAGTGATAATCGTATGAAACACTCTGTCGTACCGCTTATTGTGTTCCAACATATCTGTTAACGTATATCACATAAGAGATGTCTGAATGCTGTACGTTTTCTTACTCCTGTCATCTTAGCATATTTCGTCTAAGAACTTTTCGTTTCGTCTAAGCACTGTTCGTTTTTACTGTTATCAAAGCATATTTTTTGTCATTCGTTGATGATAGTTTGTGTCTCGGGTTTTGTCACTTTGTTTTTTGTCCAACTCATAAGCCATGTACTGTTTTTCAAATTAGAAATGAAAAATAATTGATTTATCGAATATTTCGATAAATATACATTCAAAGTCTCCAACTAAATGTATATGGAAAGCGAAGTTGAAAATTTCATGGTGTCAAGGAATTTGAGGTATCGTACCGGTAGCGGTAGCTCAGTGCATCAACTGATGTCACTGCAGCGCCTCTGACCGGGAGGTCCTAGGTTCGAGTCCTGACGGCGGCAGGATTTTCGACACTATCTTTTCAGCTAGGTGGAATGCTGGAGCGGCCGGCTGTTCTGATCGGTAGTTTTCCGTGGTTTCTCCGATCAACATCAGGCGATTGCCGAAGCAATACCCTACCAAACGGGCCACGGACCGCGCGCGATCTTTCCTTCCTCTTCCTTCTCCTATCCTCTCCTCTTACACACACACACAACACACACACAATAACATGCACCACACTAGCCAACGGTAGGTCGGTGCCGGATCACGCCATCCAGCGGGGGAAGATCACCGCCATGTCCCGAGAGAAAAACATGCACTACACTAACGGGACTAATGACCAAAGCAGTTGACGCGCCCGGAAACACGAAAAAATCAATCTATCAATCAATCGAGGTACCGAAATTTGATTTATTCCACTTAAACTAAAATATAAATTGATAAAGAAATGTATGTCATGTTCTCATTTTTAATTAAAAATGCTCGGACTATAATTTAGATATTTGCTCTAAGAAAGACGTAAAGGACAATGCCCGTTTTCTTGACAATCACTTTAAATGAACCGCTATTTTGCAAAGCATATTCCCTGCAATTTTTGTTTCGATGTTGGAACTCTAGAGGCCCGGAGAATATTTGTATCGTTCGGTGGTTATACTCATGCTTACTGTGTCATGGGAGCTCAAGGTGCTAAAATTTTCAATTATGGGTATAAATCTTGTACGTCGTCAGTCAGAGGAAACGTAAGGAATTCAAACGACCTGAAGAAGATCGTGTTACTTTCAGTCGCTGCAGGAGGGCAAAATGGAAACTAAAAGTTAAAATTGTGTTCCTTGTTCTCTTAAAGTTTTCGGTGTTGAGATTATTAATTTGTTTCCGGTCTGTGGACATTTCCTTACCTAATGCGAATGGAAATTTTCTCTTGTGATATCAAAGAGTTGCCGAATATTTTCATAAAACTAGATTCAAAGTTCCAATGCAGAAGAAAAGTGAAGGTGGAATCTTTCAGGTATCAAAGAATTCGAATTACCGAAATTTGATTGATTGGTGTTATACTGTAATATAAATTACGCGTACTAATATTGAATCATACAATTGCTCAAATTATATAACTCCTAATAACTATATATAGAGATACTGATTGGACTTTCTGATTACGCCCATAATCTTCCGAAGTATAGGTTCTGGCATGGAATACTTACGACTCTGCCAATTCAGCCCTGCGGCAGGGAACTGCGCCTTTGTTGATATCAGCAAGAAAATCAACGTAATATGTCGTAGGTATAATTATTTACAACGGGACAGCACTCTAAACATAATTGTTTAAGATATTTGGAGTCACAACGTGCCGTTCCGTACAAATCTTCCGCGACGCTGCGTCCATCGCGAACCGCAGGCCGTCCCACCCCAGACCGCCGTCGCCGTCCACCCCCCTTCAACCGGAAGTGCGCGTTTGGCCGCACGCGGCGCTGATTTCCGGCGCTGGCCACCCTTGCCGCTCGCCTCCGGCCGCGAGCGAGCGACGATAAATGAAAGAAGTCGGCTGCGTCGGCCGAGCAATAACTAATCTATGGCGACCGGCTAAGTGGCGCGGGCGAAGGGAGAGGGCGCGGGGGCGGCAGCTAAGTGCGTGTCATCATCAGCCGGGGGCGGCGCTGGCGGCGGCGGGGGCGGGGGCGGTGCGTGAGGGAGAATCGAGGAGCTGGCGCGCCGCTTCTCTGGCTGCCTGTGGGGGCGTCACTCACGAGCTGCCCTGAGTGCGGGCTGCGTGAACCGGCCAAGGGTCGCCAGGAGATCCGTGGCCCCGGGGTTCGGAAGAACGGCTTACAAAAGGCCTACACGCGTTGAGTGGGGCGAGGAACGAGTTTTCGTCACTGGCAAATAGCAAACAACACATTCGCATTATTCGGGATTCGGCGAGTAGTCGCTCGCTACTTGCCGAACACCGAATGTGTGGAACCGCCTTTAAGGAGGCTCCACACATTCGGCATTCGCCGCGCTGCGAGCTACTGCTCGCACAATCTCAAACGTCGATGTGCTCGGCGCTTCCTCTTGATGTGTCCAAAAGGCCTACACGCGGTGGATAGGGCGAGCACCGAATGTTCGTCACTCAGCAAAGCAAGCAATTCATTCACACTACTTGGGATTCGGCTAGCGATTGCTCGCTACTCGCTGAATAACGAAGGTGCGGAGCTGCCTTTATTATGTCTTTTGACTTGTGGGACATGGTTAACACTCATTTTATATTTATTGTACTTAGATCCTAATATTAGCAATAATCGATATAAAAGAAATCATTAAAATAATAGTGCGTTGTCCTTAGCCTCAGAAAACATAATGAGCTCCATTATTGTCATGGAAAAACAGTGCATTTCAAAATGTAAGGATAAGACTATCAACATATTCATATGATCTTTCGCTGATGAGATTCGAATGTTATTTTGGAATATTAAAAGCTTTTATCACATTGCAGAGATAAGACTCCACTGGCAATGGAAGGGTACGAGAGTGGGCAAGGTACACCTCAATCCCAATGTTTCGATTGTACCTCCACATATTACCCTTTAAATGGCTACAAATATTTGATTTCCTATTTTCTAACGCTAAACGCTAACCTGTAACTTTACATTTCATTTCGACACCATTGTTCATTACTACATTTCTAGCAATACCTCCCAACTATCAACAAAACCTCGTTTCAGCACATACTCCAGCTGTATTGTAGCGTCGTGTCGCTAAAACAGCGTGGGCACGTGGCGCGTGGTGGGCACCGGATGCGTAGACAAAGGCAGAAGCTATGACACACGGGTGTTTTCTGACAGGGTGTGCGCATCGTTAGGCCGGAGGTAATGGAGGCGGCGGGCAGCGTCGCGAGGGCTATTTAAGGGCCGTGAGAAGAATAACTCTTCCTTCTTGTGATACTAGCAGCGGCAGCGTTGTTCGGCCGTGAGAGGTGCGAATGTGCACGCGGCGCAAGAAGCCGGCAGTTATTATCGTGACTAGTGAGACATGTAGTTGGTCTCAGGGCAGGCGGTACTACGCACGACGAAACATTAGGTAGTATGTTGCGGTGTGGTAGCCGTTGTAAATATCTCTTCTAGCAGTGGGGTCTATTTAGTTAGTTAATTGTATACAGTGCATTGGTTATTTGTGACTACTGTCTAAAATTGTGAATAAACCTGCTGTTATTACAACCCACTCTCGTCTGTGTACTGATGACACCCGTATGACGCAACAGTATTTTTGTCGTACTTTTGACTTTCCTATCATTAAAACTCACCCCTGTACCCTCCGTCTCTTTTCCACCTCCAGACTCTTTCCTCTCACATCTCTCGCTCTCTTTAGCACTCCATCCTCTCCGACACTACAACCTCTTCCTCGCATTCTCAATTACCACGCAATCCCGAGCTTCACTGTCTATTGCAGATTGTATCATTATTACTTTCAACCTTTCTGCCAGCCTCGTTTCCCCTTTTGCGTATCACCAATTTATTATATTCTCACTACCTCGATTCTGGCTGTTTCTATTCCCACCACCCACACTACACCATGAATTCTTCATTATTTTCCATTTCTGTTGCTTCTCTTCACCCCTTCGAGCTTTGTTGAATTGACATAATGATTGATTTCTTATTGTTTCTATGTGAATTTTCTACGGGAATTGGCAAGAGTTCTAATATAATGAATATTAACAATTCATTATGTATTTTAAAATAACTTTTTCAATTTTGTCGGACAATATTACCTGTAAAACTAATTAATATTTTTCTGCATTTCAGGTAAGTACACAAGAAGCAGTAATATTCCCGGAATTCGAGCTACACATCTGTGCTATCCGTATATGCCCTCCCATCGCAGTAAGTAATAGTTTTAACAGATATAGCAACTCACTTAATTCTCTCGTTATATAAGAAAAATTTCTATGTCATTGCTGAATCTTAGATACACTTGCGGGCGATCTTAGTGGTGATAATTTGGCCGAAGAATGGCTGAGAAACGTGATGGAAGCAGCATGAGGAAAGGAGGGAGGATGAGTATTCAGGATGATAATTAACGGAGGGGTATGGTTGTGGACGAAAGGTAAAGAGTGAGGAGCGATGAAAAACGGAAAGAACGAAAGACAGAGGCGAAGATCAAGGGTAATAAAATATATGGAAAAGATAGTGACCATAGTGAAATAATATCATGACAAGCAATAAATGTCAGTGTGGTGTGATAGGGAACATGCGAGATAAAAAGTCTCTTGGCCATCCCATCCGCACTACCACCAACCTTCCCACATAAACCCCTCACCACCATTCCCTTCCCAAGACCAATACCACCACCACCCTGCATCAACAGTCCTTTTCCCACCAACCACCCAGCTTCCCAATATTACCACCTTACATCTCCCGTCCTTCCCACCACCTACTCTCCACCCATCACACCCAACACCATCCCTCGCCAATACCACACACCTCTACAGTCTTTTCCCACCAACCACCCAGCTTCCCAAAATTACCACCTTATACCTCCCGTTCTTCCCCGCCACCCTCACCTCCTCTCAACTCCGTACCACACCTCCAGCACCGTTCCCTTCCCACCACCAATACCACCACCACCCTACATCCTCCCCCCACTATCACTCCCTCACGGCCATCCCTGCCACCGGGGGCGTGGGATTGACAGCTCCCCCTGCCGCCTCGCGCAGCCGGCCGGCCGGCCGCCCGCGCCGCGCCGCGTTGCGCGCAGCGGCGAGGGGACGCAACCGCCCGGCCGGCAGGGAGAACGTGATTGCCGCTCCGACAGTGCTCTGTCGAGTGTATCAATTAGCACGTCAATTTTGTAAATTGTTCCCGAGCGCGTCATAGCACGTTGCGCGGCCAAACAGCGGAGTGGTGGGGGTGGGGGTGCGGTGCGCGATGCTCGTGTGGTGGGGGCGGTGGCGCATACGCTGCCGCCATGGGCCTGCCAAGTGCGCCCGGGTTTGTTGTATGCGAAAGAGTGGATGTGGAGATTTTAATTATCGCGATGTGAAAACATGGCAGGAAATTTGAATTTGAAGAACATTCTTGATATTATTCTTTTGTTTGTTTAAGTTTTGCGTGGATAGAAGTCGGTGAAAAATATAGCGACGGTTGGGTGAGGTGTTCCACTGTTCACTGCTCATTCACTCCCCGTGTATAAAATTGCAGAGTAAACTATCAGAAAATTTGTTGTTGCAGTAAATCCTTTCGATCCAATGGATTCTAAAATGGACCATACCATTGAGTGAATGTGTGTTTAGAACGGTTCCAAATGGTGTCAGTAACGGAAGGTGAATTCGAGAGGGAGGGACTCATTGGAAATAACGAAGGGGTTAACGTATAAAAATAATATTGTTTTGAAAAATTGTTCTTGTAGTATTGAAGTGTATAAAAGTCATGTAGTATAATGTAACTGTGACCCTCCATTTCCAGAGCCTTTCCAGTTCTAAAGGAGATCATGATGATGGTATTATTATTATTATTATTATTATTATTATTATTATTATTATTATATGCCAACATAAGAAATAGCGGTCCAAATCATTTGACAGAAGGCAGTGATGAATCCGATAGCAATCCTCCCATCGACTTCCACCCATTAACTCTGATCGACAGAAATAGCCGGCGAGATGGAGTGAAACGAGGCGAAACGCTTCAGTGACATTCGCCATCAGCTAATTACGTCATCGGCAGAATGTACTGCGATCATATTTAAGTCACGAGAAAGCTGACAAGGGCTGTTGACATTTGAGTTCTTAGCTACGATGAAGTTCAATCAATCTAGCTCGTCAATTTTGATGCATCATTACGCGGGAAGTTGGTTCTTGTAAAATGTCTTCCGATTAACTTTAGTGTTTTCGAATTTCAATATTTATGAAATCTAATTCAAATTCACTAACGTTTATTCTCAGACATTTAACTTTCATAAGATGTATTTAATTAAAATAACTACTTCAGTAGATTCATGAATTATTTCAAAATTCAAGTATCGTTTCCTTCGTAGTTTCATATATTTCTGTGTTTTTCATTGAATCAATTTGGAGGCAAGTTGCAATCATTATTAATGCGCACAAATATTGAAATAATACAGAAAAAATACGAATTAAAATTCTAGGATCGTTAAAATGTTTGAAACAAGAAATTAGAAAATCCCAGCACCACAGGCCGTGGCTATTCAATGGCAAATAAAAATGTTAATGCATTAAAAACCAGGAGCACTTAGTATGTGTTTTGGTCAATATTCACAAGAGATTGTTGCACGTAATTCTCATCGCTCAAAAGTTGCGTAGCTAACTCGGAGAAGTGTTCAGAAGTATATGGAAGCCATCAAACGACTTAAAAATTATAGAATAAAATTTCAAAACCTGACACGTTTATTTAAACAGCTTGCTTCGAATATTTTGCAATTTTTCTCTTAGATATCTTCAACTCAGAATAATAAGGCATCACTCACTAGCCTATAGGTTGCCTGTAGATATTCACTAGCCAATAGAATGCCTGTATGCCTGCCTTGCATTTCCGAAAATTGTATAGACCATTGTGCAAAATGCTATCGAATGGCTCTAAAACACGCTGTAGAATATTAAAACTGGACATACGAATATCACTACTCAATGTGATACCATAGAGTACGTAGTACGTATGGTATCCGTATCGGACCTTGAACCTTGGAATAATTAGGATCCATTTACAAAGCATTCGGAAGTCTCGTTGGCTCCGCGCCTGCCGGCGCGTCGCCCAGAGACACATTCGCTCGCGAGCCTTCACGAGCCAGCGGGGCCCACGCGGCGGCATGAAAGACACAACCCACAGCGCCATCGCCCACCGCGCTTCGCCCACGGGCGATCGCCCACCGCTCGCTAGACATCGCCCACGCCTCCACGACCTATCAAATTCACGCGTAGGAGCTCGTGGCTCCTTCCGTTAATTCTATTCAGTGATGGAAGAAAATACGAGGTTTTCATTCATGGTGTGAATACGCTTTTTATTCTTCAGCGTTGGAGAATTTTTAATGCGACTTTACTTACCACGCACGCGCACAACCCACATGATAAAGATTAGTGACGTTGTCTATTAACAGTTTGAAAGGTTATGCTTAGTGTTATTATAATATTTAAATGTTTATTACTATATTACAGATAAGAACACATTTAACGAATATTACAAAGTTCGAATATTGAATTAACTTAGAAGAATGAAGATCCCCGTCTGCGTCTTTGCAGTCCGCGGAATGAGCGCTGACCTTAACCGTTCCGAGTGTGGTGGGATCTGGACGGCAGGAGACGAACAAGGAGACCCCTCTCGCCCTCGCCCTCGCCCTCGCCCTCGCCCTCGCCCTCGCCCTCCTCCCCTTTCCCCCTCCCCCCCGCCCACCCAAAGTTGTCCTCTGCCCAACGGCCACTATACACCGCCCACCAAATGTTGCCCACCGCTCATCAGCAGCTGTCCCCACCATTTACCGCTATCTTCTTTCCTCTGCACTTGCACGCTTTCCACTGACAACCAGCGCTGTCCACTATCCACCAACTGCTATCTACTCGCAACAGACCTACTGTCCTTTGCTCACCACCCCCAAACCGCTGTCCACCTCACACTGCCCTGTGTCGTTCCCCCCCCCCTTCCCCTGACCACTTTCCTCTTCCCACTTACCGCTGGCCTCCTGCCACTGACCGCTGTCCTCCTCCCACGGACCGCTGTTCTCCCCCCACCATTCCAACCCACTGTTCCTAGTACACCCAGTCTCACTGCCTCTAGTCACCCATCGGTCCCCGCTCCTCGCCCACTTTCTATCGCTAATCTCCCAAAGCCAACCGTCCTCCGCCCACCGTGGCGGCGCCTACGCGCACCATTGGCCAGACCTCCGCGCATCCGCTAGACCCCCATTTCGGGAAACTCTTTTTGCGCCTGCGCAGATTTGCATCGGCCTCGTTTGATAGCTGCGTGCGCGCGAGGTGACTAAACAGCCGGAGGAAGAAATGGTGCGAGTTTCCCGGAAAACGTGTGCTGTTTTTTTTCTGTATACTTGATTCTCAATGTGTGTCATAACCGCATCCTAATTGCAGAATGGTCATGGTCAGGTGAATTTTAAAATTGCAGCGTACGCGTTTTTCGTAAAAATTAACAACATTGGGTCAATTTTACTTAAAAGTCGTCATTTCTGCGTGATATTTTTTGTCCATTATTAATAATCAGGTATTACGCTATGCAAACATTACATTTTCCCAATGACTCAGTGTGTTAGAACGATAGTGTGTCTTTCATGACAATCTTAAAGTTAATGTTGATTCATGATAACCGGTTAGTCATTGTGTTGTTGAACTACTTTTTTCAGATACTTCTGTAAACAGCAGACATGCAGAATGTATTATTTCTCATTGTAATATCATGACGATGTCAGATGTTGAATATATTTCAAACGTAGAAATCGCCGAGATAATGTTCTTTGATTGTTTCATACAGAGAAATCGTGACTATAAATACTTTTTCACCCACAAGTAAATGCAGGTCGGATATCAGTCACATGATGTATCTTTGGTATCAAATTCCAATGAAGATTAATTTGGGAAAATCAACAGACACAAAGTTGCGAATTAATATGAGAAAATTACCGTAAGTGTAAATCGTATTTCAAGAACAAATCCACTTGAATACATTTTTGTATCAAATTTAAGTTACGATTTCCGGGAACTGGCAAATACGATCATAACGCACTCTCCTCCTCAGGCATAGCATTATATAAACGCTACTACACGGCTAATGGGGATATTATGGGGTCTATTTTTACCAACGACCCATTGTCCAGTCACGACCGCGCCCCCTGCGCAGCGAAGTGAATGACAAATTTCCAAAGAGCGGATATTCCAATTCCTCCGTCCGCGGCACGGCGGAGGGGCGGCCGCGGGCGCAAATCTCTTCACGTAGTCGGGCGGTCGTAGGCGTCGCGGGCGGGCGGTGACCGCGGATGACCGCTCGCTGACCCCGCCTCTCCGCTCCGCTCCGCCCCGCCACGCCACGCCCCTCCCACCCGCTTCGCGCCGCGCCGCACCGCCAGCCTCACGCACAGTGGGCTGTCAAGTAGCAGAAGCACGTTGAGCTTTATTTTATTGCCTTGTTGAAGCTAGCGTTTCGGTCGTGTCCAATGAAATGTATTTGTGTCTTGTGCGGGAAGAAACGAAATTAAATACTATTTATGCTGTTGTTTTTTAACACGTCTTTCTACGTTGAAATTACTTACTGCAGATTATTTTCATGGTGAGAGATGACGGAATTATGTCATAGTAATATTTTCTATTTCTAACTGAATGAAATGGATTGCGATATATTTGTATCTCGTTTCAAGATCTTCGTTGAATTATGCCTGCAGATGGAATTAACCGTTTGCAAACCGTTTGCATTAATTTGTCACAAGTCACGTCTTATCAAAAAATGTACAGGGTCGCAGTGGATTCGGTGTTCCTCAAGGTGGCACAAAGTGTGCTTCGTCCATGTTTTGTTTTCTCGCTTAGGCAATTCACAATCCTAAACATGTACAAACCGCGTTCGCAAGCCTGATATGTACCGGTTGTGAATCTGTCTTCCACATTGTTTCTTGATGCGCGAACAGATAGCAGCGTCGACATATTTATAGTGTTAGGAATGTTATCAAAGCAATGCTTACCCGTGTATGTCTAACTTAAGAAGTCCCGTTTCTAAAGATTGCGCGCAATTATATTAATCAGCGAGAAGTGCGTCATTGTTCATTCGATTTTTTTGCGTGCCTTCTTTTGTGCATTCGGACCCAGTGTGGTTCGCCCGCCGCCCGCGGTGGTTCGTGCCGAGCGGGCGGCCGTGAGGGCCAGGAAGACCCAGTTAGCGGTGAGTGGGCCGCGCCTGATTGCAGCGAGCCGCACGTCACCTGCTCCCTCGGGAGGAAATGAGCCGAGATTGGCCGCCTGCAGGAAACCGCCCGTTAGCATTTCCAATGTCACCTGCTGCCTGTGCGGAGGCGGCCCCTGCTCTCTCGCCGGCTGCTCTGGACGCCCGCCCGCCCGCGCGCGCCGCCCGCCGCTCGCCCCGGGGCGATCACGCCACGCCGCCGCCCAGCCCGCCCCACGCCCGCGCGCTGGCGCCGGCCGCGCGCCGACGCGCGCGCGCGCCGCGACGCCCTGCCTGCCGGCCGGGCGGTCGGCTGCGGGCCCGCGCCGCGCCATCCCCGCCGGCGCGACGCCTGGGCGGGAGCCCGAGAAACGCTGCTGGGGGAGTTTGCACGACGTCCAACAGAGCGTTGGAACTACTCCGTAATGAGGATTGTCTCAATACGACCATGGCGTCCTGATTTTTAATATAATCGTTTGTCCAATGTTTATAATTTAGCTGATTGATGATGATTTATCCAATGTAATTTTTTTTAGTACTTTCATAATCCTGAAATAAGGTTTTCAATGAATTTGTGATATTTGAAATTCTTTTGTTCTAGGATATTTAAAATAATTTTAAGTTAGTTAATTTTTCATTCGTTTACACCTGTCAAGTTTTTATCATCACATAATGCCGATTACCTTGCGGAAACTACAGATGGCCAAATTTACATATGAATTTAAATTTAAATTTTCACAAATAATGAATTTGACTCATTAACAAGTACGAACATGTGTCGTAATTAAAATGTGGTTTCAAAATTTTACACTCTTCGTACATGCTGTATTTTTATTTTATTTTTTAATTTTTTTTATTTTTGAGATTTTATTACGATTTAAGTTCCTTATTTCCGAGTAAGATTTCTATTATTTATTGTCAGATGCATTTCCAAGAGTTGTCATCATCTTGACGCGGCCCCCAGTAACAGTTGGCGTGTGCGGCGTACGCGAAACGGCGTTCGCCGCGGCGGCCCCCGGAGCTGTGGTTATTTGGCGCGAGTGCTTTACGAGTGCTGGCTGACGCGTGCGCGGTCTTCCGTCATTGCGCTCAATCCTCGCGCGCCCACGCCGGCCCGCACGCGCTGCCTTGGCACGGCCCAGCGCCACCGGCCCCGGCCCCGGCCGCCTCGCCGGCGCTAACTGCATGAAGGTGGCACTCGTTGCGCTCAACTCGACTGAGTACAGCAAGATTGTGGAGAGCCAGCGACGGCGGAGGCGTTGGAGGAGGCGGAGGTGGAGGTGGGGGCGATAGTGGAGGCGAAGTCGGTGTTGGAGGCGCAGTCGGTGTTGTACGAGTCGGGTGAGGAGTCATGTTGAGGCGGAGTGGTGTTGAGGCGAGCGGTGTTGGAGGCGTGGTTTGAGGCGAGGCGGTGTTGGAGGGGAGTGGTGTTGAGGCGGAGTCGGTGTTGGCGGAGTCGGTGTTGAGGGAGTCGGTGTTGGAGGCGGAGGCGGTGTTGGAGGCGGAGGCGGTGTTGGAGGCGAGGCGGTGTTGGAGGCGGTGGTGTTGGGCGGAGGCGGTGTTGAGGCGGAGTCGGTGTTGAGCGAGTCGGTGTTGGAGGCGAGTCGTGTTGGAGGCGGAGTCGGTGTTGGAGGCGGAGTCGGTGTTGGAGGCGGAGTCGGTGTTGGAGGCGGAGTCGGTGTTGGAGGCGGAGTCGGTGTTGGAGGCGGAGTCGGTGTTGGAGGCGGAGTCGGTGTTGGAGGCGGAGTCGGTGTTGAAGGGAGGCGGTGTTGGAGGCGGATACGGTGGTGGAGGCGAGGGCGGTGGGCAGGATGTCCGAGGCGGCGGTGGATGCAGTGGCAAAGGCGGAGGTGGTGGTGGTTGCGGCAACGAAGCCGCCCGCCAGATCGCCGCCCACCGCTCTGTCGCCGCTGCCGCCGTCTCGCCCACTCGCCCACGCGCCTGCTTCCAGCCACTTGTTTCCTCCATTGGAGTTGTTAGCCGCTACGTTAGGTTGGTCGGCGTGGCGGTTGGAGGAAAAGGGAAACGAAACGGACGAACATCTCATTCTACCTTTAGAATCATTATATTGCGGCTTTCCTCATTCGTTTTGTTCCACTTATTCTGTTTTAACAATGGGTTCTATTCTCTGTACTTCTTAATCTCTCAGCCTTCCTCATCTTCTTCCCCTTTTTCTCACCGTTTCCCTTTTCTACTCTCGTTTCTCTCTTTCCCTCTCCCTTCTCTGATAGTTCTTTCTCTCCTTCCAACTCCCTTCACTTTTCCCTTTCCCCCTAACCCTTTCTAACGTACAGGTGCGCCTCCGTAAAAATACCCTCCCAATTGTCTCACGATTTCTCACTCCCATTTCCTTATTACTTTTTCTCCAATTTTTTATAATTCCTTTTGGACTCACTCCCGCTTTTCTTGTTTGCCTAAAGTAACGACTTAATTCAAATTCCCACTTACGTCAACCTTATTTCTTCAGTGAATGTCATTTTATCAACCATATGATCGTGATAATAATACAAAACAATATTGAGCGTGTGATCGCGTTGTGATTTAATCTACTGAAAATGAAAGTAACGTGCCTTCATCTCAACAAATCAGATTTATGCTGTTTCACTTGACTACTCGTCTTATCATCCACCTCTCACCCACTATAATTCACCCTAGCGTTGCATACCGAAAGACGCGAGCCCAACAACGTGGCGAGACGATGGTGGGGAAAAGTCGAAGCCGAAGGCCCCCCGCGCCCGTCCTCCGCAGAGCCCCCGCCCGCCACCAGCGCGGCCCCCGCGCCGCGCCGCGGGCCGCACGCCCCATAATGTTTACCAATTACGCCGCGTCTGCGCCGCCTAATGCAAGCGCGTCTCGCTGGCGGCGGCGACGGCGCGAGCGCGGGGTCACGGGGTCTCGCCTCACGCCTCACGCCGCCGCCGCCGCCGCCTCGGACAGCGCCCGTGATGCCACTGCTATAACGGACGCCCCGGCCGCGCTGCCTTCGCCCACATCTTGCAGGCTGCGCTGTGCACTGGCTTGAGTACACACTCAGAAATTTCTGCATTGCTTTTAATGTAAAGTGTTAAATATTATTATATTTAACGTATACGTACAGGAAGTAACGTGTACATTAAATTTAATGCACTGTCAATTAAATTTAATGTAGAAAGTCAGTTAGTTGTACATTAAATCTACATTGATTTTAATTTAAACATTAGTTTAATGTACATGCACATTAATCTCCATTTAATGTACAATGTCCATTAAAATTCATGTTAGCCGTATATTAAATCTACATTAACTTTAATGTAATTTCTGACAGTGTACTTCTGTACTTGAACCGCGTGAATAACGCACTTTTTATGGATACATCAAGCAGTGTGGTAATTGTATAGTTCATATTCTGTCTATAGCTCTGATGTGAGAGCAACAGGGTGCGGAAATGTTGGCAGGATAAATTATTTTATTTGTGCACCGGCTCATGAATTTCAAATAATTAATGTTTTGTAGTCGTGATTTTCAGAAGAAAACCGTCTATAGCAATCCGTCTATACATCTATAGCACACTGAGTCTTTTTTGTTTTTTTTCTCTTTCTTTCTTTCTTTCTTTATTTATTTATACATTAAATAAACAAGTTCACAATGTACAGCCTCAAACCCACGTGAAAATGCAACCCATGCAAGAAAGAAACGTTTCATTTGCATGCTTACTGACAACTCTCGACACAGTCCGGTCCGATAGGATTCTCGTTTCCTTTATGATTGCGGGTAGCGGGACATTCACATGAACACCCCGAGAGAGCACACACGAAATCCGTTGTAATTAATGCTTATTTTTATTATATTTTTATTGTTTGACAATATCAGTGACTAAATATACAATTCTCTCTTATATTACTTCTACTACAAGAGGACCACAAGAATAGTGAACTCGGCTGCGATTGAAAAGTGATATATCATCATGTGTTCCCACCATTCATGGTTATATCCTTCCTCAGGTAATTCTAAATGTCTGAATGTTGCGGGTGCTGGATATGTTTCGCGACCAACGTAGACAATGACAAATAATCAACGTTATTATCAGAAAACCCCCAAATTTTAATCTTCCTGAGTTAAAAAAACTATTTGAGATGCTGTTTCCAATCGACATTCCAGTAAAATACCCAACAGGTCCCCGCGAATACGTTATCCCCACCGGAAAGCTCTGCTGCAGCCGCCTACATCCCAACGACTCTCCGTTAGCCCGGCGCTGCCGACCCGATCGGATCCTCGTTCTCTTTGTGCCTGCGGCGGCGGCGGCGTCCCCGCCAGCAGCGCCCCGCGCGGGCGCGCGCGCAATTTATCGCCGCGCGTTGCGGGCGCGTTTTGTTTGAAAATCCTCTTAAACGCGTTATTAATCCCGCCGCCATGTGGAAATTTCAGGCGCGGCTTCTGCCGGAAGTGGAGCGTGGCGGGGCGACATTGGCGCGTCCGATGGAAGAGAGAGAACGGGGGGGGGCCGGGGCGGGTGAGGAGGGAAGGGAGGGGAGGAATCGCGTTCTGCATGGCGACGCGAGCAATGCGCGTTACAGGCGTGGCGCTCTAATTTTTGCCTCCATTTGAGAGTGTGTTTGTGTTTTCTCGACCGCTCGAAAATGTGATAGGTTCCAAAGCATTGCTGATATGCGCGGAAATATTTATGTATTCCTGTACGTCAGTTGGTGGTTTATCAGTTTCATGAAGTCGCGGGAATGTGGAGTCCTCGTGTATTCGAATATTGAAAATAAGTTAGAAATTTTTCATCGGTAATGTGTGGACGGTTTGATCTTTTATCGATTAGAATTTCACTTTTAAGTTTCTTTGAGAGTCGAGATTTGGAACGAAAATTAATTTTATTTGGTACCCAATAATTAAAGCATTTTATTTAACTAATTGGATTTTTTACTGAAAAAATGTCGGCTTACAGGCCTCCATGACGAACAAAGGAATTAATAAATTGACTAATGTTAGAAACTGTATTAACTAGTTAAAAGAATATAATAAAATATTCAGGGCGAATACAGTCTCCTTTATTTGCAAGTTTGTTACATTGCTTACAAAGGCAAAATCTTAGAAATGTTACAGATTATTGTGTGTTGATAAGGTAAGAAACTAAAAAATTAACGTAATCCATGAATACGTTATTCTCCAGATTTTTCTTAAAAATAGAAGTGTTTCCTAGAAGAAAATAAGATAGTATCAGCTAATTTTATTTTGAAATGCTGTATTTATTTGCACATTCATATTTCAATAATTCACCCGATATTACATCAACATGTTCGTATTAAACATCAATATGTTGTAGATTATACTCACTTCCGAAATCAAACCTGAGTCACAGTTAACCGCGCAATTTAATAACAGTCAATCGACACTGGCCTTTTCAAAGCTTATACGGTATAAATCCTCATACTATCATAAAAACACGTACGGTATAAATACGCGTTACGGCTTACACGTCAAAGACGCCTGACGTAAGCGCACAGAGCTGACACACTTCTCCCGGGTCGCAGCACAGTCCGCGGCTGCGGTTTCCTGGGCGGAGGGGCGAACCGCTACCGCCACCGCCGCCACTGCCGCCACCGCCGTCGCCGCCGCCGCCGCCGCCGCCCGCCGCCGCCCCACCGTACGGCGCGCTTTCCCGAGAATTGCGCGCCGCAAATGCACCGCCGCGGCCGCATTAATAAGAGCTCCCTTCCTTTCACGAACCACCAGCCCCACCCCGTCGCTGCCGCCTCCGCCGTCTGCACCGCCACCGTCGGTTACGCAGCAGTTTTCGTTATGATGCGATCATTCGCAAGGGCTTCTGTGAAGTGTTGATGGTGGAGTACCACAAGGTTTAGCCCTGGAGATACTTTCTTCCGTGAGACATTTTTGATTCTCTTTCGAAGACTATCCCATTGATGGATTTCGAGTTACGTAATTAGTCACCCAATTCCTACGTATTGTGGTGTTTGTCCTTTGCCACATCTTTGTTTCACATGATTTCAGTCTCCGTTGTGCATTTTTAAATCCACGTTTCCAGTTTCTTAGTAATTGTTGTCTTTCTTTTCTCTTCTTGCTATGAAGTCAAATAACAATTCCAGTCTACACATTACGTTTAATTTGACTTTTATGTTTCATATTACATTTAAAACAGTTTTTACAAGACATTGAGTCACTTTTTGAAATTATTATTTAAAGATCATTGATTTAATTTGCGAGACAGAAATGCGAATGGTGTAATGAAATGACAAGTACTCGATTGTGCTATAAACGGAAGAGGCAAAAAGTATTTCTTATCGATTAAGTCATTCTGGGAAATCGCATAGAATTCATATTCCCCCTAGACAATAGCGTGTTATTTACTTGACAAAATATAAATATTGCTGTTGCTTTTAAATTGAAACTTATGGAACAAATGTTGAGTAATGACCCGGTTTATTTGGCAATAGAGTGAAAATATGGAAACTGTCTCGACGACACGTTTAGTTTATTTATATCCATTTCCCTCTTCATTTTCAACATTGGAATTGCGACTTCACTAATTGAAGAATATGTGTTTCAATAGATCATTTTAAAACACATTTGATTTGGTCATTGTCGCAATTCTTCTTATTTCTCAATAAAATCCAGTTAGCTTGAGAGTATATGCATAACTTCTACTTTTCCAGTAAAATATAGATTGCTTCCAAGATTGCATTTAGAGTAAGCTCTAACGGGTTGCGGAGTGGTCATTTTATTGGCCATTTCAGACTCGGATCAATTAATTCATTTATCAACATTGGAGCTGAACGACAATAATTCAAATATAAAACGAAAGAAATGTTCTGTATAATACGGTGCAATTTTAAAATATTGTATCACTATTTCTAATGTCATGAATTTCATTTATCACTTTAGAATTATTTTCCGAAAACCAACATGGACTATGTTCCGAAATCACTTTGATGGTGGTTTTCTTCCCGAAGGCAGGTTTGCTTCACGATTGATGTCCTCCGATGTCCCCGATTAGAGGTGTTTCTTACGTCAAGTTTGTCCTGATTTCAAGGCGAGATAACCAAACCATTGTTTTTGTATCCGCTGCCATCTTGCTAGTCAGACAGAAATTTGCATTAGAGGTTTTTGAGTTAACGGCAGAACTAAGATGTCGGAAACGCCCTTGTGGCACTTCTGGGATCTTTTATGTAAACCTTGTAATCATGTACATGTCCGCCGCCGATTTTTTTCGCACTGTAAAAATTGATAGATTATGGGTGGGTTTGTATCCACTTTGGGAATGAGGGGTCGGATGTGATAACCACTTTTCTGCCAGAAGCGAAATCAATTACAGTAAGATAAACATAGAAAGCTATAAACAGATACAAACTGAACATGCTTGTCAAACGATACAATCGACGAACCCACGTGTGAGCGGAAGTCAGTTCTCGAGTTTCGTTTGGACACCTGAGCGAAGCAGCCAAACATTCGTGGAAGGCTCTTCCTAGAAACAGAGCCCACCAGCGTCCGGGGCTTAATATTGTAAATCCTCTCCCCCAGGAGCCAAGGCTTTCTTTCAAGGGGCTCCCGTGAATGGCGCTCTGTGAGGGGCACCACGCCTTTTCCGTGGGGGCACTCGATTTGAGAGAGCGCCTTGTGAAGCAGAGCTATCGCAAGTAATGCCTCTGCGCGGAAGCGCGGTCTCGAATTTCCAGACCTGTCAGGCTCTCTTCAGCCTCCCGCCCCGCCCCCTCCCCCCTCTCCGCCCCGCATTGCACTGCAACGCCCCCCCTACCCCCACACCTCCGGTCGCCCCGCTCCACCCCGTCTCGTCTCTTCCCGCTCCTTCCGTCCCTTCTCCTCGCAGCACCGCCCCCGGAACAGACCCGCTCCGCTCCTCCCCGCACCGTCCATCACCGCCCCGCCACCCCTCACCTCCCCGCCCCTTTTCCCCCCCATGTCCGCCCGCTCTGCCCCTCCCCTCACCTTCCACTCTCGTCCCCGCCCCTATTCTCTCGATTCTCTTCCCAAAGAAGCAACGCCGCGGGTGGTTCGTCTCAAGGCGAGCAGGAGTAGCAGCATCAGCCACAGCCTCGGAGTCGACTTCTTGGCTAAGTATGGCCGTTACGTCTCGTGTTTATAGTGCTTCGATCATAAGGCGCGTATAATGTCTGTCTCTATGTGCGTGGCTGAATGTATGTTAAACACACATGTCGGAATGTGTACGGAGCTCATCCACGTGTCCGGCCGGGTGGCGGGTGGGCGCTGGCGGGAACCGTGCATGACGTCACTTCCTGTGGCCCAGCCTACATGATATTTCCTCAGAGACCGTGATTGGCGTGTTGAATAAAACGCATTGACTCGTGCCACTGGCGCGGGCCGCGTCGAGAGCCGGCGGTGTGGGCGGTGTGTGGGACGAACGTGAAGAGGCGAAGGTATTTTATGAATTAATGATCCAGTACGGGTGCCATATGAAGAATGTTTCCTACTTGTTCCACCGACATGTAGAGATCGGACACACCCACCATGTAATTCAGGATGTGATTTCGTTTCAATTTGTTTTATCCAAGAGAAACTTTCTAATTTTATAATTATATGGCATGCAAGTCGGTGGGGAAAGAAAACATTCATTTAAGTTTCAGATATTTGAATAAAAGAGCAAGTGCCAAGGCTCAAAGAATAATTATTGAATCGGAATGATTCGAGAAATACATATTCGAGTTATCAACGTTCCATTATAGAACAACAACAACACCAATAATAATAATAATAATAATAATAATAATAATAATAATAACAACAACAATAACAACAATCAGTAGAGAAGGAAAGGGCATGAGTGCCCACCGGACCCATTCCTTACGAAGTCGATGCCCCCGCCTTTCTACGCCCTATCGGGATCCACGACCCACGTCCACCAACGCTGCCCTCCAGCGCGCTCTCGTGGTTTTTTATTTTGATTAGCGGACGATTCCGTTCATCCACCTCCCCTCCTCCACCTCTTCCTGAAGGAGGCGCAGGCAAAGGGGGAGGACCGTGGTAAGTGGCGCGTGGTCGCCCGTGATAGCGCATTTCCTCCGACTCGGCGACGGCGGCGATGCAGCACGGTGGTTTGAAGAACTCACGAAGCGGACAAAAATCGATTTTTTTTCAAGACTGTCCAATTTACAGTAGAGAAGCACATGAGAAAAGAAATACGTCCAGTTTGTTGTGTTCCGTACTATCATGTCCTATGTGTTGATCATTATTGTTATCAAGAAGCTCAAACATGCAGAATATTTCAGAAATCAGTCATAATTTCATTCGATTTTAGGATCCATGTTTCTCAGTAAGTGTTGGTGATATAATTTTTTTTCGGTACCCTCCTCATTTTCTAACAATATTTCTTACAGAAACTTCGAACTTTTATTTTTGTTCCAGAGTAGACAAGCTTCCTGGAAACAATATTACGTCTGTTTCTTAACTTTTACCCATGCAGTGGGGATAAGGCCACTTCAATTAAGCAATCATCTGTATTAATACCATTGCTTCCCGAAAACGATAGCTTTACTCATAAGTGCATGTAAATATTCACGCTTTTAAGCGGTCTCCTGACCCGGCGGTCAGCGTCAGAAGATAGACAACCCTCAACCATCCATTACTACCGAGCCAGGTTAATAATTCCGCTTTATCGTAAAATGTAATGACGTCACGTGTTTGGTGTCGGTTACTTCACTTGTTCGTGCCACTCGCATAAGTTTCCGATCGCGTGACATTAGTTGACTATTGCATAGCCCTAATGGCTCCCCTACCGCATTAGCCACTTTATTGACGGGCGGAGAGAAGACTGAAAATTGGGTAGGGGAGTCCTCGCTTCTCAAGGATTTTTTTATTAAACGATGCGTGTAGATCTTAGCAAAGTACCAACAAATGAAGATATTTTGTTCCCTTTTTTTCAATTTTCCTCCTGCCAGTATCCCTGGCGAGATGGGAGATAATTGAAATATTCTAATGCGTGAATGAGCTCCAGCGTTGCTGCTTTTGGAGCTAGGGGCGGGCTTTAACTTAAAAATACTAATTTAACTTATCTTAAATCTAACTTAAAAACTAAACACTAGTCACTTTGGGGGATTTGCTTTTAAATAACAGTTTCGTATTGGATTTGTGAAGTTATTATTAATGCTTTTCTTTCCTCTGCTTTTTTGCATTCACACTCTCATTCATTCTTAATCTATATTTACAAATCACTTTCATTCACACATTCATGCCACATCACACTAATTACACTGCACTATACTTGGGTTTTCGTAACGTGGCAGATGATATTAGGTCATTTGTACACCTCCTGCCTTATAAAATGAATCTTTATAACAGTGATAAGCACATGTTTGAGGCCATGAACCCCACTGAGAAGGACGTTCGCGAATTAATTAAAAAGATTCATTTTATAAGGCGGAAGGTGTAAAAATGACCTAGTCATTCGCCCCGTTACGAAAACCCAAGTATATTTACTCTATATTTTGTCCCCTTGGCCCCAGTCCGCGCCATAGTGCGCGGTGGCGGCCCCGAGCGTGACCGGCGGCGCAGCCAATGCGCCTGCGCGCCGCGCCCGCCCGAGCCAATGGCGTGGCGAGGCCCGCGGGGCCCACGCGGCTCGCGGGGCCGCCCGACGGCAATCAAGGCCCCCTGCCGCGCGTCGCGCCGGCCGAGAGACACGTGCACGCGCAGGAATGCGCGGGGGCGCGGGCGATGAGGAGGACGAGGACGCGGCGGTGGTTGTGGCGCGTGCCACCGCCCCAGCAGGACGCTGCCGAGCGCGGAAGGAGCCCCATGTACGCGCAAGCCAGGTTCGACGAGCCTGCAACGCCAACCGGCTGACGGGTGGAGGGGAAGCTAGGTCTATGTTAACGCTTGTACTACCCATCTCGTATTTTGCACTGAGAAAGGTTATAGAATGGTGACCAAAACCTGTGCCTGGGACACCGCGTCTCCCAGACAGCCAAGTAGTTATTGACACGCGTTGGTTGTGATTTCTCTCCCTGTCCGAGCATTGAAGTAGTAGCGGTGACAATTTGTATGACTCGTCATATTACAAGTTCAACATTATTACTTTACAACGAGCTCGTCAAACTCGATTTGGGTGTATGGGGCTCTTTCGCGCACAGGAGCGTCCTATGGGGCGAGGAGTGCTCACACCCCATCACCAGCGCCCTCCTCTGTCTCATTCTGCAAGCTCTTTTCATTGAGCTTGGAATCTTACCATTGCCTTGCCTATTTATTTACGAATCTGTAGTATTTGTCAAAACTGACTTACTTAACAGTGGGAACTTATTTTCATGTAATACTGATATTTATAGTTACAACACTCGACGTAGAAATCATGTTCATCAAGTGTCAGTATCAACAGCTCACTACAAGAAATCCACATACAATACATGTACATTACTTTACAACGTATTGCCAGATGAAATTAAACAATTAAAATTGGTACACACATTTAAGTTAAAAGTAAAATATTTTCTGCTGCAAAACTGTTTCTATACAATTAGAGACTATACTGATCGTCAAAGAGAAAAATCATGTTTTACGTTAGCAAAACAATGATATAGTACAATGAATTAGTTTACAATTGCATTGTGTAATTAAAATAAAGACTTAAATACCTGTAACAAGTAATGTACTTCAGCTTCCCGGGTCAATGACCCCCATCTCGATCGGGTTTTTGTCCAGTTCCCCTGATCCATTGAGCAAATGCTGAGATGGCCCCTTGATTTGCTTCTGGACGTAAATGTAGCTTCACTATAATTCGCAAATTAAAAACGTTCGTTTACCGTTACAAATAAGTTTTCTATAATTCGGCAACGAAAATATCTAGTTTTTGAAATGTTAATCTCTCGCTTTTTTAAATTTATTATTATTATTATTATTATTATTATTATTATTATTATTATTATTATTATTATTATTATTAATATTTTTTCATCTTTCAACTATTAATAGTTAAATAGTTGGGAAGGGATTCTGAAACTCAGGAAAGCGTGCACAGATAATTTTTCTCCTCCCATACGTCACATACAGTTTTTGACTAAATAAATAAATAAATTCTCATCCCCCTCATCAATCCTGACTGTGGTTTGGGTTAGCAACTAAGTTGTCCAGAACCCGTCATATTGTTAGCTCATCAACGAACCAAGATGTCACCGCCGACCTGGATAGTCGAAGTCGCTAAGACAGAAGTGCCATAGCTCCCTCTTGCCTGAAGGGTGGCGGGTTGGAATCCCGTCCGGGGTATGGATGTTTGTGTCCGTATACCGCTACCGTTAATGTTACTTACAGTGATCGCTATATAACCTTAGTAGTTGGAAAGCGACCATAAGTAAGGAAAAAAGTCCTCGAAACCCAAGCGAGGAATGTTCAATAACCGCCTCACGTCGAAGCGCCGTCCTCTGTTGGCTCGCCCTCGCCGGCGCGGCGGGCGTTTGGCGTCGAGCGAGGCGCCGGGCGTCGGTGGGCCGCTGGCAGCACCGAGGCGGAGAAAGGGGGCGTTTCCTGCCTCCTCTACTTGGCGAAATCAAGGCAACTGCTCGGACAACAGCGCGCGCCCGGGGGGAATTGCTGGTTTCCTACGCCGCGCCGCGTGTGCATCGGGCAGGACGCGTGGCGCCCACGCACGACGTAAGACTTCGCCGCCCCGCGCCGCCGCCTTTCTTGGAAGCGGTTAACCTTTTCGCTGCTGGGTGGGTGGTGCGCCCGTTGTTGAAGGTGGCCATACACCAGTGCTGACTCTTGCTGCTCATTTCCATGGTTTTCTGAGTTCAGCAGTAAATGTTTTCTTCAACCAATTAGCGGCCAATTATATGTTTTGCTGACGTCGGTTTCGCGCACACATTGTGTCGCGTTTGTGCTTCCAGGGGCATTGTTAGAGCTACTGGTAGGATGTAATTGTTTTTTTTATTATCGCATTGTAATGTTGCTGTTAAATTATTTTAATGAAGGACCCGTCACGAGGCATGCCGCCTGTACTTCGATTTATTTAGTTTTATTTGACAGGCCATCAGCTGTTACGGTGTCATCCAATCGGAAGCTTCTCGTCACTACAGTGACGTCACTATCGTGACGTTCAATCTCCCGATTCGATGACACCATAATCGCCGATTTACGTTCAAGCTATGTTTAAATCCAAGTATATGACCACCGTACGCTGTGGCGCTCCTTGGAATGGGTTAACCTTGGCGTATCTTGGAAACGGTTAACCTTTTCGCTGCTGCAATAGCCCCTGGTTTAAGGTGGCCATACATCAGTGACCGCGATTCGTAAAGAAAAAGGGATCCAAATCGAGTAAATTCAAAATAAGAACTTTCCATATAGTAGTCGTAGGATTTATTCGGATTGTGCCATGGAGTTTTGAACGTTCTTGTGGTAGAAAACTGCCAGTTAGCAACATCGCTTAAGCCAGCCAATGCAGCTCACGAGCCTGGCGCACGCCATTCATTAACACGGATTTCAAAGTTCAACGGAAAATGTATTCTTTAAAATTGGAGGTGATAGTATGCGTACTCAAGTCAGTTGTCGATTTCATCGTATACTTTTGCGAAAGAAGTTACATTGAGGTGAATGTCAATGAAGTAATGATTATAAAGGATAGGTAGTAATAGAGATGAGACTTTAAAAAACCGTAATAAAGGCTTTAAAAATTGCATTAGACAAAATAAAAAGGTACTTTCTTAGAAATTTGGATTTGATAATAAGAGTGTGAATGTATCATAAGATTAAGGTTGCTGCAAAACATTCTGAATAAATTTCTGTTTATAAAATGTTCCAAACATAATTAGAGAGGTAGATGTGTTTGAAAAAAAAATTTTTTTTGCTCTTAGTACCCCCAAAATGTAATCTTCCGTCAACATCTCTAAATCGATTTCTACAGTCTTATTTAACTTTCCCTATAAATATACGGGAAAGTAATAGTTCTTCATGCAGAATCTAATATTAGTGCTTTGAGATTAATGTCTCAAAGCACTTCAATTCGAATATTTTATTATACCATAAACTTCAAGAGCACCAGAATGTTTATCCACTAGACATCTAACTTATACTTCCTTATTTTATGAGCTTTATAATCAGGGTCAGTGCCCTACAGATCCTTGAGCTATTCATCAATTCATCCACAGTCTCTGTACTGTTCCATTACGGACGCATTAAGCTTATCTGTCTTACCAGCTTTCATGATCCACTTGGTTGAAAATTTCGTGCGTCCACTTTCTTCCAACTGGACACGCAGCATCTCAGAACACATTTCCGCCGAGTATCCCCTTCCGAGGATGACGCTGTTTATAAAGAATTCCCCGAGCTTCCGGCGTCGTTCGGCCGAGCAAAGGCGGCTCTTCATGCCACGAAGTCGTTCAGGCCGGTCAGTCGTCAGCGTGGGTGGTTGACCACATCTCCGGTCTGTGGACGGCGCCGAGGTATGTAGGCCAACGTCGTTACGTCGCTCTTGAGGTCCCGATAAGGTCAAACGCAATTCGTCGGTGTCTCGGACTGGCCACGAGACGACGATAAGTGAGAAGCCATCAGAATGACCGCGACGCCAGTACTCTTCAGGAGTACATGTAGACCGCTGCACGTCCAGCCACGCCTGTTAGGTTCGGAAAGACTCCACTCGAGTACAACTAAAATTACTTCCGCATTCTCATACGACGTTGAAAAATGGGATTTCAAGTGATGTTATTCTTATGTTTTGGATTTCATTTTTCTGTGTGCATTGTGTGCTGGTAAAATCTAGAAAGTTGCAAACGTTTTGGGGCTTTTTTTAACGAGAAAAATTGATGCTTGATTTACGTCAACCAAAAATGTTTTTTCAGTGCCTAACTATGTTCCAATATAGAAATTATAGACGGTTATTTAACTAATCTGGTCATTAAGCAATTCACAAGTATTCATTTAGTTGCAGGTTCACAACTGCTTTGTATCCTAGAGAGGTTCAAAGAATGTTAAAGGTATTTTTTCAACGGAATGAAAAACAAAGATTGTAAGCGATCATTAGTATCCAAAATGTTTTTTGAAACAGTACAGATTCTCATGAAGTTTTCGGAAGTATGAAGGTCTATGATGTATACATATTATTGTGCCAAAATTCTCTCTTGTAGGGAATGATTCAGGTCGATAGGTTTCGTTCCAGAATCAACATACATGTCTAAATGCACTATTAAGACAGTTGATTTCATGAATATTTTATTAATTCGCATTCTCTTGTTCCAATCACAGCCCTATCTCATCCCAGTGGCAGAACACGGAAAAGATCCAAAGCTTCGACGATACACTGCTTACACTCCCAAAGAATCCTTTGTCCCCGCGAGGATCGTAGCCCAACTCCGGGTGAAATGTTTCGTTTAACATCCGCCATCACGGATTCGCGACTCTATTATGCGACTCATCGCCCGCGCAGTGTCGACGGAGCCTCGGCAGGGGGCGCGACAATTTCCAGGACATCAAGGTATTAAACGAGCCCAGGGGCGAGGCGGGGGCGGGCGGGGGCGGGGCGAGAGGGAGGCAGAGGACGGGGACAGGGAGGTTGAGGAGGAGACCTCCGTGCCGCCGGCGCATTTCGCGCCTTCTGCCTCCTCCTCCTCCTCCTTCTTCTTCTTCTTCCCTAATGATAAAACGTTTTAAATTATGATGGAAGCCTCACCGCGACGGCACTCCGCCGAGCGATGGGACGAGCGAGGCGCCGGCGGCCGCCAAATGGCACGTGAGGTGGAGAACAGTGGGCGCTTTCAGAGAACTCGGGACGAATTTTTGGTTCTTCTCTCAAAATTATTTTAAAAATTTAAAATTATTTGTAAGTAAATGCGTTTATGAATGCGTTAAGAAAAATCATTTTTTAATATGTTGTAATAAGACATATATTCAAGAAACGTGTATATCAAATAAAATACCTTTAATAAATTATGGGAGGTAAGAAAAATGAATTGTTTTACTTCCGTTCGTTGCTTTAAGGTAGGTTTTGCTGTCGATGTTAAAAGTGTGAGTTTATTTCCGGAAACATTCTGGCCGTTTATTCTTTGGGATGTGTCACGAAAATGTTTTTAAATGCCCGAAAATTGTTATGAAATATCCTTCACTGTAAAATAAGCATATTCTCATGTCATTTTGTACGAGGTTTATGAGATATAATTAAAACATTTCTTCCAAACTAAGTTCAAAGCAAAATGTTTCCTCTTTCTGACGTATTCTTGTCATAATGATCTAAATGCAGGAGAACAAGAAGAAAAGAAGAGGGCGATTGGGGCCTGAGATTGACTTTGGAAGGCCAATAAAATAAATAACTGTATAGAGTATTTTCGGTTGGAAATTACAGATTGTTTTTTCTTAAAGCTTGAAAATTCGTTAAATAAAAATGGATTTTTATAAGACCGTCAAGGCCATATTTTGTGACTTTCTTTCGCATTTGGTACAACACTTATTCAGTCCATTCAAATCATCCTCATTTCCAAGTATTTTCGAACAAAAACTGTCGCAATGTCAGACAGTAAATAAATTATTTATTTTACACTTTTCTTTACAACACCAAAGGTAGTTTCATTGGTATTGTTAGAAACTGCGAATCTCGATATCCCCCAGTACTTCTGTGCTCTTCGTTGGTGCAGTGCTTCGCCCAGCCATTATTGCCGCCGCCGATATCATCACTGCCGGCAAAATAAAGGTATTACAAATGAATAACCGCCGCATAAGGTGTCGCGGTGCTGATTGAAAATGTCTTCAAACGGCAGGAGAGCAGAGAGAAAATGGGAGGAAGATTGAGACTTAACATTGTTACACGACATGAAAATAAAAGTAAATAAATAAAGAGATTGACTATTTTCGATTCGGAAATGCCGATTATAGTTTCTTGAAGATTTAAAAATTGTTAATTGAACGATAATTTTTTAACATTCTCTCGTCAGTATATCCTGACTCGATCCCGGATTATATCATTCAATCTGTTCAAATTATTCTCATTTTCATGTACTTTCTAGGCATTGAATTACAGCTTCGTGAGACACTGGCGAGAGAATGTCGTTATACCACGTTTCGTCTGCGTGCTTCAACGCAGCCGTGCCTGCGACCGCCGGCAAAATAAAGATATTAAGAATGAATGGCCGGCGCATAAGGTGTCGCGGCGCTAAGTGAGGAAGCCTGCGAACGGCAGGAAGGCAGGGGGAAAAGAAGAGAAGGATGAATGGGACGTGAGATATACGTGGCTATAACACTGCCCAGGAGCGCGGGCCTCGTGCCGCGAGATGAAAGGCAAAACGGCAATTTGCGACAACAGCTTGCGGTGCTGAATATTTTTTGTCAAAATGAAAACTCTCGGAGATATAGGTCTTATGTGAGTGTCGGGTGTCTGGGAAGGGGGGTGAGAGGATGGAGCGGGGGAGACGGGGAGAAAAAAGCAGTGGGAGGCGGTGGGTACTGTGGGTCGAAATGACTCTCAAAGGGCTCGTATAGCTCTTATGTATTTCCGAGTTCTTTCTCACTGATTAATCTACGTTTCTCCTAGGGATTTGTCGATGACGATGAGCTGTTAGGCTGATTAGATTTAAATTTGTGACTCATGGACAGTAGGAAACATGAAGAACGTGCTCGACACTTGCGTATTGGATACATCAGTTCAGAATTCGTCTATTAGTGAGATTTTTCTTTGCTTTTTATTCTTTATTAGTGTGATTTACAAAGTTTTAGTCGTTTTTAAAGTTTCGTCCACAAACCCGAGCTCAATAATTCATCTATTCCTTTATTCCCATATGTTGTTACGAGTAAAAGTCTACTTTTCCCCTTGTTGAAAGTTAGTGGCCACGATGAGGTACTACTTTGAGATAGCAAGTTTACAAATAATTTTTTGTATTTTTATTTTTGAGTGGACGTTCGTGGTACAATTTGTATGATATTGCAAGAACTGACGGTGTAATAGAAATCCAAACTAGCTAACATATTCAACTCGCACAAAAACAAAAACCCAAACACTGTTTAATAAAACAATATCATGGAGATTCTTTTTTACTGTATATGTTTAGTGATATCCTCTCGTACATTTAACCTTTAATTATTTTTCTGTTTATCCACGGAGTTGATAAACAGAGTTATTATTAGTATATTATAATGTTAAACCCAAATAGCAGCAACAACTAAACACACTCTTCTACAGGCACTCTCAACTTACACTGGCTGGAACGAGGTTAGCTGGCACACTGCAAATCGCTTTGGTCAAATCACAGCACGTATTGGAACACTGTTGAAGCTCCGACGATACACGTTCTCTAAAAAATCCACAAGAATTCCAACGACAGGTCGGTTTACACTCGCAACTGCAAACTTATCGATAAGAACTGAAGAGCGAAAAGCTTTTAAACAAATCTCTGCTCATAGAACCAAAAAATGTTATTGGAAAAATAATAATTAAATCTTCTCTGTAAGAATTTGAGTATCACTACAAGGAATAAAAGCAGCAACCGTGGCTGGTGCCGCTTCTGTTATTCTTTCCCCCGCGCTCCCTTGGGCTCATTTCGGGCCAGTGTGCGCCGCGAGGGGAAAGAATGTTTTATAAGTCGGCGTCGGCGGTGCGAAGGAGCGCGCGGAGGTCATTAGAGGAGCGCCGGCGGCGGAGGGGGGGGGGGAAAGAGGAGCGGGACGCAGCGATCCGCCGAGATTGCGGACATGAAGGACCTGCGGTTAAGCGGTGAAATCACTCGCGTTATGGCTGCGGAGGAGCTTACGGCGGTCGCGGGGAGGTATCAAGCGGGAGGAGGAGGAGGAGAGGAAGGGAGGCGGGAGGATGGAGTGGTAGTTGGACTGGGGAGAGGCGAGTGAGCGGATAGCGAGGACTGAAGGGTGGGATAAAGAGACGATATGGAGCGTGAGCTGGATGTTGAGTGATTGGGGAAGACGTGGACATCACGCACGATTTTCATGGGAAAAGGAGCAGAGCTTCGTTGAGTGGGCTAAAGAGCTGGTCCGTTGATTGGGGCCTGTGTGATATTATTTTGGGCATTAATGTGTTGTGGGAATTCCTAGGTGAACGTCATGCGTTGCAAGCGTTGATACTGTAGGCGCGTGGAAGTCGCGACATGAGGAGGTAGCGTAGTTCGGATGGGGTGATTGGGGACGGCGAAAGTGGTAGGGGTGAGGACATTAGGCCGGACAGGCGAAAGGGTGAGGGGTAGAAGGGCGAGAAGGCGGTAGGGCGAACCGGCAGAAGAACGGACATACAATAGAGTGCACAGAGAGTTGAATAAACGAAGGGGTAAACAGCCAGTTAGACATCGAAGGCGTAATATCGGATGAGTGAGGGAAACAAAACCAATGCATGTACAAACAACCGCCATAATTCGGTAATCACGGGAATCATAGAACAGCATCCTATGGTCAGTGCCTGATAGAATTTTAACTCCTGCCCCAGCGAACCTTACACCACCCGAGGGAGGTTCCTGCAGGAGTTGGTTCCTGCGGCGTCTGCCAGCATCAGACTCTGGCGCCACCGCGCCGTGCCGGTGAGCGGAGAGCTGCGTGCACGTCCGCGGCCGCGTGCTTGGGCGTGCCGCCCGCCGCGCCGGATTGCGGGCGAACCTGTGCAGCTTCCCGGAAGGCGACGCGCGACGTGAGGGAGCGCCCGCAGCACCTCCACCGCAGCCTCCGAAGGAGCGCTCCCTGCCCGGATGAACCCCTCGAGATTGCGGCGAGCGGAGGTTAAAAGCAGAGCTAGGATGAACGTACTTGGAAATATTCATGTTTTTTTTTTCGGGTTGATGGGCCGTGGTCCTTTGGCAGTTCAAAGCCAATTGGACCACGGCCCATCAGCCCGGATGAAAACATGAATATTGACTCCGGCCGTGAAAGCCTTCAGTGCTTGGAAATGTTTATATTCGCTGCACTACGATCAGATTAAAAAATCCTTGCCATTCCTTAGTTGTTGCACGAGTTATTGTAAGTTAATATGAAGGAGGGCGTTTTCAACATTTTCAAATTACTCTTGAAAGTTCTACTTTATAAAAGTTTTTTGTTTATATTTTTTCGTATTTATTAATGGAATACAAAATAAAAGAATTCATTTCTTTTAGCAACATAACTGAAACCCTCTTCTTTATCGGATACTTGACTACTCTATTAAAAAAATAAATATGGTCCGTATGTTAAATTCAAGGGAATGCAATTATGAATCAAGGAAATCTAATTCAAATTGAACTTCCATATTTACTCTCTGGAATACCCAAGCAGACTAATATTGTTTTGAAAATAATAATAATAATAATATAATATAATAATAATAGTGTTAAAGTTTGTATAATAATTCAAAGCGCATAGAAATGTGATTTAAATGGCTTACGAAGATAATGTAATAAACAACCTAATTTAATTTAATCAAAACGTATCTTCCTCTCCTCTCGTGAAATGGCAATGTAATGCTTTCTTCCCGTTTCCATTTGTCACATCTCTCGGCCTCTGAATGAGGTGTCCGTCTCCCGGCGGTAGGTCGTGCTATTTCAATAAGGCGCAGAACAGAGGGGTTCGCTCGACCGCTAATGCCCGGCTCTCCTCCGTTCCGCCCCGAGCGCCCCGCCCCGCGGCCCTCCTCTCGGCCGGGGCGAGGCGGGGCGAGGCGGGGCGGGGGCGGCAGTGACCGGCAGCAGCCTGCCACTGCTGCGGCCTTGGGACTTCGCGCCCTCTTCACCCGTCTTCTCTGCTGGTGCCGCCGCTTATCACTCGCTGCTGTGTCTGCGAAGGCGATTGCCTTCATCTTCCCCATTCTTGTGCTTCCCATCCGAATCTTCTTGTAGTTCATTCTCGTAATTACCCTTTCATTCTTCCTCCCCATTCAAAGCTCTTCTTCGTCTTCTTCATTCGTTCTCATCATCAGGTGATCTCACAAATCACAGTCTTATCAAGTTCCCTTAACCGCCCTAATCACTCTTATTCAGTCTACCGCTTTACCAATCTATCCCTTAGTCAGTCTACCTCCTTAATCAACCTACCATTCCATAAAAGTCTCTAATCTTCAGCCTCCTCATTAGCCACCCTCTCCATCAACTGTCCTCAGCGCCGTCGACTTAGTCTTTCTTTCCCTTTCCTCATTGTCGTCACCATTTGCTCATATCTCCGCCATCCTTACATCTTCCTCTACACTTCCTTCACCTCTGCCCCTTCATTCTTTCACTTCAACCTCTCCGTTAGTAAGCTCGTCACCCTGCTGCTCCCCCCTCTCCACCTCTCTGCTAGCCACGTCCGCCCTCACCGGCCACCTCCGTTCCGCGCGCGCCCCCGCGGGCAATATCCTGCCCCTGTAAATGAGCGGCGCTTGGCCGGACTGTCCGGCCGCCCCCCCCCCCCCCCCGGCCGGCCCCGGCGCCCCGGGCTCCGGGGGGGGGCCCCCACTTGCTGCGCCAGCGGACGCCCGCGCCCGCCCGAGAGGAGAAGTTGCTGAGCTCTGTCTTTGCTGGGGACGGGCACTGAGCACTCGCTTTGCTCCGAGGGGATAATTTTTGCGGTTTGGTTTGGAGATGGCGGGACGATTTGTTTAGCGACTCATTTCGTTCTTTTCGTATCGATGGATGGAATAGAAATGAGTTACAATTAGAAAATCTACAGCTTTCGGAATCTACGATTTCATTATAGCTATAAGCGTAATAAATTTTGGTGATATTTAATTTTCATTTAAATATCGTAAATAAATATTAGTAACTAAGAAATATATTTTTAATAAAATTATTATTATTATTATTATTATTATTATTATTATTATTATTATTATTATTATTATTATTAATTTTATTATTATTATTATTATTTATTATTTTTATTGAAATAATAAACTTCAGATCAATGTCAATCCGAACCCTTAAATGTGAGCTATTAATGGAATTTGAAAATATATTTTACCACTTAAATTAACAGTGACAGCTTTGCATTAGTTAATGGTGGCGTACTTTTAACGCAACATAATGTTCAATGCACTAGATGTAATTATTTAAACATTTCTATTGTTTCTTCATAAAAATATTGCGGAAACAAAATTTCGTTAGCAGCTTAAAATTAAATTTTTTTAATTTGGTTTTCATTAAATCAGTACTGAATAGTAATGCAATTATTTGTAAATTTATGTAACCTTCGTATGTATCGAACTTCTTTCGCAATATTTTTCATCGGATTTCAGTATTGAATAGCTGATTTATTCGCGACCACATGTGCGAATTATAATTTAGGTCAGACCCAGTTGCGGTGAGCAGTGAATAACATCTGTAAATGTGGAGCAAAATTAGGTTTTCCTCCCTCGTATCTGTGATCTCCATCTTCGTACTCATTTTGGTCTTCAAGCTTGTTGCGCTCTAGAACCAGGAGGCCGATGTTCATCTGAACTTTTGGATTATTGGGTCACGTCTGTCGTATTTTGACACTTTTCACCAAGTACGGAGTTTCTTACCATCTGTTCAAAATTCCTCATGTCCACTTCGTTGAGAAACCAGCTCTATATGCAACGTACAAAATTTCTTTTACACAGTTCATCTTGTTTAAACTCGTTTAAATTTGAGAACTTTCCGCAGTTTTAGATGTTCCTGTATTAGTAAGAAGGTTACTTTTCTAGGCAAGAAGTCTTTGTTCAACAGATATTTCGAAATAATCGTCTGGAAGGTATTGTACGTCAGAAAACACATTTTACGAGAAATTGATTGAAATGAAGGATTTCAGTCATCAGTAAACGATTAGATATTTTTATTCCGGCAGAAGGATATATCCGTTTTGTAGAAAGAAGTAGGGAAAATTGTATGTGGGATTTGTCACAGAGGAAAACCAAAAGAAAATCAAAGGTTATGAATTTCAAGGGGTGCATACTTCCAATCTCAGATAAATACGAAATAGTATTTGAAGATAACCGAGAGACATCAGCTTAAAAAACACATTGTCGTCATTTGAAGCCCCTCCAACGAAGAGGTCCTTTCCACATGCCTGGAACGTCTGTATCGCGACCAACCGGCCCTTCCATCGCGCAATGTTCTCCATTCCGCTCACCGCCACCATTTTCATTAGCGCATCCGGTGGGCCGCCTTCCCTCCGGGCCGCTTTCGTCCGCGGGCGGAAGCGGCGCCACCGTCGCCGGCGTCTTGACACGCGCCCGACGCCGCCGCCGCCGTCTGCAAGTTTGCTCGTCGAGGCGCCCTGTGCGCTGGAGCGGAGGAGCATCGCAGATCTATCGGAAGGAGACCGCACCGCAGCACAGCGGGCGCGGTCCTCTCCTCGCGCCACGCCCCCCTCACCGCCGCCGCCCCGCGGGCCGGCGCGCCGCGAGACATGAGTAATATCTCCCGCGCGCGAGATTGTTCGCTCGCCCCCCCCCCTTCGCCCTCCCGGGCGCCCCTCGCCGCCCTTCGGCCCTTGCCGGGTGCGCCGCGTACTTGTCCTAGCGCGGGGGCGGGCACGCGAAACTTGCATCAGCATACGGAGAGCGGGGGCGGTGGCGGCCGGCGGCCCCCGAGGTCATCCGTTGATGGCTGGCAAACATTGGCGAAGTCTGCACAAACTTGGAGGAACACCCTCCGCCGCCACCGCCGCTCCTCGTCGTCGCCTCTTGGCCTCGCCGCAGCCCGACGGAGCTCGAGACCTCCGCCAAACTCCTCGTCGCCAGCGCCCTCTTATTGGGATCTGATGACAACGGCACGGGGTGGGAGGCGGCGGAGAGGGGAGGAGGACGCGAAATCCTGAAGAGGGGGCCCGAAAAATGGGCCCCCGGTTGCCAGAAGCGCCGCGACGCCGTCGCAAGCCTCGGCCGTCGCGACGGGTTTCTCGGTTTCGCTCTCGCCCCACGCGGGCGCTTCGCTCGATACTTGTTGGGGTCGACCGACGCCCTCGAGACACCGCTGCCGTCCCCGGACGCCCTCCTCCGACTGCGTCCGCGGCTCCCTCCGATACCCTCCGACGCCCTCCGATTACTACTACCTCCTTCGCGCAAGCGCTTCACACACCACTCCCCGGGGCGGTCGCGTTACTCGAATATCGTGTTCCGGACGTTCGTAACGACCGCCACCTACTCGCCAGCGGCGGAGGCTGAGGCGAGGGCGGCGAGGCGAAGCGTCGCGAAACTGCCGTAGTAGTCGTCGTCGTCGTCGTCCTCGTTGCAGGCGCCACGACGGAGCGTGTTCGCTGTTTGGCAACTTCTTCCCCGGCCCCCACCCCCCTCACCACCCGCGTTGCGCGCGCCACAAAGGAGGCGGGATTGCCCGTGCGGGGCGCGTATCTCGCGCGTATTCACACCCGCGCGTCGGCGCCGAGAGGCGGCTAATTCGCCCCGCCCCTCCCTCCCCCTGGCGCCGCCGGCGCAGGTTTCTCTCCGTATCTCGGCGCAGAAGGAAGGCGCCCGGCGGTGCAGCCCTGGGGGACGCCGCAAGTGCTGCGACCTACGCCACGCCGTCGTTACGCCGCCGTGCGGGACGCCGCCAAGTGGCGTCGCGTTTGTGGGGGGTTTAGCGGCGACAGGCGAGAAATGGGCGCGCGTATACCGGGCTCGTTTGTTCCGCGCTCTTCGTTTGGGGCGTCAAGGAGGTTGTTGGCGGAACGTTGCTGTGGAGGAAAAGGTACTTGGAGATACGAACGTGGTAATGCAGGTTGTGATATCTCTTTTACTCACAGGGTAGTGTCATTTATTGGACGAGGTGATTTTCCTTTTGTTTCTGAATATTTAGAACCGTTCAATCACTTCGACAATTCTGATCATGTTTCTTAAAAATAGTGCACATTATTATTATTATTATATTATTATTATTATTATTATTATTATTATTATTATTATTATTATTATTATTATTATTATTGACCTAGAAAGCCGAGGTGACTAAGATCGTGAGCCGGCTCAGCGCTCCGGTTCGGAGGGTCGCGAGTACAAGTTCCGCCATGAGCATGGGTATTTGTTCCTTGTCTCTCATGTGAGTGTTGTCGCGGAGAGCTTCGTGTTCTGTTGACCGCAGATCAGAGGAACCCACAGGTATATTGGTGCCTTGTGTATGGTCGAAGATGCGTGCCATCGGGTCGTAAAGGGTAACTGGCTATTGTCAGGACGAAAGGTATAGGAAAAAATATTATTATTATTATTATTATTATTATTTATTCATTCACAGTTCACTGGTACATAGATTGTAGTCATACAGATACAATACATCAAAGCATGACAACAATAAAATCAACAGTAATAGACTAATAAAAATTTAACATTTATAATACTCATAAATGCTAATGTGATTAAGATAGCAACTAAACACACTCATTACTTCCCAAGAATTATTATTATTATTATTATTATTATTATTATTATTATTATTATTATTACTGTTATCATCATCATCGTTACTGTTAATTAGATTCTCCAAATACACCATCCAATTTTTTTTCTTCAATTCAAGTACTTCCGGTGCATGCTTCTTAAGATGGCTATAAAGCAAGCTATTCAGAGAACAAAGACCGACAATAAGGATAGGTTTCAGTCACATTATCCAGAGCATCGCTATAAGTCCTTTCATATTTACGAAATGATTCGAACATGACTACGTACGGTACGCCACTTGATTTTGATGAACGGTTCCGTCCGCGAATTTCCGTACTACGATCATTACTCCCCTCGCAACGGGGAATCCCGCACTCGCAACCCCGACGCCGTCCCCCTCACCTCCCGGCGGCGCGGCGTGCTCAGCGACGTGTGCACCGTAAACCGGTGACTCACCACGGAAACGGGCCCGGTGTCTACAGAGCAGCAGCAGCGGTGGATCCGAAGCTTGAAGAAGGAGCGAATCACCGCCCGTCACGAAACTCCTTTGTCACGTTCCCCCGTTCGCCGCCTTGCACCCCTCGCTCCCTCCCTGGCATTGCATCCCCCACCTCGATCTCCCCGCCCGCTTCCCTTCCCTTGCTGTCCCCCGTCGCCGTGGTCCTGCCCCATCACCCGCAACTCGCCCCACCACGCTCGCCTGACGCTCCTCTCCCTGCCTAACCCGCTCTTCAACGAAGGCCACCGCCCCGCTCCGCCCCCACACACGGATGACTCCGCGTGCTTTCTTCACCTCGCCCTGGACGCCCTCGCCACTTCATCTCGTACCCTCGGCGTCCAGTTCCTTGATGTCTAAGGATTCAGTTCTCCGCCTTACCTTCCCGTCTCCTCCTCGCCTCGCATCCTCGCTCCCCCTCACCCTTCTTTCCCATCGCACCGCCAACCACGCCCCAACCCAGCTCCCCCTCCGCCGGTTCCTCCCCGACCCCCGCACGCGCGCTCTTCCTCCGCCGCGGCGCCGGAAGCGGGCTCGAGCGGGTATAACGGTAATGATTGAGAATTCAAAAGCCTCGTGAAGAGTCGTGAGAGGGGAGGGGAGGGGGCGGCCGCCCGACGGTCTGTCAACGGCGGCAGACAAATGACGGAGAACTTCCTTTTTAGGTTACTTTCCTGCCCCCGGGGCCCGCCCCGCCCCGCCCCCGCCGGGGGCGGAGGTGCCCCGCGGGCGGGCAGCTGGGTGGTTGGGGCGCGCGGGGGTGGCGCGGCGTCGTAGCCATCCCGGGCGTAATGATTCGTGGCGCCAGTCAGTCGCGGGAGGGTTTACCCCCCTCTGTGCGCAGTGTTTGAAAGGGGGAGGGGTGATGGCAAGAGTGAGCAGGTTGCCGAGCGATGGGGAGGGGAAGGTGGCAAGCAGGTTCGGAGCTCGAGATTCGTGGTGTAATAAATGATATGTATTGTGTTAGCGTGGTTGAAAACATGCGTTTGAGAAGGGAAGTGTGATGAGATGAGAGTCAGGTTGCCATTCAGTGGAAATCGGTAGGTTGCTGTGTCAGTATTCGGAATGAAAGCGCATATTCTGAAAATGGTAGATTTTTAAAATAATTAATTGATTCTCAGTGCCCAGAAGTGTATGTGAAAAATAATGTATTATTAGGAAAATTTAAATCGGGCTATTTGTTTCAGTGTAGCTCCAGCAAGTTAATGGTAATATATTTTATTGTTTTGCGGTTTTCTTGAGTTTGCATCAGGATATCCTAGAAGTCAAGGAACATCTAGAAAAATATTTAATTTTAGTTTTTATTGACGGGTGAGTGATACGTAGAATGTTACCAAATTATGTGCTATGAAATTCAAACTTTACAAAGAGCATGTAAGAATTGCAAGTTTCTTCTTTAAAAATAAAAATTACACCATCCCAATTTGCATATCGAAAAATTACGACCATTAAAGGCAAAGATTAGTAAACCCACTTTTTTCATGTTATCTGTTTATTAATTCACTAAAATCTGGAGTGTTTGTCTCTACGTCATGTTTTTCCACGCACTGCGTACAAACGAATCTCCCCGAAAGAAAAATAACCTGAGGACCACGTTGAACACAAACAGTAAGCACTCGCAAGCAACGACGGAGCCTCCATGCGCAAAACACATAGCCCGTCCCCATGCATTATTCAACCTCCATTCCTGTCCCGCCCTCTGCTTCTTCTCCTCACAACCGACATCTTGCACGGAGGTCCAAGGTGCGTGAGTTTTCTCGCAAGAAGTCCTTTTTTTCATTCTTCTCCTCCTCTTCCGAGACGAGCGTGTGACGAAGCGACCGTACGACCTCGCGAAGCGCGCCGTCGCAAAAACGCGCGTTCCCTCCGCTAGGAGCGCCTCAGTCGCCGATGTTTCCGCCGACGAGGGCGACGCGTGGAGAACGAAGGCTACGATTATTTTTTTCTTCTGGAGCTCCGACGCCGCCGTGCTCTTCTCGGAGACGGACAGAATAGTAACTGCTCTGTTTGTTCTTGCGCCGATGTTGCGTCGCTTTGGATGTAGGCCGCCTGAGCTGAGGCTGACTTGCTGGCAAGAGTGCTCCATTAGGTGACTGTGCAGCTCGAATATTCGCGCACGAGATATCTGCGTGTTCGGGAAGTCACTTTGAGTGGAATCCGACTCAGTGTTAATGGGCATCACTGAAGTGGGGTATCTGTTCATATTTCTGCGCGGCGCGCCGCTGCGTTGAGTGTTTTTCGTGAGAACTCGCTCTGAGAAGCCACCAGTGACTGCAATATTCTCTGAAGTAATAATGGAGCAAACAAATTATTCTAGAACTGATTGAGTTAATGGACATTAATTACAAAAATGCTTTGATGAAAGTTAAATGTGTAACGAACAATGCGCTTTACTTGTAGTTTCATGTGCAATAAAAGGATAGTTTAACTTCTTTTCTATTCGTCAACCTGTTAGTCCTTGCTACATTTTCGTAATTTTTGCCTAAATATGTATACGATAGTCGCCCTTCTGCATCAATATGATCAAATTATAGGTGTTGTTAAGCTCGTAGCTTGAAGCGGTGGCACGAGGCATACTAGTGCCTCCAGTAAGCAGCCTTGCCTTAACTGATAAAGGCGTTTGGGAGACTTACCATTGTGGTCGTCGAGTTATACCTACATGCGGTATTATGAATTTTGTCAAATTACTGACTTCATTGTTTCCGTAGTAATCAAAAACATTTTTTTTCAATTTAAATGCTTCCATTACTTCGTAAAGAATGCCCGTCTCATTTTAAATTACGGGAATTGAAAAGAAAATCCCAAAGAACTATCCTTTTTACTTATGATCTGGAATAATTTCCTATTAATGTTTGTATTTCTATTATTTTTCCGGTAACAATCTTCTGTATGTTTTAATGAACTTTCAGCTCAAATATTTGAGTTCAAAATAACTGAGTTTTTGCATTACAGCAATGCAGAAATTCGTCTGATATACTTTGGAAAACATTGAGAAGAGCCCTAAACACTTATATTACTGTAATTCGCATTTTTGCGACATTAATAAATTTCCCGGGTGTAATTTAATTATTCTGATACGTTTGTGATAATACAATCAGAGCTTTTTAAATCGAAATGTGCTTTTTTTATTTTAATCGTTTGATAATGAGTTGATTGATGAAATTATTGATAGGTTGGCTGTGACTTCTACTAAGAAAACAAAACGAATACCGGATCGAATTATTTTCTGACCAATACTTTTTTTTGTAAATTGTTTTTTAAGAGGTCACCGGCGATAATATGTTAAGTCTAGGAACACAATACACTTTTCATCTGAATTTTCCCCGCTATTCGTTCCTTGCCGGTTTTGGAATACGACCTTCCTCCCTCCAGCACAATAGTGACGAAGAAAAAGTTTTCATCGTTTTTCTCCGCCTACCAACTGGCTGTGCTCTGTGTTCCCAGCGCCCACTGTTCCGCGTCCTTAATCTTAACTAATCCCACCTTCTACCTACAAAGGACATCGGACCGGCTCGGCAAAAGCCTCCGCTTTCCTCGCCCCCGCCCACTCCCTCCCGAGACACCCTCGGCGTCCCCCAAAAGACTCGCAGTTTTCCTCTGCCCACTGGCCCGCTCCCGAGTCTCCACAGAAATAATTAATTATTTTGTTAATTAGAGGTAGATTTATGTGAACAAGCAGTGTAATTGGTTAAGTAATTTGCGAAAGTTTAAAATCTCACCGTCCTTTCTCTTCCTCCCCGCCTGGACAGCCGCCTCCGCACCGTCGAGGTCTTTCCACCCCCGCACCGCCGCCCGCCCTTCCCCCACCCTCACCCCCCGGTGCGCGCCAACCTCGCGGCCTTTATTTTCTCGTAATTTCGCTCGGCGCCACCGCCGTCGCACTGGGCCTTGTAATCGGTGTTGACCGTCAAAATGTCGTTCTCAACCGAAAACATAATCGTACTCGACCGACAGAATTTCGTTCTCGACCGACAGAATTTCGTTCTCGACCGACAGAATTTCGTTCTCGACCGACAGAATTTCGTTCTCGACCGACAAAATTTCGTTCTCGACCGACAAAATATCATTCTCGGCCAAAATTGTTCTCGACCGACAAATATCATTCTTGACCGTCAAGATTTAATCTCTACCGACATACATTCGTTCTCTGCTGTCATAAATTTTGTTCCTTGTCGTCAGAAGTTCGTCCTCTACCGTCAGAAATCCTTTTTTAGCTGACAAGACGGACTGATCTAAGCGCGAGCTACTATTATTCTCCATTTAGCTCATTTGTTTTATTACTTTGTTTGGAAATAGTGAGAGTGTGTTCCTAGAATAACCGATGCCTTCAGTAATACAGACGCACATGAGACTGCATATCTCGATCCACATCTCCAATCTGCCACTGGCAGAGGAGGCTCAGTGCCGCAGTCACTGCAGTACCTCCGATCAGGAGCTACTAGAGTTCGAGTCCCGACAATGGCTGGATTTTCGACACTAACTAGTTAGTTAGGTCCAATTCAGCAGCAGTCTGGACGCGAATTAGCGACCGGTTGCTCTGATTGTTTTCTGATAGTTTTCCGTGGTTTCTCTGAACAGCACTAGGCGAAAGCTGGAGCAGTACCGTAACAAATAGGTCACGGACCGCGATTTTTCCCACCTTTTTCTTGTCCTTACATACACTCTTCTTACATGAACTACTCTAACACACATGCCGGGAGGTAAGTCAGGAGCTTAGATCCTGTTCCGTCTGGGACGGTGTCCCAGTAGTGGGAAATACCTGTTTGAGGAAAACCTCACATGCCGACGTGTATGTTGGCGCCGCATCTCCATCATTTCCTTGCTCATCCAAAACGAGGAAGATCACCGCCATCTCCCATGATAAAAACTTGCACTTCACTTATGACTAATGACTATAGTAGTTAACGCGCCCAGAAACTGAAATAATAAAATCAGCCTGGAGTTATTCAGACATCTCCTTAAACATTCAAGAAATCTTTCCTGTCTAATCTTTATCTTAACCTCCATTTATTGGTTACACATTGTGTGCATTTTCCTTGTAATTGATTCCGAGAATATTTATGTAATTAACTCTCATGAAAATCAAATGTGTTTCTAAGAAACAATTTGGAGAGGCAGATTTGCTAGAAAAGGTTAATAAATTTGACCTTCTATGTCACTCAATGTGCTAAGGAGTACATATAATTGCAAATATATTACAAAATATAATTGTGTCAACGCGCCATACCTGAGTATCACAGCAAGATTTGTCGCTTATTTGGGGGGAATACACCAATAACACGATAATCTGGAATATCATTTTTATCCTATCGTTGTAAAAACACCTCCCAGTGCGTAAGGAAACACATCAGCAATAGTGAAATAATTCAGAACAGTATTTTTGACCGTACAGCCCTGTAAAGACTCACTGCTCTTCGGCCGCCAACGGCGGGGAAGGTCGGCGCGGTACGGGAGAATTAAGTGATAGAAGGATAAATACCCCGGCGCTGGTGTTGGAGCAGGACGGAAGGTTATTGTGTATCTGTTTACTCTGTGCCCGAGGAAGCTTGTCTGCGGCACGAGGCGCGGTGCGGCGCGGTGGCCGGCGCAAAAAAGGCGCGGGCGGGATTTGTCGCCTACAGCAGCGCCGCGTCGCGGTGGCCGACGCGATGCTTCCAAGGCCCCCTGCTTTTGTGATTTAGGTCTCGCGAAAGTTGGCGCGTTCTTTTGTTCATTTGCCACGGCTGTCCGCGAACACCTTGTGGCCGAATTGCGAGAAATACACGGAAAGGATGTTTTTGCGACGAAGTTTTTGAATAATTATTTTTTTGGTAACTTAACGTGAAGTTCAGAAAATGTAATTTGGAAGTTATTTCGGGAGTGGATGAATTAAAGGGGATTGTAAATTTTGGATTATGGATATCGTAAATATTAGCGGTAACATTAAATGTCTTGAGTTAAATCTGAATTGAGAAAGTGGTTTACTAAAAAATAAGATTCGTATCATGATGCTCTCCAAAGAAATTTTAAGATAATAATTAGAGTTTAAAAATTGCATATGATTGTCACGTAAAATCATTCTCAAAGAATTATGAACAAATTGTTATGAAGGCAAAGTAAACAAAAACATTTCTCTTATTGAAGATCACCCTAACACCACATGGCTTCTAGTAACACTGATTATGAAAACCGTCAATAAGGAAACATATCGTTCTCAACCATGTGTTCATTTCTTTTGTCCAAACGAATTATGAACTTGAGCGAGACCTATAAGAAGCCTAACATTTCCTAATTTGTTTGTTTCTTTCCGATCCCCAGTGTCTTCAGTGGATGCGCTTTCTCACTGATTTATTACACGCCTTGTGTACATGACGACCTCACCACCAGCGTCTGTTCCTTTCTCTGCGGGGGAGTCAAAGCCCACCCGCCAGTGCGGCGCGAGTGGAGTCGGTTGGCCGAGGAGGTGGAGGGGAGGGCCGGCGGCGTCGCGGGCGAGGGGAGACGGGAGCCGAGTGTAAAATTACCCCAGGATTACACTCGTTAATTACCCTGAGCACACAAACACCCTGGGCGACCCCAGCCACGGCCACCAACAGACCGCGCGTCCAACTTAGTGCGCAAAGATATATAAAAATATAAAGTTAGTGGAGGACCTACTTGTTTTGTTTCGGCCCCGGAGGTGGGGGAAGAGGGAAAGGGCGGGGCTCCGGAGCTCAAGGGTATGCGTAAGGGTTTTTAAACCAGGGCCCGTGGAAGAGCAGGGGACGGCGGGCAGAATCACGTGACAACTTCAAATGTGTTGGAAAGAGTAATTTAGCATCTTGGAACTCGCGACCGCATGCACGCGCTCGACTGAAACAGCGATATAAAACTCGCGAGGCAAGAAAGAAAGGAAAAAAAAGAACGTCAACTTAATTCTTAATGTACTCGCGGTAGTGCGCGTGCAACACGAAAAATGTAAGCGGAATGTTAATTTCGGAGTGGGCTTTGCCCGGAATGAGTTCCGTATGCAAATGAAGAGTGCGCTATGACCTCTTTAGTAGAGTGAGATTACGGCGATGAAGGTTTGCTTGATGGCGTAACTGTGATTTGCACCTTCCAGATCGGTTTTGGGCATTGGTGCCCAGTTTGGGTATGGTTTGGAAACAGTTGAATAAAAGTTTCTATAAAAAAATTAGTCTTAGTATATTGAGCTTTGTTTTCAAGAATGAATTATCAATTTAGTGCCTGCATGATAAGAAAAAATAAACTTAGATTCGTTTTAGACTATTATGGGAATTCGTCCTTGTTACTATCAGTCTTTTGAAAGAAATGTTATCCTATTTTCCATACATCCTCATAAAACGTCACACAATACAACTATTATTTAAACAAATATTTATTTAAAATAATATTTTTGGTTGGAAAGGCTTGCATGTAATTATATTGTCTGACATCATGGAATTTAATACCAATCATTTTTAGTTCCTTACAGGAATTCCGATTAGAAATGTTTGTATTCCGAGTGCAGAAATTGCAGTTGCTCCGTAAAATTCCGAAATATTTTCTGAAAAACAAAATAAAACATTTTATGTCACGATCTCGCCTTTCCCTCCTCGTTTTCTACTTCCTTTTGTATCAAATGGTTCCTCTCCAGCGAACTTCCCGAATCGGCCGACCTCAATGACAGTGAAACCCACGAACTAATAAACCGGAAACTGTGCTCATAACCTCTGCACACGCCAAACGAAACATTTATTAACGTATCAAACGGAACGCTAAAAATCTTAACAACCCCCTCAAGCATTCTTCGGACCGCCGTTCTGTCAAGTTCCACATCTTCCTCTCCACGCATGACACGAGCGTTACGGCGAAAACTGCCCCAGAAAGTGTCCTTTCATATTCCCGTCTGTTCGCGTCATCCCATTTTTAAAGCGAAGAAACAATAAACAACGTCTAATCGTAGAAATTACGTGCTCTTCACATGGGCTGACAGCGTCGCAACGCGGCCGTAATGCCGTTATCAAAATTCCGATCGTGTTTTTGCGTCCCGTATGTTGAAGAAAGGAGCCGGGCCTCAATTAACAGAGAGCCCGACGAAGCAGTGGGAAGAGAAGAGAAGGGAAGGGAAGACGTTGCTGTCACGGGGATAAAGCGACTCCGGTTTCGAGATGACGGCGTTCCGGGAGGCGGAGCGAGGAGGAGAATGAGGGGAAGAAATGTTCGCCACAAAAACCGAGGCCGGAGAATAAGAAAGCTGCCGATTGGAACGAAACCGAGCGGGCGCCGCAGGAAGCGCGTTGGCCGTGCGCGAGTCGCGTGAAGGGGAGGGGCTGTGGGCTGGCGAAGAAGGAGAGTGTCCGTCCGTCCTCCTGCTTACTCCTGAGGGCTCTTCTTATGAGCTGGGAGTGATAAGGTCGAGGAGTGGCGGGAAGTAGGTTGAGCGGTTGCGATGGAGATGGAAGCCTCAGCATTATTGAGATATCTATGCGGATGTGTAGTATTGGAGACAGGATCTGATTTTGTGACAATGAAGTCTAGTAGGAAGAATAAACAATGAATAGAAGAGTGAAGAATTACACATGGTAAGATGGATTTAGCTAGCAATGGGAAAGTAAGGACTGAATTTATGTCGGTAATAATAATAGTAATAATAATAATAATAATAATAATAATAATAATAATAATAATAATAATAATAATAATAATAATATAGGCAAAAAGAGCAACTCCAGGTGAATCTGTGATGAAGTGTAAGATCTCAAAATGTTGTTAGGATAATCTATTATTCAATACTCGTCTGATCAGTTAAGGCTATATGGGAAATTTTCAGCAAAGACCGAGAAGCTAGAATTGCCATTAGTGACGATCAACATCTTTCGAACAGGTGAAGTTCGTGCCGCCTCGATAGTGATAGCGAAAGTGACCTGAGAAACAGAAATGTAGTACACTAATGTGAGAGGGATGGAACGGAACTGTTTGGGCAAAAATATGACAAAGACTTCGTCTAGCGTGATAGTTCAAACACAAATCAACCAAGGGTATGGAAATTATGCTATTTTTGTTGGAAGAGCGTGAAAGTTGTAGAGGTTGAAGAGTTCAAAATGATTGAGACTGATTAAATAACCTAAAATGCAGATGTGTGAATATAAATACTGAGAGGAAATGTACTGAATTTTACCTCACATCTTTTAAGTATCTTACTTGAAAAAAAATTAAGAAAACCAATATCAATTAGTAACTCAATAATACCAATGAACAAAAATCTTCAAATTATTAATACATTTTATCAGTTAAGTATCAGATGAACAATGATCATGATCAAGTTCATCTACGTGTATCTTCTTGACCAGCTTGTTGATTGCAAAGTGTTTAAAGTTCATTATTGAAAATTTTGTTACAAAAAGTTCCAATATGAAAAGGTGGCTCCTCTGTCCTTTCAGCACTCGCAATTCGTTTGGATCTTATTGGAATATTCATATGGATTTTATTGGATCATGATACCTGCCTTGACAATTCAGATATATTTTAATATAATTTGTATCTTGTTATCATTTGTTTAATTATCATTTTTTTTATATTTTGGTACATAACTTCATAGCAAGCATGAATACCAACCATTTCATGATTAATAGTATATCCATCTTTTTAGGAAATCTCATGGAATTTTTCTCTTGAATACGAGCATGAAAGCATGATATGAACCAGACAAATTGGCCTGACTACCTAATACTGTGGATTGTGCATGAATACCAAGTAATTTAACAAAACGGATTGCACAGTAATGTTAATTATAAATTATTCTTCATAAAATGATGTAGGTATCGTTTAAAAGAATAATAATAATAATAATAATAATAATAATAATAATAATAATAATAATAAATAACAGATTAATAATATCCACAGAAAACTACAAAAGTCTAATTATAAATTTACATCCAACTAGCGATGTAAATACTTTCTCCTCATCCAAACTTCCGCGTCCACCATTTCGGAGGAGTTGGGATGGTGACGGGGTCGACAACAGGGCGTCTTGGAGGCAAGAACGCCGCCTACGGCGCAGCCTCCGCCGAACAAAAGGATCATGAAAGTGACACGGCCGTTGTATAAAGGAAGTGCACGCTCGGGACTGGGGGTTCGGAAGGTCCCCGCGCCTCTTCTCTTCGTCTCCTTCTTTTTTTTTTATCATCTCGCGGAAGGCGTGAGACGCCGACGGAGTCCCGGGTTGCGGATTTTATTAGTGTTATTGATAGGAGTAAGTAATTGTGGGGGTCCGGGGCGCGTTGACGGGGGAGTTGGGGGGCTGTTGGCAAAGGGCGGATGGCTGTGACGACTGCGGAGGCGGTAGCGTCGGCGGAGAGTGGAAGTGGATGAGAGAAGGAACGTGTACGTTCGGAGGGTAGTGTGGGTAGGAAGATGGTCGATCAAGTTTGGAGCAATGCTGGTTGGAAGTTAATTTAGAAGTATGAAAGGGCGAGAGAGCGCCCTACGAAATGGTTCGCAAGAGGTCGTATCCTTCCGCTGAAAGTGGATAAAGAGGAGAAAATGTGTAGGAAGGGACCGATGTAATAGCGACGTAAGGGTAGTTGAAAATTTATTTTTTTTTGGCGAATAAAATAGTTGCCGTACACTCAATTATCAGTATTGTGGCAATTAGCTTCTTAGAATTATTCGAAGTCTTACATTATCCAGTTTGTTATTCACTGTAAAATTCGCAAAATTATGCGGTGTAAATTAGTTGAAATAAAAAAGGTTACCAATATTGAAACGTGGTTTGTAGTGCTTTTTACACAATACTTTCAGGCGATTTATGTTACTCCTTTTCTAATTAAATTATCCTTCTCATTAAGTAAGACCCTCGCGATTACATAAGATATTGACACAAGTATATATAACTGGATGCCAAACTCCAACATCGTGGAAACAAACAATGCCTTAGAAAAAGGTTTCTTCTCAAGTTTTCAATCAATCAAATTAAATTCTCAAGTTTTAAATCGATATAGGAGTGATTTATGAATGTATTATTTCATTGACTTTACATCAATTTTTGTCGAAATTGCAAAGAGGCTAAAACATTAGAAGAGAGAAGTCGAAACATCATTGATCTTCGATTTTGTGTTATTACTTTTTATATTTTCGGATTTTATAAATAATATTTTAAACAAATTCACTTAAAATGTGGGTGATTCCTTGTAGAGATAAAATTGACACCGGTAGCCGAGAACTGCCTCAAACGCCAGCGGCGGCGCTGTAAGTGCTGCAGTCAGCGAAAGCATTCGCAATTGTTCTTCTACATTTTCATTCCTTCCCCCTACCCCAGTGCATCCACATCCCTGACGCAGAAATTGCGTCACTATGACAGCCGCCTCCTATCTCCCCCACCCTGGGAACACCAACTCCTCTCTCCGCATTGTCGCACGGGATACGTTCGCTCCGTATCTGATTCGATTCCGTTTTCGGCGACTGCACGGGCTATTAGTGCCATACACGCAGCTCTCTTGCTAGCTACCCGCTACAAAAATGGAATTTCTTTCGTCTCTCGAACGACCGGCCACGAAACATCGCGCGTATTTCTTTCCGCAAGGGTATCGCGAGATGCCGGGTTTATCAAACTGCTTGCGTATCCGTGATGGAACTAGTGGCAGGTTTATCTCACCGCAGTGAAATCCCAAACGTTGGATGCGAACAAGATACGGGGTGATTGTGGCGCAGGCTGGGGATTTTCGACCTTCTTCGTGACCCCATTTCAATCGAGAAAGTTCACTTACGAATGGCGGATGGCAGTTGCGCAACGACGCTTGAGATTTCGTCTGGATTTGTAGATGTTTGCAAAATCGGTTTGTTATACACGTTTATACTATATATATTTGAAATGAATCATGAAAAGGATGGTTTAGAAAAGACGAAAACAAGTTTATTGGGATATCACGGCGCAGTGCGCAGATCGCAGAAATTACTGGAGGTTTCCATTTTATATAAAGATAAAAGTTTAACTTCATAAATTGGAAATTAGAAGAAACTATTATTCTAATTAATGTATTAAATGTTAATAATCGTGCGTTTTCAATTTAAGGTCAGTATAATTGTTTTGAAGATTCAAATATTGTTTGGAGCATAACCTATTTGTTTCCATTATTCCACCTATTCGGTTCTGACCTAATGCAACCTCTTCGGTTTCTCGCGCTTTGTGGGGGTAAATACCTTCTTAAAAATTCTTTGTTTACAACATTACATTTCTCTTTTAAAACAATATTTTTAAAAATTATGTTGGCATTAATTATTACAGGGTGACGTCTCGGTAATTTTCAATATAGTTTTTATTTCGTTTTAATATTTTCAACATCCTTAAAACGCCTTATTTCTTATGTTTTATAGAATCTTGAAATCAACGATATTGCGACATCATTAAGCTTGTATTCCAAAAAGGTCTGTTGCTTGTTTGGATGTTTATAACAACCGTTACCAATCTTGCGGACTCCTTATATTCATAATTTTCTGCGGACTATAGTCCGATTTTTCAAACACTTAAACACACACACACACACACACACACACACACACACATTTACATACAATTGCTCTGCAATGATTGGATAACTTCAATTTATGACTATGAACTGCAATAATTTCTATGCAGAACATAATGAAGTTTGATTTGTGTATTAATTAATTATTATAAAATGTAAATAATTTCCGGAATTTTCTGCAAACAGACTTGATTAACTCGTGGATCATTGGTTGGTGATCACTGGTAAGAGATATCCATCCGATAAATCCATGGGGTGTAAGATACCGGATGGATTTACGGAATATTCCGCACTTGTAAATCAATGATTTGAAAGAAAATAGTTTGATGCTTTCCTTTCAAAGTGTTTAATAAGTTTCGTGTAAATTCCAGCATAAAACTCGCAAACCTGATTTTAAAGAGCTATGGCGCATCGTTTTCGGTTTATGCACGATGGTAGCAGTAGTGTTTGTGGAACGTGTGTTGCGGGTTGCTTGTTTGAACGTCGTCCTTGGAGTAATCTGCGCCCGTCCGGCCGCCACTCATGGTTAGACATCCACTCCCCTCCCGGCCTCACGAATAGACGCGAAGGAGCTGTCATTCCACACATCTCGATGCCTGGGAGGGCAACTGATTTTTTTCTTTTTAAATTACCTTCTTTTTTCTGTCTTTTCTCTTTTCTTTATTATTATTATTATTATTATTATTATTATTATTATTATTATTATTAATAATTAATAATAATATTATTTTCAAATCAATCGAGGAAATTCGAAGAGATTTCACAAAAACACGAGTTTTAAGCAACAAAAACGCGGTTGGGTGTCTTATGACATTCACAGAGATCAATTGGGTTCTTATCCACAAGACGACTCAATTGGCACAATTCTTAATCGGTTCTCTTTAGGAGACTCGGGAAGAATTCTACAAGTTCACGTTTTGGTACCTATCTGCGGTATTTGGTCTACACTGGTTTCAGTGACCTATGAGTACATTGGTAAAACGCTGTAATTTACTCTGGTACTCTCTTTTCTGTATTTACATGAATTGTTACAATTTGATGAAATTGATGATAATTAAACCTAATTTTTTAATGAAACGAAAAAATGAAATAAGAATATTAATCGTAATTTTTCGTTTATGCGAAGAGCCGGGCAACTGTAATACGTAAAAATTTATTTTTATTATTAACTGGCAGAGCTGAATTAAATTTTTTTAACTTAAAAATACCCGCCAGTGATGCCAGGCTCATCGAATTACATCATAATCTGCGAGCCTATTATTCTCGTCTGAAATCTGTTTGGCGCAGACCCGAAGTAATTTTCCACTAGCAGTAGCACCCATTTGAGAATTATGTGTCGATGTTTCTTGTAAATGGCAAACTACCGTCGTTATTCGTCGCATACATATATATTGATAGATACATACATAGATAAATAAATACATACATACATAAATATATAGATACATAAATACATAGATACATAAATACATAGATACATAAATACTTAGATACATAAATATTTAGATACATAAATACTTAGATACATAAATACTTAGATACTAAATACATAGATATAATAATTATTAATTTGAAACCGATTCTAACACTGTATTAAAATATAGCGCCAAGTACGCTGAGCTTTTGTCATTTCCAATAATGACTCCTGACGCCATTAGTTCCATGTCCATCCCACCATACTGACAGTGATTGCCAGCACACCATGCCGGTAGAGGCGACTCCTCTATGTTCACACACACACACACACACACACAAAGACGGGAGCTCCGTACCTCGTCGCTGCCCTTGTCGTCGTGGATGGCCGCCATATTCATGCGCGTCTTCTCGCCGCGCGCGCGCGCAATTGCGGCGGCCTGCGTTTGTTTTACCACTCCTCCGTCCGCCTGCCCCCTCTCCCGCCCCTCGGTCAATCGCACGTCCTGCGAGACCGATGCTGACCCCGGGCGTGCCAGGGCGACCGTGCGGAGGATGAGTTGGCGGTCGCTGTGGAGGGTTATGTTAATAATTTATTACGTCTACGACTAGGACTTCGTGAGGCGGGATCGTCAGGTGAAGGTAGAGGCCTAATATGGCGAGAGTGCCAAGGAGTGAGAGTATAACGCAAAAATCTGCTTATTGTTCCGTTGGATTTTACATAACACAATGCAAGAATATAAAAGTGCAAGTGTGATTCAAATATTTGCTCTGCAAGTGTAAACACAACTTTTTTGTTTTAATTTTTATCATAGCAATTACAGTGTCCCCCGCTTGTGCTAGAAATTTTCTCGGGGCTTGTATTTATAATGTAGCAACATAATATTTATTGAAATAATTATTGAATAATAAGAAATAAAACCAAGATTAAAGATAAGTTATTAGAATTTGCCTTCCGAATGATATTTTAACACTCTCATTGCTATAACCAGCACTGGAGACCGCCTATATTTACTACCCGCAGCTTGGCTGTTTCTTGACCTCATTGCTATCTACTACCACAACTGCGCAGTTGAAAGTGAATCATTTAGCAAAAACCACACCACCGTGTAAGCATATAAAGATTGCTCGATGGTCGACCCTCACCATAAGCACCAGGCCTCATCTCCACTCCGATCGTCAAACGTGATGTCGCCACGTGTTCAGTACCGGTGACAGTTGAGTACGTTTACGTCACTGAAAAGAGCGCCAATCGCGTGGTATCGGTTGAGCATTGCCTATCCCCAAGAACCCACGCCCGAAGACCTTGCCACGCTCAGAGAGTCCAGAGTGACAGACGGTTCCGTGTGAAGCAAACCCCGCCCTCAAGTCGTATTCTACGCGGTACATCTCTAGTCGCCTGCTCGTCCTCGCCTCCCTAGGACGTCTTCAGCTCCCCACCCCCACCCTCGTGGAACTCCACCTCCTTCGACATCGCCGTCGCGACGCCGCCGGCGCGCACGAGCACAGACGCCGACGCGGGGGGCGAGCGAACGCCGCCGCCGCCCCGCGCCGAGTACAGAGGGCGTTTTCCAGTTTTACACCCCCTGAGATTCATGCGGCGCATCCCCGGGCCGAGCGCGGGAGATATAATATGTTAACAGCTCCGCATCACAGTGGGAGCGGCAACAGTTATATAAGCGCTGCAGAAAGAGAAAGGCAGTAAAATAACGTAACAATGAATTATGTAGGCATTATCACATGGCCCATTTAATTCGAAATATATTCTAATCGTTTTAGTGTGTGTGTGTGTGCGGGTGTGAGAGAAGGGGGGTGGAGGAGGTGGGGGGGGAGTGGAAGGGGGTGTATCGTAGGAGCGAAGCGCTTGCTTGCCGCGACCGAAACAAGGGGTCTTAAAAAAGGTGAAGTGCGAGGCGGGGGTGTGTCTCGGCGACGGTCCATTTCCTGCCACCCCTCTCGAGCCGTCCGTCGACTTTCCGCCCCCGCGCGCGCCACGCCGCCTCCGGGGGACCCCCTGTTGCCTCGTGACGGATCGCGGGAGACGGCGAGGAGAGGGTAGGGTGCGTGCGGAGGGCTAGTGGCTATGACGCTGGCAGTAATATTGGCGGTGGACATGATGGTGGCTCTGGTGATGATTGGGCAGGGGGTGGTAGCAACGGTGATAGGCGGCATTGTGGTAACACTGGTATTGACAATGCGAGCGGCGGTGGAGTGGAGAAACTGGTGATGGAGTGATGGCTAGACGGAGCTGAGGGTGTCGATAGCCGACGCGGTTTTCATGATGGTGTCCGTCCGTCGACATTGGTATGACATTGGAGACGTGCGATCGGTTGTGATGATGATGATGATGAAATCACTTGCGATGACATCTCGGGAACAGAAGTTGGTTGGCTACTATGGTGTACATAGATATGATATCAGATAGTTACTCGTACTGGAAAAAATGATGGCTGGAGAGAAAGTGGAGACAGTGTGACGTGAGGTCAGAGAAAACATTGTGCCTGGGTTGGCAGCGGTGGCTGTAGCGTCGTCATGTCGGTGATGATTGCGAGAGGCGGGGATGGCGGTGCCGACAACGGTGGTGAGGATGAGGCTTGTGGTAGTTTGTTGGCGACGGAAGCGGAGGTGGCAGCAATGGCGGTGAGAGTCTACACGCATTCGTTCCCGTAGTCGCGGAGTTAAAAGAACTCGTGTATCATATGCGTGTGCTTTTTTATGATGGCACTCATGTCGTTATTTTCGCCGTATTCTGGAGAGTTTTCCATGCGTTAGGCACGAAGTACTATGCCACTTACCATTTTTCGTTCCTCGGGGTAATCTAGAAACGTTCTCTTTGTTCACTTCCGTATCCTGGATCTTGACCTTTTTGTATCATTCTGTTATATACATTTTCACCTTATGTCAACGCTTAGTTTTGGCATAAGAAATGTTCAAAGTGATTCATTTCTTTTTTGTCCAAATAATTACTCAGTTTTTCCCAAAATATCAGGCAATATAGAAAAGCAAACGTCGAAGGTTTACGTAGTTTCTTAAGGGAAAAATACGACTACTTTCTAAGAACAGAAGGGGTATGGAGGAACAATGGGGGGCTTTTAAAACAATCGTAGAAACAGCTTTAGATACGTTCGTTCCTTGCAAAATACTGAAAAGAAATCCTGATCCTGAATATTATAACGGGGCGGTACGGCGTTTAAAGAGAAAAGTTAGACTAGCATTTAATAGGAGACATCGCAGCATTGCTGACATGATAACTTTTAAAAATTCTACAGGAATTAGAAAAGAAAGAAAATTGCGCATGAATTATTTTTAAGAAAATTCAAACCAAAACGGGCGCAGGAGCAATCAGGAAATTCTAGACGCAGATAACGCGCCATTGCACGGCGACCAAGCGAAAGCAAATGCGTTCAACGCGTATTTTGTATCAATATTCAAACCAAAACGGGCGCAGGAGCAAGTTCATTATTTTCCAATAGAAAACCAGTTCAAGCTTCATGCATGGGAACTCCGCAAACGTATAAAATCACTGAAAAACGGTAAATCACGCGGACCAGACGGCATCTCGACAGATTTTATTAAACTCGGTGGGGAGGCAGTATTGCCGTATTTGTTAAGATTATTCAATGTTTCAATCAATAATGCAAGTCTACCAGACGATTGGAAGACAGCTATAGTGGTCCCTATTTTCAAAAAGGTGATAAAACGAAAGTTTGTAATTATAGACCAGTATCGCTCACATCAGTAGTATGCAAAATAATGGAGCATTTAATAGCCGGGTACATTCGCCGCGAATGGGAAAAAGCGAACTGGATTTTTCACGGACAGCATGGGTTTGAAGTAAATATTCGTGCGAAAGCCAAATCGTTTCTCTTTTGCAAGATCTAGCTGACGAAGTTGACGCGGGTGGGAGGTGGATGCAATCGTAATCGACTTTGCGAAAGCATTCGACGTAGTACCGCATAACCTACTTATCAGAAATTATTAACTTCAGGAATTGATGCTAGAGTCGTGAAGTGGGTAAGCGAATTTCTTAGAGACAGGAAACAAAAGTTCGAATTGGCACTCAGTTTTCGACTACGGTTATTGTTACTTCAGGGTTCCACAGGAAGTGTCATAGGGCCATTACTTTTCTTAGCGTACGTAAATGATCTCACGTTAACATACAATCAAAGGTGCGTTTATTTGCAGACGATTGTGTTATATACCGAAAAATCAAAAGTAGCGCTGACGAACAAATATTACAGCAGGATTTAGAACATTTACGTGATTGGGCTGAAAAAATGACATGGAATTAACGGATCGAAAAGCAAAACAATAACGTTCGGGCGGGGACGAAATTATGAGGAACCAGACTATCGTTTAGGTGAGGTCATCATCCCAAGAGTCTCATCATGCAAGTATTTAGGCATTCATATAGATAGTAAATTAGGGTGGGAGAAGCATATAAATCAGGTAGTTAGGAAAACGTGGAAGTCTTTGCATTTTGTAATGCGAATTCTAAAGAAAAGCTCTGCAAACGCGAAAGAATTAGCATATTTTTCGCTGGTTCGCCCTCTCATGGAATACGGAGTGGCATGTTGGGATCCATACAGAAAGTCGCACCGGAAAAATCTAGATAGAATACAGAGAAAAGCGAATAAGTTTACCTACAGAACTAACGCGATAAAAAAGGCATGGGAACCTCTAGAAATGAGAAGAACAAGGGCGAGGCTTTGCGCTCTTTATAAATCATACGTAGGTCAAACAGCTTGGAAGGAAATTCAGGTTAGACTAGAAAAACCAAATTATTTCGGCCGAAGCGATCACACTCAAAATTCGAACAAGGAAACAAAATTCAGATCTTGGGAAATTTTCCTTTTGTAACAGAACAATTAAAGATTGGAACAGTTTACCGCAGCAATTTTCAAAGCCTTTCCTCTAAGTGTCGAAGTTTTAGAAATAAGTTAGAACAATATGATAGTAATAGACATTAAATGAGTAAGTGCTGTGAAGTGCGGTGAAGTGCTGTGAAGTGCGGTGAAGTGCGATGTAGTGCTGGTCAGTGTAACTCAAAGCAAAAACAGTGTAGTGTAGTGTAGTGTAGTGTAGTGTAGTGTAGTGTAGTGTAGTGTAGTGTTGTGCAGTGCAGTGTCGTGCAGTTAATTGTAGTGAACGCGATCAATGAATTAAAAACAATAAATTTAGCCAATATTTATGTAGCTTGTATTAAATTTTAGCATCACCGACATATAATTATAATTATATATATCATACGAGTTGAAATATTTGTTATAATACTTAATATTAGTGATAGTATGATTATTGCATGTTCGGCTTGTACTGTACTCCTTTATTATTATTGTTATTATTATTAATATCGTTATTATTATTAATATTGTTGTTATTATTAATGTTAAGTGTTATTATTATTGTAATTATTGTTAATTAACTGCCACAGGTCATACCCAATTGCAGTTCAAATAAATGTAATGTAATGTTTTATTATTATCGTTTTCTTGTATTTCCTCGCTGTTATCAACATGTTGTGTCTCTTCTGTCTACTTCCTTCCGCAAATTCTGTTCATGCTTCTTCTTTACTTCTAATTCAGATTTTCCCTAGCCTAGCTCTTCTTGTTTCTTTTTTTCGTTTGCTTCCCCTTCCCTGTGGAAAATCGTTTTCTAGTTGCCGCACACAATCTCTTGTTCTGCTTTCCTATGTATTCACTACCTCTCACCCTACTCTTTCCTTCTACTCACTCTGCTTCGCGTGGTTAGAAACTCAGTATTTATTTGCTTTGCCTTGTGGGTACGCTTGTGCGTCAGCAACCCCACTCTCATCTCTCTTTTCCCTCTCACCCCCCCCATCCCGTCGACACCCCACAGCATACCCCCGCGACAATTAACTTCAATAAAACCAGCCGAGAGTATGTTAATTGCACGCACTTAGTCTATAATAAACACGCGAGTAGACCGAACCCCGCGGGTATTTTTAATTTTTATCGCCTTTTAAAAAGTTTAACACTGCGTGCGGTAGTCAGTATTCATTTGGCGATTATCATAAAGTTTTATGCCTTACTCGTTGCGTTTGTCTTCATAAGCGCGTGATGCATCTCCAAGAGGGATGCGACTGAAAAGTCTGCGGCCGCGAAAAAATGCGTTGTTTGCGCAACGCGAGTATATATGCTTAACGAGCGCTCTGTACGCGGCATGACATCACCCCTTGTGGTTGCTTTGTGGCCCACCACTGGTGCTAATAAACGACCCGTTGTCGCAATCGGTGTTTAACGTAAGCAAGTAGTTTCTATACGTACTGCGGTATGAACGCATTTCCTACCAGATTGTGAAAGCGTTATTCGAAGGTACAGATGTACTAGTAAAAAATAATTGACTCGGAGTAGATATTCTGCGCCTCTGAACCATGGAGGAATCTCATCATCTCCTGATGTTTGCTTTGTGGTCAACTGCTAGTGCTAATACGAGTATATTGTCGTAATCGGTACAGAACACAAGCATACAGTTTCCCTACGTATTGTGGTATGAACACATTTTCTGTGAATCTGGTTGTGAAATTGTGAAGGAAAAGCGCATTGAACTGTACACGTACTCAGAACAAAATATTCTTAAATTGTTAATTCGGTTATGGAATGTGAACCTAAAAATTCTCACATGTCCGTGTAAGAATTTGAAGGACTTATCGTCACCGTGAAAAGTAGTCCCAATAGAACGAAGTTGTATGTTTACCTGACACAAGAAAATTTATTTTAATATGCACCTCAAATTGCATCTGCTACATTGGGTGCCGTACACCATCCACCGTCGAAATTGAAGGATCTGCTCAACGTCAACATCGTCACAACAGAGATATGGTTCTATTTATCTTTTTCCGTAGAGCAAATACTGAGACGCTAAACTTTGTCTCTGGACTGTAAATTAAGCTTTTCGCTTCTTTCTCTCCCCAGTCTTATGTTTTCTTCGAGGCGCAAAATGAAATTTTTCGAGCCGCGACGGCGTCTGCCGTCTCAACGATCTCGACTAGCCAGGTCGGCCAGAAAGCGATTACTTTTTATTCAGAGAAAATAAATTAAAAATTAGAGAAGTAACATCGTAATATGTCGATACGATTATTCTATGATATTATGTAATCTGATATTGTTTCTCATTTTTAGAAAAAACAAGTATTGATTGAACAAAAATCGAAAGTATCGCAAATTTCATAACTAGCGGTGACGGTGTGGTGGATGGCAAAACGAGTATTGCATCCAAACGATAGAAACGGCAAACAGCGGCGGGGCGGTGGCGGCGGATGGCAATACGAGTATTGCATCCAAACGATAGAAACGGCAAACAGCGGCGAGGCGGTGGCGGCGGAGAGGAAGGCAGTGGCGGCGGCGGCGGCGGAGGTGGCAACATCCTCCGCCTCGTCTGAGAGCCTCAGCTTCACCGTCCTTCCTTCCTCCTACGTCGTGCTAATGGCCTAGCGCTACCTCCCCGCTCGTCCCACCGTCGCCGCAGCGAAAACAAACGAGCGACGAGCGGCGTGTCGCGGCGCCTGTCAGCCGCGGGCCACGTTCGAAATAGCGCTGTCTTCGCTCGCGCGCCGAGGACCTGTCCGAAAGGAGTTCATTTAAAACCTTCGCGTCTGCGCTTCTGTAACCTCTGGAGACACCGATGGAATCCTGTTAACACAGGTGAGGGGCGGAAAGAGAGGGCTTCCTGTGGGGGCCAAGGAATGCGTCGTTTGCGGTTCGAACTGAGTTGCTCCTGTTGGGCGGTATCCGTGGTGGAAACATGTGGCGAAAACTATTCAGGAAGATACACTTTCTGCACTTTTATTTCTCGCGTGGAAAAGTCGTACGGTGTAAGAAATAAATTTGTTGGAATTCTCTTAAAACAAAGATGCACTTATAGAAAAGTGGAACTGTTTGACATGAAACCGTTTCTGTCAATAATATAACGAACAATTTTAATGAAGACCTAGTGGGTAAGTAACGTAAATTAACATTCTCCTTTGTTATTGTGACAAGTTGTTCCAAAAATCTTTGACAGAGGTCGGAAAAATATTTTTTTAATAATTTGAAGGTGCATTTGGTGCAGTTGCGATGCTGCGTTTTATATTTACTACATATGTTCATGTGCTTAGCTGCATTTCACCAAAAATCAGTATGGTTCATTTTCATAGTTTCATTAAAATTTATTGCCCAGTATAGATTATAACATCAGTATTTCGTAACATTGTCGTGTGAATCTCAGTGAAACAAGTTATTATCACATTTTATCGAAGAGAATTTTTCTATATTAAATCATGGTAACATCCTTTTCATTTTTTCCAATGGTGATGTACCTCCTTAAATTGTACACGCCGTTTGGGAAACACGAGACATTTTTCATCTTGTAATGCTCGCTTGACTTCCACGAAAGGAAGAAACCTCGACTTTAAAATTCATTTGCATTGCATACGTTTTCAATGACGAATTAAATCACCATTTAATACTGTTCTCCTTTCCTAACCCATACTCGCTGTTTAGCTAAGACATAACACTTCGTCTTCGAAAGAAAAGGGGGACTCGCTTGCGGTGCCGGGATGATTAAAGATTCATAGACAAAGAGGAAGTTTATTGGGCAGTTAAAATTATGGCGAGTCCTGCGCGCTCGGTTCGGCGTTTTAGCACCACTCCTACCCGTACCCTCCACACTTGCCCCCACTCCCAATGAGCCGCCCCAGTGTAAGGTCCTCACCATCACCTTCATTCATTTTCACTACACCTTCGACTCTTCACTGCCCAATACACCTCATCCCTCCAATCTCTGACCCTTTTACCCCCTTTCACCTTCCCTACTCGTTCTTCACTGGCTCTTTTACCCGCCCCTACTCTACACGGGTCTTTTACCGCCCGTGCTCGCCTTTACTGGTTCTTTTACCGGCCCCCTGCTACTCTTTACAGGTCCTTTTATCCACCCTTTAAGTACGTCCCTTATTCTCGCTCCGATACTTCACAATGCATATCTCCTACTCATATACCGTTACAATTCGTCAATTTTCTACCCGGACTATGACGGCTCCCAACTCCCCTAGGGTCCAATTCTCCCAACACTGGAGCCGTTCTCACGTTTTCTCTGCTTTCTTTCTGCCTCTCACTGTGCTCCTCGTCTCTATCCATTCTTCGCCATCCCCTCTGGACTCGTCTACGTCCTACCCTATCTCTATCCCTATCGCTACCTCTTCTTTCTGCCCAGTGCAGCGCCCTCTGCCTAGCCGGCGCGGCGCCCGCTCTGCCCCTGCCTCCCCCTCCCAACCTCACGGCCCCGCGCTGGACGCAGGCGATGTATTTCAACGCAATTCGATCGCAAGGCCGGCCCCGATACGTTATAGGCGCCGCCAGAACCGCTGCATTGTTTTCGCACCATTGCGCCGGGCGCCGCGGACGAGTGCGGTTTGGTGCGCCCCCAGCGCCGCCACTGCGCCGGAGTCTTTCACTCGGTCGCCAGCGCCCGCGCGCCCCCGCCCACTCGCCTGCTCCCACGCCCACACTCTCTTCCCTATCCTCGCCCCTTCAATCTCCCCGCGCCCACCAACACCCCCGCTCTCATCTACGTCGTGACGCCACCATCCCTCCGCCTGCTCTCCCCACCTTCTCGCCTATCCTCCCCCTCACCCTGTCCTTCCGCCCCCTCCCCCCGCTGCGATCATCCCACCCCGCCCCCCGATCCCCATCCTCGCCTGCTCCCGCACCTCTCTCCTCCGCCCTAAACTCCCAGCCCCACCCCGCTCATCCTCAGCACGTCCCTCTCCCCTCGATCTCCTCTCGTCCTCGCCTCCTCCCCCTGTCTTGCTCCCTCACCCTGCACTTCTCCACCCGCTCACCACCGTCCTCGCGCCTCCCTGCATCCCCTCCTCGCCTCGTATTTCCCCACTCCCTGACCCCGCCACCACACATCTGCTTCGTCCTCCTTTCCTCTCCCTCTTTACGCTCATCCCCTACGTTCCACCTCCATTCCCACCCCGCGCTGTTGCCCGTCCTCCTGCTTCTTTTCTCGTTTCCTCATCCCTGCCACTGCATCTGAGTCATTTCTTGCGGAAGGATAAGCTATCTTTACAGTTTACTAGTTCCACTTACATTTTGTTTTAGAGACGATTTTTGCCCAATATTGTGATTTTGGAGCACTACCTTCTAAATTCAAAGGCTTCAAAATTTTTATTTATGATTGGTTAGAGAAATGTACACCTGTAAAAATGGTGCAGGTTTAATTTTTGTTCGATTCCCAGAGTTTTAAAAAGTATCCATGTTAAACGTCCACGTCATCCTACCACTACAGCGCTGAAGGCAAAGCATTTTTCGTAATGAAATCAGCTCTAGAAATAGATCTTTAAATGAGGTCATGTATATTTTAAAAAAAATAAGACCTATTTTGCATTAAATAATGGCAACTTAAAGAAAGAATTTGTCAAAAACGTCTCCAGTTTTTACTTCAATCTTTTTGAAGGGATAGAGCTAAATCCATTGAATAACATCCGCCATTTTGATGTAGGCTTTTAATTTTTTTTAAATTATACAAATGTATGCTCGTGTAGCATTGTCTGACATAACCATTACAAATATTGCGAGAAAGTACTTCTTATTGTAGCACCACTAGTTTTTATTTACGCTCTTGTGCATTCCACAAAATTGCAGATTGTTTAATCGGGTAATTTTTATCAGTTTCCGAGGCGTGCCTCTCCCTTCTTCTCCACTTGAACTTTCTGTATCTCAAGAGACGTTTATTCTCACATTTATCCCAGCTCAACTTCCACACATCCGCCCACCGATGTAGATGCTCATCCGCATTGTGTTCACCCTATCGACTTAACATGGCGGTTCCTATAACGCTCCCTGGCGCGAGGGAAGTGCTACCTTATGCGGCGGCAGTCGCATGGCAGTGCGGTTACTGTGTCCGCCCGAAGTGCGCCGGCCGTAAAATGTCGTTTAGGTGGCTGCCTCGTTGAGAATCAGGACGGTCATAATGCAGTGCGGTTCTAAACTCTTCTTGTTTGTGAGACCGTAAAGGTTATTCGTTACCGGAGACGTCCCGTAAAGAGAAATGGCTGTATCTTCTGTTGTTTTCCCGTATCATGCTCTGCAATAAAACCGGAGGACGAAATATTTTCGCACTCTTGGTGTCTTTTCAGGTTTTATTTCGCCTTTGAGTCTTTTTATCGCCCGAGGAATTCCGTTTTCTGCTGTGTCATGACGAGTTTGTTATAATTGAGCGCTTCCCTCAACCCTTCGTGTACTAAATACTTCTGAATGATTTATCTTGTCAAACATAAGTGATATTAAAGACCAATTTCCGGCTGCTGAGACAACTACGTTTTCCTGAATTCATCGAACATCCCTTTTGGAGGTTTTGTTAACGTTGCGTTTTGTAAGGACCTCAGTTCCTTCTACTTCTAATACAAGACCCGGTTTTAAAATCAAATATGTCAACGAAGCCCTTTGAACAAACCGAAACTTCGTATTCCGACCGCACGACAACTTTTGCGAAGGCAGTCCACGCGGTGAATCCCGGAGTCTTACGTCAGAGCCTCTGCAATTTGTCCGGCGCCGCGTTGTCAGCGGGTTCCACCTTGCTCGGCGGCCCCCTTCACCGCTAATTCCTTTTTAGCATACCTTTTTCTCCGCGGGGAGGGGGTCGGGTGCCCCATTCCCATGCACCTCATATCCCTTAAAACACACGGCGGCGCGCGGGAGAGTAATCTTCGACTAATAATCATCACGGGGGCCCCTGTAATAAGAGGGGCGCTCCGGAACGTGAGAGAAGCGGCGGTGGCGACGGAGCTGGTGGCGGGGAGGGGTCGAAGCACAGTGCACGCAAATGTTGTCTGTGTAGGAAATTTTTAAAAATTGAAACCTACGTAATATATACTTATATACGTATATATTGTTTTAAACCCATCAATTGGCGTTTCTAACAGTGTTCTGTACATTAATTTGAACAACGAAAAGAGGTTTTTATAACTTCAATATTACTAATACATATCAACATAATGTAGAAGAAGTAATGGAATCTTATACATATTAATCTGTGCTGAGAAAGCATATGATTTGACCTGTAATTATTTCTTTATGGTTGAGAAGACATTACATCGAAGCTTCTTCCATAAGTTACTGAGAAACAAACACCGTATGAAAAGGTACTTCCAAAAAAGAATGAGAGTCATGTTCGACAGATGCCCCCAGGAAAATATTTTGGTTCTAACCTGATAACAGTTGAGTAGTTATACTATACCATAAGTAGTATTAGTAATTTCGTGAAGGTGCCTTCATTAATTTTTACACGAATTCTTACCAGCAGGGCGGTACGACCTGCATATTTTAAAGAAAAAATCGTCATAGATGCTCTCAAGCTCTCGGGAGTTGTACATGCCTTGAAAAGCGTCCTCGCGCCTACTGTGCGCCAGCGAGGTCGGCGCTGCAAGAGAGGGGTGGGGTCGTTGGCGCCTGTTTAAATGCCGAGTGGCGCCGGGAATGCCCGCGCCGCGATGCATGCTGGGAGATCTCCTTCTGCGGAGGCGCGGCGGCGCGTGAGGGAGTCGCCAGAATTCCCTCCTCTCTCCCCCTCTCCCCCTTCCTTCTCTCGCTCCTCCGAGAACCTCTTCTTCCCCCACGGCCAGCGCCGCCGCAGCAATTCTGTAATAAACCTGACATAAGAAGATATTACGAATTTTGCACCGCCGTAACGCGAGCCCGCGGCGGCCCGGCCCGCATGCCGCGAATATAAATTGTTCTTTTCGTCATTTCCGGTTGTCGCGGCGGCTCCTGTGGCGGCGGTTAGTGGGTTAGTTTGCGGTGCCCGCGGGGAGCGGGTCGAGGAAAGGGGGGGCGGGCGACGTGCGAGAAACTTTCCGAGGTGGTGCTCGTATGAGGACGAGAATTTGCTCGCGGTGAGCACGTGAAGGGTGGGGGAGGGGAGAGGGCGGGAAGGGTGGGGGTATTTGGGGAGAGAGGTGAGAACTCCAAATACCCAACTGCGCGGTGCGAAACTATATTCCTGTGGTTGCAGTGTGAGGGTACTGTGGGGGTGAAGGGGTATTTCTCAAGTGTGGTATTGGGTGCGTGCCCCGCCGCTGTTAGAAACTCAAGGGGATTTTGGCGAAATGAAAGTGGAATCATAGATTTCTTCAATGTAATTTAGATTATACATTTAGTTAACATTACTTCACTTGTGAAAGTTATTCTGGTAGTTTTGATTATTCTGATTGTAGTCCAACTTGACTGTGAATCCCAACTTCTTATGATCGTGGAAATGAATTCATACATAATTTGAAGAAATCACATCTCATATTACATTTCATCCTTTGTGTGTGTGATTATATATATATATATATATATATATATATATATATATATATTTGATCATTTTTTGATGAATTGATCATTTTTTCTTGTAAATGTCATTATGATCTGTATAGCGAGCAAATTGCGTTTTAAATGTAAACCCAGAAATCAGCTTTATGCAGCTGAACTTCGATTGCGAACTTATAATAAGAATTTTCTGTCGAATGCTTGCACGGAAAACAACTACATACAGAAACAATGTATTTACAGTTTTCCGGTAAATGGTCAGCACTTACGATGTTTTCCTTGGTGGTTTGGCTCAGCAAAAATACAAAATCTTACCTCATGTGCTGCAAATATTATGATGAAATACTTTTTGTAATGTTCTAGAGATTCTTGCTGTTTGTGTCAGCTGTCTGGAAACAACAAGACACAACTATCTAGAAGGAAAATCCAGTTCCTATAATCTTAGTTGGTATTTTTATTAAAAACATACGTTCAAGTGTTCACTTACACTTAACGATTTATTGAGAAGTTATCAATTACAATTAATATAATATCTGTAGTACGTAATCAGTGGTTGGTTGATGCGCAGTTTAGAGCTTCGAAAGCCTAGACCTCCAAGGTTGCGGCGACTGGTTCGGACGCGAATGTCTTCTGTTCGCGGTGTAGCGGGTGGGAAGTATCGCGTTCCGTAGCCGCTGTGCGGCGCAGCTCGCTTATGAGAACGGACGTGGGATCACGTGTAGGAACTGGCGGCGGCGGCGGCGCAGGGGGAGGCGGGCAGCGATTGCGCGCCCGCAGCGGCTGAGCCGCGGTTTTCCTCCTCTCGCCGCCCGCCGCCAAGTTAGCGCTCTGCCGGCCGGCCGGCTGGCTGGGCCGCCTCTGTCTCTATGCCACCGCTTTCTCCACGCGATATTCCTCTTTCTCCGCTCCGGTCATTCCTCTATCTTTCATCCGCTCATTCCTCTGTCTTTAACCCGCTCATTTCTCTCATCCCTCTTTCTCCAATCCGCCCATTTCTTGTTCTCCACTCCACTCCGCTTCGCTCATTCCTCTGTCTTCCACTCATTTTTCGCTTTCCGCTCTGCTCATACTTCTTTCTCGGCTCGGCTTGTTCCTCCGCCTCCATCCCACACATTCCCCCGTCTCCATCCTTGCTTATTCGAGTTCTCCGTCTCGCTAATATCTGTCACCATTTCTCTTGCCTTTTCACCGTTCGTCAATTTGTTTCTGCACCACTCAACCTCTCGCTTCGCTCGCGCACACTCTTTGAGTCTTTGCTGTGTATTTATGTTCAAGAACCCTTTGTTCCCTTGGCCTCACTCCCTCATTCGTGTCTCCCCCTTCCCCCACACGCCCAGTGTCGCCACCCGGCTTAGGTCTGGATCCAACCCATTCCTCTGAATACTCCCAATCTTTGATCTCCGTTCCGCTATTCCTCCTTTTTTTTTTTCCCCCCCGCCTTCCTCGCCATGTGTGCCGTTTCGTCATCGCCGCCTGATTTCTATTGACCTATTTGCTTCGATTAATGTTCTCAACATCTGCTTGCGTCTCCTCAGACTATTCGCTCTTGTACGGCCTCCCTTATTCCATCCTGGCCCTCGTCTATATTCTCCCTTAATTCCGTTTTCATCCTTCGTCTGCCTGGACTATATGAACACTATTCCCCCTACACTTTATGTCAAGTATTACCGTCTTCCGGCTTGAGTTTGCTTCTACAGTATCCTCTCTTTGGTTCTACATTATCCGCCGTTCTCAGTACTGTCTACCCGCCTACTAGCATTGTTGTCAACATTATCACCTGTGGCGTATCCTGCTAATCCTTTTATTTCTCTTTTCACCATTTCACTATAATTTCGACATTCTGCCAATACTGTACTTTCACTCATCCAACCACTCTCTCCCTTTCGCCACAGTCGCCTTACCCTTCTCGCCACCGCCACCCTCAACATCTCACTCTCGCCCGCCGCCGCCGCGGCGCCGCCGGACAATCCCACCCCACATCTCGCGGAGCGCCGGAGAGCCCGTGATGGATTACAACATCGATTAGAGCTGATTGCCGGCTGCTACCTGCCTTGCCCTTCCAGCGCCGCCCGCTGTCGACGGCGCGTCGCTCCAGCTTTTTGCCCCCAGGGGGCGTGGCGGCGGGGGCGGGGCCACTGACGGCTGTCTCTGGGCGCTCTCAGGGCGCCCGGGGGCGGTGCCCGGAGAAGATGAGGGGCGACGGCGGTGGCGGGCCAGGGATGCAATCCGCAGATGAAGAACTCGGCGGCGCCCGCCCTTCCGTTCGCCCTTCTCGCGGCCAGGTTATCGGCTTACACCGCCCCCGCGCCCTCGGCGACGAGTGAGGCGCCGGAGACCCGCCGCCGCCGCCATTGCCACCGCCGTCGGCGCCATTGCCGTTGTCTCAAGGAAAATGTAACGCCTCGCCTTTCCAGGAGACGATCATAGGCGTGTGTTGACTAAAAAATGGGGGAACTTCATTTCTTTTCATTAAACTTTTTTATGTAGTACATGTGACCGTTTTACAACAAAATACATTCCACCGCACGAGGAGAATGAAATTGTAACTTTAAAGACACAATTAAAAAATTGTCATTAAATACTCTTAATTTTATTTTCAACCATTTTCAAATTACAAAATGGGTTGGGTAGCGTCTTCCCATAATGGGTTTAACAATTTCCCAAATTATCTCGTTGAAAAAGGAAAATCGGAGATTGAACTTATTTACAAAAATAAAATATTTTATTAAATTCCGAGGTCGCTTTCAGAATTTTCAGGGCAGCGATGAGCCTGCTACTCCCCACCCCTAAGCGCATGGCTAAATATGGCGCATGGCGTGGTCTACCGCAGACCTTTTAGTATTGCCTGCACGTCCGTCGTTGGTGTTCTTCTACACTTATCTAAAAAAACAGTTATCGCTCATAATAAGCATGGCTCACGAGGTTGCTTAGCAGGCATATCGACACCATTGCCGTCACGGCCTTCGCCACCGTCACAAATACAACGGTCCGAGCCGTCATTGACGACATTTCATAGAGATTTCTGGCAAGTTCGTACCTGCTCGCTCTCCAGGCCACTCTCTTATGGCCTTCTTCAGGACTACAATGCGCAAAGATGACGCTTCAGTACCGTATGTGACGTCGTGTCCGGGAGGCAACGTTGGGAGATACAAACCTACGAGTTGACATTTCAATCATGATGAAGTGTTCTCGTAAATCGAAACTCACCGCAATTCTCTAGCCTTCGTATTTTTACACCAATAATGGGTGTAATAGAAGTGGTTAGTAAGACTTCTTTCGCCAATTATTCCAATTTTCAAATTCGTCTTGTATTATCTAATTCATTTACACCATCTCATCTTCCTGCACTGTGTAACAAACAGCAAACTGAGTAAAGTGCGCACATCCTGGCCATTTTGTTCGCTCGTCATCAAGACATTAACCTCTCAGTGTTCCTACACCATCACGTCTCACTCACCGTGTCTCCTCCGTTACCGCCAGCGCCACCGCATCAGCAGCCCACCCATCCGGGCCATCTTAACCCGGCGGGACGGACGCTAGGTTTTTTTGGCAGCGGCGGTGGCGCCGAACCGCTCGTTTTAACGATGTTAATGCCGCCTGTCCGTCCGTCTGTCCGTGGCCGGGAAATTAGTCCCTGCGCCCGCCGCCGCCGAAGCAGCACGTGCAGGATCGGGTTTCAAGGGGCGGCGTAATTATTTGGAGACGCCCCGCGTTTTACGAAGGACGTGGTGGGGGCGGAAGGAGTCGGGGTAGTGGTCTCTGAGACTGCAGTGGAGCGGTTGAGGAGTAAACGAAGGAAAGAAGGCGTGGCAATGGAAGGTAGGATGGTAAACGAGGAAGAGCATGGGGTGGTGGAAATGGAAAGCAATGGAGAAGATGATGGTCAATTATCAGTGGAGGAAGATTGAGACAGTGGTGGTGATGCTGCTTTGTCGTATATTTCCACTTTCTCTGCCGCTGTTTTTTCCCCAATCGCATTTCACTGGCGTGGCTGTGGTGGTGATTTTAATGGTGGTGATGACGGCGACGTTGAAGCAAGAAATACGAAAGCGGTGGCAGAGGGGGAAGAAGTGATGACAATCAGGAGTGGGTCAAACCGATCATGAGTGGGAGGGATCATACATTTTTGTTAAATAACAAACATGTTTGTTATTATATTGTATATTATTCTTATTGTGTATATGAAATATTATTTTTATGCAATATTATGCAATATTATTTTGAAATCTATGCAATGTTATTTTTAAATAATTACCTAGTTCTAATACAAATATTTCAATCAATTTTGAAAAATAAAGAAAGATAACAAACGATAACTCTAGGCCTCTGGGGAGAGGCATTGTCCCCATGCCCCCTCTGAATCCGCAACTGACGACAATGGCCACTGGATATTCCATTGGTTGCTGGTGATGGTGTGCCAGAGAGCGCGATGGCATTGGCGGTTGCGGTGGCCATGTCAGAGAAGTCTCTGTGGGCGGCGCGCCGCCCTTCTCGCCGGCGGGATGTTTACCGCCACCAGGATAGAAGGCACCCGAAACCGACTCGAGTGGAAGATAAGCGAGCCTCGACGCCCGCGATAAGTGGGGCGGCGGCTGAGCTTGGCATTCTTCGGGTTGTTTGGGAGGTCGCCGCTTTAGAGGATGATCGTTTATTCGTTGGAAGGTAAACGTTGGCGATCTGGGGTGAAAATTCCAAGATGGAATCAACCCAACGTGTTATCGTTGGAATTCCCCGCGATGATCAAATATATTGCCGTATTCTCGCTTACCAAATTGTTGGCAGGTTGTTGATATGAAATATTCTACTATTGTTTTTTTTAGCTCAGTTACGCTAACGGGAATCAGTGTAAATGTAAATGAAGTGTTCCCTTAATCCAGAAAGTGATTAATATAGTTTTGTTATAATTCATAAGTACAAATCATCCCAAATTAATTTTACAATACTTACTACATTAATACAAAAATTTAACTTATGCATTTTCGGTTTCTAATGCATTAAAATGAGAATACCAGTCCATATCATAAGAGTAGGTATACTAAATACAAAATTCCATTCCCTTCCATCACTGCATATTTTTAGAATTCTAGTTTTTCCTTCTTCCCGTGTATTGATTTTTTTTTTTTTTTTGTATGAAAACATAATTCAAATTGAACACAATATTATTTAAAATATTCAAAGATTCAAAATGGCTTCAGTTAAAGTTAATCGAGGCTATTACGACGAAGAAAAGCAAACTTTCTCAATGTACTTTATTAGCCCCATACAGGCTAATACAGTACATTGATGGGGCTAAAGTAATGCATCTTGATATCTAAATGAATTTTGTTTAGAAAACAACGAGCGGGCTATTCTGAGACACCTAAGGGTCTGGTGTCTCACAGTATTTTTCATTCTTTTCTTTTCTACGCCAAACCTGTAACATTTTGATTTCCTGCTATATGTCATTAATAATAGAATATATTTCCTATTACAATAAACGTCATTAACACGTATTCCAAGGACGAATTATCGGATTTCGCGCTAAAAAATCGTGTTATTGAGAATATAAAGCCTATTCCTTTCCGGCTGAGGTTTTGCGCTTGTAATGACGAAATTCGTGTTAAGCGAGTTCGCGCTAACAAGGGTTTGCAATTTTTTGTTAATTTCGTATATCAGTAAGTAACAATTCTTAAAGTGCATAACTTTAGCCGCAATTTTGTGCTGTTCCATATTAACCCCGACTGAACCTGTAAGAAAAAATGCTTTGGCTAATAATCGATATGAAAAACAAGGTCCCGTACTATGAATGTATCGACGTTTTTTTTTCTATAGTCGATATCAGTTGTTCAGCATATGAGTTCGAATTGTTGATATCGATAACCTCTGTGTGCAATGGAGCAACATTGCTGTGCTCAACGCTTTCCAACACCACTCGTGGGCGCGGCCTGCCTTCCGCCGAGCTGCCACGGGCGTGCGGGGGTGGGTGAGGAGGATAATCCGGCGGGAGTTAGCCGCACCTAGGATGCACGTGACGGCGGTCCGGGAGTTCCGCTTTTGCAACCCTGACCGCGAGGGCCGGCGGCCGAGGTCGAGGCGGAAGGAGTTGTGTGTGACGGGGATGGAAACGTTGCGGAGAAAAATGGCGGTGAGATTCATATTCTGACGTCTGTGTATGCAGTATATGGATCTACGCCGGATGCTGCGTGACGTTAGTGTAGTTCAGCTGCGTTGGCATTAGCACTGTAGCTAGGCATGGGGGCTCCAGGGGGAAGGGGGCGCTGTAGGTTATGTGCCCTTCAAAATGTACAGTTTAAGAATATTTTAAAAATTGTTTATATGCAGCATGGGTATTATATGGGTTCTAATGATCGAACGGCGACTTTTTGTGGCTCGAGATCATTAAAACCTGTTAACACCCGTGGTACTTACATGATTTTATTTTTTACGTGATTTTAATGATTCAGGTTGGCTTATTTATTAATTACCTAGCCAACTTGACACGGTTTGTCTTTTCATATTTCCCTCTAATAATTCCTTCCATAAGAACATGTAGCACATTCAAGTGTTTTCTAATTTCCCTCGGAACCACAATCCTCCCGATTCATGTTAGTTATGCAAGTATATCGAACTCTGTATTCAAGGCAATAATAAGCAATAACGTATCAATAAAAAGGAAATATTTTTCAAAAACGAGTTATTTATTAATTTACATTAATGTTATTAACAATTTATATGACCATTCAATCTTCAACAATTTTGTCATATTCTAGCAATTTACCTAATTCTTTGTGATCCATTTTTTTTTTTTAATATGACCATTAACTTCATCAATTTTCTCGTATTCCAGAATTAACTCAAATGTTCGTGACGTACAGTGTAAACAGGATTTTTCGCCCGAAATCCCTGCACTTACTTCAGTTTGCGTACTGGCTGCACCGCAAACTTGAAAGCTCCTACTCCAGCGGCATGGTATATCTAACTGCAGTATGTCAGCACAAAACCATTGTCTCTGCAGCATAATCAGCCACGAGGGCCTAGAGTTCCAGTCCGAAGGTGACAGATTTACGATTCAAGCCACATCGAGGGGAATTCGACCACACTCTGAAAGAGAATTCTAGCGGCCGACTCCTCTGAATGGTAGTTTTTTTTTACGATTTTTTACGATTATTCCAAGCTAGATATACTAGTATACCAATACGGTAGCTATCAAGCAAGGAACGGCGCGGGATTAATCTTGCGTCACTCTTACTTCCCTCCCTTTCCCTTTACATACACACTTTTACACATAAATGCATACATACTACACTTCCACACATGTCGGAAGCGTACAGCGGGTTCAGGCTGGGATGGTGTTTCGCTGGAGTAGATACTACCTGCGCAACTTTTCTTGAACGATGGATTGAAGAAATGAGAGCGGAATAGGGGTATTAGTTACAAAGCCGACCACTAGAGTATTTACAGTCATGCGAACCTCTGAAAAATCAAAGTCAACCTGTTACGTGTGCGGCCAGGTCATCGCTCTGGATAGGCAAGAGCAGGGACACTAGATAGGAGTTTTAGGTGCCTTTCTTGAATGACCTGGACCAGCCTCAGCCATTTGTTTAGATAATGGCAATAAAGCAAATAAAAAGCTTGACCATGAAAGCAACTAGCTTTGATTTGCTTCTGTTTTGCGCCAACGAAGTTTTAATGCTTGGAATGTTGTCATCAGTGCTCGCTGCGAGCTTATGGCTTCAACTGTTTCTTGCTCAACAAAGGGGGAAGCAAGGTCATCGCTCAAGAAAAGTTGCGCGAGTACGTGAAGGAGGAAAACTGCAAGCCGACGTACATATCGGCGCCCAAACATTTCAGCGAGGGCAGGAACATCGCTACCTCCTGGCATATAACGCGCAATTAGAGAACAAATGACCTCATTAGTTGACGCCGCCTGAATCAACACTTGCTCACTTCACTCCTGGCGACCACAGAATTTCGATTACCGCGTGCAACGCAAAGTTGGAAGTTCCTGGGCGCGGCATATCGGAACACTGGCCAGCAGCCGGGTGATCTCGTTGAGGAGGGAAGGGGGGCGTGTCCGGCGTATGGCATATGACGGTCGCGGGTAAGCCGGCAAACTTGCGCGCCGTGGCCACCGGCGGTTGCGACGAAACGGTTACGGAGCGCCGGCCGGCCGCCGCGCGCGCCGTGGCCTGCCGGGCGCGAGGTGGGCGTCACAAGTAAGGGGCGGGATGCCTCCGAGGCTGCGAGGGCCGCCCTGCCGCCGCCGCTGACGACCCGTCGACCCTCTTGCGGCCAAGGAGGTGGCGTCGGAGGCGGGGCGGCGGCGTTGGCGGCGGCGTTGGCGGCGACGGTGGCGGCGGCGGGGGCGAGCGCGGAGACGGCGACCCCGGGGGCACTGCGGGTGACCGGTTTGCGTCGGATTTCGAGTAATGGATCTTGACGTGTATCTGGATTTCCCGGTGATCTGCAATCTGGGGGATTCTGGAGGAAGAGATGTTGCAAAGGTCGAAAGCACCAGAGATACATAGAAGTTTATGTTATTGGATGATTGTTTGCGATAACAAGAGTTTGATGTTCTGTGCTGTCAGTTGTTTCCTGTGATGCCGTTTTGAGAGTAGGTACATCATCGATAACTCGGAACTCAGTTAGTGGAATTGATCGATGTGTTTATTTATCCTTCATCGTTCTTTTAAATAAGACCATCTATCACTCGAATTTCGATTGTTGTTGTGATCTTCGAAGATAAATATGTAAGTTTCGATAATTTTCTTTTCGCCTTCAGGTAGAAGATATCCAGCAACAATGAATATTTTTTTATCTAATTGATTGATTATGGGGATGCCTTATGAACTCAGTAACAAGTACCTAACTACAGAAAATTGTCTTCAATTGTACTGACGCGTACATTTATATTATTTTTGAACATTCGCAAAGGTATTTTAATTTATTTATTTATGGAAGTGTGGAAATACCATTTTGTCACAGACACATTTCCGCTGAGACCTGTTAAACTGATATAGCCTAATATATTTAAAGTACATAAATATGCATTATTTTTTCTTGGGAGTTGCCATCTATTATTGGTTAATAATTTTCGCCTTGAGGTACACCCTCTATTTCCCATTGGCTTCTCTTACCATCCAACGTTATTTCTGCGAGAAAACAATGGGTCAAATACGTTAATTTTAACACAGAAAATGACCAGTTGTTTTTAAGACGAAAAGCTGGTCACACCCTGCAGTGTGAGAAACACCGATACGTGGTGGGAACGAATGGTTGTAATGGGACGACCGCGGGGGGCCTGCGGGGTGCAAAGAGGCCGCGACAGCGCGCCCGTCGCTTCTGGAACTCCCACCGGACTACCTTCCGCCCCCGCCGGAAGCGACCTCTGCCTCGGGCGCACATGGGCCGAAGGGACAAAAGAGGCCGCGGGGGCGGAAGACTCTAGGGCTTTGAGCTGTCAAACCGCGCGGCTCCGCTCGTCTCCGCGCCGCGGCGGCCACGACGCACAGTGGGCCCGACCCACGCCAAACGCAAGCGCCTCTGATCATTGGCTTCTGTGGCAAGAAGGGGGGCAGTATTTTAAATAACGAATCTATTCTCATTTAACCTATGCAAACCACGCTTTGGCCGGTAACCTAAGATTTACGTACCCAGAAAATAGTTTTTTACTGTTTTGTTTTAGTTTTTTACTTTCTCGCCCTTTCGAAGGTAGTTCAAGAAAACTCCTATTGCGAAAAAACGGTAACGAAAATGTGGATAAATCCTGTTGCTATAGATAGAAAAAAGTCTTCTAACACGTGGTGTAGCAAGAATCCGTATTTTGTTGGTCGTCGATACCGAAAAATTGATTGTCGGCAAAAGTCTGTCAGTCCGTCGTTTATCTGGTCAACCTAAACCATTCACGATTTTGAAGTTTCATTACATCAACTCAATTCCAGTTAATTCAAGAATATTTTGATTTTTGAGGGTACTTTACATCAAGCCTCGAAAATATTTTCAGAATTTTCTATAAAATGGCGCCAAATTTTGTGATGAAACATTGTTCTCGGAAAACATAAAGGACGTTTAAGAAGTATCATGTTCATTGTCCTCGTGTTGTGTAGGTTCAGTTCGATGAAATCCCAGATTTTTTAATATTGCAAAGTGCAAACTATGGAGCGTCTCCTTACAACTGAAATTGAAGATAGAGATATTTTTCTTTAATAAAATATGTTCATTAAAGACAGATCTTTAAATATGTTTGCGTTGAATTTTTTGAAAATTTGAGTAGTTTTCAAGTAATTTGGCGGGAAATATAGGCAAATAAAAAATAGTTTTACCGTGAATTTTGATAGTTTCCTGATAGTGTTGTGAGTTTTTACTTGCCTGTTACAGTATTTTTCTTTTGTTATGCAGAGAGTCACACATAATATTCGAGTGAATAAGAATTGTCTGTAAGGAAATATACAAGACCATGAAATGAATAGTGTGCGACTTCTCTCATCATTTTTTCAAAATTATGTTTATTCTCTTAATTTATGTACAATTCAAAAAGTGCACTAAAGCCACATTTTTTCATCCTCATGTCAAATGAACTTAATGAAATAATAAATTTTTTTGCAGTGTCACCATCCATATATTTTTTATTGAAAAATTGCAAGTGTTTATACTTTAAGGTAAATTGTTGTAATATGTATGACTTTTTTCATCAGCAGCGTGTAATTCGATTGGATATGTCACTTTCTTCTCATTGCTAATTATAATTAACACTCGATATCGTTAAAGTTAATTATGTCTTAACTATCTGACTTTTAGGGCAGGGGCAGATCAGGTAGTACCTGATCTGTACTACCATTTTTGTTTTCAACCACATTTATTATATTTTTATTTATTTTATTTCAGAATAATTTAACATAAAACTTAATAATTATTTCTTTCACGATTTTTTAAAAATATTTTAAATATATCAAATTTATTAGCCTAACTTTTCAGTTGACTTGATTCAACTTTTAGTTTGTTCCCTCTGCACTGATATTCCTTTCGGCCCATTTGCGAGCAGCATACGGCGCGCCGTCCGGGCGCCGCTCCCGTCACTCGTCAGGCCTTCGTCAGCCACCTTGCGGCACCCCGCCTCCTTCGGGGGCACACGTGCGCCCCGCCGCCACCCTGCCGGTCGGGACGTCGCGCGGGAAGACGGGGGCTGCGCCCTTGACGGTGGACAGGCAAAGCGCCGCGGGTGCGGCGTTATGTGGGCGTGGCACCGGGGCGGGATGGGTGGTTTGGACCTGCGACTGTCAGTAGGGGATTGGTGATACGAAATGGTGAATTTTTAGAGGGGGAACGTTCAAAGTTTCAGGGGAAGAGAATCGACGAACTGACGAACAAAGACCATCTTCGCGTACTCTACTGTGAGAATAAGTCCTAAGAAAACACTAGGGACAGTTTTCTATTCCTATTTCCTTGATTCAAATACTTAAAATAATGCAGATGTCATAAATGAGGCACATAGTCTTTAATTGTGCCCCTGGTAGGAACAAGTACTAAAATAAAATTATTATTGCAGCAGGGGATATTAGACTCTCTAGAGGGGACGATCCACAATACCCTAGGAAATACGTACCCAGGGGAAAATAGTGTCAGGAGAAATAAAGGATTAGTAAGAGAAAATCGGGAAGAATTTTTAAAAAAATGTGCCAAAGCTGCTAATGCTGACAAATATGTTACCAGACTTTGAGAGACGCCTGTAGAGCGTTTCTTGCAATGTCTTTCTATTAATGATGTAAATTTTAAATCTTCTTTAATCCGTTGATATGTTTAAAATATTAACTTCATCCTATTGATATTTATGTCAATATAATCTATATATAATTAATTATTACATCTGTTCCTTCTTCCATCTTGAATAATATATTTCACGGATTGCTCTTCCTCATTTGTTAATCTTTCGTGCAGTCCGGCTTACAGGTAGATTGAAAGAAGGTGCCTTCAATACCATAATCTCTACTCTAAAATAAAAGTTTTCAAAAAGTTTTTCCCTGCTCTCAGCGTGTGTTTCAGTCTAAAAATGTAACTGATAATGTATATTTTCCTCTTATTCATTTTAATTAATATGCTATACTAGATCTCAATTATGTGAAAGTGATTAATGATTCGTTTGTGTCAATAGGATCCATTACCTTGTATATTAATTATTCGAGTTGTTCGCTCTTCTGCCTTGAATTAAATTTGCCTTCCATACTTAACCCTTTGTCTTTCTTCGTTATGAATCTTCCCGTACTTCCTTCCTTTTGGTTTACAGATAAATAAATCTAGATAATTACGTCATTAAAATATGCTTCAGTCATTACGGTCATTACTCGACATTATAAATAACGCGAATCCGCTCACAAGCTTCATAAAGACTCGCCGTCACGATTCTTCCAGCAATACCCATTGCCGGAGTTTCCACTGGCGCGTAATATTTCAACATTAAATCTGCAGCCCTCGGCAAGCGGGTCGAAAACTCTGTCCTTAGATATGTTAATTAAGTCTGAGAGCGTTAATTTTAAATACGTCTTATTAATATCGCGGGCTCTTAACAAAGTAGCACCCAACTCGCCGTGCAGCCCTCCTTCGTCCGTTCTTCTCCCGCGCTCCTCCCCTCCTTTTCTCCTCTCTCCCCCTCCTTTCCCCTCTTTTACCCCTCCTTTCCCCGCCCTCGGCGCCCGGGGCTGTTATCCGGGGAATGTTATTACTGACAACCTACCGTCTACCCCCTCCGCGCTACCCCCGGGCCTTAGAAAAGGGAACGCACGCCGCTGTAGACCTTCTGACTAATATCTCGGTATAAAGCCAAGGAGAAAGAAGACTTCTTTTCCGTCAGATATTTTATTATTAAGACCGGGGGGCCAATACCTCGCTTCCTCGTCCCTCCCCGCCCGCCCAGGCGCTCGCGCTCTTCCTCCAGACCGAGAGAGGAACCGCCGCATTCCCCGACAGAGTTACCTTGTTCCAGTCGATGCGCGTTTCAAGAGCCTTTCCGTTTAATATACAAGCGGCTCGATGGGAGGGCGGAGGCGTGTGCGAGGTAGGCGGGCAGATGAAGGTAGCGGGTAGAGATGGCGCTGAGGCGTAGGACAGTAGCGGGGAAAGCGTGGGGTGGAACAGGTGCAGGGCGTGTAGGAACGGGCTCAGTTGGCAGCTGAGAGCTTCTCCCAGTTGGGGCTGGTACACTACTGAGGGGGTACCTGGAGATGGAAATCCCCGTAGTTCTACACGTAGGAGGTTCCAATGGAGACAAGGTGAGGCGGAGTCGGGTAGGAGTGACGCAGGTGGGGCTGGATGGGAAGGAGGGGCGGAGCAGGCAGGTAGCGTGCGGAACGAGAAGAGGACGGGCGGAGCGGTGCAGGGTAAAGCGGACGATTAGCAGCGGGGTGGAACAAGGGAGGGCGGGTCGGAGGGGAAAAGGACGGGGGGGGTGAGGTGGAGCGGGGCGGAGCGGGGGAGTGAGGAGGACCGGGACGGAGCGCGGGGGGAGGCGAAAGGGGCGGGGGGACGAGCGGGATGGAGTAGTGGGCGGGGCAGAGCGGGACAAGACGGAGGGAACGGGACGGGGGGGAGCGGCGATGTGGAGCGAAACAGGGCGGTGCGGAAGCGCGGGCTGGGGCGGGGAGTTCGTCGTAAATTGGGGCGGCTCCCGTGAGCCCCACCTTTCGGTTTTAATCCGGGGAACAAATTGGCGAAAGCCCTACGTGCCCCCGGAGAGGTTGTTAGCGAATCGTCTTCCGTCGATCGACAGCCAGCCGCGCGCCGCCCCGCCCCTCCCCTCCCCGCCCCGCGCCGCCCGGAGCGCAGCTGGACGAATAATGAGAAAAGGCTGCGCGCGGCGCGCCCCGTGCCGCTGACGGCTGCCTCGCTGCGCCAGGTCTGGAGGCACTTGTATTACCGTATTGGGCAGCGCACAAGACGCAGAGCTTTGTCAAAAAATGTTTCTACAGAAAAGAGAGCGTGCAATACGATTGTGCTCAATTTCTGAGCCGTTGTGACATTACATGACTAGTTTTTGGTTAAGCAATTGCGAGTGATGAGTAAATAATACTATTTCATAATAAATGTTACAGACTTCTATGGCTTGTGGAGGAGTCGAAGATCATCACTTTTTGCTAATGAACATCTGCGGGGGGGGGGATTTCATACAACGAAGTTACCACGTGTCATTGATTGATAGGCAACACATTGTGTGTTGGTGTTTGACAGGTATATGACATCTCTTCGGCTGTATCAGTGCGTCTCTGCGATGTTACAGCGCCAGATATGCATGATAACGATGTTATAGCAGTCACGTTATGAAATCTCAATTTTACTGGAATTTATTATTTCTGATAGTTCCAAATCTTCCCAAAACAATGTAACTTTAAATATCAGAGAGTTGAAGAAAGAGAAACGGAGAATGAGGCCACTGGTTGGCCTTTCTCGGAAATGAAGAAAGGAAACTGTTCGTACGTAAGCTAAGAAACAGATTGCGAATTAAAATATATGAAGAAAGGAGATCGATAAACCAAACTTATGAATAACATGCAAATAATTGACAAACCATCTTAAAATATGAGGAAGGAGATGGAGGTGGAAGGGGCATAGGTGATAGACGAGGAGGAGAATGAAGAGGAGATGGGGGCACGAGAAGATGAAGATGAGGAGCAGAAGATTAAACAGAGGACCTTAAGGGATCACAGAGAAAGACATTTTCATTTTTTACTGCCGCGGAAACCATTCCAATCCCCCATCCCTCGTTAGTTTCAAACCTAAAATATCGTAATATTGAAGAACACGCAATTAACTTGAACCAGAGCAACAAGAACAGAGCAGGAAACCACACCCGCGCCCTCCTCCTCCCCCAATCGGTGGGTGTCGGTGCGATGTCGTCGACTGCACGCGAATCGCGCGCGCGGGGGGCGGGTTCGCGCGGGGCGTTAAAGCCTGCGATGCGTTTATTGTCTGCGGGCGCTCCGCGGAAGCAGCCTCACAACGACTTCATAATCGCGATAATAGTTCCAATGGAACTATAAACCGCTAATTAAACGGCTCGGAGCAGCGGGCCCGGTCCCGCACCCGCACCCGGGCACACCCTGCCCCCGTGCCCCGCAGCTCACGCCAACTCGTGCCGTCGCCGCCACTGCCGCGCCGCTGCCATTGGTGTAGGCTCAGGGGCCCGGAAAACACACTGATTTCTCCTCTTCTACATGTACTCAATACATGCGCTTAACATCTACAAACTTCGTCTTTCTAGCAGTTTCGGTAACCTATCACACGATTTGAATGGACTGCCATTTTGCGCCATCCAAGTACAGTCGAATCCGGTTATAGTGAACTCGGATATAGTGAACTTAAGTCACTGGTCCCGTTTCACTTACATTACAAATAATCAAAGAAAACTCGGTTGTAGTGAACCTGAACCTCGACTATAGTGAACCTAGGAAATACAACGTCCTGGTAATAATTCCATCCTGGAAAAGAATATATCGCCTCAGTGCCACAAATTCCAACACTAGGCAGATTGAAGGATGTGAAGTCTGCATTACGATACTTAGACACAGAGGTCAATGTAGAATCAATTATGGATAGAACACGAATTCTGGAGAACAATCTAGAGAAATGACTAATGAAAAAGTACGAAGCAAACAGTTGAAATTGATTTTTTAAGGACAAATAAAAATATTTAAATTTTCAGTTCATAATGTTAATGTGTTTCGCTGTATTTCTGTGTTAATAAAATTGTGGAGAAATTCTATTGAATTTTGACACATCGCATATATGAACCTCGGATATAGTGAACAAAAATGTTAGTCCCCAGAAGTTCCCTATAACGGAGTCGACTGTATTCTCATCATATTTGTCTGTTGACTCTTGACATTTACGGATTCCCCTTTATTTGAAATGTTTCGCTTCTCATATATTTGACATGTTTTGTACGTCGTATTTGCGGCATAATGAAGCAAATTCAACGTTATTTTGGACACCTTGACTTTCTGAGCCTCTTTCACATAACGCAAAACTTGTTCTTGTAATTTTGGAAACTTGACTTCGCCATGTACCCTGCAATGTGGTCCCACTGTCTAAGTCCCTGTGTATTGACATTGTGAGAATTGCGCATCCTCCCCACTTCTCGTCTGCTTATGTCTTGCCCAGATTTTCACGACATTCAGCACCTTTCCCGCAGAGGTGAACTAGTTGATATGCTGTGAATAATTCTCTCCAATTATTTTTGATAGGCCACGCGACTCAAAAAAATCATTTTCCTGATTGCTGTTCTACTTATTACCCCCTCTTTATCTCATTTTCATTTTTTAGCCACAACTCTCCGACATACCTTCTCTCTGTTGTTCCTCTTCGACTCCCTTATCTTCTGCGCTTGCTCGCGTCTTCGTTGCTTTGCACTCTTCTGAGCTCCCATCACTCTTCCCATTTGCATCACCTCCATCAACTCCGTTTCCTCGCGCCACCCTCACCATCCGAATCGAGTCTACCATTCCGTCGCCCCTCGGAAGTGGCGTTTGCCGATGGCGCTTTGTGCGTGCGCGCTGCGAGGGGGCGGGGCCGGGGTGCGTGCGGGTGCGTCGGAAAGACAAGTGCGTGAGGAGGACAAGTGCGTGCGGCCCGCGATCCGGCCCCTGGGACCCGTTAGCCCGGGCGCAGCCGGCGGCTGAGGGCAGTAAGGGTTCGGCGCGGAGCGGTAACTGCGCCGGGCGGTTGCGGATATGGCCATGGTCGAAGATTATGGAAGGCGAAAGGTTTCGCGGTGCTTTAACATTGAGGGAGTGACGCATTTTGGTATCTCGTTTAATCCTCTGTTAAATTGAGTTGCGGCAATTGAGGGTAGCTTGATGATTGTGGCGCACCAGAGCAGCTAGAAGTTTCTGAAATGGAAGTAAGGAATTTGCCGATTATGAGAAAATAACTGTTAATTCAAATGCAACAATTTTTGTTTCAAAATGTATAATAAGCAGTAAGTTATTAGGTTAGCTTGTTCTTTTCTCTTGAATAGAATATATTTGAGCTGTTTTATACTGTTGTTTTTTTTCTTCTTTGAAGGTAGTTTCAGATGAAATGTTATTTGTTAAATTATTTGTAAGGAAGGTTTTCACACTTATAAATGTGCTAGTGAAGTATTAATGGATATCTAAATGTACCTTTTTTGTCGGGTTCAGTGATTTCTTTTCTTCTGTAATGAAAATATGATATTCAATTCAACACACTTCATCGCGTCGTTGACGAATACTCAAATATATCTGTAAAATTGTATTATATCCCATTATTCTCTTTGGTCATCATTCATCTCATACAGCGAATTTTGCCGTGTTTATTGCACCTGACATTTACGTCTCAAGTTCATGTGGTTATTAGGATTGCACATATGGAATCAAAATTGCCAGTTGCCGCTGCATTTGAATGGCGTGTCACACAGATGCTTTTTAAATACCGATTGCGGCGACGATGAATCCAAACCGAGATTTGTAGCTGTTTCATATGGAGTGCAGAGTAATTACATGACGTACCAATGCGGGGAAGCGGAGAAATCTCGAGCTTAAAAAAAACTGCGTTTACGCTCTGTGACGCGTGGTATCGTGTGATGCGATTTGATGCGGAGAGCCGATAGGTTTGTTACCGCTCATGAAGTTCGGATTGGAAAGGTATCAGCGAGGCTTCACCTGTTTAGAGAACGATGCGTTCAAAATTGGTGTTAATTGTTGTCAACGAGATACGAAATAACACTGGGCACTAACGACGTAGTGTAATGATTGCCATTGTGCGTGAGATACATTGGTCAAGAATGATGAAAGATTATCGGAAAGATAACGCAATACATGACGCTACAATACCACAAAATGTAATGATCCATCGATTGAGAGCCTGAATGGTGACTGGAATTTGAACACGTATAATGCAGTGTCGATGTAAATACGAGCATGCCCTTACATGCTTTGAGCATCACTAACCAAAGGATTATGAAATCTTCAATACGTAAATGTTCATGCCTACCACATTTCAACTATTTGATGACATTTCTTTTCATTCCTTTAAATATAAATTAAATATTTACCTTAAGTTAAGAAAATAATGCTTAAATTTTATTGTTATGAATGGAAATAATGAATCCTTTCTAGTAGTTGCCAGAGAATTTCTTTCAGAGCTTTTTTCTAGTGCAACAGTTAGTGGGAAAAAGGGAGCGAAGAGCTAAATATAATACTACTTTATCAAATTTGTAAATGATAAAAGTGTAAATAACACATAAATACGTTGTGTTCATTTTCTTTGTTTTACTGCGAAAGTGGGTTTTTGAGTAAGACAAGGAAACAATAATATATGTTCAAGGATGTCGCACGTTGCCATTAGAAGTTTAATTGAATGACATTTTGTCAATATTCGTCGTTCCTTCGAATTTTTGATGCTGCAGCAATGAAGCAACAATTGCTAACAATTTCATTAGGTAAATAGTGCTTTGAAAAATTCACTTGGTGTAAATGCTTAGTTTTTAATTAAAAGTTTTTTTCATTAATCTAAAGCTGTTCCCATGAACGTCACCATTCGTTTCCCTATGAGACCTCACCTTGGTTAGTGTCTCCTGCAGTACTTTACTGTGTGATATTTTACAAGGACAACTTTCGCCGATTTCCCTTGCTCTATTTGTCAAGTATTCAGCAGTATTCTTCTTCAGAGAGCGCGGTCCATAATGAAAGCGCTAAAACCAGCACGACACTTGCGCACGACACTTGCCTCTCCGCCACTTGCGCGGGATGAACAGTAACACCGCCAAAATGCACGTCGTGATTGAGTACCTTAAAAACGAGTTTCGAACGCGCGTTCGACTCGCTGGCAGTGACCGCCCGTTCGTCCTTCAATCGCTGGCACCCGCCCTCCCGCTTATCCAACCACAGAGCAGGCCACAACCAACCTCCCGCAAAGCTCCCGCCTCACCACCCACCTATCCAACTGCCCGCCCGCCAAACCGCCTTCCTGCCTACCAATCCAACCGCCCGCCAACCGCCCGCCCGTCCACCGCCCGCCCCCAATCTCCCGCCCGCCCATCCAACTGCCTGCTAATCTAACCTTCTCCCAGTCTAACCGCCTGCCCGTTAATTCACGCATCTAACCGCCACCCTTCCACCGCACCCAGCGTCCAACCGCCCGCCCGCTCCGTCTCTCGTCACCCGCTCAACCTCCCAACAGCACCGTTCCCAACCGTCAAACCTCCCACACGTCCAAACACTCGCAAGCTCTACAGTGGACGAGGCGAGGATGGGTAAGGGCGGCTGCACGCGGCAACAGCAGCAGCAGCAGCAGCCTTTCATTATTCGAGACTCCACACAAGCGCTCGTGGCGGCGACTGCGTGCCCATTACGCACGTCCGGTGCGTTTATGCGCGGCCCGCGACGCAATTGCGTGCGACGCGCGCGCGAACGCCCGTCCTCCCGCCCGCCTCCCGCGGCCGCGAGCGCCTGGCGCTGCTCTTCTGTCCTCTCCTCCTCCTCCTCCCGCGCGTCGCGCCACTCCGCGAGCGAGCGCGCCACCGTCGCCCCGTAACGGCCAGGAGCAATGGACTAGTTTTGCAATGGACTGCGTCTGTACTTTACTACTGTGCATTGTATTGCACAACCAATTATTTTAATGTGTTAACATTATTGTCTTCATAACGGCTTGCAACGCAATAATGTATTTTTGCTCCCCGCCCCGCTTCGCCGCGCGCGCGGGGCGGAGGGGCGATCGCCGTCGCCCGCGGGCGTTGAAAGGGCGGCGCGCGAATCGACGTAGGCGTCGCCGCCCCCGTCGCCCGCCCGCCCTCGCCCGCCCCGCCCGCCTCGTAATGTCCACGCGTTGTGTGTGAAGCAATCATTATAAAACCGACAACAATTGCATCTTTCTTTTTAGCCCAAAAAAGACCATCACATATCACCCTGCCCATCACCACCACGCCGCGGTTCCCGCCCTCTCGCGATGTGGTATGTGTGTGTATACGTCTGTGTGTGCATAGATATATTTTTAAAAGTGCGAAAATGAAGTACCCTTTTCACCATTATTACGTCAATATGTTAGTTAAAGTCGTTAACACAAGTGATAAACTCACCCCAGGCTCCCTTATACAAACCATTTAAATCACAGGGTAGAACATTTATAGGACGAAATTTGTGTAGTCGGTAATGTGTTTATGGACGCAATATGGAAGTTCGGCGGGCGGCGGGCGATGGTCGCCACCGCCATCAGCGCTGCGCGCGGCGGCCCAGCGCATTAAAACTGAACGCGCCCGATCATTGCGCTGATGGCGTGCCGCGGTTTTTTCCTCGTAATGAAGTTAAACGTGTTGTGTGTCACTCGGTAATGGGCAGGTAATACACCCGCCGCCCGGCACGCCCGCAGGACGTGTTTTTCGATGTAAATTCTGTTGATTTTTATTGTTTTTGAGCGTGTAACGCGCCGCTGGACACCGCGTATATCGGCGTGGAGGCTTTTAGGGGGCTTTGAACGAGTGGCGTCGCCCATGAAACGAGCGTGCAGTTTTTTTGGCAACGGTGTCTTTTTAGTTCCGGATGACCTCGGTGCTATGTGATGACAGGTTGAGTGAGGGATAGTTTCAGTTTAATTTGGGAAGGATGCTTGACAAGTTTGAAGTTGTTCGAATTATTTTGTCTGTTTGAAAAAGCATGTAACATCTTTTAAATTCGGTTTAATTGTGTTATTCAGTGCATTATTCCAGAGCTCTCATTATTATACTAAACATATGGCACAATTTTTTTTAAAATTTGTATCTCTGTTTTCATTTTGTAAAAGAGATATTTTTAATTGGTAATGGGTACAGTCTTCAACAGGAATATTCGAACAACCAAGTGAATATTACTGACGCGCGTCGCAAATGTAGGTAGAAAAAAAATTATCCGTTTCAGTCACCCTCGCTAAAGAATTTAATATTATGTTCTTATTTACCACTTCTCCCAAAACATAATCTTTCGAAGTTGACGTAAGTTCTCTCTGCAGCTTAACTGTGAACTATTCTTATAACTTCCCATTGATCAATTCCTCTGTTTAAAACGACCTGTAATACATATTTTTATTGTACGGGCAACGACAAATGGAGTCAAATATTTCATTTATTTCAATGTACAAGTTACGGTTATGGTTCAACGTGAATTATATGGCAATGAAAATATTTGTTTGCGTTGACTCGTTCGTATCGAACGAAAAAGCTACCTCGCGGGCAATATGATGGAAGGCGTTGGGCACAAATTAACATCTATTCATTTTTCCTGCTGGTACGGCTGAAATCGTAGTACACCCATGCACACGTGCATGTGGCTCCAATCATTACTACCTTCTATAAGATTTTCGAATTCTTTAGACATTTAGAGATGCAAAATGAATCCTGTTGAATTTTAACTCTTATAGTTCGCAATAATTAATCAGTTTAATATACTCCTGAAGTATATAGTTATTTGAGACTGTAAGGAAATATATAAAGCAAAACATATGTTGGGGCTTTGCCCAAAATTTGAATTTAAGCGTAGAACATTTTTTTTCTTTTTTGGGCGTATTTCGTGTGGCGTAGAAACGAATTACGTCTGTACGAAATTCACCTTTCCAGTAACGGTTTGCCTCGTATTGACTAACTAATTATCATGGGAAATTACAAAGGAAATTGCATAGCAGCATGATTATCTGAGAAGTGTAAGAATTTTCTTGGAATTTTGCACACTATTCCCATTTGAAACGGCGGCAGTTTACGTACATCCACTTCACCCTCTCCTCAACGTAAATTTGCTTCTCCAAATCCCAGCAGAGACCGAAAAATCTTCCTCCCTAGCACTTAGGAGCGAATCCTCCGGCGACACTTGGCAACCCCAAGTCGCCTCCCCAAAGTGGAGTTTCTCTTCTCAAGGTGTCTCTGCAACCACCAACCACCTTGCGCGCCATCTCCACACTCCAATGCTGCACTCGTAGCCTTTGCAGCCCTTGCCCTCCCCCATCGACGCATGCAGCAATTGGCTCCTGATCCTACCGCCCCCGCCTCCCCACCCCCCGCCACCCCGCCGCTCCTGCTTCCCCCGCTCCCGCTTACCGCCGTCCCCGCTATTCACGCGCTCCCATCCCAGCGGCCCCTGCCACCCCGCTGCCGCCCCGCCATTCCCGCTGCCTCGCCTCCCCACCGCCACCTCCGCCTGAAGCCCCCTGCTCAGCTGCCCCCTTCTCAGCCCTCCACGCCCCCACTATTTCAATCGCAGTCGATGTTCCTACTGCGCCAACCGCCCCTTTCCACTCGGTTCCCTCTATTCCTTCTGTCACCGACTCTGCGACCCCAACCACCTTCTCCAGCAGGGCCCCTTGAGAGCCCTCCATTGCTCGCGACGGCGCTCGCCGCGTCTTAGGGCGATTCTTTATAGTAAATTAACCCGTTGTATCCGCGCGGCTCCGCGCCCGCCCGCGCGTCCGCCTGCCTGCCTGCGCGAGCTGCTGTTTTGTGTAAATGAAGGTCTATTGTGGCGCATTCTACAGGAGAGTAGGCGCCCAATCGGACGCGACGCCTGCCCGGAACGAAACGCCTTTGTCGCCCCTCCCCCGCCCCCACCGTCGCCATTGCTGTTGCGGCATCCTCCTTCCTGAGCTTCTTCCGTATTTCTTCTCGTAGGGTTTACGTTGGAGATGCTGGTGACATTCTTACAAGATTTTTCCGCTTGTTTTTCTCTTTTCTGCAATGGTGAAGTTTCTTAGCATATCTTAGACAATCATAGTCATTATTTTAGTTGAAAAAATGTTTTTTGATTTTTGAAATACCATTGTTAATTCTTATATCTTCAATACTTAATTATGATTCTTAATAGGTTTTAGTTATTTACTTAGCCCTACTACATGTATTTTTCTTTTTTTTGTATGATTTACAATTTCAAATCAGCCTTTTTAAAACAATTTGAGAGTTTTCGTTTATGGATTGTTGCCACAGTCTTGGAGCACGCAAAAAAATTAGGTTTAATAGAGTGGAGTTCACGATTTTACAATTTATGTTCGTCCCAAAAACATAAGTAGTGTCTAAACGTAGACAATACATTTGCAAATAACTTCACAGTGCATGAGAAGCCCGAAATATTATTTTGGTGACCGAATTTAGCCGCAATGCAGCAATGCAATTCTTCCACGTTGCAGCTCTCGGGAGCCAAAGGCAAAGACGCCGGTGGCCGTAACACCTCCACCCCTCGACGCGGGTCTCCCTCGCGTACCTGCCAGGATTCCTCGGGCGCCCCTCGGGACAATTAACGCGGAATGGCCGCGCCCCTCTCCTCCCTTCCCCCCCCCCCCAACCGCCCGGTCCCCCCCCCCCCAACCCCTCCATCGCCACCACAACCTCTTCCCCTCTGCCTCGTCCTCGGCCTCCTCTTCCGCCTCCTTTGCCTCCTCATCCTCCTCCTTCTCCTCAGCTTCCTTCTCCTCCTCACCCTCCTCCTCCGTCCCCTCCTCCTACTTTACCTCCTCCCCTCTTCTTCCGCCCCTTCCCTCCTCCACTATCAGACACCGCCAACTCCAGCAACGCCTTCTCCTCCACAATTATTACTGCCTACGCCATCGTCTTCTCCTCTTTCTTCTCCATCGCCTCCTCCACTGCTCCTCTTTGGCCTTGTTTCCACGTCCACCACCACCAATTCCTCTTCCAGCGCCTCCTCATCCGTCCACAACGCCGTCCCCACCACTGCCTTTCCAACTACCATCGTCTCTTCCTCAGTTCCTGCGTCGAAAAAATTATTTTCTTTACCCCTTCCCAGTTTTCACCTCCTTTTAGGATCCCCATGTTAGTTATATCTCCACCATATCCTCTTCGTCATCTCATAGTTCTCTTCGCCAGCATCGTCTCCTGTCCACCCACGCCGTGTGCCCTCTCTCTTTCCCACTGCAGGCGTTTTCTTCCCCGCCATCATCCTTCTCGTCGCGTTGCCCCTTCCTCTTCGCGTTCCGGCGCGACACGGACGGCGCGTTTCATCTGAAAACACCGTGAGGCCTCGCGCCCGCCACAATGGCCGCCCTCGCCTGTACCTTCGCTAATCACGCGGACGTCCTGATTACTCCTGCCCCGCCGCCCTCGCCGCCCCCGACACCGCCCGCCGCCCTTGCCACCGACGCCCGCTGACGTAGATGACTTCGCCTGTTCTGCCACGCTCCGTGCAAGGGTGCTACCTAGAGGCGACAACGCGGAGAACCGGTGACGATGATGGAGGTGACAAAGCAAACAACGGTAACAACAGAAGATGCCCTGGCCTGAGAAGAGGTGGCAAGATTGTTGCCCGTGAGGAGAATAATAATAGTAATAATAATAATAATAATAATAATAATAATAATAATAATAATAGGTTAATGACATAATGGTATTTCCGTAAGTAGATTCAGAGCAATTCAGTTACGATAGGTGCCAAAGAAGTGCCATTCTAAGATTTCTTAGATTCAAGACTCAGTAAATCATATTGAATGTTATAATGAGAAATCATTTTATAAAGATAACGGAAATTCAACAATTCATAAAGAGACACCGGCGATTACAAGACATTGTTACTAGCTTTCGAATCCAATAGAATTTTTGGAATTGATGTAGAATAAAGTTTGTCAGGACAACCTTGTCGGAGTGCCTTCGGTACGAGCTTCTGTCGTATGTAATTATTTTGTCTGTCAGTTATCGGAAAGAGATGTGATTGTTGACTTTTTCAATAAATTTGCTATCATATCGTGATCTTCTCTAACCGCCGACTACATAGGCCCGGGGCAGAACTATTGTCTGGCTAAACGATTCGTTCATCCTTTGGGATCCGGTCGTGGAAAACTGACACAGTTGTGTTGATAGTGTTGATCGCTTTCCACCTAGATTAAAGAATCGTTGTGTCTGGTGTAGATGAAGGTGACTAGGCTGCTGCATGTGGGCCTAGGCCGACGCCATTACTGACGCAGCCACCCTTGCCTCAAGGTTCGTGTAGTTCTGATTCTTCATCGAAAGGCTAGGTAGAAGTTTCGTCCATCCGTCACCTTCCGACCTTGGAAACTTGCGATTTCATTTGATGTAGAAAAAGTTGATGATGCTGACTTAAATTCTCTCACGTTTTGTAGAATCTCAGCGTAGGTGAATCTGGCTGGCACACCGCGCGAATATTGACGCTTTCGTGTACTATGCGCACATGTTTTCTTGATCTTCCAGCTGCCTAGTCCTCGCTCAGTTTGGCATAGCACGGCTATAGAAAATATGAGCTCCATTCGGAACGTCATGGCTCAGTTTGCTGTGTGCTCATCTTCCTTTCCAATACGAATTTCTTAGTTTTCTGTCTGTCTTTCTATCGATCTTTCCATTCCGTGTACTTTCTTGTTACTCAATTATTTCTATAAATATTAGTAAATTCTTCAGAATTAAAAACATTGTTGCGTTGTATCTCATTGCTATCTGGTCCAAGACGCGATATTGCCTGAGTTTTCTGTCGTTGAAGTTAACAGCACTGTACTGCAGTGACGTAAACAGAACCCGCCTCTCTCCCCACAGTGTAGTATGAAAAGAAAGTGTGCTATTATTAGTACAGATGTTTTAACGTGAGGCTTGTTTCGCGTTTCGTCCATCCGTCATCTTCCGGCCTCGGAAACCTGTGCCTTCATTTGACGTCGATAAAGTTGACCGCGCCGACCTAAATTCTCCCACCTTTTGTAGAATGTTCGCGTAGATGCAGCTGGCTGGCGTGCGCGACTGTCGCCTCGGGGCTCGTGAGTACAGTGCCGTGCGATGGCCCTTGGAGCTGCCGTCTGCTGCCACGTGGCGCGCGGAAGTCGTCGCGTGGCACACAGGCAGGCGCTGACTGATGAGATGCACCTTTGTGTGCCTCGCGCATATTGTGCGCCTGCCGGCCTCGCCTGTTGCGTGAGCTCGGATTACTCGTCTGCGCGCGTGAATGGAGGCCGGTAACGCGGCTCTCTTTGCCGGAAGACAGGAAGTCAAAACGCGGTTTGTCACCGGAGGCCGCGCGAATGAAGGTATTCTGTCCCTGAGTCTTTATTCTTTGCAAACAGTCGTTTGTGCGAAATAAATCATAGGTTTTGCTTGTAAATGTAAGCAAGGCGCGGTGAAAAGTAGATTTGGAAGACTTTAATAAACCGAATAAAACGTTAGAATAACCTTGGCACGAAAAATGTTAATCATGAAAAGTAGATGCTTATGAAAAAAGTATGAGAAATTGAAATATTATATTACTTTTGTTAATAATGTGAGGGAAATATGCAATTAATTTTCTATCACAGTTGCTAAACTGATAAGTGGATAGAGTCACGACATCCTCAACTACAAGATTCTTATTTATGCAATGGCGTCAACACAAAAATTGATTATACAAGAATGGTTAATGAGAACGACATGCCGGAAGATGGAGTGCCATAAATCCTCTAGAATAATGAAGGGACAAGGAGGTCTGGCCAACAAGATCGGGAAGTGCCTTTGTAGATGGAAAGGGTCAAGACGCTCAATGGTGGTGAGGCTGATGATTATGATGAAAATGATGAAAATGGCGACTGTGTACGTTTCTTTAGTGTATATAGGATGGTGTTAAGAATGTATGCTATTTGTTGCTTCATCACGTGATAAAGATAATAGTCAACGCTTCTGACACGTGCTACATAATTCCATACATTTCAGTATTGCCTTAAGGAATGGGTGCACTTCGTTCCTTCGTCATATTCTGCTACCGGTGCTCCACCGTCCTCTTCGCCGGCGGGATGGGGGTGAGGGCAACGTGAGGGGGCATCCACGAGGAGCGGGCTCAGCGTGTAGTGAGGCTGATGATTTTGATGGAGATGATAATGGCGACTGTGAACGCTTTGTTAGAATATACAATTTCAATATGGCCATGTTTTGCTTTATCACGTGATAATGATAACGCTTCTGACACATGCGCTGTCATTCCATACATTTTAACCGGTAGCGGTAGCTCAGTGCATCAACTGATGTCACTGCAGCGCTTCTGTCCGGGAGGTCCTAGGTTCGAGTTCTGATGGCGGTAGGATTTTCGACACTAGCTTTTCAGCTAGGTCGAATTCAGTCGCTGTCTGGAGGAGAATTCTAGCGTCCGGCTCCTCTGATCGGTAGTTTTCCGTGGTTTCTCCGATCAACACCAGGCGAATGCCGGAGCAGTACCCTACCAAACGGCGACCGCGCGATCTTTCCTCCTCTTCCTTGTCCTTCCTCTCCTCTTACACACACATTACACTAACATGCACCACACTCCACATGTTCCGGGAGACCGGTCGGGAGCTTAGAGCTTGTCCGGCTAGGGCGGTGCCCGCTGGGGGGAGAGTCCTGGTTAGGGGAAACTCCCTAGCCGACGGTAGGTCGTCGCCGGATCTCGCCATCCAGCGGGGAAGATCGCCGCCACTCCGAGAAAAAACATCACCACACTAACGGGAGCCACGCGCTCACGCCGCTGGCGTCAGAGGGCGCGCGACTCAATTACGGGGCGTTTAGCGGTCGGGTATGACCAAAGCAGTTGACGCGCCGGAAACACGAAAAAAACAAACAAACCATCTTATGGAGTGTGAGCTGTTCGTTCCTTCGTTACGTTCTGCCACCGGTGCTCCACCGTCGTGAGGGGAGGGGCAATGGCGAGGGGCCTGCGGCGACGCGCTCCCGCCGCTGGCGTCAGAGGGCGCGCGACTCAATTACGGGGCGTTTAGCGGTCGGGCGAAAGGTGCGGCGCCCTCCCCCCACTCGCCCTCGCCCTCCGCCGCGTCTCCGCACAATGAGCGAGAGCCCGCGGCAGCCTTTTGTCAAGCCAGAGGATGAGAATGACGGGCTGGAAATTGGATGTCACTCCGCGGTGTCAGCACTGTTTTTCCCGCCTCCGGGACGCGGGATTAGGTTGGCGGTACTGCGCCGACCCGTGGAACTACCGAGGTGACGATGGAGACGGCGGAGGTTTGGTGTCTTGTGGAGAAGGTGGAGCTGTGCAGAGGAGGAAGGTGGGTGCTCAAAGTGTAGTGGGATGTCGTTCAACCTTTGCAGCTTTCTGCATTGGTATGCCAACGGCCGGATGCTGCTGTCAGCATACTTGCATTCCAAGATGAAACAAACAAATGTTTTATCTGTGCTTCTGTCAAGGTCCACACCCATCGTTGCTACCAAATCGCCTGTTAACGTCATTGATAGTTGTTTTTGTTTATTTCATAACTAATCGGCGTTTCCGTCCATTGAGCCATTCAATTCAAATGTCGTAGTAATTTTTCAGTGTTACTCATTTGTAGAAAGACTTCGCTCTACCTGTGATTCTCGTAAATACTCTCGCTAGAAGTGACACTAGATTGGCACGTAACATTATCAACACAATGTTATAGTCTCCAGAATTGCTACAAGACTATCCCTAGGACTTTCTGCAATTCCCACTTGACCTTAATCAATGCCGATCCTGTACCCTTCTTTACATCCAGCGTTCTTCGTCTTTGATCATTATCTGTCGTCATTGAAACCGTCAGCTCATCTTCATAAACGTGAATAATGTATTCGATTTCCCGAACTACGAAAAATCTTTAAAGTGGGTTAGGACTGAATAATGTTGGCCAGTCCTCACATCAATCGACATTCACGACTTAAAAGTCAAGTCAGTCGTACAACTGAGTCGTACAACCTCAGTCGTATCGACTGAGGTTTGAAAAGGCGGCACAATGTTCGTAGTTCCGAAGCCAAAAATCTCAACATCGCCATCGTCGGATCTCCGTGGTATATTAAGATGTAATAATTACGATGGAAATGATGAGGCGACTAATGAGAATGGAAATAGAGAAGCTGGTGGAATGAGAGGCAGGGAAAACGGAAATAACCCGAGGTATCCCTCCACGAATCGACTTTGTCGACTTGGATCTAATGGGGATGGAAGCCCAGTCCCAGTGACGGAAGGAACCTATTTGATCGGTACCACAGGTGCCGTCCGTCATTCACGTTCTTCATCGTCATCGCCATCACTATCACTGACGCATATTTTATTTGTATTAGGTTGTCACAATCATAATGGCGGTGATTCGTGTAATGAACTTGGAAGTAGAGAAGATGGTGGAAAGAGAGACTGCGGCAACGAAAAAAACCAACAAGATCTCCATCCACGAACCCGCTACATCCACTTGGATCACTCTGGAATCGAACTCCGAACCCTGCGATGGAAAGAAACCAGTCTGAACGGCAGCCCAGGGTTTGCCGTCACCATCATGTTCGTCACCGTCACAATCTTCATCACCACCACCACCACTACCACTGACATATTCTGGGAGACTGGTTGGGAGCTTAGATCTTGTCCCGGCTGGGCGGTGCCCCGCAGATGGGAGAGTCCTGGTTAGGGGGAAACCTCGCGAGCCGACGGTAGGTCGGCGACGGATCTCACCATCCAGCAGAGGAAGTTCACCGCCATTTCCCGAGGAAAAAAAACATACACTACACTTACGGAAATAATGACCCAGTCTGTTGACGCGCCAGGAATCACCAACCAACCAACTACCGGCGCCACCGACACTGGCGGCAGCGCATGCTGGGGAAGGGAGCGGAAGATTTTACTCCCACCCTCCCACCTCACCCTTACGCCCTGCTCATTTTTTCTGCGTACAAGCACTTCCGTCTGGTCTCGTCGATGGCGGCGGCGGCGGCGCCGCGCGTGGTGAGTGGGGGGAAAATGAGATTGAATGAGAGAAATCAGAAGAAATAGAAGGCGCCCGCGAGGTGAGAGGGGCCGCCTCGCTCGAGAGGTGCGGGAGATAATTGGCAGCGGAGGGGTGGTGATGGGGCAGGGAAAGAGGGGAGCGAAAGAAAGCGACGCGGCCACAGTGGGGACGTTGACGAGAAAACTTGATATGAATGCTAAAAAATAGTAATAATTTAGAATCGAAAAATTTGCATTTTATCGGCTTTGAAATCTATCGGATACCATTAGTGGGAAATAAATTTTAATAAGGCTTTAAAGGATTGGTTTAAGGTACTGGTGGAGGACACGATCCGTCGGAAATTTGAACATTTGACACTTTTTTGTATGTCGAAATTAATGAGTTTAAATTTCTTTGTTGTTTACTGTCGGGTTAGGTGGGTTAGTTGGGACAAAAGTATTACAATGCGACGTGGCTCTACTAGAGATAAAGAAATGGAGCAAAGTTGTAATATTTGGACTGTTCTAAGAAATTATCGCACAAAACGCATATCAATACTCAATTCTCCCCAAACAAAAAAAGGCGCGCAAAGGATTTGTTTTGTAACACTACGTAATTCTTTCAACCGCAAATGTGAATCCAATATTGAAAGAACTGGGAGCACAATTAGACAATTGATTACAATTTAACACCAGAAAAAATAACAATTCCCATGTCTCTGGGTAGATTTTTCTGCTCTTAGAAATTGCTTCTTAAATCATCACAAAACGTTTCTTTTTAGCAAATACTATTCATTTCCAACCAACCTAGATCTACTTACCCTAAGCAATCAGAGAAGACATAGCGATTTCAACGTGGTAGAGAGAAACCCACTGAAGTATCTATTTCGCTGTTCGGGAGACGCCGCATCATAGGTCCAAGTTTCGGCTGCCATACTGCGACGTTCTTCAGGGCAAAATGCGTGGATGTGGACTGCGCACAAGTTATAGGGAAGGAGGTTCCCCGTCTAACCGGCAGCCGGGTGGGTGGACAACGGTAGAAACGTTGGCAGCCGTGCCTAGAACGGGGCGTCTCCCGCACAGTCAAGACGATACTGACTCTGGCAGGGGAAGCCTACGCTCTCAACGAACTCACTGAAGGTCGCCGTACGCTTTGCCGTGCTCGGAGGTGTTTGGCCCTCTGTGCGAGCGGAAGGAAAGCGGGCGGAGCGCCGAGACGCCTGCTAGCAAGTGGCGAGGGGGGGGGCAGCAGAAGGAATCGAATGGAGCCATCATCACTTTGAAATATTCATATCCGCCGCGACAGAATTAACGCAAAGTGCTGTTCAAAACAGTTTCCGCGCCTCGCCCCGCGCCCACCGGCTGCGTTCCGGCTTCCACCGGATTTCCAACGACGCTTTTCCTTGATGGCCATGATCGCCCTGCAGTTTCCATTTGGTCTCCCTTTACAGGTCTGCGCCGGTGGAGCGACCTTTGTGGTAATGGCGTAGGGGAACTCGAGCTCCTCCGCAGAGACGAATTAATGTCTTAAGGACTTGCGAACTGTGAGGCCTTGTAATAATATTGAAATAACGAATGACAAATAACGAATAACATATTTAATCGCTTTTAATATTAAAATCTTAAAAACATATTCAATTTATACTTTTATAAAAGATTAATATTAATATTTTACTTTTTATTGGCTGTATATAACATTCATTTTAGAAAAAAGTATTCGAGCACGTATCTATTGACATCAAAATCAGAATTTTTGTCTTCTCGTTTCTTAAGTTTGTGGACGTCTTTAGTACATTTGACCGTCTTTCATCAACATAAAAAAATTATTAATGTGTCAACTGAACTAATTGATTTTTGTCATTCATCCTTTTGGTCGTGACTTAAAGTGAGAAAATAAAATGATTATGATTTGAGAAAAACAAATGCCGTGTAGGATTATGTTTGAGAAATAATGATATTTACAAAACTTTCTTTTATAATTTGAATAATATTTCAAACACAAGTATAATTTGTATAAAATAATTTTAAAACTAAAATGTTACTTGTAAAGAGTTCTTACGTAAACTGAAGATGTGGTAATTCCTGTTAGTTTTGATAAAGAAGTGCATCGCCACATCACTCAGAACAATAAGTGACGTTCGTTCCCGTGAATGTCAACAGCCTTAGTACAGTACAAAGATCAATAAACACACTCCTGGCATATTCACCAGAGTATCTTTTTCGGCTGACGCGGAAGGTCATCTATCGCGAGACTGTTTTGACGAAGATTTTCGTTCGGCAAAACATCATTACGTGTTCTGTGCCTTGACCGTTGACCGTAGAACTTCGGTGTTGCGCAGCAAAAATGTGCGCCGATAACCTACTTCTTTGTCAAACACGTGCCCAAATGACGCATTTAAATTACCTTTCACCTTGCGTCGTGGTCATTTACAGGGTTATCTGTCTCTCCGGGTCGCGCCACAAAAGTCGGAGGCTATTAGAAGTCGGCTATTAGTGGATGTTATCAGTTGGATTGAGAAATTAATGTGATCACATGTTTCAGCTGCCTGTCAACTTGCTATCAAGTATTTTATGTTAATGAAACACTTCTTGACAGTTCGTTAGGTTTACGAGAAATATTATCAGATAATTCTTGCTTGTTGGGTCTTCTTTCATCATTGAATTTAAAACAGTATTGTTCCGGTTATCCATTCATGTTTTATTTATGTGAATAATGCTAATGCTTTGCGTATTACTATTGTTTGAAATGAATTGTTTATTGGTGTCCGGTATCAGCCTATTCATATTTAATTTATTTCTCTCTAATCTTTGGTCATTGAATTCAAATCTAAATTTCTATGAAATGTAGATTTCTTCCCGGTCTTTAAGTTTTTATTTAAAATTAAATAAATACGGACTTCTTCAGAAATACTAACGATTTTTGTTTCTTAAAATGTTAATGACCTTAAATTAATTGATATTTAAAAGGGGTTTTAAGCAATTATATATATTAATTTTGAAAATAGGTAGAAAAGTGAAATTTATTCATCATTTTATCTATCATTTCGTAGGATAATAAAATAATGTAAATAAAAATCTCTGAATATTATTTGTCTAACAGATAAAGAATTTTACAACATACTCGTCAAATGAGTGAATTAATATCACACTCTATAAAACAAATTAATGCAATCGCAAATACGTTTATTCATTTCCACCATTTTCATGCAGTTCGCACAGCCGAGTTTGTCTTTAGGAAATAACATTCTCCTCCACGAGTAAATCCCTTCCCGACCACATTGTGCACACGTGTACTGACGCCCGCCGAACCTTCCCTCGGAATTGTTACTTGAAATCGATTGGGCAGGCATGGGAAGCCGGTAGTCAAAGGAGCGAACCGGCACCGGGCATTCGGATCCCAGGCGGAGCACGGTGCTCCCACGGGGCGGCGACCGCGCCTCCGGCGAACCACTCTGTGGCAGCGGCGCCCCGCCCCCTCAAAACACAGATTTGTCCTCTCCAGCCCCCGCACCGCCGTCTCCTCACCGCTTCCTCGCACTCCTCATCGGTCGCCGTGTGGTCCCACCCTCTCCGCCGTCGCGACTGCCATTGCTCGTGCATCCGAAAGTGATGTCCACTGTTCATCTTTTGGAATACTGTGTATCCAATGATTCTACCAATTGACGTGAGTAATTTCATTTAGTTTATGCCTGCAGATTCATTATTCAATTATTTTTTATCTTCAGTATCAAAGTGGCCATATCCAACATGATCATCTTTTCCTCTTTATAGTGTTGATCAGTCACCGCCATCCTCATGACTCATTCCCTGTCTTCATCTTCCTTTTCTCCCTTTCCATCACTTGAAAATCCATTGCTATTGCTTCATCATCGTACCCCCCTGCATCTTCTCCTCGTCCGTTGCCTCCACCGGCAGTCGTCACCGCACCTCGCGCCACCCACCGCCGCCATCCTGCTCCCTCGGCGGCGCGGCCACGGTGAAGTTGGATGTGATCTGCTTTCCAATAATCCACTTTGAAAGCACTTGGTTAGACCAGGTTTTAGGTGTGTCTATGTTTGCCTAAGAGATTTACACTTTCCTACAAGCAGTTGCCTGCGCGCCGCTCTCCACTGTGGGTTTCCCGGCCGCTTTCGCCCGGTCCCGCCCCATCCCTACTGCCACAGTCGCTGCTGCTGCCGCCGGTGCTTACCTTGGACACGGCACTTGGGGACCTGTCTCGCCCCCGCCCTAACCTCCGCCTTCAGATCCTCTTCCAACACCGTCACCACCCGCCGCGTATCCAACGTTCGTCTCTCCCCACCCGCCTACGGCCTCTCCACAAACCTGGCCTCCGCCCACGCCAATGTCCAAGCCCCTGGTAACGTTTCCGTGTATGTGTACAGAGCATGGGGAAAGTAGAGGTGTGGGCAAGGGGACTAAGTTATGGAGTACGTTGGCAGAAACGTGATGAGTGGTCGAAGGCATGGACAGAGACCTGGTGGATACCAATGCTCTTCCAGCGTGTCTGTTCACGTCTGCATCAAAACTTCCGAGCTGATCCCCGCGCTTGTGCACGGTTCCACCATGTTCACTCGTCATTATCCTTAATTTGTAATTAATTTAGGAATGTTAATTAAAAATGTTTGAACTCTTTTAATTTTTTTTTGTGTGTGTTGCAGGTGAGTAATCTTGGTTTAATCGTGGGTATGAGATACAGTGATCGAAAAATGGTAAGTACAAATAATTGTGGGTGAGTTATTTTCTATTGGCAGAAATCTAATTATTTATCGTATATTAATATCCTCGCCATCCTATTATCACTCTTGTAAATTAGTCATTACTCTCAAAGTTTCTCTAGATGAAATAGACATCATCCGGCGATACCTGTTTCATGGATCTCCGAAGGTGGCGTTTATCTCGGCGCTTATTCCATCCCCTGTGTGCTCACAGGCTGAAACTTACCCAACCCGACTACTGTGCCCGCTCATCCATCACTACACAAGTTCTCCCTTTACATTAAACCCACTCCGGCTACTCTTACCTCCACCTCCATCCTTTGCTTTCCTCACGGACAGGATTCCCGCTTCCCCCCCCCGATCCCACCGCCCTCGCCGTTCTAATCGCCCGCCGTCCCCCGCCCCGCGTCCCCGCCCCGCCTCCTCGCAACCTGTCATTCTCACCCCCCGCTGTTCTCAACGCCTCGTCGTCCATAATTCCCGCCGTCCTCACTGCCCCGCCACCATCCTCGTTCCGCTGTCTTCACAGCTCCTTCATCCGAACCGCACCGTCATCCTCACTTCCGTCCCCATAGCGTTCACCGTCCCCTGTGTCTCCTAACCTTCGTCAGCCCCGCTTCTTCTCGCCATCACCACTTCCTACGTCCTTCTCATCCTGAGCGCCCTCTTCGCCCCAGACGTCTCCATCTCCTGCCCCGCCCCCTTCCCCGGCAGCAGCGCACAAAGACCGGGCTGAGCCGCAGGGACGGCGCCGGGCGAGGTACGGCGCAGGATTAATTTGCTCGCAGATCCGGGGGGCCGGCCGGGGCGTCCCCGGAATTGAATTCAATGAGACATTTACACCCGCATAAAGTACCTCTCCCCGCTTTGCACGCTCTCGCTCCCCGCCGTCCCCCCTCCCGCGGTGCGGCGGCGCGCGTCCTCCTGCGTTCTGCCTGACCGGCCCCCCCCGCCCCCTCTCCCACCCGCCCGCTCCACCGTCCAAAGCAAACAGCGGCCGGGGCCGGTCACCTGCTCGCCGACGGAGGATTCGCCCGCGGGATTACGAGCGCTCGGATCGAGATTGCGCAGCGGCGGAGGCGCTTTTTGCCGCCGGAGGAGTTGGAGGAGGGGAGGGGACGGGGGGCTCGCGCCGCCTGCGTTGATCCTCCCCGACGCTAAGGGATGAAAACCACCAGGCGATGCTTGTTTTCTATTTGCTGGATCGTGTCGCGATATCACGGGCGATATCGTGTGGGCAATTACGAGCGGATATCCTTTGCAGGATTTGAAGAATGAAGATTTAAAATTAATTTTGGAGAGCTCAGGAACTATTCGGCGTAAACGAACAATGTAGTTAATTGGTGTGTTCTGCTCACTTGTTATATCTAACCGGCTGACGGTTATTATTTTAATGTTTAGTGTACACTTCCGAAATTTCTACGATTGTTAAAGAAAATTAACTCCGATCGAATAATCCATCATGACAATAAAGTTCGTGTTGACTTTTAAGGCTCAGATAAAAGTAAAGACCTGTGACATATCCTTGTGGTGAAACATAATTTATATTGGTATTTATTTTCAGTAAAATTTATAATCATGGCCGTTGACGAGATATCGTGTGAAATAAAAAGCCGAAGCAAAAGTGTATAATTTTGCGTTATTAAAAATTAATTATTGAATAATTTAATAAAATTCAGCAGAGTTGGAAAATTAACACATATTCAAGTGGCTTTTAAACAATACGTGTATGAATTGTTATAAAGTAACATTACATTTGTTTAAAGAGTTAATAAAAGATCAAAAAATTAGTTCAAGTGCTATGAGTAAATACGAATTTCCTATTTCTAAAATTTTACATGCTATTTCTAAAATGTACACACTTCCAGATGTATCTCTGACCGAATTCAACATTAGGCGTGAGTAATACGCTACAGATACTCGAATTGCACGGCCAGAGGTAAAACATCCCTTCACCGTCGACTTCGAGCAACGCGACAGCGGAGGGATGCCGCCAGCTCAGGAGTTGACTGGAGGAGAAGCTGCGGCAAGACAAATAGGGAGCGGGGGCCGGGCGGGCGGTCAGCAACGGGGCGGGGAGGCTCGGGAGACACGACGACGACGGCGCGCGGGCACCCGCGTGAAAGTTCCCGCGCGCGGCGCGCAACTATCGGCCAACTGCGGAAGGTGCGGTGGGAAGGCGCGGCCAGTTTAAAGCCGCGGGGTCGGGCGGGGCCGGAAGGCGGGCAGTGGCGGAGGCGGCCGCCGGACAACGAAAGTGAATTAAAAGTCGCCCCGCCCCCTCCGCCTGCCGCGCTTCGCGAGACAAGGTGCCCGAGGAGCTAATCGTCTCGCCCCGATGGCGAGATGGTGAGGCGACTGGGAGTCACTGATGCTTTGGAGGCTCGTGGAAAGAGACAATAATTATTCCATATTGTGGGAGACTGATAAAAACTTAAAATTTGCTTCATTATGTAGCGTATTATAAGTTAAAAGCATTCCTGATAGTATGTGGAACAGAAGGAAAATATGTTTAATCAAATGAAAATTAAATTAGATAAATCGCTTCGTCATTTAGTTTGAAGAAAGTTAAGACACAACGATTTCATTGTCGAGAAGGATAATGCAGGAATGAAAAGGCACTGTCGAGTATTTTGTTTCAACAACGTGTGACGTTGCTCCATTTTTGAGCATGGTATTTTCCTACTTGAAAACGTAAGAAAGTAACGTAAGAAACGTAAAACGTAAGAAACGTACACGTAACGTAAAACGTAAGAAAAAAAACAATTCAAGATATTTGCGTTTCCTAAGATTTGAGTGATATTTTAAAACCTTTAAAAAATATTAGTTTCCATATTATTATTTTATATTTTTATTCGTCTTGCTTAGTGTTTTCTCGAACAATTTTTGAATTAAATAATTTATCATATTTCTTTTCGTGCGATTTACAATTTTGTTGGTAATCATTTCAATTTTCTATTATTTTCTAGAATTTCACGATCAATTATTCCAGTTTCTAATTAGGTACAAACAGATGCGAATGTAAAGATAACGTTCTTCCGAAGCGGTTCTCTCGTCACAGGTTCACACGTAAGGCATGATCCAAAAAATTGGGGAGAAAAAGAATATATAATTCGTTATTAGACCTAGTAAATAACACGTCTTGTTTCTATTCTACTGCTGTCAATACACACATCGCAGTAAAGAGAAAACAACGTGGGCGTGAAATTAATTACTTTAACGGTTTAGTTAATCTCCTCTAATTTTGGCTGGTTTGGTATTTTCAATTTCTGCGTCTTTCAATCCGTAAATACTACGCAGAACAGTATAATTTATATTAAATCAGGTTGTGTTCATGTTTCGGCGTGGAATACGTCTACGAATATTTCTTTGAAAAATACAATTTTCTGAGGAGTACTATTCTTTCTCAACTCTTGCCGGCTCTCTAAATTAGTATTTTATAATGTATGCTTAATCCTGGAAATGTACAATAATACAATAACTACCAACAATATAATAAAAACAAACTTGTCTTGAACTCAGTTTAGGGACGTGAACATGATGCTTTCTACAACAGAGAGGTACGGTGACTGCTTTGCAGCCGAAACGTAGGACAGTCCACCACATAAATTCGACACTGAAACATATTTTAAGTATTGACAGTATTCTTCAATTGCTTAATACATAGAAAATAACTAAAATGGAGTATTCTGGAACTCACGTTATGAAAAAAAGTTTCACGACATTGTTATACTTTTCTCCCAAATGTCCAGTGACACGAAGATTCAATGTAAACAGTGGCTGTGGGAAGCACGTCGTGGAAGGTTCAGCCCACCGGCCGGCGCGAGGCTGCGAATTGAAGAGCGCCGTATTGATTCCGCAGGCGCTGCATTGTGGAGGTGCATCTCGAGTTTAGAGATCTGATTCCGCTATCTTTCCCCGCCGCGGCTAATCACTGGGCGAGCGCTCTTGGGCGACGCGACGTGCAGTCGGCGGAGCACGACTCACCAGCCTCTCTCTTCCCCCCTCTCACCCTCCCGCTCACCTTTTCACCAACTTCATCAACTTCGCCAGGATCCCGTGTGCCCCTTTGAACCCGACCGAGGGCGGCGGCGGTAGGCCCAAACATCCTGGAGCAATTTTTCTGATCATTGGTTATAGAACCCCTCCTTTCCTTCCTCCCCTTCCACCCCGGTGCCCCCCCCCCGCGGCTACCTCTCCGCCCGGTTTTCTTCCCGCGGGACCTCCGGCCCATCTCCCGCCTTGGAAAGTTCCTCGTCTCTCCATTGAAGCCACATTATTGTGGCGACCTCCCTCCTCCTCCCGCCCAGTCTTCTCCTTGTCCACCTCCGCCTCCTCCTCTGCTACTTCCCCTCCGTTCCCCCTTTTCCCTGGCGTCTGCAACCCGGCTTGTACCTTCCACCCTCCCCCGCGTGTTCTTACAAACTTACCTTCGTTAGAGCTCCACCCGAGTTCACAACATTTCCACCGGGACCCCTTTTTTTCGTCTCCCTCCGGGTTCCACCCCTCCTTCCGTTTTCGGTGGTTCTTTCCGATCGCTTTCCCGCCCCATTTTCTTCTTCCTCGTCGTCTTTTTCTCCCTGTCCACCCCCTGCGTCGCCGCGTTGCCGGAAGGAAGGAAGCCCGCGACATCAATCAAGGCGCCGCCCGATGTTCAACTGTCGATACACCCCCGCGACGACGGCGCCGCGGTGCGACAAGGTGTGATAATCGCCGCCAGCGGCCCGTGTATCTGTCTCTCCTCTCTTGCGAGGAGGGTGAAACGCTCAAGGTTTTCCGTGAAACTCCCTCGCACTCGCTTTCTTAGAGAGTTCCCAGAAGCTTCGTTTCTCGGAGTCTGCAAGTATGTGCTCCCGCCGGTGTGGAAATGTTTGGCGATTTCAAATTACCTCCGCATTTCCTCTTTTCTCGAAAATTCAATCAGAAGCTGTAGATTCAATTCCGCGGATGGAATTGACGGGAAGTTTCGAGGCGTATTGATTCGCTTTCATCCATCTGATTGGCACACGTCTTTCGAAGTTTACCGAAATACCTCAAACCATAATACTTCATTATCGACCACCCGATATGTGTTTACCGGAGCCATTATGTCGCTGGCGCGTCGAAAAAAACTTCAGCTCACGTTTTCGAGGGCCCATATCTCCATTTTTTTGTTCCCCAAGTTTCATCCGCAAACATTCGACCGGGCTCTTTCCTCAATGTATTCCTTTTTGCCGCGAGCCCGAGAGTCGCTCTTCGTTCTTTCGAGTGTCAACGTAAAATTTATTCGTGGCATTCAATCTTTCTACGTTTCACTTCGGTTTCTTGCAAATCCCCTCCGCGAAAGATCTCCCGCGGAAATACCTTCCGCGCACAAAACCGTTGCCCGGGGAAATACGGTCCGGACCTGTCCGTCAACGGGTCGCATTACGAAACATGGCGGACGTTTTAAAACCGCCCCGACCATTAATTTCCATTAGCCCTGGGTTCGACGACGCATTTTCCGGAGGAGGGTCGAGGAAGAAGGGGAGGGGAGGGGTGGGGAGGCGAGGCGGTCCTTGAGGACACGGCGTTTCTTCCGCTGACCATCGTCAATCATAGTTGGCCGCGACGTTGCGAAATAAATATAAAAGCAGCGGGCTCGGAACCTGTCGGCTGCCGGCCGGGGGTCTGTGTTGCCGGCAGCGGGTTTCAGGGGGTGACCAGACGGCAGGAAATGCTGGGGCGGAATTTCGAGAACGGACCATTTGAAAGCAATAACTAGATTGTAGTTAGTAGCTCTGATCTGAGATTGAGATTGTAGTACACTATTTGAAAAACGGAAATTTTTTCATGATCCTGTCTTCAAATGCAATGCCTGTCCAAAAATAGTCCCTTATTTTAGTAGTAAATACCGATTTTATTCGTGTGTTTTCAGGTGGAGAGTTATTCATTTCTTGTACTTTCAGACTTGCTTCAAAATGAATGTACAAAACTTGTTCATGTGTGTTTCAGGTCCGACTTACAAATATCTTTATTACTAATAAAAAAAATCTTAAAGAATGTTATAATATTTCAGAAATTATATTAATATTCAATAATTTTTCTGATATGACTTTTTTGCTTCCTCTTGTAGTTACGTACAATCATGTTTCTTATTGAAGCAAAATAATATTTAATTGCAATCATTTAATCCTATTCGTAACCGCTTGGAACGCAAAGCAAAACTTACTTCGTGATTCTTTTTACAAATCACCCAATTTATCTGATGTATTCTTTAGCACATTAGTAAAGAACTAAGGAAGAATCCATTGTGTGAGTTTGCTTCGGTGGCGTGCCCAGTGGTCACCCCTAGCCGGCGGGCGCGTCGTGAAATCACCGTGGCCTCTCCTGAGCGGCGCGCTAGCTGCCCCGCCGCCGCAATCTGTGCATTACTCTTCATTCCAGGGGGCGGTGACGACGGGGGCGGAGGTGGGACGGTGACGACGGGGCCGTGGGGCCGCCAGGTCGACCGCCCCCCTTCTGCCCCCGCGGCACTCGCACACACGCACACGCGAATCAAATCCAATTCGGCCTCCATCCCCTCCGCTCCCTCGTGCTCACTTGTCCGCGAGGGGGAGGAGCCAGCACGCGGAAGCAGTGCCGGGCTGTTTCCCAAGAAACTTGTCTCCGTTGCCGCTCGTACTATCAACGCCACTATAGGGTGGCTCAGAAGAAGTGTTACCAACTTCTAGGGCATACAGGAGAGTCGAAGACAATCACATTTTGCCCATTAACATATGGTAGTAAATATGATTTACCGAATTTACATATGGAAGATTTTTTCTAGTGGTATGGAAATCGTCTTGTGCTGGTGATTGGCAGATATACGATGTCTGTTTGACAATGTCGTATCTTACACCTGCCAAACGTGAGAGAAAGGTGAATTGTCTACCAATCAAAGGCAAATATCACATATGTAACTTCGTTTTATTAAATTTCCCACCATATTTATTAGCAAAAAGTTATGATCTTCGACCTTCATGCCTTTAAAAATCATTAACATCTGTTTTGGAACATCTTGTATACAACCATCGGACCAACCTCCAAGAATCTATCTTCTCGAGTGTTTCGAATTTACAGCTTTGTTCCTTTGACCTGTCTCCTTTCTTCTGATCGTCTGTGCCTGTCCTTTTTCTCCGTCTGCGGCATTCTGTCTACTTTTTTATTGCTTTTTTACATTTCCCTTCCTTGTATTTTTTCTTATTTTTATTTGTATAAAGTGGACGACTAATTCAGCTTTGTGACCCCTTAGACGATTCTCTGAATACAAAGCCGGTATAGGCATGTTTTATATTTAAAGACAGCTTTAAAATACCTTTACAGAACAATTGGTGATGGAGAAATCGAATTCAACTAGTTTTAATAGTCAACTTTTAGCTACATCTTGTCTTACCTTCTTCATGAATATACTTCAAATACTGAATTCATTCTAATTATGATCTTGCCGAATATATATATATATATCCACACACTAAAATATAATTCTTTAAAATCTTCCCCTACCAGACAATTTTCCACCCTTGCGGCACGCCATAAGGTGTTTGCGTTCTCACCATTCCTTCACTTGGAATCACTCTCTCCATCACCTCATGGCGCACCCTCTTTTTTCAACCAAATCCTTCTCTCCCTCTCTGGCGAAAACCTCCCTCATGCGCCTGCGGGTTTCAATTCCGCTTAATACAGCGGACAGGTGAAGCCAAAACCCTCCCTCGGGCGGGGAACAGAGGCGCGCGCGCGGGACCGCAAGGCCGCGGGCGGGGAGGCGTCTTCTCCGTCGCGGCGCGAAGCGAAACCGAATCCGCTGACAATGCGTTTCCTCTCGCCCTTCTCGCCCTGCCCCTGCCCCTGCCCGTCTTCGCACCACGCCCCCTTCCCCTCCGGCCTTCCAACACGGCGCGGCGGCGCTTCCCTTATTTTATTTTTATCAACATTGCGGGCGGCTCCGCCAGGGGGGACGGTGTGGCACGGCGCGGAGCGAAGCGGGGGTTCGGTTTGAAGCGGTGCGGGACGGGGAAGGGAGGGGCGGGGCGGAGGGCGCGGTCGGTCCGGCTCCTGTCTGCAAGGCGTCCGCGCCGCCCTTCCGGAGGCCGCCGCAATTTTATGTAAACTCGCGCGGAGGAGGAAGAATTCGATTCGGGAGCCGGACCGTTCGACGGCGAAGGGACGAAGGGAGGGCACTGGGTGGAGAGTGAAGGGTGTGGTGACGCTGGGAGGCGAGGTGACGGCGAGAGAGGTCCGAATTGGGGTTGGCGTGGGGGGGGCGTGGCGGGGCGGTGAATATGTTCGGTAGTGGTGGAGATGGTGGCTGTGTAGACGTAGGGAGAGGCGGAGTGGGGTGGTGGAAAGGGAGAGTGGCAACAAGACTGGAGTCGTGTGGCCGGTGGCGGAGGCTTCAGGGGTTGTGATACCGGTAGCAGCAGCGGCGGCGGTGGGAGAGAAGGCAGCTTCAGGGTCCGGGGGCGAGGAGCCGAGGGAACGGGGATGAGCTGCGGGGGCGGGGAGCCTGAAGACGACGGAGGGGCAGGGACTGCGGGCCGCTGGCGGCCCTTCGCCCCCTCCGCCAGGTGAAGGGAGAGTTATTTCCTGGGCCGGAAGACGCTTTTAAATCGGTTTAGTATTCCCTCCGCGAGGGGATTGGAGGAGTTCCAAGAGGCGAGCGCGTATGTCCGAAGCGAGCGGCGGAGTCGTAGCTCTCGGCGCGTAATGCTGCGAGAAGATGCGGGTCACAGAGTGTCCAGACAATTCCATATTTTACATGTCGTTTGCAGATGGTATTTGTTAGAGCAGGTGGAGTAGAAACCTCCAGGTCGTTGTCGGAAACTGGTTTAACCAAATCTTCTATTTCAATCGACAGTGGTAGATTGAATAAATCGAAAAGAAAACTTACTAAACTTTGATATCATGTTCTCATATTACTTAAAAATTAGGTCAGTAAATGTGGATGATCATTTTTGAAACCACAAATTAAATTTTAAAAGTTAGTTCAAAATTTATTTATAAATGGCATAAATTAATTCAAGGGTTTCAGTTAGCTTTCACCCTCTTCATACAAAACTCTCAATTTTTTAAATTGTAAATCGTAACGAAGGACTTGATTTAATAAATGGTAATTATTTCATTTGCCCAACTTGAATTTTCACGTGTGGATAAGAATAAATTTTCGTAATGAAATGTACCATTGTAATACTAAATAACCCAGTACTACTAATAATTATAAATATTTTTCATACTCATAATTTTACTCCTATAAAATATACCTAAGATCCATGTCGGACCGAACTCCGCAATTGAGTTGTCAACATTTTATTAAATGAGTTATTATGTAAATATGCCTGTTAGTGGGAACGATTGCAATATTTTTGTGTCCGGACTTTAAATATCAAAATAATTGATTCTATTATGTCACCAAAATAAATTTTTGCTGCATTGTAATGAAGCTTGTTGGGAACACACATATGCATATTTCATTTATGTTGACTTGGAGCTTGTAGCTTTAATCACAGTAATTTTGTACTCGTGTGTCATTTTTGTTCGTGTAGCTTGGCCCATCGCTCCCTCCCCTGCACTAGCAAAGCCTGGGGACGCAATCGCGTAGCGGTTGTGGGTCGGACCACTCGTTCACGACCTTACGTTCCAGAGTCGTTTCGCGTAATCCCGGTCCTGATGAGGCCGTGAATGGAATCACGGACAGCCGACACGCAGTGCTCCTCTTTACGAAAATCTTGGGACAAAAATCGCTGGACATAATTCAGGAGAGCAATACGCTGCTTTCATTAATTTCATTAAAACTCTACATATGTAATGTTCATTATAATCCAGAGAACAACTTTTTGGCATATCCTTTGCAATTTAAATATTTTGTCATTCGTTTGTACGTTTATATTTATATCTTGAATTTTAAATTTGTGTTAAATTCTTACAAATATGGTTTTATTATCTAACTGTAAATATTTATTTTCAATTAGGGACTTACTACAAAATATTCTTTAAGAGTTGGACGTTCTGTTGGATTAACGTGTCGTTTGAAACTTCTGATTCTATGTTCGAGAGAAATGCGTTTCATCCCGGGAACTTTGTTGGAAATCTGATATTTGCATGTTTCACTCTCTGTGTTTAAAACTCAATGTACAGAAACTCACCATTTTTATATCATAATTAATTATTAAAATGTCAGTTCTTAGGTCACACGTTTTCGGTAACATTAGAAACACTACAATAAAACCTGTTCATACCATTTATTCTCCTCTATTTTATTCTACCCAAGTAAAAAAGGAATTGTGAAATCGCTTAGAACGCCGTGTTTAACCACATTCGTTTAAAAAATTAAATTAGTTCAAACGGTGTATCTTTGGCCCTTTACTAGAAGAATCGCTGCCCACAGTTCAATCGAGCTGCGCGTAGGTGGGCGGGTTGGGGTGGGGGGTTGCTGGAGCTGAAGGGCGCGGGGCGTCCACTGCGCTCCCCACACAGGCAACGCGCGCGGGGGCTTCCGATACATTTAACCGCGCGCGGACTGCGCACCTGATTCCGCTCCGCGCCACGTGCCTAGCCAACCCCGCTCCTCCCGCTCCGCTTGCCTGTCCTCTCCGCCCCCCCCAAACCTTGCCATATCCGCTCCGACCCGCAACGCCCCAGCCCGTACCGGCCCATCTCCGCTCCGCCACGCCCTCGCCTCCGCCCCCCGTCCTGCTTCACTCCGCCCTCCAACGCCTTGCCCTATCCCACTTCGCTCCTGCCCACTCCCGTTCACCTGCTCCTCTCCGCCCCCCCCCCCGCCCCGCTCCCGCCTCGCTCCCCGCCCTGCTCCGCCCCGCCCCGCCTTGTCCTTCTGTACTCCATCCTCCAACGCCTTGCCGTATCCCACTCCGCTCCGTCCCACGACGCCTGACTCCACCCCGCCTCGTCAGTATCCTTCCCTCTCCACGCCTCGCTTAACCCCGCCTTCCCTCCCCCATCACACTCTGCCCCCTCACCCCGAAGCCTTTCCCCCCCCATAACCCGTCCCAATACCTCTCCCCACCATTACACCCTTCCTTCCCTGCTTTGTCCCACTCCGTCCCGCCCGCCTCCACATCCCCCCCGTGGCCTACACCTCGCCCCTCGGCGCTCCCCGCTGCACCCTTTCCCGACCGGCCTCGCCCTGTCTCACTCCATGCAGGTCCACCCCGCTCGCCCCTCGCTCCGCCGCGTCCATCCCCGCCCGGCCCTGCCCCGCCCCACGTAGCAGCACCGCCGCTCGCGATTAGATGGTTCGGAACGCGCCCGATAAACGCGCGGCGGCGGAGGGAAGCGGGCGGTGCGAACAGGTGTAATGTACGGGTGTGCAATGCTCGCCCGCCCCGTCCCGCCTCGCCCCGCCCCCTCCTGAAATATATAAATTAATGATCCCCTGATGCAGGTAATGGTGCATATGCCGCCCTCGTGATTGCGCGTACCTACTGCTGCCACTGCCGCGCCGCTTCGTCCGCCCCCCTTGTTTCACCCCCCCCCTCTAATCCTGTGCCGCTTCCCACCGTGGCGACCCACTTGGCCTCTATTCCTCCCCTTTCCGTCTTCACTTCCTTCTCGCGTGTTGCCCATTCTGCGTCTACTCTTCTACTACTCCGTCTCCAGCTTGTTTTATTCCGCTTGCACGACTCCTCATGACATGATCGCGCCTGTTTCACGATGACTTCACACCGCGCCGTCTCAGTGTAGAGGTTTTATCCTCTGAAGCACGGCATATTGGTGGTAGAGCCACATCGCACTTACAGACTTCCGACAAGTCTGGATTTTGACAAATCCTTTACATACGTCACGACAATGGTCATTCATCTGTAATACTTTCTAGTTGTTCGTCATTTTCTCCTACCAATTACCATTCCCTGTTACAATCTTCCGCAATTGTAGGATCCTGCGTGTTTGTCACCTCACACACCTCTGCTAACCTTCTCTCTTTCAGAAACACATCTACTTACTCGCTTCATTTCTCTCACGTTTTTTTCTTTGTTTTCACCTCTTCTTTGCAGAAGTGAGTTATTTCAACATTGGCATTTTCTTGGGTGCGTCTATATACGAGACATTTTTTCTCACTGCGCAATAAGTTTTTCATTTCTCCTTTTGCTACCTCCGATTGACATCTCCTACTCTTCTATATAAACCTTGTATCTCTCCTCTACCCCTAAATTAACATCGCCTAATTTCTCGTATGTCGTCTTCTCAATCCTCATCTCCTCCTCTCCCACAATCTCAGGTTCTCGTCAGTCCTCGAAGTCTCATTTCTAGCTGCTCTCTCCCTACCATCGCTCCTCCTTTCCCTACGCGAGCCCTCTTCCCCGCGTGCCCTTTGCAGTGATGGAGTTCGACGCCTGAATCCGCCGGGAACACGTGAACACGTGTGCACGCCGGCCGGCGGTCGATTTAATGAGATGTTTCGCCCGGTGATATTTTTGATGGATGGTTTTGCCGCCGAGAGCGGCGAATGATAAAAATTAATGTGAAGCTGTTCGTTTCAATCATTTTTAAATGGGGTGTGGAAGAATGAGGTATCTTTATATTAGTTCCATTCACTGGTGTTGACTCGTACTTGTCAGTTGGGAATAATGTAGCAAATGCTTTAATAATCATAGTATATAATGTATCATTTTTCAAGAATGTATTTTGATTATTCATCAAATGTACCATGTGCCCGTAAATAAATATGACTTTCTTCAATTAAGTTTTCGAAATAATGCGGTCGATGTAATGCGGATGCTGTATGTATTGTACTATAATAATACTGTAGTTCAGTACAACGAAAATCTTTATATTTTTATACTAATAATAATTACAATTATTTACGTAAGATGCGAAAACATATTCAAATGGATCATGAATATTTGAAATTAAAGTTATTTTTGGTTGCCCATTGTGACAAGACCACTGCTCTCTTACGATTTACAATTTCGGGAATTCATAAACGTGCTTTCTTAAATACGACCCTCTTCATGCTTTGCATATGTAGTTGTAAGAAAATGGAAAATAAGATTATACGTATTTTCGTCTCCTTTAACAGGACATGCACTGTAGACACGCGAACTTGGGAATGCATTATTCGAACAGCGACATTTTCACCGGCGCTTCTATCCGTGAGATCTTCATCGCGTCTGACTGTTTACAGCCGAAGGCAAGTACAGTCTAAGCCACAGCCGAAGACAAGTACAGCCACAGCCGAAGACAGAGGCGTTTTAAGTGGCGATGTCCATCGCACGGGACATCTCGGGCGGTCGTCGGCCACCTCCAAACGCCAACTGCTCTCGTACCCTCCTCGCCCTTTCTCCTAACCCAACAACCCGCTATTCTAGCCTGTCTCGCGTCCCCACGCTCACATCTCCGAAGACACTTGGCCATTGCTTCCCACCACCGCTCACCCACCTTATCCTTCACCATTTCCCCTGGCTTCCTTCCCTTCCCCCCGCCTCATCCCGCTCATCCCCATCGCCCTTTCTCCCGTCCCTGCTCTTCTCGCTCGTCTATTTCTTGCATGCCTCCCCCTCTCCCTCTATCCACTCCGTCCCGCCATGCATCCACGCAGCCGCGCGTGCCCTCCCCCTCACCCCCCCTCCCCGCCCCAACCGCGGCCTCCACCGCCCCCCCCCCGCTCCCTCATCCCCTTGTGGATCTTGCGTCCGGCGCAGTGCTTCCGCACCTCGCGGGCCGCCGACCTGCCGATCGCAACTGTCGGGCGCGGGAGAGCGCGTTATCGCTGCGGGTTGGGGTCGCTGCCGCTGCCCACTCCGTTGCTCCTAGTTATCACGCAGCACTCTGGCATCCCCTCCAGTTCCAGTCCCCGCAACCCGCCCCTTGCTTTACCACCCGCTGTTCCACTCTGCTCTTCTTCACATTTACGCCGCCTCATTAATCCAATCGCTCCCAACGATTTCTTCGTTTATCTTTCTATCATCTCATTTCTTCTTCATTGTTCGTCATTTACCGAATCAATGTCCTTCTGTCAATTGAACAATCAACAAACTCTCCGAAATTGTTACTGTAATTGCAGCTACCTTTATCATTTCAACCACATTCCTCTCAACCTTTTCCGACTTTTCGTGTCTTCATTGATACCCGTTTTGTTTTTATGTTTTAAGAAAAGTCTCATCCCTACCTCTACTTATGCCCCAAAATCGCGCTTATCGCATGGCTCATACCCCGTTTCTCATTTCATCACCACTCTCTCCCCATGCCCTCTTCGACTTTTTACTAGCCGATTTCGCCTTTGATTAATGCATCACCAGACTAAGCGAGTGCTGATGTGCGTGTAATGAAACTAGGTTGATCTCCTGTTAAAGCCCCTCCTAAATAGGGACCAACCATTGTTTTAAAATATATTTTTATGTTGATAAAACCTTTATATTAGTCAATAAATTTTACAAAATGTAAATATTATACTTAAATGTAGTTTATTTTCATATTATCTTACGTTCAATTTAAATTAGGGATTTACTGCATGCTCAATGAACCCTGAAAACGTTAATCCGACACTGAATCATTATCATCAGCTCCGCAAAAAGCTTCGCCATAGTTTCATCCACTTCATTTCCAAGTCTCCATTTCTCTTAGATTCTTCCCCACCGACTCTTTTAGAATTTGTCACTTCTTTCTTTTTCTTCCTCTAGCGTCGTGGTCCTTTGCGTATTTCCCATTCTCGTCGTCACATTGGCCACCTCTGTCAATTTCTCCCCTTCCACGCCGCGTCGCCTGGCCTCTATTCCGCCCTTCCCCGGCGGCGGGCGCGCGGGCGGTCCGTGGAGCGTCGGCGCGCGCCGTAAAAATCAGATGGGCAGACGATCGGCGGGATCGTAACCACCTCGCTCCCAACTCGTCGTAAAGGCGCGCGCACGCTCGCCTGCCCGCCGCTCGTCATGTGTCTGCTCACCTAGCCGCCTCGACCCGACCCGCCCCGCCCAACCCCGCCCCGCCCCGCCCCGCCCCGCCCCGCCCCTCCCGCCGTCCCGTCCCGTCTCGTCCAACCCGCCCCCCCGCCCCGTCCCCGCCCGTCCCGCCCGCTCCTCCCCGTCCCGCGCCGCGCCATCCCCGCCCCACTCAGCTCCACGCCTCGTGCTGCGCCCTAGCGCGGTCCCTGGGGTTAAGGCCTGGTAAGCGGCCGATTGTCTCTCCATGACCCGCGGGACTCCTGAAAGGTGATGCTGTTACTCAGACGGAGTGTAGTGAGACGCGAATTTATGTTTAGGTTCTCCGAACCTTCCAGCGAGCCGTAGCCCACTGTAGGGGACGTATGGTTTTAGGGTAAAGTAATGTGCTTTATCTTATCTCTGTACGTTTTGAATGTAGAAAACCGTTTCTGTAGAAGGGTACTTAATTATTCTGAGGCTTTTAATTTATCTTATTTGTAATTCCTTAGCTTCACTTCTTACGCATTATTTTGTCTTGCCACATTATTCTCGCCACATCTCCATTTCTAGGTTGTCTGGCCTCTGAGACTCTTTTTAAAAAAGAAGATTCAGAAGTTTTCGAAACAAGAGTTTTCAAAAAGTAAGAGTTTAGTGGAAGTGTTGAACTGATCAAATTGTTTATTTGTTATTAACACAAAAGGATCCAATTGTTTTCTATAGCTCGAAATTATATTTACTTGTAGCTCAAATAGAAATGTCTGTAATTTAATTTTTTTACTACCGTTCATATTTCATTTCTAATCTCAAATTGATATGATTTCCCCTTCGTTCTCTCTTATATTAACTATTACCGTATCATACGCAACTTTTACAACAAAACGGACATGAATTATGTCTTCAGAATGGCTCTTTATTCGTTCTCACCTCCCATGGTTCCTCTCAGCATTTCTCTTATAACTCAAAATTCGCCTTGGTCTGCCTAACTTCGGGACCATCTATGTTGATTTGATTTTATTATTACGAATTTCCGTTAGTTCATTTTTTCACGTTTCACTTCTCTTCTTTCTATTCTAGTTTACTCTTCATTTATACATTTTACATTAGTCTACTTTCATCACCGTTTTCATTGTCCCTATTTCTAAATGAATTTCTCGAAACATTGTTTCACGTTTCTCTATCAATTCATGGGTATGAATGCCATGTTTCTCCCTTTCTACATCGTATATAATGTCCTTTGCTTAATTTTTAATTATTGTCTATTGTAACTGCTTTTATTAGAGGTTAGCAATAAAAATGAACTTAAAAATAGTATTTGTACGAATTCATTTGCATTATCAGATTTCTATCGGTCTATAATCAGATCGGTATTTTAATTTCTTTTTGTTCTTTCAAGAATCTTTTCCTTGTTATTTATCTCTATATCCCATTTTCTAACACCGTTCATATTGTCGTATTTTTTTTCTGATATAGGCTAAATGCTGTTGACTTAATGCTTCATAAAAGGTACACGTTTTTTCTGCAGCTCTTATACTTTATAGAAAGTAAAAAGAGAATGAAATATGAAATAAAATGTGAATGAAAATGAAGAAACATTGTTCAATGTTTATTGAAATTGAACTGCCCTTCCAAAAAGGTTGTTCTGTTTCCATATTGTTGCTGCGCAAATCTCTGTTTTTTATTCTTTGCAAATAAAGCCTTTTTAATCTGACAGGAAACAAATGGTTTTATTTTCTTTAGGTACAAGAAATTGAGATTGCTTGAAGTGTTTTTTTCTACTTCAATTAAATTTTCAGACTCAAGCACCAGTCGTTTTGTGTTATATTAATTTCCGTGTTGTAGTAATATCAAGTAATTTGATTTATTATTATTATTATTATTATTATTATTATTATTATTATTATTATCGTTGTTATGATCTTTGAGAAGATGCGAATAGCAATCAAATAGTTGCATTGTCTTCCAAATTCGAAACTGTTTCATTGTTTTTAATTTTATTTCCCGAGATCTTGTGTACCTAACGAAACCATAGAAGTTTTTTTAGCGGATGTACTCTTCGGATTTGTCCTGAGAAATAATTTGGGATATACTTAAGTATGTTGTAAATTAAATATGTTGATATTATGTTCAAGTTTACTTTCCACAAAAATATTAATTATTATCACAATTATATTTTTAGCATTTTATTTTGTACAACGTGTTCACCTTGCGTTTTGACAACTGACGTGGCTTTTGATCACGTTCATCGCTCGTTCACTGAAGTCCCCGAGTCAATCCACCTTGCAAATTTCACCAACGTATGAAATCGAGTCCATTTTCAATCACACCTAAAATTAATTTCTTCTGTCACGCATTGATTTCGCAGATCGACTCGTTAAACGTCCTGGGAATCGTGATGGCAGAGGAGGGTTGGGGGTTGCATTTTATCCGGCGGCAGCTTATAAACATATTTAGTGGGCGGGGCCTGCACTGGCTAGTGGGTGGGCGGCTTACAGCCGTATTAACTGGCACGCTAACAAGGGGAGCGGCTGTGATCGGTTTTTGCTGTGATGCGATTTTGGAAAATAATGTGACAAAAATAATATTGCTGCAAATGGGGACGAAATGGCGGTTTTGGCACGCGTGATTTGCAACGCCCGTCCGACACTGATACCGCGCGCTTCTCTCAATCCCGTGCGTGCAGTTGCGGTCGCCGGGCGTGTCATACAGAGTGGTGGGCCTCTGGACGTGTCACGCGAAAGATAATGCCGAATTTGAGATACGTCATCAGATCGCGAGCACGTGATGCGATAACGCGATTGTTTGGCGTTGATTTTCTGCGGGACTTTTAGATGTTAGCGGGATATAGTCGTGAAAAGGTGCGGAAATTCCTGCATGACGTGACTTTTGTGTCTGTTTCGAAATATTTTGATGATTTTGAGATTGTTTTATTAAAACATGAACGAACTGTAAATATAACAATCTCTATTACTGAAATTCTTTATCTCTAATATTTTCCGCCCTCTTATACATACACATACTACACAAACATTTATAATACGCTGATTCAAACATCGTTATTTCAATTTATTCTATAATATTCGTCGAATTTTCTGTTTTTTTTATCGAAATACGAACTATCGACAATATATTAAATTAAATATTGCGTTACTTTATGTTTTCTGTTCCACGTGCACATTTCTAGAAATATGTAATAAACTATCATAATATATTTTAATTTTGTAAACTTGACAGTTAAATACTTTGAAAAAAGTAATTCAGTGGTCTATAGTTTTATTATGCACAACTTCATCCGTCAAATGTTGTAACAGTTAATGTCACCACTACAAATAATGAGTCATAACAAAATCAATTTTCGTTAACGTTTTTTTGCGTGTAAAACTGTCAATTTGATGTGACAGAGAAGCTCAGCAAACGATATTATGTTCAAAATGTTGAATAAAAGTTTCGTTTTCAGAGTTAAAGCTGTAATTTTTGCTGGATGTTTTTGTGATACTTGTGAATGAAGTTGCATGAGTTTATCTAGAAGTTCGTAAATAAAAGGCTATATCATTTAAATTGTTGTAATGCATGTTTGAATGGCACAATTAAAATGTGACTATACCTCAGAGAAAGATTTATTTTGAAAAGGTAAATGAGGACTTTTTTCTCTTATGGAAATAATTTTATTGGTGCTTAAAATGTTATAATGTTCTAAAATTTACGACATTATTTTTAGAACAAATTAAAACAGGTTAGTGGGGAGGCTTTAGTAAAAAGGGTAATCATTTATATTTGAAACCGCGGTAGAGTAAAAAATGCATTTGTTTTCGTCAGTGTCGATTTTCTTGGATCCCCTCTTTTATCTCATTCTTTGTAATGTGTTTGTATACAGAAAACTTCACATCATTAATAAGGAGCCAATGTGTACCAAAAATAAATTTTAAAAAATTGTTGAACAGCTCCTATATTTTATCCTTTTGTTTTATGTGGTTACCTGAATAGCTCTCACAAAAGTAAACGACGAGCGTTCACGTATTTTGAGAACGAACATGAAAAGCCGACAGTGGAACGTATTTTGGATCGTAACATATCATTCGCCCTCTGAGCTGCAGTATATTTACTTGCTTATTCCCCATTTATAAAGAGGCTAAGATCAGAGATATACGGGTCCTTGCACGCCTCTCAAAATATTTGTGCGCGAGACGTACGACTGAATTCAAAAACCAATTTGGCAGCGTGCCTTCGTTGCGTAGTGGCCACCGAGTCGTATTTTGAATCCCGCTACAATGTTTGCGCTTCTTACTTTTCGCCCGAAAGCAAGATTTGTGTGCGCGCGCTTTGTATTAAAATATCATCGGATCACGATAGAATTTCAATTGAAACAACATTTCGCTAGGAATAAAAATACGCGGCGCATTTTGTTATTATTTTAATATATAAAAGCCAGTGTTATTTCAAGATTTACATGGTGGGTATTTTGACAGGCTGTTAGTGCGGTAACGTGGTACGGTTTCACTGGCGTGCCACAAGGCTGCCCGTTCGGCCTGCAGAGAGAGAGCTGCCCGCCATTTTATTAATTTAGTTGCTACGTAACGCAGAGTCTGGCTTGTTAGAGCGCATTTCCATAAATTAGTTTTAACTGCCGGGCGATATAAAACGAGGGCCAATATAATACTTCAAAAATAAATATTTGTTGACTAAACGGATATGCAACTTGCAGAATAAATATTTGTTGACTCAAATGGAAATCCCACTGGCAGCCGACTAGTTCCAGCAACGGCCTTTCCACAATGGGAAATACGTGTTGGCGTTAATTTCTATCAATACCATAATTTCACCCCGTCCCCTCTCCCGGGAGAAGGGAAGGGGCGCGGTACGAGACGGAAAGAGTAACCACGCCGGCCCTGGGAAAATATTTCCCTGATCGCTCTGGCCGTTAGAGGGAATTAGAGCAAGTACGCGAGAGTTTTCGCGTTGTTGCGGTGGATGCACTGCTGCGCTGCCGGCCACGGTCGAGCTGGCTCTGGAAAGCTAATGAAAACGCGATTGTGTACCGACTGTATTTCATGTTTTTAATTTATGAATCGCTCGGATGTTGTGTAGCCTTTGTCGTTCGATAGATTCAATAGCGCAGTTTCGAAACAGATTTTCTTTGTTTGACTGAGAGGGAGTTATCGCTGCCAAGCTAATATTTTATATTTTTCCGCTTACTCGCGCTAAGAACACATGTTGCGGGTTTAAAGTTAATATAAAGCTCGTATCTTAATCATGCGTTCCGAAATTGGTGACGCGGAAATCCAGTATTACATGTAGATGGTCCAGTGATAAATCACATTCAACAAAAACTGAAGCATTCGGCGTGACAAATCCCTACGTGATTGATATTTCTATACGTAGAAATCAGATTTCCCGTGCTTTTCGGTGAGAGTGATAGCGCTGTTTGAAGGTCATAGGAATATGACGGATTTCAAAGCTACCACATCAAACTGTATTATACGGCTTGAATGACGTCCTTATACGTTTCTATCAATTACAGGTTATATTATAATTTTTTACATGAAAGGTTATGTATTCGCGACAAAAACAGCAGTACCTATTTTAATTTATAGGCTATCTTTGGCGAGATAAATGACTTCCGACAAACAATTATTGTAATAAGAATTGATCACGAATTTTCCATGTACGAGTTCTCAAAGTGCTGCAGTCAAAGTAAATATTTTTTTTATCCAAAGTAAACCATTTCGATAAAATAATCCTTCAGTATCCCCTTGGTTTGTAAATGTAATGATAATAGCGTTGGATACATTTATTATAATTACGTCATTATGATGATAAAATCAAATGGCATGCTGAAAATATTACATTCCTTCCTTCTTCGCTACACAGAAAAATCAACGATAAGTGGCCTTACAATTAGATATTTTCTTAAACCTATTGCAGTTGAACACTTTTAACTAATCCTATCAAAATATATATTGTCAGACATCATCAGTAATATATATTCATACCTTAACATTCAATACCATAACAAAAGGTCGAGCATTGTCGAAAAACAATATTAAACAGTAAAAGACAATACATTGCCCTTGCAAATGCGCATCCCTTTCATACAGAATTGGCAGCTCTCCTATGAACACATCTCCAAAAGCGAAGGATAGAGCGCAAGCACTTGTAGCAGGTGGACAACAAGGCTCGGCGGCAACGCGCGATGTCGCCCCGCCCACCACCCCCACACACCGCGTCGCAAAAGAGCTCGTCGAGTACGCGGACCACAATGGCTTTAAAGCACTCCCTATCAATCACGGCAATCTTGCGTGTTCATCAACAAGCACCGCACATTCCGCGCATCTGGCGGGCGGGGGCGGCGGGGGACGGCGCGGGGGCGGCGGGGGCGGGGTCGTGCAACGCGGACGAGGGCAGCCGTGACGCTATCCGGTCTGTTATCGTGCTGTCTTACGTGGCATCACAATGGGACTCCCCATCATTCACACGCGGTGTAAATCAAACTTTCGAACGCGCGCGAACGGCCTGCCTCCGCCCATCCCGCCACCCGATCACCACCCGACCACCCAACCACCCGCGCATCCCCGGCCCCCTCCCCCGCGCCTCGGAGCCTTGCGATCGGGCTATCTGCGCCCATCGGCCCGCTGCATGTTGCCCCGGGGTCATTAACCCTTTTAAAACAAATGTGTGCCATCGCTTTGCGCGATGACTGTCCTTGTTAATGACGAGTGGATTGGTATACTCTTCGTTTTCTGGTGGTGAATTTTGAAAATCAATTTATCACCCCCTCCCCCGCGCGGGCGCGGCTGTCGCCGCCGCCGCCGCCCCCGCCTCCGCCCTCGCAACCCCGCCCCCCTTGCCGCCGATTCCCGCCCCCGCCCACCCGACGGGCCCTCTGCACGTGTGTGGGTCAGCGAGCTCCAACACGTGCGTTCGCGCACGCGCGTGTGTGTGTGTGAGTGTATGCGCGTTCGGTCCTGCCGGGGGAATCGGCTTGGTTTCACCCCCCGCCCTCCCACCTCACCCCCCATTCCCACCCTCGCATCCTCCCGTCCTCCCCAACCACCTCCCCCTCCTCTGCCCCGGCCCCTCTCGCCCCCTCGCTATATTCGGGTTCGCACTAACGAGGCAAGGCTTTATACAGCAGTCATATATCGCTCACATCATTACCAGAGGTATAGAAGGACGCCAATACCACATACAGGCTCGGGCAAAAATGGCTCGGGCAATATGTGCCACCAACCGGGAGCCCTCTGCCCTATCATTAGCACGGCCTTTTCCAAAACTGTTTTTGTCTTTGCATATGGATGGGCCGCGAGCTGATTTCGCGGTGATGGGGAAAACCTTAAAAATGGCGGTGATGGCTGCGGCAGCCGTGATGAACGCGCTCCGGGGTTCGGCGGATGTTAAATTCATGTAGAATTGATTATCGGTACCAACTAATTGGTAATTAATTGCAAGGAGAAATCTAATGTTCGTCAAATGGATTCTTGATTTATTTCGGGAAGATTGGAAATGAAGTGATGGCGGCGGCCGCCATCAGGCCGAGGGTTGAAAAGGGGGGAAGGCAGGGCGCGCGGCGAGGCGGGGAAGGGGGCAGCGGTGACACGGTCGGCCAACACGTAAGTCGCTTTTGATCGCCGCCATCACGAGCCTGTTTTATCGCAGGCGCTGTTGTGTAGGCGGAGGTGGAGGAGGAGGAGACGGCGGGGGCGAGGCGGGAATGATGGCGGGGACGCGGCGGCGATCGCCGCGAAGCTCTCGGGCACTTTACGAGTGTGACACACCTCGCGGGAACGGCCGGCCGCCTGGGTGACACTTCGCCCGTGTCGCCTTCGCGCGTGTGCCCGTCGCCCCTCGATGGCCCTCCGTCGGCAGAAGACGTCGCGTTGTCGCTGCTGATGCGTCGGGGAATGACGCGAGCGACGAATTGTTTTCTCGTCAGGGAGACGAAGTAAGGGCTCACGGTTTCGATGTGTATTGCTCGCGAGAGAAACGTGTCGTGGGTGTTGCGTTGGAAGTTGAAGATAAAGAAAATTTTCTGAGGTGCTTTGGATGTTTGTCGGAAGAGGAACGGATTTTTATTTTTGGGTTGCGTAGCTCTCAGACACAGAATTATGAGAGGAATTTCAATTGCAGTATTTTTTCTTGTTATTCGTCCTTAATAGATATCATGAAGACACTTGATAGATTTTTTGAAGACACACATTACTTGAACTTATATTTCTCGACATCGATTCCTAAAGATGGATTTGATTCTGAGAGGTAATTGTTCTTTCACATCACTTTGGCGTGATTAGTTTCGTATTATCATAGCTCATCTCTTTGAAACGTTTCTTTCAAATTCCTTCGTCTTATGTCTTAAAACCCGACCAGACTCAAGCCATTATCAAAAAGTACAACATGCATTTCTTCTCACACCGAACAAAAACTAAATCATCGTAATGTGATTTTTAATTGCCTCCACGACAGTCTGCCATATCTTCCTCCGTTGCTTCTCGCCGTTTCCGGCGCCCCGTCCGCACCGTCCCCGACCTTGCCCGCTCCGCTTTGACCCGTTCGCCTCGCACGGGCCCGCGCGATCGGAACGCGAGTGTACGCTGTCCCCACGCGCATGTTGGTAGCGCGGAGCTCCACACCTCATCACTCAGCCATATTACTGGCCGGGCCGCCGCCCCCGTTCCGCCCCCAACCGCCGGCCCCGCCCCCGCGCCGCCCGCCTCGCGTCGCGTCGGCACGTTTTATTCCAGCGAATTCAAATGCATGACAGGCATCGGTCGTTAAAATGATTGCCATTGATAGCGATAAAATTGGTCGCGGTTTTATGCTGTATGCTTTGCTTTTACTCCTTTTTTCTCTTTCTCTCGCGCTGCCGCTCGTGCGCGCTCGTTCTCTCTCCGTGCCTCGCCCTCCCCCTCTCTTTCTCTCTCGCTCTGTCTCGTTCTGCCCCGGCCGTCGCGCTCGACGCCGCCGTGTTTGTGTATACGTAGCTGTGGAAGGACGGTAGGTTTTCATTTGAAAACCAATATATAGCCCCTATAAGCTATTGAATGCACATTATGTGCTGGCATTGCATATCTATGTATGTGTTTACTCTGAATCATGACGAGGTTGTATATTCATGCGCGGGAAAAACGTGGAAAAAAAAAGCGTGCCTAAACCAACCCTGACCCTTTGCCACCACATCGCGTGTCCCCTCCCATGATTCGCCGCTTTCTCTTTCTCTGCCTCATACCCTCGTTCGCGCTCTGTCAGTTCGCCACTCCCCTCTTCCCCTCCCGCTGAGCGCCACCTAAAAATGGGTGTGGGGTGGGGGGAGAGTCACCGACATTCACACCGGCGCGATCGCCGCGTCATTAGGATCGTCATTATCGTCATTGGGCATCTGCGTAACGGGCGTTGATTTCTCTTCGCCCTCATCTACCTTTCACCTCCCCCCCCGCCGGTGGACAACCGGTGTGCTGGAGGGGGCGGGGGAGAATCGATCTATCGAGAGAGGCCGGGGTCAGGGCGTGCGGGGGCGGTATCGTATGTGTATGTGTGTGGCTAGCGCGGGAGGGGTTTTTTTTTCAGAATTTACCTGATTGATTTTCATAGTGCCCGGTCGTGCCCGCGCGGCCGATGTCGCCTCCCCCCCCCCGCAGCGTCGGCGGTTGGGGCGCGCGGTGGTTGCCGTATATTGGAAATGCCAGCCGCTAATAGAAAGCTGAAATGTGATCAGATTGCAGCGGGCCGCGCCGGGAATCGATCATGCGGCCACGAGCGCGCCGGTGCCACCAGAGGTGGAGGTGCTGCAGTGGGTGGGTGGGGGCGGTTGCACTAGGCCTAGCAGTGGGCTACGCGCGCGGTGCTTGTTTCGTCGGCGCTGACGCAGGTCCTGTCCTGTAGAGCGAACCGTATCGTTAGGAGGATCAGAAGTTAAATTGCCACGATTAGTTTCTTCTGCTGATCTCAAATTCAAATCTACTAATGGAAATCCGTCAAAATTTGACCGTAACTGATAGAGAACAAAACTACAGAAGTGACACATTGATTTTCGTACTAAAAATACTCTTCACTATTACATCCTCACACGTTTAATAGCCCATACGACTAGATCCGTTGCAACTCGCACGACAAAACAAAATATGAACAAATGACGGTGGATAAGTTAGCATCCTAACAAGTTTTAATAAAATTAATTTGATATAAATTAATATTTCGTTTTAAACAACACAACGGGCTAATAATAGTAAGCGATGACAGATATGCAGTCCACTTCTTTTCATTTAAAGAAAAATCTGAAAATTCTGTTGATTAGAAAGCTCAAATTTCGTTTAGAACAAATCCTTTAGCTTTCTGGACCTGGGAGTGAAATACATTAGCTCTGAGTGTGTCGTGGATTGTGCCAAAATTACAATATTAGAATATAAAGTGAGTCATTTAGTACATCAAGTGCTAAGATTTCGTGTTTAATTTCTTACTTCTCCCCTCCGAAGGTTCAAACCTATGTTGTTCTATCCCTAGCAGCGATGAAATTCATGCCTACTGGTTACGTCTTTGGCGCAGCCCCATTCAGTCCTACTTTGAAGCGCTTGGATGATCAGATGCTAATGCCTGAAGTTCAGTTTCTCACCAGCATTCTATGCAGATTGAAATTCACTACTGAATCGAGAGTTGTTACATTTGATGACTTAATGAAAAGTGGTTTAGGATCACTTCGTTGCGTTGGCGAAATAATTTCACGCTTACCTTTCGTGAAGAAAAAAGAATGATTCTTCTAAAAAAAGGAAGTTCGAACTTTATGGAAGGTCGCTAGTGCAAGTAGAAAATAAGAGTGAGGCTTTCAAGTTCTTACGGTTGCACTTATTGTATTGTATTACACTTAGCAAAGACGTGCTTTGTAGTTTCTTTCTTCTAGTTTCAAATAAAATATCGGATTATTTGAACTAAGAAGGTAGTACTCAAAAAAACTTTAATAGAAATTTTTTCTCTATTTAAATAATTTGCAGAAGATTGGTTTAAAAAAATAAATAATAAAAGGTTGTTATTACGTACAGAGTATAAGAATGGATTTAGAATTAGATACACATTGAAGTACCTTGACACGATAGATAGGAACACCTACGATGTGTAGAATTCACTAAATGGACATAGGAAGTCTCAGTTATATATTCAATTTTCAAAATTGCAATGTACTCAAATAAATAGCTCGCATAATTATATTGGTTATGCAGGGTTAAGACACACAACATAAGTCAGTCATCTCTTAAATGAACACTCCGCTTTCCCGACGATTCGAAGTAGTCAATTATGCTTGAAATGTGTATAGTCGCAATAATTTTCCATTACAGAGGTCTGCTTGCAAGACGGACGAATAGCTTAAATCTCCATCAGTTCCTGACGACACCAGCGCCTGAGGCCATCCTATTCCGGGAGCGCGCATGGAAAAAACCCCACATTGCCACGATCACCCCGCCCCTCCCCCTCCCCTCCCCCCGCCAGCCGACGCCCGCCACCTAAATCAGGGCCTTGAGCCCGCTTGATCCGCCGGTGGCCGCGAGAGCGCGCGCGCGTATGCGGCGGCGGTGCCCAGGCCGTGTGTGGACATGGGCCGCGGAGCTTCGCCCGCTCTTACCCAGATCACCCGCCCGCCCCCGCGCGCCCCGGGCTCGCCCACGCGCCCGCTTCCTTTTCGCGGCCACCTCCGACCGCTGTCTCCTCTCTTTTCCTGGTGCCGCGCCGCCACCCGAGTCCCGCTGCGAGCCGCCTACCCTCCACGCCCACGCCGCTACCACCTCGCGCACACCGCGCTTCTTCCCTCGCTCCGCTTACTTCGCTTACGCCGGTTTGCTTACCCCGCTCCGTTTCCTCACTTCGCGCACTTGGCTTTGATTACCCGTTCCCTACCGTGTCCCTTCCCTTTCCCATTACCCTGTTCCCTTCCAGCTCCTTCCCCCTTTTACCCTCCTTCGATTAACCCACCGCTTACCCCGCTTCGTCTATATTTCTCCGTCTATCCCGCTGAACCCAACTACCTATGGTTGGGTATTCACTCTCACCGCCGCTACCTCCAAAGAGTTGAAGTTCTCCACTGTTTGCCTCTCTTCTCTATGACCTTAAACGACCCCAGACGTCTCCCATTCTTTCACTCTCTTTCGTCATCGCCATCTCCTGATTTTATTATATTAACGCCGTCGTCTTCTTTGGCGCTGTCTACAATGATCCTACCCGTTGGTCGTCTTTGCCTTTGCTTCGACCAGACCGGTCGTTATAAAAGGTCTCTGTCGGCCACACCTGCCTCGTGCTGAAAATTGGTTGAACGGAAAAATGCTTGGGCTAATCCGCTTAGAGATGCATTTTGTTGAAAAGATTTGTTGCCTAGGCGCCTATTTCGAGGCCCAATAGTAGTTCTTTCTAATATTACCCTTGACACGGTTTGGCCGTATTTATTAGATTTAGAATCTTTGGATTAATATATTGAATTTTACTTTAATAGATGTATAGCTTCAAAATGTAACCAGTTACTATGCTCTTTCTTGTGTATAAACATTTATTTTCACTGAATGTTACTGTATGTTTTTCAAATGCACTTGCCGCATGCAAATCGGACTTTTGTTATTTTAAAAAATGCTGTTTTAGAATTTACCAGTCATATGAAGTTATTAATATTTTATTGAGCAAATGTGTTTAAATTGTATTCCGTCGACTGGTATTTTTTGTTATTCATGATGTTTACGTGACCAGCCTGCTTTGTAAATTTTCTTTAATTTGTTTAGAGAGGCGTGGTTGTATTAGCGGACATCAAACAGTCAAAATTCGGCAGATATACTCCCCTGTCTCTATCATATATTCGCACTGCCCTTTTGTTGTTTCATAAGGAAATGTAATGATTTATGTCATTTCATTCAGATAAACCTAACGAACATTTTGGTTTGGTGTGTATTTTTTATTTTTGCCCTTTTTCAACTTTTTCATTACATTTTTTATTATTTAATATACATTATTCAATATTTGTAGATAGCGAAACAGTAAATTTTCCACAAAAATGACTTATTGAAACGAAAAAATTTCATTATGTTGACAATTAAAATATTCAGTATTTAAAGTGCTAAACATATTTTAGGCTCCCAGAAGTGAGTAAAAAAAAATCTAACGTGCAACTGTACTCCGCCAAAGTGGATTGAATTTTGTCGAAGTCAAAATTTGCATGTATTTATTATTATTATTATTATTATTATTATTATTATTATTATTATTATACTAAGTAGAATCCCGTCAAATTTGACGGTAACTAAAGATGAATAAAACTACAGAATGTCGCACACTCAATCTTCGTTTCTCCGGCAATAATCTCACTCACACAGCTACTTGCACCAGATAATGAAACGACGACTGCTTTAGGAAGATAGATTGCAACTCGCATTGCAAAACGAATTAATGAACAAATGGCGCAGATAAGTTGATTTATGAATTTCAAGATATTAGATTTAGTGGTATAAGAGCAATTGATACCTTTCCATTTAAGTAAAAATGAAATTTGGTTGAATAGAAAGTCTAAATGATTTCCTAAACAAAAACACTTAGTTTTTAAGAATATAGATTCTTTTTAACGTATATAATGGTTCTGTCAATTCAATTAATAGGTAAATACACGCTACATAATAGAAAGATATGTTATGTGGTACTTTGAAAGTTATTTCGTAAATTTAATTTCATAAAAGCCTCTCTCGGAATTCAAAATCCTGATTGTCCCCATCACACCCAAGACGCCCCACATATTTCTCCCACGAAATCTCACTTCCCAAACCGACACGCCCCTCATTCGCATACCCCCACCGCCGGGACTAACTTCCCCGCATTGTCTGCCGCAGCCGACACACACGCCCCCGGCGAGGGGTGCCTGAACTTTCATTACGGAACCGCACCGCGCCGCGCCTGCCCTCCTCCGCGCGGCCCCACGCCCCGGGCCGGTTTTTTTTCCCGAAGAACCCCTCAGCCTCCGCTCCACCCCGCCCGCCCCGCGCCGCCCCGTCGGGCCCCGCGCAATCAGCGGGAACGGCGGCGCGCGTGCATTCGTATGCTGCGGGAAGGCCGGCAGGCCGCCCGCCGCCCGGCCGGCGTATGTGGGCCACTGGAGCGGACGGCTAATATATGCACAGCGCACCGCATGCGCGATCGCCACCTCCTCGGGGGGGGGGGCGAGGCGAGACGCGACGCGATGAGGCGGGGGCGGGGCGCGGGAGGACGTCGGGTGTTGCCGGCCCGGGGCCCCCGCGTGGGCGAGGACGGGGTGAGGATGGAGGGGGCGGGGGCGCGGGTACGTAGAAGGAAGGCGAGAGCATATCCGTCGGCCGAAGGGAAGTGATTCTAAAGTTCGGATGCGAGTCACGTCGCTCTAATGCCATCAGATATGTGCGCGCGGCGCCCTCTACTGTTTGAATTTGTCGTCGTCGCCGCCGCCGCCTCCGCCGCCGCCTTCGTCGCGCACGATCCCTTACCCTTCTCACGACTACGTTCTCTCTCCTCTCGCTCCCTCTTCCTCCGTCCGTCGCGCCGTGTCTCTCCGTCGCTTTCTCCCGGCACGGAGCGGCGACGAGGGTCCCCCCCCATTGCCGCCGCCGCTATTCACTTCTAAACCGTTTCCTTGCGCGCCGCGACGCCAGAAGAGGGGGCGGAGGCGATTGCCGCTGGCGCCAGCCGCCCCCGCCCCCGTCGCCGCCACGCGCTCCCGTGCCCACGGAGGCATTGCACCACGGATGCCGGACACCGTGTGCGCGAGCACGTGGCGTATTAAGTAAAAACGATTGCGATTCAGGGCTCGCAAAGAATAAAGATGTACGATTAAAATAAGCGGCATGTTTTAGTCGGGAAATCTGAACTCATATAATTCAGATTTCTTTTAATCAGCAAACATTTAAAATTAATGTTCTGACACATATGAACTTTCAGTCATTAATTTGAAATGCTAATTCCAGTCATAATTGACTTGAACGTATATTACTTTTGTATGAAATGCAATTTGAACTCATTTTCGAAAGTTGATTTGAGCCAACAGAAACATTTCAACACTAGTGCCAAATGCAATTAATTTTGAAATTCGAGTGAAGGTTTATTATACATTTTGTTTGTTTTATTCAAAGGTAATAAAATGGTTCAGTGCATTGCTTACTATCACAATAAAACACTTTGAGAATAATCTTGTTTTTGATATTGTCCATTTTCCCAGTCCGAAAATTCTATATTTTCAAGAATATTTACATAATATTAATAAAAGAACTAGTATTTGTGAAAAACAAATTTCATTTGAAGAAAGACATATTTTTAATAGTGTTGTTTTTTGAAAGGGACCAAACATTTTTAAACTTTTGCAATTTTCTAAAATTCAGAAATAACAGTAAAAATCGAAAAGTGTTCGCTTTATAAACGTAATTTTCTTTATTACAGCATTAATTTCAAGAAGAAATTTGAAGCTATTTTTGAGAAAACTTAAAAAACTTCCCAAGGGGTACTTGTAAAATAACACCGAAAACATTTAAAATTTAATTCATAGAGCCTCAACACTGGCCAGATAGATCTGCGAATATTCAGTTTGCAAAAAAAATCTTGTGAACGGTTAGTGGTTAGTGCTGTTCACGGCCGACAGACAGGCGTTTTGAAAAAACAATTTTTCGATATCGGGGGACCCCAAAACCATTAACTAAATATTATTACATTAAGTAAATACTATTATATCTAGAAATTTTTTCAGCACCATTACATAACTTTCTCTATACAATATTTATTACTTCACATATACGTGCTGTGTGTATGTAGTACGTGTACGAGAAATAGTAACACACCAAGTTAATGAACAATAATTTCTTTTTGTGCCATCTTTACGCAACGTCTCTACCATTAGCAACTGAAACCCAAGAGCCAAAACCGAAAATGTTCATCATTGTACACTTTTTCGGTCGCGCAGGCAACTATCAATAAGCGACACACGTAATTCAACACTAAAACCATTCTTGTGCGCGTTTTCCGGTCACCTTGGCAACGATTAACAAGCGACGCGCAAATCCGTGGAAACGAGCAGAGAGGCAAGCGTCAACAGACAGCTGCTGGACGACGCTGTAAAAATAGTCTTCTGGAGACGCGGGAGGCGAATCCAAACAGATAGCGCGGGCGGGCTGGCGGGCGGCCCGCCCACGCGTAAGCTACCGCACCACGGGTACTGCCCGCCGGATGCGACTGGTTTGGGCGGCGACGTCGGAAAATAACATCGAGAACAAAAGACACGTCTTGGGTTGAAAGTTGCGGAATTCGCTGCCTACGGCGCTTTGGTATCACGACGTACCTGTTCGTTTTGCGGAGCATAGGATGAGAGTGTGAGTAGATGCTAAAAGTGAATGAGATTTTGGGTTTATCCTAGCTTAAACCGATGATTGTGTAAGTTAATATTTAAACTAATTCCTTACGACCTGATTCTTCAAACGCGTTTCGCTTAGTTGTGGAATTTGCTGCATTCCTTGCTGAATGTGAAAATGTTGGCTTTACCGAGCTGTGAATGTCAAGTTTATAAAACTAGATTTAATTCAAGGGTGGAATCGTAAATATGTGGGACTCAAATGATTTAGTTGTGATTTGTTTAATTATTAATTTATTATATGTACTAGGCGATAAAATAAAATGTTAATCCTCTGTGATTTATAAGATGTCATAGAATTATTTTTTTCGTGTATCAGATTTCTCGAAACAAGAATTATACTTCAGTTTCCAAAATGTCATTAAGTAAGTAAGTAATGTTCTTATTACGTTTATAGTTTTTATTCGTTGAATTTCTGACATTCACAGTTATCTTCCTTAAAAATTAGTTTTTGAGAAATAGACATTCGCTGAACGGATCGCTGTACTAGCTAGTCATACGAAAGCAAACATGATATTCATAAATTGAAAGACTGACTCTAGACAGTCCTTCGTCACATTTTCGACAAAAAAGATATTACTTGTAACATATTCGCCACATTGCTATTTTGTGCGAGTTCGGTGGTGCTGGGACAGCAAATGACACTGTATATCGGAGACATTTTTTCTTTATTCTGTGATGAGAATTTCGGGTTAAAATATTTATCTCTTATTTTTCACAATGAATTCAGTGTGGCTCTGGAGCCAAGCCCTTCAATTAATTCTGAAATCTAATACTTATGTTTTACTGTTTGTTTCAAATTGTCGTAACTTCAAATGGGTCCTAAGCGATTAACCGTAGTACATAGTATGAAACATTCATTAGCTTGTTAGATCTTTCATTTTTGTCGTCACATTTTTTTCCTTTGTATTTCATTTCAGATTGAATTCAAAATGCTGCAATTCTTGAAGCTTTTTACCTCTGAACTTCAAGAACAAACCTTAGATTAAGGTTTAAGAACATGAGTTCTCTTTGCGGTAACTTTAAAAAGGGAAAATGAAATTTTCCTCTGTGATACAAATTGCACAAAGATGCATCTGGAGGAAAGTGCAATTTAAAGTTCACCCAAAGATCCTCTTGCTGTGGTTTCGTCACGCCCACGAGACACAGCTCTCAGCGAAAGTCTTCTTCAGTGAATGAAGCCTTTCACACCCAAGGCTACAGATCTCACAAGGAATGTTGCTATAATTCTCATACTTGATGAATCGGTACCTTTCCTTGACGCTTTAAATATCGATGGCATCTTTTCGGTATCAAAACAGTAGTTGGGTGCCGAAAAACAGTCTTATATTAATTATAATAATAATAATGTATTAATATATTCCTAGTTCAATCATTTACCTTAGAACATGCACTGATATATATTAAATATAACAGAATGTATTTTAAACAAGCGAAGTTTATTACTTAATTTGTAATTATATAGAGAAAAACATTGAAAATTTGGGGATATTTGATATTATGCATACCTCCTCCTATATTTTATATGTTCTGTCGATGTCTCGATGGTGGAGAAATCGGTAGTGTCAATTTTGGTAATATCTAGATATCCGTGCATTGCGGTGTTGTTGGTACCATTTGAATCGACATCCGTAAGTCTCGGCTTGCCAATCAGCGCTTAGAACGGGAGCTCGGAAACGAGGAAGAGTCCGGTGGCGTAATAACGCATCTGCCTCTCTGTTCCCGAAACCCCTTCCTGGAAATGACATGTGTTGGCGGTAGCCGGAGCATTTTTCCTGCCAAATGGAGGCTACATTTCAACGTTCCTGTTGTTGGTTTGTGCGGCGGTTGCGATAGTTCCCACAGCCACGTCTCTTCCGGCTCTCCATCTGCCTGGATGATAGGTTGTTGACTTCGTGAACTCCGAATTCTCGAGTAATCACAAAAATTTGATATTTTCTTGACTCTCGGTCGATATGTTTCTAAAGTGGTGGTGCCCACAAATTAAAATACAATTGATTTATAATTTATTTAATTTACAACGGAAGTTTCACTTTATTTTAATATATTTTAGGAAACAATTGATGGATCTGGGTACTGTACAAAACTTTCCAAAAAAATTGCATGCAGTATTATTCTAATACACATGTAATATACATGTATCAGCGTGTGCATTATTCAGAGAATATATTAATTTCCTCTAATATTACTATAGCTTATATTATTTAGATTGTTTCAGTAACAAGCGGGATAGTATTACGTAGATTGATAATTGCATTCCATTCATATTATGCTTTACAAGGTTATATCGCATTTGGTACCTACTTCAAAGCTCCATTGTAACTCATTTCCAATGAACACGCGTTGTAATGTTAGGAATATTATAACATTCCGTTCGAAACGAATTGATCTAGTTATTGGAGCACCGAAAGTGTTTTATCCTTCGCATAGTAACAGTGAAGTTATGTAATTGAAAACTACTCAGTGTTAGATTTTGTCAGATCGGCCAGAACTTTGTTAGTATCGTGAAATGTTTATATATGCAACATTATCTTTTAAACTCAGTAATTGTGCATATAAATTCCAAATTTGTTAAACGATATTTTCTATAATAACCAAGTCGGGAAAATACTTGGCAGATATTGTGATCTCAGTATCTAAAATATATGCTTATTATATAACAATTATTTCGAGACACACTCGCGAATAAACGAGAGAAAACGCCCTAAAATGTCTGCAATGTCAGAAAACAATAATGATAAACTTGAAAATCGTGATCGGTTGTCGAAATTATTTACAAATTAAAATACATTTCTGATTTTTGTAAAATTGATTAAATACTTTATCGTGACCATAAGGGAAACCAGTCATTTCAGTTCAAAAGACCAAATGTGAAGATGATCTGACCCTTATTTCAACCACGAACTCAAATAAGAGAACAGGAAAAATCAATATAAACTTTCAATTTAGCTTCACGTAATTGAACCTCTCTCGGAATGGCAGACGAATTGACTTTCTCCTCTAGCAGGATTGAAAGGTATCCGCGGTAAGTCTGGCTACGCAAGTGGGCCGGAAAGCAAGGACAATTAACTATTGTTATGAGAAATAATATTTACTGCACAAACAAATAAAAACTCTCTGATAAAATATTTGTGAAATGTAAAATTTAATGAAAAGCATATTAATTTTACTTCTGTTAAATCCAGTAATAGTAATAGTTTTCCTTGAAGTTTATTAGTGAACATCGGAATGAGCATTTCTTAATCTGTATTCCTTGTCAATGAAGTTTTCTTGGAATTTGTCACGTAAGTGGTTTTGTGTATTGCATTCTGAATTCTTTTCTGTTTAACGCTCAATACCAACCTTTGGTTAGTTGAACTAGGCACTTCATTAAGGACAGTACGTACTACGCCAAACTGATTGCATTAACCAGAACCCACAGCATTGTGAGAAATTATTCACATTCACATTCAAAGCATAACCTCAAGGGTCCCTCGAAAAACACAACAGCCTCCTTCCTAAAACGACCGTCGGGAAAAAAAACTCTCCCCGGAAACGCGATCTCCCTTATGTCCACTGCCTACGTCCGAGCACGGCCGCTCGCGGCCGGGGCCCCGGCCCCGGAAGTCGTCCGCAGCCACCTGATTTAGGCGAGGAGGGAGGGACGCGCGGGCCAAGGGGGGCTCAAGATCCTCGGGCGACCGGAGCGCACTCACGCACGCGCGCGCGTTCTCACAACGGCCGGCGGCGGCGGCGGGGCGCTGCTCGCTTGTTTTGGCGGGCACGGCCCCCTCCAGCCGCGGGGCCGCTCGCGGGCACGGGCGCGTGGCCTGCATGGATATCGGGGGCCTTGCTCTCAGCTGATTGGCTGCGCCCGATAGGCGCACATAAAGCCGGGCCGCGGCAATAACAGAAACAACTACAAGATATTGGGTTAACGCGCTGGAGAGCTCGGAAAAGGCGGGGGGGAGGCGTGGGCGGTGGCGCGGGACCGCGGAGCTGTTTGTATATAATTTTATTGTGTATACGCATCGGCTTTTATCGCAGGGAAGAAAGTTATATACACGTGATAACCATCTCTGGGTTGTGTCCTTCTTCGCCCGCTCCCCGAAGGGAACTCCTACGACTGCCCGAACGGAGGGCGAGGGGGGCGTGGCTTGATTTCGCTGCAGATAGATCGGCTCGGAACGACTTTGCGGGGGGGGGGCAGTGCTGCCAACGTACCTACCGCAGTCGAGGAAGACGATGAGCCTCGGGCAATTAGATGTTTTCGAGGGCCTCCGCGTCGCTCGTGTTATGTTTCTCACGTTTTCTTGCCGCTGGCTCGGTGTGTTTTCGTACAGCGACGGTTTTGCCGCGGTTTCCGTCTCGCTGGGAGATTGCCTCCTGCGCGGTCCACCTTCACGGAATTGGCCTGAGATGCGCCCGTCGGTTGAGGCAGTATACGTCGTTCCTTCCTTGTTTAGTTTTGGAGTCGCGTACTGGGACAGACTATTCTCTTTTAAATGGAGTCTTCGTCGTTTCGTTTTCACGGATGTCGATGCACAGCCGTTTGAAGGCCGTAAAGTACTTTTGTTCTTCAAAGGTCCATGACCTCTTTACAGCAAGTACGTTGAAATCCATCTCTGTGTTTCTTAAACACACCGTATTTTATTTAGTTTGATTAGTATTTATGAAGCATCGAGAGAGTTGTATCAGTTTTTTGATTTAAATGCAATTCATTCATTAAATTTATTTATTTTTATCTTGTTTTGAAACAGTGAATGCGTGAGAATACTCATCAAATTATAGTAAAGTTTCTCATTATAACGGCTTTTTGTACAAGAGATAATATTTTCAGGTATAGATTGGTATACTGATGAAGATGGTGTTGGTACGGGAAAGACATCATTTCATTATTAAGGTGGCTCCACGCATACTCGTATTTTCTTCGGCGAGTAGCGAGCAACCGCTGGCCCAATCACAAGTAGTGTGGATGAGCTGCTTGCTGTTTTCTGATCGACAAGCATTCGGTGCTTGCCCTACATGCAGCGTATCGGTCTTTTGGACACATCAAAGGAAGCAAACATTCGGCGACCACAAAGTATGTGGGATTGGGCGAGCAGTAAGTAGCTCGCTGCTCGGCGAATGCCGAATGTCTGGAGCCGCCTTTACGATTACATAAGTTTTAACATCCTATCAGTTATTATTATTTCATTAACACAAGTTTTGATTTTATTTTGTTATCATTTCAAATCCAGTAAACAGAAATTACCATTAAGTCTCTGTTCTCAGTATTCAGTTCCTCAAGTTCTTGCTAGATTCGCGGATGGAGGATTACGCAATAATAGTGGGTGAGGGGTTCCCTCCTCAAAATTCTTTAATCCCCGTGTCTGTCAATTCCCGGAAACTAGAAGCCTCGCTGCTTCCACGATGCGACTCATCCCCACCCCCTCCCCGCGGCGTGGAACTCGGGGGAGGGGGCGAGTGTTGACGCGACGGGGATGCGCCTTCTTCCCCCGGTCAACGCATTAGGGCACTCGGCGCGTGTATCAACAATCGTGTCGCGCGGTGACGAGGCGCAAGCAGCCGCAAGCCCCCGCGAGCCTCCGGAAGGCGACGGGAGGGGGCGGGCGGGGGGCGTGGCGGTGCCGGGTGGGTGAAAAGTCGAGGCGGATTCTGGACGAGAGTGGGGGAGGGGACGGAAATGGAACGAACGTGAATGAACAGTGGAGGAATGGTGGAAATGGAAGAGGAATAGGCGGAATGGTAAGAGTGGGAACGGAAGTAGAAACGGAGTCAAAGCACGAACGTGGCAAGAAGAAAGAAGTAGCAGATAAGATGCGAATAAAGAATGCTACGGAAGGGTGAATATGAGTTGATCTGTGGATGTGTTTATGAATTTCAACGAAAACTTGCCTAAGAAGGAACTAAGACGAAATTTTTTAGTGTCACTATGCCAGTGTACGGATTTGCGAATATAATTTTAGACTGACAACAATAAGATGGAAAGGAATAAAAACGGAGAGTAATTATATGACAGCATAGGAGGCAGGAAACGAACCTCCGTGCCAGTAAAAATAGAGCAGTGCAGTTAGTTTGAAGGTAACATGCTAGAGGTCCTAGCGTTACTGTCCTGGCATTGGATAACGTGGTTTGCGCCTGCGCAAAGAGGATCACGCGTGCGCGACAAAGCATGAATTTTATTTCTTGATTTGTGATTCAAAACGCGGCAGCAGCTAAGGTCATTAACCCCGTAAGTGTAGTGAGTGCTTTTATCGCGGGACATGATGGTGATCTTCCCCCGCTGGATGGCGAGATCCAAGGAACCTACGTCGCCAAGCCGGGGGTTTTCCCACCCAGGTATCTTCCAGCGTGCAACCGCCCCAGCCGGGAAAAGCTCTAAGCACACGACCAGTCTCCCAGCATGTGTGGTAGTGAAGAGCATGTTAATGTAAATGTGTATAAGGGGTGAAGATATCACAAGGAAGGGGAAGGAAATATCGCGTGCTGTCCACGACCCGTTTGTTAGGGTAGTCCAGTGAAACTACAGAAAACAGCTCATTAGAGCGCCGGCCGCTAGAATTCTACTCCAGACAGCTTCTGAACTCGACCTAGCTGACAAGCTAGCGTCAAAAATCTTACCTCCGTCGGGACACGAACCTCAGGATCTCCTGGCCAGAGGCACTGTAGTGACATCAGGTAATGCCCTGAGCTACCTTTCCCGATGTCCTGTCATGGAAGTAGGCAGAGTAGCTTACCGGAGTAGGTATGGTATGGCATGGTTCGCGGAGTTGGGACGAAGTATGCTCTCGAGTGTGATGAAAGAGGGTGTCGGGGAGGGGGCAGGAAGGGATGCCTCTGCCGCCGAAGCTCTTCGCAACGCCGCCACCGCCTTCCTCACTCCGCCCGCGTATATTTATCTATTACAAGTAGTTGCCGAAGACGCTTGCTTCGCGACGGCGAGTACTAATCGGTTTATGGTTCGAGAGAAAACAAAGCGAGCCTTAGCTAAATAAGCTCCACCTATAACAAAACAGACAGCGGGCTTCTTCTTCTTGAAAATGTGCGGATGTTGCGAGTGTGCGGGCGGCTGGAGAAGGGGAGAGAGTGAGCGAGACAGGGAGATACGGAGACGAGGAGACGAGAGAGAGAGGATGAACGAAGAAAGCATCTTCGCCATCCGCAAGCCCGCCCCAACCCCGTCATCCCCGCTGACCCGCTGTCCCCAACGCTAACCCCGCCTCACCCCGCCCCACCCCACCACCTCCCGTGCCCTACCATCCCTACCCGCCCCCAACGCCCCGCCAAACCCACTCCACCACCACCGCTGCCCCCGTCGTCACCTCCCCCTCTGCTCTGGCGGCGCCGCCGTTGCCAGTGGCGCCGTCACCGCGCCAGCGGCGGCCAAGAGCAACAACAAACAGTTGAAGGGAGGCGTCGCGGCGGCGACGAACGGCGGCGTCACTGGGAGACGAGCAGAAGAAGGAATTTGCATGATAATGGGAGGCGAGCCGTTGCTGCGCTCGCGCGTTGCTGTTGTATGTATGTATATACCCCGCTCGCCCGCACCGGAGGAGGCCGCTGCGGCGGCGCGAGGAGGCAGCAGCAGAAGCAGCGGTAGTACTAGCTTTGCTTTTCACCGACTTGAGCTACATTATAAAAACACAAGCGCCCCGCCCCAGCGCCGCCCTCGGGCTCCGCCCCGCCCCCTCGCCCTGGAGTACCTTCTTCTTGGGGCGGTGCGGTTCAACAGGGTGCCTGGGAAATCTGCGAAGGGCTTAATAGCTTTTGGTAAGGCTGTATTGAGATCTTATTTCCAATAAATGTAGTCGTTAATGAAATGTGAATGTTGCAAATTTATTAATTTGTTTGATATTATGTCATACTAGTAGAATGAGCAAGAGCGGTTCAATTGTTGAGCGATATTTTAAATATTCTTATAAAATATTAGTTTAAAGAAATTTTAACGAAAGGGAATGAAGTCTACTTACAAGCTATCAGTAGGCAACGTCACTGCAATCATAGCCAGATCAACGTCTTATACATTTGTTGGGAATGTGAATAATTTGTCGCCATCGTTATTGTATCAAAATGCTCTATTGCTCAGTATATGTAATTACGAAGAGAATGCTGGCTTACTGTCATTAAAACATGTTCTATTAAATAAAAATTATAAGGGCATTCTAAATCTTGCTGAATTTTGAAAGCTAAATCTTGCTGAATTTTGATTCCGGGATATTGCCCCCGCTTGCCCAGATAACATTACATAAATCTCCATTGGAAAATATTTCTTTTTTCACCCACAGGAACACAACTGAGCTCTGGATGTTTACCTTTCATAATGTCTCACAGTAAATGATCTGTACAGTCTTCTGATGTAACTCGGATCGTTAACACTTCATCAAGATCAATATTTCATTTTTGACAAGAGTTCCTTCAGTGTTACAAACAGGATTTTATCACTAAATGAGCATCATATATCAGTAGAAGTGATGGTTAAATTTTGCCCAGCCCAAAAATCCCATCCCATGTTTTTTTTTAAACCACACTAAAAACCTTGAAAACCTATAAAAACCAATGATATGTTTTAATGATTTAAATTATTTCAAATAATTAAGCAAAACAATTTTATTATCGAAATATTCAGTAAAAGTTAAATTTAATCAAAACACAATGCGTACGAAAAACAAAGTAAATCGACAATAAATTACAAACTTCATTTATTGGAATTGTCAACATTTTCTCACAACAAACACGCACAAAACCTGTGTTTCATCAGAGGCAGCATTTCCGTTGTCTCTGAAGCTATTCAGACCCAGGGGTCCTCGGTTCGAGTTCCAAGGCGAATTTTAAACTCAAGCAATTGAGCTAGGACAAATTCAGTCTCTGTCTGGAGAAGAATCGGAGGATCTGGAGCTCGGACCGGTAGTTTTTCGTGGTTTCTCTAGTCACTATCAGGCGTATTCCGGGCAAGTACCCTAACAATCGGGTCACGGACTGCGCGATCTTGTCTTCCTCATCTATGTCCCCTCTTCTCCCCTAACATACACACTCTCTTGCACTAATATGCATTACTCGACTACTTATGTCGAGAGAATAGACCTTGTCCCGGGTGGGGCAGTGCCCTGCTTGGGAAAATTCCTGGAAGGCTATCGAATGATGAAAATTAGTATTTTAATTGAATTAAATTTAAAAAGTATGTAGCTGACTTGATGTAACTCGCGTGCTAGATCTATACATGGATGTTGTAGTGGACAATTGTAGGATATCTTCGTATATATCTTAACCAAAAACGCAATGAATCTGTTATAATTATAATAAATTATCTTTTTCTTAAGAGACACATATGTAAGACGATTGCTCGACATTGCGTTTATTTGAATACACTCGCTAATCTTTGCGTTTCTAAACATCTTTGAACCTAAAACTCTCTCTTCATGATGCAAGGATATCCGTGTATTAATTATATTGTAGAGGTTTGAAAACGATCAAATGACGGAATATAAGCATTCGTTTCATTGATTTTAATACGTTGAGTAAATGTAGCATTTTAAATATCTTTGACACCGGTCAATAAGCTGATAAGTTATGAAAAATTAATTTTACAGGAGAGCAAAAAAAACTCTCAACTGATGCTGTAAAGCATGGATTAATGATATTCAAACGAAATTGATATTCAAAAGAAACTGTTTGTATGTAGGTTTCTTTTGAATGTCATTAATCCTTGATTTACAGCATCCGTTGTATATTGTTTTTTGCTCTCCTGTAGAATTAAGTTTTCATGATATCAGCTTATTCACCGGGATCAACGACATAAAACCAGTAAACAAGAGCAAGTGATAACACGTCTCCACTACCTTTCATTTAAAGAGAAAAATCTCAAATTTGACTGGGGGTAAAACCGAAATTCCTTTCCAAACAATAATCCTTCATGTTTTAAATATATGGATATTCACCAATAAAACCCGAGACCAAACCCAATCGAAAAATACCAACTAGGTGATTTTTTAACTGTTTGTTTTTCAACCCTGATGAATGCACATACTGAGAGACAACGATGTTTCAACCACTGCATTTGATCACAGAGAATTTACGAATAAGGAACAAAAATAGACAGCGTGTTTAAGCGGGAGTGAAGGGATCCTAACTGAATACCATGATCATCACATTACTTGCGTACTTGTATTTCGTTTTCAACTAACACAGTAAAACTTTAATAAAGTGTATTATTTTTTCTGTGGATTTTGAGATAATCACGAATCGATTAATAAAGTTCATATTTATAGATGTTAAGTGATCTCACAATTTTATCCATTTCTAATATAGTAACAGGCCGTATGCTTTACTCTCGATACATAAAATGAAGGTTTGAAAAATTAACACATAAAATTATAATATAATTATCTTAAGTATGTGAACTCCTATAACAGTTTGAGATTTTGAATTGTCGTAGATTCTCTTCAGAGTTGAAGGAGAATCTCCGCGAACAAATAAAAGGTGTAGATAATTAACAATTAGTAACTTTTTCGCAAAAATTGAATTATTTTTTAAGTATCTAGATACATCCATTTTAAACATTTTTTTTATATTCCCAAATCTCATTTCTGTGTACGTGCATGTGAATGGTTATATCCATTCTTTCACGCCAGGAGCCCACTACATCCCAGGCATATCCTGCGTTCTCATTACTGTCTTCGCGTTACATCCCGTGTTCCAACTTTTTTCTCCGCGGTCCGTATCTCATTATCTCGAAAGCCATTGCCGTGCATATCACCGCTAACGAAACTTACGTCTGGGATTCAGTCAAAGAAAGTGTTCCAGAGTTCTCAACTTGTGGGCCACCCTGTGCGTCCCTGCTCCTTTCCTCGCCACCCGCAGCGCCTGCCCGGGCGAACACACGGCTGATAATCAGACGGGTGTATTTGCATCCTTAATGCCACAAAACCCCGCGCTCTCACAAACATGGTTGCTGTGTTTTTCTCCTTCTTCGCCCTCTTTCACGAGAAAACGGATCTAGCAAATAAGCAAAACCTCCTCCTCCTCCTCCTGGTGCCCTCGCCCCACCCTCACCACCGCCAGCGCCGCAACCTTCTCGCCCTCCCTGCGCCCTCTCTTCTTTCACTGACTCTGGCATCATCACAACCTCCTCCAATTCTATCCTTCCTGCATCTCTGCTTGGGTATCATCTTCCATCTCCAATCAAGTTCGTCTCCGTGTCGTAAGTCCGTTTGCCCTTATCGGTCTTCCTCCATCCCTTCTTCCTCTATATCTGTTTTCGATCATTCTGCCTTCGTCCGTCTCTTTCTTCTTCCAACTCTCAGTTCCTCATCTCTGAATCCCTCCATCTGTGCCTCTCTCCATCTGTGCCTTTCTCCATCTGTGCCTTTGATAGGCTTCTACATTGGCCTCCGCTTCTCCACTGCCATCTCATCTCTCACGTCGCCTCTACCGCCACCTTCGCCTCTTTTGTCTCTATCCCCATCCACGTCATTGCCGCCGCTTTCCCCAAGCGATTCCTTCGCTCTCTACGAAGAGAGGAAGCGCCAGTCGAAATATGGATTTGCTTCACCTTGCAGGGAACTTCGAACGGAAACATAAAGAACACGACATTTCTTACACACAAAGTCGACTCATTTGGAAATCTATATAGTATAACAATGTCATCGGAATGCCACGTTCTTTTTTTTTTCTCTCCCTCGTTCCCCTCAGCCACTTACGGCCCCTCTCACTCATTCTCTTGATTCTGCACCTCTCCAAATCTACCTTATTTTAAAATCTCACGAATTTGTATGAATACATTTGCGTGTAATTTTATCTTCGCGACGAGCAGTGGGCTAGAGCGCGCGGGGCCTTCCGCAAGATTAAGTCAGATCTTCAGAAATAACTCCGAGGGGATGTTCCAGAAAAGAAGGCGGCGTATTGTGAGCATGAAAGGGTTGCGCTGGCTGCCTACCGGAGCAAGGGTAATGTGAATTTTTAGTTACCATTAAAGTTCACTTAATATTTCTCCGGTTTTTGTGCACACGATGTAGGGGGAAGTAGGAATATGGAGGAGGTGGGGGGTAGTGTGGTTGCCAATGGTCCTTGGTGAACGGTGCGGTGGGTTCTTCTCCGTGTATAAAGACAACCACACATGGGTGCACCTTTTGTCCTGCTGCGGGTTCCATGAGCGCCACTTGCCAAGATGTCGCGTTTGCGTAGCTTTGATTCTCGAGTTGTGAGGTCGGTGGATTAGGAAATGTTTGGGATGAAGTATGGTTTGGGTGAGTGTTAACATCTTGTCGCACTCGGATGCGTGTTGATCAAGATTGGCTAGATGAAGACGTTGTGTTGTGAAAAAGTGCTTATTATATTCGATTTTGGCAGATCTTGTTGTAACAACACACTACTGTAATGAATGTTGTCTTTTCATCTCGTTGAAAGCCCATTGTCCGTTGTTTTAACATTCTCTCTATTTTGTAATTCATTGCTTATTCAATTACATCTGTAAGCGAAGAAATATCTATAATACAAAATCCTATTTATTTTCTCCTTTTTTGTATTACGAAATTTTCTCTAAATCCTTCTAATATCCTTATCGCAAAGTCGTATTTTTTTTCCTATTTTCTGGTACATTGTTTTTCCCCTGACCTATCAAATGACTTTCTTTTCTTGGCAGTGCGGAACGAGAACAGAAGATTTCGAAATTTGAGTGTTTTATTTAAGATATTTTTTCCTTGAAATACATTTCACACTAAATTTTATCAGATGTCTGTAAGTGTAATAATTAAACATTAGAAAAGATTGAAAAGAATAAGAATTTTTCTTCATGTCTAATCTTTTTATCTGCAAGTCAAAATCACGGTCCAGATTTCATGACTTGTAATTCTAATTCGTGAATAAAAATTGGTAGTTATAAAAATATTTAATTTGAGTACAACGAGAACTTTAAATCATCATTCAGGCTCTGATCACCACTAGGCAGAATCGGATCTTGTCACACGTAACGTGGTGCAAGAAACGCCATGGTGCAAGAAGAAGCCAGAAAGTAACAGGAAAGCCGTGCGCTCCAAAGAGTAAACAACCGTGTTTTCGCGGAACAGACGGGGCCGTTCAGCGGAGTTCCGCAGTGCGTGGTTTCGGAATTCCACCTGAGGCGCGCGGGGCCCAACGTTCGTGATTCACGAGCAGGGGCGCTGGAGAGAAGCTGGTGGGTGGCGGCGCGCGGAAGGGAGGACTATTCAGAGCTGGGAGATAATCGATCCAAACAGATTTTTCATATTAATTCATCCTATCTTTACTGTCAGGATCATACTTGTAGTTCTATAGTTTGTTTGCACTTTTTGTGTATTATATTGTAGTTTGAAATATGTAGTTTTCACCATTGGTAGTACCTCAACCTAAAGCCAACCTCTCTCACCTACGTCATCTCCTTTAATCTTAGAGCATTTAAGGTTTATTGATTCAACCTTTTGTCATCGCTTTAGTGCATTCTCGTTAATACACAAACCGCCTAGTTACCTTTCTTTCCGACTGGATCCTATCTCAATTCATTATCACGCAGATCGTGATAGACCGATTGTCACATCTCTTTGACCGTCTCGTTAACATGGAGAATTCTAGTAAAATCTCTTTTCGTCTACTCCAAAGAATATTCAGGGCGTCATACTACAATAATACGTAACTTTGAAGACATTAAAAATTACACTGGCACTTTTTTCACAAGTTTCCAATCATCCCGTTCGGAACAAATATAATTACATTAATTAATGCTAATAATTACATTATCAGCTAGCGTCCTACACTACCAAAATTCCGTCACTCATAAGATGTGCTTGGTGTCATTATAATAAGGAAATTCATTATCAAAATAAATGTACCTCTAAATGGGAATACAAACAAAGCATTATTTTTTAGTGAAGAGCACTGCTGGTTCACACTCTTGACTGGAAATACTACACAAAACCGACTGCAAATTCCTGTACAGTTGTTGAACATTACAATTTGTTTGAAACAAGCAAGCATTAGCTCTCCGCAGCCAGAGAACCCTTCCGTCAACCTGCGATGGGATTAAAAGGCCCCACCGCCGAGAGCCGCGATCTGCTGTGCAGGCGGTGAGGGATAGGGCTAGACAAGGTAAAGACAACTTGTATTGATTCAAGCTAAAAGCTTGGCGTGTTCGCCCGCCCCGCCCGTCTCTCCACTCCCACGACCGCCGCCCTCCACTGCGCGCCCGCCTGACCACCATCCATTCCGTCCCACTTCTCCGGTTCCATCCCCCTGCACGCAGTGGGCGGGGACGTCGTTGTGGGTGGCCACAATTGCCACGTGACTTTCCTGCGAACACATTCGTATTAGACTCTTTTATGTACTCATACATATTTTTTTTCAAAATGGATCTGATTTTTAATTACCGACTGTTGGGTTTTATTCAAGATAGTGGTATTAAATAACTAGGCATACTGTGCTTACCACGTCGTTCTTACTATTTCTGTCTTATAAAATATGTTTTATTATAGATTACAGACATTATTTACCCTTGCCTAATAATCAAAGGATTTTTTTGGTATTAAGGTGTTGAATTTGGTCACCCCCATTTTCGAATTTTTTTTTCCTAACAGAAATCTGCATTGACATTGCGGGATTGATTCTTTTTAAATTCTTCATCTTAATTTTCATGAATAGAATATATTTTAGTGTGGTTTTCTGATGTGAAAATAAATGTATGGTAACATTTGAGTAATCTACTTTTGAATCCAAGACGACCTTACGAAAATGAAAAAAATAGGAAATTGAAATATAAAAAAAGTCAGTATATTATTATTAGACTTCATTCATCCAGATATAGTGGGTATTATATAATAGTAATTTTTCAATCATTTTATATTATGAATTTATTGTAAGTGCATTAGTTTGGAACCTTTAACGTATGTGTCTTGGTGTAGTGCAAACATATTTGCGTTTTCAGCTACCTGATAATCTGCTTCACGCAGTTCGGTAGAATTACTTCAACATCTAGTTTAGCTCTGAGTCAATTATGTGGTCTCAGTAGCGTTCATTAGGAATATTTGCGCACGTGTGTGTTCCGTTCACTCAATGTTTTGAAGTCTCATTCTCCAACATGACTCCATAACTCTAGTGTTGACAACGAAATAAATTTCACATCCGCCGCCTCATCCAGATTCGCGTTGCACTCACTGCGCCCGCCCCGCCTTCCAACGCCGCCTCGCTCTTTGAGCGACCACCGGAGAGAAGCGAGCAATTGCCGGCGAGGCTCTCCGGAGCGCTCAAGGTGCGCGGCGCCGAACGGCGTGGGCGGGGGGCGGGGAAGAGGCGGGGGCGGTCGAGGCGGCGCCGGCCGCGCCGGGGAAAGGTCTTTCGTCTCCGCCGTAGGTCAGTCGGCCACTCCTCAAGATTAGAAGGCCCTGGGTGGCCGGGCAGGCGGGCGACGTTTGAAAGTCCAGCACCTCCGCATGTTTTGTGGATGCGGCGGCTTAGACCGCGCTGGTCAAGGGGAAGACGAAGGCACCAGGGCGAGATGACGGCTGTAAACGGCCAGGGCGGAGACACCGCTGCGTTGAATTCGTTTGAAGAGGAAGTGTCGGCTTGTGTGGGGGCGAAGTCGGGAGTGGAAGACTGTGGCGGGGGTCAATGGGAGATGGAGTAGAGGAGCGGTGGGCTCGGAGACAAGCGTCAACTGGGCGATGTCGGTGTCCGTGGCGGGTGGAAGGCGGTGGCTGCCGAGGGGGTGGGTCACTTACGAAGCTAGTGATGGCGGCGGAGGCGAAGAAGGGGAGAGGGTACGGGCGGTAACGGCGACGGGGGCCCCGGTGGAGGCAGGGGCAGTGAGCAGGAAGGGGCGGGGTGGTTGTGGGGGGAGGGAACCGGGAAGCGACAGCGAACGTCTCCGAAATGGACCACGGCGGTTGCCCCTTGCTTGCAGTTGACTTGGAATGGGCGCCAACACAGCGGATCGGAGACCACCGATGAATTAAATCCGGTTGCTTCCCTGGCCGTTCCAGTTTCACGTTCAGTCTTTGAAGGTCTCTCCGAAGCCACTGCTAACAGTATCGTCGAAATGAATATATTCATCAACTTGTCTCAACCATACACATTTATGTAGTGCTGCAATCTAAGGCAATTGACGTCAATTTCAGAATGTATTTGGGCTTCAGTCAAAATTTATCTTACCGTGTTTTTGTTTCTGTCGTTATTCAATGTGCTTGAACCATAATGTTTCTGCAGAGGTGAACAATCTTCAAATGATTTTTAATACTTACCTTTGATGTTCGTAAAGGTATAATATATATATATATATATATATATATATATATATATATATATATATATATTTAAAATTATAATTACGATTATACAACCAGTTCCAAACAGTTTTGATAAATTTTATGAATGCATTACGCATTAACATATAACAAGCGTTAGATGCTATTACGATAATTTTCATTCTCGAAACTCCAGAGTCCAGTTCTGCTTTTGCGTACATATATTCTTTGTGGTTCACGAAACATACAAAAAATATTAAATTTCGCTTCCCCCACAATCGCGAATGGCACTGCATAATATTAAAATTCTTTGAAACAACAGTCCTTCGGGAACCTGCCGTGCTATTCCGGGGATCTCCGCAATCTCATTACTTCTGCAATCAGCCCAGCATTCCCATTATCTCCACGCAGCCCGGCTCGCCCACCGCAACGCGCAGTGAATCTGATCAGGCGGGAGGCGGCGGCGGGCGGGTCGAGCCGAGTCGAGCTGGTTCGAGTCCGCACTCGCCTCAGGATGCCGGCGCCGCGCTCCGAGCGGCCACCGCATAAGTGTATCAGCGCGAGCGCGCTCTTGGCAGGCGGGCGTGCCTTTTATTGGAGAGCCGCGCACCGCGCGGTGCGTCGGGGTGGTTCGGGCCGCGGCCGCCGTGAGCGCCGTGGGCGCTCCAATTATTGTGTCCGCGGAAACAGCTTACTGCCGGCTGGCTCGCGCTACATTGGCCGTGACGGCAACAGCCCCTCCATACGCTGACCCGTCCCCGCCCCTTGACGCACTGCCCCACCAAATCCACCTCTTCCACCACCGCCCCACGCCACGCCTCCACCCTCGCCACCGCCAACGGCAGTGCCACCGCCACCGCCACCGCCACCGCCGACTCCTTCCCCTCCATCCCACCCCCCTCCCCCCCCCCCCGCTGCAGCCAGTTCACCAATACCTCCATACCATCGCCACCGACTATGCCATCCCCACAACCCTATCCCCACCGTCACTCAGCCGCCACCATCACCCTCGCCCCCCACCATCCTACGCTCGGCAGGGGCACCGTGCAACAGCAGCAGCAGCAGCAGCAGCAGCAGCGCTGCGGAAAACAAAATAACAAGCCGGCCTTTTAAATATATAAAATGCGCAGGATAATTATTAAATTACATTTGAACCATGGTTGTGTTGCTACTTTTATTTGCACATCTAAACTACACCCGACTGCCAGCAGGCAGGGCCGAGTCGGGGGAAATTTTTTTCTGTTGTACATTTTTGCAACGGTTTAATCTTGTTTTAATATTTGAACAAAAACGAGATACGCACGTTGCCGCGCCGGCCAGAACGCGCGGCGGAAACGGATAAACGCGCGCTGTGCCGCCGCCGCCGCGGGGCTTGCGTTGCGGATCCTTTGAGCGCGCGTGGCCGACTCCGCAGTCGTCGATTTGGCAAGCGCGCGCTCCCGCCTGCCCCCCAGTTCGCGAATTGCGAAATCTTCCTGCGGAGTAGTGAAAGAGTTTTGAGCGGAACGGCACAGTCCGGGGAATTAATTTTTTTTTTTTTCGTATTAATGTGGTTGTTCGTATGAGATTACGCGAAGATTTGATGTCGATTGTTGCGGGTTTCTGTTGGATGGTGGACCGTATTGTCGGCCAACTGAGTGTCATGTTTTGGATGATTTTTTTTGTAATGTTGTGGAACTTACGTGTTTCGGGCAATGGAGAGGGAAGGCTGTTTTAATACTGGGAGGATTTTCATGTAAAAAAATATTTACCTAGTAAAGAAATACCCGGACACAAATGAGAAATGACCGTAATGGTATTGGAACTCCCTTACCGCATCTCGATCAACCTTTTCGGCCATGTTATCTTGATCTATCGAGCAAATTACGAATGCAATATTTGATTTCTGAGGATTAAATTAAAATTTTATTTCCAGTTGTGAAATTACATTCTGCTTTTACTATTTCAGATGTTAAATAAGTGAGTAAAAAGTTACATTGCAACATTCATATACATCAGACGAATACGTTTCATCCTGTGGGTACTTGGATAAATTAGACCTATCATTTTTGTAGATATTGTGAAGAAGCTGGTAATTTATCCTTCAATTAACCCATCCTCCACATTCAAATTTCAGGTGGAGGTGAAACGAGTTAAATTGTTTTCGAAACCGTATTAGAAACGTTGAGCTAATTTTATCCCGCGGTAATACCACTGAGATTAAAAGATCCAATTGGACAGCGTACCTCCGGAGAGGCTATTGGGCGTGCAGAGGGTCGGTCGTTGGCGGCTGCCAGCTCACCGGGTGACCGGCGACCGGTGACGGCTGACCGGGAAGTCACCGAGCCCATAAACCGGGCGCGCTGCCCGATCCCGTCGTCTGCTAATTAACCTGCGCCGCCTGCTGCGCCTGCCGGTGCTGAATTACGAGCGGGCGCTGGCCGACGGACGGCGCGGCGGCGGGCCTCCGCAGGCGACGAAGCAGCGCGGGACAGTTGTAATACGGAGCGCCGGCCGCGTTGCCCGACTCTCGGCCTTCGTTGGGTTTCGTCTTTTCAGCTTCCGCGTATTTGCTGCTTGTTGATTTGACGCGTTTATTTCCTCCCCGTTCTTTTCCACTCTTTTTCTCCGCTCCTCCTCCTTCCCGATTCCTCCTGTTTCTCCTTAGCTTTTTCTTTTCCTCTTTTTTTACACGTTTCTTTCCTTCTCGTATTCTACTCCACTCATTCTTTGCTCTTTATCTTTGATCCCTTTTCTTTTTCTTTTCCTCTTCATTTCTCTTCTCCTCTGCCTTCTCGTCCTTCTTTTCGCCTATTCTCCTTTTTTTCTTTTCCAGCCCAGTAAATTTGTTCTAAATTAGTCAACAGATGCATCTCCGTCAATTTCTGTCCAGTGCAACCTTTGTAACTTCACGATGTCATTCATTAAAATCGTATAAGTCTTCATGCTGTTTTTGTTCGTACGTTACCTCTTCCTCGTACTATTTTCGTCTCTATAAACTGGACGTATTAAATTTTCTTTTCATAGGAAAAATAAACAAGAATGTTTTTCTGTTCACTACACTTTGTATTGAATTTCGTTCTTCATGAGATCTCCTAGGTCCTTAATTTGTGGATTTTACTATCTAACCTATTCTGTCTCATCGCTAACTAGTCTCCATGTTTTAGCTGCCTTAATTTTCTTGGTTTCATGGCATCGCTCCTCTCATTAGCATGTTCACCGCTCTCATCGTTCTCACGTTGTCACCCTCATTGCTCTCACCATCTGCACTGGTCTGACTTGGCAATAATTGGTAGTCTAGTAGTGTTAAGTGACTCGTCACCAATTGGCAACCCAACAGTACACATTATTCCAAAAAATATATATATATACATTCAACTACATTTTTCACAACAACGAATATTTCGTCTCTGTATTTTCTCTCTTAAGTTTCATTATTTTATTTTTATTGTCCTCTTGTGCTGCCTTCCAACATCGCGCACCTGTATCTTTCTGAAGATCCTAGGTTCGAGTCCCGACGACCGCAGGAGTTTCGACACTAGCTTTTCAGCTAAGTCGAGTTCAGTCGCTGTCTGGAGGAGAATTCTAGCGGCCGGCCACTCTGATCGGTAGTTTTCCGTGATTTCTCGGTGCGTTCGCGGTGCCCCGCTGGTGGGAGATACCTGGTTGGGGAAAACCCCGTTAGCCGAAGGTAGGTCGGCACCGTATCTGGTCATCCACGCCACCGCCACCGCCACCTCCCAAGCCAAAAAACATGCACTTCACTTACGGGACCAATCGCCATAGTAGTTGACGCACCCGGAATCACTAACAATCAATCATAAATCAACCTACCATGTCCTCCGCCATCTCTCTCTCCTCTCTCTCTCTCTCTCTTTCTCCTTCTTTCTCTCCGATCTCTACCTTTCACATCCACCTTCTCGACCACTTTTCACATTCCCCCTCCGCGCCGTCATTCCCGCTCGCAGCCGCTGACTCCGCGCCGCGCCGCCGGTCGAGTTGGCTGAAATACGCGCACCTGGCCGCGGCCGCCCGCTGGCCCGCTCGTGAATCAACGCCGCCCCCGAAATTGCTCCTCGGCCCCCGCCCACTGCCCGCCGCCCCGCCTCACGCCGGACGCGGCGCCGCTGCCTGCGAGGTGTGGATGTGGGAGGCCGCCCGACGCTCGGTTCGGTTTAGTACTGAGGGAGCAAGAAACAGCCCTGCGGGGATATCGAATTATTAATGCTTTTATATTTCGATTTTTTATTTAGTGTGTAATATTTTTTTTGTATTTCCTCTTTGAATAGTACGTAATTCAAGTATCAAGGAGCCGAAACCGACGGTGGTAAATGTCCGAGCCCCAAAATAGTAACATTTCGGTCGAAGTGTATGACATATATTTTTACACTTCTTAAAATAGACATTCTGAACCGTAATAATGAAGCGAGTATAAAAACTTATCGTCGACATGCATTCATTTTATAAACGAAATGTAAACGGTGGTTGCTCATACCAGTTTTTGGCGTGGTCATTCAACAGACAGGATTTGAGTTTCTTAGAGTTCTGAACCACGTTGTGCTTATTATTGCGCATTATATCTGCAAATTTTGGCGGTCCAGTCAAGAAAATACGGGTCCAAGAAACCTCAACTTAACGGATTATGTTATTAACAGTGCGGAAATAGCTACTTTGATAGGTTTGTACAAAATGTTTAATTCGTTTTTAGTTTTTAGTCCAAATATACCAAAAATAAGACTAATGATATTCTGAGTAACATTGTACTCTATTTATGTTTCCGAGAGAAGTGAAGGTAATCGACATTTCCATTGATATCCATTCCATTCCACTGTATTTATATAATTCGTCAATGCACTTACATGATTTCTCCTGCATTAGGTACAGTATAAATTTCACTAATATGAGATGTAAACGCCCTGTAAATGCAACGAAAGAAATATTCATAAAGCAGCAGAGTACATAGGTTGGTAAAATTTTAAGCTCTCGCGCAATTAGGATGGTTACGTCGGAAGTATCTACGACTATCTCGAGGCAGACTCCTTCGACAAGACAATAATCTTTCATTTGGTGAAGGTCAGTTACGTACGTTGTGAAAATAGTAGTGTTGTCCAGAATAAACATATTCGTTAAATATTATATATTTTTCTTCCGATTCGATGATTACACTGACCGTTCGTATGTTCTTTTCATCAAATATAAGTCGCTCTAATTAGATGAAGTTCTTTCGAGACAGTTGCCTTGAGTCGCAACGCAGCGCCATCCCCTCCCGCCCAGATGCACTTTCTGCTCCATTTGACTCCCGCGCCGCCCTCGGGAACTGTGTTTCGTCGGGCCGCGTGAGTTATGGATCGGGCGCGCGCACCGGACCTGGCGGCTCTCTCGGCCGGGCGGGCGCGGCGGCCGTCCAATCTAGCGACCGCCCGACGCACCTCCGGGACGGGCCCGTCCGGGAGGGGGTGAGGTCGGAGGGTACTCGGAGCGCGCGGGGGTGGGGCAGACAGATTGAAATTTGGCAGCGGCGCCAGCGCTCCAACTGTCCGGTGTGGAGCGGCTCGAACTTATTAAACCACGTGCCATTACTCATCGTGAAAGGAAATTTGATGGACCGCAGCCGGGGAAGGCGGTGGTGGGCGGGTCGGCGAGGGCGGAGGGGGGCGGGGGGGATGGAGCGACTCGGGAACTCCACGCGCAATCAATCCTCCCCCGGCCGGCGATCCGCTCCGCCCCCCCCGCCCCCGCCCCCCGGCTGACTTCGCCCTGTCGAGGAAGGTGCTGCTTAGATACGCCGTCTCACCCCTCCACGCCGTCCCCCTCACCCCCTCCCCCCCGCCCCGCCCGCCCCGCCCCGTCCCGCTCCGCCACTCACCCCCGGGCTGCAGTTGTATTGAGTTGCAGTCTTCGGATATTGATGGTGTCCGCGGCATCTGATTAACCGGCCCGAGCTTCCGTGGGGCGACTTGGAGCTAATCCGCAGAGCGGCGACTGCCGCGATGGACGCAGGTGGCGGCGGCGCCGGCGGGACAGAGATGGCGCTTCGCTAGTGATCATCCGTAAAAGGCTGCAGTTGGAATTAGTTTCAGGGTTTTGGTTCCATCGTGGTTGTTCTGTTTGCGCCAATATATCCTCGGCAGTCGACATATTGGTTGGATTAGCTGATAAAAAACCTCTAAAGAAAACTACGTTTTCTACATGTAATGAATCGTAAGTCATTTCAATAGATATTTTATAATTGATTAATCGTCCAAATATTTTTCATGCAAAAAATTACTAAATATCCTGCGTAATTTCATTTATTATTAAGTTAATTCTAATGTGTCTGACATGAATACTAGTAATGCCTGAACTTTTGTAATGTGGCTGTCAACTGCTTCTTAAGCAATTTTTTTTGTAATTTTATTTATTTCGCTAAAGTAGATAAGATAAAACTTTTTACATCAAATTCAAGATATGTGAGGCTGTACAACGAACACTACAAGCGCCGAATCCTAAGAGCAGCACTTGCATTTAAAATTTTATTACAACGTTCTATTCACTTTAACGCCCTTGCTGCTAATCTCAAATTGCTCTTCTTTTGTCTGCATTCATCGCAGTGTAGTGCGTGCACCAGTGGCGCGAATCGCGGTAGAAACTCCGAGAAAGTGCTCTCTGTGCGTGGCGGCGCAAATCCCAGCGGCCGGCGGCGGCGGCGTCCCGGCGCCGCAGTTTTTCGATTGATTAAGGAAAAGCTCCTCGCTCGAACGAATTTGCCCGCCTGGAAATATCCTTGCTTATGTATGTATGGAATATCTTAAGAGTTTAAGGAACGTTATCAAGATGGGTCGGGCGGGAGAGAGGGGGACGGCCGAGGAGGAGACAATGGGATAGCCTCGACGGCGCCGACCGCCCTGATTATTTATGATTTATTTCCGCTTTTCGTGCGGAAAGTGTCCCAACGGGCGAACCCTGCGGAACGCCGCAATCCGCGGCTTCCGAAGGGGTGCTCATTAACAATATCTGTTTCGTATATCATTCTCTTTACTGACCCGTCCGCGGTTCGGGCACGAAACACAAACGGTCGAAAAAAACCTCCTTCTGTGGATAATCCCGGGCGGTCGTTGCGTTGATGTCCGTTCATATGCGTGTGTGTACACAGGGTGAATCAAAACTGTGTGTCAAAAGTTAAGCTAGGAAATGGATTCTTCTTATAGAGGCAAGAACAAACGTTGTCTACGGTAAGATCTGAAAAATTAATTGTTGTCGAATTATTCGAGAGTATAGTTACTTGATGTACTCGGCAATGTGTCTCGGCTATAGGTAATAGAGTTAAGCCGTTATTTGAGAAGGTATTGCAATTCCACACTCTTATCACTTGCTCTGAATTTGTCTGTGTGTACAGCTGACACACGCTCTTCATATATCACATGAAATCTTTGTCTCTGTTTATTTTCGCATTTAAGGCCGAAAATAAAGAACGGCTGGTGTCGTACGTTCTATCTGCTTATTTGCCAAAAAAATTCAGGGATATTTAGTTCATCAACAGTCTTTTTTTACACCATCGACTTTATGTGCCGTCGAAAGTAAATACAGATGCGGACAACACACAAACTTGCATTAAGGAAACCTTCTGCAATGAGCGTCCTCTTAGTGCGAGGACCACATCCTTGAAATTCGTGGAATTTTGATTCATCCTGTATTCAAACGTGTGCGTGCGATCGTGTGTGTGCGTGCATGCGCTTGTGTGCGGGTGTTTGCGGGGCTGCGCAGGACGCAAAGAGCTTCAATTCGCGAGAGTGTTCGCCTCGACGAGGAAGACATTGTACAGGAAACGTTTCCTGGACGGAGAAGGGTGGGGGGACTTTACTTTTTTTTGCGTTGTGTCTGTCAGCGTCTTTTCTCCCGCTACGCGGCGCCACTGTGGCTGCAGGGGGAAAACACGGCACGGGGCCGGCTAATACTCACAGGGAAACAATGCTGCTAAATAGAAAAATAACGTCTAAATTGATAATGAGAACATCCTTTTTTGAAAGTTTTTCCTCCGGCCTCTTTCTCGTCTTCCCCCTTGCTACAGTAGCTGCGCCCCGTGTGTAAGAAATAAGCAACTCATTCTAATGAATTCTTTCTATGCAAATATCCTCTCAGGCATTTGGCTACGAACAAGTTTTTAAAAATATGCAGATTTGTGTAGCTTCTTTTTTTCTATTTTTCCTTTCTTTTACCCCTCCTTCCCACCCCCTACGGCACCGTCTCGCTCTTTTTAAGTGAAACAACTTCACGATTTTTTTACGTGCGCGCACTACGCATGTATGAGCGTGCGGAGGATAGGGTGGAGAATTGTCTCGGCTACTTCCACGGTGCTTTCACATGAACGCACTTAAAAACACAAGGGTTCCCCTCTCGCCCCCGCCTCCGCCCATCCCTCCCCTCCCCTCTTCCCTTCCCGGCCATTACCTTCTTCCCCCGGAAGCTGTCTTTCCCCCGGCGGTCGGCGTCCGGCGTGCCCCCCCCCATCTTGCCTCTCTCCCCGCTTCTTCCCGCCCTTCTCGTGCGGCCTCGGTGAACCCGCTTGCCGTCCTACTCGCCGGCCGGTCTGTCGCCACCACATTTCTACGGCCCGCTCCAGCATTCCCGTTCCTCCCCATATATTTCCCTCCATCACCTCGTCCCGCCTCGACTCGACTTGACTTGATTCGACTTGGCTTCACTAGAATTGCAATGAATTCGTTCCGAACCGACCCGACTCGACCCGACTCGACTCGACTCGACCCGACCCGACCCGACCCGAGGCCCCCATGCATCTCCAAGCTCCACTCGGACTCTGCCCCCCCCACGCTCCTCCCCTATCCACTTCGCTATTTTCTGCTTTACCCCTCTCTTCTCCTCCCTGCCCCAAACCCACCACGCCTGATCTCGCTCCGACTCTCCTCTCCCCCTGCCGCTCAACGAGCCCAGCCCCGCCCCTTCCCGGCAGCAGAGGCATCTTGCGGGCTCCGGTCGTTAAGATTCGCGTTTTCGCCTGGGGGCAGAAATATAGAAAAAAAAGATGCGTTCGCGGAGCCCCCTCTCCTCGACGTCTTATTTACACTCGATGGGTCCCGGCGACTCGTTGCGTATTCCACAGCGTGCCCTCCACCCCACTCCACCCCCACCTCCCCCTTCTCTCACTCGTCTGTCGCCTCGCCGCCGACTCCTAGCAGGTGCACTGGGTGTGAAATTCCATTTGGGCCACGCTCCTCGTCGACCCCCGCCTCCCTACTGCCCCCTCACCGTCACGCTCCGGTCGAGAAAGTCTCCCTCTTTTTTTGTAATCGCTCCTGCTAATTAGGCAACTTTCATGTCGCCGCCGGGGTAATGCGATGAAGTCTTAATCTGCGTATTTTTATTTTGGCTTTCGTCAGCAACGCCGATGTCCGTTCCCTTACGTTCAGCCGACAGATGCGCCCGCGTGCTCGGAGACGGACTTAGGGCGGTGAAAGTGATGACTGTTTAAAACGGGTAATGACCTCTGTGTGCGACGGAAGAAATCTCACTTCAATTTTTTTTGTTGCCAAAAACGAAAAATATACGTCACCACAAAGTAGCAGGAATTATTTCACAGATTTGTTATCTGACATCTTATATTAATACGTAGGTACTTAACTCGTGTTGAAATTTTTAAGTGGAGCTTCCAATAAATGAGTGCTGCTTGGAAATAGCTCATTCAGAATCCTCAGAGGAAGTATGGTAGATTTGTTTATCCAATCTTAGAGTATATTTTCCTCGTGCTCAACAACTTCCTGTGTTAAGATATTGTAATCACACGAACAATTTGCAATATTCTCCTTGAATATATTTGTTATCGTCTTTTCCCTTTTATATTATTTTATTACATTTTCTCATTTTAAGTTAAAACTGCTAACGAATTTTCATTCGGTCAGTCCTTGTTTACAGATCATCATGTTTTGTATTCCGTAATGTATGAAGTTTTAGACCTGAGAAAGTAATATCTTTTTAAAGCTATTTAACTAATAAACGCTCCTATATAATATGACAATCATTACAAAAGTATTATTGTATTTTTATCACTCTAACTACCTAGAAAAAATGTGTCGAGAGCTAAAGCGTGATGAAATGAAAAGTATCATGAAAGTCTCACAGAAACGAGATCTTCGAATATCAACGAGTATGACTCGTCCTCTATAGAAGCAATTCAAAGTTATGTGTTTTTGTAACCTCAAAACGCAGTACGTCGTATGTTTGCGTGTTTGAACACGCGTCTACTCTGCTTTTGAAGGATACACACGTACGCTTGGTAGCTTACCTTCCTCCGGGGTTTTGTGCAGCGGCACGCTTGCGTCCTTCCGCAAACCGCGAGAGCTCCGGAACAAAAAGATTCGAAACGGCCACAACGGACTCTCGCAGACAGTTGACGTAGCGTCCGCGTCTTAGCACCTTCCGCTACGGACGCCGGCGTCGGCGTCGGCGGCGGTGGCGGTGCTGGCGGCGGGGCGGCGGCGGCGGCACGGACAATGCCTTCCCCAGCCGCGCGCGCGCTGAAACAATTGCACGCGGATCTGCACACCTATTTGTTCCCGGGCGGTTTTGTCCCGGGGGGACAATGCCCTCGGCACGGGATGCGGAGACTGGTGGAGGACGCACGGACCGGCGACGTAAGTAGCTACGAGGCGTCTTCATCTCCCGACGAGGCACACAGTGGGCCAGACGACCCGAAAATAACTTACACTACTTCCCTCGTCAACATGCGCTTTTCTACAGTAATGCGAAATGTATGTCGAGGAATAAGGTATCAGTGGATACTGTTTTTTACCGACTTCAATGAAAGCATTACTTTACGTTAAAATTTATTGTGATATTGAATATTTATCTTCACAGACAAATTACGATAATTACACACACATAGTTATCACGATATCCACGGAAAGACGCCAGTCTTTTGACAAATCTGAAGTTTAGGAGAATGTCGGTCCCTTCCAACTAGCCCTCTGTTGAGGGGCGTCAGAGCTTAGACCTCGCTTTACCACGCGTACTATATCAGCAGGTTCTGTTCTTGCTCTGTCCGTCCTTACTTGTACGCCACGAATTAAAAAACAATTTTAGTACTAAATTCTGATTGTAAGTTTCAGCGCACGTGAAATCAGAGCGAAATGTCTTTTTAAAACGGACATCAATGTAGAAAAAAGACAGTATTAATGTAAAGGAGACTTATTTGTCGCGAAATATTCCTCCACTTTCCATTGTCTTCATCCCACTGCTCGCCGCCCCGCGCCGCCGCAGTTGTCGTGCGGGCCGGACAATGCGGCCATTGCAGCTACTTTAAATATTTTTGCAACCATTAGCGCAATGCTCATCGCGCATGTGAGGCGGTGCCTGCGCTTTCTTTTGTCTCGAGCGCCGCCGCCGCCGCCGCTGCCGCTCCGTCTTCGATCCCCTGCGAAACGGACGCGAATGGGATGCGGAGTGTGAGGAATACGCCGTTTTCGTAAAAGGAGACGCGGTGAGGAGAAAGGAGGAAGAATGCGACTCATTCAGGAGCTCCGTGTTGCGTCAGTGCGTTTGAACGAAACGGTCGTTTTTTTTCTTCTTCTCGGTTGACCCCGAGGTGCGGCAGGTGGGATGTTGTACGCACCACCGCTTTGTTGTGGGTCGTTGAGATATTTGGTTCCGTATGAAATATTTTGTCGGTGTACTGGTAGCTCATGTCTGAAAGAAATAGTTGGAAGAGAGATATTTTTGGGTATACACGTTTGTGTATTAATTTTGACATTGCCATTAATGTAATTTTTGTGTAGCAGTTTTTAAGTTTTTGATTTCATCTCGTACGAATTCTTATTCTCGAAACTTTTTGCTCCTTTTTCCGTCAAAGTGCAATTTGGAAACAGAACTGATCAAATTTAAGATTGATTACTTTACCATATTGTTGTGATTAGTTGAGAATTGTTTATTTCTTATGAAATATTTTGTGTGTATAGTGACACGGGTCTACAAGTGACACGTGCCGAATTAAAATAAGCTCACTTTTGTTTTCATGCGCTAATTAGACACAATAGTTTTTTATTGATACGGTCTCCGTTGATTCAAATATTTGGTTGTACCTCTAATATTAATGTGGTGAACCCGGAATTAGTGGAAATAATTTGTGTATTACCTGAAGTTTCTTGGTAAAGGTTGGGGTGACGAAACTACAATTTTTCAATCATTGAAAAGTTTGTACATAAAATTTCTTTGATTGTGTGTGAAATAGAAAAATATTCCAACTTTTTTTCTCGAGTATTGAATTTTCTGTACAATCACCACATTGTTTTGTCATTTAATCTCGAGTGTTTCAAATTATCTAAACATATTCTAATTATATTAAAATGTCCACGCAATTCAGGATATCAACTTTTGAGTAAAGTCCTGTAGTAGATATTTGAATTGAAGGTTAATTAGAATTTTTTCCAAAAATTGTGATTTTTTAAAATTCAAATTGGTAGCTTGTATTAACGACTATGTGTGGAACACATTAAATGATGCAATGATCACCAATCATTTTCATCCTCAGCTGCAATTGCATTTCCTGCGTTCTAGATACCACCCAATGTTCAAACAATCCTTTCCGGGTGCAATTCAGATTCCTGCCATCGCCACGAGTCCATATTACTTAAACCACCAGTTACGAAACTAAACTTCCTCTCAAACCATCGCCAGACGTTATGAATACATCCAGCATTACAGCTAATGCATACCCCAGCGGAGACGTAAAAACATTTCTTTCCTCAAAATTACCCTCGTAATCGCTCTTATTACGCGCGTAATAACGCGCCGCGCTTGTGACGACGTCGCGTCGCACCCCTTGACGCGGTTTCCCCACGCGGGGCGCGAAAGAAAACGCGATGCATAAAGGCGCGGCCCTGTTCCCCGCGCAGCCACAGTGGTGCGCCGGCGACGCCCGGAGAGCCTGCGAACAAAACTACACGGACGGAAGAGCGCAAGTGCCTACGCGCGAGGCTGAGGTGAGGGGACGAGCGTGAATGTGGTGTGTTTTTTTCGTGTTTCCGGGTGCGTCAACTGCTTTGGTCATTAGTCTCGTTAGTGTAGTGAGTGTTTTTCTGGGAGATGGCGGTATCTTCCTCGCTGGTAGGCGAGATCCGGCGCCGACCTACCGTCGGTAGCGGGTTCCCCTAACCAGGACTCTCCCACCAGCGGGGCACCGCCCAGCCGGATAAGCTCTAAGCTCTCGACCGGTCTCCCGGAATATGGGTAGTGTAATGCATGTTAGGTAAGTGTGTGTAAGGGGAGAGGATATGACAAGGAAGAGGAAGGACAGATGGCGCGCGTGCGTGGCCCGTTTGGTAGGGTACTGCTCCGGCATTCGCCTGATGTACTGATCAGAGAAACCACGGAAAACTACCGATCAGAGCAGCTGGACACTAGAATTCTCCTCCAAGGCGACTGAATTCGACTAGCTGAAAAGCTAGTGTCGAAAATCCTACCGCCGTCAGGACTCGAACCTAGGACCTTCCGGTCAGGGGCGCTGCAGTGGCATCAGATGATGCTGAGCTACCGCTCCCGGTGCGTGGATGTGTGATTGTAGGGAAGTAACGGAGGGTGATCGTTTGGTGAGTTTTTTTTTCCTAAATTTCGCCCGCTAGTATGCATCACCTACTTGCAAGAACTACAATGGAATTGCATTTAGGTCTGTGCAATAATGTGTATCGATCTGCATTAGAACGTAGAGGAATGTGCGTTTTGTTTATGAAATATTGGAAATCGCTGTAAATTGTATCCAACGTTTATTCCCTCCCGTTAATACTCCTCTGTTGCCTCTTTACTAGTAGACATAAAAATGAATGCATCCACTGCTGATGATTAATAGCGAGTTTTCACATACTTTATATGGATACTTAATATTCACTCACAAACAGCGATCAGTGACAATCCCAACTCACCACCCCAACCTGACAAGTATTGCCTTGAGATTCTCTCACTGTATTCCAAACGTCCTCTATATCACTCCTCATCACTTCAACTTTCCTCATCCTCCCAATCTCCCTTAATTGTACCCGCACGCGAATATTGTTTATTTTTCTACAAATATAATGGATAAATAAAGCGCACGTGAAATGCACATAATTAAATAGAAGTACGTTATTGCTTGTTCCACAAGGAAAATTATGTTTGTAAAAAAATAAAAAATAAAAAGAAACTCGGTGCAAAGTTTGCGTTGGTTGGACTCAAGACTGTTGTAGTTAATCACGGAAACCGAAAGCCAGAGTCTCGCCGTCGACTTGGAAATGCGCGAGCAAAGCCAATTATATCGGCCGAATCAAATCAGGGATTCTTTTGCTAAGCTAACTCAACTCGCTTAACACTTAGAACCATCACCCATTACACGGCGCATTCGACACGTATTCCTTTTACCATTTGCTTTGTCTGTTTCTCAAAAAATACTCGCTTGTCGCACGCTCTCTATCCTTATTGCTTAACCACTGCCACTAATGCCCCGCCCCGCGCATTGCTTCGAATTATGGGATGCTTACGACGTGCCAGGGGAGGCGAGGCGCGCGCCGAGGAGCGGCCGGGGGAAGGCGCGGTAATAAAGAACAGGAAAGAAAACAATAATAATATCAAACTCCTTGGAAGGAACGGCGGCGAAGGAAATAAGCACGCGGAGCAAAAAATATTGATATCACTTCAGTATCGTAGAATTTTTATAGAGAAATTACCTCGGTTTTGGGGCGGGCGGTGGGGTCGGCGGTTCCGTTCCGGCACGCCCACCTCGCTCTCCGCCCCGGCGCGCCCCCTAGCACTGTGGTCGGGATTGAAATGAATCTGGTAAATGATAGTGAGTGTGATGGAAATAATGTGTGGGGGAAAATTCGGTATTCGTTTTGAACAAAATGGAAATTAAACTTGATAGACGAAATAAGTAAAGGCTTACCATTAGAAAAATATAGTACTATTAATATCGGTTAGTTTTTTTTTCGATCTCTGGCCTTCATTGGGTTTGGCCTGATACCTGCCTACTCGCAGCACTGCTGGAGTCTTTTCAAGATTAAAAGGATTGAGGTATGTGCGTGGACACTGGGCAAGCCCACCCCTAAGCGATCAGAATGAGGCACAAGATGAAGGAAGAAAATATCTCCTCCAATTTGTTAGTCGTTGCTGAAGGTATTACTGCGTCATCAATTTGGTACTGATTGAAGTAAACCGCTGAAATGTCTAATCAAAGCGGCTGTTCTCTGGACGTTTCATCCGGACAATATTAAATACATTCAACATTGTAGTAACTAATCGATTTATTTTTGTATTAAAATACTATAAATATTTAATTGCTTCATTTTCTCTACAATTTTTTTCAATTTTAAACCATAAACTAACCCCATTTTTCGTTAAAAAAATAAAACTTCAAAATTGAAACAGCATTACCAGCCTACAGAGCTGAGGTGGTTAAGGCTGCAGGGCCGCCGTTGCCTTGGCACGAAGGGTCGCGGGTTCGAATCCTGCCTCGGGCCTAGACGTGTGTACTCGTGTTGTCCTTCCGTGTCGGTTCTCGCTACAGTCACCCCAATGTAAAACAAAGTTGTCGCTACATGACCTGGTAGTTAAAAAGTGACCTTAAAAACTTAGCATTCCTCAAGAAATAATGTTTCTAGACTTGAAACCACTTTGCTCAACCTTCCCCGTAATTGGCCCCTCATTTCTCAGCTTTAACCACACTGCGTGGGCGCCACCGCAGCTAAAAACGGCGTGGGTTCGGGTGGAATCGGTGTCGTAGTAAGCTCTACCTCCCTCCCCTCCGCGAGGGTGGAAGCGAAAGAGACCTCATTGTGCGATCTCCTCATCTGAAGCGAACGGCCTGTACACTCACGTAGAGCAGAAAATGAGGCGAGAACTGTCGGCTGGGGAGGGGCCGAGGGGTGCGAGGATTTGTTCGTCTTTCGCGGGCTGCTTTCGTTTTTTATTCGCCGGAATATGAATTTCTTTAACTGCTTCTCCTGCCGGGTCTTTTAAAAATAATACTCCCTCCGCGAATAAAAAAAAGGAAAGTGGCGGTTCGTGAGTGTTTTGTTTATGTCGGGATTTTAAAACAACAGGGTCATTCCGTATAGGTTATGGCATGGCCGTTTGTGTTAGTTCCGCGGAAGTATGACTGTGTTTTGGCAGCGGCGGGTCTACTTTTAAAAAGGTGCATGTTGCATATAAAAAAGTTCTTTATGATTTTTCTGCTTCCGTGGATAATAATGTTTAGTCTAACTTCTAGGTATTTTGGTGTGGCGTGGCGAAAGGCTTAGTCATGGCAAATCATTCTAATAAATGTTGTTGCGGTTTTAAGAGTCCTGACTTTTATCTTTGATGTGCTGTCGGAAATGTAGTCATAACACTGTGTAACAGCCACTTGAAGAATCTGTCAGTTTGAGCCGGTTGCGATTTTGTGCCTGTAATTCCTAAGGACCCATTGAGAAACGGATTTTTGACGGATCCCCAACAGTGGAGGATTGGCCTCATGCCCAAACGTCGCATTGTATACATATAAAAATAGCTTGCCAATAAAAGAACCTCTATGAAATTGTGCCTCCTCTTGTTTATTTTTCGTGTGTAGAGGACCGTGGACCTTATGTTTTCGTAATATTGTCAGAAGGCTAATAAAGTTTGTAATTCATTCACGCAATCACAGTACTCATGGGGTTTGGGCTCACCACTTTTACACCAAACTCGAACTTGAAATAATATTCCGAAGAGAAATATATCTACGTGTGTTTTTAAAAGTGTTCAAAATTCACAAATTTAGTGTGTATTTTTTTGAATATTAATTTTAATTTTAAATGTATGAATCCTTCCGGGAATGGTGACTAAAGCAATTGTTAAGTTTCTTAATGATCCAAAATTAAAATGATGTGAATTAAAATATGCAAGAATTTAATTAATGAAATATTTTCATCATCCAAAATAACCGTGTTATAAACAGTGCTACGCAGTTAAAGATGGGAAGCAAGAGAAGAATAAGTCGACGGATTCGAGGTGACTTGGAAGAAACAGACATGAGATTGGAAACTTCTAGACAGCATAAGATATGATAATCTGAATGGAATTAGCACATGAATGGTCGTGATCAGATGGACATAACTGAAGACTAAACAATAAAAACAGAAAAGTTACTGCATTTAGTATGATTTGTTTGTAATTGAATTCTCTCTTTCAGAATATTAACTTTCAAGTATATTTGTTGAATTGTTTCTAGTAGTATTCATCAGTCTTGAGTTTGTCGAGCAAGTCTATTATTAACCCTATATATATATATATATATATATATATATATATATATATATATATATATATACACGCAGTATACGCAAATTTAATTCTTTTCAAACTCAAACTCCTGCGCGTAATTTTAGAGTTTACGAAAATCCTTTGGGGATGAGCTCACACAATGAGCTCATATTTTAATCATTCACCTACGATCGTACCCTCATTAGTATCGTGTATCTTTTTGCTAAGCGAATCGTGGAATTAGACACAATGTCCCGAGGACGACGTTTGCCGCATTCCCTCGTAAACCGAAATTTCCTCTGTGGCGCCCTCGCAGCGGCTGCTCGTCTGCGCGCTGCGACGGCGCTAACGCTGTGGTCGTGCGCCACAGGACCGCGGGCGTCTGCGGCGCCTCCGGCAAAAACCACAGCGCGGCCTGCACCCGTCACTTTGAGCGCGGTATTACCCCTTGGCTCCTCGCAAATCATTCCGGATTTTTTTAAACAAAAATTCTCAATGTTATTGTAAACACAGTAAAACCTAGAATATAAATGCCGATTCGAAAATACGTTTGCTTCTCGGGGAGGGGATTTCTACAATTACAATTACAACGAGGGACGACAGTGGGTCGAAGAAAAATGAACATTCTTACAATACATATTTTTGAATTATATTATTCATATCAAATTATAAATGAATATCCAATGTATAAAAATTAATCTTATTTTTTTAATTTGAAACATTTTTAAATAGTGGTAGTAGTATAGGTAGTTATATACCACCCTAGAGTGACTCCGCATTCCAACCTCAATTTCTCCTGTTCCACCATTTTAACAAATTGTCGTTGTTAGAACTCAGAATCGAAGAGACCTACTTTAGCAGTGCTGTACGAGTGACGAAGTTAGGAAGGAAGAGAGGATTCAACAAAAGTTAAATTCTGCAAACGTACATGTTGAATAATTCCAACCGTGATTTGGTATTGTGTCAATTTTTCTGAGGCATTTTTATTTAATAAATTTTAGAATAATTCATTCATAATAAGGCAAACCAAAAATAAAGATTCTTATTGAGTTATATCACTTCGCACACTACTATTTAACTATGCGCATTAGAATAATTCATACAAATACGAACGTTGTGACCTAATGGTTACGATTCCTTTCCTTTTCGTCTCCCAGTCTCATCCTGTTTCTCTACCTAGCTATTCTTTTCTTCTCCTCTTCCTTTTTTTCAGTCGTATCCCTGTCGAAAAGTCGGTGCGCAAGTGTCGAGAAGCAAAACATGATTTTCATGTGCAATTATGATATACTGAACTATTATATAATTGTATAGTACTAGTGCCCTGCAGCATCAAAAATGTTCGTGAAGAAAACCACACAAAACTATTCTCCAAAACGTACCATGCACACTGCTCAGGAGCAAATAAAGTACTCTGTAAAACATTGAAACTTACATATATAAAAATCAGTTTTCACAAATACTGCAATAACACTGCGAGTAAACATATTACAACGGTTTTTTTCGTACTACGCATTTCGAAAATATTGCTGTTCCTTAACACAACACGTGAATAAGAAAATTTAATGACATTTGGTATCTTCCATGGAACCTTGTCATATGACACATCTCTGGCGTAAACAATGACGCACTGGATATGGTAATTCACTCTTAGCGCGTACTGTGAGAATAGTCTAAATAACAATCACAAACTTGCGTTTTTCAGACAAAATTGAAACTTCGGTAATTTTTAAAATTTTTCCTGAGTTTCTGAGTGTGTAACAAAACTGCAGTCACCTCTGACATGGCCAGTGACTACGTGATTTTCTTTCGATTGTGCGCATTCAAAATAAGGAATATCAATGTGCAGTAATTTCCCTTTCCCTATCGCACCAGATTGACAGGGCGAAGACTAGACCGTACGCTGTATTCGAGCAGCCAACGCACATCCCTTTGCCCCATTTAGGTCGAAGAATTAGAGACCTGCAATAAAAACCGTGTTCACAAATTCCGAAATCAACGCTTCTCATCTTCTTCCCGGCCCGCGGGCATTTTCACGCCCGGCCGCCCCCGACGCGTCTCAAACGCACGCGCTCTCACCGCAGCGCGGCGGGTGACCAGGGCGCCCCTGTGACAAAAACCACGGCGCCGGCCGTCTCTTTGAGCGGGCCGTCCGCCCTCCTTCTCCTCCTCCTCCTCGTCCTACGATTCCCAAATGCGCGCGCAAAGGTCTCCCGCGCGGCCGGCGACCGCCCGTGACTTTTAATATGAGAAAACCGGCGCGGAGCGACGGCGCGTGGGGCAGGCAAAGAGCCGCGTGGGTGCGGCGGCAGCTGGTTGGTTCGGCGCGCTTCTAAGCAGATGGACGTTGCCGAAGGCGGGGGTGCGGGTGGGGCTCGCGGGCGTTGTTTTGAAGGTGGAATTTTCATTTCCTTTTGATGACATCGGATTGGAGCCGAAGGCGGCCGCGGTGGTGGGTTTGGGTGCAGAACCGGAGATGAGGATGGTGGTGACGGAGTGGTAGTGGTGGAGGAGAGATCGGTGTGGTTAGAGTGGGGATGAGGACGGGTTAGATAACGCTTTGGACGTATAGCGAAGTGTGGGCTTTGCAGAGAAATAGGAACGTAAAATTATATTTTGCGATAATAAAATAATAGAAGTAAATTTTCTCATTTGAAATACGTAATTTACTTGTGCTGTGTTGTTCGCTGTAGTTGACATTATATATTTGGTATAATAAGGCCAGTAATATATCAGGTCCAATGGTACTCATAAATATTAGCGTCTACTTGCGAACCAAGAACGGTTGTTAGTACTGTGAGATGGGAGAGGAGTAAGGTCATGTTAGCTCCGTGTAACGCAGCATTGAAATACTTCATATAAACCAAGCACAGGAAATAAGTAGTAGAGACGAAGAAATCTGCACGTTATGATACTGGCAGTCAGCAGAAAAATTCAGTAAAAATACGACGCGGTAACTAGTGTGATGTTCTGAGTTGATTTAGCAACAATGAGGACGTTTGTCAGTGAAAACTTTTATACCAACAAGCTCTGGTATTCTCATAACACTCATAATCAGTGATAACGGGATAAGGATAAAACATTTCGGTGGCAGCGGCAGCGGAGGAGGCGACGGTGGCCGCTGCAGCCCCACGGCGATGGAGAATCAGCGCGGGCGGCATTGGCACCGAGGGGGCCTTCCACGCAATTTTCGCGCTGTCTTTTTCATTCGGCGGCGGCGGCGCCACCGGCAGCGACGCCCCGGCGCCGCCACCGGAAGACGGCCCCGACGCCTCCCCTTGAGCCGGCGTCCCGCCGCGGGCGGCGCGCACCTCGCGCGTTTGAAGTCTGCCTTTCCTAGGCGCCGCGGCGGTGGCCACCCTGTCTGAGCCCCTCGCGCTGCGTCCGCTGCCTCGGTGCGCTGGCCATCGGGCAACTGCAGAACGCGGTAGCTGCCCACGGCGCGATGCTCTACCCTACGGCGCCGACTTCGTTTCTGCGTCCCTGCTCTTGGGTTCGTCGTTGCGGTTGTCGTGCTCTTGATATGGTAGGCCTTAAATTCCGTATCTCCCTAGGCCTGATGAGACAGTTTGACTCTATCGTGGGTGATTTTAGAGTCTATTCATTGTTCTGATCAATCCCAATTTCTCCCAAGGGTTTTGGTTGTTCCAATGGCAAATGCACCCATTATACCAAATCATGAAATGCTACTAAATGCATCCAAAGCACCTAATGCATTCATCTCCTACAAATGCATTCAACTATTCCAATTAGTTGTGATTGTTCCGAAGAAATCCCGATGTCTCTTATGCAACGGACGGCCCAAAATATACCCAACTATAACCTGTTCCTGACTTTTCGCGACTCTCTCTGTCATTTTTCGATCACGGCCTGGGACTGCTTCCCCCGTCTCCGATTGCTGGCAACAGTGTGAGATTGCTCCTTGTCACATCCGACCTCCTCCCACTGCCCTGTATGTTGGAACTGTTGTCGGCCTTAGCTTCCCACATCCTCACAATCACGACCTCACCAACCCGTTGCAAATCCGACGGACTGTCGTCTTTTCCCCATTTATCTCTCCCCCGACACACACACACACACACACAACTCCATCAGCGGCTTATTTTCCATCACTTTTCACCCAACTTACCTCCCTGCCTTTCACCACCTCGTTCCCTTGACTTCCACTTCGCCTCTTCCACAGCCGGCCCTACCCCCCCCTGCCGCTGCATTACGTGTGGCTCGTCGCGCTTTAATCATGCGGCCGATCGCGGCGATTGCACCGCGGCTTTTTCTTGATGTCCTCCTTCCGCCCGCGCCCATAACACGTGCGTGCGCCCACCGCCGCCGCCGCCACCGCCTTTGCCCTCGCGATGTGTTTTTCCGAGTGGGAGCTCCTTCTCTGTTTCCCTCTTTGAGGAAGGGAATTTCCCTCTTTTCTCATACTGGGCCAGTGGAAGACAGCTTCCATTTTCTTCCCGAGTCCGGAGTAATCGGATGGGCTAGCGAACGTTAGGCTAGTGTTGTTTACACGTGGGATAAATTATTCCATTTCGGGTAAATATGATTAAATTCTTCTGTCCATTTACTAGTAAGTGCAATGCCTCTTCTTAATCTGTAACTCGCTTGTTTTTTAATTCCGGACGTTATTAATATCGCTCATTATTTCTAGTAGTTTACTGGGGAAGAGTTTGCTTCCAGTGTGGGTAATATGTCTTCATAATTTATAGAAAGATTTGTTAATATATACTGAAACGTATTAAAAGAATACTGAGGATTCATTACACAAAAAATAGTTCTGCTTACCAGTTATTCCGAAAATATCAAACATTCAAGTAAACGAACAAAAATGAATTGGTAAAATTGATTACAGATCTAATATATTTCCCACTTAATTATATTATACTTGTTGACCTACTGCACTATATTTAGATGGGCAAAGAAAACCATTGAATCAGAAAGGATAATATTCATTTGTGAATATTCCTGAAAGCCCTAAAAGAACTTCGAGCGCTTTCTAAAGCTAAAGCTCTAGATATTTTTTCCACAGAATCACCCACTTTCCTACCTGCGACATTTCCGCCAGTTCCTTGCACGGCCAGAAATCCCTTCTTGAATCAGCAGCGGTATTCAGCTTTTTTTTTCTTTCATCCACGGCCGCGTAGCGCCCCTGGCGGCACAGACAGACACTCAACGCCTGGCGCCGCGAGCCCTCCGCTCCGCTTCGTTATTATTTCTGCTTTATCCGCGGCCTCGCCATAAAACCCTTTCTTGCCTTCACTTAAGCATAACACGTTTCTCGTGAAATCTTTGCGAGGTATAAAAATAACAGTAAAACCTCGACTCTCCTCGCGCAGGCTCGACGTGGCACTGGCCTCGCCGCCGCCGCCGTCCTCTTTTCCGCGGCCGTAGGCCCAAGGCTGAGGTGACCGCAGGATACCGGCGCTGTAGGCGGAGTAAGTTTTTTTTTGCAGCAGTCTCCCAGTTGTGGAGTTTTGTCCCTCTGCGGAGAAAGAAAAAAGATTTTGGTTTTCTTTTTCGGGGGAGGAGCGCGGATGAATTGGTGGGAATGTGTGGCTGAAGATTCCAGATAGAGCGAAGATGTTTGTCGCCAAATAAATTCTTTGCAAGCTCCGAAAATAATGTGGTACTCGTATAATCCTTGATTATATTTATATTGCAAATGTAATGTCATGAAGTGTTTAATTACAATACACTCACCTGCATGAACGCCCTTCGGAGTTAAAGGGCAGTGTGGTACGTAAATGTAGTTTTCGAGTAGAGCAGTTCCGAGACATTAATGTTCTAGGAATGGACGAGTTGTTTTGAGTGCTTCTAACGTCTTTGTATGGCAAATACTTTTTTGTGTATAATTTTTAAATATCTCGAGGAAGAGCAATGGTAACAGAACTGTGTTAAAAATCCTACTGTAGCAAAAAATGGACATTGTGTGGCCTTTACATCCAGGGAACAGATATATCATTATCAAGTTTTTACTCTTTCTATATTCAGTATTTGTATGTACTCGTATGATTCCCGTGCATATATGTAGCCATCTAATTGACATGAAAAACAGCGTCTGATAATCTTTATAATACATATTAGTTAATAATATTTATAATACATATTATTAAACATTTTATTCACTTCATTAAAATGTTAAGAATTGAACCCAATTTCTCATAATTAACTTTTAATCTCGACAACAAATAGGTTTTGATTTATTGCGCAATATAAATATTGAGACATGAAAGTTGATAGTACGAAACAAAAATTATCGAGCCAAAGTATCTTCTTCATTTTACTGTGTGTCTTTCTCTTATGATCGTAAATAAAATGCAAAGGAGAGAATGTGTAAAAAGATTTATAAATATAAGACAATATTCCACAATTTTTCCCACATACTCGTGAACAATTTTACGAAATTGTTTTTAACATTAAATTTTTTCATTTTTCATAAAATATCCTTAAAATTGCCGATAACAAATGTCTTCAAATTCAAATTTCATATCTGACTGCTATAGGCCGCTTCTTAAATTACGTAAAACTTGTTATATAAGTGATTTTCTCGCATAATAGGATTCACCCATGACTTCGTGCTGCGACTTGTCGCCAGCAGAGGTGTCGACCACCCGTGGACTACGGTGGTCCGTCACTGCTCTCCGACCTTCGTCTCCCACAGGGCATCTCTTCTCTTCGCCGACCTTTCTCTCCTCTCCTCTGATCCTCCGTTGCTCCACCTCCTCCTTCTCGCATGTCGCGGCACTAATCAAATGCGAGCCTGGCTTGAATCAACACGCGATAGAGCTTCGCGCCAGATCTGCTCGCACGCTAAGCAAATGCAAATACTTTGCGGGTATCAACATAAGAGATATGGAATACCTTCCCACCGCCACTTCTCCCTCTGGGAGAGCGGCTCGGGGTGCGAGACAGCGAACCCGCAGAGAGAAGGGCCTCTAGAGAGCAGCACGCTCTCGACAGCTCTTCTCGCGCCCCGAGACTATTGTTTTTACTTCTCGAAAAGAAACCCGCGCACTCCCGGAGCTCTCGCGCGCGAGATAAGTGATAGCCGCGTCGCGCGGGTTGCCTACCCGCCCCTTTCCGGTCGGATAATGACGACGTGAGATGAGAAGTCAACAGAATTAAGACGCCACTCCTTTCAACGAGTTGACTTAACGAAAATGTGCGTATGTTTGCCTCACTCCCCACCCACCCCCCAACCCCGCCGTACGCGCCGCTGCGGCAAAGAGGTTAACCCTACAAGCGCCCGGGGGACAAAAGTAAAGGAGGTTACATTACGGCGGAGATACAGAGCACAGCGGGTGAACGTCGCTTGGATGTTTTCGCAGGCACCGGATCAAACACACTGCGCATGCACGAGGCTTGCGTGGGGGATAGCGGCTCACGTCTTCCCTTCCCCCAGCGAGTTATTCTTCGCGTATTTGCTGTAATATCCGTACGTGTGAGGCGTTGTGTACACACTGAGTAATGGATTCGGTTCTCGGGGCCGTGTTGGTTTTCAATTGCGAATTTGGCTAAATGTTCGTTCAGAAAATACGAACCTTCATTAGTGAAAATTAAATAAACGTCGAGGCTAAATGAATTACCGAGCCGCACGATACTTCCCAAGCGGCGAGGAGTGGAAGTGAAACGATTTCTTTCGGTCCTTTGTAATAACATTGCTGCTTCTGCTGCCTGTAGCATCCAAAGAAGAACAAGGCACCGACGGCTCTTAAGAGAATATCCGAAGCGGGATGAGGCCGCACGGCCGATCGTTGTTGAAAGCGTTTTACCCTAGATTCGGATCGTTCTTCGACGAGCGATGATAAAGTGAAAATAACGAATGCGCCGAACTTTAAAAGTTTTCAGAAACAAGCACTTTCAAATCCACAAATTCAGGCAACAGGGAAGATTCGTTGATTCTTTGAAGGGAAATCTCTCTCCTTACTTCGAATTTAATTTAAATGCCAGGAGTGAGACTTAGTTTCTACGGCGTTGTTCGCTTTCGTGTTTCTCGGAATTGAGAGAGCGCAATGGATTTATCTTTTCACAATTGCATTTTTGATTAATTATTGTCCCTTCTGAAATATTATTCATTACAATACTATACCTTGATAAGACATTCATCATTCACTTCCTGATACAAAAATATTTCCTAAAATTACCCAGAATTATGGTGTTTTACTGGTTAAGAAACCTTGTGACAATTATTATCTCCACTCCATTTGCCAAAATATTCCCATAAGTTAATTGTAAATTAATATAATTTACATAAAAATATTTAGAGTAAATAATACATTGTTAGGACATTTTCAAGATCGCGAATATTACTAAGTTATTTACTATCCGTTGTAACAAAGACATATTTGATTCCAAAAATGTGATTTTTTGACAATTATATTCATTATGTTCTTTCACATATTATTTCGTAATCATTATCGTCCAATATGTAATATGAATGTACTCGTATCATTCCCACTCAGGGTTCGTCACAGAGGCATATGTGCGCATGTGCATGTTCCATGGCTTGACCGCCGGTCGGAGGGCGGTGCGGACGATGCAAGGGCCAGATGGCAGCTCCCGGAGCCACCTCCGGCGGAAACGCCGGGCGGGTCGTCTGCTCCGGGCAGACCGGCGGAGACTGGCCCGTCGCTCGCTCCGGAAACGACCGGGCGACGTATCTCCGGAACCGCCCCGGATAAAGCCGCGCTCCCTATGTCCTCCGTTGAAAACAGGTGTACCAATCTCCATCTGAATGTCTGGGCGGCTTACTCCCGGGGAAAGGGGGCGGTGGAGAAGGGGGTTTCCCCGGGGGAAAAAGATGCAGATTGGTGTCGGGAAGGATTTTAAATAGGAGAGAGACGGAGCGCTGAGGACCGAGCGCCGCCCGGGCGGGGCGTGCACGGAGGCGAGCGAGTGCGGTGAGGCCCGCGGGAGGAGGAGGAGCAGGCGGAGGAAGTAGAAGAAAAGGGCGAACCCGCGCTGAGGGAGGCTGAGCGCGGCGCAGCCAGAGAAAGACCGTCCAAGGGCCGCCTTTTCTCTGTAACATAAATTAGTCCGCTCGTGAATAGCGCGGTCTACACCTTGCGCTGTCCAGGGATGCATATTAATGATCCGACCCGGGCGGCGCGCGTGCGTGTGTGTGTGGGAGGGAGAGAGGGGAGCGGGGGCGGGGGCGGGGTGTCGCGGTTGCCATTGACGCGCCTCGGGGAGGGGGCGGTAAAAAGCAAGGAGGCCTCGAGGAACAACGGGCGCGGAACGAAGAAGCGGAGGCTGAGGATGGCAGTTAAAATGCGAGCGCGCGGACCTCTGGACCTCGCCCCGCCCACACCGCCGACGGCCACCTCGGCCATTGTCCGCCTGCGCCGGTCAAGTAAACAATTAGCGCGCGGAGTGCGGTGGGGCGCAGTGGGCGATGGGCGATGGGAGGTGGGCGAAGGAGGATGCCGACTGCCGTGGGGGAAGAGTTCTTGCAGACTTCATTTAATTCAGGATGTGCACAGTAGGCCGAAGGAGAACGTGTTGGAATTTAACGGAAGTAAAGATGTCTGTCCCTTGTTGTAGATTTACTTTTTGGGAAATGTTTGTTTAATTTGTGCGGAATCTTTAACACAGTTTACTAAGCTTTTGAAGTGAAAGAAATTTAAATTTAAGATAATTCCAGACTACTCATCCGTAATTTCAGTTGAGTTTATACTATTACTCTATTTTAATTAAATATAATATTTTGCGTGTACTTGAACCGCATCTCTTTTGCCTTTACTAAATACATTTGTCAACGATAAAATGATACATTATATTTAAGGCTATTTTAAACCAATTAAAAAATTCTGTTCTGTTTCTACTTTAATGAATTTCATGCTTATTTGAAAGAGCGTTTATTTCATCAATATATTGCGCAACAGCTCAAGTTTTATTCAACGAGACACCATCAAACATTTCATCATCTTCTGACTCCGTTATTTCTCTTAATTCATTTTTTCTCCGCTATTAATGACATGCATGATAATGCAAGCAACTTAAACGAGACCTTGTTTTCGGATCTGTACATTCGTTTCCCCATATGGAATTAGTATTACATATCAAGGTACAAAATCACACACGAATTTCGCTTAAACTCCTGATACTTGTTTTTCCCCCGCAACGTATTCTGTTCATTTCCAAAAGGTTCCTCTTCTCATTTGAAGTGAATCATATCGACCGAATCTGGCCTACGCGGAGACACTCTGAATTTCCGAGTTGCAGAGAGGACTTCAACTCGAAATTGGAAGCGATTCAAACGCGAAACCTCGGAAGGTGGGTTGGTCGTGCAGCGTAACTGGGGCGCGGCGGTAGCGGCACAAGTGGAATTTGTCCCCGTCATCTCCCTCTGCCATCGTTTCCACGGCCCACACGTTCATACCTCGCTCCTGTGTGACTGTCGCCGTCGTTGCTGCTACCGCGGAGCCTGTTGTCCTCGGCCCCTGCTCTGCCTTCGTCGCCCTCGTCGTCAACTCGTCCACGCTACCTGTAGATTTCTCTTACTTCTTCTCTGCTCGTTCACAGTTCTCGCCCATTTAATGGTTCTCTTTTTTTGCTCACCTGGACCTCGTCTGCGTAACTAATCCCATCTGTCAGTCTCAGTCATCCTGTCCTTTCTCAGTTGCCTCCGCACTCATGGTCTTCGTGCTGTCGTCATGAACATCCTTTACCTGATTCATCCCACCGTTATCACTGTTCCCCTTCGCACTCATAAGCATCACATTTGGTCTCTACACCCTCAACCATACCATATATCTCACCTCTCCCTCATTCCTATCTCGTCTTTGCACACTTTCTCTCTCATTACCCTTCTTCCCCTTAGAGGCTCTTGCCTCGCTCGTCCTCCTTACCGCACTCACTGTCCTCACCTCTCTCACCGCCGTCCTCTTCCGTCGCTCGTCTCCCCGCACCCGACTAAATTACCGCACAAACACTTCCGTGCCGCTCTTTTCCTTACTCTCGCGCGTGGGGCCGTGGCTGCGACCGAAGAGACCCTCCTCTCATTTGCATACCCTTTTTGGCGGCGGCCTGAGAAGAGAGAACGGCCGTTGCCGCAGCCAGCACATTGCAAACGTCTCTATCCCGGAACACGAAAAAGGTGTTACTCGGTCCGCGACATAACGCAGCTTGCCTCGAGTGAAAATTAATGAACCTTACTTGGGAAGTCCACGTGATTTAAAAAGTTCCTCCCGCGGGCTAGCCCGTGTCGCTTCGTCCCCCTCTGTCCCCGGTCCCCGCTCTCCCTCGTCGTCCCCCACCGTTCACCTCGTCGTTTCTCTACCGTCGCCATCGCCGTCCCTCGCGGGGGGAGACTACTCCTTCACCTCGGAGGCCACCTTCCGTTCCGCGCTCGCCACGCCCACCCGCCCTTGGCGGCGCCGTAAAACCCTCCGGGCGGCCGTTGGCTGCGCGCCGTCGCCAGCAGGCGCGCTGGCCCTCAGTTCTTCGTCTCACCTCGCTGACACTGGCTCACCGCAGCGGTAGCTCTTCTGCGGTACCTCACTGAACATTTCTAGACGTTCTTGTTTCTGTGCGGTCTTGTCTCCACCGTTTTCATTGTAATTTTTTTAAATCCGTTTTTTAGTTGCCGCCAGTTGACAAGTTTGCATTCAAGATAATGTAAACCTTGACTATTAGCAGGAGGTAGTCATTGTATTTATTTCCATTATTTCTTGCTTAAATATTTGTCGCCTTTTGATATTAATACTTGTTGTCAACATGTCGTTGTCATTCACTTCTTCCATTGCTTCTTCCATTGCTCTTTATCTACAAACCCTTATTTTCCATGCATTTGTGTGCAATATTCGCATGTATCGTTCATCAATATTTGCCGTGTTCGTTTCACCTGCACTACGTCCGTTTTACTTACACTGTGCACATACGTCTAGAGCACTCCCGCGGATTCCTTCACTACTTTCCTACCTAGTTCACCTCCTCTGTGCCCCAAACCCCGACTCTTTCACAACCGCAACAACCTTCTCCTCCAGAACCTCACCCTTTCTCAACCTTCCTGCTTCTTTATTAGGACACTGATGCTCTTTTCTTTCCCTTTTATTATCCGCCGCCGTGGCCCCGCTTCCTTTCCTTCTCTTTTTTTTTACACCCACGTAGAGGGCACTCCTCGTACCGTATCCTCTCCCCTTTTCCCTCCTGCCCCGCCACCTCCGCGGTCCCTCACCCGGCAGCGGCGGCGAAAAGGGTGTCTTCCACCGCCGGGGTTAGTGTCTGCGAATATCGGTTTTAAAAGTCGTGATACTTAAAATGTAAAAGATGCGCGTTCATCCCCCTCTTTATCGCCCTCCCGTTGCTTACAAATAGCAGACAAAGCGAGGATGTAACTTTATTTGTCCCGGCGTCTGCCTGCGAGCTGCTCTGCGGCGCGGCGGTGGCTGCGGGAAGAGCTGGGAGTACCTGCAGCCGTCGCCGCCGCGCCGTCGTGGTCTTATCACTCGGCTTCCGCCTCGCTCTCCGCCGCCCCCGCCACCCCACGCCGTGCTTTCTCTGGATGGCGGTCTGGATTTCGGTGGACGTCTTGTCGCGAGTCGGTGGCTGGAATGAGATGTCCTAGGAATTGTGTGGGCTGCTTCGTCATTGAGCTCATTACCTCGCACCATCTAGACTGGCATATTCTAAAATTATTGGAGGGATAATGTACGTGCTTTAGATAAATCAGGGTGTTCGAATTTATTTATTCCAGGCCGTGTTTTCTCTGGATGGCGGTCTGGATTTCGGTGGACATCTTGTCGCGAGACAGTTGGTGGAATGATGTTTCTGGAACCGTGTGGGCTGCTACGTCATTAATGCTCATTGAGCTCATTACTGCTCAATCTATGACGGGCACATTCTAAAATTATTGGAGGAATAATGTACGTGTTTAAGATAAATCAGTTTGTTGGATTTTTTTAATCCATGAAAAAGTTACTTCACATTTTCACGTAATTACGTCCCTTTCATGCAAATGTCATCTCTTTTAGAAATTAATGATCAATAGCAATTGCATGAATCATATTATATCAGTAATATTAGTTGATTTATTGCATTTTTATTTGACGTTTTGCGTTCATAAACATTGGTCAATTTTAGCTCGATCATTATAAATAGTATTCTAAATATCCACTACTTAAGAGACAAGCAAACATTCAGGTTGTTTACTGCCTCACAAAATCCACTTTTATTTCCATTTTGTTACAATCTTATATTGAAGAATTGGCGAACATCAAAGCGAATAGCAAAGAAATACTATCAAAGTGTGAATGTATTTATTAAAACTGTTCGCGTTCTTCACGTTTCGCACAGGTCTTCATTTTATTGCGGCTTCGTTCCGCACTGGCTTCACTCGCGTCTGTGTCTCGTCGCCTGCCCCACGCGCCGCGTCTCAGAGATAGCATCGCTCGTTTCACGAGCCAGCAGATCGGTTCCATTTACGTCAAGCGCCATTAAAAACTTTAATTACGCAAATATATTCTCGCCTTCTTTTCGCGGGGTTTATTTTCGGCGCTTTCCGGAAATAGACCTTCGCGGCTTCGCTCACGTCGCAACCTCCACGTGTTAAGCTGGGGGTCCGCCCCCGTGGGGTAGGAGAAGCTGATAACGAGGGAGAAATGTATCCTTGGCCCTCTGCAATCATGTTCCTGTGAGAGATCACCTTCCTTTGAGAGTTGTGAGCTGGACTGAGGTCCCCCCTCACCGCGATCTCAGGGGTGGACGGGTGAAAACGGACGGTTGACCGAGGGTGGCGTTGCTGTGGGTTTTATGGCTCTGGATGACAGGTTCTCTCCTTTTTCAACCACGCTCCATCTACCGAGCTTTTTTCGTACTTGTTTTGTTTTTTGACATTTCATTCTATTCCTAACATACTCTTCTCTTTTTGCCTTGCAACATTTCAACTTCCCTGTACGACAGATCCATACTCACCATTTTACATTTACATTTTCAAGGCCTTCCACCATCTTCTTTTACATTTCCGCATTTCTCTTAGCCTTTGTTTCATTTAATTCTACATTTCTTTGTCGTTTTTACTCGCTTGACTTCTAATTCACTTCTATCCTTTGATTATGTGTACATGCAAAAGTTGTCTTTCGTCTCACATGCCACAACAAAGGCAAAAGAAAGTGAAAACTTACTAGAACAATTAATCAGAGGGAAGGGATGACTTATTGGACAATGCATTTTATAATATGTAATACTAGATATGCAATGAAAAAAAGATTTTTAAGAATGTTTTTGTGTTAACATATTTCTACAGTTGCCTGTTCATTGTCACGTCAAACGCAATATACACACCACCTACTTCTGTATTTCACCACCTTCCCTAAATCCGATTTCAGCTCTGTTAATCCCTTCGCTTATACACCATACATTTCTGCCTCCTCGCGTCCATAATTGAATCACCTACACTGTACGTTTTCTCCCACTCTCTTAAGTCTTCCTCTGCTTTCTCGTCTCCCACTTCCTCTCAACATCATCACTCACTCCACTTTCCCGCCAAACCCACTCTGCCGACGGACCTCCCCTGCGCCACCCCTTCGCTCCGTTCTGTTTCGCCCGAGCCACCCCGCCCCCGCGCGGGCCCAGGGGGTGGCCCGTAAAAACGATAGCGGTAGCCGGCAGAGAAGCGACCGTCGAGCGCGGGGGCGGCCGGGGGCGGGGACGTCCGCGGAGCGGCAACCGCGCAGGAGCGACAGCAGCGGGGGTGGACGGCCGTCACGGGAGGCGAAGGGCGGGGGGGGATGTACTCGCCCCGTAATCCACTCTGGGGTCCGGCGAATTAGCCTCGGCAGCCACTCTAAATCTGGCCGCGACCTTTTCATGTCATCGGATTTTTAAAACGTCCCGGATTCGCCGGCAGCGGCGCCCGTTTAAAACGCGCGTAACAATGAATTTCTAACGCAGCTTTTTATGCGGCGCGCGGCGACTTTAGGGGAGGATTCGGCTTATGTCTGTCGTGTTGTACAGACGCGGAGGCTTTAGCGGTCGTCTAATGGCTGGTCGCGTTTCTTTTTTTTTAGGGGGCATGGGAGGGGGCGAACCGGGCGACGCGACAAGTTGTTGGGGAGATGTGGGCGGGTTGTGAACCGAGGGCCTGCAAGGCACTTGGTGGAGTTCTCTGTGCAAATGTTGTCGTAACTTCGTTGTTAGTGTTGTTTTTCTGTTCCGTGCTGACCTTTCGTATGCTGTTGGTGGGGAAGAGGTAAAGTTGAAATGTTTGTTACTGTATTATTCTTGTGTGTTTTCTTGAGAGGCTATGCGTCGGGTGTAATGGAGGTGTATGATTAATGAGAATATTATTGTAAAAGTCGAATTTGAATTGATGATTTTGTTCTTACTTTCTTGTAAGTGCCATCACTTCAAATTGATGTACAATCTTCAATTTATTCTCTTCATTCTCGAACAATATACCAGATAAACATAGGTAAATGAGGTTGGAGTGACACCAAACATCCAATTATTAATATTGAATTACGAATACTCAATTCTCTACTATTTTGAGGTCGTATTATATAATTTGCTAATTGTGTTATAAATATTAAGCCATAAATTCTTATTAAAATTGCCTTGCACTTAGCAACTGTAAACAATCACTCTTGCATGTTTCGATGAATTCGTTCTAAAAATGTAGTTCCGATCTCGTTTATTCGTGTTATTGCCATACACTTTTCAATATTTCATTTGAACACCGAAGAGACACTTTTTTAAGTAAAAGGTTACATACATTCCTTTGTATAAGTCGCGTAAGTCACTATATTAAGATGAGAAAGGGTAGAGTCAATAGTGAGTAGTTTATTACGACTGTTCTCAAACGAATAAATAACTCTTGGTTGAGTAAAGAAACGTACCACATCTTAATAGGAAACATGTTTCCTGTGTCAGAAATATTTCGTCTGTTTTGCTCTCACGCTTTGGTAAGGTGTCCTAGATTAGTAAGTATTACATTTAATGCATTAATGTTATATATAAATAAATATAAATTATATTACATTGTTAATTGGATACAAATCATTTGATTATAAGTATGAAGCATTACATTCTACAGCACAAGCACACCCCATTTCCTTTTATATCATAAGAAAATGGACAAATTATCATATTGACAGTAATTAATGAATTGTCTTTTATACGAAACGTAATAATAATTCCCCAAAATGAACCATACACATGAGAGCGTTTTGTGGACGCTGCGATGCACCGGTACGGAAGCACTCCACGCACGAAGCGCACAAAGTTTACTCCCTATAATTCTTGGCTTTCTCTCCGCTCCGCGGGCCCCCGGTTGCCGAGCGGGGCAGCATGTGGTTTCCGGCCGACTGCATTTAAACTTCGGTCTTCTTCGAGCCGCACGAAAGCTGCGAGGGCGGCGGGGGCGAGGCGGAGCGGGGGAGTCGGAGAGGGGAAGCGGGGCGGGGAGAAGTAGACGGTGCGGGCGGTGCCACGACGCCAAATGGGAGAAAAATGTATAACGTAATTACTTGAAATTTAATTAGAACTATGAAAGGGGGGGGCAGTAGGAACGAGCCTGGTCGGTGCAAGGCCAAGGAAGGGACGGGGGAAGAAGAAACGGGCAGTGGGCGAGCGACTGGGAGTGGAAGCGGTTGCGGTGATGAAGGTGGTTCAGAAGAAGAGGTGGGTGGCTGGTGATGGAAAAGGCGGGCTGCGTCAGGGCGGAGTTGTGTGTGAGAGAGGGGGGGGACGAGGCGAGCCGACCGAGTGAGTGAGATCTTCCTTATTCCTTCACCGCCCCTTCCTCTTCGCACTTCTTTCCGCACCGCTCCGACCGTGGCGCTTTCAGGGCACTGGCCGCCACGGCCGCCTCTCCTCCTCCGCCCTCACCGCCCGCACCGCCCGCACCGCCCGCACCGTCCCCGGCCACCGCTACCGCCTCCGCCGGCTGCCCGGGCCAGATAATATACATAGTTAGGTAATTAATACTGCCCCTCCTCGCTCTTCGCCCACTCATTTGCATGCCTGGGCCTGATTATTTATGTAAATAAAGGGACCCTTATGTGCTTTGTCTATAGACGGGCGGCGGTGGCGGTTTGGCCAAGAGGGCCCGCCCCGCCCACCGCCGGGGCCCCCCGGACCGAAGGGCGGGGCGCGGGTCCTGTGAAGGGCACTACGAGAGGGACAGCAAATTGGTCATTATCTATCTATAGAGGTGATCCTTTATGCGCGGTAGGTTAATGCTTTGATGAGTGGTGGGCGAGCGGGCGGGTAGGCGGGCGGGCAGGCGGGCGCTGACCCACCCGCACTTTTTTAGACGGGCGACCGTCTCTGTCTGCGCGCGTGCGTGTGTGTTTTCAGTAGTAATTGATAGCGCAAAAAACGGTGCCGAGGCGGCGATGGCGGTGGGGGCGGAGGCCGAAGGGGGCGGGGCGGGCGGGGGCGGCGGCGGAGCGAAACGAGGGCGGTGATTATGCTGGCGGCGGGGAGGGCTGGAGGCGTGGAGGGGCGGAGGGGTGAAGATCAATTAGGGGCGACGCGGGGTCGACCGCTCTTTGAGGTCGGCGCCGTTGCCGCTGGCGGCTCTCGCACCTTGCTGGCGCCACGGCTTGCGGAAGTTGGTGGAGCTGGACTGCGTGTTTTGACCGCGGCGCCGCCGTTATGTGCAGGCTCTGCCCCTCTGCGGTAATTTGCATGTTCTCGCCTTCACATCTGAATATATCACTTTGTATATTCCTGTGTGTACCGTTTCTTTTTTTAAAGGGATATGAATGAAAAATAGAAGCTTAATTATCAAATGTACGTTTTACATAATATACACTTTTTTATGAAAGGTAATACCTGTCAATTGAAAAAAAATATTATAAGATGTATTGTTTGGAATTGAACAAAATCCACTGAGCAAGTTTAATCACTTCTTCGCTATTTTTTTTTCTTTTTCGTTATGAATTCCCTAGTTCCCATGAGTTTCCATGATCTCCGAATTCTCTTCTTTTTTTGTTCCTTCCATTTCCTTGCTCAGTGTCATGTCATTTTTTGTGGTCTCGTTTCGACTATTTGTACCGTCTCGACTCTTCAGCATTTCATTTTTAATTCATCTTTCTTTTCACCTAGTATTTTAATTCAAAAGTATCCTCCATTCTGTTGCTTTTCACTTACGTGTTCATTCCTTGAATAGCATTGTTCGTTTGTTTTATTTGCATTCCACCTGCTCAACCTGGAATCTTTTGTTGTTGTTTTTTAACGTAGACTGTGCTTTACTTCTGGGTTTCTGCAAGAGCTCATTGTGTTCTTTACATCGCTCGAATTGTTGACTTGCATTTGCCTTTGTAGTCGCCTTCACATCTCACTATTGTGGCCAATACCAATTTGCAATACTGCTACGTTGTTCGCTGTTATTGTTTCTATTATAAATATTAGAGTATATTTAGTACTACAGGCACCACACAGTCATTACTCCGTCACCTTTTCATGGTTCCAAATCACCAGTAGACTGTCGTATCATCTAAACAACAAACGTGTATGCACCGGATTTTATATTAAATGAAGACACGTTGTTGTATCACGGCCCCGCTGCTTTGCAGTGTTATCCATAATAACATTCTACCCTTTTGCTTACAGCGATCAGAAATGTACTTCCCGTTCTTTTGTATTCCAAGGTGTTCATGTCTTCTCTATTGTTTCAACAAAACTTTTTCATCTCATTCGACACCATGTTTGTTGTATTCAATTAACTTTAACTCCAGCATCAATATTAACTTCAAATTTATCATAGCTCTGCCATCAACACCATTACGAACCACCAACGTTACCGTCACCAACCAACTTCACTGTCACTCACCAACACCAACCAACTTCACCGTCACCAATCAAATCTACTTCAACTCTCTCATCAGTGTCTTTATCTCATCCCTTCACTCAGTCGTCACCCCAAAATATCCACCAACAATTACCCCACTCATTACGATCATATTGTACGACACCACTAACGCAAACCCAAACCTCATATTGTCTCTCCTTTTGTCACAAACATCCTCCTTTTCATCGACTCCAATTATAGAGAGATTACTATTAGAAGAGACCGCTTTGTCAGCTACTGCTTGGCCACTGCTGCCAACATATCTGCAAGCACTCATTTTATCAGTGCAATCTTTTACAGTGAGCTCATTTGTAAATGGTTTCATTGGTATTTCTTGCTATGTCATCGGCCTGCAGGACATTCATTTGTTTCCCGACTTGTGAAAGTGGTCGCTTCTTAGAGTAAGTCCTCCATATCAGCATTCCACCTCGATTTCGAACCACCTCCTCCAGCCATCACCACCACCATCACTATTACCACCACCACCACCTCAAGCGCGTCCCATTCACCTTTCCCCGCGCCGCGGCGGTGCCGCCATCGCGTAATTATAGCCGCTCGTCTGAAGCGGCCGCTGTGACCGCGCGGGGTCGGCGGCGGGCCGTGTGTGACGCACGGCCGGGGCAGTGCGCGCGGCGGGGCGCCGCGCCAGCAGGGCCCCCAACGAGATGCCGGCACGCACGCGCGCGTGCGCGAGCGCCCGATAAGCCACATCAAACGCCGCCGCCGCCGCTGACTACACAGCGCGCTAATGAAGGGGGCCGCCGCGGCACCGCGTCGCTTGGGAGGGAATGTTGGCGCGCGGGCTGGCCAGGTGCGTGGGACCCGTGCGGGGACGACGCGGAAACGGTGCGTGCGAGGCGAGTGTGTTTGTTTTTTGTTTGTTTGTCGGGGTGTGTAGCGGCCGTTCTACTGCTGAAGTCATTGAAGCCCATTGAGGAATGAAAGCGTTGTAGATGATGTGAATGGTGGAATGAGAGGCAAGGGATAGGGAAAACCCCGAGAAAAACTGCCGAAATTTTGCTCTATCGAGTTTGCGAATCGCGTGTTTGTTTTGTTGTTTGTTTGTCGAGGTGTAGCGGCCGTTCTACTGCTGAAGTCATTGAAGCCCATTGAGGAATGAAAGCGTTGTAGATGATGTGAATGGTGGAATGAGAGGCAAGGGATAGGGAGAACCCCTAGAAAAACTGCCGAAATTTCGCTTTATCCCCAACAAAATCTGTAATGTCATATGAATCGATCAGAATTTTTTAAGTCACCAAACCAGCTGTGGAAAACGAGCGATCTGACACTGATAGCTAGGTCGAGATCAGACCTCTCTGGAAGAGAATTCAAGCGGGCGACTGCTCTGCTCGGTAGTTTTCCGTTGTTTCTTCGATCAACACAAGCGAGTTCTGACCAGTATCCCAACAAATAGGTCACGGTCCGCGCGTGATCTTTGCTTCCTCTTCCTTGTCCTATCCTCACCATTACACACATTTAATCTTCCATGCACTACACCACCTCACATGCCAGGGAACCAGTCGGGAAATTAGAGCTTGTCCCGGCCGAGGCGGTGCTCTTGTGGTGGGAGATACCTGGTTAGGAAAACCTCGCTATCCTGCAGGTAAGTCGGCACCGGATCTCACCATCTAGCGGGAGAGGATCACCGCCCCCTTGCGAAGAAGATATGCACTTCACTTACGGCAATAATGACTTTATGAGGTGACGCGCCCGGAGTAATCAATCAGTCTGACCACTTCAGAAATTACCATGTTAAATAGGAACTGTGAAAATTATTTTTTATTTATTTATGTATTACGACCGACATGAAGAAAGAATATAAACAAAAAAATAATTTACTGAAGAGTTTTAAGAAACCTATTTCATTTTGTAGCGAAGCTAGTCCATCCCTTTATAAACAAACACATTTCAAAAAGAATAATGTAATTAGATTCGTAATGAAATAGGAATCTTTGAAAAGATGGAGGCTCGTGTGTTAAATTTCCCTAGTTTCATAAAACAAACACGTACGTAGTAAGTAATAAATTTGATTTCGCTAGTTGTAGCCATCCTTAATACTTTCTTTCGCTCCCATTCTTTCACTGTTTCTCCGTAAATAAATAATAATATCCGCTACCATCCCCCAGCGTGCGTCCTTGAATCCAAATCATTGCGGTCAACGGATCCACCTCCCTGAAAAAGACTTCATGTCGCCCGAGTGTCGTCTTAGCGTCTTCCGCCCACGCCTCTTAGCCGCTCGCTCTCCTCCCGCCCCGCCCACCCACAACTCCTCCGCTCCGACAATTGTGCCGCACGGGGTGCTCTCCTCCTTCCGCGCGTGCATCCTCCACCAACACGGCGCACACATACTCATATACACCCACGTCACACACACTTTCTCGTACCCACCCACACATTTTCACGTCAGTCCACGCAACCTCGCGCACGCAATCGCCGCCGGACGCGACTTAGCGTCGACAACAATAGTGCGCTATGACGGCGGGGCCTCCCCGCTGTGCGGGGGGAAGCGGGGCGTGGCGGGGAGCGCGCGCGCGTATAGAGCGGGAAGAATAGAAAACCACGGGGGTAGAGAATGGTAAAAGGAAAGATGGATTTCGCGGCTTCAGAAGGTAGCGTTGCCATTGTTCAACCGACGGTGGGAGAAAGAAACTAAGGGCTTTCTAAAGGACACCCTCTCTCGCGCCACCCTTCGCATTCTGGACTTCTCCTCCCCCTTCCCCTCACTACCCCTCCTTTCCCCTCTCGCAGTCGCCGCGCCCTCCTCCCAACCCTCCACGCTCTCGGACTCGCTTCTCATACCGGCGACCGAGAAATAAAGAAGGCGGGTTCAACGCCACGCGGGAAAAGTGAAAGAAAATATTGCACCTTTGTATAGAGGAGCGAGCGCTGCTGTTGGTGTTATTATTGAAGTTTTTTCTTCTTCTTTTTTCCTTTTCTTTCATTGTGCCTCTTCGCGCTCTCTTTTTCTTTCCTGTCCCCCCCGCCTCCTCCACTCGTGAGCTTCCTTTCTTGGACGGGCGGTGTCCGGTTGGTTATTGCGAATTTCACGTGCAATCGCACCAGAAGTGGCGTCCGGGCCAGTCGCAGGAGATGGCCGTAACAGGTGTGGCGCTGGAAAGTTAGCACGTGATTTTGTGGGAGTGTTGACGCGTGAGATGTGAAAGGGGAGATTGTGGATTTGGACGTTGTATTGGTTCATACGTGCGTTCTTCTGCTGATGGTGTGTTAGAACCTTCACAATTTTGTTCATTAATGCTTTTCATTGAATAATCGGGTGATATTCCTCCAAAAAGTAATTTGAAAATCTTCGGTGTTTTGAAACTTTGAAGGAATGTTTGCACTTGCAATAAGAAGTATCTGGTTAATGAAACATTGTCGTAAGATAGAATGCTTTGCTCAGCTTAACAATCTGAAATGTTGTTGCCGCACGATGTATGCATAAAGAACAACACGTACAGATTTAGACGCTAAGCACACGATAATGCAGACGACATTCATAAACGAAGCGCGGTCACATTCGCCGTTTCCTCAGAACTATCGCGATGGTACTCGGAAGCTGCTTGATAGCGTATAGCTGACAGCTTCTGGTCGGGTGTATTGACAGTTTGAAATCAGGGGGCGTTCATTTTTATGAAGTGTGAACACGCTGATTACTTTTGAAGGATAGATTACCTCACACGAATTGTCATAACTGTCGCAGCTGTCTTTGAGAGATCCGCAGATAATTTTGATACACCAGTGTTATAAAGATGAAAACCGTCAAAACCAAAACATAGCAGTTTTCAATAAGCACTTTGTAAAAACGTATTTAAGTGCAGAAAGCAGTTACAAGCGTAATACGATTTTTTATCAGTGACATAGTAACTACTATTTTTTTCCTTCTATAAAACGCTATCACGAAACGGAAACAAGAATTCCGGGTTCGACATTCACCAACTCTATTAATACACCCGAAACGTCAAAACCAACTTCTTCCGATAGGACGTTTCGTAGTAGGAGACCTAATAGGAAGGCCAAAGTCCAGTCCTGACGACCTTTCTTTCGCGCTCGCAATAACACATCCGGCATTTAAATAGACTTCACGCAACTTCGCACCTCGGTACTCGAGCTATTTCCCAACTGTCGGCGCCATTCCCTCTTGCTACCGACTTGGTCCTAATTAGGTGCACTTCGCCTTTTCCTGCGCATAATTTATTTCGTGTTTATAAACTCGGCCTTAAATTTATGCTACAAAAGGTTAATGCCTCGCAGTAACGACACAACACTCTTCGCAAGAGGTTTTAAATTTCCGCGAGAGTATTTTCAGTGTTCTTATGAACTCCAGCCGCGACCCCTCTTGCTCCTTCTTTTCCTTCCTGGCTCGCACCTCTTCTTCTTCCTCTTTTTGTAATTAGTTTTAGTGTCAACTTTTCCCCAAGTGCAATAAAATAGTTAACTTTGGAAATGATCTTTATTATATATAGGTATACTCGTCGCGCGTCGGCGCTCGCCTCGGGAGGTAGAGGAAGGGAAATAAATTAAGTTTATATACGTGTAAGGTGCGAGGCGCGATAGCAGTAAATGAAGGAACAATTTCCGCTGCGTAACTGCTTTGGGGCACAATCTGGCCGCACGGAGGTCCCAAAAATATGACCGTCTCCCCGACACTTTGCGCCTGCGAGCGGGCACGGTGCAGGCGCCGTAAACTCGCGGGAGGTGCGGGCGGGACCAGGGTTGCGGACAGGTTGTGCTCGGCGTGGTATTTGCTTGCTGCGGTGACACAACATGATTTCATTGCTAGAAATCACATCGCGCAAGAGCAGTTTTAATGATGTGCGAGATCGTGATTGACCGAAAGGATGCAAATGAAGTCGAATGAAATTCGAATGAAAAATACGCCAAATGATAAATTCTTAGAAATTCAATAGATATGGAGAAATAAATAATCTTTCACGATGGAGGTATTAATAAATAATAATAATTATTATTATTATTATTGTTTTATTATTATTAAGTTTCAATTATTAATCAACCAGGCAAGTTTCAGGAATATTTGCACATTCTTAGTTGTTTCACAAAATCCAGGAAGTAAAATCGCTGATTATGAAAAAATGTTCCTGAAACGTATCTAGTTGGTTTTTAAAACGTAATTTATTATCATTTATACTTTGTGTGAGCTTTTTTATTCTTCTCGCTTCTAAATCATGGAATTTTACAAAATGTCCGCCGAGACCATCGAAATGATTCTTATGAAACCATTTAATTTCCTATTTAACTCTCGTTTGATGCGTTATTGTAACAATGCTGACGAGATTTGTTGGAAAGTGCGTCAAAATGAATAAAACCTTAAGGGGCGGTAATAGAGGGGTGTGCACAAGTAGTTCGCTACTTGGCATTTGGCATCGCAATTGGAAGGAACGTTTAGGAATCCTTTCACTAATAACACTGCACGAAAAAATTATCTTTGATTTTTTCATTTAAAATTATAATTAAATATAATTACCCTATTATTTTACCCCATAATATTTCCAAAGGCCCTCATGTTTTTCTTTAAAATTTGCCATACTTAATTGATACTTCATGGAAGTAAAGCATTTTTACTGAATTTTGAAAAAAAATTGTTTACAGTTTTTAAAACTATATTGATAACTTTTGTAGACAATGGTTTAACAGTTTTGGGGATTTGAAAGTTGATTTTTGACTTTTTTTTCTTTCTTCTTTGTAGTAATACATTTTTTTGTACCATTTTGGAATATTCGAATTTTTGCTATTGTAAGTTATATAATATTATTCTATAAACTTTTTCCTTTTATATTTAAATTCGACAAAACACATAGGAATCTTTTCCTGCTCGTTGAAGTTACAAATAATTATTGTATTTATTGTTGTGATAAACAATCTTCTCTGAGAGTGTACTATAGTGCTTCAGTATTGTGTAGTTCTAATCGAGTCCTCTTTGCCGCGGCAAAGACATCGAATTGCAGGCGTCCCATTTGTATCGTGGCCAGAGCGTACACAGAGGGCGCGGCGGTAGCGCCGGCGGCGATCCGAAGCGCCAAGACGTCTCGCGCACAGCTGATCGCAAAGCGGCCGGCGCTGCGCCGCGCGGCGTCAGGTCGCCGGGGGCGGGGCGGGGCGGGGCGGGGAGGGGGGCGGGGACGGCGGGCAGTGGCAGTTACCGGAGGCAGTAAACCGGCCACGGTGCACCGCCCTGGGCCCGCTCTGCCCTTTCCTCCGAACTTCTCTCTCCGCTTGCCTTCTGCCTCGCTTGTTCCGTTGCGCTGCCGTTGCCATGGGGAACAGTGTGGTCGAGCTGCGCTGTTTCCAAGTTATCTTCGCTTCTTGTTGTGCATCCCACTCCTTCTCCGCCTTTCCCATATTTGTTACTCACGTTTTATACATGATCTGTGTTGTCTTACCCCTCATCACTATGTGGAATGGTTTCTTTTGCTCCGTGTATTCCTACCACTTTTCATCCTCGCCGTTTGTCGACATCTTTCTGTTGGTCTGATTGACGGAAATTAATTTCCATTTACATATTCAAACTTTTCACAGATCACTTCTCCACTTGTTCCTTCTACTCTTCTTGTCATATTTTGCATCTTCACATCACCATTACATTGCTATTTCATTCGTCTGCTGACTGATTCCATTCTGACTCATTTCATACCCTTTCGAAACATTTTCCAAATCCACCTCCACTCGACATTTATTATATTCTTAAACTATCCTTTACTTCAGTCTCCCATTTTACTCTCCGAATATTATTCTGCTGACGTTTGAACATGTACTAGAAGCCTCAGTACTTGAATCCTTCATATCGCACGTGAATCCATGACGTACATCGTTCTTTTCTCCTTTACAGTATCTTCTTTCTACGTTAGTTTTGCTAACCAATTTGCTAGCAAGTATTTGACATTTCATTACTCACTTGCTAACCTCACCTAACTATCATCATTCAACCAACAAAATTCCAGTATGTGCCAATCCCATCGATTCAATAAACTTAAATTTTTTAATACTATCTTCGTTTTCGGACTCAAACTATTTTGTAACTTTAGACCAAAAGAATTCTGACAAAACTCTCTGGCTTAAGTTTCTCCACCAAAAAGGACGTGATAAATCTTGAAGATGACTTTTACACAGAGAAAAATACTTCGATTCTGAAAATATAGATAACAAGACACCACACTTCCATTCTATTGAATGAAGTTCATCAACCAAGTACTTTACCCTATCGCATCCTTTCTCTCTCTAAAGTCCCCGTAGCCGTTTCCTCCTTCTTCTTCTTATACCTTTTGAGGGCTTTCTCCCCCCCCTCCGGCGGGGGTGGTCCAGGGTCACGCTCGCTTTCTGGCGGCTGTAAAACCCGCGTCCCCGATCGATTCCCGCGCCGTACAGTCGGCGCGCGCGGCCGCCGGTAATTGCTCTTGCCCTCCGCCCCGCGGCCGCGTCGGCGGCCAGCAGTCTCCGCGGATTGTGGGCTTTGTTTGTGCCGCTAGTCTCTGGATTCACAGAGTAGCGCATTCCTTTGCACTCCCGATTCCGCCTTTGATATACTGACGTTCGGGACTTAAATTTGAACGCTTCGTATTCAGAACCACCTTTCCACTCAAAATAGGTATTAAGATACTCGAATCACTCTGCGATACTATCAATTGTTAACTTGTATCGTCAATTCCTCAATGCTTCGTAGCGGGAGAGAGTATATTAAAAGGTGAAAGCCGTTCAGATGAGACTATTCTCTCTATCTACGGACTGTAGCGACACTTTCTTTCCCTATACTCTTGCGTCCTACAAATAAACCCTAGGAAACACCCTTTTTCTGCGCACTCTGATAATAGCGTAAGGTGACATGTGCTAATTTGCGATTTTTTTTCTATTGCTTGCAGACATAATTTTCATTTTAGTGCGTTCATTTCTATGTTAATTACCTGCTTATTTCCATGATTCAATAAATATTAATATTGTAAAAATTTATGTCATCAATATGCCCCAAATGTTAAGTTTATCAAAGACTTAAGCACTTGTTATCAAATAGTTCAATAACTTGAGTAGTAAGTTTTGTATTAAGTATTTTTATTCGGACAGTACAGGATACGAATAATAATTTCCCTATCGTGTTAGATCAGACATAGGATCAGAAACAGAAAACGTTAAGATCTGAAAACAATTGCCAGTAAACCTAGTGCATGCGAAGAATTTTACGAATTTGTTTATACACGTTTTTACTTAATTATTCCAACAAACAAAATGCAGAATCTGATCGTTATTTCAGGAAGTCTCTTGCAATAGATTTCCTTTGATTTTTTTTCATTTTCGTGAAACTCGAGACAACTCATCCCCAGAGCGTTTCGGGATAACTTCCTAGATTCCGAAATGTTTTGATGGGGAACCGATTGCAACAAACAACCTCAAATAACGATGAGAATTACAATTTTTTGTCGACATTATTCAGGATCACCTCTATATCGAATGATCGTTGAACTAGTTGAAGGATCATGAACCAAAAGATCATACTGTCAATTGTATTTTTATTCTTGAACCTATTAGTGTTGGAATATTTTCAGTGAATGTATTTCTTTGATTAATCGCGGCAAATGTTTGAAAGTAATTTATCGTAAAAATCCATAGTCCTGCTGTCTTTAATTATTTATAAAATAATTGTAAATAATTTCTTAGGAATACCTGGTTCTCCCTGTTACACAATTATTATTTTATATTTACACATATTATATTGTTATTAGTTTTAAGACAACTGTTTTCAAGGCAAGAAACAATTATAATACACTTTAGTACAAAGGTGTCTTTATCAGAAATAGAAAGAAGAAGTTAATGCAGAAATTGAACGTGGTTTGTAAGCAAAAATCATATCTTGCCGCCTTCGCAGAAATCTACGAGTACCAACTGCCAAGAATCAATTCTCCCTCTGGAGGAAACGCCGATTCGTACTGTGCAGACCTGAGCTCTGCCGGGTCGGCAGGGATCGTTACGGCAGAGGCCAACCCTCCGCAGAAGTGACTGTCTCGCAGAAGCCGATCCAGGAAATTGCCCGTTATCTTCATAGCAAGGTATAGCGGTGGCGGTGGCGGCGGGGACTGCGGCAGCGGCGGCGCGGCTGTGTATATACGGTGTCACTTTGACCCCGGAGTTAATGTAAGTGGTTTATCATTGGTCGTGATAGCTACGCCGAAGTAAACCGCCCCGCCCTCACCCCTAGCCCCAACCCCCGCCCCGCCTTCAACCCCGCCCCGCTCCGCCTCTTGTCTCAGCCCGCACCGCGACACCGCCGACGCGGTTATCAGCGCTGCAGCCTCTATTAAACGCACCGAGGCGGGGCGGGGCGCGATCAGTCATGGCGTCGTTTGGTGGGTGGCATATCGGTTGAGAAGGAGGCCGTGCCAAGGTGCGACGTGAAGCCACAGCAGCAGATACGGAGCTGGAGGTTGGTGGCTTGGGGCGGGGGAGGAGAGATGTGGCACGCAAGTGGAGGTCATAGGAGGAGGAGGACTGAGGATCCCAGCTTTGGAAAAATTGTGCAAGGGCCATTGAAATTTCAAATTTCGAGTACAATAAATAATTGAGTAATAATTCTCCTTCGTTTCGTTTGCAATATTTATTACTGTAAACAGTGTTTTACCAGGCAGCATTGGAAACATTTACTGCCGAAATAAGATTCTTAAACACATTCATTTTTTATGAATACAAGATTGGCAAAATACTTTTGAGAACATTTTGTGCACAGAGATGATGCATTACATACGGGGGAAGAAGGAATAATTGAATTTCGTTCAAAAGGTAATCGATCTGTTCCCAAGTATGTGAAACTGGCAATTTAATTTTTCACCAAATTTGCTTAAAATGTACATTAGAGGCAAATACACGAATCATGAGGTAGTGAAATGAACTTTACTTTTCCTATAAACTAAACTATCTAAATAAAGTGCAACCGTAAACAGAATACTAGATAACAGTTATTTCTTCTTTGAGTACATACAATTGCGTAAATAACGATCGTCAATGTCACATGTTATATTTGGCTATCACAGTGCCCGTGTTGTAGTACGTCATTTTTCTGAATTTGCCTTAACGTGTGCTCTTGCATTCCCGCTATGCCAGACACCTCGCGTATATAAGTAAACAATTTCTTAATAGTCCTAGGCATTTCTTGTATTGATTTTTAATGAAGAAAATTCATCTTCTTTTAAAAACGTTTTGTCCCTTTTTGTTGGACACACGAATTTGATATAATAGTTCCGCTATAATTGATTTGCCTACAAGTCGTGCAAAAATTCATATTTCTTAATTTATTGGTAATAGATTAGTTCCAGTTGAAATGTATTACAAATACGTGATACGAATTTATTTATTTCCCATATATATATAAGGATGCAAAGAAATTACCCTCGCCATATTCACTTTTGCCCACTTAACTGCAAACGAAATCAAATCAGCATTAAAAAAGCACGCAAAGTCCGAAAAGGCACGACGTCTTGTTTGTATTCCCTCCACCAAGCACAGCACGCCTCACCGCTCGCCATCTTGCGCACCCCGCCTTCCCCGCTTGTCTTTTCAGGCCGTCGCGCCGTTTCCGCCGGGGTCGGTCGGTCGGTCGGGCAGGTTCGAGAAAAGCGTCGGTCGGACGGTCGGAGACGGCGGCACTTGGCAATCAGACCGCTCGCCGGCATTGAAGCGGTAATTAGTTCTTTGTGGGGGGCGGGGTCGCCTCGCGCCGCGATTACCTCGCCGCAATTAAAAGCAAACCTCTCCGCCCTCCCCTTCCCCCGCGCCCTCCACCCCCGCGGCACTCGCCGTCTCTCTTTAAATAATACCTTTTTAAACAATTTTCCTTTTAAAACTCCGTCGCGGCAGCCGCCGCCTTCGCTGGCTGCCCCGCTTCGCTCTTGAGAGTAAAACTTCCACTTACCTCCTTTTTTATTTTCGGAAAATAAAGTTTTCGGAAGTTCGTCCTCGGGCACCAGAGAACTATCTCGAAAACCCGCTTTCTCCGACGGGCAGTCCGCTCTCGCGTCTCCCGCTTTATCCGCAGAAGTCAGGGTAAAAATGCCGAGTCCCCAGTAATAAGGACGTCATAGATAACTCCGTTCCCCTCCCGTTCCCCGCGTCCGGGCCCCCCTCAGTCAGCCCCCTGCCCCCCACCCACCCGCTTTGCGTTCCTCCCGCTTTCCCCTCTCGGCCGCGGCTTGTCCGAGTTCGGTACGTTAATTGAATTTAATTAAAAGAAGTTGTAATGGGTAAAGGAGGTAGTAGGTTCACATCAAGGAATGCATGGCTAATCTTTGAACAAATTAATTGCTTTAGCATAAGTAATGCAGCCCAAGGAAATGTTCAGACTCGGCTTTCAGACCGCGGCGGTTGAGGAAGAAAGAGGAGGAGTTCCACAAGGCAGAGAAAAGGAGGCAGAAGAAACGGAAAGGGGGAGGAGCCGGGACGAAAGAGATTTTTCCGGAGAGAAGAAAAAGGAAAGATCACTTAAATTTTCATTCCACTCTCCAGTGATTTCAAATTGTGAGCTCCGCTTTGCTCTGTACAGTACAATTCAATAACGTGAGCTCCGTCGCTGACGAGGAAGATTGCGCCTGGGTTAATTAAGGCGATGCAGGTCCGCTCTCTCGCACGCTGCCCCGCCCGTTCCCGCCCCCAACCCCGCCCCCGCCCCCCTCTCCAGCGACGCCCGCAAAGCGCCCGGCCGCGCCAAAGCCACCACGGAGACGCAGCCAAAGGGCGTGCGCGAAACAGGAGGAAGGAAGGACCCTTTTTTTGAAAAGGTTCTTGCGAATACGGGTCTTTTTATCTATTTTTGTGGAAGCGAATGAAGCACCTCTACTTTTGTCCTTTGGATATATTTAAAGTAGGGTCTGAATGCAGATTTGTCCAGAATGTGTTTTGTTCGCTCATTGATACATTGGTTGTCAGTTCATACATTGAAGAAAATACGACTGTTACGAGTTGCGTTCGGAATATATGTGATAAATTCTGGGTATTATAAATACAATTTGCTATAAAATGACTTTTAATTAAAAGCATTTTACTACATGACGCCAGAAATTACAATTCATTGAGCGCTAAAATGTGAGGTATTTAAAGCAAACAGAATGTAAAAAATCTAACGTATCACAAGTATCTGCGAACCCAAATGAAGATTCGGATATACTCGTGCGCTCATGCTCGAAATATCTTTTTCAAAATAAACGCCGGGAAATTAATGGCATTTCTTTTCAAAAATGTCTTTGCAAGCTTGTTCCTTATATCTTTTTTAAAACTACCTGAATTCTCTCTATCGTTCTAGTGAATTATCCATAAATACTGGAAATATAATTGCATGGAATAAATCTTATTCATTAATAAAAAAGTAATGTGCAAATACTGACTCTCACATTCCAAAGCACGTTTAATTTTCTCGTAAAAGCGTTAAAAATTCTTCTGTAACACAAACTAAATAATTTAGAACCCAATACAAATTTCAAAGCATTCGTCAAGCTGTTTTATCCACGTTGATAAAATGTTATAAATCATACATCTTAATACAACACTCATTTGTTACAAAAATCATCCTTCATTTGGATAATTTTCCAATCGTTTGATAAGTCTGCAAACTCTAATAATATGAAGTTGCTTTGCGACACGTATTTCGTGAATACCTACCATTATGCGGAGTTCAAACCAACGCTGCACTTCCAAGGCACGACAGCACCGGCTTCTTCTGCGTGTACTCCACCGCCTGGAGCACCTTCTCTCGCCGCCTCTCACCGTCTCGCACCTTCCCGCTCGCGTCATCAGGCCGCCGCCACCGCCGCCGCCGTTAATTCCCGTGATTATGGTAATAAAATGCAGCGAGGTAATTGCGTAACGTTTCCATTACGCCCCCAGCGAGCAGGAAATGAGGGCGATGCGACGCGGCGCCGACAAGGCGGGGCGCGCGGGCTCCGAAGAGGTGCGCGAAGGGGCGGGGAAGGGGATGAGACGCAGAGAGGAGGGGATGAAGAGATGTGCTCCCCTCTCCGCCGTGTTACCGATCAGTTCGCGTCTGCAGATGAGGCTGCTGCTTGTCTGTTTAATTCAAGGTGAACTTGATGGTGTGAAGATGGTGGTGTAAGAAATGAAATAAAAATGTTAGTAAATCAATACATTTTATTTAAATCTTTCAAATTTTAACACCTTTCTAATCCAAAGTAAAAGAAAACAGTAATTGAAATTTTTAATCGATATTTGATGATATAGATAGAAAGTTTCACCATGTTACTAACTGTTGCTAAGAAATTACTGATTAGGTAGGAAAACATTTATTAGTTATGATTCATGTTTTTCAGTGAATTACGTCTTACACTATTGGCTCGTTACACAACATCTCTGAAGAACTGACACTGAGGAAATGGCTATACTTTGCTCTTAATTTTAATTAATTTGAAATAAACATGTTCATGTAAAATAAAAGTGTATTTAATAAATACACAATTTGTTCGAATTACCACGTAGAACCTTATAAAATAAAATGTATTTTATGTGTTTTTCATTATTTTAATGATGTATCAGTTCCAAATGTTTTTTTAATGTATCGACACCTGAAATTGTACAGTGCCAGAACAATTTTTACTATGATATCGATATTGTCGCAAATCAAGTGTCGCGACATGCCTACTTGTGCAGGCAAGTCGGAGAGAAGCGGGAAATAGCGGAGTGCGAAGGGGGTAAGCCGTCAAGCTCCCCTCTTCGCCTTATTTCCGATCGATCTAGTTGTATCGCCGCCAGTATGTCAACATCACCACTTCTGACTCCGGTCTCGGGAGTTCCCCTCAACGCCCTGCGGTTAATTTTCAGTCATGTGATCTGGCGATAGTCTAATTGATAGCGAATGTATGCCGACTAGAGAGAGCGCTCTCCTATGATACTATGAATATTGCATCTATTGGCTGAACTAGTAGATGATTTGTCATTCTATTGTGATGATGCGGAGATTATGCGGATACGGCTTGCTTTGATATTTTCTTAGGATTGAAATGTTGCATATTCATTAGACCGACTCAATAAGCAACTGTGCAAACTATATATGCAAAAAGTTTCCTCGTGTTTTTTTCGTTATAAAAACGGCATTAAGCTGCCTGCACAAAAATAGCAAATTGTAATTACACGTCAATACGTAATGTATGCTACTCAATTACCTAGGGCACAAATATTTTCGTTAGAAACTTATCGTTTGAGGCAAATCTATCCAGATTTTATTTTGAGATATTTAAAAATAAAGAAATAATTTGAATTTTATAATAAAAACAAGAAATATTAGGTTAATAAATTATTCGTTACACTGTAATCAATTATATCTTTGATTTTTGATTAGAAAAATAGTTTTTTCTCAAAAAATGGTTTAATTACCACAAATGAGTAATCCAGTCCCCAGTTAAAATAATTCAATTTATTATTATTATTATTATTATTATTATTATTATTATTATCGTCAGAGATAAACCCGATAGTAGCGTGCGTGTGCGCAGCAGGAGCCGTATTATTAGCTCCGAAAGAGACGTGTGTCCCGGTGTGAAGTCCTTGGGGAACACCCCTTCCTCTCTGCTCTTTCATCCGACACGTCCCTGGCGGCGGTGGCGGCGTCATCGGTAGGGATGTGGGTGGTGACGATGGCGGCGGTGGCGTCCCGGTGCGTGGGCGCAACGGGAGCGCGACGCTCGTCGCCGGCAGTTAACCGGGCGTTCATTCAAACCGAGCGGCACGCCCCGCCGCCCCGGGCGTCGCGACGTCGTCGGAAGAGTCCACACAGCGCTGTCGCTGCAGCCCTTGAGGTCGTCGCTCTGCTGCCTACTGTTCAGGTCCTCACTCGCCTTGCGGTAGTAATTCATGACGGTTCTCATCCTAAAGATTTCGGGTGTTGGAGACATGATCACAACACTTTTATACAGCCAGAGTAATACTCTTAAAAGTTTGACATTAGAGTTATTAGTGAACATTCTCTTCTTAAAGTTCGTTTATATAACATTACGTAAGGTTGCAGTAAAATTCATTTTGATATACCATCGAACATTTTCAAAATTGGTCCACGTAGATGAAAATTTGTGTTGCTATTCTTCAAATCTGTGTAAACATTTATAACGCTCCAATCTATCGGAAACAGTAATTTCCGTACCAATACTTCTAGTAAAGGAAAACAACTTCTCTTTGCATAAGCTGCTTTGCAATCTTTTATAGTGAATAAAATTGTGCAAACCAACCGCATGTTCATATTTCTCACGTTTCATTTCATTTTGTCCGTGATATTCTCTCGTTTCTTGTCAGATTTCTTTCTTTCGATTCTCCTGCTTCGGCGCTCGCCTCTGGGGCTTCAGTCTCCCAGCGTTCATCATCCCCCACGCCGCCGCACCTCCTGTGGGCCGCTCGCCCTGTGCGGCGGTTTGTCACACCCAGCCTCGCATCATCCGCGAGGGAATCAGGGCCTCCGGTTATAGCCTGTCGTAAGGCGCCGGTCTCCGCCACGCCCCTCGCCGGTGGCGGTGGCGGCGGTGGAGATGGTGACTGCAATGGTGTCTGTGGGGGCATCAGCTACGGCTGCTGCAATCTCAGGAGGGTAGAGAGGGTGATTAGAGGAATGGTGGCAGAAGTGGTGGTAGCAGAGATGGCGACAATAGTGAAAGTGACGGTTGTGAGTTTGTCATTGTAAAGATGGTGTCATTGTAAAGATGAAGACTTGTAGGGCCGGGGTCATAGAAATGGCTGGGGCTCATATTATGATAAGTGATATGATGGTAGTCAGTGGCTGCGACCAAGTACAGTGATAGGAAAGGTAGGAATTTCGAAGCGCAGGTAGTGGTAGTTAAAGTGATCGATGGCATTAATGGGACTTAAATGAAAGGGGAGTTAATACGGATGCATCGCCAATGATGTAAGACAGTTGTCGCTAGTGACAATGATTTAATTATTTTAGCGTAGTGAAGTGGAGTGGCAGTGATTGACGAAAACGGAGACTGTGGCGATGACTGCGATCATCACCATGTCGGATCACAGTGTGTGTCCCAGGGACAGAATGTTGCAATAGGGATGTCATTCTCATTGACGATAACTATCAGGACGGTGGTAATGACGATGACAGTCAATCCAAATAGTGAAGACGTTGTGGGCAACAATGACAAAGACTTTGGTGTCGGCGAAGATGGGATCGATGGTGATATTGCCAGTGAGCTTCTTGGACTGATTCAAGGACACCACCATGTAAATATATACTGGCTGTATACAGATGTAGACGATAGAAACGCCCTGAGCGAGTGCGTCGCATCGGCAATACAATTCAAGCGGTGCGCATTACCAGTATTAGATGTATTTGACGTTATTGGGGCGATAATCCGACTGCGCCGGCGAGCTACCAGTGTCCCATTGCCTGGGCCTAGTTAAATTCTCATGCGTGGGGGTAAGAGTGACACGAGGCGAACATGTATTCTCTTCGCCGTAACTAGCAAGATTCGTTGCTTGAGCTTTTCTTCGTCACACAGCTACAGAAACTGGGATGATTTTAAAGGAAAGCTACAACTCTATTTTTGCCTCGACCGGGAATCGAACCCGGGGACCACAGCGCGGGAAGCTAGTACGCTGTCCATGAGCCATCCCAGAGGCTAACCAACGTTAGATGAACTGTCAATGGCTCAAAATGATGACTTTGGCATTAGCATCGCTGTTATGTGCTGCGCACGTGCAACGAACTTTGAGCGAGCGCGTCGCATCGCTTGTTTTCCGCGGTGGATTCCCGTACGCCAGCCACTTTGCGATACGGCGCTTCCTTTTCTGCGGTAAGGCGGCTGTCTTCCTTGTCCATCGCAGGGCGATGCTCATGAGGGAACTGCTGTCATTCACACCCTCAATTACTCTCCTTTTAAACACTGACTGAAGTTGCTCTCTTCCGGAAGTATGGGAATTCTGAAAATTATTTGAGCTACCACTTCCCTTGTCATTAAGGAAAATGTAGCGTGCACTCTGAGGAAATGTAATTCTTGGAGTGTGTGAACAAAACAGTCAATGACAAAATGTCTTTTCACTTCATTACATCCTCTGTTTTCTTTTGTTTTTATAATCGAAATAACAGGAAAGAGTGGTGTAATGAATAAATGCTGTATGTGGGCCAAAGGTGAGTTACAATGCTCATCAAACATCTGCGGCGTCAGTTCTACTACATTCGTGAACTTTCGCTCCTTTGATGACTCCAGATGATTCAATTTTTCCTAAAAGTATCTTCTCCTGGCAATGTACGAAACAAACGAGTTCATTCACGAGTACTGATACCAATGTAATTTTGCATTTCACATATTCAATATTCCTGCTGACTTCATGCACTTTTTCTAAGCAGTATCTTTATGTATAGTATCACAGAAACAATAAAATGCATTTTTAACTTAAATTCTTTTTTGAGGAATATATTTGATTTTAAATTTCTACATTGATTACTTGATTCCCTTGAATAGATGTCTTGTATATGTCTTTCTTCCGATTATTGAGATTATTCCGATTATCCGTTTTTGCATAAGACTATAAAGTGTTCATAATGAAATCTATCCGGTCTTAATCTACATTTTCCGACAAATCTCATCCTGTGCACTCTCCAGACTGAGATCTGAAAGGAAGGAGGAAAACGAGCAAGATACCAGAAGTGAATCCTGGAGAGAATTCCCTGACCATCTCTGGTTGCTTATCGCGCAGCCTTCTGCGGCGTTATCGAGCAGCGCCTGTCATCTGCCGCTGCGCAGCGGGCACGGCGCCGCTCGGCGACTGCCGCCCCTGAGGCGCCTGCGGTGGCCACGTGCTCGGGGAATCCCCAGGGCAGCGCGTTTCGCCGACGCCGCGCCGCGCCGCCGCCTTCCTTGCCCAGCCTGCTCTTCTTGCCCCGCCCTACTCCGTCCGGCTCGTCACGCCCTGTCCCGCCCCAGCCACCCCTCCCCGCACGTCAGCCCCACCCGCCCTCACCGTCGCCTCGCCGTGTACCGCCCCGCCCTTCACCGTCCCGCCCTTCACCCACACCCTCCCCTTTCCTCACCCCCCTCCCCCCCTGCCCTCCCCCTTCCCGCCATCCTATTCGTGCTAACTCCCACATCACGCCTCGCCGCCTCCTGCCTCTTCTCTGTGCCCCGCCCCTTACTCACCTACTTGAAATCCTCCCCTCCTCTCCGTCCCAACTTTCTTTTTCCCGCTTGGCATTGCCCGCCCCCCCCTCACAGCCCGGCCCTCTTCACACATTCTCCGCCCCCGATGTTCCCTATACGCGTCTGTTCTGACCCATTCCATACCCACCCCCCCCCCTTCGCTTCTTTCTCGACTCCTAAGGCTGCCGTAGATATGCGTTGCTGCTTTCACTGTCCTGGTGGTATCGTTGGCTGGTCAACTCCTTTTCTACCGTTTTCCAGAATATCTGCAGATGATGCCACTAGTGTTGGTTTCCCGACGTTGATTTTTAAAAAGGATCTCTTGCCTTCAGTTATTACCGAATTTTCTGTTCCGTGATAAACATGTCTTCACTCGAGGCAACCATCCACTTCGTTATGAAATATCTCTCCAACTGATACTAAATTCAAATTCGCGCACTTTACCCCAACCTGACGTATCCCACCTCACCTCCCTTTAACACTTCACCCAGCCCATTCCACTCCGTCTCAGCTTCCCTTCAACGGCATTACCCATACTACCGTGCTCTACATTGAAATTTACCGCAAATTCCTGCTTCCCCGCACAAGAGCTTAGAATTTGTCTCAGCTGGAGCGGTGCCCCACTGGGGGGAGAGAGCTGGAAGGAAAAATAGGTCGGCGCCGATCCCATTATCCCGCGGGGAATGAAAAACCGCTACCTCACGCGACTAAACATACACTACATTAACGGTATTAATTACCATAGCAGTTGACGTGTTCTGAAACATCAATCACAAAATGTGCCCACCCCCATCCCACCCCAAACCACTCTACCCCAAACTATCCCGCAACACCTCGCCTCTTCGTGCACCATTTCGACTCCCCACCCGTCCTGTCTCCCCGGGTGCGTGTGCGGGCCCGTCGCGTCGCGTCGCGTGGGCGGCCCCGCAGACGGGCGCCCCGGGTTTATTTTTTAATCCGGCGCGGGGGCGGTTACGGCGCGCCGCAATCTCCCCGCGGCCCCAGGGGGCGCGGGCGCGCTAGGGCGCCGGGGCGGTGACCGCTGCGGCCCACGGCCGCCCTGCCCTGCCCTGCCCACCGCGGCGACACACGCGCCGGACGGGGACCGCGGAAAGGGCGTCGCTGGCAAGGGTTGCTCCGAAGGGGACTTGCCCATCCCCTCCTTTTGATGTAGTTATTAAAGTATTTTGAACAGTTATAATAATAATAATAATAATAATAATAATAATAATAATATTAAAAATTAACTTCTAAAATATATAATCTTAAACGTAACCTCTGTCTCAATTACTTTTAAAAAGACAAATATGAATGAAGATATTCAGCAATTTTATTTTGAAATTGGTCATAAAATGAAATTGCACCAATTAAAATTAATAACCTTAGATATAGGAAAGTTCGTTTTTTCTGGAATGATATTCTGTGAGGCATCAAAATTCCGATGTACTTAATTTTGGTTTCATAATATTTTGTAAATTTTGTCCGTGGTATTAACGCCCTGCGTCTTGGTAATGTTTCCCAATAACATGTTAAAGACCTCAGAATGAGAGAGAACACGTTTTTCTACCTTTTAAAGAAGTCTTTCAACACTAAGATTTTAACCTGTTGGAGGTGTTGTAAATTACTTGATGATTACGTGTTAAAATTTATAAGATATTCGGAGAGTTCAATTCCACGGCTGTGTCTTTTTACCACACGCGAGTTCGCTTTTTCTCATTCAACACACGGAGTCGCCCACTGCGCTGCGCTGGCGGAGAGGTCACTGCGCAAGGCAACGGCAGCCGGTGGGAGCGCTCGGTGGCCGCAGGGGGAATTGCGCCGCCCATGGCGCGGGTGAGGCCTTGAAAAAAGGATGGCAAAAGAACATCGATGTTTTCCATCAGAAACATCGATATATTAACATCGATATTTTGGTTTTGAAGTTTTCTTCACATCGATATTTTGTTGAAAAAACCATCGATGTTTTTTGAATTTTTTTAATAAAGGGGTTTAGGCACGTTGCAGAGTAGCGACAATCCACAGCAATATCGCTGTTTTGCGTCACCCTTTTATCACGCTGCACATTTCGCCTGTGCAATCTGAGGGAATTTTAGGTCCTTTTCCTTCGATTGTGTATGAATGGAAGTGACTAAAGGCTAAAGTAGCGAAACACGATGTTCTTTATTGTTAATTTTATTCTTTACATTCGATAATAATTTTTATTAACATACGACTACCCTGTTGGTAACCTAACAATAAAATATATCCCTTTTACATACTATAATTAAAAATGGATAGGAAAATAGGATGTTTATTAGTCTACAATTAAAACATCGATGTTCTTTCGTCGATGTTTTCATCGACATCGAAAACTTTTAGCGATGTATCGAAACATCGTTGTATCAATGTTTTGGTAAAATTTGCCAACACTACCTGCGAGACAGTTGGCCGTCACGTTGCGCGCGCTCCAAGGGCGTCGTTTGACTTCAGTGACCGCGCAACGGCGCACCTGAGTGCCTCAGAGACCGCGGACGAGCCGCCAAATCGCCTGGGGAATTTTTAGGAGCGAGTGCAGGGCGTTGAGGGGCAGTCGAATGATGTGCTGTTGCCTTCCGCTGGCTTTGCGTTCCTCGCTCAATCGCGGCATGCTGCGAGCGGATGAAACACTCTAGTGTAGCGAAAGTAATGATCACTTCGCTGTCTTTGTTTTTTAGTGATGCGGCTGTCGAAACGTGCTTCAGCATGCTCGTCAAAGGGTAAGAGGGATTTTAAAAAAGGGGTAAGAGATTAACTGTGTAACTTGCGATTAGTCTTTAACCTAAACAATCTACAATTAAAATAAATCTCGTGGGCTACTGAAGTTTATTATTAATTATTCAACTGTTATCGTATATCCATTATGTCTATCATTATTATCAATTTTTCTTGTAAGTTGTTGTAAATAATGCGTACTACGCATTGCGTGCGCTTGGGATAAATATAATTAATGTAATTGTAAATAACGTGAATGTATTTTAACGATGATTTAAGTGTCTTCGTAACACTTTCGGCATCTAGTTTTGAAATAATATTTTATTTCGGTAATTAAACGTTAATTAACATAATTTAGATGGGAATGCTAAAAAATAAAAGTCAAAAAAAAAAAAAGTTTTCTATGGTATTTTCATATGTATTTCTATATTTACAAAATATTAAAAAATCACAGAGGTTTTTCTTTAAAATGATTATAGATTTTTTTGAAGTTCTTCAATTAAAAAAAATTGGTAAAAATTATTTTCGATCAGATGGTTGTTCATTCTAGGTATAGGTATGTTGCTCCAAATGATATTGTTTTGTATCTTTCCTGTATTCACATATGCACTAGCATTGAATGTCTTGACTGAAAACATAATTGAATGGCGCAACACTTCATTCACAAACCTGTTACATTACATCATTTTTATATTTAGACTCGGCCACATCGTAATAACCACGTAATGAACTGGGGCCCTCATCAAGATAATAATTATCTCATCGCCGCTGCGGTAAGTTGGTCACGTAGCCCTCGCCTTCGTTCACGTCACCGCCGGGTTCCTTCCGTCACCGCCGGAAGGAAAGTGGCAGTCGGAAGCGGACAACGAGACCACGAAAGCAAGCGCCCGCTCGATCCACACTCCAAGGCGTTGCGCTCCCAGTGTCCCATGACCTTTAATTTCCGCTCCTTGCCCTTCCCCTCTCCTCTCTTCTTCCAACGACCTTCTGCTCTTGCATACTATCTCTCCGCTCCATCTTTCTCGTCCTCTCGCCTTCCTTTCACCATCCTTTTTCCTCTTCCTCTCACCTATAACCTCACCGCCTCCTCTCTTATCTACCCCTTTCTCACTGCCCTTCTCTATTCTGCGGCCCATATCGCTTCTCTGTATCCCGCTATTTCAGCTCCTCTTCGTTCTATTTCTCCTCCCCGCCATGCAAATGTAAATCACCTCTTTCGGGCCGGCCCTCATCCATTAAAAACAAACAAAACACTTTTCATCCGTTAATCTCAAGAATTCTTCCTAGGCCATCAATCCTCTTTTCTTCTTTTCTGAATGTCCGTTTCTAGTGGTCTCCCGTCATATTCCATCCCACCCCCTTCTTCCATCCAGTCTTTTCACGTCTCATCTTTTTTTTTTCCGATTCCGATGAACAATTTCTTGCACCCCCTTCCTCCACCTCTTCTATTTCCTTCTTTCGCATTTCTCCTCTTCTCCCGCCTATTTACTTCTATTTCATTTGCTCTTTCCCTTGCTCTCCTACTCAGCCCTCCCACCTTTTTGTGTAACCCTGTCAGCCTGGCCTTTGAACTCCTCATACTTCCAGTTGCCCGACCTCATACTTTCCTCGTACTTCGTGCCGCGCCGCGCCGTCGCGGCTCCCCGACAAGGAAAAATCGAGAACCGCGGCTTCAGGACGGCGGCCGCAGCGACCTGTGGCCAACCGGAAACGGACGTCTACTCCCCGCGCTGCAAGAACCCGATGGGTCGGTCGAGACGGGCGCTCGACGGCAGGAAATTTTTGCGGGCGGATTGGCCTTCTCCCGCCGCACCTTGGTCCCCCGCGCGCCCGAACCTCGGTGCGGAGCCGGGTTTTATGATTTTTTTGTGGCTCGCCACGGCGGCCGCCGGCCGCTCCGCTCCGCTGTTCTTCGTTCTTCGCCTTGTTTGTTTCCCCTCGCTCCCGGAGTTGGCTGCGCTGTTCTTCCGGAGGGGCGGCGTTCGCGTTGACTCCGGTCCACCTCTGTCCGGAGCTGGCCTACCGCAACGCCCCCGCGTGGATCTAGGGTTGCGAACGGAGCCCTGGGAGACGAGATGGCACCGGAGAAAAAATAGTTTTCTCTGCGAGGCAATATATTTTTGAACGAAGTTTTCTTTGGCGTTCTTTTGCGAAATACATGGTGGTTTCTCGTATACAAATGCTTGTTAGATTAAAATATGCGAGTTCGATTTGTAGAGGATTCATTGTTATTGCTGTGCCTGAACAAGAATTATCAAGTTTTCCCTCTATTTTTTTACAGAAATGAACACATCCCAACCGAGGAAGATTGTTATTTACCTTGCACTTCGCTTCTAGCGGTTTATAAATTCACATCCTATCATTATTTGAACTCTGGTGAAATTCTAGTTTTGCCCTCCCTTAAGTGGTGGTTTTTAAATTATTGTCAATCTCAGAATTCCGTATGCAAAATTGTCCTCTTCTATTAAATCTTCGAAATGTTTTTTTAATATTCTAATTAAAACAAAATAACTATTATAATTGTGGACATTTAAATTTCATACTTCAAATCTAAATCTTTTTTCCGACGTCATCCATCTTTCATTCTCATTTGTTGTTTGCTAACGTCTTGTGCTAATAATTGTGGTCCTGTATGGCAAAACAATATTACGAGCCCGGTGAAAATGTGCCTCAACTTTCTACAGTTCCTTTTATTCGCCAACGCAAGAGAGAATCTGTCGGCTCCACTTAGACTCGAGACAGCACGAAAGGATGTGTTTGCGGGAACACGTCGGCAGGCACCGTGCTACAACCTTGACGGCTTGGAGGCCGAATTTCGTGTGGTGATAAACAAGAAGCGCGTATCTTCGAAATTCAAAATGGTAAACTGTAGCACGCATTAACTTCGATTTTGAAGAAAGATAAACAAGATTGATACATTGCGGACTACAACAGGCGTCAATGACTACGTTCCATAGATGAGAAATATACACTGAAGTTGGAGGTTGAAATAGAAAATATTTAAAATATGGAATTAAAAAAATTGGAATGCTTAGTAACAAAAAGAAGAAAATTGTAATACTTATATAATCATAATTGAAAAAAGTCAATAAGCCAACAATCCAATCAACCAGTTGACCTTCCAAGTGTGAACAGCCGTAGAATTTAAATCTTAACAAACATGCCGTACAATGTATGAAATAAGTCCTTGAGACGTAACTATTGGAATTTTTGGAGCAGTGAGAACATAAATGGATTAAGAATTTTACGGGACAACACCAAATTACTAAAAGAAAGGGAAAGTAAATGGCTCGAGATAACTTGCGCGAACGTTATTGAGCGAAAGACACGAAGATAAGGAAGCAACAAAAGCAACCTTTAGACAGTATGAGGGCTAGTGAACTTCTTTCCAAAATTCAAGTTCGCATGTTCAGTCGTGGTTGGAAGTGGTGCGATTTCCCAAGGCAGAAAATCCTCAATGTTACGATTGTCACATGTAAAAGAATCCTGACGGTTGCCCGAAAAAAGAAACCAACAAAGTCCAGATAATTACAACTTAAGTAAGATCGACATCGATGGAGAAAATGTGAGCCACTTCTAGGCATTACAAGGGCTACTCAAAAAGAGTTCTATACCCATGCTGGGATTCGGCTTCAAAGGCAGCGTGGGTCGAAAATTCAAATGAAGAAATCGACATATAATCGTTTCCCAACAAAATCACCCACGCAAAATAAAATATACAACAAAAAATCATCGCCAATGGTGAGCAGTCACAACGCCACACCCAAACACCGACAGCTGGTGGCACCACGACGCTGCCGGTGGACCGCGGGGGAGGGGGGCGAGTCTTCTACTACAATCTCACCCTCCCACCACCCACCCCCTTCTTCCAAGCAACAGCCGGCAACGGCCGAGCCACGTGGCGCGGGCGAAATGAAGAATGGGCGTGGCGGCCCTGGGGAGATCGCGGGCGTCGCTCCATAGTCGCCCGGGGCCCCTCCCCGCCCCGCCCCCCTCGCGCCGCCTGGAGTCGCCCGCGGCTGCCATAGATTTTATTTCCAACAGGAAGAGGCAGGCCGCGTTACGCACTCCGTCGATGGGCGACCGCCGCGGCCCGCGATTATCCGTTCGCTGAACCGCTGGCGACAGTCGGAGTCTTCCTCGAGGGAAAGCCCGCCGCGGGAGGGGCCGGGAAGAGAAGGCTGAGGATGGGTTGCGTTTGACAATCTATGGAACAGATGAAGATAGCTGCCAACCGCAGGCCTCTCCTTTCCTTCACGTTCATTTCATGTTTGCGTGTGGAATAGAAGAGGATGGACATGAATCGTTTTGGAATTCAATTCATGCTTTTAACCTTTCAATTTCGATGGTGTTCGGACATAATTGCTCGTGTTACACTCATTTGTTATCAATACACCATTACGATCAAGAACAATTTTGCTTGTACTCACACAGTGCGGAGACCAACATTTTCTCTCTGGAGGTGCTCGATTCATGATATTCCAGACTAAAATGACAGGCCGCTTTTATCATAACATTTCACCGAGGCCAGGTACGAAGTATGAATCGTTTTCAACCCAATGACATGCGAAACAACTTGATATCACTTATACTCAATATTACATTATATGATTTTTCAAACTGTTAAGGTAATGTAATTTATTTTTGGATTGTCAACTGCTCGAAGAAATGAGCCCACAACTCAAATGATTTTTTTGGGATAGGTGGTTGTCCTCTAGCCTGGTCTCCATCAGTACTTCTCCGCCAGCAAGCTCTTCCGGAAGGGCGCTGTGTGTAATCTCGGGCCATCGCCACCGCCGCGCCGGGCGCCGGCGCGCCTGGCCCCTCGAAGTTCTCCCCGGCGGGCCACGTGCCGGCCGCCACGTGGGCGCTGTCGCCCAGTCACCCCTGCGGCCCCCACCCGAGGCGAAAGACCTGCACTGGTGGGCGTGTTCCCCGCCAACCTCTGCTCGCCGTCTCGCCACAACGTTTCGCCATCACCCCGTCGGTGGCTAGACGGTGGTTCCCGGTGCACCCGGAATCTGGCATCTGGCTTTCGAAGCACTGTTCCCCCTGATTTTCTTCACTCTACAGTCCCGTACCATCGACTCTTTCCGCCTTGCACTGTTCCTGGCTTGTACACTACCCGCAATGCGCTCTCTGCGCCTTGCACCTCTCTCTGCCTGGCCCTCTTCTCCCCTGGCCCTCTCCCCCCTGACATTCCACGCCTGGCACTCTCCCAGCCTGGTCCTCTCCCCACCTGGCCTCTCCCCGCCTAGGACTCTCCCCGCCTGGGACCTCTCCCCACGCCCTCCCTCCACCTCCACCAACACAATCCTGCTCTCTCTCTCTCGCCCACCACCCACCGCCGGCGCGCCCTTCTGCGTCTCCCGAGCGTGTTTACTGATACGAGGGCAATATAGTCCCGCGCCACTTCGCCGCCCTAGTCGACGACTTTCTTCTGGATTCATACTTGTTTCTTCCTCGTGGAGCTCCGGGAACGCAAGTGTTTCTTTGTACGGCCGTTCTGGTTTCCCTCAAGGGGCGAAGCGGCGGCGATAGCGGTTCGAGATGAGCCCTGCTTGCCGGCGCGCTTTCATCTTTCCCGCGGGTGCAGCGCTGCGCAGCGCCGCGAGACGACCACCGCCGCGAGTCCACTGACGTCGGCCGACCGCCGCGTCCGATCGGATCGGGTCGGGCCGGATCGGATCGGACGCGTGTGGGCGTGACTCACCGAACGTTAATTGCCTTCTCATCAATCCTTGTCCGGCCCGCTGCCGCCGCACGAGAGGAGATCCAAGGAGAAGATCCCCATTCGTCGGGAACAGGCGCAAATTTCCAGAAGCGCTCCTGCACCTCGACGTTAACGCTGGTGCCATTCGTCTTCCTGAGGAGATGGAGATAGGGTTTCTAAATATTACATGCCAAAGATTGGAGTTCATGGGAGTAGAGCTGGAAATGCTTCGTTTAATACCAGTTCTGTTGTAATAGAAATGGTATGCGCGTATGTTCTTTCAATGATGTAATTATTTCATACTTCGTAATTTGACGTTGAATTAGTACGTTACTTTGAAACATTGATGAGAATTACACGACTCCTATTCCTCCTACATAATTAGTTCCTATAAAGTTATGTAAGATTTCTGAAGCAGCTTTTTTCAAATTTTTCGAAATTGTTCCAAATGTCTGGATTAATCTCCTCTACAGCTTAGGAAGCGTAATTCATGCAAAAATAACAATATTTTGATGTGCTTCTGTATATTGCACTGAAACATTCTGGAAATTCGTATGACATTACACAGAAAAATGAAACACATCAGTTTATTTCCTGGCATTAATGTAGCACGTTGACTGCCGCGTCAGTTGTTTGTGACTGACACTAATTTCTTGTATGTCATACTAGACACGTACGACTGACAGTCCTCAATTTAGTTGGGTCCGTATATGCCGTCAAGGCAGACAGACGTTAAATGTGATTTTATCTCAGAGAAATCTTGGCCTCTTGTGTATGTGTCGGCAAAATATAACAGGGCCAATCCCTTGAAAGAGAAAAATTCAATAATTTTAGGGATACTCATATTTTTTTAAATTTTATGTCTTGTGAAACGAAATAATTGAAATAAATTAAGAATGATATACACAATATCAAAATGATTTATTTTATTTTCTTTCCTTCTATCTTTCTATTTTCCATAGTGGTTTGCGAAGAATTCAACAGACGTATAATTTGGTTGTCGCCATCAAGACAATAGGTATTCGTTCGTTTTACCATTCCACTTGCAAATGCTTTTTCTCCTCTGTTTCCTTCAAATGGGGACCGAAAATGCACTTTTTCATTTTGTTTTCTTATTTTTCTGGTCCACTTTTGTTATTAAGACATATACATTGTGAAAATGTGAAGTGTCAGACATATTTGACTGGCATGGCTCTGAAGATAAACCGTGTTACCAAGAGAACGTGTCAGTCACATGACTCACTTTATTTCTCGAATCGATGATCACGAAAGAGAAAAATGCGAAATAACTTATGAAGTAGCCTTGATTCTTTTTCTCGCATTGGCTGCAGGGGAAGCGTGCACCAAAAGTATCAATCAGTGTGTAGAAGTCAATGTGTTACGGAATGATCCATAATTTCCCGCTTTAATGAAAGAGCACACTACAAGTTTGGTATCTATAATATTCTTCTATATCTATAATATAACATTCTTCTATATCTATAATATAACATTTCAATTAAAATTTCAAAAAATCTGAAGTTAAAAATGTAGTTTACTGTATATTTTCAATATGAAATCAATAGTTTCCTGACAGAACCTCGAAACATGACTCACCGAACCTATCTTGGACAGTAATTGCCTCCCCATCAACCCCAGTCGAATGAAACTCGCGATCGCAGGAGAAGATCCCATTTGTCGGGAGCAGTCGCAAATTTCTGAAGGCGCCCTTCTCACCGGGCCGGGCGTTCCCGGAGGCGCCATTCGTCGGCGGGCGATAGATGGCGCGCGGATAGGGCGGCCGCGCCACGTGGAAGCATGGCGCGCATCGGCGCCATCTGTCCTTATCGCGTCCGGCCCGAGCGCCCCCGGGGGCCCAGGACCAGTTGTTGCCAACTTACGAGCGCCGGCCCTCGATGGAGTCCGGATACCTCGTCGTGATGGATCGTGGCACGGAGGATCTCCCCCCGCCCGGTGACGAGTTGGTCTTAGCTGGTGAAGTAATAACTTGTTGGCGATCTTCGGAGAGGCCTGTGTTCGTTATGTAGCTAATAATCGCTGAAGGAAAACGAAGATCAGAAAATTAAATCACGATATTGTAACAGCCGACATTGGTTTCTGAGTTGATTGCCTAATGTAAGATGAAAGAGTCTCATCCGTTTCGCTACTGTTGTCAGAAGTAATATTTACCCAGAATTAGAATCCCGTATATTGTGTATATTTTGCCTTTTAAAATTTTCTTCACTTTAACCTTCCACAAACAACTCCAAGAAATTGTAAATTCACTGCAGCTCAGTGGGGATTTGGAGAAAAAGAGATCCAATGTCAATTGTCAAATCATAAGCCGAAGAATGAAAATCGTCAGCTTCTCTCTCACTTATGTATTGAATTGCTAATCATCGGGAGAATTGTGTTGACACATTTTCGATATATTTGTCAACAATTGGTTGATTGAATGAATGCTTTCAAGTTTCAAAAAAGAAATTAGATTCTTTTTTCAGGGATACTCTTTTGATTAGCTACAAATCACTTTCTGATATTAGGATCAGAGTAAACGAGGTTCCACAAGGCTAGTTTTCGAGTTCCATAATTTTCCTGCAGTCTTCGTAAGTTGCTTGAGCACTACCACTCATTGTCGTCATCGCCATTGAGACTATAACCACCCCGCCATCAGCCTTCCCGTCTCCCTTGTGTAAGGACGAAGAGCGCGAGCTGGTTCGTGGGTGGCAGCGACGAGGGCCACGACGGGCAGCGGTGGCGGTGGCGGCTATATCATCCCGGGAGGAAAGACGCACACAAAAGAACTATTGTGGGCGCACTTCGTGGGCATATCCGCGTTCTTAGGGGCGTAATGAAGAGGCTAGGGGCGGCGGCAGGGGCGGCAGGGCGTGGCGCGTTCGCTGACCCGCTCTCCCCGCGCCGAGGGCGGATGGTGTCCCGCCGCTCATCACCCGCCGCCCGCCATCCAGCCACCCTAGCGTTCCGAAGCACTGTTGCCCGCTTCCCAAAGCCGGTCGCCCCGCCCGTCACCCCGCCGACCCACCTCCCGTCCACCTCCCCAAACTGCATGCCGCCCGCAACCTTTTCCAGTCGCCCACAACCCGCCGTTCGCCAGCCAACAATTGCCACGCCCGCTACTCGTCACCACACCTACTCATTGCCTACCACCAGGGATATTTGTAGCCCAAAACCTATTCCGGGTTTCCCGTTCCACTGGATACGCCCCCACACCAACCTTCACTACCCTTTGTCGCCTAGCATCACCATCTCACCGCTTTCCATTTCCACAAACGCAACCTCTACCACTGGTACAACTAACAGTCTCTGGTCACCACATGCCATTGCCTTCCCTCCACCTCCACAAACGCCCAAGTCACTGCAGCGCCAAGTCCTAGGTTCGAGTCCTGACGGCGGCAGGATTTTCGACATTAGCTTTCCAGCTAAGTCGAATTCAGTCACTGTTTGGAGGAGAATTCTAACGGTCGGCTGCTCTGATCGGTAGTTTTCCGAGGTTTCTCCGATCAACGCCAGGCGAATGCTGGAGCAGTACCCTATCAAACGGGCCACAGACCGCGCGCCATCTGTCCTTCCTCTTCCTTGTCCTATCCTTTCCCTTTACACACACTTACACTAACATGCACTACACTACCACATATTCTGGGAGACCCGTCTGGAGCTTAGAGCTTGTCCCAGCTGGGGCGGTGCCCCGCTGGTGGGAGAGTCTTGGTTAGGGGGAAACCCCAGTAGCCGACGGTAGGTCGGCGCCGGATCTCGCCATCCAACCGGGCAAGGTCACCGCCATCTCCCGAGAAAACATGCACTACACTAACGGGACTAATGACCAAAGCCTTTGACGCGCCCGGAAACACGAAAAAATCAATCAGTCAACAAACGCCCAATACCCTTCCAATGCCCAGCACCAGCACACCGCCGACTACCGCCCTAGAGTGAACATCAACACCAGCACCATCATTACCACCGTCATCTCCGACTACCACCCTCCGGTGCCCCTCCCCACCACACCTCCCCCACCCCGCCGCTCCCAACTCCGCCGTGGCCGCCTCCGTCACCTCAACCGCCACCACCCTCCTCTGCTGCCCGCTGTCCGGCGCCGCGCCCCGCAGCCCCCCGCCTTGGTTTACGCGCGCGACCGCCCTCTCACCCGCCCGCCGCCGCGCGTGTATTGTGCGCGAGGGGGGATTGTCCGTGAAGAACGCGGTCCGGGCGCGCCCCCTCCTGCGCCCGCTTATTGGCTTTATGGCAGTCGTTGAATAAGACTGGACCGCACACATACGGTGGGGAGCCCGGCGCCTTTTGGGTGGAATTCAGGAGGGTAGGAGGGGCTGGGAGAGTGTTTTTCTCTTTCACGTAGCTGCTGGGGGATAGTTTGCCCTTGTGGGTGGTGGTTGTTTGATCTGATATTTAGGGCCTTGTGTCGCTCAATTCTACCCTCCACTCTGCGGCTAGTTAAGTTACGTTGTTTACTGTATAAGAAACAGAAAAGATACGTCCTTTTAGGAATTTGTACATCCCTGTATTACATTAGATTTTAAGAACGTTTATATATTTCTCGGAAAATCGGTTTTTTATAACTCACGTACAATTTATTATTTTCATTACCTTTGGTTGGCACGAAACCAATACTGAAAGTGATGAAAAACACATTTATGATTAAATTTGATGACATACGTAAATATCAGAGGTCCTTCTCCTTGTTGATATACCAAACGAGTCCACATCATCGACTTAAAGGTAAAATTTGCTCTCGCACCATTAACCCTTTATAACACATCCAATCCAATTTCCTCTCCAGCTGATGTCCACTCTGCCGAACATCTGAAAGAACCTGACAAGCACCTCTAGTGCGTGGAGATGCGACGTGCAGTTAAGGAGCGTCTCTGGCACGCGGCCACATGGTTGAAGTCCGGGAAGAAGCTATTTATTATTGGCAAACTTCCTGGCGACTCTTGGGCCCCGTGGGAGCACGGGACGGTGGAGGCCGGGAGGGTGGGGCGATACGGCGGCGCGGGTCTCGATAAATCCGCGCTCCGCCCAATCTCGCATGTTAATCTGAAGGCGCGGAAGTCTCCGAGAGAGGGATGACTCGGCCGGCGCGTTTGCCGGTAGATCTTCGTTTCCCGGCGACCGTTGCCCGTGGCCGCCCTCCGACCGGCGTTTCTTTTCTGCCGGCGCTTGTCGCCGCAGGTTGCGTGTCACCAGACGCTCCGCCCCTGCGGACTAGCTGGCTGTTCCTCTGACAGAGTGCTGATTCCTTTGCAGGGTTTTCGCTCACCTTTTCGCTGCCGCCATCTCACTCATATTGACGTATGCTTCCCTTTTACCGACGTCCTCTCATCATCACCGGCTTATCCTTGCCGACTTTAGATCACCGCTTTTCTTTTACCGTCTTCCTCCCATAATCCCCTTCTCACCTGCCTCTCACCGTCTCCTTCTTAACCTACCTATTTCATTGTATCATTTAATATTCTTGAGCGATACCCAGAATTTTACTGAAAGAGGATTTCAAAACTATCAAAATGTCAATTATTACTACTATACTTCATGTCACTTCCCTCTTGAACTTATTTCGATTCGTACATCCTTTCTGGTACATAGCTCCGACGTGCAATGCAAACTGCACAAATCAACAAATTTTATCTTTTAATTATTTTCCACATTAGTCAATACGTTGTATGTTCTTCAATTTATCTTATTTGTCCGTGTTGCCCTTCTCTGAATATTATTTTCGCATACGAGATCAACATTGTTCCTACACCTACCAGAATTCGCACAAATTACATCACTGTAATTGTGGTTTTATCACACTCTTTTCTTTCATCACGTCTGCCTTCTTAGCATCCTCCTCCTCCGTTCTTTGTCTTCCCGCGCATCTTTCGAAAACGTCCCCTTCACCGCTGCTGGCCGCCTCCTCCTCCTCCGTCACCGCGGCTTCTCCACCACACACCCGGGCGGCGGCCGCCGGAGAAAAACAATAGCGACTCCTTCCGCGGCGGGGGCGCTGAGACAGGGAGGAAGGGCGCGGGGCGGGGGTGGCGGACGGGCGTCCCCCGAGGCGGACACCAAGTCGCGGGGGCGGGGGTGGCGTATCGCAGCCGGAACAGCCGCCGCCGAGGCGGGCCTCGTGCGGGGCCCGGACTTCCGGGACGCAGAGGCTTCGCCGGACCAACGCCCGTTATCGCCGCCGGGCATCGTGGGCATAAACCCGGCGACGCCGCCGCCCGCGCGCCCGCCCGCCCGGGACCGTAACCTTTTGTTCCTGCCCCCCCGCCGCCGCACTGCTGCTCCCTGGCGGCCCGCCGCCCAAACAATGACCGCCCCCGGGCGTCTTCCGCCCCCGCCGCGGGCGGGGCGGCCGGGGGGGGAGCTAAGGCGCCGGGCGGGGCGAGGCGGTAAGGCGTAAGGGGGAGAAGGGTGGCAGGAGGGGAAAGAGCAGGAGGGAGGTGGGTGGGGCGGAGAGTGTCGACTTCTTGCGCGCGCGGGGCGACTGACCCGCCCCGGGCGGGCGCTCGCGACGACACCGGAATGTCGCCGGTGGGGCTGAGGGAGTGCGGAAGTACCGGTCCTTTCGGTTACGTTTTTTAGTCGCCCTGGCGCCTAAAGACACCGCTCTCTTATCTACAGGGCTTGGAAACAATTCTAACTTGAAATTATAATGTTTTATTGTAATGTAAATAGTCTTTTTAATATCTGCATTAACCATGGTGATTCGAAAGCACAGGAGATTGAAATTGTGATCAAATTTTTAAAATGTTTAGCAATTTTTCATTCATACACATCACATGTTGACAAATATTCCGAAAATTTCAAGGATATGAATTTCGACTATTGCCTTAAAATACTGTTCTACTGTAGACAGTGGTATATCACATCAAGACTGACCATCTGAACAAAACAAAATTACAATTTTTTCTGTAACTGAATTTTTGCTGGTACCAGGGATGGTTGGATAATCGGTGAGCAGATGAAAAAGATAAAAATATTACCATGGAATATTAGTGAAAATATCAGAAAAGAAAATTGGGAGAACCTCAAGGAAACGTTCCATTGATCCACCATTTCTAATAGCTTTTAAAGACTCGATATGTTTTAAATCGCAATACTTTTTTTTATGATGAAGTGAGTGCATTGTTCTCTTGTCTCGTGATGCAATCATCCATCCTTCATCCCATATTGTTTCCGGTCAGCAGTAAAGATACAATTTATTTCAGATAGGTAGTAGCATCAGTCCTCGTTTCCTTTAGCCATGTCGTAATTTCTTTGTGGTTTTCCAGTTAGTGACGTCATTTGTCGGCGATTACTCTTCGGGTCTCCCACTGGACGTTGTAGGCTTCGCGGTCGAAAAGAGGACGGTGTGTTACATTCTTCTTCGTATTTTTGCTGAAAATGGCAGTCTAATAGTATTTTTAGACTGACCAAGACGCCGGTGGCGAACGCCATTATTGTGATGCTGCTTAGTGGTTAGCTGGTAAACCTTACCCGAGTTCCTTTGGGTGTACTTTGTAGTCACTCTTGTTCGTATCGTGGTTTGCAATCGCGTCAACGTCCCAACTAATATGGCTGCTAGAATGAGGCGTAGTTTTTACATTCGTGTGGTTTATTTGTGAAGTGTGAGAAAGAGAATATTTTTGCACTTTGAATCATTGTCACCAGAATTGTTTTCACTTTGGTTTTCATTGGACGGCTTTTGTTTAACATCTGCAGGTACCCCAGAATTGGATAACTCTTATTCAGTGGCATATCGTGCGAGGGTCTGTTGAAATTTTACATTTTGTCTCTTAGTACAGGCCACTTAGCAATACTTACTCTAGAAGACCAGATAGGTGAGCTAAATGTTGATACGGTAAGTTGAAAAGTCAGTTAAGAAGAACGTTTAACCATTTTATTTTAAATTGTTATAAACAACTCTATCAGGTAACTTCCTTCACGCGTACGCTCCGTCTATTTACCATACACATTTCGTGTATCATTTACCCCATACCAAATTCCAATAAAATCGAATTCATACGTTTTTTCATAACTCATATTCAAGATGCTTATATAATTGTATGTAATGATAAGGTGGTAAGTGTTATAGGTAATATTAACTACATGTTGCCATTCATTCCATTTGTGTTGGCATATTAGTGCAGTAAACGGTACGTAATCAATAATCCCTTTCTGTTTGTTTGTTTTTCCCTCTTCATATTTCCCCTTTGTGCTAAGGAACTCGTCTTATAGGAACGAGCATTGTCATGACCATCCGGTGTTCCTGTCGGATAATATCGTAACGTCACTCGGTAGGCAGGAAGAAACTTAAGATAAAGAATAGTAAGATAAAGAATAGCATTGTCACTTCTGTCTTTTCCTTGGGACAAGTAATCACACAAAAATTATTTATCAAATTTAGTTCATTTTCCTTTAAGAAAGTTCGAATAATGTTCAACTGCAATCACTGTTACATTACAAGCGAATTTCAATGAATGAGATATTCTTTGTATTCAATCCATAATTTAGCTTTTATAATTAATTAGTGACAGTATTTTTATTAACATAATCATTGCGCGACTCTTTTAAATGCATATTTTACTAATTTAAAGATGTTCATGAAAGTTAATAAGCATGGCACACCGCCAAATAATTTAATGAATTTCATTAGTTCGACTACAACAAAAATCTATTTGCTCTGGTTTTTATTCTTATTACTATTATTAGTGTTGTTATTATTATTGTCATCATCATCACTTCTCAAATTTCGTGTTACTTTTTCTCATCAAAATCGAATTCAAATTCCTGACGTGTTGTAATGTCATCTCCGACAAAACCGTTAAAAAGTCGATTTTTCTCACCGAGGATGCCCACTAGGAAGCCAAGAGTTCCAACTTCATCTCTCCTCATAACCCCCCTCTTGGCCTGCATCTCCTGGCCGGGCCGTCCGTCCGGTGGGAGCTCCCTCCCTTAGCAGTACCTCCCTCCAAATGGAGTCCTCGAGCGGGTATTTTTCCACGACCAGATAAAGCATTTGGATAATTGCAAAACGTGTGCCATGCATGTATGAGTATTTAATTAAGAAGAAATACGTAAGCTGTTGTGAGTGTAAGGAGTCAACGTAATCTGTGCTCTTCATAACCCCACCTCTTTTTGGAGTATAATGCATTGAAAATTTTCCAGTGACCAGACTATATTTAGGGATGCATTGGTCTGGAACCTCACCGTCGACTTGTAAATGCCCGATCAAATTGACCATACCAAATCGCCGATTGTTTTACTTAAGCTAACTTACCCCAACTACCTTCACTCCTAAAACTACATTGAATGACCACCCATTATACGGCGCATTCCACACGTATTCCATTTATCCCTTGACTTCAGCTGGGCGAAAAACGTCCTCGCGTACGTGAGCGTGGCAGCACCTCGCTCCAAATGGAGACCTCGCGAGGGCGGGCGGGCGAGGACACTTAGCAGCGGCGGACGAGTGACCGCCGCGGGGAGGACGAAGGCGCCTTCCTCACCGCCACCGCGGAGGGCGTCGCGTCCCCTCCCCTCCCCGCCCCTCCCCCTTCCTTCCCTCCGAGAGGGGCATTCCTCGCGACGCAGGCATGTGGCGCAATTTTCTCCGCCGCCTTGGTTCATTAGTATACAGCGCTGCCGCCCGCCCGTATATATGCCGCATTGTTTGCCTTCCGCGCCGCGGTAATGTACCGGCCCCGGCCCCGGCGCCGACGCCGCGCGACCCCCGGGCGCCGCCATACCTACGCACACGCCTCGCGCCGGCTACGACTCGGCGGGAGGAGGAGGAAGAGGAGAAGATGATGGTAAAGACTACGAAGAAGGTGGTTATGATAATGATGGTGAAGATCAAGAACATGAAATGAAGGTCAACAAGATGAATATTAAGAAAAGAAGATTTAGAAGATGAAGGCAAGGAGAAGAAAAAGAAGAAGATAAGAAAAAAAGATGAAGAGAAAAAATGATCAAGAAGGAAAAGATGGAGATCAAGAAGAAGGATAAAATGGAAAAGATTAAGAATAATACGAAAAAATAAGAACAAGAAGAAGAAATAAATGGGGAAGACCAAGAAGGAGATAAGAAAGATCAAAAAAGAAGAAAAAGAACATGGTAAATGAGAACATGAACGTCAAAAACAATGGGGAGGAGAAGATAATGCCGTGTATGTTGGCCTGGGATGTCTCTGATGGCTGTGGGGGGGATGGTGACAATGCTGCAGCGGGGACGATAGGGTGTGGCGGAGGGGATGGCGAATTAGGCGAGGTCAAATAAGGTGGCTGAGATGTTGGTACGATATGTTGGTGGGGGAGGGGCGGTCAACGGAGGAGAAGAGGATGTCGAGGAGATGAAGGAGCAATTTCTTTGGCAAAGATCGTAGTGTTGACGAGGTTGTAACGATGCCATGATAATGGCGACAGTGACGATAGGCATGGAGACAATGGCGGACGGTGAAGATGGATATGGAAGAAAAGACAGGGGCAAAGAAGGTGATTATGTTCGTGGTCTGAAGATGACGGTGATATCGGTTGTGGATCAACGACGGTTATAGTGACGACGGAAGAATAACTGAATACGAGGATGGGCATCGGCCCTATTTTTCTCAACGAATGTATTCGCGAGTGCTTCTAAACCTGAAGTAATTCACATATGCGAAATGTAGATAGCAGGAAGAAATACCAAATCATTTCTCAAAGAGAATTTAACACTGTGGAAGTACTTAAGTTTGTGATGATCCGAAAGGAGATATTTGCCTACCTTTTGGCAGGTTCATGTTATTAATAGTGATAACAAATCCAATCAGATGAATTGATGTACGCTCCTCTTTCTTGTTGGTCATCACCTTGAAGGCGCAAACGCAAAGTCATCTCCTCATTAATTCCTTCCTTGTGGAGCCTAATAGTGTCTGTGAAAACGCTGAAAACCCATCCTTGCGCAATACTAGCACCTTCTTATGCAAAACCACGCACACATGTCCACTGAAAGATCGAGACACCGCACGGATTTTCCCCATGCGAAATAGCAATGTGACATCGGTTCTCCCCGCGCTTTTAAGAGGGAAAAATGATTTAATGTTACAGGCGTTTCAGGCACTGATCGCAGACCTTATCTGAAAATAGTGTGATATCATTGAATTCAGAAAACTAACCGTTACTTCTGTTTCGAATGAATTGCTTCCACAGGTTAAATGGAAATTATTATGATTATCAAGAATTCATCGTTTTGAAGAACATTTAGCTAAGATGTTTATTGTTATTTAAAAAGGAGTCCAACTTTTTTATATTTTTTCAAATGTATTAATCGAATGAAGTTGTACAAAACCCAATATTTTTACAGCAATTTTTTAAGCAATTCATCTCTAAGGAATATGCAGTTTGGAGAAGAAATAGGTATTCTGTGTTCCAGGAACACCGAATTCTTCCGTTGTGAATCTTATGCCTCAAAATTGTGCAAAAAATTAAGATAAAATACTACTATGATATTTTTATTCCTCCCTTATCAAAGATCAATGATTTTTGTTATTTCCAATGATTTTTTTCATTCGCAAAAAATAAAACATGAAGTACATTCCTCATTGTATTCCGCTAGTTATAACATCGGTAAACTTCTTATTATATTGTTGTTTTAATTTACAAGTTTGAACTAAATTCAGACCCTTTCTTGTTTGCTTGCAGGTGAGTTTGCTGACGACGTCCGTAGCTGTGATGTGGATCTGTGTAAGTAGTGCCCTGCATCTGTTTCTCTATCTCTGTCTTCACTAACCTCTCGCGAGAACCTCCTCGGGGTTTAAGGTGTCCCCGCCGTCACCCCTGGAGCCCCTTTGCGACCCTTAACCCTTTCTTGCCCCTCCCGCGGAGCTCTCGCTAGTGGACTCCGGGCACGCGATATTCGCTAACTTAATTTATTTAAATGGCCCGCCTAGGAAGGGGCCCCCGTAGCTCGGCCGGCATACCTTGCCCGGCTTAAACTGGAATTCCTCCAATGGTCAAGCAATTTGTGTATTCCATTAGGAGCGACCCGAGGCCGAGAGACCCCTTGGCTTGCAGGCCGTTTCTCGGCCGACCCCCCGGTCTCGCCCCGCCGACGCCCCGCCGTACCCCGCCACGCCCCGCCGCGCCCCGCGCCGCCTCGACGCTCTGTGTACCGGATTACCTCCCGTAAGGAAGCCGCCCTAATTAGTATGTATGATACAGTAAGGCGACGCTGGGCGTCCGGGTACCGCACGAGTGGAGGTGGGGTGAGGGTGAAGCGACAACGGCGGCGGCGGTGAGGCGGGTGGGGTGGCAAGAGCGTCTGCATAGTACTTCTCTTCGCCAAGAAGGAACCTGCAGGGTTCGTGTGAGACGCAAAGGAGCTTAGATCGTAAGAGTCTTGCACCGTTCCAGAGATAAAAGGCGCGTGGAAATAGTGTGCTTGTAGGGTTCGGAATCCGAGAAAAGGGGTATGAGGTTTATGAGTTGCTCTGTTCCAATAGCTTTGAGAAATGGGCGTTCCCATTTACTATTACTAAGGGCTTCCGTTTGTATACTGTACTATTACTTGACCGTTTGTATGCATGTTTATGTAAAAGTTACATATTTGTGGATGATGTTGGTGGTCCATGAACTTGATACCCGTTTTAGAAGTTTTATATTTAGATTATTGAAGGAGTTTTGTAGATTCATGCTTTTTTTACTCAAAGCTAATTTCTTTACTTTAGAAAAGCAAAAATTTAAACCAATTCGTAGATATATTTTTTAATTAGTTTTCAGCGATATGTTTTTTTATCTTTTGAAACTTTCGTGTCGAATAGTAATAGTTCGTCTATTCAATGTGAATCCATGGATGTGCCTACAGATGTCAATTCTGATATATTAAGGTTAGACACTATTTTTCCTGAAGCTAAAATTCTCCTGTGAAAACAAACTGTAAATTCAAAGAGAAAATCTGTATTAAACTACGGCGAATTTGACTTTGTGACATAAATAATACAGTAGGTGCTTCTTTTGTCATACCACGGATGTACTTCAACAAACATGTCAGCAGCGGGCGTCCTTGCGCTATTCTTCGGGAAGGAACACAGACCATAAAAAACCTTCTGCTCCCTTTTCACAACCTCTATCTCCCGAAATTTCGTCGTTTCAGTATTCCTCGCGTGAGAAGCTCCCGCATAATTCATCTTCCTCCGGAAAAAGAACGCCGGAAGAAAAGGAATTTTAACAAGAATACCTGCGAAAATAACCACGCACAAAGAAGCCTTCTCGAAAAGCGAGAGGGTTAAAAAAACCAACAACGGGCCTCGTCAATTGATATTCGAAGACAAACACGTCCGTAATTTCTTCTCGCAAGGCGCCGCCGGCGTCGGTAGCCGGTTCGCGCCGACGCGACGGCCTCTGAGGAGCAAACCTAATTGTTGGGAGGACCGGCGCGCCGGTCCGGAGAAAGGAACGCACCCGCCGCCGCCGCCAACGCGCTCTATCGGCTAACGACGGCAGTGATTGAGCGCGCCCTAGGTAATGAGGGTGGGCAGTACAGGAGGAGCCGGCTGCCGGGTGTATTTGGATACCTTCTGATACACTGGACGCGAATTACCTGGACAACCTCGGGGTTAGATGGCTCAGGGCCTCAATGCCCTGAACCAACTGCTCTGATCGGTAGTTCTCCGTGTTTTTTTTATCAAGACCAGACAATTGTCGATGCAGTATCCTAAAAAACGGACTACGGAACACTCGCGATCTTTCTTTCCTCTTCCTTGTTCTATCGTCACCCCTTACTTGTATACACTTACACTCACGTGTACTACTCTACAACACATGTCGTACGTTTAGAACTTGTCCTGGCTGGGGCGGTGCCACGCTCGTGGGAGTTCCCTGGTTGGTAAAAATTCTCATAAGCCGACGTAGGTCGGCGCTGGATCTCGCCATCCAGCGGGGGATGACCTCCATTTCCCGCCATAAAACTTGCCCTGCACGTACGAGGCTAAAGACCTTAGTAGTTGGCGTCCTCGGACTCTTCAATAAATCTCGTGATAAAAGCATGCACTACACTTGCGGGACTCATGACAGTTGTTGACGCGCCTGCAATCACTAATCAACAATCAATCAAACGGCTAACGAGGGCAGTGATTGAGCACGCCTTAGACAATAAGAGCGGGCAGTGTAGGAGTAGCCGGCAGCTGGGCGTATTTGGGTACGTTCTGAAACACTGCACTCGAATTGCCTGGAAATGTTTTGAAATGAAACTGTTATTTTGACCACGTTCTATGGCTATGTTGCATCTTAACAATACGTCATTTGCATATTTATTAGGAAACAATGTCGATAGTTTAGTGTACTCATCTTTTAGATTCGAGAAAACCGTGCTTGAAAGTTTGTAAAGGTGCAGTTACTATTGATCGACTTTGTTTGCTTTCTGGGAAGAAGGTGATCCTTTTTATGTAGACATACAATCTTTGTACATTGGGTAGATGTGAACGAGTGGTTTCCAAAATGATGTAAACTCAAAAATGACGAAGAGTGGATATATAATGTTTTGCGCTTTAAGCCAGCTATTTATTGAAGAAACTTTTCCATATGTATTTCATCATCAAGGCTGTAAAACCAATGTCATTTCATAAAAAAATAATTTATATATGAATTGACCGCTTTATTTATTAACACATTCTCAATTCGAAACAAATGTGGACTGATTTAATGTTGAATTGATTGAATGTAATGTGGAAAATTGCTGGCGGTCGATTTTGAAATATTGCTCCATGTTTTAACTTTAAATTGTTCTGTTCTAGCTTCTTCAACAATATTATTTAGTTATTTCTAAGCTAGAAAGCAACACGCTTGCTTTCCAAACGTGTGGTTGGGTTTAGGTATACTTCTTGTTTAGGTACTACTTGGACTGTGAATTTTTAGAGTGGATCCCGCAACCTGGAAAAACTAGCACAATGAATTGACTTTTCCTGTAATAATATTTTTAAAAGGGATTGAAAGGTAAATTCATTTGTAAATGTTATATCGCGTAGAAATTGATTGTAACGTCCTTTAGCGTGTATTGTATTTGGGACATACCCATAGTTAAATATCTTGGTTAGATTTCTTTTTGTAATTTTTTGTTTTTGTTTCTTTAATGTAACGATAATGAGTCATTTCTTTAAAGAACAGCCATAAAATGTTTCACAAAAATTAATTCAAAAATATTAAATGCACCGTAATGATTATAATAATGACTTTTCCACTCGTGAAATTTAAACCAATAGTATTTAACTGCACGTATGGAATGCCTCAATCAGGGTGGTGTGTCTCAAAAAAGTTATCGCTTTTTCTATCCGACTTTTATTAACGCTCCCCCAACTGGCCAATAATAAGTAGCGACTCATCCATCTTAGGAGGCGGTATGTAGCGATCGCTGTTGACTTGTAATAAACTGCATATGAACAACAACATAACCTCTTTGATTTTAACATGCCTCCATTTATTATCAATATTTGGCGCATTGTGGAATTCTGTTGGACGTAATTTCATTTGGGGAATAGTCCTATTAAATAACACTCGTGCTTTGGAAATTCTCAGATAAATTCCCTCCTGCCTTGGCGAGTCGGGGATTTATTGACAATTTCCAAAGCACTTGTGGTATTATCGATGTCATTTTTTTTATGTACTCCCTTGGGGATTATTTCAAACCGGCGTCTGTTCCTCATAACCCGGTCCCGTGCTCCAGAGGGAAGCGCTAGTATGCCGCATTGGTCTCGTCACAGGGAGACCCAGACGAGGAACGGGGGACGGGACTGTTTGCGCAGCGCCGAGCAAGACGGATCTCTTTCGCCGTCCTCACACGCCGCCCTCACCCCCTCGCTCCGTCCATCCCTCCCGCCCCGTCCTCCTCAGCGGGCGGCGAGGCCTTTTTCACAATTAACCGTGGCCCTGCGCAGCCCCGGCAGCGCGCCGTCCGCCGCCCGTTGCAAAGACTGTATTACCCGGGCATCGGGCGCGGGAATGAGAAGATTAGTCCAATTTCACGAGCCCCATAAAAAGGTGCGGGGTGGTGGTAGTGGAGAGCCGTCTCCCCCACCCCCGCTGCGCCCGCCACGCCCCCACCCCCGCCTCAGCCCGCCCCCTTCCCTCCCCGCCCGCTCCCCGCCCCGCCCGCTCCCGCCCCGCCCGCTCCGCTCCCCGCCCCTGCCCGCTCCTCGCCCCGCCCGCTCCCCGCCCCGCCCGCTCCCCACCCCGCCCGCTCCCCACCCCGCCCGCTACCCGCCCGCCCGCCCCGCCACGCCCGTGTCTCTTCGGGCCGCCTCCACGCCCGGCCGCGCACTGCTCTCGCCCAAAAGAAAATCCGGCTGGGTCTTTTCCGGCGGTGGGCTGCGACGAGCACCTTCCGCGCGCAGTCTGCAGTTCGCTTCTCGCAGTTGGGCCCTTGGGACTATACTGCGTGGCGTTCAAAGGAACGCTGCGTTTCATTCGAAATGCCACATTCTTTTGTTCTTGCATAGTGTTAATTGAATTTCATACATTTAGATAGAAAGGTACACTTAACGTCATTAAATGAAGTAAGAATTATTTATTATTATTATTATTATTATTAATAATAATAATAATAATAATAATAATAATAATTTTATCACTATTATTATTATAGACTGTATTCATTATTTAAAACAATTTTACCGAAAATAATATAATCACAAATAAAACTAATAATTTAAAAATCATTTTTTTATAGAAATGTGTGATGTATTTTTGAATAGGTAAATTATTATTACAATTAAAACTTCGTCTTAAGAAGTATTATATTGACCGTCTAAACTTCCGAAACTAACCAGAATCCATTGAGAAATATGTTATGTACTTTAACGCATTATTAATGGAAATGAATTAATGAAAGCGTGAATATATAGACTCAACGTGAAAACTGTAAACAAAATATACACGTCTTGTGCATTTTCAACTTCCTGAGATTTGAAACGATTTTGAATATTTTAATTTACCCAAATGTAGTTATTTGTATCACTTTCAAATTTTAAGTCAAAGGCAAGTTTGTTCGAAGTTGGCAGCACAGCCAAATACGCTTTCTTCATCCATGAAAGGCATACTTCTAGGAAAGCTACTACACCACTTTCCTTGCTCACGTACCTCCTCTATTCTCAGTTTCTCCGACGCCAACCGGGGTTGTCCCATTCCCACTCCCCCCCCCCTTTCACTCCCACATATTTGGCGTCGGGAGCGGCGCTGTTTCATTCAATTTGAAACATAAGCTCCGCGTTGCTATCCATTCTGTTTTTAGTGCCGCGCACGCGTTCTGCCGCCTGCTTGCCGGCCAGGCGTGTCTAATCCTATTTTATAATGATTTATCCAGGGGTGTCCAAAGGGTCTCGCCAAGGTGCGGGAACGTAAATGAAAGCGAGTTGTAAAAGCGGGCGAGATTGCCCGGGCATCGCGAACCTCCGACTCGGCTCGAAGCTGCGTTTCATTCCCGAAAGGGCAGAGCAACGAGAGGGTCTGTCTTTTCGTGCTGAATGAAAGACAGGGGCGAAATGGCCTTGGGTCGTATCCTTTCGTGACTGTTTCTCGTGAGATGTACTTCTAATTCGTTCTTGTAGATTGTGTTGACGTACTAGTAACTTATTTTGTGTTTAGTACAAGTCTGAGTCTGAGTACTAAAAGTGTATTTGATGTTTTAAAACGATTATTATATAGGTTTTTAATGCTTCAGAACACTCAGCTCTTTTACTATAATCATGTCCATTACTTCATTTAGTTTATTCTCACCCAGTTTTCTGATTCATTCAAAGCAATATGATATTACTGACGACGCTTAATGTACAACGTGTTTATTCGAAGGTACTTTTTGCTAATTGACTTATTTTTGTGACCAGAATATCCTGACCTTTAAACAAATGCTCAAGAAATTTTATCCTCTCAAAATATACCCGTAGTTCCAGCTTAATTCATCAGCATTACTCTCGCAAAATATTGCTCTTTCAATTAAGAGAAAAATTTAACTCCTTCCTAAATGTTAATGTTCTGACACTAGCAGAAATTAAACTCTTCCCGATAGTTTTTTTCTAAAAATAGATGCTTCTCTTTTATTTCGGCGATAAAACATCTGTACATTCTGACTCATTGGTCTCAGCGCTTTGGTTAAAAGACTTCCGATCGCGGTCGCTTATCGCATCAGCAACACGCAAAGAAAGAAATAGTCTGCAGTGGCCAACACCCTTCCCTCACAAAGCGCATAGAACTTCGTTTGTGTCATCGTTTCACGGCTTTACACTTCATTACGAGTCATGCGATTACGCGATTAGCAACGGTGCTTTGGCGCTACGGAGGACGCCAGGGAACAGACCGCTTTGCCCACACCCCTTCGCCCCGCCCCTTCGCGGCGCAACAGAGGACCGGTTGCTGCAGCGACACCTGGCCCCAGCGCCCGCCCCCGTGGATGCACGCGCGACCCGCCCCCCCCCCCCCCCTTCCCACTCCCCCCCCCCACCATCTCCTCCCCACTGCCGTCGTTCCACCGTCACCAACCCAACGCCACAATCCCTCACCTCTACGACCCGTCCCCGACATCATCTACTACTCCACCGTCACCAACACACCAACTTAACGCATCTGGGACCGCTTTCATACCCGATCCCAACCCCGATAGCACTCATCATCCACCGTCGCCAAGTCAACATCACCACTCCTCTGCAAGCGCCTCATCACCATTCCACTGTCACCAACCCCCGCTAACCACCGTATCGTCATGGCCGTTCCGCATAATAACGTCACCATCTTCAGGTCCACTCTCCCTATCACCATTACTACTACATCATCATCCCTCCAGCCTCCCCACCGCCTCTGTGTTCGCCACCTCCGCCTCCACTGCATTCACTACCGCCCACTGCCGTTTCTGCCGGCCACCCTGTTTGCATACGCCGTCCTCCCCACCCCTTTCGCCGGGGGCGGTGACGCGTCGAAGGGCGAACGGGGTGAGTGACGCTCGAATTGGCAGGAGCTGTCAAGGAGAGAATGTAGTGCTGCTAGGGAGGGCGAGGTTATGATGAGTACGTGTCGACTTCCAGGATCAACTAGTCGAGTATGAAGAGGAAGGGGAAATGTATTAAATGATATGAGAGTGCTCGCAGTGGGATTAGTTGCTTGGAATGAAAGGAGAAAGACTAGAAGTAACGTTCCGGGACCACATGGCGAACGCGTCATAAATAAAGGAACACCTGCTCTGTAATGTAATGAGTAGAACCAAGTAGATATAGGGATGAAAGAGTAATCCAATTTCAAGTATTAAGTCAAAAGACCGTTATTGTATGGACAATTATTTAATTTTTGCTAGCAAACTTGGAACACTTACAGGGAATCTTGAATATAAGAAAAGAAACAACAGAGATATATGTTCTGAAGTACGACGAACAGAAATCTTCGCCGTCGTCTCTGCACCGTCAGACAATGTTACAGGTAACTGGCTTCTTCTATAGGAGAAATCATGGAAGTTAAAGAGTGGAAGGCCGATTACCGGGAATGGGCTAAATAGGTTTGTCTGTTTAGAAAAGAACAGCACTAAAGGATGAAGAGTATTGGAGTTAGGAAAAATGCTCGTGAGTAGATGAGAGTAATAGTGAGTGAATGAGAGAGAAAACAGGAATACAGCGTCAAAAGTAAGAGAACGAGAATAAAGAGTAATAATTACAGCGAACAGTGCACATAATATAAGATTTGTTGCCCATATTTATCGAATTCCTACAAATCATATTTATCGGCGTCTTCATTATTAGCATTTGATTTATTTAAATGACGAATGATTTTCGATAATGAACCGTCTGTTCTGCCGACTGAAAATCAATTTGATATTTGTTTCACGAAAGTGAATGAAAATAAATATATCCTGCTAGTGTTGGAGAAGTTGTAAAATGTGATATAAGTAATTGAAATCTACATTAGTGTGGCCACATTTAAGACAAATGACGTATTCCTGCGCACTAGTTCAAGAAGAGGAACAAAACTCTTATACTGCCATCGGTTGAATATTACTTCTTGTATAATGCTTTCTTACATCAGCGTTCTATTCTGTAAGTATTATATCAGTACAGAGAGTCTACGCTTTGTAGAAGCGAATCAGAATGCCAGGATAATGGTGAAAAGGCGTCAGTGCGGAAGAACTATGCACGACAAAACATTCGGGGTTCCAGGTGCCATAAGCCGCAAATAGTGCATTGAATGACCCCCCTCTCGGGTGTGGCAGGTGGTTAGTCGAGGACATCTGCGCCCTCTAGTCCAATTTTTATTCTGTCGCTCACCAGTGAAAGAACTCTGTCGTTTGAAAAGAAGTATTCTAATGCTAATATTAATCACAGCTTTTCTTATATTGGGAATTGCTTCCAGAAAAATACTAGTTGATTTCAGTAGATAGTTCCGGCAAACGAAGATATTTCAAATGGTGCTGTCTCTTCTAGTCTAATATGGAAATAAAATAACTTTTATTAGTAGCGCAATGATGTAAATGAATCATTGTCCATTCGCTCATGGATTAATTTAAAAATTTTCTAATACGCGATCATTTGGAATTACATTGCATATAAAAACAGAGCATACATTTTTTACGTGGCACTGACTATAAAAATGTAGGATATTCCGTTTTGATTAATTTACTACAAAAACTATAAGAAATTACTTAATAACTTATTAAAGTGTGCTTACATCTCGACATTTTTTTGGTATCATTTACACAACGTATTTACCATGGTTAGGTTAAACAGCAGTACATACAGGAGGTAAAAAAAGAAAACAATTCTAATACGGCTGTCAGACCAGCTATTAAAAATTGAATTTAAAATTCAAATGTATTATTTATATTATCAACAACCCAGAATTGTGCTTATTGCATCTACCTTTCTTCTTCATCCACCAAAGAACTCACGAATCCCTGGTCACTGATCAGGAACCTCGGAGGTGGCATATGCCGCCCGTCACCATCAGTCCAGTATCATTAGCCGAAGCGGGGCGTGTGAGCGCGGCGGCGTGAGCGGCACGGAGATATCCGTCCGGGCACCGGCGACGCGACCGCCACCGCCGCAAGATACCGGCGATAGGAAACCGGCCGGGGCGGATAAATTAAAAAACGCGCCCGGAAAAAAATTTCAAACCGCCACCCACCGAAAAAAACGCGAGCATCCGAGCCGGCACGATAAGTCCGACGCAGTGACTTATCTGAGTACGGTGATCGGTCCGGACCGGCTTCTCTGCGGGATCTCCCCGTTCCACCACTGCCCGCCGCTGCCGCCCCCCAGACTCCCGCAACCCCCCCGCCCCGCCCCTGGCACAGCCCCCCCCGCCCCGCTCCCACGCCTCCCCCTCACCCCCCCGGCTCCCCCCTCAAATACCGCCCACAAAATCCCGTCTCCTCCGCCCTCTATTTTCCCACTACCACAAGGTTGCTGTCAGTTCGGTCATGCTATCCATCTATGAATTTCTCATCGCCCTCCCGCCTCCGCAGCGCCCCACCCCATGTGTTTCTTCTGGTCTCTCCGCTGCTCTCTTCCCCGCTCTTGCTTCCACTACCGCTCCCACCAACCCACCCAACGTCCAGACTTCCTCACCGCCCTCTGTACCTCCCTCTACCACTTCCGTCTCGCTATCCATCATGTGCCGTCGCCCTCACCACCCTCTACACCACAGCGCCATCGCTCTTGCCGCCCTCGACCACCATCGCACCCCGCCTCGCCCTCCGTCTATGATGTCCGAATTTTGCCCACACCACCGTCGCCGCAATCGCCCTTTCCGTCCTCGCCGACCTCGCCGTCCTCGACGCCACCATCGCCCCGTCGATCTCGTCGCCCGCGCCGTCCCCGCTTCCGCGTGTCCGTTTACATAATTGCGCTCGGCAGCGGTCACAACGGAGAGGCGAGCGGTCTGCGTGGCCGGGGGTGGCGACGCGGGCAAGGTGCAGATTCGCCCTGCCGGTCCGGTCATTTGCATCTTCGATTTTGTTTTTTAACCTCGAAAACAACGGACGGTGCTCCGATCTTTAAAAATCACTTGGATGGAAATAGGTTTGAATTATTTATACTCGCCGACAGTCGAAATCGAGCGGATGGCTTTTTTATGATTTGGAAAAGCGTCGCGACGCTCGTCCACCACGCTGCGGAGTGCTCTCATTGCTAGGAGAGGCTTCCGTTATTCTCCATTAAGGTGGAATGGAACGCCCGATCCTGCGGTAACTTTCCAGCCCCCTCGGATAATTCTCGTACGTGCTGTTTTTATCCGTTGAGTGGTTGTGCGTGCGGTAATGTCATAGGCGAAAATACGTTGGGCGGGCGTGTTCGAGAAGGTAATGGAACGAGAGCTATGTGTGGTGGCTAATTTTGTCATTTAAAAAGCCGATAATAAATAACGCAAACAATATATCATGGGGAGGATATTTTGTGTAAGTGGATTATATGTTCTATATTTAGGTCTAGTACCAGCAAACTGCATTTTCAGACGCCGAAGTAGTTATGAAGTCAGCGTTCATCGGCTATTAAGGGTACTGTATGATTACGTAGTAATGTAATGATTCTCATTTAAAATGACAACAACATTATGCTGTTCTGGGAGGTACTAAAACGTAATTATATGCATTGAGTTACATTTTAAAGATAAAACAGGTTTTGCATTTTGGGTACACGAAGTCTCACGAAAAGTACTACGATCTTGCAGTATTGAATAATTGATGAATTCAGTAAAAATCACGAACCAGGTAAATTTCTCTGACAGGAAGCAAAATACCATTCTAAGAAAATAAACTCAAGTTCCAGATTGATGTGACCATCAAGAGACAGTAACTTCATACATCTTTTCCGAAGCTCACACGAATTTTCTTCGGACCCACTGTGACGTGGCCTCTGAGAAGTCTGATTGTGGAACAGGAACAAGACGCTTTGATACGAGACAAAATATAATATAATTTGAAGCGGTAATATAAAAATTTTAAACATTTCTTAATGTTATAATTATATTTTCTACAATATTTAAAGAACTACATATTCTTATTCGGGAAATCCTTAGTATAAATTCAGAAGTGTTTTAAATAAATCAATACTTTATTTGAAACTACATTGGAAAGGATAGTGGGGCCAAACTATATTGATTAGTTGCTTCATATTTGAAGTGCATCATCTATACCTCAAATGCACCCTTTCCCCAATTCTCGCGAAATATTCGAGTGTGTACACTTCCAACATTATTTTATTTAATACATTATTTATATTTAATTTTAGTTTTGAGTTTTGGGTTCGCTTCCCGCACTGAGCCCAGGGGGCATGACGATCTGTGTCTGCCCCTCCCCCTGCAGCCCGATTCCCCGCGCCGGCTGGCGGCTGCATATGTCGCGGTGCGCAATGGTGCACCGAGCGCAATTTTCGACGCTTGAGCCGACGCCGGGCGTCGCGCGGGAGCAGCCCTGCCGCCCCTCCCTTCTCCCCCCTTCACCCCCTCGAGTGAAATTCATTGCAGGCTCCCTCGCCCCTGTGTTCCGAAGCCCCATAAATACGGCGGCTGACATCCATATTTAAACCGCCGATCTGTTTTTCGCCGCGCGCGTCGGCGAACGCGGAGGGCCTGGCGCACGGCACAGAAGTCGCGGCTCCAGCGTGGGGCGGCCGCGCTCCGCTTGTCGCGCGCACTGGCATGTTTGGACTTTGAGATCGGATGTGCGGATTCACAATTACGAACAACACGCGAACACCCGCCGAACATCTCGCACAACACGCCGAACATCTCGCCAAACATACAGCACGAAAAGAACACACTCACACGAACATACTCGCACAAACATACACGCAAGAACACACTCGCACGAACCCATCCTCACTTGCACGAACACATTTGCGCACACTCACGAAATGTTCGAATGAACTTATTCGCAAAAAATCACGATTTTTCGACAAAAACTAGTTTTGTGGGGCCCTAATATCGAATAAGTGGATAAATCTTGTTCCTGTGTGAAGTAAATTTCTTCCTCTTGCACGTTCTGTTTAGTCAGAATATACATTTTGTTTGTCCTTGATACCGGAAAATTCGTTGACGGCCATGTCTCCATCGATCATCTGTACTTAGTGATCAGCCCAAGCGCCTTGACAATTCAGATGATTTTCTCCAAAATTTATATTCCCCAATTTGGCCAAACTGAGGCCCTGAGAATTTGAAACGGGTGTGAGAGTTTGTGGAGTTTTACGTCAGGCCGCAACTCATTTCCAAAATTTTCTGAAAAATTGTTCAATTTTTTAATTAAATTTTCCTCTTGATAGAGCAAATGACACTTAATATCTGGCGCAGATCTATTTTCGTTGATCTGTAAATTTTCTAAAATAGTTAAACTCTAATTTTTTTGGCGACTTCCTTAAATTACAATATTTTAGAAACATTTTTTCTTAACGTTATCCGTTTTACGAAGGCAGATCTTTAAATAAACCGTTTACATTTTTTAAAGTCTCAAATTTTTTTGCAAAGGAAACTTAAAGTTCTTGGGTTTCATTAACGTTGAACTCTGAATTTTTGAAAATTGCGAAAGTTACACATAATGTGAGAAAGGATGTGCTTTTATAACGCGTCTATTTGTTTTTTTCGTTTACCGTAATTCTCGATCTTCATTACCTTTCCAAACTTCTTTGCACAATTCCATAAATCGTCTCCAGGTCGTTCTTTTAATCCTCCATGCCGTCCGTTCACCACGACACGCCGCCACAGGAGCAAACTATCCCCTTCATACCATCTGCCCCACCTCCCATCTATCTGTCTCGCTCGTCCGCCAGCGCTCGCCCTTTCGCCCACCTTCCGCGCTCTCGTGCACTCTCCCATAGCGCACCCACCCACCGGGCGGCGAGCGGCCGGCGCCGGGCCGCCCGCGGCCCCCCTTAAACACACCCCCCCCCCCCCCCCGGCCCGTCTGCCCTGTCTGCACAACCCCCCCCACGCCCGTAACCTCCACTCCCGCCGAAACGTCCACCGCTGCCATCGCCGCCCACACTTCCGCCGTTCCCCGCGCGTAATGCGAGCTACTTCACGAGCGGGGAAAACACGCGCACGCGGAGCGCACACGTTCGCGCGTGGCGGCGGCGGCCCACGCCAGCGCGCTGCGATCGTCATCTGAATGCGCGGCGCGCGCCACGCCGCGCGCTCGCCGTCATTTGATTTGATGTGCCGCCGCCAACGCCGCAACCCGCCCGGCCGCACCTGTGCAGCGCCCCCCAACCCTCCGCCCCCCCGGCCCCGCCGCTGCCACGACCCGTGCGCCCGGCAGTTCGCTCCGGCTGCTTCGCTTACGTTTGCGCTCGAAAACGCGCGGTTTCTGCGCGGGTCAGGCCTTGCTACGCGCAGCTTTGGAACGTGATTCGTTTCTTCCTTGTCTTGTCATTATTCTTCGCTGAGCTGGTTGGTTTTCTTTTAGTTGCTTTATTGTAGATTCGTTTATATGTGTATTTCGGCGCTCTTATATAATAAACGAACTCTGTGAAATACGTATTCTGACTTAGAATTACAGCTGGACATTATTCGTCGTACTTGCAAATGATCAAAGATATTCCGCGTTATTTCAGTGTTGCTTTATTTCCTTTTTATTCAGTATTTGTTTCTAATATTATTAAAGGACGTCATGGACCTCGTCGGAGGTAGTATCGCTGCATTTTAATGAGTCTCTGCGTGCAAGTGGGGCCTGTTGTTACTTATAAGTCTTTGTACTGTATTACGACAGTTTGTATCGTATTGAACGTAGTAATATGAATTATCACTTCTCAAACTATTTCTTCTTTATTTTTACACTCCATGAAACCAGCAGAACAGGGAAGTAGTCGCATGAAAACATTAATGTTCCTGGGAATATTTTAGTAATTAGTTTAGTAATTAGTAATTTAAAAACTGGATAGATGATTATTATTCTATGCCTAAACGACGACCCAAGTGTTTGCTACAAGCCCGTCACGATGGACGCACAGTAGCCACACACCTTTCTGCAAATCCAATGTTCCCAGAAGTGACCAGAAGTATTGTGCGTGTCCCGATGGCCATCAGTGTGCCCATTGCAACCCTGTGCGTTGGCCCTAGGGCCATTGTTTTGGGCAGGGCAGCTCTACAACCACCCAGGGCTGCACCTGTGCTGTGAACTCTCCCCTCCGCCCGCTGCCCCACTCGGGGGCGATCGGCCTCGCTCCCCGGCGCCGCCCCGCGCCCCGGCCTCCCCCCCCTCCGCCCCGCCACCCCCGATAAGCGTCCCCGGCGGGGCTCGCCCCCCCTCCAGAAGCAGTAGCTGCCACCGCCACCACCGTCTCCAACGGCGCCACCGTCGTTGCCACCAGGGTCCCCGTTACCTCCATTGCGCTCGATTAGCTTTCTCTGAATACCTTCATCGGTGGTTCCTCGAGTTGTACATGTAATTCTTAACTGATACGTATTATTCACGCATAAAATGTAAATACTACTTCCCTATACGTCTTTCATTTAATTACTATTTTATAATAATGTGTGTTTATTCGTTTGTTTCAAAATTTGGTTATCTGGAGTAAAATTTATATTTTATTTCAATAAATTGCTATGATGATTTCGAACAATGGACTGTAGATGTTCTTCAAAGAATGGTCTACAGCAAATCTAGATGAATGGAACTTGCCCTGCACTTCCTCATTTCATTCCCATCACTGCTCCCTCAAGACAAGATTTCCTTCTACTCCCGGTGCTACTCTCGCTTACTGTTAGTGATGCGATATCGATAAGAAAATTAAAGCCATTGATCATGGATCATGGCTCATAAACATCAGTGATTTTAAGGTGGATACATTCGGGTGCAATAAAATTTTATTTTCCAGAAGCCGTGTTTAGTAATTAATAAATAATATTTGTCTGAAAACGAAGTTAGAATATATTAAGGAAAATGAACTCACGATGAAGAGAGTACAAACAGCGTTCGTTTAATTCCAACACATAAACTGAAAGTGATACCAGTTATTATTTCATAATTTAACTTTTCCTTAACCTTTCACAAACAAAACTAAAACGTGAAATAAAGAAGTAAAATACCGACCAAAAAACTTCCATGATAAAAAATGCCTTTTTATCTTTATTGAAAATATCGATGTTTCCATTAAATATACGATGCTTTAAAAACATCGACATCGATGTCAATCCCTACTCCCGCTATCACTGCCACTACCACTGCCTCTAGAACTGCCCCAACAACTAACGCGAGAATGATCACCATGACATTAAGGCCATTATCACATCCTCTACCGTACCAAAAATGCTACCTCTACCGTAGCTGCTACTACCTCTGCCACACCATTACCACTACCACTGCCTCTAGAACTACCACTACAACTAACGCTAGAATACCCACCACGATCGATTAACATGGCCATTATCACATTCTCTACATGTACCAAAACTGCTACCCTCTACCGCCGCGCTGCTTCTAGCTCTACCCCACCATTACCACTACCACTACCACTGCCTCTAGAACTACCACTACAACTAACGCTAGAATCACCACCACGATCGATTAACATGGCCATTATCACATCCTCTACCCGTACCAAAACTACTACCTCTACCGCACCATTCCACTACCACTAGCGCTGGCGTTGCCACCACCCGAACACCACCGCGCCCACCGCCGCCGCGTGTCCGTCGCTGCCTCCTCATCCGTGCGTGGCGAGTGAGAAGCTGCTGCTACCCCTGCGGATGCGGTTTGCGGTGCAGATACAAGACACTTGCTCGGCCCCGTGCGCTCTTAGTCACACGCTGCTGCTGCTGCCGCCTTCTGCGCGCTGCGGAAGTGGAAGAGCACGACTGATAATTTAAATTGAACATCCAGATGGCGAGGGTTGTTTTTAAATCCACTGGTACGTATCGCGTTTTTTTTTTTTGCAGCCGCAAATCTGTTCGAGTTGCTTCCCTACTCGAGATTTTCCTCCTAGTTCTATGTATATCGTGTTACGTAATCGGTGTTCAGATACTTCACGGGATAGGGATAGAAAGAGTGCAGAAAATATTGCGACGAAGGTGAGTTTGACGAGGTACCTACGTAAAATGGAACATGAAAGCAGGAACACGATCAGGTGATGACAAAATTGGGGTAACGTCGTAATAACATGCTGATTACATTACTATTATGGAAGTACTTCGTTGACCTGTTTCTGCCATCACAATTGCGGCATAGGCACAACTTAATTTCGCCGGTATAAAACTAACGCAAAAACACAAGTTCACGTTACCTTCGCGATATACACAACTAAATTTAGTTAAAAGCATATACACAACTAAATTTAGCGATATACACAACTAAATTTAGTTAAAAGCAGTAATAAATACTGAAAGGAATACACCAAATGACAGCCGTAAATCAATAGTTTTACAAAAATGAACGAATTTTGTTCTTTTTTAATTTTGGAAAGAAGGGAATATGTCGCTACTCTTCAGCTTCGGCGTAATATTTTATAAACAGATTTTGTGAATCACTGAAGTTTAAAAAACCAAGACTTCCTCGGAAAAACATTGTAGAACATATTCCTCATTACCAATCGATCCACGAAAAGCGATGCGCAATTAGTAGCATAAATGACATCAAAGATCATTCTAACCAATTTTCCGGCAAACTTTCGAGTCCCAAATGTCTGTTGTCAACGCTGCTCGAAAGTTCGCAATGCTTCTTCATGACGGGGGTATCAGGGTTATGAAGGAACTACCGCCTGCACTTCCCGTCACCTGGTTCTTCATAAGGCTTTTTGACGAGGTAATCTCCGACCTTCTGACATTTATCAGAATGTCATTTGCTGTCTACGCAATTTAATGTCAGCAATACTTTATCCCATTCATCACATGGTCGAGCTGCAGTACCCTCTAATATAATTTTCTTATTTGCTACCTTCATAAGTTCGTCGGTGTATGAATTGTGTGTATAAAACAATTGCAAGGAGAGAAAAAATGTATTTTGTGTTATTGTTACTGTAACGTCAAAAATCTTCAATGAAGCCTTTGATATTAAATATAAGGCCTTTCGAAGCGAGTTTGCTTAGGGACGCAGCTACCTATTGTGCCATAGAACACCTCTAAAAGCTTAAGGTGGTATTCCTTCATCGTTCCACTTCTCCACCGTTCCATCGTTCCACTTCCCTCTATAATGGATTTGCACAGGAGGAAATATTGAACTTTGAGGGACAGAAACAATGAAAAGAAAAAAAATGGAAAAATCTCGTCTTCATATCTCCATCAATTATTTGATTGCTAAAGAAGGCCTTTCTTCATATTTCACATTCTATGGTTATCTCACATAAAATAATGTTGGCAATACTACACCACTTCTAACTTCTTCACTTGAACCGGTCACGTACGTGAACGTAAGGGAAGCCGCAACGTTTCTTTTCTAGACTCTGTGTCATTGAACGCCCATATGCGAAAAAGTTGGCAACCCTACAATATACCATTTCCAACAATCACGTGAGTATGCGAGGGAAGCCCGTCTTTACTTCCCATTGCCGCCCCCGCTATCACCGCTGCGGCGGGCAAAGTATTCGCGTCCGATACAAAAAGCGACATATGCATCCCATCATGCTCCCTATGGTTTCTTCCCACAGCAAAAAAATATGCATTCATTCCGTCCCAGTGTTTCCAACTATTAGTGGGCAAGACATGCGAAAAGAATCACTTTTATTTCTCTTGATCCACTAGGGAGGGATATAGGGCTATGTCCACAAGTTGAAAACCAAAATTAAATATATTTTTAAACAATACTTCGGTTTGATTTAATTTTTGTGAAGATTATTAAAATATTTATGGAAACGTGTATAATACTATAGATGAGATGTTTTATTTTTAAATTTTTAATTTAAAATTTCAGCCTACAATTAATTAATGCCACAGCTATATTCAATAAAAGTTTTTCCATTATTTTTTAATGTTGGGTGTCCTTGCATTTTTAAATAACTCTTGTTTTCTCTCCAATCCCTTGGCCATGGATTGCCACTTTTCAAGAAAACATTGCCAATCTTTTATTATGGCTACTCCACTCTGAGTCTGTACATTGATCCTTGTTTAGCATCCAATCTGTGCATCATGAATTGCCCCTTAGTAGAAACAATCACCAACATTGCATTTCAACCGATCATGTGAGTCGACGTGAGGGAAGTACCGTCTTTATTTCTCATTGCTACCTCCGCGTCTGCAAATGGCAGTTTACACGTTTACGATACGAAGAGAAACATGCGGTCGTAACCGCTAAAAAAAGGTTGGCAAACTTTTATTTTCCCACTTTCAACTATCACAAAAGTATCCGTTCGTCCTGCCTGTACCGCCCCCGCTTCTACTTCTCCCAGAACATGTGCGGATGCACGACATGTGCGGGTCGAGTGACTGCGTCCGATTCGAAAGGGAATACGCGCACCTTCTGTCATTCCCCTTCTTCAAGGACACTCCAACAATAGTTATTTATGCAACTAGAACAGAAAGTGAGCCTTTGGCGCACGAATGAAATGACGCTCGAGGCGAGTTCTTCATTTTTGAATGAGTGCGTCAAAGATCCCTTCGTACGAGTGGCGAACATTATTTTTTAGAACTGATTCATGGAATATTGGTTTAGAGGTGAGTTGTAGTTGACATTTACATAACGACTACGTAGGTAGGTAACGAAGGTAGTCGTTTTTGTGACTCCCAGACCGCAGAAAACTGATGATGATGGCTAAGCCATCGAAAGCTGCTCTTATTGAAATAAATAGTATTGTTGACAATGACAACGCCTTCAATCATTTCAATGATTCATGGAAACTTACAAATATATACTAAGTGTTGGGGTCTGTTTTCCCGTACACGTATCTCAAAATAACAAATTAATTCCAAGCTAAAAATAGTGTAAGTAAGTCCTTATTTCCACGTATGAATGATGAAGAAACATTTTATAATCACTCCTCCCAGCATTTCCATTGCAAACACGGATGAGAATGGAGGCAGCTTCGCCTCCATTCTACGTCAAAGATGAATGAAATTATTTCAATGGGCAATTTAGCACACTCCTATTTAACCAATTTATTAATACGTATTAGGTCCATCGCGTATGAAAGAGTTGGCAACACCTCATTATCACACTCGCGCCGGTCACGTGGGTATTCCTGGGGGATGCCCCGCCTTCGTTTCCTAGAGCTGCCCCCGCCTCCACCGCTGCGGAAAAGCGCGGGCCAAGTGTGAGCGTCTGATACGAAAGTAACACATGTATCCGCCTACATTTCCCATTGGCACATTCCAGTGTCAGTCCAACGAGAACGCGTTAACAATCCTCCATTTCAAAATTTCACTGTCATATCGAGTAGTTTGGGAAGCCTAACAGTTATCTCCCATCTAATTTATCACATTGCTCCTTGTGAAAAAAAAAAAAAAAAAAAAAACTTGGCATCCCATCATTTCTACTCAAGTAATCGCCTGTATAGTAATGGGAAAACCGACCTCATTTCTTACTCACTATAGTTTGGACCTATTAGAAAACGTTGGCGACCCTTCACTCTTGCGTATCCAAACATCACGTGTGTGGTGGTGGGTGAATCCCCGCCTTCACTTCGCACTGCCGCCTACACCGCAGAGGCACGGCGGTTTGAGTGCGCGCAATCACAGAGGAAACGCCCGCACACAGCCCGACAGGAGAGTATTCCTTTGGCAAACATTTGAACCAAATGGATAAATTGAAGAGATTTGGAATGCAATGTATAATGGATGATGTTTAAAAAGGATCTACGTGTTAAGGTAGTTGCGTTTGATTAGCTTAGTAAAAAAAACTCACCAGTTTAATGCGGTCAATTTGACTCTGCTCGCTGATACATTTCCAAGTTGACGGCAAAGCTCCAATCTTTGGTCTCCACAATGAACATAAAATATCTTTCAGTCCAGCCAACGTAAAATTCTGTACTCATGCTGCCCAAAAATTGAGATAACGCTTTTCTTGATTCACTTTCTTCAGGTGAGTGCTAATAATAAAGTACAAGCCATTATATTATGATAATTTCGAGAAGTGAGGAGATTTTGCACTTGGAACTAGCGTCGTATTGACAATTTGGAACTTATAGGACACCCATGTCAAGGTCGCGGGCTAAGTGACAAACTTACTAGAGTTTACGGGTACTGCGTCCAGAGTAACTGCCGCGAAGTTTAAAAGTAAGTGTTGTTTATTGGAAAACATATGGCAAACATTTTCTTATGAACCAACCATTCGTCGTGATATTTCGAGTGCGATTTATGGTTTCAGCTTGCGCGTGGACATCTCTTTCTGCATTTAGAGGGGAAATGAGGAAGTCAGGGGAAGTTGCACTTGCCCGCAGGAACGCCGGGCTTCCCAACAGGACAAGTAGCTTGTGTTGCCGCATTTTGTCATGACCGAAATAAGGTTTCTCGTAGTATATGCAGCATGAAAATGATAAAATCAGTCGATGAGTTTGAGTTTGACAGAGGTCAGAATTGCGATGGCATGCCGCCATGTATTTCAGTATTCTGAAACGGCGGTGTTGCTGGTTGCCCCTGACCTCTATTGTGAGCCGTATCAAAGTAAGCAATGGTAGAGAAACAGCAATACGTCGTCCATCCATTGTGTCAGCAATGGAGCGCTACATTGCCACAGGCCAGCGGAGGTTTAGCATATTGGTCAGAAATCGACAGAATAGCAATCGCAAAAGAGGCGCAGGTCACAGTTTGAGAATTCGCTCAGTGGAGCATGAACAACATATTTCACGACAATCTGTTCACTAAATCGTGCTACGGACGAGTTTGTGGGTTTGAAGACCACTAGCACCTTCAAGTGATCATAAAGCAGCGGCTGATCGGTGTACGGCTCCTTAATTGAATACGTGCATTCCACGCGTATTCCGTTTGCCCTGTACTTTAGGTGCTGGTGGGGGTAAAAAGAGTCATCGCGCGCGGCCGGGCAGCGGCGCACGGGACACGGCGTCGCTCTCACGTGCGTCGCACGCGCGCGCGCGGCCACCGCTGACAGCGCACGTCCGCGCATGGCGCCCCGTTCCCGCTACCGCCACCAACCCGCGCCACCACCGCTGCCGCGATCACCCTCATCGCAAACGCCGCCACCATCGCCATCACCGCCACCACTATCACCCTTGCTACCACCACCACCGCCGCATCCGCCACCACCACCACCACTACCACCGCCACCTCGGCCGTTACCGTCACCACCACCGCCCCGCCACCGCGTGGTTTCCTCTTCGTCTGACATTTCGCTGCTGCGGTTCCGCGCGCGCGCTTTGTCGTCCGCTGCATCCCGTGATTTTGCGGTGTCCAGATAGGCTGTTTGTTTTGACGTGCGGAGGCCGGCATTGCGAAACTTCTTGGGTTCTTTAGCTTCTAATGTGTGTTCGTTTGTCAGCATGAGATAAGGGTGTTTGTAATGGGCGTATTGAGGTTGATAATTAGATTTTAATTTATTTTTATGAAAGGTCTTTTTAACTACGTAACATTTGTAACGAAATATAAAATTTTGTGGAGCTTCCAAACATTCAATATTAGATACCGGTCCTTATCGCTACATTCGGAATATTCTCCCTAATGATTCGAAAAAAACAACAACTATTCTTGAAACGATTTAGGAGAACAACTCATGTCAAACTTAAAACATAGAAAAAACAGCATATTGTTTTCGATCAATTTTGCTGCAGTATAGTTATGTTCTAAATATTGTAATCTAAATTAATACATGCAACTCCATTTCGAATATTGTTGAACACAAAATGTATTTCTTTGGTAATTAAATTTTCCTCTTCCTTCAATGTTTTTGTCTAAAAACAGCAGGAGTACACACCCTTAACTGTGCAAGGTTTTCTGAAGGAGCGATCGGTAAAAATATGTTAAATGTAAATGGATAATAAATTGTATGCTATTGAGCGCATCGGACAAAAAAGGGTGAACTGTGGGAATTGATGTTAGCGTAATTTCGCCATTGGAACCCAGAACATGTTTTATGATCAATGATTTACAACCAAGATCTATATTTCTTATCTTTACTATGTTTCGAAACTGCTTTTTCATTTGTTTTGTCAAATTTTGTACGAAATGTGACAACTTCAATAAATATCGATGTATCTTACATCAAAATTCCGTCAGGTAGCTGACAACATACTGCATGTCACAACTGCGACAGGTTTATAAGAAACAAAAGCCTGCTTCCCTACCCGGCCGTGTGTTATTTCGCAACCTCCGGTCAAGACCTGCTCGATCGGAGCGGTGGGGGCGGGGCGCGCCGCGAAGTCTGAGAAGGCCGCGTCCGCGATTGCGTATCGGCCGCATGGGCCCATAACAGGATGGCCGTTTATGGGCGCCATATTACTAAAAATGTGCCGCGACATTTTGCCGTTATGCTGTCGTAAATGCCCCTCTCGCTCGGGATTAGCCCCGGGCGGTCAAACAAAGTTATTAAGCTACGTAGTATAGCGAACCGCTGCCTCCGCCTCCGCTCAGGCAAACTTTTCCTTGTGATGTATCGTCTCGGCCGCCGCCGCCCGCCTCCACCTCGACGCGCGGCTAGCTGGCGCCAGCCCATGCGGTGTGCACCCCCTGTGTATTAAAGGAATTTAGTGGGCGATGCTCGTTCGCGAAGGCAGTAAAGAGAGTGCGGGCGATTGATAATCGCGGTGTTGCCGTCGATTCCGTTGCGTTCTTGCGTGAGTTGGTCGTTCGTCTTTTGCGTTCTGAAATATGGAGAGAGATTTAGTAGTACATACAACTACCTTGACACTTTCACAAACTTTATTATTAGCTGGCATTTTTGATAGAGGCTCTTTGTAAGTTCAAGAAGTTAATTGACGCAGTGAGGGAGCAAGAACAGGTTGCGATACAGTAGTCTATAACAAATGTAAATTAGAATAAGAAAATATTTAAGGAACAGAACCTACGACTTCTAATGCCAGATTTTAAATGTGTTGTGCTAATAGTGGCTAGATTATTTTGCCTTAGTGTGGCTTATCCTGCCAAAGTGACAGCATTTAAACTAAGTTATATTCCGGAGACATAAAAACTTCGTCGATTAGTCCCTTGCTCCTCGCAGAACACATACGTGACAATACTATGCCCAAGACATTGGAGTTCACAGAGCATTGATTCTCCAAACAGTATATTTGTAAAATCATGTGTTCCCAAGTATTTGTTTTATGTTCAAGCACAGTGTGTATATGATAACCGTTGAACTTCACATATTTATGAGAAAGGTCATAGATTTTACATTGTTCGACTAGATTAAAAAAAGTGCTCAAATTTGGACATTCTCTAAATGAGCTCTCAGCTACTCAAATGAGCCCTCAACAACCTATCTGGGTGGTCTGGAGTCTTCGTAATCACCTCCTAACATCAAGCGTTTAGTTCTTTGTACATTACAAAAATAATAATTTATTTAGTTACAATATTTTCAGTCCATTTTGTAGAATAGTTGATTAATTGGAAGGCACCCAACTATTGTAAAAAAATGGAATGGTGAAAAACAGATCACAGAAGACATTGACAGAATTAGGAATCTATTTTCCCCTCGACACAACGTTTCTCGATTTATCGTAGAGATGCCGTACAAAAATGACAACAAGAAACTATTGTAAGGCTTTAGAATATAATAAAGTACGGTGTGCATCTTTTCTCCTCTTATAAGAAAATATCCACTGTAAGTCGCTCAGTGCCAATAGAGCGAAGTCCCAGAAACATTACTCTGCCGTCACTTCCAGAGTTCAGGAGACGCGAGCCGCTCGTCCCAGTTGATCAGAATTCGATGATCCTTCCGCACGACAATTTTCATCCCTCCGCCCGTCGTATTTGTCTCGCGAGTCCCCAATTCCGGGCTAACTTTACGACTCTCGCTAGTGATTAGAATTTATTACGGCCCTCTTCTTTGATTTAAGGTTCCAAAGGTACGCAGGGAATTTCTCGGGAGGAAAAGAAAACGATTTGGGATGATTTGTTTGACAGTTTTCCACGTTCCTCGTTCGACCCTCGGCAGGCCGTGCCAGCAGTTCCCAGAGGCGGTAAGTAATGCCCGTCGTCGTCTACCTTTGCGAGGAGGTCGCTTGCAGGACGGGCGAAGTTTGAAGTGTCAATACTTGCCCCCCTGTAGGAATTAAAGAAGAGAGAAATTCTGCGCTGGAGTTTCCAACTCCTCTTCCGCGGACTTCTCTTTGTAAACTTGAGGAGAACATGAAGACTCCGTCATTACGTTGTTCCCCGAGAGCTTTATCGCTACGTATAAATTCGCGAAGACCCTTCCCCGCCTGGCTCCCCACCCCCCGCGGCGGCCACCGATTTTAAAACAGTGCTTAAAAATACCTAGCGCTATAAAGCGAACATCGGCAAGTGCTGTTAAATTTGAGAGATTTATTCAAGATCGTCTCCGCGAGAGTAATATGGGTGTGTGTTAATATCACCGCCACCTTTACGAGGACCACGCCACGTCTCGTACGGCGCGTAAGGGGCGGAATTCGAAAACGGAGGGTGGTGTCGTGAAGGGGTGCTTCGAGGGTGTAGTTTCTCGGGTGAGCCACCCCCTGCCCGCTCATCATCGACATAATAAAACGGAGTTACGGCGGCGAGCGCTGTATGTGATGATATACGGGCGCATTCTTGAATGTCCCCCCTCCCACCCCTCCGGTCACTCAAGGATAAGAAATATGACGAGGGGTGGTAAAAGTGGCGACGAGAGGATCGCGAGCAATCTTTGTGATTGTCGTAAAGGCGGCACCTAACATAACTTAGGAGGCGAGTGGAGAGTGGACGCTGAGTCGCCGTGGGAGAAAGGAAGGGCGGGGAGCGGGGAGATAGCGGACGGACGGGGATTGAGGGGGGCCGGTCGGCATTGCCTGCACCTTGGGTGAGCGGACCCTTGGGTGATACAGCGGGAGGGCGACGCCCGTGCGTCATCGAACTCCTTCGCCCACACCGCCCTCGTTGAGCTGTGGGTGGCGCCTACGTTTATCACGATCGCGACATCGTCTCGGACCTTTGGAATTGAAATGAAAAATCGGAACAGTGCGGGAGGAAATCGAAGGTGCACGGAAAGTACATATTAAACAAATATTATTAAGGTGGTCATAATTAATGAAGTAACCCGGCAACCCCGTATCTGGGATCATCTGTTAGACTGGAAGAAAATCAATTCTATTTTACTGTGTAAAATGGAAGACACTTTATTTATATCTTAGTTGCCCCAACGAAACATCGCTCCGCACCCCGCGCCAACGCCCTCTAGCCATCCTCCTCGCTCTCTCCCTCCCCCTCTCTCTCCCTTCCCTTTTTTTTCCCTCACCGCTCTCTCCCTCTCTCTCTCTTCCCTCTGTTCTTTCTTCACCTACTACGCTCTCTCCCTCCCTCTCCCCTCTCTTCCCTCTCTTCTTTCTCCACCCTCGCCGTTCTCTTCCCCTCCACCCTGTGTCCTCCTGCCTCCTCCGCTCTCTGTCCTCCCTGCCCTCTCCGTTCTCTATGCCATCACCTCTGTCTCCGCCCTCTCCGCCGTATCCTCCACGCACCTCCGCCGCCCCTCTGACTACGTCCTCCTCCTCCGCCCCCGCCACCCGCCGCTCCCTCGATGCTTGGACCCTCCCTCCACGCATGTCGTGAGGCGCAAGGGCGCCGTCGGGGCACGCGCTCGCTCGCAGGTTGAATGTGGGCGGCGGAGGAGCGAGCGAGGACGAGCAGTCGTCCAGATGGAGGTGCTTCCTTCGATCGCTTCTAGGAAGCTCTCTTTGCCTCTGGCACTCGAAGTGCTCTCGCCGGAGGATAAGTGGACTACGGGGGAATGCGGACTGCTGGGAACAACGAAGAAAAACGGGTTTTAATGAAAGGGTATTACTATTTGATAACATTAAAATTGTGTCGCGAATGTGTCATCACCGTCGTCGTGGTCCTCGTCGTCGTTCTGGTTGTTATTTTTACCGTTATTAATGTTGTTAGTCTTCTTATTCAAGTTTATGCCAAACAGAAATCACGTGCCAAATTCATTTTTTTTATTTTTTGTTGTCCTTTCTCGATTTTTCTTTCTTCTTTTAAAAATGTTTCTGGCACCATTGTCAGATGTGTCTGAGTTCTTTCTCTCCTTCAATTTCTCATCCCCCTCTCTCTCACTCTTATTATTATTATTATTATTATTATTATTGATATTATTATTATTATTGATATTATTAGTAATATTAGTTTATTGGTCCACACCTGTGATGTAGAGCCCGATGAGATTTAAATGCTCGGTCAGTAGAAGATCGTGAGCATAGAATAGAATTGGTTACGTCATAATGTTTTCATTTTATCCAGTTAAACTGAATACTTTTTGTTTCATTCTGATGAGCCGACTGTATTTTATATTTTATTACCTGCAAGGACTTTAGGTTCAATCGAATAGATTGAGTTTACGCCGAAACTCCTGTGTGTTTTGTTTGTGCTTGCTTTGCATCACAATCATCACACGGTCACAGCTCTGGTGTATTTTACGTGCATCGACCAAAGCACGTTTCTAGTTTTGTCTGTGGGCGAAAATCCATGCGAGTCATAAATAAAGCCAATCGCTCACGTTAAATGCTTTGATTGCAATTGCTGTTTGTGGACCACAGTTTGAACACTTAACACATTTTCCGTTCGGGAACGTAAAAGACTCGCTGCTGTGTTATGGCCATTGTGGGACGCAACAGTGATGCAAACTTCCTAATAACCGCGCTTTTTGAAATGAGAATACTTTTTATTCGCAACACAGAAATAAGTGGGAGATTCCCTATGTAAACAGTGAAAGCTTTAAAGTGGATGAAAGTCTTACAGACCTTATATTACAAATTAAAAAAAATTTTAAAAAAATTTAAAAAATTTTGTTCAATTGACCTTAAAATATGACAGATTGTGCATTTAATAATCTGAAGGGTTTGTTTTGCCTCTTAATGATATGAACACTACCGACTTAAAATTACATATCTATATTGTGAAAGCATACAACAAAAAGCATATATTGTAAAAGCATACAACAAAACGCATATATTGTAAAAGCATACAAAAGCTAAAAACATTGTACATATTCATCAACAAATATTTACTTCCTTCGCTGAACACACTAATTTTTGAACTGTTTATTGAGCTTAATTATCGTTCTATATTGTATTCAGTTGTAAAGATCATTATATCTTTGCATTAAAACTATTTCTCTGGGAACGATACATACGTTTGTGAAGATTACTCAGACGCACTTGATTATGTAACGAAAAGAAGCGGGACTTGTCCTTCTGCGAGCACATGTGGTCGCTCCCTTGCCGGGGCAACGCTCGTTAAAAAGCCCCGCCAGAAATTAAGCCAGTGGGCGCCGTGTGCGGCCGCATATGTAGGGGGACACGTGTTGAAATAAATTTTAAAAACCCACCTCCATCTCTCCTCCCTCCAAACAGGCACATACGTGCACACATGCCGACCCCAGCCCTTTGCTGGGTGGCCGCTGCCGCTACCAGGGACGGCACCTGCCACTCCACTTCTGCTACCGAGTCCTCGACGTCGCAGCTTTTGCGAGCACATCATGGGTTAGCGGGGTCTTGGGGGCGTTTACGGTTTTCGCCAATATAGAACTTTTTCTAGTTTTTGTTCTCGTCTTTGCTTTTCGATCTGCTGTCACCCTTTCCCTGTGTCCATGGCCTGATTCTGGGTCTGCCACCGGGCCCTATTTCCGAGTTTGCATCTAGAATCCTCCCTCCACCCCCTGTCTCTCCAGACTCCTCTCTCCAGAAACACTCGCCAGTCCGCCTTCCCGAATTCGATCTCCCACCGGATTGCCAAGCCTGTCCCAGCCACATTCTTCTACCAGCATCATCGCGACGCACTACCAGCATTACGTTAATCGTAGCCTCCATTTCCTTCACCATAACTATTACTTCTTCCATTAGCATCTGCTGCCGCCCAAATATCACTGCGGCCTCTCGCAGTGCACAGTGACATCACCCGCGCGCCGCGATGGAGGCTGTCGCCGTCGTCATCAAAAACAAAAGGCGGCCACGCGCGAGTTGGCCGCGCCGGCTGTCAGCATCGGAGCGGGCGGGCGGGAGGCGGAGGCGACGATGGCGGGGCGCGGAGCGGGGCGGCCATGCGGGGGCGGGAGGCGGGAGGCGGGAGGCGGAGGCGGGGGGGAGGCGGGAGGCGGGAGGCGGAGGCGGGAGGCGGAGGCGGGGGCGGAGGCGGGGGCGGGAGGCGGGAGGCGGAGGCGGGAGGCGGAGGCGGGAGGCGGAGGCGGAGGCGGAGGCGGGAGGCGGAGGCGGGAGGCGGAGGGGGGAGGGGGGGGGCGGAGGCCGTGCGCTACGCACAAGGAGCATGTGTGCGAGCGCGACGCACGTGAGGGTGGGTAATGTCCCGCTCGCTCAGGGGTTGGCAGACACGCGGCGGCCTTCTGCCAGGGGGCATGATGGCGATTTCGTACGACACATTCGTTCGTTAGCCTTCGCACTTCAGTTTTGAGATGACTTCTTGACAGGTTGAAGGATGTTTAATTTGTTGACGTGAAGAAAATAGTTGTTCACATTCATATCTAATTTTAAAGAACATCAAATAATTTTCTAAGAATTTAATTCGCTCAGAAATGTGGCATAGGAGACTCATAAGTAGCATTATCGCACAGTGAATATTTCTATGTTGATTTATTTCTATGTAGATAATTAGAAGAGAGTGCCCTTCAACTTCTTTCTAAATGTGTATTTAATACTTTGTGTTTAATCTTCAGAAATATATCAATATTTTTATTAATTTTTTTTTTTTTCCAAATTAATTAAACACTACGAGAACCTCAAAAGAATAGATAATGGAAAGCAATATCTCATTTTCATCTATAAGTGATTTTCTTTAAAAAATTTTGAGCTGTAATTTTAGAAGTTTATAACTGTATAGAAAATGTATTGAATTCAAAACAAAATAATGAGACATCAACAGATAGGTTAAAAGTATCTGTTCATCGATTGTGTTAAATGTTGAAAAATGGTCATTTATTCTCATTCTCTATTACATACGGAAATTTTTACCAATACAGTTTTCAGGCAACCAAAGGAATTGACCTCACCAAAGATGGAAGTAATGTCATTACTTGTCTTTTTCTCAATAAGCTCCTTAATTTATGATTTCTTCTCAATGAGACGCGATAGAAAGATAGCAACTTCCCCCTTATTTCTTCCCATCGCCGTCATTCAACCAAGCGTTTGCCTCCCTGGAGGGGATTGGCACCCCTGGAATGCCGAGTTGCGGCCGCCACAAGGTGAAACCGACGCGCGCGCGTGGCGGCAGGGGGAGAGGGAGGTAATGAATTAATATTCTAGTCAGATATGCAATGCATTTTCATTACTCACACACGCCACATCGCGTTGCATACACAAAGTTCGGCTCGGCGCCGCACCGCACCGCACCGCTCCGTGCCGCTCTAGCTACTACTCTACGGAACCGCCCCCACCGCCCTCGGGACCGGCCACGCCCCCAGCCCAGCCACGTCGGCGGCGGCCGGCCCAGTAAATTCATTTCCAATTTCGATAACGCGCCGCGCATTGTGGCAATATGTTGTAAGCAATTTTTGTAAATACGTTCGCCGCGTGCCTACGTTTGTTGTTATATTTGCGACCCGTTCCGGCGCCTGAAGCCAGCTAAAACAGATGAAGCATTAATAGATTGCAGGTTATTGCCGTAATGGTTCAGCTGGCGGTCCGCACGACCGGCGGCGCGGCGTGGAGCCGGCGGCTGCGGGGGGTGTAATCGACGCCCCCCCCCGCTCTAGAGGGGGTGGGGGCGCGTGGGGCACGCGTGGCGATGGCTCCCCGTTGGCGCTGCCACCCTCTGGCCGACGATGGACGCCCGTTACGCGGGGGAGGAGCGCTGGCGCGGAGTTGCTGAGTAGTCATGTTGCCAAGCGATGTTAATCAAGTTTTCACTGTTACCCGAATTCTGTGTTGGCGCGGGGGTATCTGCGGACTTGCGGGATGAGGGCAGGTTGAGCGATTGGGTATATATTGAGAAAAAAGTAAAATTGCGTAAATTATGCGTTGAATGTTTACTTTTTTTCAGTCTAGCTTTCAATCTCAACCATCCGTGAAAACCATACACCTCAAAACTGATTCAAGATTTACAAGTTCTCACTACTAATTATTTTTGGCGTTTTCAATCATTGAGACCGAAAAAAATAAAAAATATTAAAATAAATAAAAATTTCTTATTATGATAGCAATGTCATAAATTTTGAGTTACGCATACAAAATGTATTACAGAACTAAGACTTTTAGATTGCATTAATATTATTCTGCCTTGCTTTACAGATAAGAAGATAATGTACTATTCAGTTACAACATTAACTATTCTTAATGCTATTAAACCTAAGTACTTTAAAAAATGAATGCTTTGAAAGATGTAATGCTTGTTTAACATCTATTAATGATTAATTCCAAATTCGTTTATTAAAATTGTAGGGCAAAATATACTTAAGGGGCTTTAGGGCTTAACTCTTAACAATTTTGAAGGGAAGAAAAATTAAGATGGAAATATCTTGCACTGTGGACTCAGCGGCACAAAAAGAATGCAGGATGTAAGCAGAGAGAAAATGGGGGGATCATTATTTTCTTGGTAAACAACTCAAGCGATTGGATAAACGGAGCACATGTGAAATGCTCTGTGTAGTGGGTGGTTATTCAAAAAATGTAGAAGTTAAAGTAACTGGATTAAATTAAGGTAACTTAAGTTACATAGATTTTTAGGAACGAAGAAAAAAACAAATTTTACATGGCTAATTTGCCTCGTAACACTCGCGCATTTCGAAGTCTATGTCAAGGCTCCGGTCTTCGGCCTTTCGGATTACATAAAACGAGTTCAGACAATTTAGACACGGCTTATCTTCACTCTCTTTCTGGTGTAACTAGTATTACATGAAAGTATTTTTACTTCATTTAATACTTCTATTCTACACGAGTTCCATTTTCCCGTATGCTTTAACCGTTTGTCATCTTTATTAACCTCATTAATGCCAAAAACAGCTAACACTAAAAAAATTGGCCGAGTGCCCTTCAATAATTTTTGGGACACCATCTTCTTATAAAAAATGATACAAATAAGACCTGCCTTTTCTGGATTCTGAATAATAATTATTATACCCTAATCCAAGAAAATTGTAATCTGTCATCTGTACCTACAACATTTTTATTTCGATTTTTGTTAACGGACGACGGACTATTAAATCTTCAACAGACGTCGGCCGTTAAGACATGGTTTGGTTGTGTTAAGTCGATATAACAGTACAGTATAACGAAAAATAATACTCACGTCCCGGCGGGGCCAGAAGCAGAGGCGAGGGGGGGCAGCGGGGTCGGAGCCAGGGAAGGGGGAGCCAGCTTGTACGAGCGATTCCGAGAAGAGAGGAGGGCTTGCGAGGAGCCGCGTCGGGGGTACAGATGTGTTTATTTTAACTCTTTCTACTTAAACTCGCCACAAGTGGTAGGTTGCTGCGAAATGCTAGTGATAAGAGCTGTGCTCCTTAGCTACTCATCTACCTCCATATACCGTACATGCATGATTTTACGTATAATTAATTTAAATATTACAATTCTTGACAATAGAAAAAATTATTGGAAATATGATAGTAATTTGTGCTAGTTATTTGGTAAGTTATAAATTAAGAGAAATGTATTTTTTGTACGAGAAAAGTTTGTCAAATACGCAATTTAATAATATTAAAACGCATACAATAGAAAGTACTGATTAAAAATGTTGAATTAACAAAATATATATACAATTACTGGTAAACAGAAGATGTAAATAAATTAAACATTGCCATTCCACAAATATTAACAGGTATGTTGCAATCTCATCCTTTCTATTTTAATTGTATTTGTAATTGCAATTTTATTAATATAGTTGGAATTGCAATACATTTTGTTGCGTGTTTATTTAATGATAAAGAAGAATTAAACATCCAGCCCCTGGCACAAGTATAATAAATTATTCGAACACTAAGAACACACTTGTAGGAAAACGTCCAGCTAACTCTGGGTGAGCTACAGAGTGAACATAATCTCCATCTCTTGCCCAACGATTCGAAAACATCCGTCCCCCGTCGTTACCATGAGAAGGCGCCCCTCATTGCGTTCCTCTTCGCTCCGTGCGGCGCCGCGCCGTGCCGTGCCGTGCCCCCGCCGGCGGCGTCGGCGCTTCGCGGGAAGATGCAGCGCACGCTGGCCCTCCAACCAGGTGACGTCTCTCTCGAAACTCCTTCACGCCTTATTGGTTTGCCACAAGAGGGAAGGGATAAACTTCGGGTGTTCCGCAAGGTCATAAAAAAGAAATAATTTACCTAATAGTAAGAATAAAGGGTATAGTGGGGACGTACGTCCATGTACTGCCTGTTAGACCGCGATTTGTTGGTTGTGTGTCACAAAACATTTGTGTTCCCAATTTTTAATGTTGTACTCAAGCATTTAAGAACTTTTCTGTGTCTTTGACTGCCAAGGTTTGGAATTTTGCTTCCTGTAATTTTCATATGTCAGAAATCTCGAATCCAGAACTTCTGAGGAAATTATCGTTACATGTGTTGACATACATTAATAACTATCATTAACTACTCATCTGGTAACACAAATATCATGTTTTTTTTAATGCCGGCTTTGTACGATATTTTTGTTATAATTAGCTTTCTCAATAACTGTTGTACACACTTGCGATTTAATGTATAATTCTGATATTCTTACCCCCAACAAGTATTCGGCGATGGTTGACATTAGAAGAAAATATATCAGAACTTGTAAAAGGAATTAAAAATGTTTAACATTGAACAAATCCAGAATTGATCCTACGATCAGTGGCAGGGGGAATTGCCTGCGGTCAACATTTTCAAGTGTGCCTATCGCAGGCTTAGATATATGAAACGGTTGAAATAGGCTGAAATACGGTTGTCTTCATTTCAGTTCGAGTTCGTTTCGAAATCTTGATAATCACAAAAAAAGTCAAGGGACAAAAGAATGCAATCCGCCACGTTGCAAGTTACTCATCAATGCAGGATTGGCAACTGAACAGGTTTTTAAAAAATCCAAGAGAGGAACTCGAAAAGAAATTCAAAATAAGCATTTGGAACAATTTACGAGGAAAATCCACATAATTACGTAACAGATGCGAAAAATGGAATTGCTTCATAATTACATTATAATTCACATTTTTATATATTTGAACAAATGTATCATTGTAGCACTTATCGACAAAGTTTTTTCTCTATTTTACTGAGTTGTTTACAGTTTTTTCTGTTATAAAAAATAAAAAAAGACTGGAAAAACATTCTGCAGGACCTTTGTTCGTCACATATTCCTGGAATATACTGGAAATACTTTGGAATTAATGAGATTCTAATAGTTATCTCTAATGGTAAAAATAATATTGTTTAGAATTATCCCATAACTAAATATTACAGAAATCAATACAGTCGTTCAGTATGGATCGCCTTGTAATTCATAGCACAATAAACCACTAACTTCCATATACTGTTGCAGAAGGCTTTGGACAATTTTAGGCAGATATAAGCAAGTTTTACGATCATAACGATGAAATATTGAACATTTATTTGATTCTCTTTCATTCAGCCAGTCTTCCCCTTAGAAACATAAACACACTTCAACGAATACGTCGTTAAAATTTTCGAAGAAGCGAAGGAGTTTCGGTTTTTCTTCAGAGCTTGAATTATGTATACACATTTCGAGTTCAACTGTACTTCAACGCTTCTGAATTATGCCACGTTGGCGTAAATGTTTACGGAGTTCGCGACGACGAGACTCTGGGTAGTGGGAGGAGTCGGAATGCGGGAAAACGTCGACTCATTGCGGAGTTGTGTTAATAGAATGTTAGTTTTGTACTGTTGGTGTTAAGAGAATTCATCACAAACATGTTTTCCGTCTGTTTTTGTCGGACAACCGAGTACGTTAAAGCGTGTTACGTGTCCGTTACTGAAGCTTCTGGGCCGGATGTCCTAAGTTCGGACCTGGACAGTGACGGATTACTGACTTGGTGCGGTCAAACTGGATCCGTGTTCGTCAGAAGAAAAGTTCGAATGGGAATGACCGTCTGCTTCTACGGATCGTAGTAGTCACATGATTCAGTCATCTGTCTGCAATTTATTACGTATAATATTCAAATCGAAAATATTAAAACTACTATCGGCTTGGGTGGCTCAGAGCATCCATTGATGACATTGCAGTGCCTGACCCTGGGAGGTCCTACGGTTCCAGTCCCAACGATGAAAGGATTTTCGACACGTCGAATTCAACTGCTGTCTGGAGGAGAATTCTGGCGCCGCGGCGCGCTGGCGCGCCGGCTACTCTGATAGCGTGTTTCCCTTGGTTTCTTCGATCAACATCAGAAGTATGCAGGAGCAGTACCCTAACAAACTAGCCACAGACCTCCCACTATCTTTCCTTCGTCTTACTTGTCCTATCCTTACCTCTTACTTTCACACACTTATACTTACATGCACTACACAACCACACATGCTGGAAGACCAGTCGTGAGTTTTTGTCCCTGGGGCGGTGCCCCACTGGTGGAAAATATCTGTTTGAAAAAAATGCAAGCGGACGGTTAGGCCGACGCCGGATTTCGGCAACCAGTGGGGGAAGATCACCGCCACCTCTCATGATAAAAACATGTACGGACTACTGGCCTTAACTGTCATTAGTCACTTAAGGGACTAATGATCTTAGTCATTGACGAGCTAGGAATCACTATTGAATCAGTCAATTAAAGCTGCTCTCTGAGAGTTACGTTTTTAATGGTATGACAGACATTTTGTTATGATGTTGTACGTCATATTCTAAGATGTATTTTTAAAAGAAACTTTACATTCCTTTTCCATTAATAAGGAGTCGTTCAGGTTTAAACTATTAGGTACTCTGTCATTTTCCACACTTGTATTTATTTTTATTCCAATGAAGATAAATATTTGAGTTTGTGAAATAGTTTGAATTTGAATGTGGTAACGCCAATTTTATCCAATCTTAATTATTGTTTGTTACAAGTTTCACTCATTTTTTTCTAAAAAATTTTGCCTTAATTTCTTGCTGATGTTCGTGAAGTGATACCTTGAATCGGAAGTTTTCCTCAGGCCTCCGTGTTATTAATGGAAAGTCAGGGGCCTTCGTACCCTTAGAATTCAAGTCGAATGGCGCCATTGCTTGCACGAAAGTTCTAGCTGACAGCCGCTCTGATCGGTCATTTCCATGATTTCCTCCGATCAAAGCCAGGCGTGGAGTAGTTGCTTAAACAACAGACCAAAATCCTTCCCTTCCTATATTACCCGAAATATCGTACTTAATGCTAGTAAGAAAAGCGAGTCTGCCGATAACAGGCCAAAGCATGATCCTGACTGTAATGCCATTGGAATGAGAAAGAGGAGGAGTAGGGGGAAAGAGAGAGGTGGTAGTAGAAAGAGAGGATAAAGGGGGATAAATAGAGAGGGGGGGGAAAAAGAGAGAGAGGGACGTTTGGTAGAAACGAGATGGAAGGGGGTAGAGAAAGAGAGGGAGGGATAGTACAAAGAGAGGGAGGGCCGGTAGAAAGAGAGGGAGAGTGGAAGAAAGAGAGAGGGACGGGTAGTAGGAAGAAAGGGAGAGCGGTGGAAGAAAGGGGTGGTAGAACGAAAACAGAGAGAATGACTCAGAGAGGGGAAATGACTCAGAGAGCGAGAAAGAGAGAGAGAGAGAGTGAGAGAAAGAGTGATAGAGAGGGAGGAAGTGTTTGTTTATAGTTGTTAGTTTAAGTCTGCCAACGTTGAGAGAGTTCAATGCAATGTTTCCTCTCATCTGTTTTCGGGAGGAGCGGGAATGACACGGGGCAAAGTCCTTTCCTGGGTGTAGTTTCCCGCACTCAACAGACACGCACCCGAGGTCGTGCGGATGCGTGCGTTTGTGTCTAGGGATGACATCATGCTGCGCGTGATGCGTCGCTATCTAGCGGTATGTGGGATGTGTTTGAATCTTCTTATCTGCGTATAGGGAGCAAGTGCGACAAAACCATTCGAGAAATTATTCTTGTATATCCTGTTATTGTGTTTTGTGGCACAGCTCAGCGAGGATATACGTCTCTCAAAGACGTCAATTGGAAAAGTGCGTGTCATGGACTTGGGATAAATGTAAGGAGGTCCGGGACAGAAAGCGAGTCCTAAATTAGTCAAATATGAGTTATTTATGGACATACGTACTGTTTATTGTTTCTCGTATAGTCGTGCTCTATTTATAGTAGTAAATGGGTAACAGGAGTATCCAGAATTCTTCAGCCAACTGTCCATTGAAACGTAATCGTGATGAAGATTGGAGATGATGGGAGAGATGAATTTTCACTACCCGCAAACATTCTAGAGGCAGTTGTTTTACTTATGATCATCAGGACAATCACCAAATCGATAAGCTGCATAACTTTGTATTGTGACAATGAAAGGAAAGAAAATATTGTATTTTAAACTTCGGGAAAAATGACAAAACTCAGGTTAGAGGATGTCTTAAATTTTTGAAATCTGGTGAATCTGTTGATATAAGAATGAGTGTGTAATTCACATATATGTTCTACCTTTGTTTTGAAAATATCTTTAATTTGGATAATGGAATATTGACAGCGAAGGTATCTAAATTTTTCTATGAGAAAAATGGTGTCAAATGGCACAAATATATAGGTGAGTAAATGTTACAAATTTTAGAGCATGCACAGATATCGAAAATGATCACTTTTTACCAACGAACATAAATTGGGAACTTGCATACAACTAAATTACATGCAGTTATACGTGGTATTTGCCCCTGATGTGATATCAACCCAATATGCGAAGATGTTCGCCAGGTACACGAAATATGCCTGACTGCGTGCTGCCAAACGTTTGTTAAAATGAGGTTACAACCTAAAAATCAGCGGCAAATACCCTATGTATAAATGAATATTATTCTGTTATATGAAATTTCGCCCTATGTTTTCACTGGCAAAATGTTAACATTTTCGACCCTTTTACAAGCCCAAAAAGTTTGTAATATTTATTTTGAGACATTCTTTTCATCTCTGTCAATTCTTATAGACCTAACAATTTGTTGGAAACTCCTACTGTTTTTATTTCTTAAATTTCGTTTTCAATTAAATAGATTTTAATTGAATTTTGAATCAATTTAAAGTGGATTTCCTGGAGTTTTCTAGTTAATTGCAATCATGTGTAGTACTTCAGTTGTGCATGCAGTGAGGATAGGAAATTCTTTTACTTCTAGAGAAGTAATTGTCACTGAAAGACTTTCTTGCTCGTTTACTTCCTTACCCTCGCACCAGATCTTTGTGGTTAGCATGCGAGCGTGGTAAACTAATCGTTTCCCAACGCCGAGGGAGAGGGATGGGGCTGTGCACTGCGGCAATTAGCAGCAGCCGAGTACCCCTGTAAGAGGAAGCTCTCCGGGGCCCCGGCGCGGCGCTTGGCTTCCTGGTGGCGCCTGGACGGGGCGGAGCCCTCCAGCGCCCAGGCGCCGCTTATCTCGGTCGGCGGACGGCCGACCAGCCGACGGGACTGAACGCGCGGAAGCGTGGGAGCGCGTTCGACAGGCTGTCCTCGCCGCGCTGGTTTTTGCCGCCCGCGCCCACGCTCTCGCCCGCACCCTAACTCCAGCGCGCCTTCGCACTGACCTCGCCTCGCCCGCACCCCAACTCCAGCCCGCCTTCGAATTGACCCTCGCCCTCGCCCTCTAACTCCAGCCCGCACCTTCCAACTGACCCTCGCCCTCGTCCGCACCCTATCTCCAACCGCGCCTTGGAACTGACCCTCACCCTCGCCTGCGCCTTCGATTTCAGAGTTGCATTAGCCCTCGCCTTCAGCCTTGTCGTTCTCGCCCTACCATTCGCCCTTGCTTTGCCCTGACCGTCATCCCCCCGCGTTACCACCTCCCCCCTTTAAGTTTTGCGCCTGCACTGCACATGGGCCATCACGCTGTCTGCACTTCCGTCTCCCCGTGGGCCGCCCCCTCGCAGCGCCCCCACGGCCAGTGGCCTGCTCGCGTTGCCTGCTGGGAGTGCTTTGGATGGTATCGGGAACAGGGCGCTGCCTGCTTCCGATGCATTTTTCTTATCAGCGTTTCTTCTGCACCTCCTTACTCCTTGACGTTTTTACTGATGTTTGAGTGTTGGTTTGAACTAATCTTTTGTTATCACGGGATGAGATTGGAGTGTATTGTGTTTCAGAGATTGCTACTCTGACAGTTAATTCTCATGTGTCTCTCCTTCCTTCTGTTTCCTCCTTGCAGTGATACTGCTTCCCCGCCGTCTTGTGCTCTTCCATATTGCTTTCTCCCACTCCATAAGTTTCTCACCCACAAATAATTTTTTAACTTAATTTTGCTTGGTATAAATTCCAAATCAAAATTCCTTTCTTTCGTGTTCTCTGCTTCAAATTTTCATATTACCAATTTCTAAATTGTCATCTCTTCCCTTTTTGACTCTCTCAGCCTCGAAGAAGTTAATTTGAAAAGAGAGAGGGAGTTTAAAATTAATCATTATTGTCATATAATGATACTCTCCAACTCACTCGTTAGTGAGTGCATTCAAAACATCACAGGGTTTTATTTTTGTATTGTTGTTTTTCACTTCATTTTTATTTAATATTTATAGGTTTCGACCATTCTTTACGACATAGCCATTTTAACTATTCACTTAATATTTACTTTAATTTCATAGTGTAAAAAAATAACACCGATTGTCTAACATCATCGCACCGTATCACCACTACCATCAACAACACCACTACCAAAAACAATAACAATAACAACAACACTAACATCAACAATCTAATACCACAACTATAACTTCTTATCACCGTGCGGAGTGCCCCCCTTCCCCGCAACCATCCAGATCTTCCTTCACCCCGGCCGCTTCCTTTGCACTCGCCGCCCCCACTTCCCCGTCGAGGCTGCGCCCGGGCCCGCGTCGCCCGCGCTCGCTTCCTCCCCCCCCCCCAACCCCCCCCCCCCCCCCCCCGCGCGCCCCCCTCCCCCCCTTTCCTTATTTGTTCCGAGTCTCCTCTCCCGTCAAGACGCCCACGTCTTACTCCGCCCCGCGCGCCGCGCCGCCACCGGCCCTGCCGGCTCTGCCCGACCCCTCCCCTCCCGCAGCGACGCACATATACCGCCACGCCTATTCTTCTGATTGTATATACATGTATATATGTGCCTTTTACTGCTGTCTATCGCTACCTTGGAACGCTCCCTCCCACCCCGAAGTAAAAAGTGCGTCGTTTTTTCCAGTCGTATCTTTTTTACGGACGTCTTAAAAACAAAAGAAAATGAGTGACGGCCGTAAAGAAATATATGTGTATACAATTTTGATTGCGTGTACGTACGTCCTTACGTAATATCCCGGAGCTTGCTGTCGGATGTGTTTTGTATTTAAAAAGGCGAAATGGAAGAGGGCGCAAATGGGACAAAGCGGAAGAAAACCGGGCGGCGAAAAGTTACGCACGCGCGTTGAAAAAAAAACGGGGGGGGGGGGGGTGGAGGCAACGGAGGAGGAGGGGAGACGGAGAGGAGGGGGAAGTAGGGAACAGAGGGGAAGGAGGAGGATAACCGAGGTGAACTGGTGCGAGAAGCCGGAAGAGAGGGAGTTGGCGGAGAATAAAGGGAGGGGAAAGAGGGGGGGAAAAAGAGGGGGGGGAAGGGGGGAGAAGGCGGCGGTAGCGAAGGCAGGGCGTAGCGTTGGCTCGCGGGGCGGGGCAGAAGGAGGCGGCGGAGGCAGAGTCAAGAAAAAATGACAAAGCAGCAGCGGCGAGCGTGAAAAGGCGCAGAGTAAACCACTGAGGCATGACGTGGCGCGGCGCGCAATTTGTAAACGCGGAGCCCCAGTTAGCGCAGGCATCGCCGAGTCAGGGGAGACGGCGCCAAGGATTTTCAAGAGGGAATTAAAAAAGTTTTTGAACTGCTGTGGCGGCCTGGGCGGCAGCGGTAGACGGGCGGGCAGGCCGCGGTGAAGGAGACGGTGATTTTGTGCAGGTTTCGTTGGTGGTGTACAGGAAAACGGGGCGATGAATGAAGATGGAATAATGAAGGTGATGTGCGACGGTCGTGGTTAGATGTCTGACAGCATTCGTGATTTCAGTAGAAAAAGAATCATCTTTGATTGAGGGGGGGGGGAATTAGATCAAGAGATCATCTTCTTTGTCATTAGTCCAGCTTTCACAGTAGTTGCAATTTTAAAGGAATAGTTTGGTTCGAAAACTACGAATGAATAGTATTTATTTTACGAATGAATTAAATTAACAACAGCGTTGTGGAGTTATGAAGGTGATTTTCGTTTGAAGGATAAGACATTGGCATGCAGCGGAATGAAGATTGAACGAAGTAGCCTTAGCAATGTTGTCTTTCGTACTGGCGAAGGGAAAGGCAGCGGAAATGTCTTACTGTCGGGCGCGCGTGTCAATGGCAGTAGTCAGTACGCTAAATGTGACCGCAACATTGGCAATGATAACACCGAGCCAGAAAAAAAAGAAGGGGCGATGGCAGCCGGCAGCGGCGGTGTCGAGTCTTTCCTCGCTTCTTGCGTGTATTCTTTTAACTGTCTCCGCCCTTCCCTCCGTTTCTTGCAGCCCTTTGGTAGTATTTTTTACCCAGCGTTTTCGACTTTTAAGACTCCCTCCCTTCCCTCCCCTCCCCTCCCCTCCTCCCTTCCTCCCTCCCCCTCCCCGCCCTGTTCCTTCACAGCCGACGCCGCTCCTTTCCGCGGCACCGCGACGTTTCTTGTCTTTTTATGATTATTATTATGTTTTTTACTTCTCTCTTTTCATTTTCTCACACAATTGTACAACAGGAGAAGACAAATTATTATATAGACCGTTAAACACCGTCGTCAAGGAATTCCAGAGCGGCTTCCTTTTGTATTTTTAATCTCCGCGGCGCCGCGCGGCCCCGCCTTTATCTCGGCGCTCATTATCACGTTACAAATGGTTTATTAGTACCCGGCGGCCCCGCTAGGAAGCGCTCGGCGCGGCGCCGCCGCCACGATGGAGCCCGCCAGTCAGGGGCGATTGCGGATTTTTGCGCTTCCGGTTCACGTATCGGGAGATTTACGAGTTAGAGGTCACAGAAGACATGTGGTCAGATAGCTTATATAGTTGTCTCAGACACAGTCACTATGTATGACGTATTTTATTTTCAGTAACAGGATCCATAATGCAAATAAGTATTTATTCCAATATATTTTCAATTAATACGTTTACCTCCGCAATTATCTTTTATCAAAGGATATCTTTTATAAAATTTAAATTTAAGGAACAGCGGCGAATAAAATTCCTTAAGGTTTTCATATTTTTTTTTTAACAATTTCAAAATTAGTTATTAAAGATTAATATGAATAGCAATGCGTTACATTTGCGTGTTCAGTAACAATAACAGTAGAAAGAAAATATGATTGCGACTTTAAAATAATCAAAAATACGTACAATTTCTTCTCACTCTCACTTAAGATGAGGCAAAACTGCTCTGTCAGAGCGCCTAAATGATTATTACATTCAAAATAGTATCTTGAACAAGAATAGCGTAATAATCATTTATGTTTTAATAATTTGGACTGTCTGTAAAACGAAATTATTGGAATTTTATTAAGGAAAAACTTAGTAGCAGACAGTGTTTCATTTAATAAAATATATATTTGATAATGTAGGTATCGGACGCAATGATATTACGTAACATCTTTCAATTTGGTTCAACTTGGAAGCTATGGGTTAAACTACTGGATTTTCCGAGTACATCGTATTAAATACGATAATTATAGAAAAGATCTCTGGGCGTGTACAGAAATTATCCCATATGAGCAAAGGGAATGAGAACAGACTAGACAAATGTAAGAGTCCATTAAAACACGATTATAACTTAGAGAAAAACAGAACTGCGAAATCATGCGAAATATTCCGCATCAAGGTGGGGCTATCGCAACGCCCGGAAACACCCAGAAAACTCAAGCGGGCAAACCTAGTTCAGCGCGAGCTGGGGTGGGGTCGAGCTCTCGCAGCGCCCCTGACGGACATGTCAGCAATTAGCGGCGGCGGACGCCGCCAACGATAAATCTTGGAGCGCCTCCTTTGAGCCCCGGCGAGCGCTGATACACAATTTATCCCATCCTTAACTCCATTAGCCCCGCCATTTATTTTTCTACCCGGCGCCCTCTCATCCCTCCCCCCGCGGTACCCGCCGCTCCCCTCCTTCTGCCAGCAGTTCGCTTGGGCGGCTCGAGAGGGGGCGTCCTCGTGTACAATTAATGTAAGGAGAGAGAATTCGGGCTCGCGTTATTTGCTACAGCGGACTTAAGTTGTATTTCCCTTCCTTTTAAAAATCGCCGTATTAGAAGCAACATAGAAGAATTAATTACCAACTTCCTACCCGCTAAGGAGGGGCTATTTTTTGGAGGGGAAGGGTTGGTGGAATAAGAAGGCAAGGAGCTGGAGGAGGGGGAGCGCGAGACGGCAAGAGTTGCGTGCTTGCCGCTCCCCTCCAAGACGAGGCGCCCCGCCGCCGCCGCCGTGGCGCCTGCGGAGGCGGGCGGAGGCGCGATGCGTCAAGAGGGGAGGAACGGAGGTGGGGGCTGAGGAAGCTCTCCCATGTTGAGCTTTTGCGCAGTGATCTTTTGTGCGATCGCTTTGTTAGGTTTAGGGGTACCTTGGAGAAACAAGGTAATTAATTGTGTTTAAACAATTAAAATTAATATCGTTTCAAATATAAATCGTATGGGCGATCGGGGTACTACTTGATTTTTTGTTAAATTAATTGGAATTGGAATTATAGCAACATTATTGTGTTACTGGTATCTTGAATTGGCGTAAGTTAAGAAACTTCGGGAGTTCATTTTCGTGACACTATTTGATTTGTTTGTTGCTTTGTTAGGTAATTTCTCACAAACTGGATCTAATTTCTCCGGCATATCTAATTCTACCTCGTCTTAAATAAGCTTAAAGATCAATAAATAAGCGATACTTTATTTTAGATGGCTAAGCTCAAGCCATCAGGCCTGTTCTTCCGCTGATCACGCACATTTCGATACTTCATTTTGAGAGCTAGCAAAGAAAGAAGTTATCACCCGGGCAAGGAAACAGGCGATTTTAATTTAGATCAGAGGCTTCTTTTAGGTTTGAAGATCTTTTACATGCCGTAAATCTACAACATGGGACATCCGGTTCTACTTCCCCTGCAAAGGAAGGCTGTACGAAGGATTTTTTTCGCAGGGTTAAGATTAATCTAATTTCAAATGCCACTGTATAATAATATGATTATTTGTTTAAAAATAAGACATTATGATACATAAAAACGATGAGGTGTTTTCAAATCATTAATATTAATAGAAATGATCCAGCTATTCAAATTGAACAATTCTACTTTTGATTCTGAATTTCAAGTCAAAATTAAGGATATAACTTTTGTTGCTTCCCAATTCTTGACAGGTCTGTGTACTTAAGTGCGTTTTGTGGGTACTTAAATGTGAACCTCTCCGTGGTATTTACATTTATAAACAGTTTTAGAGTTTATTGTAAATAATAAACACTTTTAGTCTGTTAATAATTATTGACTAATTTCTACACCAAGTTTTTTTGATTTGAAGAATATAAAATTGCAATATTAGCAACCAGAAGCATATTTTAATATGTAATGCCAATAATTGCTGAAATTCTTTCACTATTCCCATCTGATTGCAATTACATCGAATAATTTTCAGTCTCGTCCAAAACAGATGTAACATATGCACGCGCCGTGCTCTCCATCATATAAGCTTCAGATAACACGTAAAACAAAGCGGATAAAGCTTAGCCGCAGGCAGAATATCAGGTGTGAACGTTCGAGAGCAGTTTATCATTCGCAGCGGCATTAACGTACCCCGCTCTGTGTGCTTTCCAATTCCACAGCCATCCACCACACGTCCACACAGCGGGAGTCGTTCTGTCCGCGCGCGCTGCATTGCAACATTGGGCAAACACGCTGCGACGTCCAACCAGACAAGTTTACGAAGTGCCGGCGCGCATATGTACTACATGTGTAATTTAGAGAAACTTTTTTCGCAGTATTTAAGGAAGATAAGATTAGCGGCCTGGTTTGTGGCGCGTGGTAGAACACGGGGGAATTAAATCACAAATATTTACATTAAACACAAACCGGGCCTCGACGCGTGGCGTGTGAAAGTAATACACTTGCAGCGCTGGCTTGTATTTAAACATATGGAAACGAAGTTACACTTTTTCTACCCCCTCTCCTCTCCCCCCCTCCAGCTGCCAGCCCTGGTTGGCTGCTGGTCTCCGAGTTCGCTCGCTCGTCCGCTCGTCCGCCGAGCCACCAAAACGCCGGGGTTTTAACGCGAAATTTCTATGAGTAGTCATGAAAGAGGGTTTTAGTAACGTAATCAGCGCTGGCGGTACGTGGAGCGACTGTCAACCGATGCGTCACCGTTATGAGTTTGTTTTTGAGCGGTTTCAGGGGCAGCAAAATGGCCACGTGAGCACTCGGCCACAGAAGGAGTTAAGCTAAAAATTAAATACGCGAGAGTTTTTGCGTGCGCTGCCGTTCTGGAGGCGGTTGCCGTGCTCTTTTTGGGAGATGAATGGGAGCAGCAGTGTAAGCTGTGTGTTTGCAGAAATTGAACCTTTGAATTGTCGAACCATTCTGTTCTTTCGGGAATTATTTTGAAATAAGTAGGGTTGGGTGTGTTGCATGTGTATTACTTAACGTATTTTTACCTTATCTTCACTTAACTTTTTAATGTTATAAACATTATTCGTGGCGTTCTGAAGAAAATAGTTTATACTATTTAAATTGTTTTTTTTTATCAGAAAATGAATGCATATTACCCCATTTTTTCGTTATATTAGAATACTTACACAATTCATGCATTCTTCATGTACCATATTTCACCTAAGTATTATTTTATTTATTTTATTTATTTTACGTCAAAAAAACAGTTAAAAACTGCGTATGACGTGCTATGGGGAAAAGTGAATTGTGTGCACATTTTCAAACTTCTGTATCCTGCACTAAGTCATATCTACTTAAATTTGAATTTTGAAGGAGAAAAACAAAACTCCCATGTAATAAATCTATTTTCAAGGATAAATTAGCAAAAATTTGAATTTTGGAAGGAGAAAAAAACAAAAAACTCCCATGTAATAAAATATATTTTCAAGGATAAATAAGCAATAAATTTGGCTCTTATTACTTCCTGCGCGACAACATGGAAACGATAATTTGAATAATTGTACTTCCCACTGAATTCTAGAAGACGTGCACAGAAAATGAAGTTACATTTATGTCCAGAAGCAAAACAAGGGGCCATCTCAGCATTTGCTCAATGGATCAGGGAAACTGGACGAAAAACCTGATCGAGATAATCGCATAGTTTTATATTATTAAATCTAACGCTTGTGATCTTGGATATCCAAGATCCCGATCAGTCTACGTTACTCCCGCCCGGCCTTGCCGCGGTATTATCTTTTTCTGAAGGACTCCTACGAAACGCAACAATGAACTGTCATATTACCGTTACTTCGGTTGTTCTTTAAGCAAATACGTGAATAGGGAACCTGATTAGGTCATCGTTTGTGCGAAAATTTAATTTTTCCTGGCCTCGGCTGGGAGTTTTTTCCTGCCACAACTCTGACATGACGATTTCCCGCCAATGACGAACATTCACCATTCCCAGAAGATTTGACCCGGTTTAGTTTAAAGTATTACCCCTTTTCAATTAATTTTATTTATTTTCATCAAAAAACTAAAAACATGTATGTGGCCTATGGGGGAGAAATATACTCCGCGCACGTGTTCTTGAGATCCAGAATCCTTACTCCACCTTGTCACTAAGCATAGTTGAATTATAAATGAAAGTACGAATAAAGGGAGGTAATCAACATTTGAAAATTTGAAAATGTTCGCTTCTGAGAAAAGGAAAATTTGCTTTCGTCAGCAAATGATATACAGATTTGAATTTACAGTATTGATAACAAAAAGCAACCCACGCAACCGGGTTTTCTACCACAACTATCAGAAATATATCTCAATTAAACGTGCGCATAGTGAAGCTACATTTACGTCCGCAAGTAAAACGCGGCGAACATCTCAACATTTGCTCAATGCTTCAAGAAAAACTGTGAGAAAAACCTGATCTAGATAGGACCATGCCATTGACACGCAGACACGCGGTATTGCCAATCTTGCTGCGTTGGCATTTGGGCGAATTAATTGAGCAGTGGCAACAGGAACTCGCTGCGACTGGCCGCTGATTGCTGAAACAAGCGGCGACCGTCAAGTGTCTCAGAAGCGAACAGCGTTCGAACACAACGATCGCTAATGAAATAGCGTCTTGACGTTCTAATGGACGCTTATGTTCCGAGAGAAGAATCTCGAGTGGAGCCTTCACCTCGACGAAATTGAGAAATTTCTGCGGGTTTCGTTCCGAGCATTCCTCTCCTCCGCGCGGTTTGGGTCGGAGCTTCTTGGGTTAATTTGCCACGTTTGTTTGTGCAGGCATTCGACGTCTTTAAAAGATTTTTGTCTTCAACAAGTGGCTTGTTCTTTTATTCCTTTGTAGTGTTCTAACTCTTTTCTCGAAAGTTTGCTGAAATATCTCGGAAAACATTACGTGTGAATGTCAAAAATATCAGATGTCGAATCTGCTTAGTGTAATTGAGTACTGTATTGTGCACTCATTAAGAATATATGTTTTCTTTTCACTTTCAGTTTACAATGATACATGCTGGAAAGATTCTATCTATGACATCAAATTCGTGTGTATCAGCTTCTATCAGTAAAGCCTATATTAATTTTATTTCTTCAACCAGTTGTGTGTTGCGTGGTGCACATGCCTTTTTTGTTACACATGCGTTTTTGCTTTAGTTCTGGTGGGTGCTGTGATTGGTGACAGATTTCCATCGTGTCAAATGGATTTTCACGTCCATGTGATCAACGTGAATTCCACGAGGTGTTCCGTGTGGCAGCCAGGTCACCAAAACGCAGTTAAAACGTCATTCAAAGAGTGGCACGCCCACTGGGTACGGGGAATGCTTTGTTCCCCGCTGTTTGTGGGTGAGAAATTTTTTCAAACGCTTGGATGCATTGAGTGTTAACCTGGCAATAACGACTGTCCTAAAGCGGCAATCTCCTGTACATAACAGCCGTAGTAGAATTCAGCCGGTTTGGAAAATGTGCCTTTCGCTTCAGAGGTGGAATAGCGAGAGGACCTGTGAACCAAATGTCATTCCTGATACGTCTTTTGGAAATGATCGAGAAAATCATTCCTGAGTATATTTCAGAGTATTATATACAAGCACTTATATATACTGTAGTTATTTATTAGAACCCTTTTTTAAATATTTATAATACATGATATACTACTTGAAGTCTTCAGAACCGTTGATACTATTAAATTATGTTATACTTGTCTTATAGAAGAATGGAAGCACAATAAGTAGGATGTATGATTTGTCTTTAAGGGAAACAAAACTTATTAAATTCGTATTTTGATATTTTCAACTCCAAAAGTTTTACCTCTGAAAGTAACCGTATTACAATACGAAATCAGAGAAATAACAAAAAATATTTAACACTACACGCATTATATTTATTATTCCGTGACCAATTCAGATGGAATTTCTTATTTATTTATATAAATTTCAAATTAATAAATTTTCCGATGCATGCGATTGTATCAAGAAAAAGATGTAAAGAGTATCTTTATTTCAAAAGTTCTGCTTCAGATATGAAAATTGTTACAGTATTTCTTAATTTAACTAGCTTTTAATCAAGTTTGTTTAATTAAATAAAAATTCAAAACCCATTCACTATTTCCCATCATAAAACTTTTTTTTAAAATCTATGATCATTTTTATCCGACGTCATATGTAACAATTTTTTTGGAAGGTTTTTAAATTTAAATTATTTAAAATGTATGATTTACATTTTACATGATAAAATACATTTCGAATTAAACAGAATGGCAAAACGTCCAGTTAATTTGATATTTACTGGAATAAGAGGAACATTACGCTTCACCGTACGTTAAATTAGGCGCATGTAGTTTTCATTTATTCAAAACATACTACATACTTAATGTGAATACTGCGTCTGCGACCAATATTTTCTCATAATTCTCAGTAAAATGTGCCTTCCCTTTATTAGTCAGAAGATGGTTTTCACGAACTACACCTGACTCGTAATTGACGTTGGCAGTGAATAGCGAAGCAGCGCTGGTTGCGGATTTCTACGGAACTTCGCCTTTAAGGGTGATCGCACTGGCGTTGATCGGAGCTGTATCATCATTGATCTCCGGTTTTTCCCGTGCCTCTTCAGCCCATTGTGGCAGCGCCTATGAATACCTTCCCTCACCATTTCCGCGCCTCTCCCGACCATCCCTCGCAGTCATCACTCTCTCCGTTGAAAATCCCACGATGCTGCTCCCGGGACGTTGCCACCATCTCCTTGGGCACGCTGAGGCCATCGCCTTGCTGCCTCAAGGCACTTGTAGATATTCAAGGCGCATAGAAGAGTCTGTGCCTTTATCGATATCTTGCCTTTGCTATTGTGACCTCGTAATGAACTACCTGAATTCTACGTTCCAATATTCACGTCTTCTCAACTGCGTCCCGACATCCACGTGGCATGTTCCGCGATCCCACATCAGCGTTTCGACATCTACGTTACTACTTCCACATTCCAACATTAACGCCCGGACATCCATGTTTAGACTTATAAGTCCCGAAACTCGGTTTTCTGTGCACACGTTTCACAAGATCGTACAAACCCCAAATCACCCGACAAACTCCCACGTTTTTCCGACTTCAACGTATTCGTCACGTATTGACTGTGGTGCCATCGAGGCACTTCTCACACCCCATTTCACTATCACTAGTCGAACTACCTGCACTACTCTGTCCAAGCGGCTTGTACAGAACGTCCTACATGTACAGTACATACTGCAAACACATAGTTGCACATACTGATAGTTCTTTTACATTCCATGTTTTAGATCCCACACCACTCCCTGCACACTTCTAACATCAAATCACCACCATCTTACAGCCTTCACCACCCCGACCCGTCTTCTACTCTGCGATTTCGGCCAGTGCAACGTCTTCGTTCGATATTCCTTCCTTTCTTATTTGTTCTCTTTTTCCTTCCTCTTCGATCTCTCTTTTCTATTCTTTTCTTACTCCCCGTCTCTTGCCGATACTTACGTCCCATTTTCCGTCTCCTTCCGCCGCCGTCCCCGTCGCCGCCGACGCGCAATCGGGAAGCAGGGAGAGCGGTTTTTGCGCGAACGCCGCCGTTCAAGGTGCCAAGAAACTTGTTGTCGGCGGTAAGAAAGGGCGCGTCATAAAGGAGAAACTGTGAATGACTCGTGCGGTGCGGCGCGGCGCGGCGCGGATCGCGCGTGCCAAAGGCCTCTTCGGCTGCGTGAAGGGGGCGGGGCCGGGCGGAGAGGGTGGAGCGGGACGGGGCCGGGCGGAGCGAGGGCCGGGTGGGGCCAGGAGTCAGGCGAGGCCGTGCGGGGGCGGGCGGAGCCGGGCGGGGTGTACAGAGCGGGCGGGGGGGCGGGGCGGGCGGAGGATGGAACTGGATGGGGGCGGGGAGCGAGGGGTGGAAACGGGTCGGAGGAGCAGCCAGAGAAGCGTCGAGCGACCCTGGCGGCCATAAAGGATTCTAATTGCAGTTTCGCTGACTTCAGCGGTCAGTTATTTGCTTTCGTTCGGCCCGCGATTGGCTTTTATACTCTTCTTGCCGGTGTAAAAGGGCTTTAAAAGTAAGAAGAATGAGCGGTTTTCAGCAAGTACTTGCTCCTTTCTGTTCGTAGCTTTTTCCGTTGTTCCCTTATATTGGCTTTCTCTGTTTGGCAATCTATGTCTATTTGAATTACATACATTGGCGCTTGAGCAAATTGCAGATAAGTTATAAGTTGTTCCAAACAAGTGTATGTACTTATTAATTGAATTTGGAGATGACGTTATCATATGTACTGATATATGGTTTCTATAGGGTCACTAGCAACTAATCATATCATTTGTTTAGTCTTGTAGGTTTTCACACACAACTCACTTTTTCATGCTCATTTGGGGGAGAGAAAAGTAATTTGAGTTCTTAGTATTATCTTTGTCATTTTACGCTCTTAATGTTGATTGCCAATGTAGTGTTTTGTAAATATAATATTTCATAAAAAATATTTAATACTTATGTTCATACTGAGGTAATGAAATTCATGGTGAATCAATCGCTGTCAAGGAACTGACAATGGCGTGTTTGGAAGCTCCTGGCGTGTTCCCTTCTCTTTGTTGACTTCGTGATCCTTGTTACACTCTCGCCGCATAGTTCACATTGCGAAGTCTCTTGAATGCTAGAGGCGTGTTTTTCAATTTCGCAGGTAACCAAGCGCCCCCTAACATTGAGCGACTCTTGGTTCAATCTCTGAATTCCCTAACTTTGGTAGTCGAACACTTCACGCTTCCCTTAATCGATCCATCTGTCTTACAGTCTGTTTCGGGATTGACTTGCATGAGCACATTATTGTCTTAAATCGCTGCCAAAAATATGTAGACATTTCTTAATAACAACATTACTCTATTTAAATAAACTTATCAAATAGGAGTTCAATTTCATGATATTTTGAAAAACATTAAAAGATGGAACTTTGATTTGAAAGAAATTCGCGCATTCAACCACTTAATGCATAATAATGTTAAACGCATAATAATGCGCATAATACGCATAATAACGCATAATAATGTTAGTTAATGCGGTATTTTATGTGGCGAAAATCGAGCCATCAGGCCCGCTCTTCGTCCCACCACGCAAAGGCTACCCCGGATAAGATGGTAAAAAGTTCCTCTAAACCAAATGACGAATAAGTGGTTACAATATAATTCGAACATAAAAATAATATTTTGAAAGGTTTCTTACTCCTCCTCTCACCACCCTCGCCCATCTACAGCCAAAAACGTGTTATTTAATTTTTTTTCGACAACTTAACACTATTTCATCTGATTTGAAAAAAATCATGATAAATAAGAAGGCAATTTATACTATCAGAAAAATATTTTTTGATATTTTCTCATACCAAAATTCAAACACAAAAGAATTTTTTTGAAAATAATAACAAAAAGTAATTTTTATAGTGTCTTTGAACCATGGAACAGGCTCGAAAAAAAATCTCTAACGTTCCCCTTAAAACACAAATTGTTGTGAATTTTTTTAACAGATTTTTCTGACAGCTGGCCTGCAGTTAAAAAATAACCTTTTGTTGCATTTTATTGATTTTTCATCTCGTGGAACTTCTCGTAAAAAAATCTCGGAAAAGAAAAAATAGTTTTCGAAACTGGAGTTTCTATGTACCGAAGTTCGAGATATGAAACACCATTGTGATCTGAGGAAGTGAAGAGGAATGAGTAAAATTCAAGGAATTCGATGTGGAATATATTGTGCTAAAAATAAAGCCTCGTTGGGTTTTTCCGGGATTCTCTCGTTTTCCCTGCGTCTCATTCAGTCATATCTCCAGGGGTTTCAATATCATTAGCTCTTATGGGTCCCGAAACCCCAATCAAGGAATTTTAGATATCAAACACTAACAATCAAGGAATACTAGATACCGTAAATCGAGTTATCGAATTTCCTCTATCTAGTGCATCATGGTCAAATCCCCCCTCGCCGTGTGACGCTAAGGCCATCGCCCCATGGAGTTGCCCAGGTGCCCTCCGGCAACGGTGGCCGCACAGGCGTGTGCATGCTCGCATCTGTCGGGCCCCGCCCCGCGTACCGTTCGTCTTTTGTTTCCGCGCCGCATCTGCATCTGCTTGTTTGCATCGCCCCCCCCCCCCCCCGCGTCGACCGACGCGGCGGAGCGCGCTCTTCCTCCTCCTCCTCCTCCCACACCCTTCATCCCCTCTCACCTTGTTCTGCGTCATCGCACGCGTCCTCCCCTCCTGACCCCAGGGGTGTGGGATGGGGGAGGTGAGGGAGAGTGCGAATTGAACCGATCGCTGACGGATCAGAAGCCGCCGTTTTCGCGCTGCGTTTACGCCCTCTTGTTCGGATTTCCTGAAGCCTACCCGAGTCCCGGAGGTGAGCTGGCGGAGATCAGCGGTCTCTGACAAATTGCGTAGTAACGCGTGCAGTACGAAACCCCCAATGAAGCTTGTCTACTTCAGTTATTTGTGCGGTGGCTGAGGTCAATGCGTTAAATTAATGGATGTTTCCAGATATCTATCAAATGTTCTAAAAAGAAAATATACTTTAAATGTCGCCTGTATTATGACAATTTTTCTTAGAATGAAATGCTTGCTGTGTGGCCTTTTTTGCCTCTTCATTCATGTGAAGTACTGTGTTCGTCTATTCTCTATATAATCTCAGCTCATAATGAATATGTATGAAATATCCTTCTCATAATGTAGGTACGTATGTATGTTAGTGCCTACAGCGACGCAACGGCAGTGATAGTGCGTTCCATAAATTGAAAACTTCATTTCCATCAGTTTAAATTCATGACTATTGGATGTTACATGGCATATTAATAATTGGGTATTTTGTACGAAAGATATGGAATAAGCAAGTGAAGAAGAAAGCTTCATCTCGTTCATTTCACTCACCACAATTTCCATACATACTAATCATAATTTGAATCTGGGTTCCGGAACTGGGGAACGAGGGGTTTCACCATTAAAACACATGTTTACAAGTATTCGTATTATTGACCTGCGATACAACAGTAAATACACCGGTGAAGCAAGCGTGCGTACCAACATGTTACCCCGCATGTGTGTGTGATACGATCACGACGGGCTAATATTATAAATACAGGCTTAAACATTATCCTGTGAGGTGGAATCGTTTAAATGAAGTGGGTGTGTTCCGTTTGATGTAGTTATGTAAATACCAGAATGTGTGGCCTGGTGACGATAAAGTCTGTAGGGAAACGTGTTGTGATGTAACATTATTGACCGATCATTTGTGTTCGTGAAACATAGACCTGTGACATTGCTGGTCAAATCTGAGATGATCCAAATGCAAACGAGGCAATTGATGTAAATGCGTATTACGACCTGCTGTGTTTAAACAAGGATATTCCATGCACGGACTACTGGTTTCATTAACGTCAATGAATACGTTTACCTCAATTATCGTTGAATCATATTTTTTGTTTATCATGTTGAATCGTAACTATTCGATTCAAGGGACCTTTCAAATTGGCGTTCTCTGGTATTTTTATAAAATAATAGTTTTTTATTAGAAGTATGGTACACCGTTGAGTCAAGATCTGACGGAACGCAACGTCAGTGTTGAACGAATATTTTATTTTTTTATTTCTTCCAGTTGTCTCTATCTGCGTTACTCCATGAATTCCTTCTTAATACATTTAATTCCTGTGGCTCCACATTCATTACCCTACGAAATTTCTAAATTCTCTCAATTTCACTCATTCCAAATACTATGTTTCTGAGATTCTCTTCACATGCATGAGATTCGAGTTCATAATTTTGAAGTTTTTCTTCGAGTGTGAAAAATCGATATTCATTTCCGTATCATTATGGATTCAGCAGTTTTAGAGTTTATTTTTCAAACGTTACACATTTATATCTTCATAGACAAAACTTTAGTAAATCATGTTACTGAACAAGAAATAAATTGTTTTTAATTATGAAGAGTTTGCACGATGGAATTTCTGAAATTTAGTAACACGGCCGTGTATGGTTGTTGCAATATTCGCACTTCTTACTCCATAATGTAGGGAATCGGGAGGTGGAGGGATATAATTAGTGTTCCGTAATTTATCCCAACAAACTTTTATGCTTTTCATTTTTAGGGGCAATATATTTCGTTTCTAACACCAAACCATACAAGGATTAAGATCTACTTTCCGCCATAACAGAAGGCGACGTTAACGCGAAGAACCCTCACTAAACCATCGTCACACGTCGTCGCGTTTTTGGAAAGAGCTAAGAAGCACGTGTTGCGGCAGAGGAGGAAATTGCCTGTCAGGTCACTGGAGACCCTGCACCCAAGAAGGCCCGCATGGTGATGGACGCACGTGCTTCAGGAGCAGTGCGTGGTCCCAAAGTGGAAGGCCCTGCGGAGAAGGCACTCTTGCCCTCCCTCATAAGCCGTCACGATAAATTCCATTGTGGAAAGATTCATTCTTGAGTCGCGCCTGTCGTTATATTTAGGTGCTCTGAAAGAGAACCTCTGAAGTCACGTTTTTTACGTGGTGATTTGAACATGGCGTTTTCACCTATTGGCTGTCAAAGGGGTTTCGAAAATTTTTTATTATTTTTTTAAATTTATGGATATTACGTAACACTTTTAGGATTCCGTGAGGAAACGATTTTTTTTATCTCTACGCAGCATTTCTTCAATATAAACATAGAGAGATCGGTAAATTAAGGAGAGAGAAGTAGAGAAAGAAACCTATCGATCAGTTGACGTTGCAAAGTTCTCTTCTTGAACCCCTATAGACTTGATATAAGAAAATCATAGAAATCAGAACCACAGATCTGAAGTTTTCTCTAGACAGTTCGTTTCCAATTATTTAGTTATTGTTGATAAACCACGCCGAGCAAGCCCTTTAGTCTCGTTCTACTGTTGCAGATGTTAAAACAATCGTTATTTCTGGATGGCAAGCCTGGAGTCATGTGCGGAACCAATAGTTCGGTAACAGAGAGCCTCATTCATGAAGAGTACAAGTGGAATCAAAAAAATGTTTGTCGTCATATTAGTGTACAATTGGTGAAATAAAACAATCGTATCTATAAAGTTCTAATAAAAAAAATTAAATTTTTTTAAGAAGTTAATTTTTAAAAGAAGTTTTGTTACTTCTCTCTTGCGAGCATATTTTAGGACTCTCTTACCTAGTCAAAGTGTGTCAGCATTTGCCATGACCGTGTCTCCCTCATAGTCAACATTGCAATAGAAGAGATATGCAATGTTCATCGCGCCCAGGACGACTGGCTCTGTAAATCCGAGTCTGTCCGAAGGCAGCGGGGATTGATTTGTTCTGGCCTCGCCTCTTCCTCCCCGCCCGCGCGCTGATCCCCCCTTCCCCGCACATGCTAATTACGGGCGTGATTGATGGAACACGCGCCAGGAGGCCGCCCGGCCTGGCCCGGCCCGACCGCGCGCGCGCTCACAATAGCAAGGGAACGCACCGCGTCTTCGACGCCAAGGCGCGCGCTATTGGCAGCCTGCCGCCCGCTGTCTCCGCCGTTGCGGCCCCGCTCGCGCATGCGCGCCGGTGTACATGAAGCGCGCAATATATGAAACACGCAAACAATGCCCGATGCAATTATGGAGAAATGTTTTAAAATAGTAGTACAGTCGACTCCGGTTTTAGTGAACTTCTGGGGACTCGCATGTTTGGTTCACTATATCCGATGATATTAAAATTAAATAGAATTTCTCCACAATTATTTATTTTATTAATACAGGCATAGCCAAATTCATTAACAGGACGAACTGAAAATTTCAGTTCTGAAAGAATCAATTATTTTCAATTGTTTGCTTCGTACATTTTTCATTTGAGATTTCTCTAGATCCTTCTCTAGCCAGAGTTCGCGCTCTCTCCATACTTGACTCTGCATTGTCCTCTGTTTCTAAGTAGCGTAATGCAGTCTTGGCACCTTTCAATGCCTCTTCACTATAACCGGAGTCGGCTGTATTACCCTCGCGCGTTTTCTAGAGCCCTCGCTTCGCTAGTTGTCAGAGCAGTGGGGAGTTTGGTTATTTTGACAGAAGAAATTTTACATGGAATTTGTAGTTCGTTTTTCAATGCAAAATATTTTCTGTTTCATGAGAACGAACATTTTAAGTTATCAGATTTTGTCTACAACGCTCGATTTATTCTTAATTCAACTAATTTTGGCAAAGGAGGGGGTAGGTATTCCGGGGCTCAAGAAAACGTGCGCGTACAATAAAAGTTTACTTCGTTTTTTTAACATGGCGTCTCAAAGTCACGCGCGAAAGTGGGAGATGAAAGGCAGACTCCAATAGGGAGGCGTAAAAGTCAGACCTGTAGTGACGTTGCAGCTTACCATTGGAGTGTGCCTTTTCACTCCCTCTTTCGCGTGTGACCTTGAGGCGTCACGTCAAAAAAACTAGTATAGTTACGCGAAAAAAGTTAGCCAAAATAAACTGAATCTATGCTTCGGTGTAAAACGCGCTGGAAATTTTGCGTTGTATGGACTCAAGGATGTTTTACGGTAATCGCGGAAGACGAAGTGTAGAGCCTCGCCGAAGTTTTGGAAATTCTCGATCGAGTCGGGTCAAGTTGGCCGTATGAAATTGATGATTGCTTGATTTACTAACTTAATCCAACTACCTTACCAAGTACAACGTTTTGAATCCCCACACTTTTACGTTTCATTCCACACGTCTTCCATTTACCTATTTGCTTTAGCTCTTTTTGCCCCCCCCCCCAAAAATATACTCGTCGTCGGCCGCGTGCTCCGGAGTGAGTTAATAAGGGGAATCTTCGCAGCGACAGGAGTTTATTCGGTGATCTGTTATATTGCGTTCTGGAAGTTGTCGGATTTAAGAACATTGGCCCTTTTTAATAGATGAAACTATATTATTATTATTATTATTATTATTATTATTATTATTATTATTATTATTATTTTCATTACAATTAATTTTATCACTTTTTTGCAAAAGTAGCTAGTTAATTTTGAGAAAATGGAAGTGACATGAGTAGTCTCAAAGTATGGGATAACTGAACGTGTTGGTCTATCCAGATTTTATCATTTTGAAAACTCATTCCGAATTTAATCTTGTTTGCCCATCCATCTACATTTGGAATTTTTGATGGCTTTTCAAAATGTGCAAATTCAATATATGATCGTTGGAGAAGTAAAGAAACTGCATTGATTGGTACCTAATTAAAATTAATTCGTACCTTATTAGTACATTATTAGTGAAACAGATTTTGCTAGCATCAATGAATTTGTATTCTTCATAAAATGCTTCTAATATTTCTCAAAATCATGTCACCCATTGAGTGCACAACTGAATTTGTTGCTGAAGTATACATCGATTTTTACATTTGGGGGAATTATTATTATTATTATTATTATTATTATTATTATTATTATTATTATTATTATTATTACAATGGAATTAATATTTTGCACTGGAATATTATATTTTCCTTTGTTTATGTTTATCAATTGCCATGAGCAAGAAGAAAGGGTCTTGTCAGCGTAGTGGTTAGGACACAGTTTGCTTCCTCTGTGGATCCTGGTTCAAACCCCAGTACAACTGGGAATTTTAACTGGCTCTTCAGAGCGATCTTGAGATCCACTCAGTCACCTTTCAAAATGAGTTCTTTACTGACCGAACAGTATTGGACAAATTTGCCGTTGAAGTATAGCGCTTGCCAATACCATCTCCCCGCTTCCGAAAACGTCAGTAAGATCTTCTATTATCCGATAGTGGACAGGTGGCCGTAAAAGTAGGGAAGCAAATGCCGGCAATAGATTAAACATAGAGGAACCGTACCCTCCTGTAGAAACCCTAAGCAGGTGGGTACTGCAGTATATAATTTTACAAATGGTAAATAAAATAAAGGGGAAATAAAATAAGAAAAACACATCGAACAAAATTTACCCATAATTAAATTATCTATCATCCATTATAAAGTATGACTGAATTCAGAAATTTCTTCAACAAAAGACTCCTATTTATTATATCACACTTTATTCTGGACTTCGAATACATAGAGCAAAATGTTTCATTTATAGATAACTCCAATATACCTCTTGCCTCACGTCGTGTGGTTCATCGTCCTTCATTTGATGTCTGCAACTTTGCGTTCTGAGCTTCACATCACAAAGGCACAAAGACCCGATCTTGTGCCAACTAGATCGCTTGTTGCGCGGCTCGTCGCAAAGTTTCCTCGCACCTACGCCGCCACACATCACAACAGTCGCGGGTAAAACGATCGACGAGACACACTGCCTCCGGCACTTTCCAAAGACCTGGCAACACGTGTCTCATCTAGGCCACTGTAAACGCTCCACATCCTCTCTGCAAAGAAACTAACGAATCGTTTGCCAACAAACAGATCTCGTTTATCTCAAATCTGCAATGACCTTTCTGCACCAGGTTTCATCTTGCGATACGTTGCAACGGCGGAAGAGATGCAGTTTCGTTTCTCAGTTTAAATTTGTTCTGAAGAGTGATTATTTTATTTTCTGATGACGAGTCTATCATTATCATTTTTTTGTCGGTGGGCTCTTAGTAGATTGATTAAGTCACTACTTTATGACTCACTTGTTCTGTTACCTAGATACATAGGTTTAGCTACGTGGATGCAATTTGATGCTTATAGTTGGTATGTTTGAATACAGTCAGATACTATTTGCTAAACATTTTTGTCTCTGATGCATGTGAAGAGTAATGAAGAGACGCCAAAGTATTCTCTGGATACTTTTTTAATTTATTTTCGTGTCAGGACCCTGTACATTGCGAAGTAGTTGTCTGATAGAATAATGTTTAGATTTCGATCAAGATTACTTGCTTCTCCTGACCATATTAACATTTTGAATCACAAGTTCCATATTTAGTTGCCATTAGGGACGTGGCATGGATATTTAGTTGTTTTTTTAAATTCAATTTTGTAGCGATAAAATTTAAGTTCGAAACCAAAATATAGTACACGCCATTAGAGGAAAATAGAAAATGTTCACAATATCAATCTTTAATGAAATCATAATTTATACTTGTATAATTGAACCGTGGGTAGCAAACATTATTTATAGATCATGCAAATTTGAATATCGCCGTTTTGGAGAAGATGTCTTAAAAGTTCTGGAACGAAAATAGGAACAAAATAAATAATGGTTTCCGATCTTTACAGAAAGTATTGTTTTGTCACGGTATAACTTCATGGAAAATACCGGTTTCGATTAAGGCTTGTTATCCTTTGCTTGACGTCGACTCATTCAGCGGCGATTCGGGTCTCTATGACGAGAACGAGTTTCACAACCCCGGCGGGAGCCGCAGCAACCAAAGGAGCAGGGGTGGGGGGCTGACCTGACGCCGCAGGGTATGTTGACTTTGTTTTAAAAACTTCCCGTGCTACGCGCCAAGTTTTTTAAAGTGATATTAATGTTAAAGACAGACTGTATTGGAACAGAAAGACTTGCTGGTAACGAGACCCGGGAGGAAGCTATCGTTCGAGAAGCAAGGGGCTCTCTCTCCGTTCGGAAAGAAAAACAGGTACTTTTTTTCAACCTCTTTTCATTAACGACAAAGGTGCATTTTTGTTTTAGTAAAAGTCTAATTTTTATTTTTTCGAGTACAAAAAGTGGGGGAGATCGAAAGTAGTAGGTGGAGGGGCCCTGGAAGGGCGCCAGCTGTATCAACAGTGGCTTTCCTTTTGCGTCGTGTTTGCTTACCTTCACCCCCTGACACCCTTGCCCCCTCTGGCCCGCTGTGGCCCCTCCCTTTCCCTCCCCCGACCTGCCTCTCCACCCCCGGCAAGTTCCCCGCCGCTGTCCCGGCCCCCTGGAGACGTCCCCTCAGGTCGCCGTGAGAGGACGACCGGAGCGATCGTCATTTTTTTTTCTTGCGCGCGGCGCGACCGTGTTTTGTCCACATCCGGAGCAACAGCTTTGCAGAGGAATGTCGGTTTGCACTCCTCGTATTTTCTGATAGAATCCCCGTAATTCCTTTCTTGTGCTATCTAAAAGGGTTTCGTTTCTTGGCAATGCATTTACCCTGGTGGTGGTTTTGTTGTGTCGTGTTGTACTGCATCCTTCCAAGTTTACATCCGGTTGTGAAAGTATAGCACCGGAAAAGAAACTGATGCGAAGTATGTTTGTCTTCCTTTCTTTTCTTAGTGTTCCTATTCGTAGAGAAAGATCTCGTTGTGAATAAAAGGTCACATAAATCGTTATTCAGAGATCTTGATTTGAAAGCAGATGGTTTTACCATAATATATTCCATATTTGGAGCGAATCTGTATGTAAAATTGTGCAAATAACTGTAACATATTACGTTAGGATCTATAATATTTCCAGGATCTATAATATGTCTTGCATTAGAAATCATTCTATACTCATCGATGTCGCAGAAATATATAATTTCTTATTGTAGGCGTTTACTATTCACCTGTATAAAATATCAACCTTTTTCGGTTAATGACACCTATTTTAAAGAACCAGCCATTAGCTTGTTTCGAATTATTATTGAACGTCTCATGGCAAAGAAAAAACGTTCTTCACTTAGCAGTGATATTTACTATGTGTTTTACTGGAAGAAATAGGGTCCTTCAAAACTATTATTTCATATTATTATTATCTCTCTTTTCTTTCCTCTTCTACTTCTTCTTTTTCTTGTCCAATAAATTCCTAAGAAAGGTAACAGCTGCAGGAACCGCGTTCAAAACCAGAACGCAGGGCTGTTAACGCCCAAAAGTTTTCGCTATTTTGAATGGAATTTCCACATTATACCGACACTTAATTCAGTACAAGCTCATAATTGATAAGTAGTTAAATGAATTATTAAGGAAAAAATACAGTGTAAACTCTCTATAACGAATCCCTTTATAATAGAAAACACCCTATACATGGAAAATTAGTTAGGTTATTACCTTACATTGATACTCTCTATATGTAATGAAAATCGTCTATGTACTAACGAAAAAACGTACTCGCTCCCTTGAATTTCGTCGTAAGAGTTAGCACTGAACACGGTACGTGGTTCCCTGACCTCGGCCTAGCGAACCTGCTCGTCTGCGTGACTCATAACGAGCGAACGCCTCCCAGAGAGAGCGAAGGCCGCTCCGCGCGGCGACGAGCACAAAGGCGCTGCACCCACGCCAAGCGACGACGGGGTGACGATGTGGGCCGTCCCGCCCCGCCCCGCCCCGCCCCGCCCCTCACCGCCCCCCGCCCTCCGCCCCGCCCCGTCCCGCCGGCGGAGATTCACCCTTCAGACGGAGGAGGCCGCTCCGGGGGCGGTGGTGAAGGCGTTGAAGAACCCGCTCTGTCGGAGAACATGCGGAGGGTCGAGTGTCACGGAGGCATAGGGGCGACGACGGTGCCGCCGCCGCCGCCGCCTCGTCGTCGTCCGCCTCCGCCCACATCGCCTCCGCCGCCGCTGCTGTGTGCCGTCGCAGAACAAAGAAAGTGTAATTTGAAGCAGTAAAGAAGAAGAAAGGCCCGGCAGGAGTCACAGCACCGCCTTTGCCTCCCTCCCCTCCTTTCCTCCCCCGCCTTCTCCCTCGGTTCCTTTCTCCCTCCGCCCCCGCCCCCGCCTCCGCGCCGCTCCTCCCGCTTGCCGCCCGACCCGCCGTATGCTAATGTATTCATCTGTATGTCTCCTCTCCAGCGTAGACAAGGTTGTAACTGTGGAATCCAATCTCCTTGTTAGATATACCTCCCGACTTGAAAGAAGGCCTCCGGGAGAGCGGGCTTTGCGAACGGGTGGAGTGGAGCGGGACGAGGAGGTTGGAAGGAGGGTGGGTGCGAGCGGGACGGGACGTGCGAATTGGGGGAGCAGAGCCGCTTTGGAATGAGAAGACTAGTCAAGGCGTTGAACGAAGAAGGGGCACGAGGCAGAGGAACGAAACATTGAAAGAAACAAAAACCAAGAAGGGTGAGAAAAAAATGTGGGAAGTCAAAGAAGTGAGAAGCATGAACAGAGGGCGAGAAAATGAGGAGAGACTAGGTGGAAATAAGGAGGATGAAAATGTATTACTGTTTAAGTCATATTATAGGAGAATCAATAGTTTTCGAGAACGTGCGGGAACAAGTTTTTTTTTATGTGACAATCACCTGAAGCAAGTGGATAATTGCATCACATGTAGAATGCTGTATATAATGGGTGAATATTTACAGAGGTGTACGAATTAAGGTATTTAAGTAATTAACGAATTTGGGTTAAGTGGCGTAGCAAAACACTCCCAATTTTTTTTTTTTTTTTTATTTATTTATTTCCACAGACCAGCATTACTGCTTTACAGGGATTGTTTACATTTAAATTTCAAATCAAAACACTTACAAAAATAAATAAATAACAATAATTAACTTCATTCAGCACTAACACAAAGGTAGCATTCATAAAATACATTCATTCTTTTATAAATAGAAATAAGGGAAGCCCAACAGGTTCCTCATTATTGTATGTTGTTCTAAGTAAAGTCAGAATTTATTTCTTGTATTGTTTATTTTAATTCATAGGATTTATGGGGGGTCAGCAAATTGGATTAGATATTTGTCATATGGAAATCTATTTCTGATTCGGGATGTTGTTGCTGATGACCCAAGGTTGTAATGGTCACTTGTAGGTATTTTATGTAGATTTGTGAAGAAGGAATGTGAACGTTTAAGCATTACTTGATGGATAGTTTCTATTTTTAATTCTGAATGTAGTTGAGTGTTTCTAATAAACCAGGGAGCATTTACTGCTATCCGTAGGATTTTATTTTGGAAGGTTTGTATTTTCTTTATGTTAGTAGCAGAGGTGTTGTACCATATTGGGATGCGTACATTATGATGGGAAGAACTATTGCTTTATAAAGCACTAGAGTACATTCTGTTTTGAGGGCGGATTTTCTGTTGATTAATGGATACAATTTATGCAGTCTTCTGTTTGCTTGTGTAAGTTTTTCATTTATATGATTAGTCCATGTTAGTCTTGTATCCATTAATACCCAAGATATTTAATTGGTTTGTTTTTGCAACCAGTCAAGTGTTTTATTAAATAGCTTTAGAGGTTTGGGAGTAGTGTTTATTGGGCATAGTGTGAATATTTTTGCTACACATTTGTTGGGGTTTAATTTTATCTTCCATTTGTCTGCCCATAGTGATACTTTGTTTAGTTCTTCTTGTAGATTTTCTGTAGCTGTATTTAAACATTTGTTAGAGGTTAGTATTGCACTATCGTCAGCAAATAACGCTATTGTAGTGTTTTGGGTTATTGGGAAATCTGCTGAAAATATGTTGAACAAAGTTGCTGATAACGGGCTACCTTGTGGTACACCTGCTGTGATTCCTTTTGTGTGGAGTAGGTTGTGTTTATTCTTACTGAAAAGACTCTTTCTTTAAGAAGCTTTGTATTATTTTTACTAGGTAAAGAGGTAGGCCTGATTCCTGTAATTTAAATATCAATCCTTCGTGCCAAACTCTGTCAAATGCTATGCTTACGTCCAAGAATACTGCTAGAGAGTGTTGTTTTTCTTCAAAATTTTTATATATTAGTTCTGTTATTCTTAAAAGTTGGTGTGTTGTGGAGTGTTTTCTTTGAAACCAAATTGGAACAGTGGTATGTATGATATTTCATTTATGTATTTTAGAAGTCTTTTAGTATTAGTTTCTCTATTACTTTGGCTATGATGGGGACTCAGACTTATGGGTCTATAGTTTTCTGTGATTGTTGGGTTTTTACCTGGTTTTGGTATTGGATAACTATGGAGTGTTTCATTTCGTGGATAGTATCCAATTCTTAACATTGCGTTGTATATTGCAGTTAGGTAGCTAATTGCTTTCCTATTTAGTTTTTGTAATAGAATAGTTGGTATCTGGTCTATTCCAGCAGATTTTTTCCTATTTAGGTTTTTAATTGTTTGATAGGTTTCATTTGTAGTGATATTATTTGAATTTGTGTTTAGGGCAAAAGTTTCTTGAAAGTGTTCAGCCAATATTTCACATTTTTCTTTTGTTGTTGCAGCTGTTTTATCTAATTTCTTTAGTTCTGGTATGACTGTTGGTTCTTTAATATTTGTTTTGTAGCCTGCCATAAGTTGCTGTCTTTAGGATTTATCTTTTTAATGTAATTTTTATATTGTTGGATTCTGTGTTCGTCTAATGCTGTTTTTACTTGGTGTGTTAGTTTATTTAGAATTTTCTTTAATTCTGAGCTTCTCGATTGTTGCCATTGGCGTCGAATTTTATGTTTCTTTTGAATTAATTTTTCAATATAAGTAGGTATAGTTTGCTGTGATAATTTTGGTTTATGATTAGAGTTGGTATTTGCTTCTTTTGCAGCTTTTTGTATAATTTTAGTGATGGAGTCTATGGCAGAATCAATTTCTTCTTTATTTTTCATGAACCGGTTTGTGGGAAGAGTGTTATCTATATTTGTTTGGAATTTTATCCAATCTATGTTTTTTGTGTCTATACTATAAGGCAATTCTGTTTTAATATAGTTCATGTCTGAAGTGATTATTACGGACAGTGGTCAGAGTCCAATTCAGGTAATGAGTGAGCATAGAGGGTATGTGTTAAATTTTTAATGATGGCAATGTCAAGGATATCTGGTTGAGCATTACGGTTTTGGGGTAGTGAGTAGGATTTGTTGGTGCAAGATTTGAAAGTTTAAAGTTGTTGATGCTTTCTGTAATTTCCTCCGTTAGGAGTATTCACTTTGCAGCCCCAATTGATATGTTTGCTATTCAGGTCTCCCATTATAATGGTAGGTTCTGTACTGTGTAATATTTGTTTTAAATCATTTATATTAATTTGATTTTTAGGTGGTTTATATGCTGTTATGATATTTAAGAATAAATTTTTTAATGTTATTTTTACTGCAATCAGTTCAAGATCAATCGATTTAGCAATAGAAATTAATGAGTGCTCCAGTTTCTTTTGATTAGGATAGCTACTCCTCCTGCTGCGTGTTGGCATATTCTATCTTCTCTATGGCAGGTATATCCAGGTATTTTAAGTGTTTGTCCGGGTACAAGGTGTGTCTCTGTTATGCATGCAATCGTTATTGCGTGATTTTTTAGGAAGTAGATGAGTGTGTTTCTTTTATTTAGTAATCCATTAGCATTCCAGTTTAAGAATGTTATTGATTTTAAGTTGGGCTTTTTATCCATTTCTTATTATATTTGATATTTGGTTTGATATCATGTTTTGTATTTGAGGAATTATTGTTGAGATTGTTTGATTGATTATTGTTGGTAACATCTGCATTATAATGTGTGTAATGTTTGACTGTATGTTGTTGTGTGTAACTGTTATGTTGTTGTGTGTAACTGTTTGTGCATATGTGGGTTTGGGTATGTTTTGTTTGTTGTTAAATGCCATTTGTCTATATAATGGGTTGTGATTTATATTTGTTTGTTGTGAGTTTATTTGTGTGTGAGATTCATTTCCATATATGTTTTGTGTTTGTGAGGTTTGGTAAGAGTTATTGTGTTGGTTTGATTCTTGAATTCTCTTACTTTTTGGAAAGTATTTACATTGTCTAGAAGTCGCCATATGATTTTCTTTACATAGAGTACAAATTGGGGGTGGAGGGTTTGTTGTCTGCAATAATTCACAGTCTTTAGTCCAATGTTGTTCCGCACAATATCCACATTTTGGGGTCATTGTGCAATAATTTTTTGTGTGGCCATAAATAAAACATTTTTTACATTGAGGTGGGCCTTGTGGTTTCCTTCTTAATTCTACTTTTACAATACAGTGCAGTAGTTTGTCCAATTTAAATATTTCTCTGCCTTCAATTGAGTTAGTTAATTCTAGTGCAACTACTCTAAAGGGTAATTGTTCTCTGTTAGTCAATCTAGTTACTTTTTTTATAGGATAATTTAGACTTTCTAATTCATTATAAATCTCTTCCTCTGTGAATATTATGGGAACGTTTTTATTACTACTGATAAGTTTTTTCTGATTGTACACAGTATGTATAATAAGGGACATTTTTCTTCACAATATTTTCTGACTTTTCGGTAGTCGGTAACATTTTTAGTAATATTTTACCGAATCCCTGTTGTTTTAAGAGAAAACCCATTTCCTATTAATTGCGTTAGGTCTTTAGATAAGAGTGTTACGTTTCCTGCGTTTCTAATGCATATGGGAGGTATTTTTATGTTTTCTGGTTGTACTTCTATATTGTTTACATTTTCATCTGCTTCTTCTACTGTTTCTAAAATTGAATATCTATTTAGTAAATTATAGTCTTTTATTACACTATTGTTTAGCATTCTGCGCTTTGCGTCACTATAATCACTTACTTTTGTAGGTCCTCTTTTTTGTCATTTGTTGATGTGAACTTGTTTGATGATGGTCACTGGTGCTTTCTGCTGATCTATCTTCTGTGGGCTGATGGTTTCCGGGGCTGGCCAAGTTCCGGATGTGTTTGAGGAGCATGTTGTCCTGTTGCCTCCATGCTGCTTGTTGGGTCGAACCGTGGTTGTTGAAGCTGTTGTTGTAGTGATTGGTTTTGTTGCTCTAATTTTTGAAGATGTTCTTGTAGAAGGTGATTTTGATGTAAGAGATGTTGGTATTGCTGTTGTAGATTGTCCATTTGATTTTCGTGTGTGAATTGTGAATTTATTAGTGTCGTGTAAGTGTCATTAGATCCTTCATTGTTCAGTAGTTCCATGGATCTGTTGATATGTCCCCTAGGGGACATCTTCTGATAACATTTTTGATACTTTATAGCACTATTAATTGTCATTCACTTTTGCACTTACTGGTTTCAACACTGTATTGCCACAATTGTAGTTAAATGCACTTGTCCATATGGCGTTGCACCAGTGTTGATATACAATTGTTCGAATTGTAGTTTTGCCGCAATGCGGCAAAACGGTCTGAGCTACGCCTATGCAAAAGAATTTATCGATCGCACCGGCACTGTAAAATTTGGACTTTGGCACTGATAACGGCGCAAGCGATTCGGAGCCAAGGTACGTCCGTCCCGCTCGGCGGTTGAGAGCGAACTACGCCCAATTTTACACTCTTCGCGCGTTTCCAAGTCGACGGCAAGGCCTTGGCGCGCATTTCCAAGTCGACGGCCGTGGGCTTCCGCAACTAACGAAACTCATTCTTAAGTCTAGCAAACGGAAAATTTATAATTTCGAAATGAAGATACGGCATAACTTGACTCACTTCTCTCGCGTATCTAGTACTAAATTAAAGTATTTCTACTTAATTAGCCTTGCGGAACAAATTAAAGTATTTCTACTTAATTAACCTTGCGGCACATAAATGTTTATTAAAATGCTGTGGTTTTTGAAATGCGTCATTTGCTTTTTAGCTTATGTTGTTCACAAACTAACTATTCAATGTTTCAGGCACAAATGAAATACACATGAATACATTGAAATTTTAAAACTTTATTAAACTATGACGTTTAACAACAAGGAGAATATGTGTGTTAGTGTGTGGGTGTGGGTGTGTTCGTGTTTTGGAAAGCTGTAACCGTAGTAAATTGTACTTGACTCCGACCGGCAGTGAGCTACGTCGTGCTCGATTTCATTGAGGCTATTCTGATGACGACAGCATAAAGTCAATTTGCACGATCAGGAAACTACATCAGAGAACAATAACAAACAAGTTCTGAAAAGAACAGCGTCCTCAACAATTTCTTTGATACTCTATCAACGGAAGAATAACTCAATGATCTAAGAAATGGACCGCGTGTGCCGCCGGATGAAGTATGTGCATTTCACCCGTGTTCCATTTACTTGCGTGCCTAGTTAGTTGATGTCAAAAACATAAATGTGCGCGGTGTGCACTAGAGGAAACGGCTGACGGAAGGAACTGGACTGTTCGATGACGAGGTACGGAGCGATAGTGGGCGGGGCTCTGTTTAACAGCCCGAGCGCAGAGTGGGGGAGTCGCCTTTAGTGCAGCGCCTCTCTGCCGACGCGGATCTTTTTACTTCGTCCCACGCCGTGGATATCTGACGACGGCCGTTTCGTGTTCGCAACCTGATTGCTATGCGCGGTAAGTAAATACGTTATCAAGTATTCATCAATCACATTGTTTCATGCAAGCACCGGCGTAATACGCATCTTCGAGGTCTTGACTTCAACTTCAGTGGCGCCCCGGGTGACGCGGATGGCTGGACTGTAGCCTGTGTCATTACATTCCCTGGTTGAGTGTTATTATTTTAGTTAGAGATGTTTGCGTACTCTGTTTCGGGTAGAAAGAAATATTTTGTTTCCAGTGATATTTTAGAATATTTGAAGATGGTCATATTGCACTGAGAGGTTAGATTCTATCACAGTATGGAATAACTAGAAAGGACTATATTCCTGATTTAATAATCATTAACAGATGTTCTGTATTTTAATTGTTTTTAAATCGTCGCTTGAAATGGTTTTATTGCCTTAGGACTGCGGCGTGGTCGTACCAAAACTACAGTTACTTCATTGGTCACGAGAGTTATTGATTGAAATCTAAAAAAATATTCATCAAATTTAATCTTCATCGAGTCTCAAATTCAATCCTAAACTAGATAGCAAAATAGTCCAACATTTTTAGACCTCCAAGGTACCTTCTTTAATTTAATCGTATTCGCTTAACACTCCAACCTCGATCACCACTCTCGCTAGACTCTTCGATTTTAACTTCGCGTTCCAGAGGGAACTCCTGTGCGCGATTCCAGTAGCTTATTCCGATCAAAGCGAGAGCGGATACGGCCAGGACCTTCGTACACAAGGAGTCTCGAAGTACACAACGAACTCAAATCGGTAATTGGGGTTAGCTCCGCCATTACATGGATAGTGAGTTGCCTTGTCATGATCACTCGCCGATCACATCCTCCTCGGCCCAGCAGGAGTGCGCGATTAGCCTGTTATTATAATATCGGTGCTTACCCTTCCTCAGGGAACTGATCCTCCATACGATCAATCAAAAACATTGACAACTCAGTCCGGACTGCGGCGTCTCCCAGGCAATCAAGAATATATTGACCCCGATCACAGAAGCCTACGTTTTCATTCGAAATATTTGGTTGACAGGCCAAAAATGATGACAATGACAGACAATGTCAGGTCACTAGATAACCGCTAAATAACAATAACAGTCCGCTAGATTACCGCTAACCCGCGTGCAGACCGCGCGCCTTCCGCGACAGCATTGAATCCACCAATTAGAGTGGACTCCGGTTATAGTGAACTCGGATAAAGTGAGTCCTCGGTTATAGTGAACTTGCGTCACTGGTGCTGTTACATTACAAATAAGCATACAAAGATTCGGTTATGGTGAACCTGAACCTCGGCTGTAGTGAACGTAGGAAATCAGTTCTGGAAATGAATTGGATCTCGCATGTTATTAGGCCAGTAAGAGGGCTTTCGGAGAGTGGGACGATATTCCAAAACAGCAAAAGGCATTGACATGTGTCAAGACTCCATTTCGATACATAGAGACACAAGACAATGCAGAACAAAGAATGGAAAGAGTACGAACTCTGGAGAAGGATGTACAGAAATTACTAACGAAAAATGTACGAAGTAAACAATTAAAATTATTGATTTTTAAGAGCAAATAAATATATTAAAATGTTCAGTTCGGGCTGTTAATGTATTTTGTTGTATCTATTTATAAATAAAATCAATGTTTCTCGAGAAATTCTGTTTAAGTTTGACATCATCGGATATAGTGAACGTAACATGTTAGCCCCAGAAGTTCACTATAACCGGAGTGGACTGTACCTCGTCCTCCGCGCGCCAGAGGGAAGTCGCGAACGCCGCGCGAATTGCGATGCTGCCCCTCGCGCGGCCCTGCACCTCCGCCCGGCGCGGCGCCCCGCCAGCGTTTTTACGCGCGTGTTGTCGTCTGGCGCAATCCGCCTTCACCCCCTCTCCCTCCCCGGCGCCCGTCTTCCCAGGGAGGGCGTTCGCTTTCATTGCGACGCTCCGCCGCGCGCGCATAGAGCCACGCCAAGCGCAACCTGGCTGTTGGCGTCCAAGGGGCTGCTTTCCCTAGCAGAATGTGCTTCAACGTGCGTGTTATGGGAGGGTTTTAAAAGAGTTGTACAGACATGTGTAATATAAATTAAATTTGAATATAAATGTAAGGTGGATTAAAGGTGTACGTCGAAAATCAGACGTGTGATCCAGAAAACAATCCAAATATTCTTCTTCCCCATACGTCATATACAGCTTTTACTGTTTTTTGGCCAAATAAATCAAATCAAAAAAAAAGAAAGTCCGTAATTACGGGAATCATTTTCCCACCTTTTGTTGATGAAGATATTATTATAAAGTATACATAGGTATGTTTCTGATGAATGTCGATGAAATAAATTGCGACCTCGAGGTCGGCTGTCGAAGAAGGGATTCCTCCTGTTTTCCTAAGTTTGAATCGAGAGTCTATATAAGTTTTTGCACAATAAAAATTCCTTAGTCCGGTTGGGTCTAGGAGTTATATATAACACATAATTGTTATAACTCATAATTATATAATACACAATAATATCTAGCTAATAATATTATCACATTTCGTTATTTATGTTTTATTTATAATTATTACTATTACTATTAAAAAGAAGAAAATTATGAGCAAAAAGGGTTCATGATAGTTACTTACCATCTGGTTCCTATGTAATATGATCGTAATAAATTCATTCACAACTTCACGAACAAACTTTTATAGTGTAGAAAACTTTGCCTATATGTCCAATTCTTATAAATGAACTCGACACATCGTGGGCTAGCGGTGCAGGATCCAAACCAAGACGCGTGCCAATTGTGTCGCAGTTTGTGAAGGCTAAATCACCAGCACCTCGGTGACAGCTGTGCAACGCACGTGGTTCTTGTTGACATTGTTAGCATTGCACGTGATTCTGCTATTATGTTTTGTAACAGGCATTTCGTTGGTTCTTGCCAACTATTTCTTGAGTGCAACATTGTCACAATGTTCTGAGTTGAAATTGTAAGATGTCAGTCACTATCTTCTAAAATAGTATCTTAAGGGAATTATATATAGTGCAGTAAATGAAGAAGGACGATTTTCTTTTGTGTGTAGTTCTTCTTAACGTTTAAAAAACGAAATGAGATTTTGTATGGAGGGATTCTCTTGCCATGAGAAGAAATGTTCGCTGTTATTTATCAGGTCTCTCAATTTTGTTTCGGGATATCTCTACTGATAAAATTGCATTACATTTCTCCTTGAGTGAACTGTCGGTATTTTTCAGCGCAGTTACTTAATTCAAAAACTTCGTTGCATCTTTGCTTACAAATCGTTGTCCTCCATCTCTCTGAGTAAATGCCGCGAACTTAGCAATTTTCACGTTCACCAAAAGCGAATAATGGGCTTCTAGAATAAGCATCTTCCACTTCGCCCTCGCGCCTCAAAGGTCTCCGCGTATCGCTTTAGAAAACTACAAAGAAAATCTATGCAATTTTTGCGCCCTCCCCCCGCTTTCGGGTCGCGGGAGGACCATTATCCATTTGGAGCCGTTCCGCGTGTTTGCCCAGTGCGTCCTGGGACTCCCCGCGAACGAGGACCCTCCCCCCGCTCTATCCCCGCCTCACTCCGCCACACCCCGCTCCGCCGCTGGCACAGATTCCCCCGTGCGGTGACGTCACACGTTTGCGTTGGCGGAGCGGTGCTTGGAGTTTTCCCCCGCCCGCGGCGGCGGCGGCGGCTGCCGAGGCAAGAGCTTGCTACCTTTGTCGGTGATTATTTAACTATATCCCCGAGGAACCTGCGGGTGATGAAGGGGCGGAAGGAAATGGGAACAGTAGCGGATGCCATTGCCTCTACCTTCGCCGTTGTTACGCTCTGCTCTGTGAAGTCAGCTTCGTCGCATGCTTGTCTTTATCGCCGAACTCGTCGTTTTTGTCTCTGTCATCATCATTTTTTGCGACAGTTGTCAAAGTTTTCACCATTAACACTTTCTTCCCTTTTATATTTCTCGCACCTTTTGTATGTATAAATGTCCCACTTAGTTTGACAGCTTCATTGTCTTCACCTTCGTTTCTTTCCTTACTCTCCTCGTTTTTGTCCTTACTATCGCCTCGAAAAACCTCTTCCCCTTGTTTTTATTTTAGCCCTTCCTAAGGGTCGAGTCAGTTTCTTACCTGTGCAACTTTACCTCTTTCTCGCACTTAAAGTTTCTTTTCACAAAACCCACTTCCATGTAAAACCACCATCCCTATAACTACATCGGACATCAAAGAGCAACATTTTACTTCAAAGTCATTTCCACTGATACCGCCAATCGCACAGTCACCCCCGTTCGTCGCCTCTATTCCGGTTCACCCCTACCCCCAACTGTCGACCTTCGCGACTCCACCGTCACTTTCCCAAGCGCTGCCTCTTCTCAGTAGCGTTCGCGACCCCGCCCTCCACACCCGCCACGCCGGCGCCCGAGGAGTGCAAACCTCTCAAGGTAGTTAGTTCCGCCGCCCCCCGCCCCGCCCTCCGGCGCCACCGGCGCGCCGCCACCGCGCGCGCGCGCCCGCGACGTCTTAACTTTGATGAAGATGGAGCCCGTTGATAGAGAGACTCCGACGGCAACGGCGGCGGCGGCGGCGGCAAGCGGAGGGAACTTAAGGTAACACAGAGCATAATAGAAACAAAATACGGCGGCACGGCACGGCGCACGGTGTAGCGCAAACCGCCTCGAGCGAGCGAGCGAACGCGCGCCGCCCCCGCTGCCGCCCCCCCCGCCCCCCACCCCGCGCTCGCCCCGCCCCCCGGCTTTTCAAACGGGCGCGAGGCGACTCGGCGCCGCGTCGCGACGCCCCACGCGGCGTCTTTTGTGAGAGCGCGACGACGACGACGATGAAGTCGACGATGGCAGCGGCGGCGGCGACTTCTTCGCATCCGCGCGGCACGCCTTCAGGGCTGTACAAGCGAGTTTGCCGAAGGGAATTGAGAACGCTGTTGTAGGAGATGAACGGGAAGTTCGTGGGAATGATTTGAGATTCGTCGTTGGAGCGGAATATTGATGGCGTTTGTTGTATTGGGAGCAGGAGTTATTTGGTGGTGTGAGTCATGCTGTGTTTTGGAGTAGACAATTATTTTTGTGTAGCAGAAAATAGTGAGGTCAGAAGGTTTTGTGATTATGAGTCCCATTAATTGCTAAAATAACTGAAGATTGTTTTTTAATTGGTCGATTGTATTCGAAAATATTCCAACCGCTAATCTGATGAATCATAAAATAATTTCCAATGTTATTTACGTCCAACGAAACGAAACAGACTTTTTAAATTTTCCTTTGCTTCGTGCTCGTCTGCGAAAAGTGAATTCTCGATTATTCAGTGAAATGAGTCATTCAACGTCACATTGCTGAATTGCACGATCTGGTAAATCAGCACGTGCTAGTGAAATGACAATACACGTCAGCACTAAAACAACTCTCCTCCGTTTTCTTTTCACTATTTTTTCCCTAATCACACCAAATCCATAATTAGTCAAAATGCTTCCAAGATTTTACCTTTATTTTAATATTGTGAAGCTGAATTGCAATCTGTTCACCTACTTTTTGTACCTTGCTGCAGAGAATGAAATCATGACTAATCTAATAGAATGATTCAGTCCATTCGAGTCACGAATGAAAACCATTACTAACGATCTCGCAATTCGATATTTCGCCATACTTCTAAAACAAGAATCGAAAGAGTCACAAGTCGGGTAACGAACTGATTTTTATTCTACGACACTTTACTTTGCGACTACTTTATGTAAAATTTGATGTGTCTACTGATTTATAGCAGATTTAATTAAGCACCCCATTCATGATCACTTTGGACTTGACGCGCCAGTTGTATAACTGTCGTTGTGAGAAGAATGAAACAGGTAGCAGTGGTGAATGTTTTACAACCGGCGGCGGGTCGAAGGATTGATAATAATGTCTTCATCGTGCATGGGGCCCTTTATAAAGGGACATTCAAATTAGGACAATATTTTTCTGCATTTTAAGCAATGTATCCACACTAATACTTACTGGAAAGATCAGGGACTGATAGTGTCGATGTATTCGAAAATACAAAATGGCGGCTGCTCTTTAAGGGCTCTAGCGCGACGACGCCCTCCCCAGAAAAAAACAATCTCAGAGAAAGTTACAGAAAGTAATAAATTCGCAATAAATTGTTTCATTTAATTGTTCATACCACCAGCGCAATTTTTAAGGACGAATTGTTTTATAAGCCCGCTTAAGCGAAAGATAAGTTTTTAGAATGGGTAGCATTGCGGACTATCACGAGTCCGTTCATAGCTGTTGCAAGCGAGGGAATGGAAACTTGAAGGTGGAAGTTGGGTGGGTGCACCGTGCTGCTATTTGGTTTTTGTTCGACAGAGTCCGCGCCTATTAACGAAGCTAAATATACTGACCCTTTCATTTCATTTCATAATTTACTGTTTTATTTGCGCAAATATTTTTTATGTCTTATTGCATCTTCCGTTATCAACGTAAAAGTTGCCTGATTCAAGCATTAAAATCCTGATGCGTGCAAATCGTTTGTACACTTCATGCTATAGTTTTCCTCGTTTAAGAAATGTTTTGAAGAGATAAAATGTAAGTGATAGTTCGGACGTGCATGCCGCCCCTCCTAATTCGCAACCCACCGATCGCCATTGGTAACAATACGTTATTATAGTCGATACTCAATATCGAAATTAATGAAGTATCTCAACTTCCCTATTGCTTCGTACACTAGGGGTCTCCTTTTCGCCAGCATGATCGCCATCATCACGGCCTCCATCGCCACCTCCGCCCCGGCCGCCTCCGTCTCCGCTTCCTGCGGTAATGCGGCCCGCGAGAAAACTATGGCAAAACTGCGCTCTCCGCCCGCGCGACGTGGCGGGGAGGGTGGCGGGGACGCGGGCGAACTTGTAACATCATTTACAAACCCCGGGGAAAAGTAGGTCGAATTCCCCGCGAACTTCCCGGCCGCCGCCGTGCCGCGCCGCTCCGCTCCGCTCCGGTCCCCCGCGGACCGGGTGAAGGGGGGGGGGAAGGAGCGCGAAAATCGACGCCCCCGCTCACCTGCGACGAGGGAACGCACGCCATGTCGGTAAACGCAGCGACAGCGTGCGGATAATAGTTGGTATACTCCGATGGTTCGAGGGAGAGGTGGCTCAGGGCATCAATTGATGTCACTGCAGTGCGTCTGGTCGGGAGGCCCTAGGTTCGAGTCCCGACGGTGGCAGGAGTCTCGTCACTAGCTAAATAGTTAGGTCGAATTCAGCCGCTGTCTGGAAGATAATTCTAGCGACCGAGTGCTCCGATCGATAGTTTTCCATGGTTTCACCTATCAGTACCAAGCGAATGCCGGAGCAATACCCTAACAAACAAGACGCGAACGCGCGATCTTTCCTTCCTTGTGCAATCCTCACCCCTTACACCCACTTACATGCATTGTACTACCACGGGAGCTTAGAGCTTGTCCCGGCTGGGTCGGTGCCCCGATAGTGGGAGATTCCTGGTTGTGGAAAACCCCGCTAACCGACGGTGGGTTGCCGCCGGATTTCGCCATCCAGTGGGGGAAGATCACCGCCACGCTCGAAGGAGAAAAATGCACTACGCTTACGGGACTAATGACCTTAGCAGTTTACGCGCACGGAATCACTAAAAAACAATAAAAAAAGGATGGTTCAATTCCTACACCATCCAGACGGCTGTTTCCCAATACACCACAAATCTATTATTAGATAAAAAAATATACCTAATCCTTGTATTGTGTTCAATTTATAATTAATTTGTATGAGTTCTGAAATGTGTTTTGATATACCGTAACATTTGTACTCGTCTTTAGGTTCGCCGTTTGGTTTGTTCCAAGTTTGTAATATTTGTTTACTTGACAAAGAGAACTTTCCACTCGTTATCTCCGCTAACATTCTTCTAAAAAGTTTCGAATAAATTTGCCTATTGCTCTGAAAATTGAAGAAATTTCAAGTAACCTGGTATTAAAACCAATTATCGATATTCTCAAAATTGCCATATGATTAAAAACACGATTATTTGAACTTTGGATATTGTTCTCCTCCGTTTAACTTCCACCTCCGTTACATTTTTTTTGCCCATTATTCCTACCAAAGGATTCACTTTTTGTGATACTAATTTTAATTTTATTTTTAATTTAGTTGTCTGCTAATGGAATAAATTATATGTTTATAACAATTGTTTAGTAATAATTTATACTGTCTTGAGGTTCACTTCTAATGTATATCGCAGAATCACTGTAACAGGCTCCTTCTCTTGAGTACGCCTCCCACCCTACCCTCTCTGAGCGCGACTCGGCGCGCTCGTGGCGCCCCTGGCGGCGGCGGCAGCGGCGCAGGCGGAGGCGGCGGAATAAATTTCCGGCGCGCGCGTGCCGAGTGTCGCTCCGAACCTGCAGGGCGTTTTAAAGTTAATTTAAGATGTACAATAGGTTACAATACATTACTCCGACGGCGCCCCCGTCACCCGACTCGAAACGCCTACCCCTCCCCTACTCCGGCACGCTGGCGCCGCCGTCGACACCGCCCAGGGCGCACTCTAGCTGCTTGCGCCGCCACAGCCGCGAACACTATCACCGAAACCATCATTATCGTCACCGCCACCGCCACCGTCACCGTCACCGCCACTGTCACCATTACCACCCACCATCACCACCCACCATCACCACCCACCATCACCACCCACCATCACCACCCACCATCACCACCCACCATCAACCCACCATCACCACCCACTCATCATCATCACGCACCACACCACCCACCATCCCACCATCACGCAACCCACCCCCATCACCACCCACCATCACCACCCACCATCACCACCCACCATCACCACCCACCATCACCACCCACCATCACCACCCACCATCACCACTCCACCATCACCACCCACCATCACCACCCACCATCACCACCCACCATCATCACCCACCTCACCACCCACCATCACCACCACCACACCCACCATCACACCACCACACCACCCACTATCACCTTTACCTACCACACCCACCTTCCCACCATCGACGCCTCCGTCGCCACCGACTCCATCATCCACGCCCCGCTGTTCTCGTAGTCCTGGACCGCTGCCGCTCCCGGTCAACTACCGCAATCTCTGCCGCAGCCTCCGCTAACACTCTTGTCCAAGCCAGCGGTCCCTATTTAGCTGTCAATTTCATTGAAAAAAGGCTGACATCACAATCCCATCGCTGACAGGCCACTTCAGGCAGTGACGAAACCTCGGTGCTGCTTACACCCCGTTCCTAGCACCCCGTCTTTCGACATTGCGTCCGTCATTCTCTAATGATGATACATCGTCTAAACATTGTCTTTCTACCCCACTGTCGCTGTTTTACTGCCGGTACACCAGCATCACCTTACTTTCTCTCTCCTCAACTCACAATTTCGCAAACAGTTTCCGTCGCCGTCCCAACCCTGCACATCACAACCGCCTCAACGCCATTATTTGTACATCCACTGTCATTACCACTACCATCACTATACCACTATCTCAACCACAACCACCAACATTAAACTATCACAATAATAACCATCTCAACCATCATAACCTGCAGAAACACTACTTCCACAACTATCACTTGTATCTTCAGAACCATTGTTCTACAATCACGCCATCACCACCTACCTCCACAACCACCCTCTTTCTCAACCACCACCTCCATCAAAACTTCAATAATTGTAAATGTCATCTTTTGCACTACCACCGCAAACAATTCACCCACCACCACTACTCGCATTCCGTCACCCACTGTTACTCCTAGCTCCATCCCCTCCTGACTCCAGCACCCGTCCTCTTGCTCTCACCACCCGCCCACGGCGAGGCAAGCAGACGGCGCAGGCAGCCAGGGGAGGGGTTGACACCGGAGGTAATGGAAACTCGACTCCGGCGCCCGTCTCGCGAAAACACTGGCAACTGGCGCCGCGCCCCGCCCCGCCCCGGCCCGCACGCGAAGCGCTGATAAGACAGCGCGCGGCCGTAATAGAGTCATCAGATGACGGCGCTGATTCGGCGCGGGACAATCGGAAATGAATGATTTCGTCCGGAGAGCGCCCGGTTTCGTCTGCCGGAGGCGCGCAAGCGCCTTCCAACGTCCACCGGCGCGACGCGACGCCCGGCACAAGGGCTGCTGAGTGAAAGCCAGCGCACAAGAGCGCCAGATGTAAGTCATTTAAGACTCCTGGATTCACGACCATCTGCTCTGACATCTAAAGACATGAAAATAACCAGTTTCTCCATTCGTAGTAGCCGCCCGCCACAGCGGGAGTTCATTCGGATTTTTTGGGGGTACATACTGAATCTTGTGACTTTGGTGAAGAGGGCGTTTATCTTAAATATGTTTACAAAAACGAACGTAAAGCTAGCTTAAATCTAGTGCTATTCACCTAATGATGTATTATGTTGCCACAGAAATGTTTCACAAGACTTTCGAATTAATTGATCTGTGAAATAAAACATTTCCTCTTACCTCAGAAAAAAAATAATATAATTAGTGTTTCTGTCAAAAATAGTGTGTGTATTGTGTTGATTTCCTGGGTTCAGTTGCTCGTTTAGTAATTCTAGCTAAATTAACACAATTGTGTGAAATTGTGTTATTGTTTAAAACTAGGATGCGTAAAGAGAAATCGTTCAAATCTGTATCTCTATAACGTATTAACGTATGAATTTATATATTTGTTAATGGCAGCTACAAAATAAATTGCCAGACTAATCACTCAACGTATGGGCGTGTCTTTCAGAGAACCTGTCTTTTAAGACAGACAATACAATTCATTGTCCGATTAGATTTACTGGAGCGTGGTAAGTATTCACAACTTTTTCAAATCTTTCATCATCGTCGTTGATTCCGCGTCCCACTTCAAAAAAAAAAACACTTTTAATGTTGCATATTACGAATAGGTTATCGTTATTCCAGAGATCAAGTGAGTAGTAACCACGTGGATATTCTTAGACTACGTCAGAATCGATAAAAGTAGCTATCATTTAGTATAATACAAAACAACAAAACGACTTGTAAGTCTTTATCGAACTGGAAATGCAAGCTGTGAATAACCCCTAACTACACACATCCTATCTCGAATTCTCCACGTCAGTAAAAATCTCATTTCTTTTAATTAAAATTCTGATAAGTCTCCAGGACGTTCACCGAACCGAAGTCACGAAAACAATTCATAGAATCCCCCACCGTAGATTTGCGCCTTAAGAATCGTAAGCTGTCATATCCTATCTGAGGTATATTACGTATTACTTGATATCGCGGCCACCACTTCCTTTGGGCGTATGCCTACAGAAAAGTTCCTTCCGGGAGGTGAGGGACAACTGTCAGTGACAAAGGAGGCGATTGCATTGGTGACGTAGAAATATTGTTGAATATTTTCCGTATCAAGAAGTGTAAACATTTTCATCTCGTTAAGTGTTCGTATCCGTCACGGAAATGATTAACATAATGTCCGGATAGCACAGTACCGTAGGGTAATGGAGGTGACAAGGGCGGCTCGCCCCAGGCGGCTGCTACCCCACTGGGATAGCATCCAAAAAATTGTACTCGAATTTCAAACAGACCCACATACTCGTGTAATAAATAAAGAAAGTGGCTGGTTTGTTAAACTGATATCTCAAATCCTTCATCTCGCTAAATTATTGTAATGTTGATTGAACATTGCTTCATACCTTCCACAATGCTTCAGTGTAATTCATGCTTCGTTCAATTTTGAGGACACTTTTGAGTATTAAACGCTAGGAAGTAAGGAATGATTGTGCTCTGGGATATTAGACGTTTTGCATAATTTGTACAATGTTTTTATTTTTTAAATTTTTCTCCCCAAATTTTGCTTGTTTCATTTCAAAATTTAACTTCATTTATTGATGTACGATCAAGTACTCGAAAAAAAGTGACACAATTAATTCTTTATCCATTTACTTTATTCAAACTTAATTTCATCAAATTTATCCGTATTGCCTCATAGTGTAGTAGTGCATAGTGTGTTGTAATAGTAATTTTTCAAATTAAAGCGTAAGAATCGGGATACTTGCAAAGTCTTTGTGACCTGAGATATGTCGTGATTGGTATAGATGCAGGTGTAGCGGGTTAAAGATTGCATGTGATTCATACAAAATAGCGTAAACCTTCTCTTAATACTAATACTCTTAATAACCCTAAAATCAAGTAGCATTATATGTGGCTCGGTGTTTGTCAAGTCAACCTATGGAATGGGGAAGAACCTACGGTTATTTGAGTCCGGGGAATACATGCATTACATTATCACACATACACACAAGGGAGACCAGTCGAGAGCTTACAGCTTGTCTCAGCTTCTACGGTGCTCCGCTGGTGGGAGATACCTGGTTGGGGACACCCCAGAAAGCCGACGTGTAATCGGCGTCGGATCTCGCCATCCAGCTGGTAAAAATCATCTCCACCTCTCGCGAAAAAAACATAAAATACGCTTATGAGAATAATGGCCATAGCCGTGGACGCACCCTAATTAATCAATCATGTCTAGTGGGACCATCTCGAGAATTCTGGCTGGAATTCTTACGATTGATTGGTTGATTCCGGGCGCGTCAACTAATGTGGTCATTATTCCCATAAGTGTAGTGTGTTTTTTGCTCGAGGGGTGGTGGTAGTGGTGGGCTTCCCCGCTGGATGGCCAGATCCGGCGCCAACTTAGATCTAAGTCCCCGACCGGTCTCCCGGCATGTGTGGTAGTGTAGTGCATGTTAGTGTAAGTGTGTGTGTGTAAAGGGTGAGGATAGGACAAGGAAAAGGAAGAAAAGATCGGGCTCGTTTGTTAGGATACTGCTCCGGCATTCGCCTGGAGTTGATCAAAGAAACCACAGAAAACTACCGATCAGAGCAGCCGGCCGCTAGAATTCTCCTCCAGATAGGGACTGAATTCAACCAGTAAAAGCTAGTGTCAAAAATCCTGTCGCCGTCGGGACTCTAGCCTAGGAACTCCCGGTCAGAGGCGCTGCAGTTATATCAGTTGATGCACTGAGCCACAGCTCCCGGTGAATTCTTGCGTGTAAGCAGCCCTCTCGCTTAGCTGGCGGCGGTGCAGCCTTGGGGGGCGTGGCGGGGCGAAGGACGCATGTGATTCGCGCGCGGTGCTGCGCCGCCCAGCCCGCGCCAGAGGTGACGCGACGCGTCGGAGGCGGAAGTGGTTAGGCAGCGCTCTTACGTCGCGCGCGCCCCGCCCCCTGCCTCTTCCGGTGCGCCGTGCTGCCGTCATCGCTCCCGTTCGGTGGCGTGCGCGCGCCCCTACGTTTCGCCTACCACCCAATTAGCAGAACGTGCGGACACGCGCACTTCGGGAACCAAATGCTGATTATGAAGGCAGTGGGTCACTCACCACCAGGGAGGTCGAGGGACACGAAGGAAATTAGTATGAAATTTTTATCGAAACGTGAATATGTACGAAAAATATATAATTAACTGAATTATTATTATTATTATTATTATTATTATTATAATTATTATTAAAACTGGATATTGTTGTTTGGATTGTGAGAAGACGTATCTAATTTTCGATGTTGCTGGGCCATGGATCAGAACCTCGTAACAAGGGAGGCAGAGAAGCGTCTTAAATACAAGAGCCTGGAAATCGAAATCAACCAAATAAGAGGTGTAAAAACGCTTCTCTTACCTATAGTCATCGGGGATCTACAATTTGTTCCCCAAAATTTATGTGAGAACTTGTCAAAACTCCAGGGAGTGAATCTGCTCCTTATGACACTGATTGCAGTGTGGAGTAAATTTTATATTCATCCGATTCCCAGATCCTCTATTCGTGAATTTAGGGAGGACACAATTAAAATAATATAAGGAATATTATAGATTGTATCAACGCCGATGAAACATCGTACGGTGAAAGGGTAGAGTTCCGCGGCGTCATACGGGTTTCCGAAAAAATCGTCCTTCCCTTCTTAATAGCTCCATAAATGCGGGAATTTATTTAAGTTACACAATTGAGCCACTGCCTTGCAGCTTACGCAGCTTCGAGGGGGGTAGGCTTGTCTTGCTAACTAAAATGTAACTTAATCTAAATAGGCAGTTAAAATACCTGCAATTTAGCATGCCTTACGGGTAATAAGAAGTTATTAAAATCTTAATATTAGGAGATGTTTTCTCTTGATTTTTAGTTTTTTCTTTTACATTCCCGTATCTAATAAAATGAATATACGAATTTGAAATGAATGTTTTCATAACAAAACCACAAAGCCAATTTTGAGTTGTAAATTAATCTCAATTTTGGGTGTAGTAATTTGCAGTTTTGCTTTTATTTTAAATTAGAATCGTAAACTATTTTTTTAGCTTGCTCAAGATGCTTTCGAATCCTATATTTAGAGGAATTTTGAGAGGTAAATATTTTGGGTTTACTTATTCCTTTTACCACTATTTGACAAACTGAGAGAGTTTAGGAATTCATTTACGGAATTCATTTCGGCATTCATTAACACGTATTTAATTTGCGTTGTAGTTATTGTGTTCGTTTTTTTAAAGCGCTCAACAATGAATTGTTTATTTTCTTGCCGAGAATGCCTACGTTTACCCACGTATTTTTCGAAATAAGAATAAGGGTAATCTCTTCATTTGGGCACATGACAAGTTACTGTCGATGGACGTCATTTAAAATCACTTCTGCGAATGACTCAAAAGCGAGTGCTCCCGTGCAGCAAAACAACATGAGTGTAAGGAAGTGACGCTCCCGCCAACGATCCAAATACGCCAACTTAGTTCTTTTTTCCGGGAGACAGGGGCTGCACTTTGAACCGTGGTGTTCTTTTTTTATTAGAAATGCCCCTGCGACTATTCTCAATAATTCAGTCTTTCTTCCGTTTAACTTTCTTCCTGGAAGATTTGTTTTTAGAATTACCATCAAAGTTAATTTCTATGACGAAATCCTTTCTGTAAATTTTCTGCGGAAAATCTCACGAAATGAGTATTAGAAAAATATCCGAGGAGTTTTAGGCACCAAATTTTGTGTTGGATTTGATCAGAATTTTTATTCATTGATTTTTTAAAGTTTAGTAAAAACCGACAGTATCAATCCTTAAAACAATATTCGAATGTTTTAAAAGATTTTTTAATAGCATGCTAACTTTCTCGTCTGTTGTTTCTAGTGATGTTGATAGAGAAAGTACGAATTTAATTGATCGCTCTCAGTAGGCAATATTTCACTTCAATTCACTTATACTGATATTCAAGTATTAGGGGAACCAAGGGAGAAGTCGAAAAAAGGGACCTATATTAGGGTAATCGAAACTCTACAACGATTTTTAACTATTTGGTCATGTGACATTCTGCGAGTTATGCATAATGCCAAATTTTATTTTTCTAATTGCATTACAGAAGTAGTTTACTTACCAATCTACAGAAATAATTCAGTCTTATTAAGGTGTGGTTGTAAAGAGATACCTAAAGTTAACTGAAGCTGACTGATGCTTGGGCTCGAACTACGTGTTACAAACTACTGTAATTGAAGCCCTAAAGAAGGCTGCAAAAAAAGTTGAATTGTTAGCACCAGCGTAACTTAAGAGCTTTTCTCGTTAAATCAGAGGTCACAAAATTTCATACTTTGACACTACCATTTGTTGCAAAAGTAATAGAATTGCAAACACTTTTTCTTTCGTTTCACGTATGGTTCTTAAAACATTTAACGAGGATTTGAAAACAACTTCAAAATTAAACCCATTCTCGAGCATTAAGTTACGAAAGGTAAGAAGTAAAGTTACCTCCCAAAATTTCCAATTAGCAACGGTACCCTCCATAAATTTGGACCCCCTTTCCCCTCTCCAATTACCCGCGCAATTCAATCGAGTTCTTTCGCGTCACGGGACCCCGAAATTCCGCGATGGAGAGAGCCCGTGGCTTTGCCCGCCGCAAGGCGACTCCAGCGCCGCCTGAGCTCCGATAGCAGCAGTCTCCGCTGCGGCGGCATTCGCGCAGGGGGCCGTGACAGATCGGCCGCAACCTGCCGGAGAGGGTTGGGGGTAAGCCAGCGCCACCACCCCGCGCCGGTGGGACGCCGAGACCGCGCGCGTGGGACACAGTGGGACGCAACGACACTCACGGAGCGTGTTGCGTAGTAGGCCCAGCTTTCTGTATTTGCTAGAAACGAGACCCAAAGAAATATTGGAACATTCAACATCTGTGCATTGTTATTATTTAAGTGTTTTCAAGCTCTATTGGCCGTTTCTCGTACTCTCCAAGTCTTCGAATTTAATTCGGACAGACTTCTTCTATTCTTCTTCTTAGACGGCCATATCGGTGACGGTCTCTCAAAATTTTCTCAATATTCTCTACTTTCATTTTTCGTAAGAGATGAACTCAAACTTTTTTGTATTCTGCCACAGTTTATTTTCATTAGGTGGGCGTGTCATTGCGATATTATTAATATCCAAAATCCAAATGTTGAGTAAAAATATTATTTTATTGTAAAAATCGTTTTTAATACTCCAATAATGTTATTTTCTTTGATTAATATTTTAAATATTAATTTAAAATTTAAATTTAAATATTTCCTTTTTTAAGAGATTCTGTGCGAATTTCTTGTGTGGTGGTTTTTAACTGTTATCTCAGGAAGAGTATGTTAGCATTATGAAACTAATTATTGGAATATATGCTTCTAGTGGCTCAAAGAAGCCTGTCTTGAGGTGATTAGTGGTGGACAAGCAGCAAATTTCGTATTGTCATTGTGATGCATACTATGTTTGCAAAGTTTTGCCCTTCTCCCTTGTATGGACGATCGAAAATTGACGTCCAAAGGAAAAAGAAAATCGAGAAACTAGACCTGATATTAATTCCGGAAGTACCTTACAATAATGTATACACTATTACATTATTGTCTATCCGTATGATACTAGAACAATTCTATTTCCTTAAGCGTTATCCTATTTAGTCTTGTGTATCCTTTGATTGATAAATATGTTAATTCTGAGACTTGTCTTCGTGGTACGATAATACTGACTACGCCTTTTTTCTTTATGCCCGACTCCGCACAAAGATGAAAATAAAGACAATCTATCGATTTCTTAGCTTTAATATTTTTGTATTGTAGTGTAATATTATGTATACATAATATTATATTAGCAAACATACATCGTCGCTTGCGCTCTTTTTCGTCTATATCGGCCCAATGTGCGCAGTTGGGGCGGCGTCGCGGGGGGCGGCGGCGGGGGCTGCAGAGTTAATGGAGCCCCTTGCCGCGCTGGGAACAACTCTTCCAGCGATCATCAACAAACAGTAATACAGGAATTAACATGGGACGGAGAGTTCAGCTCATTAACCTGCTAAATTAAACCGGAACAGCGCTCCGAGCGGATCACCTGGGATGCCGCGCGAGGCGAGTCAATTACCCCCCGCCCTCGCGGGAGGAGGGGTGGGGAGAGCGGAGGAGTGGAGGGGGGAGGCGCCGGGGGTTAATAATGAGCTTGGGGCGGCGAAGGGGGAGGGCTCGTCGCAGAAGCTCTACCTTGTGCGGAGTTAGACTCCCCCACGACCGATCTCTCCCGGTAGAGATCGCGCGTGGTTGCAAGTCGTCGGGTGTGATTCTCCGAGAATTTCCGTTCTCGGATGCCGCTCCAAATATTCTGGAAATTCTCTTGTTTGCAGGTTGGAAGATCAGTGCAACTTCCGTGTTGTTCGATTTTTCCATTTTGTTTTCTCATGTTCGTGGTATAGAGAATTTATGTATGTTGAAATAAAATACCAGTGTTTTATGTAATTTTTTTACTAATGATATTTTCATTAATTTTTTTTATTTATACTGAGAAACTTGTCATCAGCTTTTCTTCATTTTTATTTTTTTAAATTTGTTGCGTCGTTGACGCAACGCGTCTCGTTACCCCTTGTTGGGCGTTGAGCGCTTTCCTGTGGAGTAAACCTCCGTTATTGAGAAATTACTATAATTACTGTTGCTGAGTAATTACTATATTTGTCAAGTCTCGTCACGTCGCAGTCAGTCAGTGCCTTTTATCCCTTCAGCCAGGGGCTCAACGCCGTTAGATGCCGGGGTTCCAAGCCGGTCTCCATTCAACCGGAAATGTGAGGTAACCGTCCACAGCAAAAGCCAAACCTTTTGTTTCCATTGAATTCCTATCACCTCATCGCATCTTTCTGTACTTTCACCATTACTGCCCTTCGGACTCGAAGGTGAAGTACCGAGATACTATGAATTTCTGCTCACCACAAACCGCGCGTTTACCCTCAGTATCACATTCTAAGAAGGTTTTGTGTCTGTGTCCGAGAGCGTTGCCATTATTTGTTGTCGTTTGAGCACGTAGTCTGTTCCTGTTCGGCTCCGTGACATCATTCACTCACTGACCGTGAGAGCGCACCAAACCGCAAAAAATCTGTTATAAACATATGTGGTCCGCCACAAAAGGACGCTACAGCAGAAGACATTGCTTCCTTCACCGAAAAAAAATCCGGAAAGTGATTGTGGCTCTTTATGCTGCGCTCGCTTCCTCGTGCTTAGTAGCTGTTTCCGTATGAGATGCGGGAGTGTCTTAGTCTCGATGATAAGTTTCCGATTCACTTCCTTATCCGGAAGTTGTATCATAGAACAGAATTTCGTGCGTCGTGTGATGTTAGTTGGCATTATAGTACGATGACGTTATTGAGGATATAGAATGTTGCCACGTGTTTTAAATACTAAATAATAAGTACTCGCGTTTTCGTATGACGTTATTGAGGATATAGAATGTTGCCACGTGTTTTAAATACTAAATACTAAAACTCGCGTTGTCGTTGGCAGTTTCTGTCTGGTATCTTATTATCCAGTGGACACAAAATAGTATGTTTTTTGGTGTCAATGAAACACTAAAATTTATCTTAAACAACTGATTGTTTTCTGACGTGTATGGTATTAATACATACCGACTTTACAATATTATCTTTTTAGCTTAAAAACTGCATTTGTTCATATGATTTCCTTTTAACCGTTTTAAATTTGTGGGATTAACACTACGAATTGAAGAACTTAAGTGAAAATACTCAGAAAGCACTTTTACAGTAAGTAGAGTGTGATACGTATTGCATTGAATATTTTTCGAAAAGTATTATGAACACATGATATAATTTAATTTTTTTTGACTAGAAAGAACTGAAATCACAATTGAATGGTCGTAAGAAAATTAAGAATAAATCTGTAAAATTGAAACGTGAATCTCCAACTTCAACAACACTTAATATTCGCAGACGACCGTTATCCCAAGCATTCGTAAACATACATCGTAAACAGGTAAGAGAGAGCACCTGGAGCCATTCACTTCACAGTCCCTGCCGTCGCACGAAGTAAGAGGCTGGCGGCGCAGTACCGTCGGTGCAGATGTGCCATCGTCGGACGTGCTCAGCTGGAGCGGGACGAGGGGGCGGGGCGGGGCGGGAGCAGGTAAGCTGAGACTGGGAGCGCGCCAGATGCTGGGCCCGCGCCGAGGGGGCCGGGGCGAGGGTAATGACGGGGTGAGAGGTGCGCCGTCCCCCGCCGCCCGGGGCCGCAAGTGCCGCTTTGTCCCCCTCACGCGTCGCGACGCCCACCCCTCTCCTCCCTGGCCCCCTGGGCCCCCTCCCGCTCGCTCGGGCCCCCGCCTTCCCGGGCGCAAGCCGAACCCCCGACGCGCACCCTCACTCACTCGCGACTGGCGAGACCCTCTGTGGCGCTTGCCGCCATCCTTTGTTGTTTCCCTTCACAGTAACCCTGAGAAGGCGGGAATTTATTTTACTTTTGGGAAAACAAATTGCGCTGCTGCCTTGCGGCTTAAGCAGCTAAGAGGGAAAGGTAAATAAGCTAATAATAACTAAAGCTAACTTAATTCTAGCTTAAATCTAATTTAATAATTTTATCGTAGCACTTTGGCATACTTAACTTACACTAGAAATATTGTTATTTTTTTTTCTTAATTCTAACTAATGTTTTTATATGTTTGCTAATTGATTCTTTTTTTTTTATTTTTCATTCACTCATCATTCATTCATTCGTTATATACATGACCATTCATTCGTTGTATACATAACCATTCATTCTTTATATACATAACCATTCATTCCCACAGCACTGCACTGCACAGCAAGTTCTTATTTTTCTGTTCGCCACGGCACTGACTTGGCTCAAAGTGTCCGTGGCGCTCAGGCCCATTGGGAGGTGTGGCAGGAGAGGCGCGTCGTCGCGTTGCCCACGCGTGCCTCGGCCGAGGGCGAATCTTCCCCTCCGCGTTCGGCTGCCTCCGCTTGCTCGCACAAGGTAGCAAGCGTGTCGTGAGGCAGCGCACGGAAGGTGAAGGCGACGTGTTTCGGTCCTTTCCGTAGATAGGACCGATGTGTGTCGCTGTTCGCCTCTCGGCCGGTGTCGCGCAGGATGCGCGGCGCCTTCGGCCCCAGCGCCTTTGCAAGCGCCGTAGCCGAGCGCCTTTGAAGCTCCGGCAAGAATTGGTTTTTTACGCCCAGAACTCCAAACACGTCGGTGTTTCTAGGGTATCTGTTGGGTGGGGGTGGGGGGAGGTGCGGAAGCGCCGCGAGACGCGCTGCACGGTTTTCCGCCGAGCGAATCGGACGGAGGGTGGAGGAGGTGCCGCCGCGAATACCTCGCAGGCGTACGTCCAAATGGACCGTACGCAAGCGGTGAATAAGCGGCGTTTGAGGGCAGGATGGAGTTCGGGGGCTCGTAGAAGCGGGCGTAGGAGAGTGGTTCGGGCAGTTATTTTCTGGCTAAGGTATCTTGCGTGAGCGTGCCAGCGGAGACCGCTGTCTGCTTCACGCCAAGATACTTCGCCGTCTTTTGCCAGGGTAGGTGCGCGCCGGCTAAGCTCACGACTTCATCGGGGTTGGCCCTCTGTCGGGTGAAGTTAACTGCCGCCGTCCAGGCCCACGGCATTCGCCGCTGAATCGCCCTCTAAATAATTCGCTTTAACGGACCGTCTATAAATTACGTGAGGTGATTTTGGCTCCCTCTCGGCTCGACCCCCCCCCCATCTAATCTCACGTGAGATTTTTCAAAATGCGTATTTAATGTAAATACCTTAATTTATGATTGATTGCATTGGAATTTATTTAAAAAAATAATTTTCTTAATTACATTTATTTAAGACTAGATATGACTAGTATTTAGAAAATAGAGTGGCTGAATTACAACGAATATTATTGTACTTCTAAAAACGCTGGGTAATTTTTCTTTAAAATTTCTATAAAAATACAGACAATGAAATTTATCTCATTAATGTTAAAAGGTTTGGTAATTTTTGATAGATAATTAGCTTAGTATACTATGCTACTTACTATAGCACTTACACTTAACCGCGATGAAAATGATTGTCCAAGATTTAGGCATATTTTTGTATAGAAACGTGTTTTACTTAAATTGTCTCAGTTTTCTCGCAATTTAGCTGTGTCCTTAACGAAAAAAACTGATATTTGCCTCACCCCCACGTAAGATTAGGTGAGATTCGCTTGACCCCCTCCACCCTTAAAGACCTCACGTCATTTATGGATGAGGCGGTTCCACTCGTTCGTGTCGGTCGTTTGGACACATCGAGAGGCAGTGAACATTCATCGACACGTCTGCCGTTCAGGATTGAGCGAGCAGTAGCTCGTTGATCGGCGAATGCCGAATGTGTGGAGCCTCCTTAAAGGCAGCTTCGCACATTCGTTATTCGGCGAGTAGCGAGTAACCGCTCGTCCAATCAAAAGTTATGTGGATGAATTGCTTGCTATTTGCCGAGTGACGAATATTCGGTGCTCGCCCTACTTAATGCGTGGTTGTACTTTTGAACTCATTAAAGGAAGTGAACATTCGTTGAACGTATCATCTGTTAGGGATTGCGCAAGAAGGTCACTACTCGGCGAATGCCCAAATGGTGGAGCCGCCTTTATACGGACTCCTCGCATTTCTGTACCCGCCGCCCCGCCTGCTCCTTCCACACTTGCCCATTCACCCTGAAAGTAACTTTCTCCACACATCTCGCACACTATCGTCGGACTCTTCCATCATCCTACGCTCTTCGCTTGCCCAACAAACCTGTGCGTTTCAAGCCAAGTGAGCAGACCCTACATCTGAAACCTTCTTTCTTCTTCTTCTTCTTCTTCTTCTTCTTCTTCTTCTTCTTCTTCTTCTTCTTCTTCTCTTCTTCTTATGTCTCCTAAATCTCTCGTTCTTTCCTTGCCTCCCCCTTCCGCCTTTCCCATCTTTCTCACCTCGTCATTCTGTGCTCACCATATCACGCCCTCCCCGCCCCCATCTCCCAGCCCTCTTGCTCCTCAGACCCCTATATCACCCATCCCCCGCCGCCTTGAGCGCCAGCCTGCTCCCACCCTCCCCATCCCGAGCGCATCTCCCCCGGGGCAGTGGCCCCCGCGGCGCGCGAGTCGCTCGCGGTAAAAAGGCCTTTGATGAGGGGCACTGCACCCCGCGCGGCGCCGCCCCGCCCCGCCCGGCCGCTCGGATTTCCCCGAGCTTTGTTTGCTCGCCGGCCAGCAGGGTCGTTTTCACACCCATCTGATGCCCAGACTGTCACTCGGTAAATTACTTCAAGTTGCCGGAGTGGACGATAGACTCGAGTGCCTAGCAAATTGAACGACACTTACCGCAAATTAATACAGCTAAAATAAAAAAAGTAAATACAAGTAGTAAAATAAAGCAACATTCGACCTTGAATGACTTTTAGTGAAAAAATTTATTTTGTAAAATATGGAGGGGACGTGTTATTAAAGATGAAGTGTAAATAATATTTAATTTACTCATTTCCTGGAATAAGAAGATTATTCAACATTTTAAAGTAGATGTTTATTTTAAATATTTTGGTTAAATATTTTCTGTTACTGAATTCTTAAGTGATTCCTAATTATATACCATATCGAACCGCTGTAGTACGTGAAACTAAAATGTCTTTTGAGTGAAGAGATTAAATACTTCTTTGAAAGGAATGTGTTAAACTGCTTATTGTTTTATTATGTTGGTAAGAATGCCATGTTTTTCTGTTATTCTGCATTGAACATTAATATTTATTATGAAACTTGATGCAGCGCAAAATATCATGAACTTATATAAATGAAAAATAAATAATTGGATGGCGTGGAACGCGTGTCTAACAGTTTCAGATGTGTATTGTAAACATGGAAATAATTTACAGAATGGTCTGTAAGACAAGAAAATTTTGCTGTTTCAGTTATCAAACTGTATCAGACAGCGGTCTCCCTATCTAAAATTAGAATTTACCTATTACTTTCTTTTACTAAAAAATCTAAGATCTAAAGATGTAACTGAACTAAAAACCACAAACGCCTCAAAGCAACTAGTATTGTGCATTGCAGATCATTAGTAAGTTGCCTGTTACATTAAAATTATTTGAGGAAATATTATGTGTACTTTCATCAATGTTAATAGTGCAACGATTATTGTCTCTTCTCTTGTGAATTACTTTTAAAACATTAGATTGTTTACAAACTTATTTTCTTAAAGATTTATCAAATCTAAGTAAATCGGTTGAGTCAAAATACTGAAATATAAAATTTCACTGAACTAACAAGATTAACACAAAACTCTATTTCCTTGTTAAGTTTCAACTGGTTGTCTTATTTGTTACAATGTTTGTGAAGTAAATCCAGGATAAATTTTAGCTATGAATTATTCAGGAAAGATTCGAAAGAGCACATCTCATTATACAGTAGAAACCTACAGAAAATCACAAAATTTGCTTTTCAAAACATACTTCAAGCATTAGCTTTGTAATAAACGCTGCTTGAAAACTGTCAGTAATTTTGAAAACTGTCAGTAATTTTGAAAACAGTGGGTTTTTGTTTGTTTAAGTGAGTCGAATGCCCTTTGCTGAATCAGTTGCTTCCGGTATGACCAACCTTCCGTATCGCTACCTTATCACGAAGAGACAGGGCCGTGTCCTAACATTTGGCGTGATGTATTCCTCATACTCTTATACTAACAGTACTCTGTAGACGTATTTGTTAAGTGCCGCTTAAATTTTTCACGTGATAATTCCGCATTTCTTTGCTCAACATCGTTTATCGGTTTCACAACTGAACATTGTAACGGTGAAGGATTTGTAAACATCTATATTGACTCACCAGTTTACGAAATTCACTGCAAGTGCCTAACAAATGTATTTGTTTAAAGCACACTCAGCTAATGGCTATAATAATACTTTCACTGGTTTCTTGAAAGTATTGTACAATTAAAACTACGTGAAACAATGTTTAAATTATGAAGGAGCAAACGAATTCATCACAATAATTTCACAATAAACGAATGAATCACAATGCACAATAATTCAGAAAAAACTCGATTGTATTTAAGTGGAATGAATTATTCTCTACTATTTCTCAAACTATCTTGTGAAGTTCGGTTCCAAATCCTCCTTTTCAAGCTATGATCTTCAGCTGTTTTGGATCTTTCGAACTGTGATGCCAATAAATATCATCAATGCTACTTTGACAATTAATTGTTTCATAAAAATTGCTCCCAGTGATTAGACAAAAATACAAAATAAGAAATATATTTTCCCGCTTTCAGACGTTTCCCCTTCAATCATCCAGTAAGCGGTCTAAAGCCATTCTTTCACCCTGCGCCAAATATTCAAAATAATTGCGAAATCTCCTATCCACTGCCGTGCTCCTCTTCAATAAATAACAACGAATGACTCATTTTATATGCTTCTAAATGGATTTTTTTCTATCGCTGTGCTGATCTTCGGAGGGTATTCGCCAGCGGTGACAGTATTGTCCCATGGCCCCCTATGCAACGTCTATCTCGCGCGTCTGTGTGTTCACGCGGCCGCCGCTAGAGCTGTCGCGCCAACCTCACCGCCATCCCCTCCTCCGATATCTGACGCATCGACCTTCCCGCCGCAATCAGCCCCCCCTCCCCCGCCCCCCGCAAGAATTACCCCGCCCCGTCACCGCTTCGACGCCAGCCCTTCCGTCATATCCCCGTCACCCCGATGCTACCGTCTTCGCTACCCTCCCTTTCTCCTACCTTCCCCTGCCATCTCCAACATCCTAACCGCAAAAATTACGCCCCCTCCCCCTCAAACTACCTGCATCGCCACTTCTATCCCCGCCTCAACTCTTCTCGCCCCTACCTTCGCCCTCTGACATCCCAGGTGCCATCATTTCGAAGTAAGGCCTGACGATCTCTGCCCGCCGGTGACTGCGCTATCTCCTCGCCACCCATGCTCTCCCCCGCCCCCCCCTCCCCTCTCACTTTTCACCTCCACCCCCACCTCCTACCCACCGCAATCATCTCCATCACCATATCCACACCCGCCGCAATAGCCTTCACCAATCTCCTCCACCAGCTAGCCACCGCCACCCACACCATCGCCGCTGCAGCCGCCGCTGCCGCCCCCCGACGCGAGGGGTCAATGCATCGCGATTGTTCGCGGCGTCGCGCGTGAAAGGGCCTCGTTTGCAGACGCCTGTTGTTGCTCGCGGGCGCAGCCGACAACGATGCAGCCGCCGACGCCGCTACGCCCCCTTTTCCACCGCCATTCCGACCGCCATTGCTACGATCACCTATATCACCCGCTAATAGGATCACTACTGGTCCCCCACCAACTCGTTGCTGGCACTCCAGCTTTTTTCCATTGCCGCTTTGTCTGCCGTTGAGTCGTGCGCAGATGGTGTCACTATCGTAATCGCAGACATGGAATTCTCACATGGAGTACGAACGTGTCCACCATCCTTCCTTTTTGAGTCCCATGACTGCCACTTTTTTTAATCTGACACATGCTACCTCCAAAAAATCCTAACTAACCGCCGTTGCGACATCTAATTCTCATCGCAGGCTCCTTATATAAAAGCCAGCATTATCCTATTCTTCATTTCTTTGATGTAACTAAACGAAAATGATACTGCATTGAAGTCCATAGATGAACTATGATGTTGATGATGATGATGATGATGGTTGTGGTGGTGGTAAAACTGATGATAAACAAAACCCTAGTTCGAATGCCACCAACTAAGGTACCAGTGCTCCAGGTGGCGGTGTCAGGGTCAGTGTGTAGTGAAAGCGCGACGAAGGTGGTAATATCCTCGACGTGACGGGCGTTAGTGATGGCGAAGGGACACCTGAGGGCCCACGAATGGAGACGCAGACTCCAAGAAGTGCCATCAGAGCCGTTTCTCTTGATATGACGATGCAGAATCACATGTATTCATTCCGAGGAATGTTTGGAGATATTATCGTAAAATGCTACAAGATTTTTTTTCTTTTTTATTATTCGTTAATTTATTATTATTATTATTATTATTATTATTATTATTATTATTATATCATTGATATTAACTCTTTTCTTGGAGTTTTCTCGCCTGAGGTTCAAGAATTGAGGAGCCTTTAGGCGTATCATTGTAACTCTATATATTAAGCACCTGCGAACCATCCGGCAGGTTTCAAGATTGAGCTTTTAGGATAATTTTGTGAGAGAAAGACCTATTTTTTTAAAATAATACTTTAGATTTTTGTTAACAAGACCAGTTGCTCTTATGACAAGTGTTATAATCTCAACACACTCAAATTTGTATATTTCTTTATATTATATATTATTTTTATATTTGTTTGTGTTATTATTCCGTTATTCTTGTTATATAACACAATATTATCACATCTCGTATTAATGTCCTCAAACATTTTACATAATTATAAAACTTTAATAAATCCCAAATTATTGAGAGGGGCAACTGCCCTCTTCGTCCCCATGACCCACCACCCCCTACGTTACTCGAATGGGAGAGGGGGTAGCAAGAGCGTCGATGGCCATGTCCCCTACGGCAGCAGCGCTAGCAATGGCGGCGAGGGTGGCCGTGCCCGCGGCGCGGCGCGGCGTGGTGCCGGTAGCAGGGGGCGGCACACGGCGGCCCGCAGATTTATCGCACCGGCTCCCCCCGGGCAGCGCGTCGCGGCGCCTGCACCCTTTCGTCGCCGCCGCCGCCCCGGCGCGGCGCGGCGCTTCGCGTCACAGGGGTGCGTCCGGGCGCCCTGCATCTGACGTCACCGGCCGCCGCGGCGCGTGCCGTGCGGTCGCGGGGCGCGGCTCCCGGCGCCCGTGAGAGCGTGTGTGCCCGTTAATGCCTCTTGAAGGATTTGCTCCTCGCGGGTGACTAATGCTGCTAGCGGACGATTGGGAAAGAGTGTGCGGTTGATTGAAAGGTGTTAGGAAAGACACGAGTAGAATGGCTCTTCGAAGCTGAAAATAGAGATAGGAAAACATTGTTCCGGGCTTTGTTTACTAATCGCCCAGGCGAGTCAGCACTCGTGACGTACCTGTACCCGAGGGCGGGACAACGGTGGGGGTTAGAATGTGCCTAGCAGTAGTGGAGGTAGTCCGGATGTTGAGGTTGGTCTGGGTGGTCGCAAAACAACGACGCCTAGCGGCTTGATTACAATGCGAGTCGTAGGTTCCAGAAATTCGAGTTCTTGGAGCCTCGACCAGTTTCTGTGCGTTGTAGTAGTAGACAGAACTAGTTGTGAAGTGAGTTCATTTTTTCGTCGGAGTAAGTGCGGTTGAAAAAGATGTGCATCCTGCACGGTGAGTAGTGAGTTTCCGCTGGGCTTCGACAATTGAAGTAAGTTCATGCGGTTCGACCCAGAGGCTTAACAAAGCCCACTCCACAAACATCGGAGGAAGGGAGAGGCCGGTGCACTTTCACGTTGACACCGCAGCGACGGAACTTGGGAGTGGCTGAGTACACGACGCACCCAAGGACTGATAAACCGTGTCGCTTGTGCCGCTGCTCCGGTAAGAATGGTTCTTGAAGGGTTACTCGATCCGAGGCGAGAGATCCTGTGATTTGCATCCCGGGGTCACAGCGCCGCTCTGTACGAGGTGTACCAAGAACTACGACCACCAACGCACCCCCTGGCACTTCGTGGCTCATCCGTTTCTGAAGTTGAGTCGCTGGATCTTGACTGCGGCGCGAGAGCAGACCTCGTTTCCCGTAAGGCGCCTGGTGGTCAGGGAAAAGGCCAGAGGTCGGTAGCAATTGTTTTTGCTTTCTTCTGCTCTCCTAGGCGCTGAGGAAGTCTCGCATACACCGACCGTTAAGGTAACGTGGGAACAGTTAGGGTTGTATAAATACAGAATAAGACGAGAATGCAATTGCTAAATTGAAGATAAATTCGCAGGAATCGATTTATGAGACAAATTGATTCTTTGGTAAAAAATGAGTTGATACCAAATTTTAATTAATTTATTTTATTATACAAGAGATAATATTTTTGACTATGCAGAGTTACGATTTTTGGTAGTAATTGTAAAGAAAATCTACGAGAACCTACTTTGATAAGAAAGTTATTTGTGAATTATTTTTTATTGTTAATTTCCAAGGCTGTACTTACTCATTCCCTTTTAGTTCGTTGCGCGAGCTTTTTTAATTGCAAGATAGGCGGACAAAGTAATTTCTTCCCGCGCGCGCGCGCACGTGTGTGTGTGTGTATGTATGTATTTCTTTACAACTGGAACAGCTTACATAGCCGTAAGAGTAAGGGGATATGTCTATGTGGGAAAATTTGTATGTAAAGTGATACATTGTCAGATTGTAGTACTTTTCTGCAGGTATGAATTATTTTCATTTTTATTTCGATCATTCAGAGCCCGATCCCCCATAAATGATAAACTTCCAAAACGCCAAATTGGTAGAAGTCCAGTATTGATCCTATAATTTTATACAAACTCTCTATAAGGACCTTCTTTATTACGAAAATTGCCTGTAACCAAAGCATGAGTTGGGTTTAGTTAGGTTACCTTTGGTTGGTTTGGTTGGTAAGTTCGTTGGGATTGGTTGGTAAGTTCGATGTTATAACCCACACTTTCGTGTGCTCTCTCCCTCTCAGGAACGAATAAAAGTCCCTTGAGTTCGTCCTAGTTTACACAGTATATGTGTAACATAATAACCTTATTCCAGAAACTTCATTTTTGTAAAATACGAAAATGTCATTACATTTAAAATTTACATTGACATTTTACGTTCAAATTAACATCCTGTAAGTTGAGTAATGACATAGGTTTATGAGTTAGTTTTCGTTAAGGTGAGGGTTGGCATAATTTTGACCTGTGCTTTGACCATAAAAAAACAGATAAAAAGACGTGCAGTATTAAATTTCATATGGTTTAAAATATACAACATGTCACGCAGGATGATATTTCTGACGTTCTGCCAAATCGTTTGTTTCCCTTCCACTCGTCACATAAGTGTATCTATTAAATCCCTATGATTTTTCAAAAAGTTTTTCAATCAAAGTTTAAACCAATAAATATACTTGAGCAAAATTAATAGTCAGCATGTTCTTCTGATGAAGCGCACATGACGAAGCTGATTGATCTTAGCTGAAACGAAGTCAGAATCTAAAATTTAGATCGTACGTAAGTAAGAGCAAGTTTTTATGTAAGTACGAGCAGATTTCAATTTCTACATTTCGTAATAAAGTTTAACATTCATACGATACAAAGCATTCATGGATATCCTTCTCTGTTCTCATCGCTAAACTGCTTAACGTGGCTCTATTACGTGTTAGATGTTTCCGTAACTCATCAGTCATTCTGTTATTGCATGTTTGCATGGACTTTGTACATTTCTTCAACCTGACCTTTGAAAAGCTTTCACCGTGAAAGGTCTATTGAGAGGTTTGTTTCAAGAGACGGCTGCTCGTATTTTAGTCAGTGATGGGAAAATGAGAAAAGGGTTTATTTGAAAAGGTTCCGTTGTATCAGTATTATGAATTGCCTAGTCGGTAGGTGTATCTTAACACGTTTTTTATCATTATGAACGAGCGAAGTGAAGTCAGTGAAGCAATGCCGCAGGTCGCAGTGTTTAAGTTCGCAACTCCTTCGTTTCTGCTCCAAAGCTTGTGGACGTTTCAATACTTTTGAAAGAAAAAAGTTACATAAGAGTGTAAATTTCTTATTTAGAAAACGAATTGAGAATTCGACTTTTCCCTGACAACTTGTGTGACACGTTGATGTATACCTACAACAAAACATCAAAAACTACTATCCTTAACCATTTTTATGTTAAAACCATGCTATTAATGATTTAAAAATACTTACGGATATTAATGTATATGAGTATATCGATAAGTCTCTAAAACCAAAAGTTTTTATGTATGTCGCATTTTGAGGAACGTGAGCGAGAAAAGATAATTACAAGAATATGAAAATAAGACACTGAAACAAAGCAGGTTGTTTTCTCTCGCCGATTTTATATCTTGAAATAATCGTTGGTTTAAATAGGTCGACATGTAAACGAATTACTTATCCATTCGGTAAATATCTATATCAATAAAACGTTTTTTCCAATATAACTTCCAATTCGACGTGTAATTCGTTTATCGATTTACTTGAAGAAGAAAAGAAATTCCCATCCCTTACCAAACGTAATATTTTTTCGTAGCTCTCCTTGTAGTCAAAAGTATACTTCAAAATGTGACCCAATGAAGTTTCGATTATACGCTCTCTGTTGGCGACGCCTCACTAAATTCTAATGTTTAATATGGTGTGTCATCTAAGTAAGTTCTAATATTAGCTCTAGCTAGATTGTAGGTCTTCTCATTCCCCATCTGCCGGAAAAGCCAAGTTGGTGCGCACGCAGATTTGTACTGCTCCTAAAGTAAATAAATTACCGTCTCTCCAGAGATAATTGTTGGGGAAATTGAAGAAACGCCCGCCAGAGACTATATCTAACTGCGCTATACTGAAGTGTACTCGCACAATACGACGAGAGGCTTTGCAGCAGCAAAATTTCTTCTGAACAAACCTAACAACATAGTTTTCCAAATGACTCTATCAAATAAAATACTCTCGAATAAGACAATAAGTTAATTATTTTAATGAAAATGGTCTTCACTAATACTGCAATAGCATAGTTTAGTTCGGAGACACACATCAACAGTTCTTTAGAGGCCAAGAATATAAAAAAAGTTGATGTTGTGTAACGCAACACGTGAATAGCAAATATTGAATTTAATGGCTGTCACCCCCTGCGCCTCTTGAATGCAACCTTGCTGTCGCAAGATGACACCCGTGTCCTCAGTAGTGACGCACTAAGTATGAGAATTCAGTCAGTATTCACAGCATATAAATATGCGAAATAACAGAATTAAATATTATTTGCATTTTTGAGTGAAAATCGAAGTACTGTTTCACTATTTTTAGATTATTTCGAGTTCCTGGGTAAGTAAGAAACCACAAACTCCTCTCACTTGGCTGAAGACTCCATAGTTTTCTTATAACTCCTGCGTGTAATAAAAATTAGTAATAAAAAAGTTAAGAGTGATTACTAGATTAAATATCAATCAATTAAATAAAGATGAATCTAGTCATAATTTTTTCTGTTAATTGACGTGTCTATCTTTGTGTGAGTGTCTCTTCACTTATAACATAATTGAAAATACCCAGTTGTGCAAAAGCTATGTTTTAAAAATTATTTTAAGAGTCAAAATTGTATCTTTATATTATAGTTAAACATAATTTTGACTTTTAAATAATAGTAAAACATTTTTTGTAACAACTATTTATTTTCGTATACAGAGTGGTATTTCCAAAAAACGATTCACTTCAAAATGAAGATATACATGTATTTGAAATCGTCTTTTTAAGCGCATTATGATACGCTAAAGTTTAGCATAGAACTCCACTTAAAAAACAAAGTTGACCTTATATCTTCATAGTAAAAAATAGTACAAAAACGAAGTATGCTGGGCTTAAGTAGCCCCTGTTAATGCAATCGACTCTCCATACGGCATATTCGTATCTTGCATGGTTGAGGATATACGAGGAGTGTTATCAGTGAATCGTTCCACCCTGTATACTGAAGAGGATCTAACACTTAGAAATCTATGAGTAAAATTATGAGTGGAATCATCGTGTAGATAATGAATTGAAATTAGTAACGTAGGCGCTGTACTCCAGTCAGCAGAGAGTATTCCCGCTTGCGGGCGACGCAGCGTGGGAGTTCTTAACCGCCCGTCCTCATCTGGCGAACACTTGCCGCGCCAGAAGGCGGCGCCCGGATCCCGAGGCGGCTACCTGCGGTGCAACACAATACCCCGTACGTGACATTTCCGCTCAGCGCCCGCGATCTCTATCTCTCCTCCGGCGCTCCCATCTGCTGCCGAAGGCGCCGAGCACCGCCAGTCGTACCTGTGACAAGGCCACGGGTGTTAATCCTGTTTCTCCAAACAACAGTAAACCAGTCAATGCCCTGTTTGGGGATTTTCAACGTGAGGTGGGCGAGGATTCTTCAGTCAATGCCCTTGTGCGTGACCACGGTCGAGCCCGGATGAGCGGGATTTCCGCCGGTTAGAAGTTCGGAAGGCCCCAGATGTTGAGATGTTAATGGCAACGAACTTACAACCCCATTGAGGCAGGCGAGTGCACGCAAATGACAACGAACTTAGGAATATCGGGTAGGAGAGGTTCACAACCTTTCATCATGAACTATCATAATGCACATCGATAAACATATCCAAATTACTGGCGGAAAGTTGCAAGTATGTTTAAATAGATAAACATATCTAAATTTCTATTTCGCAAATTTGTTTATAATTTTCAATTTCTTCACTTCATATTGTAAATCATTTATCGTCTCTGCATAGTTACCATAATTACCTATGAAACAGCCCTGCCCGCACCCGCCCCAGCCCCCCCCCCTCCTGGCCACTCCTTTCCGCCTGAACTGCCCGTTTCCTCATGACCCCGTCCCGCGGAGACGGGCAACGCCCGGCTACCGTCTACAGCATGCAATGCAAATTTCATTATTCCTAGTAACATTTTGTGGTGTTATGCAATTTGGGGTAACATTTGGGTATTGTGAACACTTCTATATACTTTCTCGGCTTCTCACAAGTATATGTGGAAATTTGTCCCCGCATCGAGGTGGAGAAATTATTCTGGAACAGAGTACATACATACATCATACATACATTGCGTTTTTTATTGATATTAATTGTTAAGTAGTACGTAATTTTATAAAATGTTAATTTTTTAAAATTGACCGAATAAAATTATAAAATGAAAAGTTTTTATACGGTACGTTCTGACGAGTTCTAGGTGTTTTACTTTCACTGAAAATCTATTGTGAATGGTCTCTCCAAAAAGCTCAGAGTTTGACTGAATGACAAGATTTTGCTTTTGTTTGCGAAAGAATACGTACGAACAGAACAAAACTGTAGAGTCCAAACTGTCGAGGAAAATGAAGTCCTCCCGCTTTCTCGCTTTGGGAGTGCTAGTTATTCTGTTCAGAAATGTGAGGTGTTTAGCCAAGATAGGAAAATGTAAACAGTTATGTTTGTGCCACGTTTGAAGTTGCACGGTTCGTCGTTGTCATCACTCATTATGTACATATCGTTAATTCAACACATTGACTTTCACTGTACTTCGCAGTATCTTTCCTCTGTTCTCATTGCTACAACACTAGCACCGTCATCACAAGAAACCGCCGCCACCACCGCGGCCGCCGCCCCGCCGCCTCCACACCGCCACTGCACCGCTACCGTCACTGCCACCACACCGCCCTCCCAATCCCCCCCCCCCCCGTGCCCCTCCCCTCCTCCACCTCCCAGCCACCTGGCCGCGCCCTCACCGCGCGGGCGCACATCTGCGCGGCGCGACCGGCAATTGTCCGCGCGCCCCGGCCGGCCGCCCACATCGCGACATGTGGCGGCGGCAGCGGCCGGCACGGCGCTGTGGCGGCGAGGCCCTCGCTCTCGAGATGGGGCACGGGCACCCGCCTGGCCCCCGGGGGCCCCTAGTCGCCAGCCCACCGCCGCTGCCCCTCAGCCTAAGTGCCCACATCGCGCGCGTCTGCCTCCGCCGCCGCCGCAGACTACCTCTTCAAACGCCCGTTGCTCGATGTGCTCATATGTGCTCCTCTTATCTAATGGGGGCTCATTGTGAGCGTTGTTTTCCACCGGGTTACTTTTGTGGCGCCGTTCATGGGAGGTTCCGCTGAGCTTTTCTTTGCGATGACGTGGCCTAATTCATGTTACAGCTTTTTCTGTCAAGGGTTGGTAAGGGTTGGGAAATGAAGGGCTTTTGAAACAGGTTTTAAAACTAAGAAACCTGTCGTAACAGATTCTCATTCATAACTCAAGCCCTTTTCTGCAAATGTCCTTTTACTATTTCATTATTGTATTTTAATATTATCGCTAACCCTTTTTCAAAAATGTTTACTTCTAAGAAGGAGCGACACCTGAATACAATGTGAGCACTATTGTTAGAAGATCTTGAGATGCGGTATTCAAAAAATAAAGGCAAGACTAGGTAGTTGCCGCTCATGAAATAAAAATGTATTTAATGTTTTTATATTTATATATTTACGCAACATTTTAAAAAAATGATGATATCTAGTTATTGAAAATTGAATTATGTGCACGTGCGCCATGCGCACGTAACATTGAAACATACCCTCGCCTGGTTTCGGATCAGAGGTGCTAAATCTTCCCCCGTTCTCTGGCTTTATGTTTCCGGTCGTAGTCTTGTTTCTGCTCTAATTCATCCTCAATTGAAGCGGCGTGCTAATTCAGTTACGCTGAACACTCCCTAACGCTAAATGACCGCTATCAATTACAACGATAGTCCTACTAACGAGCTAGACGCAACAATGTGTCAGTTATGTCCGGAAAATTCTATTTTCATCATGTGGACCCACAATTGGCCCTCCCGACCACTGCTATGCCAGCAACGCTGTACTCCATAACAGCTTATTCTGTGCAGTAGACACCAAATTGATACCGAACCAACAGTGCATTGGAATACTTAAAGCATGCGAGGAATGAAGATGTTTTCTAGAATTTAGCGATATGTTGGGAAGAGTTTCTTTGTTCGTATACTTTTAGTGCGATGAGAAAAATATTTCTGGATGTTAAAGGTATTTTACAGTTTTAATTATCGATACTTCAGAGCATAGAATATTGCTAATATATTTTGTTAATCATTTAAGTGGACAATGTGTATCACCCTTTGAAATGTAGACATTTTCTGAATTACCTCTTTGTGATATTATTTATTTATTAAACCCATACGTAAAATTACATGTCGATTTCAAATTCATTAGTTCTGACCGTGAGTGATACTTTGTAGCGCGAAATTAGCTGACAAAATAAATACAAGGTATCGTAGGCTTCCGCGGCCAGAGTCATGATCTGGTCTGTCCGGGTGACGCCGCATCGAAGGCTGGGGTGCCGAAGTTTCGACCGACATATCGCGGTCCTCTTCAGGGCTGTACTGCCCAGAAGCCGGCAGTACGGCCCTGAAGAGGACCGCGATATGTCGGTCGAAACGTCGGCACCCCAGCCTTCGACGCGGCGTCAGCCGGACTGCCCAGATCAAAATAAATACAATTGATTCACAATTGTATGTATTTTGTGAATTTTCGAATCCCCAAAGACAAAAATGTATGATCTACACAAGTAGTGTATTTTTTCGACACAAAGACTAGCTGAAGAAGTTCGTGTTTCGAACCTTCAGAAGTTCTGTAACCTTTAAAAAGGGTGTGTGTTTTGCAAGTCGACTCCTAGGGTTTGAGCCCCGACTGTGACGGATTTCCGACACGAGCTAAAAACTTGGTCGAAAGTAGCCGCTGTCTGAAGGAGCCAGCTGCTCTGGTCGGTAATTTTCAGTGGTTTCTCTCATCAATACCAAATGAATACCAACCGGAGCAGTACCATAACAAAAGGGTCCAGGATCGCTTACGGTATTTTCTTCCTCGTCCTATCTTCTCCTCTTACACTGACGTGCACTACACTACCAACATGTCGGGAGCTTAGAGCTTGTTCCGACTGGGACGATGCCCCGATGGAGGGGATACCTGGAAGTGGAAACCCACCACAAGCCGTGTTATATGTCGGCGAAGAATCTCACAAACCAGCGTGGGAGGGAATCCCTGCCACCTCCCAGGATAAAGCATTCACCCCACGAACGGTACAAATGGCCATAGCAGTTGACGTGACCGGTAAAATCAACCAATCGATTTTGTCTTACTCTAAAAGATAATCTCCAATCAATTTCATTTCTATTCAGTACCTCATTTTCCTGATCATTTGAAATCTCGAGGAGCATTTCCAATTCTTCGGGTGATCATCCAATGGCTCGTCCCCCGTCGCGCCACCTTCCACCGCGAGTTCATCCCGTGTCCGCAGTCGACGAAGGGCGCGCGACCGGCGCGGGGCTCGAGGCCGCCGCCGGCATAATTCCACGCAATTACTCAGGCGATCGGGCGCGCTATGGCTGCTTCTGCCCCGCCCCCCACCCCACCCCTCCCCGCCCCGGCCTTCGCCATCGCGCGCGCGCGTGAGCGAGCGAGCGAACGCGCTCGCGAGGCCCAAATGAACACAACAATTTCGCCGGCCCCACAAATCCGAACGGCGGCGAAGGAATCCGAACCGCTCTCCATAAATCGCCGGCGGTTATGAAGCGACGGGCGCGGCCACGGCGTGCGGTGCGGGCGGAGCGGAGCGAGGGGCGGGGCAAGGGGAGGGAGGAAGGTGGGGGTGGAAGTACGTGTGGGATTGTGATAAAGGAAAGGTGATGTGAAAAGCAGAGATGAGGAGGACAGCAGAGATGATAACGAGGACGTGACGGACGGGGAGGTGACGCGACGATGGAGGGTAGTGACGGGAGGAAAAGGAGTGTTCGGTTTGAGGGAGCTGGAATGAGGATGGAGGCGGGTGAAATGCGTAGTGGAAGCAAGGGGCGGAGGGAAGGAGCGGCGGCTAGGAATGAAGGCGCCATAAAGCAAAGAAAGATGTGGGAGGCGGAGAGGAAACGTAAGAAAGGGACGAGGAGGGGCGTGAGGCGGAGGGCAGACAGAATAAAAAAGGGGGACAGAGAGGGGCGTGGCTGGGCAAGGAGGGCCGTGGGAAGTGAAGACCAGACGGCGCAGAAATGGGACGGGGCGGAGCGAGGAGAGTGAGGGTGGGCGAGCGGCAAGCGGTGGGGGCGGAATGGGCAGAACGCGACAGGGAGGGGCGGGGCGGGGTGAGGGGGGGCCCGTGCCCGCACGAGGTGCCGGGCTAGTGACTGGCTGGCTGGCTGGCGGGCGCGCATTGTGCGAATCTTTAATGAACACGTTTCGCGCACTAAATCTGCACCGATAAAACGCCACCGTCGACCTCGCTGGAGTCCGCGCCACGGTCGCATCGGTCCGCCCCCGTCCCGTCCCCGAACCAGCCCGTCCCTCTCGCGCGCTGTGCCCTGAGTCTGGTGCCGGCGCCGCGGCCGTCACTTCGCGAAATTTCTCGGATGTGACATGGGCAGTTGCATCGACTCTGTTTTCTTATTTGTCTGATGATTTATGTAGATGAAATCTGAAGTTATTGATCATCATACTCATCAGAATTCGAATGAATTAAATTCAAATTATGTTCATAATATTAGGTATGCATGTTTTTTCTCAAATTATTAGAATACTTTTATTTCTTCTATTCCATTTTATAATATAATTGCCAGTGCGTTAATGTTTATCCCTCCTAATTTCTACAAAATCCGTTTGTTCTTCCAAAAAGAATTTATCTCACACTTTCGCTTAAGAGAAAAAAAAGCAATGGCTGCCCTTCAATTCAATATCCATTTTCATTAACACCCATGTTTTACAATGTTTCAATTCAAAATCTACCAAACCGTAATTCTTTAATAAATGATTTTTTTTCTTTCAAATCTCGAAATATTATTTTTCTTTGAACTACCCAGCCACTTTCAGCCGCTTTCGAGCGTCGTCATCATCTCTCATATCTAGCTGTCGTATTTAATCTGTCTACATTTTCTCATCTTTGCCACCATTTTTAGACTCGTTTAAAAAAGGTCTTTACTTGCAGTAAAACATAGACTTGAATTGTATTATCTTCTCTTCTTCGATCACCACACTCTGCAAGAAAAAACAACTCCTAAACAACTTGCCATACAAATGTTCTTCGTAATTTTCCTAATCGTAACTCACAGTCATCGGAACGTTCGGAATCATGAGAGCTAATTCACCGCGAAAATGATCCGCCCGCTTTCTCACCCACCGCCACCTCGCTCCGCGTCCGCGGGCGCGTCTCCTATTTATCTTTTGACGCGCGGCGCGGGCGCGGGGCCTCGCGCAGGGAATCCGCGCTATGCGGGCAGCGCGGCGCTGATGTATGGGCCATAATTAGGCACGCCGCGTGTTAACATGGCCTCGCGCGATCGCCGACGGCGGCGGCGGCGGGGCGGGGATCCACCCCCGGGGGCGGGGGCGGCGCCAGCTTTGCCGCCCCGACGCGCTTGACGGGTCGCGACACGCGCGCGCGCCGACGCCCGCCCGCCCGCCCGCCCGCCCGCCGGCCGGTCGGGCGACGGACGACCCGATGGCCGCACGGCAGGTCCGACGGACGGATGGACGGACAGACGCGGGGTGGACGGCTGTGCAGGGTGACGGGTCGCGGCGGCGGGCACCGCTGGTGCCAGGGGTGACCCGGTGGGGGTCTTGCTTTGCGGTCGGGGACACGTGAATGCGGATTCGTGTCGGGTTCGGTAGTTGATGGTGGGAATGATCGAATAGATGTCTTAGTGATGTGAGTTTCGATTCCTACTTAACAATTTCTTAAAATACAATGGGTTCCAGTTTGTGGCCGTTGCATTGACGACGGTTGTCCAAGACTTTGAGAGAAAAGTGTTGTGTTGTCAATTTTTTTCGCGTATGGTTTTCCCACCTTCCTATTTCTCGTGCATGTAGGCGAAAGGTGTATGGCGGAACGGGCTGACGAGTCTCTGGTCAATCATCCTCGTGTGGGTTCTTGCTTTGGGGTCATACGAATGAGATTCGCGTCGTACACGACATATGACCGAAAACGTAGATATTTTGAACATTGATTAGTATTGTATGAACATTTTTTTAGATATAACTTGTCTGAATTTGTGGTAGTCAAATAGAACTTATTGGGAGAAAATATTAAAAATGCATGATACACGCTTGTCGGCAATTTTTTGCCCACGTGACTTCTTTTTTCGTTCATCCTCCCAATACATAGCATTCGGAATACATTACATGAATTGTTGGTTTTTGAATAAATAATTGGTTTACCCTTCCAAATCTTATCAATCTCCCCACGAATGAATGAATTTTCAGAGCAAACTATGAGTTATCCTTCATAATTATCAACCTTCGAAGGGCAACAACAAACCACCTCTCTGGTTTCTTGCCAGCGAAAGGGAGATTATAATGACGTAAGCTTCTCCCTCATCGATTAGAAATGATTTTAGCCCTTATTATGGGCTAAATCTTCCTTTCACTCTTTTCTGTATAAAGAAGAAGAATTATTTTATGTTTACCTCAAATTTAGCTTTTAATGTGCAATTAGAACAAGTAAACGCAGATTAAAATTAAGTGCCTTTTGTGAGCAGTGTACAAATTGTCGCGATGTCGACACGTAGGCAGATGCTTCCACGGGGGCCAACCACCGTAAAAAAAAGTCTCAGATTGGACGTGGTTAGCGCACCCGCATAGCGGCCTCCTGCGTGCCTCTCGGCGCGTGCCCGCGGGCGTGTCCCCTTCCCGTGATCAGCCCCAACCCCTCCCCCTCCCACCCGCCGATCCGCACGCGCCCGCCGCCGCGCCGCGCCGGTGGCATGTCGGAGGGGTCGCTCAGGGCAGGGGAGCAAATGAGTGCGATGCTGGTGGCCAGGTGGGGGTGAACGGGTGAGTCGCCCCGGGTGAAATGCCATTCCGGGGGAACAATCACCTCTTTTGTGTCCGCCGCCTCCTCCGCCGCCGCCGCCGCCGCCGACTAACTCGTTGGGGGCTTTGTGCTGTATTGACACTCGAGCGGTGTGGTCTGTACTTTCTTTGAATTGGTGGCAGCTGGATTGTTTCGGAGTACTTACTGGTTTTGTCGGACGAAAGTGGTGTAATCGGGGGTTGGGGGAAACGCCTCGTGGGCGTTTTTCGCAGTTTGATTCCGTGTTCATCGAATTTCTCGAGCTAACGCCACATCATCATGGCTTTGATCGTCGGAATGAGGTCACGAATTTTAACGATGTCACGTTGTTTCCGTGGCTACATTTCCATTGTCATTCATGATTCATGATTTCATCGACAATTCACCATTACCTTGTCGCTGTGATGACGTTAGCTAACGAACAAAGGTCTGGAATATATTGCTCACTGACACTGCAAAGCTGATGTTCAGCACTTTCCTTGAGAAAACCTCCGAGTTGGCATAAAAAATCTTCAGTCAGCCGATCGTAAGAATTTTACATCCTACACACAGAACAATGGTAAATTGCAAAGTTGGCGATAGTCTCGTAAACAACTTAAATTCCATAGTTCCAGCTAAAATTTTCCCTTGAAACTAATGACTTAAGTGTTTATGCCGGCAATTTCTTTACAGATGAATAAGAAAAAATTTTTTAACTTTCAACTGATGCGTAAATCAGGGATTAATGATTTTCAAACAAACCTACACACAATGTTTTCTTGGAATGTCATCTTTTTAAAATAAATAATTCCTGATTTACTCAGTTAAAATTTGTTCTTGCTCTCCTGTAAAATTAAGTTTCATGACTCGTCAGCTTATTCACCTGGATCAAACATTTTCTCCTTGTTAGCTTACATTGCGTCTGTACTGACAGCTCAACACCGAAAATTAGAACACCGAAAATTAGAAATGCGATATAAGGAGCCTTCAATAAAATGACTCATTGTGAAACTTAATTTTCCAAAAACACAATTATTTCGGCTTGAATGCCACACAAGACGTGTCGGAAGTGTTGGTTTCCCTTTTCAGTCTTCGTAGACAACTGCTTCTACATACGTATTGAACTCTGTAAAACAAGGAAAAAGAAGTTGATACACGACATCTAAGCACAACGAGCCGTTGACATACTCTTCCCGCCCCGAATCATTATTTTTCGCTCTCCCCACAGCTCATATCTCGCAGCCGTGCCTTCCAAACCGCACAGTCCCCTCTTCCAGAGCTCATCAGCCACTTCCCCATGCGTCCGCGATCTCCCGCGGCGCCACAGCCTTAGATCACACGCTCTGCGCGGGCGCGGGCGCGCACGCGTGTGAGCGCGTGTGTGATTCCGGGTGGCCCGGACTCCCCGCGCCATTTCGGAGGAAGCGAAGGCGAAGGCGTGCGCGCCCGACTTCCCGTTCGTTATTTTTAGCGGCCGTTCCCGCGTCCGCGTGCGTGAGCCTATGGACCCGGGCCGGGGCGGTGCGGAGCACACACGTGCGTCGTGTCCGGGACCCCGCGGGTCCTCCGCGCGCGTGACTCACGCGTGGAGCCCGTGCTCGATAAATGCACCGCCCTCTCCCCCCCTCTCCCCGCCCCCAGGCCTTGCTCTCTTCCGGGCCGAAGCTGGAGATCGGGGAAGTCCTCGGAAGCAGATTGGCGCCGATGGTCGTGCGCTGGCGAAGTGCAACGGGGGAACGGAGAATGTCCCCCTTTTGTTGAACTGCGCACATGTGTTCGTCAACGCCTCGCTGGCCGGAACCGCTCGCTGTGGTTATTGGTGTACAGCTATGAATATGGATTGAACGCGATCCACATCAGTGCTTGTGTACTGAAACGGTTTGCGAACCCGAAAACAAAGGACATATGTAATGTTTCCGATTTGTTGTGTATTTTAGCACTTGCGATTTTGTTCATCAAGATGTCTACCGGAAATTTTTGGTCGTAAATGTATGTGCTTTTGGGTACATGCTCCAAAACTAAATATACAATGGTAATATCACTATTTTATAATGATTGTTACGATCATGAAATTGCTTATTTTTAATTATAATAAATGAAATTAAAATGTGTGATTATCTATTTCACACACTTTTAGGGAAAGAATGTTAGGATGGCTTTTTTGACTAGTCTATGTTCATTTTTGTAAATATAATTATATTGGTTAAACATAAAGAAGGTCTACACTATAAAACGGACTGCCAAATATTCTATTGCATTTTTAGAGAGCATTTTCGCTCTTGTATATTACATTATTCAAACTGAAGTTTGAGATTTTACCTTAGTTCAAAAATTGATCGTAGGTTTGCTGTTTATTTAGGACTTTCATTGCAAGAACTATAAACGTGAATAACATTTGTCAAGCACTTCATTGACCACGGAGTTTCAACATTCCATTACATGCTTTCACATTCACCAGAGTGGATCTATGAACTGAACGTCAAGATGATCACTTCAAGCTTTTGTCTGCGTCTTGTATGTGGTCCCATTCATTCGCAGTTCAAACGCCGCGTTAATTCACTTAGTCTGCGCATTGTGAAATAGTAAATGGCCACTATCAATCACTGCGAAAGGCCTACTAACAAGCTAGATGCAACAATGTGTCGTTTATAGCCCGTGTTCAATTTTCACGTCGCCGCCCACAAACGATTCGTGCAGAAGGTGGGTTGAAGAACGTATTTTCTCACTGAGTGATACGAAACCCAAAACATTTCAGATTTAGAATAAACGCTGAAAAACAATCAATAGGTAATTGTAACAGCGAATTTATTGTTCAGAAATTTAGATTTCTACGAGTACTGAGTACTGTATTCTTGTACTCGAATAATTATTTATTTTTTGTGTGGCCAATTTTTGTGTTAAAATGGACAGTATAATTCGAAAAAAAGTAATAATAAATCTCATCTTGTGATCTTACCTGCAAACATGGGCTTCTACCATCTGAAAACAATTCAAAGTTGTACCTTAGTTGATATTTGAAGAGAACCATGGTGGATACGAAACATTTACATGATATACTGTAGTTGGTATGAATGTGTTTACTAGATACGATTTTATTCTTACTGTGGATACACATTCTCTTTAGGATATATTTTAAGATAGTTATTTCTGAAAATTCGATTTAGTGGTGCTGAGGTATTTGGACTTACTTTCGAGACGGGTTATGGGACTGAAATGTAGGGAGAATTGCAACGGGTGTGGATATTTATTATTTGCTTTGCGGGAACTCTGTTACAAAGGGTTGTAACAATCTAAAGGAAAAGCCGCATGAATCAGTGTTCAGTATGTTTAGCGTGATCTACTCTTGCATCACAGGTTTGGGAAACCAAACATTTGATTATTGTATAAACATCTGAGAGAAAAAAGTGTTATAATGTACATTTAAGATATGTTAATAATTTATTGTATACAAATAATTTAAAACTGCTTCGTGGAGAGCACAAGTATGTTTATCTCACATAAATTAGTGAATAGATTCGGCGACTGAATTTTCGTTAATTAAAGTTTTGATTAATGAAAGCTTTCTTGTCGAAAAAAATAAACATTGCACTAATACTAGTAGCAAACAACGTTCCTTATTAGACCAGTGATGGCTGTTGTCTACCGAAATGCCACCGCGTCACTTTCATGCTGATTTAAATCTGTCCCTAAGCCTTCACATCCCTCGTACGGAGCCATCGTGGCGACAGGTGTCCTCCAAACCTCCTCACTTCACCCGCCCCCTCCCCCGCGGCAGGTGGGGGCGTCGAGCCGCGACGACGGCGCCGCGGCGCCAGGGCGCGTCGGGAGGCGGTCCGCGCGCCGCGACGCCTATTGAAGTGTTGTATATAATAGTTTTTGAGTGTCCGCCGCGCGGCGCGGCACTGCTCGGGGCCGGCTCGCGACCGGCGGGGGCGCTCGTCCAACTCCGGCCGCGATCGGGCGCGCTCGCGCAGGCGGTGCGCGCGCACGCCGCGACCCCGCGCCGCCGGGCGCGGAGTGGGGGAAGCGCCACGCTCGCGGAGCCCCCGGTCTGGCCGGCCCGCCAGTAGGCCATGGTGGCGAGGGCCGGGAGCATGTTTGGCTGTTACGATAGCTACTCGTACAGGCTGTGGAGCCTCGCCAACGTATGGAGCACCTGTCAGTGTGAGTTGGCAGCTGGGATGCGATCCTGTTGTTGTTGGTTTGTTGTTGTTGTTCTGTTTTCCCCATGTACGCTCGCCGATGTAGGACGTAAGTACGGAAGCCGGCGGCGGCTACCTGGTCGCCGGACCCACCTACGCGCTAGGTGTGGATGTGTGTGTGTGTGAGACGTGCGTAGGCGTAGGCGGGCATGCTGATGTTTGTTGTTGTTGTTTGGGTCGCGCGTGCGTTTCGCGAGGTCGGGTGCGTCGTGCAGGTGGAGGTGAGGCGTGTTTCTTACACACCGGTGTGCACGCGTGCTGTGTGAGCAGATTCCGCGTGAGGCAACAAGCCGGCTACCGGTGAACTTGATATAGACGCCCGCGCAACTGTTGCAACACGACTCAACCACGACGATGTTATTCAATAAATATTTTGTATCCCCGAACTTGTTTAAATTTGACATACAAGTCCGATAGCCTGTAAAACTTCGAATATTTTCTTCAGTAAATAATGTGACGTATGATACAATCGGAGACACCCGTACGAAAACAATTCTACGAACGCATGTCGAAATATGTTATCGGCTCAGTGTGTCTATCACATTTCGCACCCCAGCGCGACCCCGTCGGTCCATTGCATACTGCCGGGCATGTTTCACCGAGTGTTGACTGTGTTCGCGTAACGAGGGACAGGTGCGTGTAACCGCGATGCGTCTCGCACGGATTACGCACTCACGCGTGACGCAAGGGCGTTCGCCGACGCAGGTGTGCGAGCAGGTGCGGATGTGCGTCTTCTGGCGAAGTTTATTGCGCGCGACACTAACTTTTCGATGCAGGTGCCTTTTTACGTTTTGTGTGAAGATTTCCATGTGTTAGGTGGCAGGTCGCCTCCACCGAACGTCCAGTGATTTTGTTGGAGTAAATTATTTTTGAGTTTGGAAATTACTGTTATCAGTTGAGTTTTAATTATTTGCATCTCCCCCGGACAGTTTTGGAAAATAATATTTAGGTATTTGGGCGTAGAAGACTGCAGAATTATGTTATTATTTATAAGCATCACCGTGTTATTGAATTATAAGGACAAATTAATTACTGGATGTCGCGTATATGCTAATTAGTTGCTCATTAAAATACTGGTATATTGTAGCAGAAGGTACTCAATTTAATTTAGTAATGCCCAAGAGAAATGTCAAGTATTTATTGAGTGAATAAATGACTCCGAGCCAAACAAGATGCATAAACAAATCAAAACTCAATGGTAGATTGCGCGATATCAACTTAGGTGTGCGATGAAAAATAGAAATATGTGGGGGTTACCGTTTGTTTTGTTTTGTGTCCTATGGATATGTTCGATATCATGCCTACGAACTTTGCCGCGCCGCGTGTCGTGTCGGTGTTTGGACCGGGGCCTGCTGGGAAATGATCCCGGGACCTCTGCGTCCGTTCCCGCGAGCGCACGGTCCGCGCCCTCCCTGGCTGCGACCGCATGTGGGTCCGACCCGCGTGCGTGTATCTCCGCGTCTTATCTGCCGGCCTATTATCTCAACGCCTTTTTTGTGGCAACCGCCGAAGGTCTCAGGACAAACGGGGAGGGGTTAACTAACCTCTGAGGTCACCCTCGGAAAGTCCTAACCTTCATTAAAAAGGATGCCTTTCTTTATTAAACCTTATAAAACGGAGGGTTCTCGTTTTCGTTTTATTGGTCTTTTTTTTCTATTTCTTTCTCTCTCACACACACACAATGCGTACGTTTGTTTTCGGTGTCGTGGTGGAGACGAGCGGTGCCCTTCTGCGTAACGCACGGGAGATGGAGAGGGTGATGCGGTGCGTGTGTGCGTGAGGCTGCCCGTTGGAATGACTCACGCACTGTTCTTCTCAGAGGAGGTCTTCAAAAGATGCCGGCCTTTATGGCTTTTGTTAATTGTACCCCCAGTTGCTTTCACGCTAGCAATCATCAAGTAGGGACGCCCCGTTAACCGGGTGGATGTGAAGCGGGAGATGATGACACCTGTGACGTAGATTGAGGTGGGCCGCTGATGGTTGTTTATTGTGAGATAAGCGTGGTGTGTTTTTTGGGTTGTTTTTGTTCACACCGGGACAAAGGTTTCCGTGACGGTCCACCGTCACCCGCCACCGCTGCGCGTCTAAGGTGGCGTTGTTCGTTGGGTTCGCCACTTCGCGGAAGGTGACGCAAACAGGCGTCCGGACGAGCTATCGCCGACACAGCAGCAGCGGAAGGCGGGCGGGCGCCCGGGCCAAACGGCCCGGATCCGGGGGGGGCCCGGGGCGGTCATCCGGCCGCGCGGCGCCGCCCCCCCAGGTGTAGCCGGGAGGCTGGCGGCGCGTGCCCCCCCCCCCCAATGCGCGCTCACCTGCACGCGCACGCCGACCAATCGCCGGGCGCGAGCGCGCGCCGCAGGTACGCCCCGCCCGGTGACGTCACGCAGGTGCTCGCGTGTGTGGAGACGCCGCGCGCGCGCCCGTTGTCTGCCAACTCTCACGGATGCGGTTGAAATCAGTCTGCACCTGTCATAATCTCATTAATACGTTTACATTACACGCTAAAACAAAACACGTACTTTACAGTCATAATTATCTCTCAACACATTTTCGTGACATTTTCTAAGGTGGTGAATAGTCTAACAGCGGGGGGGGGGTGATACAAATCGTGACGATCTGTTCCGCTGACGTAAGACGCGCGATGTTGTATGAATTGATTTTATTTCCACCTGGGGAAAGTGACGGGGATGATCCGGTTGTGCACGTAGTTCGCGCGCCCTCCGCGCGGGCGCTGCTGCTCGCGACGAGCCAGCGCGGCGCGGCGGTTTTGGAACTGCGTGGTGGCCGGCGGCGGCCGATGCTGCGTGCTTGTGCCCGCCGTGCGTCGCGCGCTCCGTGACGCGTATCGACTTGCAAATTAATGACTTTCGGCGCCGAAAAAATCACGGACATGTTGTGAATATACCGTTTTTACCGAGTACATCAGCGTCTGGTCGAAAGGGCACTGAGGTTTTGTTGGGGAGATATTTCGCGGCGTATGTGCGGGGGAATTTGCCACAGGTGGGACCATGTGTTCTTCTCTTCATGTCTTTTTGTATGATTGTGTTTTTTGTCGAGTGGAAATGATATTTTCTTATTGTTTATTCGACTAATGGGCATATTTATTGTTAAGTTTTAGTTATGTGAACCACATTTCCGTTAGCTATGCATCATTGCACATGTTAAGTTTAAAAGAAAGAATTGAAATTTTCAGAAATTGTGGTCATCTTAAAATTATTAGTAACTTGATACACCTATCAGCATATTTTGATTACGACAATATTAGTAAAAAAAAAAATTTTTAATATTTTTTTTTTTACAAGACTGAGAGAAAAATACATTCGAAAGTATTATGAATAATTAATTAATTTGAATGCTTAACAGTCTTGAAACGCTAACTCAATTTGAAAGAAAAGATATGGTTATCTACATTAAATTATCATCAGATTTCAATATCCGGGCAAAACTGATCATGTACAAAAAAAATTTGTTTTGCTTTGTAGTTCCCTGCCAGAACTTCTCAGTCAAAGTTTAAATTAAGCGTCACAAAGCCGCGTTACTTTGCGATGTCCATAAGAATAGCTGAGAAACAAAAAAAAAAAATCACACAAAGCATGATACGATTTTCATTGAACTTTTCTAACTGACTCATGCATTGCCGTGACTTTCCCGTGAATGAGAGTAATTCCCGAGGCGAGCGGTGCCAAAATGCTTCACACCCGGGCGATCGCGACCGTCGCCTCACGCAGGCCGCAATCCTCACGTTCCTCTCGGCGTGTGTGTCGCCACCCGCGCCTGCGTTTCCCAAGAGCACCTGCGGGTTTCAACGCCGCGCCGCTGCCAGCGAAGCCCGAGCACCTGCGTGGGTTCAGAGTCACTGGGAAACCGGGGCTGGCGTCACCGGAAATGCGCTGATGCAGTCGCCTGCAGCAAAGAGGACTGCTTTCGATTGATTTTTCTCTCCCGGAGAACATCCCAAAACAAAAATTTCCCTATGAATATTCATCAGTATATTGTAATTCAGATAATAATGTTCATTAAAAGTACAATTACTTCGTTGTGGTTATGATTGCTGATTATTCTTTTGAAAATAAATTTAACATGTTACCTTTGTAAACTTGCAAAAAGAAAATATAGTAAAAATAACGTTTTCTAAGCCCCGTCTTCGATTCTTCATACATTTGCTGCACTCATCTTCGTTGTTCCCGCAAACAAAGAATAGTCTCCGTAGTATTTTTGGTGGCTATTCCAACTGATAACAAACGCTTCTAAATTGTTTTTCTTCTTAAGTAGCATTAAGAAGCCACTTTATTACAGTTTCGCGCAATATTTTGTGAGAAAGATGTTGAAAGAAATGGTCTTAAATCCATATTCCAGGACTCTTTTGGAATATACTCCGCTTAGCGTAAAGATTTGCAATTTTATTCAGTTTCTTGGGTTTCATGTAAGTTTACTTATTGATCCATTAAGATAATAAAATAATTTTCACCAGTAACATTTCCGTTATCCTGGCTTTAGTGCAATAATGATACTGAATGCCCAAAAAGTTTTTTTTCATGTTACTGCTATTCACGAGACTACTTCGTACGTCTGATGTCATTTTTGTATTACCTCCCAACAAAATCAAAAATATTTAATGTATGAAATACGAAAATTAACATACGATTGCCATGTTCTGTTTCTAATCTGCCAATGAGTATTAAGATTCAAAGTATGTAAAAAAAATGATTTTTTGTTCTAATCACTGAACTGAGACGCGAAGTTCTTCGCCACAAATTATTGTATTTCCTCTCCATCAAGTATCCTCTTGATTTCTTTGTACGCTTTCGTCCAACGAAATTGGTTTTACTTGGTCATACGATGTACAAAAAAATAAAATATCAGCGCACTTCCTTTTTTGTCTCTATTCGCTGAAGATTATCAGGTGGTGGTGGTGGTCGATTCTAGTTCGAAATTGGCTCCCAGAGAACACTGAGTACACCATTGATTTTTGAATCCCAAATTAGAACATGGTTGATGGCAATTTTGACATTAGTTCATTATTTCCATTTCATTGCGTTTGATCTCGACATCTTTGTCTCTTTCTACTCGCCCATTAGTTTTTTTCAATAATTCCAATATCAGTAAGAAATTACCCCCGTGCAATGTACTTGTATTTGTTAATCTCATTTGACGAACATTCATTTGAACATTCATTATTTCCACACCATCGCGCATTCGCGTAACTTGTCTCCGTTTCCTCCTAAGAACTAGAGACTTATTTACCTCTGTCTTGAGCAATTAATATTTATCAATTCCTTATAATTCAGGAGGCAAATGTCTTTAACGGAATGTAATAGGCTGTAATGATTAGGGTAAATAATTAAAGAAATACTTTAAGAGAATAGCATTCCGTATGCTTAAGATCTTCATTCGTGAATCGGATAGGCAATTGAGAATCAAACTTCTCCATCACTTCCTCATTCGACATTGTCACCCAAATCTCTGTACTTGTTTTCCTTGAGCTCTCATCTTGCTAAATGTGATACGAGTGGGAGGGGGATAGTTTTCCGTTGGGAGAACTGTTAAATCAAATCTCATGTTCGTTTTCCAACGTAAATACTTGTTTCTATTAGAAATGACGAATTGTGAAATATTGCCTTGCTACTTTATAATATTCATCTTTGTTTGATACAAGAAATGGGGTAGGGATTCTCGCCCTCAAAAAAAGGTTCGCGTATTTGATGTTTGCAAGTATCTGGAGTGTGAGACAAAAGCCGTCCCGCGCACTTCTTCTCTTTGTCTCCGCGCCCTGGCCGTGTCAACCGCGCTGCACTCGTGACGACGGACGACGGTGGCGGTGTGGCCGCATTGATTCACCTCGTGAGTCACCTCCGCAGAAGGGCCAGGGCGACGGCGGTGGCCGCCGGTTCCGGTAACTCACCGACCGCGCGGCTACCTTGGCGCCGCCGCCGCCCCACCGCCGTCCAGGCGCTCTCGTTTTCACGCCGCCGCAGACTTTTTTTCTTGGAGTGTGCCCTTCACAGTACCCCTGTGGAGGTGGGAGTTTATTTTATGCAACGGGTGCAGATTGAGCCATAGCCTAGCGGCTTAAGCAACTACGGGGAAGGGAGGCTTTTCTTAATAACTAACTAAAATTAACTTAATAATAGGTTAATCCAGTTGAAGAGTTAAAAATGCATACACTTTGGCATTCATAACTTTTCTCTTATACTAGAAAATGTTCGTTTTCTGTTTGGGCTAATTTTCTTTTCTTTTTTCTTACTTTCACGCGTCATTCATATTAGATTACGTTATATACATAACCATTCATTCGACACATCAAGTAAAGGGTGCAACTCATTTACTTGAAATAAATTTTAATCATCGATAATTTTATTACTTCGGTGTCTCATTTCTTCAGCCTTCAACATTTTTATAAACACGTAATTATTATGTCAGAAATGATTTTATCATATACTATAATAAACATTTTCGACCGTTGGAAACATTTGTAGTGTATTCTGTAATATAAACGTACGTTAAAGAGTGTGGAGGGGGATCATCTCATTGTAGCTATGCCGCTGCGTCCAAAGAGAAATCATGAGATTCGCGGGAAAGTCCGCCGCCGGATTCAGAATTCTAGGGTTTAAGGGAAGCGATTTGCGTCACGGGGTTCACATTTTTCGTGTCTTCGTTGAGCGGTAAAAACGAGGAGCTGTCGTGGAATTCGATGATTTTATTCGCTAACACTTTGCTGCAATAGAAGGATTTATTAGTTTTAATAATTAGTAAAAAATATTAAATTGTCAAGTGGAGGCCCTACGCGTAATAGCGCCTGTTTTCTGAAGATGAATATACCTCGAAGTAGCAGAGAAGAATTTCTTTGTGCGTCTTAATCAAAGGCTGATGAAATTCACCTACAAGTCTTTATCATCGCGTTGTTTTTTCTGCCACCGTGTGTGTGTGTCAGGAAAGGAACTCTTGTCATTCTTTTAGAAAACGTATGAAATCAACAGGCTGTATATGCTTTCTTCTGTGAATACTCGGAAATCATTAATGTATAGAGAAATGTGAATATTACAAAGGATAATTTAATTCCGACGTATCAATATAATTAAACCAAAGATTTACATTTGTTTACGATAATATTCGGAATATTCAGAAGTACCCTAATTCAACCGAATGAATAAGACGGGATCAGTCCATTAAGAAATACTGCAGGAGTCGCGAATACACTCAAAACGAATTCGCAGCTGTCAAAAAAAAGGAACTCCTCCCCATTTTCTAGCAGTTCCCAGAGCGTTGGCCATTTCCAGGTACAAAAGGGCGTTTCCAACTTCCGCCCCCCCGGCCCCCGAAGGCGCTTCTGGCGATGTCGGGCGCGCGCGCCGGGGCGTTGGCCGCCCCCCCGCGCCGCGCCGGTGCGAATGCACACGCACACTCGCCACGGCCAACGCGTGCCAGCTCTCTTTGCCGTATAAGTACTCAACAACCACCATTGTTCAGGATTATAGGGAAGGGGGCACACGGAAATACAAGAACTCCGTGTAATCGATTTTTTGTATTTATTGGTTGAAAGTGTTTAACTAAAAGGTTAATGTAGAAGTAATGCTCAAAAAATAATATTTCTTTATAATTAACTATGCTATAATGTGGGGAAGGGATTCTGGTGCTCAAGAAAACTTGCACATATTCTTCTCCATTTATCACGAACTTTGTTTTACTGTTTTTACGGAAGTAAATCAAATCATTGTAGTTGTTATCAATAAATTCACGTCAGTTTGGTGGGCCTACATATTAACGGTTTTACCGCTTCCTGAAATGCACCCCAAATACGGGACTCCCGATCCCTGATAATGGAGGATGTACTAGAAACCTAGTTGTCGTCTGCGGCGATAAAGAACGAATTCTTTGAGAAAAGCGCGTTCGCGAGTACGGTGTTCATTAACCGTGTAGATGATCTGTTCAGAAACTATTTCTAATGCCCTTGAATTTACGCCACAAATTAATGGAATTAATTCATTCAATTTAATTACGATCAAATGAATGTGAAGGCGGTATCAAAATGAATGATGATTGTAGATTATATTTTGCTCTGATGATGGCGAAATGTGAATTAATTTCTTTATTTTGTAGCCTAAACGTATGCATATTAAAAGTTAATTTCAACGGGTCAATAATCAATTAAACTTTTTTAATATTTCACAAAATTGTTTTGGCCCGAAAATGTATCGTTACGAAAGTGATCCGCAGGAAGACTGCGCATTTGTTTTGCCTGAAGTCTAAAATGTTACATATTCACTAATAATGTAAGGCGGGAGTAGAATTCTTTCGTGAAGGATTAATTCCCAGTCAAGTCCCAATTTCCACTGTTTTGGATAATAATACTAATAATAATAATAATAATAATAATAATAATAATAATAATAATTACACTGTATTGGAAAGAAAGCACATTTCGATTACTAACTTTGGTAGATATAATAAATGTCTGTACTAATACCAATTAAATTAAAATACTTAATTATGCAATTACAATATCAAATGATTATCGTTCGCACCCATCGGCCTCTCAGACCTCACCCCCGGGGCCAAGTATAAACCTGGCTCAGCCGGCATCCTTGAGGTACACCAGTTAATCTGCGATGCTCCGTCGCGATCTCGCCGGTCCCGGCCCCGGCCCGGCCCTGCTCTCATCGCGCGCACGGCGCCGTGGGCCGCAACCCCGCCCCTGTCGCCGTCAACAGCGTCCCTTGTCCCGGCGGAGGAAGAGCGTTCTGATTCACGCGCCCTAAAAGCTCGCTCGCACGCGCGCGCGCGTGCGCTTGACTCACGGGTCCCGCGGCCGTGCGCGTGCGAGCGACCCAGCGTTTCCGCCGATCCGCGCCGCGATACGCGCGCCGCCGCCACCGCCACCGCGGCTGCAGCTGCATGAGGCCGCCGCCGCCGCAGGTCTGACGGCTGGGCGGCGTCCGCCGACGGACGGGTGTCCGCGGCGCCAGCAGATCTCAAACCTCTCGGATGAAAATAAATCCATATACATGGTTAAACAATAATATGAAAATTACGACGTCTAGAATTCTCTGGGAAATATTGCTATTCCAAAATTATCGTTCTCCACGTTGCAACGTGCCAACACACTCATTTCTTTCTGTATTCAGAATTCAACTTTTATTTGGTTTTGGGTAGGAATGCCAAAATTAAGAAAACGTGCACAGAATACACTTCTCCCCATAGCCGTCTCACAGTTTTTTAACGGTTTTTGACGGTAAAATGAATAACTAAATAAAAAAGAAGAGATAAGTAAACGCGTAAATAAGTAAACTACAGCTTTCCAAGAGAGTGTCATCTCAACCACCTAGTCATTGACTTAATTTTGTATATTGAAATTTCTTTCCGGTCATCATATTCATCTTCACTTCATCTTCATTTTCTTTTACTTATTTTTTGTATTGACTGAAAGTGCTAAAGAAATCAGGAAAACGTTTCATATCCTCTTTCGTTTCTCCATGTTAACATTTTCTCGTTGTGTTTTGCTCTCGTCTTCCATCCGTATTGCACTTGTCTACCTTTACAATTTTTCCACAACCTGTAAAGTTGCTGAGTTTTAATTATTGTTTAGTTTTCTTCTTTAAATATATTTCTTCTAATGCGGAATAACATAGATGAACGTTTCGAAGTAAAACTATGGGAGCGCTGTCTTATACCTGATCATTCGGGCCCAGAGACGTTGTGAAGTAATCTCATTTAAAATTTGACGGCAGGTCCTTATTGATATTCGCAAAATATAAATGTTCTTTCCAATATAATTCATAGTTTCAATGCAGAAGTATTCCTTAGATTTTAGGTACTCGTGTGTGTATTTCAGGCCATTTTTGGACTTCCGTCGTTCTGTCTGATGGAGAGTAATTTTTCATCATTAAGCTCTTCTTTTGACAGCTTCTTAGTCCCTAATCTGGCTGTCAGTTTATCATTAGTTGAACACAAGTTTTTGATCATAAGATTTTATCCACAAACAACAGAACTTCACAAGTAGTTTACAGGCCCGCCCAGAAAGTAGTAGCAGATAAAAGAAACATTATTTGTAACTTTTACCCCTGTCACTTCCGCTTAAGATTTTCTCTGTTTATAATAGTGATTTAAGGGTAGAATAACGAAAGTAAGTATTTCATTTAACTATGGAAGTTTTCTATTCTGAAATAGTGGGTTTTGATTTCTGGAAACGACATATTTGGCGATAAAAGTGTAAATCTTATCTCTCGATTTTCTGGATACACTATATCATTGAGTGATCAGCTTCAAATAATTTTCGATCACTACACTGCAAACCGAATCAATATTAATAAACTTTCTGACTAAAAAAGAGACAAAAAATGTCCCTGACTTTTTATCCATAGGGTTTACCGATTTTCTGGATGACCTAACTTGTTCTGAAATATATTTTACGAAGATACTCCAAAAAAATTGATATCGCATCAAGTATATGTATTACTTTTTTTTTTCAATTAATGTTTCTTTCGGCTTCCATTCGAGATAAATGCGTCGTATTGTGAAATTTCCAATCTGAATTAACGCATCGCATTGCGGGTCGCGAATTTATCGGCAAAGCTAATACCGTATTGATAATGAGTACGAAGAAATGCAACATGGTAGGAAGTGGCTCCTGTTCTCCTCGTAAGCAAGAAGTGGCCGTCGCCTTCTCCTCGTAAGCAAGAAGTGGCCGTCGCCTGTTGCTCCCATCACCCTGTGGCCACCCCGACGCCCCGCCCTGGCGCGCTCGCCCGCCTGTCGGGCGGCGCGCTGACAAGCGAGACGAACGTTAATTCCCGCTCTGCCCCCCGATCGCCGAAGGACAGTGGCTCCTTGCTCCCGCACCGACCCGCGCGCCCCCATCAAAACAATCATCAGCTCCACCTCATTCGCCCTCTCTCCCTCTCGCGTCGAATTTCTAATCTCTCTTCCTACAGAATTCCCAGTAAGATGTTTCAATTTTTTAAATGAATATTTCAACTAGTAAATGTTTATGTCCTTCTTTATCATCTTCACATATCTCACTCTGTCTATTTTCCTCTTATCCCGTTCCCCCTTCTGCATCCTTTCCAATATCAAACTTTTTTACGTCATTCCCTACGTCATATTCTTCGACTTCTGCCATTCCTTGTCTTCCGTCATCGTCTCATCTTTCATCTCACACCCGATTATTATCGACCTCTAACCGACAGTCCTATTATTTTGCTTCTCCATTCCTCTTCCCATTCTTCTTCCATCTTCAGTTTTTTCGCTCTCCCATCCTTTCCCTCTGCTCCGCTCCACGCCACGCCACGCCCCTCTTCGCCTCGCAGCGCCGCCTCCTCCACGCAAGAGAAGAATGCGACCCGGCCGACCCCGAGCGCCAGACACGTGTTGCGCCTTAAGCATTCTGTATACTGCATTACTTTCCCGCGCCGGGGACCCGCGTCCCGTTGACCTCGCGCGCGCGCGCGTGAGGTCATCGCGCCGGGGTCAAAAGGGGCCCCGCGCTGCTCCTACGCGGGCGCCGCCGCCGCCGCCGCCGCTGCCGCCTCGCGCCACAGGCCCCCGCGCGCATGGGCGGAAGATTGGACGGGCGCAGGCGGTGATAGTTCAGGGGACACGCCCCCTAACGGTTCTAAGAACTCACAAATATTAACAAATACGTAACATAAATATAAATATTTCACCCCGGTGAATAAGCTGATAAGTCAAAAAAACTTTACAAAACTTACAAAAATTTTACAGGGGAGCAAAAAAAATCAAACTAATGCTAAAAGCAAGGAATTAATTATATTGAAACAAAATCTACACAAAAATAGTGTTTGAATATCACCTTCGTTTGGATAACATTAATCCCTGTTTTAATTTATTTAAACGTTGTTTTTTGCTCTCGTGTAAAATTAAGTGTTTATGACCTATCAACTTATTCGGCGGGATCAAAGAAATGTTCGTAAAAATAATTAGGGAATCCCAAGGTATGGGGGTAACGTCTGGTTCTGTTCTAATAGAAATATATTATGTTGACATTTTGTTAAATAAACATTAATTTATGTTCTACTCCGTCATTTGTTGCAGTTGTGATTAATTTTAATTTACTTTTAAATGTTTATTTATAGTACTTCTAGCGCAAAAAATACTTGAAGATTTCAATTGAAGGATCGTAATTGAAACTCAAATTGTAAAATGTAAGTGATGGCATTAGAAATTTGTCTGTCTTTTATGAAAAAAGGTGAACACAACATGTTTCTTTAAGTCATTTTATTAAGAAACCATAAAAATAAAAGTATCTTTCTTTCGCTCACTCCGTCTTCGGGTCCGAGCGTGAAGGAAGTTCAACGTATTTTCCTTCGAACCGTGGATAGGAGATGTTTATGCTACTAGGAGGCAAATTTCTTCATTGGATGTATACGACCATTAAGGATAATTGATCGATGGTTGATCATCAATTATTTATCTTACCAATTTCTTTTCCGAAGATCTACTCGGAAAAATGCAGTAGTATGAATGGTCTGCACGTGTCGCACTCAGTTCCACTTTCATTAACATAATAGGCATCGTTGGTACGTACGAGAGAAGACTCAAGCTTAACAAATTTGATTGAATCCATGAATTAATAACGGTTCGTATTTTATACGTTCTGGAAAAAAATCTTGTTAAGGTTCTCTCCGGGTCGAATATTCTCCGGTTAACTCTTGACCAATCACTGATTGGTCAACGAACATCAATCGTTGCTACAGAGGGATCTTTAGTATAGATTCCAGAAAATACCTATTCACTCACGTCACTCGCAAACGTCTTTTGCCCTCGAGATAACTTTTGTATCGACCGATCATTGATGAATCGATCAGTCCCCAATCGACATCCCACATTCTTTTCCTCCGATGGAAAATCTTCACGCTGCCGAGGTCAGCTAGAATAAAACCAACGTCCGACCGCGTGCCAGCGGGTACTGGACCCCCGAACCCAGTGACCCCCAGCTGGGGGACAGCGTTCGTCTCCTAGCGGCGGAGGCTCGGATCGCGGCTTCGCGCTAATAAAGGCCCGCGCAACGCCGTCGCTCCGACTCCAGGACCTAAGAAGTCACCCAGCAAATTGCGGCGCTTAATTCGTACGAACTGTGTACACACAGAGGTTAAGCGTTCGCGCGACTGAGCGGGCGAGGAGAGAAGCGGAGGCAAAAACGCGGAGGCCCTGGGAGCCCGGAGTTGACCCCGGGAGCGCGCAAACACAGCGTAAAAGAGGCCTTTATTGCCACGGGAACGCACGAGCGCCCGGGCGAAGGCGGCGCTTGCTGTGGCCGAATTTTGGAACCGCCCGCGCGCGCCAACGGTGGTCGCGGTCGGTTTTGGCCGCGGAGAACCACGACAGCGTTCGTTTCGCTCGAGTTATTAAGCCAGAATGGTTGTGGCTGGCGTCAGTAGGGAAATTTTTTGTTGAAAATTCTTCGGAAATTGGATTGTGGATCGGTAATATTGTAGCTACACAAGTTACATTATTTTGTAATTAGTTTGAAGATTTGATCATTTTGTCTGAGCCTTTCATAAAAAATGAATGCATGTATTATTATTATTATTATTATTATTATTATTATTATTATTATTATTATTATTATTATATACTTTTTGAAGCCATATCGTAGCATTGAGCCTTTTCGGAAGTCCGGAAAGTTCACTGGAATATGGGCAATGGGTCTGTAATGTATTTGCTCTTTTAGGTCGTCGTCCTGTTTTATGAATTTTCTCTCCTCCGTTGTGTTAAGGCGGGTATTATTGGCTACATAATTCACTTCTGCGGCTGGAATTCCACTTCGTGAGTTTCCCCTTTTTTATGTTTTCCCTCTCCTTATTTTTCCTGTAGAGTACCAAATTCTCCGTTTTTACTTGCATGTTTTGCTGGAATTAACTTGTTTTAGTTGAAAAAATCTTGTGAAAGTGAACTCCTTGTTTCTTCTGCAAATTAATGTTTATCATATTTTATAATGGAAGCACTTTCAAATTTAATGCATGGTAGTTTATAGCATTTTCTTTCTCGTATTGTATCAGTTATTTCCAAATTAAACAACGAAACTGTTCATAAATCGGGAAATCATATTTACTGAAGCGTAGCAAAACTTGAATAAATAGGAGCGATTTAACTTTGTAGTCCACAATGATAATGAAATGAACAATTTTCTGTAAATGTTATTTCAGTTTTTTCTGCATTCAGTTTATTTGAAATTGGTTCACGTCAAATATACCATTGATTCGGAGAAGATAATGCATTTTCCTTCATGTTTCTGAATTTTCTTGATCGTCAATGTCTAGGAATTAATGGGATTGACAGTTGAGATTAAATAATTAATACTTGTAATGAGCGGATTTATATAGATAAATATAATTTCCACCATTAGTTGTCTGGATGCTGTCTGTTGCCCCTTCTTCGGCAGACATCGTAACTTCTTGTATTTAAAACAGTGTGAACTCCCTATTAAGAACCTCTTTTTAATGAAAAACACCGTATATCGTAGACACTTCTTGGGTTTGATGGTTTACTTTTCTTGTTGCATTGATTAAATGGTTATGGTTACATTTATTAGCTTGATATTGTTAGATTAATTACATTGATACAGTGTTACGAAGTAAAGTAGGGCTTGTCGATTGTTTGAATTGAATGAATTTGAGTGTCATGCTGGTGTATTGTAGCGTGCATGTGGAGGGTGTGTGGTGACGGGCGCGCGTGGTGTTGCAGTCCCGCTGCCTCCGGCCGGCAAGTCGCCGTCGGCGGTGGCCGCCGCCGCCGTCGCCGCGGCCGCCGCGGCCGAGGACGCCGTGGCGTCGGCGCACGTGCCTTCGCCGGCGTCTGAGTACTACATCAAGTGCGTGCACTGCCACAAGGGCTACCCGGACTTCGCCGCCCTCAAGGCGCACATGGCGACGGCGCACGCGGCGGACAGCGGGGGCGGGGGCGGCGGGGCGGCGGCGGCGGGGTGGCGGGCGCGGGGCGCGGCGGCCGCCGCGGCCGCGGCCGCCGCCGCGCGCCCGCGGGCCTCTACGCCTGCCCGCAGTGCAGCCTGAGCTTCCCGCACAAGGAGCAGCTGGAGAAGCACGAGCTGCTGCACTCGCCCAACGCGCAGGTGGTGAGTGCCCACGTTCAGTTTATTACTCAGCCGCTTCGCCTCAGCCGCACACTGCGCGACTGAGAGCAGCGTCGTCGCCCCACAGTTAATTGAAACACCATGCCCTTTTGTTGACCATTATCAATGCCAACTCACACATTTACTGTAAAACAAATAGTCAGTATCAACGAAAGTTATTGTACATTGACATTTTGACTTAGAATATGAGACTTGTAAGATCTTCCTGTCAAACTTCGTATTAAAATTCTCGATTGTTTACCAGCTTTAAAAAAGCGATGTCTTATGATTCTTATTTCCTAAATATTAACTTTTATGTTAAAAAAATTACTTTACATATGGGGAACAGTATAATTTACACGCGTTTACCTTCTGCGTATCTGGGTGATCTGGGTGTTCTGTCCTCTGGTCTCCGTATTACACTTCCATATTGACAGTCAAGACTATCTAGAATGTTCGTACACAATGTCTTTTCGTTTTCAAATGAACGTTCTCAAATCAATACTTCGACAGTTCTTATCAAATTTTAGGTAATTATCTGGAATGGGTCTTGGCCGTAGACAATTTTGGTATTATAAGTTCTCATATGATTGACATACCGCTTAATTTACAGTCTAATAGCTCATTACTTACAAACATGAATAACCTCTTCGGCCTGTTATCACATTGAAATTGTTGCACCGTGCGTAGTAGATTGTACCTTGTCTCACAATTATTCATTATTACTCAGACTGCCTATCATATTCACGATTATTTCTTTACAGTATATTTCATTCTTCAGATCATAAGGTTTTTAGTTGCTATTTACTTGTTCGCTGAAATGTATTATTACATTTTTCTTCTTATTACCTTAATATTGTCTTAACGTAAGCTCACAAAAAGGTATGAACTAATTGATGTGAAATATTTCCCGGAGGAACCTATCAGTCTCGACAAGGAAAATTTAACACCTTGTATGAGAAAAAAGTATCAATAATTTAAACTACAAAGATCGAACATTGAAAAAGATTTACTTATATCTCCCATAGCGGATTTCCTTAAATGTAGAGTTCACTCGCTTCCGAAGTTAACATCCCCGCTGTTGTATTTTAAAAATCTCACAAACAATTCTCGGATTCCGTTAACACCCGCTCGTGAATTTGTAGCTGGGAAATATTGAAATTGATTTTTCCGTAAGTGATGCGACAGAAAATTGCGCCAAGCGATGGAAGTGAAGGAGGATCGCCCGCTGCTCTCCCTTCGCTCCATCCATTACTTTGCACCAACTGCGCCTAATTGAACGGACTCTGCGCCGACCTGTGACCTTTTCCGCGGCCGCTTCCAGTCCGACTAGATCTGCCGCGACAACGATTGCCGCAGGGAAGTTACTTAACATTCTTTGACCTGATACCCACTTTTTGAGAAGGTATAGAAAACTCCAAACTCTAAGTATGTTTGAACATTGGTGTCTCTAACTTCAAACATCGTGAATTTCTAAAAAAAATTGAATATATTTATATTTCGAATTTGTCTTCATTCCCTTTCATCTTTCCAAATATGTTGCCGGTAATTCGAATTCAGTAAATTGAAATATTCGATGATATGATTGGCGTAGCTAGGCTTGTGCAACCGGTACGCGGTACTAGGGCCTTCAAACTCAAGTGCCCCAAATGGGGAAACCCGCCGATCCCCAATAAAGATCGCAATGGTCATGAGGACCCCCGGTTGGATTTTCTGCACTGGGGCCTCCAAGAACGTAGCTTTGCCTCCGCTCCTCTTTCATATTTCATGTACAGGTGGCGCTGTATCATTCTTTAAGAGCATAAACGGGAAAATAAAATTCCATATCGCAGTTCTCATTATTTTTTATCCTCCTTTCATATTTATATCCTCCATTTTTATTTTCCATGCCAAGGAAAACATCCACTTCTATTCTATACATTCTCAAAAACTCCCAATCGCTCACTCCACGACAATATGAAAAAAAAAGAATATTTCACTATTAGGACCTGCTTAGTGCGAGGTGGCTGAACGCGTTGGTTCGCAAAGCGTCGCTCGGTAGAAACTTACTGTATTGTGCGTATGACAAAGCACACATTTCTGAAATACCGCTTGTATGACGTCACCTTAATAATCCGCGTTTCAGCGGGCGCGCCGTGCTATACGCAAAGGCTTGCCGCGTCCCGTCGGCGCCTCGGCCTCACCCGCCGCCACCGCCGTAGCCATCGCCGCCGCCGCTACCACCCCCACCGCCACCGCCGCCACCCCATCTCCGCCGCTACAGCTACCACGCCGCCGCCGCCGCCGCCTCCGCCGCCTCCGCCGCCACCCTATTTCCGCCGCCGCCGCTAAAGCCACCCCACCGCCGCTACAGCCAGCACCCCGCCCCCGCCATCACCAACCCCACCGTCACCGTCACCGCAGCCGCCGCTGCCGGCCGCGCGGGACGAAGGCGCGTTTATTTTCGCGGGCGGCGCGGCAGACGCGCGCAGACGGCGGGGGCGATGGGGGCGGAAAGGGCGGCCTCGGCCGGTCGCCCGCGGGCGCTTCTCTCGCCGGCCACTTAGCGTCGCGACGTCCGCCCCGCTCCGCCCCCGTCATCCTCCACCCCTTACGTCGCGGCGCAGTGTTTGAATTTACTGGTCTGTGCGAACGAAATTTCTTTTCTTCTCGTCTTGATTTCTTTCCTTCTGGTTATCTTCTTTCATTTCAGTCTGTCATAAACCTTCCTACCGGTGTCAGTTTCTCTCAAGTAATTATGCATTCGTTTACACTGCTTGTTCTGGAGTTCAGATGGTTGCCCTTTTCCTTCTGTCAGTTCAGTGTCCTTATTTCCAGATTAATTGTTTTATTATGACTTTCTACATTACAATAACATTCTCTTATGAGACCTATCTTATGAGCCCAACTTCCATAACATCATTCCCATTGTAAAAATTGTGCATATTGTCGTTTTGGACGTTTGGTAGACAATCTCGTTGGTTTCCTCTGAGGATAAAAGCTTGCTTGTCATCAGTTTTTGTTTTATTAAGATTCTTTGTACAAGGGTAGTTATGTTAATCTACCCTTACTAAATAGTACAAAACCGACTGAATTGCACCATCAGCGGTAATTTTTCTATGTTATAATGAAATATGAGGTTTGTCTTTCGTCATGGTAGCATAATACAATGATTTCTTCATGAGCTACTTGTTTCCTTCTATGATCCGCACTTCCATAAGCCTTTTTGGTCTCGCACGGGATGAATTTGATGGATGGGTGATGACGTTAATAGTATCATAAATTGAATGATATCGGAACAATGATGGGTTTTGCCTGTTTGGCCGATTGGAATTTCTCACTGCGCGCCATGTTTGCGGTGCTCGAGGTGGCTACGCATTCTCCCGCACATTTTCCGCAGCCGCCCGCCGCCCGCCGCCCGCCGCCCGCCGCCCGCCGCCCGCCGCCCGCCGCCCTCCGTCGCCATTCCGCGGAAATGTCCCTCGGGGCGGCGAGCGCGCTCTTAGATCATTTCACGAATTATCGGGATTCGACAGATTGAAGAGTCGGCGATTCGAAGCAACGAGGTCGCGTTTTTTGTGGTTTACTTCGCGCCCGCCGGCGGCCTATCCACTTTGCTGCTGCTGCGGCGGCGGCGGCAGCAGCAGAAGCAGCCGTCTTTCCTCCGATCTGTCAAACTTGCGATAGTTTGTGTGCAACCGTCTGCACATATTTTCCTAGTGAGTTTTTGAGTCCGGTGGGTTGGCGCTGATTCAATCATTATCTAATCGGGGAGTTAGTGTAAACTTTCTGTGAAACAGAGCACTTAGGAGCACCCCGGTGGTAATTTATCAAAGTGGAGTTCATGTTTTTTACGACACAAAAGAACGTGATTACTTGAACTATTCACACTACTTTTTTAAAATAATTTATGTAAACGATACTAACACCCAATCATATGATTCTAATAAATATGTTTTAAATATAATAAGGAGCTTGATTGCAACACAAGATTTGAATTAATCAGACCCGCACTGCCATCGAGTATAAAGCATCGACAGCTAGCTATTTCTGGAAGATGCATTTCTCAAACACGGAGATCAGTCTCAACTATAAAAGAGAAGAAAGTGTAGGTGATGATTGACGTCTTCAGAAAGTCCGTGTGGAGACCACAATCAGTTTAAGCCGAATTACTGCAGCCTGCTTGGTCGTGACGCGAAGAGGAAAAGCGGAATGTTCGCAAGGGCGCGGGCGATCGTGCGCGACGCCGGCGCGGCGGAAGGGGACAGCCAGCCGCGTCGCGTATTACCCCGCGACGGAGCCGCAACGCCGAAATAGCCCGCGCGCCTGAGTCAACCCGGCCGTTTACTCGCCGGTGACACGGGGCACGAAGCCTCGTCATCGCCGACCAATCCCGCGCCCTCCCGACCCGCTGGACCAACCCCGTCCGCGGGCCGGAGTCGGTGGACAAAAGTGCGCAGCAAAATAACGTTTCTTCGTTTAACCTGCTTCAAATCGAAATTGAATTGTGATATTTCAAAATTATTGATTGGAAATGTGGTATTCAGGTAGGTACAAATACGGAAAAATAATGTCAGGTACTTACAATGGAGTTTTAGGCGAGTTTTCCGCTTATTTCAGCTGTTAGTTGTCATTAAAAAAATTATTTTGAATGGCAGTGCAAATATAAAATAAAACATTTAAAAATGACTTGTAACGGCGCTGATAACGAGTTTAGGTTTATTCGAATGATAGTGGTTTAGCGGTGAATTATCAACAATTATTTCTTTTATTTGAATGACTTGATTGACTCCAAATAATAATGTATGTTTGTCACTAAAATAAGTTCTCCTTTCGATCCACTCTCTTTGGTATTTTATGAGGGAGGTTAGTTGAATTTTCGGGAATAAAATCGGCGGCAAGGGGAAATCATTCTTTTCTCCTAGAGTTTCTTACCGAGGGTCCGCCTCGTTCTTACCCGCTTCCTTACAGCGTTGCCACAGTTCCGGTGAAAGCAATAGAAAGAAATATAAATACTCGTTTGTGTAATTGTGGAGACTAATCACTTCCGTATTATTACACTGGAATATAAGTGTGATGAAATTCAGCTTGCTAATTGATTCTTGTGGAAAACGCTAATAAAATGTATTAGTGGTTCATTTTTGATAGCGTTAACTGGATGAAGAAATTACTAGTAATTCAAGTCTGCCAATATAAAATTCTACATTGTGTTATGTCTCGCTCATCGATTTAGAAGGAAACGATAGGTAGCGTACAATGTTTTTTTTTCTTTTTCCTATGAATTAGGTTATTCAAGACTAATCATAATGGTCCATTGCTCTATTTTAATGCTTACCGACAGATACGTTTCTTTATTCATTCTAAATTGCTCTTATGAGTTAATTCGCAGTATCCGTAGAAACCAGAAACCGCAAAAGGAACGTGAAACACAACGTCTGTGGTGTAGTTTCGCCGTAATATTTACCATAAATTAGCGTAATTAAGTAGCCAGGTTGCCGCAACCTCTGGAGGTTTTGCGGTTGATAGTATATGGGCAGTTGAGTTCATTAGTGGTATTAACACCCTTTGTAATGCGTGTGCGTCTATTGCGTTAACATTTATTGCGGAATCGTTACTGTCGCATGTGTTCAAAAGCTCCCGCCATTTTCATTTTCTTGGTGATAATTTTGTTTAGAAACTCACACTAACTTGGATTTTTGTTATACTACTCCCCATAAAATTTTTACTTGCAGCTGTCGTTTATTTTCTGACTAGAGCTTACCTTCGAGGTATAATAGAACTATTCTACTTACTATGTATTATCGTTTTTCACTTGTGTATTATCTATTAGGAAAATTTTGACGTAATGCTGTTTTTAAATGAATTAACTATTTTTTAGAAATTTCCATGTAGTCTCGTGAAACTTGTCTTATCATGTGAGAACTGTCTGTAGTTAATTTCTGTTGTCACCCTTCCCATTTTCTCACGCCTTCAACGTTTACTACCTACAATCAGCCTGGATAGTCGACCAGAAGCCTCGTCTTATCGTTGTGCCTACGCGTTCCTTTTCCGCCCCGATGACATGTAGCCACCCACTCCCCTGTAATCTGACAACCTCCATGACCCGACCTTTCCACTGTGACCAGTATCACGACAACGTTTCGCATATTCACCACGTCCACAAAATCACCATCTCGTTCGTCTCGCGGTTCCCGCCGCCACGTCACCACTCTGGCCCTCTCATCTCCTGCCCCCTCCCACGCGACGGAGCTGCGCCCCGCGGCCACCTTGCAATTAAACGCTCAAAAGCGTGTTTGAAAAACACATCGCGCGGCCCTCAAAGAACCGCGGCTCGCGTGTTTTGCCGCCGGCCGATGCTCTTATTATGTTTCTAACACTTTAATTGACAAAATATATGGCGGCTGCGCGCACACTTGTGGCGGCGGCGGTGGCGTCCACGGCGCGAGACGCGCGTTATGAAGGACGATTTAACCCTCTCCCCGACCCGACAGGCTTTTTAACATCAAAAAGTTTTTATTCCAAACGTAAAATTTCGTCGTAAAAAAAGGTCGCTGGCTAGGCGGGGAGGGGATAGCCGAGGGGGAGGGGCGGAGACGAAGCCGGTTTGTAATGTTGCTGTCTGGCCCATCGAAGAGTAGGTCACCGTTTTTTGTGAGGACCTACGAGTGTGTGTGAATGCGTGAAGGGGGCAGGCGGACGGGATCGTCTCGTGGGCCCCGCGTGTGTCTTCGTCACGCCTATATTTAAGGCGGTGGAGGAGGGGGGGGGAGTGGTTGATGGAGGGCGGAGGGGAGGTGCTGGAGGTGGCGGAGGAGACGATGACGACAACGCGAAGACCGAACGCCGCGGCGACGTGCGCGGAGACGATGGAGGAGGGACATGCGCGCGCGCCCCGGGGCGGCTCGCCCAACCGTTGCGACGTCCACACACCGGTGAGGGGGGGTGAGGTGGGAGGGCGGCGAGGGACGGCTCGCCTCCGAAACGCATGTAGGTAATTCGTCGCAACCGATCTTGGGAAATGCCTTTGGAGTGGAATCAATGACTATATAATATGTACCAAAAATAATGAAAGAGGAAATTTAACATTCAACTCTTGAATTGCAAAATAAGGAACCAATTCCAGTTCGCATATTTTCCTATTCAGTGAAATCCAGAACAATCTCAACGACCTAAGATGGCAGCTTCATGATGTTTTTTTCTGAATTAATTTTCCGATGGTATGGGAGGTAGTTTCCAAAATCGCCTTCGGCACTGCGTCCGCCACGCCTCATATCCGCCTCGTGCTCATCCACCGCCGTCGTCGACGCGCCGTGAAGGCTCCGCGATTGATGTGCTCCGTCCCCACTCCCTCCGAAAATTCCTGGGGGGCGCGGCCGGGTGCTGCCGCGCCACCGCTCTGCGCCCGGGGGACGCCCTGCGCGGGCGACTCAAGAGTCACCTTTTGTGGCCTCCGCCCCCGCAAGGCGCGTAAACACTCGCTCATCATCGCCTCACTCGGCGACCGGTTTTTCATCTACATCTTTTTTTTTTTCGTTTTTCCCCTCGGTCTTTCTTTTGGGAGTCGCCCGTTGAAGGCGAATGATAACAGAGCCGTTTTTAGAGATGAACTCTCCGGCTGCGTTGGAAAGAAGAATGCAAAACGTGTGTTCCCTATTAAAAGGACCTAGTTTTTAACGAGCTTCTGGAAGATGTGGCCAATTAGGGCGAGACTGGAGGCTGCTTGTTTTCGGAATCCGCTTCACCCCGAGCTCAATAGGCGTTGTTTAGCACCCCGTTCCCCTCCGCTAATACAGGCGCGCGCGTTCAAATATTTAGGTGGGCGCGCTCGGGAGGCGAAATGTCGAGGAAGTACCACGTCCCGGTTCGTCGCCTCGGCGTCCACCGCCGTGCGGCGACCCTCCCGAGAGCGATTCTCGCCGCCGCGGGCGCCGCCGACGCCTCTGCGAACTAGGCCATCTAAATATTCCCAGGCGCTCACCCCGGTGCTCCGGCGGCGTGTACGTAGAAACACTCAGCGCGCGGCGGCGGGTGCAGGAAGCGGTGGCGCGGGGCTGCATGGCTGTGCAGCGAGTGGCTATCAGGTGACGTGTCGGGCCCGGGCGGACTCGTAGATCGCCGGCTCGCGCGGACCGCGGTTCAGGAGGAAGAACCCGAGTGAGTGACGCCATCTCGACGACCGGCGACATGGCGTCGCCTGCACCGCCGCCACTGCCACCGCCGTAATGACTTTACCAGCTGCCTTCGGTTCCCTTAGTTGGCTTCGGCGCCCCCCTCCCCCTTCGCCCGTTCCCGCCGTATTATTGTTACATTCTCGTTGTTTTGCCGACGACTGCGTGGCGGTGGCGGCTGAGTCGCCGCCGCGAAGGAAGATCCTCCTCGTCTCCTACTCCTCGTGCACGGGAGGAGCGTGGGAAGGCCCGCAAAAAAACGCACCCTGCGTCGGCATACGGGCGAGCGGGCGTCGCGGCGGGGCGGGGCGGCCCCGACAGGAGCCACCGGCGCTGGCGGCGGCGCTGATACGGGCGATAAAAAAGGAGGATGAAGAATTATCCGGGGCGCGGGGGCGGGCCGCGTGTGTCGGAGGCATTGACCCCGGGCGCCTCGCGGCTCAGGTTGCACACGCGGAGAGCGCGAGGAAGAGATGGTGGAAGAGGAGGCGGCGGCGAGGGAACGGGCTTGGTGCTGGAGGTGGTGGTGGTAGTGGTGGTGGTGGTGGTTTGGCGTTTTTGTGCGGCGCGCGACGCCACGTGTTGATTCCTGCCTCCGCCGCCGCCGGGGGCGATGTCGCAGCGCGGAGTTATGGTGGGGTGTGTCATCGGTCTGCGGTTGCCACCTTGCGTTTGCCGTAAAAGGCATGTTTTGTGCCCGAAGGGTTCACTGGAAAACTGCTCCCGTAAATGGTTGAGTAATACGATGACCGGAAAAGTGTGTTTTAAAAGGACTGCTTCCCAAAATATTAATCTTCTAAAATCTGCTAATTTAGTTCGAAAAACAACAAACAAACCATGTAAGGTCGTAATGTAATTTTTAATGAGAAGTTACCTTCAAGTAAAACATACTCTCTGATAAGAAATAAATGTCTACATTCCACAATGAGTTAATAGTCTTGTACTCACTGTGGAGAGGATGTTGTCCCCACAAATCTATGGAATTTATATTGCATCAAAACAAATTAGGGATCTTTGTAATTACGAAAAGATTTGTGAAATCTAAATAGTCGCAATCACTTGGAGTCACGTAGTAGGTTAGATTCAATGAGCTATCGCTTTGTGATTACCGTAAAGGGAAAAATACGCGTTTATTCTTTGAAGTAGTCTCGGAAATATTCATGCCCGTCAAAAGGTATTACAATTACGATAGAATTTCTGTAAAATCAGCAATAAATAAAATACTGTTTCATGGCGAAAGTGGATTGTCAAGAAGTCAAAATATTTTAGCCCACCGCAACCCGAGACCGGACTTTCTGTTGTCCAGACAAATGCTCTATATCCAGCCATATATTCATGTTATTCGTGACAAATTAACGATCTTACAGCGATCAGTGATCTTCGTATGGTGTAATCGGAGTTAGGGGTGAAGTTCACCCCCAAGATGAACCTACCACACGTCGAAGTTCACCTACACGTACCGCCGTATCAGTGGCCGTGTTCCCACTGATATCGGTGGCTTTCGGAAATGGCGCACGTGGGAGACCGGAACGATTGTAAGGCGAAGAGCTATGGAAGGTGCAATTGGAATGAGGGATGATAACTGAAGATCACCCCTCAAACCAATTATATAGAGCGATTTTCCTAAGGATGAGCCAAAGTGACAGCTAGTGCTGGCAACATAACTGAAGGTTCTGTGGTCGTTGTGCCCTTAAGATCATTAGACTCCCTTCCCGCATTCGTTCGTTTGCAGTTGGCTAACTTGTAAATGACTTCGACACTTCCTTTTGTGGCGTCCTTGTCCGACAAAAATATAGTACGCTGCGTGAAATAATTGATATTAAGAAGTGCGGTGTTATGTGCTCTTCTGAAAAAATCTTTTTTCTTTATATATTACATTGAATTTACTTTTTGTGTGATAAGTATTATGTTTATTTTAAAACCGAGACTTGAATGCGATGTGCGTATCGGTGCACATGTTTCCGGCTTAAAATCATTTTTCTTTCTATTTACATTCGCGGCAGTTTTCTTTTACTGGTTGTGGGAGCATGTTGAGAGATTTTCCACATACGTAATTAAAGTTAAATATTTTCCGGACTCACGTATGTGCATATACCTCAGCGAAACTCTTAGACTTCGTATGGATGTTTTCACAGGAGCCATTAGCACTTTATGAAGGGGCGTGACTGAACAGCTGTCGCGGCGGAGAGATACTTCTCTGAAATACATGTGATGTTCACTTGTTTCCGCGAACTGTCACATTGGCTCATCCTTAGGAAAATCGTTCTATACCTTTCCATAGCTCCTCGCCGTACATTCGTTCCGGCTCCCACGTTCTCCGTTTCCGAAAGCCCCGGTACCAGGGGAACACGGCCACAGATACGGCGATACGTATGGGCGGCGGGGCTAGATTGCCCGTGTCCGGAGTGATAGGCGTATTAGATGACAGGGTCTGGCGATACTGTGCACGCGAGGGTATATCATCCGTGTGGATGTCGAAAGAGATCGCGGGTTGTTGCGCAACGCCAGATGCGGAGTGATGCAGGCGCCCCGACGCGCCGTGCCGCGTCGCGACGCCGAGTGTTTTATGCGGTGTGTGGAGGAGGCGCGCCTCGCCGCGGCTCTGAGATCATTCTGGTTTACGATGCAAACGCCGCCGAGCGCGTTAGCTATCATCGCGTCGGAAAAAAACCGAACCTGCACCGGTTCTTGCGAAAGCTGGTTTTTCCGATTGTGTTTTTCTGATCTCTTTCAGCGCCGAAGCCCTGAGGAAGACCTCGGTACGATGATCGAAACGTTGGTAATAACGCTGACGTTGGCTTCGACGCGATGCCTTCCGGACAGCGTATTCACACGATTCTGGCCGCCGTATCCTAAGACTTTTTTACGAATAAGAAATCTGGTGAGCCAGGTAGTGAGTCAATTTGGTGAACGAGGTCAGATGTAGCTTTTGAATGTTTGGTTTTTCGAGTTATGAACGATGCTTGGCAATGACTGTTTAAATTTTCGTTTAGCGGTGTCTTACTCTTAATGACGTAGTCATTTCAAGAAAGCTAATGACGAATCATTTTAATAAATGATTAACGCACGTCAAGCTCAGAAACGTAAACCTGTTATTAACTTACCCTTGTCATCTCTGTAAACAGAAATGCTGTTAATGAGTTTGAATATAAGCCAGGAATATGATCCGGAAGGGCGCTGACGACTATGACAAGTAGAGCGAGGGCTGGAGAACGAGCAAGCTGCGAGCAGCGGAGAAAATGGGCGATAAATGAGCGACCAACTAGTGAGGTAGAACACGCGCCCGCGGCCAACTAGGAATGGTAGGGGAGGTGGTTCAGAAGCAAACATGAGTGAGCAAATGAAATCTATGGACGAGTTAACAAGCTCGCGGTTAACGAGTTCACAAGCGAGTTAAATTCCCTATTCCACGAGGATTGCAGAATTCATGCATTCCTTTGAGGAGAGGGGACATCATAGCATACGCCATTCGTCCTACCTTATGTATTATTAGCCACAAACAACGACGTTTGCCGCTGACCAGATTGACTGGTCGCAGAGAGGCAAGTGTGAGAGCGCGATGGCGGGCGAGCCAGCAGACCACCAGCCAGCGAGCGGGCGGGTGGGGCGGGTGGATGGGGGCGGGCGGGGACGGCGAGGCGGGGGAAGGTCGGTGGGCGGGGTCCGATTGTGTTCGGGTGGGCGCGGCGGGCGGGCGGGGGAAAGCGGTGCGCGTTCCCAGATAGCGGGCCTCGGGTTCCGCGCAAGGTGCGGCGGCGGGGGCGGCGGGGGCGAGGGCGGTGTGGTGCGAGCCATGTGGTGCCCAGCTGCAGGCGCCGCGCTCGCCGCCCGCCCGCCCGCCCTCCCTCCCTCCCGCCGCCTCCAGCGATGCCGCCGCCGCTGCTCTGCACCGCGCCGCGCACCGTACGGCTGCTCCGGCTGAAACATCAACTAACGGAGCGTAGGCGCCAAACGAGCCGCTTGTATCGACAGGTGTATCAACAGATTTTCTCACTTCTCTTCTCGATCGCGTTTGTGACGAATTTGGGATACGTGCGTTTCCAGGAATTGCTCTTCATGCTTCTAAAAGAAAACAAATTTTCTTTCAACTTGGAACACATCTTTATCGAACTATACAAAAACTAAATGTCACTCCTCTTCTGGTTTTATATCAATTTATTAATTTAATTACGAAAATAATTATTTAATTCGACTAATCTTGGAGAAACTAATTAATTACCAATGATCGAATGTGTTAACTGTTGTGTGTTCTAAATGAACGTCTGTATTGAGAGTGAGTGACTTACTACAAATTATTGACACTTCATGGGAAATGTAGACCTTGGGGCTGCTGACACCAATTACTTCTTTACCAAAATTCGCACATATACTCATCTGTCATCGTTTCAATTATCATTCTCCGGCACCACCATCATAAAATTGTGACTTCAATGCTAAAAGGCTACTACATATTCAAACAATTTGTTTACAAGTAACCCAACTTCTGCTCTTCAGTCCTTTTGTGCATCCAGTCCAAATTCGCGGGTAGGCAGAGAGAGCTCACACGATTCGCCCTTCGGGTCGTCTCCAGCAGGTTGCCTTCGCGCGTGGTGCGTCGGTGCCATGCCGGCGTGTAGCATCCCGCCCGTCCCCCGCGGACGCTGCTCCCTGGCCTAAATATAGAATGAGAGCATATCTCAAGTATGCCATGTTTTGTGTGGAAGTTTACGCGGAGTCGGCGGCGGGGGCGGGGGCGGGGGCGGAGGCGTTCTCGAGCGCGCGGGGCCGCGAGTACGCTTCTTGCCGACCGCCCCCGCCACCCCTACCCCGCCCCCCACTCCACCCCCGCGCCACCAACCTCTCCACCGTCGATCCGCCGCCGGGTCGTTTCACACGGTTCTCCGCGCCCGCCTTTGCACGAGTGTGTGTGTGTGTGTGTGTGCGCGCGCGTCGTGTGTGCGCGTCTATGTGCGCGCGCGTATGTGTGTGTGTGTGTGTGTGTGTGTGTGTGTGTGTGGTACGTTTACGCCCGCGCTCGCCTGTCCGCGAGCTCACACGTGCACGTGCACACACGTAGCAGCGCCGCGGCGGAGGCGTCGAGAGGGTGTGGGGGATTTGAGGCGTAGCGCGAACCGTGTCGCGGTTTTTGCTCGCTACGAAATAAAATCTTTCAGCGGCGTAAAACTTCCTTTTTTTTCGGTCCGCGTAATGCGCACGTTGAATGTTCTGACACTCGAAAGGAAAACAAACGGAAATAGAAATGGAACGTCACATCCCATATGTCTTAAATAGGATATGTTTGTTATGAATTATGGTTAATAATAAACCGGTTTTTTGATGTGACTTAATTACATGCGTAGAATATGAGGAGGACTAGAAATAAATTAACTTCAAACTTCGTCTTCGCTTTCCTTCATACACGGGGAAACAAAAAATTAAAAGAATACCGGTATATTTGTTATTCGTCGTTGTTAATATGATTCGTTAAGTACCCAGCGTCTTTTCATATTTCAAATAACCTGTTACGTCATTTGCTTCTTCACAAGAAAAAAAAAGGAGCCACAGGAATTAATATTGTTGAAAGATAGAAAACTGAAGAGGAAATAATTCGGGTTTAACACTTACGGGGGCTTAAACATGAGGAAATATTCGGGTTCAGATCAGGTTTTCTGTTCGCTTTTCACATATGGTAACCTATGAACTTGTGCGAGTATCCACAGTAACCCTGTCTGAGAACGAAGCATCGTTTCTTGCGCGGGCACATGCGTGTGTGGTGTATGCGCTTGTAGGTGGCCACCACGTGTGCGTACAAGGCCTCCGTGCGTGTGAGCTTGCGGTGTGCGTGAAGGCAAACGCACACCACGCCGTGATGGGGGCGCAGAGTTCGCTGGTAATTACCACGTGTGGTTTTCCAAACGTCGTTAAAATTCGCCACCCGCTGGGTTCAGTTTGTGCGTGTTTGTGTTTTGCCAAGAGAAAAAAATTGAAGTCCTTACCGTGGGGATTCCCCGATGAAAACTTCATGGAAGTCACGTGGCTTTCTTTGTAAAATAAAGCGACGGATTTTCTAAATAGACACTTTTTTTGCTGTTCATCAGCTACTTTTTGTTCGCTTATTCTTCTATAGCAGTCCTTGAAATGTACTGATCAACAGTTTTTGATTGTTCGCCTTGTAAACAATTTAGAATATTTTATTTGTCGAGGAAAAGAACCGAAGTTGAACGATTATACAATTCGTATCGGAGTTCGTAAAATCAGATTCATTAATAGCATGCTACGTCGATAGTATTTGAGCGCAATTGCTCAACCTGTAGATTGTAAGGTTATACGTTGTATTCAAATTATAAGATTGCTCTCGTTATATGAGAGACGCGTTGCTCGCATGGCCCCTGTCCAAGAGACTTCCAGTGAAACGAATCGTAATAAATCACGTGGCGCCCGTGTCAGCTACCCCATTAGGAAGTGTTGTGTCAAGAGAGATCTGGACGCCTTTCCTTTGCGCCTGCCGCGTTGTCGCTTCTCTTCAAACAGCTGCTGTAAAGTGCGTCGTTAAGTCGATCCGACAGTACTGGCGGCAGAAAAAAGACACAGCGTGGGCACTCACCTCCCTTCAAGGCGCTTTCGTGATAGTTTCGTAGGTCACTGACCCTGGACTGCCCTGAGCGCCGACGCCGCCATCGCTTCCGTTCTGATGTGAAAACGAATGCCTTATGGGGATAGGTAGTGGTGTAAGGGCAAAGAGACGAGGAACATATTAAAAAATAACGTGCAAAATGAAATCATTTCAGAGATAATTTTTGAGCGCATTTTCTTTATTAATATTGTTAATAAAATATGATATTGCGCTAATTTTATTGATCTTCCCACAGAACGAGTACATAGTACTTTGTGTACGACATTTACTGCATTTTCATACACTGTAGAGAGCTAAATATCACATTTCTTCAATGCCACGGTGGTTTAATCTGAAATATTCGTCCATTATAGACTGGAGTCTCCTTCTTTTTAAGCCAATATTTGGACACTGCTTTTACTCACGATGTTAGTTGCCAATTTTTCAACTATATTGTGTGTTTCGAGAGTCTGAAGAAGCTGTAGTGACCTATAATTATGAAATGTGAATTCAATAGCAGAGAAGAAAGATAAATGCCCCGAAGCAGCTTAACTAAAGACGTTTCTGTGACATCATATACGGCAAACAAAACCAAGCTGCCGAATCTGCCAGCGATATGTTTCACCACACTCGCTTCAAACGTTTATCACGGCCAAACTCCACGTCTCTTCACCCCTCACTCCCCGGTCTTCATTTACGATAATTCCTATGTTTCCACCTCCATCACGAACGCCACCACCTCGGGTTCACTTTTCAGTCCGCAGTCTCACCCGGTCGCCTATCCCTCCCAACCTTGGCTTGTATTTCCGCCTCCATCTTCACCTCCGTAATTGGCTCTCGATTTCATCTGCACCTCCGCCTCAACCCCCGTCGCTTCAAACATTCTCCACTGTCTCCGCCGGTATCTGCCTTCGCCTCCACCTCCCCCGCAGGCCACTTGCTCCTCGCGAGCGTACACGTCCCAGAAGGTCCGAGGAGCTGCGGAGCGTCTTTCGGAAGCAGTCACTCCATCGCCCTAACAAGCGCTTTCGAACGCCCGGCCCCCTTCTTATTCCTCTGTCCCCCAGCGCTGTTCGGACAAAAACGCCCGCGCGGGGAACATGTGTACGCTAGGCGGCGGCTACTGGGCACTCAACGCGACTACGCCGCGCCGCGCCGGCCACCGCGCGCCCAATTGGGCGCAGATAACAGCGACCCCGGGGGCAAAAATAGGCGCGCGCGTCTATCGAATATTGGACGAACGCCTTGCGCCTCCCTTCGTCGCGTGGGATTTCCGCGTCTGGCGGGGAGCAGCGTTTTTTAACCATGGTTATGGGAAAATCCAAGGATTCCGCGAATCACATCTTGCTATTCCGTGAGATTTACGTTTGTTTGGGATTGCAACGAAGTATTAAGGAATGGAAAAGGTAAATAAATATACACTAAAAGCAAATATAACTTCTTGAAATTTGCAACTGCGCAATACAGTAATTATGTCATTTTTCGACATAATTAATTTTTAAATTCAAATGACGTAGATGTAGAACACAGATTTCAAGGTCTTCGCAGGCAGAAAGGGGTTGATAAACGAAGTTGACAGAAACATCATTCCGTCGTGGCGGTCGTGACTCTAGTGTTGACAGCGCAGCGGTAATCTGCAGTAAACGTGAAGTTTTCAGTTGTAATTAGTTTCCTTTGAGGAGAAATGTTTAGAAGGAAGTTGCTTGTCATTTGCAAAATGGATAAATTAAGCGATTGTCATTTATTGATTGTGTAAGAATAAGGATTCATAATTCGTTTATGCATATGCAATTGATAGTCATGGGAAGCAAGAAACCTAAGATGAGATACGAGTAAATTAATCGACTTAGAGCTCCGATTCTTCAAAAGTGAAATTGAAAACACCTTTTTTATTTCATGAATATTTCCATAATATAAAAATCCTAATGCACCTTGCGAAGTCTTCATGAAAATATATTTTTAAGTTGCCCTTTGTCCAAAAACTTTTCCCTAGATTTTTCTGAAGGACGGTGTCTTGCAATATATACATTTCTGATCACCATTAACATCGTTTACTTTCCGCAAGTTGCATACATCTGTCTTGTCGATTTACAAACATACGTAAACATCAGATAAAACTTGGCAACAGAGCACCATTCACACTGGTTTTGAGGTACCGTGACAACAGTGTAACAAGACGATGCTTTTGTCAGCATTGCAAAGGACGTTTTTCGTACGTCGATTCTATAAAACGAATGTTTGTTTTTAATCCTGATGACAATTTTTGCGCGCATAAAAACGAAAGTATTAATTTTTCATTGTCAGTTTTTCGTCTTTCTCTCGTGTACTGCTTTCGTAAAAATTTAACTGTCGATTTTTAACATATGATCCAGTTTTCTTCTTCGTTTTTGCATCTTTTGAGAGCTACTATATTACACGCTTAAAATTTCGAGTAGTGATAATCAACAAGATGAATTGTAGGACATGACATTTCAAAGCTTTCAGAGCAGCACCAACATACATGGAGGCTATTGCACGTAATAAACCTTGATTCTCCAAGACATGTTACTGCTCGTAAAATTTAGCCCAAGGTAATGCGTACAGGCAACCTTTAACCGGCGTAATGAGCGAGGTCTTTCAAGGCGACACCTCGCTGACATATCATGAAAATCGTCGCGGAGCAGTCTTTCCCCATGCCAAGTCCAGCGCTGAGTTAGGAGTGGAGGTATGTGTTGTTCTTTTGCTACTTGTAAACCCAGTTCTCGGAAGACCTAATTACATGCAATATGAATAGCAGATAGACGATGTTAACTACGTATATTCAAGATTTCAATGGTCTAGAGTTGTTCCCGTTATAAGAGAGTTTATAAAAAGTGCCCTTTCGTCTACGCAATAAAAAATCGTTACAGAATATTTCAGGAAATGTTCGCCAAGTTTCATTTTATAAACTACTTCATTATCTGCTTCCTTATGTGTCGCCAACGGTTCCACGTAACTAGTGATTGTAGGTTCGCTTCCCTGACAAGGAATAATCGCGATTGAAACGGGGAAAACAGAGGCAAAAACTCATTTCTCTCATAAAATAATGTAGGACGCAATTCTTATTACCACTATTGCCAATGTGCGTCGCGTGCGTCCCATGAGATGTAGGTATACGGCGCAATACCTAGTTTTCTGGATACTTAGCCCAATGAAAGGTGCATTTGAAATGTCACCACGGGCGTATCCGCGGACATTTACATGTTGTGAACAGCGGGAGAAAAATATTGCGCGTCACCACTGTTGTTCACAACTAGCCACGCTCATTTGTTTCCGAATTCGTCGAAAAAGCGTCGTTCGAGCAGCATCGTTTCCCCCGCCCCTCTCGTCTCCCCGAATTTATCGTCACAGGAGCTGGCAACCTCGATTCTGCGGTATCAGAACCTCCCGGCGCGTGTTTGCAACTATTCGTGATGAGCGCTGTCTTCTGCTACCCGGAAACGCGGCGATAAAAAAAATTTATATTCGCGCGCCACATGCCAATGCAGCAAATCCGGGAGGCAGACTCTTCCTGTGTCTTCCCGCGCGACGCGTCTGGTCCATTTCCTCTCGCGGTTATTTCTGAGGCGGTTATTTTCGAGGATTTTTTTCGTGAAAGCCCACCCACGCTAGATTTTTAAATGCAAATTACAGGACAAATTATGTTAAAATTTCGCATACACCTCCTCGCTCCGAGTGTGGCTGACTAATACGAGGTTTATTTGTGAATAAGTCAGCTTGGTTTATCTTTTTATAATATGATGTGGCTTGTTAGTGCTCGGACTGATTTGAAGTTTATTTTTGCGCTGCAAGAATCACACATGTTCGTGTACTTTTTCATTCATGTTAACTTTTCAACATTGTTATGTATGCATTAGTTAAAAAATCGCTGAAATTTTTGCAACTGTTGTCCAGAATTTCTACTTTCCGGAAAACATTGAAAACCGGGGGAAAATCAGGGAATTTCACTGCTCTGGACAGGAAAAAATCAGGAAATTTGTAAAAGAATAATTAGAAGTCGGGAAAATTTTTGAGATAGTTATAAAACTAGATATTATTCCTAAAAAATAGTACGGAATTGTTTTTGCTCAATTTCTATTTCTTGAGCGATTTTTTAAAATTTATTTAATTTGTACTTTATCACATCAAAATCAGAGAGCTGAGATATTAGTTTCAAATTTGCTGTAAGATTTTCTTTAAATAGTGTGAAAATCTCTACACACCTTATTAGCGAAAAATAGAAAAAAAATCTGTAGAAAACCGGGAAAGGTTAGGGAAATTTATATCCGGAAATGAGTGGCCACCCTGTCTCAACGGAAGTTGATTTTCTAAAATTAATCGCAGTGCAGTGTGATTACATCCAACGGATAATACTTCGCTTTGTGTTCAGGAGAAAAAAACAACAACGCAGGTTGCGCTGACCGCGGCGGAGTTAGTTTTAATATCCTCCTCGAAAAATATGGCTGTCACGAAGACGCCTCCCCTCCCCGCCTGGCGACTAGTAAACTAAACCTCGCCAGCGACTCCCTCCTGCAGTTCGCGCATTACCGCTGCAATTTTAAAACCGCCACCGCGCGCCGTGTGCTTGACGTAAAGGGAAGCTCGCGACCACCTTAAAAAGACGCACGCCCCCCAACAGTTAATTTCCCCAGCCCCGCCAAGACATACGGCCGTCCGCCTCCAGGAAGCGCCACCTGCAACCAGAAAGCGCGGGATCTCCCTCTCGGGGGACGGTGGTGTTGACCTCAGAGGGCCGTGAGAGAGGTTGACCTCGCCGCCGCCGCCGCCGCCATCGCGGTGCCTCACCAGCAGGGGGCCGCCTCCAGTATATCATGGGGAACAGGTGTCGCCGTCGAGGCCTCAGAAAAACGGCCCGGCGGGGCGAAGGGGGAAAAAGGCTGCGTGGCTATGCGGCGACGGCGGCGAAGACTGTGGAGGCGGGCGCGGCGGCGGCGGCGGCGGCGATGATAGAGGCGGAGCCCGCTGCCAGCGGTGTTGGTAATGGGTGGGAGTAGATGCGGTGAAAGTGAGAAGCGAGGTGGAGCAAAATGGCGTTTCGTATCCCGCAGAAGAATGCCTGCGGTTGAAGCAGTGATCCACATACCAACCATAAAATGAGCAACAATGACTGGTTGCGTCGAGCATAGCGATGGTGGAAGTGAGAACTGTGATGGCGAAGCAACATGAAGGCATTAATGACGTCACGGTGAATGAGCCTCGTCCCAGACAGCAATCGTCACCATTGCACACACGTATAGAACCCCCAGGGCATGCAAACGACGAATATGATTGAAGATCGGTGAGGTAGGCAACGACGATTGTAAGGGGCCAGCGTAGATCCGACTTGAAATAAGAATGACACGGAGATCGTGCCAGTCTAGTGACTGAGACGGCAATAGAGATGGTGACGGTAGAGATGTAGGATCAACATTCCACCGCCCCCAGCTGCCGCCGCTCGCTTGCCGGTGCATCTGCCACCGCCGCCGTCACCGCCACCGCGGCGCGAAAGCCATTTCTTTTGATGAATAGCGCTCCCTGGGAGGTAGAGAGGTGGCGGCGACCGACCCGCAAGGATCTGGGTGTCGCCGCTTCCGGCAGAAACCACTCGCTGGGTTGCGTTGTGGATCCTTTTGGTTGGCGGCAACCTCATAAATATCGCACGACTGTTGTCTGTCAAGTAAGTCAATGATGCACAGCCTTCTTGAAGGAAATCGAATTTTTCCGTTTAATTCACACACTTCCTGCTTCTCTTCACAAAGACGATTTTGTAGAGTAGAAAGAAACTATTTATTAACTGAAATTCTTTTGATAATATGCCTTGTCACACAAAGGTGTTGAAATGAATAAATTCAAGGATTTCTTACAAGAACCAAAGTAGTCCAAATTCGAGATTTTTCAAGAGGCACCGAAAACTTCACAGCGTAGACGCGCATAGTAATGAAGTAATGATTTTTCCTCACCTAATTTTCCTTTAATGTGTTCGGCACTTGCCGAAAGGAAACGACCCCGCAGATAGCGCCAGTTGTAGGGAATAACTCGGTGAAACATCTCAAAATATGGAATTTTGGTCTTGTGTTTGTTTCTTAAAAACCCCTCAATTCTCTTGATTCATTAGCATTCATCTCTTGATATCATCAGCCAATACTTTACATTTCAATCCGAAGCTTCGTTTGAATCTTGCTCGTGTCGCATCTTTCGCGGCGGATTGCTGCCCAGCCTCCGCGTAAACCACACGCGCCCGCCTGCAGCTCGCCGCGCCGTAGGGTTCCGCATGTGTCGTGCGACTTTACGAGTGTTCGCACGGCCCCTGTTCCCAGCGACCCGCCGGCCTCTCTGCGTGGCGCGGTCGTCGTGTCCCATCTCTCGCCGTTGCCGCCGTCTCATCTCCTCCACCGCCCTCTCCGTTTTTTATTTCGGCCGCTGACGGTGAAGATGACAATGACAGTGTTGTACAGTTGCTATCAATGCTTTGCCTTCATCAACACAACTAGTACGATAGTATTACTACAATCAAACTTCATTGCATTTCATGAAGATTTCGGTACCAACAAAAGAACTACGAACATAAAACTACCATGATCATTATCAATATTCTTCTACATCTTCAATACATACACATCACACTTATTACCAAGATTGACGACTCCCTCGTTGGAACTCGCTACTTACACTGCCCCCGCCTAAACCTTCTCATCGTATTTACGCAGTATACATTCACGTAAAAACAGTATATCTTTGGAGGACCATTACTCATTTCGGTTTTCCACCATCGCTAAACCCCTTCCACCACCACCATCAACATACAACACTCCCTGCCAAACCAGGCTAATGCTGCTTTTCTATTCACCGCAACCACCGTCACAAACGCCTCCACCAACTCCTCCTCTGCCGCCACACCTTCGCCGCATCCATCTCCGCCGGGTTTGATACACGGGCGCCGCGCGGAGGACAAACTTCAATTTCATGCAAGCTTAGAGGGCGACTCCGCGGGAGGCCCCGGGGAGGGGGCGGGGCGGGACGGCCTCCCGCTGCACACAAGGCTATTTCTGTTCGGGGCGTTCTCACCCCGCGCCACCTTACGACGCGCCGCCGCCGCAGCCACCGGCCCGCTTTTTTACCAGCCGCTGTCTCCCTGACAGCGCGGTAGATTACGTCGCAGCGGCGGTGGCGGCCCACTGCCACTGCCACTGCCACTGTTATTGCCGCTCCCACTCCCACTGCCACTGCCACTGCCACTCCCTCTGTCACTCCCACTGCCACTGTCACTGCCACCTCGACCGGCCCCGGTGATGGAGGAGGAGGTGGTGGAGGAGGCGGAGATGGGTGGCGGTGGCGGAAGCGTAGGAGAAGACGGTGGCGGAGGCAGAATTAATAGTGGTTGCAGCTCTGTTGACTGACTGCTATGAAGGTAGACGTGTTCAGCGGGAATGATGGTCAATGGAGGCTTTCACGGTACCATAAGGAATTTTTAAGCGTAACGTATAAATTAAATAGTTATTGACACAAGTAAATTCAATTAAAAAAATGTTTCCTTCAATTTTTTTAAAAAATGGGCCCTCGTAAAATTTAAGTCCCGGCGTCGACGGGGCCCGCCGGCGGTGGAACAAGCCCGGGTTGTTTGTTTGCCGGGGGGGGCGGGGCGTTTGATTTTTATAGGTGCTCGCGCCCGTGTGGCGCCGCGGTGCAGTGGCGGGTAGCGCGGCGGCGTCCTGTAAATATTTAAATGCTGCCCGCATCGTCCGCGGCGTGGCGCAGCGTTGCGTCCCGCCCCGCCCGCCCCACCCCGCCCCGCCCCCACCCCGCCCCCCCCCCCCTCCGCCCGCGGGCGAGTGACGGCGACGCGGCACACAACCACCTGGCGCGAGCCCGGATTCGTCGGAGCGGTTGCGCCCGCCGCTAGCTGTGCTCTAAGCGGACTTTTCCCTTCGGGGTAGAGCGACAAGGGAGCGTTCGACTCTAAACCGACGAGGTTCGTTCACGTGTGAAATCTGCAACGGGTGGGTGGATGTGGGGGGGGAGGGGGAATAGAAGAATTGATGAATGAAAGTTCCCCATTTTCACTTTCGAAGCATTGTCATGGAAATAAAACTCTTGGGAAAGTTCTGTTTTCTCAATTTTCTCGATGTGGATTCTTTGATTTCAACACTTCAATGTGTGGAAATCTTTAAGTGACACTTCGAAATGAAGTAGTTTTGTTCCCTATAGGGTCCCCCAGCATCCCGTCTGTTAATTCGCACCCGTATTTAGTGAAATCCTGGAGTTTGATCTCATACGATGTTTTTATTAACAAATTAGAATCGACAAGAACATATGACCTTTTCACGTTATTTAGATTTCTGTCGAGAACGGAAGGAAAAACCTTTTATCGCATTGCTCCAACAATTCCGTGTGGTTTCAAAGATGCATCCGGTTTCCGCAATAACAGCATTTTTTTCTTTTTCCTATGGTTTCGATCCTGCGATTGTAAAACCGCGTATATGACAATATCCTGGACTTCCGATAACCTGAAATGGCATGAATATCGTCATATTTTATGATAATTTCTTCGTTTTCTTTTGTTTAATGAACACGTTAAAATGGCATGATCGTTACTGTAACGATCGTTATGAATTAATTTTCTTATATTCAGACGTCCATAATGTTAATTGAAATTATTCGTTCCAATATTTTGTGTAATAGCATGTGAAACGACGGGAATGGTTTGGAACCAGTTAACAATAAATAAGTCTTGAATTCTGGAAGGTGGTAAACGACGAAATACTCCTTACAAGAAAATATGCGGCGAAATATTTTCAGAAATTCTTTATTAGCAAGTGCGACTGTTGATTCAATGAGCAAGAATGTCAATATCTGGTTCTTCCTCAAAGTATTTGACACTACATTGTTATTTCTAAAAGAATCTCAGAAATTACAGTATTTTTAGCGGTAAACATTAGGTACGTAGTCGTTTGAAGCTAGACGCCTTTGGAAACTGCTGGCTACATAATACTCATTCTCTGACCTTCAAACCAAACCAAGTCGCACATTCCTAACAGAAATACAGTGACTTACATCACGAACGTACCTACGATGACAACAAAGACGGTCGCTGGGTATCGCGTGTCACTTCTTTCATTGCGAGGGGAGGCGGAGTTTACTGGCGACAGAGAAGAACGCGATGCACCCGTTTCCAAACGAGCGTCTGTTGTCTTTGAATTGTTTCCAACGACGTCCCCGCGCCTTCGAGGTATCGACTGTCGCCGCCCGTTCCCGATCTAGCGTCCTGCCCCCGGAGGCCAAACCGACGGCGATTTAGAGGCACCTCATTCTGTCTAACGAATAGAGGGAAAGAGATAAACGTCGTCGGTGACGGTCGTTTGGCATGGTGACGCTCTCTGGAAAGATTGTTTCTCGTTCATGATTAATTATCTCTCCCCGTAGCGGTATCTTACTTTCTTGGCAAATACATTCAAATAATGGAATAGTTCAAAGGATTAAGCGGCATTTTCCATTTATCATTATTTATACTATGGATGGCGAGTTTTTAGCTTTTTTCAATATTTCCGAATTCATGGAAATTCTAAGGTATACTAATTGAATAGTAGTTCTTTGTCGCCTTCCAACGCGTTTGAATGAATAATTACGTAAGAGATATCTTTTTTTAATTTAAAGTACTCTATTAACTTTCTATTAGCTTTTCTTATAGATTTGGTTTGTTAATAAAACTTAATACGTCAATATCTTCTCCTTTTATTGTCCACTATTTTAATTTAGGGTTAAAATCAATTACTGTCTGAATTGTAGCAGTGAACATTATTTAAAAAAATAATAATCATGTTTTTCACAGAACTTCGCGATATCTTCTTAGAGTTTGTGACCTTCGTATTCAGATTGTCAAATTCCACATCCGTTTACCCTACATTTGTCTAGCATAACTTTTGATATTTGTGTCAACCTGGCATCTTTTTTAACAAACAAAGTGATATGAAGAAACCACACGGGAAATTACGAAACGGTTTCTCGAACAAACGTGGCCGGACACGATGTCATCTCTTGTCAACAGCAACCTATAACAGGCGCAGATCCACGTCCTGCCGAGACCTCTCGGCCAGTCTCCACGGTATCCTCCACCGGACAGGAATTTCCTCGCCCAGAGGAAAGCCACGGACCTCACCGCTACCTCCGCTGCTCCCAGCAGTCCGGATGCCATTAAAAAGAGCGTCGGTTTTCCGGTGAGGTCGACAAGCCCGGACCTGCAACCGTCTCCCCCCTCGCACTCTTCAAATCTCCAAAAATGCATTTTTGTTTGTAGGGAATGACGCAACAAATATTTGATCGTTTCGCCGAGGCTTTTCGAGTGTAGGATATCGTGAAGAGACGAGTAATATTTTGCTTGAATGAGGTTTTGGCTCTTTTAATTATTTCATTTGCTATCCCAGGTGTTTCTGTGAAGTGTAATGGTATATTAAAATACAGGCGTTGTTATCTGTTATTTAGATTTTCGACTTGATGTTTATTGTAACGTAAACCAAACAACATTGTCCCACAATAACATAGCAATCACTGTTACCCATACCTGTTTTCTGACTTGTGTACCTAGTACCATATTCCATCATACATATACAATGAAGAAAAGTACGTAATGCAACTAAAATTGATATGAAGATTTTGACAGAAATGCCCATTTTGGGGACTTCGACACCAAAGAAATGTGCTTCCCTTTTCCACTCGCGAAAACGTCCGAATGTCCGTCTTTCAGCCAGCCAGTCAGTCAGTTAGTCAGTCAGACCGTGTAAATAATACTATTGCTTAGAGTGTACACAGGATTTTCCCCAAACCTTATTCTCGGCACTTTCTGATCGAACTCGAGGTTCTGAAAATTCGAAACAAAACTTTTCATTTTTGGGGGCGCATCACATAAATTCTGGTAGCACATTTTATATTTTATTTTTTTAATTTTATTTTATTTTTCAAAAATACCACTAAATTGCTTGTATAGTGTTTTTGTTCTAAGAGTCCGGTCGGTTTAAAAATGTAGTTCTCATTTCACGTTACGGTACAATTTTATAAACTTGTGGTGAAACAGGGTTGTGCTGCATTCTTTTGTGGATGCGCCGCTGGTGCGTGGGGACCCGTCGCGATCCGCCTGGCGACGCGTCGCGGCGGCCTCCGCGCACAGGACCTCCGCCCCGCGCCGTGTCGCGTCGTCGCGGCCGCCGACCTATTTCAATGGGCGGAGAAGGCCCCGGCGCGGCGGCGCCGAGGCCGCCGCACTGTGGCTTCCAGTGGCGCCGGGTGCCGCACGTCGCTCGCGGATCCGCGAGGCGCGCGCGAGGTGTCGCAAAAGAGGTGCCTCGGCCGCCACACACACACACACACACACACGCACACACACATACACACACGCACACACGCACACACGCACTCACTCACTCGCAGACAAACGCGCACGCACATACACACACACGAACACGAACACAACACACACGAACACAACACAAACACGAACGAACACAAACACACACATACACAAACAAACACAATTGCTCAAAGCACACACTTTGCTGCGCACCGCCACCATCGTTTCTATTAACATCACCACCACCGCCGACCTCCCCGTCGCCACTGTCAATTCCACCTCCACCATTACTCGTTTTCTATTATCACTTCCACCCCTGACACCGTTACCAACAACACCGAAACCACTACCATCATTACCACCACCATCTCCGCAGCTCTGTCGTCTTCATGGACTTCATTTTGTCTTCGTATTCATCGCGGCTTAAATTGCCTCGTCTGCTGGCTCATGTTTAGCGTGTGCGCTTTCCATTTGATTGTTAGCGACGTCAGAAAGTGTGGTTTGCAAAAATGTTTTAGTATGACACCTTCCTTCAAGCAGCTTTATTAGCTTCAAATTCTAATTCCGTCATCTAGCAATTTGTGAGAGTCTCCAGGGAGAATTCATTTGTGCTTGCGTGTATATACAAGAATACAATACTTAAACGAAGGACATTATTAGGCATCGCATTTTGGATTTCTTCTTTCTTATCTATGTAATGTTACCGTTTTTTTCATCACGAAGTCATGAAGTTCATCTTTGTGATCCTTGTGCTAATTGTCCCTGTCAAAATTATCGTGTTTTACGACGGATAATTTTTTGGGTGCAGAGATTTTTGTTTCGATTTAAGCCATATGGATCCTCGTTACAAGGATGCTGGTAATTTATGGTGTGTTTGTTGCATATTTGTTTTATTTTGGAATTGATATGAATTGAAGTTCTGTGAATCAATTAACTCGTTAAGTCATAATTTTTGGAGGTTCAAATTGGAAGTGACAATAATTTATGCTGTATGTAACTATTTTAATTGTTTTAAATTTAAATATTTTATTTTCGTAATTAGAAATATGAAAAAAGACACATGATTGAATGCATCAATAAAAAATGTTTATTTATCACCAGTCTTCAGTAAACAGATTTTTCAATAAGCTCTGAATTGTTCCGTGATGAGAAGATTGTAACAGTTACTAGCCGAAAGGCGTAAAGGAAGTTGTGAAATCCCTCACGTTCTCTTGAAATACGGCTTGCAAGTTGGTGCCTGCAAAGTTCAGACAGCATGCAGATCAGATTCATTAGCAGCTGTATGTCATACGGCTTGATGCAGTTGCAACACGATAATGAATTGCCCTCTTCGTCTGGAGGTTATTTCCTGTCGGAAACGTTTGAACATCGTATATCGTTTCCACGAATTTCTTAGTCAGTATGTGGTTGACGTGAAGGAATTTCCGTTCGTTGATTTGTTCTAATCACTTCGACCTTATCTGGGCACGTTCTTGGTGGTCGGATTTGATAATTACTAACCACAATACACCAGGCCAAATACAACCTCTTTCATACAAACATTTGGGTATTATAATAGTTATTTGATAGGGATTTCCTTTTCTCTAACTTGTTTCCATCACAAAAAGTATTATCGGTTAATTGTTTCTTAAGTTACCACTTGCCCTGCCTCTTGGGCACTGACTAGTAAACAAAACATGTGTAAACAAGTAGAATTGCAAAATCGTAAATGCTAAAGAATCTGTATTGAAACTGGCTGTTTCTAAAGTATGTTCAGTGTGAATGAAGTGAAGGATTTTCTCTTTCCTCATTCCTTCAACAAAACATTCTGCAAATTGAAATTTATATTGAACTATTATGATTTTATTTCATGAGGCGATCATGCACATGGCTACATTTGGAAAATAATGGAAGTATCTGGAAACTAGTGCACACATAGTGTACTTCATCGAAAGAACGTCTGAACTGTTATTACGAGATTATATCGTATCTGATTCACACTTCAATCCATCATCAAATCTCAATATGTTATTAATATAAATAAGAAATGTCGTACGTCATAATTCACAAGATGGTAATGAACGGATTGAAACAAATAAATTTTTAAAAAACTTGCGCGGCAGTTCTTGATTTTTAGAAAAAAACAAAACAAAAATATCTGTATAAAACGCTTTTGACGAAATATATTTACGTATCAATCTGTTGGAAGCGGGCCGTCGTTTGTTTAAAAAAAGAACTCACAAGGCCGTAGTGTGACAAAGGTTGAGCCCCCACGGCAGCTCCGGAGGCCGATTCGGGTGGGCGTAGGGGCGCCCCACTTGTTGCGGGAGGTGGGGCGGGGGTGGGGGCGGCGACGGGCCCCGCCGGAAGCGCGCGAAGGGAAGGGGGCAAGCGTGGAGCGAGATAGCAGCTTATCGCGGCCCTGGCGGAGCGGTGGCGGCGGCGGCGGCTTCGGAGGCAGGCGGGCGAGCGCGGGGCGGCGGCGGGGGCGGTGGGCGTGCGCGCACGCGCTCGCTCGGCACGCGTGACTCGCCCGCCGCGCGCGGCCCCCCACTCCCACTCCCACCCGCCACTCCGCCCCCGCGCGCACAAGATGGCGGCCGCGCGGCCCCGCCGCCGCCGAGCCAGATAGCCCCGTTCCTCTAATGGAAGCCATGCGTGGGATGTAGGGGGCCGAGTGCCGAGGTTGAAGGAAAGGGAAGGGGTAGATCTTCGCGAACCTACGACATAACATTGCACGTCCTACACAAGGACAAGCTAGTGTGCGAGAATTCTCTTAGCTCTAGGAAAAAAAACTAGAAACACTCACACACACAAAATCATTTTTGAAATGAAACCGTTGCACTGGCAGGATGTCTAGGAGGAGATTTTCTGACATTTATAGATCTTTGTCGTAGTTTCAATTCATTCGAGTCCTGTCTCGCCATTAAGGTAGTTCGGTGTAGTTCGATTGTGGACAGTCATCATCGCTTCCTGTAAGTAATTTTTTAAGCACAGGCCGTAGTAGCTCACAACCACGTACGTGATATATTTCCTTTCAATCTACTTTGTTTTTATTACGTATTTACTGCAACTAAATTATTAGGTAACAAACTTTTTGAATGGTCAATTCATTCAATCCTCTATCCTAAAAAAGTATTTTTTTCAGAAAGAAATAGTCCTTAACTACTGATGAGTACTCATACGCAGAAGCGCACAATGTTTGCTCGCTACTTTTAATTTGAAAGTTCACAATCTGTGATACGATTCAGAAGTTACGATAGCGTGAACTTAAAATAAAAAAGATCCTTTGTGTTCCGATTTCTCCTCCGGAGAAGCGACTGACACGAAGGCGGGTTGTAACAACATTGCCTTTCCCAACGCGGTCGCTTTCAGAAATTCCGTCTTTGCGCCCTCGCCCGCGTGTCCCCGATGCGGCCCCGCGGCGTCCCGCGAGCGGAGCCACCTGTCGCCGCCGCCAAAGGCCCCGCCCTCCCCGCCCCGCCTCGCCCGCGCAGCCCCCCCCGGGCCCAAGGCCAACCGCGGCAAAAACCTTCCCCCCTCCCCTCAAGCGTCACTCGGCTCAGGCGGCTTGCCATTCGGCTGCCTGCCCCGCCCTCCCCCGCTGCCACTCAACGACCTCTTTCCGCCAAATACCCCTCGCCAAGCATTCCCGCCGACCAATAATCCCGCCGACCACCGTTCCCCCTTCCCTCTGTTCCCGCCGATCACCGTTCCCGCCGACCACCCTTCCCACCACCCTCCGCCGTGCAGCATCCCCGGCCGCCTTGGCCTCCCACCTTCCCCCGCCGCGCGGCGCGGCGTTCCTGTCGCCCCCTTCCCGTCTCCTCCCCGCGAGGTCCGCCGGGTCGCGGTGCGCTGGGCACGGTGCGCGGTCCGCGCGCGGAAGCAGGAGGCAGGCGCGGCGGCCGCGGAGCCCCGGTGGTGGCGGCCGGCGACCGCAACCGGGCCCGTAATGAAGGCGCCGCCATTAGCCCAGCGCGGTCTCATTATGGTCGCGCGGACCCGCCCGGCACCGCCGCCGAGGAAGTCCCGCCGCCACCGCCTCACCGCGCGTGAGGCACGGCCTCGGGAGAGCAGCACCTCCGGACGCGAAAGGGGGCGACGGTGCAGGAGGGCGTGAAACCGTCTCGAAGAGCTGCATTTCTTGCGAGAATGATTTGTGACGTGGCCTAATGCTTGGCGAGGTAGATTGATAATACCGCTTTCTGCTTGTAGAAGAAACATGTAGAGATCAGAGAGTAAATTCGCCGTCGCCGTAAATTCGTCTCGCTTTATCTGAGAAGAATTCTTCTGAGGAATGAATTAAAAAATGACTGAATAATTGATTGAGTGGATTAATGAATGAAGGAGTGGACGAATAAATAAATAAATAAATAATAAATAAATAAATAAATGAGTGATGAATAAATAAATGGAATTTGAATGAATAAATGGAATTTGAATGAATAAATGAAAGTTTGAATGAATAAATGGAAGTTTGAATCAATAAATGGAAGTTTGAATGAATAAATGGAAGTTTGAATGAATTAAATGAACGAAAGAGTAGATTAATGAATAAACGAATGAGTTGATGCATATGAGTGGAAAAATGAATGAATGAATGAATGAATGAATGAATGAATGAATGAATGAATGTGTGAATGAATGGACGAACGAGTGGGAAAGTGAGAAGGTGAAGGATAAAGCTATGGAAAACAAAACCCGTTTCGAATCGATTCCCCTCTCCTCTTACGCACTAATTGCACATGTGTTTATCGTTATTAGATCGAAAAAAGTGACCACTGCCTAATTAGTCGATGGCAATCAATAGGTCGAAATTTCTGAATGACCACAGTATCAAAAACTGAGTTGATTCCGGTGGTTTTGTTATCTTTTTGAACGGACCACAAAGTTGCAGAAAGTTCGTGACCTCATGATTGAACACAATCGTTCTCTGAAATCAATAATAAATTCTTTTAATCTCTAATCGCCCAATGTTGAGTTCTGTTACAGGTTAATTAATGCTTTGGTACAATGCATGAGGTCAGATCCCGTACGGAAAAGAACGTGAAAAATCTGCAAATATTTTATAATTTATATTTTTCGATAATCATTATATATGTCGAAATTCTATACATCATGTATCGTTTATAAATTAATACTAGAAACCTCAAACTATTATAATATTTTTGTTCGGACGTCCTGGTGTTTTTTTATTAGGAGAGACGACTTAATTTAGTTTCCCGCCCATTGAAGATGGATGCAATAGAGGCAGCATGTCCCGTGTGATTTTTTTTTTTTGTATCTAAGAGTTATTTGATTGCTATCGTATATATAATACAAAGAAAATGCATTTCTGCATTGTGTCACGAAAAATGACTTTAACTAGTAGCTGTTGAACTTTGCATTATAATTAAAATGCGTAATATGGGGTTTAGAAGGTAATCACAAATGCTATTTTAAATTAATTTCGTTTGAAAGTTCGTGTCTCGTGTATATTAATCGTTATACCGTGATTTGGGTCAGTTTCATGTCGGCATGTTCGATTCTTGCAGTAATATCTCAGATTTTCGATAATGTAAAACACGAATGGTTTTACCATTGGGTTGTGCAATTTTCGTTTTGTACGTACGCAGGATGTGTGGAGTCCAGTATAATGAGAGGTTGTGGTGGTACCGGGGATGTGGCGTCGATAAGACCTTAGTTGTCCGCACAGGATCGTTGGACGTGTTAACTCACCAGACCATTGGGGATTTTCATGTTTGCCCGAACATTTCGTAACTTCCTTAGTTTCATATTGCACTTGTAATTGATTATATAGCTGTTACCCGCCTGCATTCATGTACCCTGTATTATGTATTACAATTTCTTTTATGTTTCTACGAACATTCAATTTTAATTTGGAATTAAATAAATACGTTAGTTTTGTTCTAATTTGCAAATTCATATTCTTAATAAAAAATTACGGATCAATTTTTTCGGCCATTTTCGATTCATTTTTAATAAGCAATTTCTTTTCATTTATTCCAGTACTGATTCCGGCATTTGCAACAAAACATTTATGTCTGTTATATTAAATGACATTTATTTCACATGGTAATCGTTTGCAATTTGTATGTATTCCAAACTGAAAATCCCAAATAAATACATGTAGATAGAGCTCTATAAAGTTTATTTTTTCATTCAGTTCTATACACTCAGAGAAAAACAAAATGTAAATGACAATAATAACCAGAGTACTCTTTCTTGCTTGATCATAATATCATCATGGGCGTCATACAGCGAAAAGATCTCTACATGTTTTTCCGCGTTTCTATTTCTGTACTTCACCGTCATCCACACCACACACCATAAGACTTCACCCAAAGACTTTATCAATAATTTTCTATTCGACGTTGATGGATGGAATGATAGATTAGGTAAAAGAAGGAATGATAGATTAAGTGAAATGAAATTGTATGAACAAAAAACCTCGACTGCTACGGACCCGCATTGTCCTTCACAAATTCCTCATGTGTAGTTAATTTTTATGCGAGTGGTAACTCACATTGTACTCTTCAAACACCAAAATCTTGCTTTACTTTCCTTCGATTGGAAGACTAACATTTAGTGTAGGTCGGCGCCGTATCGTACGTTGCAGCCAGGGAGGAACCCCACCACCTACTGGGATAGAGTTAAGGTGACACGAAGAAACATACGAGACTGATGATCCGACGTTGTAGTGAAAGTAGGTATCGCCCCTAAAAGTCACATCGTCGCGACCTTGACGTCAGCATAGTAATGGATTTGTATAATAATAATAATAATAATAATAATAATAATAATAATAATAATAATAATAATAATAACGACTAGTAGTGTGACGAGACCAGTCATAAAGAAGGGACAGGACGGGTGTGTGAAAACGGACATCTGCCAGACGGGACATTTGTATTGCCCGATTTTCATGGAGGTTCTCTAATTGCTCTCATTTCATCATTTCAACCTTTCAAAGTCGTGACTTTTCACTTAACCCTTCTCTCCATTCCTCACTTCTTCAGGAACAAACCCTCCGGAAATTGCTAAAACTAGGTGCCAATTCTATCTTTCTGTATTCGAACCCACTCCGTTACCATTATTTCTAAACATATTCCGTTTCCTTTATTTTCAATACCGTCTCGACCCTCCAGTGAAGAAAGGCTTTCGTCCAGGCCGCATTCTCCTTGCGCGCGGTGAGACTGGCGATCCTGCTGCCGGTGGTGGGGGACGGAACCGGAAAGGGACGACAGGATGGCCTTTTCCCTGGACATTTGGGTTAGGACAGGGTTCGCGTCTGATTTTCTTGGAGTTGTGCGAATGTACTCCAATTTATTGACTACTTCCTCCTTCGTTTTCTTCTTTTTTGCGCCTTTCTTCTTCACATCATCGTTGACAAATTGTTTCCAATTTATTATATCATATTTTACCCCTGTCATATCCGGATATGAGATAAGGGTAAGTAACTAATATATAGCGTACAATACTTTCCTTAATAATAAACATCTATTACTCCATCGCTATTATTTTTAACATCAGCTCCGCACAACGAGGAAAACTTTCCATCCCCGCCGTGTCTCACCGCGTGAGGTAAACACTCGTCCGGCGGGCAGTGGGGAGACGGATCCGGAACGGGACGGCAGGCCAGCGCGTCGCCCATTGGGCGGTCGCCCGCGGGGCGGCGGGGACGGGGCGGCGAGCGACCGCGGGCGTCCGGCGGCGGCGACCGCACGCGCGCCGAATTAGGAAAAAGCCGCCCCCGTATCAATTTCCGATGGCGGCGGAGGCGAGCGCGCCGCCCGTTATCACCTCGATTGCGGCTATCTCGGCGCGGCGGTCGTGCGAAGCGAGCCGGATCCTTCTGCCTTAGATGGCATATCGCCCCGCCGATCGGCCCCGCCGCGCATCCGCTCCCCGCCACCCCTCCCCGCCGTGTTCCCCCCTCGCGCGCGCATCTCCTCGCCCCGCGCCGCCGTGTCGTGTTATTGTTGTTTGTTGTGCAGATGGGCCGAGGCGCGGGGGCCGCGGGCGCCGGACGGTCTGCGGTGTGCCACCGGAAAAAGGCTCCTCGTCTCCCCCCTTTTTCTTTCTTATTTGCTGCTTTCTTCGCTTTTCTACGAGATGACGGGGGAGGAGGGGCGAAGAACAGCGGGACAGGTTTCGTAACCTTCGAGTTCTGTGGGAGTTCCGTTTATTGTTTCCTCTCCTCCACCCCGAAATTCTTTTTTCCTTCGCATTTTCTGCAAGAACGAGGAAGGGACTTTGCCTGCTTAGGTTTGGTGATTTAGAGTGTACGTGTTTTACTTGTGATTCTCTAATTTATAATGTACTTTCTGAGAAGGTATTCGGAATTAACCTTCTCTTCATCTCGCTCCTTTGTTGTGTTATGGGAATTACATACTACTCATAGTACTTTGTTGTAGTAAACTGTATCAGTGATTTGTCTTTTATTTTTTTAAAATTGGAAGTGGAAAACTCTATGTAATTTCCAAACTGGCGAGCCAAGAATCAAAAAACCGTGGAGTCATGCGCAGTTTTCAACTAAGTGAAAACTGTGTTGCTTGCCACCTGAGAAAGGTGATCTTAGATGGGCATTGCTAAAGAGTTCAACGCGTTTCCTGACACCTACAAAGAATTCCTTTTATGGCGCCTCCCAAAATAACTCTCCGGCACACGACTATGGCGACGAGTTTCTGTCGGCAGCAGTCTTATCCGCCTCGCGTGCTACGAACCTTCTTGAAACCGGAATCGCCCCCTCCTACTTCCTCCCCTCGTTACTCCCCATCCCGCCACGTGTTACCATTGTCTACAATCATTTTCATGGCCATTGCCATTGTTACGAATTTCAACCTATCAAAAGCTCTACACTTACGGAACTTATGACCTCAGAAGTTGAAGCGCCCGGAATCACAACCAACCAACCAAACTTCAGCCTATCAAGTGCATCTAAACATATTAGCGCTGTCATCAGTCCGATCATCCCCTTCATCCTGGGCCATCAACAACCTGCAGCGCAATGTCGACTTCCACTATTTATGGTTTATTCTGCTTCCACTATTTATGAATAATGGCTGAGTGCCATCATCTGCAACTCGACTGAGGTTGCCATCACCCGCACGGTTTCCTTGCGTCCTGGAACCGCCGCACCGCCTCCCCATGGCCTCCCCGGCCCACGAAACCGCCCACCAGTGGCCTTAGCCGTCTCCGCCGCCGCGTAGCTATCGGGCGGGGCGGAAGCGGCCCAGATGAGGTGTTGGCCGGATCGCGGGATGCCCGTCGCGCAGGAAATGTGTCCAGCCGAAGGTTGATTAGGCTGTTGATTAGGCAGGAAGGCGGCGGCGGCGTGCCTCGGGGGCGTATCGCCCGGCAGCCTATCGCGCGCGCGCACCCGCCCGCCCGTGCCGCTCGGCGACGGGTGTCGGGCGGGCGATAGCGCCCCGCGCCCCGCACGGCACCGCGTGCCCAGCCCGTCCTGTGCGCACTGCTGCGCCCCGCCTCCGCCCCGCCGCACCACGGTTCGCATCGCGGCAACCTCCTCGCCCCACCCCTCTCTCCCCGCCTTGGCTCCCCCCCGTCCTTTCGCCGTCCCCCGCTCCTCACGTCCCATTCTCCGCTCCCGGTTATATGCTCCCGCGCGTCCCGGCCCCCGCGCCCCTCGCCGCCTCCCCTGCCCGCCCCGCCCCGCTCTACCCCGCTCCCCCCCTTCGCGCCAGCGACCGCTGCCCGGGGACTCCCCGACCGTCGTCGTCGTTCAGCGTAAAGCGCTTGCGATTCTTGGGAAATGGCGCTCCCCGTTCCGGGAAACGAAGGCAAACTGACAGGGAAATAAAGTAGTACCTGAGTCTTCATGTGCCAAGGAGATGATTTTGACACACTGGGCTGGCGACTCGCGAAGCAGGTTGGGATTGTGCATACATAAAGATTTTTTTTTTCTTTCTTTTTTCGCTGTTCAGAATTTGTGAGTTCTCTGCGTCCTGGTGGTGTATCCATTGTGAAATTATTGATAAATAGGAATTAATGAAACTGAAATATCTACTCAATATCTCCTACATCTTCAATTTTTTTGGTATCACAAACATATATAAAATGTAGTACATGTTTATACATTATGTAACATTTAAAAATTATTGTGTTCGAGAGTTCAGTGACAATAAGCTTTGCCATTATTTTCAAAATTGTCAGAAGTCGTTATCGAATTGAATTTTGAATTTTGTTTCTGCAAATTTCTCTTGTCCTAAATAATTTATCTCATTGTTATCCAAGTTTATTGGAATTTATAAGAATATTAATTCATTGTATGTATGAAGACATCGATAGCTTAAAGGTAATTGGGTAAGAGAACTGAGTGTTAACATGCATCCTGTTTCGTTGTTCACAGTCGTGCAAAGTCTGCAACAAGACCTTTGCCAACGTCTACCGTCTGCAACGCCACATGATTAGTCATGATGAGAGCGCCGTTCTGCGCAAGTTCAAGTGCCCAGAATGTGACAAGGCCTTCAAATTCAAACATCATCTCAAGGTGAGTCCGACAAGGCAACGTCATCGCTGTTCAACTCTATTCTGTATTCCAAGGGCCTCCTACACATGTAGCTTAAGTGTTAGAATGTCATTTCTGGAAAAGTTTTCTTGACAAATCCGGACACTCGAAATTCGGCTTTTAAACGAAATTCAGAGAAGTTAACTTTTAAATGTTTGAAATCAGTTTACCGAGAATTATTATAGAAGATTATTGGGATAAATATGTATGCATGGGGCATATCCCACCGCTAGCATGTCAGACACATCTCAATAATTTTCTTTCATCTCATTCTTTCTTCTAATGTCTGCTTACTAAAACGGACCAACTCATTCTCCGTTTCAAGCATCATACGTATTGTGCTAAAAGGAAATTGTTTGCTACCTAGTCATGCATTGTTGTAAAAGGGAATGTAATGATTCGGCAATGATAAATATACAAGAGACTTTTCCAGAAAGAGACTACGGAGGCCAGCATTATCCTTCATTGTCATGCATCGCTTGCTTGCAATGCCACTTGCTCCTGTCAAGTCAAACGAGGTTCTCGATTGCGATGTTTCTGGCAGCGAAGCTCTGTTTGACCCTGCCGTGTGTTGAGTGCTGCTGTCCAGTGTGTTGAGACATTCCGGGCGCTTACAAGTTCGATGAGAATGGCGAAACTTACGATGTGGCTGTTCCGATACGCAGAAATCCATTCATCTTGCAAAGGCTCTGCGCGTTGCTCTAGAATTCATGTGCGTCGGACGATCAAGTAAAAATTGTTATCGACACCCGATGGATACGAATGTTTAGGAAGATCACATTAGAGAAGAACTTTAAACTTGTAATTTCTTAGCAAAAAACACCTTTCTTCTTTTCTTTCGTGTATATCTTTTCTTTCCAATTATTTTATTCTTGGCATTCTTCCATTTGTTTTTCCCACTTTTTTTCCACTTTTTCCCTGCTTGCATTTTTTGTATTAATACCTCGCATCAACATTGTAATCATGCAATCATTTTTGTTTTATGATTTCAACACAAGTCATTCCAAGCTGGTTCTTCAAATTTCCCTTGCCCTGCTTTCAAAACTACGAGTAAAAAGGGAGCCCATATCTTAGTTGTATCATTTTACGGGGGAAAAATCTATTGTGTACCAAACAAAGATTAATGTGGATGTAGGATTCAGTATTGTATTCGCACAGTAGCCATCACGTTAATGTTTAATGTCTTTCTATGAATGTAGAATTTATGAAATAAAACAGGCTATTTTCATAAGTGGTACAACATTCTACTTATTTTATATTTATCCTTGATTTATTACTAGTATTTGTTAAAGTCCTTTACTATCTAGTTCCTTGGTGATAAACGCGAAGTATTACTCGTCGTGAGAGCACCGGTGATTGATTGTTTTCTAATTCGTAATAAAAATGTCTTTAGAGCTGAAACGCGACGCTTGCTTGAAAGCCGCATTCGACGCGACGGAGCTGCTTCTGAGACCTCTGCTCTCTTCGTAGACCGCAGCGTAGTGCGTCGCAGTAACGCCACCTCTTTCCGCCTTTCTCTCTGAGTTCTCTCTTTCCGCCTTTCTCTCTCCCTCACTCCCTTCCCATCGTCGTCTTCTCTTCTCATAATCGTCTTGCCACCGGTACCGCCGCCATCACTTAAAATACCACTGTAGCTTCGGCATGTCACTGTCGTTTCGTCGCCATCGCTGCCGCCGCCATATTTTCTCCTTACGACTGATGAAAATAAAATACGTGACAGGCCTGTGAAAAATTTACCAGTTACAGTGTTTAACTGTCGATCCTTCCAAACACCTTCGATCGCGATGGTTGGTGATTATTGTAGGTAATACCACGAGTGCTTTGGAATTAGCGGTAAATCCCCGACTCTCGAAACGAAGGGATTTATCTGAGAATTTCCGAAGCATGAGTGGTACTTAATATGGCTTTTCCCCTAATGGAATTGTGTCCAGCAGAGTTTCAAAATACGCCAATTATTGAAAATAACTGAATGCTATGTTAAAATCAAAGAAGTTACGATATAGTAGGTATATACGCGGTTTATTGGACATCGACATAGTGATCGATGTATATGTCACCTCGTAAGAAAGAAGAGTCACAGTTTATGATTGGCCACTATGGAGAAGCGGTAAGAAAAGTCGGATAGAAAAAAGCGATAAATTTTTTTAGATACACCGCCTTATTTTGGGGCATTTTGTGTGTATAGTAAAACACTATTGGTTTTAATTTCACGAGTGGAAAGCCATAAAAATAACACTACTTCTTAAAAATATCGTTTGCAAGTCAGTGGGCTTTCAAATCCAAGGTATCGTTTAATTTTTTTAATGGCTCTCGCTAGTGGCAGCAGGCGTGAATTTCGCAGTAACGCGCTGGGGCCACTCGTAAGAGTATGCGGCGCAAACGCGCGCGCATACACACACACACACGCACGCGCTTACACTTGCACGCGCGGTTGCCCAGCGCGGCTGCGTGACTCACGCCGTGAAGCGGCCCCAGAACAAGGCCTTGCGGAGCCCCTGCCTTGCGGTCGAAGGCGAATCGCCTGCTCTTTTTGCGCCCTCCGCTCCGCTTTGCGCCGCTCCCGAGAAATTCCGCGCCCGAAAGGTCACGGCGCCGCGCGGCGACGACGCAGCCACGGCGACGGCCGCAAGAGACCGCGAGAAGAAACGATTGTCTCTCGTGTGCATGCCACATGCGCCCGCGACGTTAGGACATGGAGGCTTCGCATCATTAGCCGCATATTAATTGACGTCGCCAAGCTTTAAGGCTTCCATAGACCGACACGGAAGATCCGCAGCCTACGCGGATTGGTTATAGCGGAGGTTTCGTTTCACGTGTTGCCTTCTGAGTACGTTCAGACGTATGCGGCAGGTGAGCGTCGCGGCTACGGATTGGCGGCGAAATGTAACGCAGCCAGACGCGTTTCTTCCACAGCAGCTCGAGTTTAGTGGAAGTCCGCCCGTGTTCGGGAGTCTTCCCTCCTCTCTGGGTCGAGCGACCTTGCCAACCGTCACCAAACGCTGACACGTTGACTCAAATAATTGTCGCTCCGGTGTGAACGGTCTCGCGAATTCCGCGGCCGCGTCTAGCTCGGAACTTTCCGCGCCGCACCCGCTGCTAATCTACCGCGCCGGTCTGTGGGAGCCTTTAAGCTGGCGGCTGAGACGCGATTTGCCACCGCGATGGCGACGTGTCGCAGAGTGCAATCGCATGCGACGATTTATTTTCAGGAATGTCGCATGCGATGGTTTGTTTTGAAGAATGTCGCATGCGACGATTTGTTTTGAGGGATGTTGCATGTGACGATTTGTTTTGCGAAATGTCGCCCCCGAAAGTTCATCTCGACGCTCACAAGCGGGCAGGAGGCTGCAACAAGAAAGTGTTCTCTCTCGTGTGCATGCCACATGCAGCTGCAACGAGGGGACGTGCATCATTACCCACGCGTCAATTGACCATCACAGAGAGGCTTTTGAGCGAGTTGCGTCGCACGGTCGCATGCGATGATTTGTTTTGAGAAATTTCGCCCTCGAAACGTTCCGCGCATTGGCGATAAAAGACTGCAACAAGAAACTGATCCCTCTCGTGTGCGTGCCACATGCGGCGGCAGCGATGGGGAGACACGCATCATTAGTTGCGAGTTAATTGACGACGCGCAGTGGCCTCGGACCCAGTTGCAAAAGGCGCGCCGCGACCGAGGCGCAGAGTGCGGTCGCATGCGATGATTTGTTTGGACTTATTCATGTTGTTTGTTGTTGTTGCTTGAATTTTTGTGCCTGATGTTTACGTGCTGTCGTGTTTGCATTTTAATAGCATTTTGTTGGGAATTAGTTTGTTTCCATTTCATGCCTCTCCTTCCTTCAGTTACAAAAAATGCATACCTCAAGAATGGAATGGTGTCCTGAAAGTTGAATAATTTGTTTAGAGTGAATGTAAAGGCTTGAACTTCACCATCTGAGAACAATTTTATGTATTATTATTACTGATTACTAATTTGATCTGCCTACAAACAGTTACTTACACCTCATTTCGTTATAATTGTGCAAAAGCAATTCCAAAGAGGTACATTAATTTCATTCCTGGTCCGCCTTTCCTTCAGATCTGTAGAAATTGGGTGAAATATAATTTTGTTTCTATTCTCATGTGTACGTAATCCCGCCAAGTTGCTTTTAGTGCATTCGTGATTTGTGCCCTTTTCTATAACACAGTCGCATCAAAGGGAAAAGACAATGATTTACTACTCGTATAGCACAATTTGCGTGTTGAATCCTTTTACCTATGCTTAGTCTTCCATTATAAGAAATTATCCATAATTGAAATATATATCCATAATTCATAGGGGATATTACGATGATACAATGGCAAATAAAATACATTCGAAAGAAGTTTAGTTAAGTTTAAGAGTTTCTGATGCATCATATCATAAATGAAATCGCTTACCTGACAGTATTTAGCGAATTTAAAAAAACATATTAACTTATGTATTCAAATAATTAACTTTATTATGGTATCTAATTTTTAGAGAAAGAAAGCTAAATAATGAAGCTTTAATTCTGAAATGTGAGTTTGAAACTTGTAATTCTATGTTATTACAAGTAGTTATCAATATTCTTGCAAAGATCAATTGAATGGAGATATTTCGAAGATAAGATGACAAACTATTTTTCAAGAATTTGTTTAGATAAAGTTTAACTTAGTGGTACGTTTTCTACATACTAGAATAAATCTGATACCACACCGTATTCCGCGAATTCCAAAAAACGTTTAACATGGGTAATCAATACGATTATAAAATCGAATGATTAGAAAGAGAAAGAGAGCTTTAATACCGAATTTTGAGAGTAGAACCGGGTCGGATCTTGGTGAGAGCATCCTTGAAGGAAATTCCCAATCTTTCCCGACCCTACTCCTGAGGCACGACGCATGACGATATTATTGCGCGCATTGTGATGCGTTGTGTGGTTCGTGTGCGTGTGTGTTAGTGCGTATGCATATATGTATGTTTGAGCAAGTGCGTGCGTGTGTGAACGATTATTTTTGTCAAGCTTTGTGTGTTTTGATTTCGTTATGTTGCCTGATGCCTGGCTTGCTAATATTTGCACTTTTTTGTTGTTGTCTTTTCCTGTCCTCCCTGTGTGATTATTTCTTTGCCAACGATTCGGCTGCGCAAACAACAAAGGCAGTTTTCCGGTAGCCGCCGGCCACCGCCGACCTGGATGGAGAGACCAGGTTCTTCATGTGAGTGCATGAGAACGAGGCATGATTTTTTTTCTTCGTAAAAGGGGTTTTATTGGAAGAGGTTTAACTCGGTTTATAATCTCTCCTTCGTGTCACTCTTCCTAGGAACTCTGTTCTACAAGACTTGAAATGTGCAGAAGGAAGTGTAGCAACCTTTTTAAAAGGAAAGCGCATGTTGCTTGCACGTTCGGTTCCTGGGCTTGCATGATAATATTAGTGTCGCTTGGCCGCTTGTGAATAAGAAGTGGCTGCATCTGCCTTCTTGTATATAGCTGTTGCCGCTGTAACTTTGCGGCTCGGTAAGTATCTTTGTTCGGGTCGCATCTCTGTCTTTCAGATGTAACTATATTTGCTGCATATTTGGCTTGGTGCTTTCTATTCTTGTATAAATTTTTTTTTCTTTTTCATGGTAAGAGAGACTACTTGTACCGGGGGTTCCAATTGGTTTTTATATTTATTTCATATTTCATTGCCTAAGATTGTCAAATGTTTCTTAGTAATCGAAGTGGATTTTTGGTATATACTTATATATCGATACTTCTTGATGCGATATGAGATTTTTTTGTAGAATTTACACAGCTTCTTTTGATAAACGAATAGAGAATATGAAGATTCCATAAACTGTTGATTTGCTCAAATCGAACTGGAAATTGTTCTAAAACGTTAAACACCTACCAAATAAGTGATGTGTTGAATAAGTGAGGATATTTGCAACTGAGAACTAAAAATTGGGTGAAATATGAATTTGAAATCTTACCGATTACATATATTTCAGAATACGAAAACTGAAGATTATAAATTTATAACATACCATTTCGTAATGAATCCATTTTTCAGACATGATAAATAGCAATTTTTCTTGCTTTTGAGGAGACGAATTATAAAACTATTCTTCTCAAGAGGCGTGGTTTACAAAAATTATATGTTGAACTATTTTCCTTTTTTTAGTTATTGTTATTAACATATTAATGAACGAGAGAACGCTATTAAAAAATCAATTCATGACTTGCTGAAAGCCTATGTAGAAAGCAGAAACTTGGCAATCCCTTTCTAGCGAGTACCTCTCTCCGGTGGTGGCACCCGCCCACCACCCTTCGCCCAGCGCGCTCACCCTCGCCCTTTCTGCCCTTAGGAGCACATCCGCATCCACAGCGGCGAGAAGCCGTTCGAGTGCGCCAACTGCGGCAAGCGCTTCTCGCACTCGGGCTCCTACTCCAGCCACATGACGTCCAAAAAGTGTCTCGTCATGAACCTGAAGGTGGGGCGCGGACGCGCACCCGCCGGCGGGGGCGGCGGCGGCCTCATGGACAAGTGCGGGGGCGGCGGCGGCCCACGCGGCCCCAAGCGCGGGGCCAACGCCGCCTCCAGCCCCACGGCCAACGGGCTGGCGGCCCCGCCGCACCACCCGCACCTCAACAACAACAACAATCCGTCGTTCGCGCCCATCCTGCCCAAGTACAACGACGCCGCGGCCGCCGCCGCCTTCCTGCAGGCGGTGGCCCCGCGCATGCCCGGCGGCGCCTACCCGCCCGCCTCCCCGCACCCGCACCCGGCCCCGCCCTACCCGTTCTACATGCCGCACTCCATGCACCTCCCCAACCCTTACAAGCTGCCCCAGTCCCTCAGCAACATCCTGGAGCGGCCGCCGCGCCGCGCCCGAGGCCGAGGACGACTCAAGGTGGAGGAGGACGCCGCCGCCGCCACCGGCCCCGCCGCCGACCGCGAGGACGACAAGAAGCGGCGCTGCTGCAGGAGGACGAGCGCGAAGACGAGGAGATGCGCTCGGAACGCGCCACGCCCGCTTCCTCCGTCAAGGAAGAGAAGCGGGACAAGGAGGAGGACGACGGCGAGGACGCGACGCGGGCAAGTCGGAGTGTGATGGCGCGCCGGAGGGCGCCGTCGGCGGCGGGGACGTCGCCGAGGGCGCCGAGGCCGACGGCGAGCTGGAGGCCGTCAAGCGCATCCTGCAGACGGTGAACGCCTCCGTCACCAAGCAGCTGCTCGAGGCCAACATGAAGAAACTGTCGTCGCCGTCCCCGGGCAGCGGGCGCGCCAGCGTGGCCAGCGCGGCCAGCGCCGGCGCAGGCGGGCGACGCCGACCTCAAGCCGGACGCCCCCCCGAGCAGCGCGGCGACCCGAGGAAGGCCGAGGGGCGGCGGCGAAGCTGGAGGAGCAGGGACCATCAAGACGGAGGAGATGAAAGGGGGCGGGGCAGCGACGAGGAGGGCGACGGCGAGGGCGGGCGCGGCTCGGGGAAGGACCCGGTCACCGAAGAGGACGAGATGGAGGGCGACGGCGGGGGCGCGGCCGACCACAGCGCCTCCGAGGACGGGCGCAAGGTGCGCGTGCGCTCGCTCATCTCGGACGAGCAGCTGGTGGTGCTGAAGAGCCACTACGCCGTCAACCCGCGCCCCAAGAAGGACGAGCTGGTGCGCATCGCGGAGAAGATCGGCTTCCCGGTGCGCGTGGTGCAGGTGTGGTTCCAGAACACGCGCGCGCGCGACCGCCGCGAGGGCCGCCCGCGGCCCCCCAACGCGCAGCCGCCGGGGCCGTCCCGGGGCCAGCAGCCGTCGCCGATGCACCTGCAGGCCATGAGCCTGGGCCCCTACTCGGCGGCGTCGTCGCCGCTGGGGCCCGCGGCCGAGCAGCCGCTCGACCTCTCCACCAAGAAGTCGCAGCCGTCGGTGTCGTCCACGCCGTCCAGCAGCCCCCTGCGGCCGGCGTCGGCCGCCGCGCACTCCGACTCCGGGGAGGAGGCCGCCATGAACCTGGGCCGCAAGTCGTCGTCGTCGCGCAGCCCCACGCCCGGCGCGCTGCGCGGCCTGCTGCCCTTCCAGCCGCCGCTCTACCAGCACACTCGTCGTGCTCGTCCGACTACCGGCGCTCGCCGTCGCCCGCGCCGCTCGGCGCGCACCAGGCGGCGGACGGGCTGGCCAACGGGCTGGGCGGCGGGTCGCGGCTGGCGCGCATCCTGGCGCAGCCGCCCGTCACGCCGCACCACCGCCTCGTGGCCGGCCTGGCCAACGGCGCAGGTGTGGGCCTCGTGCCCATGGAACGCCTCATGTACAACCCCGAGCTGCACCCCGCGCACTCCCCTCTGCCCGTCTTCGGCCTCGCGCACCAGGAGAACGGACGCGCCTGCAGCTCCAGCCCCGGATCCGACAAACGCTCCTGGAAGCAGGTACGCACTTTTTAGTCATCTATCCGACAAGGAACGGTGCCCAGGTATCGTCTACTAATTTGAAATTCTAGGTGGCTATCAATTTAAATTTCTATGAATTGGTACTCCGACAGCCAACATAAGTCTTCATTTCAATTGACTATATTTTCAAAACTTTTCAAATAACTTTTCTTTGAGAAGATTGCATTTGGCTTAGTGCAATAGGAAATATACACCCCAGTTTTGAGAAATGTAATTTCACAACAACAAACAACAATCCTATTTCTTCTCTAATGCATACGTCAAAATTCAAATTTATTGCTGAACTCTCTCTCTATTTTGTGAATTCATCTCTGGCTTTGAAGTTGCAAGAGGGAATCTGCATTTATGAATTTTTCACTTTTTCATTTGTACAAAGAATCAAATTTCAATTACTTAATAATTGAGAAAAAGGAACAATATGATGAGGGAGACTTTTTTCCAAAGATTTTTCCTGCATATACGTAATTATTTCCCATTACAAATATTTATTAGAGGAATAAAATATATTTTAAAAAAGTTTTGTTTGGTATAAGGTTCACCTAAAATGGCCAGGGCTTCACTTTGTATTGACAGTAAAAATGAAATTAGGAGGACTGCACATGTGAAGATGAGACATAATACACGTTACACTAGAATGTTTGCAATGTAGTGCTTCTTCTGACTGCTTGCATATAGATTCATTTGTGAATTGGTTTCATGAGATTCACAACGTTAATAGTGGAACAACATTGACCAATAGATACTTCTTGGTCTCTTTGATTTCACAGCAGATGAGAATGAAAATTTACCTTGTGCTAGTTTGAAAGTACAATATTCTAATTTAATTTTTCTATCAAAAACTCTTTCAGTATAGCACATTATGAATATTTTTTCTTAAAAAATAACATGGTATACAAACAAATGTTTTGCTGCCCTTCATAAGTCAAAAGTCAAAGCAATATTATGAAGAAGCCTTTGTGGGGGAAATTTTTAACTTTTAAGGGAGTGCTTTGGATAATGTGACCTTTTTTAAACTAATGTGTGTATCTTGTTAACTTTAATAAATAAATAAATAAATATAAAAGGGAAAAACATTAATTTTAATAATTCTAAAAGACTAAAATATCCCTGTAACAAGTATTGTACCTCAGCTTTTGGATCAGTGACCCTATGTTGATCTGGATTTTCGTCCAGTTTCTCTGATCCTTTGTGCATTACTGAGATGGGTCCTTGTTTGCTTCTAGACATAAATGAAGCTCACTACCTGCATATTTATTGTGCTCAATAGGAAATTAAATTATTCAATCATCTCTATGACCTTGCAGCAGAAAATCATTGTCATGAATGGCACTATAAGGCAAAAATCTGTAGCTCATATGCCTTTGCAAATAGTTTTTATCACATGGGGGTGAATATTTTCTAACCAATTCTTACTAAAAATGCTCATTGCTAGCTGTTTTCATAATTCATCTTAATTTGTATGGGAGTTAGTGCAGAGATCCCAGAGCTCAAACAAACATATACACATAATAGTACATAATAGCCCTTCTCCCCATAATAGTACATTTTTTACATTAAATAAATAAATAATTTATTGATTTATAAATTCTTGTCTTGGCTTACTCAAAAAATTCTTGGAGAATCTAGCATTTAAATCACTTTACAATGAAATTTCTTCATTGAGTGCTTTTTGTGAGAAGTTTATATGTAGAACTGCTATCAGAGAAAAAACAACTAAAAGACAAAATTGTGTCAACATTATCTTTCTGCATGAAATCCTCAAATAGAACATTTTGATGTGTCATAAACTAAAGGTTAATGAGGAACATATTTGTACTCTCTGAAGTAATTCAACTTTTTCAACTTTGTAATTTGTCGTATATTTTTCAGTAAAATATTCAAGGTGTTCTGTTCATTGATTTTTTTCTTATAAAATCCATTCATTCCAATACTGGTTATTAAAAATTGTCAAAATTACCAGCATTAGTGCTCGTAAGTAGGGCAAACCTCCTAAATTCAGAAATTATAAAAATCAAATTTATGAATATATTGTATGAATTTCAAGTGAATGTTGACGTACATTTCCGGTGAATATTAAGACAAGAAAAATGATCCTTTTACAGAAAGATGTTAGCCCTGGGGGCTTGTTCAGAAAATGTTCAATGTCTGAACTGACCGTTGATAATATAGTTCTTTCAAGATCGTTGAAGTCCTTAATCAATCCCTCTTAGGAATCAAATCCAAGTCGTCTTGTTATGTCCATTTGCTGTAATATATTGAGTAATGATATGAATTGAATATAGGTCTTGATCAAGTGAAAAAAAAAAAATGGGATCAAAATACATTACTCTGCAGTACATTTTTAACTTTTTGTATGAAGAACATTATTAACGACAATGTAATGATGTCTCTTATCCTCGATTTACATGCTTCCTTTTGATAAACGATTTTGGGGAGTTTTAGCAAACACTTGCATGCGCACAGCATTTTCTGAGGCAACAAAGATTAAATTGCATGTAAGAAAGAGAAATAAAGCAAGAGTAAGAAGTATACTTTGATCATATAAGAAAATTTTCTCTGAATTAATTTCATTGCTAATTCAATAATTTACAAAATGAATAGACTCTTGATAAAAAGAATTTTAAATATTTTCTATACTTAGTGCTTCATATGCATTTTCAAGTTTGTTGTGGTTTCAAGTCTTGCCTTCCTGAATAAAGCAATACATCTTTTCTTTTTCTTTTAGGGTTACATTGATGGGGGTGACACTACCGATGAAGCTGATGATTCTGGTTGTGGAGGAGTATCTCAAGATATGGACCACATAATGGGTGATGACGAAACCAACCCTCCAAACAAAAGGCACAAGTTGTCACTGGCTTTAGCCTCTGGGAAGGGAGTATTGCCTGCCCTGCCCAGTTTAGATGGAGAACCTGAAGGACAATACACATGTGATCAGTGTGATAAAGCATTTTCCAAGCAAAGTTCACTGGCACGTCACAAATATGAGCATTCAGGTAAGATTTTTATGTAACTTTTCATTCCCAATTACTGCAACATCTTGGATAAAAATATACTTTTGCCTTAAATAACCATATTTGAATTGTAAAATTTGTTCTTTTAAAAATTACTTTCCACTTTGATTTCTTTCTTTTGCAACTAGAAGAAAATATCATTCTAATGTGAATTGTGTCTATCTTACAGGACAAAGACCTCATAAATGTGATGTCTGCACAAAAGCATTTAAGCATAAACATCATCTAACAGAACATAAACGACTCCATAGCGGTGAAAAACCTTTTCAATGTTCTAAGTGTCTTAAACGTTTCTCCCACTCTGGATCATACAGCCAACATATGAATCATCGCTACTCTTACTGCAAACCATACAGAGAGTAGCTAAAATCCCAGCATCACGTTGGGAGAAGCCTGAGAAATGGACTGTGTTCCCTCATCAGCACATGATAAAATGAGAGAAAAGAGATAACCTGAGAACTACGAGAGTAGTATCATGAGAAAGGACAGTTGGTATGACATCTTAAAATATTCTTGCAATCAGGAAATCTATGTGTGTGGTACATTTACTTTTTATTTTACTACACAAAGAATTGTTAAAAAATATGCAATATTCAAAATTCAGTGCTAATGTAGAAAAGATATGGACTTTGTTGGTTATTTTTGATTGGTGGAATATTTCAGTACCTACCTGTATTTTGTGTAACAGGTTCTATAGTGATATGAAATAATGAGCCTTTTGTGTTATTGTTTACAATTTTTAAGCATCATCATTTAATTTTATAATACCATGTACCATTAATTGATACATCAATCAATTCAAAGATATTTAATTTTCATGCTCTTACTTTGCTTGCACTTGGAAAATTGCTGAGAGCAAATTTCATTTTTATAAATGAAAGATTGTAATTCATTATTTTTGAATGAGTTTTGCAAGTTCCATTCCATTTCACACTTTGCACAGCAATATTTCAAGTTTTATTCAAAGAATTATTGTGTATCACTTCATAAATTATTGGACCTGCTGTTAGAAGGTAAGGGGATTGTGCAAAATGTTTTAGTATGCAAATGAAAGTACTAGGAAGAGACAGATTTGATGAAGCCCCTCCAATTCTCAGGCAGTTCTTTTTAAAACTTCCCTGTTGTAACTCTTTTCAATTTCTATTTTAATACATCCTGCTCTATTTTATTCCCTATATATGTAGCTTCTATATGTGTATGTATATGTAAGTTTGCAATGTTGCAATGAACCAGGAAAGTCTATTCCACGTTGGTTCACTTACAATTCTAGAACATTTAACTAAGAATTTCATGAGTGAATGGATTTATAGTTAATTTTCAAAATTTCCCCTAATTGAAAGCTAACAGACATCTGTTTTAAAAGGCTCAAGTAAAAATTTTTTAAAATTGATTATTCAATGAGAACAGTGTTTGGAGATAATTCTTCAGTATATGAAAAGTTGATGAAATGCCATCATTGTTAAAAAATTAAATATTTTTAATATAAAAAACTATTTGTTTTGAGTTCTTTTGTTTGCATTGGACTTGCAAAAACAACATCAAGAATGGAATTAATTAGTCCTATCACATACTTTCATTTCTGTTTAATACCTTTGTACATTCATTATTTTAAAAATAATGTTTTTTAAGATTTTTTAAATTATGAGATATCCTGGTTCAGTTGAAAACATTAGTGGTAATCACAGCTGTCCACTTTTCTATGATTGTAGCCTGCAGAATGTTTCAAAAGAAAAACTATGTACGTAGAAATTTACTAGTGCTCCCTATTTATTCTTCTCTAATTGTTCTGAAATGTCCTAAATTTCTTAAGCCTCACCACTTATAAAATACTTTTATTCCCAACTTAAATGTTTAACTCCCCTTTACAAGACTATACAAAGTATTAATACTCATATTTCAAATATGCTCCTTAATCTAGATATCTTTGAAATACATTTTTCCCTTACAAGGCATGTAGAAGGCATTATGTCATGTTAGAAGAAGGAAAAGATTGTTTAGCAGCTTTGGAAGATGTACAATTACATTTTTAATTCAAAATTTGACATCCAATCTCCACATTGGTTTTTCCTTTCAACTTCCTAGACTGAGGAAGAGCTTTGAACATTTAACTGTCACTGGAATCATTTAAACTCTTGTATGTGTCTTTTCTTATTCCCAAACAAAGAGATATAAAATATTTATTAATAATAGAATAGTTGCAACTCAGCAAATATTACCATATTTTCTTCAACATTGGTGACAATGTATGTAATATAGAGGTGGATAGTTACATTATTGTACCTGTATGATACTTAAACAAGTTCATCTTGCCCAAATTAAATAGTAATTTCTAAGAATTATATTTTTTTGCACTGAATAGAATTGAGGTGGGTGCTTTCTTTTGATCGAAATCTACTACAATGTTTTAAAATCAGTTTTGATTTAGAAATTAAAAACAGTTACTGAGATAGTTAGATAGATATATATATACTACTAACGATAAACATGTTATGTGCCATGATATTAAATCAACTGTCTTCCAGCACCTTGGCTGAACTGTAGGAGAGATAGAGTAATTTTTTCCACAGGAAATGAGTTGGCTAGTCAGGCAACGAAACTGCATAGCATGATGCTAATCAATAAATGTGTATCTTCTTAGCTTCAAAATTGCAAATCATGAAAGGTTAAAACTCATATTCTTAGTTCTTATTTTAATTTATTGTGTTAAATTTCCAGAAAAATTAAGCACATTTTCTTTGCTTTCTTTAAAAATTAACGTCATTTTATTCCCGAAAAGAGTTACCTTTCTGATGATGATAATGATGATGAGAACATTTGCAGTGATAATCACCATAATCTAGAAACACAAGCTAGGAAATTAAAATTTTAAATTTGATCTGTACTAACATGAAATCTAATGTAATAGTTGGAACACTGTCTTAAGTTATTTTTAGTTTGGAATGTTTCCTCTGGAAGACGGAATTTATATTCAAATTTTGATGATCATTTGGATAATACAATAAGGATTCACATTTTCTCATTGATCTGTAATTAGTATTTTTATTTGCCTTTAACATGATCTTCTAGTAAAACTAATGAATGTATGATTGCTTAATCAAGTTCTCAAAAACAAAAATCATAATAGTAGAAAACTGAATACTCATCACTATGCATAGTTTCAAACTGGCACTCAAGACCCCAACTCCTTGGTAATTAACTGTGAAATATCTTTGGCACAGGTGTGAAACCTTGACAATATTACATATAGACTCCTCAGAGATATGATACATAAGCGATCTTGTTCAGTGAAGAAAGGGAATACAAAATGAGTAACAAGAACCAAATGTTTAATTCCTATTGCTCCCAATGTCTTATTACCTTTATCTCCCTCTTTGAAACAATTTAAGAACCACACCAATACTCAGGAGTTATTTTTATTTACAACATAGTTTTGACACGTGTATTCAATTAATATGTACAATATACATCTAATGCATTTATATGAGATACTAAAAGTATAATGTAATTCCTCTAATATGTCTATTAATAACTTGTTTGGGGGTCATCTGCAGTCGAGCTTTCATTTAGTGCAAAAAGGCTTTCAAATACATACTGGTACTGATGTTTTGAATATGAATTCAGGTTTTTTCTAATGTGTGCTGTGGAACTTTGAAATCAAGGAAAATGAATCATGTTACTTATTGTTTGGAGGAGAAACAGTGATTTAATAAACAAACGAATAAAAAGTGTCTTTTGTGCATGAAACTCATCAACGATGAATGGTTTCATAATGTAGTTTTCTTCTTCTTAATACTCATCATTCCAAATGGTAATGTTATATTTCCAGTATGTAAGCTGTGTATATGAAGAAAGATATGGGTTGACAATAAGTAGAATGTTTTTATATTGCCAAACTACCTGATTGTTAAATACTCTAATCAGGGTGATGTGAAACTTGTAGGTTTCATGTACTTTGTGCACCAGCAAAAATAAGAGTTTTTTTTATTCTTAAGCCTAAAGAGAAAGTGGAATATTTGATAGAATCACAAGGTGTGTGATATACATAAATATATATATGATATAAAAGAAAGAAAAAAGAGTATATATAATATATATTAATAAAGATATGAGAAATGGTTATATATAATAAGAGATGCTGACATATCTCAGCAGTGTCTCTTAATAAATGATATTAATATTACATATTTCCTTTCCATTTATTTTGTAAATACTGCATATATATAAATATCTTATCTTCTATACCATGTTTTGAATCATCTAATTAGTTTATTTAAGAATGTTCATGTATGATTTTGACTGCCCCTGATATTAACTCTGTCCAATTGTTAAAAAGGACAGATTTACAAAACTGGTTGTTGAATTCATAGTTTATATTTCTCCCCACAGTGCTTATTGTAAGATAAGAGATAACTTGTTTGCATGTGGAGTGTGTGCTTTTATTGGTAACCATGGAAATCATACACGAACAGTCTTCGAATGCTACATCCTTTTTCTCTTCATGGACAAAATTGTTCTTAATATTTAGCTTTCTTGATGGGTTGGAAATATTGTATGAAAGAGTTGTAATATAAATGAGTGTGACATATATTAAAACAACCTCATTCCTTATGTTTATTGGATTCTGTTAGTTTTCTGCATGATGAACATTTGTGTTGAAAGGATGAACTTGCTTGTGAGATATGGAAATCTTGTATTTTAATATTTTAATGGGATTTATCTTGTAAAATATCAAATCTATGTCTTGTTTATTAATAGATTAGTCTTTTAAAGTAATCTCATCATTGCATCATTTTTAATTATTCAGTCCTTTGTGGGCTCCTTCTTTGGTGAGCCCTTTTTTTCGGTAGCACTCGTTACAAATGCAAATGTGACATAATCATCTATTTTTTGTGTCATTGATATGTTTGTTTTCTTTTATGATTGCTATTGCCTGGGCTGCAGAAAGAAATACTGAAAGAAAAAAAATTGCATTTTAAATAGGTGTAATTTAATTGCAGTATTTCAAGCTGATTGTATGTCCCATTGTGTGAAATGAACTTTTGAAGTAATGATGAGAACTCCCATGGTAAATTTTAATTTTTTACAATGTACTGTATAATTTTATAAAAATATATGAATATAAGTAAGGTTTTGCAAACAACGAAGTATGATTTGTTGCATGTTAAAAGTAGACATCCATATTTGTGTATAATTTTTATAAAACATGATTATTATATTGTTTTAGTTCATATTTCCTACTGTGGTTCAACTTTGTAGTGAATTGTTTCAACAAGCTAGTGTGACCAAAGATCATGTATCATAGTCCATATTTCTTTTTTTTTTTTTTTTAATTTTTTTAATTTCATTTTTGTGCAATGCTGTTACTCTTTTATCTTCTAATTTATAATTTCTCTCATGTGTTTGAATTTGTTGAAATGGATAAATAGTTGTGTATTTTTTCTCTGCTCCTGGAAAACAGAGACCTCAAAGATGTACCATTGCAGAGGGACTTTTTATATTACTGTACTGTATGCATAAATACCCTCCCATTATAAGATTAATATTTAAGGGCAAATTATATAAATCTATGAGAATGTGAGTGAATAGGCCAATGAAAAATTTGCCTATTCAAGTCTGTACATTTAATTCATAATGTATAAATAAAATTTGTGATCATATTTTGTTGTGTTTTTCCTTTCAAAACCACCCGAAACAAATTTTATCCTCTAAGAAATCATAACACATTTTACCAAGAAGTAATTCAATTCGAAAAACAATTTGGGCCACTAGCCTGCAAGACTATGGAAAGATGCGTGGTCAACATTGCCAGGTGGGGGTTGGAGGGGATATTCAGATCAGGGCATGCCCTTCTCCCTATATTATTTTTATATGTGGGATATTGTGGATGGGACTGCCAGGTAATGTGTACCTTATCTATTTAATTGTTCCTTCCCAATAGTTTGGTACTCGTGATTCCCATGAAAAGAAGAGATAATGAAAATTTACAAAACTGATTGAAAGTTCTTGGGTTAATTAGTTTATTATTTTGTATGGAAAGCAACATTAAAAATAAGGAGCTCTCAGAGTAATTGATTGTTTCGTAAAAAGTTAGTAAAACAGAATGTTTTTAAAATGTAGTTCCTTTACAAAAACAAGACATTAGAAAATATATTTAAAAAAAAATTAAATAAGTTGGTGATACAATAAAATGAAATGCTTAAAACAGAATGAGAACATAATTTTTCCTGGAAAATGCAAAGCAAAAATTTGATTTTTCACTAAAAAAAATTAAAATCTTATTTACATTAATTCATATACTGAGTTTATTCAGCATTTTAGGTATATTATAATATATAATATATATATATATATATTATATATATATATATATATATATATATACAATATTCTATATATATATATATATATATATATATATATATATATATATATATTTATATATATATATATATATATATATATATATATATAACTAAATAAAATATTTTAAGTTAGCGTTTTGTTGTTTTAAACTCAAACAATTTGATTTCAAGTGCACAATGCTTTGCAGTTACATAATGTGCTTTTCTTTTTCTCTTCTCAAATGTCCTAGACAAGATTTCATCTCCCCACGTTTCCTTCATGCTATTACGTTACGAGGTAAATTAAATGTGGGCAGTTGTGAGGCTGTTGGAACAAAGAAATTGATACCTCCTTAGGCACAGATTGTATAATGACTTTGCAGGGTCATTCTCAAGAGGCTCCAAATGGGTTCAGAGAGTACTTATTCCATTCTAAAATGACCTAACGTGTCGTAAACCTTGCATTTGAAGACCAATAAGTCATGTGTATGCATAATACATTGTCTTAATCTGCATGTGGGTAAACTTGTTAATTTTAGGGTTCAGACAAAAGTTATTTAAAGAAATGTATTAAAACATGTTAAATTAAGTCAACATTTAGAATACTTTTTTTTGTTCTTTCACTTGAGGCACACTCTTTCATCTCATTGTGTCATTCATAATTTTTGAGGATAAGAGAAATTAACTGTGTAGGATGTGAGAGATACCCTTGGCAGAGGACAGCCTAAGAGTGGACTAGTGTCTCAATGAGCACATGACTGGCTCACCATCCAGCAGCTTTCACTCACTGCCTGTCGTAAGTATCATTATTCATTTTCTTTCATTGCTTCATAATATAAATTGATGATATTTTTATGAGTTAGAAATGCCTATTCAATAACCCAGCATAATGACTATCAGAACAATAGTACAAATAACTATGAAATATGAAACATAAAATGTGACAATTTGGAAAAAATGAGCTGTTATTAAAAAATAATTCAACAAAAATTTTATATTGTAATTTTCCAGGTGGGCATGTATAAGTGAATGTTGTGATTTTATGTTATTTGTACAAGTAAGTGTTATTTTTATGTTTTTGGGGAATTAATATTCCAGAATCAATATTTTTCATTTCAGCTAGAAAGTTCATCATGAAAATTACAATATTTGCTTTTGCTTTTTATTTTATAAGTGTATTTGCCCTACCTATGCAAAAGCAGGTGAGTACTCGCCAACAAAGCTGTCATTAGGAAGAATTGATAACCTTGTAAGATTTATTAGTTGTAAAATAAAGAGATTTATATGAAAATTCAGAATGTTTTATTGTAAAACATATAAATCAACAAACAACCCATAACTGACTACCTACTAATCATATTTGCACATGCCTTAGCAATCATTTAGTAATGTTAAATAAACTATAAGCAGCCTTACTTATTTACTATGTTCTAAAGAGCAACTTTATAATTATAAATATGAAATAATAGGCTAGATAACCAGACATTATTTTTTTATTTAAAAATGTATTATATTGTTGATATATACACTATTTAAATTTAAAAACATATAGTAATGTCAGTTTAGCTGGCATTAATCAATTTGATATGACAATTTATCATAGACAATACAAACCCATACATATAATTATGAAATAAATGACTGCAAATTTACAGTAGTGGATGCATGATATTTGTTTACTTAACGAGAAGATCCATAAAATACAGGGATGAAAAAACTATTAGAAAATAGATTTTGATCAAAATGTCAAAATCAAAATTTTAAGAATATCTAAATAATGATTTTTTGGTAATATATCTTTCAAATCATTTTAATACTTAATACTCAAATGTTATTCTTAAGCATGTTTTTCATTTATTGAGTGATACTTCTTATGAGTTGCATAAAGAAAGATGTATACAAGAGAAACTAATCTAAACGTTAGATAGTTGTGGGAAGATGGTACGAAGATTCAAAGTTAAGATTATAATTCTTCTTAACATTTTTGCCTTAGTTTTTTGATACTTTAATTGCAAAATTGTTGTTCAATTGTAATAATAATAATAATAATAATAATAATAATAATAATAAAAAAAAAAAAAATAAAATACTTTTTTTTGTATTTATTTCTTTATTTTTGTAACTTACAGATTCAAAGAAGTGGTGCATCTGCAGGATGCATTTCAAAATATTATAATAAAGATCTGGGCCCATTAGAAATATTAATGATGCCACTGGGAGAAAAATTATGGTTACGTGCATGGTTAGGAATGCACATGTCTAATCTTCTGCACATGGAAGTAAGTTTAATTCAAACCAAGAATACTAATAACATTACTACCAAGATTAGCAATTATGAATAATTTCTAATAATAACAAAAAAAAAAATTTAGACCTGAAATAATTTTGTTAAGGGAATTATAGCTTATTCATAGGATTGCAATTTCATTTCATGATATTTTGACCTGAAAATAAATAAATATCTTCTTCTCAGGGAGTGGATTTGGCTGAAGTTACTCAAACTGAAACAGATAGATACAAAAGAAGCATTCCACAAATGCCAGATATAGAAAATGAAAGCAAAACAAGAAAAAATATTCTTGAATATGTAGCACCCTACAGTTACCATTTGACATTTATACCTAAAGTAGAAGAAGCCACATTTCATGGCATTCTGCAGATTAATATTACCTGCTTACATCCAACTAATAGTATCATTTTACATGCAGATAGTAATATGAAATTGGATGAATTAACTATAAAACGATTAAACTCTGTTAATATTAGTGATCGTGACCTACTTCATAGTGAACATGAGCGGTAAGTACACTACAATAGAAAAATAAAACTTGTAAAAATTAGGAAATTGTGATTACAAAAAATTATTTCAAACATTTTAAATTCTAATTATAATCATTAACTTTTTTCAATTGTGTGATTCATTTCCCTACATAATATTATAATAAATATCACAAATTCATTTGTTTTTTTTATTAATTTCATAATAGTATTAGTTCAAAATTTTTTTTCAACCATTATTTACTTTCTTAGGCAGAATTTCCTTCATATGATTATTAATAAAATCACACCGAAAATAGAATAGTTTGTTTATTTATTTAACCAAAAAAGAATTTTAGAAAGTATGTGACATACGAGTGTGTACAAAGTGTGCACATTTTCTTGTGCCCTGGAATCCCCCCACCTGTCCTTTGACAATGTAACTAGAATAATGAATATATAGTCCAGACCTCTATCGAACTTTCCATCTATCACCATAATTATGAATATAGTTAGCTAGGAACATCTTCGGCAAAATTTGATAAAAAGAAATTTTCACTTTCCTGTAGTTAATTTTTCTATTGCAAAAAGTGACCTTATGGCAACTTGGACGTTGTACAATTAATTAGGAAACAGAACAAAGAGAAAATAATGATAATAATAGTAATAAAATGGTAACTTTGATTAAATAAAGTATACAATATTTTTTATGACTTTGAATATTTGAGATAAGCAAAAGGGAAGTTAGGGTTCAAATATTTCAGAAAGAAATTGTTTTAATTATTTATTTTTATAGCCGTGCACAAGAACATTTAGAAATTTCAAAAATAGTTTGGACAGAGATATTGTCAAATTGTGAAATATTTTTGCAAGACACTCTGGTGAAAAGTGCCCAGTATCAAATAGATATTAAATATCATGCTCCCATGATAAAAGAGAATGAAGGTATTATTTTCCATCGTTACTCTCCTGATGATCCTGAGAAAAGAAGGTATTATGTTTTTCATAATAAACTTCTAATGTATAATTTTTTGTGTAAATTTTATATTCAATATCAATTTAATGTTTGGTTTTTATTTCTTTTAAGTTGGTTTTTAGGCACCAACCTGAAACATGGCAATGTTATCAAAATATTTCCCTGTTTTTATGGTTCAAAATATAAAGCAACTTTTGAAATTAAAGTCATACATCCAGCAGGCATGGCAGCAATATCCTCCAGTCCTCTCTTAATACTTGAACAAATGTAAGAGTATTACGTGTGTAACTGGACTTTTTATTTACTTCTCAATTATTTTCTTATGTGTAAAAAATTGCTATTGATGTAGGTCAGAAATGCCAGGCTGGGTGCGAAGTCATTTTAAAGTTACTCCACCAATGGATCCCAGCTCTTTATCCATTTTCATCTTAAACTCCTTTCATTTTGATCAAGTTTCAGCAACAACAGATGGTAAGTACCTAACAATTAGCCTACTTTGAAGTATGTAAGAATGGTGTGAGAAATTGCAAATTGGCTTATTTTTGCAATTATCTCTTGAGTTTTCTTTGAAAGCAAGTGAGATTCTCTTAAAAAAATATTCAATATTTAACTTTCTTAAATTTAAAATTTTAACTTCAAAACTTCAAGAAACTTCATCTGTTAATATTTAAGTAAAATAAGTCAAAATATTTCATAAAAAATTTCAAGGAATGTGTGCATGATAAAGGAGATTGTTAAAGGGTTTATGAATTATAGAATGTACATATTTAGTCCTGATAAATACACTACAAAACTTTGCGAAATTGATTTCTTTTATTATTTCTACAGGTGGAATAATAATCCAAGGATTTATTCGAGGATTTAGTACACCTGTTGTACAAGACACTGTTGAATATATGACAGCTGCTGTACCATTCTTAGAACAACGCCTTGGAGTATCATTTCCTGCTCCACAACTTAATATTATATTCTTGCCAAATATGACTCATACTGCAGTGGATTTCTGGGGCATGATTCTTGCTGGGTAATATTGATGCTAATGGGACAATTTATCAGATCATGGAAAACTCAATTACTACCAAATTTATTACACTCCTTAACATTACCTTATTTGACAAATTTACTTATGTAAAATAACTACCATGCAAATATTAATTTATGTAATTTGATTCTTTATGACTTTCTTATATTTACATGTTTTATTTGATTTCTTTACATTGCATTTCTTTCCTTTAGCAAAATTCAATTTGTATTCTTTCAGAACTGAGGTAACTCCTGTTGGCATGTTGGTTTATTTACTGAAGCAGTGGTTTGGTCATTTTGTGACTGCTGAAAACATTAATGAAGAGTATGTCACTACAAGTTTAGCCCACTATTATTCATATTTTTGTTCCCTTGATTTGCAAGAGAGCTGTGAGGTGATTATTAATTTATTTAACATTTTATTACTGAAATTATTATGACTTCACTTTTCTCTCCCAGATTGATACTGATTCATATATTATTCTTTGTTATGTAGGCAGGAAGTAATCGCATGTTTGCATCTCATGCTGATTTTGTTTCATTATTGGATGTAAAAGATAGAATGACTACTCAGGAATTTAGGGATCAAAAGAGTGAGTAAAGTAGTATAATTTAGGTTTCATCAAAATTATTTCCTCTCCTTTCTTGAATCAAGGTTTGATGGTCATGTATGCTTTTATCTGTTCAACTTCATGAGTTGTAGACTTCTTCAAATTGCATGTATATTTGCCTTCAATCATCCTTGATGATTTGGAGGAATTTAACCAGAGGCTATTACTGATTTTCTTTTTTAATTTTAAAAATGTATGTACATACAGTAAAACTTGTCTATTGGATACCTACCCATAAAATTTATTCAAGTTAAAAAAGTGTCCAGTTTCCAAACTCCGTATTTTGCAAGAAAACAGCCAAAAAATTATTTTTCACCTGCATTGATACTCTGTGGATTATAGATAAGAAAAGTATTACACTAGTATTTGAACTAAAACAATAATTTTGAAAATTAAAATAACACTATTTTTGGCATTACAAAAATGTCATTTAAAATACTCTTATTTATTTATTTATTTATTTATTTATTTATTTATTTATTTATTTATTTATTTATTTATTTATTTATTTATTTATTTATTTATTTATTTATTTATTTATTTATTTATTTATTTATTTATTTATTTATTTATTTATTTATTTATTTATTTATATTTTATTTATTTATTTATTTATTTATTTATTTTATTTATTTATTTATTTATTTATTTATTTATTTATTTATTTATTTATTTATTTATTTATTTATTTATTTATTTATTTATTTATTTATTTATTTATTTATTTATTTATTTATTTATTATTTATTATTTATTTATTTATTTATTTATTTATTTATTTGAATTCAAAGTTTTTATTAATAGAGGAGGGCAAGTGTGTAGTTCACTAAAACAGTGCATGGCACATTGATTTTATTGGTAGACATTTGACATAGTTATATAACATAGTTCTTCTTATTCTTTGAAGTCATATTCTCACACTCAGTTTTGTACTCTCCAACCATGATTTTTTTTTCTTCCTGTTACCTTCCCAATTCTCATTACATACCCTAACAGCCAAACAAACAGACAGGAAGCCAAGCAGCCAGAATATTGGAAAAAATGTTTAAAAATATCCATCTTTTGCCCTCCATTTTCAGAATACCTGTCCAACTTCTAAGGTAGAAGAGTGTCCAACACTCAGAGCAACTTAGACTCGTTTAAGTACAAAGATTTCACTTGCTGGTCCCTCCAGAATGCGTCCAATAAAGGGAGGTGTTCAAGTTGACAGGTTTTTCTGTATTTATCAATGCAAGAGATACTATTTCCATTAAGTCTCCTTTTAATTTTTTAAAAAAATTTTGCTTCATTTTTTCTCATTTTGTCAGATATTTGAGCTTTCATGATCTCTTAACCTTTGTTTACCATGATGTTCACAAATATTTGACTACTGTTACTAAATGGCTAATCTATCACATATATTTATTAGACAACTTATATATGTCTATACAGTGGTGGATTTAGGCATGGGAACTATTCCCTGGATGGCAAATGTTTGGGGCGGCAATTTTTCTTTAATCCAAAAGTTTTTTTATTCGAAAAATTATTTACTGAGAGGAATTACAATTGCCTGTGTTGATTCAATAAGGGCACTTGCTCTCGGACAGTTGGCCCGCGAAGAACGAAATCGTAGAATATTTTAAAATAAAATTATGAAAATTCCATTTTGAAGAACAATAACTTTCAGCATGACAAAACGTATTCTTTTACTTTCTCGTATACGCACGTATATACTTAGTAAAATACATAGTACGTATAGAAAAGTTAATGTAATGCTGCGGAAAATTGATTACGAGATTTCAACGGATATACACGTTATGGGGTCCTCTGAAACCGAAAAAGGGTTGTTTTTTAAAACGTTCGTCCGTCCTACTGTCCGTCTGCCTGTCTGGTGTATGGGAACAATACTAGCACCTCAACTATACGTAGAATTTTTACCAAACTGAATAAACCCTTGTCAATCTGAACTCACTCAAAGCTCTGGGATTTTGAAAAACATTCATTAATTTGTGGGGGTACCTAGTTTACATGAAGCCATAGCGATGTTTTCAAAATTTTCTCAATAATGGCTCTAAAATATTTCTTTAAATTGGTATGAATACAGTGAAATGCACTTTAAAAGGTCATTCGTTGGCGAGCTCTCGAGCAATTCACATCGAGCAGCGCACTCTAGCGAGCGAACCATTACTAGGAGCTCAGTTGCATTCGCGGCCAGTGAAGGAAAGGTGTCAATGTTACGAGTGGCTGCCCCGAGACGGGGCAGCTAATTGTTAGTTCTATTAAACTATTTAATTCTCCAACCAGTGAGTCTAGTGAAACGTTATTAAGTAATGAGTGCTCAAGTGGCAGTTAAATGCAAAATAGTGCTCAGGGGTTTCAACATCATCTTATGCAAAATCCAAATCTTGTTCAACTCCCGCAACTCGTGTGCACACCGGATGGTCAACTTCCAGAAGCGATTCTACATGCAGCATATCAACAACCAGTTCAAGAAAAAACGAGCACCCAACAGCAGAAAATGGCTCATGAAGACGTGAATAAAGTAGGTTCCTCGGAAAGTGAAAAAGCAAATCCGGACTCACCGGAGCCGAACAGGTACAAGCGCGCCCGGCAAGGGGACAAGAATTGCGTAGAGTTTAATTCAAATACAGGTAACCAAGCTAATATACCAATGAACGAGAGTAAAAGAAAAAAAGACTGATTTTGAAACTTCTGGCTATATATATAATGTTCCAACTCATTCGAGATATGCCGTACTAGACAATTTAGTGAGTGAAGACGATAGTGTAGTAAATTCAGACGCAAATAAGCAGCCGAAAAACCTGACCCCCAATTATAGTGCATGCAGAAAAATTTCCTTTAATCTTACAAGACCTCAAAGAAACAGTGAAAGGTGACTTTAACACCCGTTTAGAAAATAATGGAGTGAAAATAAATCTAACGGAAATTGAAGATAACCGTAACTTCAAAAAATTTCTAGAAAAAAACATTTCATTCCTTCAGATACCCTCTCCCAAAAACATTTTCAGTTTTTATGAAAGATATTTCCTATTCATATTCGACGCAAGAAATTTATATTGGTCTAACTGAACTAAAATATGTTGTAATAGTATTTAGGTTATATAATATAGATAAAATGCCCATTAACATATATGCAATGGAACTAAAGGACGAAACAAATTCGAGAAACATTTTATATCTTACACGTTTTGATCGTTGTATTGAAAGATTCCAGGCTCATTAAATAACAAAGCTATTCAATGTAAAAAGTGCCAAAGGTTAGGGCATACGCAGGCTAATTGTTATTTAGAACCTAGATGTCAGATGCCCGGTAAGCACCATAATTCAGTGTGCAAAATCAGTAGTTCACCCCCTGTTTTTTGTAACTGCCAAGGTCCGCACACCACCAACTACCGCGGCTGTCGGGCATTCAAGGAAACGGCTAAACACGGTAATTTTCATTCTCATTCACTGAAGGTCAAACCAATACCAAATCCATGGGCAACAGGAATCGGGCCTGAATCATTTAATGCAGAGAGTACAAAAGAAAAACGAGACGAAGCAAGACCAATAAACAGGGCAGAATTCCCTCGTCTACTAAAAGGATAACGCATTTCTAATTTCTCGGAAACTGTTACTCCAAATATAAACATAACTAAAAACCAAATTACAGAAATTGTAACACAAGTAATCGCGACTATTGTACCTCACCTGAAAAATATATGCAAACAAATATTCATTGAAAAAAAAAAAATTATAATGCCAGAAAACAATATCAAAATTTTAAACTGGAATGCAAACGGGCTGAAAAAGTAAGAAAATGAGTTCCCGTTTTTCCTTTCAAACTGGGAAATAGATATTGCTTACATCACCGAAACCCATCTCCATAGCAATTAAATTTTACGTTCCAGGGTATTAAACTTACAGGAGGAATAGACCAGCATAAAATGCATCTGGGGGAGTAGCATTAATAAAACAAATCATTCAACACCATGAACTAATTATATCCTATTCCGATAACTTAGAAACTGTCTGTATACAAATCAGCTCAAGCCGATCCGGTGGCCGATATCATTAAGGTAGTAGTGTCGTAGCGATCTCGGACAGAAGGGTCGCGGGTTAGAGTCCCGCCTCGGGCATGGTTGTATTTTTGTTCGTCCTTTCACCCCTATCATCACCATATCTTCATAGTTATCATACCGTTAACTCCAATAGTTGACGCTAAAGACCTAGATGTTGATGCGGCCTTAAATAAAAAAATCAGCTCAGGTCATAGAGACACGATAATATAAGCCTATAAACCACCAAATAAAATACCTCTATAAAAGAGGTAATAAACTACCTCTATTAAAAACAACAAATCTAACAGCTCAAACGGATAAACAAACAGCATCGGCTTTAGCCATTAATTTCGAAACGACATTTACTTCAAATAAACCGGAAATCAAGGACCAAAATAGGCAAATTAAAAAGTTTCTCTCCCTTCTATTCACAAGAATCCGTCAAAAAATAAAATTCAGATCTCCATCTGAAACGCGTAAAATAATCTTTAGATTAAAACTAAAGAAATCAGCAGGCCATGATCAAATAACCTCGTAGATTCTGAAGGAGCTCCCATGGACAATAGGAGGACTTAAAGCGATTTATAATGCAGCTCTAAGACTTAATTACTTTCCAGATATATGGGAACAAGCTATAATAATACCAATAAGCAAACCTGGTAAGGACCACTGTTTGCCCTCAAATTACAGACCAATAAGTTTACTACCTAATATAGGAAGTGTTTGAAAAATTAATTCATAGAAGGTTAAATAGTTTTCTAAAAGAAAACAATATAATTCCTAAAGAACAATTCGGATTTCGCGAACATTACTCTACCACTCAGCAGCTTACAAGACTGAAAATATAGCAAACTCATTTCACCAGCATAAACACACGTTAGCTATTTTCGTTGAAGTAGAAAAGGCCATTGATAAAATTTCGCATGCAGGGCTATTATATAAAATAAGAAATTTAGGAATACCCTATTATCTATTTGACATAATTAAATGTTTCCTACAAAAATGTTAATACATAATTAAATGTTTCCTTCGCTGTGAAAGTGAGTAATACTTTATCAGAGCAAAAAATCACGCAAGCAGGAGTAGCGCAAGGGTCATCGCTGATTGTTAACATTTACCGAAAATGTTCTATTGTCAAGAAAATTATTTATTATTGAATGTAGTGTGGAGTACCACTTTTGATTAGTTTGTAGTTCAGGCTTGATGCCTTTGGCAAATGCTTTCGTGATGGCTATGAAAATCGCTATGGTGTGATGTTTTCTTTGGAAGGCTGTGTTGTGTGTTCTGTAATACGGAGTAACTGATGTTGTGTGGATATTTTTTCTGTGAATCCAAATTGTTCTATTGGTATAGCTTTTGTTAAGTGGAGATGTTTGTTTAGTCTTTTTAGGATAATTGTTTCGAAAATTTTTGAAAGATTTGGTAACGAGCTTATAGGGCGATAACTGTCGGTGAAGGCTGCGCTTTTGTTTGGTTTCGGGATGGGAATGATAATTGCATACTTCCAAGTCAGCGGGAAATGGCAGATTCTGAAACATGAGTTTAAAATGTTATTTAAAAATGCTATTGCTGTGGGTGGCAAATACTTTAGAGCTGTTATTAATGCAATCATGACCTGGTACTTTTTAGTTGGAAGGTTTTTTATGATTTTGTTTATTTCAGTCGGAGATGTGTATTGGATTTTATGGTGAGGTCCATGAATATCCCTGTTTTTATTTTGGTGTTGTGTTCGGGATGAAATTGTGTATTATTTAAGGTGAATGTCGATGCAAAATAGTCAGAAAGTTCTTCAGCTTTATGATATGATGAATAAGCTTTACCTGTCGTGGTTTTTAAGGGAGGGATTGTTTTTTTTCTTTTTTAGTATTTTCTTGGTGAATTGCCAGAGCGAGTTGTTGTTGGTGTTTAGTGAATTATGAAATTGTTGATTTTTGTGATTGAGTTTTTGACAATGTTAGTGATAAGATTTAGTTCCTTCTTAACTTCTCTAGTTTTCAGTTGGATCCACAGTCTTCTAGTTTTATTTTTTGTGATTATTACATTTTGAATTGATTGAGGTAATTTGCTGTTTTTGTTAGCGTTTGGTAATATGATGGGCTAAGATTTTTTTAATAGTGGGGAAAATTAGTTCGCTGAAATAGTTAATTGGTTGATCTATTTCAATTGGAGTTTTCAGGATTTTTATTTTAGGAATTGTATTTCTGATTGTTTCATACTTTACCCAGTTTATTTTTAAAATATTTATTTTAGGGGCAGGGACGTGTTGAGGGGTTTATTGTTGGGTAGTCATTAATACCAGAATGTAATCTGAGTCTAGTTCAAAAATTGTTGAAATGTGAAATTTTATTTTTGCGTTGGTTATGGTTAAATCAAGGATATGAGGTTTGCGCAGGCGGTCGAATAGATAATGTTGGTTCGGGAGGAGATAACTTTTAAATTAGGTATATTAATGATATTGGCTAAGATTTTGCCGTCGTGATTATTGATTTGACAGCCCCAGCTCGTATGTTTGGCGCTGAGGTCACTTAGCAATTAGCCATTTTTCGTGGGCTGGAAGAAATTTTGTTGGTTTGAGTTTTGGATTTTAGTACTTGGTGGCTTGTATACTGATATTATTTTACATAATTGATTAGGTTTATATTAATTGCGATGGCTTCAATGCCGGGGAAGTTTAGCCGGGAAGATTAGTTTCGTAGTGATTATAGCATGATTTTACTGCTATTAGTACGCATCCACCTTTGATTTCAGATCTATCAGATCTGTCGAGTGTAATTTGGGATGAATATTTTGTTGTTGTTTTTTACAGAGGTGCGTTTCAACTCGGATGCAATGTCAACGTCGTAGTGGAGCAGGAAGTAAACTAATTCTGCCTTTTTATTGCTGATGCCATTGGAGTTTCAATTTAAGCATGTTAAATTATTGTTGGGATTATCTGCCATTGTTATTAGTTACATACGCGGTTACGGAGTTTTGTATGGTGCTGATTATAGATGGTATTAAAGAATTGATGAAATTAATAATGAATGTGATGGAATTTGTTATTGTGTTGTTATCGGGTTGATGGCGTGAGGGTCTGGCGATTGAGAATTTGGTGGGGAGGTGTTACGGGAGTTTGGGGTTGATTTTTGAAGTTTGAAATATAGTAGAAGTTCGGGATTTTGTTGGCTTGAGACAATGATGCGAATTCTTGATTAAGGTTGATTTGCGAGGATTGACCAGTTAAAGATTGGTTTACATTACTATTATCATTGGCCGGGTTTTTGGTATTTCTTTCACTTATCTCTTTAAAGTATAAACAGTTCTGGTTCCTAATGTCCACCCTGTGGTGTCCTTTAGAGAGCACACGTCGGAGTTTCGTTCTTCTTGGGACACATTACTGAATAATGATTGCCTACACAGAACGCGCAGTTGATGACATGATTACAGTTATTTTTGGTGTCTCTGAAATCCAAACATTTTTGACATTGCAAGGGGCCTTTCAGTTTTTTACGTCTTTCTACCTTCACTCGATGATTACATATTTGATCTATTGATAGTATGATATCAATTGGTTCGGTTCCGTTAAATTCCGCGGCCACTACACGAATGGGGTTGCCGTCCTTTTGGAGCCTAGTCACTTTCAGAATTACCGGGAGCGGTAGATCAGTGCATCAACTGATGTCACTGCAGCGCCTCTGACCGGGAGGTTCTAGGTTCCAGTCCTGACGGCGGCAGGATTTTCGACTAGTTTTTCAGCTAGGTCGAATTCAGTCGCTGCCTGGAGGAGAATTTTAGCGGCCGGTTGCTCTGATCGGTAAATTTCCGTAGTTTCTCCGATCAACACCACGCGAATGCCGGAGCAGTACCCTACCAAACGGGCCAAGGACCGCGCGCGATCTTTCCTTCCTCTTCCTTGTCCTATCCGCTCCCCCTTACACACACTTACACTAACATGCACTACACTACCACATATTCCGGGAGACCGGTCGGGAGCTTAGAGCTTGTCCCGGCTGGGGCGGTGCCCCGCTGGTGGGAGAGTCCTTTTTAGGGGGAAACCCCACTAGCCGACGGTAGGTCGGCGCCGGATCTCGCCATCCAGCGGGGGAAGATCACCATCTCCCGAGAAAAAACATTCACTACACGAACGGGACTAATGACCAAAGCAGTTGACGCGCCCGGAAACACGAAAAAACAAACCAAACCACTTTCAGAATTGAAGGGAAGAGAATTGAAGATTTTAAGTCTAATGCTATTTCAGATACTGTTATTGATGCAGATTCTTAAAAACCACTGAAAATTTTTGGTTTGAAGGATCTTTGAATGAATGAAAGCTCCTTTGTGTTTATATTAGGTATTTAACAATATTACGGAAGTCAGTTGGTATTTTGGCACTGATCTTGACTTTGTCATTTTAACAGCTATATGAAATTATTGAAACTTTACACTTAAGTTACTTAGTGAAATAATTAATATTTGTTATATTAGACACAATATTGGAGGAATTTTACCTGTTTGAGGCAAATTATCGTTTGGGAGATTATTGTTTAGGTAAGCAAAAGTGGTGTCGTCGATTTCGCCATTGATTTTTCGTAATTCACTAAATCAGTTATCGGTAGGCACATTATATTCAAGATCACTTGACATTTTCTTTCTTTTCGTGAGTTTGAGGTATCACCGACTGACCTTCTGGTGAGAGGTTGCCGTTGAAGTGCAGGTTTGAGTGTTGGTCGCGTTTACTGTTGAGTCGCCAACCTCGAGATTCGTTTCGAGGTTGTGCTGCATCAGGGCTGCGTCTGAGATGAAATCCATATCTTCACTAGATGGTAACATTTTGATGAGCTTCGCCTGTGAAGGTGTCGAATCCACTGTTGTTTAGGGCTAAAAGGGCACTGCTTATTGCATGCCCTGTTGATGAGTTGATATCGAATGACATTCACTTATCACACGATATAATTTAAGTTGTCACTTCAACTTCGACGTTTACTCACTGCGGGAAACTAGTTAACTGACGAACTGCGGGAGCTCCGCTTACTAGGTCCGCACGGCTCTGAATCGAACACTAGGTGACCATCTCTTACTTCTGCTTGCCCTGTCTGAGGTGGAGCCGCAAAAAGTAACTTAGAGAAAATCCAAGTAGTTCAAAATAAATTTAGTATAATAATAAAGACGTACAATTAAAGCACTGTGGTTTGTGTCAAATAGACTAATTAGAAACGAATTGAAAACAGAAAACTTAAATACTTACATTAGAAGACTGCCAGTAAATTTTTTTGAGGAACTATCAAAAGGGGAATGTATTAAAAACTTCAAACCAGGACGATCAGCAGAAGACATTAAAATTATTTCAAGATACCCAAGGATAAATTACGCCCACCATAAACGCTTCAATAGAACGAAAATTGAATGTAAATAATTATAAAACATAAACATAAAATTAAACAATAGAATATCACAATTTCATGATAAATATAAAAAAAATTCCAGCACGAAATTAAAAGAATAGTAACAAGTAAGATGGGTCCGATTTTCACAGTAACTCTGGATTTTCGAAAGTTCCAAAAGTTTGAAATGTCATTAGTGTCTTCGTGCAACTACAAAATTGAATATAAAGAGGTTTACTTGAAATAAACTTTTTCTGCATAATTAGCTTTGATTAAGGTCCTCTACATTGTTTTGAAAATGTGAGACATTTTCGCGCAATATTGAGTGCAATATAAAAAAATAATAAAAACAAGATTTTCTCAAACGGTTCCAATTTTTTTCTGCAAAGAGATAGTGCTAAATGTACTCAGTAAGATGACATAAACGCTACATTGCTCTATTGTATTGCTTTTTCAAAAATTACAAAAATGTAATTTTTTACTTTTCTCACGTCGTTAATATTTACAATAGCATATTTGTTCTCATTATATTTTTGTGTAAATGTAGCCAGAATTCATGTTTTTTTATCCTTGATATCGAAAAATTGAGTGACGGCAGAACGCCTGTCCGTTAACAACGCTAGCGGCTAAACCGGTCAGCCCTATTTCTCCAAAATTGATATTCCCCAATCGATCTGATGTCGCGGCCCCTTGAATTTGAAACGGATATTTTGATTTTGGGAAGTACTTTACTTAAAGCCCCTCACAGAAAATGCTCTATCGTTTTTTATTAAATTTTGTTATTGGATAGTTGGAAGGACGTTTAAGAAAATGGCGTTGGTCTCATGTTCCTTAAAAACCCTGGTTTCGAAAATTGCAAAAGTTCAAACTTTTTTCCGCAGTCTTCCTACAACTAACATATTAGAGATAGAATTTTTTTATCTTAATGTAATCTTTCCTTAAAGATTTTGAAATAAGGTCATGTACATTTTTCGAAAATTTGAGTATTTTTTGCGTAATTTTGTGTAAAATATGGGCGAGAAAATAGTGTTGTTTTAGCACCTAGTTTTTTTTGCTCCAATTTGTGATGTCTCGGTTAATAATCAAAGAAATCACTCGAACTTTTGTTTGCCCAAAAATATGTGCACGTTTTAACTCACTTGGTCAAAAAGGTGTAACTTATAATTAATCATTTACGAACAATTGACCCAAGATTACTTCTAAATCAAAACGTTCTATGTGATTTTAGATAACTTAGTTTGGGAGTTTAATCGAATAAACGAAGCTTACAAGGTAATGGAAAGTTCTTCATAATTTTAGGACTTTGAAATTTGTATGTTTGAATGTAAGCAATGTAGTACAAGAAAAATCAAACGTGTTGCGAAGCTTCTGTGACACGGATTTAGAAGGCCATTGGGAAATGGAATGTTATACTTCCACGCACACTGCGCTTAGAAAAGTATTGAAAATTTGTCTCCAATGGAATTGATCAAGTTTCTTCGTGAAAATGACATGTATTGTACATGGCGTATTAGAATGTTGATACTGCATACCGGATGATTGTTTCACATACCGGATGATTGTCACCAATAAGTAATTGTATCGCTGAAAGATCACTGACGTTTCTCAGATCAGAAATCACTGAAGATCGATTAAATGCGAATGCGTTGTCAATATAATGCGAAATTTTGAAATCGATATACTGAGATGATCTCATCGACCAATTCGGTGTCCAATAGCAAGACGCGAGAGATTTTAATTTACTTTGTGTGATGTAATTCATTTTATTATAAAGAAGTGGTGTTTTTATAAATTGAATAAATGCTTTAAAAATTTTTAAAACTTTATTGTCTTCATTAAAAAATTAAAGAATATAAAAAAGGGCGGCATAGAGTGTAGTGCCCAGGGACGCCCCAAGTGTAAATCTACCACTGTGTCTATATTTGTTATATATGTTCATTGTGTGTGTTTGCTATACATGTTCATAACTACACATTTTTCTTCTTGTCTATTCAGTTTCTAAACATTTAAAATACGAAACGTGTTTTTTTATATTCTTTAATAATACTTGTTACTTACATAAAACTGAGTACTTGAATTATTTTGAAACGTACATAAATAATTCTGAACCTTTATTATAGGGAAAGCCACCTACTGAATGTTTGAATTTATTTTTCAGTGGTTTTATTCTTACGCATGCTGAACTTTTCTTTGAGTGAAAAATCTTTTCAAAGAGGCATACAGGTATTTTTGAAATACAGATCTTACAGCACATTTGTTGAAGAGGATTTATGGGATGCATTAGATATTCAAGCCTGGTCAGATGGGACTCTAGATCGCACAATATCAACAAAAGATATATCTGTGGTATGGTTATCTCAAGATGTGTTACCTCTTGTGACAATTAGTACAGACATTGAAAACAAAACTCTTAGAATTGAACAGGTATGTAGTTATACTGAAAAAAGTAATGTAACTCAAATGTTATCCTTGCATGTGATATTTGATTTATTTCGTCAAAAAATAGTAAATAATGTATATGATGTATGGGGGAGAAAAATATTTGCGCACGTTTTCTTGAGTACCAGAATCCCATCCCAACATTTTAACGATAAGTAGATGAAAGTTAAAACTACAATAATAATTAACAACAAAATAATAATAATAATAATAATAATAATAATAAAAATTTAGAAAAGCGGAGATTATCAACATTTGAAAAACTAGACATTTTCGTTCCCGAGTTATAGAAAAAAATATTTGCAACGATAAACGAACTGCAGATTTGATTTTTCTGCAGTGCTAAAAATATAGTAACTCACCCGCATCTCTACTGCTACTACTACAAGCAAAAGGAAACATCAACAAACAGTGGCGGCCGGTGCTTTGCGAGGTAGGGGGGGCGGTTTTAGGCCAAAGGAAGAGAAACCCCTAACGCGCTCAAGTGATGTAAATGTTGATTCTTTGGCCAAAACCATGGTGGAAATAACACCATGGCCAAAACGATAAGGGTTTTTCCGCCATGGCCAAAACGACCTCGGTGCTGCTAGTGAGAAATCGAATTGATCATTGATCAACGCAGTACACCTTATGGGCACCTTACTGATGACCTTATGCCGCTCAGTTTAACTGCGGAAACAAAGGTCGTGTCCTGTGTGGGCTACAACTGGCGGCGGTGATGCGCAATTGCTTGCTTAGGTTTCAATCTTGGTGATACTTGATATGCCGCGGGACAAAGCGCGTAGGCGACAGGATGCGCGCGATGCAATAGCCTGGCGATATCCACCGTGCCGCGCGGAAAAGCGATCAGTTTCATTAGCAGCTTGCGCCATCCCGCTACCAAAAGCATCTCGAATGTTATTAGGCGAGTACAAAGGCTTCAGAGAGTGGGATGGTTTCAACTTTGCAAGAAGCATTGAGGGTCTCAAGACTGCATTACAATACTTATTGTTAGACACAGAGGACAATGCAGAATCAATTACGGAGAGTGCACGAATTCTGGAGAAGGTTCTAGAGAAATTATTAATGAAAAGTTCGAAGCAAACAATTGAAAAGAAATTGATTTTTAAGGACAAATAAAGATATTGAAATTTTCAGTTCCTGCTCTTAATGAGTTTTTCTGTATCTCCATGCGAATAAAATTAATCGTTATGCAGAAAATCTGTTTAATTTTGACATCCTCGGATATAGTGAACCAAAAATGTTAGTCCCCAGAAGTTCACTATAACCGGAGTCGACTGTATATATAAGAAATAAATATGTTAGAGACACAGTCTCCACGACAAGAATCTTACCTTAATTAATAGTCTTGTAGATGAAATCCATTCTCCTCTCCTTCCTTCAGCAAAGTGATTGATGACAAGATCATTAAAGTTGTATGCATTCAGAAGTTCTTTTCTATAGAACACATAGCCAATGCACTAAGTCTCTCTCTCTCATTGTATTTCGTGAGAAAGTCTTTATTCTGTTGAGAGTCGAAAACACCTTTCGCTTTCTGCAGTTGTCATCGGATTGTGCAGATAACCCGCAAGAGTTTTACAGATTCAGGCAAAATTTGGACTAAGTTGTTTTCATAAATACAATTCAAGAGGGTTAAAGCTCTGTTGCATTTTGAAAATCGTTTCTGCTGTATGTCATTGTCAACTCTTGTCGCAGTTCAATTTCATTAAAATCGAACAATTTAATGGCAATTTGAAATTCTGTTTCAGGAAATAACAGTTCGTGTTGGCTGAACAAGGTGGTTGAAATAATATGGCTGCCGACAAATGGTCGTTGAATGTAAAACGATCATCAATGTTGGTTAGAATTATGTCACATACTTCTTTCGCGACAGTTTTAAGCTTGTCTTCGAAACGAGCACGTTTCTAATTGCATGACTCGTTATTTTGGGTATTCCAGTGATGGTCAAGGTCAAGAGAATTTCTTGTCCGCTGTATGGAAGACTTCAATTCTGACACATACTTTTGGGCTTTAATGGTGTCTACATCCTTTTGTTGTAATTGTTTAAAAAGTATATCGCAATGAGGTAGAATTTTGTTAAAAAGCTCAAGCCAAAAGAGAAAATCAGCATCTTTAAAAGTTTTCCCAGTCCAATCGCTTTTCTTACTGTTGAGTAATCGTTAGTTGTATCATTCTCAATTATTTCCAGACATTCACTTATTTCATTCTTGTAATTATACACAGTGCTTACACAACGGGCTTTAAAATTCCACCTTGTATCGGCATTCCTTGAATTCTTTTCTTCACAACTTGGTCAAGAACCGCAGTTCTTTTTACCGACTTTGTGAAGAACGTTGAAAAGCCTTCCAAGTTGCTAAAAAATATTCTCACTTGTTTGTTCTGAGTGGCAGAGCGCTCTATAATTAAGTTCAGTTGATGGGCATAACAGTGCACAAAATGTGCTTTCTCGTACACTGCCCTCACTCTTACCTGCACTCCACTCTGTTTGCCACTCATAACCGACGCACCGTCGTAGCTTTGTGCGATTAATTTATTTGGGACTCGTTTATTTTCAGTTTTTCAAGTTCACTGAACACAACACAACTAATTCCTTCTGCAGTGTGATCACTTGGTGTTACGAAGTTTATGAATCGTTCATATATCTTCCCCTTCAATTCATATCGTACAACAAACACAAGTTGAGACAATGTCGCACAATCAGTTGTTTCATCTACTTCTATAGCTATGTAATCAGTCCTAGATACTTCCTCACAAATCAACTGATGACAGACAGCATAAATTGAGTCCAACAAATCATTCTGTATGGTTTTAGAAAGCCCAGAAACACACGATTATTTGTTTTCTCAATATGTTGTTTTAACGTGGAGTCCAACTCTGCCATCAAATTAACTAAACCACGAAAAATACCTGGGTTGTCCGATCCATCTGTTTCGTCGTGTCCCCTTAGAGCAAGTTCAAACTTCCCGCAAAATTTAATACAGTCTATCAGTTTACTCAAAATGTAACGATTCTTGAAACATCTTCATTAATTTTCTTTATTCTCATTCTATAAGCTGAATCTAACTGACACCTTATATCAATTTTGCCTAGCATGGTAAATTCTATTCCACTGTTTATGTGTTGTTCACTCAATTTGTGCTTCTTCACTTTTTGGGCAAGGTGTTTAATGTCTGATACACCATCCTTTGTCCATGCACGATCACTAACATTCATAACAAGGCACGTATAACAAAAGAAAGAATTTCTTATGTCACAACCACATAGCCAGTCTGCGTATTTGTAGAGAGAGGAATTGAATTTTCTTGTGTATCCACTTTTGCTTTTGCAGGCATTTTGAATCTGCGTAATTTTTAAGTGAGGTCTTGGCGGCCCTAATTTCTTTAATTCTATTTTTTGTTCTATAGTGAGATTCTGACTACCATCAGTTAAAATAGTGTTCACACTGTTGATACCACTCATGATGAAACACTTTAAATATCAAACACGACATGCAAGTCTCACATTAACAACTGTTCAACTCAACGCACTACACATGAATTTGGCTTGATTCCTATCAATGACTTGAATCGCATATGCTAACGCACTGTCTGGTCACAACAACATTACGTGTGCGGAAAACTTCTTCGGACTCTGCGCCGCCCAAGCACCCTTCCAATGCTCCCTCCCGGCGCCCACTTCCCCTCCTACGCCGCGTTCTCCGTAAAGGGCCTGGGCAAGGCTGGGCGGATCTCCGAAGTCCGCATGTGTACGGTTCGGTTGAGAACATTGACCCTTGGTGCGGCCCATGCAAACACATTCATTCTAAAAACATTTATTTTTCTGATACCATATAAAGATCATGCAACATTTTTGTTGTTTAACAGTTCATGTTTGGTAAATTCTGAAACCTTTCGTCTTTGTTAATTTTACTGGGGGGGGGCGCCGCCCCAGAGTCCTCAAAGAGCAGCCGCCACTGTCAACAAAACGTGCGCATAGTGAAGCTACATTTACATCAAGAAGCAAAACAAGGGGCCATCTCTGCATTTGCTCACTGGATCGGGGAAACGACAAAAACCTGAACGAGATGGAGATTGACCCGGAAGCTGAAGCACCTTAGTTGTTACAGGCATATTAAGTGTTTTTTAAAGAAATTATACAATACAAATATAAAATAATCCATTTTATATCATTGTTTTGTTAAAAATAAACATTTTTCTTTTCGATGATCAGTACAGTCTCTAATTGTATAGAAACAGTTATGCAGCAGAAAAGATTTTACTTTTAACTTAAATTTGTGTACCGACTTTAATTGTTTAATGTCATCTGGCAATGCGATGTAAAGTAACGTATATGTATTGTATATGGTTTTCTTGTAGTGATTTGTTGATACTGATGCTGAACGTGATTTCTACGACGTGTATTGTAATTATAAATGTCAGTGTTGCATGAAAATATGTTTCCACCTTTAAGTCGGTTTTGACAAATATTACAGATACATAGATAAATAGGCAAGGCAATAGTAAGATTCCAGGCTTGAAAAGAGGCATGCAGGGATCACGTGGGTGGCATTTTTTCATTATTCGAATAATTTTCTTTTGTAATCTAAAGGTCTGGGTACCACAGGATGAGCTTCACCAGAATATTGTGCCATACCTCAGGCGGAAAAGTACATTTGCAAAATACACGCAACGAGCTGCATGAAAGGTGACGGAATTTGAAAGAATTCCGAATGTGTAACACAATGAACTTAATGTAGTGTTTAATTCATAAATATTTACATTCCATTTGAGGTTTGACTGAATTGAGAGACCTAGACATTTTTTTTAACATCAGTTCATTGCATTTTGTTCATTTTCAATTGAGCATCCGAATGGTGATTTGAAATGCAAAAATGCATTGAAACCGTTTTTCCTTCGTACGAATCCAATTTGAAACCTCTCAAATTGTACTGTAAGTTAATAAGTAAATTAGTAAGTAAACTACAATTCATATATTTTTAGAAAGAGAATATTATAAAGAAAAAAATGTTAGTCAATGTAACTTTTCGATTACAGTATTCTTAATGTTTATCAGATTCAGTTTATGAAATGAAACTTCATTTTTAATTATTAATTTGAGGGGTCATCCATAACTTTATATGATGCTAGAGAGGAGGGAAGGGGTTTACAGTATTACACGGCATTATATCGGGATATGGAAGGTCATATTTCAGTGTTACGTAATACTGATTAATTTTTAAAATTTTTCAACATTTGCTGAAATAATTCCTTTTGTTTAGTCTTATGTTAAATCATTAAAATATTAACAAATTAAATATAAAAATGTAAATAAATTAAAGGGTATGATGTATAAATTTTCTATAAATGGAAATATTTTTACATCAATGGTATATTGAGTGAATTTGTTGCATTATGAAGAAAATATGTAAAACTGATCTATAGAATATTCTAGAATCCAATTAAATTGCTGTAGATTGACACTATCTACTGCTGCGCCATCCATGATGCTGAGTGCACAACTTTCAGAAACGTTATCAACTACGTGACCTTCCTTCATTCAAAATTTATCCCCAATCTTATTGTTGGGTCCAGTCCGCATCACCACTAATTTTGCTTTTAATTATTATACATTGTAATCTATAACACAAATGAAGTTAATTTAAATTGTTACTGCTTTGTAATTTCCCTTCCTTATTGTAAATGGGAGGGGGTCTTTTTGCAAGTGTTTTGTTATTATTTAGGGGGGCTCAAGTGCACAGGAGGAGAGGGGGGTATACAAAATATTTCCAATTTGTGGTATGTAATTTACGGATGGCCTCTACTATTACACTCTGACAATAGTGTAAACATTAATGGCAGTGGTTTACACAAACTTTTACATTGTACTTTGTGTTTTGATATTTCTAAGAGTTTTAATTTATTACTATTTCTAAGGGTTTTTACTTGATATTGCTATTTCTAAGCGGTTTGTTGCTATTTCTAAGCGGTTTGTTGCTATTTCTAAGCGGTTTGTTGCTATTTCTAAGCGGTTTGTTGCTATTTCTAAGGGGGTTTTTCTATTTCTAAGGGGGGTTATTTCTATTTCTAAGGGGGGTTATTTCTATTTCTAAGGGGTTATTTCTATTCCATAAGGAGTTATTTCATTCTAAGGGGTTCATTCTATTCTAAGGTATTTCTATTTCTAAGGGCATTCATTCATATTCTCTTCAAGGGTATTTCTATTCCATAGGGGCTATTCTATTCTAAGGGGCATGCCATTCAAGGGGCTATCACATTCTAAGGGCTATTCCATTCTAAGGGGCTATTCCATTCCTAGGGGTATGCTATCATTCTAAGGGCATTATCATATTCTAAGGGGGTACTATTCATTCTAGGTATTTCTATTTCTAGTTATTTCATTCTAGGGTTATTTCATTTCTAAGGGTTCAATTTCTATTTCAAGGGGTTATTGCTATTTCTAAGGGGGGTTATTGCTATTTCTAAGGGGGGTTATTGCTATTTCTAAGGGGGTTTTATTGCTATATCTGAGGGGGTTTTATTTATTACTGTGATTTATTTTCTGTTGAATCATTCTCCATCCCAAGATGAAAAATGAAAATTTCTAGAACATTGGCATCACGTTCAATGTGTGGTGGACCAAACCTATTAATCTCCACATAAAAATATTTTTATTATATTTTATGACAACAATAGTTTTGTTAAGACAAAAAACGAAATGAATTTCTTTCATCTTAAAATGCACAAATTTACAATATGTAATATGTTACTAAAGATTCATATTAGTATGTCTTAAATGTTTTATTTGTAGGAAGTATTTGTGAGACACTGGCCATACACAATACGAGGGCAGAAAAATATACTCTGGCAAATTCCTATTCCATTCACAACGCAAAATAACTTGATGGATGGTAAACCAGGATCCCTTTATTGGTTGAAAGAGAAACAAAATATAATTGAGGACGACATTGATGCCTTCGGTGATTACTTCATAGGAAACTATAACAACATTGGTAATGTTGATATTGAAATTAAACATTGTTATTGGTAATTTTTTTACTGCATCTACTGCAGGTTGTCCTTTCCTGTGTCACCGTACATATATCCCACTTAGACCTGGAGACTTTTAATACCTACAAGGGCACCTGATCTCATCATTTGAAGGGGTCCACCAGTGAAAGGTGTTTACTGACACTTTCGCCTAAAGGTACATTTCAATGTACAACGGTTGTTTGCGAGGAAATTGTCGCTGGTGCAATCTCGTGAGCGTACACTTACTACAAAGCATTATTTTCGATTTTCGAAAGTTGGCATTAGATGCAGAACGTGCAATCTGTGTAGAAATGGCCGACAAGGCGCTCACGTCATCCGTAACGAACATCGTAAAACTCCAGAAGAAAGGTAATAAAGGCAGATAAGTTATGTTGATTGGCAAAGGGTGAAGAATACAAAGTTCATAGATGCTGGAAAATAGTATAAAGACCACGAGGGGGATGCAGTTCAAGCGAAAACGCTTCCAATTACGGTAAGATGCAAAAGGTGCTATCTGCCGTGGGTACTGCACACCAGTGCGGATTCCAGGGGGAAGCGGGGCAGGGGGGGGGGTCCTGCCAAGATCTAGAGTTTTAATTCGTTACCTTCTTTTGACAAAATTGATTTAAATATTTATTTCTGGAACCTGGAATGTAATTTATGTAATTATTTAAACAATCATATTGTGTAGTACTATATATACACTACAAAAACAATACACAATATAATAGATATGTTTATTATTTAATAAAAATCTATAATGACCCTCACCAAAATAATGGGCTGGATCCGCCCCTGCTACACACACAAGAGCATTAAACAAAACTGGTGAACACGTTACAAGAAAATCCCTAGTACTAAAGTTGTTTTGAACCGGCTTTCATTATGTTGACTTGACAAGTGTCAATTGCTTGATGTATTAGTGCCAATTGCTTGATTGATGGGTAGTGTGTGACAGTAAATGTATTTAAACATTCAATTTCTTCCAAATTTATAGCATATTCCAATACAATTTTATTTGCTGTTTCTCTTAGACGTCAAAAAGTGCTAACTGCTGCATATAGCACCTTCTGCCACTAGATTGTTCCTAAAATGACCAATATACTGTAGTAGCCTTCTTCAAAAGTAGCAATGCTGATGCTGTACACACAATGAGGCAAATAGAAACCATTTAGATGCAAAACCAGTGCAGAATTATCAATATTTTGAAAATTAAACGTTTTTTGTGGTTCCTGTAAGATTCGGTTTTTGTCAGTGAACACCTTTTGCTGGTGACTCCTTCATTTCTTTTGTAGATTCCCACGTCTCTTTGCTCTAAAGAGATATCCGCCCCACATGCTGATCTGATAATTTCTTTTGTAGACTCCCCACATCTCTCACTCTATAGAGATATCTGGATACATGGATTCATGTAGATATCCGGTTACATGGAGATCTCTGTGTATTATTTTCAGGGCTAGTGAGGATAACACTTACCCTCTGGGTAGCAAGTGTCAGATGCTGGCAGCTGCAGGGTAATAGTGAAAATGCGGTATATATGTCGATTTTCTTTCAGTGCATTGGGATTGTTCTTTGTTCAAGGTTTTCCTCTATTAGTGATTTTGCGAAGTGTGTACATAGAACATGGTTGAGTGGTACCTATTCAAGAGTGTGAATACACTTAATTATTCTTTGTTATTTATCTTCTGTACTTAATGTGGAAGAGTACCAGTATCACTGTTGTGCCATGTTGAATCTGATTTTGGGTTGGGAATATTAGACTCTGTTATCCTAGCTGATGCTAGGGTTGGATACAAAATGGCATCTTTCATTTTTCCTAACAAACCCTTAAATTATTTATGAAACCTTAACAAAAATAACTATCACAAAGATGATATTAATCACATCAAAATATTGAAAAATCAAATGGCATAGATGGAGAAACACTCATACATAACACTTATTAACACAACTTTATTTTCAACAAAGTGAAGAGGAAAATAATTTTACGTTTAGATGTTTCAGTTTACTATAAATTTTCACATGATTAGAATTGACATATTTTATTATTCCCAACAGTGTTACAGGTATTTAAAAGGAAGAGAGATTGAAGCAAAGAATTATTGTGGTAACAGTTTTTATGTTGTCATGATATGAATTTTTTAGGCTTTTTTTTTTAGGTTTTAGAGGCTCACTGGGCACTTCTGTGTATTCATACAATTTTTAGTTTCTTTTTCTTCCACAAAAGCATTACTATTCTTTAAATTGAAGTTTTTTAAAAATATATATACCAACCCCAAATCTTTATTAAATCAAAATTTTAGTCATCACTGAAATACCTAACACCTTTTTATTAATATTCATCATTACAAAAAAAAAAAAAAAAAATTCTTATGTTTAAAATTAGGAGAAATATATTTCATTGATTTATCAACATTAATAAACTGCTCACAAATAATATTCAAAAGGTTACATAAAATTAACAAACATATTTCATAAAAAGAACAAATATTGATATTTAAAATACACACTGCATCAGTCAGAAACCGAATACTCCCCATAGTGAAACATATTAAAGCCAACAGTAAAATTTGGAAAACGGTACAAGTCTAAATATAATTGTACCAACAGCACTTTTGTATTAATACAACAGGACTTGTTCTGATAACAACATGAAATGTCAAGAGATCTTACTGATTATATATTAACATTGAACTCTAGCATGTAATTGCAACATAATTTTACCTCAAAACTAAGTTTTGATGCAAGTGTTTAAAAGGTAATAATACAAAATAGCAACAAAGCTACAATCTTTTGTGTGGTATAAAATATTACATTTGACAGTGGGAGAGGAATTAAAAAATGTAAAAAGGCACTTGAGATATGGATCTACAAAACATTGTAGTAAAGTAGGATAAAAACAATGAAATGTTGAGGGAAATAGAAGAGACAAGAGTAAAAAAAAGGTATGCACTTTGGTAAAGAAGAATTTGAATAAATGAATAGGCTCCATTTCAGATACATGGTACATTGATAAAGAATATTTGGAAACAAATAATGAAAAAAAGACATTAAGGTAGAGAGCTAGAAAGACACTCGTAAAGTAAATAATGGAATGCAGAAGTTGCAAAATGATATTCAGAAATGAAGTAATTGATAGAAAGAGTGAACTATAATAGAAATACTGAAAAACGAATTTAGGTTGGTAATTGAAAAATCTATATATTTAAAAATGATAATTGCGTACTCTAAAGTGAAAAATTTAACTCCACTAATTTGTAAACAAATTTTTCTGGCATTTTGTTCAAATATACTTATTTCCATAAATATTAACAAATGCTCCTCATTATGTATATTACTTCCTACTTACAAATGTGTAGTTACTAATTGCAACAAAGGATTAATGACAATGAATTATTTAATTACTCACGCAAAACATTTTACACTTAATTATTTCTCCATTTCATCATTCTCTAAATGTGTTCTAGGAATAAATGCAATGCACATTTCAAATTACACTAAGGAAATTTCCACTAAAACAGAGGGTATCAAATAGTAATTGATTAGAGTATTAAAGTTTCAGACAACATATTCAGTTCACATTTTTTTAAAAAAAGGAAGTCTTCACAAGATACTTATAGAAGCATAATTATGGATGCAATCTAATAGAAAAAAATAAAGGCCACTGTCTGCTCCACCTTGGAAGAAGACATTCAAATACAGTGAAACCAGTTTAAGCAGCCACTAATAAATAGTTCCAGCAATCATTTGCTGTTAAGAGGTGGCAAGTTAAGAATTTATGGAAAGAGTATACAAGGTCTAATCGTGTTAATAGCTCCAAAATAAACTGATTTCAGTAACCTCATTTTAAATACCTTAAGCTACTGAATGCAACTTAAAAAAAAAAAAAAAGCTTAAATTAGATACAGGAAATGTGTTACTGCATGGATTTTACTGTTTTCTAAAAAGATGCCTTGTTCATTTAGAAAAGTTTACATCTCTCTTTAGCCACTTAGGTTTCAAAACTTCACAAAAATGAGCTCTGTTTTTTTAATAATTTGATTAAATCTGTGTTTTATGACACTTAAAAATATCAGTACATCTTTTGGGTGAAACTTTTCTCTATTTCTAGGATCACATCTCTTTTCACAGGTAGTGTCCAACATCCATGACCTCAAGAAAAGCACTTTCCGCACCCATTGAACCAAACTCACAAGCAAACTAGACTTCAAAATGCAATTCTCCTTCTGTAGGCGGGGGCTTCTCCATGAAATACGTAGTTAGCAAACCATCAGAGTGGTTTTGCACACGCAGCATACTCCACTAGCAATTAATAGGTTTCCACAGAAGGCAAGAAGAGGTTAGCAAACTCCATGAGGAAGCTCCAGTATACATGAATGACATTATTCAAGAAAATCATCTGTTTTTGCCTTAAAGCAGAAACAAAACCTTGCCTGAAGAACGTACACTTGATTCACTATTCTAAGTAATTCGTTGCAGGAAGATATTGAATCAACAGTATAAAGGCCTCTTTTGCTTCTTATAGAACAGAGGTCAAACTACAAAATGTGCCTTGCCGCTGGCTACGACATCAGGTTCACTCAACATGGGAATTTTTACACATACTTTATAGAAAAATCAATTAGTTCCTTGATACAATGCCTGGTAATGTGTGTGACTTAATAAAGGTGGCCATATGAACAGGTTTCACTGTACATCACTACTAAATTTTATTTGCTTTTAGTGATGATTGAATTTTTATGTTGTCACAGAGTGAGGAAGAGTCCAATAAAACTGAATATTTTGTTACCCTACATTAATTTATAACATCAGTCTTTGGAAACAGGTTTCAGGCAAAAAAGGTATGATAAGACTTACTAACAAGACTTGGTACAGACTTGGCAATAAAGCATCCTAAAGCAATCTAAATCCACTTGGCAGATCATAACATGTCACTTCAGTACACCAAAATATAATGCAATAAAACTAATAAAAACTGACCCAAATAACACAAATTTCACATGAAGATGCTTTCAATTAAAAAGAATGTGAAGGGCCCAAACTCCATAGACCAACACTCATTTGTCTTCACAAATGTCATTTACTCTAATTTAAAACTACTTATTTTTCATCAATTATTGCTGTAGTATTTTCAATGCTGCATTATTCTATACTCTCATCGTTAACTTTGTACTACGGTAATTTGGATATATTTACTTTAAATTTTGCATTAAAATCAAAAGTAAGACAGTTATGACATTTTTTGCTCATTTACCCTGAAGCCAGAGTCGAAAGAAGCAAAATAAAGAATTCATTCTCCAATTAATACATCACAACAATCTTGATCAATATGAACCTGTAGAAAAAAACACGAACAGGCTAGTTAAACTAGAATTGCTAAAAAGGAATGTCTTAATGCAATCTACGCAATAAAAAACTATGCTTTAGTTCACTCCAAACTCATTTTTATGCTATCTCCAGAGCAAATTTGCAATATCTCTATGGCAATAAATTACTGAACAGCAGAAATTAAATTAAAAAAAACAACAAATAAATACTACTAAAGGTCACATATAAAACACAAATGAAATCTTAGATTTTTGATCATTTATGGTTACAAGACAAGTTGGAGAGAAGAACAAAAATTCCAACCCCAGATACAGAAAAAAATTAGATGAATAAAAGTTGAATGAATAGCAAAGATTAAATTATAAACATAATAAGAGAGTTTTAGAATAATTTGTATTTAATCTGTATGAAGAAAATTTATAAAATAAGTAGTATATGCTTCTTAACAACATATATCCAGACACCATGAAGAAATTGAAATTATGATTATGAACACTACTCTATAAGAGACATATAGGAAATAAAAAGGATAAAACAAAATTAAAATATAAATGCAATCCACTCCAAATATCTCTTATTATATAGGCATTAGAAGTGCATGCATTAAGCAGAATAAACTCCAGGCATATTTAAGTGCCACAAAACAAAAGGAATAATGAGCATCATACTTGAGGATTTTCCAATATAAAGTAAAACAAATAAAACTTCCAAAGTGAATGTAAAACAATAAAATTACACCTTACTATTTTCAGGTAGTACTTACATGGTTAATAAGAAGTTGTGCCCTTTGGCATACTATGAAATGCCAGACAAAAAACCACAAAAGACATAGGTATTGGAAAATTATGTTCCTTCCATCTGGAAGGAACATCCTTTTTTATAGAACTTAAATCCTTTCAAAGCCTCCACAAAGTCTTCTAAAATCCAATTTTTGACGAGTTTGAGGAGTACTATATTTTCATCATTAAATCTCCGTAGTATACTACCTCCACAATAAAGGAATTTATAAACTTGTGGCAGAAACCAATTATTCATAAAAATCTCAAAATCAAAATATTTTGGTGCAGATGATTAATATCATATAATTACGATGGCTACAGTAACAGGAGAACTTACAGTAGCAATGTCCTTTATACAGTAACTAAACAAATCAATTTTATTCCACTATTGTTCACAATGGTAGCTGATTACAGACTGTAAAACCTGAAGGCCAGTTTCTTTTAGAAACTTAATACAAATCCTCTAAATCAGTTATAACTTAACTTGCAACATGGTAAAATACTCATTACCAAAAATACAGAAAGATTACATTTGTGCACACTACGATACTAATTTCCAATTATTCATATTTCTTGCATTTACCTCATCAAGTATACGGAAAAAGTATACTAAGACAGCAAAACATGTATTCCACTTATTATTTATGAGGCCAAGAATTTCAAATAGTTCTGACATATCAAGGAAGTATCTACATTCAGTACAACAGAATGGAGAAGGAAAAAAGATTGAATGGTATGGAAAAAGGAAGTGCAGTGATAGATAATGTTGAGGCAGCACAACCCATTTGGTTTTTCTACCACTGTACTATAATAACACACAATACAAAACTACTGATAACTACATCTTGTGCCTCAAATATTATTGTCTTTCCAAACCATACAATTGTAATGAGGAGATGCAGAGAACTTTGAGAGTGGTAGAAAACAAAAAGAGTTTAACAACACCCTGCCATGTACAAAGAGTTCAATAAAGATATTTTTAAAATGGTCAGGTGCAAATTTCAAACAATAAGAAGAAAACCAAGCTGACTCACAATTATGTTCTGTATTCGAAGGAAAATGGTCATTTTAAGTTTGGGTTACTCTGTTATGAAAGCTATCACAGCTTTTTATATTTTTTTTTTTTGTTGTTTCTTCAAGAATCTGTTTTCTTTAAGAATGTTTAAAATTCAGTACTATCTCAAATCATTTGAAAGAAAAGATTTTCTGAAATGTCCAAGTAAAAAATTAATACATTTTTCATAATATAAATTCCACAAAACCTTATTTTCTTTGTTTGTCCATCACATTTCTTTTTCATGTAGTGGCTAAGAATGTAATCTATTTTCATAACAAGATCTACACATACAAAATAAATAGGGTGCCCCTTCAATCAATTTTTTATAAATATATATCTGCACTATTTTTGTACCTTCCTGCCAATAAAGACTGGCTGTATTACTGTAGATACACTTGGAGCTACTATTTTCACATTCACTCTCAACATAAAGAAACCTAGTTACATTAAGTAGCTCCTGAGAATTCAAACAGTTTGGTGTCTTCACATTAATTTTTTTTGCACCACTGTTTCTTAACAGCACTTTTAATTAGTGTCTGCTGCTTATTTTCATAAAAATAATTACTAGAAAATTCAGAAGGACAAAATCAATGAACAATTATTCCCTAAACACTAGCAGGGCTCAGCAATTCAGCATCCACACCCTTTCCACCAATTGCCCAGCATGATGCAAGGAAGTTGATAAATACATTAAAAGCTTTTCAACAAGCACCAAAAACAGTTCATTATAAACACACACAACTTCTCATACATAAATTTAATGACAATTTTTTAACACATTAAAAATTAAGATAAAAAGGTTGCGATTCAAAAGTCAAACAACAGAAGATCGGGGTATATAGGTACGTAAAAACCAGGAGGAAAGTCAGTTCCACATGTACAAGCGTTATGCAACAAACACAAATCTCTAAGGTGACAAAACTAATTATATTTTTATATTTTATACTGAAAATTATATTTTTTCATAAAGATATTTTTTCATAAAAACCTGCACAGAAGAAATCTTTTTTTCAGAAATGATAATCATGGCTACTATCAAAATTCCACATCTCATCGCTTTTAATAAGACTTTTGAATCACAATATTATGTAGACCACAACATAAAAAGACCTAAAATAATGAAGAGGAAAAAATGAACTATTTCAGAGAGAACATCACAAAATATCCTAAACTGTAGAAGGAAAACCATTTGCTAGAGTTAACGTTTTCTTATAAATCTAACAGTAAGTAGAGTAACTTTGTTTAAGTTAAGATCAAAGGACTAGTGGGATGTTCCAATGCCCTTTCCTATACCAGGAATGTCTAATGGAACATGCAGTCATTTCCAAAGAAGCTGACGAGTTTTTTGCAGCACTTTCCACATTCCAATTTAAGCACTAAATGAGATGTTTCATGTTTGACATATGAATTGCAGAGTTGGCACATCCATTCCAAAAAGGCCAAATGTACAACCATGCAACCTGCTAAGATTTCTAAATATTGTGCCGAAAATATGAGATAAAAAAATATAATATAAGATTTCTTAGCAAACACTGCGTTAAATAGTTTTCCTTATACCAGATTAATGCTTTTTATACAACTTCTAAACGTTATCAGTACAGGAATATTATTTAGGCTCCAAAATCTTTATAACAATTCTATAAAGATGAGACTGTAAGTGCACAAAACATCCATCCAATTTTTTCCATTATATCTCCACTTTGAAATACTGCTAACAGAAGCTGTTTTGAAGTAATTCTCAGGGAATCATAATCTGAAGTTGATCAACAATCATTTTCTGTCATGTTGATCAGCTGACTGAAAGATTTACTGTTGTCACTTGTATGCAACATGGCAAATTGCATTATAGCTTTAGCATATACTCTGCCTACAACATAAGCTGTCAATTGGTCCAACATCTCAATGAGTTGTACAATTAAGTTGAAAGTGAATGTACAGCAAAAACAAACTAATCTTAACCTCTTTCATAGTACATTTCCAATGGATTTCCAAAAGCTTTAGTCAAAGATGCCCAAGCATTTGACATAGTAAAACTTCTGTACAACAGAATATCAAAGTCAAGAAAATCCAATCATATAGAGTCTCTTTGGAAACCTCTCTTCAGGCGCCATGATATGCAGAATTGAAACTCCACAGCAACATGGTACAAGTTTCTATAAATATCTTGCTAACTTCAGTAATCTCACATTTCTTCAAACCACCCTCTCACAAATGAAAATATTCTGATAATTATGAATACTCAATTAATGTGAGCTGAAATTATGATTTGTTTGACCATTGGATCCACCCAGAAATTAATGCTAACAGATTGATTTTAGCAGTTTTATAATATAGCACACAATTAATTAAAATGTCAAATTTACATTCTCAGTAATGAGACACCAATAAACAAATGTAATAGGTTATATGAGTAACACCAAATAACTTGTATAAAAAACCCAGGAAATGAAAAAAATATATACAATTTG